>OX596025.1:820000-5620000 GCA_951394055.1 Villa cingulata
GTTAATTAAATTTTATATTAACTTATATTATATTTTATATTAACTTATATTTTATATTATATTTTATATTTTCTATTTTCTATTTATATTTATATTTTATTTGTATTATATTTTATAGTCTCTACTTTATACTCCTTTTCATATCGAGTTTATAACTTCTAATGACTATTGACATTGACTATGATTGACAAAGAAAACGCAAAAACTTTCCATCGACGTGTTCATAATACATGTTTCTAATTTCGCAATAATTATAATGCGTATAATGCGTATATAGTTATACACATTACCGCTTGCATTACATAGCATCAGTATCATTGTTCGGAGTACAATTGCATTACACTCCGCATTACTTTTTTAACGAAGTAATGTATTATTGAACTACTTTATTCGAATTGGAAAATTCTGAACTAGTTACAGAATTGATTCTGCCAGTAATGCCTTACTAATTCACGACTGGGTACCTATAGATTAGTATATACATACATACATATATGTATATGCAATATATAGAAAAATCTTTTTCAATTTTTTAAAAATCAAAAAATTTATTAAAAGAAATAAATGTATACATTTGATAATTATTTATACATTTATATATTTATATAATTTTTATATTATTTTATTATTATATTATCTATAATTTTTTTAAATAAAATTTTGATATTTTTTTTTTATATTTTGATAAAGAATATATATATTCTATTAGCCTTGCTGTACAGTGTGTATTCCATTTTAATGGAGACATTAGCGTTAAATTGCTCAGTGTACATAGGCCCTAACAATTAATTGTATAATCCAAATGCCGTTGCCTATGAAATATTTGGCCTTGTATAGTACAAAAAGCATTTTATGAAGAACTGTCCTACAAATATAAGGCATGAATGAGTGTGAACTTAACACAGCACAAATACATATGTCGTTATAAAAAAAGCAATAAAAATTATTCTTGATGGGTGTGGACATATTTTTGTAACATGTTGGAATATATATCTTCCTCTTCTTAGCTGTTTTTTTCCATTTATTTGGGGTCAGTTTAGCTCATCTATAGTAATTTCGCTCCACACCTTTCTGTTCTGTGTTGTCGCGTTCTTTGTTGTCGGAAAATATCAAAACATTAAAAATAAGCCTTTTACTCATTGCACTTAGCAACCTAGCCGGTATTTTTTTTACCTTAAATTACATTTTTAGTTGCATTCTACAACCGTATTGGTATATTTGCCAAAATATTAAAATTTTGAATTGCATTTAGCAATTTAACATCGTAATTGTCATAAAGGCATGTATCGACAATTAATTTTGCCTCCTGATAATTACACATACACATTATATATGCTGTATAGCTTGTTTAAAATTCCCAGCGAATGGAATATATGCGCAGTGAGAGTATGGCGTCATGCTTTGAGCGAGGTTATAATTGTAGTGGTTACACTTTTTCAGGTTTATATGGGAGAAAAACACAAATACATATAATCATTTTATGTACATATTTAATTTCAAGAGAAACATGCGCAGATTATTCGCTGGGAATTTTGAACAAGCTATACATTAGTAAAAATACCTTTTAAAAACGACTGGACATTTTTCAATATTGTTTTCTTGATGCCACATCATAATTTATTTTTCATATTCTTGAAAGCGGTAATATTTTCTTTTACTTCCTGATAGATAAAGGTTTTCCTCATTCCATTTTGCACCTACGTTTTACCTATTTTTTTTACCTATGGTTTTCTTTTTCTTACATTTTAGAACAATTTTTTTAATATTTTAAATTGCATACTGATGAATTTATTATAAACTGAAAATTGTTGCAAATTATTTTATAATCGTTGTTATTGAACAAAAAAAATGTTATCTTACTTATAATAAATGTATATTGAGTTAACCAGCAGACATTAATAAATTCCAATGTAGTTGTACTGCCTTGATATTCATTTTTCCTGTTTATTCATATGTATACTATATACTATATACTATACAGTGTTCTGTACATAAATATATATTTATATTGCATGAGCAATGAGCGTATATGTAAATATGTATAGGTTTTGTAATATTTAAGTATATGTATATAGTATATGTACAAGTTTGTATATGTATATATGTATAAGAATTTATATTTTATCTGTTACATTTATGTACATAACCTATATACTTACTATTTATGCTATATGTGTATGTACTATAAATGTTCATATTTTATTAAATATTTGTTTTTGAGATATACATATATTTTATTTTATACACTTAAAAGAAAAGAATAAAAAAGTACAGAGTGCATAATTTATATTTATAGAATAGAATAAAATTTATATTTTCCTTTTTCATTTTAATTTTAAAAAAATTTCATATTAAATAAAATTAAAAATATGTATGTATGATTAATTAAGATTTTTATTTTGTAAATGCGAATATGGAAAATTTAAAAAATAGTGGGTGATTAAATTAAAATAATTGACGCATTACTATGTAAACCATAAATTAAATCCGTAATTTAATATACGTATGATAGAATAATTTAAGTCAGTATTGAATTCTGTTTGGTCCAATCTTGTATTGCATTCTAGTCACATTTCGGTAGAAACCAAGATGTATAGAGTAACAAGGTGAGTCATTCCGACAGAAAAGCTCTGTTTTTAAAAGCTTGTGATGTCATTTCAACCGAAAAATGGTATTTTTCCTTCATAATTTTCACAATTTCATATTTAACATTTAATAATTTTGAAATAATAATGATATTATAATATGTAATTAAAAAATATAATGTGATCATTTTAAAAACAAAATAATTTGGAAATAAAATAATATGATTCCAAAAATACACCTAAAAACAAATCTAACGAATTCAATTCAGTCAAATTCAGTACATCGTGGTAATTCCTTGCATTACAAACTCGGTATAAATGACGTAATAACTTAAAGCTTTACAAACAGCTTTTCCGCTCTGGCTCACCTTGTTACTCTATACATTTTGGCAGAAACCAAAGTATAAACATTTACAAAACCTTACCAAGAACGCGATAGTCAACTATATCAGGTCATTCAAAAAGTTCGCAGCCTAACGCATACGTGACATTTCTAGAAACAAAAAAAATTTATTCGTATTGGCAACACCAGTCCTTCATATGAGCCTACCATAAATTCCAGATCGATCTGTCAAATAGTTTAGTTTAAACAGTTGATTAAATTACACGTGCTTGGCTTGTTTTCAGAAAATGGATAATTTAAAAAATCGTGCATTGATTGAATATTTGTTTAAAAAAGGATTAAGTGGGAAAGAAATTTTTGATGATATGGTAAAGTATTAGGAGACAGTGCTCCTTAATATGCAACTGTAAAAAAATGGATTGCTCTATTTAAACACGGCCGTACAGACATCAATGATGATCCACGTCAAATGATGTTCAGGACGTCCAAAAGCAGCAACCACGCCAGAAATTATCGACAAGGTTCATGATTTGGTTTTGGAAGACCGCCGAATAACTGTGGTTGATTTAGCTGGGGCCACAGGCATCTCAACTGGATCAGTGCATAGTATCTTAACTAGTGAATTAGATATGAGAAAGTTATTGACAAGATGGTTGCCGCATTCGTTGAATTCTGACCAAAAACGTATTCAAGTGAAACTTTCTCAACAACATTTGGGTCATTTTCAAAAGGATAGTTCAGACGAGTAAAACGATAACAGGAGAATATCATTCAAATCTTTTAGACCAATTAGACACAAAAATTCGGGAGAAGAGACCAGGATTACAAAAGAAAAAAATCATTTACCACCAAGACAATATTCCAGCACACAAAGGTGTCCTTGCAATGGCCAAATTGAAGGAACTACAATACGAATTATTGGAGCATCCACCATATTCACCAGATCTGGCTCCTTCTGACTTTCATTTATTTCCAAATCTCAAAAAATTCTTACGTGGTAAACATTTTTCATCAAATAAAGAAGTCATAACGGCTGTCGAAGAGTACTTTGGAGGTCTCGAGGAAAATCACTTCAGACAAGGGATAAATGAATTGGAAAATCGCTGGAAAAAATGCTTTGAGCTTAGGGGGGAATATATTGAAGATTAATTGTATTTTGGCTCATAAATTCATACTGCTTCATTATAAGGCTACGAACTTTTTGAATGACATATAATTAGTATGAGCTGGACGTGCAGCGGCCGTTTATGAAAATATATATTTCTAAAGGCAAAAAAAAAAAAGATAGCATGAGTGTAAGAAAATAATTGATGTTAAACGACTGTATAGAAAAAGCCATGAATATATCCTTTTGACGAGAGCGTGAGTCGCGAGAGGTTCTGCTGAAGGAGGCAAAGACTCTAAAATGGGCAGTTGTCCAATGGAGGAAGGAAAAAATTCTTCTTCGGTTCATTCAATATTTTTTTCAGACCTATGATGTTTTGTCAATGTAAGGTTTTTATTTGATTTTTGTAAATCTTTTACGACGTAATTTCATTTTTCAATTTTATTTTTTTTTTTTCAGTACACCATGTATTACATGGTCCATGTGTATGTTTTCATTTCCTCGAAATATGATAAATTTTTGGTCGTTTTAATTTAAATATAATTTCATACAAAACAAAACAAAACAAAAAAAAAGAAAAAAAACAAAAGCATTAATATAAAAGGGAAGAATAAAGAAAAATTACATTCATATCATAAAATTTTCAGTTTTTGAATAGTTAAGAATCAATCACAAACAACATACGTGCATACGCATTAACTTCAGAATTTTCATATTCTTTCCTGCTATATAATAATCAGTACAATACTGTTCAGTATAACGAAAATTATTTAAAAATTTATTTTTGCGAAATATAATATAATATAAATCTCATTATACGTATTATATAACAAAGAAAGAAAAAAATCAATTTTAATCGAATTAAGAAATCAAATTAAAATGTTAAATTATCGAATTTTAATAAAAATAAACATTTTAATAGTAACATCTTGTTTAATCAAATATAATTCAGCATTAGTAAATGCTGAAAGTTTATTAATGAAAAATTGTGATTATGATTATGATGATCAAATGAAACGTGGCTATAAATTATGTAAAAATATAACATTAAATTATAATGATGAAATAATCGATTATCAAATTGAAGAAATGGATATACGTTTTATAAATTGTAATTTAAAAAAATTTCCAAAAAATTTTTCAAAATTATTTAAAGGTACACGTTATATAATGATTAAAAATTCGTCATTAGAAGAATATCCATATGATTTTAATACAAAATTATCACATTATTTATATACATTAATATTAAGTAATAATAAATTGAAAACATTTTCGAATGGCTGTTTTAATACTGAAGAAAGATTAGAATTATTGGATTTATCATGGAATCAAATACAATTATTACCAGGACAATTATTTTCTAGTTTAAAATCATTAAAAAAATTATATTTAAATAATAATCAATTAATTGAATTAAATTATGATTTATTTAAAATGACAAAACAATTAGAAATTATAAATTTATCATATAATCAACTGATACAAGTTAATGATAAATTATTTGAACAAAATTATTATTTAAAAGAAATATATTTAAATAATAATAAAATTAAAATAATTTATAATGGTTTATTATCAAAAATAAATGATTTACAAATTTTTGATATATCAAATAATCCATTAAAACAATTCAATTTTTCAAATGCACTTACAATCAAAGCAGAAAATACAGAATTAAAAAATATTCAATTAAATGATGATAATGTTAGAAATATATATTTAAATAATAATAATATTGAAAAAATTATAATAAATACAACAAATAATTTTATTGAAGAATTATATTTAAGTAATAATTCGTTGAAAGAATTTGGTAATATTGATGAATTACAACAGCAACAGCAAATAATAAGTCAACAACAAAACGGTGATAACGGTGAAAATATACCAAAACTAATAAAAATTACATTCGATAAGACAAAATTTAAGGGTTTCCAGCATTTACAACGTTTGGATTTATCATTAAATAATATATCGTTAAATTTATTAAATTTACATAATTTCAAAAATTTATTATATTTAAATTTATCATCAGCATTGAATAAATATTATAAAAATTATAGTGACAGTAATAGCAGTAATAGCAGCAATAATATTAATTTACATTATGATCTATTTGTATATTCACAAACTGTACATGAATTAGATTTATCTAATAATAATTTAAAATGTATAAATGAACAAATATTTTATCCGTTAATCAATTTAAATAAATTATATGTAAATAATAATAGTTTATATGAATTTCCATATAAAAGTAATCGTATTATTAAAACGAATAATAATAATAATAATAATAATAATAATAAAATACAACAACAGCTATTAATTGATATTAGTAACAATAAATGGAATTGTTCATATTTAATTGATATGTTAAATCATTTTCAATTAAATAATATTAAATTACGTAATATTGATGATTTCTTAATGGATAATACTAAAATGAATAATGTACATATACATAATGTTGCAATAAAAATGAATTGTATTAAAGATATTTTTTATATAAATAATTATATTAATCATAATAATTCATCTAATAACACAATACCAAAAATATTATCACCTGATTACAAAAATAAAAGTGATAATAATAATAATAATTATCAAACTCTGACAAATTATATTAAAAATTCAAAATTACAAAATAATTTTGATATTGATAATAAATTTTCGTCAGTTATTCGTTTATTAATTACATTAATATTTTTGGTATTAATTGTAATTGCATTATTTACATTGATCATATTACATGTTTGGTATCGTAATAGATATTTTTTTCAAATACGTAATAATCCATTAATTGAACTTGATGAAAATGGTACACGTTAAAAAAAAAAAAAAAAAAAAAAAAAAAAAAACAAAAAAGAAAAGTAATTAATTAAAAATAATTTAAAAAAAAGTAATACAATAAGTAATACGATGAAAATACTACTTGATCTTGTTTGGAAATGTGTATCAATTGATCGTCGTTAAAATTACAATTTTTGTCAAAATTATATGGATCTGCATAATTTAACGATCAATTAGATTGTTGGTATAAGAAATTGTAAATTTACTTTATTTACTTTAAAAAAATGTCATGACAATGCAAATAATAACGACGACAAATTAACAAATTTCCGAACAAACTTCTCGTTGAAATATTAAAAATTTCAATCATATACATATAATAGCTGTTTTCGATTTAGCAATTTGAAGGAACTTGTGAATAGATAAGGTAAATGTCTGTGCTAAACCATCTACTCGCAGCTGCCAGCTACATGAAAATTTTTTCAAATAAGATGCAAGTAGTTGCAAATAATTGTGTCGTTCGATATAACAATTTATCCTAGACACATTTTTGTACTCGCGCAAGTACTTAATTGCTAAATCGAAAGCGGCTAATGTAGACATTTTTTGTAATTTTATTCATATTAAGTTTTCGATAATAAAATATACATATTTCTTTTTTTTTTTTAATTTCAATTTTAAAAATTGAAGAAGTTGACGATTAAAAAAAACATTAATAATAATAAAATGGCATAAAAGAGTAAAGCTAGATAAAAAATCATACACTTTTTGAACATATTCTTGGTAATATTTATAACGACAAATTTTTTTAATAAAAGGAGGTGAACGGATTAACTGTCACCTCTTTGCCTCCGCCACGACCTACCAAGGCCTTTTGGCGATATATATATACTCGTATATGTATAATTTGTAAAAAACAAACGATTATGCATGACATCGTATATGCGCTGCATTGTAATACTGGTTTTTTAAATGAAGGCGCACAGATTGTAGTAAAATAATAATATTACCTACTTATCTTTCATTGAGTAGAGGAATTTTTCGTAAAGAAAATTCTTGTATTCACCGTCTGTATCTATCAACAAATGTATATAAATTTTATATGTTACTGATATTTGCACACACACGCACACACAACACTCTTGCGTCTTTACTTTATGCAAAAGAAATGGAAAATCATCGTTTTGTCATTCGTTAATGCAACTGAACAAATGAAATCATGTCTGTTTGCATACGTTATGATGCACAATCGTTTGGTCTAAGCTCTAAGTCATTATTATGTAATGGTATGTATAGTAATTCATATTTGTATATAAGGAAATTTGGTCAATTGAAGATTTAAAATGTAACTACATTTAAAAAAAATAAAATAAAAATAATTAAAGTAAAATACTTATATCCTTCTTTCTAAATCATAATATACTAATACAATTCTATATTCATATAACTATGTTGTACTATATGCTATATACATATGTATTTGTATAATTGTATATGAATATTATATGTAGTTTATATTTGATTTTCTTTAAATTTAAGCACAAATGTATGACATATGCAATACTCATAATAATAGATTTAAATGTTTATCTATAAATACACAACAATTATGAATGTACATTATCTTAAGTTTATATTTCTATAGAGATAAGAAAACAAAATAATATTGTTAAATAAAATTTTATTATTTTATATTTTTTCAATTGTTTGTTATGTTTTTAAATAAGCCATGAAAACAAAAGCTTCAATTCAAATTATTCAAATCGCAAGTAAACGTACGATATATTACGATATGAAATGTTCGTTGTTATAACAAAAACAAAAAGGAAATAGAAAAATAATAATTTTTTATAAAAATCATTTCATATTGCAATCTGGTACAGTAGCACATTTATTTATGGTAGCAACACTATAGATTATTCAAGTACAAACATGCACCCGTGATTACAAAAACTGTATCAGCCACAAAAAAAACACTTTTTCTCGAAGTGTTTCCAGTATTCTTTAGGATACTAAAATTTAACATAACCAAACATTGGAATAAAATAAGAAGTGATCACATCAGAAGCAACATGAAGATAGCACCGATAATCGAAATAGTTATTAAGAAACGACTGCGATGGTACGGGCGCATAAAACAAAGATCGTATAATATATAATTAATGAAGCTCTCTGGCTTTTCCGTATTCAAGAAGAGCAAGAGGACGACCGCGAGCTACATGGCTTAGTACAAATCTGACGCTGCTGAAGAGACAGATACGACAACGCAAGATAAAAAGTAGTAGAGGATTAAGACGAGAAGACCAGAACTCAGATTGTAACGCTGTGATAAAACGCTGAGGAGAAGAAGAAGAACATTGGGATAAATCGAGCTGACTTTGGAAAATCTTATTCAAGAGTGAATTAGTAGGATGGCATAATACTGCAAGAATTACTGTGGAAACGATTCGACGATTTGAGATATTGAGAGACAACGTATATATTTATTAACGTTCAACGTACGCCTAAAATGATGTCATGATTTAATATTACTTAAGAAAAGTGATGCAGTTTTTGTGGCCACGGGTATTTTTATGTACATAAGTATATCATTTATTTATGCGATGTGATTTGATTGAAAATTTGTATCGTTTTGGTAAACATTTTATATTATTTCTGATATATAAATATACATTCGAGTGTGGGTATTTAATACATACATATTATGAATGAGTCAGACAATAGTCGTCAAGTTATAATTATTTATCGTGTATGTATATAGGAGTATGTTTACAGATGTGTATTTATAGTGCACATGTTCATTAATTTTTATCATTTTTCTGAGATTTATTTAGTTGCGATAAAATGTGTAGTAGAAACTTGGCCATTTCATTTTTAACTTTATTATTTATTTCTTTAAATGATAAAAGTTAAAATTTTTTTTGCAAAATTTATTATTTATTTTTTCAAAACATACATACATACATACATATACAGATATAGTCATATCACATAGCACATTATGTGTAATCATGTATGACATTATTTAATGTATGACATATGTATATATATGTAAATAATATACGTATACATACATATAAATATAAAGTATAATACATAATACTTATGTATGAATATGTTGTACAAATTCAACATTTGAATGGATATCATCATATGTGAAGAAACTGGTTATCTTTGGTTAATGTGAAAAGTGAAGGTCATTTTTTAAACATTTTGAACAACAATCAAACATTGCACTAACTAAAATTTATAGTTATACTCATATGCAAGTATGTACACACGAGGGGGCTAACAAAAATTCACCGAAAATTAGTTTTTAAAAATAATCAAATAATTGATGTTATATCTCAATCAAAATACTTGAAATTTATCTGACCTTATGATGTAATCAAAACTGTCATTAAATATCTATAAAATAGACGGGGTTAATTGGTTAGTTGCAGTGGTAGTCTGTTTCGGTTACTTGAGACGGACTCAATAAGCTCTTTGCGTGGCGTGAAACAGACAGGCATGTTATTTATTTCTATAACCTCTCACGACCAATTCTTATGTCATTCTTGAATTTTCTTCCAGTAGATTTTTTGCTGCTGCAATATTGGTGTCATCAATTGACGTTTTTGGGCGCCTTTTCAAGAGGATCATCTTCTACAATATGAAACGGTCGATATGAAATTTTCTGCAAACAATTTTCAGGCATGGAGCATATGATTGCCAAATTTAGAATTTACATTCTTCGAGTATTTGTTACGTTTACTAATTCTTTGACATACTGAAACTACTTTCATCTATAGTAGACATTTTCAGATTATTCAAATTAAGTAAATTGACACTAATTATAGGAATCTGTTATCGGAGAATTTTTTTTAATCCCCTCGTACATAATAAAATAGCATACGAATATTGATTGAATAGGAAATTGTAAATATACATAATATGTATGTAATATGGTATAAGCACAAACAATATAATATAACTATATATAGTATTTATTTGTCTGTGGTATAAGTACATACCAAGGTAATTGGAACAATCTATATGGTAGTATAAAGAATGAATGAGAAATGAAATGTGACGTAATAAAAACTCATATAAAGATTTGTAAAGCATTTTTGTAAGCAATTTTAAAGGAAAAATTAAGAATTGTTAAAAAAAATCATGAATTTTATTGTTTTTATTATTTTTCTTTTCTATTTTTCAAATAACAATTACAATTACCAATTACTCAATTCAAATTACTTGCAATTTCTTTGTTTAAACATCTAATTTTAAAATATACATTTAAAATAGAGATTTTTAACATTAGTTGGTATTATTTGGTAAATTAATTTGTTTTGAATTGAATAAATGTTTTTCTAAAAATGTTGTCTCACAATATAAATTACTTTCATTAATTTTTAAAAATAGCTGTTTTTCTTTGGTCACGATTATCTGATAATTCTCAGTTCTCAATTGAGCAATGCCAGCAATGCGTTTCTTTGGTCTGTGTTTTTTCTATTCTGTTATTCTGTTATAGGTGGCAGCAGCAACGAATTGAGATTTATGTAATCCATCTGAGGAAAAATATTTTTGTTCAATTGATGTGAGCAACTGAGAATCAAAAAGAAGACACAATTTTGACAATCTTCGTGTTCATACTTCGTAAATTTTTGGATATAGTTTATTTGTAATAAATAATTTGTAAAAATTAATTTGTAAAAATAAAATTTTTTTTAATTATTTCTTTTCAAAATGACAATCAACTGAGAATAAAAGTTTCAGTCCGTTTCTTTCAGTTTGTTTGCTGTTAGTGAAAAATGAGATGTCAAACTGAGAATTATCAGATAATTGTGACCAAAGAAAAACAGCTAATATTTCTTCAAGTTTTTTAATATGTTTTAAAAACTCCAGCTTTGGTTTTTCAAACCGTCTTCGGATTCAAAATCAATCCACGTCTGTGTAAGTTGGATTGGTGTCCAAAAATTTCAAATTTACGCACCTGTTCCCAATTTCGTGCGAATTCAAATCGTAAGCGAAAATCAATTTCGTGCGAATTCAAAAAAGGTGTTCCAAATTGCACACGAATTTATGCGAAACGAAATCGTTCGAAATTCAATTCGAAGTCAGCTGATTGACGTTTAAGGTAATAAATAGTTTTAAAATTGACTTATTTTACTTTGAAAATTTTATTATTTTGTTTAAAAATATTTAAATTTGTATTAATTGCAATCTAAAAGTTTAAATTTTAAATGGACTTTTGATTGAGATTTTGATTTGATTGATAGAGATTTGAATAAAGAAGCCTTTTTCATTGTGATGAACGAAATTATACCGTATATAAAAGAAGGTTCAATTCCTTTGGTTTTGCAAGTAGGTGCAACAATTCGTTTTCTTGCTGAAGGAGCATATCAAAGATCTGTTGGTAAAGATTATGATGTGAATTTAGCAAGAACAATGTTTTGTAACATCACACATATAAGTTAAATTGAAATAATCTCAAAGTGAAAGAGATAAATAAATTTTATTTTATTGTTAAATATAATTAATGATAATTATTATTTGTAATGAAATATACTTACATTTTGCCAATTTTATTTTTTTTCTTGTAACAACAAACTGTTTTTTTCCTTTTCTACCTAATATTATAATCACCGAAATGATTTCATTACTAACAACTAAAGCGATTTCAATTCGCATGTCAATTCGGTTGAAACGAAATTCGGAACACCTAATTTCGTTTTCGAATTTCATTTTCGCAAAAAACGAAATCTGGAACAGGGCTGTTTTTTTTTAATGATAAATTTAGAAAGATATTCAATGACTTATTCATTTTCTTCAATTTTTTCAAAAAAAATTTTTAAATTGATGTTTGTTTGACGAAAATTAGCAACATATAGTCATCAAATTCTTCCAAGTCTTCATCCACTCTAATAAAGAAGCAGTTGGATACTCATCTGTTTCAGTAGTTATTTCTACATTGCTGTAGTCACTCACTTTTAAATTTAAATTAGTCTTTAAATTTTTTATTTTCATAATTTTCAGAATTTTTTACAGCACATTTCACCATTTTCTAATAATATAAATTTATATAAAATTTACTATATTATTATTTTTTTTTTTTTTTTTTTAAATATACATATAATACATACAATGTATATAGTATATAGTATATATTAAGTGCACGCGGATACTGAGTCCATTATGACACCGCCGATCAGTAATTTTTATGTCAGATATATCATCCAGTTTATCATCAGTAATCAGTTACTGGTGTACATTGCTGATGGGAAAAATTAATGATCGACTTGGGCAAGAGTAGTGCGCTGGCTGGGGTTCGAACCGGTGATCTCAAGATCACAAGACCGACACTCAACCATCGAGCTATTCAAGCCCCTACTATATTATTAATTGCAATTAATGGGTTAAGAACTGCTCTACGACAAAAGGATTCATAAAAAATGTCTTAAAGTACTGTAATGCTTGTTTTTTTGGTGAGATATTCTACCTAGAGGGAAGCAGAATTTTAATATTAATTGGTGCGGCATGTTAGTGCCGATAATTGCACCTAAATATGGCAAAAATGCCGAAATTTAATTTTTAATGGCAATTTAATGCCGACTTACTCTAAAGTTAAAACACAATGATTTCTCTTGCTTGATCAATGTTTTACTGTTCTTTTATTCATAAAAATCTTCTCTATATATACAAAATTTTCTTACATTATCATTAATGGTAATTAATACTAAATAAATATAAATTGCTTAATCAAAAGTTATTGACATAGTTTCAAAGTACAAATATTGGTATTTCATTTACAATACACATATGTTCTTAATTATAATTCTCTTTAATTTTATTATTTATGACAATTTCATAACTTATCAAATATTTGTTATTAACCTAATTTTAAACTTTATTTCCTATACCTTATTAACTAACAATACAATGCAATGCTTATTGCTTACATATCATATTCATATGTCTACGACCTACATTAATATTTATAACATAATTCATATATAGCTTTTAAAATGTTGCATCATGCTTATTATTGTTATTATTATTATTTATTAAGCAGAGAGGTCAGTAAACTGCCTCCCTACTGCCCACACCACGACCCTCCAGGGCCTTTTGGCGGTCTCTTACTACAATTAACTTAAAATACTTACAAAGATAACTTAATTTATAAAAAACTTATTGCATAAGGCATATGCTTACATCTATGCCTACCGCTAACCCTACACCTTACAGATTAATTATAATTATTAGCTAAAAAGACTTAGTGCTTAAGGCATAAGCTTAGAGACTACCCTTATACCTTACTTAATTTAACCCAAATTTTAAAAATAAGCTGCAACTTATGGCTTAAGGCCTAAATTACAAACTAACTATAGTTAAGGAATAATGGGTATCCAGATTACAAAACCCACACCACCCCACCCACAGCTGTAGGTAAGATGATGTAGGATTTGCAATCCAGATACCTACAATAAACTTTACAATAAGTACAATCAGTCATGTCACATAAAGTCAGTAGGGGACGGCATATACAATCAGAAGACACACTTAAACTATGCTGGCACTGGTACGGACTCAATTAAACTACAAGTATCTGTATAAGTTCAGGTCCGTCAGTAGGTTGAATAGAGGAGAGTTTTGGTCCTGGGAAGGGTCCAAAAGCTCTTCTCTACACACAGTCGAGATCCCTAATGCTGCTAGTCTGTTTCTAATAGTAGGACAGTCAAGTAGCAGGGTAGTCGCGTTCTTGTGTTTTGAGAGGTTACAGCAGGGGCAGGTTGAACCAATTCCGCCGTTAGAACAGCGGAAATGAGTCAACCTCGTATGTCCAGTTCTTAATCTTATCAGTGAGGTCTGTCGAACTCTACCTAACAGAGGACTGAATTTTGGAGCAGAGAGATCCCGGTTAATCTCCCAGTATTCACGTGTTGTATTCGAACCAATCTCAAGGAAGACAGCCAGTCTTTTCTTCTTCAACTGGTCCATACCCAACCTGTAGATAGCATTAGGGCTAGGAGGAATGAAAAGGGCAGACTCGATATTCACACCAATGGCTGCTTTGGCGGCCTGGTCTGCCATTTCATTACCTACAATACCCATATGCCCAGGCACCCAACAAACACGAATCTTATACTGGCAAATGATACCTCTTACTAAATGTAATAAGTAGTCATCATTTCCGAGATTTTTTAGCGCATGGATGACAGACAGAGAGTCAGTAAATATCACCAGATTTCGGCCATTTTTTGCTTTCCTGGCTGCAGCAAACCACACTGCAACCAGTTCAGCATCAAAGACTTGCATATCTTTTGGTAAGGCCTTACTTATCACCGTCTTCCATCCATGCGAACCATGTTTACGGATAACAGCTATACCAACACCAGCAGCTGTTTTACTGGCGTCAGTATAGAGCTGCAAACTATCACTAAACTCCTCACAATGCTCAGCATGCAGAGCACGGAAGACCTCAGGACTGTAAGCATCCCTACTAAATCTGCTCAAGTCGTCCGTAATGTAATTTTGTATGTGGTTAGGATCAGGGAAAAAAGTTTTGACAAAGGGAGGAAGGACAGGACGGGACGGAAGTGATCCCACGATACGTGGAACAGACATTACTGTTCTACGTAGGGTGGAGAATCTATTACGGTATTCATTATCTAGGAAATTCCAAACGATGCCAAACAGGGGAGATCTGAGATCAGCCATCTGTTTGGCAGTAAACCTCAGTCTGGATTTCATGATTCTATCCTCGATTCCCCAACAGCCGCACTCTGCTAAGAGAATGGGTATTGGGGTGGAACGAAAGGCACCAGACGCAACCCTTAGGATAGAATTTATTGCAATTTGTATCTTCTTTTTAGAAGAAGGTGAGATATCACCGAAAAGAGATAGGCCATAACCTACAATCCCATTGATTAGGGTATTTGCAATATGAATGAGTGCGCTAGGGGATGCACCCATTCTACCTGCCGCAAGCGATTTTATGAGGTTGAGAACCTTTTTGAGTTTAGTCACCACAACATTAACATGGCCTAACCAGTTGAGTCTCTTGTTGAAATTGATACCAAGAATTTTCAAATCCCTAACGGGGGTTATCACACGTGTGAACAATTGAATATGATGTATGTTGCAGTTCCTTTTTCTACACATGTGAATGAATTCCACTTTTTCAAGTGGAATTCTCCCACCGTGCTCCTCAGCCCAACATATGGAGAACTCTGAAGCTCTGCGAAGCTCGACCATAGTCTCAGGGTCACTATCCATAACACTTAGCAAGATATTGTCAGCATATACCAAGACCTTAACCCTTGGATATCTTGCTAGTGCCACTAGTAACGAATCCAAAAAGACTAATAGTAACGTGGTAGAGAGAGGGGATCCTTGTGGTATCCCATTATCCAGACAATAGCGACTAGAATAGTAACCATTAGTTCTAACTTTAATTTGTCTATTAGTCATAAAACTATACACAGTTTTAACATAACATGGGTCAACACCCCAAGAGATCAGCTTGCGATATACGAATACAGCTGGTATCTTGTCGTATGCCTTCTCTAGGTCAAGAGATATGACACTAGCATGATCTCTAACTGACAAAGAAGAGGCCAGCCCCTCCTCTAGGTCATGAAGGAGTGTAATGTTCCCTCTGCGGGGACGAAAACCATGCTGTCCATGATGTAAAAGATCTTCAGTCACCCTCCGGATCCGACATCCCATAATCCTCTTCAAAGTTTTTGATAAACAAGGGAGAAGAGAAATAGGACGGAAATCCAGGGCGCGCTTAGAACTGGAGGTTCTCTTGGGGATCGGTATTAAGGTGGCTAGTTTCCAGTCTTGTGGGAAAGTTCCACTACTAAGAATGTTAGAATAAAGATTAGCGATTCTAATCCTAATCCCAACCGGTAATTTTCTTAACATGCAGTAGCTTATTTGATCCTCCCCAGGGGTTGAACCACTGAAAGATTTCAGTGTTTCATCCAATTCCCTGAGTGAGACCTCGTAAGCTAAATTGAACCTCACATGATAAGACGCTTCGATTGAGAAAATGTTCTTAGCATTAATAACCGATTCCGGTATGTTCATGTCGCTGGAAACTGAAGACCAGGAAGATGCGAATTCGTCCGCAATCTCAAGTGGATCGGTGATAGCCCCATCAACTGTCAAAAGAGATTGAATGGACGAAGGTGGTCTGCCATATAGGCGTTTCACCTTAAACCATGCATCTCTTAGCGAGTCAGACGGGGTTATGGAGCTAGCAAATGCCTGCCAAGAGGCCTTTTTTGCTACTCTGACTGCCCGTTTCACTTGAGCGGTAAGTCTTTTAAGATTAATGGAGTTTGTTACCGAGGGATATCTTTGGTAATTCTTCCATGCTATGTTTTTCTCCTTGATCAGATTTTTGATGTTATTATCCAACCAAGGAGGTCCAGGACAGATATCAGTACGAACTAAGGGTATGGACGAGAAAGCAGCAGATCTGATAATTTTCTTAATGCTGACTGCTTCTTTGTTGACGTTGCTGCTGTGTGGAAAAACTCGATCTTGTTGAATTGCTAGCCGAGAGAAAAGGTCCCAGTTAGCCTTAGCTTCAGCAAGTCGAGGAGAAATTTTGCGTTTAGCTAGCTCATGGTTACTGTAGATAAGAATCGGGAAGTGCTGATTGTGCTGATTAGCACGAAAACCTCTCATATTCCATTGCAAGCAGGAGAGCTTACGAGATGGAGGTTGTAAGCTCGACATGAAATGATCTAATTTTTATTTTGATATACAAAATAATTTAGATCATAATCAGAGGTTTACTGATGAAATGGAAAGTTGAGAGCTCTTAATGAGCAGACGAACTCTCCATATCAACATCATCTGGGTTTAAAGATGTTGTGGATGGAATGTTATAATGTGGTAAATCATTTACAAATGCTTCAAATGTTTTTTGAGGTGTTGTAATTGTGTCTGTGGTATTTTTGGTGGTAGATGTAGAGGCTATGGTTTGGCCTTCTACATTGCTACCAGATGTAGTATTTAGTTTCATAATTGGGGAATTTGGTTTTGCAGTTTCATTGTTGTTAGTATTGGGAACAGTTACAGTGATAGGTGTAACTGTTTCGTTAATTGAATTGTTTGGAAGTACTCTAGTCTGTTTAGTGTGTGTTTTTTTTGTATTTGAAAAGTTGGTTGTATTTGTATTAGTTAAATCTGTAGGAGATACAGTGGTGTTTTGAGCAGCTTTAAAGGCATAAGAGGCCGTACCAACGCGTTCGGCCATTGCGGGTAGGGAGGCGTCCTTCTTGCTGTTGTTGTTGTTGTTTTTGTTGTTGTTGTTGTTGTTGCTGTTGTTATTCTTCTTATTGTTGCTGTTCTTATTGAGCGAGTTTAGCGGAAAACGTTGGAAATATTTTTTCTTCGCTTGATATTTCGTGCATCTCTCAGACGTCATGATCTTAAGGATGTCTTTTTCCCTAAAAAACATGGGACAGTTCATACTCAGCGATGGATGAGTATCAGTGTTGCAATTTTTGCAAAAGGTAGATTTGCAATCCCCTTCGTGTACCGGATTACCGCAAGTAGCACAAGGGGCATCATTGCTGGGATCGCATCTGTTTTTGGTGTGCCCAATTGCGTGACAGCGAACACACCTCATAGGATTGAGGACGTATTCCCGTACTGACAATTTTAAGAAACTGGCCAGTTTAATGCTGGACGGTAGCCCGTAGCTGTCGAAAGTGAGAACGACTGCACCTGAGTTGTATTGTGTCCCACGACGCTTGATGTGTTTAGCACCAATTACTCCTTGGTTAGCCAAGTCTGCTTTGATTTCCTCTTCTGAGGAATTTTTTAAAAGAAAAGAGAAAATTACCCCCCTTGAAGAGTTTAGGGCAGTAAAATTCTCGCACTTGATATTAAACGATTTGTTTGGTGAAAGGCGTAGAGCCTTCGTCTCGTAGAACCTCTTGGCAATGTTGTTATTCTTGACGAGAAATTGAATCTTTCCGTCATTTCTCCATTCAAGGTCCAGAATTTCCTTCGAGATAGCCGAAATGGCCCCAAGAACTTGGAACAAGTTCTCATCCTCTAACTTTCTGTATAATGTTGTAGTCGGGGTGGAGGCTTTGTTGTCGATCTCGTTACTGGAGATCAAAATATACTTTGCCTCTTCTTTAGAGATAGATATATCCTGAAGCGCTGGAAAAAGGCTGCTGGTAACATCCGTATAAGTCTTTTTGCCTCTAGGTCTCTTTGGGGGAACAGTGGTGAAGCCGTCATCGTTAAAAAGACTAAACCTATTTTGGCCCCCAGGGGGGTCCACCATGTTTGTAGGCTAAGTTAAGAGCGGCTAGATTAATATATCCAGCCTATAAAAGAAAAAGTAAAGGACCGAAAATTTATATAGTAGATTCACAGTCTATCGGCAACCCTGTTATGGGATGAATGAGACTAAAACAAACACTATAAAGGCAATAAATTATCCAAAATTGAATTGTTTTTACAGACAATTAGCACTAAATCAATTAAGTATTATTAAAAAACTATTAAAAACTTTTTTATCACGTGAAATTAACTATATGTTTGTAAAAAATTAAAACACGTATAATGTACTACGTGAACTGTCAAACTATGGAAAAAAATTTTTTAATCTCACTTTTAAAGTTTTAAAAACTATTTAAAGAATTAACTTTAAACTTTTCTAATACACGGCACTTAAATTGAAATAATTATTATTTTCTATAATTTAATTTAAGAAAAATACTATAAAAATTAATAAATTATTACGACCACTTGTATATAGGAATCGCTGTCGTTCGGTGTTGCCGATCGATGGCATCATGCTTATGTTAAGCAATTAATATATATGCAATTACGAAATAAGTAATTGCATTAATTTGACACATATTTAAATTTTTGTTTACTATTGAGTAGATCACGTTTCTTCTACTCATGTTATATTGTCGCATATTATGTTGCATATTGAATATGGTATGTGGTCATTACAGTACTAAAGACTAGGTCTAGAATAGGTTTACCCCCCGATTCTGAAGTTATGACTAGTCATAGATCACAGTTGCTTGTGACTATTTTTATGATATTTAAGTTGTGACTTTTATTATGACTAATCAGCTGTTTCGTATTCTGATATTAAAGTCACAAGCATAGTCACAAATTTTCTCCAAACTCTGTAGACTTGTTAACTGCTATGAAAATATTAAACATCAAACAATTTGCATTCTGATAGTTGAAAAAAATAATATATTAATAAATATAAAAAAAAGTGAGTTCGATGGAAAATTTTGAAAGTAAGTAGCTACCATTATATAAAAAAAATAACAAAAAAAATCACAATCGAATAAAATGTAAACAATGCAATAAACTACACTTTTACTTTTTTTCTTTTTCTTCTAAAAGAAGACATAATAATAACAAAACTTCTTCCATAATTTACAAAAAAAAATGTAAACGCTCACTTCACTTGTTCTGAAACTCACAATCTATAACTACTGTGACCTGCTATTTTGATGATCACAACTTGTGATTCATTCTTTAAATGTCAAAATTGTGACTTTAACCACAACTCAGAATACGAAAAGTCACAAAAAATGTAAAAAAAGTCACAACTTGTGACTCTCCATTATAATTGTGGCTTGTGACTTGTCAGTGATTATTTTCAGAATAGGGGGGTAACCCTCTTCTTTTATCAATAAATTTTTTAAATTCTTAAATTTGTAATTTCTAATAATTCTATTTTTCCTTATTAATGTATTTACTATTTTTATTTTTCTTTCTTGGATATATTTTCTTTAAATTTCTTAATTAAATAATTTTTAATATCACTTAAGTATCAAAGCTTTATCTCATTTCGTTAAATAAGTTTAATATTAATTGAATAAAATATAGAAATTAGTAGCTCTTAGATCAGCACAAGCTGTTTGAGTCTATTAAATAAATAGATGTAGTTAGAATAGTTTGAATTTAAACAGAAAATGAATTAATTTTTGGATTATAAATTACTTTATGTAAACTTTGATTAAAAAAAGTGTTTGAATTGTGTAAAATCACTAATTTGCACGATTTTACACAATTCAAACACTAAAAAAGATTAAATAAAGAAAAAACTGTAAGAGATAGACCTTTACTGTAAGGGGTCAAAAATGAAGCAGGGGTCTTGGGCTTTCGGATTTGCTAACTAGAATTCAGATGGCGCTGAGATTCTACAGCCTGTACTCCTCTGAAAAAAGTGGCAAAAAATCACTAAATTCTGAATTTAAAACACAATAACTATTTAAATGAAAGGCCTAGAGAGACATGTGAGATCATTAGAGAGAGGGGAGAGTTTCCTACAGATTTCTCTTAGACTACTTTCTTCTAGCTAGTACACCGTAGTTGTTACAGGGTGTTTCGAAGAATAAGTGCGAAAATTTTTTATCGCCCTCTAGCGGCTGAGCGGTTGAGATTACCCTTTCCTACCTATCTACTATTTTCGGACTGGCCATTCTAGGAGGGACACCTTGTATAAGTTGCAAAAATATTGCATAAAAATGCAAATATTTATTTCCCCCCTGTGAACGATTTCTGATTTTGTATAATTTTTTTTTTTTATATTATATACATATATACATACAATGTATATGGTATAGTATATTTTTAAGTGCACACGGATACTTAGTCCATTATGGCACCACCGATCAGTAATTTCTGTCAGATATATCATCCAGTTTATCATCAGTAATCAGTTACTGGTGTACATTGCTGGTGGAAAATTCATGATCGACTTGGGCAAGAGTAGCGCGCTGACTGGGGTTCGAACCGTGATCTCAAGATCACAAGACCGACACCTAACCATCGAGCTATTCAAGCCCCTGATTTTGTATAATATAAAAAAACAAATTTTAAAAAAAATCATCAAAATCGGTGCTGTTTCTGAGGACTTCCTGGAAAAAACCTTCGTTGACTCCTCTAATTGTGTTTGTTTTTCTTATCAAGTTTGATAAAAATTGCAAAGAAAAACTAAAAAAAATATCAAAAAATTTGCAATTTACTGTTTAATTATTGTCTGTGTACTCTGCGTTCTGCGTACATATTATTGTGTGTTTTAAAATAAAAAACAGCCGTAAATCTTTTTTGTTATCCGTTAGGATAATTTTATTCACTTATATAAATATACAAATTGTTTAAAATAAATTTACATTAATTTTTAGTGGCGTTCCATTTTGAATTCTTTTACAACTAATAAAAAAGGCACAACAACACGTTCCGTCCCGTCCCGTCTAAATTTTTATTTTTTAGGTGTCACAATAACACGTTCCGTTCCGGTTTTTTTGTTGTCAACTAGCTGTCAATTTCAATGTTATATACTATACATAAGCAAATTAGAAAAGTGAATAATAGATTTTTATAGTGGGTACTAAATATAAGTTTCAATAAAATAAATAAATAAATAATTAAAATAATATTAATAATAATAGTGAATAATAATAGTAATAAATAGTAATAATAATAGTAATAAATAGTGAATAATAATAGTAATAAAAATAGTAATAATAATGGAAAACAGTTTAGTGGAAGATTTCGATTTATTGTGTGATTTGTACGAATTGTATAAAAAACTAAAAAAATCAAAAAAAATAAGAAGACGGTGGTGGGTAAGACCCGTGAACATTGAAAGAAACAAGTTCGGGTATTTTAAAAGTACATTTTTAAAAATAAAATTGTTTGGCCCTGAGGATTTTTTTAAACATACGAGAATGTCGCGAGAGATTTATAATTTATTCTTAAGTTTAATAAAAAGTGATCTAAAAAAGAACTCCATGAGAGCACATATTGAACCTGAATGTAGAATCGCAATCACTCTTTCGTAAGTGCATAAATATCAATAATATTAATTAGCAAAATAAATAACTCAATATAATTTATCTCTTATTAGGTATTTATCACAAGGAATATCACCACAATTTTTAGCTTGGTCGTACAAAATGGGAAGATCGACTATAAGAAAAATAATATTAGAAACATGCGATATTACATGGAGAAATTTAATGGTCGTTTATGTTTCTTCACCAACTGAGATGGATTATATTCAAATTGCAAAACAATTTGATATTCGATGGAATTTACCGAATTGCGTCGGCGCAATCGACGGAAAACATGTAAATATTCAGTGTCCTCCTCATAGCGGAACAAATTATTATAATTATAAAAAAAAATTCAGCATTGTTCTTCTTGCTACGTGTGATGGAAATTGTATTTTTACAAATATATGTGTTGGAGGCTATGGTAGTAGTAGTGATGGAGGTAAGTGCGATACAATTTGTATATAAGTCATGAATATTTTGCACATTCTTGTATTTTTCAGGAATTTTGCAACAGTCAGAATTTGGAAAAAATTTAATGAATAAAAAACTACCTCTCCCAGGAAATAAATGTCTGACAAATAGTAATAAACAATTTCCACACTTTTTCGTGGCTGACGCAGCTTTCCCTTTAAGGGAAAATATTATGAGACCTTTTCCTGGCAGAGCTCTCGACATCGAAAAAGAAGTTTTTAATTACAGGTAAGAGATACAGGTATAGATGTTCAGGAGATACGATTAATTATGGTTTAAATTTTGTAGATTGTCACGAGCCAGAAGAGTAATAGAAAATGCATTTGGGATTCTGGTAGCACGTTGGAGAATTTTAAAGCAAGAAATGAATCTCTTGCCGGAAAACGCCGAAAAAGTTATTTTAGCTTGTGTAGCCTTACATAATTTTATCAAGCTAAATGATAAAAATAACATATACTGCCCACCAACATATTTAGACTGGGAAGATGAAAATCATATCATACAACCAGGCGAATGGAGGAATGAAATTAACAATCCCTTGAGGTCTGTTAGAGTTGGCTCTAATAATGCGACAAGAGATTCATTTCAATTGCGAGAAACTCTCGCCCATTATTTTATGAATGAAGGCTCAGTGCCCTTTCAATATACATATATAACAATTGCTTTTAACATTTATATTTAAATGAATGAGAATAAAAAAGATTATGAATTAAAAAACTTATATTATTAAATTTTTTGTGACATTATTGGCTTCAACCAACATTTTAATTTTAAACACGGTTTTAGCCTCCTTGCTCATTTTATTCAGTGCGCACCCTATACTCTTCAAAAAAAAGTCATCTTCTTCATTTGAAGAGTATGTTGTGCTTTGTTTTTTATTTAATTTATTTTTAAAGATGGTTACTGCATCCAAAAATTCTTCATCAACTGGATTTTTTTTTCCTCTAATATCTCTTTTTCTTGGTGGAATATTTTCCTGTTCTTCCGCTGTTGTATCCACTTCTTCAGCATCTTCTAAATATTCTATTTCGGCTTCAGAAATTGATGGTGATGCCGCGTACGCTTGATTTTCAATTAATCTGTGTATGAAACGATTTAAAATAATTTAAAAAAATATTTTTAATAACAATCTTACCATCAATATCATATTTTTGGCTCAACTCCTTCCAGATTTTCATTTTTAATTTAGTATTGGAATAATTCCAATGCTTTTTATTATATAATTCTTATTTTGCTCTTATATCCTCTATAAATTGTTCCACTATTTGATAATTAGAAATAAAACATTTTCCATTATACATTGATACTATATTCTAAATTAAAAACTATAGACTAGTTAAACTAATAACTATGACTGGAGCACTAAAACTACTATTCAGAATAGAATGAGAAATGCCAGAAAAAAATTTGATGAAAATTGCAGGTAGGATAAATATTAAGGTAAAATGAGGCTTAATGCAATGTATAATACTATATGAAGAATAAATTAATAACAATTATAATTATTATAATAATAATCAAATTACTTACTTTTAATAAAAAATTATTTAACTTATTTTATTTCTTTGAAAAATATTTATTAATATAATTAATATTATTTAATAATACTTGTATTTACTTATAACACCGACTGTCACTTTCATATGAAAAATAAACAATTTTATTTTTGTGGTTATCCGTTCCGCTAAAAGTTAAAAGTTAACCAACTTTTACGTTCCGGTACGTTCCGTTTTTTTCATTGTGACATACTTTCCGTTTCGCTACATGAATTATATGGAAATGTCAAATTTTTAACTTTTAAAAACGGAACGGGACGGGACGGAACGTGTCGTTGTGCCTTCAGCGTAACTTTTGATTATTCTTCTTCTTTACAAAATATATATTGTACTTGACATTTTTATGTTATCTATATTTATACATGATTATTAATTTACTTTTAGTGTTGCCATATTAACATTATTTATAATTCGGGATTTTGACACATAATTACAAATCTAACAAATGCCCCTCTTAATTTTGTGTTAAAATAAGAATTTTTCATATTCGTCTTTAATGAAGAAATATTTTCTGTTGATATGTCTAGATTTATAACTCTGCTTTGGATTTTTTATCCAGTCAATCAACGATTGACTGTCAGTTTTAATTACGACTGGTTTTTGTATAAAGTTTTCTTGTCCGAGTTCTTGTATTATGCCCATGTACCATTTTACTTCACATGTGCATTCACAAAACGCCAGCATTTCAGATTCCATAGAAGACAATGCTACTAATTTTTGTTTACCACTTTTCCAATTTATAATATTATTGCCCAGTTTAATGAAATAACCTCCAAATGATTTTCCGTTTTCCGTCGTACACCAGCTTGCGTCCGATGTAGCATTTAATCGTTCAGCATTTTTTACGTTATACACTAATCCAATATTTTCAGTTCCTTTTAAGTATCTGAACACTCTTTTTACTGCTTTCCAGTGTCTCAGAGTTGGATTTTTATTAAATCGAGATAAATTTGAAATAGTAAAATGCTAAATCTGGTCTCGTACCCGTTACCAAGTACATTAACGAACCTATGGCCTCTTGATATTGTGTACTAGAAATTGGTGTTGAGTCTGTTGTATCATTTAACATTTCTCCCACTACTCCTGGAGTTTTCACTGGCTTGCATTCTTTCATATCATACTTTTCGAGTATTTTGTTTATGTAATTTTGTTGACTTAAAATAATTTTTTTATCTTCTATTTTAATGTCGATTCCCAAAAATTTATTCGCTTGAGTGACTTCTCTTATTTCAAAAGATTTTGAGATTTTTGAAACCATATCATTTATCCCTTTCAGACCTGAGACGACATTATCGAGTGAAATTCGAAACTTCTGACATATATGACACCTAGTGGAATCTAGTTTCACAATAATACTTTAATTTTATCACAAGTCCTTTTTTTCCTTATTTTCTAGGATACGCACAATCGTTGCAGTGAGGTCTAATTTAATCATTAAATAAGAAACTTTCATAAACATTTTAATTTTTTTTCAACAAAATTTTATTTTTCTGTATGGTATTTTTTAAAACAATTTTGTTTTTTACTTAAACACAAATACATATTGCACTTTATGCATCTCATTCGAGTGCGTGATTTGCATCCTGGTCTACGACAGCAACGTGCGGATGAAAGATCGTCCTCAGTTGGCCAGTGGTTAAAATTGTCCAGCCGTTTTTCAGTACATGGTTGTGCTGAAGGGCGGTATCTCTTTGACGAAGATGGCACACTTTCATCTTCCGATTCTTCTGGATCCCACTCAACTCTTGCTTCTTTATTTTCGGCTACTAACGCTTCTGCTACAGACATCCCGAAACCCAGAAGATCTAAAATGTCTTTTTTTGGAACATGTTGTTTTTTGGCTATTGCTCGATACTCAAGCCAAGCGTTGCAGCATGCAAGGTCCAAAAAATGTATGAACACTTTTAATGTCCACTTCTTAGTTTTGATGAACGTTCTGTGCGTTTCCATCAACTGGTCACAAATATCTACCCCTCCCATTGACTTATTATACTGTGTGACAATATACGGAGCTGGAACTGAAATAAATGCTTTGGAAGCTTTATGCCAACGTCTTACGTTTTGCACAGGTTGACATCCGAAGGCAGAAGACAGTAGCAAAACTGGCGTAGAATCTTTCCATTGCACAACGGCAATTTTGTCATCACTGCAACAAAAGTCCTCCATGTCCCCTCTCTTGAGTTTTTTCTCTTCTGTAAAATGTACGCCTTTGAGTCTATTTTTCATAATAGTACCCGTGCCATAAATTTGACGGTCAAGGAGGCTTTTTAAAAGAGGGACAGAAGTAAAATAACGGTCGAAATAAACGAATGATCCAGGAGGCAATGTCTCTACAAGACGAATAACGAATGCTGGCCCGATGCCCATTGAAGTTTCTGTAAGAGGGGTGGTTGCTCCTTGATATATTTCGAAGTCGAAGACTAGTCCTTCGGACGTCGTCATAAGTACATTTTTCAAACCAACCCCTCTGGGCTTGTTCGGAAGGCTTTGTCTCAGAGGACATCGACCAGTAAATGGTATCATTTGTTCGTCTACTGAAAAGTTTGCGTTATGAGGCCTTGGAAGACTTCTACATGTTGATCTCATGGCGTCAATTAGTGGCTGTATTTTCCAAAATACATTGTTTTTCTTTGCATCTTGTGACATTTCGTTTGAGTCAACAACATGAAGCGCCATCCGGGGCTTGAAAAATCGATCCCTTGTCAGGGTTTGTGCAACAATGGGAAGCTTGAATTTATTTTGCCAATACATTTTCACTCTGGGGTATCCTATACGTCCCATCGCAATGTGAACACCGAAGAAATTCTTTATTTCTCCTGCAGTAGTTTTGATGCATTGGCCAACTTGTAGCAAACTGTATCTGTTTGTGTAGACAGCTACACGATCAATAAATTCGTCCGTGAAATATTTCCGAAAATAATAAATGGGTGATTCCAGTGTCTCCTCCTGTATTAAAAAATGGACGTATTATAGAAAAGTTTATTAGAAGTATACTGAATTCATACCACGCTGATGTCACTACACTCCCATTCAGAAAGCGGAGGGTTGAATGGTCGTTTTCTCCAAATATTCCGTCGAGTATCTTGGCAATTCGAATTCAAAATTTTGAAAAAATTAGAAACTCAATATAAATATTAATATATGTAACTATCATTACGTTAGAAGTTTCAGTCGCAGTTTGTTCATCAGTTTGAATTGGCTCTTGAATTGAAATGGGGTTTCCATTGGAAACCGGTGCTTCATTAGAAATCGGCGCACTATTAACCTCTTCACCATCATCTGAATCGTCACTAGTTGCATTTGATGCTATTGTACGAGCCTTCGGAATCCATGTTTTATCAATATCTTCATCATCACTGCTGAAATCTATTTCTGAATCATCAAGAAATTGAAGAATTTGTTCCTCGTTTAAACCACCTTGTGCAAAAATCATGAAAAAAAAGTTCAAAATTTATGAAATAAATCCTAGTGCGCACAATCGTGTGATCTATTTTACAGTAGTCAAAATTAGACTATTCTCACAAAAATTAATAGAATAAAAAGTATATTAGGTTTTCTTCTCAATAAACACTAGTTTTACATTTAAATAATAATCTATTGCAAAATATTGAATTCAAATACTTACGATTGGAGCACATGTTGAAAAATGTTGTCACCACACTGATTACTTTCATAAAAATAAAAATTATTACTGTATAAATTAACTGTACCACTTTCAAAATTTGAAGAGCACGTGTACGCACAAAAGTTGCGTAGCGTTCTAATTGAAAAATCATGAAAAATAACACGAATACAGAGCTTAAATCTAACACGCACAAATGTGCGTCAGGAGTCTGAATCTGCTATTATCATTATGTCATCAACGTAAACTGCTATTAAAATATAAACGTTTCCATCTTTATAAACGAATACGCAAGGATCTGAACTTAATCTTGAAAAATCGTGTGATCTTAAAACTTTACATAACTCTTCGTACCAGCATCTACCAGATTGAGGTAATCCATAAATACTTCTTTGAATTAAATAAACTTTATTATCTTCATTATTAAAACCTGGTGGATGTTCTAAGTACACAGGTGAATCTAGATGTCCGTTTAAATACGCTGTTTTTATATCAAAAAATCGTATTTTATATTTTTTGTGATTTGCTATAGACAGTAATAATCTGAAAGTCGCTAATCTCATGACTGGACTAAAACCTTCTTCGTAATCTCTTCCTTTCTTCTGATTAAACCCTGCAGCAACTAATCTCGATTTATAAATCATACCCATGTTGTTTTGTTTTTTAGTAAATATCCACTTGCTTTTAATAATTTTCTTATTTTCGGGTCTGGTAACTAATTTCCAAACATTATTAGCCTCCATGGAACTCAATTCATTTATCATAGCTTCTTGCCATAATTCACTTTCAGGAGATTCAATGGCTTCGATATATGTTCTAGGTACGTCTTCATTAACCTTATAAACGTGGTAATCTTTAAATTTTTCTAGAATTTTTCTTTTTCTTTTTACATCATCTTCTCTTGATTCTTTTTCATCATTTTCACTTAATATTTCATCATGATCCTTATTATCATCTTTTGATGAATCATACAAATCTTCTTCGGCTTCATCTTGAATGTTCGTATTATCTTCTTGTATGTAAGTGTCGTTAAAATCATTTGATTCAACATCAAAATTTAGTATTTCATTTAAGTGTTTATCGTCTTCAAATATATTATATTCAATATGAATGTAATTTTTCTTTTCAGGTTTAACAGTTGGAATTC
Organism: Villa cingulata; assembly: GCA_951394055.1. Lineage (NCBI taxonomy): Eukaryota > Metazoa > Arthropoda > Insecta > Diptera > Bombyliidae > Villa > Villa cingulata. Next base: position 849,465 of record OX596025.1, read on the forward strand.
CAAATTTGTCTTCATTGAAAATGACATCGTTCATACACTTTATTATCTTCATGACAATATATTCGATAAGCTTTGCGAGTTGTTGAGTAACCAATAAATGTTCCTTCTTTACCCTTTGGTTCCAACTTATGTCTATAAGGTCCATTAATTTTATACACAACATTACATCCGAAAATTTTAAAATGTTTCATGGAAGGTTTTCTTCCAGACTATAATTCTAACGGTGTACTTTTAGAATTATTTTTTGATGGTGTGACGTTGTATATATATGCGGCAGTTCTCACAGCTTCAGCCCAGAAATTTAACGGTAAACCAGCTTCAATCAACATTGAACGTGCCATGTCAAGAATTGTACGGTTTCCTCTCTCAGCTATTCCATTGCTTCTTGGTGAATAAAATTCTGTTTTCTCATGTTTGATACCTTTTGTTTTAAAATATTCTGATAATTCTTTATTTAAGAATTCAGAGCCGTTGTCTGACCTTATTTTCTTCACTTTCATATTAATTTCATTTTCTCTTTGTTCAATAAAGTTTTTTATTTCTTTTGCAGCTTCATGTTTTGAAAACAATATCTCAACAAAGTATCTTCTCGAAAATTGATCAACTATAATCAACATATACTTTCTACCTCCCAGCGAATCTACTTTCATAGGTCCACATAGGTCAACGTGAATTCTCTCTAGTGGTTTAGTAATATCAAAGATACTATAAAATTTCAAAGATGTGAAAAGCAGTACAAAATTCTAAACATGGTATATTTTTTTCCATCGCATCGCAATCAACTCTTCTTGAATTTTCTTGTTGGATTTTAAGTTCTAACCGAAGAAATTTTTAATTTGAATTGTCAGTTATGTTATGAAATTTTGTTAAATTCCAATTGAAAAGCTATATATTAGAACTTTCTTTCATTTTAAATTAAGTATTGAAATATATGAAATATATAGTATTGGTAGTATGTGTAGTATGAATATATGAATATAGTGTTTTGTTGTGTTGTATTACATGTAAAGTATGGTAGATGGTAGTATGATTATATCACATTATCACATACCATATTATTACTTGTAACATGTAGATACTATATGTACAGGAAAATATATATATACGTATATAGGAAAATATAGGAAGAAAGGACTTGCTTTCATATTAAACCTGTTTTGTGTATGAATTGTTTCATCTTACATATACAAAATACTTATTAATTCTCGAATTTTGAATGATCTTTCATGTTCGAAGGGATCATAATATAAATTTCGTATTGTGTAGGATTGGTGTAGGATATACAGTATGAATATGAATTTGTTTTTTCAATGTGATTATCACTTATCACATTGCAATATAGATTTGGAGTATACATTCATATATACATATGCATATACATTTCATATATCTTACAATCATGTGTATTCACTGTATATGAATGTATACATAATTTAGATAAGTATATATATATATATATGTATATATATATATATATAATATATATATATAAATTTATACTATAAAGGACTATAGTATATGTAGGAATACGTCTTTTGAAATATATGTTATATTTTGAAATATGATAACATCGTTATTTTATTGTATGTATATATTGTAAGTGAAATGAAATTTTTGATTTTTAACAATATATTGCATGTGCGTATGCACATACATATGTACATATGTATATCATTTTGTTATTAAATAGATACATGTAATAAGTTCATTGAACTTGAACCTTTGAATTTTTTTCAAAATACATTTTATTTCAATGATGCAATTATATAGACATAATTTATTACTGTAAATGAAATCGATCGTATTGTTATTTTGATATCATGTACAGAATAAGTATCATATATATTTTACTGCACATGGGTGCAATATAAGCATATTTACTTATAATTATTATTATGTCTTGCAGTTCTAGAGCCACGAATAAATTGGTAGTTTTCAAATAATATTTAACCATATGTAATATATGCAATATTTGAATAAAAATTGATAGAAATATGTATGTATATATGTTGTTTTATGTGTTTAGAAAAATGTATCTTATGTATGTTTTCTACATTTATATATTAAATGTATTAATATTACTTATGTACTTTGTAGTCCATAAGAAACAATTTTTATTTATTATTACTTCGCTGCATGCACTTAATATAATTATAATTTTTAATAATACGAACGTATTTTTATATAATAATACATCTTGGAATTAGTAAATATGTACTTATAGTTATGTAATTAAAATTACTGAAACAAAAAAAATATAACTATTAAAATTGAAACAACAAAATTTCCATTCACTTTTTTCCAGACTTAGGACCGGCAATCAAATTATCTTTGATTGGTATGTTTAAAAATTTTGTTTTTCATTTATGTTTTTATTCTGACAATGGTTTCAATAAAATATAATTTTTAATTTGTGGCAGGTTATTAGTGTTCAATTAATTTTCATCCCAGTGAAGGTTTATGTTTTATTTGCTTTCAGAAATACTTATTTTCTACGTGATTTCAAAATCGCTTCCCCGTGTTCAACGAAATTCAGTGTCTCCCAATAGCAATGTCGTCGTAAGAGGATTGTCACATATTTGTCTAACATTTGATAGTGGTGTTCATAACAATCATTTTTCTTTGAAAGCCAAAATGAAAACTTCTCATACTTAATTATTTCTTCCATACAATCACGTATGATACGTTTTTTAATATTTCTCTGTTCTGGACACGATTTTATTATTCTCTTGAATACATTCATATATATTTTTGATAATTCAAAGAAGTAGTCAGTTGGAGGATTTAATTTACCGAAGTCAGAAGATAACTACCAATTTATTCGTGGCTCTAGAACTGCAAGACATAATAATAATTATAAGTAAATATGCTTATATTGCACCCATGTGCAGTAAAATATATATGATACTTATTCTGTACATGATATCAAAATAACAATACGATCGATTTCATTTACAGTAATAAATTATGTCTATATAATTGCATCATTGAAATAAAATGTATTTTGAAAAAAATTCAAAGGTTCAAGTTCAATGAACTTATTACATGTATCTATTTAATAACAAAATGATATACATATGTACATATGTATGTGCATACGCACATGCAATATATTGTTAAAAATCAAAAATTTCATTTCACTTACAATATATACATACAATAAAATAACGATGTTATCATATTTCAAAATATAACATATATTTCAAAAGACGTATTCCTACATATACTATAGTCCTTTATAGTATAAATTTATATATATATATATATATATATATATACATATATATATATATATACTTATCTAAATTATGTATACATTCATATACAGTGAATACACATGATTGTAAGATATATGAAATGTATATGCATATGTATATATGAATGTATACTCCAAATCTATATTGCAATGTGATAAGTGATAATCACATTGAAAAAACAAATTCATATTCATACTGTATATCCTACACCAATCCTACACAATACGAAATTTATATTATGATCCCTTCGAACATGAAAGATCATTCAAAATTCGAGAATTAATAAGTATTTTGTATATGTAAGATGAAACAATTCATACACAAAACAGGTTTAATATGAAAGCAAGTCCTTTCTTCCTATATTTTCCTATATACGTATATATATATTTTCCTGTACATATAGTATCTACATGTTACAAGTAATAATATGGTATGTGATAATGTGATATAATCATACTACCATCTACCATACTTTACATGTAATACAACACAACAAAACACTATATTCATATATTCATACTACACATACTACCAATACTATATATTTCATATATTTCAATACTTAATTTAAAATGAAAGAAAGTTCTAATATATAGCTTTTCAATTGGAATTTAACAAAATTTCATAACATAACTGACAATTCAAATTAAAAATTTCTTCGGTTAGAACTTAAAATCCAACAAGAAAATTCAAGAAGAGTTGATTGCGATGCGATGGAAAAATTCAAGAAGAAGAAAACTATCCCCCTTTTTTGTACTAGTTTTCACATCTTTGAAATTTTATAGTATCTTTGGTAATATATACTTCAAATGGACTTTCACCTGCAGTTCTTGATATTTTTCCTTTTGAACAACTGTCACAAAAATCTATTTTATTTTTTATTTTATCCATTCCACGAACCATATTTTCTTTAACCATTAATTGCATGTAATTAGGATTCACATGACCCAATCCAAAGATAATACAGTCCTACTAGATGAACCATTTCATTTTTTTTATTTAAATGTTTGTATGTTTGCCAAAAATAAAAATCGAAAAAGTTTTTCGAAACAATATCGAAAAAGAGAGAAAGTTTATAATTCAGGAGGGATGTAAATATGAGAGAAAAATAAGAATATTTATATAGAAGAATTAGTTTGTGAGTTGCATGACTGGTTTACTAAATTTTATATGGTTTAGAGTGGTACCATCACTAATTGAGGGTGCGTTCATGAACATTACTTTAACCATAGTCATGGTGTAGTATAGTTTAAGCAAAGTTATGTTATACTACAGCCATAGTTATGTTAACTTCAAGTGATTTTGGAACGCCATTTTTACCATAGTAGTAGCAATAAATTATAATTCAGCTGTCAAGTCAAGTTTAAAAAATTTTTACATATTATAATTTTTATATTTTTTGTTTGTCAAAAATTAATTATTTTTTAAAAATGAAGTTTAAAACAAAATTAATTAATTTCAAATTAATTAAATTGAAATTTTCACAATTCACAACAAAAAATTAAATTACAAACGATTTTTTTATTGTCAATGTCATTACCACTTAAAGGTTTACTATCGTTACTATCGTTAACCATGCTCTCGAGCAGGGTTAGTTTTTGACATCAAATAGTTAAAAATTTACTTTACTACAGATGTTTATGAACGCTAAAAATTCATGTTGGTAGTTATGTTTTACTATGCCACCACCATTTTGAACGACAAATGATAACTATAGTTAACTATAGTAACGTTTATGAACGCACCCTTGATATGATATTATACTTGAATAAGTAAAAATAAATGGATATTTTGTACGCAAATGCTTTAGAATACAACAATTGACAATAGGGCTGTTTCAAATTTTTTTTTTATTGTATTGAGTTGATCGTCGTATTTAATATATGAATGACTTGAGAAAGGAGGTATTTCATATTTCATGTATTTTTATATATGTATGTATGTGTTGTTATGTTAATATTCCTTGTCGCGTACTATATGATCTGACATAAATTACTACTACTACTTCTAATTAAAATACATATATAGAATTGTATTTATATCAAAGACCATATAAATATATACATTTATATGGTCTTTGGTTATATGTATTACCTGTATAGGTTTACATTATTTTCTGATGTAGGATTGTAGAATATTTAGCAACAGAGGTTTTTACGTATGCCTATGCATACATTATAATTACTGTAGCATTTGTACTGTACTCTGGTCTATACATTTATATGGTCTTTGATTATATGTATTACTTGTATAGGTTTACATTATTTTCTGATGTAGCATTGTAGAATATTTGGCAACAGAGGTTTTTACGTATGCATACATTATAATTACTGTAGCATTTGTACTGTACTCTATACATTTATATGGTCTTTGATTATATGTATTACTTGTATAGGTTTACATTATTTTCTGATGTAGCATTGTAGAATATTTGGCAACAGAGGTTTTTACGTATGCATACATTATAATTGCTGTAGCATTATACCAGAGATACTATATAACTACATATAAATATGTTTTTACATAGTATCACAGATCAGATACACTTATCTGTGATAGTATATAGTATCTTTGATTATACATAATATATGTATACATATGTATATATTATGGTTTTATTTTGTTATGTTTTTGAGTTCATTGACTTATGAATGCAAGATACGATTATATATTATCATATCCCGTGAATTGAATTTCTTCTTGAAATTTTGAAAGAATATCTTTTTTAATGTTTGGGCCTTATGACTTCTAAAAAAATAAAGTATTATTCTGATTTATGATCATAATATAGAAATTTAAAAATCAGGTGTTTTGTGAATTACCAAATTTTTTTATAGACTGAGTCAATTTTTTTTCTAACTAGATCTAGTTCCTAAATCTTGAGGATAATGAATTTTAAATTATTTACAATATTTTTTAAAAACAGAAAGCTTAAAAATATTTATTTCAAAATTTTTAAATTTTATTTCGTTGATGTTTTTTGTGTGTGGTATAAAGTATATATTCAAAACATTCTAAATACTAGCGCTGATGAACATTTAATAAGATTCAATGAAAATTGATAATCATTTGTAGGTTGAAAAATATTATATATATATATAGGTATATATAATAAACAATATGTCATGAAGTCGAAAATAAATTATTTGTAAATTTATGGATTTTTATGATTGAATGCAATCAAATTTTTTTCATGTATGTTTGTTTGAAAATAAATTATTAAGTAGAATGTGCCTATAATTCTAGCCTAGAAATATTTTGGAGATCCGTATTATCAAAATATCTTCAGTAGTGATTCAAAAAATTATGTTTGAAAATAACGTGGAATAGGTTTACGTATAGTAAATTATAATTGCTTATTTGATTTTTGAATTCAAAATTTGCCTTTATATTTTAACATTTCTATTAAATTGATAGCTCAACTATTTAATATCATTCTTAAACCAAATTTTAAAACTTAAACCATTCATTTAAAAAGTGCAAGAACTGGTCAGTTCTGCATGGTGCGGTCATTAAGTTGGCAAAAAATAGGAAGTTAATCTGACCTGCCTATACTTTAGAATATATTATCAGAAATTTGAATAGCCTCTGACATTTAGTACTAGCACTATTAGTCATAAATATTTTTATACAGCATTTTTTTTGAACAAAAGTTTTAAAATTGCATGTATTTTTAATTCTGTTTTTTTCTATAAAATATATGTAACTTTGTTTTGAACTTAAATGAACCTAATGAATTCGGACAAAAAAGCGATGAATTATCAATCGTCTTTTAATACAGTTGAAATTATACAATATTTTAATATTTTAATAGTTGATATTATATTTAATTATTTATTATTATAATTATATATGTATACACTAAACAAATTTATGGATTTATAATGTTTCGAGGATGCATTTCCAATTATTAATTGATTAGAAATTAAATGCCGTGTAAAAGTAGTTGTGAACAATACTGTATATCCAGTTTTAGTTTAACTATAGTTGGAAGACGGTTTTCAAATTTAAAAATTTTAAAATTAAATATATTACTATATATGATTTATAAAGTATAATATTAATATGCAAATTATGTATAAAAATATCTAAGAAACTCATAGCAAAGCAGAAGAAAAATTTTGATCACGATCAAAGTGGATTTTGCACTTATAATAGTGGTAACGTAGTAAATGAATGATATATTCTTCAAATATAGATATTGTGGTATCTTAAAAGGATATTTGCTTGAGGCCTGTTACCTATCAAAATTGTTATTTAATTCTTTTCAGAGGAAAACCATCAGATTGCAGTGTAATTGATAAATATTCGGTAATTATAAACTTTCGCTTTCAGCTAGTTTTTTTTAAACATTAAAAATTGAAAAATATATGAATCTTCATGATTCTAGTCTCAAAATGTTCATTTAACTTCGGATTTATGAAAAAAGTATAATAGTTACAGTTTGATGCGTAGGAGAGTGTGGTTGTGGGTAGATAGTTAAAAGAGCATATGAAAAAATCAGTTTAATTCAGTTCTAAAATGTTGATCAGTGTTAACGAATGACGCTAATTGTACAGCACTTTTCATACTCTTTTAGCATCCCCGCACCCACCTGCCAAAATTCTCTTTTTTTCATTTATATTTTATTTTTCATTCTATAAAATTTTTCAATCTTACTAATGAAAAATTACTCATGAGTAATCACCACCCAACACCCCCCACACCACTCCCCCGCATCAAACAGCCACTATTATATTCTATTCATAAATCCGAAATCAAACCAAAGTTGAAAAAAAGCAAAAAGGTTGACTTTTCAATTTCTTATGAGTAAAAAACCAGCTGATAGCGAAAGTGTATATGTAATTAACAAATAATGTATTCATATATCTATGAATAACAAAAAGGTTCATATTTAACATTACACACAAATATTTTCATAAAGAAATATGTTAAGAAAGGTCATTGATACTATATACTTTATAGATCCTGATATACATCATTGAACAATCTATTATTTTTATAATTACACTTGTATGTATGTGTACAAAATACCATATAAACGATGTATACATATTACATACAATCATGTATATCGCATAAACAGCACTTTCATTGCATATAGTATTTACTATTATCTATTCTGCATCAGTGCATAAGCAAGCAGCATGTTGTTATTAATGTCTACTATGTCATGTCTATTATGTATGTATTAGAATTAGTTTTTACATCGCATTCAATGTTATACCAAAGACCAATATAATATTCCATGATATAATATATTTTATATATCGGTCTTTGGTTATATCAAACTTGTTTATTCATGTTATATGCTTTATGTATGTATGTGTACGAGATCGTCTTCAATTCAATATGGATCCTTATATATCCTTATGCACGAGCATAAACCATACATGGAGAATAAATATATATGATCAAAATCTCTCAAAAATGTTCAAATTTATATTTATATGTTCCAGCCAATGATATTCATTTATTCTATTTTCAATACTCAAAATATACAAATGCATATAAATAACACTTATATGTGTGGAATATCATATGAATTAAATGTACATTTTAAATAGCATTGTGTTGTGTATTGTTTAGTGCTGCAAAACATTGACAGGTGTTCATTTCATTTGTGAGAGCAAACATTTATAATAAATGAGAACAAATTCGAAACACTATGGTCCGTCTACACAATTAGTTTTGATAACTCGATTTACAAAAACAATTCCATTATATCACAGACTGTCATAAAAATTTATTGAAATGATTATAATTGTGTACAGGGTACATAACTAAAAGCAATTCGAAAAATTTTGAAAAACTTTTTTGATTTTGATGAAGCTTTTTCGATCTTTATCATATATGTAAGTGTATCGTTTTTGGAAAAATTACCACTTACACTAAAAGGAACATCTATTGAGACGAAGAACTATATTATCTTTGCCCAATCTTTTGTGCCATAGTTCAAAAGTGCTTGTACATGTTTTGAAACAAAAATTATTCTTATATACTGAATTAGTATTGTACCAGCATGTATATTTACAATATACAACACTTACTCATCATCGCTTATCAACAGTGATAACCGATGGGAATATGTGTAGAGACATACAATGCGAATCATCATTCGTCATCTCTTTTCTTACTAAAAAATGAGAATAATATTTTGTATAACATGATCTAAAATTAGAAATTAGAGGTAGATAATTAGTAGTAAATTTTTATCAGTCTTTTTGTAGTTTTAACAGTCGAGCGATTAAGTTTATTTTATACAAATAATTAAGAAATAAAATATTTTGCATAATATAAAATGATAGTATTTTTATACTTCACATTGGTGAACCCGACGTACAAAAAAATCGTGAAAATTAAAAAATTTTAAAATTTAAGAATTTTATATAAATTTTATTAATATCAATCGAATATAATTGAAAAATAAATTTGATAAAAAGTGCTTAATTATCTGAATATAACAAGTTAAAGTAAAAAACATTACCCCAAAGAACAAAAATAAAACTACAGTTAAATAAATAAAATTTAACTTAAAACTAGTTACTATCGAAATTATATCGTAAATATTTTATTTAATATTTTATTAAACGAAAAACAAATCACGTAAATAAATTCCATCAAGATAAAAAATTTTCTATTAAATTGGTGATCAGTGAATGAAAAATCTTGTGATCACGTATATACCACATGTCGCTGAAAAATTCATCTTAAATCAAAAATATTAACAACATGACAAATGAACATCAACCAAATTCAAATAATCATCAAATTTCTGGAAAATTCAGCAAGGATTTCTGAGATCATCACGGATTATTTCCAGCACGTGTTTTATCATCAGTGTGGACACCTTCACATGGGTTATGATTTTATATTAAGAATAAAATTATGTTTTAAAATATAAATTATACAAATATTATTTATATTACATATATTAATTTTTAATCAATCAAATATTCATACTTGTAATTCCCATCTTTTTTAGCTTTTAAAATACTTGATACACATATACTCATCATAGAGTATAGTCCATAGAGAAGAAAAATTACATATACCATAATAGAACTATAACACATAGTACAACTGTGGGCTATATCCTCATACGTCTAGCAAAATCGCAAATTGCGACTAGCAAATATGGTGAATTTGCGATCACTAATTGCGATTGGTGTAATCCACATCCTCGATTGCAATTGCAAGTCGGCCATTTTCGTTCATTCAGCACTTGTCTGAATTCATCATATAGCAAACAAAACCTTAAATTATTGAAAAATGAGGATTAACTGTTAGTTAAATTTAAATTAGTTGTATGTATTTGTGAGTTTATGAAAAAAATGTTAAATTTAAATGTGAGAAAAAAATATTATGTTTTACACTTTTACAGAAGAAATCGATGAAGAAATAATTTTAATTGAGAAAAAGAGGCTTGAGGAGCACGTAATATCAAATATATAAATATTATAAAATATATTGTAAGAGAAAATTTGAGAAAAATGAAAAAACAACATCATCAATCATTTTTCTCTAATTTTCTACCTGATGTTGTTTTTGGCGAACAATATAATAAGAATATATTGATTGCAGCCAGTTGATTTGCTGCCGTTTAGTTGTCGTGCCGGTTATAAATATATAACAGAAAGTAAGTGTAAAATAATAATAATCATTTTCTTTTTTGTATATTTTATGTATATAAAAATAAAAAAGTGTACACATATGATCAAAAAAATAAAAAGTAAAATAAATTAATCTTATAAAATATCAGAAGTGGGATAAGCCCGTGTGTTTTTTGGAAATATTTGCAAAAAATTAGAAAAAATTTAGTAAAAATGGTGTGCAAGCACGATTTCGAATTTATGTAGTTAGCACGTGTTTGGAAAAAATAATCTGGAAAAATCTTAGAAATCATTAGAAAATTTTAGCCATAATACTTTACAAAAACACGTAAATTATTTTTGTGAACGTTTAGTTAAATTATTTTTTGTTGTATATTGGTGAAATTTTGATAAAATAGTCATTTAAAAAAAAAAAAAAACCATATGGCACGAGCTAAAGCAAATTTATTCGTTGACAAGGCAAAAGTTCCAGAACTAAAACACAAGTTAGAAGAATTAGGTCTGAATAAAATAGGAACAAAGCCTGTTCTAAAATCAAGATTATTAGAACATATTTCAACTTTAAGCAATGACGATCTCGAAATATATTTTCCTGACAATATTGCGTACGATAGAACGAAGATGACGATGAAGATGAAGATAATCCTGGAAGTGAAGAAAATTCAATTATTAAAAATAATTCCGGAAATGAAAATGTTAGAAATACTAGTCAAGAAAAAGGAACGAAAAGTAATTCATCCGTAGACGAGCTAGAAGTTTTAAGAGAAGAGATTAGAAGGTTAGAAGAAATCGGAAGATTAAGGGCTAGAATTTCTACTCTTTCAACAGAAACGGTAAGCACAACACATTATCAGCATCGGCATGTGTTTAATTTCAAAGACGTTGAGGATTCATTAATGGCATTTACTGGAGACGATAACTATTGTTTTTCAAAATGGCTGCAACAATTCGAAGAAATGGCGGACATAATGGAGTGGGATTCAAAGACACGTTTGGTTTATGCAAAAAAGTTAATGCAAGGTACTGCAAAACTCTTTTTACGAACAAAATCTTTTAAGTCCTGGCAAGAGTTGAAAGAGGAAATGAATAAAGAATTCGGTAAAAAGGTTAGTAGCGCTGAAGTTCATTGTCTTTTAAGAAACAGGCGGAAGAAAAAAGACGAAAGCTACCAGCAGTACATTTTTGCTATGCAAGAAATCGGTAATCTGATAAATATCGAAGAAAACGATCTTGTAAACTACATCATCGAAGGTATTCCTGATTCCCATCAAAATAAAGTTATTCTGTACTGTGCCGAAAACATAAATGAGTTGAAAGCAGCTTTTAAAAAATACGAGAGGATTCGAATGGCTAATAAACCTCCTGTTGAAGTTCCGTCAACAAAACTCTCGCTGAAAAATAAAGTTCAACACGATTCCAGATGTTACAATTGTAATGAGACAGGTCATTGGAGTAATAAATGTCCCAAGCCAAGTCGACCACGTGGTTCATGCTATCGCTGTGGGAAAATGGGACATAAAGCAACCGATTGTCAGACAGCAACAACATCAGTTATGAACATCGACGGTCAACACCTGCAACGACAACAACAACCAGATCATCAAGAAAATGCAAGTTTATTTTTTAATAATAATAAATCTAATGATTTTGAATTTATTGTTAGGTATGAATTTAAAGATGACAACGATACTCACTTCACTGCCTCCTTACCCAGTTTAATAGACACAGGAAGTGCCGTCAGCTTCGTACAAGAAAAATATGTACCTACCTACTTATGGAAAAAATTGGATTCATCAAACTTGAGATTTCACGGGATAAATAATAGTATGCTACAAATTAAAAGTTTTGTTAATGTAAATGTAAGTTTTAAAACAAATTTTACTAATCTAAATATATTCATAGTAGAAAATAATACGATGAAAATTCCGTGCATATTAGGTAGAGATTTTTTAAAAACAATTAATTTAAATTTTGAAAATTTTAACTTTAATGTTGTTGAGAAGAATATGCACAATGGAAATGAAACTAACGATTCTTTTTTAACAGAAATTCTTAATATTAGTATTGAAGATGACAATCCAATAATGGAGATTAATATAGATAATAAATTGCCTACGAACATTGTCACAAAGATTCATAATATTGTTTCTGAAGCTTTTACTTTCTCCAATACGGGAAATAACACTAACACTAAAAATTTTGAAATGAATATTAACGTAACAAGACAAGAACCATTGTTTGCTACACCTAGACGATTAGCATTCGCACACAAAGAAGAGTTGAAAAAAATATTAGATGATTTAATGAAACGAGGTATAATTCGCGAAAGCAATTCACCGTACGCGTCTCCAATTGTTTTAGTGCAAAAGAAAAATCGCGAACTCCGTTTGTGTGTTGATTACCGGCAACTAAACAAACATACAGTTCGTGAAAATTTTCCGTTACCTCTTATAGATGATCTCCTGGATAGATTACGTGGAAAAAAATATTTTACAATTATTGATTTACTCAGCGGCTTTCATCATGTAAACATGGCGCAAGATTCTATTAAATACACCTCCTTTGTCACTCCATTAGGCCAATTTGAGTATTTAAAAATGCCGTTTGGGCTGAAAAATGCGCCGTCGGTTTTTCAGCGGTATATTAATGGAATTTTTAGAGACCTTATCAATGCAGATAAACTATTAGTATACATGGATGATTTGCTAATAGCAAGTGAGACTATTGATCAACACATTGAAATTTTAAAGGAAGTTGTGCAATTAATCAAAGACAATAATCTCAAACTACGGATTGAAAAATGTAAATTCGCATATGATCAGGTTAATTACCTAGGGTATTTAGTCGATGCTTCTGGTATTAGTCCAAATTCCGAGAATATTCGAGCTATTACAGAATTTCCTATTCCAAAAAATATCAAAGATGTTCATAGTTTTATTGGACTCTGTTCCTACTTTCGAAAGTTCATCCAAAGTTTTGCTACCCTAGCTAAACCATTGTATGACTTGTTGAGAAAGGATGCCATATTTAAGTTTGGTCAAGAAGAACAAGAATCTTTTAGTGTTCTGAAAAATAAACTGTCTTCAACACCCATATTAGCAATTTATAACCCGTCAGGGGAAACAGAGTTACATTGTGACGCGAGCAGCATAGGTTTTGGCGCAATACTAATGCAACGTCAATCTGATCGTAGATTTCATCCCGTTTTCTATTTTTCTAAAAGGACATCTGACGCAGAGGCAAAGTACCATAGCTACGAGCTAGAGACGCTCGCTATCATTTATGCATTACGAAGATTCAGAACTTATTTATTAGGTACACAGTTTAAAATAGTTACAGATTGCCAATCGTTAACATTAACATTAAATAAAAAAATTCTTAATCCACGTATCTCTAGGTGGGCATTAGAGCTCCAAGATTATGATTATAGCGTAGAACATCGAGGTTCAGGTAGAATGGGACACGTAGATGCTCTAAGTAGGTGCACAGATATTATGCTTTTAGAAGAAAATTCAATGGATTATGCGTTAGCTATAGCACAAAATCGAGATCCTTTAATATCAACATTAATGATAGAGTTGGAAAAATCCGAAAGCAAATTATTCACACTTATAAATGGTCTGGTGTATAGGAAAGATAAAAATAATGTTATGTTTTATGTACCGTCAAGTATGCAAAATCGAGTAATTCAGACTCATCATGAATTATTGTGTCATATGGGGACAGAAAAGTGCTATGAGTATCTTAAAACTTCATATTGGTTTCCTAATATGAAGTCCAAGATAAAAGAATATATAGCTACTTGCCTTAAATGCGCATACTTCTCGCCTCATTCGGGCAAAGAGGAAGGAATTTTGCATAGCATCCCAAAAGGAGATTTACCTTTTGAATTTATACACGTTGACCATCTTGGTCCTCTCCCTACTACTAGGACAAAAAAAAGATATATTCTTTTAGTCGTTGACGCATTTTCAAAATTTGTTAAACTGTATGCTTGTAATACTACTCAAACAAAGGAAGTTATATCTTGCCTTTCATCTTACTTTAATACGTATAGCAGACCCAAAAAGCTAATATCTGATCGCGGTTCCTGTTTCACTTCCAAAGATTTTGAAGATTTTTTGTCTACTAACAACATTCGTCATCATAAAATAGCAACACTGACGCCTCAAGCTAACGGTCAAGCAGAACGCGTTAACCGTTTATTAACACCTATGCTAGCCAAAGAATGTAATGAACAATCAGCCGGTAATTGGCACGAAAAATTGTCTAAAATCGAATTCGCGATAAATAATTCTGTTAACAAAAGCACAGGTTTCGCACCCAGTAAGTTATTATTTGGAGTGGAACAACGAGGTGAAGTTTGTGATAATTTACGCGAGTATTTGATCGATAAAATACAAAGTACTGATCGTAACTTGGAACTGATTAGAAAGAGGGCTACAGAAACAATAGAAAAGAATCAAGCATATAACAAAGGTTACTATGATAAAAGGCATAAAGTACCGCATGCATATAATGTTGGAGACTATGTCATGTTAAAAAATATTATTACGGTTGCAGGCGTTAATAAAAAATTACAGCCAAAATTTCGTGGGCCTTATGAGGTCGTCAAAATTTTAGAAAATGATAGGTACGTAGTAAAAGATGTGGAAGGTTTTCAATTATCTCGTCTTCCATACAATGGCGTGTGTTCACCTCAAAATATGAAACCATATGTGATGTAATAAAAGTTTCAAGATTGTGCATAATTTTCTCGTTTTAATATAATCAAATGTATGTATATCAATATGTGATAACGATATGTACTTTAATTGCTTATAAAGAAAAAGTATGACGAATTATTAAATAAATAAAAAAAAAAAATT
This sequence comes from Villa cingulata, assembly GCA_951394055.1. Lineage (NCBI taxonomy): Eukaryota > Metazoa > Arthropoda > Insecta > Diptera > Bombyliidae > Villa > Villa cingulata. The sequence continues at coordinate 865,203 of OX596025.1, forward strand.
ACAGTATTTCTTTAAAAAATTTAAATAATCAAAAATATTTATAGCAGAAGACCTGAAAAAAAAAAATTCTGTTAGATGCATTATATAACTTATCAAAGTCATTACAAAAAAAAAAAAAAAAAAAAAAAAAAAAAATAGTTTGTGTTTTTGTAAAGTAAGAGGAAAAAATGTTTTTATAAAATATACGTACATGTACATAATAAGAACCGTTAAACAAAGGTCTATTTTATCAGAAAAAAAAAAATAATTTTAGCATATAGAAAGATAAGAACAATGTTATGTAGAGTAATGTAGTTTTTTCATTTTTGTAAATGTATGTATAATCGGGGCGATTATATTGTCAGAATGGCCGAGTTGTAAGAGAAAATTTGAGAAAAATGAAAAAACAACATCATCAATCATTTTTCTCTAATTTTCTACCTGATGTTGTTTTTGGCGAACAATATAATAAGAATATATTGATTGCAGCCAGTTGATTTGCTGCCGTTTAGTTGTCGTGCCGGTTATAAATATATAACAGAAAGTAAGTGTAAAATAATAATAATCATTTTCTTTTTTGTATATTTTATGTATATAAAAATAAAAAAGTGTACACATATGATCAAAAAAATAAAAAGTAAAATAAATTAATCTTATAATATAAATATCAAATATATTAGATCATATAAAAAGGAAAAGAAATAAAAAAAAAATTTTAAATTTAAAACTTTTTTTATTAAAAAAATCTATTATTTGAAATATTTTTTTATTTTTACTGTTTTTTTTTTTATTTACTTCGTAAGATGAGAAAATGTAAAACTATAATATAATGAAAAATAAAATATAGTATGAATTAAATATAAACCAAGTAGTATTCTACAGGTTATGTTTGCTGTTAAATGAATTGCTATTACCTTTTCTCTGATCGCAAAATATTCTTGCGATTTTGCTAATTTGCGACTGTCAAAACAATCGAGGATGTGAAAACGTCGAATTCCGCTAGCAAAGTTGCTAATTTGCTTGCTATATGTATCGAGGATATAGCCCTGTAAGTACATCTTCCAACAACATTAAAAAAATATAACGGATTTTAATCGTGAGTAAATAATTATTTTAATTTATGATAACTTTGAATACACACATACTAAACTAACCAATCAGTTCATATACGTGTTAACAATTTTCAATTTTCAATAAAATAAAATACAAAAAAGTTAACATTTCATACCTGATTCCGTTGTGGTTGGAAATAAAAACATAAAATTAACATATATTAAATTTATATATAAATATATATGTACAACCTTAACGATTTATATACTACATGTATTAAATAATTTGCAGTTAACTCATTCTATCTCCAATTAAGCATCTTTTTATCTATCTATATCCTATTCAATTAAACATTCGCAACTTTAATTTAAGTCATTCTGATTTTTGAAATATTACAAAATGTCACTCACAGACACAGATTCAAAGACTAACAATAAGGAAGATAATAACAATTTTTCCGAAAATGTCTCAAATCAAAGTGTAGCTACACTAAAAATTCCACCTTTCTGGAGCAATCGTCCAGACCTATGGTTTATCCAGGTCGAAACTCAATTTAGAGTTAAGAATATTACGACGTCCAATACTAAATACGACTATTTAGTATCATCTTTGCCCGCTGAACAAATGGAATTAGTAGCCCACTTTCTTGTTAAACCACCCAGTAATTCAAAATACGAAGGCTTAAAAGAATTATTAATAAGCAGAAGTAGGGACTCAGAAGAGCGAAGGCTTGACGCATTATTACATAAGGTGAACTTGATGATTCTAAACCATCGGATTTATTCCGACAAATGGAATCATTAGCAGGGGGTAATAGTTTAATTAACACATCTCTACTAAAAAAATTGTGGCTAAACAAACTTCCTTCACCCATCCAAGCTTGTTTAATCGCAATTGAGAAATCTCATTCTCAAGAAGAGTTATTCAGTATAGCAGACAAAATTGCAGATTCCTCAACTGCAACTACTTCTAAAATCGCTACAGTTAACCAGCCGGTAGATACATTCTCAAAGGCGATCCAAAATTTAGAATTTTTAAAAAAATTAGAAATGCGAAATTCAAAAAAAATTCCAAACAAAGCCCTTTAATAGAAAAGCAACTCCTGCTCCTTCAGGACAACGCTTGTGCTGGTATCACAAAAAATTTGATAAACATGCCACAAAATGTGTACCACCATGTAAAAATTTCAAAGTGAATAATAATGAAAATCAAGAAAACGATCATTAACAGCTTCGCCAGCGGCACCGAAGTTGACAAAAAATTCTTGCCGCTTATTTATTTACGACAGAAACACTAACATACAATTTCTAATTGATACCGGGGCGGAGATTTCATTGGTTCCAAAAAAATTTTTCCCAAATTATAAATATAAAACTGATTTAAATTTAGTAGCAGCCAATGGTGCACCTATTTCAACTTATGGTTACAAAGCATTAACCCTTAATCTTAATCTTCGTCGACAATTCGACCACGTTTTTATAGTTGCATCTGTAGACCACGCAATTCTAGGTGCAGATTTTTTATTCAAGTTCAAACTTATAGTAGACTAGCCTGTACCCGCGACTTCGTTCGCATTATCATAGAACAATATATTTTATCAGAACTATATAAAGAGCTTTGACATAAAATCAATATGGTAATACCGTTCATTTTTAATGTTAATGTTCTGTCCACTTTAATCTTGCTCTTGCATGCGACATGGAATTGTTTTTTTCAGCAGAACACCTGTAATATAGAGTGACTTTCATAATATAGAGCATCGTTGTGTAGTAATGTGTACAATGTACAATTTGAAAAAAAATGCGAGTTTCCGCTCCACCCAAGAGGTATCGCTTTCAGAGCGTTAGCCGATTTATTGTGATCGACTTCCCCAAAATGTAAATTATTTATAAAAAATAATTCAACATTTTAGGCCTATAACACATGTAAATTGATTAAACATAAATCTAGTTTAAGTAACAGTATTTAAACCTGTTTTTGCACAACATAACACCAACCAAGCACTATATGTATACTAATATATATATATATATTAAAGTAAATATTAATTATACAATGTCACATTTAGCAACAAATCGGGATATTTAAAATACTGTTAGAAACCGTCTAATGCATTCTTTTTATAATAACTTTTTTAATAATTTTAGAAGAATATAGTTATATAATGTAAGTTATTAAATTTATATGAGCTTACTTACACGAACAAACGAAAAGCTTTCAACTCTTAAAACTATTGTGAATTTGGGATTTTCCGAAAAAGTGACTAATCGTAAACACTGATCACGATTGGTTAGAACATTTTATTAGGAATCAACCTGTATATATTATATGTTTTATATAATATGCTATTATCTAAATGTAAGTATATATTATTCTATGCGTAAGTAAACTTGTCGTTTACTATTTATACATATATTTTTACACTATTTATAACATATTATTAAAGTTATAAATATTATCAATATAATGTTTATTATAACACTTCCTTATAAACTATGTTACGTGTGCTATTATTATGTGTGAAGATGGTAACATTAGAAGCATCGCTTACACGTGAACATGCCACGTATAATTGTCCATGGGTAAAGCAATCTTCAGTCAAATCAATGCCAACTCGTTTTAAAGTTTGGCCTTGTGATTTACTAATTGTCATTGCAAAGCTAACACTTACTGGAAATTGTAATCTCCTAAATTGAAATGGATAATTCGTTGGAATTATAGGTATTCTAGGTATGAATACAATTTCACCTTTACCGCAACCAGTTATAATAACAGCTTCGATAACATTTTTTTGTAGCGAAACTACTCGTAGTCTTGTTCCATTGCATAATTTTGGTGGATTTAAATTACGCAGTAGCATAATAGGTATGCCAATTTTTAAATCTATTTTATGGTGTGGAAGACCAGGAGCATTAATGCTGTTCAAAAATTCCACTGGATAATTCACTGCTTGGTCTATTTGACACATTGTATTTATAGATAAGTACGATGTTATATTACCAGTAATCTTATCCATTATACAATTGTTAAGTAAACATACTTGGTCATTCCTTGGCGCTAAAATAGATCTTTGACACAACCATGAATCATCTTTTGTAGTGAAATTGTGGATGTCATCATAAATGTTTGATATTAATGATTCAGTATTTGTAACAACCTGACACAGATCAGATGAAATTGCAATGTCATGATTATTATTAATCTCTGGATATTTTCCTTCACCGATATCTAGAAGAACTTGACAAAATCGTGAAGTTCCAGATTGTGCTCTCATATTTTGTTTTAAATAAAGCTTTTCTATGTAATTCCAAAGTACTGATCGCTTCAAACATGCGTTTATCTCATCCGCTCGTGTACCTCTAGAAACAACCGGTAATGTTTGACTGAAGTCACCAGCAAATAAAAAAGTTACTCCACCAAATAACTGATTATTATTCCTTAAATCTTGCATTGTCCTATTTACCGTTTCGATCGATGCTTTATTTGCCATAGTACATTCATCCCACACAACAAAAACACACTCTTGCAAGACTTTGGCTTTGTGACTATTCTTGGATATACCGCAGACTGGATTTTCTATACGATCAGCTTCTATTGGTATTTTGAACATAGAATGGGCAGTTTTTCCTCCAGGAAGTAAAGTCGCAGCAATTCCTGACGATGCTACCGCTATAGCAATCTTTTTATCTGCACGGATTTTTGCTAATATAAGGTTAATTAAAAAAGTTTTACCAGTACCACCCGGAGCATCTAAAAAATATGCACCACCACTACGATTATTTACTTTATTTATAAGAAACCTATAAATTTGATTCTGTTCATTATTTAATCTTGGTTCATCATGGTTTATAATATCTTGAAGTTGAACTGGATCGAAATTAATTTGTTCAATGTATTCTCTATTTAGAGTATCGATGGATGCGTCAGTTATTTGAGGAGATGGTAAACCATAATGATGAAGAGTATTTCCTCCTATAGAAATTACGGTTTCTTGTAATGAAATAAGAGCACGATTGGTTATATTTTCAATATGGGCATTTGCATCAACATCTGGACATTGCCGTCTAAGGTCTCTTATAAAATCTTCAATGAAATGACTTCTGAAATTATTCCATAATTCTAATGGATTAGAAACGCTGCAGAAAACTAATATAATAGCAAATAATTCACGCAATTTAGATGCGCTGCTACTTAAACTGGCATCCGTCAATGTATGGTGCCAGTGATTGTCACTTTCTAGTAAACCAAGGGCCAAACATGCTGCTTGAAATGTCGGATGAACTACACCGTTTACAGTTTTCAAACTTTGAAATGAAGTCGGGCCTCTTACAACAGATAATAACGTCCGGAGATAATAGCACTCGTGATTATTGGGATGTACAGTATAAACTCTACCAAGAGTATGTACATAAAAAACATCTGGGTGACCATTTACAGGAGTACCACGACGTCGTCGCTGCCAAGTCCCATTGTTTTTATTAAATGTACGAATATAATACGCTGGTACTTCTTCATAGAGTAAGGTTGTTGCAAAATTGTCAGTTTGACATAACTTAAAAAATGCCATTAATGTTGTATCTTTTGGATTTTGTATTAATTCTTGGACATTAGCAGAAGTAAAATAAACCCTCTGACCATTTTCTAAATGAATATCTAGATGTGTAACAGAAGGGAAACGTTCATGAATAGAAAATGACAACATGCGCCATACTGCTTCAGAAGTACTAATATATCTTCCGTTTTGGTATGATGTTATTTCATCAATTTCATTTTGTACACCAAAAACAGCTAAATCTGAACCTTTGTTGATATATTTACATATATATTTTATCGATTTAACGCTATTGCAAATTTCAACATTAATGTGTGCGTTAAATGTTCGTAACAAAACGGGTGAAAATGAAACAATCCATCGATTATCAATATCGAAAGAGTTGGTGTTTGTTTGAATTAATATTCGTCTACCACCATTTTCAGGTGATCGACGTCGGTAAAATGGATAGCCGTCCTCACCTGTGACAGTTTCTGTTGTAAATGACTTAGGAAATCTCTTACTACAAAAGCCATTTTTCATGCATGGAGATCGCGGGTTATGAGTGCCACATGGACCATGCACCATGTGGGTTTTTACAATTTGAAACAACGCAGGATCTTCCTCTTCGTCAGGCAATTCTGCACGAACAATGTCATTAATTTGATCTCCTTTTATTTTAATATCTAACCATATTAAAATATGAGCATGAGGTAATCCACGTTTTTGCCATTCTACACTGTACATATGACAACGGACAGAACCAAAAATTTGTCCTTTCACTAAAAGATCCATAATTTTTTTCAGTTTTAATTTAAAAACTCTTGATATTATATCATGACGGTCTGAAGGTAGTTGCCCAGTGAATAATTGTTGAGAAATTTCTTCCCATTTCGGATTGGTTGTAAATGTTATAAAGAGATCGGGACGTCCATACTTTCTGACGTAACAGAATGCATCTTGTGTCCGTTCATGCATATACCGTGGACCTCCAATAAAAGATGAGGGTAAAATTAGCAGTCGTCCTAAATTGTCTGCATTTTCATTTTGATGGATGGCATCTCGAAGGTGAATATAATTTTCGACTCTAAGTTTTTTCTGATTGCATCGGAAAAAAACTAATCGCTCTGTCTCGATTTTTGCATATACATCGACTATATATTGATTTAATAATTGTCTGTAGTAATGTAGATGATTGTATGCATTTTTCCAATAACAATAATATTGCAGTGCAGAAACTTTTTTATTGAAATTTTGTAAGCCTGTATTTGGATCAATTTGATAAACTGTAAAATGATATCCGTTTTCACCACGAACGAATATAAGAGGATACTGCAATGCATCGTATGATCTATGGGTCTCTGCGATTCGCTGTAGACTATCGTTTTTTTTTATGGAGTATAATATCTCGTTTATCACATTGTTGATCTACCAGTAGTATGGATACTTCGTTTGTTGTCGGTTCATTGTAACGGCCTCTGTGCTCTGTTGAAGGATGTTGATCAGCGTTTATCACAATCTTGTAGTTATTTTCACTTGAATCTGTAGAGAAATATTCAAGAGCTGTTTTAAAATCCTGGATATAAGGGTTTGTTTCATTGAGCATCAATTGTAAATTTTCTATTAATGAAGAATTTAATTGCGGAAAGTATTGTAATCTTGTATCTCTTTGTTGTTTATAATCGCTTGTAAAATATATTTGTAAAAATGATTCTCGTTGATTGTCTGTAGGAAGTAGAGATCCAATTAAGTGATACACTTGTCCTTGTACTTTAAATGTGGGCATAAAATTACCTTCAGTAATTTGTTTTGCCCCAAAGGAAGTCATTTGAAAAGCTGAATTGTAATGTCGAATATTATTTAAAAAATTTTGCGAATATATATGTTGGCCACATAATAACGATTTAAGTGGTTCAGGTGGCTCTATAATTGGATCAAGGTGCACTTTTCCTCCAGAACAACAGATCCGTAGAAACTCCTCTTTCCATCGCAAAGCATTGCAGTTAGTGCAGGCAATATTCATTGTACCAATTTCTGCTTCAGTGGAATAATTTATTTGAGGATTGTAATCAAACCCTGATTTATATTTATTTTGCCAAAATATGTGACACATTTCGCGTAAATTTTGATGACGACGACGATCCTCATCTAAACGTTGTTGTCTAGAATCAACTGATTCTCGACCCCGTGAGCTTGCATGTCGTATACGATCCTCTTGCAAACGTTGTTCTCTAGAATCATCTGATTCTCGACCCCGTGAGCTTGCATGTCGTATACGATCCTCTTGCAAACGTTGTTGTCTATAATCAACTGATTCTCGACCCCGTGAGCTTGCATGTCGTATACGATCCTCTTGCAAACGTTGTTGTCTATAATCAACTGATTCTCGACCCCGTGAGCTTGCATGTCGTATACGATCCTCTTGCAAACGTTGTTGTCTATAATCAACTGATTCTCGACCCCGTGAGCTTGCATGTCGTATACGATTTTCTTGCAAACGTTGTTCTCTAGAATTATTTGATTCTGTCGCTCGTGATAACTTCATTCGTATTGCCTTTCTAGTATTCGGAGCGAGTTTAGACTTTTTTCTAAGCATATCCAACGAAAAAGTATCTTCACAATAACCAATCCAAAAAAAAAAATTAACCACTGTATTAAAGAACTATATTGTACACAATTTGTCAGTCAATAATTCTTAATCTATTCAAAATTCTAAATATCAATCACCAATCATCAATTATCAATCAATTTAGTAAAATAAATTAAGGACAGACAAATAGATGCTTCAATATTATTTATATATAAAATTTATATATAAAATAGAAAATAAATGTAAACAAAGTAAAAAACGTATGATTAATAGTAAAAAAAAATAGGTAAATAACAGTAAATAAAACATATAATGAAAAATGTTATATACTTCATAATATATTATTTACAGTATTAAAAAACTTTATTGTAATATTAAATATATAAAAAAACATTAAAAATGAGCTTATTATGTACATAGACAAATATATGTATATACTTATGTTTATAAATACATATAATAGCTTAAATACAGATGACAATGTAACGCATTTCAAATTATTAACCCATTATCAAAAAATATCAATTACCAATATACAAAAATCAATCAACAATCAAGGGCAGATAAACAGATGATCCAATATTATTTATATGGAAAATAGTAAATGAATTTCGAAGTTCAATAAAAAGAATGTGTTTTATGATAAAAAAGGGAGGGAAGATAATTTTATTTTTTAAAAAATATTTATATATTTATTATTACTATTAATTTATATACCAATTTGTTACATACCAAATTTTCAAAAAAGAAATACATATAGGTATTATAAAAAAATTTATACATATATTTATATACCTATATATAATTTCACTTTTAATTTTAAAATTTACTTTAATTCACTATATTTATAGTTTGATTAATTCACTAATTTTATAACTTGATTATTAAAATATGAAAATTCACATTTATTTCACTTTTTTTATATATTATTTTAAATTCATTTTTTTTTTACATACTATTTAAAAAACTATATTATAAAAAAATAATTATATATTTATATACCTATATATAATTTCACTTTTAATTTTAAAATTTACTTTAATTCACAAAATTTATAGTTTGATGAATTCACTAATTTTATAACTTGATTATTAAAATATGAAAATTCACATTTATTTCACTTTTTGATGTGTAACATCTATAGGCGCGTATGAGCAGTAAAATCGAGTAGAATGTCGTGACGGTTAAAGCCTGGTGTTTTTGTGCGTCACGCAAAATATAAAGGTCTGTTTAAAAAAAAAAATAAAAAAAATTTAAATTAAAAATTTAAAAATTTAATTATTTAATTATTTTTTTAATTTAATTTAAATTTTTTTTTTTTACATTTGACGAGATAGTTTGTGAGTATAATAAAACTCATTCTACTGAATTATTATATGTCGCTTTATCGCGAGTTACTAGTATTGAAGGTTTATTCATATGTAACAGTAAGGATGATTTAAGGTTTTACCATGGAAGAAGAATTCATCCATCAATTTTGTCTTTACAAGAAGAATTTAAAAGACTATCCTTGAATAGGCTTGTTACTTTGCAAGACATGGTTACGAATTTCATTACATCGAGAAAGGGATTGACAATATTAACTTTAAACTGTCAAAGTCTCAAAAAACATGTTTCAGATATGCAAGATTCTGTTTGCCAAAAAATTGACTTTTTACTATTATCAGAAACATGGCTTTCTAATCAAAAAGGCATTGAAATACCTAATTTCGATTGCATCGTAAAATTCAAACGAGAAGATGTTAGAGCCGCGGGAGTTGCGATATATAAAAACAAAAACATGGCTCAATTTACTACAAACAATATAGAACTTAAAATACGAAGTACACATGAACTTAATGTTACCCAAGGAGCTATTGGTGATATATGTGCTTGTCGAATTAAAATGGATGATGGGCGAGAATTCCTTATGGTTATTGTGTATATTTCACCAAATCAAAAAGTCACAGAAATTATAAAATTTTTGCACCGTCATCTACTCTTATACAGTCGCGAAGGTTCGAGGATTTTAGAAGATAATTTAGACGCACTTCCGATGATTTTAGCCGGAGATTTTAATATAAATTTTGCAACAAACGATTCCATCTCCTTGACAACATTCCTTCAGCAAACATTTGATTTGAAAATCAATAATAAATCAACTGAATCAACAACAAGATATGGAACGACAATCGATGCTGTATTTTCCAGATATATTGATAACATGGCGTCTACTACTTTTGTCACTTACTTCAGTTATCATCGACCAATCATTTCTGTAATACCGTCAAATAATATCCCGTAGCTCTATGTAAAACAGTCTATTAAAAATATTATATTTTTCTATTTATGAATACATATATTCTGTAATTATTATTATAATAAGAATAATAGTTAGAATAAAAAAAATATTTATAAATATTTTACTCCATATTCCTTTATTTGTTTTTATTTTTATTAATTAATAATTATGAATTCTAATATTAATTTAGGTGTTTCACATCTGCCGGGCGTCCCATGACGGCAAACTTTTTTTTTTATATATTATTTTAAATTCATTTTTTTTTTACATACTATTTAAAAAACTATATTATAAAAAAATAATTATATATTTATATACCTATATATAATTTCACTTTTAATTTTAAAATTTACTTTAATTCACAAAATTTATAGTTTGATGAATTCACTAATTTTATAACTTGATTATTAAAATATGAAAATTCACATTTATTTCACTTTTTTTATATATTATTTTAAATTTATTTTTTTTTACATACATACTGTCTTATAAAAAAATAATTATATATTTATATACCTATATAGAATTATACTTTTAATTTTAAAATTGATTGAATTCACTAAATTTATACTTTGATTATATTATATCTTATTATAAAATATAAAAATTCACATTTATTTTCCGTTTTTAATTTTATGACTATCTTCATCAAAATGAAAACATAATATGAGTAAAATTCCTAATTTATATTTCAATTTGCTCGTTTGCGATTTAGTAAAGGTATAAAATATTTTAAAATTTTCAACAGAATTTTTCCTTTTTTAATTATGAATTTCAAAGAATTGTAGGAAAATACCTTTTTTTTTTTTTAAAAATCATCTGCTCGTTAATTTGTTAATAAAATGTTTTTGTTAAGTGAAATAGAAATAGAACCTTATTTCACTTCACTTTAACAATATAAATTTTAATTAGAAAGTGATGCAGATATGTAATGCTGTGTTAAAAAAAAGGAACGAAAGACAATTTGAATGAATTTTAAATATTTGAAATACATATTGTAAATACAATTTAGACAGCAATATTCAATTTGAATTGCTTTTTAATCCATACTTTATGTGTATGTATTTCCAAAGATTCATAAATACAGTCTTATCCGATTTTGATTTCGTTTTTCCTTACATTGACGACATACTGGTAGGTAGTAAATCATCCGAGGAACACAAGCACCACCTTCGAGCTTTATTCAAAAGATTAGATGAATATGGTATTAAAGTTAACTCCGAAAAATGTGATTTTGGCAAACAAGAAATCAACTTTCTAGGTCATTTAATTTCAACTCAAGGCATTTCTCCAACAGAAGAAAGAATTAAAGCTATTATAGATTTTTCATCACCTACATCAATTAAAAAACTTCAACGTTTTCTTGGTATGGTCAACTTTTATCACAGATTTGTTCCCAAACTAGCACATTTTGCAATTCCGTTGTACGATTTGTTAAAAGATTCTAACAAAAAGAGTAAAAAGAAAAAACCTTTCGTATGGTTAAACTTTCACGAAGACTCTTTCAATGAGATTAAGAAATGCTTACAAAACAAATTAATGCTTATTCATCCAAATCCTAAGGCAAAAATTAGTCTTTTTGTCGACGCTTCAAATGATGCTGTAGGAGCAGTTTTGCAACAAAAATCTGCACTAAAATGGGAACCTCTTGCTTTCTTTTCAAAGAGGCTTAAATCTGCTGAAAAAAAATATTCTACTTATGATAGAGAATTATTAGCGATTTACCTTGCAATAAAGCATTTTAGACATTTAATAGAAGGCAAAGACCTTACAGTCTTCACAGATCATAAACCACTCACGACAGCATTATTATCTAAGTCCGAGAAATCCCCAAGACAAACACGACATTTAGAATATATTTCACAATTCACCAACGACATAAGACACATTAACGGCTCTTGTAATACAGTGGCAGATACACTATCAAGGTCCTTTATCGATGTTATAGAGCAAAATGATCTCAGTATAAAAATTCTTTGTGATGAACAAAGTCAAGATGAGGAACTCCAAAAAATAATTTAAGATCATACCAAAACATCTTTCAAATTATGCAAAATTCCAATACCTTTAGTAAACTGTGAACTGTGGTGTTAAAATTCGACTAGTATTAATAGACCTTTCGTACCGAAGTCGCTTCGTCGCGCAATTTTCAACAAAATACATAACCTCTCACATCCGAGTATTCGTGGGACAAGAAAACTCCTGACAGCAAAATACTTTTGGCCAAATATGAACAAAGAAATCAATTTGTGGGCCAAAACTTGTATTCAATGTCAAAAAGCCAAAATTACAAGACATACTATTTCCCCATATGGGAAATTTGAAACATCAAAGGGAAGGTTCGAACATATCCACATTGACCTGGTAGGCCCTTTACCTCCGTCTAACGGTTTTTCCTATTTATTAACAATCAAAAATCGTTTCTCAGGCTGGCCAGAAGCAATACCTTTGAGAAGTATATCAGCAGAAAATGTTGCTGAAAAATTTATTCAGCACTGGATTGCTCGTTTTGGTGTACCACAAACCATAACTACCGATCAAGGTACTCAATTTGAATCCTCCCTCTTCAGAGAAATTTCTCAAATTCTGGGAAATCATCGAATCAGAACTACGGCTTCGCACAAGCGAATGGTTGTGTGGAAATATTTCATAGGCATTTGAAAACCGCTATTAAAGCTACTCATGATCCTAAGAAATGGTTTTTTAGCTTACCCTGGATACTCTTAGGAATTCGAACAGCTCTAATTGATAATCTTGATTTTTCTCCTGCCCACCTACTTTATGGCCAACCATTACGCGTACCCGGTGAATTCATAGCCCCTAGTGATTCTAATAATTTAACCCTCACAAACGCGACAGCTCAAAGGTTATATAACACAATAAGAAAAATAAAACCACAACAAAAAACATTAAGAAAACAAACTAACATTTTCATCCCTAAAGATTTTGAAAGTTGTTCACACGTTTTTATAAGACAAGAAGTTAACACTGGTCTAAATCCACCTTATATAGGACCTTACAAGGTCATTTCTAAAAATAAAAAACATTTCAAAGTTCTTATAAACGACAAAAAGAAAACAATTTCGATAGACAGATTAAAACCCGCTCATGTTTTGGAAGATGTATTAAAAAATGACCATAATGAAATGAAAGAAACAAGAATTTCAAAAGCTAATAAAGTTAGATTTGAATTATAATCATAAAATAATATTCAATTAAGATATTAATTAAGCTATCTAACAATAATTAAGTTAATATAGTTATAAAATAATCACAATTTATTTTGCAAATTATAATTATTCAGTTAATGTAATTTTTTGTTAGATAGGGAGTGATGTACCAGCATGTATATTTACAATATACAACACTTACTCATCATCGCTTATCAACAGTGATAACCGATGGGAATATGTGTAGAGACATACAATGCGAATCATCATTCGTCATCTCTTTTCTTACAAAAAAATGAGAATAATATTTTTTATAAGATGATCTAAAATTAGAAATTAGAGGTAGATAATTAGCAGTAAATTTTTATCAGTCTTTTTGTAGTTTTAACAGTCGAGCGATTAAGTTTATTTTATACAAATAATTAAGAAATAAAATATTTTGCATAATATAAAATGATAGTATTTTTATACTTCACAGTATGATTAAATTTTATAGTAAATAAACCATTGTTTATACTACCCTTACATATGAATTCGTTATTTGGTGCTAAAATTTTAACTCCATATTTGTTAAAAATTACCTTGTTACCTTTTTCAACAATGCTAGATACTGATAATAAATTACCTGTTAACTCCGGCACATATAAAACATTTTTTAAACTTAAGTTTTTATTTTCACTTGATGTCACAGCTATTATTCCTTCATATTCAGATTGGATAGTTCTATTATTCTCAGCAGTGTTGATTTCTTTTTGACAATATTGTTTGTTGGAAAGAATTTTACTATCATTTGTCATATGTGAAGTACATGCAGAATCTAAATACAGAATCTAAATGCCATTCAGTACTTTTATTGTTGACATTTTTCACATTTGTACATAGTGCAAACTCTAATTTGTTGTTTTTGTCTCTTTCTGCTGAACATTTAGCTTGTTCTTGTTTTTGTGATTTATCTCTAGGATAATTTCTATTTTCTGTATTAAACCAACACTCTTTTTTCAAATGCCCCTTTCTTTTACAAATATAACACCTCTTTTTTGTTTTATCTACATTGGTTTTACCTGATGTTTCGCCATTTCTTTTTGGTGTAAATATCTTGAACGCGTTTGTTTCGAATTTAGGTATATTCATTTTTTCTTCGAAATCTAATAAAACTTGTCTCAAATTTATTAAACTAATTCCTCTGTTTGCCATTAAAGATGTCGTAATTACGCAATATTTTTCAGGTAATCCTTCTACTACATATGTTACTAGTTCTCTTTCAGAAATTTGCTTGCCCATCTGTGAAATTTCGTTTGTTAAACCTTGTGCTTTGTTTAAATATTGGTCAATAGTTTCTTTATCGCATTTTTTCAACTTGGATAATTTCAGATACAAATTCATAATTTTGTCTTCTTTTTCCCCTTCAAATCTCTGTTTTATGGAATCCTAAATCCTTTTTGTGTTTTTTATTCCTTTGAATAAAATCACAATCTCAGGTGAAATCGCCAACACAATCAAACTATACGCCATTTTATTTTTCTTACTCCACTCATCGTGGGCAGTAACGCTGTCTTTATTTCCTTCAGTCTTTACAGGCTCTTCCTTCAGAATCACATCTTCAAATAAATCTTTTGAGTCAAGAAGTGCCTCCATTTGCATTTCCCATATTTGAAAATTGTCTCCTTTTAAAATTTCAATATTTGAATTTCTTTCCATTTTGAAGAACCACGCTCTGCTACCAATTTATTGTGTGTTTTAAAATAAAAAAACAGCCGTATATCTTTTTTGTTATCCGTTAGGATAATTTTATTCACTTATATAAATATACAAATTGTTTAAAATAAATTGACATTAATTTTTAGTGGCGTTCCATTTTGAATTCTTTTACAACTAACTTTTGATTATTCTTCTTCTCTACAAAATATATATTGTACTTGACATTTTTATGTTATCTATATTTATACATGATTATTTATAGCCCTATTCTGTTGAGTGTCAGTGACTAGTCATAAGTCACAATTTGTAAAAATGGCGTGGTGAATCACAGTTTGTGACTTTTTTGTATTCTAAGTATTCAGTCACAGTTTTGAAGAGTCACAACAACTGTCAAAACTGTGATCATCTCAACTGCAGGTCACAAAGCAATATTTGTATGTGAAATAGTGAAAACGTACTTTGTTAAAAATTTTATATTTTCATGGAAAGTATTCTCTTATATTTGATAATCCGGATTCGAAAGCGACGGGAGAGGTAATAAAAATTGTTGAAGGTTTTCATCCACTTTTTAACGAGATTTGCTATTTCCAGACTGCAACGAAGACGGCTATTGTATCAGCTTAGGGATAGAACAGACCCTTTCTACACTGAAGAAAGTGTTTTTCGTAAAATTTTTCGATTACCAAAAACATTATGTTGGGACATTATTCAGGAACTTCAACAATATGATTCACAAGCCACAAATTTATCGTTTACTTCACGAGCAAGTTTTAAGTGATTAAATGGCTCATGAAATAAAGTATTAACTCTATTATTTGTTTTTAGTTCTTGTCTGTTCTCTATTTTCTGGCTCATGGGTCCTATCAGAAATGTATTGCAAACAATTATATCCTTGCAATGAGTCAACCAGCAATTTCGAGGAATATAGCTTCTATTTGCAATATTCTGGTTACGAAAAAATCATCAGTAATTCGTTTCCCACAAACTATTGATGAAAAACTGCGATTGAAAGCTGGGTAATTTTATTCAATATTATATTTATATTTTGATATATGTATGGATGCTTATAGGTTTTATGAAAAATTTGGAATAAAAGGCACTTTGGGTGCTATTGATTGCACCCACGTTTCTATTATTTGTCCAGGAATACAGAATCAGCAGACTCCTGGTCATTTTTATATGAATAGGAAAGGATATTATAGCATCAATGTAGAAGCTGTAAGTTTTATATGCCTGTTGTGAAGAATAATAGAGTATAATATTTATCATTATTTTTCAGATATGCGATTCTGATTTAAAGTTTTTGTTCATTAATGCCAAATTCCCTGGATCATGTCATGATGCTGGAATTTGGACAACTTCTCCTGTTCGAGCCCAATTACAACGACAAAACAATCCACTTCATTTCTCGTGGCTACTTGGTGATTCAGGGTACCCTCTAGAGCCATGGCTTCTAACACCATTTTCAGAACCATCAACTTCTCAGGAAGAAAAATTTAATCAAATTCATTTGAAAGCACGAAATACTGTAGAAAGGTCATTTGGCGTATTGAAATCGTTGTTCAGGTAAACATAATTCTAATAGCTAACAACATTATTTGACAATAAACACTGATTAACTTCATTTTATTACAGATGTCTACATAAGCACCGAACTTTACATTATTCACATAAAAAAGCCGGTCTAATTATCTATTCTTGTGTCATTTTGCATAATATACTCAGACAGCATGGAATAGAACCAGAAGATCAGGAGGAAATTGAAAATTTTAATTCAGAAACCGGCGAAAATCAATGGACAACATCGGAATTCTTCCGACAAGGACAACTAATTAGACAACAATACACAAATAGTTTATAAAACTGCTTTTTTAATTCATTTATTGCAAATTGCAAATTTCAATGTACATAACATAAATGTACTTATATATGTTTGTATTATACATATAAAATGAATTTATTGTTTATTATTTATCATTTATTCACTAATTCAAAACATTTTAAGAACATATTATTTTTCAATTATTTGGGATAGTACATTTCCAACTTTTTCTAAAACAGATGTCAACATTCTTTGTTGGTTTAAAAATTGTTGCTGAAACTCACGGTCTCTTCTTTCTCTTTGCTGCATCATCTCCAAAACATTTTTTAAAATTTTATCATCAGATGTTTTTTTTGTTCTACGAATAGCCTGCGAATTTGATGGATGATCTTGCGAGTTGCTTGATGAACGACCCTGCGGAGTTGATGAACAACCACCAGAAGTATCTATTATATCTTCTTCAAATTCATCAACAAAAAAAACTTGGGAATTAGCCTCCATATCTGTTGCTCTGGCATTCGTCTCAAACATTGGTAATGTACCCTGTATAAAAAAATCCTATATAAAAAATTTGGAATGATATTTTCCTGAAAAACACTCAATTTCTTTACCTCTGTTCCAAGTGTGGGTATGTCATCTAACCCATCAATAACAATATTGCCAAAAACTTCTAAGGCACGTAGTTCAAAAGAATTCATTTCCTCTGTTGGAGGCCCTCCACCAGTTGTCTTTTTATATGCCTTGTTTTTCCTGGCTCTCGATCTTAATTGATTTTTCCAATGAGTCAAACTCTAAAAAACAATAAAATATAAACAAATTATAAAATGTAATAACAAAATATTCATAATCATATTTATTTGTCAAAAACTTACTTCTTTCCACTTTTTTTTGTTCGTACTGGCCCTTTTAAGGAATTTAGCTGTTTCGAAACTTCATCCCATAGGTTTTCCATCTTTTTTGGATTTGTTGGATCATTTTTATTTTGCTGAATTTCTGGATGTTGACGAACAAACTCCATATAACACTCCAGCTGTTCTTTTGATGTGCGTTGATATTTCTCTTTAACTGTTAATTTTTTTTTTGATAATTAGTAAAAATAAAACAATAATACCTTAATAATAAATTACCTGACTCCATATTCCAAATTTATATATTATATTTCACTTGATGATAACTAGAACTACCAGAAAGCAAAATGTCAAATGATTTCACCACACCAACAAAAATTTTAGGTGAATTTCTTGTGACTTTTTTTGTTATTCTGTACTCAGAATGCCAAACAGCTGATCAGTCACAACAAATAGTCACAAGACAGACATCACAATTATAATCACAAGAGCTTGTGACTTATGATTGATCACAACTCTAGAATAGGGCTATTAATTTACTTTTAGTGTTGCCATATTAACATTATTTATAATTCGGGATTTTGACACATAATTACAAATCTAACACATATTGCATGTTACATAAATTATATATCATGATTTTTTCATAATAAATAAATTGAAAAGGCATCAGAGTAGTTCATAATGAAGCATGAATAAAATGAAGCATATGCAAACGTGATACATTGGGTGCGTTCAGTTCAATGCAGCGATGCAAGTCAGCGATGCAAATGCAGCGATGTTTAGATAATCGCTGTATACCATTTACTGAACTGTTTACAGCGGAAAAACCCGCTGCAAACAGTAGATAGTTGGCTTTGTCTGTTGTTCAATTAAAATATGTCAAAATTTGTTTACGATGACTTTTAAAGCGAACTTTTTTTTAGCTGCAAAATATTTACATCGCTGCAAAGTAGCGATTATGCAGCGAATCCGTTCAGTAAGAGAAATTATTGCAGCGATGGAAAATTTTACATCGCTGCGTGGAACTGAACGCGCCCATTGTAATATACTGGTATAGCTTTAATAATATCGTCAACATTATCATCGACAATAAAATAACAACAGTCATAGTAGTGTAATAACATGAAAATTTTAATTTAAATTCAATTGCAATTGCTTTTTACACTTTTCCTCTCTTATAATTATGAAAAATTGTAGCGTATAATATATAGTAATATCGCAGGTTTATGTTACATGCTTCATACTTACATACCAGAATACATATACATGTATAGTATGTGCGTTTATATGTATATTTTAGTTTTATTGTAAACATTAAAAAAGGTAGCAAATTATTGCCTTTTGTCAATTGATTTACATATTTTGTTAATAGTAAGTGTGCTCTATTGATTCTATGCATCAATATAGCATTGGGTATGCATGCAATTAAAATAAAGAGGATTTTAATAACAGAAAAAATGTTTTCAATAACACAAGAAAACTTAAGGCTGGCGTTTACTCAAAGAAAAAATCGAAATCAAAACAACTACATTGAAATTTCTATTCACTACAAACAAAATTATGAGTTTGCATGTGTTTGTGATCTATTCTTCAAGCTGACCTGAAGATCGTACTCGTGGTGGTATACAGAAATTATACCAACAGCAACAACGCAAACAATTCCAACCTATTTCTTTTCTTTCTACTCAATTTTACTTCTTCTTATTTATTGAATGAATAGGATATGATTTGTTTTTGTATATGGAAAGTAAACTGAAAAATTATATATTATATATTATCTATTCTCCTTGTATACATTTTGTTGTTTTGACTGTTCATAAGATGTATACAGTTTACTGTATAATACTGTTCAAGGGTTTATGTACATTTCAATATGCAATATTGTTCATTTCATTTACTCTGTCAGTATTTCACAGATCAATGTTTTATATTTCAATTTTGTGAGGCAGGTCAGTACAACCAGTACAACTGATTTACTTACCGCACATAATTATGATTTCATATTTTTTATCTGTTTATTTTATCAAATCAAAATCATACATACTTACATACATACTTACATACCACGGCATACATCACAGAAATTTGCATGCCATGCTTACATACTATTTTTTTATATTATTTATTATTTATATAAAAGAAATAACCTTGGTGTAAGTATACACAAACAATAATTATGCACTTTTTCTCTACTCATAATGTAAGTATGTATGTTAACATTTACTAATCATTGCAATTTTTGTCATTATGTTACTTTACTTTCTGTGTTTTTTTTTTTTATTTATTTCTACTAGTCCTCTTTTTCTTTTATTTGTAAATTTCATGGGTATCTGAAGGGCGTATCTAACCCAAAATTTTTTCAATTCTTATATTATATGATGACCGAAGATAGAAGAAGCAAAAAAAATTTTCAGGAAAAAAAAACATCGCATATAGCAAAACGATGCAAAAAAAACAGTGTACAATCATTGAAAAACATATCTTATATAAGCTTGTCTGCTATCGTGATGTATATTGTATTGTGTATAATATATAATATGCATAATCATAACTAAACTAGTTTTCTGGTTTATTTATTGTTACATTACAATATAAGCATTGCGTTATAGGGTTAGAGTTAGTGTCGTTAGTGAATTGATAAAATATCAAAAACCCGACCATCTACAGTCCTATAAACAAAATTATATTACACATGCACAGGTTGAAAAACTACAAATATCCAGACAATCAGTCATACAGTACAAAAAATATTCATGCTACATATTTTTTATAATATATATTGTACTACATGGGGTAGTAGATATATAACACAATAATTATACTTATTTTACTATCTAGTATCCTGCAAACAAAATTATGTATATCACCAAATTACCAAATATATATATATATATATATTTTATATATCTTATATTATAGATATATATATCTTATACCACCTTATACATATATATATCTATACATCTTATGCTTATATATATCTTCATACAATATACAATATCATTAGGTTACGCCTTACTCCAGGTACTTTATTCTTAGTGCTTATTATACACATTATACACAATATACATTGTACATACATGTACATCATAATAGCAAGTGAATGCTTTGCTATGGTTTGCTATTGGTTTGCTATGCCATGTTCTTTTTTTTGTTTTTTTGTTTGTACCACTCACACATATATAATATTTTTATTCATATAAATTGAATAAACGTATCGGTGAAAAATTGATATATTTAGACCCGAAAGTTATGCAAAATATTTTTATTATCTGTGACAAAATTTTTGTGAAAAATAGGAATTTTATATTACTAATAATTCTGAAATAATGTAAAAACTTTTATTTTTCTACTTCGAAATCGAAAAAAGAACATTCAAATTACCTTATATGAAAATTTCAGTACAATACGCAATCATATACCAATAAAAAATTACATTTAAAATCTATACATTTTTTGAAAAAAACCTTCTTTTTTCAAAGCGTTATACTGGACTAATAAGGACAAAAATCAAAAAAGTGGCTCCATTATTCCCAATAAATTCCTTCAAAATATATATGTTCGAAATTTGAAGAAAATCGGATAATATTTAATATGACTTTTTTGGTACCAAAGTGGATGAAATTTTGAAAATTTTCAAACTTTGATGCCATATATCTCAAAAACAAAATTTTTTTTCAAAAATCCACTTCCATTATTCCCAACAAAACTGATTGATGCTTCTTTGTTTCAAATTTCAAGCAAATTGGCCCAAAAACAACCGAGATATTTGGTACCAAAGTTAGCGATTTTCACTACTCCCAGTACATGGTCCTCTTAATCATACGAGTACAAAAAAATAAAGAAAAAATTGAGCCCACTTATCGTATTTCATCAAAACGAAAAAAAAATGTTACAAATTTAAATACATACACATGTACGAGGTTTGTTCAATATGTACGTGAACTGAGGCAATAAACATTTTATCTTACATTTTGAGTATACATACATAAATTTTGTCCTCGCTTCAAAATGCTCCATTCGTTGCTATAAACTTTTTCCATATTTTTTTCCATTGCTCAAAACATTCATAATGGTAGTCATTTTGAAAATTTTGATATTATAATATGTAATTAAAAAATATAATATGATCATTTTAAAAACAAAATAATTTGGAAATAAAATAATATGATTGCAAAAATACACCTAAAAACAAATCTAACGAATTCAATTCAGTCAAATTCAGTACATCGTGGTAATTCCTTGCATTACAAACAATTAGTAATCTAGTATAAACCTAGTATCATAGACTAATATAGATAGGAAATGACCGTATAAATTTTTAATACACTTTTGAAATCGATCATAGCTGGCAGAAACTTGAAGAATGGCTGGCAGGAGCTTTTACTGAGAGGAGAGATAATTTTTCGCTCACGAATTTCCATATATATTACATATATTGTAGATTTCAATAGCTGGCAATGAAAATACATGCATATTTATTTAAAAAACAATACACAATACATGTTCATTGCAATAGCTGGCAGTAGTACTGGAATCAATATAGAATATTTATCACTGATCAACAAAGCAATAAGATGTGACACTCTTTTTTTTTTAAATTTACTAACACACATAATTACTTATTTTAAAATAATAAAAAAAATCAAAATTCAATTTACAAAAACAGTACAGAATTAATGTACTTATGTCAAATCCATATTTCCTTATAAACCGCCGTAATGAAGAAAAGATACAAAACAATATATACATGTGAGCAATACAATCATATTGTACATGTATACGATTTTTTCACAATGCATTTTTAAAGGCGATCTGGAATTTTTTTTTTTGACTACCTGACGCGTCATTATATCAAGATATAAGGTGATTCATATAATTTCTGAGAATTTTGAAGACAAGAAAAAGTTTATTTTGTTAAGCTATATATTAGAGTAAGAATTTAATTTATAATTAAGAAATTTAACAAAAATGTAAAAACATTTGATATCAAACACAAAATTTTAAGTGTAATGCATTTACAATTAATTTTGTTTATTTTAGATAAAAAATTTTAAATAACAAAATTTGTACTTTTTTTAATGAGTAGGTATACACTGTAATAATGTTATATTTTTTAAAACAGTTGGTGTTGCAGTTCCATTTTTTTGGTCTCTTTTTCGTATACAAAGGCTCTTAATTGCTATCGACTTTTAGCAAAACCGTTAAGGCCGAATGAATAACGGGACAAAGGTCATGAGAAATTTTTGCTAACGCGTGCTCAGTGTCATTACTGTATGAATATAGATATACTGTGATTTCAATAGCTGGCAATGAAAATACATGCATATTTATTTAAAAAACAATACACAATACATGTTCATTGCAATAGCTGGCAGTAGTACTGTGTTATACGGTTATGTTATACTTATGTTATACCGTCATACATGGTCTTACTTGAATCATGAATATAGAATATTTATATTCATGTAGCCAACAATACAGATTGCATAGTATCAAAGAATACATAACTAACGTAACTAGTAGATATATATTCTTTGATAGTATGCATGCACATATGTGTTAGATACTTTCAAAACCAGTTTTAATTGTATATATAATATCACAGATAAGGATATTTGTATGTGATAATATATATTATTATATTCATTGCCAGTCATAACATAAATTTGTTGAAAATTTAAATTTCCTTTAGCCTACTGTCACATGAGTCTGATTCTGAATCTGAAAAATTCAGAATCACTTTCAAATGCATTGTAGTAAATGTGACTTGTTACATGGCTCTGAAAAATTCATCTTCTAAAAAAATTCCGGTTCGTACTTCCGTTTTGTAATCTGATTATTTTCAGAATAGAAAATGAAACATGCTGACAGTAAATGTAACATGTCACATGTACCTGAAATCTGAATCTGAATTCATAGCTAAACCACTCAATAAATTGACATAAAATTACTTGTTTATATACAACTTGAAGATCGTAAGATAGAAGACAGAAGACAGAAGATTAACTTTATTTCACCCTCCATTGAAAAGTGCGTCTTACCAACGTACTCGCCACTCATAGTAGTTATTGTTCGATGGTTTAATGTTCACTCGATAAGTAAAGTGTTTTATAACAATAACAAATTTAAAGAAAAATATTGAAAAGGAGTTTTCAGATTCAGAATCAGAATGAACAAAAAGTGAATTCTGAATCTGAAATTTTACGTTTCAGATTCAGAATCAGAATAATGTGACAGTAGACTTAAAATATACGATTTTGTACATTTGCCTGTTATTTGATATTTTTTATCATTTCCGATAAGAATATAGCTACATAGATTTTTGATTTTTAAATTTGTTTTTTCTTCAAGATATACAAGATTTCAAAAGATTACAAAAGTTCTCTCATTTATTTTCCTTATTCTGATTTTATAGCTTTTTCAAAATCTCTCAAAAGCTATTTTGATGTTTACTTAATAGTTATGAACACGATTTCTGCCATAAGCATTTCCAATCTATATTAGTCTATGCTAGTATCATTTGACATTTGTGAATTTTTGTTGTGCTGTTGTATAGAAAATTTATATTTGCATTTAAATTTGACTTTGGGTGAATATAATTATTATTATAATAAAAAAATGAATGCGGATATTGAAATTCTAATTCAACAAAGTGTAGAGAAAATAATAGAATTAAAAAGAAAAACTAAAAAGTTAATATTTTTGGCTTTAAAAGCAAAAATGAGATGCGATCTTCACAGAAGAATGTGGTTATTAAACAAAATTCAAACATGAATACTGTAAAAACTAATTTCTCTATTTGCCACAGCAATAAAAAATGGCGCTACGTTTAGTAAATTTTTTTGAGTACTAACTTTATACTAGACAAATATAATAGTAGTTCTTCTCAATAGATTTTTTTTAGTGTAAGTGATAATTTTTCCAAAAACGACACACTCACATAAATGATAAAGATCGAACAAGCTTCATCAAAATCAAAAAAGTTTTTCAAAATTTTTCGAATTGCTTTTAGTTATGTACCCTGTACACAATTATAATCATTTCAATAAACGTATCTGACACTGTGTAATATAATGGAATTTTTGTAAATCGATTTATCAAAACTAATTGTGTAGACGGACCATAGTGTTTCGAATTTGTTCTCATTTATTATAAATATTTTCTCTCACAAATGAAATGAACACCTCTCAATGTTTTGCAGCACTAAGCAATACACTGCTATTTAAAATGTACATTTAATTCATATGATATTCCACACATATAAGTGTTATTTATATGTAAATGTATATTTTGAGTATTGAAAATAGAATAAATGAATATCATTGGCTGGAGCATAAATATGAATTTGAATATTTTTGAGAGATTTTGATCTATATATTTCTTTTCCATGTATGGTTTATGCTCATGCATAAGGAAGGATATGTAAAGATCCATATTGAATTGAAGACGATCTCGTATACATACATACATAAAGCATATAACATGAATAAACAACGGGCTCGTTCCATTATTCAACGTTTTGAACACCACACATTACGTTGAATCCACCATAAGTTGATATGTGGTGTTATACGATGTGTTGCTTTGATGTTTACGGTGATGTTTACGGACAAGTTCTGGTGAGCTGTCATTTATACTCGAAGTGAAGTGAAAAATTATTTCTATAATCAAAACTAAAATATTAATTATATATCTATATTCTAAAAAATAAAATATAACATCATACACATCATAAATACCATTAAAAGAAAATGGAGGCTGTAAGAGTCATAATAGAAAATTTTGTTGTTTTGAATTTACATCAAATCAACCTGATAAAACCAAAACTAAAAATGTCATTTGTAATGTAATTGTAATTATTCACCGCATTCACCGTACAAAATTCACGGTTGCAAAGTTGAGCTCACCATTGCCACAATTGGTGAATAATGAAACAGTTACGGTTGATTTGCGGTGGAGTGGTGATTATTGAAACACCGTACTAGATTTTTGGTGTAAGTGGTGCTCAACATGTTGAATAATGGAACGAGCCCAACGTTTGATATAACCAAAGACCGAATATATAATGTATTATATGTGATTATATCATGGTATATTATATTGGTCTTTGGTATAACATTCAATGCAATGTAAAATTTCATTGTACCAATGAATAACAACATGCTGCTTGTTTATGCATAATAGATAAATAGTAAATACTATATGGAATGAATGTACTGTTTATGTGATACACATGATTGTATGTATACATCGTATATATGGTATTTTGTACACATACATACAAGTGTAATTATAAAAATAGATTGTTCAATGATATATATCAGGATATATAATGTATATAGTATACATGACCTATCTTAACATATTTCTTTATGAAAATATTTGTGTGTAATGTTAAATATGAATCTTTTTGTTATTCACAGATATATGAATACATTATTTGGTAATTACATATACACTTTCGCAATCAGCTGGTTTTTTACTCATAAAAAATTAAAAAGTCAACCTTTTTGGTTTTTTTTCAACTTTGGTTTGATTTCGGATTTATGAATAGAATATAATAGTGGTTGTTTTATGCGGGGAGTGGTGTGGGGGGTGGGGGGTGGTGAATGGTGATTACTCATGAGTAATTTTTCATTAGTAAGATTGAAGAATTTTATGGAATGAAAAATAAAATATAAATGAAAAAAAGAGAATTTTGCCAGGTGGGTGCGGGGGTGCTGAAAGATTATAAAAAGTGTTGTATAATTAGCGTCATTCGTTAACACTGATCAACATTTTTGAACTGAATTAAACTGATTTTTCAAATGCTCTTTTAACCATCTACCACACTATCCTACGCAACAAAATGTAAATATTATATTTTTTTCATAAATCCGAAGTTAAATGTAACATTTTGAAACCAGAATCATGAAGATTCATATATTTTTCGATTTTTAATGTTTAAAAAAACTAGCTGACCGCGAAAGTTTATAATTACCGAATATTTATCAATTACACTGCACTGCTATGTTTTTCCTCTAAAAAGAATTAAATTGCAATTTTGACAGGTAACAGCTCTCAAGCAAATATCCTTTTAAGATACCACAATATCTATATTTGAAGAATATATCATTCATTTACTACGTTACCACTATTATTCAGGTTGCGTGAATGCAGAATCCACTTTGATCGTGATCAAAATTTTTCTTCTGCTTTGCTATGAGTTTCTTTGATATTTTTATACATAATTTGCATATAAATATAATACTTCATAAATCATATATAGTAATATATTTGATTTTAAAATTTTTAAATTTGAAAACTGTCTTCCAACTATAGTTAAACTAAAATTAGATGTACAGTATTGTTCACAACTACTTTTACACGGCATTTAATTTCTAATTAATAAGTAATGAGAAATGCATCCACAAAACATTACAAATCCATAAATTTGTTTAGTGTACATATATAATTATAATAATAAATAATTAAATATAATTTCAACTGTATTAAAATATTGTGAGAACAATTGATAATTCATCGCTTTTTTGTCCGAATTCATTAGGTTCATTTAAGTTCAAAACAAAGCTACATATATTTTATAGAAAAAAAAAACAGAATTAAAAATTAAAAAATTAGGAATTTATTTTATTTATATAAAAAACATGTAATTTTAAAAACTTTTGTTTAAAAAAAAATGATGTATAAAAATATTTATGACTAATACGCTAATACTAAATGTCAAAGGCTATTCAAATTTCTGATAATATATTCTAAAGTAGAGGCAGGTCAGATTAACTTCCCCTTTTTTGCCAACTCCACAACCGCACCATGCAGAAATGACCAGTTCTCGCGCTTTTTAAATGAATGAATCAAATTAAAAATTTCCATTCAAAGTTATAGGTAGAAATATATTATAAAATTTACAATTTTATTTTTTATTGTCGGCAATTTTGTTTAAGAATAATATTAAATAGTTTATGAGTTATCAATTTAATAGAAATGTTAAAATACAAAGGTAACTTCTGAATTCAAATAAGCAATTATAGTTCACTATACGTAATCTTATTCCATGTTATTTTGAAACATAATTTTTTGAATCACTACTGAAGATATTTTGATAATACGGATCTCCAAAATATTTCTATACTATTTTCAGAAATCGAAGTCAGTATTGTGCTTATGGAAATAGTTACCCGATGAGTTTCTGATAACTTCACATATAATATTTTGTAGGAAATTCTGAATAATATATCTCTGTCAACCCTGAAGAAGGTACTTTTTAAAATATGTTAACAGGATGTTCCAAATTGTGCAGAAATAATTTTATAATTTTGTTCACAAATAATTCTTAAAAGGGAGGTTCTGTACAAATTTCACATTCCTGTAAATTTATATTTGATAATAAAGTACCATTATTTGAAAATATCATAAAAATGTTCGGTTTTTAAGACAAATTTTAATTTTTGTTTGCTGATTTTTTCATTTCTAATAATGAATCATCCTGTTTTTTTTTGGGAAAAAGAAATACACCCTTTCCTTTGATGTTGCCTATCACACAGCGTGACCGTGAAGGCAAATGATTTAATCAGTTAACACCATTTTGGTTATATGAAAAATAAAAAACCGAACTATAAAATATGAAGTCGTTGCGCAGCCGATGTCCACTCAAAGTATAAAATGTTGATTGATTCGTGTCAGCGGGAAGATGGGCATAAAAGAAAATGATGATAATTCAGGGTTGCCGTAGCTACTAGGAGTTTTGATTAAATTTATAAAAAAAATATGAATTTATGATTAAACCATATTCAGTATTTTTAATTTTATTTATAAAATTATGTGTTCAGTATCAATTTGACATTAAATTTTGTATACATACGTACATACATTCATTATCATATTTGTTTATTTGTCCATTTTCTTCTATTTTGTTTCCTTTATGTACTGGTTAATGATTTCGTTACGTTACCGTTACATTCTGAATTTTATTTTTTGTTTTGTCTTTTCTTAGAATAAGAAAGAAAATTATTTACAATGCAAATTGCTATCATATTATTCAAATCAGCTTGTTATTATTTGTTATTTTGTAAAGAAATGAACATATTTCATAAAATTTCCCAAAATGTCACAAAATTACCTGTTTTTTTGTAAAATCTAAAAAAAAAGTTTTTTGCAAACTGGTAGCCCTTCATAATATAAAATTTAAAAAATTTCCCTCGGATTTAAATTGAGATCTGATCACCCCACACACGAGACAGATTTATACAAACGCAATGTGAAAGAATATAGAAAAGCATGCCTATCTTGCCTGTACTGACTTCGATTTCTGAAAAAAAGTATAGGACTAGAATTATAGGCTCATTCTACTTAATCATTTATTTTTAAACAAACATAAATGAAAAAAAATTGATTATATTCAATCATAAAAATACATAAATTTACAAATAATTTATTTTCGATTTCATGACATCTTGTTTATTGTTATAATTTGTGAACAAATATATAATATTTTTCAAGCTACAAATGATTATCAATTTTCATTGAATCTAATTAAATGTTCATCAGCGCTAGTATTTAGAATTTTTTGAGTTTATACTTTATACCACACACAAAAAACATCAACGAAATAAAATTTAAAAATTCTGAAATAAATATTTTTAAGCTTTCTGTTTTTAAAAAATATTTTAAATAATTTAAAATTCATTATCCACAAGATTTAGAAAAATAGACATATTTATAAATTATGTTCCATATTAATTGAAAATAAAATATCAATTTTTACCTAGTTATAGAAAAAAAATTGACTCAGTCTATAAAAAAATTTGGTAATGCTCAAAACACCTGATTTTTAAATTTCTATATTATGATCATAAATCAGAATAATACTTTATGTATTCAGAAGTCCTAAGGCCCAAACATTAAAAAAGACATTCTTTAAAAATTTCAAGAAGAAATTCAATTCACGGGATATGATAATATATAATCGTATCTTGCATTCATAAGTCAATGAACTCAAAAACATAACAAAATAAAACCATAATATATCCTTATGTATACATATATTATGTATAATCAAAGATACTATATACTATCACAGATAAGTGTATCTGATCTGTGATACTATGTAAAAACATATTTATATGTATTTATGTAGTATTTCTGGTATAATGCTACAGTAATTATAATGTATGCATACGTAAAAACCTCTGTTGCCAAATATTCTACAATGCTACATCAGAAAATAATGTAAACCTATACAAGTAATACATATAATCAAAGACCATATAAATGTATAGAGTACAGTACAAATGCTACAGTAATTATAATGTATGAATACGTAAAAACCTCTGTTGCCAAATATTCTACAATCCTACATCAGAAAATAATGTAAACCTATACAAGTAATACATATAATCAAAGACCATATAAATGTATACAATACAGTACAAATGCTACAGTAATTATAATGTATGGATATGTAAAAACCTCTGTTGCTAAATATTCTACAATCCTACATCAGAAAATAATGTAGATCTATACAAGTAATACATATAACCAAAAACCATATAAATATATATATTTATATGGTCTTTGATTGATATAAATACAATTGTATATATGTATATGTTTCAATTAGAAGTAGTAGTAGTAATTTTTATCAGAGCATATAGCACGCGACAAGGCATATTAACATAACAACACATACATACATACAGGGTGTCCCAAAAAACGTGGAGAATATTCAAAGGGGTGAAAGTAGACGCGATTTTTGACCCTATCCGCACATCTTTGATCCTTAATAACTCAACAACGGCTCATGCAATCGACGTGAAATTTTTTTTGTTTGAAAGAGGACACTTTTCCACTGTTTTTTATTAAAATGGGAACATTTGTTGTTATGCCAATTTTTTTCAGGAAACCTGTTTGTAATAAAAGTGTTTTTTAAAAATGAATCATGAATTTTGACTTCAGGATGTTTTTTTACTACGAACTGAATTCTTAATTACCTATTGTAGTATATCAAAAGAAAGATAATTTTGTTTGCTATCATTGACTAGAACACTCAATTTTTATACGTGGGATATACAAAAAGTTATACATAATTTTGCGTTGAAAGGTCTTGCAAAATGTTCAAAATTTAAAACGCCCTCTAGCGTCGAAAATAAATCGCAAACGAAAAAATGTCATATGGAATTTTCGATTGCAAATCGCGTCTACTTTCACCCCTTTAAATATTCTCCACGTTTTTTGGGACACCTTGTATATAAAAATACATGAAATATGAAATACCTCTTTTCTCAAGTCATTCATATATTAAATACGACGATCAACTCAATACAATAAAAAAAAAATTGGAAACCAACCCTATGGTCAATTGTTGTATTCTAAAGCATTTGCGTACAAAATATCCATTTATTTTTACTTATTCAAGTATAATATCATATCAAATAAGTGATGGTACCACTCAAAACCATATAAAATTTAATAAACCAGTCATGCAACTCACAAACTAATTCTTCTATATAAATATTCTTATGTTTCTCTCATATTTACATCCCTCCTGAATTATAAACTTTCGCTCTTTTTCGATATTGTTTCGAAAAACTTTTTCGATCTTTATTTTTGGAAAACATACAAACATTTAAATAAAAAAAATGAAATGGTTTATCTAGTAGGACTGTATTATCTTTGCTGCGCATATATGTATGTCAAAGATAATAGTAGTTCTTCTCAATCAATTTTCTTTTTAGCGTAAGTGGTAATTTTTCCAAAAATGACACACTCACATATATGATAAAGATCGAAAAAGCTTCATCAAAATCATAAAAGTTTTTCAAAATTTTTCGAATTGATTTTAGTTATGTACCTTGTACACAATTATAATCATTTCAATAAACGTATCTGACACTGTGTAATATATTGGAATTTTTGTAAATCGATTTATCAAAACTAATTGTGTAGACGGACCATAGTGTTTCGAATTTGTTTCCATTTATTATAAATATTTGCTCTCACAAATGAAATGAACACCTGCACACCTGTCAATGTTTTGCAGCACTAAACAATACACAATGCTATTTAAAATGTACATTTAATTCATATGATATTCCACACATATAAGTGTTATTTATTATCATTATTATTATTTATTAAGCAGACAGGTCAGTAAACTGCCTCCCTACTGCCCACACCACGACCCCCCAGGGCCTTTTGGCGGTCACCTACTTCGTTACTTAGCCTAACAAAGAAAAATCTAATACTAGAAGACTTATTGCAGAAGGCATAAACTTAAAAAACTACCCTTACACCTTACTTATAGTAAACCCAAGTAACTAGAATAAGAGCAACTTATGGCTTAAGGCCTATTTTACTTAACTACCTATATACTAACAAACAAATAGGACGAGACAAAGCTAGTCTACAAGTTCCACACCATCCTACACATAGCAGAGCCATGAGAAGGGTGGTGAAGAATTTATAGACCCGCTACATATTTACTAACATAAGACTCTGAAAATAAAGGTGCTGTATAGTGTCCTGTCTGAGTTAAGAACGTACGTAATGTTATGTCCAGTCTGGTATACGACACATACAATTCAGAAATACATAAACTTGTCGGCACTGGTTCGGGCTCATGCAATCTACAGTCGTCTGTATAAGTTAACGTCAGTCAGTAACTTGAATAGAGGAGAGTTCCGGTCCTGTGACGGATCCAGAAGCTCTACTCTACTCAAGGTCGAGAACCCTAGTGCTGCCAGTCTGTTTCTAATTGTCGGGCAGTCGAGTAGTAAACTCGTCGCGTTCCTGTGTCTGAAGCAGTTACAATAAGGGCAAGATGACCCAACTCCGCCGTTGGAAGAGCGGAGGTGGGTCAACCTCGTATGCCCAGTTCTCAATCTGATCAATGAAGTCTGTCGAACCCTGCCTAATAAAGGGTTGAATTTCGGAGCAGAGAGATCCCGGTTAATCTCCCAGTATTCACGTGTTGTGTCTGAACCAATATCTAGAAAGGCAGCCAGCCTTTTCTCGCTCAATCGGCTCAAACCCATTCTATAAATAGCATTAGGACTTGGAGGAATGAAAAGGTCAGACTCGCTATCCACACCAATGGCTGCTTTGGCGGCCTGGTCTGCCAGTTCATTTCCTGCAATACCCATATGCCCAGGTATCCAACAAACACGAATGTCATACTGGCAGATGATACTTCTTACTAGGTGTAACAAGTAATCATCATTTCCGAGATTTTTTAGCGCATGAATGACAGACAGTGAGTCTGTAAAGATCACCAGACCTCTGCCATTTTTAGATTTCCTAGCTGCAGCAAACAACACAGCAACTAGTTCAGCATCAAAGACTTGAGTGTCTATTGGTAAACCCCTACTTATCACCGTCTTCCACCCATGCGAACCATGTTTTCTGATTACTGCTATACCAACGCCAGCAGAAGTTTTGCTGGCATCAGTATAAAGCTGCAATCTATCTCTATACTCCTCACAAAGCTCAGCATGCAGAGCTCGGAAGACCTCGGGACTGTAAGCATCCCTACTGTACCTACTCAGGTCGTCCGTAATGTAATTTTGTACAAGGCTGGGATTGGGGAGAAAAGTTTTTACAAAGGGAGGGAGGAAAGGGCGTGATGGGAGAGAATTCACGAGTCGTGGAACAGACATTCCAGTCCTACGTAGGGTAGAGAATATGTTATTGTAGTTATTTTCAAAGAATTCCCAGATGATGTCAAACAGAGGAGATCTAGGATCAGCCATCTGCTTGGCAGCAAACCTCAGTCTGGATTTCATGATTCTATCCTCAATTTCCCAACAGCCGCATTCAGCTAACAGAATAGGTATTGGGGTGGAACGATAGACACCAGATGCTACCCTTAGGATAGAATTTATTGCAGTTTGGATCTTCTTTTTAGAAGAAGGTGAAATATCACCATAAAGGGATAGGCCATAACCTACAATACCATTTATTAAAGTGTTTGCAATATGAATGAGTGCGCTAAAGGATGCACCCATTCTACCTGCTGCAAGTGATTTTATTAGATTAAGAACCTTTTTGAGTTTATTCACCACAACATTGACGTGGTCTAACCAGTTAAGTCTCTTATTGAAATGGATACCTAAAATCTTCAAGTTCCTTACGGGGGTTATCACACGTGAGAATAACTGAATGTGACGAACATTACAGTTCCTTTTTCTACACATGTGAATGAATTCCACTTTTTCAAGTGGAATTCTTCCACCGTGCTCCTCAGCCCAACTGATGGAGAATTCTGAAGCTCTGCGAAGTTCGTACATAGTCTCAGGAGTGCTATTCGTGACACTAAGCAAGATATTGTCAGCATATACCAAGACTTTAACACTTGGATATCTTGCTAATGCCAGCAGTAACGAATCCAAATAGACTATGAGTAACGTAGTAGAGAGGGGGGATCCTTGTGGGATCCCATTATCCAGACAGTAGCGACTAGAGTATTAACCGTTAGTTCTAACCCTTACTTGCCTGTTAGACATAAAACTGTAAACAGTTTTAACATAACATGGGTCAACACCCCAAGAGATCAGCTTACGACATACGAATACGGCTGGTATCTTATCGTATGCCTTCTCTAGGTCAAGAGAAATGACACTAGCGTGATCTCTGGCTGACAAAGAAGAGGCCAGCCCCTCTTCTAAGTCATGAAGGAGTGTGATGGTCCCTCTGCGAGGACGAAAACCATGCTGTCCAGTATGTAAGAGAACTTCAGTTACTCTCCGGATCCGACATCCCATAATCCTCTCCAATGTTTTAGATAAACAAGGGAGAAGAGAAATAGGACGGAAATCCAGAGCGCGTTTTGAACTAGAGGCTCTCTTCGGAATCGGTATTAAGGTGGCCAATTTCCAATCCTGTGGGAAAGTACCACTGCTAAGAATGTTTGAGTATAGCTTGGCAATTCTTTCCCTAATCTCAATCGGTAATTTCCTCATCATGTGGTAGCTTATTTGGTCCTCCCCAGGAGATGATCCACTGAACGATTTCAATGTATCATCTAATTCCCTAAGTGAGACCTCATAAGCTAAATTAAACCTCACATGATAAGATGCTTCAATCGAGAATATGTTCTACACATTAATAGCCGATTCCGGCATGTTCATATCGCTGGAAACTGAGGACCAGGAAGATGCGAATTCGTCTGCAATCTCAAGTGGATCGGTGATAGCCCCATCAACTGTCAGAAGAGATAGAGTACAGGAAGGAGGTTTGCATTAGAGGCGTTTCATCTTCATCCATGCATCTCTTAGCGATTTAGATGGAACTATAGAGCTAGCAAATGCCTGCCAAGAGGCCTTTTTTGCTGCTCTGACTGCCCGTTTCACTTGAGCGGTAAGTCTTTTAAGATTGATGGAATTAGATACCGAGGGACACCTTTGGTAATTCTTCCATGCTATGTTTTTCTCTTTGATCAGATTTTTGATGTTATTATCCAACCAGGGAGGTCTATGACAAGTAGAAGTGCGAACTAAGGGTATGGAAGAGAAAGCAGCAGATCTGATGATTTTCTTTATGCTGACTGCTTCTTTATTAACATTGCTGCTATGTGGAAAAACTCGATCTTGTTGAAGAGCTAGCCGAGAGAAAAGGTCCCAGTTAGCCTTAGCTTCAGCAAGACGAGGCAAAAATCTACGTTTAGCTAGCTCTTTATCAATAAAAATTAAAATAGGGAAATGGTCGCTGCCCTCTGGATTGCCATGGAGTAACCAAGACAATTCGCTTGCTATACTATTTGTGGCAAAAGTGAGATCGATTGCAGAGGTAGTATGGTGAGTCGAAGAGACGAAGGTATGGGCACCATCATTTAAGAGCGAAAAAGAAGAGTTAGAGATCCAGTTCGCCAAGATAACTCCCCTGGGGTCGATACGACGGTGTCCCCAGAAGTGGTGATGGGCGTTTAAAAATCGCCACCAATAATGGAGGAGGTAGGGAGTTGATTTATAAAGTTATTTAAGATGGAAGGACTAATAAAGTCGGTTCTATTAATATATAAAGAAGAAAAAGTCACTGGAGGAGATGTGTGTACAGTGATAGACACATTTAAGAGATTTGTTAATATATTGAGAAGGGAGTGACTTATACTTGACCGTACTAAGATTGCAACTCCCTGTGAACGAGTCGAGGAAGAGTTGTCTGAGAAATAACAACTGTAACCTCGAAAGTTCAAGGGCCCATTTTGGGAAAATAAAAGAGTTTCCTGTAGCAGGATGACATGTGGTTTATATTGGTGTATGAGAAGTTCCAGGTTGTGCTGGTTGGCACGAAAACCTCTAATATTCCATTGCAGGCAGGTGAGCTTACGATATGATGTTTGTAAGCTCGACATGAAAAGATCAAAGTTTTATTTTGTTATACAAAATAAATTAGATCTTAAGATCAGAGGTTTTCTGAAGCCATGGAGAGTTTAGAATGCTCTTAATGAGCAGAAGAAACATCCATAGCTTCATCATCTGAGGTATGAACGGATGATGGGGTTGATGTGGTTTGTTTTTTGAAAGTTGGTTCGAAGGGGAGATGAACAGTAGGGTGAGTTGTTATATAGTCAACTATTTTAAGTCCAGAGTTCAGGAAGTTGTTACTTTCCTGTTTTATGAACGTAGCGAATTTTTTTCTTGATTTTTTATCTAAATTCATTAAATCTTTAGTTGGAACCTCAAAAGTTTTTTGAGGTGATTTTTCTGAACAGGTGATAGAGGTAGATGTAGAGGCGGAATTTAGGCCATCTACAATGCTACCAGAATCACTAATAGAATTATTAACAATCACGTCTGTCTGTGTGTTGTCATGTATGTTTAAAGTGTTATCTGATTCTACAGTGGTAGAAACAGTTATATTTTTACTAGCGTTAGCTAGAGATTTTGTCAAATTAGATTTTTTAATTAGTTTAGAAGCTACTGTATTAGTTTTAGGTTTAGTAGTAGCTGTATGCGATACTGTTTTGATATTTTCGACAGCTTTCGCTGCGTAGGAGATCGAACCAGTACGTTCGGCGAAAATGGGAGTAGGAGCGTCCTTCAACTTGTTGATGTTTTTGTTGTTGTTTCTACTATTTAGTGATGGAGCCAATGGGTTGAGAGCGTAGTACCGTTTTTTAGCCTGGTATTTAGTCAGACGTTCAGTAGTCATAAGTTTTAAAATGTCCTTCTCAATAAGGTACAACGGGCAAGTCATGCTGAGTGAAGGGTGGGTAGAATTTTTGCAGTTTCTACAATATTTTGATGTGCAGTCACCCTCGTGGACGGGATTACCACAGACTGAACAGGGGGCAACATTGTTAGGGTCACACCTATTCTTGGTATGACCGAGAGCATGACATCTAGTGCACCTCATTGGGTTGAGAACGTATTCTCTAACCGCTAATTTCATAAAGCCACCTAGTTTGACTTTAGATGGAAGCCTATATGAGTCGAATGTTAAAATTATAGCTCCGGTGTTGTATTCAGTGCCCCTACGTTTGATGTGCTTAGCCGCAATTACTCCTTGTCCATTCAGATCTGACTTAATTTCTTCCTCACTTGAATTTATCAGTAAGCGGGAGAAAATTACTCCCCTAGAAGAATTGAGGGCAACAAAGCTTTCACATTTTACTTTAAAGGTATTATTGGGGGTAAGTCGGAGGCTTTTTTTGTCGTAAAATCTTTGTGCTACAGCACTATTCTTCACAAGGAGCTGGATCTTCCCATCATTTCTCCAGTCAATGCCCAGTATTTCCTTAGAAATAGCTGAAATAACAGCAAGAACTTGGAAAAAGTTCTCCTCCTCTAATCTTTTGTACACGGTCACTGCTGGTGCTGACGCTTTAGGGTCTACCTCGTCGCTGGAGATGAGAATATATTTCGCTTCATCTTTATTGGTGTTGACATCCTGTAGAGCAGGGAAAAAGCTAGATGTAACGTTGGTAAATTTCTTTTTGATCTTTGCTCTTTTCCTTGGTATATTTGTTAATTCATCATCATCAGACAGGATATCGAATCTGTTTTGGCCCCCAGGGGGCTCTGCCATGCTGGTACCTTGTTTTAGAGTAGTTAAACAAGAATATCCAGCCTAAAAATATATATAAGAAGAAAAGGGGAAAAAATAGTAGATTTATCTACTTTAATTTGCCTATATGGCAACTCTGGTGTAATAACAAGATTATATAAAACACTTCAAATATGAGCAACAAATGTTATTAAATTAACTATAAAATGTTCAAAATTAAACACAAAACCACTTTTAATAGTTTTTTATTTAAAAAGTTGATATTTAGCAGCATATAGCTGCTAAAATGTGTATACACACACAAATACCAAGTGGTATAATACAGAACTGTCACTTTATATGAAGATTTTTTAATAACCAGTTTTATTATAAAAAAAGTTAAATAAATTACATATTCTTCACTTGAATAATAGTTCTGAGTTGTTAAATAATTATATTCAACTATTTTTTAAATTTTTAATAACTTGCAAACTTTAATTTTAATTAAAAATTTGGACCACTTAAAAAGAGCACAGTGTGACGATCGGTGTTGCCGTTCGACGATGAAGTGTTATTTATATGTAAATGTATATTTTGAGTATTGAAAATAGAATATATGAATATCATTGGCTGGAACATATAAATATAAATTTGAACATTTTTGAGAGATTTTGATCATATATATTTATTTTCCATGTATGGTTTATGCTCATGCATAAGGAAGGATATGTAAAGAGCCATATTGAATTGAAGACGATCTCGTACACATACATACATAAAGCATATAACATGAATAAACAAGTTTGATATAACTAAAGACCGATATATAAAATATATTATATCATGGTACATTATATTAATATTGGTCTTTGGTATAACATTAAATGCGATGTAAAAACTAATTCTAATATATACATAATAGACATGACATAGTAGACATTAATAACAACATGCTGCTTGCTTATGCAGAATAGATAATAGTAAATACTATATGCAATGAATGTGCTGTTTATGCGATATACATGATTGTATGATGTATGTATACATCGTATATATGGTATTTTGTACACATACATACAAGTGTAATTATAAAAATAGATTGTTCAATGATATATATCAGGATCTATAATGTATATAGTATACATGACCTACCTTAATATATTTCTTTATGAAAATATTTGTGTGTAATGTTAAATATGAACCTTTTTGTTATTCATAGATATATGAATACATATTTGGTAATTACATAATATACACTTTTGCTATCAGCTGGTTTTTTACTCATAAAAAATTGAAAAGTCAACCGTTTTGCAAATTTTTTTTCAACTTTGATTTGATTTTGGATTTATGAATAGAATATAATATTGGCTGTTTGATGCGGGGGGTGGTGGGTGGTGATTACTCATGAGTAATTTTTCATTAGTAAGATTGAAGAATTTTATGGAATGAAAAATAAAATATAAATGAAAAAAAGAGAATTTTGTCAGGTGAGTGCGGGGGTGCTAAAAGAGTATAAAAAGTGTTGTATAATTAGCGTCATTCGTTAACACTTATCAACATTTTGAACTGAATTAAACTGATTTTTTCATATGCTCTTTTAACTATCTACCCACAACCAGACTCTCCTACGCATCAAACTGTAACTATTATATTTTTTTCATAAATCCAAAGTTAAATGGAACATTTTGAAACTAGAATCATGAAGATTCATATATTTTTCGATTTACAATGTTTAAAAAAACTAGCTGACCGCGAAAGTTTATAATTACCGAATGTTTATCAATTACACTGCACTGCGATGGTTTTCCTCTATAGAAAATTAAATTGCAATTTTGATAGGTAACAGGCCTCAAGCAAATATCTT
Source organism: Villa cingulata (assembly GCA_951394055.1). Classification (NCBI taxonomy): domain Eukaryota; kingdom Metazoa; phylum Arthropoda; class Insecta; order Diptera; family Bombyliidae; genus Villa; species Villa cingulata. The sequence continues at coordinate 905,025 of OX596025.1, forward strand.
TTAAAGATACCACAATATCTATATTTGAAGAATATATTATTCATTTACTATTTGAAAACAGTTGAAAAACTGCAAGACATAGATATTCTTATAAACCAAGATTTACTTTCCATTTTGTTACTATACAGTTTACCTAATAACTTTGAAAATTTCAGAATTGCTATAGAGTCAAGGGATGAACTCCCTAATCCTGAAGGCTTAAAAATAAAAATTTTAGAAGAGTATGAATGCCGTAAAAGTCAAGAAAATGATAGACCATCGGTTGGTGCGTTATTGGCTGGAAACACATCACGAAACAATAAAAATAAGAGTAATTTCGAGAAAAGAAAAAATACAAATAATGATTATTATAAAATAAAATGTTTTAAATGTAAAAAACTCGGACACAAGGCTGCAGAATGTCGAAGCAAAATTATAACAAATAATAAAAACTCAAGTTTAATAGCAGAAGAAGCATATAATGTAAATTTTATTAATGATGATAATGAATCAACATGGTGTTTAGATAGTGGTGCAACCTCGCATATGTGTGCACAAAAAGCAAGATTTTTAAATTTGAGTGAAAGTGCACGTAAAAATCTAAAATTAGCCAATAATGAAATCACTAGAATAAAAGGATTAGGTGATGTGAAAATCTCAACCAGTAAAAATAATTGTGCTCCGTTGAAAAATACCTTATATGTTCCAGATCTCCGATTAAATTTGATTTCAGTGTCAAAAGCAACAGATACAGGATATACTGTAATATTTAAGAAAAATTTTGGATATGTTATTAATAGAAATGGAAAGAAATTATTAATAGCACAAAAAATTGATGGCTTATATCAGATAAAAGAAAAAAGTGAATGTGCGAAGATAGTTGAAAAAGATAAAAATTGTTTATTTAATAAAATACATAGAAAATTTGGCCATCTCAACTATGAAACATTAAAAGAAATGATCAATAAAGATATGATATATGGAATTGATAAAATAAAAATTACTAAAAAACATAAAGTGCACTGTGAAATATGCATACAAGGTAAACAAACTAGAAAACCTTTTCAAAATAAAAAAATTGATAAATGTGCTAATGTATTGGGTCTCATACATAGTGACATATGTGGACCAATGCGTGTTAAATCACAAGGAGGTGCAAAATATTTTGCTACATTTATAGATGATAAAACCAGATGGTGTAAAGTTTATTTCTTAAAAAATAAAAGTGAAGTACTAAATGCCTTCAAGGATTATAAAGCACATGTAGAAAAACAAACTGGTGAGCAAATAAAGATAATTAGAACAGACAATGGAAAAGAGTATTGCAATGAAGAATTTTCTAAATATCTAAGACATTTTGGTATACGACATCAATTAAGTGCAGAATATACACCACAACAAAACGGAGTTGCTGAACGTAAAAACAGAACTTTAGTTGAAATGGCAAGATGCATGCTACTTGATTCGTCACTTCCACAATTCATGTGGGCAGAAGCAATCAACACTGCAAATTATATTAGAAACCGGTGTGGATCGAAGTCATTAGATGGTCAAATTCCGTATACATTATGGCATAACAGAAATCCTAATGTGAAACATTTTCAAGTTTTTGGTTCAAAAGCATATGCATTAGAAAAACATCGACGACTTGGTAAGTTTGATGCAAAATCAAAAAGTTATATCTTTGTAGGTTACTGTGAGGACTCAAAGGCATATCGACTATGGTCTGAGACAGATAAAAAAATCATAAAGAGTCGTGACGTCATATTCATTAAAAACAATGTGAAACCTAACAAGTGTTTAGTCTATGATTTAATTGATGAAAAAGAAGTTGATAATCAACATATGAATAATGAACAAGAATCAGAATCGCAGAGTAATGATGAAATTGAATGTGATGATGAGTTGATTGAAGAAGAAATTAGTGAACAGAGTAAATTTAAAAAGGAAAATGAAGAAAATGAAAAGAAAGATGAATTACTTAAAAACATTAATATTAATGAAATTCAAAAAGATGAAAGTAATGATATACTAAAAACGAAACGAAGCCAAGGACGACCTAAACTAATAAAAACAAATAAAAGAGGAAGACCACCAAAAGTTTATTGCACTAAATTGACAGATGAAGAAAAAATAAGTGATTCTGAACAAACTGATAGTGAATTTGAGAAAGCTTCGATAGCGTTCATTGATCCACAAAATATCAATGATGTTATTAATAGTGAAGATGCAGAATCATGGAAGAGTGCGATGTTAGAAGAATTTAATGCTCACATCAAAAATAAAACATGGATATTAGTTGAGAAAAATAAAAATTTCAAAGTTATTGGATCACGTTGGGTGTTTAATACAAAATTTGATGAAAAAGGAAATATAGTTAAAAGAAGGGCTCGCCTTGTCGCAAAAGGCTGTGCACAAAGAGCAGGAATAGATTATAATGAAACGTTTGCACCAGTAGTGCGACATTCTTCAATAAGATTAATAATTGCTCTTGGTGTGAAGTGGAATTTGAAATTTTTCCAATTAGATATTACAACTGCTTTTCTAAATGGTACGATTAATGAAGAAATTTATATGAAATTACCAGAAATGTACAGCGAACTTACAGGTGAAATAACTACTAATAAAATATGTAAATTAAACAAAGCAATATATGGGCTACGTCAATCAGGTAGACAATGGTACATAAAATTGCACGAAAAATTTAAGAAATTCGGTTTAAAAGATCTAAAGAGTGATCCATGTTGTTGACTCCAGTCAACATAGGCTGAAAAAAGAATATATAATTAAAAAAAAAGGGGGCAGTGTCGAAAAATATTGTTGGAGACTTGCACCACATCACCTAGAATAAAAAAAAAATTTAATTAATTAATTAATTTAAAATCAAATAATTTAATTAAAATAATTTTAATGAAAATAATACTCATACTTACCTGCAACATTGACATCACTTTGTTTACATTTTTTTATTTATGTGATCTTCTTCTTTCTACAACGTCAAATGTCAACGTTATAATCACTTTCTTTTATTTCGTTGACATTCGTTGTAGAAAGATGTTTCACTTTCCACTGGAAGTCTCTATCAATTCGTTGACGTTGTCATCTTTCGGCGAATTGATAGAAACTTCCAGAAGATCGATTCTTTTTTTTTTTTTTTTTTTCGATACATCGAGTTTCTTTTTTTTGACTGAATCGAGTTCTTTTCGTACAGTCAGTGATTGCAGTTCTTTCTGGAGTGTGAATCGAGTTCAGTTTTTTAGTTAAGTCGCTTTTATTTAATTCTTTTTCTTTTTTATTTCTTTTCAAATAACATTTTTTAATTAAATAAAATTTAGTTTAATTAACTTTTTTTTTATAAATTAATTTAGTTCGATTTTTTTTTATAAAATAAAAAAAAAGAAAAAAAAAAAGAAATTTTCTGTGTGTGAAAACAATTAGTTTTACTTTATTTTATATAAAAATTAAAGGAACATAAAAAGGGTAAGTAGTTTTATTTTAATTTATTGAAATTCCCTCTTTAAGGCTCCGCTCGGCCTACAATTTAACCTTTCCTTCCTAACCTTTTTTTTTTCCTTTCTTTTTTTTTATTCAAAACTTTTAACTCCTTTTCTACTTCTGTAGAATTTTCTATAGAAAAGGGGTTAAAAGAAAGGAAAAATCACATTTTTCCAACATTGGTGTCAGGTGTGGGGTCCTCTGATCGATCTTAGAAATAAGATCCTACCACCACCACCTGATCTTATTACCCTTTTTCTTCCTTTTTACCATTCTTTTTTTTCTACAAATTTTATAAATTTTCTTTTTTTTTTGCATACATTTTTTTTATGTACTTGAAAAGTACATAAAGGTTATAGTAGAGACACTTGGGGTATATAGCAAGTTCCAGTATAATTAGACATTGTGTTTTTCTTATTTTTTTTTTTTTGGGGTGTAATTATAAAAAAAAAAAAAACAGTGCAGTGCATTAATTTCTTTTTTTTTATATAATTTTGGTTGTTCTGTGAGCTACGTTATATAAAAACACGTGTATTTCATTTTTTTGTACTTCTTTTCTTTTGTCTCTAAAAAGACAGTTATACACGTGTAGTACATAGTTCAACCAAAGTTATATGAAAACAGTTATTTAGAAAGTTGGATTATTGTACAGGGTGTCACAATTTTTTTTTTTTTTTTTTTTTTTTAGTACAAGTAAATTTAAGTGTTTGTGTGGACAAATTTTTTTTTGGTAACAGGGTGGTTCGTTCTCCTTCCTCTACCGTTTTACACACTTCTGTCCTTTATAAAGACTACTTCTTTCGTTTTCTTTACAACAGGGTGTTTTTCTTATAGGGCCTGAAAATAGAAATTCCTACATCTTGCATATAAAGCCTGTCACACTTCTTTCTGTTGCAAAAAGTAGCACTCTATCTTCTATAAGACTGTTTTCTTTTTGTAACGGGTGATCTTTTCTTTTATAGTGCTCGAATTTAGTAGGAATTTTCTATCCATTTTGTGCACATAAAACCTGCCACACACTTTCTGTTATCCAATCTTGTTCTTCTTGGCTGTTGCTCTTCTTTTTACTTGCTACTATCTTTGATTTTATTCCTTTATACCCTTACTGCTTTAATATGTCTGAGGGAGAACGTTCATCGGATTCCGCCCTTGGTGTGGGAGATAAGCGACCCATCTCTGACACACTCGAATCTACTCTCTCAGAACTGGCAAAGCAGATGGCGCTGCAGGTGCAGCTGGTATCTGACATGACGAGTGCACTAAAGGGACTGTCACAGAGAGTTGAGCACCTAGAACAGAGCCAGCAAGCAGCAAGTGCTACGAGATTGAGTGAAATCGAGCGCTTTGCTAGCCTACCTACGCCTGAGGCTGTCAGAGCGAGGCCAACTGTTCCTGTTAGCACTGTTGAGTCCAATTTTTCAACAATGCTACAACAAATGACCCTATCTGAGACCGTGTGCACTCGTAATGTCATACCAACATCTATTGCCCCTGCACTCTGCACAGATGGCGCTCCTGTCTTTCCATCCACCAGGGAAGTTCCAACTTCTACCCGACGAAATTCTGGACACGATTTAGCTGCCACCCCTATTATTAACCAAACTTTTAGTCACGTGGTACCTAACGAAGTATCCCTTGGACCAGAAGTTGACTTTCCGTCACTACCTGTAAATACAGGGTATACTTTCCTAACCCGTGGCTCAAATCAGCAATCCAGGTTTGTGGCAGGCTTCCAAATAGAGCCAGAAAATCAATTCAGGCAGCGGTATGAAGTAGTAGGGGAGAATGTTGATCTGCAGAACCCTGTCCAAAATGTACCCCTTACCAATCAGTCTTCCTGGCCTAGTCAGCGTAGATCGAGCGTACACTTTGGACAACCATCAGTGACTAGCAGCAGAGTTATGATGGGCTCAGGGCATCATTTTATGAGAGTGTCCCCCCAGGAGTTTGATGGACGTGAGCCATGGCAGAGCTACAAGCCCCATTTCGAGGCTGTGTCGAGGGCAAATGGTTGGCCTGGAGAGTTCAAGGCCCTAGGGTTAGCGCCACACCTAACGGGTACAGCCCTGGCCTATTACGAAACTCTACCAAGAGCTGTCCAGGACAACTATGACCTTCTAGATCAGGCCTTGGATAGGAGGTTTAGTATGCAATACCGTCAGTCCGTGGCTCACATCCAGCTGCGTGGACGCCTGCAGAAAGACAAGGAGCCATTACCTGATTTTGCCACACATATTCAGAGGTTGGTATATCTCGCTTTTCCTGACTGCCCAGAGGCCGCTCGTGACAGAATCGCTTTGGGACAGTTTGTGGATGGCCTTGCGGATTTGGACATCCAACAGAGGGTCAGAGATGCAGCCCCAGAATGTTTGGAAGAAGCATTGGCCCTAGCTATCCGAATGGAGGCCAGTCGAGATGCGACCCGAATTAGCCGAAAAGGGGCAAGGGCATACCAGGTGGTTATCCACGAGTCCCCCAATAACAATAAGGCACTTTCGGGAAAAGCCACCGGTCCAGTTTGAAGGAGTGCGAGCTGGACCCCTTCCCTAAAGACACTCCACCTACCGCTGAAGTGATTGCCACTGGGGTCACAGGGCAAGTAAAATTCTTCAACACTACCAAAAATTTCGGGTTTATTGTGCGAGATGACAACGGGCAGGAGGTTTTCGTCCATAGAGACTGCGTTTCCAAAGACGAGGGAAAACTTCGTTTAAGACAGGGGCATAGGGTAGTTTTCGATGTGGTTTCTAGCTCTCGTACCCCTCGAGCAACTAATTTGAAATTGCAACACGAGGAGGGGTTGCATCCATCTGAGACAGACTTATCTCTTTGCCCCAAACAAATCCCCAAATCGTCTTTGCAGCCTTCTGGGACAAGTCCTATGCCATCTGGCAACCCTGCTGGGCCATCTCGCACTCCGGACACAAGCCCCAAGATATCTGGCAACCCTTCTGGGCCATCTCGCCTCCCTGATATAAGCCCCAAGCCATCTGGCAACCCTTCTGGGCCATCTCGCACTCCGGACACAAGCCCCAAGCCATCTGGCAACCCTTCTGGGCCATCTCGCCTCCCTGATATAAGCCCCAAGCCATCTGGCAACCCTTCTGGGCCATCTCGCACTCCGGACACAAGCCCCAAGCCATCAGGTAGCCCTGTTGGGCCATCTCGCCTCTCTGAGATAAGCCCCAAGCACTCAGGCAAGCCTTCTGGGCCATCTCGGGCTTCTGAGAAAATCCCCAAATCTCCTGTGCAGCCTATTGGGACACCCGACACTAGCCCCAAGCCATCCGTGCCACCTACTGGGCCTCGTGACACAAGCCCCAAGGCGTTTGCACAGCCTACCAGGTCATCTAGCCCTGCCAGGCCAATCCCCAAAAAATCTGGCAATTTTTCTGGATTATCTCATACTTTTGAGAAAATCCCCAAATCACCCGTGCAGCCTATTGGGACACCTGACACTAGCCCCAAGCCATCCGTGCCACCTACCGGGCCTCATGTCACAAGCCCCAATGCATCTGCACATCCTACTAGGTCAACTAGCCCCACCAGGCCAATCCCAAAATCATCCGGCAATTCTACTGGGTCGCCCAGCCGTTCCAAGTCAAACCGCAAGTCACCTAGAAAGTCTAATGGGCCACCCAGCCATTCCAAATCCATCCCCAAATCCTCTGCACACCCTTCTAGGTCACCCAGCCCTTCTAAGTGCATCCCAAAGTCCCCTGCACGTCCTTCTAGGTCACCAAGCCCTCCTAAAACGAACACCAAGTCACCCCCTCAGCCTTCCAGTGCCGACAAACCGGACAGTGAACCCTCTTCTCGGCCATCGAGTTGTTACACTTCCGATTTGTCTGCCTCCCATTCTGCCTCCCACTCCCTTACAACGGATTTAAACTAGTTTCCACTGACCCTTTGGGGCCAGAGTTGGTGGAAGAATCAGCCCCAATCACAATCCCCATTACAGTGGTCTCTACTGGACCTAATCTTAGCGTCCATGGCACTGTCAATGACATACCTATTATGATGATTGTGGATACAGGAGCTACTAGAACGATCGTACACCCCCGTGTCCTACAACGAAGCCCTTGTGCGGTGGAAGTCCTACCATCCTATGCTACTATACAAAGCGTCACTGGTGAGACCATCCCCGTCGAAGGTAAAGTCCTAATCCAACTATCAATAGGCCACTTTTCGGTCAAACACTTAACCTATTCCGCGGAAATCCACGACGACTGCATTCTGGGTATGGATTTCCTAAAACAGTACGGCTGCATTCTTGACTTAGAAAAAGATCTCCTACATTTACAGGAAGAGTCGATTCCTTTACATCACTCTTCCTCTTTCCTGGCAAGAACTTTACAGTCCCTCGAGTTTCAACCCTTCCAGGAGATAATTACACCTCTTCATACTTCTCTGGTGCCGAACAAGGATGTCCTCCTCTCAGCCTCTTCCTTGTTGCCAGAACAACTTAGTATGATGCCTTCTATCTCTCGTGTTTCAAATGGCCAAGTTTGGGCTAGGATTTCTAACGTCTCCTCTCAAAACGTTATCCTACCTAGCCACCTACCTGTTGCCTATTTGGACACCGATTGCACTCTCCTGTGTAATGAAACTCGAGTGACTTCCCCTGTTCTGCCCACTGCCCTACAAGATCTTTTTCTAAACAGCAGCGAAGGTTTAGAACCTACCCAGAAAGCAGCCCTACAAACACTACTAATAGATTTCCAAACCGTCTTTTCCTTGTCAAAAGATGACATTGGACGGACTAACATCCTGCAACACCAAATCAATACTGGTCCCTCTCAACCAATTAAGCAGCCACCACGTCGCATGCCCTATTCTCGACGATTGGAAGCAGAAGAAATGGTGAGAGAGATGAAGGAACAAGGTGTCATCCAGTCCTCTACGAGTCCTTGGAGCTCGCCGGTAGTCCTGGTTAAGAAGAAAGACGGGTCACTTCGTTTCTGTATAGATTACAGACGCCTAAATGAAGTGACCAAGAAGGATTCTTACCCACTTCCGCGAATGGACCTCACTCTGGAGGCACTAGGCAGATCTAGGTGGTTTGCCTCCTTGGATTTACTTTCAGGATACTTTCAAGTAGAAATGCATCCTGCCGACAAGGAGAAAACCGCCTTCAGTATTGGTTCGGGTCTTTACGAGTTCAACGTTATGCCTTTCGGTCTAACCAATGCTCCTGCCACTTTCCAACGTCTGATGGAAATAGTCCTCCACAACATACCCTATACCACTTCTTTGGGCTACCTGGATGACTTGCTGGTCCATTCCGAGACCTTCGAGGGACTCCTGTCCAATCTGCGAGTAGTGTTTCAGCGCCTCCAAGAAGCTAACCTAAAACTCTCGCCGAAGAAGTGCCATCTATGTCGTAGGGAGGTGAAATTTTTGGGGCACGTGATCTCGGAGGAAGGATTATCGACCGATCCAGAAAAGATTGAAGCTGTCAGAGGCTGGCCCACTCCCCGCAGCAAGAGAGACATTCAATCTTTTCTCGGATTGTGCGCATACTATAGGCGCTTCGTGAAGAATTTCTCCGCCATTGCTAAACCCTTGACGGGACTGACTGAAAAGTCTGCCAAATTCAGTTGGTCGGAGGAGTGTGATTTAGCATTTGCTACCCTCAAGGAGAAATTGACCGAAGCACCTATACTTGCACAACCGAATGATGACGATCCCTTTATTTTGGACACCGACGCCAGTCAGTATGCTTGGGGAGCGGTCCTGTCGCAACTCCAAGATGGCGAAGAGAGGGTCATCGAGTACTACAGTAAAACGCTCAGTAGACCTGAGATTAATTACTGTGTTACCCGAAAAGAACTATTAGCTGTCGTCAAGGCAGTAGCTCATTTTCGGCCTTACCTTCTGGGACGTCGATTCCTACTGCGTTCCGACCATGCCTCCTTAAGGTGGTTGATGAATTTTCGCGAACCTGAAGGCCAAGTCGCCCGTTGGCTAGAACGGCTTCAGGAATTCGACTTCGAAATTCATCATCGCGCCGGAAGAAGTCATGGTAACGCAGATGCGATGTCCCGAAGGCCTTGCGCAGTAACCTCCTGTGCGTACTGTAGTCGACTCGAGGAGAAGCAGTCTCTACTAATAAGGACCTCTACGGTGCAAGCCATCGACGTGAGTCAGCTCCAGGAAGCCGATCCGGATCTACAGACTGTCCGACAGTGGCTAAGCGCCGGCGAAAGACCAGCCGCTGAAACCCTTAGCTCTGTTTCACCATCGTTGAAGGCTTATTGGGCAATGTTCTCCTCGTTGGTACTTGAGGACGGAGTGGCTTGCAGGAAGTCCACCAACCCGGACGGTCAGTTGCAGATACTGGTGCCGGAATGTCTACGACTCGAGGTGTTGCAGCAGTTACACGACAGCCCTGCTGGAGGTCACTTCGGCATCGACAAGACCCTAGCGAAGGTCCGCCTCAGGTACTACTGGGTCGGCCTTTCGGCTAGTGTTCGCGAATATTGCCTCCGATGCCCGACTTGCCAGCAGCGCAAAGGAGCCATCCCGAAAAGGAAGGCGCCTTTGCAAATTCGGAACTCTGGATCACCATTCGAACGGGTTGCTGTAGACATTTTGGGGCCTTTACCTGTAACGAAGACTGGCAACAGGTATATACTTGTGCTGATGGACTATTTTACCAAATGGCCTGAGGCCATAGCTATTCCTGACCAGACCGCAGAAACAGTGGCAGAAGCATTGGTGAGTCAGGTCTTCTCGCGATTCGGGCTTTGTAGACAGCTTCACTCAGATCAAGGGCGAAACTTCGAGTCCGCGATCTTTACTGAGGTTTTGCGTCGTTTCCGAATAGAGAAGACTCGGACCACTGCCTTGCACCCCCAGAGTGATGGCCTAGTGGAACGATTTAACAGGACCATCTTGGATAAAACATCAGACATCCAACCGCACAAGTGTTGTCCATCGCGATCGCTTAGCTCCCGCCACAATCTGAGGTATCACACCCGAACTCTTTCTTTCCTCACTACTCCTCGTTCCGATCCAGTGAGTCTTTTCTTTTATTGCTTTTATTTTATTTGTCTAGAACTTTTCACTGCGGAAAGCCTGTTTTTCTTTTCTTTTCTTTTCAGGTAATCCTGGCCTATCAGTGACATCTGGACACTCTAAAGGCTCAGTCGGAACTTTGAGCCTTCAAACGGGGGGTCGTGTTGGAGACTTGCACCACATCACCTAGAATAAAAAAAAAATTTAATTAATTAATTAATTTAAAATCAAATAATTTAATTAAAATAATTTTAATGAAAATAATACTCATACTTACCTGCAACATTGACATCACTTTGTTTACATTTTTTTATTTATGTGATCTTCTTCTTTCTACAACGTCAAATGTCAACGTTATAATCACTTTCTTTTATTTCGTTGACATTCGTTGTAGAAAAATGTTTCACTTTCCACTGGAAGTCTCTATCAATTCGTTGACGTTGTCATCTTTCGGCGAATTGATAGAAACTTCCAGAAGATCGATTCTTTTTTTTTTTTTTTTCGATACATCGAGTTTCTTTTTTTTGACTGAATCGAGTTCTTTTTGTACAGTCAGTGATTGCAGTTCTTTCTGGAGTGTGAATCGAGTTCAGTTTTTTAGTTAAGTCGCTTTTATTTAATTCTTTTTCTTTTTTATTTCTTTTCAAATAACATTTTTTAATTAAATAAAATTTAGTTTAATTAACTTTTTTTTTATAAATTAATTTAGTTCGATTTTTTTTTTTATAAAATAAAAAAAAAGAAAAAAAAAAAAGAAATTTTCTGTGTGTGAAAACAATTAGTTTTACTTTATTTTATATAAAAATTAAAGGAACATAAAAAGGGTAAGTAGTTTTATTTTAATTTATTGAAATTCCCTCTTTAAGGCTCCGCTCGGCCTACAATTTAACCTTTCCTTCCTAACCTTTTTTTTTTCCTTTCTTTTTTTTTATTCAAAACTTTTAACTCCTTTTCTACTTCTGTAGAATTTTCTATAGAAAAGGGGTTAAAAGAAAGGAAAAATCACATTTTTCCAACAATATGTATATATAAATATAAAAAAAAAAAAGGTTACAAACAATTCAAGACAGACAATGCGACAATATAATATTACATACAAAAAAAGAACAACAAAAAAAAATGTAAACAAATCAACAAAATCAAACATATAACACAGAAATTTATGCAATAATATAGAACCTATAACATGAATATGCACAAGCAGGTAAAATAAAAAGGTCTATAGACATAGCATACAAAACAAAAACAAAACGATTCACATAGCACAAATATATAACATAAAACATTAAACACAAATATTTAATTACATTACATAACCAATGAACACTAACCTAAAATAAAAACATTTGAATATATATATGTTATATAAATATCAATGTTATATAAACATTATAATATACATTATATAAATACTAAATATTATATACACAATATATATATAATATATATTACGTAACCATGTCAAATTGTCAAAATGTACCAGCCGAATATATTACCAATAAAGTTATTCACAATCGAACGAAAAATGTACCATAAATTATTTGAATCATCAGACACAATTTGAAAAAAACGGTTTTATGAAAAGGATGAAAACATGAGAAAAATAGTAGAACATTTCAACAACGGAGAAAAAGAAGTTTCTAGAACCGCGAAAATTTTGTATATAAAGGGTTGCGATTCGCAGAAAAATTTGTCTTTTGCAATTACCTGCCTAAATGTCGTATTGAGACTGAATCAGGGAAAACAAAAGATCGCCTCATCAGCTTGGACGTATTGAGTCCTACTTAAAATCTAGCGTATTGAGCTAGTACAATAGGGTTGTTAGGCATTTTGTAAAAAAAACTTATAATTTTTTTTACAAAATATAGGAAAAAATTGGCAGAATTTTTTCATCGGCTAAGTACTAAATTAACAGAGTACTTAGAAAAATTTTGGATAAAATCATCGAGAGAATTTTATCGGCTAAGTGTAAAAATTGGAAAACACTTAGCAAATTTTTTCATAAATTTTTTTAACAAATTTTAAAGTTGAGAAATTTTCTAACACTTAGAAAATTTCTGCTGCGGACAACGAATTTTATTGAAGGAAAAATTGTATATTAAATACTTAGAAAAATTTTGCGAAATTGAATTTTTTAAAAAAAGACTTAGAAAAATTACAAAATTGCGGGTAATTTGAAAATCAACAAACATTTAGAAAATTTGATCAATCAAAAAAAAAACATTCGATTCTGCTTGATAACTATTAATTTGAATCGCCGTCGGGAAAATTACAATTTGTATACTGCCTATACAGAACATCTATTGATCGCCGTTCACATTAGAGGGCAACCATTTCAAACCGAAACTACTTCAACAACCGGAAACTGAATCTTCAATCAACATTTCAACGTATAGATCGATCTATACCGTCGATAGTTAGATTTAAGTAATAAATTAAATTAAATCAAAATTTGAAATTAAAATTTGAAATTAAAATTTGAAAAATTTAAAAAAATATATAATCACTTATAATTAAAATTTTATTTTGATAAATTTTCGTTATAATATTTTCTATCTCCATTGTAAAAAATTATTGCATACCTTTGTAAATTTGAATTTTTTATTTCCGTTGTACATTTTTTTTTATTAAATTTGTTACTTTAAAAATTTGAATTTTTGAAATTATTTTATTTAAAAACTTTAAATTTTTTTATTTCCGTTTTAAAGTACAATATTTTCATTTTATTTTATTATTAAACTAATTAATAGATTTGTTATTAGATTTAAGATTAAATTGTTAGGATAAGATATTGAATTAAATAAAATTTATAACGTTTGTGAAAAAATTGTGTTTTTATTTTATATTCTTTTTTTTGAACTTTGCACCTTTCTACAGTTTAATGTTAAATTAAATTTTACGGATTTAACATTTGGTCCTTCGAGCCGGATATAAATAAAAACACAATTTTTAATTTTTTTGTAAAATTTGATAGAATATACTAATTGATGGTTAAAACTAAAAGTTCGAGTAGTAAAACAAAAAGTACGAGCAATAAAAAGAAAAAGGAAACCATGGAAAAGGTTCAAGGTTTAATTAAATCACAAGACTTATTAATCGAAGAATTAAACAACATTACTGTCAGTATAAAACAAAATCTTAATGAAAATAAACCTATAGTAGTATATCAACGCAGAATCGAAAAGTTAAAGGAATTATCCCAAGAGTTTCGGAAAAATCATTATGAGATTTGTCATGCTGAAGACGGGAATAGCACCACCCAATACCTAGAACAAAATTCATTTAAAAACTTTGAAGATCAATGTTTCGAATTAATTGTTGAATTAGACGAAAAAATTGAGTTATTAACTACAGCAAAGGTATCAAATGAAACTACGAACAATAATACAACTTTACCACCGTCAGCAAAACCACAAATTAAACTACCACCTATACAATTACCAAAATTTGATGGCACATATAGATCATGGAGATCGTTCAGAGATCTATATGTGAATTTAATCCATAATAATAGTGAAATTTCGGACATTGAAAAACTTCATTATTTAAAATCATGTACTTCTGGTGAAGCAGCTCGAATCATTAAACCGTTTGATATCATAGCAGCAAATTACCAAAAAGCTTGGTTCGCTTTAATTAGCCGATTCAACAACAATAGAGTGCTAATCAATACTCAGCTAGAGAAATTATGTAAATTCACGGCAATAAAATCAGAAAGTGCACAAGCAATGAAAGAAGTCTTGAGCAACGTTGAAGAAACTCTGCATGAGCTAGAAACATTACGTGTAAATACTGAAAACTGGGATCCAATTATTACTTATCTAACATTACAACGATTACCACCCGAGACCAGAGAACTTTGGGAAGTAAAACAGAGTTCGAAAACCGAGATGTGTAGTTTTCAAGAATTGGTAGAATTCCTAGAAGCCAGATTTAGAGTTCTGGAAGCAATACAAACTAAAACACAACCAAAACAAAATAAAGTATTTCTCACACAAAACAACAAAACTCAAATTTTGAAATGTTGCAAGTGTCACTCAGACCATAGATTATTCAATTGTACACAATTTAAATCGTTGTCCGCACATGAAAAATTAAAATTCGTAAAGTCAAAGGACTTATGTTTGAATTGTTTGGCAGGAGGCCATCAATTTAAAGATTGCAAAAGCAAATTTACTTGTAATATATGTAAAAGAAAACACAACACAATATTACATTCCAGCTTCAACATTGTATCAAATTCGAAATCTAAGACAACTGTTCAAACAAATGAAAATAAAAATGGGGATTCAAATCCGCCAATTAACAAAGCTGAGGTAGAAAAAGATGTAAAGAACTTCTTTTCTACAAACACTAAGCAGGCATTGCTATCAACGGCATTGGTCAAGATACGTAATGCACAGGGTCACGAGGAAATCTTGAGAGCTTTGATTGATTCAGGGTCTCAAGTAACGTTTATTACTGCAGCAGCAACAAAACGGTTGCAACTTAGAAACATACACACGAATCAGCGCATCAGTGGGCTCAATCAAAGCAGTGCCACGGTGGCTAATTCTGAAACTGAATTCACAATGGAAGCGGTACATGGTACCTATAAACAAAAAGTAAATGCTCTAGTGATAAAGAGTATCACCAATCATTTACCTACATGCAGGATTGAAACTGAAGGTTTCGATCATTTAAAAAATCTAACATTAGCTGACGCTAATTATGAAAGTCCTGGAAAAATAGATTTATTACTAGGAGCAGAAGTCTATGCTAATATAATTCAAGAAGGAATTATAAAATCTACAAAACCAAATCAACCTGTGGCAATAAATACCGCATTAGGCTGGATTGTGTTGGGCAATGTAGGACATGCCAAACAATCCAGTAAAAATTTCCTGATACATGTTCATGAAGCTGATAACTTGGATGAACAATTAAGAAGATTTTGGGAACAAGAGGAAATCTTAAACATTGCTCATCAAAATCCAGAAGATAAACAATGCGAAGAGATATATAGAAAAACTACAAAGAGACTTACAGATGGAAGTTACCAAGTTGATTTACCTTGTAAATCAGAAGACGGTCCAAAACTTGGAGAAAGTCATAAAAAGGCAGCAAGTATTAGCAAAATGCTTCAAAAATTCCCTATTCCATGGGAAAGGGTTAAATCAATGAAAAAATCATACCGACACAGGGTGGATGATAAGACAGTCATTCGATTCACATATTGGAACACAAATGAAATTGTTGTGAAAATACCGCCAAGAATTCGACAAACGAACAATTATAAACACCATAAATCAAAAACAAACCACAGCAATTGCATGTTAATAACAGTATATTAAACTCAAATCCATTCTTGGATAATCGAAATTTATTACGTGTAGGTGGCAGATTAGAAAATTCCGCGTTATCTTATGATGAGAAACATCCAATCATTTTACCCTCAAATCACATATTTGCGAAGCGATTAATTACGCACATACACGAAAAAACATGTCATGGAGGTGTTCAGCTTGTATTGAATACGCTCAGAAATAAATATTGGATAATAAGGACAAAAAGTACTGTGCGACATCAACTACATAAATGTTTGAAATGTTTCAAAGTGAAACCCACTGAAAATGCACAATTAATGCGAGATCTACCTTCAGCAAGAGTAACTCAATCTTTTCCATTCCAGCATGTAGGTATTGACTTTGCTGGACCAATAGATATGAAAGCATCATCTCTTCGCAATGCAAAAATAATTCCTGTATACATATGTTTATTCATTTGCTTATGTACTAAAGCAGTACATTTAGAATTGGTTTCAGACCTCAGCGCTGAAGCATTTATTGCAAGTTTTCATAGATTTACAGACAGAAGAGGTCTATGTTCAGATATTTATTCTGATTGTGGAACAAATTTCGTCAGAGCCAATAAAATTTTATTTTCTGATGAGGTCAATGAAAAAATAGCTGAAAAAATATCAAATGAACGAATAAAGTGGCATTTTAATCCACCTTCAGCTCCACATTTTGGTGGTTTATGGGAATCACATATTAAATTAGTCAAAATACATTTAAAGAAAACATTACAAAATACCAAGCTAACATAGAATGTTTACATACTGTTTTATGTAAAATAGAAGCTTGCATTAATTCGAGACCGCTAGTCCCGATCAATGTCGACCCTGACAGCAATGCAATTATTACACCAGGACACTTTCTAGTACATCGAAATTTACAAACCATTCCAGAGAGATATGAAATTAAAGACAAATCGCCGACTAAGCAGTGGCAGTTTTTAAAACAATTACAATTAAATTTTTGGCATCAGTGGTCAAAAAATTATTTACAGCAACTACAAACACGAAATAAATGGAAATATGTTCAAGATAATCTGAAAGTAAACGACTTAGTTATAGTTAAACGAGAAAATTTTTATCCCTTATTATGGCCGTTAGGACGAGTCATAGAAGTATATCCTGGAAAGGATGGGTTGGTTAGAACAGCACTAGTCAAAATCGGGCAAAGGACTTTTCTACGACCCATTGTTAAATTACACAAATTACCGATCGAAGATAATAAAGACATACACCCCACACAAGCACTAAAGAAGAAGAAGAAGAAGAAGAAAGGAATGTTTTTTTTTGTATATATGTAATTACATTTATTTTCAGTTTCATTACAAAATTTCTTTAACATATATACTCCTCACTGTCTGGCCCGTGGAAGATGTTGACTCCAGTCAACATAGGCTGAAAAAAGAATATATAATTAAAAAAAAAAAAAGGGGCAGTGTCGAAAAATATGTATATATAAATATAAAAAAAAAAAAAGGTTACAAACAATTCAAGACAGACAATGCGACAATATAATATTACATACAAAAAAAGAACAACAAAAAAAAAAATGTAAACAAATCAACAAAATCAAACATATAACACAGAAATATATGCAATAATATAGAACCTATAACATGAATATGCGCAAGCAGGTAAAATAAAAAGGTCTATAGACATAGCATACAAAACAAAAACAAAACGATTCACATAGCACAAATATATAACATAAAACATTAAACACAAATATTTAATTACATTACATAACCAATGAACACTAACCTAAAATAAAAACATTTGAATATATATATGTTATATAAATATCAATGTTATATAAACATTATAATATACATTATATAAATACTAAATATTATATACACAATATATATATAATATATATTACGTAACCATGTCAAATTGTCAAAATGTACCAGCCGAATATATTACCAATAAAGTTATTCACAATCGAACGAAAAATGTACCATAAATTATTTGAATCATCAGACACAATTTGAAAAAAACGGTTTTATGAAAAGGATGAAAACATGAGAAAAATAGTAGAACATTTCAACAACGGAGAAAAAGAAGTTTCTAGAACCGCGAAAATTTTGTATATAAAGGGTTGCGATTCGCAGAAAAATTTGTCTTTTGCAATTACCTGCCTAAATGTCGTATTGAGACTGAATCAGGGAAAACAAAAGATCGCCTCATCAGCTTGGACGTATTGAGTCCTACTTAAAATCTAGCGTATTGAGCTAGTACAATAGGGTTGTTAGGCATTTTGTAAAAAAAACTTATAATTTTTTTTACAAAATATAGGAAAAAATTGGCAGAATTTTTTCATCGGCTAAGTACTAAATTAACAGAGTACTTAGAAAAATTTTGGATAAAATCATCGAGAGAATTTTATCGGCTAAGTGTAAAAATTGGAAAACACTTAGCAAATTTTTTCATAAATTTTTTTAACAAATTTTAAAGTTGAGAAATTTTCTAACACTTAGAAAATTTCTGCTGCGGACAACGAATTTTATTGAAGGAAAAATTGTATATTAAATACTTAGAAAAATTTTGCGAAATTGAATTTTTTAAAAAAAGACTTAGAAAAATTACAAAATTGCGGGTAATTTGAAAATCAACAAACATTTAGAAAATTTGATCAATCAAAAAAAAAACATTCGATTCTGCTTGATAACTATTAATTTGAATCGCCGTCGGGAAAATTACAATTTGTATACTGCCTATACAGAACATCTATTGATCGCCGTTCACATTAGAGGGCAACCATTTCAAACCGAAACTACTTCAACAACCGGAAACTGAATCTTCAATCAACATTTCAACGTATAGATCGATCTATACCGTCGATAGTTAGATTTAAGTAATAAATTAAATTAAATCAAAATTTGAAATTAAAATTTGAAATTAAAATTTGAAAAATTTAAAAAAATATATAATCACTTATAATTAAAATTTTATTTTGATAAATTTTCGTTATAATATTTTCTATCTCCATTGTAAAAAATTATTGCATACCTTTGTAAATTTGAATTTTTTTTGAATTTTTTATTTCCGTTGTACATTTTTTTTTATTAAATTTGTTACTTTAAAAATTTGAATTTTTGAAATTATTTTATTTAAAAACTTTAAATTTTTTTATTTCCGTTTTAAAGTACAATATTTTCATTTTATTTTATTATTAAACTAATTAATAGATTTGTTATTAGATTTAAGATTAAATTGTTAGGATAAGATATTGAATTAAATAAAATTTATAACGTTTGTGAAAAAATTGTGTTTTTATTTTATATTCTTTTTTTTGAACTTTGCACCTTTCTACAGTTTAATGTTAAATTAAATTTTACGGATTTAACATTTGGTCCTTCGAGCCGGATATAAATAAAAACACAATTTTTAATTTTTTTGTAAAATTTGATAGAATATACTAATTGATGGTTAAAACTAAAAGTTCGAGTAGTAAAACAAAAAGTACGAGCAATAAAAAGAAAAAGGAAACCATGGAAAAGGTTCAAGGTTTAATTAAATCACAAGACTTATTAATCGAAGAATTAAACAACATTACTGTCAGTATAAAACAAAATCTTAATGAAAATAAACCTATAGTAGTATATCAACGCAGAATCGAAAAGTTAAAGGAATTATCCCAAGAGTTTCGGAAAAATCATTATGAGATTTGTCATGCTGAAGACGGGAATAGCACCACCCAATACCTAGAACAAAATTCATTTAAAAACTTTGAAGATCAATGTTTCGAATTAATTGTTGAATTAGACGAAAAAATTGAGTTATTAACTACAGCAAAGGTATCAAATGAAACTACGAACAATAATACAACTTTACCACCGTCAGCAAAACCACAAATTAAACTACCACCTATACAATTACCAAAATTTGATGGCACATATAGATCATGGAGATCGTTCAGAGATCTATATGTGAATTTAATCCATAATAATAGTGAAATTTCGGACATTGAAAAACTTCATTATTTAAAATCATGTACTTCTGGTGAAGCAGCTCGAATCATTAAACCGTTTGATATCATAGCAGCAAATTACCAAAAAGCTTGGTTCGCTTTAATTAGCCGATTCAACAACAATAGAGTGCTAATCAATACTCAGCTAGAGAAATTATGTAAATTCACGGCAATAAAATCAGAAAGTGCACAAGCAATGAAAGAAGTCTTGAGCAACGTTGAAGAAACTCTGCATGAGCTAGAAACATTACGTGTAAATACTGAAAACTGGGATCCAATTATTACTTATCTAACATTACAACGATTACCAGCCGAGACCAGAGAACTTTGGGAAGTAAAACAGAGTTCGAAAACCGAGATGTGTAGTTTTCAAGAATTGGTAGAATTCCTAGAAGCCAGATTTAGAGTTCTGGAAGCAATACAAACTAAAACACAACCAAAACAAAATAAAGTATTTCTCACACAAAACAACAAAATCCAAATTTTGAAATGTTGCAAGTGTCACTCAGACCATAGATTATTCAATTGTACACAATTTAAATCGTTGTCCGCACATGAAAAATTAAAATTCGTAAAGTCAAAAGACTTATGTTTGAATTGTTTGGCAGGAGGCCATCAATTTAAAGATTGCAAAAGCAAATTTACTTGTAATATATGTAAAAGAAAACACAACACAATATTACATTCCAGCTTCAACATTGTATCAAATTCGAAATCTAAGACAACTGTTCAAACAAATGAAAATAAAAATGGGGATTCAAATCCGCCAATTAACAAAGCTGAGGTAGAAAAAGATGTAAAGAACTTCTTTTCTACAAACACTAAGCAGGCATTGCTATCAACGGCATTGGTCAAGATACGTAATGCACAGGGTCACGAGGAAATCTTGAGAGCTTTGATTGATTCAGGGTCTCAAGTAACGTTTATTACTGCAGCAGCAACAAAACGGTTGCAACTTAGAAACATACACACGCATCAGCGCATCAGTGGGCTCAATCAAAGCAGTGCCACGGTGGCTAATTCTGAAACTGAATTCACAATGGAAGCGGTACATGGTACCTATAAACAAAAAGTAAATGCTCTAGTGATAAAGAGTATCACCAATCATTTACCTACATGCAGGATTGAAACTGAAGGTTTCGATCATTTAAAAAATCTAACATTAGCTGACCCTAATTATGAAAGTCCTGGAAAAATAGATTTATTACTAGGAGCAGAAGTCTATGCTAATATAATTCAAGAAGGAATTATAAAATCTACAAAACCAAATCAACCTGTGGCAATAAATACCGCATTAGGCTGGATTGTGTTGGGCAATGTAGGACATGCCAAACAATCCAGTAAAAATTTCCTGATACATGTTCATGAAGCTGATAACTTGGATGAACAATTAAGAAGATTTTGGGAACAAGAGGAAATCTTAAACATTGCTCATCAAAATCCAGAAGATAAACAATGCGAAGAGATATATAGAAAAACTACAAAGAGACTTACAGATGGAAGTTACCAAGTTGATTTACCTTGTAAATCAGAAGACGGTCCAAAACTTGGAGAAAGTCATAAAAAGGCAGCAAGTATTAGCAAAATGCTTCAAAAATTCCCTATTCCATGGGAAAGGGTTAAATCAATGAAAAAATCATACCGACACAGGGTGGATGATAAGACAGTCATTCGATTCACATATTGGAACACAAATGAAATTGTTGTGAAAATACCGCCAAGAATTCGACAAACGAACAATTATAAACACCATAAATCAAAAACAAACCACAGCAATTGCATGTTAATAACAGTATATTAAACTCAAATCCATTCTTGGATAATCGAAATTTATTACGTGTAGGTGGCAGATTAGAAAATTCCGCGTTATCTTATGATGAGAAACATCCAATCATTTTACCCTCAAATCACATATTTGCGAAGCGATTAATTACGCACATACACGAAAAAACATGTCATGGAGGTGTTCAGCTTGTATTGAATACGTTCAGAAATAAATATTGGATAATAAGGACAAAAAGTACTGTGCGACATCAACTACATAAATGTTTGAAATGTTTCAAAGTGAAACCCACTGAAAATGCACAATTAATGCGAGATCTACCTTCAGCAAGAGTAACTCAATCTTTTCCATTCCAGCATGTAGGTATTGACTTTGCTGGACCAATAGATATGAAAGCATCATCTCTTCGCAATGCAAAAATAATTCCTGTATACATATGTTTATTCATTTGCTTATGTACTAAAGCAGTACATTTAGAATTGGTTTCAGACCTCAGCGCTGAAGCATTTATTGCAAGTTTTCATAGATTTACAGACAGAAGAGGTCTATGTTCAGATATTTATTCTGATTGTGGAACAAATTTCGTCAGAGCCAATAAAATTTTATTTTCTGATGAGGTCAATGAAAAAATAGCTGAAAAAATATCAAATGAACGAATAAAGTGGCATTTTAATCCACCTTCAGCTCCACATTTTGGTGGTTTATGGGAATCACATATTAAATTAGTCAAAATACATTTAAAGAAAACATTACAAAATACCAAGCTAACATATGAATGTTTACATACTGTTTTATGTAAAATAGAAGCCTGCATTAATTCGAGACCGCTAGTCCCGATCAATGTCGACCCTGACAGCAATGCAATTATTACACCAGGACACTTTCTAGTATATCGAAATTTACAAACCATTCCAGAGAGATATGAAATTAAAGACAAATCGCCGACTAAGCAGTGGCAGTTTTTAAAACAATTACAATTAAATTTTTGGCATCAGTGGTCAAAAAATTATTTACAGCAACTACAAACACGAAATAAATGGAAATATGTTCAAGATAATCTGAAAGTAAACGACTTAGTTATAGTTAAACGAGAAAATTTTTATCCCTTATTATGGCCGTTAGGACGAGTCATAGAAGTATATCCTGGAAAGGATGGGTTGGTTAGAACAGCACTAGTCAAAATCGGGCAAAGGACTTTTCTACGACCCATTGTTAAATTACACAAATTACCGATCGAAGATAATAAAGACATACACCCCACACAAGCACTAAAGAAGAAGAAGAAGAAGAAGAAAGGAATGTTTTTTTTTGTATATATGTAATTACATTTATTTTCAGTTTCATTACAAAATTTCTTTAACATATATACTCCTCACTGTCTGGCCCGTGGAAGATGTTGACTCCAGTCAACATAGGCTGAAAAAAGAATATATAATTAAAAAAAAAAAAGGGGCAGTGTCGAAAAATATGTATATATAAATATAAAAAAAAAAAAAAGGTTACAAACAATTCAAGACAGACAATGCGACAATATAATATTACATACAAAAAAAGAACAACAAAAAAAAAATGTAAACAAATCAACAAAATCAAACATATAACACAGAAATATATGCAATAATATAGAACCTATAACATGAATATGCGCAAGCAGGTAAAATAAAAAGGTCTATAGACATAGCATACAAAACAAAAACAAAACGATTCACATAGCACAAATATATAACATAAAACATTAAACACAAATATTTAATTACATTACATAACCAATGAACACTAACCTAAAATAAAAACATTTGAATATATATATGTTATATAAATATCAATGTTATATAAACATTATAATATACATTATATAAATACTAAATATTATATACACAATATATATATAATATATATTACGTAACCATGTCAAATTGTCAAAATGTACCAGCCGAATATATTACCAATAAAGTTATTCACAATCGAACGAAAAATGTACCATAAATTATTTGAATCATCAGACACAATTTGAAAAAAACGGTTTTATGAAAAGGATGAAAACATGAGAAAAATAGTAGAACATTTCAACAACGGAGAAAAAGAAGTTTCTAGAACCGCGAAAATTTTGTATATAAAGGGTTGCGATTCGCAGAAAAATTTGTCTTTTGCAATTACCTGCCTAAATGTCGTATTGAGACTGAATCAGGGAAAACAAAAGATCGCCTCATCAGCTTGGACGTATTGAGTCCTACTTAAAATCTAGCGTATTGAGCTAGTACAATAGGGTTGTTAGGCATTTTGTAAAAAAAACTTATAATTTTTTTTACAAAATATAGGAAAAAATTGGCAGAATTTTTTCATCGGCTAAGTACTAAATTAACAGAGTACTTAGAAAAATTTTGGATAAAATCATCGAGAGAATTTTATCGGCTAAGTGTAAAAATTGGAAAACACTTAGCAAATTTTTTCATAAATTTTTTTAACAAATTTTAAAGTTGAGAAATTTTCTAACACTTAGAAAATTTCTGCTGCGGACAACGAATTTTATTGAAGGAAAAATTGTATATTAAATACTTAGAAAAATTTTGCGAAATTGAATTTTTTAAAAAAAGACTTAGAAAAATTACAAAATTGCGGGTAATTTGAAAATCAACAAACATTTAGAAAATTTGATCAATCAAAAAAAAAACATTCGATTCTGCTTGATAACTATTAATTTGAATCGCCGTCGGGAAAATTACAATTTGTATACTGCCTATACAGAACATCTATTGATCGCCGTTCACATTAGAGGGCAACCATTTCAAACCGAAACTACTTCAACAACCGGAAACTGAATCTTCAATCAACATTTCAACGTATAGATCGATCTATACCGTCGATAGTTAGATTTAAGTAATAAATTAAATTAAATCAAAATTTGAAATTAAAATTTGAAATTAAAATTTGAAAAATTTAAAAAAATATATAATCACTTATAATTAAAATTTTATTTTGATAAATTTTCGTTATAATATTTTCTATCTCCATTGTAAAAAATTATTGCATACCTTTGTAAATTTGAATTTTTTTTGAATTTTTTATTTCCGTTGTACATTTTTTTTTATTAAATTTGTTACTTTAAAAATTTGAATTTTTGAAATTATTTTATTTAAAAACTTTAAATTTTTTTATTTCCGTTTTAAAGTACAATATTTTCATTTTATTTTATTATTAAACTAATTAATAGATTTGTTATTAGATTTAAGATTAAATTGTTAGGATAAGATATTGAATTAAATAAAATTTTTAACGTTTGTGAAAAAATTGTGTTTTTATTTTATATTCTTTTTTTTGAACTTTGCACCTTTCTACAGTTTAATGTTAAATTAAATTTTACGGATTTAACACATGTGTTTACATTTTGAAGGATGGAGTAAAAATATTACTAGTAGCTGTTTATGTAGATGATATCATTGTTGCGTCAAATGATATGAAGCTTGTCGAAAATTTTAAAACATATATGAATTCAAATTTTGAAATAAAAGATTTGGGAAAACTGCAACATTGTCTTGGTATGGAGTTCGAACAAAAAAAAATGGAGAAATAGTCATAACACAAAGAGCATATACGAAACGAATTTTAGAAAAGTTTAAAATGACAGAATCTAAATCAGTTAGTACACCGATAGAAACAAATACGAAATTAATAAAAAATGACAATTTTGAACAAGATTTTAATGAACTTTCTAAAATACCTTATCAAAATTTAATAGGGGCTTTACTATATTTATCAACAAAAACTAGACCAGATATATCATATGCTGTGAGCTATTTGAGTCAATTTAACAATTGTTAAGGACATGAACACTGGAAAGCAGCAAAACGCATCCTGAGATATTTAAATGGTACACGGGATTTCGGATTAATATTTAGTCCAAGTGACGATGGCATAATATGTTATGCTGATGCTGATTGGGGATCCAACGCATTTGATCGTAGATCATACACTGGGTACGTCTTTAAATTTTCGAATGCTTGTATTTCGCGGGAATCCAAAAAACAAAAAACTGTGGCCTTATCAACTGCAGAGGCGGAGTATATGGCTCTTGTAGAAGCTGCAAAAGAAGCTTTACATATTCAACATTTCCTTAGGGAAATTGGCTTTGGTACGAAGGACAGCATCACCATATATAATGATAACAAAAGCGCGAAGCATATAGCAACAAACCCTGTACAACATGGTAGATCAAAACACATTGATATCCGTCATCATTTTATAAGAGACATAATTAACCAGAACCAGATACAAATTAGATTCAAACCAACTGATCAAATGATTGCGGACGTATTAACCAAAGGTTTGACAAAGTTGAAACACTTCCAGTTCATAGATGAAATGGGTTGCAAAAATTACAATTGTGGGGGAATTTGTAAATATTAAGTATTTTATATTAATTTTATTTCAATTGTTCTTTTTGCTAGAATACAAAAGTAAAGTCAGATTCAAATATTGAAATGTAATAAATCATAATAAGCGGTAACACTATGTAATTATCAAAATTTAGTAACACTTTTGTAATAATACTTTGTAGTTGTCAAATATTATTTTTACATTGTAATAAAGTTTTGAACTCAACTAACAGTTACCAATATTATTCAGGTTGCGTAAATGCAGAATCCACTTTGATCGTGATCAAAATTTTTCTTCTGCTTTGCTATGACTTTCTTTGATATTTTTATACATAATTTGCATATTAATATTATACTTTATTTAATCATATATAGTAAATATTTGATTTTAAAATTTTTAAATTTGAAAACTGTCTTCAAACTATGGTTAAACTAAAACTGGATGTACAGTATTGGTCACAACTACTTTTACACGGCATTTAATTTCTAATTAATAAGTAATGAGAAATGCATCCACAAAACATTACAAATCCATAAATTTGTTTAGTGTACATATATAATTATAATAATAAATAATAAAATATATTTTCAACTGTATTAAAATATTGTGAGAACATTTGATAATTCATCGCTTTTTTGTCCGAATTCATTAGGATCATTTAAGTTCAAAACAAAGCTACATATATTTATTAGAAAAAAAAAACAGAATTAAAAATTAAAAAATTAGGAATTTATTTTATTTAAATAAAAAACATGCAATTTTAAAAACTTTTGTTTAAAAAAAATGCTGTATACAAATATTTATGAATAATACTAAATGTCAAAGGCTATTCAAATATCTGATAATATATTCTAAAGTAGAGGCAGGTCAGATTAACTTCCTCTCTTTTGCCAACTCCACAACCGCACCATGCAGAAATGACCAGTTCTCGCGCTTTTTAAATGAATGAATCAAATTAAAAATTTTCATTCAAAGTTATAGGTAGAAATATATTATAAATTTTACAATTTTATTTTTTATTGTGGGCAATTTTGTTTAAGAATAATATTAAATAGTTCATGAGTTATCAATTTAATAGAAATGTTAAAATACAAAGGTAACTTCTGAATTCAAATAAGCAATTATAATTTACTATATGTAAACCTATTCCACGTTATTTTGAAACATAATTTTTTGAATCACTACTGAAGATATTTTGATAATACGGATCTCCAAAATATTTCTAGGACTAGAATTATAGGCACATTCTACTTAATCATTTATTTTTAAACAAACATAAATGAAAAAAATTTGATTATATTCAATCATAAAAATACATAAATTTACAAATAATTTATTTTCGATTTCATGACATCTTGTTAATTTTATAATTTGTGAACAAAAATATAATATTTTTCAAGCTACAAATGATTATCAATTTTCATTGAATCTAATTAAATGTTCATCAGCGCTAGTATTTAGAATTTTTTGAGTTTATACTTTATACCACACACAAAAAACATCAACGAAATAAAATTTAAAAATTCTGAAATAAATTTTTTAAGCTTTCTGTTTTTAAAAAATATTTTAAATAATTTAAAATTCATTATTGTCAAGATTTAGAAAAATAGACATATTTATAAATTATGTTCCATATTAATTGAAAACAAAATATCAATTTATAGAAAAAAAATTGACTCAGTTTATATTTGGTAATGCTCAAAACACCTGATTTTTAAATTTCTATATTATGATCATAAACCTGAATAATACGTTATGTATTCAGAAGTTTTAAGGCCCAAACATTAAAAAAGACATTCATTAAAAATTTCAAGAAGAAATTCAATTCACGGGATATGATATAATATATAATCGTATCTTGCATTCATAAGTCAATGAACTCAAAAACATAACAAAATAAAACCATAATATATCCATATATATACATATATTATGTATAATCAAAGATACTATATACTATCGCAGATAAGGGTGTCTGATCTGTGATACAATGTAAAAACATATTTATGTGTATTTATACAGTATCTCTGGTATAATGCTACAGTAATTATAATGTATGCTTATGTAAAAACCTTTGTTGCCAAATATTCTACAATGCTACATCAGAAAATAATGTAGATCTATGCAAGTAATACATATTGTTCGAAAAATGTGTTTTATGTCATTTTTCCTACTCTTAACCCTTTTTTCCTTTTCTGTAGAAATTCTACAGAAGCAGAAAAAAGGGTTAAAAGTATTAAAAAAAAAGAAAGGAAAGGTTTTATTGGAGGCCGAGCGGAGCCTTAAAAAGAGGGAATTTTAATGTTCCTTTAATTTTTATATAGAATAAAGTAAAACTAATTGTTTTTTTTTTTTTTTTTTTTACCAGAAAAAAATAAAATTCTTTATTTTTTTTAAAAAAAAGGAAAAATGAATTAAATTAATTTACAAAAAAAAAAACTAATTAAATTAAATTTCATTTGAAAAAAAAAGAAAGAAAAATAAAAAAAAAAAATTTACTAAAAAAAGACTGAACTAAAAGAACTGAACTCTACTAATTAACTAACTAACTCGAAGAACTGCATAGACTGAACTAATAAAAAAAACTGCATTACTCACTAAAAACGTGTATCGTGACAAAAGAAAAGAATCGATCTTCTGGAAGTTTCTATCAATTCGCCGAAAGATGACAACGTCAACGAATTGATAGAGACTTCCAGTGGAATGTGGAACAACTTTCTACAACGAATGTCAACGAAATAAAAGAAAGTGATTATAACGTTGACATTTGACGTTGCAGAAAGAAGAAGACCACGTAAAAAAAATGTAAATAAAGTGGTGTCAATGTTACAGGTAAGTATGTGTATAAAATCATTTTAATTAAAATTATTTCAATCCAGATGAATTAATCAATTAATCCTTTTTTTTTAGGTGGTGATTTCCAACACGACCCCCCGTTTGAAGGCTCAAAGTTCCGACTGAGCCTTTAGAGTGTCCAGATGTCACTGATAGGCCAGGATTACCTGAAAGAAAAGAAAAGAAAAACAGGCTTTCCGCAGTGAAAAGTTCTAGACACTATAATAAAACAAAAGTAATAAAAGAAAAGGCTCACTGGATAGGAACGAGGAGAAGTGAGGAAAGGAAGAGTTCGGGTGTGATTCCTTAGATTATTCTAGGAGCTAGACAATTACAGTAATGCATATGTGATTGAAAGTTCGAGGCTTTAGGGTACTCTATATGATTAATCGTCGCCCCATATAAAACATCCCATTCCACTACCGTGCTCTAAATTGGCGAGAGAGGAGAAAGAAAGGCAAGTAGGTTTCCCAAATTTAGGAAGGTAGGTTTAGATGGTCTCCACAAATCGCTCTCCTGAATCCTCCTTTCGCAATGCAGTGGTTCTAAAAGAAAAAACGCACTCAACTCACCAACGTCTCTGTCACTGTTTCAGCCCATCAATAGCTCAGCACCTCTTCGTTCTTTGAGCTTCAGAGCTAATGGACTTTCCATTCCCTATTTCCCCCTTGAGGCCCAATTGTTGTCCAATATGCTACAAAACTTCCATTGTGTTTCTGCCACTGTCGCACATCGTGCCGTAGCGGAACAGTTGTCCGCAGTAGGTCTCCGCAATAGCTTAAACTATCAGGTCTTCTCTGATGAGCCTACTTCTCCTAGAGTCTATCACAGTACGCTCAGGGGATTTCCGCGTAGTGTCCCTGAGACATCGCATCTGCGTATCATGATTTCTGCATGCAATGTGGATGATGGGAAAATCGAATTTCTGAACTGTGTCTGTCCAGAAAGCTCGTAAGGGGCCCATCAACCACCCCACAAATCATTACAACGCAGTAGGGGTCGATGTCTCACAAGGTAGGATCGAGAGAGCTAGGCAGCTTCCTTCGGACTACGCAGAAAATCTGTTACTCACTGGGCGTTTTACTGTGGGACTTGTTGACCTCATAGCCATCTTGGAGTCACCGCAGCACTGCTCCCGAAAAGTCACTTTCCCGCGACATTGATGGCTTTCCCTCAACAAAAGTTCCAATATTCACAGATGCATATTGGACAAGAAGTCCTCAAAAGTCCAGGAACGAACGAATGGACTGCCCAAATAGCCCGATAATGTGCCGCAGAGACCTCGCACAGGACCATTTCGATTAGGTACCGAAAAGAAGCAGGGACGTTAGTTAATTTAGAAGGCGGACTTCGTGAGAAGCGAAAAGAAAAGATCCATCTATTTCCTTCCAGTAGATTGTAGGGGACTGTATTGCATCTGGCCCTTTAATCCCTCTCACCACTTCCTTTAGGGGCATAGGACTCGTCTCCACAAGAAGAAGAGGGGAATAATGATGAAAATTTTCAATCTGCAGGCCAAACCAGATAAAGGAAGGGTATAGATAAAATTTCCACAAAAAAAAATCAAAATGTGGGGAACACCCTGTAATAATTATACACTATTACCTGGTTTTGCCCGCAGACACGAAAATGATCACCCTGTCATGGAGCAGTCTATACAACACTGTCTTGGAAAATGTGCAAACAGGAATATCTAAATTAAAAGAATAACAAAGGGTGTACAGTGAAGGAAGCAAAATTCAAAAGTTGTTACAAGTAAAAAGATGAACAACAGTCTTAAGAAGGGAAGAAGAAAGTTTGATAACAGAAAAAGGGAGTGGTACACTTTATGTGCACAGAATAGGTAGAAATTTCTACTAATATGAAGCACTATAAAGAAAGGGACCACCTGTTACAAAAGAAAGTAGGCCTTTTGGAACAGAAAAGGTGTGGTATACTTTATAGGCAGAAAAAGATCGAAATTTCTATTCTAGGCACGATAAAGAGAGGGACCACCCTGTTACCAAACAAAACAAATGATCTTCGTTAAGACTGAAGTGATTAAATTCACTTGTAACAAAAAGAATTTAGGGCACCCTGTTGCAATTATACACCCTGTTGCAAGAAAGGAACAAACAGTTTTTAGAAATTCCACTTGTTGCAAGAGAAATTTAGAACACCCTGTAGAATTCAATTTTATAAATAACTGATTTCATATAACCTTGGTTGAACTATGTACTACACGTGTATAACTGTATAACAAAACACGTGTATAACAAAAGAAAAGAAGTAAAAAAAAATGAAATACACGTGTTTTATATAACGTTGTCCATAGAACAACCAAGATTATATAAAAAAAAAAGAAACTAATGCACTGCACTTTTTTTTTTTATAATTGCACCACTTTTTTTTTTTTTTTAAAAAAAGAAAACAATATCAAATTATAATGGAACAACACAATAAAAGATTGTTGCCCCAAGTGTCCCTACTATAACTTTTATGTACTTTTTTTTCAGTACATAAAAAAAAATTTATGCAAAAAAAAGAAAATTTGTAAAATTTGTGAAAATGGTAAAAAGGGGGGAAAAAAGGAAGAAAAAGGGTAATAAGATCAGGTGGTGGTGGTAGGATCTTATTTCTAAGATCAATCGGAGCACCCCACACCAGACACCAATGTTGGAAAAATGTGTTTTATGTCATTTTTCCTACTCTTAACCCTTTTTTCCTTTTCTGTAGAAATTCTACAGAAGCAGAAAAAAGGGTTAAAAGTCTTTAAACAAAAGAAAAGAAAGGTTTTATTGGAGGCCGAGCGGAGCCTTAAAAAGAGGGAATTTTAATGAACAGAATTGACTTACCCTTTTTTTATGTTCCTTTAATTTTTATATAGAATAAAGTAAAACTAATGGTTTTTTTTGTTTTTTTTTTTTTACCAGAAAAAAATAAAATTCTTTATTTTTTTTAAAAAAAAGGAAAAATGAATTAAATTAATTTACAAAAAAAAAAACTAATTAAATTAAATTTCATTTGAAAAAAAAAGAAAGAAAAATAAAAAAAAAATTTACTAAAAAAAGACTGAACTAAAAGAACTGAACTCTACTAATTAACTAACTAACTCGAAGAACTGCATAGACTGAACTAATAAAAAAAACTGCATTACTCACTAAAAACGTGTATCGTGACAAAAGAAAAGAATCGATCTTCTGGAAGTTTCTATCAATTCGCCGAAAGATGACAACGTCAACGAATTGATAGAGACTTCCAGTGGAATGTGGAACAACTTTCTACAACGAATGTCAACGAAATAAAAGAAAGTGATTATAACGTTGACATTTGACGTTGCAGAAAGAAGAAGACCACGTAAAAAAATGTAAATAAAGTGGTGTCAATGTTACAGGTAAGTATGTGTATAAGATCATTTTAATTAAAATTATTTCAATCCAGATGAATTAATCAATTAATCCTTTTTTTTTTTAGGTGGTGATTTCCAACAATATAATCAAAGACCATATAAATGTATACAGTACAGTACAAATGCTACAGTAATTATAATGTATATGCATACGTAAAAACCTCTGTTGCCAAATATTCTACAAGCCTACATCAGAAAATAATGTATATCTATACAAGTAATACATATAACCAAAAACCATATAAATGTATATATTTATATATGGTCTTTGATTGATATAAATACAATTGTATATATGTATGTATTTCAATTAGAAGTAGTAGTAGTAATTTTTATCAGAGCATATAGCACGCGACAAGGCATATTAACATAACAACACATACATACATATATAAAAATACATGAAATATGAAATACTTCCTTTCTCAAGTCATTCATATATTAAATACGACGATCAACTCAATACAATAAAAAAAAAATTGGAAACCAGCCCTATTGTCAATTGTTGTATTCTAAAGCATTGACGTACAAAATATCCATTTATTTTTACTTATTCAAGTATGTAGCGAATATTAATTAATGTAAAATATAAAATTTATATATAAATTACAATATATTATAATATATGTACACAATTTGTTATATACATAAAGTATGTAACATTGTATAATACCTGATACATTGCATCATACCCACTCAACATCTCTTATCAATGATAAGAGATGAGAATATTCGAATTTAGAGTAAGAAATAAAATAGTATTTAGGTAAAATTAATTATTTTAGTAGGTAGTCAACTTTTATACAAATAACAAGTATAACATTAAAAACGTATTTCACATTAAAAAAATACATTTTTTATTTTATTCGTTTACCCTACACTTACATTGGTGACCCCGAGTTTAAAAAATTATTAAAAAGTTGAATATTAAAAATTTTTATCACAAATTAATTTAAAATAAAATTAAAAATAATTCCGGCAAAATATATTTAAAAATAGTTCCGGTTAAAATATTTTTTTTTCTCTGAGTGAAACCAGTTCACTACAAAATAATTTGTTAAACACGTGTAAAAATCACATTATTATCATCATAATACGAGGTCCAATTATAACACAAAAATACATAAAAAATCAAAATCTACCTACAGCAAGGACTCATCAGGATCATTAAATTGTGATTTTCCACACAGGGATCATAAGATTTTAGCGGATTTCAACCACCACGAGGCTGAAGAACCACGCAAAACCACATGGGATTCAACGTTATCAACATCATCATATATTATTATATATATTTTTAAATTAAATAAAGTATTGTAATAAATAAGTATATTGAATGTTAATTTTTCTGTAAAAAATTCTGATTATTTAAAAATTTAAAAAAAATTATAGCCAGATAAATAATTAACATTGAAAGTAATGCGTGCATACATACATACATTTAAATTCATGTAAGTACATTGTCTTTTCTATTATTCTAACAAATTTTTGAAAATTTTATTCAGTTCAAATTAACATTGAAAATAATGTGTGCATACATACATATATGAAAACAGGTATATACAATATTTATGCATACATATTTTCAAAAATTTCATGACATATAATATAAAATAGAATGTTTCAAAATTTTTCATGAAATATATTGTGTAATATATTTCATGATATTGTTATAAAAATTTCCTCTAAGTTGCACAAAGAAAAAAAATTAATGTGAGGCCGAGCGGAATGAGAAAAGAAAAAAAAAGAAACCTAAAGAAAATTTTAAAAAGAAAAGATTTAGCGGGATTGGAGGCCGAGCGGAGCCTTGGAAACAAAAAAAAAGAGAAGAAGAAAAAAAACACATAAAATTTTCTCACTTACCCTTTTTTTTAATTGTTTAAAATAAATGGAAATAACATAAAAAAAACAAAACTGTTTCGCGTATAATAATTCACTTTTATTTTTTTTCTTTCTTTTTACAAAAAAAAACTTCACAGATTTTTTTTTTTTTTAAGAACAAAAGAAACAAAATTTACTACTTTACTTTAAAGAAAAATTTACTACTTTACTTTAAAAAAAAATTTACTACTTTACTTAAAAAAAAATTTTACTACTAAAAAAAATTTTACAAAAAAAAGTTCACTGTTTATTTACAACTTCACAAACTTCTTCTTTCTCTCTTTTCAAAAAAATTTATTACTAAGACTAAAAGCATTGTCACGAACTTGCTTTTATAGTGCTCGTGACATTCTCGAAATTTCCATCAATTCGCCGATCGATATAACGTCAGCGAATTGGTGGGAATTTCCAACAGCACAAGTGCTGGATCTGTGTACGCTGTAATAGTTGTCATATATCAAAAACAAACAAACAAGCAAAAGAAAGAAGAAGAATTGTGACAATGTCATTTTATTACAAAATGTAAGCAAAGTGAAATTGACAAGTTACAGGTAAGTATAAAAATTGTTTTGATTTTTTAATTATAATTATTTAATTAAGCATTTTTAGAAATTAATTTATTCTCTTTTTTTTTAGGTTTACAACACGACCCCCCGTTAAAGAACTCAAAGTCCCAACTGAGCGTCTAGATGTGGCTGACAGGCCGGGATTACTAGAGGAGACCTGGTGGGATCCTGAAATCCTCCAGCTGCTGCGCTTACCTGCTAAGAAAGGAAAGAATAAACAAGCTTTGCGCAGTAAATAGGTTCGGCATAAATAAAATTAAATTAAATTAGTTAATTAAATTAAACATCTAGGCTCGTCAGAAGGGAGGAGGGAGTGAGGAGGGTAGACTGATAAGCAGTAACTGAAACATGAGGAAATAAAAATTAGAAAAGAAACGGATATGAGAAGGGGTAAAATAACGTCAGATAGTTGCTGTGGCTAAACGATCGCGGTGGACGACACTTGTTCGGTTCGAAGTCTTATGCTTAATTTTATAGAAGACATCTGTGACCAATTCGATTATTTCGTACGGACCATCCCAGTCTCGTTGTAGTATAGCCTCTCTTTCTCTTGGGGTTATAAAGCCAGACAAAGTCTCCAATTTTGAAAGGAGTTGCTTTCGCGGACAAATCGTAACGGTCTTTCATTCTCCGACTAGCTTCTGTGAGCTGTGACGATTGAAAGAATAGACATTCGAAAGTCTTTCCTGTAGATTTTCTATATAGGTGGATACATCTTACAGGTGTTGATCTGGAGGCCCACCAGTTAGTAATTGGAAAGGAAGTCGACGTTCACGTCCCAAATTTAGGAAAGCGGGAGTATTTTGCGTGGACTTTTGAACTGAAGAGCGATAAGCGAGGAGAAGAAAAGGCAGGTAGGTGTCCCAATCTTTTTGGTGTTTGTCTACAAATTTGGAGAGGTAGTCTACGATGGTTCTGTTGAAACATTCGACAAGACCATCACTCTGAGGGTGTAGCGCAGTGGTTCGCGTCTTTTCGATCCGAAAACGACGGAGAATATCTTTAAATACCGTAGACTCAAAATTACGTCCTTGGTCAGAGTGTAATTGTTTACATAATCCGAATCGCGAAAAGACTTGGCTGACGAATACTTCTGCTACTGTTTCAGCAGTTTGGTCTGGGACCGCAAACGTTTCAGGCCACCTGGTGAAGTAGTCCATCATGACTATAATGTATTTGTTGCCCTTTCCACTTACAGGTAGTGGTCTTAGTATGTCAAGGGCAACTCTCTCGAACGGGTAGCCAGAGACTCGCACCTGTAAGGGTGCCCTAGTTCGAGGAATTGGCCCTTTTCTTTGCTGACATACTGTGCAGCGGAGGCAGTAGCGTCGAACACTTGCAGATAGCCCTACCCAATAGTATCTCTCGCGTACCTTCGCGAGGGTTTTCTCAATGCCAAAATGGCCGCCGGCCGGACTATCGTGCATGTGCTTCAGTACTTCTGCCTGTAAGCACTCAGGAACTAACACCTGTAGCTGATAAGGAGGATTGGGGGAATTTCGATAGATAACACCGTCCTTAAGGATCAGGGAAGAGAACATGGATCAGTAATATTTAAGAGCGGGGGCGGCCGAGCTCAACGATTCAGCCTTTGGTCTACCGCTAGAACTTAGCCACTGTCGAACTGCTTGCAGGTTCGGATCGGTTGCCTGAATCTGTCCCATGTCCATGGCTTGTATGGCTGCAGTCTTCACCAGCAATATCTGTTTTTCGTTAAGCGATGAAATACCACTCTTAAATTCTTTAGTAGGATATCGAAGGATTCGGCATGTACCAGTAGGTCGTGTAGGTATCTAGGGACATAGTATAGGGAATATCATGAAGTACTAACTCCATCAAGCGCTGGAAAGTTGCAGGAGCATTGGTCAGACCAAAAGGCATTACGTTAAATTCGTATAATCCCGAACCGATACTAAACGCGGTTTTTTCTTTATCATCGGGATGCATTTCCACTTGGAAATATCCCGAGAGAAGATCTAAAGACGCAAACCACTTTGACTTACCCAAAGCTTCCAGAGTAAGGTCAATACGCGGTAGAGGATAGGAGTCCTTTTTGGTAACTTCGTTTAAACACCGATAATCGATGCAGAAACGGAGTGAACCATCTTTCTTTTTCAACAAGACTACCGGAGAACTCCAAGGGCTGGTAGAGGATTGAATGACACCTTGTTCTTTCATTTCCTTAACCATTTGTTCAGCCTCAACTCG
Source organism: Villa cingulata (assembly GCA_951394055.1). NCBI lineage: Eukaryota > Metazoa > Arthropoda > Insecta > Diptera > Bombyliidae > Villa > Villa cingulata. The sequence continues at coordinate 941,862 of OX596025.1, forward strand.
TCTAGAGAAAGGAATACGACGAGGAGGTTGTTTAACGGGTTGTACGAGGCCGGTGTCTATTTTGTGTCGAAGGATACTGGTTCGTCCGATGTCTTCTTTAGATTTAGAAAAGACAGATTGGAATTCAATAAGAAGATCTCTTAAAGCAGATTGTTGGACAGGTTGAAGTCCTTCACTACTAGATAGGAAGATGTCATTCAAATGAGAAGGCAGTGTAGTAGCAGTAGGAATTTCTCGAACTTCATTACACAGGATAGTCAGGTCAGTATCCAAATGGGCCACAGGTAAGCGACTAGGTAGGGTAATAGTTTGGTAGGATAGATTAGAAATCCTAGTCCATACCTGGCCATTGGATACACGAGAAATAGAAGAAATCAGACACATCTGTTCCGGCAGCAGAGAGGAAGCTGAGAGGAGAACATCCGTGTCTGTAGGAAGGGTTGTGTAGAGGGGAATTAAAATCTCCTGAGAGGAATGAAGTTCGAGGGATTTTAAAGTTTTTGCTAAGAAAGAAGGTGAATGGTTTAAGGGCACTGCTTCTTCTTGTATATGAAGTAGATCTTTTTCCAAATCTAGGATACAGTGATGTTGCTTTAAGAAATCCATTCCCAGGATGCAATCGTCAAAGATTTCGGCAGAGTAGACAGAGTGTTTAGTAGAAAACTTACCTACCATAAAATCAACGCAAACTGTACCTTCGACTGGAATGGTTTCACCAGTAACACTTTGTATTTGTGCAAATGAAGGCATGACTTCGACCGGACAAGAGCATCTCCGTAGTACTCTAGGATTTACTATAGTCCTAGTAGCACCAGTATCGACTATCATCATGACAGGGACTCCATTGACAGAGCCTAGGAGGTCAAGGTTAGGACCAGCTGTGACAACTGTGATAGGAATTAGGGATGGGGCCTCATCCTCCACTAACTTCGGCCCCCATAGGTCAGTGGAGATTAGTTTAAAGGGTTATTAAAGGTACCCGAGGGGTCATCATAACGACATAAGGCTGGTTTAATTCTAGGAGTTGCTTCCGATGAGGAGGATTGTTTGAAAATCGAAGAAGAAGTGGAAGGTTTGGTAGAAACTGATGGATTAGACGCCGTAGATAAGTCTGTCGAGTATGTAGGTGGACTAGATTTAGGTATAGAATCATTTGTATATCCAGAAATTGTACTGATAGCCGATTGGTTACAGTGCACCGGAGGGGATGTTGTCACGTCAACGGTAGTAGTTACAGGGGATTGACTGACCAAAGGTAGGGGTGCAGCATTTAGATAATTATTTGAAGAATCCGAAAAATTGCCAATTGTTAAATTAGGGTGAACTTTCAACGAAGAATTATGGATGATTACAGGGCTAGGTGGATCAGCTATGACACTATTTGAACAAGGGTTGGTAGGGATGGTGGCTGTGGGACTAACATTAGAAACGAGTGTGGAATTTGAATTAGAAGTATGTGCGGTATTGGAACCAAAATTGTTACGAAGGCTAGGGTAATTAAAATCAGAAGGAATTATAGGCTTTTGGATAGGCGTGGCTGTACCTTCAGAACTAGGGACATTAGGACGAGAGATAGCCATTGCACTGCTAGGGTATGCATTACATTTAGGGTTAGAAATATCGATGTTGTTGGTACGAGGAATAGTATTGGAAGCAGAAGATGAGGTGACTGTAGGGTTTTGAGGTCTTGAATTGGTACCCAAGAGAACTATATTGGTGGCTTGAGGAGTACGGGCACTGGAGACTACATCAAATTGGACCCTGTCACCACGCTGCAATGCTACTTTCCCCAGTGGTTTCATTGCATCGCGATGCAAAAATATCTCTTCATTGGTGTCATCTCTGACAATAAAACCAAAATGTTTTTCAGGGTTGAAAAATTTGATTCTACCAGTCACCCCAGTCGCTAGGGTAGGACATCCAGTTGGAGTGTCTTGTATAGGGAAGCTCAACTTGCACTCCTCTAAGCTGAGCTGTTGGCTTTTCCCGACTTCTTAGCTTTACCGGTTTTTCCCTCGTTCTGGACGACCGCTTGATTTACCCGGATCCCTCTTCGGCTTATTCGTGTTGCATCTCTACTAGCTTCCATTCTACTCGCTAAAGCTAGGGCTTCCTCTAAGGACTCAGGGGCTGCGTCACGGACACGCTGTTGAACCTCCAAATCAAGAAGTCCGACCACAAATTGCCCTAGAGCTATCCTGTCTTTCGCCGTCTCAGGACAGTCTGGGAAAGCTAAGTATACCAGTTTTTGTACTTGCGTGGCAAATTCTGGAAGTGATTCTCTGTCCCTTTGAATTTGACCACGCAGTTGAATATGGGCCACCGATTGCCTATACTGGATGCTGAACCTATTATTTAAGGCTTGATCCAGTAGGTGATAATCGTCTTGAACGGCTCTGGGTAGAGTCTCGAAAAATGCTAAGGCCGTTCAAGCTAGATCAGGTGCCAAACCAAGAGCCTTGAATTCATCAGGCCAACCATTCGCCCTCGCTACCGCGTCGAAGTGCGACCTATAATTTTGCCATGGCTCCCTACCATCGTATTCCTTGGGGCTGATCTTCATGTAGTGATGGCCACCAGACACGATACTCCTGCCATTATTAGTACGAGACCCGTCAAAATGCACATTTGGTCGATTTCGACTATGCATTGGCTCGTACAAACTGTTATAGACCCGATGACTGGAAGTAGGAAGGTCTACATTTGGTAGAAAGCAGGATTCTAGCTGTCGAGCGTAAGTGTCTGTCTGTTGGCTTATGGTAGATAGCCTAGGTTCCATATTGGTCTCATGGGCTAGGTAAGTCTGGTCCATGTTCAGACGCGAGGAGGCAAAAGCAATTTCTGTCTCAATGGAAGGTCTGGTAAAGACTGCTTGGCTTGTTATTTGATTAGGCCTTTGGGTAGAGAACTCATTAATTGAGTTTCGTTGGGTAGAAGTAGGTAGGTTGGTAATAGAAGAGAGGACTGGAGAGGGTTCTGTGAGAACCTGTGTAGCCACAGAGGTAGGTTGAACACCCATAGAAGTACCCAATGTCTCAGATAAAGTCATTTGTCTCAAAAGGGAGTTTATTTGAGGGACTGTATCCAAAACGGGAACTGTAGGTGCAGATCTGATGACCTCTGGAGTAGGTATATCTGTAGAATGGGCCACTGTATCTGCTCTGGCTGAGTTGAGTACCCTATGATTACTCTCTATCTGCTCAACCCTCTGTGATAGAACTCTGAGGGCATTAGTCACTTCAGAAACCATCTGGACCTGTAGTGCCATCTGCCGGGCAAGATCTAATAGAGTGGACTCAGTCAAGTTGTTTGGTGTGGAAACTTGATTTTCTCCAGCCTCTGGTGTCGCTGATTTATCAGTATCAGACATGATATAAAAGTAAAAAAAAATGGAAAGAAAGATAAATAGAAAGAAATGGAGTATGGAAATGGACTAAAAGAAATGTGCCCAAATTCGAGAAAGGAATGGATTGAACGCAAAAGAAAGGAATTACAAGGTTTAACTTAAAAGGGAAGTCAAAAATGCAACCAGAAAAGACAAAGTCCGAGACACCCTGTAAAATTAACGAAGTTATATACTGCACTGGTATCGTAGCCTGTTGCCCACACAAATGAAATAAAATAAAAATGTGTAAAAAAAATGAAAAATGAACACCCTGTATACAGAATAACACTGCACGAAGAAATGTATTCCACACTATATACCAGCAATGTAGAATACCCAAAAAAAATTTATGTAAAAAAAAAGAAAAAAAAAATTTGTATATCTCCCCCACGCGCAAAAGAAAATGGAGAGAAAGAAAAGAACCACCCTGTAAAAAAATAAATGATTTAAAAATAAATGTTTGTATTTTATAACCACAAGAAGAAAAATGACTACCCTATAGAAATAGATAATTCAAAAATATTTGTATTTTTAACCACAAAAGAGGAAAAAAAAAATAACTACCCTGTAAAAATAAATGATAGTAAAACGCGAAAAAGAGGAAAAAATGATCAACCTGTAACCCTGTGGTAAAGACAAAATCAAGAAAATTTGTATATAAAAAAAAATTGTATAAAAAAAATTTGTATACAACTATGTAAACAAGAACAAAAAAACAATCACCCTGTAGAAACAAATCGAAAATTTTCTTTGTTTGTTTGCCTTATACTTCAAACAAAGAAAACTATTACAAAGACCATGTTTTACGCGTGTATAACGGCGGAAAAATACGCGCGCAGCGATTTTTGTCTTATATTACGAACAAAGAAGATTATGACAAAGACGATGTATTACGCGTGTATAACGTCGGAAAAAATACGCGCGTAAAGATTATGATTTAAAAAAAAACACCGTTTTCCACTAAAAAAAAGAAAAAGATCAAGGGCACAATAAAACACTGTTTGTATGTTTTATAAAAAAAAACTATTTTTTATTTTTCCCAAAAAAAAAAATGATTTTTTGTTTTACACACTACAAAAAATTCTTTTATTTTACAATTTGTTTTTTTTCTGCACTTTTTTTTTGTTTTTTTTTTTTATATGTCACCTTTATTTTTTCCTGTAAAAAATCACAAAGAAATAAGAAACACAACAATTTTTCTAAAAATTTTCGTTTTCTATAGGGAAAAAAAAGAGAAAAAAAATGATGTGTGTAGTGTCGATGCTACACTTTTGTTATACTTTGTACACACAGTACAAAGTAGATGAAAACAGAAAAATAAATGCTGCTTTAAACACAATGCAGCAGCAAAGCGTCGTCAAAAAAAAAACTATTTTTGTTTTCTTTTCTTTTGAAGAAAAAGAATAAACGATCCTGAAAAAGGATAATAATAATAAAAAAAAGTAAAAAAGAAGATCACGTGGTAAGATCTTATTTCTAAGATCGTTCGAAATTATACCACCCCACACCTGACACCAATGTTATAAAAATTTCCTCCAAGTTGCACAAAGAAAAAAATTAATGTGAGGCCGAGCGGAATGAGAAAAGAAAAAAAAAGAAACCTAAAGAAAATTTTAAAAAGAAAAGATTTAGCGGGATTGGAGGCCGAGCGGAGCCTTGGAAACAAAAAAAAAGGAGAAGAAGAAAAAAAACACAACATTTTCTCACTTACCCTTTTTTTTAATTGATTAAAATAAATGGAAATAACATAAAAAAAAACAAAACTGTTTCGCGTATAATAATTCACTTTTATTTTTTTTCTTTCTTTTTACAAAAAAAAATTTCACAGATTTTTTTTTTTTTAAGAACAAAAGAAACAAAATTTACTACTTTACTTTAAAGAAAAATTTACTACTTTACTTTAAAAAAAAATTTACTACTTTACTTAAAAAAAAATTTTACTACTAAAAAAAATTTTACAAAAAAAGTTCACTGTTTATTTACAACTTCACAAACTTCTTCTTTCTCTCTTTTCAAAAAAATTTATTACTAAGACTAAAGGCATTGTCACGAACTTGCTTTTATAGTGCTCGTGACATTCTCGAAATTTCCATCAATTCGCCGATCGATATAACGTCAGCGAATTGGTGGGAATTTCCAACAGCACAAGTGCTGAATCTGTGTACGCTGTAATAGTTGTCACATATCAAAAACAAACAAACAAGCAAAAGAAAGAAGAAGAATTATGACAATGTCATTTTATTACAAAATGTAAACAAAGTGAAATTGACAAGTTACAGGTAAGTATAAAATTTTTTTTTTTTAAGTGAAAATATTCAAATAATAGATTAAATTCGATTTATACAGATAACAACACAAAAAAAACGGTGAACAATTTTAAAATTTTTTTTTTTTTTTTAAATACATAATACATAATACCAAAGAATATTTAACTACTTAGTAGATATATATTCTTTGATAATACGTTATATCGGTACATGAAAAACAACATTTTTGAAAAAAATACATAATACGTTATATTCGTACATAAAAACAATAAAGTGTAGGTTAAACGATATGATTATTGAACATGCAAGTTAAACGTTACAATTATTGGCATACAACTTTTTTTTTCAAATTAGTGTAAACATTACAATTATTGAACATACAACTTTTTACTCAAATTAGTGTAAACATTACAATTATTGTACATACAACTTTTTACCCAAATTAGTGTGAACACTACAGTTGTTGTACATGTGATTTCTAATATAACCAGTGCTGTTTCGATTATTACGCAATCATGTACGCGCAGAATTTATAAAACGTTAAACATTTTGGTTTTTTTTTTCTTTTTGTTTCTTTTAAAGGTTAATTTTGGTAACTTAATATTTAGTTTTGTTCTCTAAGAATCTCATAGTTAATTTTTGAGGTGAGATTTTCGCTTCGGTAACAGTTTCGACCATTTCAAGTATCTGTTTCGGTACAGTTTTTGCAAAAAATTTAGGCCAAAAATAGTATTGCATGTACATGATTTCTAAAATTCAAATTATAATAATTAATGGAATTTCTAAAATATATATAAATATATAAATAAATATATATAATATATACACGTATATATATATATATATGTATACGCTTTTTCTTCTTTGTTTAATCTCACATCTCGTCGTCTATTTTGATTCTTTATCTCCATTGAAAACCAATCTGAAAATGCCTCTAGATGATCCAAAAACTACTACAGTGGAAAATCAAGAAGAGAATAAATTACTACAAAACAATCTTGGTCAGTATGTAGCTTCAATGAAAATTCCCCAATTTTGGACTAATAGACCTGACCTTTGGTTCATACAAGTCGAGACTCAGTTCAAAGTTAAAAACATTACTTCATCGAATACCAAATATGACTACCTGGTCGCATTTTTGCCGGAAGATACGATGGAAATAGTAGCCGACGTTTTATTAAATCCTCCAAGTCAAAATAAATATGAATTTTTGAAAGAGCGTTTATTATCTAGAAGTCAAGATACCGAGGAACGTAGACTTGATGCAATCCTTAATAAAATTGAACTAGGAGATTACAAGCCATCTGAACTTTACAGGAAGATGGAATCTTTAGCAGGCGACAAGAGTCTGATTAATAAACCGCTTTTAAAGAAACTGTGGCTCAATAAATTGCCACCCAATATTAAAATTTGTCTTATAGCAATCGAAACAAGTCATAAACTGGAGGTATTATTTAGTATTGCAGATAAAATTTTCGATTCGTCAACACCCTTAGTTTCAAAAATTTCATCGGTGCAAAGCGAAATCAGCGCGAACAATCAAGAAAAGTCGAACAAGTCAAGCTATGTTGTCGATAATTTATCAAATTTAATTCAAAAATTAGAAACTCGCGTTAAACAATTAGAGCTCCAAAATAGACAAAAAAGTAGAGGTCGGTCCAGAAGTAGAACATATTACAAAAAAACAGACACTTCGCATTCTAAAAACAACATTTGCTGGTATCATAAAAAGTTCGGAGAGAACGCAAAACAATGTATTCCCCCTTGCAATAAAAAACTAAATAGTAAGAACGAATTTGAACCAAAAAACGACAACTAGATACTTCATCTGCGGCAGCGAAGTATCCTAAAATTTCACGCCGCCTTTTTATTTTCGATAATTCAACAAAAATCCAGTTCTTGATTGATACGGGCGCCGAAGTTTCCATTGTTCCCAAAAAAATATTTCCTAAATATAAAGTCAAATCAAATTTCAATCTTATAGCAGTCAACGGTGCATCTATCCCTACTTATGGTTACAAAGCATTAACACTGAATTTTAACCTTCGTTGGTCTTTTGAACATATTTTTGTAGTAGCCCCAGTAGAACATGCCATTTTGAGAGCCGATTTTTTGTACAAATTTAAACTCTTAGTCGATGTTCGAAGTAAACGACTGATAGATGAAACCACATCCTTGTCAGTTAGCTGCATTGCTCGTCGAACTTTCTTCACTTCTCCTAAGCTTTTTCCTATCACGGGAGAATATGGATCCATACTTAATGATTTTCCATCATTAAAGTTACCACCACATTTCAACTCCAAAATTCAACATACAGTTGAACACCACATTATTACTAGCGGACCATTTCCTTCTGCGAGACCACGGCGACTCGATTTGCAAAAATATAAAATTGCAAAAGCGGAATTTGACCTAATGGTGAGGATAGGTATCTGTCGACCTTCGTCTTCTCCGGTGGCATCGCCATTACATATGGTACCTAAAAAGTCACCTAATGAATGGAGGCCCTGTGACGATTACAGACAATTAAATCCTGTTACGATTTTTGATAAATACCCTCTACCTAATATACAAGACTGCAATTTTAATCTGCATAACTGCAAAATATTCTTAAAAATCGATTTAATTAGAGCATACCATCAAATTCCAGTTGCTCAGGAAGATATCCACAAAACCGCAGTTATAACTCCGTTCGGCCTTTTCGAGTTTTTGCGCATGCCTTTTGGCATTAAAAACGGTGCGCAAACTTTTCAAAGATTAATCAACCAAGTTTTAACAGGTCTCGATTTCGTTTTTTCTTATTTAGACAATATACTCGTGGCAAGCAGTTCTCCCGAGAAACATAAAGAACATCTCCGCCTCTTGTGTGAAAAACTGGTAGAATATGGCATAAGTATTAATCCCGAAAAGTGTATTTTTGGTGTAGCTGAAGTAGATTTTCTCGGACATTTGATTTCATCTCAAGGAATTAAGCCATCAAAACAAAGGATAGAAGCAATTAGAAATTTTCCTACACCAGACTCTTTTAAAAAATTACAGCGTTTCCTAGGAATAGTAAATTTTTACCATCGTTTCATAAAAAACATCGCACAGAAAGCAATTCCCCTCTATAATCTTCTTAAAGACTGTGACAAGAAGAAAAAAGTAAAAAAGGAATTCGTGTGGACAGACTGTCATAATAACGCGTTTGAAGAAATAAAAAAGGCTTTTCAAGACCATTTGTTATTGACACACCCTAACCCTAAGGCCAAAGTATCTTTATGCGTCGACAGTTTACTAACGACATAAGATATATTAAAGGAAGTAGCAATATAGTTGCAGATACCCTGTCTCGGGCATACATAAATGTAGTAGATTTAGAACAGGTTCCATTTAGTATCGAAAAGCTCTGGGAAGAACAAAACAAAGACGAAGAATTAAAACAAATTATTCTCCCAAGGAATAAGCCCAGAAAACAATCATTTACTTTAACAAAAATACTTATCCCGGTGGATGACCGAGAAATCTGGTGCGAAACTTCGACCGGTAAAAACAGGCCATATGTTCCCATGAGCATGCGACGTGCCTTATTTAATAAGATGCACAATCTATCTCATCCTAGCATTCGGGTTAGTAGAAAGCTCATAACTTCAAAATACTTCTGGCCAAAGATGAACAAGGAAATCAATCTTTGGGCCAAAACTTGCATTAAATGTCAAAAGACAAAAGTGAGCAGACATACGACATCACCATTTGGAAATTTTGATATACCAAAAGGTCGTTTTGAACACATACATATGGACATTGTTGGTCCACTTCCTCCTTCTAAGGGATTTTCCTACTTATTGACTATTAAAGACCGTTTTTGCTACTGGCCAGAGGCCATTCCGCTGAGAAATATTTCTGTTGCTAACATTGCACAACATTTCATTCAACAATGGGTTTCGCGATTTGGTGTTCCTCAAACTATCACTACTGACCAGGGCACTCAATTCGAATCCGCTCTTTTCAAAGAAACTTCTCTTCTGCTGGGAAGTCACCGCATAAGAACAACTGCTTATCATCCCCAAGCAAATGGTTTTGTGGAAAGATTCCACAGATAGCTTAAGGCTGCATTCAAAACTCTCGACAATCCCAAAAATTGGTATGATAATTTACCGTGGATACTTTTGGGTATTAGATCTGCTATTATTGAAGAGTTTAATGTCGCACCTTCTCATTTACTTTATGGCCAATCTTTGCGTTTACCGGGTGAATTTATAGTACCGAATAGTTCAAATAACTTAACAATGACAAGTGATGTAGCAAAACACCTGCAGGAAACAATTCGAAAAATCAAACCACAATGTAAAAAAGTGAAAAAACAAAGCAATATTTTCGTGCCGCAAGATCTAAAAAATTGTTCACATGTTTTTATCAGGGAAGAAGTAAGCAAAGGAAACTTACAACCCCCTTATAATGGACCTTATAAAGTCATAACAAGAACTGATAAATTTTTCAAGGTTTGTGTAGACGGTAAAGAGCAGGTTATATCCATTGATAGATTAAAACCTGCATATGTGCTGAACAGCAATGTACTTGTAAACAATAACAACATAAATTTAAGAAATAAATTCAAAAATAAAGTTATGTTTAAATTTAATTAAAAATATGTTTATTAGAAAATGAAATGTACTTATAATTTAAAAAAAAAGAATTATCTAAGCTTTTAATAGAAATTTAGTATTTAAAAAAAAAACAAAATAAACTATATATGTCAAAAAAAAAAAAAAATAAAAATACAATAACTGAATATTAAAATTAAAAATTTAAACTTTGTAAATTAAACTTGTAAATTTACAAGAATCAAAAAGAAATGAAATCAAAATTGTAAATTTTAGAATTTAAGGATATTTCATACATATACATATAATATATAATACTGTGGGCAAAAAATAGTAAGACTTTTTAATTTAAATTTCGCGCGGAAATCCATTCGTCGAAATTTTTTTTTCTATGTTGGTATGACTGTCAGTGACATCTGTGCCAAATATCACATCAAAGTAGTCATTAGTGTTTAGTATACGCTTGTCTTCCTGAAGAACAAAAAGTGCATTCGGCGATTTGTACAATGAGTGAAATTATTCAACAAAGAAGTTCCATTAAATTTTGTGTGCGGAATGAAATTTCTGGTGCCAAAACGTTCAGAATGTTACAAAAGGCCTTCGGTGATAATTGTATATCGCGAGCAAGTGTTTTAGATTGGTACAAATTATTCAAAGAGGGTCGAGAACGCGTCGACGACGAACCACGTCCAGGACGGCCATCAAAATCAACTGATGATCAACACGTCAATAAAATCAAGGAATTGGTGCTCGAGAATCGACGATTAACAGTCAGAGACCTTACTGATATCGTTGGAATATCGGAAGGATCAGTGAAAACCATTTTGAAAGCTCATTTGGGCCTAAGAAAAGTGAAAGCACGATTGGTTCCAAAATTACTAAATTTTCTTGAAAAACAGCGTCGCCTTGAAATCTGTCAAACAATGCTTTCCGACTACCAGGATGTCATGAAACGTATTATAACTGGCGACGAGTCTTGGATCTACGCTTACGACCCGGAAACAGACGATCAATAGGCCGAATATCGTGCCAAATGTGAGCCGAAGCCGAAAAAGCCACGTCAAAGCAAGTCAAAAATCAAGGTTTTGTTGACAGTTTTCTTCGATCATCGAGGTGTGGTGCACTCCGAATTCCTTCCGACCGGCCAAACTGTCAACAAGGAATACTATTTGAGTGTTATGCGTCGTTTGCGCCAAGCTATTCGTAAAAAGAGGTCGGAATTATGGACCGACAACTCTTGGTTTTTGCACCACGATAATGCACCGTCGCATACCGCATTGATTCTTCGTGAGTTTTTCACCAAAAATTCAACCAATATCGTTCCACAACCACCGTATTCGTCTGATTTAGCTCCGAGTGACTTCTGGCCGTTCAGCAAACTCAAGCGACCGCTCCGGGGAAACCGTTTTGATCAATTGAAGACATTAAACGTGAATCGCTACGCGCATTGAAGGCTATTCCGTAAATTGACTTTAACAACTGTTACGAGGATTGGAAAAAACGTTGGCATAAGTGTATTGCTGCCGGGGGAGATTACTTTGAGGGGGACGAAATAGATTTGCCAGAATAAATAAAGAATTTTAAAATTATGAACAAAGTCTTACTATTTTTTGCCCACAGTAGTATATATATTTTTATAAGGGGGGAATAATGTAGCGGCTATTAATTAATGTAAAATATAAAATTATATATAAATTACAATATATTATAATATATGTACACAATTTGTTATATACATAAAGTATGTAACATTGTATAATACCTGCTACATTGCATCATACCCACTCAACATCTGTTATCAATGATAAGAGATGAGAATATTCGAATTTACAATAAGAAATAAAATAGTATTTAGGTAAAATTAATTATTTTAGTAGGTAGTCAACTTTTATACAAATAACAAGTATAACATTAAAAACGTATTTCACATTAAAAAAAAACATTTTTTATTTTATTCGTTTACCCTACACTTACAAAGTACAATGATCAACCATTAACAATAAGACGTGACACTCTTTTTTTTTTTAAAATTTACCAACAAACATAAATATTTAAAAATAATAAAATAAAGCAAAATTCAATTTACAAAAACAGTACAGAATTAATGTACAAATTTCAAATCCTTTTTTTTTATAAACTGCCGTAATGAAGAAAAGATACGAAACAATATATAAATGTGAGCAATACAATCATATTGTACATGCATACGTTTTTTTTACAATGAATTTTTAAAGGCGATCTGGAATTTTTTTTTGACTACCTGACGCGTCATTATATCAAGATATAAGGTGATTCATATAATTTCTGAGAATTTTGAAGACAAGAAAAAGTTTATTTTGTTAAGCCATATATTAGAGTAAGAATTTATTTTATAGTTAAGAAATTTAACAAAAATGTAAAAACATTTGATAGCAAACACAAAATTTTAAGTGTAATGCCTTTACAATTAATTTTGTTTATTTTAGATAAAAAAATTTTAAATAACAAAATTTGTACTTTTTTTAATGAGTATACCCTTTAATAATGTTACATTTTTTAAAACGGTTGGTGTTTCAATTCCATTTTTTTGTCTCTTTTTCGAACAAAGGGTCTTAATTACTACCGAGCAAAACCGTTACGGCCGAATGAATAACGGGACAAAGGTCATGAGAAATTTTTGCTAACACGTGCTCAGTGTCACCACTGTAGGAATATAGATTTTCTGTGTTCAAGTACAATATATCAAATAAGTGATGGTACAATATATCAATAAGCGATCTTTATTTTTGGCAAAAATACAAACATTTAAATAAAAAAAATGAAATGGTTCATCTAGTAGGACTGTATTATCTTTGCAGACATGTAGTATAGCCAATACCATCTGCCCTATCATCCTATCATGATATTGGTACTTTTCAAAAACGTCAAATGATCGTCTTTTGACGAAAATCAAAAGTTCATAAACTTTTTGACGAATGCGTCACAAATTCAAAAACTCGATGACTTTGCAATTGACTGCAAATATTTGACATAGATAATACAGTCCTACTAGGTGAACCATTTCATTTTTTTTATTTAAATGTTTGTATGTTTGCCAAAAATAAAGATCGAAAAAGTTTTTTGAAGAAATATCGAAAAAGAGCGAAAGTTTATAATTCAGGAGGGATGTAAATATGAGAGAAACATAAGATGATTTATATAGAAGAATTAGTTTGTGAGTTGCATGACTGGTTTATTAAATTTTATATGGTTTTGAGTGGTACCTACACTTATTTGATATGACATTATACTTGAATAAGTGAAAATAAATGGATATTTTGTACGCAAATGCTTTAGAATACAACAACTGACAATAGGGCTGGTTTCCAATTTTTTTTTTATTGTATTGAGTTGATCGTCGTATTTAATATATTGTTGCAAAAATGTGTTTTATTACTTACTTTTAACCCCTTTTTCTGTAGAAAATTCTACAGAAGTAGAAAAATAAAAGGGTTAAAAGTTTTATTAAAAAAGAAGAAGAAAGGAAAAGGTTAGGAAGGAAAGGTTAAATTGTAGGCCGAGCGGAGCCTTAAAGAGGGAATTTCAATAAATTAAAATAAAACTACTTACCCTTTTTATGTTCCTTTAATTTTTTTTTTTTTTTTTTTTATATAAAAAGAAAAACCAACTTTCTCCTTACAAACAAAATTTTATTTTTTTTTTTACAAAAAAAACGAGTCAAGTCGATTTCAAAAAAAAAAAAAAAAACTAATTAAATTAAATTTCATTAATTAAAAATTAATCTAAAAAAAAAAAGAAAAAAATGAAAAATTTAACTAACAAAAATAACTACTAAATCAACTCAATTAACTCAAAAAAAAGAAAAAGAACTCGAATCAATAGTTTTTAAAAAAAAATTTAAATAAAAATAAAAAAACGACTTGACTAAAAAAAAACTGACTCTACTTAAGAAAAAAAAAACTCGACTAACTCAACTCACTCAAAAAACTGCATTGACTCAAGAAAACGTGTATCGTGACAAAAAAAAGAATCGATCCTCTGGAAGTTTCTATCAATTCGCCGAAAGATGACAACGTCAACGAATTGATAGAGACTTCCAGTGGAAAGTGAAACATCTTTCTACAACGAATGTCAACGAAATAAAAGAAAGTGATTATAACGTTGACATTTGACGTTGTAGAAAAAAGAAGATCACATAAATAAAAAAAATGTAAACAAAGTGATGTCAATACAATTTTACAGGTAAGTATGTGATTCTTTTAATTAAAATTATTTTCATTTAAATTAATTTATTAATTAAATTTTTTTTCTTTTTTTAGGTGGTGAATTTCCAACACGACCCCCCGTTTGAAGGCTCGAAGTTCCGACTGAGCCTTTAGAGTGTCCAGATGTCACTGATAGGCCAGGATTACCTGAAAGAAAAGAAAAGAAAAACAGGCTTTCCGCAGTGAAGAGTTCTAGACACTATAATAAAACAAAAGTAATAAAAGAAAAGGCTCACAGGATAGGAACGAGGAGAAGTGAGGAAAGGAAGAGTTCGGGTGTGATACCTAGATTGTGGCGGGAGCTAAACGATCGCGGTGGACAACACTTGTGCGATTAGATGCCTGATGTTTTATCCGATAGACTACGTCGGTGACCAGTTCAATCACTTTATAGGGACCATCCCAGTCTTTTTGTAATTTTGGACAACGTCCCTTTTTCCGTTTCGGGTTAAACAGCCAGACAAGGTCGCCTAATTGAAAGGGGTTAGCCTTAGCAGACAGGTCGTATCTATCCTTCATTCTCCGGCTCGCTAAGTCCAATTGAGTTCGATTAAAGGCATGGACTTTAGTGAGCCTTTCCTGAAGGTTTTTGACGTATTCTGGTAGTTCTTCAGGATGGTTGCCAGGAGGGTCTCCAGTTAATAGTTGGATGGGTAATCGGAGCTCCCTCCCTAGGTTTAGAAGAGCGGGGGTACGTTGAGTAGACTTTTGTACAGCAGACCGATAAGAGAGAAGAAGGAGAGGCAGATAGGTGTCCCAGTCTCTTTGGTGTTCACTAACGAACTTGGAGAGATAGTCCCAGATGGTCCTGTTAAATCGTTCCACTAGGCCATCACTCTGGGGGCGCAAGGCAGTGGTCCGAGTCTTTTCTATTCGGAAACGACGCAAAACCTCAGTAAAGATCGCGGACTCGAAGTTTCGCCCTTGATCTGAGTGAAGCTGTCTACAAAGCCCGAAACGCGAAAAGACTTGACTCACCAATGCTTCTGCCACTGTTTCCGCGGTCTGGTCAGGAATAGCTATGGCCTCAGGCCATTTGGTAAAATAGTCCATCAGCACAAGTATATACCTGTTGCCAGTCTTCGTTACAGGTAAAGGCCCCAAAATGTCTACAGCAACCCGTTCGAATGGTGATCCAGAGTTCCGAATTTGCAAAGGTGCCTTCCTTTTCGGGATGGCTCCTTTGCGCTGCTGGCAAGTCGGGCATCGGAGGCAATATTCGCGAACACTAGCCGAAAGGCCGACCCAGTAGTACCTGAGGCGGACCTTCGCTAGAGTCTTGTCGATGCCGTAGTGACCTCCAGCAGGGCTGTCGTGTAACTGCTGCAACACCTCGAGTCGTAGACATTCCGGCACCAGTATCTGCAACTGACCGTCCGGGTTGGTGGACTTCCTGCAAGCCACTCCGTCCTCAAGTACCAACGAGGAGAACATTGCCCAATAAGCCTTCAACGATGGTGAAACAGAGCTAAGGGTTTCAGCGGCTGGTCTTTCGCCGGCGCTTAGCCACTGTCGGACAGTCTGTAGATCCGGATCGGCTTCCTGGAGCTGACTCACATCGATGGCTTGCACTGTTGAGGTCCTTATTAGTAGAGACTGCTTCTCCTCGAGTCGACTACAGTACGCACAGGAAGTTACTGCGCAAGGCCTTCGGGACATCGCATCTGCGTTACCATGACTTCTTCCGGCGCGATGATGAATCTCGAAGTCGAATTCCTGAAGCCGTTCTAGCCAACGGGCGACTTGGCCTTCAGGTTCGCGAAAATTCATCAACCACCTTAAGGAGGCATGGTCGGAACGCAGTAGGAATCGACGCCCCAGAAGGTAAGGCCGAAAATGAGCTACTGCCTTGACGAGAGCTAATAGCTCTTTTCGGGTAACACAGTAATTAATCTCAGATCTACTGAGCGTTTTACTGTAGTACTCGATGACCCTCTCTTCGCCATCTTGGAGTTGCGACAGGACCGCTCACCACGCATACTGACTGCCGTCGGTGTCCAAAATAAAGGGATCGTCATCATTCGGTTGGGCAAGTATAGGTGCTTCGGTCAATTTCTCCTTGAGGGTAGCAAATGCTAAATCACACTCCTCCGACCAACTGAATTTGGCAGACTTTTCAGTCAGTCCCGTCAAGGGTTTAGCAATGGCGGAGAAATTCTTCACGAAGCGCCTATAGTATGCGCACAATCCGAGAAAAGATTGAATGTCTTTCTTGCTGCGGGGAGTGGGCCAGCCTCTGACAGCTTCAATCTTTTCTGGATCGGTCGATAATCCTTCCTCCGAGATCACGTGCCCCAAAAATTTCACCTCCCTACGACATAGATGGCACTTCTTCGGCGAGAGTTTTAGGTTAGCTTCTTGGAGGCGCTGAAACACTACTCGCAGATTGGACAGGAGTCCCTCGAAGGTCTCGGAATGGACCAGCAAGTCATCCAGGTAGCCCAAAGAAGTGGTATAGGGTATGTTGTGGAGGACTATTTCCATCAGACGTTGGAAAGTGGCAGGAGCATTGGTTAGACCGAAAGGCATAACGTTGAACTCGTAAAGACCCGAACCAATACTGAAGGCGGTTTTCTCCTTGTCGGCAGGATGCATTTCTACTTGAAAGTATCCTGAAAGTAAATCCAAGGAGGCAAACCACCTAGATCTGCCTAGTGCCTCCAGAGTGAGGTCCATTCGCGGAAGTGGGTAAGAATCCTTCTTGGTCACTTCATTTAGGCGTCTGTAATCTATACAGAAACGAAGTGACCCGTCTTTCTTCTTAACCAGGACTACCGGCGAGCTCCAAGGACTCGTAGAGGACTGGATGACACCTTGTTCCTTCATCTCTCTCACCATTTCTTCTGCTTCCAATCGTCGAGAATA
This sequence comes from Villa cingulata, assembly GCA_951394055.1. NCBI lineage: Eukaryota > Metazoa > Arthropoda > Insecta > Diptera > Bombyliidae > Villa > Villa cingulata. The sequence continues at coordinate 959,206 of OX596025.1, forward strand.
GGGCATGCGACGTGGTGGCTGCTTAATTGGTTGAGAGGGACCAGTATTGATTTGGTGTTGCAGGATGTTAGTCCGTCCAATGTCATCTTTTGACAAGGAAAAGACGGTTTGGAAATCTATTAGTAGTGTTTGTAGGGCTGCTTTCTGGGTAGGTTCTAAACCTTCGCTGCTGTTTAGAAAAAGATCTTGTAGGGCAGTGGGCAGAACAGGGGAAGTCACTCGAGTTTCATTACACAGGAGAGTGCAATCGGTGTCCAAATAGGCAACAGGTAGGTGGCTAGGTAGGATAACGTTTTGAGAGGAGACGTTAGAAATCCTAGCCCAAACTTGGCCATTTGAAACACGAGAGATAGAAGGCATCATACTAAGTTGTTCTGGCAACAAGGAAGAGGCTGAGAGGAGGACATCCTTGTTCGGCACCAGAGAAGTATGAAGAGGTGTAATTATCTCCTGGAAGGGTTGAAACTCGAGGGACTGTAAAGTTCTTGCCAGGAAAGAGGAAGAGTGATGTAAAGGAATCGACTCTTCCTGTAAATGTAGGAGATCTTTTTCTAAGTCAAGAATGCAGCCGTACTGTTTTAGGAAATCCATACCCAGAATGCAGTCGTCGTGGATTTCCGCGGAATAGGTTAAGTGTTTGACCGAAAAGTGGCCTATTGATAGTTGGATTAGGACTTTACCTTCGACGGGGATGGTCTCACCAGTGACGCTTTGTATAGTAGCATAGGATGGTAGGACTTCCACCGCACAAGGGCTTCGTTGTAGGACACGGGGGTGTACGATCGTTCTAGTAGCTCCTGTATCCACAATCATCATAATAGGTATGTCATTGACAGTGCCATGGACGCTAAGATTAGGTCCAGTAGAGACCACTGTAATGGGGATTGTGATTGGGGCTGATTCTTCCACCAACTCTGGCCCCAAAGGGTCAGTGGAAACTAGTTTAAATCCGTTGTAAGGGAGTGGGAGGCAGAATGGGAGGCAGACAAATCGGAAGTGTAACAACTCGATGGCCGAGAAGAGGGTTCACTGTCCGGTTTGTCGGCACTGGAAGGCTGAGGGGGTGACTTGGTGTTCGTTTTAGGAGGGCTTGGTGACCTAGAAGGACGTGCAGGGGACTTTGGGATGCACTTAGAAGGGCTGGGTGACCTAGAAGGGTGTGCAGAGGATTTGGGGATGGATTTGGAATGGCTGGGTGGCCCATTAGACTTTCTAGGTGACTTGCGGTTTGACTTGGAACGGCTGGGCGACCCAGTAGAATTGCCGGATGATTTTGGGATTGGCCTGGTGGGGCTAGTTGACCTAGTAGGATGTGCAGATGCATTGGGGCTTGTGACATGAGGCCCGGTAGGTGGCACGGATGGCTTGGGGCTAGTGTCAGGTGTCCCAATAGGCTGCACGGGTGATTTGGGGATTTTCTCAAAAGTATGAGATAATCCAGAAAAATTGCCAGATTTTTTGGGGATTGGCCTGGCAGGGCTAGATGACCTGGTAGGCTGTGCAAACGCCTTGGGGCTTGTGTCACGAGGCCCAGTAGGTGGCACGGATGGCTTGGGGCTAGTGTCGGGTGTCCCAATAGGCTGCACAGGAGATTTGGGGATTTTCTCAGAAGCCCGAGATGGCCCAGAAGGCTTGCCTGAGTGCTTGGGGCTTATCTCAGAAGGGCGAGATGGCCCAACAGGGCTACCTGATGGCTTGGGGCTTGTGTCCGGAGTGCGAGATGGCCCAGAAGGGTTGCCAGATGGCTTGGGGCTTATATCAGGGAGACGAGATGGCCCAGAAGGGTTGCCAGATGGCTTGGGGCTTGTGTCCGGAGTGCGAGATGGCCCAGAAGGGTTGCCAGATGGCTTGGGGCTTATATCAGGGAGGCGAGATGGCCCAGAAGGGTTGCCAGATGGCTTGGGGCTTATATCAGGGAGGCGAGATGGCCCAGAAGGGTTGCCAGATATCTTGGGGCTTGTGTCCGGAGTGCGAGATGGCCCAGCAGGGTTGCCAGATGGCTTGGGACTTGTCCCAGAAGGCTGCAAAGACGATTTGGGGATTTGTTTGGGGCAAAGAGATAAGTCTGTCTCAGATGGATGCAACCCCTCCTCGTGTTGCAATTTCAAATTAGTTGCTCGAGGGGTACGAGAGCTAGAAACCACATCGAAAACTACCCTATGCCCCTGTCTTAAACGAAGTTTTCCCTCGTCTTTGGAAACGCAGTCTCTATGGACGAAAACCTCCTGCCCGTTGTCATCTCGCACAATAAACCCGAAATTTTTGGTAGTGTTGAAGAATTTTACTTGCCCTGTGACCCCAGTGGCAATCACTTCAGCGGTAGGTGGAGTGTCTTTAGGGAAGGGGTCCAGCTCGCACTCCTTCAAACTGGACCGGTGGCTTTTCCCGAAAGTGCCTTATTGTTATTGGGGGACTCGTGGATAACCACCTGGTATGCCCTTGCCCCTTTTCGGCTAATTCGGGTCGCATCTCGACTGGCCTCCATTCGGATAGCTAGGGCCAATGCTTCTTCCAAACATTCTGGGGCTGCATCTCTGACCCTCTGTTGGATGTCCAAATCCGCAAGGCCATCCACAAACTGTCCCAAAGCGATTCTGTCACGAGCGGCCTCTGGGCAGTCAGGAAAAGCGAGATATACCAACCTCTGAATATGTGTGGCAAAATCAGGTAATGGCTCCTTGTCTTTCTGCAGGCGTCCACGCAGCTGGATGTGAGCCACGGACTGACGGTATTGCATGCTGAACCTCCTATCCAAGGCCTGATCTAGAAGGTCATAGTTGTCCTGGACAGCTCTTGGTAGAGTTTCGTAATAGGCCAGGGCTGTACCCGTTAGGTGTGGCGCTAACCCTAGGGCCTTGAACTCTCCAGGCCAACCATTTGCCCTCGACACAGCCTCGAAATGGGGCTTGTAGCTCTGCCATGGCTCACGTCCATCAAACTCCTTGGGGGACACTCTCATAAAATGATGCCCTGAGCCCATCATAACTCTGCTGCTAGTCACTGATGGTTGTCCAAAGTGTACGCTCGATCTACGCTGACTAGGCCAGGAAGACTGATTGGTAAGGGGTACATTTTGGACAGGGTTCTGCAGATCAACATTCTCCCCTACTACTTCATACCGCTGCCTGAATTGATTTTCTGGCTCTATTTGGAAGCCTGCCACAAACCTGGATTGCTGATTTGAGCCACGGGTTAGGAAAGTATACCCTGTATTTACAGGTAGTGACGGAAAGTCAACTTCTGGTCCAAGGGATACTTCGTTAGGTACCACGTGACTAAAAGTTTGGTTAATAATAGGGGTGGCAGCTAAATCGTGTCCAGAATTTCGTCGGGTAGAAGTTGGAACTTCCCTGGTGGATGGAAAGACAGGAGCGCCATCTGTGCAGAGTGCAGGGGCAATAGATGTTGGTATGACATTAGGAGTGCACACGGTCTCAGATAGGGTCATTTGTTGTAGCATTGTTGAAAAATTGGACTCAACAGTGCTAACAGGAACAGTTGGCCTCGCTCTGACAGCCTCAGGCGTAGGTAGGCTAGCTAAGCGCTCGATTTCACTCAATCTCGTAGCACTTGCTGCTTGCTGGCTCTGTTCTAGGTGCTCAACTCTCTGTGACAGTCCCTTTAGTGCACTCGTCATGTCAGATACCAGCTGCACCTGCAGCGCCATCTGCTTTGCCAGTTCTGAGAGAGTAGATTCGAGTGTGTCAGAGATGGGTCGCTTATCTCCCACACCAAGGGCGGAATCCGATGAACGTTCTCCCTCAGACATATTAAAGCAGTAAGGGTATAAAGGAATAAAATCAAAGATAGTAGCAAGTAAAAAGAAGAGCAACAGCCAAGAAGAACAAGATTGGATAACAGAAAGTGTGTGGCAGGTTTTATGTGCACAAAATGGATAGAAAATTCCTACTAAATTCGAGCACTATAAAAGAAAAGATCACCCGTTACAAAAAGAAAACAGTCTTATAGAAGATAGAGTGCTACTTTTTGCAACAGAAAGAAGTGTGACAGGCTTTATATGCAAGACGTAGGAATTTCTATTTTCAGGCCCTATAAGAAAAACACCCTGTTGTAAAGAAAACGAAAGAAGTAGTCTTTATAAAGGACAGAAGTGTGTAAAACGGTAGAGGAAGGAGAACGAACCACCCTGTTACCAAAAAAAAATTTGTCCACACAAACACTTAAATTTACTTGTACTAAAAAAAAAAAAAAAAAAAAAAAAAATGGTGACACCCTGTACAATAATCCAACTTTCTAAATAACTGTTTTCATATAACTTTGGTTGAACTATGTACTACACGTGTATAACTGTCTTTTTAGAGACAAAAGAAAAGAAGTACAAAAAAATGAAATACACGTGTTTTTATATAACGTAGCTCACAGAACAACCAAAATTATATAAAAAAAAAGAAATTAATGCACTGCACTGTTTTTTTTTTTATAATTACACCCCAAAAAAAAAAAATAAGAAAAACACAATGTCTAATTATACTGGAACTTGCTATATACCCCAAGTGTCTCTACTATAACCTTTATGTACTTTTCAAGTACATAAAAAAAATGTATGCAAAAAAAAAGAAAATTTATAAAATTTGTAGAAAAAAAAGAATGGTAAAAAGGAAGAAAAAGGGTAATAAGATCAGGTGGTGGTGGTAGGATCTTATTTCTAAGATCGATCAGAGGACCCCACACCTGACACCAATGTTGGAAAAATGTGATTTTTCCTTTCTTTTAACCCCTTTTCTATAGAAAATTCTACAGAAGTAGAAAAGGAGTTAAAAGTTTTGAATAAAAAAAAAGAAAGGAAAAAAAAAAGGTTAGGAAGGAAAGGTTAAATTTTAGGCCGAGCGGAGCCTTAAAGAGGGAATTTCAATAAATTAAAATAAAACTACTTACCCTTTTTATGTTCCTTTAATTTTTATATAAAATAAAGTAAAACTAATTGTTTTCACACACAGAAAATTTCTTTTTTTTTTTCTTTTTTTTTATTTTATAAAAAAAAAATCGAACTAAATTAATTTATAAAAAAAAAGTTAATTAAACTAAATTTTATTTAATTAAAAAATGTTATTTGAAAAGAAATAAAAAAGAAAAAGAATTAAATAAAAGCGACTTAACTAAAAAACTGAACTCGATTCACACTCCAGAAAGAACTGCAATCACTGACTGTACGAAAAGAACTCGATTCAGTCAAAAAAAAGAAACTCGATGTATCGAAAAAAAAAAAAAAAAAAAAGAATCGATCTTCTGGAAGTTTCTATCAATTCGCCGAAAGATGACAACGTCAACGAATTGATAGAGACTTCCAGTGGAAAGTGAAACATCTTTCTACAACGAATGTCAACGAAATAAAAGAAAGTGATTATAACGTTGACATTTGACGTTGTAGAAAGAAGAAGATCACATAAATAAAAAAATGTAAACAAAGTGATGTCAATGTTGCAGGTAAGTATGAGTATTATTTTCATTAAAATTATTTTAATTAAATTATTTGATTTTAAATTAATTAATTAATTAAATTTTTTTTTTATTCTAGGTGATGTGGTGCAAGTCTCCAACAATATTTTTCGACACTGCCCCCTTTTTTTTTAATTATATATTCTTTTTTCAGCCTATGTTGACTGGAGTCAACAACATGGATCACTCTTTAGATCTTTTAAACCGAATTTCTTAAATTTTTCGTGCAATTTTATGTACCATTGTCTACCTGATTGACGTAGCCCATATATTGCTTTGTTTAATTTACATATTTTATTAGTAGTTATTTCACCTGTAAGTTCGCTGTACATTTCTGGTAATTTCATATAAATTTCTTCATTAATCGTACCATTTAGAAAAGCAGTTGTAATATCTAATTGGAAAAATTTCAAATTCCACTTCACACCAAGAGCAATTATTAATCTTATTGAAGAATGTCGCACTACTGGTGCAAACGTTTCATTATAATCTATTCCTGCTCTTTGTGCACAGCCTTTTGCGACAAGGCGAGCCCTTCTTTTAACTATATTTCCTTTTTCATCAAATTTTGTATTAAACACCCAACGTGATCCAATAACTTTGAAATTTTTATTTTTCTCAACTAATATCCATGTTTTATTTTTGATGTGAGCATTAAATTCTTCTAACATCGCACTCTTCCATGATTCTGCATCTTCACTATTAATAACATCATTGATATTTTGTGGATCAATGAACGCTATCGAAGCTTTCTCAAATTCACTATCAGTTTGTTCAGAATCACTTATTTTTTCTTCATCTGTCAATTTAGTGCAATAAACTTTTCGTGGTCTTCCTCTTTTATTTGTTTTTATTAGTTTAGGTCGTCCTTGGCTTCGTTTCGTTTTTAGTATATCATTACTTTCATCTTTTTGAATTTCATTAATATTAATGTTTTTAAGTAATTCATCTTTCTTTTCATTTTCTTCATTTTCCTTTTTAAATTTACTCTGTTCACTAATTTCTTCTTCAATCAACTCATCATCACATTCAATTTCATCATTACTCTGCGATTCTGATTCTTGTTCATTATTCATATGTTGATTATCAACTTCTTTTTCATCAATTAAATCATAGACTAAACACTTGTTAGGTTTCACATTGTTTTTAATGAATATGACGTCACGACTCTTTATGATTTTTTTATCTGTCTCAGACCATAGTCGATATGCCTTTGAGTCCTCACAGTAACCTACAAAGATATAACTTTTTGATTTTGCATCAAACTTACCAAGTCGTCGATGTTTTTCTAATGCATATGCTTTTGAACCAAAAACTTGAAAATGTTTCACATTAGGATTTCTGTTATGCCATAATGTATACGGAATTTGACCATCTAATGACTTCGATCCACACCGGTTTCTAATATAATTTGCAGTGTTGATTGCTTCTGCCCACATGAATTGTGGAAGTGACGAATCAAGTAGCATGCATCTTGCCATTTCAACTAAAGTTCTGTTTTTACGTTCAGCAACTCCGTTTTGTTGTGGTGTATATTCTGCACTTAATTGATGTCGTATACCAAAATGTCTTAGATATTTAGAAAATTCTTCATTGCAATACTCTTTTCCATTGTCTGTTCTAATTATCTTTATTTGCTCACCAGTTTGTTTTTCTACATGTGCTTTATAATCCTTGAAGGCATTTAGTACTTCACTTTTATTTTTTAAGAAATAAACTTTACACCATCTGGTTTTATCATCTATAAATGTAGCAAAATATTTTGCACCTCCTTGTGATTTAACACGCATTGGTCCACATATGTCACTATGTATGAGACCCAATACATTAGCACATTTATCAATTTTTTTATTTTGAAAAGGTTTTCTAGTTTGTTTACCTTGTATGCATATTTCACAGTGCACTTTATGTTTTTTAGTAATTTTTATTTTATCAATTCCATATATCATATCTTTATTGATCATTTCTTTTAATGTTTCATAGTTGAGATGGCCAAATTTTCTATGTATTTTATTAAATAAACAATTTTTATCTTTTTCAACTATCTTCGCACATTCACTTTTTTCTTTTATCTGATATAAGCCATCAATTTTTTGTGCTATTAATAATTTCTTTCCATTTCTATTAATAACATATCCAAAATTTTTCTTAAATATTACAGTATATCCTGTATCTGTTGCTTTTGACACTGAAATCAAATTTAATCGGAGATCTGGAACATATAAGGTATTTTTCAACGTAGCACAATTATTTTTACTGGTTGAGATTTTCACATCACCTAATCCTTTTATTCTAGTGATTTCATTATTGGCTAATTTTAGATTTTTACGTGCACTTTCACTCAAATTTAAAAATCTTGCTTTTTGTGCACACATATGCGAGGTTGCACCACTATCTAAACACCATGTTGATTCATTATCATCATTAATAAAATTTACATTAAATGCTTCTTCTGCTATTAAACTTGAGTTTTTATTATTTGTTATAATTTTGCTTCGACATTCTGCAGCCTTGTGTCCGAGTTTTTTACATTTAAAACATTTTATTTTATAATAATCATTATTTGTATTTTTTCTTTTCTCGAAATTACTCTTATTTTTATTGTTTCGTGATGTGTTTCCAGCCAATAACGCACCAACCGATGGTCTATCATTTTCTTGACTTTTACGGCATTCATACTCTTCTAAAATTTTTATTTTTAAGCCTTCAGGATTAGGGAGTTCATCCCTTGACTCTATAGCAATTCTGAAATTTTCAAAGTTATTAGGTAAACTGTATAGTAACAAAATGGAAAGTAAATCTTGGTTTATAAGAATATCTATGTCTTGCAGTTTTTCAACTGCTTCGAAAAACTTATCCAGATGTTCATGTATATCATCATCAGATGTAGCTTTTGATACCACGATTTGTTTTAGAAGTGTTGCCTTACGCGCTGGTCCTCTAGATTGATATACATCATGTAGTTTTTTCCAAATATCATTTGATGTTTTACATCCTCTCACTATATGCAACTCTGATGGACTTATAGCTAAAATTAATTCCGCTCGAGCTTTAGTATCAGCGTGATCCCATAAATCAACTTCTTTTTGATCAGCTTCTGTTTTTTTAATGGGCCTTTTTTTATCGCCATTCACATATATCAACATATCATTACGCATTAACAATGCTTCAATTTGTAACTTCCATGTATCGAAGTTATTTTTATTTAATGGCTCCAAATAAAAACATTTTTGGGAAGCCATTTCACTAACCTTCTTTTCCGGCTATTTAAAAATTAATCTTATTAAATACTTTTTACGATGAATTCGGATTTTAAATTTTCACAATTCACACGCGACCTGGGCCCATAACCATTGTTAGTTGAGTTCAAAACTTTATTACAATGTAAAAATAATATTTGACAACTACAAAGTATTATTACAAAAGTGTTACTAAATTTTGATAATTACATAGTGTTACCGCTTAATATGATTTATTACATTTCAATATTTGAATCTGACTTTACTTTTGTATTCTAGCAAAAAGAACAATTGAAATAAAATTAATCTAAAATACTTAATATTTACAGTAACGTAGTAAATGAATAATATATTCTTCAAATATAGATATTGTGGTATCTTTAAAAGATATTTGCTTGAGGCCTGTTACCTATCAAAATTGCAATTTAATTTTCTATAGAGGAAAACCATCGCAGTGCAGTGTAATTGATAAACATTCGGTAATTATAAACTTTCGCGGTCAGCTAGTTTTTTTAAACATTGTAAATCGAAAAATATATGAATCTTCATAATTCTAGTTTCAAAATGTTCCATTTAACTTTGGATTTATGAAAAAAATATAATAGTTACAGTTTGATGCGTAGGAGAGTCTGGTTGTGGGTAGATAGTTAAAAGAGCATATGAAAAAATCAGTTTAATTCAGTTCAAAATGTTGATAAGTGTTAACGAATGACGCTAATTATACAACACTTTTTATACTCTTTTAGCACCCCCGCACTCACCTGACAAAATTCTCTTTTTTTCATTTATATTTTATTTTTCATTCCATAAAATTCTTCAATCTTACTAATGAAAAATTACTCATGAGTAATCACCACCCAGCACCCCCCACACCACTCCCCGCATCAAACAGCCACTATTATATTCTATTCATAAATCCGAAATCAAACCAAAGTTGAAAAAAAATTTGCAAAACGGTTGACTTTTCAATTTTTTATGAGTAAAAAACCAGCTGATAGCAAAAGTGTATATTATGTAATTACCAAATATGTATTCATATATCTATGAATAACAAAAAGGTTCATATTTAACATTACACACAAATATTTTCATAAAGAAATATATTAAGGTAGGTCATGTATACTATATACATTATAGATCCTGATATATATCATTGAACAATCTATTTTTATAATTACACTTGTATGTATGTGTACAAAATACCATATATACGATGTATACATACATCATACAATCATGTATATCGCATAAACAGCACATTCATTGCATATAGTATTTACTATTATCTATTCTGCATAAGCAAGCAGCATGTTGTTATTAATGTCTACTATGTCATGTCTATTATGTATATATTAGAATTAGTTTTTACATCGCATTTAATGTTATACCAAAGACCAATATTAATATAATGTACCATGATATAATATATTTTATATATCGGTCTTTAGTTATATCAAACTTGTTTATTCATGTTATATGCTTTATGTATGTATGTGTACGAGATCGTCTTCAATTCAATATGGCTCTTTACATATCCTTCCTTATGCATGAGCATAAACCATACATGGAAAATAAATATATATGATCAAAATCTCTCAAAAATGTTCAAATTTATATTTATATGTTCCAGCCAATGATATTCATATATTCTATTTTCAATACTCAAAATATACATTTACATATAAATAACACTTCATCGTCGAACGGCAACACCGATCGTCACACTGTGCTCTTTTTAAGTGGTCCAAATTTTTAATTAAAATTAAAGTTTGCAAGTTATTAAAAATTTAAAAAATAGTTGAATATAATTATTTAACAACTCAGAACTATTATTCAAGTGAAGAATATGTAATTTATTTAACTTTTTTTATAATAAAACTGGTTATTAAAAAATCTTCATATAAAGTGACAGTTCTGTATTATACCACTTGGTATTTGTGTGTGTATACACATTTTAGCAGCTATATGCTGCTAAATATCAACTTTTTAAATAAAAAACTATTAAAAGTGGTTTTGTGTTTAATTTTGAACATTTTATAGTTAATTTAATAACATTTGTTGCTCATATTTGAAGTGTTTTATATAATCTTGTTATTACACCAGAGTTGCCATATAGGCAAATTAAAGTAGATAAATCTACTATTTTTTCCCCTTTTCTTCTTATATATATTTTTAGGCTGGATATTCTTGTTTAACTACTCTAAAACAAGGTACCAGCATGGCAGAGCCCCCTGGGGGCCAAAACAGATTCGATATCCTGTCCGATGATGATGAATTTACAAATATACCAAGGAAAAGAGCAAAGATTAAAAAGAAATTTACCAACGTTACATCTAGCTTTTTCCCTGCTCTACAGGATGTCAACACCAATAAAGATGAAGCGAAATATATTCTCATCTCCAGCGACGAGGTAGACCCTAAAGCGTCAGCACCAGCAGTGACCGTGTACAAAAGATTAGAGGAGGAGAACTTTTTCCAAGTTCTTGCTGTTATTTCAGCTATTTCTAAGGAAATACTGGGCATTGACTGGAGAAATGATGGGAAGATCCAGCTCCTTGTGAAGAATAGTGCTGTAGCACAAAGATTTTACGACAAAAAAAGCCTCCAACTTACCCCCAATAATACCTTTAAAGTAAAATGTGAAAGCTTTGTTGCCCTCAATTCTTCTAGGGGAGTAATTTTCTCCCGCTTACTGATAAATTCAAGTGAGGAAGAAATTAAGTCAGATCTGAATGGACAAGGAGTAATTGCGGCTAAGCACATCAAACGTAGGGGCACTGAATACAACACCGGAGCTATAATTTTAACATTCGACTCATATAGGCTTCCATCTAAAGTCAAACTAGGTGGCTTTATGAAATTAGCGGTTAGAGAATACGTTCTCAACCCAATGAGGTGCACTAGATGTCATACTCTCGGTCATACCAAGAATAGGTGTGACCCTAACAATGTTGCCCCCCCCTCAGTCTGTGGTAATCCCGTCCACGAGGGTGACTGCACATCAAAATATTGTAGAAACTGCAAAAATTCTACCCACCCTTCACTCAGCATGACTTGCCCGTTGTACCTTATTGAGAAGGACATTTTAAAACTTATGACTACTGAACGTCTGACTAAATACCAGGCTAAAAAACGGTACTACGCTCTCAACCCATTGGCTCCATCACTAAATAGTAGAAACAACAACAAAAACATCAACAAGTTGAAGGACGCTCCTACTCCCATTTTCGCCGAACGTACTGGTTCGATCTCCTACGCAGCGAAAGCTGTCGAAAATATCAAAACAGTATCGCATACAGCTACTACTAAACCTAAAACTAATACAGTAGCTTCTAAACTAATTAAAAAATCTAATTTGACAAAATCTCTAGCTAACGCTAGTAAAAATATAACTGTTTCTACCACTGTAGAATCAGATAACACTTTAAACATACATGACAACACACAGACAGACGTGATTGTTAATAATTCTATTAGTGATTCTGGTAGCATTGTAGATGGCCTAAATTCCGCCTCTACATCTACCTCTATCACCTGTTCAGAAAAATCACCTCAAAAAACTTTTGAGGTTCCAACTAAAGATTTAATGAATTTAGATAAAAAATCAAGAAAAAAATTCGCTACGTTCATAAAACAGGAAAGTAACAACTTCCTGAACTCTGGATGATCCTAATGAATTCGGACAAAAAAGCGATGAATTATCAAATGTTCTCACAATATTTTAATACAGTTGAAAATATATTTTATTATTTATTATTATAATTACATTATGTACACTAAACAAATTTATGGATTTGTAATGTTTTGTGGATGCATTTCTCATTACTTATTAATTAGAAATTAAATGCCGTGCAAAAGTAGTTGTGACCAATACTGTACATCCAGTTTTAGTTTAACCATAGTTGGAAGATAAAGTATAATATTAATATGCAAATTATGTATAAAAATATCTAAGAAAGTCATAGCAAAGCAGAAGAAAAATTTTGATCACGATCAAAGTGGATTTTGCACTTATAATAGTGGTAACGTAGTAAATGAATGATATATTCTTCAAATATAGATATTGTGGTATCTTTAAAAGGATATTTGCTTGAGGCCTGTTACCTATCAAAATTTTTATTTAATTCTTTTCAGAGGAAAACCATCAGATTGCAGTGTAATTGATAAATATTCGGTAATTATAAACTTTCGCGGTCAGTTAGTTTTTTTAAACATTAAAAATCGAAAAATATATGAATCTTCATGATTCTAGTCTCAAAATGTTACATTTAATTTCGGATTTATGAAAAAAATATAATATTTACATTTTGTTGCGTAGGATAGTGTGGTAGATGGTTAAAAGAGCATATGAAAAATCAGTTTAATTCAGTTCAAAAATGTTGATCAGTGTTAAGGAATGACGCTAATTATACAACACTTTTTATAATCTTTCAGCACCCCCGCTCCCACCTGTCAATATTCTCTTTTTTTCATTTATATTTTATTTTTCATTCCATAAAATTCTTCAATCTTACTAATGAAAAATTACTCATGAGTAATCACCATTCACCACCCCCCACCCTTCACAACAACTCCACCGCATCAAACAGCCACTATTATATTCTATTCATAAATCCGAAATCAAACCAAAGTTGAAAAAAAAATTGCAAAAAGGTTGACTTTTCAATTTTTTATGAGTAAAAAACCAGGTGATTGCGAAAGTGTATATGTAACTACCAAATACTGTATTCATATATCTATGAATAACAAAAAGGTTCATATTTAACATTACACACAAATATTTTCATAAAGAAATATATTAAGATAGGTCATTTATACTATATACATTATAGATCCTGATATATATCATTGAAGAATCTATTTTCATAATTACACTTGTATGTATGTGTACAAAATACCATATATACGATGTATACATACAATCATGTGTATCACATAAACAGTACATTTGTTCCATATAGTATTTACTATTTATCTGTTATGCATAAGCAAGCAGCATGTTGTTATTCATGGGTACAATGAAATTTTACATTACATTTAATGTTATACCAAAGACCAATATAATATACCATGATATAATACATTATATATTCGGTCTTTGGTTATATCAAACGTTGTTTATTCATGTTATATGCGCTATGTATGTATGTGTACGAGATCGTCTTCAATTCAATATGGCTCTTTACATATCCTTCCTTATGCATGAGCATAAACCATACATGGAAAATAAATATATATGATCAAAATCTCTCAAAAGTATTCAAATTCATATTTATGCTCCAGCCAATGATATTCATTCATTCTATTTTCAATACTCAAAATATACAAATACACATAAATAATACTTATATTTGTGGAATTTCATATGAATTAAATGTATACATTTTAAATAGCATTGTGTATTGTTTAGTGCTGCAAAACATTGAGAGGTGTTCATTTCATTTAGTGAGAGCAAATAGTTAAAATAAATGAGAACAAATTCGAAACACTATGGTCCGTCTGGCGTCTACACAATTAGTTTTGATAACTCGATTTACAAAAACAATTCCATTATATTACACAGTGTTATGGAATGCTATATAATTTTAATATAACAAATATTTTATGTACAGAGAATTCATATTCTCTTTAATTTTTTATATTTAATTCAATTACATGTACATTATTATACACATAATTTGACCTAAATTCACTCTTTTTTGTAATTGTATACTTACATTATGTATAATTATTCTTTATCAATAATTTAACCTTGTACCTTTTCTATTTTTAAATTTAATCTAAAAATTGTAATATCATATCATGCATTGTATTCTATAATCTCTCTTGCATTTTTGACCGTCGAAGTGTTCACATCATTTTTTCTTAAAATTAACTTTTGTTAAAGTAGTTTAAAATTTTCATATAATTAAAAGAGTGAAACCCAAAATTGTAAATCAGTTAATTAAATTGTAAAAATAAATAAATTGGAAAATTTATTATTTAAATTTAAAAGTTCATTTTTTTCATTCAACATTTTGGTGCCGAAACCCGAGACTTTAATAAATAAATTCTAATAAATGATTTATTTAAAAAAAAAGTAACATTGTATAGCAATACAGAACTAAGACAAAACGTGGAAAAAAAAGAATCAAAAAATATCAGCAGCATCATCCAATAATTTGAGATAAGTATTGCCTTATCATTATTTTAATACTGTTTTATTTATCAAAAAATATATATTTTATTAAATTTTCGTTTCCTAAAATGAAAAAATCATACATAATCTAACAAAGACATTAAAGCATAGACATTAAAAAAAATTTTTAAAATACATATTAAATATAAAACAAAAAAAAATCACATGGTGTTTCATTTAAAATAAAATATTCATTTTTTTTTTATAAAATCGTTTTAATTCATATTTAAGTCAAAATATATTAAAACTAGCAAGTGTGAACATTACATAAACACGTGAAATCTGAAATCCTATTGATATGTAATTTCAATGAACAGTGCCTAAATATTGATTAGTATTTTCAAAAAATAAATTTCGTATTAATTCGCCAACAGTGGGACCATATTAGACATTCTATACAAGTGTTCTTTTCATTCCATGCTCGGACTTAATTTACATATTATACATTATTTGATTTGGTTATACATACGTCTCGAACTATTGTGAGGTGAAACTATTCATAAGACTCAACTATTATCTTTATTATCCACCAATATAGTTTTAATCGGTAGTAGATCAGTGAATCGAAATTTATAATCATGTCAGAGACTGCCACGTTGAAAATTGACAGAGGTCGCGTAAAAGCATCTTTGACCAAGTTGAAAACTTTTGCTGATTCAGGTGTAGGTAATAAAACGGTTGAAGATTTCGAAGTGCGTTTAGAAAAACTAGAAGAATTAGCTATTGAATTCAAGGCCGTAGATACAAAACTAGTTGCTGAAGGTATAGAATCAGAATATGACTTTTTTGAAGACAAATACTTAGATGTAAAAAGCACTCTCCGTAAACTTTTGAATTCAAAACTGTTAGAACGTAGTCCGAATCAATCACAAATAACTGCCGATACTACTTTATCAGCTTTAATCGATCGACAGAGTACTTTAATTGATAATTTAACAAGAACAGCTAATTCTAATTCGACTACTACCTCAGCATCACCACACGCTAAACTTCCAAAAATAGAAGTACCTTCGTTCTCCGGTGATTACAAGGATTGGCCGTCATTTATGGATCTCTTTACTTCTTGCATAGGTAGTCGTACTGAATTAACAAATTCTGCGAAATTGCAATTCCTTAAAGGCTTATTAAAGGGTGAAGCTGCGAATTTGATAAAACATTTATCAATAACAGATGCTAATTATTCTCAGGCATGGGATAAACTTGTGTCGCGATATAATAAGAAAAAACACATTGTATCGGCATATATGAAGGCATTCATCAATCAACAATCCTGTACGTATTCACCTACTGCATTGCGTCGCATTGCGGACAATTCTGATCAGTTAATAAGAGGAATCGATGTATTAGGTGGTGACGCTACCAGTCGAAATCCTTGGCTTATTCACATAATATTAAATAAATTAGATAATGACACACGTAAAGCATGGTCTGAAGAAACTTCGGAAATTGAATTTCCATCTGTAGCGGCACTATATAATATTAAAATGTAGTACGTGGACCCATTTCATATAGAGTTCACTGTCATTTATTTAAAACCTTAAAAATTCTACCTCTTATGTTGTTATTGATAATAACAATAAAGAGATGAAGACATTTAAATAAATATAAAACATATATGTGTATATAGTTCCGCTACATCATTGTACTATGATAAGATCATTTACTTTTCATAATTACAAAAAATATTGTAAGTAGGTAGAATTAAAATTTAGTCTTTCTAACCAAGTCATATTGCACATTTATAAATTTACATATTTTTTTATAATTAATTTTTTTTATACGTATTATAAATAGTAATTAATATAAAATTTATTTTTTCTTGAAGTCAAGTGCATGTTATACACTTATAATATATATTTTATTAAATAGTGATTAAATATTATTTTTATGGATAATAAATATTATATATATTAAAAAAAGAAATAAGTTCTCGGTATCGGTGTTTTATTTAAAAAAGGAACATAAATTTGTTCATACTGAACAAAAATGGTGACCCCGACGTGATGAACTACAAATCAAAAAAATCTTAACAAAAATACGAAAATTGATCAAAAATTAAACAAACGATTTATAATAATTTTTTAAAATAAAAAAAACTCATAAATTAAAACACAAAATATTGCTGGAATTGAGAATATTACTTACATACATATAATTCATTTTAAAATTCATATGTAAATCATGAACCACATGTAAAATCATGTGCATGTGCTTTATCAAAAATCAACTAAAATTACACAAAATACACTGAACGAGAGCAATAATTCAAAAGAAATACAAATATTCTTCAACACAAAAACAATAAAATCTACGGATGTACTAGAAATTTTGAGATTTGGACGGATTCATTTTCCTCGTGGGACATGCTGAAGGACATCTTCACAGGCCTGGATTTTTCTTTTATTCAAATAAAATTTATAATTTATAATAAATGTGCAAATTAATTAACATTATTTTCTCTTTTGTAGATTAATATATTAATTAGCAAAAACCAAACACATGTACCAATAAATTTAAGAAATTAAAATTGTAAATTAAATATCTGGATTGGAGGTACACAGCCAATAATTAAACACATTCAATATACAAACATTATATTTAACAAATAACTTCCTTTGCGAAACACACAGTAAGTACATTCAAGTTAGTAAGTGATTAATTAAATAATTAACAAAATGCAGAACGAAAATAAAACTTCACAAACAAATAACCAGAGTACATCACACGAAAGTGAAACTGTGGACCACCAAAATATTGCAACATACGTTGCCTCTATCAAAATTCCACCATTCTGGAGTAACAGGCCTGATTTGTGGTTTCTTCAAGTAGAAACTCAATTTCGTATCAAAGGAATTACTTCTTCCAATACTAAATATGACTATTTGGTATCTTCTCTTTCTTCAGACATTATGGAACTAGTAGCCGATTTTTTAGTAAACCCTTCACCCAAAGATAAATATGAAAATTTAAAATCTTTGTTACTTACCAGAACTCAAGATTCTGAAGAGAAAAGATTAGATGCTTTACTACATAAAGCACAAATAGGGGATTACAAACCATCCGAACTATATCGGCACATGGAGGCATTAGCGGGTGGAAATAGCTTAGTTAATACCTCACTATTAAAAAAATTATGGATAAATAAATTACCAAATTCGATTCAAGCCTGTATCATTGCAATTGAAGGTAGTCATTCTCAAAATGAAATTTTCAATATCGCCGACAAAATTTATGAATCTACTTCTCCTCAACATGCAATGAGCATTGATTCAAAAACCAACCTCGAAGATAGTTTGAAGCATATCTTACAAAAACTCGACGATCTAAACAAATCTATTAGATCTTTTGAAAGTAAGTCAAACAATTCACACTTCAAAAAATCACCCGCACAAAAATTTAATTTAAAAAACACACCAAATTCAAAACCAAATACTATTTGTTGGTACCACGATCGCTATAAAGAAAAAGCTCAAAAGTGCATTAAACCTTGTAATTACCAACTTAAGACAAAAAACTAGTGAAATCTACTTCGACTGCGGCATCGATTGTGGATATATTCTCTCGCCGTCTTTTTATTCACGACAAATTATCAAATATTAACTTTCTAATTGATACAGGAGCAGAAGTTTCCATTGTACCAAAAAGTAAATTTCCTAATTCTAAACGCGATTCAAATATAACTCTAATTTCTGCAAATGGGACACCCATAATCACTTACGGTCATAAAGAATTAACTTTAAATCTTAATTTAGGTAAAGAATACAAACATTCTTTCATTGTCGCTGGGTGTGAAAATGCAATCATTGGTGCTGACTTTCTTTTTAAATTCGAACTATTAGTTAACTTACGCGATAAGAAACTAATAGATAAAATCACTGATAACTCCGTGAATTGCGTTTCAAGACAAACTAAATTAATTTCTCCTAAACTATTCGCTCTACAAAACGACTTTGGAGCAATTCTTAATCAATACCCTGCACTCAAAGCAGCACCAGATTTTAATACCAAAGTACTACACAACGTAGTACACCACATTAACACTAATGGACCACTCCCTTCTGCCCGACCACGCAGATTAAATCAAGAAAGGTACAAGCTAGCAAAATCCGAATTTGAAACCATGGTTAAAATAGGTATCTGCCGTCCTTCATCATCCTCGGTAGCTTCTCCTCTACACATGGTCCCCAAAAAAGATTCTTCCAGTTGGAGACCATGTGGAGACTACCGTCAACTTAATACTGCCACAATTATTGACAAATATCCACTTCCTAATATTAACGACTTTAATAATCATTTGCACGATTGTAAATACTTTTCAAAAATCGATTTAGTCAGAGCATATCATCAAATCCCAGTGGCTCCAGAAGACATATACAAAACAGCAGTAACGACACCTTTCGGCTTGTTCGAATTTATACGTATGCCTTTTGGCGTCAAAAATGGCGCTCAAACGTTTCAACGCTTCATTAATGAAGTTTTAGAAGGATTAAATTTCGTTTTTGCTTATGTAGATGACATTCTAGTTGGAAGTATATCAGCCGAAGAACATAAACAACATCTTAACATATTATTTTCGAGACTACAAAACTTCGGTATTAATGTAAACCCTTCTAAATGCATATTCGGTGTTCAAAAATTAGAATTTTTGGGACATGAAGTCACACAAAAAGGCATTTACCCCTCACAAAGTCGAATACAAGCTATTATTGATATGCCCTATCCCAACACATTAAAAAAACTTCAACGTTTTCTGGGAATGATAAATTTTTATCATAGATTTCTACCAAATATTTCGGGTTTGGCTGCTCCGCTATATGATCTTATTAAAGAAAATTCTAAGAAAACCAAAACAAAAAATTCAAATTTTCTTTGGTCAGATATGCACGAAGAAGCTTATAATAAAATAAAAACATGTTTACAAAAAGAAACACTTTTAGTTCACCCTAATCCAAAAGCAAACATCAGCATTTGGGTAGATGCTTCTACAGACGCTATTGGCGCTGTATTACAACAATTTTCCAATGATAAATGGGAACCCATTAGTTTTTACTCTAAAAGGTTACAACCAGCAGAAAAGAAATACTCTACGTTTGATAGAGAACTTTTAGCAGCATACTTGGCTGTTAAAAGATTTAGATACTTTGTCGAAGGTAAAAATTTCACTCTTTATAGCGATCACAAACCATTATCCAAGGCCCTATTTTCTAAATCTGATAAATCGCCTAGACAAACTAATCATTTAGAATACATCGCGCAATTCACCAATGATATACGCTATGTCAAAGGTACCGATAATATCGTTTCAGACAGTTTATCTCGTTCATATATTGATAATATAGAAACAATAACAACAATTGATTCACAAACGTTAGCTCGAGCACAGAACAATGATGACGAGATTAATAAAATTCTTAATAAAACCAAAAAGTCGAGTTTCGTTCTCAAAAAAATTCATATTCCTATAGATGACACCGAAATATGGTGTGAAACAAGCACAAACGTTCAAAGACCTTATTTACCTGAAAATTTAAGACGAATAGCGTTTAACAATTTACATAATTTGTCGCATCCAGGCATCAAAGCCACGCGAAAATTAATAACAGGTAAATACTTTTGGCCAAATATGAATAAGGAAATTAATCAGTGGACCAAAACTTGTATAGCCTGTCAAAAAGCAAAAATTAGTAGACATACTTTCACAAAACATGGTATTTTTGAAACTCCTGTTAGAAGATTTGAAAATATACACATGGACATTGTAGGACCTTTACCACCTTCAAATGGATTTTCATACATACTAACAATAAAAGATCGTTTTTCTCATTGGCCAGAAGCAATTCCTTTGAGAAACATTAATAGTGCAACCGTTGCAAATGCTTTTCTTAGAAACTGGATTGCACTGTATGGAGTTCCTAGAACCGTAACCACAGATCAAGGTACTCAGTTTGAATCATTGTTATTCAAAGAAATATCTATGATATTAGGAAATCAAAGAATCAGAACAACACCATATCATCCACAGTCAAATGGATCAATTGAAAGATTTCATCGTCAACTTAAAACATCCATTCGCACATTAAATGAACCGCAAAAGTGGTACTATTTCCTACCCTGGATTCTTCTTGGAATTCGAAATGCACTGATAGACGATATAAATCTAACTCCTGCACAACTGCTTTATGGTCAAACTTTACGTTTACCAGGTGAAGTAATATCCACAGATACTAATCCTAATTTGAAAATAACAACAACAATGGCACAAGAATTACAAACCTTTCTAGGAAAAATAAACCCTTTACAAACTAGAAAAAGAAAACAAAAAAATATATTCGTACCACAAGAATTATACAAATGTACGCATGTTTTCGTAAAAGAAGTTATTCAAAAATCTACCCTCAACCCACCGTATACTGGTCCATATGAAGTTATTGAAAGAAATGAAAAATATTTCAAAATTAAAATTAATCAGAAAACAGAATTAGTTACTATTGATCGACTCAAACCTGCATTTTTACCCAATCCAGATATTTTCAACAATAGTTATAATATAAATACAAGATCAGAAAATAAAAACAAAAATATATTAAGAATATGATATTGATGTATTATATAGTACATTCACATAAAATAAAATTATATTTTTTTATTATTTTTTTTTTTTTCTTCTAAAGGGGGAGTAATGTAGCGGCACTATATAATATTAAAATGTAGTACGTGGACCCATTTCATATAGAGTTCACTGTCATTTATTTAAAACCTTAAAAATTCTACCTCTTATGTTGTTATTGATAATAACAATAAAGAGATGAAGACATTTAAATAAATATAAAACATATATGTGTATATAGTTCCGCTACATCATTGTACTATGATAAGATCATTTACTTTTCATAATTACAAAAAATATTGTAAGTAGGTAGAATTAAAATTTAGTCTTTCTAACCAAGTCATATTGCACATTTATAAATTTACATATTTTTTTATAATTAATTTTTTTTATACGTATTATAAATAGTAATTAATATAAAATTTATTTTTTCTTGAAGTCAAGTGCATGTTATACACTTATAATATATATTTTATTAAATAGTGATTAAATATTATTTTTATGGATAATAAATATTATATATATTAAAAAAAGAAATAAGTTCTCGGTATCGGTGTTTTATTTAAAAAAGGAACATAAATTTGTTCATACTGAACACCATCATTCGCTGAATTTATTAGTTTTTTAAATAAAAGATGTGATGCATTGGAAACTTACGATAATACGAAACGATCGGTCACTAATCAACAAATTAAAGCTCTAACAATTACTAAAAATGTATGTATAAAATGTTCACAAAATCATCCATTGTATCAATGTCCACAATACAAAACATTAAATATTGTTGAACGACGAAACTTCGTTAATACAAAATCACTCTGCTTCAATTGTCTTGGAACGGGACATTCATCGTCAAAATGTAATTCTAAACATAAATGTCACATTTGTAAAAAACAACACCATACAACGTTACATACAAATGACCATTCAAAGCCAGGGGAACCACAAGGTCTTCACGCTTATGCATCTAAAAATTCAGATCAACTCATTCATTCACCTGCAAATCATCAGATGCAAGCATTCACACTCAATGTAGATACTGCAAACACTGTTCATCAATTGGATGCACATACATTATCACAGAATCAAGAAACGAGAATTACTTTACTGCCAACAGCTGTTGTCTATGCATTTGATTCAAATAATCATCCGCAACTATGTCGTCTCTTACTTGATTCCGGTTCACAGGCGTCATTCATCTCTGAAGATTGTGTCAGACGTTTATTACTTCAGAGAGAACATTCAAGGATTGTTATACAAGGACTGTCGGCAACCAAGGCAGTTACTACAAAAGGAAAAACTTCCTTATTACTTATGTCGTGCTATCAACCTCAAAATAAGTTGAGGGTGCAAACACATATTTTGACTAAATTAACGGCACCCCAACCATCGAAAACATTCAAGCTAAATTGGTCAAAAGCATCAAGCATCATTAAACAATTCGATCTAGCCGATCCAAATTTCAATCAATCCAGAGATATTGACATCATTCTGGGTGCTGATTATTTTTTCCAGATTTTGCAAAACGAAAAACAATATATTTCATCAAAATTGCCTATATTACAAAAAGCAATATTTGGTTATGTTTTAGCAGGTGGTTTTACTTCCTCAAATAATCACATTATTTCGCTTCATACAAACATTAGTGATATTGATTCAACACTTAGAAAATTTTGGGAGCTTGAAGAATTGCCCATTTCAACTAAAACCTACACTGACGATGAAGAATATTGTGAAAAACAATTCATTTCTACTAAAAGGTATGATCCTTCTACTAAAAGGTATGTTGTTAGATTGCCAATTAGACATGATACCCCGCCTCTAGGACAGTCACTTTCACTTGCATCACATTGTCTATATTCTCTTGAAAAAAGATTCAAAACAAATAATTACTTAGCCAACGAATACAAGACATTCATGAACGAGTACCAGGAACTAGGTCATATGGAGTTAATTCCAATCGAGAAATTAACTGAAGGATACGAACACATGTATCTTCCTCACCATGCTGTGATCAAACCATCAAGTTCAACAACAAAGGTCAGAGTAGTGTTTAACGGAGCTGCTAAAACTACAAATTGAACAACTTTAAATCAAAAATTAATTGCGGGACCCAAAATTCAGAAGGATTTAATAGATGTACTACTAGCATTTCGATCATTCAAGATAGCCATGGCAGCAGATATCGAAAAAATGTACAGACAAGTACTAGTTCATGAAGATGATAGACATTACCAACGAATACTTTGGAGACCAAATCCATCGACTCCAGTACAACACTATTGGTTAACAACAGTTACTTACGGAACTTCGTCAGCTCCATTCTTAGCAACTAGAGCTCTTAAACAACTAACAATTGAATTTGCTAATGAATATCCGTTGGCAGAAAAGGCACTAAAAAATAATTTTTATGTCGATGACTTTTTGGGAGGAGCTAATGATGAAGAAACTGCACTTGAATTATTTCATCAATTAATGCAGTTGTTGAAAAGACGCGGCTTTTCTCTTCGAAAGTGGTGTTCAAACTCTCAAGTTATTCTACAGTCAATAAGGCCCGGTGATAATAACAATCAACCTTATGTCATTGATGAACATACTGAAAATTTACGAGTTCTCGGTCTTGAGTGGATTCCTTCTGATGATTATTTTACATTTAGTATACAATTACCACAAAACAATGTCACAACCAAACGCATTATTTTATCAGAATCTAGTAAAATATTTGATCCTTTAGGCTTAATATCTCCTGTTACCATATTATTTAAGATATTACTGCAACAATTGTGGCTGCAAAAATGTGACTGGGATGAATGTACTAACGACATAACATCAAGATGGCAATCACTTCGTAACAGTCTTTATCTTCTTCAAAACCTTCGAATTCCAAGGTTTATTCATACCTGAACGTGCATATGCTGCTATTGTCTACAGCAGAGCTACAGATTCTAATGGAAACGTTCATATTACAATTGTTGCTGCAAAAACAAAGGTATGCCCTATTAAGCAAATTTCTATCCCCAGGTTGGAGTTATGTGCTGCTGTACTACTCACACGTCTTATAAGTTTCATCACATCAAATTTGCATATCCAAGTCGAAAGATGTTATGCATGGACTGATTCAACTGTTGTATTGGCTTGGCTTTCATCACATCCGCGCAAATGGAAATCATTTGTTGCTAACAGGACATCATCAATTTTATCAGTACTTCCAAGATCACAATGGCATCACGTGAATTCATCTTCCAATCCAGCAGATCTAGCATCCAGGGGATTAATACCTCAACAATTGATAACTTCTGAACTGTGGTGGAATGGTCCTCAATGGTTGAAAAGTGATTGGAAATCATTTGCACTAGATCATGAAAACCATTGCAATATTAAAAATAACAACACTAACGTAGACATCAGAAACATCTGCATGAAGAACTACCATATCAGCATTGATGATAACATTTTTCATAAATTGTTCACAAAATATTCAAAATTAACCATTATTATACGCATTATAAGCCGATGCTTTCAATTTTCCCGCAAATGTATCTGCAAATTTCGATCTATTCCGTATCAGAAATGGATTACTTCTAAAGATATTAATCGTTCATATCGTTGTTTGAGTATATGGGCACAAAAAGAAAATTTCAACTCAGAAATAAATAGCTTAAAAACAAATTCGACTGTTAAGCCATCGAGTTGTATTTCATCACTTTCTCCATTTATTGACCAACAAGGAATATTGAGAGTTGGTGGCAGATTAGAAAATGCGATACTATCTTACAATACACGACATCCAATAATACTACCAAAAAATCACATTTTTACTAAATATTTAATTATCTATTTACATGAAAAACATTTACATGCTGGTATCAATCTACTGCTAGGCATTATTAGACAAGAATATTGGATCATCTCGTGCAGACGTCTAGTAAAATCGATCATCAACAAATGTGTAACTTGTGTGAGACATAGAGGAAAAACATCTCATCAATTAATGGCAAATTTGCCCATTCAACGAGTAGGATCTTATCGATCATTTGAGAATGTCGGTGTAGATTATGCTGGTCCATTAGACTTATTATCATATAGAGGTAGAGGTACAAGATGTTCAAAAGGTTATATTGCATTATTCGTACGCTGCAGCACCCGCGCAATACATCTTGAACTAGCAGGCGACTTATCAGCAGAAACATTTCTAGCTTGTCTAAGACGATTTATTGCTCGCCGTGGTTTACCCAATAAAATTCTTAGTGATAATGGCACAAACTTTATTGGTGCTAATAGATACCTACATGAATTATATGACCAACTTCCGTTAATACATAAAACAGAATTAATATCAAATTTTATTTCAGAAAATAGAATAAAATGGGAATTTAATCCACCGTCAACACCTCAATTTGGTGGACTTTGGGAAGCTGGAATCAAAACTGTTAAGGTTTTATTGCGTAAAATCATCAATGTCAGGAGACTAACGTACGAGGAAATGAACACATTACTGGTCCAAATAGAAGGTCTTCTTAATTCCAGACCACTAGTTCCTGTCAGCGATGATCCGTCCAATTTAGATGCATTGAGTCCATCACATTTCCTGGCTGGTCAGCCAATCACCAGCTTACCAGAGACAACCAAATGCATCCAATCACTACGAGAACGTTGGCGACTAATAGAACGTATCAAACAAGATTTTTGGAAACGTTGGTATAAAGAATACTTAACTATGCTACAACATCGACCAAAATGGCAACAAGTATAACTAAACGTTCAAGACGGTGACCTTGTTACCATCAAAGATGATAACTTACCTCCAGGTAGATGGATTTTGGGAAGAGTAGTTGAAACGCACCCTGGCCGAGATAATTTGATTAGAGTCGTCACAGTAAGAACATCTTCAGGTGTCATCAAAAGACCAATTACAAAGCTGTGCAAATTACCAGTAATGTAATGCTGAAAATATTATTTTGTTAAGAATACTCTTAACAAAGGGGGGAGGATGTTATGGAATGCTATATAATTTTAATATAACAAATATTTTATGTACAGAGAATTCATATTCTCTTTAATTTTTTATATTTAATTCAATTACATGTACATTATTATACACATAATTTTAATTAAATTCACTCTTTTTTGTAATTTTATACTTACATTATGTATAATTATTCTTTATCAATAATTTAACCTTGTACCTTTTCTATTTTTAAATTTAATCATAAAAATTGTAATATCATATCATGCATTGTATTCTATAATCTCTCTTGCATTTTTGACCGTCGAAGTGTTCACATCATTTTTTCTTAAAATTAACTTTTGTTAAAGTAGTTTAAAATTTTCATATAATTAAAAGAGTGAAACTCAAAATTGTAAATCAGTTAATTAAATTGTAAAAATAAATAAATTGGAAAATTTATTATTTAAATTTAAAAGTTCATTTTTTTCATTCAACACACAGTGTCAGATACTTTTATTGAAATGATTATAATTGTGTACAGGGTACATAACTAAAAGCAATTCGAAAAATTTTGAAAAACTTTTTTGATTTTGATGAAGCTTTTTCGATCTTTATCATTTATGTGAGTGTGTCGTTTTTGGAAAAATTACCACTTACACTAAAAAGAAAATCTTTTGAGAAGAACTACTATTATCTTTGGTTAGATGTGCTCTAAGTGAAACGAAGAATTTTAATACAGGGAAAATCCAATATTTGATTGAATAGAATGTCTTTTATAATTTTTTTGTCCATTTTTATTTTTATGTAAAATTAAAAATCTAAACCCTTCAAAAACGTAAAATAATGCAAAAGCATTTGTGATGCATTTGACTTATCGGCGGCACGTCAATGATGACAACACAATCATGTGATCGTCAAATTTCTGACGTTTTTGAAAAGTACCATTCGAAAACGAAACGTTTCGTATCGTCTTGTTAAAAACGCGATTATGATATTCGAAACGTTCCAAATTCAAACGATTTTCATCGTCTACTCGGTCGATAGCATTTTGTTCATCCTTCACATATATTTTGTACGTTTTGTTATTGTTTACATAGTTCTTTGTTTAAAAAAGAAAGAAAGAAAATATATTTTTTTTCTTTCTATATTTATTTCTTTCTTTCTTCTTTTTCTTTTTCTTAATTATTTCATTTTTTTATTTAAATGTTTGTATGTTTGCCAAAAATAAAGATCGAAAAAGTTTTTCGAAACAATATCGAAAAATAGCGAAAGTTTATAATTCAGGAGGGAATTAAATATGAGAGAAAAATAAGAATATTTATATAGAAGAATTAGTTTGTGAGTTGCATGACTGGTTTACTAAATTTTATATGGTTTTGAGTGGTACCATCACTTATTTGGGGTGCGTTCATGAACATTACTTTAACCATAGTCATGGTGTAGTATAATTTAACCAAAGTTATGTTATACTACAGCCATAGTTATGTTATCTTCAAGTGGTTTTTGAACGAGATTTTTACCATAGTAGTAGCAATAAATAATCATTCAGCTGTCAAGTCAAGTTTAAAAAGTTTTTACATATTATAATTATTATATTTTTGTTTGTCAAAAATTAATTATTTTTTAAAAATGAAGTTTAAAACAAAATTAATTAATTTCATATAAATTAAATTGAAATTTTCACAATTCACAACAAAAAATTAAATGACAAACGATTTTTTATTGTCAATGTCATTACCACTTAAGAGCTTACTATCGTTACTATCGTTAACCATGCTCTCGAGCAGGGTTAATTTTTGACATCAAATAGTTAAAAATTTACTTTAATACATATGTTTATGAACGCTAAAAAGTTATGTTGGTAGTTATGTTTTACTATGCCACCACCATTTTGAACGACAAATGATAACTATAGTTAACTATAGTAACGTTTATGAACGCACCCTTTATATGATATTATACTTGAATAAGTAAAAATAAATGGATATTTTGTACGCAAATGCTTTAGAATACAACAATTGACAATAGGGCTGCTGTTTCCAATTTTTTTTTTATTGTATTGAGTTGATCGTCGTATTTAATATATGAATGACTTGAGAAAGGAGGTATTTCATATTTCTTGTATTTTTATATGTGTGTGTATGTGTTGTTATGTTAATATGCCTTGTCGCGTGCTATATGATCTGATATAAATTACTGCTACTACTTCTAATTGAAATACATATATACAATTGTATTTATATCAAAGACCATATAAATATATACATTTATATGGTCTTTGATTATATGTATTAATTGTATAGATCTACATTATTTTCTGATGTAGGATTGTAGAATATTTAGCAACAGAGGTTTTTACGTATGCATATACATTATAATTACTGTAGCATTTGTACTGTACTGTATACATTTATATGGTTTTTAGTTATATGTATTACCTGTATAGGTTTACATTATTTTCTGATGTAGCATTGTAGAATATTTGGCAACAGAGGTTTTTACGTATGCATACATTATATTATAATTGATGTAGCATTATACCAGAGATACTATATAAATACATATAAATATGTTTTTACATAGTATCACAGATCAGATACACTTATCTGTGATAGTATATAGTATCTTTGATTATACATAATATATGTATACATATGGATATATTATGGTTTTTTTTTGTTATGTTTTTGAGTTCATTGACTTATGAATGCAAGATACGATTATATACTATCATATCCCGTGAATTGAATTTCTTCTTGAAATTTTTAAAGAATGTCTTTTTTAATGTTTGGGCCTTAGGACTTCTGAATACATAAAGTATTATTCTGATTTATGATCATAATATAGAAATTTAAAAATCAGGTGTTTTGTGAATTACCAAATTTTTTTATAGACTGAGTCAATTTTTTTTCTTACTAGATAAAAATTGATATTTTCAAATTAATATGGAACATAATTTACAAATATGTATATTTTTCTAAATCTTGAGGATAATGAATTTTAAATTATTTACAATATTTTTTAAAAACAGAAAGCTTAAAAATATTTATTTCAAAATTTTTAAATTTTATTTCGTTGATGTTTTTTGTGTGTGATATAAAGTATATACTCAAAAAATTCTAAATACTAGCACTGATGAACATTTAATTAGATTCAATGAAAATTGATAATTATTTGTAGCTTGAAAAATATTATATATATATATATACGTATATATATAGGTATATATAATAAACAACATGTCATGAAGTCGAAAATAAATTATTTGTAAATTTATGGATTTTTATGATTGAATGCAATCAAATTTTTTTCATTTATGTTTGTTTGAAAATAAATTATTAAGTAGAATGGGCCTATAATTCTAGTCCTAGAAATATTTTGGAGATCCGTATTATCAAAATATCTTCAGTAGTGATTCAAAAAATTATGTTTGAAAATAACGTGGAATAGTTTTACGTATAGTAAATTATAATTGCTTATTTGATTTTTGAATTCAAAATTTACCTTTGTATTTTAACATTTCTATTAAATTGATAGCTCAACTATTTAATATTATTCTCAAACCAAATTTTAAAACTTAAACCATTCATTTAAAAAGTGCAAGAACTGATCAGTTCTGCATGGTGCGGTCATGGAGTTGGCAAAAAATAGGAAGTTAATCTGACCTGCCTATACTTTAGAATATATTATCAGAAATTTGAATAGCCTCTGACATTTAGTATTAGCACTATTAGTCATAAATATTTTTATACAACATTTTTTTTGAACAAAAGTTTTAAAATTGCATGTATTTTTAATTCTGTTTTTTTCTATAAAATATATATATGTAACTTTGTTTTGAACTTAAATGAACCTAATGAATTCGGACAAAAAAGCGATGAATTATCAATCGTCTTTTAATACAGTTGAAATTATACAATATTTTAATATTTTAATAGTTGATATTATATTTAATTATTTATTATTATAATTATATATTGTAAGAAATATTTTATAAATAAAATATAATTATAATCAAGTAATCTTTTATAAATGATTAATCAAGTATTCTTAGAAATTAATTTCATTATTAAGTTTTTGTAATAAACATTAATTATTAATATTTATGGAGTCTTTGTGATCAGATGTATAATATTTAAGTCTGTGTGATTTAATTATATAATAATATTCTGTGTGATTTAATTATATAATATTTATGTCTTTGTAATTTGATTGTATAATAATATTTATATCTGTGTGAAATAATTATATCTGTGTGATTTAATTATATAAATATATTATTACAATAACAAAAAAAATAAATAAATATTTTATTAATATAAAATCCTGACAATAATATATTTATATAATTAAATCAGGGAAAATCTCTTAATGTTTCAATTCAATCCGATTCCGACGACGATCATAGAACATTTGTTCAAAACATAATTGATAATAATATAGCACTGCCAGATCCAAAAAATGAAATAAACCTATTAAAAAAAGAAATAGAATTGCTCAATAGAGAAAAACAGTTAATAGAACGAGAAAATAATATGGGAAAAGAAAATCAAATTTCGAAATTTCATTTAATTGATCTGATCAACAATTTTAGTGGAGAAAATGATAACTTCATAGTTTGGAAAGACCAAATCGAAAACGTAAAAAAAATTTATGAAATATCAGATGAAGAATTGAAAGTGATTATTGTCAGTAAATTAAAAAGTAAGGCACTTTGCTGGTTTCATTCATCTGCAATGCATATAAAAATGAGTCTAGACGAACTTCTGCAAAACTTGGAAGTCAATTTTAATACCTATATCAATAAAGTGCAACTGAGAAAATTACTTGACTCTCGTATATGGAAGAATAACGAAAAGTTTACTGAATATTATCACGATAAATTATGTGTGGCAAATAGTTTAGGACTGAATGAAGAAGAATTTATAGATTGTATAATTGAAGGATTAGATGATAAAATTCTTATCAATCAAGCCAGAATGCAGAATTTTAAAAACAAAATGGATCTTTTACGATCATTTTCATCAATTTCAAAATATACTGAGAAAAATACAAACCGCGACACATCAGTGAGAAACACATATCAAAAAAAATAAATAAATATTTTATTAATATAAAATCCTGACAATAATATCAGAAGTGGGATAATAGAAAAGAAAAAAGATAGACAAGAAAAAGGAAAATGAGGCCCATTAAAGAATATACTATTGCTAAATTAAGATCAGAATTAAGATTTAATAAATTATCGTGTTCAGGTGATAAAAATATTTTGTACAACCGTTTAAAAAATTATATAGAAAATAATATACAATCACAAAATGGCGGCATAGTAATGGATCAGGTAAGCGAAAAATCATCTTGTTGTGATAATCAAAATTTCCGTAAAAATGGCCGACAAGCTTCACCCAATAAATTGTCTGTAAATGATAGAGATGCAAACGAAATCATAAGAGAATATAAGAAAAATAATTTTATTTTGTTATCAGAGTTTAAGATAATTCGAGGCCGAATTAAATGCAGGATGGCCGAATCTGTAAGAAATATTTTATAAATAAAATATAATTATAATCAAGTAATCTTTTATAAATGATTAATCAAGTATTCTTAGAAATTAATTTCATTATTAAGTTTTTGTAATAAACATTAATTATTAATATTTATGGAGTCTTTGTGATCAGATGTATAATATTTAAGTCTGTGTGATTTAATTATATAATAATATTCTGTGTGATTTAATTATATAATATTTATGTCTTTGTAATTTGATTGTATAATAATATTTATATCTGTGTGAAATAATTATATCTGTGTGATTTAATTATATAAATATATTATTACAATAACAAAAAAAATAAATAAATATTTTATTAATATAAAATCCTGACAATATGTATACACTAAACAAATTTATGGATTTATAATGTTTCGAGGATGCATTTCCAATTATTAATTGATTAGAAATTAAATGCCGTGTAAAAGTAGTTGTGAACAATACTGTACATTAGAGGCTCGGCCCCACTAAGATTATCGTATTTTCAATCTAATAAATACCAATAAATAAATTTAAAAATTATTTTTCACATCAATAATATTTTTATAATCATTTATTCAATAAAAATATGTAAAAACTTTAGTTAATTTTACATCACTCAAGTGTGTATAACCATAACCAACATAAGAAAAAATCGTTATAACTGCCTGTCTGAATTTTAAAAATATTTATAAACATCGAAAATAATGTAGGGTTTAGCATCATAAACTGTATTATCTTTGTAAATATGTACAACAAAAATGTATGAAAAATAAGTTCGAATAAACCATACATATAATTCTATTTTCGTTTCACTCAGTATTAATGTATATTTCTACCTCATTCAATACAAATACATGTAATAACAATAATTACCATTCAATCAAACATTCAAACTGTCTGACTGTATATTCATCGGAACTAATTAAATGAAATGTTAAATTTGTTAAGTTGTTTGTAAATATTTTGTTAAGTATTTTTAACGTTTTATTTTTATGAAGTTTGTAAATTTTGAAAGAAGCCCAAAATACATAACTTATTTTCCAAAAAACAATATTCTGGGGAAGTGTATCATTAATATGGACTAACCCTCTAAAAGCGTTACTTCTTGGGTGGAGTGGAAACCCTTGAAACCTTGCTGAGTTTGCCTTACATACATAAACAAATAACAAATATAATATGAAAAAGTTTTGTGTTTGGTATATTGTCAAAGTGTATATATATACCAAGTGGAAAATCTCAATATAAAATATTTTTTAATTTTCAATGACCTCGAAATTTTTTACACAAATACACTGACAGCTACGAAAAAATAGACAGAAAATCAAATAAAGACTAAAGAAGTAGTTGAAACAACAAAGAAATAATTAAGAAGCCACCCCTTTTTATAAAATTGAGTACGTAAAAAACAACACAATCAAAAATTCACTCTAAAAAACAACTCAAACAATAACAACAACACCAATCACGTGCACATTACAAGCACGTGTATTTACCGTTAAATTATCACGGAGGCTATACATATGTTAGAAGAACAACGAATAAAAAAGTTGAAGCGAAATAGACTTCGTATGTGAATCAAATAAGAATATTTTCAACTACCACTAGTGCATATCACGGAGGCTATTAAAAACTAATGTAAAAAAAAAATGTAAGCAGAGAGAATTTTGCATTATTGTGATGTCGGTGATATAGAAAATGAGAAGTTTGATAGTATGTGTACTTTTTATTTTATTTTTTCATGTACACATTTTTACATTATAAATATAGTAATTTGGGAATTGACAGGTAAAGTGCTTTTCAGACTTTAAGAAAATTGTTGTTGCTCTGAGAAATGCTGACAATATTTGATAAACATGTATATTTGAACTACTTTTTTCTCGGATCTCCCATTCTATTTATCAAAATAGCTGAGATTTGTTACTTGGTTTACCTATATTTACTTTGCTTGAAACCATTAGCCCCACCATAAATTTTGGTCACGAGCCGCCACTGCTGTACATCCAGTTTTAGTTTAACTATAGTTGTAAGACAGTTTTCAAATTTAAAAATTTTAAAATTAAATATATTACTATATATGATTTATAAAGTATAATATTAATATGCAAATTATGTATAAAAATATCTAAGAAAGTCATAGCAAAGCAGAAGAAAAATTTTGATCACGATCACAGTGGATTTTGCACTTATAATAGTGGTAACATAGTAAATGAATGATATCTTCTTCAAATATAGATATTGTGGTATCTTAAAAGGATATTTGCTTGAGGCCTGTTACCTATCAAAATTTTTATTTAATTCTTTTCAGAGGAAAACCATCAGATTGCAGTGTAATTGATAAATATTCGGTAATTATAAACTTTCGCTTTCAGCTAGTTTTTTTAAACATTAAAATTCGAAAAATATATGAATCTTCATGATTCTAGTTTCAAAATGTTACATTTAACTTCGGATTTATGAAAAAAAATAATATTTACAGTTTGATGCGTTGGATAGTGTGGTAGATGATTAAAAGAGCATATGAAAAATCAGTTTAATTCAGTTCAAAAATGTTGATCAGTATTAACGAATGACGCTAATTATACAACACTTTTTATATTCTTTCAGCACCCCCGCTCCCACCTGTCAATATTCTCTTTTTTTCATTTATATTTTATTTTTCATTCCATAAAATTCTTCAATCTTACTAATGAAAATTTACTCATGAGTAATCACCATTCACCACCCCCCACACCATCCCCCGCAACAAACAGCCACTATTATATTCTATTCATAAATCCAAAATCAAACCGAAGTTGAAAAAAAAATTGCAAAAAGGTTGACTTTTCAATTTTTTATGAGTAAAAATCCAGCTGATAGCGAAAGTGTATATGTAATTACCAAATATGCATTCATATATCTATGAATAACAAAAAGGTTCATATTTAACATTCCACACAAATATTTTCATAAAGAAATATATTAAGGTAGGTCATGTATACTATCTACATTATAGATCCTGATATATATCATTGAAGAATCTATTTTTATAATTACACTTGTATGTATGTGTACAAAATACCATATATACGATGTATACATACAATCATGTATATCGCATAAACAGCAAATTCATTGCATATAGTATTTACTATTATCTATTCTGCATAAGCAAGCAGCATGTTGTTATTCATGTCTACTATGTCATGTCTATTATGTACGAGTATGTATTAGAATTAGTTTTTACATCGCATTTAATGTTATACCAAAGACCAATATAATATACCATGATATAATATTGTTGGAAAAATGTTTTTTATTACATTTTTCCTACTCTTAACCCTTTTTTCATTTTCTGTAGAAATTCTACAGAAGCAGAAAAAAGGGTTAAAAGTCTTAAAAAAAAGGAAAGGTTTTATTTGAGGCCGAGCGGAGCCTTGTTGGAGGGAATTTAAATGAGGGATAAAATGAGGGAAATTTAATGAAATTAAAAGAAACTACTTACCCCTTTTTTTTTATGTTCCTTTTATTTTTATGTAAAAGAAAACTATTCGTTTCTTCGCAAAAACAAAAAAAAACAAAATTTATTACAAATTTTTCTTCTTTTTTTTTTACAAAAATCAAAAAAAAAAAAATTTAATTAAATTAGATTTTTATCTAATTAAAAAAAAATTAGAAAAGAAATGAAAA
This sequence comes from Villa cingulata, assembly GCA_951394055.1. Taxonomy (NCBI): domain Eukaryota; kingdom Metazoa; phylum Arthropoda; class Insecta; order Diptera; family Bombyliidae; genus Villa; species Villa cingulata. The sequence continues at coordinate 994,834 of OX596025.1, forward strand.
ATAAATTTAACTAAAAAAATCGTCTGACTAAAAAAGACTGAACTAACTAACTCACTCACTCAAAAAAAGAACTGCCTTCACTAAAAAAAAACGTGATGTATCGTGACAAAAAAAAAGAAAATCGATCTTCTGGAAGTTTCTATCAATTCGCCGAAAGATGACAACGTCAACGAATTGATAGAGACTTCCAGTGGAATGTGGAACAACTTTCTGCAACGAATGTCAACGAAATAAACGAAAGTGATTATAACGTTGACATTTGACGTTGCAGAAAGAAGAAGACCACATAAAATAAAAAAATAAAAAAATGTAAACAAAGTGGTGTCATCACAATGTTACAGGTAAGTATGACAATTATTTTAATTAAAATTATTTTAATTTAAATTAATTATTAATTAATCAATAACATTTTTCTTTTTTGCAGGTGGTGCAAATTTCCAACACGACCCCCCGTTTGAAGGCTCAAAGTTCCGACTGAGCATTTCGAGTGTCCAGACGTCACTGATAGGCCAGGATCACCTGAAAGAAAAGAGAAGAAAAACAGGCTTTCCGCAGTGAAAAGTTCTAGACACTTTAATAAAATAAAGCAATAAAAGAAAAGGCTCACTGGGTAGGAACGCGGAGAAGCGAGGAAAGGAAGAGTTCGGTTGCGTTGTATTACAGGAGCTGGACAATTACAGTGGACAATAAATATGCGATTGAAAGTTCGAGGCTTTAGAATACTCTACGTGATTAATCGTCGCCCCATATAAAACATCCCATTCCACTACCGTGCTCTAAATTGGCGAGAGAGGAGAAAGAAAGGCAAGTAGGTTTCCCAAATTTAGGAAGGTAGGTTTAGATGGTCTCCACAAATCGCTCTCCTGAATCCTCCTTTCGCAATGCAGTGGTTCTACAAGAAAAAAAACGCACTCAACTCACCAACGTCTCTGCCACTGTTTCAGCCCATCAATAGCCCAGCACCTCTTCGTTCTTTAAGCTTCAGAGCTAATGGACTTTCCATTCGCTATTTCCCCTTTGAGGTCCAATTGTTGTCCAATATGCTACAAAAACTTCCATTGTGTTTCTGCCACTGTCGCACATCGTGCCGAAGCGGAACAGTTGTCCGCAGTAGGTCTCCGCGATAGCCTAAACTATCCGGTCTTCTCTGATGAGCATACTTCTCCTCGAGTCTACCACAGTACGCTCAGGGGATTTCTACGCAGTGCCCTTGTGACATCGCATCTGCGTATCATGATTTCTGCATGCAATGTGGATGATGGGAAAATCGAATTTCTGAACTGTGTCTGTCCAGAAAGCTCGTAAGGGGCCCATCAACCACCCCAAAAATCATTACAACGCAGTAGGGGTCGATGTCTCACAAGGTAGGATCGAAAGAGCTAGGCAGCTTCCTTCGGACTACGCAGAAAATCTGTTACTCACTGGGCGTTTTACTGTGGGACTTGTTGACCTCATAGCCATCTTGGAGTCACCGCAGCACTGCTCCCGAAAAGTCACTTTCCTGCGACATTGATGGCTTCCCCTCAACAAAAGTTCCAATATTCACAGATGCATATTGGACAAGAAGTCCTCAAAAGTCCAGGAACGAATGAATGGACTGCCCAAATAGCCCGATAATGTGCCGCAGAGACCTCGCACAGGACCATTTCGATTAGGCACCGAAAAGAAGCAGGGACGTTAGTTAATTTAGAAGGCGGACTTCGTGAGAAGCGAAAAGAAAAGATCCATCTATTTCCTTCCAGTAGATTGTAGGGTACTGTATTGCATCTTGCCCTTTAATCCCTCTCACCACTACCTTTAGGGTATAGGAATCGTCTCCACAAGAAGAAGAGGGGAATAATGATAAAAGTTTTCAATCTGCAGGCCAAACCAGATAAAGGAAGGGTATAGATAAAATTTCCCCAAAAAAAAATCAAAATGTGAGAAACACCCTGTAATGGTTAAACACTATTCGCGTACAATTACTAGTTTTGCTTGCAGACAAGAAAATGATTACCCTGTTATGGAGCAGTCTGTGCAACACTGTAGTGGAAAATGTGCAAACATGAATATCTAAATTAAAAGAATAACAAAGGGTTAAAGAAGTAAAATTCAAAAGTTGTTACAAGTAAAAGATGAACAACAGTCTTAAGAAGAAGCAAGAAAGTTTGATAACAGGAAGGGAGTGGTACACTTTATGCGCACAGGATAGGTAGAAATTTCTACTAAAATGAAGCACTATAAAGAAAGGGACCACCTGTTACAAAAGAAAGTAGGCCTTTTGAAACAGAAAGGGTGTGGTATACTTTATAGGCAGCAAAAAAATCGAAATTTCAATTTTAGCACTAAAAAGAAAGGGACCACCTGTTACAAAAGAAAGTAGGCCTTTTGAAACAGAAAGGGTGTGGTACACTTTATAGGCAGCAAAAAATCGAAATTTCAACTTTAGCACTACAAAGAAAGGGACCACCTGTTACAAAAGAAGGTAGGCCTTTTGAAACAGAAAGGGTGTGGTATACTTTATAGGCAACAAAAAAATCGAAATTTCAATTTTAGCACTACAAAGAAAGGGACCACCTGTTACAAAAGAAAGTAGGCCTTTTGAAACAGAAAGGGTGTGGTACACTTTATAGGCAGCAAAAAAATCGAAATTTCAATTTTAGCACTACAAAGAAAGGGACCACCTGTTACAAAAGAAGGTAGGCCTTTTGAAACAGAAAGGGTGTGGTATACTTTATAGGCAGCAAAAAAATCGAAATTTCAATTTTAAGCGCGATAAAGAGAGGGACCACCCTGTTACCAAACAAAAAAATGATCTTCGTTAGGACTGAAGAGATCAAATTCACTTGTAACAAAAAGAATTTAGGGCACCCTGCAAAGCATTAAACACCCTGTTGCAAGAAAGTAAGAAACAGTTTTTAGATATTCCACTTGTTGCAAGAGGAATTTAGAACACCCTGTAGAATTCAATTTTAACTGATTTCATATAACCTTGGTTGAACTATGTACTACACGTGTATAACTGTATAACAAAACACGTGTATAACAAAAGAAAAGAAGTAAAAAAAATGAAATACACGTGTTTTATATAACGTTGTCCATAGAACAACCAAGATTATATAAAAAAAACAGAAAAAAAAAGAAATTAATGCACTGCACTGTTTTTTATAATTGCTCCCAAAAAAAAGGAAAAATCACAATATCCAATTATAATGGAACAACACAATAAAAGATTGTTGCCCCAAGTGTCCCTACTATACAACCTTTATGTACTTTTCAAGTACATAAAAAAAAACTATGCAAAAAAAAGAAAATTTATAAAATTTGTAACAAAAATGGTAAAAAGGAGAAAAAAAAAAAAAAAAAAAAAAGGAAGAAAAAGGGTAATAAGATCAGGTGGTGGTGGCAGGATCCTATTTCTAAGATCGATCGGAGCACCCACACCTGACACCAATGTTGGAAAAATGTTTTTTATTACATTTTTCCTACTCTTAACCCTTTTTTCATTTTCTGTAGAAATTCTACAGAAGCAGAAAAAAGGGTTAAAAGTCTTAAAAAAAAGGAAAGGTTTTATTTGAGGCCGAGCGGAGCCTTGTTGGAGGGAATTTAAATGAGGGATAAAATGAGGGAAATTTAATGAAATTAAAAGAAACTACTTACCCCTTTTTTTTTATGTTCCTTTTATTTTTATGTAAAAGAAAACTATTCGTTTCTTCGCAAAAACAAAAAAAAACAAAATTTATTACAAATTTTTCTTCTTTTTTTTTTACAAAAATCAAAAAAAAAAAAATTTAATTAAATTAGATTTTTATCTAATTAAAAAAAAATTAGAAAAGAAATGAAAAATAAATTTAACTAAAAAAATCGTCTGACTAAAAAAGACTGAACTAACTAACTCACTCACTCAAAAAAAGAACTGCCTTCACTAAAAAAAAACGTGATGTATCGTGACAAAAAAAAAGAAAATCGATCTTCTGGAAGTTTCTATCAATTCGCCGAAAGATGACAACGTCAACGAATTGATAGAGACTTCCAGTGGAATGTGGAACAACTTTCTGCAACGAATGTCAACGAAATAAACGAAAGTGATTATAACGTTGACATTTGACGTTGCAGAAAGAAGAAGACCACATAAAATAAAAAAATAAAAAAATGTAAACAAAGTGGTGTCATCACAATGTTACAGGTAAGTATGACAATTATTTTAATTAAAATTATTTTAATTTAAATTAATTATTAATTAATCAATAACATTTTTCTTTTTTGCAGGTGGTGCAAATTTCCAACACGACCCCCCGTTTGAAGGCTCAAAGTTCCGACTGAGCATTTCGAGTGTCCAGACGTCACTGATAGGCCAGGATCACCTGAAAGAAAAGAGAAGAAAAACAGGCTTTCCGCAGTGAAAAGTTCTAGACACTTTAATAAAATAAAGCAATAAAAGAAAAGGCTCACTGGGTAGGAACGCGGAGAAGCGAGGAAAGGAAGAGTTCGGTTGCGTTGTATTACAGGAGCTGGACAATTACAGTGGACAATAAATATGCGATTGAAAGTTCGAGGCTTTAGAATACTCTACGTGATTAATCGTCGCCCCATATAAAACATCCCATTCCACTACCGTGCTCTAAATTGGCGAGAGAGGAGAAAGAAAGGCAAGTAGGTTTCCCAAATTTAGGAAGGTAGGTTTAGATGGTCTCCACAAATCGCTCTCCTGAATCCTCCTTTCGCAATGCAGTGGTTCTACAAGAAAAAAAACGCACTCAACTCACCAACGTCTCTGCCACTGTTTCAGCCCATCAATAGCCCAGCACCTCTTCGTTCTTTAAGCTTCAGAGCTAATGGACTTTCCATTCGCTATTTCCCCTTTGAGGTCCAATTGTTGTCCAATATGCTACAAAAACTTCCATTGTGTTTCTGCCACTGTCGCACATCGTGCCGAAGCGGAACAGTTGTCCGCAGTAGGTCTCCGCGATAGCCTAAACTATCCGGTCTTCTCTGATGAGCATACTTCTCCTCGAGTCTACCACAGTACGCTCAGGGGATTTCTACGCAGTGCCCTTGTGACATCGCATCTGCGTATCATGATTTCTGCATGCAATGTGGATGATGGGAAAATCGAATTTCTGAACTGTGTCTGTCCAGAAAGCTCGTAAGGGGCCCATCAACCACCCCAAAAATCATTACAACGCAGTAGGGGTCGATGTCTCACAAGGTAGGATCGAAAGAGCTAGGCAGCTTCCTTCGGACTACGCAGAAAATCTGTTACTCACTGGGCGTTTTACTGTGGGACTTGTTGACCTCATAGCCATCTTGGAGTCACCGCAGCACTGCTCCCGAAAAGTCACTTTCCTGCGACATTGATGGCTTCCCCTCAACAAAAGTTCCAATATTCACAGATGCATATTGGACAAGAAGTCCTCAAAAGTCCAGGAACGAATGAATGGACTGCCCAAATAGCCCGATAATGTGCCGCAGAGACCTCGCACAGGACCATTTCGATTAGGCACCGAAAAGAAGCAGGGACGTTAGTTAATTTAGAAGGCGGACTTCGTGAGAAGCGAAAAGAAAAGATCCATCTATTTCCTTCCAGTAGATTGTAGGGTACTGTATTGCATCTTGCCCTTTAATCCCTCTCACCACTACCTTTAGGGTATAGGAATCGTCTCCACAAGAAGAAGAGGGGAATAATGATAAAAGTTTTCAATCTGCAGGCCAAACCAGATAAAGGAAGGGTATAGATAAAATTTCCCCAAAAAAAAATCAAAATGTGAGAAACACCCTGTAATGGTTAAACACTATTCGCGTACAATTACTAGTTTTGCTTGCAGACAAGAAAATGATTACCCTGTTATGGAGCAGTCTGTGCAACACTGTAGTGGAAAATGTGCAAACATGAATATCTAAATTAAAAGAATAACAAAGGGTTAAAGAAGTAAAATTCAAAAGTTGTTACAAGTAAAAGATGAACAACAGTCTTAAGAAGAAGCAAGAAAGTTTGATAACAGGAAGGGAGTGGTACACTTTATGCGCACAGGATAGGTAGAAATTTCTACTAAAATGAAGCACTATAAAGAAAGGGACCACCTGTTACAAAAGAAAGTAGGCCTTTTGAAACAGAAAGGGTGTGGTATACTTTATAGGCAGCAAAAAAATCGAAATTTCAATTTTAGCACTAAAAAGAAAGGGACCACCTGTTACAAAAGAAAGTAGGCCTTTTGAAACAGAAAGGGTGTGGTACACTTTATAGGCAGCAAAAAATCGAAATTTCAACTTTAGCACTACAAAGAAAGGGACCACCTGTTACAAAAGAAGGTAGGCCTTTTGAAACAGAAAGGGTGTGGTATACTTTATAGGCAACAAAAAAATCGAAATTTCAATTTTAGCACTACAAAGAAAGGGACCACCTGTTACAAAAGAAAGTAGGCCTTTTGAAACAGAAAGGGTGTGGTACACTTTATAGGCAGCAAAAAAATCGAAATTTCAATTTTAGCACTACAAAGAAAGGGACCACCTGTTACAAAAGAAGGTAGGCCTTTTGAAACAGAAAGGGTGTGGTATACTTTATAGGCAGCAAAAAAATCGAAATTTCAATTTTAAGCGCGATAAAGAGAGGGACCACCCTGTTACCAAACAAAAAAATGATCTTCGTTAGGACTGAAGAGATCAAATTCACTTGTAACAAAAAGAATTTAGGGCACCCTGCAAAGCATTAAACACCCTGTTGCAAGAAAGTAAGAAACAGTTTTTAGATATTCCACTTGTTGCAAGAGGAATTTAGAACACCCTGTAGAATTCAATTTTAACTGATTTCATATAACCTTGGTTGAACTATGTACTACACGTGTATAACTGTATAACAAAACACGTGTATAACAAAAGAAAAGAAGTAAAAAAAATGAAATACACGTGTTTTATATAACGTTGTCCATAGAACAACCAAGATTATATAAAAAAAACAGAAAAAAAAAGAAATTAATGCACTGCACTGTTTTTTATAATTGCTCCCAAAAAAAAGGAAAAATCACAATATCCAATTATAATGGAACAACACAATAAAAGATTGTTGCCCCAAGTGTCCCTACTATACAACCTTTATGTACTTTTCAAGTACATAAAAAAAAACTATGCAAAAAAAAGAAAATTTATAAAATTTGTAACAAAAATGGTAAAAAGGAGAAAAAAAAAAAAAAAAAAAAAAAAAAGGAAGAAAAAGGGTAATAAGATCAGGTGGTGGTGGCAGGATCCTATTTCTAAGATCGATCGGAGCACCCACACCTGACACCAATGTTGGAAAAATGTTTTTTATTACATTTTTCCTACTCTTAACCCTTTTTTCATTTTCTGTAGAAATTCTACAGAAGCAGAAAAAAGGGTTAAAAGTCTTAAAAAAAAAGGAAAGGTTTTATTTGAGGCCGAGCGGAGCCTTGTTGGAGGGAATTTAAATGAGGGATAAAATGAGGGAAATTTAATGAAATTAAAAGAAACTACTTACCCCTTTTTTTTTTATGTTCCTTTTATTTTTATGTAAAAGAAAACTATTCGTTTCTTCGCAAAAACAAAAAAAAACAAAATTTATTACAAATTTTTCTTTTTTTTTTTTACAAAAATCAAAAAAAAAAAATTTAATTAAATTAGATTTTTATCTAATTAAAAAAAAATTAGAAAAGAAATGAAAAATAAATTTAACTAAAAAAATCGTCTGACTAAAAAAGACTGAACTAACTAACTCACTCACTCAAAAAAAGAACTGCCTTCACTAAAAAAAAAACGTGATGTATCGTGACAAAAAAAAAGAAAATCGATCTTCTGGAAGTTTCTATCAATTCGCCGAAAGATGACAACGTCAACGAATTGATAGAGACTTCCAGTGGAATGTGGAACAACTTTCTGCAACGAATGTCAACGAAATAAACGAAAGTGATTATAACGTTGACATTTGACGTTGCAGAAAGAAGAAGACCACATAAAATAAAAAAATAAAAAAATGTAAACAAAGTGGTGTCATCACAATGTTACAGGTAAGTATGACAATTATTTTAATTAAAATTATTTTAATTTAAATTAATTATTAATTAATCAATAACATTTTTCTTTTTTGCAGGTGGTGCAAATTTCCAACACGACCCCCCGTTTGAAGGCTCAAAGTTCCGACTGAGCATTTCGAGTGCCCAGACGTCACTGATAGGCCAGGATCACCTGAAAGAAAAGAGAAGAAAAACAGGCTTTCCGCAGTGAAAAGTTCTAGACACTTTAATAAAATAAAGCAATAAAAGAAAAGGCTCACTGGGTAGGAACGCGGAGAAGCGAGGAAAGGAAGAGTTCGGTTGCGTTGTATTACAGGAGCTGGACAATTACAGTGGACAATAAATATGCGATTGAAAGTTCGAGGCTTTAGAATACTCTACGTGATTAATCGTCGCCCCATATAAAACATCCCATTCCACTACCGTGCTCTAAATTGGCGAGAGAGGAGAAAGAAAGGCAAGTAGGTTTCCCAAATTTAGGAAGGTAGGTTTAGATGGTCTCCACAAATCGCTCTCCTGAATCCTCCTTTCGCAATGCAGTGGTTCTACAAGAAAAAAAACGCACTCAACTCACCAACGTCTCTGCCACTGTTTCAGCCCATCAATAGCCCAGCACCTCTTCGTTCTTTAAGCTTCAGAGCTAATGGACTTTCCATTCGCTATTTCCCCTTTGAGGTCCAATTGTTGTCCAATATGCTACAAAAACTTCCATTGTGTTTCTGCCACTGTCGCACATCGTGCCGAAGCGGAACAGTTGTCCGCAGTAGGTCTCCGCGATAGCCTAAACTATCCGGTCTTCTCTGATGAGCATACTTCTCCTCGAGTCTACCACAGTACGCTCAGGGGATTTCTACGCAGTGCCCTTGTGACATCGCATCTGCGTATCATGATTTCTGCATGCAATGTGGATGATGGGAAAATCGAATTTCTGAACTGTGTCTGTCCAGAAAGCTCGTAAGGGGCCCATCAACCACCCCAAAAATCATTACAACGCAGTAGGGGTCGATGTCTCACAAGGTAGGATCGAAAGAGCTAGGCAGCTTCCTTCGGACTACGCAGAAAATCTGTTACTCACTGGGCGTTTTACTGTGGGACTTGTTGACCTCATAGCCATCTTGGAGTCACCGCAGCACTGCTCCCGAAAAGTCACTTTCCTGCGACATTGATGGCTTCCCCTCAACAAAAGTTCCAATATTCACAGATGCATATTGGACAAGAAGTCCTCAAAAGTCCAGGAACGAATGAATGGACTGCCCAAATAGCCCGATAATGTGCCGCAGAGACCTCGCACAGGACCATTTCGATTAGGCACCGAAAAGAAGCAGGGACGTTAGTTAATTTAGAAGGCGGACTTCGTGAGAAGCGAAAAGAAAAGATCCATCTATTTCCTTCCAGTAGATTGTAGGGTACTGTATTGCATCTTGCCCTTTAATCCCTCTCACCACTACCTTTAGGGTATAGGAATCGTCTCCACAAGAAGAAGAGGGGAATAATGATAAAAGTTTTCAATCTGCAGGCCAAACCAGATAAAGAAAGGGTATAGATAAAATTTCCCCAAAAAAAAATCAAAATGTGAGAAACACCCTGTAATGGTTAAACACTATTCGCGTACAATTACTAGTTTTGCTTGCAGACAAGAAAATGATTACCCTGTTATGGAGCAGTCTGTGCAACACTGTAGTGGAAAATGTGCAAACATGAATATCTAAATTAAAAGAATAACAAAGGGTTAAAGAAGTAAAATTCAAAAGTTGTTACAAGTAAAAGATGAACAACAGTCTTAAGAAGAAGCAAGAAAGTTTGATAACAGGAAGGGAGTGGTACACTTTATGCGCACAGGATAGGTAGAAATTTCTACTAAAATGAAGCACTATAAAGAAAGGGACCACCTGTTACAAAAGAAAGTAGGCCTTTTGAAACAGAAAGGGTGTGGTATACTTTATAGGCAGCAAAAAAATCGAAATTTCAATTTTAGCACTAAAAAGAAAGGGACCACCTGTTACAAAAGAAAGTAGGCCTTTTGAAACAGAAAGGGTGTGGTACACTTTATAGGCAGCAAAAAATCGAAATTTCAACTTTAGCACTACAAAGAAAGGGACCACCTGTTACAAAAGAAGGTAGGCCTTTTGAAACAGAAAGGGTGTGGTATACTTTATAGGCAACAAAAAAATCGAAATTTCAATTTTAGCACTACAAAGAAAGGGACCACCTGTTACAAAAGAAAGTAGGCCTTTTGAAACAGAAAGGGTGTGGTACACTTTATAGGCAGCAAAAAAATCGAAATTTCAATTTTAGCACTACAAAGAAAGGGACCACCTGTTACAAAAGAAGGTAGGCCTTTTGAAACAGAAAGGGTGTGGTATACTTTATAGGCAGCAAAAAAATCGAAATTTCAATTTTAAGCGCGATAAAGAGAGGGACCACCCTGTTACCAAACAAAAAAATGATCTTCGTTAGGACTGAAGAGATCAAATTCACTTGTAACAAAAAGAATTTAGGGCACCCTGCAAAGCATTAAACACCCTGTTGCAAGAAAGTAAGAAACAGTTTTTAGATATTCCACTTGTTGCAAGAGGAATTTAGAACACCCTGTAGAATTCAATTTTAACTGATTTCATATAGCCTTGGTTGAACTATGTACTACACGTGTATAACTGTATAACAAAACACGTGTATAACAAAAGAAAAGAAGTAAAAAAAATGAAATACACGTGTTTTATATAACGTTGTCCATAGAACAACCAAGATTATATAAAAAAAACAGAAAAAAAAAAAATTAATGCACTGCACTGTTTTTTATAATTGCTCCCAAAAAAAAAGGAAAAATCACAATATCCAATTATAATGGAACAACACAATAAAAGATTGTTGCCCCAAGTGTCCCTACTATACAACCTTTATGTACTTTTCAAGTACATAAAAAAAAACTATGCAAAAAAAAGAAAATTTATAAAATTTGTAACAAAAATGGTAAAAAGGAGAAAAAAAAAAAAAAAAAAAAAAAAGGAAGAAAAAGGGTAATAAGATCAGGTGGTGGTGGCAGGATCCTATTTCTAAGATCGATCGGAGCACCCCACACCTGACACCAATGTTGGAAAAATGTTTTTTATTACATTTTTCCTACTCTTAACCCTTTTTTCATTTTCTGTAGAAATTCTACAGAAGCAGAAAAAAGGGTTAAAAGTCTTAAAAAAAAGGAAAGGTTTTATTTGAGGCCGAGCGGAGCCTTGTTGGAGGGAATTTAAATGAGGGATAAAATGAGGGAAATTTAATGAAATTAAAAGAAACTACTTACCCCTTTTTTTTTATGTTCCTTTTATTTTTATGTAAAAGAAAACTATTCGTTTCTTCGCAAAAACAAAAAAAAACAAAATTTATTACAAATTTTTCTTTTTTTTTTTTTACAAAAATCAAAAAAAAAAAAAATTTAATTAAATTAGATTTTTATCTAATTAAAAAGAAATTAGAAAAGAAATGAAAAATAAATTTAACTAAAAAAATCGTCTGACTAAAAAAGACTGAACTAACTAACTCACTCACTCAAAAAAAGAACTGCCTTCACTAAAAAAAACGTGATGTATCGTGACAAAAAAAAAGAAAATCGATCTTCTGGAAGTTTCTATCAATTCGCCGAAAGATGACAACGTCAACGAATTGATAGAGACTTCCAGTGGAATGTGGAACAACTTTCTGCAACGAATGTCAACGAAATAAACGAAAGTGATTATAACGTTGACATTTGACGTTGCAGAAAGAAGAAGACCACATAAAATAAAAAAATAAAAAAATGTAAACAAAGTGGTGTCATCACAATGTTACAGGTAAGTATGCCAATTATTTTAATTAAAATTATTTTAATTTAAATTAATTATTAATTAATCAATAACATTTTTCTTTTTTGCAGGTGGTGCAAATTTCCAACAATATATTTTATATATCGGGCTTTGGTTATATCAAACTTGTTTATTCATGTTATATGCTTTATGTATGTATGTGTACGAGATCGTCTTCAATTCAATATGAAGCCTTACATATCCTTATGCACGAGCATAAACCATACATGGAAAATAAATATGTATATATGATCAAAATCTCTCAAAAATATTCAAATTTATATTTATATGTTCCAGCCAATGATATTCATTTATTTTATTTTCAATACTCAAAATATACATTTACATATAAATAACACTTATATGTGTGGAATTTCATATGAATTAAATGTACATTTTAAATAGCATTGTGTATTGTTTAGTGCTGCAAAACATTGACAGGTGTGCAGGTGTTCATTTCATTTGTGAGAGCAAATATTTATAATAAATTATAACAAATTCGAAACACTATGGTCCGTCTACACAATTAGTTTTGATAACTCGCTTTACAAAAACAATTCCATTATATCACAGACTGTCAGACACATTTATTGAAATCATTATAATTGTGTACAGGGTACATAACTAAAAGCAATTCGAAAAATTTTGAAAAACTTTTTTGATTTTGATGAAGCTTTTTCGATCTTTATCATATATGTGAGTGTGTTGTTTTTGGAAAAATTACCAATTACACTAAAAAGAAAATCTATTGAGAAGAACTACTATTATCTTTGACATACATATATGCGCAGTATTGCTGCTACATGTACTATGCACAATATGCACTATACTGCACTTATGTACAGTAGGTTTGAAAACTAGGGTGTTTTCAATGATTCAAGCTTGACTTCGCCAACTTGAGATCAAATGTACAAGCTTGCCGCCAATTTGATTATCTTGCATAGTCAAGATTTTTTGAATCTTTGAACATAATCCACCATTTGTTAGATTTTTCGTGTTACCATATATTAGTTTTTTAACAAATAACAGATGTTACGTTTTTTTATTTTTTTATATGTTGAGAATAAATTATAAAACTTTGCTTTCACTTCATTTCATCCCTCAAAATCATCATCCATAGAACATTTTTTTTACGTTTGAAATGATGAAATGATTTTCCATTGAAATACGTTTTTCAATTAATAATTTTATCTGGGCCGCGGTCCATTGAGATGAACCATTTTCATTACACCTAAAAGAAATGTATTAAAATTAGGTATTTAATTTTCACGCGTTGAAAATTTAATTAATTTTTATTTTATTAATACTTACTCAAATTCTGTATCCATTTTAAATAATTAAAAAAAAAAATTAATAAATCACATCAACTCAACAACTTCACTTTTGTAATTGACAGATAACAAAAATATTAAAAAAAAAATACAAATGGTAACACGTATTTCTTTCGTCTTGAAAATCTGAAGAACAAAGTACTTTTTCACCTTGTTCAACTTGCCGCCAGTTGATGTCAAACTTGATTAAATGAACACAAGGCATACGCCAGCTTGCTTCTTTGAACACTGGGCGAACTCAAGTTTGCGACAAACTTGAATCATTGAAAACACTCCTAATTATTAAAAAGTACCTACTATATTTCATCGATTCTGATATGAAAAAGAATTTACATAAATTTTTATGATATTATATAAGTAATAGTCGTATTTAATTTGAAGTATTTCTGAGAAAAAGGAACGCAGTTGCAAATATGAAATAAAACAGACATTGCTAATTAAAGAGATTGTGATATGCATATCAAATATTTTAAAATCTTAAAATGACTGAGGCCCAGTTTCACAAAGAATAGATAAATTATTTATTCCAAAGCTTTCGCTATCCATAGAATAAATCTAGAGTTTAAGCCTATTTTGCGTTTCACAAACGTTGGATAAGTTAATCTATAGATAAATCTATAGGTTATTTTAACTTCATGATTTCTGCAGGTTAAAATGCTTATCTATAGATAAATGGAAAGTTCAATTGACATTTATCCACTGTACTGGTAAAAGTATATGTTTAATTATTATTGAATTGTGTTTGATCCAAGTTTTATATTAAAAAACCATTTAAATTTTAAAAATAATATATAAAAAATAAATAAAGTGTTTTTGATTGAAGTTTTATACTAAAACACTATTTGAATTTTAAAAATAATATACATAAAATAAATAGATTGTAAAATAGAAAAAAAAGTGAAATATATATATACAGTGTCAGACAAAACTATAGCAACTTTTTTTCAAATTTCAATTTTTTGTGTTTGGATGGCAATATGTAACAGAAAATTGAAATAACATCAAAAAAATTTATATACCCAAGTAGATTAACATGATTTTTATTAAATCACAAAATTTCACAGTTGTGTAATGGCTGTACAAATTTCTATAACAATTCAATTGAAGTTAGTGTTTTACAACCTAATGACAAAACTATAGCAACTACATAATATGATTGTTAATTCAAACTGAAAACTTGCTTCTTATCTCTTCTAACAGTTTTTTTTTTGTTTTTGGATCATAGTAACCAGTTAATACAAACTTAATTATTATGGCAATTTCAGCAAGACAATGATCCCAAACACAAGTCCAGGCTTGTAACTGATTGGTTACAAACCAATGGAGTTCGTGTTTTAGAGTGGCCCGCCCAATCACCAGATCTAAATCCCATAGAAAATTTATGGGAACTCGTAGATCGACAAATAAGAACAGAAAACTACACAAAAGATGCACTTTTCACTGCAATAGAACGCGAATGGAATAGAATATCGCCTGGTATACTCAAGAACTTAATTGAATCCATGCCACGTAGATGCTATGAAGTCATCAAAAATAAAGGATATCCAACAAAATATTAAGCTTTGGATCACCTTTATATGTGAAAATTAAATTATAAGATAGGAAATAGAAATTTTTTAAAAGTTGCTATAGTTTTGTCATTAGGTTGTAAAACACTAACTTCAATTGAATTGTTATAGAAATTTGTACAGCCATTACACAACTGTGAAATTTTGTGATTTAATAAAAATCATGTTAATCTACTTGGGTATATAAATTTTTTTGATGTTATTTCAATTTTCTGTTACATATTGCCATCCAAACACAAAAAATTGAAATTTGAAAAAAAAGTTGCTATAGTTTTGTCTGACACTGTATGTATATACGAGTATATACAACGTATATAGTGTTTTGTTTGAAAAATGTCGTCAGTATCTTCAGTGAGTTCAGTATCATCTCCATCTGTTTCTACAGATAGTTTTGATTCAGATACCTCACAGGATTCTAGTGAAGGCAATATTCAGTGTTCATGTAGATTTTATTCAAGATTTTTGAGAGCACGAACGGACCCATTTCAAAAATACGACAGGGGACAATTCAAAGCAAGGTTTAGATTGTCCAAACAGGCCGTACTTCTTTTATATAATAAAATTCAAATCCACCTTACACCACAAACGTTAAGGAGTTTTTCAATATCAGCGATGGATTTCCGTTCTGTGATACGATAAAATGATAACACTTTATGACGGTATCACTAAAAATGTGATTCTCGTTTAGTAAAATAGAAACAAGTCTCAAAAATTTATCATACGCGAAGAATTTTTATCACCAACTTTTTGACGGTGATAAATTTGTAAATCGAGTGATATAATGGTGAGATAATATAATTTTTTAGTAGAAATAATTTTGAAAAGAAATCAAAAATTTGTATTTTTATTAAATATTCTATATTTTTTATTGTTATTATTATTTTTTTTTCATTTATTTATGTAGAATATGCAATTACTAATTTCTAATATAAGTAACGCCATCTACATGTAAAAGAATTAAATGTATTTAATTAATCAATTATATATTTTTGTAACTATTAATCATTCATTATGTATTGACAGATATAGCTATCTCACTTTTATATTAGGTATCTATCAGATGACATTTTATATGTACAATAAAAACCTTACTTTATATACTGCGTTAAATTCAACAGGTTATGGGCCCAGACCGTATGGAAATTTTAATCTTTAAAAATCTAAAATTTTAATAGTAATCGGTGCATTTTGAAGTTTAAAATTTTAATAATTATGTCGGTAGTGACGGGTAACGTGAAGTTACAAAATTTTGAACTTCTCAATAAAGAGAATTTTAGTACATGGAAGATCCACGTTGAGGCTATACTAGTTAAAAATGATAGCTGGGACTATGTCGTTGGAAATAAGGTGAGACCAACGATTGAAAGTGGTACAAAAGAAGCTGGATCTAGAGAAGCAGCAATGGTCTGGGATGTTGCAGATAGGAAAGCAAAAGCTGACCTAGTTCTGCCGATGAGTTCGTCAGTTTTAAGTGAAATAAAAGGTTGTGAAACCTTAAAATCTGTATGGGATAAGTTGCATGCAGTATTTCAGTCCAAAGGGCCTGCAAGAAAGGCGAATTTATTAAAGCAGCTGGTGGTCAAAAAGGCTAAAGATGATGATGATATACGAGAACACCTTAGTAAATTTTTTGAAGCCGTGGATAAGCTGAAAGACATTGGTCTTGAAATAAATAATGATTTGTTAAGTATACTTCTCTTATATAGTTTACCTGAATGTTTTGAAAGTTTTAGGATTGCAATGGAATCAAGAGATGATCTTCCGGCAGCTGAAATTTTAAAAGTAAAAATACTTGAAGAATTTGATCGACAAAGTTCTAAGGACACTATTGTCATATCAAATGCTTTACTAGCGAAGAAAGAAGAAAAACCCAAAAGAAAATCGAATAAGAATAAAATTCAATGCTTCAAATGTCATAAATTTGGTCATAAAGCTTTTCAATGTAGAAAAGACCATAAATCGTCAGTAGCTGAAGAAGCATTCAGCGTAATTGAAAATAATACATCTTTTAGGTGGTGTTTAGACAGTGGCGCTACGTCTCATATGTGTGCACAAAGAGACCAGTTTATTTCAATGCGAAAAACTTCATTGACCAAATTAAATTTAGCAAGCAATTCATCAGCTATTGTAGAAGGTGTTGGGGATATAAGAATTGTTTCGTCAGCTGGTAGTCAAATAAAATTACGCGACACATTATATGTTCCCGATTTGAGAATGAATTTATTGTCGGTGACAAAGATTACAGATAGTGGATATAAAATAATTTTTAAAAGGAATGAAGCTGTTGTAAAAAATAATGAGAATAAGGTGATAATGGTGGCTAAGAAAATTGATAAATTATATATTGTGCTTGAAAAAAATTATGAAGAATATGCTAATGTGACTGAAATTGCAAAAAATTATTTGAAAGAAATTCATATGAAATTTGGACATGTTAATTATAACACTATAAAGAACATGATAAAGAAAAAATTAGTTAACGGCTTGAAATGTTTGAATCCTGAAAATTTAAAATATGATCAATGTAAAATATGTCTGGAAGGTAAATTATGTAAACAACCGTTTCCAAAAGTGAGTACGAGTAGAAGTAATAAGGTTCTTGAAATAATCCATAGTGACATTTGTGGTCCAATGAAGGTTCAATCACACGGCGGTGCTAGATATTTTGCCACCTTTATTGACGATAAGACTAGATATTGTCATGTTTATTTCTTAAAGAATAAAAGTGATATTTTTAACACTTTCAAAGAATATAAAGCCTACGTAGAAAATCAGACTGGAAACAGAATCAAAATAATAAGAACAGATAATGCAAAAGAATATTGTAGTCAAGAGTTTACAAACTTCCTGGTATCAAATGGAATTTTTCATCAGCTTAGTGCTGCCTACACACCTGAACAGAATGGTGTAGTTGAGAGAAAGAATAGGACGCTGGTGGAATTAGCACGATGTATGTTAATCCAGTCTGGTCTTCCTCTTAATTTTTGGGCAGAAGCAGTTAACACTGCCAACTACATTCGAAACAGGTGTTCATCGAGATCAATTGAAGGTGAAGTTCCATATTTCTTGTCGTTTAATAGAAGACCATCTGTAAAACATTTTCAAATATTTGGAGCTCATGCATACGTTTTACAAAAGGATGGTAAGAGATCTAAATTTGATTCGAAATCTAAATTACATTTATTCGTAGGCTATAGTGAACAAACTAAAGGTTATCGATTGTGGTCACCAACGGAAAAGAAAATTATTAAAAGTCGTGATGTTGTGTTCTTCAACGAAGAAGAAATTAGAAATAATTCTATTATTCAAGTGGAAAATGATGACATACAATCGTCAAATATAAATAATAAAGCGGAAAATCAAATGAAGAATGAAATCCTGTTAGATAAAAAGGAAATAAACATAATTCAAGATGAACCACAAATTAAGAATGAACAAATTTTAGAAGATTTAGAACATGAAGAAAAAGAAAATGAAAATGACATATTTTTTACTCCACAAAAAAGAGGTCCTGGAAGACCTAAAGTGATTAAATCTGGTTTCAGAGGTAGACCTCGAAAAATTTATCAAATGCAACAATATAATGAATGCAGTGATTCAGATTCTTCACCAGAAATGGCATCACTGGCAACTTTTGATCCACAAACAGTTGCTGAAGCAGTTGAAAGCAATGAAGCAAATGAATGGAAAGCTGCTATGAAAACAGAACTCGAGTCTCATATTAAAAATAGAACCTGGTTGTTAGTTGATAGAACAGTAGATCAAAAGGTAATTGGATGTCGATGGGTATTCAACACCAAATATAAGAGTGATGGAAAAGTAGAAAGAAAGAAAGCAAGACTTGTAGCTAAAGGTTGCAGTCAACGTCCTGGAATAGATTTTCTAGATACTTATGCTCCAGTTATGAGATACTCAACATTGAGATTACTACTTACGCTGGCAGTTAAATGGAAGATGATGTTACATCAACCAGATGTCACGACAGCTTTTTTAAATGGTGAAATTGAAGAAGAAGTGTTTATGCAACCTCCAGAATTACTGACATCCTTAACCGGTATCGACACTACAAACAAGGTGTGTTTACTAAAGAAATCATTGTACGGTTTACGTCAGGCAAGTAGACAATGGTATATGAAATTACACGGTATGCTGGTTCAGCATGGACTCCAACCGATGAAAAGTGATCCATGTATATATATGACCACAAACAATAAAGAGTTAATGATAGTGGCAATCTACGTTGATGATTTAATAGTCGCTGGTAAAAATGAAAACATTATCAACCAATTTAAAAACAATATTAGCAGTTGTTTCGAAGTCAGAGACTTGGGATGTTTGAAATATTTTCTGGGTATAGAAATAGATGTCAGAAAAGATTACATCACTATGAAACAATCGAGATATATACAACAAGTACTAAATAAATTTAGTATGTCAAATGCCAATAGTGTAGCAACACCAGTGGAAGTCAATTTAAAGTTGACAAAAAGATGTGATGAAAATACAGATTATACGAAGTTGCCATATCAGAATTTGATTGGATATCTATTATATTTATCAACCGTTTCAAGACCGGACATTACCTATGCTGTGAATTATCTAAGTCAATTCAATAATTGTTATGATAACAGACACTGGGTAGCAGCAAAAAGAATACTTAGATACTTGAAAGGAACAATAAATTATGGACTTCGATTTATACATGATGGTAGTGAAATACAAGGATTCGCAGATGCAGATTGGGCGTCGAATATAACAGATAGAAAATCATATACCGGCTTCATATTTAAATTTGGCAACTCAGCAATTTCTTGGAACACACGCAAGCAACCAACTGTTGCTTTGTCGTCAGCTGAAGCAGAATTTATGAGTATCACAGATGCAGCTAAAGAAGCACTTTACTTGCGAAATTTTTTAAAGGAAATCGGATATCCAACAATAGCACCAACAATTATTTTCAACGACAATTTAAGCGCACAGAACATCGCAATGAATCCTATATTACATGCTAGGACAAAACATATTGATATACGCCTATATTTTCTGCGAGATGCAATTAAGGAAGAAAAAATAAGAATCGAATATATGGAATCAGCTGAAATGATTGCAGACGTGTTTACCAAAGGTTTAGCAAAAACAAAGTTTGAATATTTGTTGGATAAAATATGTTACGAAAATTGTAATTGAGGGGGAGTTTGTAGAATATGCAATTACTAATTTCTAATATAAGTAACGCCATCTACATGTAAAAGAATTAAATGTATTTAATTAATCAATTATATATTTTTGTAACTATTAATCATTCATTATGTATTGACAGATATAGCTATCTCACTTTTATATTAGGTATCTATCAGATGACATTTTATATGTACAATAAAAACCTTACTTTATATACTGCGTTAAATTCAACAATTTATTTATTTATTTATTTATTATAAATAAAAAAACTAAAATTAAGTCAAATGTACATACGATAATAATATTTAAATAAAATTATAATAATTATAATATTTCAATATTTTTATTTAATTAAACTTACATTATAAACAATAAACAATTCGTCTGACTGCCAGAGAAATACAAGTATGTATTAACGTATCTTGAAATTTGAATTTTTAAATTCAAAATTTGAAAATATATATGGATTTGACATTTGCATTATGTATATAACAAAGATAATAGTAGTTCTTCTCAATAGATTTTCTTTTTAGTGTAAGTGGTAATTTTTCCAAAAACAACACACTCACATATATGATAAAGATCGAAAAAGCTTCATCAAAATCAAAAAAGTTTTTCAAAATTTTTCGAATTGCTTTTAGTTATGTACCCTGTACACAATTATAATCATTTCAATAAATGTGTCTGACAGTCTGTGATATAATGGAATTGTTTTTGTAAATCGAGTTATCAAAACTAATTGTGTAGACGGACCATAGTGTTTCGAATTTGTTCTCATTTATTTTAAATATTTGCTCTCACTAAATGAAATGAACACCTGTCAATGTTTTGCAGCACTGAACAATACACAATGCTATTTAAAATGTACATTTAATTCATATGATATTCCACACATATAAGTGTTATTTATATGTAAATGTATATTTTGAGTATTGAAAATAAAATAAATGAATATCATTGGCTGGAACATATAAATATAAATTTGAACATTTTTGAGAGATTTTGATCATATATATTTTTTTTCCATGTATGGTTTATGCTCGTGCATAAGGATACGTAAGGATCCATATTGAATTGAAGACGATCTCGTACACATACATACATAAAGCATATAACATGAATAAACAAGTTTGATATAACTGTAGCGGCTATTAATTATAATATATGTACACAATTTGTTATATACATAAAGTATGTAACATTGTATAATACCTGCTACATTGCATCATACTCACTCAATGATAAGAGATGAGAATATTCGAATTTACAATAAGAAATAAAATAGTAAGTAGTTAGGTAAAATTAATTATTTTAGTAGGTAGTCAACTTTTATATAAATAACAAGTATAAGATTAAAAAACGTATTTCACATTAAAAATACATATTTTATTTTATTCGTTTACCCTACACTTACATTGGTGACCCCGAGTTTAAAAAATTATTAAAAAGTTGAATATTAAAAATTTTTATCACAAATTAATTTAAAATAAAATTAAAAATAATTCCGGCAAAATATATTTAAAAATAGTTCCGGTTAAAATATTTTTTTTTTTCTCTGAGTGAAACCAGTTCACTACAAAATAATTTGTTAAACACGTGTAAAAATCACATTATTATCATCATAATACGAGGTCCAATTATAACACAAAAATACATAAAAAATCAAAATCTACCTACAGCAAGGACTCATCAGGATCATTAAATTGTGATTTTCCACACAGGGATCATAAGATTTTAGCGGATTTCAACCACCACGAGGCTGAAGAACCACGCAAAACCACATGGGATTCAACGTTATCAACATCATCATATATTATTATATATATTTTTAAATTAAATAAAGTATTGTAATAAATAAGTATATTGAATGTTAATTTTTCTGTAAAAAATTCTGATTATTTAAAAATTTAAAAAAAATTATAGCCAGATAAATAATTAACATTGAAAGTAATGCGTGCATACATACATACATTAAAATTCATGTAAGTGCATTGTCTTTTCTATTATTCTAACAAATTTTTGAAAATTTTATTCAGTTCAAATTAACATTGAAAATACTGTGTGCATACATACATATATGAAAACAGGTATATACAATATTTTATGGATACATATTTTCAAAATTTCATGAAATATAATAAAATAGAATGTTTCAAAATTTTTCATGAAATATATTGTGTAATATATTTCATGATGTATATATACATATATATATATTAAAACATACATATTTCAAAATTTTTCATTTTTTTTTTTTTTAAGTGAAAATATTAAAATAATAGATTAAATTCGATTTATACAGATAACAACACAAAAAAAAAACGGTGAACAATTTTAACATTTTTTTTACATAATACATAATACCAAAGAATGTTTAACTACTTAGTAGATATAAATTCTTTGATAATACGTTATATCGGTACATGAAAAACAACATTTTTTTTTAAAAAAAAATACATAATACCATAATACGTTATATGCGTACATAAAAACAATAAAGTGTAGGTTAAACGATATGATTATTGAACATGCAAGTTAAACGTTACAATTATTGGCATACAACTTTTTACTCAAATTAGTGTAAACATTACAATTATTGTACATACAACTTTTTACTCAAATTAGTGTGAACACTACAGTTGTTGTACATGTGATTTCTAATATAACCAGTGCTGCTTCGATTATTACGCAATCGTGCACGCGCACAATTTATAAAACGTTAACATTTTGGTTTGGTTTTTTCTTTTTTGTTTCTTTTAAAGGTTAATTTTGATAACTTAATATTTAGTTTTGTTAGAATCTATTTTTAGAATCTCATATTTAATTTTTGAGGTGAGATTTTCGCTTCGGTAACAGTTTCGACCATTTCAAGTATCTGTTTCGGTACAGTTTTTGCAAAAATTTAGGCCAAAAATAGTATTGCATGTACATGATTTCTAAAATTTAAATTATAATAATTAATGGATTTTTTTTTTAAAAAAATATACATATATATATATAAGTTGGCAATAATGGAAGCAAAATAATTATATTAACATACAGCCACTCTGTATTATCGATATTGTCATGTAAAATTCAGCTGCTACTTTAATAATAATTAGAGATGTCAAAAAAATATACTTTTTTAATCGTATTACATACAACCTTTTTTTTTCATATATACGCATCGTGAAATATTATTGTAATCACATTTAAAATAAAGTACTTAATAAATAAATCGAACAGGTTATGGGCCCAGTCGTCCACAAATAATATAATTTTAAAGGTGAATTTATAAAATAGTGTATTTAAATAATTTTGAAAAATGAGTAATATAACCACGCGGATTGAATCATTAAATAAAGATAATTTCGACACTTGGAAGTTACAAGTGGAAGCACTCCTAATTAAAAATGACACGTGGTGTTATGTAAATGGGGAAAAGAAAAAACCTATATTAAAAGAAAACGATGCGGAATCTAAAAAAAAATTCGAAGAATGGGTACAAGCGGACAGGAAAGCGCGTTATGACCTAATACTGTCCATATCTCCATCAGAATTGAAACAAATTAAAAACTGCGAATCATCTAATGAAGTGTGGAAAAAACTACACAATATATACGAATCAAAAGGTCCAGCAAGAAAAGCCTCCTTATTAAAAAAATTAATAACTAAGAAATTGAACGATACAAATGATATTAGAGACCATTTATGTGAATTTTTTGATGCGGTAGACAAGTTAATGGATATGGGAATTGAAATTCATAATGATTTACTTTCAATAATCCTGTTGTATAGTTTGCCGGACAGTTTTGATAACTTCCATTGTGCAATCGAGTCCAGAGACGACCTTCCTACTCCAGAATCATTAAAAATAAAAATAATGGAGGAATTTGACGCCAGAAGGTCCAGAGAAGACGTAAACATACAAAATGCTATGTATGCACGGAAACCATACGAAACAAAATATCTCAGGGTGAAGGAAAATAGTGAAAAAGTTCAGGAACCTAAGCAGACTCCAGCTTTCAAATATAAATGTCATAGATGTCGACGAGTGGGTCATAAAGCAGCCGATTGCAGATGGAAACAAAAATTTAAAGGTGAATCAACAAAGATTTCTACAGAAAATGCACAAAGAAGAAACGAAGAAGTCGCATTCACGACAATGCAGACATTTTTATCTAACGCAAAATGGTGTCTGGACAGTGGTTGCACCTCACATATGGCAGCTGAAAAAGGTAATTTTCGTGAAATAAGAACAATAACTAAACCTTTAAATCCAGCAAATGGCAATACAACAACGATTCAGGGTATTGGTGATGTGAAATTAGATATTCTTGACGGTAAAAATGAAAAACAAATAAACTAGAGAACGTAATGCATGTACCCGATTTACATACAAATTTATTATCAGTGGCGAAGATAACAGACAAAGGCTACGACGTGAAATTTACAAAACATGCAGCTTATATTATAAATAAGAAGAATGTAGTACTGAAAGCTAACAGAGAAGATGATTTATATTATATTCGCGAAACTAAAGAAACTGCAAATATAACGAAAACATCGAATAAAAATCTTGTACAGTGGCACCAAAAATTAGGTCATGTGAACATTCAATACTTGAAAGAAATGATTAAAAAAGGGGAAATATACGGAATAAATATTAACAATCTAGATAATGAATCATTTAGTTGTGAAATATGCATTAAAGCAAAACAGGTGCAAACGAAATTTCCACAAAGGGAAACGCAAAGAACAACTAGACTCCTGGAAATAATTCATAGTGATGTATGCGGTCCGATGCGTACGAGTTCACTTGGTGGTGCATATTATTTTGTTACTTTCATTGATGACAAATCTCGATGGTGCGAAGTAGCTTTCATCAAAAGAAAAAACGATGTATTCGAAGCCTTTAAAGAATTTAAAGATGTTGCTGAAAACCATTGTGGAACGAAGATTAAATATTTACAGACAGACAACGGACTGGAATATTGTAACAAACAATTCGATGACTATCTAAAGCAACATGGTATACAACGAAGACTTACAGTACCACATACACCGCAGCAGAATGGATTGGCGGAGCGGAAAAATCGAACGCTCATAGAAACAGCACGATCTTTGATGATACAAGCAAACTCTCCACCAATGTTTTGGCCCGAAGCAGTAAACACAGCAAATTACATCCGGAACAGGTGCATGAGTAAAAGTCTTGCTGGAAGTACACCACATAAAGCTTGGATAGGAAAACGACCAAATGTTAAATATTTTCAAATTTTTGGCACTAAAGCTTTCTTTTTAGATAAAAACCAGTCCAATGGAAAATTCAGCCCACGATCGAAAGAATGTGTATTCTTAGGCTACTCAAAGGAATCCAAAGCGTATAGATTATGGTCCAAAGATGAAAAGAAGATAATTATTAGTAGAGATGTCCAATTTCTAGATAAATTCAATTTCGAATCAAAGTTTGAAGATTTTTTTGTGGAAGAAGAAGAAAAGAAGAATACAGTTAGTGAAGAAAATAAAAACGTGGAATTAATTTTACACGATAATACAAATCATCAATCTGATAAACAGGGAGAACCAACCAAAAGTACACTTACACGTCAAAAAGGAAGGCCACGAATTGCTAGAAGTGGTAAAAGAGGTCGCCCAAAAAAGGTCTATTATTATAAACAACATGGTCGCCACCTATCTCATACATCAAAAAATAAAAACACATTACCTCAGGTAATGGAATCAAATTCATCAGAATATGAATCGGCGAATTTAGTAATGGAACCAGGTCCTATTTCACTAGAAGAAGCACTATCTAGAGATGATGCTGAAAAGTGGAAAACTGCTATAAACTTAGAATATATTGCTCATGTGAAAAATAAAACATGGGAAATCGTCGATAATGTGCCAGATGTAAATCTCGTCAGTAATAAATTTGTATTAACCACTAAATATGATCCTGTAGAATGTAAACAGAAAAGAAAAGCTAGATTGGTCGCGCGTGGTTTTTCACAACAGAAAGGAATTGATTATAATGACACTTTTGCTCCTGTGATAAGAGCGAATTCAATAAGATTGTTGATGGCTTTAGCTGTTAAAAATGAATGGACTGTCCACCAAATGGACGTCGTAACAGCATATTTAAATGGTGAACTAGTAGAAAAAGTGTACATGGAAATACCTGATCTATTTGAAGAGAACATGAAGAATATATACGAAAACGAGAAACTAGACATAGATATTAGAAATGCAGCAAAACAATGGTTAGAAATCTCATCGAACAAATCAAAAGTTTGTCTTCTGAAAAAATCTCTTTATGGACTGAAGCAATCAGGTCGTCAATGGTATCAAAAACTTGACGGAGAACTAAACAACTTAGACATGAGACGATCTTGTGCTGATCCATGTATATATGTAAAAAAAATAAAAAACGATATCATTATAATTGCAGTATATGTCGATGATTTGCTGATTATATCGAATGATGAAAATATCCTAAAAAAAACGAAACAAGAACTCGCTAAAAAGTTTGAAATGAAGGATCTTGGAAAAATCAATAGTTGTCTAGGTATTGAATTCAAGCAGAGTGAAGATAAGAAAACAATATCGATGTCTCAAACAAGATATACAAATGAAATACTAAGGCGTTTTAATATGACCGAATCAAAACCTGTATTAACTAATATGGATGTGAACGTGAAAATACAAAAAGAGGATAATGAAAACGACGAAAGATCTTACCCGTATCAGAATTTGATTGGTGCACTAATGTATCTAGCAGTTTCGACCAGACCTGATATATGTTTTTCGGTAAATAAATTAAGCCAATTTAATAATTCATATTCTCAGGTGCACTGGACGGCAGCAAAACGAGTGTTGCGGTACTTAAAAGGAACATCAAATTATGGAATTGTGTTCAAGAAGGATGACAATAACATTACTGGGTATGTTGATGCAGACTGGGCGTCTTCATGTGACGATCGGAAGTCTCACACAGGCTATGCCTTCACATTGTCCGGATCATGTATCAGTTGGGAATCCAGGAAGCAGAAATCAATAGCCTTATCCAGCACCGAAGCTGAATACATGGCCATCAGTGAAGCTTGCAAGGAGGCAATATACTTGAAGAAGTTATTCAGCGAACTGATTGGAAATGAAACAACTATTCAACTTTATAACGACAATCAAAGTGCACAACAGTTGGCAAAGAACGCTGTATTCCATAACAGAAGCAAGCATATTGACGTTAAATATCACTTTACCCGCGAGTGTGCTGAAAAAGAGATCATCAATCTTAATTACATGTCAACAGAAATTATGCCTGCTGATTTTCTTACAAAAGCAGTTCCTGCGCCAAAACATAACCATTGCAGATCGAGACTTGGCATACAAGAAGTTAAATGAAGCAGAATCGAGAGAAATTATTTTGAGAGGGGGAGTTGGCAATGATGGAAGCAAAATAATTATATTAACATACAACCACTCTGTATTATCGATATTGTCATGTAAAATTCAGCTGCTACTTTAATAATAATTAGAGATGTCAAAAAAATATACTTTTTTAATCGTATTACATACAACCTTTTTTTTTCATATATACGCATCGTGAAATATTATTGTAATCACATTTAAAATAAAGTACTTAATAAATAAATCGAACAATATATATATATATATATGTATATAAATATATATAATATATACATGTATATATATATATATATATATATACATATATGCTTTTTCTTCTTTGTTTAATCTCACATCTCGTCGTCTATTTTGATCCTTTATCTTCATTAAAAATCAATCTGAAAATGCCTCTAGATGATCCAAAATCTACTACAGTGGAAAATCAAGAAGAGAATAAATTACTACAAAACAATCTTGGTCAGTATGTAGCTTCAATGATAATTCCCCAATTTTGGACTAGTAGACCTGACCTTTGGTTCATACAAGTCGAGACTCAATTCAAAGATAAAAACATTACCTCATCGAATACCAAATATGACTACCTGGTCGCATCTTTGCCGGAAGATACGATGGAAATAGTAGCCGACGTTTTATTAAATCTTCCAAGTCAAAATAAATATGAATTTTTGAAAGAGCGTTTATTATCTAGAAGTCAAGATACCGAGGAACGTAGACTTGATGCAATCCTTAATAAAATTGAACTAGGAGATTACAAGCCATCTGAACTTTACAGGAAGATGGAATCTTTAGCAGGCGACAACAGTCTGATTAATAAACCGCTTTTAAAGAAACTGTGGCTCAATAAATTGCCACCCAATATTAAAATTTGTCTTATAGCAATCGAAACAAGTCATAAACTGGAGGTATTATTTAGTATTGCAGATAAAATTTTCGATTCGTCAACCCCCTTAGTTTCAAAAAGTTCATCGGTGCAAAGCGAAATCAACGCGAACAATCAAGAAAAGTCGAATAAGTCAAGCTATGTTGTCGATAATTTATCAAATTTAATTCAAAAATTAGAAACTCGCGTTAAACAATTAGAGCTCCAAAATAGACAAAAAAGTAGAGGTCGGCCCAGAAGTAGAACATATTACAAAAAAAGAGATACTTCGCATTCTAAAAACAATATTTGCTGGTATCATAAAAAGTTCGGAGAGAACGCAAAACAATGTATTCCCCCTTGCAATAAAAAACTAAATAGTAAGAACAAATTTGAACCAAAAAACGACAACTAGATACTTCATCTGCGGCAGCGAAGTATCCTAAAATTTCACGCCGCCTTTTTATTTTCGATAATTCAACAAAAATCCAGTTCTTGATTGATACGGGCGCCGAAGTTTCCATTGTTCCCAAAAAAATATTTCCTAAATATAAAGTCAAATCAAATTTCAATCTTATAGCAGTCAACGGTGCATCTATCCCTACTTATGGTTACAAAGCATTAACACTGAATTTTAACCTTCGTCGGTCTTTTGACCATATTTTTGTAGTAGCCCCAGTAGAACATGCCATTTTGGGAGCTGATTTTTTGTACAAATTTAAACTCTTAGTCGATGTTCGAAGTAAACGACTGATAGATGAAACCACATCCTTGTCAGTTGGCTGCATTGCTCGTCGAACTTTCTTCACTTCTCCTAAGCTTTTTCCTATCACGGGAGAATATGGATCCATACTTAATGATTTTCCATCATTAAGGTTACCACCAGATTTCAACACCAAAATTCAACATACAGTTGAACACCACATTATTACTAGCGGACCACTTCCTTCTGCGAGACCTCGGCGACTTGATTTGCAAAAATATAAAATTGCAAAAGCGGAATTTGACCTAATGGTTAGGATAGGTATCTGTTGACCTTCGTCTTCTCCGGTGGCATCGCCATTACATATGGTATCGAAAAAGTCACCTAATGAATGGAGGCCCTGTGGCGATTACAGACAATTAAATCCTGTTACGATTTTTGATAAATACCCTCTACCTAATACACAAGACTGCAATTTTAATCTGCATAACTGCACAATATTCTCAAAAATCGATTTAATTAGAGCATACCATCAAATTCCAGTTGCTCAGGAAGATATCCACAAAACCGCAGTTATAACTCCGTTCGGCCTTTTCGAGTTTTTGCGCATGCCTTTTGGCATTAAAAACGGTGCGCAAACTTTTCAAAGATTTATCAACCAAGTTTTAACAGGTCTCGATTTCATTTTTTCTTATTTAGACGATATACTCGTGGCAAGCAGTTCTCCCGAGAAACATAAAGAACATCTCCGCCTTTTGTTTGAAAGACTGGTAGAATATGGCATAAGTATTAATCCCGAAAAGTGTATTTTTGGTGTAGCTGAAGTAGATTTTCTCGGACATTTGATTTCATCTCAAGGAATTAAACCATCAAAACAAAGGATAGAAGCAATTAGGAATTTTCCTACACCAGACTCTTTTAAAAAATTACAGCGTTTCCTAGGAATAGTAAATTTTTACCATCGTTTCATAAAAAACATCGCACAGAAAGCAATTCCCCTCTATAATCTTCTTAAAGGCTGTGACAAGAAGAAAAAAGTGAAAAAGGAATTCGTGTGGACAGACTGTCATAATAACGCGTTTGAAGAAATAAAAAAGGCTTTTCAAGACCATTTGTTATTGACACACCCTAACCCTAAGGCCAAAGTATCTTTATGCGTCGACGCGTCAAGCGATGCAGTAGGCGCTGTACTACAGCAAAGCACCAGTAGTGAATGGGAACCACTAAGTTTTTTCTCTAGGAAATTGAAACCAGCAGAAAAAAAATATTCAACTTTCGATAGGGAACTTTTAGCTATATATTTGGCCATCAAACACTTTAGGTATTATGTGGAAGGCAAAGACGTTATAATATTTACTGACCATAAACCTTTAACTACAGCTTTATTATCGAAGTCTGAAAAATCGCCTCGTCAAACACGACATATGGATTTTATAGCCCAGTTTACTAACGACATAAGATATATTAAAGGAAGTAGCAATATAGTTGCATATACCCTGTCTCGGGCATACATAAATGTAGTAGATTTAGAACAGGTTCCACTTAGTATCGAAAAGCTCTGGGAAGAACAAAACAAAGACGAAGAATTAAAACAAATTATTCTCCCAAGGAATAAGCCCAGAAAACAATCATTTACTTTAACAAAAATACTTATCCCGGTGGATGACCGAGAAATCTGGTGCGAAACTTCGACCGGTAAAAACAGGCCATATGTTCCCATGAGCATGCGACGTGCCTTATTTAATAAGATGCACAATCTATCTCATCCTAGCATTCGGGTTAGTAGAAAGCTCATAACTTCAAAATACTTCTGGCCAAAGATGAACAAGGAAATCAATCTTTGGGCCAAAACTTGCATTAAATGTCAAAAGACAAAAGTGAGCAGACATACGACATCACCATTTGGAAATTTTGATATACCAAAAGGTCGTTTTGAACACATACATATGGACATTGTTGGTCCACTTCCTCCTTCTAAGGGATTTTCCTACTTATTGACAATTAGAGACCGTTTTTGCTACTGGCCAGAGGCCATTCCGCTGAGAAATATTTCTGCAGCTAACATTGCACAACATTTCATTCAACAATGGGTTTCGCGATTTGGTGTTCCTCAAACTATCACTACTGACCAGGGCACTCAATTCGAATCCGCTCTCTTCAAAGAAATTGCTCTTCTGCTGGGAAGTCACCGCATAAGAACAACTGCTTATCATCCCCAAGCAAATGGTTTTGTGGAAAGATTCCACAGACAGCTTAAGGCTACATTCAAAACTCTCGACAATCCCAAAAATTGGTATGATAATTTACCGTGGATACTTTTGGGTATTAGATCTGCTATTATTGAAGAGTTTAATGTCGCACCTTCTCATTTACTTTATGGCCAATCTTTGCGTTTACCGGGCGAATTTATAGTACCGAATAGTTCAAATAACTTAACAATGACAAGTGATGTAGCAAAACACCTGCAGGAAACAATTCGAAAAATCAAACCACAATGTAAAAAAGTAAAAAAACAAAGCAATATTTTCGTGCCGCAAGATCTAAAAAATTGTTCACATGTTTTTATCAGGGAAGAAGTAAGCAAAGGAAACTTACAACCCCCTTATAATGGACCTCATAAAGTCATAGCAAGAACTGATAAATTTTTCAAGGTTTGTGTAGACGGTAAAGAGCAGGTTATATCCATTGATAGATTAAAACCTGCATATGTGCTGGACAGCAATGTACTTGCAAACAACAACAACATAAATTTAAGAAATAAATTCAAAAATAAAGTTATGTTTAAATTGAATTAAAAATATGTTTATTAGAAAATGAAATGTACTTATAATTTAAAAAAAAAGAATTATCTAATCGTTTAATAGAAATTTAATATTTTAAAAAAAAAAACAAAATAAACTATATATGTCAAAAAATAAAAATACTATTACTGAATATTAAATGTAAAAATTTAAAATTTGTAAATTAAACTTGTAAATTTACAAGAATCAAAAAAGAAATGAAATCAAAATTGTAAATTTTAGAATTTAAGGATATTTCATACATATACATACATATATATATATATATATATATATATATATATATAAATATATATATATATATTTTTTTATAAGGGGGGAATAATGTAGCGGCTATTAATTATAATATATGTACACAATTTGTTATATACATAAAGTATGTAACATTGTATAATACCTGCTACATTGCATCATAATCACTCAACATCTCTTATCAATGATAAGAGATGAGAATATTCGAATTTACAATAAGAAATAAAATAGTAAGTAGTTAGGTAAAATTAATTATTTTAGTAGGTAGTCAACTTTTATATAAATAACAAGTATAAGATTAAACAACGTATTTCACATTAAAAATACATATTTTATTTTATTCGTTTACCCTACACTTACAATAACCAAAGACCGATATATAAAATATATTATATCATGGTATATTATATTGGTCTTTGTTATAACATTAAATGCGATGTAAAAACTAAATTCTAATACATACTCGTACATAATAGACATGACATTGTAGACATTAATAACAACATGCTGCTTGCTTATGCAGAATAGATAATAGTAAATACTATATGCAATGAATGTGCTGTTTATGCGATATACATGATTGTATGATGTATGTATGTGGGAAAAATTATGTTGCATCACCCTGTATAACATCTACTAACACTTACCTTTAATTGCAATAGTATAGTTATAATCACTAACTAATAATTTTTTGTATAATAATTTGTACTTACCGTAGGTACTAGAAATAGTAATATAAAATGCTATATTGATACAATAGTTTTGGATTATATACTTACCGCAGGTAGTAGAAATAATATAATGTAATACACTGTATTTTTTATATTAATAACAGTACATTAATAATATTAACATAAAGTAGGAATATGAATCGCTCTCTTCTTTATCAGCCGTGGACGTGGACGCATCATAATTAATTTATAAATTGAATTAAGTATCAAATTTGAACCAGCTTATCGGTAGTATATTATCTTGAACATTCATATTAGAATATTTAAAGTAAAATTGTATTAAATGAAAATTATAGTTAAGTTTAATAAATAGTTATAAAAGTTATTTCAAACAAGTTTTTTTTAAATTTTCTACATTTGGGGGCTCAACCGGGATGAATTTAAAAAAAAACACATGGACACATTAAAGGTATTTTTTTTGAATATTTAAAATATTTTATTAAGTCAAATAAAAGAGAAATCATACACCTACGTGAGCTGGATTGATTTTTTTTAAAATAAAATAAAATAGATTTGTTGGAAAATCTTTGATTTTTATTTGAAGTGAAATAAATTATATTTTGTTTAAAAAAAAAAGTGAAAAATAAATTGCTTTGTTCTCTGAACAATATTGAACAATAAAAAAAAAAAAAGACTCGTGGCTAACCTATTCAAAATTAAATAGGGTGATTCTGGAAGTGTCGTGAATAAATTGCATTACACTTTGAACAATAGAAACTGAGAAATTCGTGGTTGAAGCGCTTAAAATTTTTAAAAAAAAAGCAGAGGGCAGTCTATAAGTTTTTCTTTCGTGAAATTTTTACGATTCGTTTATACTATTAAACGTTTTAAATTTAATTCTCGTGCAATTTCCCGGTAACGAAAATATTTTGTGAAATTTTCTTGTCGGAAATATAAAGGTTTAATACATTTCATACAATATGAGTGGAAGAAGAAGATCAAACCGGCAAAATAGTAATTCGGTAGTGGACTTTGAAATTAACGGTTATCCA
Source organism: Villa cingulata (assembly GCA_951394055.1). Lineage (NCBI taxonomy): Eukaryota > Metazoa > Arthropoda > Insecta > Diptera > Bombyliidae > Villa > Villa cingulata. The sequence goes on from OX596025.1 coordinate 1,028,495, forward strand.
ACACGTGCTAATGCACTCGATACAAGTGAAGCTTCGGTAAAATTTAATTTCGCTGATTTTGAAAACATTTTACGAAAATTTTCTGGCGATAACACTCTCAGTGTAAAAAAATGGATTTCTGAATTTGAAGAGTATGCCAACACGTTTCGTTGGAACGATTTACAAAAATTTATATTTTGCAAACGATCGCTTACGGGGGCCGCGAAAATTTTTATTGATTGTGAGGCTAAACCATTAACGTATCGTGATCTAAAGAGTGCCTTATTTGAAGAATTCCAATCCAAAGTAAGTAGTGCGGAAATCCATAATAAATTAAAGGCCAGAAAAATGAGAAACGACGAGACTTTACGCGAATATTTGTACCAGATGATCGATATAGCTTCTCAAGTTGATGTTGATGAACCCTCTATTATTGAATATGTAATAGATGGTATCCGAGATATTCCTAGTAATAAAATAGTACTCTACGGCGCGAAAACGATAAGTGAGTTCAAGAAAAAGTTGGAAATTTACGACAAAATTAGAGTTGTGAATAATAAACAATTAAATAGTAAATGTAGTGAAGCGGAAAAATTAACGAGTAAAGAACAAAGTAGAAAAAATGATAAAACGAAAACAAGAAGGTTTTGTTTCAATTGTGGGTCAACAGACCATGAATTTTACACGTGTCCACAGAAGGATAAGGGACCGAAATGTTTCGGTTGCAACAGGTTTGGACATAGAAAAGCTGATTGTCCCGGTGAAGGTGTATCAGCTGCAACGAAGGCAAGTTATACGAATGTTATCATAAAGAATGGTATGTACGTTCCGTGTAAAATTAATAATCATCCGTTAGAAGGTTTAATAGATACGGGAAGCGATATATGTGTAGTGAAAGAATGCCATTTAAAATCGATAAATCCTAAATATTATTGTAAAAGTTCACAGATATCAGTAGCAGGTCTAGGAGCATGTACCATGACTAAGGGTTCATGCATCGTGCCGGTAGAGGTTAATGGAGAAAGTTTTGAAAACATTGAAATGCATATTATCAGTGACAACGCTATGAAACCAGACCTTATTATTGGCATGAATCTTTTGCAGATGGCAGTGATCCGGATTGAGGATGGTAAGATAGATATTATAAGAAATATTTCAAATAACAAAGATAAGAAAGAAGAAGAAGAAGAAGAACCATCGACTTGCTTCCTAGCGGAAATAGATTGCGATATCATAAATCAAACGGAATCATACTTACCTGACGTATCGCACCTAGATAAAGACATTAGAGAAAATATACTTACCCTAATAAAGGAATATACACCAAAAATTCCAGTCGAGTCACCGATTAAAATGAAGATTGTAACTACTGATGACATACCAGTCTACAGGAGCCCAAGAAGATTTCCACCTAGAGAGCAAAAATTCATAGACGAACAAATACAGGAATGGTTAAAGGATAACATCATTCAAGAAAGCAATTCTGACTACGCTAGTCAGGTTGTATTGGCAAAGAAGAAAGATGGAAATTATCGTTTGTACATCGACTACAGAAGTGTCAATAAAAAGATACATAAGGATCGGTATCCACTACCAAATATAGAAGATCAAATAGATAAACTCCAAGGGTCTAAATATTTTACCACTTTAGACTTAGAAAATGGATTCTTCCATGTCGTGGTCGAAGAAAGTAGCAGAAAATTCACAGCATTTGTGACTAGTGGTGGTCACTACGAATTCATCCGCGTTCCATTTGGTCTTTGTAATTCGCCGTCTACATTTCAAAAATATATAAATTTTGTACTGCGAAGGTTAATCACTGAAGGCATCGTCATTATCTACTTAGATGATATTATAATTCCATCGAAGACTATTGAAGAAGGACTGCAACGAATAAAGATGGTGCTTCAGGTCGCTGCTGAAAATGGATTAAAGTTTAAGTGGAAAAAATGTCAGCTGTTACAAGAAAGCGTTGAATATTTAGGACACCAAATTTGCAATGGTCATATTTTTCCTTCAGTAGCAAAAACGAAAGCTGTATTAAATTTTCCAATTCCAAAAACTGCGAAACAACTACAAAGCTTCCTGGGCTTAGCCAGCTATTTCAGGAAATTTGTTCCAAATTTCGCTGTCATAGCAAAACCACTAAGTGATTTACTAAAAAAAAAGTCTCATTTCAGGTTAGAAGAAAAACAATTTACTGCCATACAGAAGCTGAAAGAGATTCTCGCGTCGAATCCTGTACTCAAAATTTTTGAATATGGTTTAGAAACAGAACTGCATACCGATGCGTCGAAGGAAGGCTATGGAGCAGTTCTCCTTCAGAGAAGTTCTGATGATAACGCACTGCATCCCATTTACTTTATGAGTAGGAAGACCACCGAGGCTGAACAACGTTATTGCAGCTACGAGCTGGAGGTCTTAGCCATAGTCGAAGCAGTAAAGCGGTTTCGAGTGTATCTACTTGGACAACATTTCAAGCTGGTAACGGACTGTAAAGCTTTTGAATGTACTTTAAAAAAAAAGGACCTAGCAACTCGAGTAGCACGGTGGGCTTTACTATTGGAAGATTTCGACTATGTTGTGGAACATAGATCAGGCAACAGACTTAAACATGTTGACGCGCTCAGTCGTAATCCGGTCTCGTTGTGCATCAGAAGTAACTGCAGTAGCAGCAGCGATTTTCTGAAAAAATTAAGAGATGCCCAGCAGAAAGACGACAGACCATGTGCCATCATGGAAATATTGCAGGAGAAGCCATATAAAAATTATTTAATTCATAATAATATACTTTGTAAAAATGTAGATAACCGACTTTTATTTGTTGTTCCAGATAGCATGATATCTTCAATCATACGGGAAATTCACGAAAAGGGTCACTTCCATACAAAAAAAATGAAAGAATTAATTGAGAAGGAGTATTATATATCTAACTTACAAAAAAGAATTGAACATCACATCCGAGGGTGTGTCAGATGCATCCTGGCAGAAAGAAAAAGCGGAAAATCTGAAAGTTTCTTACAACCGATACCTAAAGGTGAACAACCGCTGCAAACACTTCATGTGGATCATCTAGGTCCAATGCAGAGTACGAAAAAGGGTTATAGATATTTATTCAGCATCATAGATGGATTTACGAAGTATTGCTGGCTGTTTCCTGTTAAGACACTCAACAGCGAAGAAGTTATTATGAAGATGGAGTGTGTCGCTGAGACGTTTGGGTACCCAGATAGAATAGTAGCAGATCATGGAGGAGCATTTACCTCGAATACCTTCCGAAATTATTGCGTGGAGCACGATATCAAGCTTATACTTACCACTGTCGGAACGCCTAGAGGAAACGGACAAATAGAAAGACTTCATTCTACCGTAATAGGTGCATTGACCAAATTGTCACTTGAAGATTCAGAAAAATGGTACGCTTTTGTGAAACCTCTGCAACAAATCTTGAATTCAACGTTTCAGAGAGCAATAAAAACTACGCCTTTTCATCTGTTAATTGGGACAGAGATGAAAAGAAAAGATGACAAAAGGATAATAGATGCTATCGAGGAAGAGTGGGTGAAGCAGTTCCAAGATTCACGAGCAGAATTACGAGAACGGGCAAAGAAAGACATCGCTAACATTCAAAAAGAAAATAAAAGACAATTCGATAAAAGAAGGAAGCCAGCTACCAAATACAGTGTTGGAGATTTAGTGGCAGTAGAACGCGCGCAATTCGGAACGGGATTGAAAATTCGTCCAAAATTTCTTGGTCCATATCGGGTTACAGCAGTAAAGGCGTTTGACAGATATGCAGTCCAAAAGGAAGGAGAACATGAAGGTCCTAAAACCACAGAATGTAGTGCAGATAGAATGAAACGGTGGCCAGATAACGAAGAATGTGAGACGACTTATGATTTAGAAGTAACAGACAATGAAGAAATAGGGGATGAAGTAGAAACATCAAATGAAAATTCATCAGAGTCTGATGAATAATCAGGAATGGCCGAATGTGGGAAAAATTATGTTGCATCACCCTGTATAACATCTACTAACACTTACCTTTAATTGCAATAGTATAGTTATAATCACTAACTAATAATTTTTTGTATAATAATTTGTACTTACCGTAGGTACTAGAAATAGTAATATAAAATGCTATATTGATACAATAGTTTTGGATTATATACTTACCGCAGGTAGTAGAAATAATATAATGTAATACACTGTATTTTTTATATTAATAACAGTACATTAATAATATTAACATAAAGTAGGAATATGAATCGCTCTCTTCTTTATCAGCCGTGGACGTGGACGCATCATAATTAATTTATAAATTGAATTAAGTATCAAATTTGAACTAGCTTATCGGTAGTATATTATCTTGAACATTCATATTAGAATATTTAAAGTAAAATTGTATTAAATGAAAATTATAGTTAAGTTTAATAAATAGTTATAAAAGTTATTTCAAATCGACAAGTTTTTTTTAAATTTTCTACATATGGTATTTTGTACACATACATACAAGTGTAATTATAAAAATAGATTGTTCAATGATGTATATCAGGATCTATAATGTATATAGTATCAATGACCTTTCTTAACATATTTCTTTATGAAAATATTTGTGTGTAATGTTAAATATGAACCTTTTTGTTATTCATAGATATATGAATACATTATTTGGTAATTACATATACACTTTCGCAATCACCTGGTTTTTTACTCATAAAAAATTGAAAAGTCAACCTTTTTGCTTTTTTTTCAACTTTGGTTTGATTTCGGATTTATGAATAGTATATAATAGTGGCTGTTTGATGCGGGGAGTGGTGTGGGGGGGTGGTGGGTGGTGATTACTCATGAGTAATTTTTCATTAGTAAGATTGAAAAATTTTATAGAATGAAAAATAAAATATAAATGAAAAAAAGAGAATTTTGTCAGGTGGATGCGGGGATGCTAAAAGAGTATGAAAAGTGCTGTATAATTAGCGTCATTCGTTAACACTGATCAACATTTTAGAACTAAATTAAACTGATTTTTTCATATGCTCTTTTAACTATCTACCCACAACCACACTCTCCTACGCATCAAACTGTAACTATTATACTTTTTTCATAAATCCGAAGTTAAATGGAATATTTTGAGACTAAAATCATGAAGATTCATATATTTTTCGATTTTTAATGTTTAAAGAAAACTAGCTGACAGCGAAAGTTTATAATTACCGAATATTTATCAATTACACTGCACTCTGATGGTTTTCCTCTGAAAAGAATTAAATAACAATTTTGATAGGTAACAGGCCTCAAGCAAATATCCTTTTCTTAGATATTTTTATACATAATTTGCATATTAATATTATACTTTATAAATCATATATAGTAATATATTTAATTTTAGAATTTTTAAATTTGAAAACTGTCTACCAACTACAGTTAAACTAAAACTGGATGTACTGTATTGTTCACAACTACTTTTACACGGCATTTAATTTCTAATCAATTAATAATTGGAAATGCATCCTCGAAACATTATAAATCCATAAATTTGTTTAGTGTATACATATATAATTATAATAATAAATAATTAAATATAATATCAACTATTAAAATATTAAAATATTGTATAATTTCAACTGTATTAAAAGACGATTGATAATTCATCGCTTTTTTGTCCGAATTCATTAGGTTCATTTAAGTTCAAAACAAAGTTACATATATATATTTTATAGAAAAAAACAGAATTAAAAATACATGCAATTTTAAAACTTTTGTTCAAAAAAAATGCTGTATAAAAATATTTATGACTAATAGTGCTAATACTAAATGTCAGAGGCTATTCAAATTTCTGATAATATATTCTAAAGTATAGGCAGGTCAGATTAACTTCCTATTTTTTGCCAACTCCATGACCGCACCATGCAGAACTGATCAGTTCTTGCACTTTTTAAATGAATGGTTTAAGTTTTAAAATTTGGTTTGAGAATGATATTAAATAGTTGAGCTATCAATTTAATAGAAATGTTAAAATACAAAGGTAAATTTTGAATTCAAAAATCAAATAAGCAATTATAATTTACTATACGTAAACCTATTCCACGTTATTTTCAAACATAATTTTTTGAATCACTACTGAAGATATTTTGATAATACGGATCTCCAAAATATTTCTAGGACTAGAATTATAGGCCCATTCTACATAATAATTTATTTTCAAACAAACATACATGAAAAAAATTTGATTGCATTCAATCATAAAAATCCATAAATTTACAAATAATTTATTTTCGACTTCATGACATGTTGTTTATTATATATACCTATATATATACGTATATATATATATATAATATTTTTCAAGCTACAAATAATTATCAATTTTCATTGAATCTAATTAAATGTTCATCAGTGCTAGTATATAGAATTTTTTGAGTATATACTTTATACCACACACAAAAAACATCAACGAAATAAAATTTAAAAATTTTGAAATAAATATTTTTAAGCTTTCTGTTTTTAAAAAATATTGTAAATAATTTAAAATTCATTATCCTCAAGATTTAGAAAAATATACATATTTGTAAATTATGTTCCATATTAGTTTGAAAATATCAATTTTTATCTAGTAAGAAAAAAAATTGACTCAGTCTATAAAAAAATTTGGTAATTCACAAAACACCTGATTTTTAAATTTCTATATTATGATCATAAATCAGAATAATACTTCATGTATTCAGAAGTCCTAAGGCCCAAACATTAAAAAAGACATTCTTTAAAAATTTCAAGAAGAAATTCAATTCACGGGATATGATAATATATAATCGTATCTTGCATTCATAAGTCAATGAACTCAAAAACATAACAAAATAAAACCATAATATATCCATATGTATACATATATTATGTATAATCAAAGATACTATATACTATCACAGATAAGTGTATCTGATCTGTGATACTATGTAAAAACATATTTATATGTATTTATATAGTATCTCTGGTATAATGCTACATCAATTATAATATAATGTATGCATACGTAAAAACCTCTGTTGCCAAATATTCTACAATCCTACATCAGAAAATAATGTAAACCTATACAAGTAATACATATAATCAAAGACCATATAAATGTATAGACCAGAGTACAGTACAAATGCTACAGTAATTATAATGTATGCATACGTAAAAACATCTGTTGCCAAATATTCTACAATCCTACATCAGAAAATAATGTAAACCTATACAAGTAATACATATAATCAAAGACCATATAAATGTATAGACCAGAGTACAGTACAAATGCTACAGTAATTATAATGTATGCATACGTAAAAACCTCTGTTGCCAAATATTCTACAATCCTACATCAGAAAATAATGTAAACCTATACAGGTAATACATATAACCAAAGACCATATAAATGTATATATTTATATGGTCTTTGATATAAATACAATTCTATATATGTATTTCAATTAGAAGTAGTAGTAGTAATTTATGTCAGATCATATAGCACGCGACAAGGCATATTAACATAACAACACATACATACATATATAAAAATACATGAAATATGAAATACCTCCTTTCTCAAGTCATTCATATATTAAATACGACGATCAACTCAATACAATAAAAAAAAAATTTGAAACAGCCCTATTGTCAATTGTTGTATTCTAAAGCATTTGCGTATAAAATATCCATTTATTTTTACTTATTCAAGTATAATATCATATCAAGGGTGCGTTCATAAACGTTACTATAGTTAACTATAGTTATCATTTGTCATTCAAAATGGTGGTGGCATAGTAAAACATAACTACCAACATGAATTTTTAGCGTTCATAAACATCTGAAGTAAAGTAAATTTTTAACTATTTGATGTTAAAAATTAACCCTGCTCGAGAGCATGGTTAACGATAGTAACGATAGTAAACCTTTAAGTGGTAATGACATTGACAATAAAAAATCGTTTGTCATTTCATTTTTTGTTGTGAATTGTGAAAATTTAAATTTAATTTATTTGAAATTAATTAATTTTGTTTTAAACTTCATTTTTGAAAAATAATTAATTTTTGACAAACAAAAAATATAAAATTTTATTATTTATTATAATTTTATATGTAAAAATTTTTTAAACTTGACTTGACAGCTGAATGATAATTTATTGCTACTACTATGGTAAAAATCTCGTTCAAAACCACTTGAAGTTAACATAACTATGGCTGTAGTATAACATAACTTTGCTTAAACAATACTACACCATGACTATGGTTAAAGCACATATAAAATAAATACTCATATGTCCAACGTTCATATAAAGAAGTGTAACCAATTTTTTCCAGCAACCGACAAGACCAACCGACAAAAAGCACAAAAAGCAACCGACAGAAGCTTTCGTGAGAAAGGCTTCTTCTTTATTCTCTATGTTTTCTCAACTTGCAAAGATAATACAGTCCTACTAGATGAACCATTTCATTTTTTTTATTTAAATGTTTGTATGTTTGCCAAAAATAAAGATCGAAAAAGTTTTTCGAAACAATATCGAAAAAGAGCGAAAGTTTATAATTCAGGAGGGATGTAAATATGAGAGAAAAATAAGAATATTTATATAGAAGAATTAGTTTGTGAGTTGCATGACTGGTTTACTAAATTTTATATGGTTTTGATTGGTACCATCACTTATTTGGAGTGCGTTCATGAACATTACATTAACCATAGACATGGTGTAGTATAGTTTAAGCAAAGTTATGTTATACTACAGCCATAGTTATGTTAACTTCAAGTGGTTTTTGAACGCGATTTTTACCATAGTAGTAGCAATAAATTATCATTCAGCTGTCAAGTCAAGTTTAAAAAATTTTTACATATTATAATTATTATATTTTTTGTTTGTCAAAAATTAATTATTTTTTAAAAATGAAGTTTAAAACAAAATTAATTAATTTCAAATAAATTAAATTGAAATTTTCACAATTCACAACAAAAAATTAAATGACAAACGATTTTTTATTGTCAATGTCATTACCACTTAAGGGCTTACTATCGTTACTATCGTTAACCATGCTCTCGAGCAGGGTTAATTTTTGACATCAAATAGTTAAAAATTTACTTTACTTCAGATGTTTATGAACGCTAAAAAGTTATGTTGGTAGTTATGTTTTACTATACCACCACTATTCTGAACGACAAATGATAACTATATTTAACTATAGTAACGTTTATGAACGCACCCTTGATATGATATTATACTTGAATAAGTAAAAATAAATGGATATTTTGTACGCAAATGCTTTAGAATACAACAAATGACAATAGGGCTGTTTCAAATTTTTTTTTATTGTATTGAGTTGATCGTCGTATTTAATATATGAATGACTTGAGAAAGGAGGTATTTCATATTTCATGTATTTTTATATATGTATGTATGTGTTGTTATGTTAATATGCCTTGTCGCGTGCTATATGATCTGACATAAATTACTACTACTACTTCTAATTGAAATACATATATAGAATTGTATTTATATCAAAGACCATATAAATATATACATTTATATGGTCTTTGGTTATATGTATTACCTGTATAGGTTTACATTATTTTCTGTTCTGATGTAGGATTGTAGAATATTTAGCAACAGAGGTTTTTACGTATGCATACATTATAATTACTGTAGCATTTGTACTGTACTCTGGTCCATACATTTATATGGTCTTTGATTATATGTATTACTTGTATAGGTTTACATTATTTTCTGATGTAGCATTGTAGAATATTTGGCAACAGAGGTTTTTACGTATGCATACATTATAATTACTGTAGCATTTGTACTGTACTGTATACATTTATATGGTATTTGATTATATGTATTACTTGTATAGGTTTACATTATTTTCTGATGTAGCATTGTCATCGGCGGAGGGTGGTAGTGTTCAGGGTGTTCAGTGAACACCCTAAAATTATATGAACATGATCATAAAATTTTGTAACTAATTCAAAAACAAATTTTTATCGTAAAAGAGAAAGAAAACAATAAAAAATTCGTTTTTCTATACATTACTTCACTAAAGTTCAAATATAAATATAAACGGGCAGAAAACTTCAATTTATATTATCAAGTTGAGGTTGCTTAAGTGTTCACATTTTGAAATGAACAAAATATTAAAATTCGTTTTTCTATATATCAATCTGGTTCACATTTTTATATATGAAGCGACAGAAAACTTTGAATTTATATTATCAAGTTGAAGTTGTTTAAGTGTTCACATTTTGAAATGAACATATGAAAAATTTTGATAATCCATATATTGATTTATTTTCTTCTCTTTTAAATTTCGTTTTTCTATATATAAGCCGGGTTCACATTTAGATATGCACCGACCAAAAACTTCAATTTATCATATATTATCAAGTTGAGGTTGTTTAAGTGTTCACATTTTAAAACAAACATATTAAAGTTCGTTTTTCTATATATCAATCTGGTTCATATTTTTATATATGAAGCGACAGAAAACTTTGAATTTATATTATCAAGTTGAAGTTGTTTAAGTGTTCATATTTTGAAATGAACATTTATGAAACATCTTGACTTGATACGATACTCCATACATGACTCCATTCCATACATTGATTTATATTCTTTTCTTTTAAATTTCTTTTTCTAATAAACTTATAAGAAATTCCTCTTCTCTTTAATTTATAAGATATCTTCTCTTTAAATAAGATAAGAAATTTAAGAGAGAAGAATATAATCATTTATTCATTTATTATGAAACATCTTGTTTGAGTTGTAATTGTATTGTAATTTGTAATGTAAGTTGGTGGAACTCCATATATTGATCTCTTTTATACTCTTCTCTTTTAAATTTCTTTTTCTTATAAACTTATAAGAAATATAAGAAATTATGTTAATGTACAGAGAATGTATGTACAGCAGTAGCAGTACAATTACAATTAATTATACAGAATACAGAATACAATATACAAATACAATTTGTACATTTTACAATATGCATGCATGTTATGTTGTTGGTTCACATTTCCATTATGTTAATCATGTACACCCAGCCAAACATATGGGATCGATTCTATAGGAATCAAAAATAAATGCACAAATATACAAAAAAAAAATGCGAAAAAATACACATTTTTTATACAAAATAATTTTTTAGAAAAAAGTTAGTAATTTTTTTCTGAATTTTTTATATAAAATTTTGTAAAAGGTAAATGAAACTTAATTTTACTACTTAACTTATATAAATTTTAGTAGAAGGGTAAACAAAAGCTGAATTTAATATTAAACTGAATTTTTTGTATATTTTTGTAAATAGTAAATAAAATTGAATTTCACTGAATTTTTTACGTACATACATATTTAGTAAAAGGTAAATAATACTACGAAAAATAGTAAGCTTTGAAATAATTACTCAAATATGTATGAAAATGCATGAAATTATGTGTATTTTTTCGCAATTTTTTGTATATTTGTGCATTTATATTTTATCTATGCAGTTTCTATCCATAAATATAATATCATTGGAAAGAGGACAAAAAAAACCTTTCAAATGAAAAAATACAATATTTATGTCATCCTTCAAGTTTAGAAGTTATACCGTAATCAAAAGAAGTTGAAAAAGTGATTTTTAAAAAACACGAAATTTTGACTTTAAGTCCTTATATCTCGAAAACCGCTAATCCAATCAAAGTGAAATAAACTGTGACAAGTAGAACAGGAAGTTCTAGAAGAAGAAATGGTATATCAACTAATCCTGATCTGAGTCAAAGATCCTGATCTGGATAAATAACGGATTTCGTAAAACCCGTCATTTTGGACCAAAAATTTTTAAGGGTAGTTTGTTTTAATTGTTATTGTTTCTGTAATGAATCTGTATATTTATTAAAAAATCTGAACACCCAAGGAAAAACTACTGGCTCCGCCACTGAGCATTGTAGAATATTTGGCAACAGAGGTTTTTACGTATGCATACACTTTCGCTATCAGCTGGTTTTTTACTCATAAAAAATTGAAAAGTCAACCTTTTTGCAATTTTTTTTTCAACTTTGGTTTGATTTCGGATTTATGAATAGAATATAATAGTGGCTGTTTGATGCGGGGAGTGGTGTGGGGGGTGGTGGGTGGTGATTACTCATGAGTAATATTTTTCATTAGTAAGATTGAAAAATTTTATAGAATGAAAAATAAAATATAAATGAAAAAAAGAGAATTTTGCCAGGTGGGTGCGGGGATGCTAAAAGAGTATGAAAAGTGCTGTATAATTAGCGTCGTTCGTTAACACTGATCAACATTTTTGAACTGAATTAAACTGATTTTTTCATATGCTCTTTTAACTATCTACTTACACTCTCCTATGCATCAAACTGTAACTATTATACTTTTTTCATAAATCCGAAGTTAAATGGAACATTTTGAGACTAGAATCATGAAGATTCATATAATTTTCGATTTTTAATGTTTAAAAAAAACTAGCTGACAGCGAAAGTTTATAAGTACTGTGGGAAAAAGAAAAATAGTAATGTATAAAGCAGTCAGTCAATATAAAGCAGTCATAGAATAAGTTGTCGGATATATAAATTAGTTTTTCTTTAGATCTAATCATATTACATATTGTTATAGTTTTGCTAAGATTTCTATTATAATAATAAATTGAAATTAAAAATTAAATTAAATAAAAAATTTTCCTATAAAAATGGGGGCTCAACCGGGATATTGATAAAATAAAAGACGTGTGTATTTAATATTGATAAAATAAAAGACGTGTGTATTTAATATTGATAAAATAAAAGACGTGTGTATTTAATAAAATAAAATAAAAGATGTAAATATAAAAAAAAAGCTTAATAATTAAAAATAGAAGATGATAAAAGATATAATAAATAATTAAAATATAATAAAAAGACGAAAATGAAGTTATAAAAGATGTAAAAAAAAAAAAAAAAAAAAAAAAAGAAGACGCCATCAGTAAAACAGAAAGTCAGAGAAAAAAGAGGAAGCAGTTCAAAAGTAGGCTAAAAAAAAAATCTGTGTGTAGAAAATATGTATATTAGAATTATTTTTTCTGTATTAGAAAATATTTTTGTTTTGTTTTGTTTTCAAAATATTATAAATTTGTAAATTTTCAAAAAAATATAATTGCTTAATCTCAAATCTAAAATAGAAAAATTCTGTAATATAACTTTAATGGATATTGATTTATGTATAATATAGAACATTAAAATTTATATAAACAACACATAAAAAAAAATGGTCACCATCAGCATCGAATATTAGCAGTAACGAAGTTGGCAGCTTATAATTATTGAATAAAATTAAAATTGATAGTTAGTAAGAGTTGCCAGAAATACCAAATAAAATTGATGAAGTAAGAACTTTTTGTAATAAAAGTTAATAATATAATTTAAATTTGGTAAAAATGGACGGACAAAAATTGAAATTAGTGGACATTCCACCGATAGCTTCCAATTTAAAAACAATGCCAGCTAAAGCAGTAGCTATTTTTCATAAATTAGTGTTTGAAAAAGACGCAGCACGTCGTAATAGGGCTAATTTAAGAGAATTTCAGGGCTTCATCTTTGAAAAGAATTCAGAAGATTATAAGACAAAGTTGCAGTTTATAAAAGACAATATTTCAAATCAAGATTTAATCGTCGTATGTACAGTGATTGGTATCGAACCTAAAGAAAGAATCGAGAAGATGGTAGAAGATGTAATGGATACATTAAGCAATTTGACATTACTAAAACAAATTAATAAAAATAGTCATGATGATGAAGATGATAGTGATGAAAATGATGAAGATGATATGAATGATAATGATAAATATGACAAAGAAAATGCAAAAGACAATGTGTCCAATACTAATAGAAGTGGTAGTGAATACAACGATGATTGTAGAAGTGGTGATGATGAATTACACAGTGAGATGCAAGCAACTTTTTCCAAATGTTCAATTTCGTTCAAAGATATAGAAGATTCTATACGAGTATACGATGGTAAAGGTAATTATTCCATAGAGAAATGGGTGGAAGAATTTGAAGAGATGGCAAAAATGTTAAACTGGAATAAACTACAAAAGTTTTTATTCGGTAAAAAGTCGCTTAAGGGATTGGCTAAATTACACATCATGTCTGAAAATAATATTAATAGTTGGGAGAAATTGAAGAATTCATTGATGGAGGAATTTTCAGAAAAAATTACAATGGCTGAATTACATAAAGAGTTATCGAAGAAAAAAATGAAAGTTGACGAGGATGTTTATGAATATTTCTTGTCAATGAAAGAACTTGGTAGTAGAGGAAAAATAGATGATAAATCATTAATACAGTATGTTATAGAAGGCATTCAAGATTATCAGACAAATAAAATAATGCTTTATGGAACAAAAAATTTGAAAGAATTTAAAGAAAAACTGAGAAGTTATGCAGTTTACAGAAACGATTGTATAATGAACAAATCAAGTAAAGTAAAAGTTGTAGAAAGAACAGATAGAAAGAAAGATATGAGTAAAAATGTGAATTATAAATGTTATAATTGCGGACAGACAGGTCATCTTGCCAACAACTGCAAAGTTGGAATAAAATGTTTTATATGTAATAGCTTAGGCCATAAATCAAATGAATGTAGTCAATTTAAAAATAGAAATAAACAAAAGAATGCTCCAGTAAATAACATCATAGAAACGAGATCTAATATGTGTAAAACGGTTATTATCAACAATATATCACTTGTGGCGCTAATAGATACTGGTAGTGCAGTAAACATCATTCGAGAAGATATGGTTAGCCAAACAGGTCTGCAAGAGATAAAAGAAAAAGAAATGGTTTTAAATGCATTTGGAGGTAATAAAATACATTCAGGTAAAACGGTACAAACTAAAATGAATATAGATGAGCTCGAATACGAACTGATTTTACAAATTGTTCCAGTCAGCACAACAGACTACGAAATGATTTTGGGTACTCCTTTTATTAATGAGTGTGAATTACAGGTGAATAAAGAAGGAATAAAGGTATACAGACAAAATTCTGAACCGTATATAATAAATATTAATATAGTACAGAATAAGATAGAACCTGATTTAAGTAACATAAAAAACGAACAACAAAAAAAGAGATTGAACGAATGATAGAAAAATATAGACCAAATAAAGAGAAATTCATAGATATGGAAATGAAAGTAACATTAAAAGACGACACCCCGATTTATCTCAATCCTCGTCCTCTTCCTTTTGTAGAAAGAGATATAGTTAATAATCAGATTGAACAATGGATTAAAGAAGATATAGTAGAGCCATGCATATCAGAGTTTGCCAGTAGAGTAGTAGTAGTGAAGAAGAATGACGGTACACCAAGAGTATGTATAGATTTTAGAAAACTAAATAAGGTAGCTGTTAAAGATCGATATCCGATACCAAACCTGGAAGATACTTTAGATAATTTGAGAGGTTCATTAGTTTTCAGCACTTTGGATTTGAAAAATGGATTTTTCCATGTATCGGTTGAAAAAAACAGTAGAAAATATATGTCATTCACTACTCATAAGGGGCAGTTTTGTTTCAAGCGCGTACCATTTGGTTTTTGCAACTCACCAGCCAATTTCCAAAGATACATAAACACGATATTTAGAGAATTGCAAAATGCGGGTATATTACTTATTTATATGGATGATATAATACCTAATTCTTGCAAAGAACGAAGATGAAGGATTAGACAGGCTCAAAAGAGTTTTCGAATTAGCTGCTTCATATGGTCTTGAAATTAATTTTAAAAAATGCCAGTTTTTACAAAGACGAATTAAGTTTTTAGGACATGTTATTGAACATAATAATATTTATCCATCAGAAGAGAAAATTGAATCTGTCAAGGGATTCCCTGAACCAACATCAGTAAAACAAGTTCAAATCTTCTTGGGGTTGACAGGATTTTTCAGAAAATTTATACGTGATTATTCGTTGATAGCTCGACCATTAAGCGACCTAATTAAAAAAGACAAGCAATTCCAGTTTGAAACCGAAGAGAGAAAATCATTTGAGTTACTGAAAAAGAAATTATCAGAAAAACCAGTGTTAACTTTGTTCAACAGGGAATCTGAAACCGAAATACACTCAGATGCCAGTAAATTCGGCTTTGGTGCCATTTTATTTCAGCGATGTTATAATGACGACAAGTTGCATCCAGTTTTTTACTACAGTAAAAAGACAACACCAGCTGAACAAAATTACTCAAGTTATGAGCTTGAGGTTTTAGCAATTATAAAAGCAGTACAAAAATTCAGAGTATATATATTGGGTAAGCATTTTAAAATTATCACTGATTGTGACGCTTTCATGAAAACGATGAACAAGAAAGACATACTGCCACGAATTACTAGATGGGCTTTGACCCTAAGTGAGTATGACTACGAGATCAAACATCGAAGTGGAGTTAATATGAAGCATGTAGACGCTTTAAGCCGTTACCCTATAATGACAATAGAACATGATATAATAACAGAAATCAGAAATGCACAAGCTACAGATGAATATTTAAACACAGTGAAAAAGATTTTAGATGAAAAACCATATGATAATTACTTTGTAAAAGATGGAATTTTATACAAATTCAATAAAGGATTAGATTTATTGGTTGTACCAGAGTCAATGCAGATTGATATAATAAAAAGGGCACATGAACAAGGTCATTACGGCGTCATTCGTACCATCGATAAAATAACACAAGAATTTTTTATTCCGAAAATTTACGAAAAGGTGGAAAAAGTAATAAAAAATTGCTTGCATTGCATCTTAAACAATCGTAAGATGGGAAAGAAAGAAGGTTATCTTCATCCGAGATCCAAAGGTGAAGAACCACTTCATACGTATCATATTGACCATATGGGTCCACTTGACAGCACAAATAAAAATTACAAATACATTCTAGTGATCATAGATGATTTTACGAAATTTGTCTGGATATATCCAACCAAATCTACTACCTCCAGAGAAGTGATAAATAAATTAGAAGTTCAGAAGAAAACTTTTGGTAATCCGGTGCAGATCATAACAGATAGAGGTACCGCTTTCACTAGTTCCGAGTTTCAGATGTATTGCAAGGACGAAACTATTAACCATCATACTATTACAACAGGTTTGCCAAGAGCCAATGGCCAAGTCGAAAGAATGAATTCGATCATCATAGCTGTGTTATCAAAGTTATCATTAAGAGAACCGAGTAAATGGTATAAATACGTAGATACTGTACAAATAATGGTGAACTCCACGTTTCAACGTAGTATAAACACTACTCCAGGTGAATTATTGTTAGGAGTTAAAATCAGAACTAAAAATGATCAAAGAGTTCGAGATTTGATTGAGGAAGAAATGCGACGATTATATTGTGACCAACGCGAAAAATTTCGCAAAGAAGCCAAGACATTTATTCAGAAGATACAGAATGAGAATTCAAAATATTACAATAAGAATAGAATTAAATCTAAGAAATTTGCTGTAGGCGACTTAGTAGCGATCAAGAGAATTCAGATAGGACCTGGAATGAAATTTCGTCCTCGATATTTGGGGCCCTATCGAATAATTAAAGTCAAGCTGAATGACACATATGATGTTGAAAAAGTGGGTATGCACGAAGGGCCATTTCAGACATCAGTATGTAACGAGTTCCTAAAATCATGGTTATCACACTCGTTGGAGACCAACGTTCATCAGAATGGCCGAATTTGTGGGAAAAAGAAAAATAGTAATGTATAAAGCAGTCAGTCAATATAAAGCAGTCATAGAATAAGTTGTCGGATATATAAATTAGTTTTTCTTTAGATCTAATCATATTACATATTGTTATAGTTTTGTTAAGATTTCTATTATAATAATAAATTGAAATTAAAAATTAAATTAAATAAAAAATTTTCCTATAGTACCGAATATTTATCAATTACACTGCACTCTGATGGTTTTCCTCTGAAAAGAATTAAATAACAATTTTGATAGAAAACAGGCCTCAAGCAAATAACCTTTTAAGATACCACAATATCTATATTTGAAGAATATATCATTCATTTACTACGTTATCACTAGTATTCAGGTTGCGTAAATGCAAAATCCACTTCGATCGTGATCAAATTTCTTCTGCTTTGCTATGACTTTCTTAGATATTTTTATACATAATTTGCATATAAAGATAATACTTTATTTAATCATATATAGTAATATATTTAATTTTAAAATTTTTAAATTTGAAAACTGTCTTCCAACTATAGTTAAACTAAAACTGGATGTAAAGTATTGTTCACAACTACTTTTACACGGCATTTAATTTCTAATCAATTAATAATTGCAAATGCATCCTCGAAACATTATATAAATCCATAAATTTGTTTAGTGTATACATATATAATTATAATAATAAATAATTAAATATAATATCAAGTATTAAAATATTAAAATATTGTATAACTTCAACTGTATTAAAAGACGATTGATAATTCATCGCTTTTTTGTCCGAATTCATTAGGTTCATTTAAGTTCAAAACAAAGTTACATATATTTTATAGAAAAAAACAGAATTAAAAATACATGCAATTTTAAAACTTTTGTTCAAAAAAAATGCTGTATAAAAATATTTATGACTAATAGTGCTAATACTAAATGTCAGAGGCTATTCAAATTTCTGATAATATATTCTAAAGTATAGGCAGGTCAGATTAACTTCCTATTTTTTGCCAACTCCATGGCCGCACCATGCAGAACTGACCAGTTCTTGCACTTTTTAAATGAATGCATCAAATTAAAAATTTTCATTCAAAGTTATAGCTAGAAAAAAGTTATAAATTTTTCAATTTTATTTTTTATTGCCGGCAATTTTGTTTAGGAATAATACTAAATAGTTTATGAGTTATCAATTTAATAGAAATGTTAAAATACAAAGTTAAATTTTGAATTCAAAAATCAAATAAGCAATTATAATTTACTATACGTAAAACTATTCCACGTTATTTTCAAACATAATTTTTTGAATCACTACTGAAGATATTTTGATAATACGGATCTCCAAAATATTTCTAGGTCTAGAATTATAGGCCCATTCTACTTAATAATTTATTTTCAAACAAACATAAATGAAAAAAATTTGATTGCATTCAATCATAAAAATCCATAAATTTACAAATAATTTACTTTCGACTTCATGACATATTGTTTATTATATATACCTATATATATATAATATTTTTCAAGCTACAAATAATTATCAATTTTCATTGAATCTAATTAAATGTTCATCAGCGCTAGTATATAGAATTTTTTGAGTATATACTTTATACCACACACAAAAAACATCAACGAAATAAAATTTAAAAATTTTGAAATAAATATTTTTAAGCTTTCTGTTTTTAAAAAATATTGTAAATAATTTAAAATTCATTATCCTCAAGATTTAGAAAAATATACATATTTGTAAATTATGTTCCATATTAGTTTGAAAATATCAATTTTTATCTAGTAAGAAAACAAATTGACTCAATTTATAAAAAAATTTGGTAATTCACAAAACACCTGATTTTTCAATTTCTATATTATGATCATAAATCAGAATAATACTTTGTTTTTTCAGAAGTCCTAAGGCCCAAACATTAAAAAAGACATTCTTTAAAAATTTCAAGAAGAAATTCAATTCACGGGATATGATAATATTGTTGGAAAAATGTGATTTTTCCTTTCTTTTAACCCCTTTTCTATAGAAAATTCTACAGAAGTAGAAAAGGAGTTAAAAGTTTTGTATATAAAAAAAAGAAAGAAAAAAAAAAAAAAAAGAAAGGAAAGTTTTATGGGAGGCCGAGCGGAGCCTTAAAAAGGGAATTTTTTTAATAAAATGAAAGAATTAACTTACCTTTTCTTTTCCTTTATGTTGCCCCTTTATAGAATAAAATAAAACCATTTATTTCCTCACAAACAAAAGATTTTCTTTTATTTTTACAAAAAAAATGAATTAAATTAACTCACAAAAAAAAAAAAAAATTAATTAAATTAAATTTTATTTAATTGAAAATTTAATTAAAAAAAATGTAATTAAAAATTAACTAAAAAAAAATGACTCAACTAAAAAGACTGAACTCTAAAAGAAAAAAAAACTGCACTCTACTTAAGAAAAAAAACTCGACTAACTTAAAAGAACTGCATAGACTCGACTATTCAAAAAGAACTGCATTGACTGACTCAAAAAAAAAACGTGTATCGTAAAAAAAAGAATCGATGTTCTGGAAGTTTCTATCAATTCGCCGAAAGATGACAACGTCAACGAATTGATAGAGACTTCCAGTGGAAAGTGAAACATCTTTCTACAACGAATGTCAACGAAATAAAAGAAAGTGATTATAACGTTGACATTTGACGCTGTAGAAAGAAGAAGATCACATAAATAAATGTAAACAAAGAAGTGTCAATGTTACAGGTAAGTATGTGTATTATTTTAATTAAAATTAATTAAATTGTTAATTAATTATTTCTTTTCTTTTTGCAGGTTTCCAACACGACCCCCCGTTTGAAGGCTCAAAGTTCCGACTGAGCCTTTAGAGTGTCCAGATGTCACTGATAGGCCAGGATTACCTGAAAAGAAAAGAAAAGAAAAACAGGCTTTCCGCAGTGAAAAGTTCTAGACAAATAAAATAAAAGCAATAAAAGAAAAGGCTCACTGGATCGGAACGAGGAGTAGTGAGGAAAGGAAGAGTTCGGGTGTGATACCTTAGATTGTGGCGGGAGCTAAGCGATCGCGATGGACAACACTTGTGCGGTTGGATGCCTGATGTTTTATCCGATAGACTACGTCGGTGACCAGCTCAATCACTTTATAGGGACCATCCCAGTCTTTTTGTAATTTTGGACAATGTCCCTTTTTCCGTTTCGGGTTAAACAGCCAGACAAGGTCGCCCAATTGAAAGGGGTTAGCCTTAGCAGACAGGTCGTATCTATCCTTCATTCTCCGGCTCGCTAAGTCCAATTGAGTTCGATTAAAGGCATGGACTTTAGTGAGCCTTTCCTGAAGGTTTTTGACGTATTCTGGCAGTTCTACAGGATGGTTGCCAGGAGGGTCTCCAGTTAATAGTTGGATGGGTAATCGGAGTTCCCTCCCTAGGTTTAGAAGAGCGGGGGTACGTTGAGTAGACTTTTGTACAGCAGACCGATAAGAGAGAAGAAGGAGAGGCAGATAGGTGTCCCAGTCTCTTTGGTGTTCACTAACGAACTTGGAGAGATAGTCCAAGATGGTCCTGTTAAATCGTTCCACTAGGCCATCACTCTGGGGGTGCAAGGCAGTGGTCCGAGTCTTTTCTATTAGGAAACGACGCAAAACCTCAGTAAACATCGCGGACTCGAAGTTTCGCCCTTGATCTGAGTGAAGCTGTCTACAAAGCCCGAAACGCGAAAAGACTTGACTCACCAATGCTTCTGCCACTGTTTCCGCGGTCTGGTCAGGAATAGCTATGGCCTCAGGCCATTTAGTAAAATAGTCCATCAGCACAAGTATATACCTGTTGCCAGTCTTCGTTACAGGTAAAGGCCCCAAAATGTCTACAGCAACCCGTTCGAATGGTGATCCAGAGTTCCGAATTTGCAAAGGTGCCTTCCTTTTCGGGATGGCTCCTTTGCGCTGCTGGCAAGTCGGGCATCGGAGGCAGTATTCGCGAACACTAGCCGAAAGGCCGACCCAGTAGTACCTGAGGCGGACCTTCGCTAGGGTCTTGTCGATGCCGAGGTGACCTCCAGCAGGGCTGTCGTGTAACTGCTGCAACACCTCGAGTCGTAGACATTCCGGCACCAGTATCTGCAACTGACCGTCCGGGTTGGTGGACTTCCTGCAAGCCACTCCGTCCTTAAGTACCAACGATGAGAACATTGCCCAATAAGCCTTCAACGATGGTGAAACAGAGCTAAGGGTTTCAGCGGCTGGTCTTTCGCCGGCGCTTAGCCACTGTCGGACAGTCTGTAGTTCCGGATCGGCTTCCTGGAGCTGACTCACATCGATGGCTTGCACTGTTGAGGTCCTTATTAGTAGAGACTGCTTCTCCTCGAGTCGACTACAGTACGCACAGGAAGTTACTGCGCAAGGCCTTCGGGACATCGCATCTGCGTTACCATGACTTCTTCCGGCGCGATGATGAATCTCGAAGTCGAATTCCTGAAGCCGTTCTAGCCAACGGGCGTCTTGGCCTTCAGGTTCGCGAAAATTCATCAACCACCTTAAGGAGGCATGGTCGGAACGCAGTAGGAATCGACGTCCCAGAAGGTAAGGCCGAAAATGAGCTACTGCCTTGACGACAGCTAATAGTTCTTTTCGGGTAACACAGTAATTAATCTCAGGTCTACTGAGCGTTTTACTGTAGTACTCGATGACCCTCTCTTCGCCATCTTGGAGTTGCGACAGGACCGCTCCCCAAGCATACTGACTGGCGTCGGTGTCCAAAATAAAGGGATCGTCATCATTCGGTTGGGCAAGTATAGGTGCTTCGGTCAATTTCTCCTTGAGGGTGGCAAATGCTAAATCACACTCCTCCGACCAACTGAATTTGGCAGACTTTTCAGTCAGTCCCGTCAAGGGTTTAGCAATGGTGGAGAAATTCTTCACGAAGCGCCTATAGTATGCGCACAATCCGAGAAAATATTGAATGTCTCTCTTGCTGCGGGGAGTGGGCCAGCCTCTGACAGCTTCAATCTTTTCTGGATCGGTCGATAATCCTTCCTCCGAGATCACGTGCCCCAAAAATTTCACCTCCCTACGACATAGATGGCACTTCTTCGGCGAGAGTTTTAGGTTAGCTTCTTGGAGGCGCTGAAACACTACTCGCAGATTGGACAGGAGTCCCTCGAAGGTCTCGGAATGGACCAGCAAGTCATCCAGGTAGCCCAAAGAAGTGGTATAGGGTATGTCGTGGAGGACTATTTCCATCAGACGTTGGAAAGTGGCAGGAGCATTGGTTAGACCGAAAGGCATAACGTTGAACTCGTAAAGACCCGAACCAATACTGAAGGCGGTTTTCTCCTTGTCGGCAGGATGCATTTCTACTTGAAAGTACCCTGAAAGTAAATCCAAGGAGGCAAACCACCTGGATCTGCCTAGTGCCTCCAGAGTGAGGTCCATTCGCGGAAGTGGGTAAGAATCCTTCTTGGTCACTTCATTTAGGCGTCTGTAATCTATACAGAAACGAAGTGACCCGTCTTTCTTCTTAACCAGGACTACCGGCGAGCTCCAAGGACTCGTAGAGGACTGGATGACACCTTGCTCCTTCATCTCTCTCACCATTTCTTCTGCTTCCAATCGTCGAGAATAGGGCATGCGACGTGGCGGCTGCTTAATTGGTTGAGAGGGACCAGTATTGATTTGGTGTTGCAGGATGTTAGTCCGTCCAATGTCATCTTTTGACAAGGAAAAGACGGTTTGGAAATCTATTAGTAGTGTTTGTAGGGCTGCTTTCTGGGTAGGTTCTAAACCTTCGCTGCTGTTTAGAAAAAGATCTTGTAGGGCAGGGGGCAGGACAGGGGAAGTCACTCGAGTTTCATTACACAGGAGAGTGCAATCGGTGTCCAAATAGGCAACAGGTAGGTGGCTAGGTAGGATAACGTTTTGAGAGGAGACGTTAGAAATCCTAGCCCAAACTTGGCCATTTGAAACACGAGAGATAGAAGGCATCATACTAAGTTGTTCTGGCAACAAGGAAGAGGCTGAGAGGAGGACATCCTTGTTCGGCACCAGAGAAGTATGAAGAGGTGTAATTATCTCCTGGAAGGGTTGAAACTCGAGGGACTGTAAAGTTCTTGCCAGGAAAGAGGAAGAGTGATGTAAAGGAATCGACTCTTCCTGTAAATGTAGGAGATCTTTTTCTAAGTCAAGAATGCAGCCGTACTGTTTTAGGAAATCCATACCCAGAATGCAGTCGTCGTGGATTTCCGCGGAATAGGTTAAGTGTTTGACCGAAAAGTGGCCTATTGATAGTTGGATTAGGACTTTACCTTCGACGGGGATGGTCTCACCAGTGACGCTTTGTATAGTAGCATAGGAAGGTAGGACTTCCACCGCACAAGGGCTTCGTTGTAGGACTCGGGGGTGTACGATCGTTCTAGTAGCTCCTGTATCCACAATCATCATAATAGGTATGTCATTGACAGTGCCATGGACGCTAAGGTTAGGTCCAGTAGAGACCACTGTAATGGGGATTGTGATTGGGGCTGATTCTTCCACCAACTCTGGCCCCAAAGGGTCAGTGGAAACTAGTTTAAATCCGTTGTAAGGGAGTGGGAGGCAGAATGGGAGGCAGACAAATCGGAAGTGTAACAACTCGATGGCCGAGAAGAGGGTTCACTGTCCGGTTTGTCGGCACTGGAAGGTTGAGGGGGTAACTTGGTGTTCGTTTTAGGAGGGCTTGGTGACCTAGAAGGACGTGCAGGGGACGTTGGGATGCACTTAGAAGGGCTGGGTGACCTAGAAGGGTGTGCAGAGGATTTGGGGATGGATTTGGAATGGCTGGGTGGCCCATTAGACTTTCTAGGTGACTTGCGGTTTGACTTGGAACGGCTGGGCGACCCAGTAGAATTGCCGGATGATTTTGGGATTGGCCTGGTGGGGCTAGATGACCTGGTAGGCTGTGCAAACGCCTTGGGGCTTGTGTCACGAGGCCCAGTAGGTGGCACGGATGGTTTGGGGCTAGTGTCGAGTGTCCCAATAGGCTGCACAGGAGATTTGGGGATTTTTTCAGAAGCCCGAGATGGCCCAGAAGGCTTGCCTGAGTGCTTGGGGCTTATCTCAGAAGGGCGAGATGGCCCAACAGGGCTACCTGATGGCTTGGGGCTTGTGTCCGGAGTGCGATATGGCCCAGCAGGGTTGCCAGATGGCTTGGGGCTTATCTCAGAGAGGCGAGATGGCCCAGAAGGGTTGCCAGATGGCTTGGGGCTTGTGTCCGGAGTGCGAGATGGCCCAGCAGGTTTGCCAGATGGCTTGGGGCTTATCTCAGAGAGGCGAGATGGCCCAGAAGGGTTGCCAGATGGCTTGGGGCTTGTGTCCGGAGTGCGATATGGCCCAGCAGGGTTGCCAGATGGCTTGGGGCTTATCTCAGAGAGGCGAGATGGCCCAGAAGGGTTGCCAGATAGCTTGGGGCTTGTGTCCGGAGTGCGAGATGGCCCAGCAGGGTTGCCAGATGGCTTGGGACTTGTCCCAGAAGGCTGCAAAGACGATTTGGGGATTTGTTTGGGGCAAAGAGATAAGTCTGTCTCAGATGGATTCAACCCCTCCTCGTGTTGCAATTTCAAATTAGTTGCTCGAGGGGTACGAGAGCTAGAAACCACATCGAAAACTACCCTATGCCCCTGTCTTAAACGAAGTTTTCCCTCGTCTTTGGAAACGCAGTCTCTATGGACGAAAACCTCCTGCCCGTTGTCATCTCGCACAATAAACCCGAAATTTTTGGTAGTGTTGAAGAATTTTACTTGCTCTGTGACCCCAGTGGCAATCACTTCAGCGGTAGGTGGAGTGTCTTTAGGGAAGGGGTCCAGCTCGCACTCCTTCAAACTGGACCGGTGGCTTTTCCCGAAGGTGCCTTATTGTTATTGGCCTTATGTATACATCGTATATATGGTATTTTGTGCACATACATACAAGTGTAATTATAAAAATAGATTGTTCAATGATGTATATCAGGATCTATAATGTATATAGTATCAATGACCTTTCTTAACATATTTCTTTATGAAAATATTTGTGTGTTATGTTAAATATGAACCTTTTTGTTATTCATAGCTATATTATATGAATACAAAAAAGGGGTTAAAAGTAAGGAAAAAATAACATTTTTCCAACATTGGTGTCAGGTGTGGGGTCCTCTGATCGATCTTAGAAATAAGATCCTACCACCACCACCTGATCTTATTACCCTTTTTCTTCCTTTTTACCATTTTTTTTCCTACAAATTTTATAAATTTTCTTTTTTTTTTGCATACATTTTTTTTTGTATGCACTTGAAAAGTACATAAAAGGTATAGTAGGGACACTTGGGGTATATTGTAAAGTCCCACTATATTTAGATAGTGTTTTTTTTGTGTGAAAATAAAAAAAGGGGGCATTAAATAAAATTTTATTTTTTGAAATATTTTTCTTTGTGTTTTTTTTTGCAGCATAGTTTTTTTTTTTTTTTTTTTTTTCCCCCTTTCCTTCATATTGGGTGAAACGCAGCATTCTGTTTTTCTTTCTTTGTAGCCGTTATACACGTGTAACTTACATTCTCTTTGTTACCGTGTATAAACTCGTGGTTCTTTGTACAAAGAAGCCGTAATCGTAACGGGTCAGAGATCTGGATTATTGTACAGGGTGTCACAATTTTTTTTAGTACAAGTAAATTTAAGTGTTTGTGTGGACAAATTTTTTTTTGGTAACAGGGTGGTTCATTCTCCTTCTTCTACTGTTTTACACACTTCTGCCTTTTATAAAGACTACTTCTTTCGTTTTCTTTACAACAGGGTGTTTTTCTTATAGGGCCTGAAAATAGAAATTCCTACGTCTTGCATATAAAGCCTGTCACACTTCTTTCTGTTGCAAAAAGTAGCACTCTATCTTCTATAAGACTGTTTTCTTTTTGTAACGGGTGATCTTTTCTTTTATAGTGCTCGAATTTAGTAGGAATTTTCTATCCATTTTGTGCACATAAAACCTGCCACACACTTTCTGTTATCCAATCTTGTTCTTTTTGGCTGTTGCTCTTCTTTTTACTTGCTACTATCTTTGATTATTTGTATTCCTTTATACCCTTACTGCTTTAATATGTCTGAGGGAGAACGTTCATCGGATTCCGCCCTTGGTGTGGGAGATAAGCGACCCATCTCTGACACACTCGAATCTACTCTTTCAGAACTGGCAAAGCAGATGGCGCTGCAGGTGCAGCTGGTATCTGACATGACGAGTGCACTAAAGGGACTGTCACAGAGAGTTGAGCACCTAGAACAGAGCCAGCAAGCGGCAAGTGCTACGAGATTGAGTGAAATCGAGCGCTTAGCTAGCCTACCTACGCCTGAGGCTGTCAGAGCGAGGCCAACTGTTCCTGTTAGCACTGTTGAGTCCAATTTTTCAACAATGCTACAACAAATGACCCTATCTTAGACCGTGTGCACTCCTAATGTCATACCAACATCTATTGCCCCTGCACTCTGCACAGATGGCGCTCCTGTCTTTCCATCCACCAGGGAAGTTCCAACTCCTACCCGACGAAATTCTGGACACGATTTAGCTGCCACCCCTATTATTAACCAAACTTTTAGTCACGTGGTACCTAACGAAGTATCCCTTGGACCAGAAGTTGACTTTCCGTCACTACCTGTAAATACAGGGTATACTTTCCTAACCCGTGGCTCAAATCAGCAATCCAGGTTTGTGGCAGGCTTCCAAATAGAGCCAGAAAATCAATTCAGACAGCGGTATGAGGTAGTAGGGGAGAATGTTGATCTGCAGAACCCTGTCCAAAATGTACCCCTTACCAATCAGTCTTCCTGGCCTAGTCAGCGTAGATCGAGCGTACATTTTGGACAACCATCAGTGACTAGCAGCAGAGTTATGATGGGCTCAGGGCATCATTTTATGAGAGTGTCCCCCAAGGAGTTTGATGGACGTGAGCCATGGCAGAGCTACAAGCCCCATTTCGAGGCTGTGTCGAGGGCAAATGGTTGGCCTGGAGAGTTCAAGGCCCTAGGGTTAGCGCCACACCTAACGGGTACAGCCCTGGCCTATTACGAAACTCTACAAAGAGCTGTCCAGGACAACTATGACCTTCTAGATCAGGCCTTGGATAGGAGGTTCAGCATGCAATACCGTCAGTCCGTGGCTCACATCCAGCTGCGTGGACGCCTGCAGAAAGACAAGGAGCCATTACCTGATTTTGCCACACATAATCAGAGGTTGGTATATCTCGCTTTTCCTGACTGCCCAGAGGCCGCTCGTGACAGAATCGCTTTGGGGCAGTTTGTGGATGGCCTTGCGGATTTGGACATCCAACAGAGGGTCAGAGATGCAGCCCCAGAATGTTTGGAAGAAGCATTGGCCCTAGCTATCCGAATGGAGGCCAGTCGAGATGCGACCCGAATTAGCCGAAAAGGGGCAAGGGCATACCAGGTGGTTATCCACGAGTCCCCCAATAACACTAAGGCACCTTCGGGAAAAGCCACCGGTCCAGTTTGAAGGAGTGCGAGCTGGACCCCTTCCCTAAAGACACTCCACCTACCGCTGAAGTGATTGCCACTGGGGTCACAGGGCAAGTAAAATTCTTCAACACTACCAAAAATTTCGGGTTTATTGTGCGAGATGACAACGGGCAGGAGGTTTTCGTCCATAGAGACTGCGTTTCCAAAGACGAGGGAAAACTTCGTTTAAGACAGGGGCATAGGGTAGTTTTCGATGTGGTTTCTAGCTCTCGTACCCCTCGAGCAACTAATTTGAAATTGCAACACGAGGAGGGGTTGAATCCATCTGAGACAGACTTATCTCTTTGCCCCAAACAAATCCCCAAATCGTCTTTGCAGCCTTCTGGGACAAGTCCCAAGCCATCTGGCAACCCTGCTGGGCCATCTCGCACTCCGGACACAAGCCCCAAGCCATCTGGCAACCCTTCTGGGCCATCTCGCCTCTCTGAGATAAGCCCCAAGCCATCTGGCAACCCTGCTGGGCCATATCGCACTCCGGACACAAGCCCCAAGCCATCTGGCAACCCTTCTGGGCCATCTCGCCTCTCTGAGATAAGCCCCAAGCCATCTGGCAACCCTGCTGGGCCATATCGCACTCCAGACACAAGCCCCAAGCCATCTGGCAACCCTTCTGGGCCATCTCGCCTCTCTGAGATAAGCCCCAAGCCATCTGGCAACCCTTCTGGGCCATCTCGCCTCCCTGAGATAAGCCCCAAGCCATCTGGCAACCCTGTTGGGCCATCTCGCCCTTCTGAGACAAGCCCCAAGCACTCAGGCAAGCCTTCTGGGCCATCTCGGGCTTCTGAGAAAATCCCCAAATCTCCTGTGCAGCCTATTGGGACACCCGACACTAGCCCCAAGCCATCCGTGCCACCTACTGCGCCTCGTGACACAAGCCCCAAGGCGTTTGCACAGCCTACCAGGTCATCTAGCCCTGCCAGGCCAATCCCCAAATCATCCGGTAAACCTACTGGGTCGCCCAGCCGTCCCA
The DNA here is from genome assembly GCA_951394055.1 of Villa cingulata. Lineage (NCBI taxonomy): Eukaryota > Metazoa > Arthropoda > Insecta > Diptera > Bombyliidae > Villa > Villa cingulata. Next base: position 1,057,667 of record OX596025.1, read on the forward strand.
AGTCAAACCGCAAGTCACCTAGAAAGTCTAATGGGCCACCCAGCCATTCCAAATCCATCCCCAAATCCTCTGTACACCCTTCTAGGTCACCTAGCCCTTCTAAGTGCATCCCAACGTCCCCTGCACGTCCTTCTAGGTTACCAAGCCCTCCTAAAACGAACACCAAGTTACCCCCTCAACCTTCCAGTGCCGACAAACCGGACAGTGAACCCTCTTCTCGGCCATCGAGTTGTTACACTTCCGATTTGTCTGCCTCCCATTCTGCCTCCCACTCCCTTACAACGGATTTAAACTAGTTTCCACTGACCCTTTGGGGCCAGAGTTGGTGGAAGAATCAGCCCCAATCACAATCCCCATTACAGTGGTTTCTACTGGACCTAACCTTAGCGTCCATGGCACTGTCAATGACATACCTATTATGATGATTGTGGATACAGGAGCTACTAGAACGATCGTACACCCCCGAGTCCTACAACGAAGCCCTTGTGCGGTGGAAGTCCTACCATCCTATGCTACTATACAAAGCGTCACTGGTGAGACCATCCCCGTCGAAGGTAAAGTCCTAATTCAACTATCAATAGGCCACTTTTCGGTCAAACACTTAACCTATTCCGCGGAAATCCACGACGACTGCATTCTGGGTATGGATTTCCTAAAACAGTACGGCTGCATTCTTGACTTAGAAAAAGATCTCCTACATTTACAGGAAGAGTCGATTCCTTTACATCACTCTTCCTCTTTCCTGGCAAGAACTTTACAGTCCCTCGAGTTTCAACCCTTCCAGGAGATAATTACACCTCTTCATACTTCTCTGGTGCCGAACAAGGATGTCCTCCTCTCAGCCTCTTCCTTGTTGCCAGAACAACTTAGTATGATGCCTTCTATCTCTCGTGTTTCAAATGGCCAGGTTTGGGCAAGGATTTCTAACGTCTCCTCTCAAAACGTTATCCTACCTAGCCACCTACCTGTTGCCTATTTGGACACCGATTGCACTCTCCTGTGTAATGAAACTCGAGTGACTTCCCCTGTTCTGCCCCCTGCCCTACAAGATCTTTTTCTAAACAGCAGCGAAGGTTTAGAACCTACCCAGAAAGCAGCCCTACAAACACTACTAATAGATTTCCAAACCGTCTTTTCCCTGTCAAAAGATGACATTGGACGGACTAATATCCTACAACACCAAATCAATACTGGTCCCTCTCAACCAATTAAGCAGCCGCCACGTCGCATGCCCTATTCTCGACGATTGGAAGCAGAAGAAATGGTGAGAGAGATGAAGGAGCAAGGTGTCATCCAGTCCTCTACGAGTCCTTGGAGCTCGCCGGTAGTCCTGGTTAAGAAGAAAGACGGGTCACTTCGTTTCTGTATAGACTACAGACGCCTAAACGAAGTTACCAAGAAGGATTCTTACCCACTTCCGCGAATGGACCTCACTCTGGAGGCACTAGGCAGATCTAGGTGGTTTGCCTCCTTGGATTTACTTTCAGGATACTTTCAAGTAGAAATGCATCCTGCCGACAAGGAGAAAACCGCCTTCAGTATTGGTTCGGGTCTTTACGAGTTCAACGTTATGCCTTTCGGTCTAACCAATGCTCCTGCCACTTTCCAACGTCTGATGGAAATAGTCCTCCACGACATACCCTATACCACTTCTTTGGGCTACCTGGATGACTTGCTGGTCCATTCCGAGACCTTCGAGGGACTCCTGTCCAATCTGCGAGTAGTGTTTCAGCGCCTCCAAGAAGCTAACCTAAAACTCTCGCCGAAGAAGTGCCATCTATGTCGTAGGGAGGTGAAATTTTTGGGGCACGTGATCTCGGAGGAAGGACTATCGACCGATCCAGAAAAGATTGAAGCTGTCAGAGGCTGGCCCACTCCCCGCAGCAAGAGAGACATTCAATATTTTCTCGGATTGTGCGCATACTATAGGCGCTTCGTGAAGAATTTCTCCGCCATTGCTAAACCCTTGACGGGACTGACTGAAAAGTCTGCCAAATTCAGTTGGTCGGAGGAGTGTGATTTAGCATTTGCTACCCTCAAGGAGAAATTGACCGAAGCACCTATACTTGCCCAACCGAACGATGACGATCCCTTTATTTTGGACACCGACGCCAGTCAGTATGCGTGGGGAGCGGTCCTGTCGCAACTCCAAGATGGCGAAGAGAGGGTCATCGAGTACTACAGTAAAACGCTCAGTAGACCTGAGATTAATTACTGTGTTACCCGAAAAGAGCTATTAGCTGTCGTCAAGGCGGTAGCTCATTTTCGGCCTTACCTTCTGGGATGTCGATTCCTACTGCGTTCCGACCATGCCTCCTTAAGGTGGTTGATGAATTTTCGCGAACCTGAAGGCCAAGTCGCCCGTTGGCTAGAACGGCTTCAGGAATTCGACTTCGAAATTCATCATCGCGCCGGAAGAAGTCATGGTAACGCAGATGCGATGTCCCGAAGGCCTTGCGCAGTAACCTCCTGTGCGTACTGTAGTCGACTCGAGGAGAAGCAGTCTCTACTAATAAGGACCTCAACAGTGCAAGCCATCGATGTGAGTCAGCTCCAGGAAGCCGATCCGGATCTACAGACTGTCCGACAGAGGCTAAGCGCCGGCGAAAGACCAGCCGCTGAAACCCTTAGCTCTGTTTCACCGTCGTTGAAGGCTTATTGGGCAATGTTCTCCTCGTTGGTACTTGAGGACGGAGTGGCTTGCAGGAAGTCCACCAACCCGGACGGTCAGTTGCAGATACTGGTGCCGGAATGTCTACGACTCGAGGTGTTGCAGCAGTTACACGACAGCCCTGCTGGAGGTCACTACGGCATCGACAAGACCCTAGCAAAGGTCCGCCTCAGGTACTACTGGGTCGGCCTTTCGGCTAGTGTTCGCGAATATTGCCTCCGATGCCCGACTTGCCAGCAGCGCAAAGGAGCCATCCCGAAAAGGAAGGCGCCTTTGCAAATTCGGAACTCTGGATCACCATTCGAACGGGTTGCTGTAGACATTTTGGGGCCTTTACCTGTAACGAAGACTGGCAACAGGTATATACTTGTGCTGATGGACTATTTTACCAAATGGCCTGAGGCCATAGCTATTCCTGACCAGACCGCGGAAACAGTGGCAGAAGCATTGGTGAGTCAAGTCTTCTCGCGATTCGGGCTTTGTAGACAGCTACACTCAGATCAAGGGCGAAACTTCGAGTCCGCGATCTTTACTGAGGTTTTGCGTCGTTTCCGAATAGAAAAGACTCGGACCACTGCCTTGCACCCCCAGAGTGATGGCCTAGTGGAACGATTTAACAGGACCATCTTGGACTATCTCTCCAAGTTCGTAAGTGAACACCAAAGAGACTGGGACACCTATCTGCCTCTCCTTCTTCTCTCTTATCGGTCTGCTGTACAAAAGTCTACGCAACGTACCCCTGCTCTTCTAAACCTAGGGAGGGAGCTCCGATTACCCATCCAAATATTAACTGGAGACCCTCCTGGCAATCATCCTGTAGAACTGCCAGAATACGTCAAAAACCTTCAGGAAAGGCTCACTAAAGTCCATGCCTTTAATCGAACTCAATTGGACTTAGCGAGCCGGAGAATGAAGGATAGATACGACCTGTCTGCTAAGGCTAACCCCTTTCAATTGGGCGACCTTGTCTGGCTGTTTAACCCGAAACGGAAAAAGGGACATTGTCCAAAATTACAAAAAGACTGGGATGGTCCCTATAAAGTGATTGAGCTGGTCACCGACGTAGTCTATCGGATAAAACATCAGGCATCCAACCGCACAAGTGTTGTCCATCGCGATCGCTTAGCTCCCGCCACAATCTAAGGTATCACACCCGAACTCTTCCTTTCCTCACTACTCCTCGTTCCGATCCAGTGAGCCTTTTCTTTTATTGCTTTTATTTTATTTGTCTAGAACTTTTCACTGCGGAAAGCCTGTTTTCTTTTCTTTTCTTTTCAGGTAATCCTGGCCTATCAGTGACATCTGGACACTCTAAAGGCTCAGTCGGAACTTTGAGCCTTCAAACGGGGGGTCGTGTTGGAGACTTGCACCACATCACCTAGAATAAAAAAAAAATTTAATTAATTAATTAATTTAAAATCAAATAATTTAATTAAAATAATTTTAATGAAAATAATACTCATACTTACCTGTAACATTGACACTTCTTTGTTTACATTTATTCATGTGATCTTCTTCTTTCTACAGCGTCAAATGTCAACGTTATAATCACTTTCTTTTATTTCGTTGACATTCGTTGTAGAAAGATGTTTCACTTTCCACTGGAAGTCTCTATCAATTCGTTGACGTTGTCATCTTTCGGCGAATTGATAGAAACTTCCAGAACATCGATTCTTTTTTTTACGATACACGTTTTTTTTTTTTTTTTTCAGTCAGTCAATGCAGTTCTTTTTTTGTACAGTTCAGTCTATGCAGTTCGTTTTGTTGAGTCAGTCATTTTTAGTTCTTTTGAGTTGTTCGAGTGTTTTTTTTTTTTGAGTAGAAGTAGAGTTCAGTTTTTTTTTTAGTTAAGTCATTTTTTTTAGTTAATTTTTAATTACATTTTTAATTAAATTTTCAATAAAAAAAAAAAAAATTTAATTTAATTAACTTTTTTTTGTTTTAATTTAATTCGTTTTTTTTCCTTTTTGTAAAAATAAAGAATTTTCTTTTGGTGAAAAAATCTACTAGTTTGATTTTATTTTATCAAAGAAAAGGGGTAAGTAGTAATTCTTTTATTTTATTAAAAATCCTTTTTTTTAAGGCTCCGCTCGGCCTCCTAATTTTCCTTTCCCTCCTTTTCTTAATAAAACTTTTAACCTTTTTTTTTTTTTCTACTTCTGTAGAATTTTCTACAAAAAAAAAAAAGGGGTTAAAAGAAAGAAAAAATAACATTTTTCCAACAATATTTTATATATTGGTCTTTGGTTATATCAAACTTGTTTATTCATGTTATATGCTTTATGTATGTATGTGTACGAGATCGTCTTCAATTCAATATGGATCCTTACATATCCTAATGCACGAGCATAAACCATACATGGAAAATAAATATATATGATCAAAATCTCTCAAAAATGTTCAAATTTATATTTATATGTTCCAGCCAATGATAATATTCATTTATTCTATTTTCAATACTCAAAATATACATTTACATATAAATAACACTTATATGTGTGGAATATCATATGAATTAAATGTACATTTTAAATAGCATTGTGTATTGTTTAGTGCTGCTAAACATTGACAGGTGTTCATTTCATTTGTGAGAGCAAATATTTATAATAAATGAGAACAAATTCGAAACACTATGGTCCGTCTACACAATTAGTTTTGATAACTCGATTTACAAAAACAATTCCTTTATATTACAGACTGTCAGACACATTTATTGAAATCATTATAATTGTGTACAGGGTACATAACTAAAAGCAATTCGAAAAATTTTGAAAAACTTTTTTGATTTTGATGAAGCTTTTTCGATCTTTATCATTTATGTGAGTGTGTCGTTTTTGGAAAAATTACCACTTACACTAAAAAGAAAATCTATTGAGACGAAGAACTATATTATCTTTGCAACTTGTTATACATACACATAGCATTCATTCAATACATACATATTTTGTTATATGAACAAAACATATAGGTACATTTCAATTTCAATATCTTCAAATGATCATGTATATAATGTAAGGATCAATATTGAGTTCATAATGATCTGGTATATAAATATAATATACGTTTATTCATATACATGAATAAACAATGTTTGTATACATGATAACTGTGTATATGTATGTATGCTTTGGTGATAATGCGATAAAAATAATAGAAATCCATTCTAATACAATTTTAAAAATTAGAGTAACCGGTTTACATAATAAATTGTAGACATGCATTACAACATGCTGCTGCTTATGCATAATATCAAATACTATATAAAATGAATAATATGTGTCTATTAGAATCAAAAGGGGATCATAGGAGTGTTAGGTGAAATTGAGATAATCATGAAAATGTTGTCATATCCATATTACTGCTATTGTCACACATTTTTAAAACCTATTCTTTTCTTTAGCATAAATAAACACGATTCAACAAAATAAAAAAAAAATATTTCTTACGGTTTTAGTTAAAACTACATATAAAATTTGGAAAAGGTTACTTTTTGAAACTGATACATGGAAAATGCTACCTTTTGAAATTAAATATCTAAAATGAAACTCGTGAAAAAGAAGAAAACATATATAAAAAAATTCGAAACTTAATTATTTTTTATCAATAATTCATAAAAACAAAAAAAAAAAAATATAACAAAAAATAATGCCTACAAATAAAAATAATCTTTTTGATACTTAAAAATAAGGAAATGGTTACCTTTTGAAAAAAAACACTGATTTTCGATTCGATTTTTAAAGGAGAAATGGAAACTTTTTCAAATTATTTAAACTATTTCTAATAGAAAAAAAACTAACTAACAAACTGGCATGTCTAACTCTTTTTTGAAAAACTCCTATGATACCCTTTTGATTCTAAAAAACACATATATACAATTTATGTGATATACCCGAATGAATGTATACATCTATATAAATATGATCTTTTGTACACATACAAGTGTAATGTTTATAAAAATAGATTATTCTATGATATATACCAGGATCTGTAATGTATACAGTATTCATGACCTATCTTAATATATTTATTCATGCCAAAATACTAGATCCACTAGGAGTGCGTTCATAAACGTTACTATAGTTAACTATAGTTAACCATAGTTATCATTCGTCGTTCAGAATGGTGGTGGTGTAGTAAAACATAACTACCAACATGAATTTTTAGCGTTCATAAACATCTGTAGTAAAGTAAATTTTTAACTATTTGATGTCAAAAATTAACCATGCTCGAGAGTAAGCATGTACGTAGTAAGCCTTTAAGTGGTAATGACATTGATAATAAAAAAATCGTTTGTCATTTAATTTTGTGTTGTGAATTTGTGAAATTTCAATTTAATTTATTTGAAATTGATTAATTTTGTTTTAAACTTAATTTTTAAAAATTAATTAATTTTTGACAAACAAAAAATATAACTATTTATAAAAATTTTTTTGAAAATAACTATTGCTGTAGTACAACATAACATTGCTTAAACTATACTATACCATGACTATGGTTAAAGTAATATTTATGAACGCACTCTAGATCATGTTAAAAAAGGTTAAAAATATGAAAATCCTTTTCTCAGCGATTGAATTTTTTAAATATTTTGTTCGTAGGTTGAGGACTAATACCTGCCCAAATGGCTATTCAATTTTAGATGTATACATTCATTCATGTACATAAATCACATAAACAGTATACATATACATATATTCATTCTATATAGTATTTGCTATTATGCATAAGCAGCAGCATGTTGAACTGCATTATCTACAATTTATTATGTAAACCGGTTAATTTATTTTTAAAATTGTATTAGAATGGATTTCTATTATTTTTATCGCGTTATCACCAAAGCATACATATATATACACAGTTATCATGTATACGAACATTGTTTATTCATGTTTATGAATAAACGTATATGTATTATTATTTATATACCAGATCATTATGAACTCAATATTGATCCTTACATTATATACATGATCATTTGAAGATATTGAAATTGAAATGTACCTATATGTTTTGTTCATATAACAAAATATGTATGTATTGAATGAATGTTATTTGTATGTATAACAAGTTGAGAAAACAGAGAGAATAAAGAAAAAGCCTTTCTCACGAAAGCTTCTGTCGGTTGCTTTTTGTGCTTTTTGTCGGTTGGTCGTGTCGGTTGCTGGAAAAAATTGGTTACACTTCTTTATATGAACGTTGGACATATGAGTATTTATTTTATATGTGGTTAAAGTAATGTTCATGAACGCACCCCAAATAAGTGATGGTACCACTCAAAACCATATAAAATTTAGTAAACCAGTCATGCAACTCACAAACTAATTCTTCTATATAAATATTCTTATTTTTCTCTCATATTTATATCCCTCCTGAACTATAAACTTTCGCTCTTTTTCGATATTGTTTCGAAAAACTTTTTCGATCTTTATTTTTGGCAAACATACAAACATTCAAATAAAAAAAATGAAATGGTTCATCTAGTAGGACTGTATTATCTTTGGTATATAATAAGACAAATCCATCTATATTGCAGCACTGAAACTACGAAGCTTTGGTTAGTTATCTATGGATAATTTACTAGATAACTTTCATAATTTTGTTTGTGAAACAGTAGTTTTAATTTATCTCTTGAATAAATTTATCAATGAGTTAGTTATCCCTAGATTTATCTATTCTTTGTGAAACTGGGCCTGAATCACATTAGTAACATTTGATTACTGACATAAACTGCAGGAAAAATGTATACGAACGTTCAAATTATTTATCTTTAGTCCTGTCGAATCGTCAGATTAAAAATCGACGATACGTAAACTGCCCTTCAATGTGAATTACGTATAGTGTATGGACAGCGACAGTTCCCATCTCCATAGATCTGATTATTATCAGTTACATTGGACTGTAGGTAAACTGTAAGCTGTAAGTGAATATGTACCATAATAATAAATTACTTTGCATTTGAAACATTTAATGACTTCATATTGACTCAGTGCGCTCTAATCAACAATTTTTCAATGTGAATTAAAATTTCTATTCACATTCTTTCAATTCAATTCCTGTATTTTGTTGCAATTGTATTTGAATTTTTTCTATTATTATTGTGGTTTGTGATTTTGGTGCACACGGACTCAATATTAAAAAGCTTTATGTATAAACATTAAACAAACCGAGGGTTGTTTTTAGTTCGATGTTTGATTCTCAGTTCACATTGAATTGAATTCGCATTCAAATTGAAGCATATAAACAAGGTATAAACAGTCACATCAAATTTTTTTCACATCACATCATCACTGTTAACACGGATTCAAAATTTAACTGAATAATGCACATATTATGTGCAGCTAACTTGTATGTGCTTGTATATTCGTACATTTAAGTACCTACATCAAAGATAATACAGTCCTACTAGATGAACCATTTCATTTTTTTTATTTAAATGTTTGTATGTTTGCCAAAAATAAAGATCGAAAAAGTTTTTCGAAACAATATCGAAAAAGAGCGAAAGTTTATAATTCAGGAGGGATGTAAATATGAGAGAAAAATAAGAATATTTATATAGAAGAATTAGTTTGTGAGTTGCATGACTGGTTTACTAAATTTTATATGGTTTTGAGTGGTACCATCACTTATTTGGGGTGCGTTCATAAACATTACTTTAACCATAGTCATGGTGTAGTATAGTTTAAGCAAAGTTATGTTATACTACAGCCATAGTTATGTTAACTTCAAGTAGTTTTTGAACGCGATTTTTACCATAGTAGTAGCAATAAATTGTCATTCAGCTGTCAAGTCAAGTTTAAAAAATTTTCAAAAAAATTTTTATATATAATTATTATATTTTTTGTTTTTCAAAAATTAATTAATTTTTAAAAATTAATTTTTAAACAAAATAATTAGTACTATTACTTTTTTCAAATAAATAAAATTGAAATTTTCACAAATCACAACACAAAATTAAATGACAAACGATTTTTTTATTGTCAATGTCATTACCACTTAAAGGTTTACTATCGTTACTATCGTTAACCATGCTCTCGAGCAGGGTTAATTTTTGACATCAAATAGTTAAAAATTTACTTTACTTCAGATGTTTATGAAGGCTAAAAAGTTATGTTGGTAGTTATGTTTTACTATACCACCACTATTCTGAACGACAAATGATAACTATAGTTAACTATAGTAACGTTTATGAACGCACCCTTGATATGATATTAAACTTGAATAAGTAAAAATAAATGGATATTTTGTACGCAAATGCTTTAGAATACAACAATTGACAATAGGGCTATTTCAAATTTTTTTTTTATTGTATTGAGTTGATCGTCGTATTTAATATATGAATGACTTGAGGAAGGGTGTATTTCATATTTCATGTATTTTTATATATGTATGTATGTGTTGTTACGTTTATATGCCTTGCCGCGTGCTATATATGATCTGACATAAATTACTACTACTACTTCTAATTGAAATACATATATAGAATTGTATTTATATCAAAGACCATATAAATATATACATTTATATGGTCTTTGGTTATATGTATTACCTGTATAGGTTTACATTATTTTCTGATGTAGGATTGTAGAATATTTGGCAACAGAGGTTTTTACGTATGCATACATTATAATTACTGTAGCATTTGTACTGTACTCTGGTCTATACATTTATATGGTCTTTGATTATATGTATTACTTGTATAGGTTTACATTATTTTCTGATGTAGGATTGTAGAATATTTGGCAACAGATATTTTTACGTATGCATACATTATAACATAGAATAATAAAGCTACGCATAAAGAATTCTCATACAATGTAAATTTCTGGCGACCAATTCTACGATAGCATCGCCGAGATCGCATCGCCAGAATTCGTTATATTCCACAAAATTTCAAATTTTTAAAAATAAAGTTTTTAAATCAAATTTGTGGATTGCAATGGCTAAATAGCTTTATATCCTTAGACCTGGTACTCAGTTCCCGTGAAATTTTTCGCTTGCAATTGCATGTATAATTCTACAAGCTAAAAATTGTAGAAGGAAACGTGTGTAGAGTACGTAGAGTTTTGAAATTTTTTGAAAAAAAAATCGCGGAGGCTATGAAATTGAATTAATTAAAAATAAATAAATAAATATTTATTAGTCAAAATATATGACTTGTCAATATTTCGCTTGCCTTTTATATGCTCGACCATATAAAATGATTGTGAAAAATGAGTTCCACAACTCTCCACTATTAAGTTCCACCGAAATAATTTAGTTCGGAAGTGAGTACCAGTAAGCGAAATTTGAAACTAAAAATTTAGCTAACAATTTAGCGACATTTTTTTTTACATAGGTTTTATATGGAGAAAAATTTAGCTTCGATGTGAGTACCGGCCCTTAATATCTTAATATTGTTGGAAACCTGCAAAAAGAAAAGAAATAATTAATTAACAATTTAATTAATTTAAATTAAAATAATTTTAATTAAAATAATACACATACTTACCTGCAATATTGACACCACTTTGTTTACATTTTTTTTTACGTGGTCTTCTTCTTTCTACAACGTCAATGTCAACGTTATAATCACTTTCTTTTATTTCGTTGACATTCGTTGTAGAAAGTTGTTCCACTTTCCACTGGAAGTCTCTATCAATTCGTTGACGTTGTCATCTTTCGGCGAATTGATAGAAACTTCCAGAACATCGATTCTTTTTTTTTCGATACACGTTTTTTTTTTACAGTCAGTCAATGCAGTTCTTTTTTTGAATAGTAGAGTAAATGCAGTTCTTTTTGGACAGTCAGTCATTTTTAGTTCTTCGAGTGAGTTCCTTTTTTTTCTAGTTCAGTTCTTGTCAAAAATTTAGTCGGTCGGTCTTTTTAGTTAAATTTTTTTCATTTCTTTTTTTTTTTAAAAAAATCAATTTTTAATTTAATTTAATTAACCTTTTTTTTCCGTAAATTTATTTAATTCGTTTTCTATAAAATAAAGAAAATTTTTGCTGTGTGAGAAAACAATTAGTGTAATTTTTTTTGTAATAATAAAACAATTTTGTGTAATAATAAAAAAAAAAAAAAAAGGAAAAGGTGAGTTATTTTTATTAAAATTCCATTTTTTAAGGCTCCGCTCGGCCTCCTAATTTTCCTTTCCTTCCTTTTTTTTTAATAAAACTTTTAACCCTTTTCTTTTTTTTCTACTTCTGTAGAATTTTCTACAAAAAAAGAAAAGGAGTTAAAAGTAGGAAAAGTTATAAAACACATTTTTCCAACATTGGTGTCAGGTGTGGGGTCCTCTGATCGATCTTAGAAATAAGATCCTACCACCACCACCTGATCTTATAACCCTTTTTCTTCCTTATTTTTTTTTTTTTTTTACAATCCTACAAACAATTGCACATTTTCTTTTTTGCATAAAATTATTTTTTTTTGTATGTACTTGAAAAGTACATAAAAGGTATAGTAGGGACACTTGGGGTATATTATAAAGTCCCACTATATTTAGATAGTGTTTTTGTTGTGTGAAAATAGAAAATAAAAAAAAAAGGGGGCATTAAATAAAATTTTATTTTTTGAAATATTTTTCTTTGTGTTTTTTTTTTTTTTGCAGCATAGTTTTTTTTCTTTCCCCCTTTTCTTCATATTGGGTGAAACACAGCATTCTGTTTTTCTTTCTTTTTAGCCGTTATACACGTGTAACTTACATTCTCTTTGTTACCGTGTATAAAATCGTGGTTCTTTGTACAAAGAAGCCGTAATCGTAACGGGTCAGAGATTTGGATTATTGTACAGGGTGTCACAATTTTTTTTTTTTAGTACAAGTAAATTAAAGTATTTGTGTGGACAAGATTTTTTTTTGGTAACAGGGTGGATCATTCTCCTTCTTCTACTGCTTTACACACTTCTGTCTTTTATAAAGACTACTTCTTTCGTTCTCTTTACAACAGGGTGTTTTTCTTATAGGGTCTGAAAATAGAAATTCCTACGTCTTGCATATAAAGCCTGTCACACTTCTTTCTGTTGCAAAAAGTAGCACTCTATCTTCTATAAGACTGTTTTCTTTTTGTAACGGGTGATCTTTTCTTTTATAGTGCTCGAATTTAGTAGGAATTTTCTATCCATTTTGTGCACATAAAACCTGTCACACACTTTCTGTTATCCAATCTTGTTCTTCTTGGCTGTTGCTCTTCTTCTTACTTGCTACTATCTTTGATTTTATTCCTTTATACCCTTACTGCTTTAATATGTCTGAGGGAGAACGTTCATCTGATTCCGCCCTTGGTGTCGGAGATAAGCGACCCATCTCTGACACACTCGAATCTACTCTCTCAGAACTCGCAAAGCAGATGGCGCTGCAGGTGCAGCTGGTATCGGACATGACGAGTGCACTAAAGGGACTGTCACAGAGAGTTGAGCATCTAGAACAGAGCCGACAAACAGCAAGTGCTATGAGATTGAGTGAAATCGAGCGCTTAGCTAGCCTACCTACGCCTGAGGCTGTCAGAGCGAGGCCAACTGTTCCTGTTAGCACTGTTGAGTCCAATTTTTCAACAATGCTACAACAAATGACTCTATCTGAGACTGTGTGCACTCCCAATGCCATAACAACATCTATTGCCCCTGCACTCTGCACAGATGGCGCTCCTGTCTTTCCATCCACCAGGGAAGTTCCAACTTCTACCCGACGAAATTCTGGACACGATTTGGCTGCCACCCCTATTATTAACCAAACTTTTAGTCACGTGGTACCTAACGAAGTATCCCTTGGACCAGAAGTTGACTTTCCGTCACTACCTGTAAATACAGGGTATACTTTCCTAACCCGTGGCTCAAATCAGCAATCCGGGTTTGTGGCAGGCTTCCAAATAGAGCCAGAAAATCAATTCAGGCAGCGGTATGAAGTAGTAGGGGAGAATGTTGATCTGCAGAACCCTGTCCAAAATGTACCCCTTACCAATCAGTCTTCCTGGCCTAGTCAGCGTAGATCGAGCGTACACTTTGGACAACCATCAGTGACTAGCAGCAGAGTTATGATGGGCTCAGGGCATCATTTTATGAGAGTGTCCCCCAAGGAGTTTGATGGACGTGAGCCATGGCAGAGCTACAAGCCCCATTTCGAGGCTGTGTCGAGGGCAAATGGTTGGCCTGGAGAGTTCAAGGCCCTAGGGTTAGCACCACACCTAACGGGTACAGCCCTGGCCTATTATGAAACTCTACCTAGAGCTGTCCAGGACAACTATGACCTTCTAGATCAGGCCTTGGATAGGAGGTTTAGTATGCAGTATCGTCAGTCCGTGGCTCACATCCAGCTGCGTGGACGCCTGCAGAAAGACAAGGAACCTTTACCTGATTTTGCCACACATATTCAGAGGTTGGTATACCTCGCTTTCCCTGACTGCCCAGAGGCCGCTCGCGACAGAATCGCTTTGGGACAGTTTGTGGATGGCCTAGCGGACTTGGACATCCAACAGAGGGTCAGAGATGCAGCCCCAGAATGTTTGGAAGAAGCATTGGCCCTAGCTATCCGAATGGAGGCCAGTCGAGATGCGACCCGAATTAGCCGAAAAGGGGCAAGGGCATACCAGGTGGTTATCCACGAGTCCCCAAATAACAATAAGGCACCTTCGGGAAAAGCCACCGGTCCAGTTTGAAGGAGTGCGAGCTGGACCCCTTCCCTAAAGACACTCCACCTACCGCTGAAGTGATTGCCACTGGGGTCACAGGGCAAGTAAAATTCTACAGCACTACCAAAAATTTCGGGTTTATTGTGCGAGATGACAACGGGCAGGAGGTTTTCGTCCATAGAGACTGTGTTTCCAAAGACGAGGGAAAACTTCGTTTGAGACAGGGGCATAGGGTAGTTTTCGATGTGGTTTCTAGCTCTCGTACCCCTCGAGCAACTAATTTGAAATTGCAACACGAGGAGGGGTTGAATCCATCTGAGACAGACTTATCTCTTTGCCCCAAACAAATCCCTAAATCGTCTTTGCAGCCTTCTGGGACAAGTCCCAAGCCATCTGGCAACCCTGCTGGGCCATCTCGCACTCCGGACACAAGCCCCAAGCCATCTGGCAACCCTTCTGGGCCATCTCGCCTCTCTGAGATAAGCCCCAAGCCATCTGGCAACCCTGTTGGGCCATATCGCACTCCGGACACAAGCCCCAAGCCATCTGGCAACCCTGCTGGGCCATCTCGCCTTCCTGAGATAAGCCCCAAGCCATCTGGCAACCCTGCTGGGCCATCTCGCCTTTCTGAGATAAGTCCCAAGCCATCTGGCAACCCTTCTGGACCATCTCGCCTCCCTGAGATAAGCCCCAAGCCATCTGGCAACCCTTCTGGGCCATCTCGCCTCCCTGAGATAAGCCCCAAGCCATCTGGCAACCCTGTTGGGTCATCTCGCCTTCCTGAGACGAGCCCCAATAACTCAGGCAACCCTTCTGGCCCATCTCGGGCTTCTGAGAAAATCCCCAAATCTCCTGTGCAGCCTATTGGGACACTCGACACTAGCCCCAAACCATCCGTGCCACCTACTGGGCCTCGTGACACAAGCCCCAAGGCGTTTGCACAGCCTACCAGGTCATCTAGCCCCACCAGGCCAATCCCAAAATCATCCGGCAATTCTACTGGGTCGCCCAGCCGTTCCAAGTCAAACCGCAAGTCACCTAGAAAGTCTAATGGGCCACCCAGCCATTCCAAATCCATCCCCAAATCCTCTGCACACCCTTCTAGGTCACCTAGCCCTTCTAAGTGCGTCCCAACGTCCCCTGCACGTCCTTCTAGGTCACCAAGCCCTCCTAAAACGAACACCAAGTTACCCCCTCAGCCTTCCAGTGCCGACAAACCGGACAGTGAACCCTCTTCTCGGCCATCGAGTTGTTACACTTCCGATTTGTCTGCCTCCCATTCTGCCTCCCACTCCCTTACAACGGATTTAAACTAGTTTCCACTGACCCTTTGGGGCCAGAGTTGGTGGAAGAATCAGCCCCAATCACAATTCCCATTACAGTGGTCTCTACTGGACCTAACCTTAGCGTCCATGGCACTGTCAACGACATACCTATTATGATGATTGTGGATACAGGAGCTACTAGAACGATCGTACACCCCCGTGTCCTACAACGAAGCCCTTGTGCGGTGGAAGTCCTACCATCCTATGCTACTATACAAAGCGTCACTGGTGAGACCATCCCCGTCGAAGGTAAAGTCCTAATCCAACTATCAATAGGCCACTTTTCGGTCAAACACTTAACCTATTCCGCGGAAATCCACGACGACTGCATTCTGGGTATGGATTTCCTAAAACAGTTCGGCTGCATTCTTGACTTAGAAAAAGATCTCCTACATTTACAGGAAGAGTCGATTCCCTTGCATCACTCTTCTTCTTTCATGGCAAGAACTTTACAGTCCCTCGAGTTTCAACCCTTCCAGGAGATAATTACACCTCTTCATACTTCTCTGGTGCCGAACAAGGATGTCCTCCTCTCAGCCTCTTCCTTGTTGCCAGAACAACTTAGTGTGATGCCTTCTATCTCTCGTGTTTCAAATGGCCGAGTTTGGGCTAGGATTTCTAACGTCTCCTCTCAAAACGTTATCCTACCTAGCCACCTACCTGTTGCCTATTTGGACACCGATTGCACTCTCCTGTGTAATGAAACTCGAGTGACTTCCCCTGTTCTGCCCCCTGCCCTACAAGATCTTTTTCTAAACAGCAGCGAGGGTTTAGAACCTACCCAGAAAGCAGCCCTACAAACACTACTAATAGATTTCCAAACCGTCTTTTCCTTGTCAAAAGATGACATTGGACGGACTAATATCCTGCAACACCAAATCAATACTGGTCCCTCTCAACCAATTAAGCAGCCGCCACGTCGCATGCCCTATTCTCGACGATTGGAAGCAGAAGAAATGGTGAGAGAGATGAAGGAGCAAGGTGTCATCCAGTCCTCTACGAGTCCTTGGAGCTCGCCGGTAGTCCTGGTTAAGAAGAAAGACGGGTCACTTCGTTTCTGTATAGATTACAGACGCCTAAATGAAGTGACCAAGAAGGATTCTTATCCACTTCCGCGAATGGACCTCACTCTGGAGGCACTAGGCAGATCCAGGTGGTTTGCCTCCTTGGATTTACTTTCAGGGTACTTTCAAGTAGAAATGCATCCTGCCGACAAGGAGAAAACCGCCTTCAGTATTGGTTCGGGTCTTTACGAGTTCAACGTTATGCCTTTCGGTCTAACCAATGCTCCTGCCACTTTCCAACGTCTGATGGAAATAGTCCTCCACGACATACCCTATACCACTTCTTTGGGCTACCTGGATGACTTGCTGGTCCATTCCGAGACCTTCGAGGGACTCCTGTCCAATCTGCGAGTAGTGTTTCAGCGCCTCCAAGAAGCTAACCTAAAACTCTCGCCGAAGAAGTGCCATCTATGTCGTAGGGAGGTGAAATTTTTGGGGCACGTGATCTCGGAGGAAGGATTATCGACCGATCCAGAAAAGATTGAAGCTGTCAGAGGCTGGCCCACTCCCCGCAGCAAGAGAGACATTCAATCTTTTCTCGGATTGTGCGCATACTATAGGCGCTTCGTGAAGAATTTCTCCGCCATTGCTAAACCCTTGACGGGACTGACTGAAAAGTCTGCCAAATTCAGTTGGTCGGAGGAGTGTGATTTAGCATTTGCTACCCTCAAGGAGAAATTGACCGAAGCACCTATACTTGCCCAACCGAATGATGACGATCCCTTTATTTTGGACACCGACGCCAGTCAGTATGCTTGGGGAGCGGTCCTGTCGCAACTCCAAGATGGCGAAGAGAGGGTCATCGAGTACTACAGTAAAACGCTCAGTAGACCTGAGATTAATTACTGTGTTACCCGAAAAGAGCTATTAGCTGTCGTCAAGGCGGTAGCTCATTTTCGGCCTTACCTTCTGGGACGTCGATTCCTACTGCGTTCCGACCATGCCTCCTTAAGGTGGTTGATGAATTTTCGCGAACCTGAAGGCCAAGTCGCCCGTTGGCTAGAACGGCTTCAGGAATTCGACTTCGAAATTCATCATCGCGCCGGAAGAAGTCATGGTAACGCAGATGCGATGTCCCGAAGGCCTTGCGCAGTAACCTCCTGTGCGTACTGTAGTCGACTCGAGGAGAAGCAGTCTCTACTAATAAGGACCTCTACGGTGCAAGCCATCGACGTGAGTCAGCTCCAGGAAGCCGATCCGGAACTACAGACTGTCCGACAGTGGCTAAGCGCCGGCGAAAGACCAGCCGCTGAAACCCTTAGCTCTGTTTCACCGTCGTTGAAGGCTTATTGGGCAATGTTCTCCTCGTTGGTACTTGAGGACGGAGTGGCTTGCAGGAAGTCCACCAACCCGGACGGTCAGTTGCAGATACTGGTGCCGGAATGTCTACGACTCGAGGTGTTGCAGCAGTTACACGACAGCCCTGCTGGAGGTCACTTCGGCATCGACAAGACCCTAGCGAAGGTCCGCCTCAGGTACTACTGGGTCGGCCTTTCGGCTAGTGTTCGCGAATATTGCCTCCGATGCCCGACTTGCCAGCAGCGCAAAGGAGCCATTCCGAAAAGGAAGGCACCTTTGCAAATTCGGAACTCTGGATCACCATTCGAACGGGTTGCTGTAGACATTTTGGGGCCTTTACCTGTAACGAAGACTGGCAACAGGTATATACTTGTGCTGATGGACTATTTTACCAAATGGCCTGAGGCCATAGCTATTCCTGACCAGACCGCGGAAACAGTGGCAGAAGCATTGGTGAGTCAAGTCTTTTCGCGTTTCGGGCTTTGTAGACAGCTTCACTCAGATCAAGGGCGAAACTTCGAGTCCGCGATCTTTACTGAGGTTTTGCGTCGTTTCCGAATAGAGAAGACTCGGACCACTGCCTTGCACCCCCAGAGTGATGGCCTAGTGGAACGATTTAACAGGACCATCTTGGACTATCTCTCCAAGTTCGTTAGTGAACACCAAAGAGACTGGGACACCTATCTGCCTCTCCTTCTTCTCTCTTATCGGTCTGCTGTACAAAAGTCTACTCAACGTACCCCTGCTCTTCTAAACCTAGGGAGGGAGCTCCGATTACCCATCCAACTATTAACTGGAGACCCTCCTGGCAACCATCCTATAGAACTGCCAGAATATGTCAAAAACCTTCAGGAAAGGCTCACTAAAGTCCATGCCTTTAATCGAACTCAATTGGACTTAGCGAGCCGGAGAATGAAGGATAGATACGACCTGTCTGCTAAGGCTAACCCCTTTCAATTGGGCGACCTTGTCTGGCTGTTTAACCCGAAACGGAAAAAGGGACATTGTCCAAAATTACAAAAAGACTGGGATGGTCCGTATAAAGTGATTGAGCTGGTCACCGACGTAGTCTATCGGATAAAACATCAGGCATCCAACCGCACAAGTGTTGTCCATCGCGATCGCTTAGCTCCCGCCACAATCTAAGGTATCACACCCGAACTCTTCCTTTCCTCACTACTCCTCGTTCCGATCCAGTGAGCCTTTTCTTTTATTGCTTTTATTTTATTTGTCTAGAACTTTTCACTGCGGAAAGCCTGTTTTTCTTTTCTTTTCTTTTCAGGTAATCCTGGCCTATCAGTGACATCTGGACACTCTAAAGGCTCAGTCGGAACTTTGAGCCTTCAAACGGGGGGTCGTGTTGGAAACCTGCAAAAAGAAAAGAAATAATTAATTAACAATTTAATTAATTTAAATTAAAATAATTTTAATTAAAATAATACACATACTTACCTGCAATATTGACACCACTTTGTTTACATTTTTTTTTACGTGGTCTTCTTCTTTCTACAACGTCAATGTCAACGTTATAATCACTTTCTTTTATTTCGTTGACATTCGTTGTAGAAAGTTGTTCCACTTTCCACTGGAAGTCTCTATCAATTCGTTGACGTTGTCATCTTTCGGCGAATTGATAGAAACTTCCAGAACATCGATTCTTTTTTTTTCGATACACGTTTTTTTTTTACAGTCAGTCAATGCAGTTCTTTTTTTGAATAGTAGAGTAAATGCAGTTCTTTTTGGACAGTCAGTCATTTTTAGTTCTTCGAGTGAGTTCCTTTTTTTTCTAGTTCAGTTCTTGTCAAAAATTTAGTCGGTCGGTCTTTTTAGTTAAATTTTTTTCATTTCTTTTTTTTTTTAAAAAAATCAATTTTTAATTTAATTTAATTAACCTTTTTTTTCCGTAAATTTATTTAATTCGTTTTCTATAAAATAAAGAAAATTTTTGCTGTGTGAGAAAACAATTAGTGTAATTTTTTTTGTAATAATAAAACAATTTTGTGTAATAATAAAAAAAAAAAAAAAAGGAAAAGGTGAGTTATTTTTATTAAAATTCCATTTTTTAAGGCTCCGCTCGGCCTCCTAATTTTCCTTTCCTTCCTTTTTTTTTAATAAAACTTTTAACCCTTTTCTTTTTTTTCTACTTCTGTAGAATTTTCTACAAAAAAAGAAAAGGAGTTAAAAGTAGGAAAAGTTATAAAACACATTTTTCCAACAATATCTTATATCTTATATTATTGTACACATGCAATAGCAAGTGTTATTGGTGTTATATAAAATATGTATGTATTGTATATTATGGTCTAATTCTACCTACATGAATCTAGTTTTGATTTTTTTGTATGAATGTGTGTCATATTGGTGCTATGTATTCAATACTTTTCCCTTATCTTTTATATTTTTATGAAGACAAAAATATTTTATTTCTTGAAATTATATATTTGAATGCTTGTATTGCTAATGGAATATATGTATGCATACAAACAAACTGCATAAACGAACTATATATGAAGATCTTTTAGAAGAAGGATAGTGTAGTTTATAATTAGAGTGAATATGTACATATTATATGTATATACTGTACATACATTGAGTTTAGGTACTGAACATTGGTGTAGATTTTAATTATGTGCAAATATACACATATATATATGTGTGTGTATAGCCAGAAACAACTTATAACAAGTTGTTTTATAAGTTGTCTCTGGTATAGTTACATATATTATTACACTACACTATTTTCGTATTCCTTTTTTATTTTCAGGATTTAAAATTCAATACAGTCCTACTAGATGAACCATTTCATTTTTTTTATTTAAATGTTTGTATGTTTGCCAAAAATAAAGATCGAAAAAGTTTTTCGAAACAATATCGAAAAAGAGCGAAAGTTTATAATTCAGGAGGGATGTAAATATGAGAGAAAAATAAGAATATTTATATAGAAGAATTAGTTTGTGAGTTGCATGACTGGTTTACTAAATTTTATATGGTTTTGAGTGCTACCATCACTTATTTGGGGTGCGTTCATAAACATTACTTTAACCATAGTCATGGTGTAGTATAGTTTAAGCAAAGTTATGTTATACTACAGCCATAGTTATGTTAACTTCAAGTAGTTTTTGAACGCGATTTTTACCATAGTAGTAGCAATAAATTGTCATTCAGCTGTCAAGTCAAGTTTAAAAAATTTTCAAAAAAATTTTTATATATAATTATTATATTTTTTGTTTTTCAAAAATTAATTAATTTTTAAAAATTAATTTTTAAACAAAATAATTAGTACTATTACTTTTTTCAAATAAATAAAATTGAAATTTTCACAAATCACAACACAAAATTAAATGACAAACGATTTTTTTATTGTCAATGTCATTACCACTTAAAGGTTTACTATCGTTACTATCGTTAACCATGCTCTCGAGCAGGGTTAATTTTTGACATCAAATAGTTAAAAATTTACTTTACTTCAGATGTTTATGAAGGCTAAAAAGTTATGTTGGTAGTTATGTTTTACTATACCACCACTATTCTGAACGACAAATGATAACTATAGTTAACTATAGTAACGTTTATGAACGCACCCTTGATATGATATTAAACTTGAATAAGTAAAAATAAATGGATATTTTGTACGCAAATGCTTTAGAATACAACAATTGACAATAGGGCTATTTCAAATTTTTTTTTTATTGTATTGAGTTGATCGTCGTATTTAATATATGAATGACTTGAGGAAGGGTGTATTTCATATTTCATGTATTTTTATATATGTATGTATGTGTTGTTACGTTTATATGCCTTGCCGCGTGCTATATATGATCTGACATAAATTACTACTACTACTTCTAATTGAAATACATATATAGAATTGTATTTATATCAAAGACCATATAAATATATACATTTATATGGTCTTTGGTTATATGTATTACCTGTATAGGTTTACATTATTTTCTGATGTAGGATTGTAGAATATTTGGCAACAGAGGTTTTTACGTATGCATACATTATAATTACTGTAGCATTTGTACTGTACTCTGGTCTATACATTTATATGGTCTTTGATTATATGTATTACTTGTATAGGTTTACATTATTTTCTGATGTAGGATTGTAGAATATTTGGCAACAGATATTTTTACGTATGCATACATTATAACATAGAATAATAAAGCTACGCATAAAGAATTCTCATACAATGTAAATTTCTGGCGACCAATTCTACGATAGCATCGCCGAGATCGCATCGCCAGAATTCGTTATATTCCACAAAATTTCAAATTTTTAAAAATAAAGTTTTTAAATCAAATTTGTGGATTGCAATGGCTAAATAGCTTTATATCCTTAGACCTGGTACTCAGTTCCCGTGAAATTTTTCGCTTGCAATTGCATGTATAATTCTACAAGCTAAAAATTGTAGAAGGAAACGTGTGTAGAGTACGTAGAGTTTTGAAATTTTTTGAAAAAAAAATCGCGGAGGCTATGAAATTGAATTAATTAAAAATAAATAAATAAATATTTATTAGTCAAAATATATGACTTGTCAATATTTCGCTTGCCTTTTATATGCTCGACCATATAAAATGATTGTGAAAAATGAGTTCCACAACTCTCCACTATTAAGTTCCACCGAAATAATTTAGTTCGGAAGTGAGTACCAGTAAGCGAAATTTGAAACTAAAAATTTAGCTAACAATTTAGCGACATTTTTTTTTACATAGGTTTTATATGGAGAAAAATTTAGCTTCGATGTGAGTACCGGCCCTTAATATCTTAATATCTTATATCTTATATTATTGTACACATGCAATAGCAAGTGTTATTGGTGTTATATAAAATATGTATGTATTGTATATTATGGTCTAATTCTACCTACATGAATCTAGTTTTGATTTTTTTGTATGAATGTGTGTCATATTGGTGCTATGTATTCAATACTTTTCCCTTATCTTTTATATTTTTATGAAGACAAAAATATTTTATTTCTTGAAATTATATATTTGAATGCTTGTATTGCTAATGGAATATATGTATGCATACAAACAAACTGCATAAACGAACTATATATGAAGATCTTTTAGAAGAAGGATAGTGTAGTTTATAATTAGAGTGAATATGTACATATTATATGTATATACTGTACATACATTGAGTTTAGGTACTGAACATTGGTGTAGATTTTAATTATGTGCAAATATACACATATATATATGTGTGTGTATAGCCAGAAACAACTTATAACAAGTTGTTTTATAAGTTGTCTCTGGTATAGTTACATATATTATTACACTACACTATTTTCGTATTCCTTTTTTATTTTCAGGATTTAAAATTCAATACAGTCCTACTAGATGAACCATTTCATTTTTTTTATTTAAATGTTTGTATGTTTGCCAAAAATAAAGATCGAAAAAGTTTTTCGAAACAATATCGAAAAAGAGCGAAAGTTTATAATTCAGGAGGGATGTAAATATGAGAGAAAAATAAGAATATTTATATAGAAGAATTAGTTTGTGAGTTGCATGACTGGTTTACTAAATTTTATATGGTTTTGAGTGCTACCATCACTTATTTGGGGTGCGTTCATAAACATTACTTTAACCATAGTCATGGTGTAGTATAGTTTAAGCAAAGTTATGTTATACTACAGCCATAGTTATGTTAACTTCAAGTAGTTTTTGAACGCGATTTTTACCATAGTAGTAGCAATAAATTGTCATTCAGCTGTCAAGTCAAGTTTAAAAAATTTTCAAAAAAATGTTTATATATAATTATTATATTTTTTGTTTTTCAAAAATTAATTAATTTTTAAAAATTAATTTTTAAACAAAATAATTAGTACTATTACTTTTTTCAAATAAATAAAATTGAAATTTTCACAAATCACAACACAAAATTAAATGACAAACGATTTTTTTATTGTCAATGTCATTACCACTTAAAGGTTTACTATCGTTACTATCGTTAACCATGCTCTCGAGCAGGGTTAATTTTTGACATCAAATAGTTAAAAATTTACTTTACTTCAGATGTTTATGAAGGCTAAAAAGTTATGTTGGTAGTTATGTTTTACTATACCACCACTATTCTGAACGACAAATGATAACTATAGTTAACTATAGTAACGTTTATGAACGCACCCTTGATATGATATTAAACTTGAATAAGTAAAAATAAATGGATATTTTGTACGCAAATGCTTTAGAATACAACAATTGACAATAGGGCTATTTCAAATTTTTTTTTTATTGTATTGAGTTGATCGTCGTATTTAATATATGAATGACTTGAGGAAGGGTGTATTTCATATTTCATGTATTTTTATATATGTATGTATGTGTTGTTACGTTTATATGCCTTGCCGCGTGCTATATATGATCTGACATAAATTACTACTACTACTTCTAATTGAAATACATATATAGAATTGTATTTATATCAAAGACCATATAAATATATACATTTATATGGTCTTTGGTTATATGTATTACCTGTATAGGTTTACATTATTTTCTGATGTAGGATTGTAGAATATTTGGCAACAGAGGTTTTTACGTATGCATACATTATAATTACTGTAGCATTTGTACTGTACTCTGGTCTATACATTTATATGGTCTTTGATTATATGTATTACTTGTATAGGTTTACATTATTTTCTGATGTAGGATTGTAGAATATTTGGCAACAGATATTTTTACGTATGCATACATTATAACATAGAATAATAAAGCTACGCATAAAGAATTCTCATACAATGTAAATTTCTGGCGACCAATTCTACGATAGCATCGCCGAGATCGCATCGCCAGAATTCGTTAGATTTTAAATATCTTCCACAGAATTTCAAATTTTTAAAATCAAGTTTTAAAAGCACAAAAATTTGTGGATTGCAATGGCTAAATAGCTTTATATCCTTAATATCTTAATATCTTATATCTTATATTATTGTACACATGCAATAGCAAGTGTTATTGGTGTTATATAAAATATGTATGTATTGTATATTATGGTCTAATTCTACCTACATGAATCTAGTTTTGATTTTTTTGTATGAATGTGTGTCATATTGGTGCTATGTATTCAATACTTTTCCCTTATCTTTTATATTTTTATGAAGACAAAAATATTTTATTTCTTGAAATTATATATTTGAATGCTTGTATTGCTAATGGAATATATGTATGCATACAAACAAACTGCATAAACGAACTATATATGAAGATCTTTTAGAAGAAGGATAGTGTAGTTTATAATTAGAGTGAATATGTACATATTATATGTATATACTGTACATACATTGAGTTTAGGTACTGAACATTGGTGTAGATTTTAATTATGTGCAAATATACACATATATATATGTGTGTGTATAGCCAGAAACAACTTATAACAAGTTGTTTTATAAGTTGTCTCTGGTATAGTTACATATATTATTACACTACACTATTTTCGTATTCCTTTTTTATTTTCAGGATTTAAAATTCAATACAGTCCTACTAGATGAACCATTTCATTTTTTTTATTTAAATGTTTGTATGTTTGCCAAAAATAAAGATCGAAAAAGTTTTTCGAAACAATATCGAAAAAGAGCGAAAGTTTATAATTCAGGAGGGATGTAAATATGAGAGAAAAATAAGAATATTTATATAGAAGAATTAGTTTGTGAGTTGCATGACTGGTTTACTAAATTTTATATGGTTTTGAGTGCTACCATCACTTATTTGGGGTGCGTTCATAAACATTACTTTAACCATAGTCATGGTGTAGTATAGTTTAAGCAAAGTTATGTTATACTACAGCCATAGTTATGTTAACTTCAAGTAGTTTTTGAACGCGATTTTTACCATAGTAGTAGCAATAAATTGTCATTCAGCTGTCAAGTCAAGTTTAAAAAATTTTCAAAAAAATTTTTATATATAATTATTATATTTTTTGTTTTTCAAAAATTAATTAATTTTTAAAAATTAATTTTTAAACAAAATAATTAGTACTATTACTTTTTTCAAATAAATAAAATTGAAATTTTCACAAATCACAACACAAAATTAAATGACAAACGATTTTTTTATTGTCAATGTCATTACCACTTAAAGGTTTACTATCGTTACTATCGTTAACCATGCTCTCGAGCAGGGTTAATTTTTGACATCAAATAGTTAAAAATTTACTTTACTTCAGATGTTTATGAAGGCTAAAAAGTTATGTTGGTAGTTATGTTTTACTATACCACCACTATTCTGAACGACAAATGATAACTATAGTTAACTATAGTAACGTTTATGAACGCACCCTTGATATGATATTAAACTTGAATAAGTAAAAATAAATGGATATTTTGTACGCAAATGCTTTAGAATACAACAATTGACAATAGGGCTATTTCAAATTTTTTTTTTATTGTATTGAGTTGATCGTCGTATTTAATATATGAATGACTTGAGGAAGGGTGTATTTCATATTTCATGTATTTTTATATATGTATGTATGTGTTGTTACGTTTATATGCCTTGCCGCGTGCTATATATGATCTGACATAAATTACTACTACTACTTCTAATTGAAATACATATATAGAATTGTATTTATATCAAAGACCATATAAATATATACATTTATATGGTCTTTGGTTATATGTATTACCTGTATAGGTTTACATTATTTTCTGATGTAGGATTGTAGAATATTTGGCAACAGAGGTTTTTACGTATGCATACATTATAATTACTGTAGCATTTGTACTGTACTCTGGTCTATACATTTATATGGTCTTTGATTATATGTATTACTTGTATAGGTTTACATTATTTTCTGATGTAGGATTGTAGAATATTTGGCAACAGATATTTTTACGTATGCATACATTATAACATAGAATAATAAAGCTACGCATAAAGAATTCTCATACAATGTAAATTTCTGGCGACCAATTCTACGATAGCATCGCCGAGATCGCATCGCCAGAATTCGTTATATTCCACAAAATTTCAAATTTTTAAAAATAAAGTTTTTAAATCAAATTTGTGGATTGCAATGGCTAAATAGCTTTATATCCTTAATATCTTAATATCTTATATCTTATATTATTGTACACATGCAATAGCAAGTGTTATTGGTGTTATATAAAATATGTATGTATTGTATATTATGGTCTCATTCTACCTACATGAATCTAGTTTTGATTTTTTTTGTATGAATGTGTGTCATATTGGTGCTATGTATTCAATACTTTTCCCTTATCTTTTATATTTTTATGAAGACAAAAATATTTTATTTCTTGAAATTATATATTTGAATGCTTGTATTGCTAATGGAATATATGTATGCATACAAACAAACTGCATAAACGAACTATATATGAAGATCTTTTAGAAGAAGGATAGTGTAGTTTATAATTAGAGTGAATATGTACATATTATTTGTATGTATATATGTATTGTATAGCATAGCTGAAAGATAAATTTGCTTATGCTATATCTTTTATGATTTTATGATTAAATGCGCGTGCCATGAAGTAAGGTATAAAATATGAAGTTAGAAATTTAAATGTTCTTATACTTTTTGCTATTTCGTTCTCATTATTTTTTTTTGTCTATCACAAGTCTTTGACTTTTTCGGGTTTTGTTATTTGTTTGTATATATTGTATTGCATTTCCTATGTATGAAAATTATATCTTTAACACTTGACTTTTTTATGGTTGCAGGAAATTTTACATGCATGTTTGTACGTATTTTTATTTAATAGATAAGAAATTGATCACTAATTCAGTCTTTGATATTTTTTTTCATGTTTTAATTCATGAATACATTATTCAGTTTGCAGTCATGTTATATTTGATGGTATGAAGAATGATATAGGTGTTATTATTGTTATCAGCATCAGGTTAAAAAGGAATGATAACAAAAAAAAATATAGAATATAACTAAGTACACAGAAAATAATTTAATACTTCGGTCCACTATTTCTTAACGCATTTTCAACAGTTTTTCTTGGATTAAACCTGTCTACAATATTTTTAACAGTAGAATATAATCTTTTAAAATATTTTTTCGATTTCTCTGTATGATTTTTTGTTTTTGAAAAGGTTTATTACAATTTCCTTTTTTCATTTGTCGTTTCTTTTTGTTTTTTTCCATTTTTTTACTTGATATTTAGTATTTTTTTTTAATTGTGAGAAAATCTGAATCGATTTAACTGTTATTTTGTACTTATTATTTAAAAGACAAGCTAAAGACAAGATTTATCAGTTAACGGTTTTTATTACAATCATTTTAGTACATATTTCAAATCTGATAATCTAGAAAATTTACAAATTTTTATTTTCATTGAATTTTAAATCCTGAAAATAAAAAAGGAATACGAAAATAGTGTAGTGTAATAATATATGTAACTATACCAGAGACAACTTATAAAACAACTTGTTATAAGTTGTTTCTGGCTATACACACACATATATATATGTGTATATTTGCACATAATTAAAATCTACACCAATGTTCAGTACCTAAACTCAATGTATGTACAGTATATACATATAATATGTACATATGCACGCTAATTATAAACTACACTATCCTTCTTCTAAATGATCTTCATATATAGTTCGTTTATGCAGTTTGTTTGTATGCATACATATATTCCATTAGCAATACAAGCATTCAAATATAATTTCAAGAAATAAAATATTTTTGTCTTCATAAAAATATAAAAGATAAGGGAAAAGTATTGAATACATAGCACCAATATGACACACATTCATACAAAAAAAATCAAAACTAGATTCATGTAGGTAGAATGAGACCATAATATACAATACATACATATTTTATATAACACCAATAACACTTGCTATTGCATGTGTACAATAATATAAGATATAAGATATTAAGATATTAAGGATATAAAGCTATTTAGCCATTGCAATCCACAAATTTTTGTGCTTTTAAAACTTGATTTTAAAAATTTGAAATTCTGTGGAAGATATTTAAAATCTAACGAATTCTGGCGATGCGATCTCAATCTGTGGAATGCAATAAGTGGTCGCCAGTTGCTCCTATGCTTTGAGAATTCTTTATGCGTAGCTTTATTATTCTATGATTATAATTACTGTAGCATTTGTACTGTACGTGACTGTACTCTATACATTTATATGGTCTTTGATTATATGTATTACTTGTATAGGTTTACATTATTTTCTGATGTAGCATTGTAGAATATTTGGCAACAGAGGTTTTTACGTATGCATACATTATAATTGCTGTAGCATTATACCAGAGATGCTGGGCCTGATCACGAATGGCGATAAAATCGCCAATCGCCAAAATTGAGGCGAGGCGAGAAAATAAAATTTTTGTATCACGTAAGGCGATCGCCTCGCCTAAATAGCATTACCATGCGTAACGTGTAATATTATGCGTTTCGAACTGTCATTAATGTCAAAAAGATGATTTAAATTTTATTTTGGCATAATTATTGTAAACTAGTTTTTAAAAAAATTTTAAAAAAAATTAAAAAAAAAAAAAAATTTTAAAATTTAAAAATTTAACTTTTTTTTAAACTAATTTTTTTTTTTTTTTTTTTTTAGAGTTTCTAAAGATGTTTTTATTGTGAGAGTTTTCCATTTCTCTCTTCCACCTACAGATTTATAAATTCCTTTTGCGAATTCTTTATTCGTCATCTTAAATTCGACGAGTTTTTCTAATTCTTTTTTAGAAACTTTAAACCTTGAAAAAATAATTTATATTAATTTATATTTATTTTAAATATAATTTATAAATAAAAATACATACATTTTTATTTTTTATAATTCACCACCGATGTCGAAACACAAACAATACAAATTAAGACAACTAATGAAATATAAATGTATCCTCAAATTTCAGCTAGGCGATACCAATTATTTGATCGCCTTAAATAGGCGATAAAATCGCCTAAAATGAACGATTATCGCCATTCGTGATACGAAAATTTGACAGGCGAGGCGATTGGCGATTTTATTTTTTTTTTTTTAAATTGATAGCTCAACTATTTAATATTATTCTCAAACCAAATTTTAAAACTTAAACCATTCATTTAAAAAGTGCAAGAACTGATCAGTTCTGCATGGTGCGGTCATGGAGTTGGCAAAAAATAGGAAGTTAATCTGACCTGCCTATACTTTAGAATATATTATCAGAAATTTGAATAGCCTCTGACATTTAGTATTAGCACTATTAGTCATAAATATTTTTATACAGCATTTTTTTTGAACAAAAGTTTTAAAATTGCATGTATTTTTAATTCTGTTTTTTTCTATAAAATATATGTAACTTTGTTTTGAACTTAAATGAACCTAATGAATTCGGACAAAAAAGCGATGAATTATCAATCGTCTTTTAATACAGTTGAAATTATACAATATTTTAATATTTTAATTGTTGATATTATATTTAATTATTTATTAATATAATTATATATGTATATACTAAACAAATTTATGGATTTATAATGTTTCGAGGATGTATTTCCAATTATTAATTGATTAGAAATTAAATGCCGTGTAAAAGTAGTTGTGAACAATACTTTACATCCAGTTTTAGTTTAACTATAGTTGGAAGACAGTTTTCAAATTTAAAAATTTTAAAATTAAATATATTACTATATATGATTAAATAAAGTATTATATTTATATGCAAATTATGTATAAAAATATCTAAGAAAGTCATAGCAAAGCAGAAGAAATTTGATCACGATCGAAGTGGATTTTGCATTTACGCAACCTGAATATTAGTGCTAACGTAGTAAATGAATGATATATTCTTCAAATATAGATATTGTGGTATCTTAAAAGGATATTTGCTTGAGGCCTGTTACCTATCAAAATTGTTATTTAATTCTTTTCAGAGGAAAACCATCAGAGTGCAGTGTAATTGATAAATATTCGGTAATTATAAACTTTCGCTGTCAGCTAGTTTTTTTTAAACATTAAAAATCGAAAAATATATGAATCTTCATGATTCTAGTCTCAAAATGTTCCATTTAACTTCGGATTTATGAAAAAAGTATAATAGTTACAGTTTGATGCGTAGGAGAGTGTGGTTGTGGGTAGATAGTTAAAAGAGCATATGAAAAAATCAGTTTAATTCAGTTCAAAAATGTTGATCAGTGTTAACGAATGACGCTAATTATACAACACTTTTCATACTCTTTTAGCATCCCCGCACCCACCTGGCAAAATTCTCTTTTTTTCATTTATATTTTATTTTTCATTCTATAAAATTTTTCAATCTTACTAATGAAAAATTACTCATGAGTAATCACCACCCACCACCCCCCACACCACTCCCCGCATCAAACAGCCACTATTATATTCTATTCATAAATCCGAAATCAAACCAAAGTTGAAAAAAAAGCAAAAAGGTTGACTTTTCAATTTTTTATGAGTAAAAAACCAGGTGATTGCGAAAGTATATATGTAATAACCAAATACTATATTCATATATCTATGAATAACAAAAAGGTTCATATTTAACATTACACACAAATATTTTCATAAAGAAATATGTTAAGAAAGGTCATTGATACTATATACATTATAGATCCTGATATACATCATTGAACAATCTATTTTTATAATTACACTTGTATGTATGTGTACAAAATACCATATATACGATGTATACATACTACATACAATCATGTATATCGCATAAACAGCACATTCATTGCATATAGTATTTACTATTATCTATTCTGCATAAGCAAGCAGGAGCAGCATGTTGTTATTAATGTCTACTATGTCATGTCTATTATGTATGTATTAGAATTAGTTTTTACATCGCATTTAATGTTATACGGTTATACCAAAGCCCAATATAATATACCATGATATAATATATTTTATATATCGGTCTTTGGTTATATCAAACTTGTTTATTCATGTTATATGCTTTATGTATGTATATGTACGAGATCGTCTTCAATTAAATATGGATCATAAACCATACATGGAAAATAAATATATATGATCAAAATCTCTCAAAAATGTTCAAATTTATATTTATATGTTCCAGCCAATGATATTCATTTATTCTATTTTCAATACTCAAAATATACATTTACATATAAATAACACTTATATGTGTGGAATATCATATGAATTAAATGTACATTTTAAATAGCATTGTGTATTGTTTAGTGCTGCAAAACATTGACAGGTGTTCATTTCATTTGTGAGAGCAAATATTTATAATAAATGAGAACAAATTCGAAACACTATGGTCGGTCTACACAATTAGTTTTGATAACTCGATTTACAAAAACAATTCCATTATATCACAGACTGTCAGACATATTTATTGAAATCATTATAATTGTGTACAGGGTACATAACTAAAAGCAATTCGAAAAATTTTGAAAAACTTTTTTGATTTTGATGAAGCTTTTTCGATCTTTATCATTTATGTGAGTGTGTCGTTTTTGGAAAAATTACCACTTACACTAAAAAGAAAATCTATTGAGACGAAGAACTATATTATCTTTGACCTACATACATATCATCACTGTTAACACGGATTCAAAATTTAACTGAAAAATATGTTTTACATACATAATGCACATATTATGAGCAGCTAACTTGTATGTTCGTGTTTACATGAATACAACAATACAACTACAAGTAAACATTATATTTAACAAAATGTAACATTAAGTGCATACAATTTTTGCAAACAAAGTACAGTACACAAATATGTATGTGCGTGATTCCTAAATTACATGTACGTAAATATTAACGTAGTATTTAATGTAATTGTTTCGGCAAAGGCTTTTAATTGCCAGTATAAGAAAGTCAATACAGAATCTGTATTACACTAATATACACAGGGCCACAAATACTGAATTTGTACCTCCTGTTTTATCAGTGTTTTACCGCTATGTAATACAGATACACAATCTGTGTTACAACAATCTGAATCGACTTTGCACCACGTACAGCACAAATACAGTATCTGTACCGTAACTTTTGTTTTTTTTTTTTCTTCCTCAAGTACAATACTTGGGTGATGAATTCAAGTACAAAACCTGAATAATTGAATGATAATAAATAGTATTCAAGTACAATAAACCTGAACACTCTTGGTTTGAAGATTTGGGGAATTTACAGTGCCCTTGTCAGCCTCACCAAAGGAAATAAAAGAAAGGCTTGATATCACTGTAAAACAGCTACTGAATTCTTTATTGAACATATTCTCCTTTTATACATAATTGATTGATTACTTAAGCAAATATTTACTAGTAATAAATTTAATATATAATATATTTGTTTTTACATATTATTTGCAATACACAATTCTTAAGCAATATTTCATATATGAGGTAATTAATGTGTATTTTTAAATATTATGCTGACTTAGTAAATCTATAGTTATGGTATGAATAACACAATTTAAGTTTATTCCACCTTTTTATTTTTTTTTTTTAAAAACAAAATATATTAAGGTAAGTGACCGCTTAAATACTACTAAAATTATTGTTAACTATTAACATTCTCCCCCACCTTGAACGAATGTTCAACAATTACTTTTCTGTGTAGTAAATTCGAAGTTATGATGTTGTTGCTGCTTAGGAGCAGGTGTTGGATGGTGGTTTCGATTGCGGTAGATTCGCTGTTGAATGATGTAGATGATAATGACGAGTACAATGCCAAGTGTAATATATCCTAGTGAAAAGTGGTGTATGTCATATTGAGGTGCCCGGTTCGTTAAGTGCTGATGATTTTTTAGTTCGTCAATTCGTTTATGTAAATCTGTTATGTTATAAGACATTGTATGTGTTGAATCCCATTTTATTTCTGTTTGATTCAGCCCTGATGGCTGAATGTATTCGATGAAGTTTGTGAATTCAGGATACGATGAACTAACCGTACTGTAGTGAGCATTATGAGCCTGAATCATAATTGTTTTATCTCGGAGGATGCATCCTGAGGTAAGTTCCAGTGTTCCCGAGCCATTTAAAACATACTGTGTTATGGTTTGTCCACAAAGAACGGTGATTGCTGTCTGTGTGGTCATAACGTATATCCAGCGGTTAGGTTGATGTAACGGTATCCATGACTTTGGTTCTGCTTCTTCTACGACCTTGCATCCTTGTGGGTTCGCACTTTTTGCTAGAATGTTGATTTCACATGCTGCGGTGGATGAGCCTTTTCTATACAATGGATGTGTTTGTTTGCATAAAAATATATTGGATTTGAACTTGATGCAGCCCTGGAGGTCTTCCTTCGTAATTGCATAATAAAGATCGCGATGAAGATTAATCAATAGGTAATTTGTTGACGGCACAATATTAACGACGGTATTATTGCTGATAGTTGGAACTGGTGTGATTTGGTATAATTCGTAATTTTCCCATGACAGTAAAGGGAGCTTAATCCTGAATATCACTTGGTTTAGTGTGACGTATCCTTCCACTGACATTAATTTGTAAAATTGAAGCGGGCTGTTATCAACTTCTGGCAGTTGCGCTGTTGGAGGTAAGTTTTCTTTGATAACTGCGAGTACATGCTGGAGTTGCTGGGGTGTTATTAAAAGTGGATTAAGCTTTCCATAATGGGTGTCGATGATGACATCAAGGACTGCGGTTTGCGTTTTCTGATAGTGGTTAATTATTAATATAAGCTGAGTTGCTAATGCGTTGAAGCTGTCCTTTAGCTTTTGATCCTTGGCATCTGACTGTAAAACGTTCACATGCTTACTCAAACGTTGAATTTGCTGTGTCATAGCTTCTTGAGATTGATTGAAGATATTGACTATTGAATCAATAATAGATGTCTGATTCTTTAATAACTCAAGTAGTTCTTGTTGATTGTCTTGCACGTTTTCGATGATACGGGTCATGGTTTTTGCATACTCAGAGTCTAATATGCCGAAAAGTGCATTGGCCATATTACCAACAAAATTCAGAGGAGATCGTTTGTGACGCTTATGGAGATATAATAATTCGTTACTGTTTTGAATATGGCCGATTGTTTCCTTGAACTGCAATATAGTAATATTTCAGGTTTGCATGTCATGTAGGTTGGAGCACACATCTTGCAACTGTGTTATACCTTTATTTATGTGTGTTCGAGTTCGTTCTAGTACCTTGTCATATTGAAGTATACAACCAATTTCCATTCATCTATCATCAAATTAGTAAGACCAAGTTTCTCAAAGTATAATGCAGGCTGACTCTTGAATGGCTTGATTATAGCTTGTGTGGCTGTTAATGTAGGTAAAAGTGCACAAGTTGTTAGTAGTAGTCCAACAGCAGTGTTACCTCGTCGACGTTTATGCTTCCTGGTCTCATTGCTCTCTTGGTTGGGATTACCAGGGGAGTTATCTTGACTATCTTCAATCTCGGTAGCTAGCCGCTTAGTAGATGTTGATGTTCCTATAGGATCGTAGTTTTCTACAGCCGTTTGTTCGATAGGTAACGGAGCCAGCTTATGAACCGGCCGTTTCAGAACACCTGACGATGTTTTTACGTTCCTACTCGCACAAGGCCATCATTTCCTTTTAAAACTTCAATAATTCTTCCCAACGGCCAGGAGAGAACAGGAGTGTTGTCTTCTTTTACTATAACCATCATACCTGGGTAAATTTTGTCGACCTGTTGCTTCCATTTATGTCGATGTTGAAGCTCGGAGAGATATTCTCGAATCCACCTTTCCCAAAATTCGGATTTTAAAGTGGCTACTAATTTCCATCTATATAGCATATTGCCTTTTACTGGTCGTGCATGAGCATCAACTACTGTTTTCAATGGCTCTCCAACCAAAAAATGGCCAGGCGTTAAGGCTGTAAGGTCATTGGGATCGGACGACATAGGCGTTAAGGGTCGTGAATTCAAAATGGCTTCTATTTCTACCATGATTTTTGTGAGCTCTTCATAAGTCAGAGAAGCGCCCATAATGCTACGAACAAAAAGATGTTTCGCCGATTTGACTGCAGCTTCCCATAAACCTCCAAAGTGGGGAGCTCGTGGTGGAATAAAGTGGAAATCGATATTATTCGTGCTACAAAATTTGGTGATTGATTCATGTGACTTCTCGTCGTAAATTGTTTCCTGCAGTTCCTTGAGCTGATTGTTAGCACCGATGAAATTTGTAGCATTATCGCAATACAAATTACGACAGTGACCTCGTCTTCCTATAAATCGCTTTAACGCTCCTATAAATGCTTCTGTGGTGAGGTCACTCACTACTTCTATATGTACTGCCTTGGTGGCGAAACAACAGAAAATGGCTACGTATGCTTTTATTGCCCTGCTACCTCTACCTTTATCGTGAACCCAAAACGGCCCACAGAAGTCGACTCCAGAATTTAAAAACGGTCTGGCAGGTTGAACCCTATCTGCTGGCAGATTTCCCATCAGTTGAGATAGTAGTTTGGGCCTTGCTCTACAGCAGCGAATGCAGTTCTGGACTACTGAGCGAGCAATAGTTTTCCCTTTTATTGCCCAGAATTATTGCCGAGATATAGCCAAGAGAGTTTGAGGTCCTACATGTGCGTTTCGTTCATGTAATTCATTGAATATCATCCTTGTGATTATATGCCCATACGGAAGGAGAGCTGGATGTTTCGTGTTATATGCTATGGTGGCATTTTCTAATCGTCCCCCTACTCTTATGATTCCATTTTTATCAAAAAATGGAGTTAAGCTTGCCGGTGGACTTTGAGAGTTAACTGAGCCTTTTCTTTCAAGGTGGATGTAATCGTCTTTAAATTCTGCCTTCTGCAACGTCTTGAGCATGAAGTTTAAGGACATTTCCAGGTCTTCTACTGTTAATCCTCCATGCTTTCTATGGTTTGACATTCCATTATGAATAAATCGATACATGTATGCAATTATTCTTTGCAGTCGACTGAACGAATTTTTGTGGTTGATGTCTTCCAGCCGAAAGTTTGATGCTGTTGATATAATTAAAGAAGTTTTAGGTTGTTTTTTTTCCACTTCAGGTTCAGGTATCGCTTGCATAGAATTCCATCTGTTCTCTGGACCATATAGAAATAGAGGACCATCATCTTTGCTCATGAGGTTAACATGTTTTCCAGGTTCTTCTAAAGCCCAAAATTTCTCTAGTTGTTCATTGAGCTTTGATTCTTCATTTGTGCAAATACCACAAAATGTGTTTTCTTCGCTCTCTTGTGTAATTGTACCGGATACAATCCATCCAAATACAGTGTTCTGTAGGATTGGCAGTCCAATACCTAATCTCACTTGTCCTATATTTAGCAGTTCGAAGAATTTCTCAGCACCGATTAGCAGATCTATTTGTGCAGGTCGATGGAACTCGGGATCAGCCAATTGTATGTTTGCTGGAATATTCCAGTTTTGAATCTTTAATGCCGTTGCAGGATGATGTCCTATAATTTGAGGTAAGACGTATGCATTTAGCGTTGTCTCAAAGCCAGAAGTATTTGATTTTATGCGAATCATCACTTTGCGGGTGGCTTGTTGTTTACTATCTCCAATACCATTAATGCTTAATGGATCTTCCACTTCAGGAAGATGTAATCTTTTTGCTAAACTAACAGTCATAAAATTGCTTTGGGAACCTGAATCGATTATAGCTCTACAGTTAACGTATTTACCGTTACGGGTTACAATCTTCACTTTTACCGTACCGAGGAGAACATATCCTTCTGATTTGCAGCTTACTGCCAGATTAGTTGCTTCTTTCTTTTTTGAGCCTTCTATCCAGTTTTCTTTATGTAGTGAAATTTTCTCTTCGGGATGTATGAGCGTATGATGCCTTTTACCACATTTTGCACACGTCCTAGCCTTGCAGTTCGCTACAGTATGACCTGCATTTAAACAGTTGTAACATAAATTGTATCTTTTAATCAGTTCAAGACGGTCGTTTACAGTTTTCGTCTTAAACGAATCACATTTGTACAACGCATGAGATATCTTGCAATTGCAATATTTTTTCGTCGAAGTACCTATTAAGGTTGCTGGTGAAGAAATCACCTTTTGTTTGCCACTCATAGCTTCTAAGGATTGAAATCTAGATTCTAAAAATTCAAGTAAATCCTTTGCTGAATTTAGCGCTCGTGGAGATGCTATAGACTGTTCGTATAAATTCAAGGTGGTTCTATCCAGTTTCCTGGTAAAGGTATAAACAAGTATTGGATCCCAAGTTGCAGTTGAAATGCCAAGGTGGTTTAATCCCATGATACACTCAGTTGTTACGTCGTGAAGTGACTTGATGGCTTGACTCGATTCTTGTTGCAATGATGGTTGGTTAAAAAATCGTTTAAGCAATTCATTGACTAGGAGTCGTTTATTGTCGTAACGATTGCACAAGATTTCCCAGGCTGCTGCATAGTTCTCCTTAGACGATGGTAAATGTTAAATTAATCGACGAGCTTCTCCAGTTAAGTTGCTCTTCAAATAAAACAATTTTTGTGCATCATCAATAGGTTGATCATGCACTAGCTGGCAAAACAAATCTCTAAATTGAAGCCATAGTAAATAGTTCCCATCAAATTTGGGTATATCAATTGTAGGTAACTTTACTGATGGTTTAGCTTGTGTTGTTGTCGGATGCGCTGAGGTGGCATTGCTATCAAGTCGCTCGTGCATCCCTATAACTGTATCTTGGATCCATGCGTGTAATTCGAGATAATATTTTGACTCGTAATCCCCTAATTCTTCAGCAGCCCATTCTGATATTGATTGATGATTTTTCCTCATTTCGTTTTGATATTGTTGAAGCGTATCAATTTGTACTTTATAATATGCATTGGATCTTACTAGGTTGGCCCCAGCTTCTATATCTTGTATAAATTGTGCAATTGTTTGCATTAATGCCTTCTGACGTCGTATTAGTTTTACTTTTGGAGAACCCGTATCATCTGCTGGTTTATGTTGTTGTGCTGACTTACTTGATGTAGATTCTGCATTTTCAGGATTATCTACAAGCCTAGAAGTCGTACCTTGATGTGTCGCTGGAACTTCAGAGACTTTTTTATCGTCATGTACTTTTGCTAATAATGTATTTAATTGTTCCTTAAATCTTTCATAAACAATTTTTGCATTTTCAAAATAACTCTTAGTAAAATACGGATGATCGGAATAGGTGCTCTGTGCTTCTAATAACTTCTCATTATTGTCCACAAGTTCTAACCATGTGGCTTCCACAGTGGTCAATCGATCCGTCAAATATTGTTTAGTTTTCCTGGAGGCAGAATCCTTTTTAAAATTTGTCCAAAGTCGTTCGAGCTCACCACCCAATTCCGATTGGCGTGTGAATAATTCGTTTGCCATCTTGTATCACGTCGGGGTCACCAATGTTTCGGCAAAGGCTTTTAATTGCCGGTATAAGAAAGTCAATACAGAATCTGTATTACACTAATATACACAGGGCCACAAATACTGAATTTGTACCTCCTGTTTTATCAGTGTTTTACCGCTATGTAACTGTTGTTTTTTTTTTTTTTTCTTCCTCAAGTACAATACTTGGGTGAAGAATTCAAGTACAAAACCTGAATAATTGAATGATAATAAATAGTATTCAAGTACA
Source organism: Villa cingulata (assembly GCA_951394055.1). NCBI lineage: Eukaryota > Metazoa > Arthropoda > Insecta > Diptera > Bombyliidae > Villa > Villa cingulata. The sequence goes on from OX596025.1 coordinate 1,097,177, forward strand.
ATAAACCTGAACACTCTTGGTTTGAAGATTTGGGGAATTTACAGTGCCCTTGTCAGCCTCACCAAAGGAAATAAAAGAAAGGCTTGATATCACTGTAAAACAGCTACTGAATTCTTTATTGAACATATTCTCCTTTTATACATAATTGATTGATTACTTAAGCAAATATTTACTAGTAATAAATTTAATATATAATATATTTGTTTTTACATATTATTTGCAATACACAAAAAATTGATGAATATACAAAATATATTTAATTCATAAAATAATACAATTTTTACCGATACATAATTAGAATAATTACAATTAGCAAATTGCATTTCATTCTTAAGCAATATTTCATATATGAGGTAATTAATGTGTATTTTTAAATATTATGCTGACTCAGTAAATCTATAGTTATGGTATGAATAACACAATTTAAGTTTATTCCACCTTTTTATTTTGTTTTTTTAAAAACAAAATATATTAAGGTAAGTGACCGCTTAAATACTACTAAAATTATTGTTAACTATTAACAGTAATGCATATAAAGTTAATTTTTATTTAAAAAAAAAATTTTTAAATTGGATTTAGATATTTTAGATGGTGTGTATTTACAAATTATACGTATATATTTACATGTGTTTATAACTACATTGTCAACACTGCACGTAATACTTATACACATGTATATATATTATGTGATATATATGCAGAAACATTATGTATACATAATCGTGTATAAAGGGAAAAAAAATATCTGAAAAGCTGTACAAGTAATATAAGTTATAGATGCACACTAGATAAATATTACATTGCATTACACTAGTTAGAAAAGCTATACAGACAGAGTTGGTTATTGTTGGCACGTTTTTAATTCCGTGAGTAAAACGAAACTAATATAAATACATACATATGTGTATAGATACAGTACACTTACAGAGTATGCAGTACGTAAAAATGTTTTCATATATATACGTATACGAGTACATATTATGATATATATATTAAATGAAAAAAAAATTACATACATTGATATTTTTTTAGCAAAATTATATGAATATTTCGTCATATCTATATTTACGCATATATATATATGTGTATGTATTACAGTATATACTATGCATTACATATTGTTTAGTATAAATTATATTTAGCTTTTCATAAATATTCTAAAAATTCTTATAATATTCGGATTGACTTTGACTGAAACTAATATTTATTATGAAGCTACACTACACACGTAACTAACACGTACCTATAATACACCTATCTAAGTGTATACAAAAACAAATGTAACTACTATTAATAGTGGAATTTTTTTTTTACTTTATTATTAACAAGTGTATGTCAGTATGTCATTATGAATATGAATGATACAAAACTCTACTACTCACTATACTACCATCAGTCGTCAGTGCCAAACATTCATCAATTCAATATTTAATACACACATCTATGATTTTTTTCGTATTTTTAAATCTTTAACATATTTTACGTATAACGATTGGAACTGGTATGTGTTAGCAAACAAGTATAATAATCAATCTATGCGCATTGCACATACCCATATATATGTATATACGTACGTACGTAAATTTGTTGTTCAATATGAGATGATGAGCGTTCATTATCATCGTCAGATTCGCGTATAGAATCCGTTCCGTATCCGTCCAGATTTATCTAAAGCTCCAGTATACGGTATAAAATGTATGTAGATATGGTACATAATGTACCTTTTGCACGTATCATATAATATATGATCTGTATACGCATAGAAGAAAAACATTAAAAAAGAAAAAAAGAAAAATAAAAATTAAGTCATAGAGTGAATATCGCGAATAACATATATGCATGCCCAATGATGATGACGCTCCTCATAAGTTTTATTTTTATTTTCTGATAATGTAGGTATAACATAACTACATTTTTTTTTTGTAAAATGCATACGAGTATATGCATGAATATTTGTACATCTGTATATGTTAGATTCTTTTTTTTTGTTTTTTTTACAAATACGCGATAATCTATAAAATGACGATCCCATCTTTACAAAATTTTTCATTTTTCCTTCGTGTTTCTCAATTCCAATATCTATAAAATGTGTTGCATTTTCTACTACTTACATATATACGAGCATATTAGCATGTATATTTATTACTTTTAATACCTAAACTGCAGTTTTTATTTTAATGCACATCATTATACATACAATCATATACGAGTATTATTTGCTGTTATTATGCAGTACTATTATTGTATACATATAATATGTATACGTATTAACTTACTCGTATTTACTTATTACTGATTTGGTAACTATCTAATATGGTACCTGGAACCTGGTACGTACGTACTTACAAGTTACAATAATATGTTTTCATACGTAAGCAATAACGTACACACGTCATTTTTTATTATTATTATTTAAGTAATTTATTCTCCATATGTATAATTTTATACATACATACATATATACGGGTGTATCATACATTTTAGCTTAGCTTTTTCTTTTAAGACCTTACAAGCGCACATTATATGTATGCATGGTGATGATGATGATGTTGATGATGTCGATAAAATATTTACACATACAACTAAATATATTTAAGAAATGATAGCAACGACAAGTTTTTCTAAATATCAATTCTGATGTTTTTTTACCAATTTTCATTTTTAAATGTATTTATTTTTTCAATTATTTTATTTTTATTTATTGTTTTTGTAATAATACGTACTTCTTATACGTAAACGTACTGGTTTGTTACGTACTATACGCAATACATTTGAGTGAGGAGAATGATTTTAAATGTACATACATATGTATGTACATTACATACATTATACTCTCTGTGATTCTGACTGACTACCTATATATTGAGTACTGACTGATTACTGCAATTGCATTGCAATATACGAATATGAAAATTAACGCATTATACACATGCGTATACGACAATTATATACCGTATAATCACAAAATTATCAAAAAATTTGGTATCAGCCAACCAGCCACTATATTCATACATACGTTCTGTAACTTTACTGTTCTACACGTATCTACGTACATACATACGTATGTAATATAAGATTAAAAAATATAAAAAATAAAAATTTTCTAGTTAAAAAATGTATACCAACATTTCGTATGGATGATACATTATATTATTTATTTTTGTTAAATGTTGCAAAATATAATACACATACACACATACATACTGTATATGTAGGTGCGTGTGTATATTCAATCCGTATATAATATCCAAATCATTAAATTTTCATATACATATGCATGCACATATAGAAGAGCGGATGAATATATTTATATAATGTAGCAACATTTCACTTTATAAAATGTAACAAACATACACATATATATAAACGATTTATACATAAGAAACGAACGATATGTAGATTTTACTCACGACGGACACGGATCATGTTATTCGCGTATGGTAGCTTTTTTTGTAAATATACCAGCAGCAATGCGAGTAGTATATGAGTGATTATGATTACGTACGTACGTATAGTATGCATATATACAAATACAAATGCAAGTAAGTATATATCTATCTCAATACACAACACATTTCAAATTTTATTATGAAATATGCAGAATACAGATGTATACACAGTACATTACATTACAGTAGAGGTTTGAGTTTTTGTTCATTAAAGAGCTAGTAGTCGCAGTACAATCAGTATATAGGTAGTAAAAAATATGTAAGTACCTACATACATTATTTTTATAAATTGTTTATTATAATATTCTTAATAATAATATTATATACAATATATATGTACACACGTACATATGTAGATAAGTACATATCCATGACACCGAATTGTATATATGATGTTCAAATTTGAAATGTACTGTAATACACATTTTCAATTTTACATAATGTACATACATATACATACTTACATATTATTCATTACAATTTTTTTTTATCAGTAATATTATATTATTGTAAAAGTTTTTTTTTCAGATAAATCAAAGGGAAGACGACAACAAACAACAACAATAACAGCAACATTAAATAACACAAAAAAGGTCAATTTTTTTTTTCAAATTCTTTCCATGTTGACATTTTCAAAAGTTCTCATTACGCACAATTTATAATTTTTTCGCATATCTCTCTATATACATAAACTATACGTATGTATTGTACATACAAGCATTATTAACGCAATAATTGTAGATAGTATACACATATCAAAAACATTATACATATTATCATCCTATATACGTAATAATTGTGTATACAAAAAACAAGAAAAATAAACTGCAACCTATTCATATTCCTACGTAAATATGTACGTTACGTACCTACCTACATACATTTTCCTTTTCATTACATGTACGATACATTCATACTCGTAATATACATATAAATATTAATACTATACGTTAATTACGCTATTTCATTTATGTATTTACGTATCAATCATTAATTATTAATTAAAAATTATTATATACACTTTTCAGGTATACATACATGTACACATCAGTACATATACTCGTAAATAGATGATAAAAATGGATACATATACGAACACTTCTAATAATAAAATGTTCAAGGAAGAGAAATTAATTGAATTAGTAAAGGCGCATCGAGCCATTTATGATAAAACCGATGTTTTATACCGCAATAAAGAATATGTAACAGAATTATGGGAGCAAATTGCTGAACAAATGGATGAAACAGGTAGGTAGTTAAATATTTACAAAAATTTTAAAATACGAAAAACAAAATTTATTTTTCTTAACAAAATTATGTACTATATACATAATATAGGAATAGGTATAGATACGGGTAGGGTAGACACGTTCTATAAATTTAAGTTTATTTAAAAACATGAATAATGAACAATAAAAAATAAAAGCTTTCGATTGATATTCTTATATGGATACTTACACATGCATGTAGTACGTGTACAGTGTGTACATACATACATGCATAAATATGTAACTTGATTGTATAGAATGAATATAGAAAATTCTTTAATAAAATTTTGTAAACTAAGTAGAATTAGAAATCAAACCAATTATTATTAGAAGTACTACAAGATAAGTATTTGGGAGAAAAAAAAGTTTAAAAAAATAAAAATTTAATTTTTCAATTTGCATAAAACATACGTATATAATAAGAAGTAATCACTAAGGCTGCTCGCACACTCAGAATATTCGTGCTTTCGTTTGTCAGAATTCTGATAGAAAATTGAGCAAATTAAATTCGTACATTGCATCAGAATAAAAAATATTACATTTCAGTTATAGCACAAAGCCATTAGAAATGAACGAAAATCTCCTCTTGTTTGCAAAATTCGTATTTCAAATTTAATTGAAATAAATTGCAATAATTTGTATGACAAAATTTCATTAAAATGTCCGAGAACTAACACCATTACACAAAATGGGATCGTTTGAATGCTTGCATCAGAGGTCTGACATAATGAAAATCACAGCACAGATTCTGATATAATGTACACGAGAGCGACGTACTACAAAATAAAAGTATAAATTAAAAATATCAATTATCATAATTTCAGTTATTGCTTGTCAGAAACGTTGGAGATACTTGCGTGATTACTTTGGACGTCAGACTAAGAATTATGAACAGCAGCAACAACTAAATGATGGTGGATCATCGACATCAACGTTTAATAACAATAATGAAGGAGCTACATTACAAAAGAAAAAAAGTAATTGGGCATTCTATGAAAAGATGTTATTTGTTGAACCGTATTTAACAACAAGGAAATCAATTAGAAAATCGAAAAATTCAAATAAAAAATATAAGCGTGGTTATAAAAATAATAATAATGATAATTATCAAAATGAAATAATCAAATCAACAACGACAACCTCTGAAGTAGCAGATACAAATAATGATATCAACGAAAATGTTTTTATTGTAACTGATTCCGATTCATCGTCTAATGGTTTCATTAATAATTATCAAAATCTATTGCGTTTTAATGGTATTCAATATGAAGAAAACCCCGAATTGCATCAATCAGAACAGCAACAGAAACAACAATATCAACAGCAGCAGTTGCAACAGTTTTTGCAACAACAGCAACAGCAGCAACAGTTCCAACAAAGTTTGCAATTATGGCAGCAGCAACAACAACAGCAGCAGCAGCGAATATTGCAAACAGAAGAAAAGGATAAGGAAAATAATGATGATTTGTTACTGGCGGCAACAACCAGAACCGAAAATTCTAAAACACTTTTACTTTGTGTACCAATGAATGCTGACAATTCGGCAACAAATGGTAATTATCCATCATGTTCATCATCATCATCTTTTTCTGAAGCAGGAGAAGTTGAACAAGTTCGACTTAGTGAAGATGTTAGAAAAAATACCGAAAATCCTGAAGTAAATGGCTGTAAAAGTCGTAAAAGGAAAGCTCAAAAAATTGATTATCCATCAAATTGTTCATCAGATTCAGAAAACGAACAGCAGCAACAACAACAACAAAATGATTCAAAGCAGCCAGCAGAGAAAAACGTAAAAAATACAGAAAATAATGAATATTATGTTTTAAAAAAATCAAAATCAAAGAAACGTATTAAACACCCAAACATATGTGAACAGCTTTTAGAAACATTAAAAAATTTAAATGATTTTGAACATTGCAGAGATGATAATTATTATTTTTTTATGAGCTTATTGAAACATATGCGTAAAATAAAAGATGATCTCACCTTATCGTTTCGTACTGAAATCATACAAATTGTTATGAAATACAATCATTTAAGCCGTCAAGATAAAGAAGACGATAACGATGACGATAATGGCTCATCAAATTCTGATGTTTTGGTTGCTGACACAGGAGAAATGCATTTAAAAAATTTTCCTTCTTAAATGAATGGTTTTGTAATATTATGTTTTATTCATTTTTTTTTTTTTCAAAATTTTATATTTTACTTTTGTTTCATTTATAAAAAACTTTATATTTACACTTATGCATTTAAATTGTGTGCTGTTTCTTTTCATTTTTAAATTAAAACATTTTCATATATACATATGTGGTCGGTGTATATTAAATATAATAAGTTAAATATAAATATTTTGCATAATATGCGCAATAAGTATTATGTGACTACACATTATCATGTTGAGTTTTGTGCGAAATAATAGCAACCATTCAAATTTAGAGATAAAAATTCAATTTTTATAAAGTTTGTATTTAGATATTTTCTTCTAATAAACCTCTCCAATCGACCATTCCAATTTCTTCCAAGCGACGATTCTACCATTTATGCAATTCATTATGCTTTAAATACCAAAAAATAGCCGATATTTTAACTACTTTCCCCTGCTTACATCATTATCTCATATCTACTGACCATTTAACATGATGCACTCGATCTTCCTTTATTCCCCAGTACTTTTTCTTATCCTCCATCGATCTAAGGTTGCCACAATACAGCTTCAAATAAAATACCATAATTCGGGTATTAATCTAATCTGATTCATCCATACTGGAAATGTCCAGTATGTCCCCACTTCCAGATCTATAAATTTACCTTTATCTAAATAAATTAATAAATTCGAATGATTATTAGTTTTGCATCAAAATTGTGCATTTACTATGTGTGTTGCTTTAGATTTATAATGATAGTTATTTACTTGCATAGCTACACTACATACACAAATTAAATATTATAAATCAATTAAAAAAAAAAAAAAAAAAAAACAACGAGGATTAGTTTTAAGTGCGTTCTGTAGATGTGAAGGTAACTTATAAATTAAAAACACAACAAAATGTAATTTTAAAAAATATTTACTATTCGAATAAACGAAGTTTTTATAATTATGTTTCAAAAGAACAACTTTTTTTTTTCAATTATATTACATTTCTCAATAATATTTAAAAACAATTCCGAAAAGAATTTTTAATCAAAATATTAAAAATGTATTCGAAAATATAAAAATCTTCTCATTACTTACCAAATTTTTCCTTACAACATCGCGTTGTGTGAAGGTTTCTCATTTTTATTATCCATTTGAAAATTTAGACTCCAGATGTTTTACATTTATATTTATATATTAAATCTAAAATAAAAAATGTGACGATGATACATTCTATTGTTTAATTAAAAATATTTTATCTTGATGATTTTCCCTGTATATGACAAGTGTGAGTTACCGAATAATTTCGAAAAATAAAAATGATAGCTAAGTTGTGTTGTAAAAAAAAAAATGCATCGATTCAGTATCAACAAATATTCGTACATAAACATATTTCGTATTCAAGAGCTAATATGTGCTGAATTAATTATGCACCGATGAAAATGATACCACTTCAGTGTATTCAAATATTCAGCCAATTTAATTTATAAATAGTAATTACCAAAAGCATGTCAGTTTCTAAAAAAAGCAACAAAAAGAAAAAAAAACCATAAAAAAAATAATGAGTTCCAAAATGATTGAAAATCAATTTAATTTTGATGTTATGTTTAACAACCGTTCATTTGCTCTAAAATATTTGTTTTGAAACATTCTTCATGTTTAGGAACATGTTGATAAAATTCGTGTTTAGCAACATATGCATGTTTTATAAACATGTTTATAAGATTATTTTTTTTTGGAACATTCATGTTTAGAAACATTTTTAATGATAAGAAAGGATAAATTAAAATATTTTTTTATAAAAATTGACGTTAATATTGAATTTATTAATGAAATGAGACGGTATCCATAATTCCTGCAAAAAATTTTTAAAATAAAAATATCAAAACAACATTGTGAAAATTTTTTAAACTGTATATAATATAATAATTATTGAATTAATAAATATCGAAAAAATATATATAACCTAATTAATATTATAATAATTAAAAATGTACTTTGTTTTTTTTTGTTATTTTGCTTTGATTTTATTTTTTTTTTTTTTTTTTTTTGTTTTTTAAAGATGCATACATACTTGTATTTCTAAAAACACAATAATAATTACTTGCATTTTGTTTTTTATGCCTTTTATGAAATTTATTTTTCTCTCTTTTATTTTATTTATTTATTTTTTAGTTTTGGATTAATATTTATTTTACTTTTTTTTGTTGTATCTTTTTAATATTTTTGTAAATAAATAGATATATGTATTGTTTTTTTTGTTTTCTAAATTTTTGAATGATTATCATTTTAATTTTTAAATATTTTCTCAGTATTTTTTTTTTCATTTATTTCGAACGATTTTTATTTTTATTTTTAGGTTTGGTTTCAATATTTTTTTCCTTTTACTTATTGAATATACATGAATAAAAAAATTATTTTTCTTCCTAAATACATCTATGTCATATATTTTTGTATGTGTATAATATATGTATATATATTTAAATGTATAATATATGAGAGAGTTATATTAATTACAATTAATTATCTTCTATATTATATATGTATATCAATAAACGTTTTGTTTTCCTTTATGTATTTTGTTTTACCTTTTAAGCGCTATCCGTTTAAAGGAAGAAAAATAAGTAGAGAAAAAGAATTTAAGTCACACGATAAGTTCGTATTCGTAGTATGATGACACAGATGTGAAATCAACAGTGAAAATTCCATACAATATATGGGAAGTACCTTTCATATGAGACATGTCAAAATTCGATAACTTACAAGTTGCAGTACAGTAACTGAATCTGAAATGAGAATATTTGAATTTCTCTTTCGAAGGATTATATTTTCCAGAAATTATATATGCATATGGATTTGTCGTCAATAGTGGCACTCACTGTATATGCCATTGTACGAACTTATTGAATGTCTAGATTGATAGTTCTTAATAATGATGTCTTTATATTAATAGTAAATTATTATAAGTATTTCATTTATTTTCTTGATTTCTTTTGTTATTCAAAATTTTAGAATTGATTGAATTACATAATTTTTTTTTTTTAATCTAAATAATCCATCGTTTTTATAAATTGAACAACTGAACAGAATTGTGTCCAATGGAATTGATCTTGTCCATCTAGTTTATCACCAATAAAACAATTTACGTATTGTATTGTTGATAGTAAATACGGAGGATTTGCCTAAATAATTGAAAATCAAAATAAAAAAAATTATATACATTTCTTAAATAAATAAAAATAAAAAAAAATTATTTTAGAAAGATGGTCGAACATTTTCAGTAATTCAGATATAAACTAAAAACTCAAAAATATTACGAAAATTTGAATACTCAATATCAAATTGAATGTTAAATTCTAGATTCTGATGTTTCAGATCTTACTGGAAATTTTATAACAATTAAATATCTAAATTACCAAAAGTTACCGTTTACCACCGTTTACCGAATGTATTTACTGTATGTAATTTTTTGTTTTATTTTACATTTTAATGCTTTATTTTTACCTTGATCAAAACGTAAATCAAAACTGGTAATAAATCATCTGCAGCTGGGACACGATCACAAGCCATTTGAAGTAAATTCATAATACTTTGAATACATCTTTTAAAAATAAATTAAATTTAGGAAGAAAAAAAATGTAAAAAAAAAATAAAAAACAAAAAAGTTTTAAGTTTATGTATGTACAGGCTGCAGATTATTTTTCAAAATACAAAATTTATTATTTATTCACCTTACGACACATAATAATTTTTCACGCGGTGTTGTATACGCTGATATATAGGAGATTTGTTGTTGTGCAAATGGCCATGGAGCTTCTGATAAATATTCTTGTGGAATACGTAATGCTGTATGTGATGGTGTTATGATTCGTTGTAATTTACAAATATGTTCGTGTAAAACTCTATTACAAAATAAAAATAAAATGTTCCATTAAAAAAAGATAAATAACAAAAACTAAAATGACATTTCAATTCCGTTTATTTTATTTTTTTTTAACTCATTTACAAAAAAACTTACTCATCTCTTGACATATCGACATCATCATTTGGAAACATAATTTGTTTATATAATCTTTGTAATAAATTACGTTCAATTGATATTCTAGCTTCTTCTAATTGCCAATCAGCCATACCACATAATATACCATCAATTTTTAATTCATTCATTAATTTTATCATAAATTCTTCTAAGAAATCAATTTTTTCATCGACAACCGTTAAATTATTAAATTCTGTATGAAATTCTTCAATTAATTTTTCACGTTTCTCTAAAAACATTCGTATACATACTGATAATAAATGACGATTACATTGATCACGTTCATTTCTTAAACGTTCTTCAAATTGATCGATATTCTCAATTATTGATAATAAATTTTGACGATATCTCATTAAATATTGTAAATAACTTTGCCTTTTTATTATATCATCTTGTAATTCTTTAATTAATTTATGATGTTGTAAAAAATCTAATGAATTTAAGCAACGTATTGCCTCCGAAACATATGAAATTTGTTGAAAATTTTGTAAATTTATAGCTTGCGCTAATTGTATCTGTAAATATGTTAGCAATGGTGATATATTTGGAAATGTTGTATGACGAAAATCTCCTGTATGTAAATCGGTTGATGATAGAACCGTACGAATTTTTCTTTTTGCATTTATAAATGCCATTGCTTTATCCGGTAGCATACCATTTGTTAATCTCGGTTCAATATCAGAATTTTTATGATTGGTTGCCGAACAACTGCCACCAGTCGAATCTGAATTTGTTGTTTCACTTGATGTTGAAACTTTTCGACGGTATTTCGCTAAAATATCTTCGGTCATATCAGTAAAACCATTTTCACCACCGCCTCCATTACCAGAGGTATTTTCAAGTTCTGTATTACCACCAAATGAAACATTTCTCGTTGTAGTAGATGTTGTTGTTGTTGAAAAATCTTCATGACTTAATCTATTTTTATTACCACGTCGATTCCTAAAACCTTGTTTAATTTTATGAAAGAAACCAGATCCATTTACGCGTATCGGATCATTTATACGTCTTGAAATTGAAATGTTACGATCAGATTTATCTGCAGATGAATCAAAACTTATACTTTTTGGTATTGCTCCAGTTGATCGAGATGGCTTTTGTATGGTATTTGGTGAATTTTGTGTTTCGGTTACTTCGACTACAGTTTCACAATTTGTGGTAATACTGTTTGTATTGCTGTTTTTATTATTATCATTGTTATTTAAGCTCAATTCCTCGGCTTTTTGAATTAGAAGCATTTCATCGATTAAATTCTGTTGTGTTTTCACATCATCTGTTAAAGATGTTTCAGGATTTGGGACACTTACAACTCGTTGTGTTGTTTTGTTAATTATAATATCATGATTCTCATAATTGAGACTTTGATGACGTTTTTGATTATTTTTTGCCGAATCACCAGCTTTAAATTCCATCATACCATTACGTCTGCCATCGAAGCTGGCGTTTCTTTGTTCAGATGAAATTCTTCGATGAATTACAGATTCCTCACTGAAACCACGATAACAGGCCTCCAAATCATCGTTACCATCCACATTTTCAGTTTTATTTGTTCCTCCTGATGCTCCATCCTCTTGAAAATCAGAAAAATCAATCAAATCCTTAGAAGATTTTCTTCGAAATTCAGTATTTGCTTCTTGTTTGGTTTTCATTCCGTAACAATCATCTAGTGAAAGACTTTGATTAGAAATGCTACTTTCAGCTGAATTCTGTCTACGCATTCGAGAATTGTTTGCGGTCAAAAATGAACTTCGATCTACAGTACTTTTGTAGTTCTGTTGAAATGAATTTTCGCCTGTATATTGATTTGTTGTTCGTGTTGAACTTCTTGCTAATGAAGAGTATCTGTCTCTTGCCAGTGTCTCATCATAAGAACATGATTGAGCGAAAAATTCTGTATTTCTTGGTGCGTACATTGGTGAATCTGGTGTTCTGAAATTTTGATTTGTCGATCTTGGTGCAAAAAATGGTGAATCTGGTGTACGATTTTGATTTACAGACGATGATGCGGAATTTTCTTGTTCTCGTTCACCTTCGAATCGACCAGCATCTGTTGTATCAGATTTCGCCGTTATACTGGCATTATCATCAGTATCAACTTCTGCTAATTTCTCTGAATCACTTGCTAATACATCTGTACTCCAAGCTGATTCAGAACGTGTTTCGGACGCATCCAAATAATTTCCAGTAGCTCGGGACCGTGAACTACTCGTAAGCACATCAAAATTATTATCTCCTGGCAAGACAACGGCTGATGGTATAAGTGGTGTTGAGAAATTTCTATCCTTTTCGTTCGAATCTAAAATCTCTGAATCACTGGCCAATACATCTGTACTCCATGTATCCGATATAATTGAAATCGTTTCATCGCCTTCAATCAATTTTTTTATTTCGAATTTACAAAATTTATCTTCAATATCGGAACGTGCCTTATTTATGATTTTTGCCATTTGAGGTGTCGGTATTTGATTTGATAAATTTTCACCTTCTGTCACTTGCGATGATGGTGTATCACGACCAGATATATTTGGTGTTCCACGGCCAGATACATTTGCTGAAACCATATCAGATAGATTGTCATTTTGATCGTTCTCTTCTAATTCTAGAGAACTTGTAACTGAATGATTGCTTGGCGCTTCACTAACTGCTTCTAAATTATCTGAATTACCGATTGATGCATCATCATGTGACAATGAAAATCTTGTAATTTTCGTTTGAACCGGCCTTAAGACTGGATTCAATACATCAAATCCAACTGCATCAACTTTATCTAATTTTTCAATATTTTCTTCAATTAATGATGGATTAACGACAATATCCTGCTGTCCAATACTGTTCATTTTCAATACTTCTTCCTCGGTTAATAATTTCATTTTATTGTCATCGGCTATTGAAATCGGAAACAGAAGAACTTGCTCGATATCATCGTACATTGCACTGAAATGATTCTGTGCGCTATTACTATTAATGCTGTTTTGATTATGATGATTATTACGACTCGGTGAACTATGAAAATTATTTACACCACCACCGTTATGATGTGAATAATAATTATTATTATTATTATTATTATTATTGCTTAAATTTGTTGTAGTTGTTCCATTTGTTCCTCCTGCCGCGTTATTGGCTGATGCTGTCATTGTCGTCGTCGTGAATATAATATCATCAGTCTCAAAATTTGTATGTGTCGTTATATTTAAGCTCATCGTTTTAGCTATTTTATTTTTTGTTGTTTTACCTAAATTTATAAGACTTTGTTTTGTACGATTCCCACTGCTGCCACTATTTTGATTCTGTTGTTCCAATTGTTGTTGTTGTTGTTGCTGTTGTTGGTGCTGGTGCTGTGACGATGATAATATGGATGACGTTATAATAAAATTTTGTTGTGCCGATGATGTTGATGATGAATTTAATGTTATATCACCACCACCACCATTAACGATCGTTTCAAATTTATCTGGTAAATGATCTAAAATTTTACTTAATTTTCTACGTTCATCACCAGATATTATTAATTCATCATAATCTAAAACTGTACGAAAAAAATCAACAAATACACTTAATTCAGTTTGCGTTAATAAAACTTGAGCTCTTTCAAAATCACTTTGTTGTGAACGTATCGCAACAACATCAACACCACCAACATCCACATCACTATCATTAATTAATAATTGCTCTAATAGATTAGCTACCACATTTCTATTGAATTTCCTATAGACATCATTGAATTTTTGTTGTTCAACATCTTCGTATTTAACTAATGCTAACATTTGAATTATTTGACCGATTTGTATTAAATTGAAACGTGCTATTTCTGATATTGGTGCATCTGTTATACCATATAAATCTGGACTAACTAATGCTGGACAAATAAAATATGTGAATACCATATCAGTTATTATTTCATTGACATCTTTATCATTGATATGTGCTTGTTTTAATTGATGGCACATCGTTTGAACCAGCCAACGTAATGTTGATGGAAATAGTGACCAATTTTTAATAAGATTCTCAATAAATTCATTTGTAAATTCGAATAACTGATTAATTGTATCATCACGATATTTTTGTATATTTTCATTGTATTCAGGTATATTTTCTGGACCAAATCTATAAAAATATAATTTTTTAATTAATGACAGTGTTTTTTATATACAATATATTTTTTTTTAATTTTTGTTTCGTACCGTCTAAGTCTTTCTTTAGCTGACAATGCAATTAATGCCTTATTCGGATCAATATCTAATGTTGATTCGCTTTCTGTTAAAACTTTCATGACTGGTGCATGTAATGCAGCTGTTAAAAAAATTTTTGCTGAAAATAATGATTCTGTAAGACGATTATATAATCTAGCAAATGCTGATGAGCCAATACGTAACATTCTTCTTGGATTCTCATTAACGACAATTTGAATTTCGATTAATTCACGTAACAATTTCAATATCATTTCAACATCTTTCGAATGTATAACATTTCCATATAATCCAGTGGTTATTGTATGAACAATAGAATTCATTTGATCTACAGACATTTTACTAATACGATCACCGGCTGCTAAACTTTGTGCTAATAAATATGGTGAATGATATAGATAATGAAATAATTCATTATACGATAATATATGCTAGAAAAAAACAAAGAAAAAAATATTGAAAAATTCACATTTTAAAAGTAAAAACTAATTTGCTTTTTTTTTTTTTTTAAAATTAAAAATGAAAATTCTTTTTCATAATTTTTATATGAGTGTAAATGGGTTTAGGCATCTTTACATGTACATACCTGATATTTTAATCCTTTAGATTTATAAGCATTAACAAATTTTGCATTTTCTAAGCGATTTGCACGCTGACAACATAATGATGGTCCAGCATCTGGACGTGATATTATTAGATCATTCAAATTTTGTCTGAGTTGTGCACAGATCCATGCAAGCTAAAGAAAATTTTTTTTATATAAAAATTTTAATTTTTATTTATTAATTATAAATATTGTTTTTCTAAATTTTTCATCTTTACTATTGTTACTTTTTCCTTCCTTCATTTTTTTTTAAAAGTTTTTAGTTATATATGTACATTATACAAAAATTATTTACCTCAGCAATTAATAATGAATTTTTTGTTAAGGTTTCATTCAAATTTTCAAAAGCTGCTTGCTCATGCTGTATGAAAAGTTGCTCCTGTCTTAATGTATTCGCTAAATCGATTACCTCTAACAGATTTCCTTCATTATCTGACTGCATTTTGATGATGGATCTTAGAAAATTCGAAAATTTTTCCTTATTTATTCAATTATTTTATTTATTCTGAATTTAAATTCTTTTAATAAATAAAACTAATGTAAATTAAACACCTCCGTCTAAAAAATAATTAATTACAGTACATTGAATTAAATGAAAATTATTTAAAAATATTATTTTTATTAAAATTCAAAATTTTTTGTAAAGAATTGTACATTTTTTAAACTCAAGTACATGGATACATAGAAGAGAAGATAAGTAGATTCTCAGAAATTGACTTTATATGACAGATAAAATAGAACGTGATAGATTTACAGTCGACTCTCGATGATTTGAAATCCAGGGAACCAGAGGAAAAGTTCAAATTACCGAGAGTTCAAATAACCAAGAGGGGAAGAGAAAAAATTCAAAGTTAGATTAAAATTCGTGATTTTTATTATACATAAAAATGATAAATGTTTATTTTGAAAAAAAAAGTCTGTAATTTTCTTTTGAGTGAGCGTCTTCCACGAATAACACGCTTTTCTTTACTTAAGGAAAAACATCTGTTCTTTCTTGGAGTCATTTTAACTTATTAAAAACACAAGTCAAATATTAACATAATAACACGTTTGAAAGAAGACTTAAGACCCACTTATTCATATAAACTCAGCAGGTTTCGACAGATTGCGACAGTTTTGTACCTAAAAACAATAGACATTGACTTCAAATTATAAAAAGTAGAGAAGCCAAGCTTCAAATTATAGAATGTTAGTGAGCTAGATTCTATTCCTACAAATTCAAATTACCGAGGAGATCAAATCACATTAATTTTTTTCAATTTATCGAGTATTTCTCAAGGGACCAGGAAAAAACTTCAAATTATCAAGTGATTCAAATTAACGAGTTTCAAGTTATCGAGAGTCGACTGTATTATGAATTTAAAATTTTTATGTTATGCTATCGTGCGACATTATATTGATACAGAAGCAAAAAAATTTGTTGTATCAATACGTAAACATTATACATACTGGAATTTATCTCACTTTTGAAGGCAATTTATCATCACATTAGAACATTATACAGACACTATATTATGTATATATGTATATGCGAATGTATATCATTATATGTAATACGTACGTGGTACAAGCATTTCCATAATTACACAAGTGCAAATACATAATTAATAGTAAAATGTGTTTGGTACATTTTCGATTATCTGAATTAATTATTACAAGAGATTCGAATCGAATAACTGAAAATCCAAATAAACGCATTATTTCGAAAATGTGTCGATAAATTAATTTCAAATATCTGGATTCTTTAACAAACTCCGGTTGCAAGATTAAAAGAAGAAAACCCAGTCAGTATGGGATGGGCTCACGATGGAGTTCAAAGCCGAAAGAACAAAAAAAACGAAGAAGGTAAAGAATACGGATAATAGATTATCGGTGCGATTCTGGATAAGAGATCTCTTATTTCTCTTATTCCTCTTATCGTTTTTAGTGCAAATTAAATTACAAATACATACTTTTAGGAGTTAAATTAAATTAGATAAGAGAAGTGAACAGCTGATCTCTTAACTTCAGTGGTGAATTTTTTAATGAATTTTGACATTCTACTTTTGAACGTTTATAACCGAAAAATTCTTTTTTAACGGACAAAAATCTCTAAACTTTAGAGGTCATCGATGAGGACCTCTTATATCTCTTATTTATTTTATTTATATTGTTGATATTCAAATATTGTATTCGTGTAGTGCATATTGTAAGTAATTTGATAATAATAATAATAGAATTGTATTAATAATAATAATTATTATAATTATAAATAATAATAATAATAATAATAATAAAATAATAATAATAATAAAATAATAATAATAATAATAAAAATAATAATAATAAAATAATAATAATAATAATATTAATAATAATAATAATAATAATATTAATATTAATAGTAATAATAATAAAATAGTAATAAAAATTGTAATATAAAAAAATAAAAATTGTAATAATTACTAATAACAAAGATGATAATACAGTGAAATTACATTATCTTTGTATATAACAAGTAGTAATTGAATAATAATTATTATAATAATTATGAATAATAATAATAATAATAATAATAATAATAAAAATTGTAATATAAAAAAAAAAAATATGTAATAATTACTAATAACAAAGATGATAGTAAAGTGTAACTACGTTATCTTTTTATATAATCATAATATCTAAAGATAACTACATTATCTTGTAATAATAATAATCATAATAATAATAGTAATAAAATAATAATAAAAATTGTAATAATTACTAATAAAAATTGTAATGATTACTAATAACAAAGATGATAAAACAGTATAACTACATTATGATTGTATATGACAAGTAGTAAATTGAATAAGGTGGGTTTAAAACCTATGGTGAATCTTATGTCATTTTATGAGGTCAATCTCTTATCCAGAATACCGATTCCTCTTAAAAAATATATTTCACCAAAACTTTAGAGAAATAAGAGGAATAAGAGATCTCTTATGCAGAATCGCACCGTATGTCCGGTTAATTGATATTGTACTGTATGTATACACATACATTATGTATGCGAAATGCGAATGCAATAGATATTTTCTGCGATAATTAGAAAACTGTTTGCCTAAGTACCTAAACGTATTATCATATTATCAAAACAAAGAAAAAACCGAAACTATAAAAAACAAAACAAAAATTCCCACAAATATATAAATTGAAAAAAAAAAATTACAAAACAATAAGATAAACTTAACGCCCTCAAACCATCAAATCACATTGTTGATTGTCACAAGTTACATATTATATCAATCTGACTGATTACTGTCGCCTTGTATACTCCATACACACTTATAGGCTTACAGCTTACATATTCCATTGTATTATATGATGTGTACTAGAGTTTAAGTGTTGTATTGTATAGCCACCTAACGATGGCGAAAACTCGCGCAGATGGGAGATATTTTCAAAATTTCCTTTAATTTCCCCTTCAATACGAAAAATCGCAAAAAGAAACAAAGATTAAGTCTTCCACTCAGTGGGTATAGTGACTGTCGGTTATCAATCGCACATCAAAGCAAATCCTCTTTTTTATTTAAAAAATTAACAACATACCAATATAATCATGTCCACTGTACGACGATTGCCATACAACTGAAGAAACATTTGAATAAAAGTAAAATAGGATAAAGAAAAAATCAAAGGAAATAAGAATTAAATTATCCACTCAGTGAACACAGCGACTGCCGATTACCGACCGTACACACAATGCATATCCTCTTTTTTAGCTTAAAAAATAGCAGCACCTTTCTAATCATGGTGATTATATGACGAATGCCATGCTACTAAAGAAAAATTTGGAATTTAGATAAAGCAAAATGAATAAAATACAGAATAACAATAACAATATGTGCGAACGAACAGTGATGTTAATTGTTAACTGCAACTGCAATTTTAAAATTTTGATATACAGGGTGCTTCTTTTCTACGTACACACAATAGTATCACGATATTCTTTGGACTGTTTCATGAAAAAAATTGTACTAACAAAAATCTCTATCGATCCTATTTTCGACGCTAGAGGGCGTTAAAAAAATTGATTTTTTTGTTGGACCTTCAAATACAAAATCATGTGTAACTTTTTGTACACCCTACTTTGAAAAATTTAGTGTTCTAGAGAATAACAGCAAATAAAATTACCTTTCTTTTCATATACTATAACAAATATTTTGAAATTCGGTTCTAAATAAAAAGAAATCCTGAAGTCAAAATTTATGACGAATTTTTTAAAAAATTTTGTGTATAAATTGGGTTCCTCAAAAATATTTGCACTACGAAAAAAGTTTTTGTTTTTGGAATCGAAGTATAAAAACGTTCTCTTTCAAACAAAGAAAACCAGAGGATGATATCTTTATCCGTTATTGAGTTATTAAGGGTCAAAGTAGTGAAGAAATGGTAAAAAAATAATATTTCGCAATGAAAAAATTTTACAAACTTCATTTAGGCACATTTTTGTCCATTTCTTCACTGCTTTGACCCTTAATAACTCAATAACGGATAAAGATATCATCCTCTGGTTTTCTTTGTTTGAAAGAGAACGTTTTTATACTTCGATTCCAAAAACAAAAACTTTTTTCGTAGTGCAAATATTTTTCAGAAACCCAATTTATACACAAAATTTTTTAAAAAATTCGTCATAAATTTTGACTTCTGGATTTCTTTTTATTTAGAACCGAATTTCAAAATATTTGTTATAGTATATGAAAAGAAAGGTAATTTTATTTGCTGTTATTCTCTAGAACACTAAATTTTTCAAAGTAGGGTGTAAAAAAAGTTACACATGATTTTGTATTTGAAGGTCCAACAAAAAAATCAATTTTTTAACGCCCTCTAGCGTCGAAAATAGGATCGATAGAAATTTTTGTTAGTACAATTTTTTTCATGAAACAGTCCAAAAAATATCGTGATACTATTGTGTGTACGTAGAAAAGAAGCATCCTGTATATAATTTATATTTTATGATATATCTGACATAAATTACTGATCGGCGGTGCCATGGTTGGTTGGTTGCAGTGGCAGTCCGTTTTCCCTTGAAAACAGACTCAATTAGCACTTTGTGTGCCGTTTTGTTACCACAGACTCGTAGGTGTTGGTTGTTTTCTCTAGACTATAGCCATTTCGTCTTGTTCAGGTAGTAAACCAAACTGCCTATTGTTAGACTGGCCATCTCCGCGAGTTCTTCGAGGAAAGGCTTACCGAAAGCCTTTAGTCTAGTTTTAGCTAATGCTGGACACCTGCAAAGATAATGTAAGAGAGTTTCCTTCTCTGAATTGTCCCTACAGCTTCTACAATGCGTGTTATACGGTAGACCCAATTTGGCTGCCTGTTCTCCCGCAGGCCAGTGACCTGTTAGAATCGCCATGATTCTAGCGATCTCTCGTCGGTCTCTACCGATAAGTGATAGGGTTCTTTTCCTATCGAATTCCGGCTAAGTTACTCTTGACACAGAACAGGTGGATAAATTCTTCCATCTGTTATTTGCCTCCGATAGGTAGTGAAGCCAGATCTCTCGCTTTACACTATTTATGGGGATGTTTATAGGTTCTGCTGTCGAAAGGTGTAGAGTTGAGCCCTGTTTCGCTAACGAGTCGGCCTGCTCGTTACCCTCTATGTTTCTGTGACCTGGAACCCATATGAGGGTAACTTGAGTCTTACTCGCTAGACTTTCTAGTGATCTTCTACAACTTTCTGTTATTTTAGAATTAAAAGATACCGCTCCCAGAGCTCTGATTGCGGCCTGGCTGTCGATACATATACCGACGGTTTTTTGTGTTGTTACCGATGTCATACCATACAGAATTTCGCTCGCCTTGAGAATCGCGAGGATCTCCGCCTGGAAGACGCTTGCGAAGTCTGGCAGGCGAATGAACTCTGAGACTGGGGGTGAGCTCATGTAAATACCCGAGCCCACTCCACCATCCGTCTTAGATCCATCTGTGAATATGACAAAGTCATAATTCTCTATTACCGCATTCTGCCTCCATTCCTTTCTGGAGGGAAATTTCACCTGGAAATTTCTCTCAAAACGCAGTATTTTTGTGTTATAGTCTGTCTCTGTCTTGCTAAGTTTTTTGGGAATTTCCTCCAGGATGCTGCTATGACCATATGGTTTGGCTCTCCAGCATCCCGCTTCCTTTAATCTTAGCACTTCTCGTGTCGCTGTAAATTTAATAAATAGATCCAGAGGAACGAGACCCAGGATAGTATTAAGAGCTTCGGAGGGGCATGACCTCATGGCCCCCGTTACTCCCAATCCTACCGATCTCTGAACCTTGTTCACTCTGTCCTGGTTATACCTCTTGTTTAGTGCTACCCACCAAACTGTAGAACCGTATGTTAGGATAGGGCGTATCACTGCCGTGTAGGGTCATACGGGGTTTAAGGCCCCATTTTTTATTAAAGGTTTTCTTGCAAGCATAGAAAGCAATGTTGGCTTTCCTTGCCCTCTCTTCCACGTTCAGCCTCCAGTTAAGCTTAGGGTCCAAAATTATTCCCAAGTACTTAACTCGGGAGGCTAGTGTCAGAGGTATGCCATTTAATTTGGGTAGGTTGAATGCAGGTACCTTCGTTCTGGTCGTAAAAAGCATCAGTTCAGTTTTGCCTGTATTGACACTTAGTCCACATCCCTCGGACCAGTTGTCAATTTTCCTCAGGCTTCTCTCCATGATGTTGCTCATCATGTCAAGAAACTTCCCTGATACCATTACAACCAAATCGTCCGCATAAGCTACAACCCTTACCCTGTCATTCTCTAAAACTTTTAAAATTCGGTTCACAGCAAGCAGCCAGAGCAGTGGTGAGATTACTCCCCCTTGTGGCGTGCTTCTCTGTACCGCCCTGACAAGTTTGCTGTTCCCCAATTCTGCACTGATAATTCTTGAGTTGAGCAGGTCTTTCACCCATTGAATGACACTGATCTCCACCTTTTCCTCGGTTAGAGCCTCAAGAATTGCGGCGGTGCCATAATGGACTCAGTATCCGCGTGCACTTAATGTATACTATATACATTGTATGTATATATGTATATTTAAAAAAAAAAAAAAAAAAAAAAAAATTTTTAAATTTACAAAAATATTTCCTTATCGAATTTTTATATTAAATACATCTGTTTATTGATTTGATTATTACTGCTACTTTTTGTTTGATTAGTATACTCACTAACTTATTTGATTGAAACATTTATATTTATGTAACATTAATTGATTTGCTATTTGCATGAATGAATTGAATCTATTTCTATTAGTAATTCAAATATTAATATTGATGT
The DNA here is from genome assembly GCA_951394055.1 of Villa cingulata. Lineage (NCBI taxonomy): Eukaryota > Metazoa > Arthropoda > Insecta > Diptera > Bombyliidae > Villa > Villa cingulata. Next base: position 1,120,146 of record OX596025.1, read on the forward strand.
TGTAAGCTAAATTATCTCTTCAGCAACTTTTTCATTGATAATTATTGGAAATGTAATGTACCGCAGTAATCGTTTGATTCTGCCTCCTTTGTTTTTTTATAGCCGATGAGTAAAGTTCGGAAAATTAAAATATTGAAATTGTTGTTATTAATTTTTACTTTTTTAAATTTTATTGTTTTTTTTTTTATTTCTTAATTTTAATTAATATTTTTAAATAAATACACTTTTACAGTGAATTACACAGTGAATTTACACTGTGAAGTAGTGTAAATAATAATTTCCCACTTGAATTGAGAATTTCCCTTTTAAGAAGAATTTTTGAAAAATGGTATGTTAACAACTCACATCACTGTTTCAAATTTCAGTGGAAAGGGTAAGTAGGTTCTAATGCGCATGCTTCTCCTTCGCCACTGTTCAGTGGCTCTACTATACATTTTTATATTACTGAAACATTGCCAATTTATCAAATGTTTTTTTTTTTTAAATTTTCATTAAGAAATAATTGAATATAAATGACAGTTAAATTTAATAGAAGATGTAGGCTATGTTCAGATAAATTAAATTAAAATTAGATAAATTAAATAATTTCGACAAGCTTTCAAAATCGCTGTGTGTCACCTTCGTAATTTCTACTCTAAATTAAAATGAAATCTACTTAATTTCAACCTCTGTGTGTCGAAGACATAAGACCTCTAGACTTCTAGAATCATTTCACAATAATTGAATTACTTGTTGTTAGCATGTATATTTGAATTTAAGCTATTTTGCCTTACAAGTTGGTGAACTTTGGAAATGGGGATAATGTTAATTTATTTTACTTTTATGTCTTCGACACATAGAGGTTAAAATTAAGTAGATTTTATTTTAATTTCGAGTAGAAATTACGAAGGTGACACACAGGGATTTTGACCGTTTGTCTAATTTCACGTATTTTGTTTATTTTTTTAAAGTGTCAAAATGGATGTGGGTATGATGTTATTATCAAAAGTTTTACAAAATAATTTAGTGAAACTAAGTAGAAATAGAAATAAATAAACTAATGCCCAATTTCACAGTGGAAGCTTAAGCTCAGTCTTTTTTTTTCAGTCTTTAAAATTATTTCGAAGTGAAAGGTTATATTTTTTCGTGCGCATTTTGATTTTCACGCTTTGCCTTTAAAAATGTTTTTATATGAAATGCATGTTTATTTTTTTCACTTTCAGTGTTTAACGGTTTTGTCCAAACTCTTTTCTTTTGTCTTTTTTTTAGCAGAGCTATTCCTAATGCTAATCCCAATACCAATCCTATATTTTCACCCATGATTAAAAATTTCTTTAATTAATTAAAATTTTAAAAATTTCTACAATTAATTAATTGGTGTATCTATTTATTAAAGATTTTCTTTATTGTATTTTTATAAAACAACTAATCTAATATTCATAAACTAAACAAATCACATCTAATTACAATTTTCAATGATAAGTTTAAGTTGTCTTACAACTCACGACCGCAGTGAATATATTTCAACTCTCTTGTGGTAGTTTAGAGCTTTTGCTTACGACTCACGACCGCAACGAATGTATTTTGGGCTTTACGGTGCGATTCTGCATAAGAGATCTCTTATTCCTCTTATTTCTCTAAAGTTTTGGTGAAATATATTTTTTAAGAGGAATCGGTATTCTGGATAAGAGATTGACCTCATAAAATGACATAAGATTCACCATAGGTTTTAAACCCACCTTATTCAATTTACTACTTGTCATATACAATGATAATGTAGTTACACTGTTTTATCATCTTTGTTATTAGTAATTATTACAATTTTTATTAGTAATTATTACAATTATTATTATTATTTTATTATTATTATTTTATTATTATTATTTTATTATTATTATTATTATTATTATTATTATTATTTCTAATTATAATAATTATTATTATTAATACAATTCTATTATGTATTATTATTATCAAATTACTTACAATATGCACGACACAAATACAATATTTGAATATCAACAATATAAATAAAATAAATAAGAGATATAAGAGGTCCTCATCGATGACCTCTAAAGTTTAGAGATTTTTGTCCGTTAAAACAGAATTTTTCGGTTATAAACGTTCAAAAGTAGAATGTCAAAATTCATTAAAAAATTCACCACTGAAGTTAAGAGATCAGCTGATCACATCTCTTATCTAATTTAATTTAACTCCTAAAAGTATGTATTTGTAATGTAATTTGCACTAAAAACGATAACAGGAATAAGAGAAATAAGAGATCTCTTATCCAGAATAGCACCGTTAATTTGTGAAAATCTGAAATCATAAGATATAAAGTTGTTTATATAAATATAAATTATAATCATAATATAAAAAAAACACCAAAATTACATTTACAAAATATGTAATAAATTATGTGTGCATTAAGTATTTTTTATACAGGCATACATATACACTACACGTATATCGGCAAATATGATAGAGTATGCTTGCGGGTTTGTGTGTGTATGCATTTGTAGAAGGCAAATCTGGTAGTGTGTGTATGTAAGTGCATGTGTGTGTGCATTTGTAGAAGGAAAATTTGATAGTGTGTGTATGTAAGTGCATGTGTGTGTATGCATTTGTTGAAGGCAAATCTGATAGTGTGTGTTTGTAAGTGCATGTGTGTGTGTGCATTTGTCCTTTATTATCTTTTTACTAGGACTTTTTGCAAAATTCTTTTTTTTTAGAATATAGAGCATCTTAAGACGCATCTTTTGAGCTGTAAAACATACCTGCATCATGTACCGTTACAGAGATATTGCTAAAATAAGAATTTTGACAAAAAATTTTAAATGCGAATTGTGACCGATAGAGGGCTTTCCGACAAAAAATATTAGAGTTCTGTACTTTGCATCACAAGGACTATCTGTGGTCAAAATTTCAAGAGGATCAGAGGGAACACCTATTCGGAACTCCAGCCTGATATTTGTGACAACCTACAGTAGCTTACAAAAAAGATTCTTTTTCGTTAAGCTTGGTTTAATCACAGATAAGGATCAGATATTTCTCTGCATAGATTCAAATATGTAACAAAATCAAATTCATATGGACGTTCTGGAAAATCCAGATTCGAGTCTTGGATATATTCAAATTCAAAATATACGTTAATATCCAATTGTTCTTGCATTCGATAAAAGTTTTAAAATATGGTTCATAAAATTATATACGCATACATATAAACAATCTGATTTGAGTGTGTTTAGGTTTATTCATATATTTACATAATAGAAAATATACGATTTATTTGTTGCAATTTGGCAGTATATATAATATCATAAACATTTATATATGTACGAGTATATGATAATATTATTGTTGATGGTATGCTACCATAGTACCATGTTGTCTTGCAGGTATCATTTAGTCCTATGTATAAACACAGATAAGGATTATATGTGGTATATATAACAATAATATTGGACATTGAACCCTATTAAATGTTTGCATTAAATTTTAAAGGAATATGTATCGCTAGTTATTCTTTCATTTTTTTCCTTTTTTTGTGTGAAAAAAAATATATACCTGCACTGGTTTTTGTATACATTGTATATTTTGTATACGTCACGTATAGTATAGACCACAGTAAGGATAGAACAACATAATGATTTATATTTATGTGTATGTGTATAACAAGTTGTATACATAACATACCCTAAACATGTTTATTGTTTGTGATATAGTGTACTATACAGAAGGAAATATAAAAATTATCATTGCACAGGCAATCACAGGCCAGTCTAAATGCTTATAATGTTAGAGGTATTCACGAAATGTTGTAAGAGTGTGAAAAGTGTGAACATACAACAAAATCTTACACATTACACTATATCGTGAACGAAAACTTTGTATTGAAATCAAGCAAATTATGTCAGCCAAAATATTATAAAAATAATCAAATTATTTTAGCATTTAATGTCAGAATGGCATATGCAATAGTAAGCAATAGTAATATACAATGGGTTTCAGCATTGTAAATTTTCACAAGCAGTGTAGGTAAAAATTACATTGAAGATGTTTACAATAGGTGTAGGATTGTACGAGTTTACACCGTTTACAATGATACAAGACCAAACCGTGAATACCCTTATTATTTGTCTGTTTTTAAAAAATAATATTCTAAATGTTCAAGTCAAAAATTGTTCAAAAATTATAACAAATCCTGAAATAATTTTTCTATCCATGTACAATAGTGAACATACTACATACACACTGCACATATATATGTAATTGTGTGTCAAGATAGTGGCATAACAAAAGCAACATCAAAAACAAAAAAAATGATGAAAGAAATAAACCTGCGAAGTATTCGTATAGCAGCACCACAAATAATATATATATATGTATGTATGTATTATATTCTCTGCGATAGCAGGTAGATTGAAATGTACAAAAACAAATTTACTCTGTCTATTGCAAATACGTTTGCGTATAATTCTTAAAGCACAGGCAAAGCAGACACAGCGTATGTGTATGTGCTATACGCGCTTTGTTAGTATGTGTATGTGCTATACGCGCTTTGTTAGTTGTACTGGTTGTACAAACTTATGAACATATATATTAAATATGTAAAAATGAATATGTATTGTACTACTTGATATTCATTTAAAATTTGTTTCAAGTTCAAAGTTTGGTATTATTTGAATATTATTTTTATGGATTCGAAACTAAACTAAATTGAAGCATTTTGATTTATGTAAAGTAGATGGGGACACACGATTTTTTCATTTTATGGAGAAATTCAAGAAGAAGAAAACTATCCCCCTTTTTTGTACTAGTTTTCACATCTTTGTAATTTTATAGTATCTTTGATATAATATAATACATAATGCTAATAATGTAGGGTTTTCCAGAAAGGACATAACAATTTTATATTTAAGTAAAATAAAGAATAATTAATATATAAGGTTAAAATTTATTCCAAGTGAAGTACACAAATTACCGGTGCAATTCTGCATAAGAGATCTCTTATTTCTCTTATTCCTGTTATCGTTTTTAGTGCAAATTACATTACAAATACATACTTTTAGGAGTTAAATTAAATTAGATAAGAGATGTGATCAGCTGATCTCTTAACTTCAGTGGTGAATTTTTTAATGAATTTTGACATTCTACTTTTGAACGTTTATAACCGAAAAATTCTTTTTTAACGGACAAAAATCTCTAAACTTTAGAGGTCATCGATGAGGACCTCTTATATCTCTTATTTATTTTATTTATATTGTTGATATTCAAATATTGTATTCGTGTCGTGCATATTGTAAGTAATTTGATAATAATAATAATAGAATTGTATTAATAATAATAATTATTATAATTATAAATAATAATAATAATAAATAATAATAATAAAATAATAATAATAATAATAATAATAATAATAATATTTATAATAATAGTAATAATAATAAAATAATAATAAAACTTGTAATAAAAAAATAAAAATTGTAATAATTACTAATAACAAAGATGATAAAACAGTGAACTACATTATCTTTGTATATGACAAGTAGTAAATTGAATAAGGTTTGTTTATAATCTGTGGTGAATCTTATGTCATTTTATGAGGTGAATCTCTTATCCAGAGTACCGATTTCTCTTAAAAAATATATTTCACCAAAACTTTAGAGAAATAAGAGGAATAAGAGATCTCTTATGCAGAATCGCACCGTACATTTAATTATGGAATTCGATCTCATTCATATGACCACCGCGAGCACGAAAATTGGAATAAGCGCTCTTCAAGTTGTGACTACCGATTCAGTATTGCGGTAGTAATTTTCAATAATTTCTAAATGTTGCTCGTTCGTGAACTTCACCATGATAAAAATGTTAACATTGACTGACGTTCTGAAGTTGACAGATTATGCCAAATGTTCAAGGCCTCCTTTGTATTAAAACACAAAATCGTTATGTCCCTATTGGAAAACCCGATATAAATGCATAAGAATTGTATTATCCTATAACCAGCCATTCACAATTATTATTTAATTGTTTATTTTATATTGGGTCCTATTATGAGTGTCGATAATATCGTCTTGTCATCGACTATCGCCTTGACTCGACAAGTTTTGTATTATGAATGGCGATTTGAGGCGAGAATATCGACATTTTGAGTCGATCAGTTAAAACTAATCAATAGACATAGTATAGTCTATGGTGATTTGACATTTCATGTATGCTTTGTATATAAGATAAGTTGTATTTAATTATTCTGCTCAATTTATTTAAATTTAATTTAATTAATTAAAGAAAAATCACTAAAAATGCTGTTTGAAAAAAAACATGAACGCTCTTCTTTTATGCAAAAACAAAAATCATTATTAAATTAATGTTTTATATTTTCACTTATATTTTATATTTATAGCTACAAATTATTTAAATTAATCAAATATTTATTAAAAATTACAAAAATTAATTAAATATTTATTCAAAATTGAAAAAAAAATTAATTATAAATTTTTGTATCGATATATTTGACAATTTTTATAGAAATTACATGGTGAAACTGAATGAAAATAAAATTTGATATGGCAATATTTTACTGTCGAGGCGACCGATTTACATAATACAAAATTTACATCTTCTCGTCTCGTCTTAATTTTGTCGATAGTCGATATTATCGACACTCATAATAGGGCCCATTAATTTTCATAAACTCAATCTTACAAGTGTATACGTACATATGTACATAGTGTCTGCAATATAATATGAACGTCCATATGTACAAACAGCATATACATTTACTTACGTACATTACATAGTAGTAAAGACCAATATAATTAAGAAAATATTGCAGGCAGTGTAAGCTACTTGATATATACAACTTTTATTTTGGATTTTCGCAAAATCCAATTAATATCAAATTCAAGTAATATCGAATCGAATGCAATATCGATATTTATTGTTGATTAGTGAGAGAATTTTATGTGACGTAGTCGAATAAATATAATATATATCATACACATACATATCATTTCATATCATATTCATCAGCAGTACAGTGTACAGTACAGTAAATAAAGTATCAAATCAATATAAATTCAACAAAGAGCAAAGCATTAGAGATAGAGAGTGAGAGCTGAGAGATATAAGAAATAATAACAAGATGCAATCATAAATCATAATCATACAATCTATTAGCAATAGCAGCAGTATGATATGTATTATGTATACACAATATGATACAGTATACATATATCTATTGTGCGTGGTATTTAATTATATACATGTATTTAATGTATTTACATATTTAGTTGTTCTTGTTTTTATATTTCTTCATTCTTTTTTTTATGTTTTTTATTTGCATAAATATTGAATCCATCTACTACTTCCATCTACTTCCATCTAATTATTTTGCCGATACATGTGCAAATCACTGTTCGCTTCAATGATAAGGTTTGATTTTTAGTTGCTTGCTACAAAAATTATTTGAATTTTGAGATATTGGTTTCGTTTGTTTTAGAAAGTTTTTTATATACTTATTTGGTTTTATATATAAATTTTAAAAATATTAATTCGTTGCTTAAAAAATGGAAGGCAATTACTACGGTAAAACGAAAGCAGGAAATAAATGCTCTTTGCCACATTGTAAATTATCTAGAAGGGAAGTTCCAAATTTAAAAATGTTTAAATTTCCAGATTTTGACTCCCCTTTGTTTAAAATTTGGGTGGAAAAATGTGGATTTTCTGAAAAGTTTGTTGCTAATTCTGCTTTGCTAAAAATTTGTGAAAAACATTTTACTGAAGATTTGAAAAATAATCGCTATTTAAAAAGAGGTGCTGTTCCAAATTTATGTTTAAAACCTGGTGAAGATAATGTGTTAGTTGGAAAAGACACAACCGATTTTAATGAGCTTGAGCTTTTAATGTCTCCTCTACGCAAGCGAAAGCGATTATTGTCTAGTGAATCAAATAACACTTGCAATTTTTGTTTAAAAAATGTAAAAAATTTACATTTTTATAAAAATAAATATGAGAACGAATTAAAGAAAAGAAAAATTGTCCAAAAACAGAATGTTTTTCTAAAAAAAACAAAATAAATCGCTTCGTACATGTCTTAATAGATCTCTAAATCGCATAAAAGTAATTCGTACCGCTAATGATATTCCTCTAGAAAAAAAAATTGACGACCTTGCAATAAACGAAAACGAAAAAACCTTGTCAAAGATGCTTATTAAGCAAAAACGAGGTTTAGGTTCTAGCTGGACTGAAAAAGAAAAGGTCTTTGTTCAAAACATATATTACAAATCAACATCTGTATACAAATATTTTAGAGATTGTTTGAAATTAAATTTGCCTCATATCTCTTCTTTGTCCAGATGGAATATTATAAAAGCTCTTCAACCAGGTTTTAATGAATGTATTTTACGTGTACTAAAATCAACAACAGAAAATTTCAAAACAAATGAAAAAGAATGTGTTCTGATATTTGACGAAATGTCGATAAAAAAAGGATTAACATATAATTCACATTTGGATATAATTGATGGCTTGCTAGACTTGGGATATGACAGGGAAAATAAATTTGGAAATCACATATGTGTTTTCATGTTAAGAGGCCTTTTTAGTAATTGGAAATTTGTTTTTAACTACTTTGTCACAGAAGGGAATATGTCTAGTGCAAAGTTATTAAAAATTATAAAACTGAATTTAGACTATGCTACAAGTTTTGGATTAAAAGTTAGAGCGATATCTTGTGATCAGGGATCAAATAATAGGAAATGTTATGCAGAATTGACTGAATTTCGAGATATTATTAACAATCCTTTTACTAATTTTAAAAATCAAAAAATATACCTTTTGTATGATGCTCCACATCTTATAAAATCTGTTCGGAATATTTTACTAAAAGCTAATTTAAAAACTCCCGAAGGCGAAGTTTCTTTTTCTGTAATTAGAGAAATGTTTGATTTAGAAAAAGGTACAACTAGAATGACAAAATTAACACACACTCATGTAGATCCCAATTCATTTGATAAAATGCGAGTAAACATTGCAGTTCAAACGCTAAGCAATACGGTAGCTTCAGCGATACAAACGGCTATTATTAACAAACAATTCAAACTATTCAATAATGAAATAGCACTGTCTACAGCAAAATTTATTAAAAAAGTCAATGATGTGTTTGATTCTTTGAATAGTAGGATTTTAAATGATAATAATCCGATGAAAAGAGGTCTTAAAAAGGATGGAGTTGCTAAAGATACCTTAATTAACTTTATCAGTTACGATATTGTTGTTCTACAGTTTACTGTTTGAAAGGCTTACAGCAAACTATTAACGGTATATTGATGTTATCTGAAGACATATTTAGACGACGAGAAGTTTTTCATTCTTACTAGCCGTTTTAGTCAAGACCCACTAGAAACCCTATTTTCTTCAATACGAGCAAAAGGTGGGCATTCAAAGAACCCGTCGGCACATGAATTTGGCACAGCTTTAGCAAAACTGATACAATATAAATTGCTCAAGTTTAACACAAATTCAAATTGTGAAGAAGATGATTCAGAGATTTTTAATGAGGGATTTATAGAACAAGAAACTTCATCGATTTCCGAAAACACAAACGAAAATTATTTTATTTCTGTAAATGACGTAATAGATAGTAACGATGAGTATTTTAATAATGATTTGGATAAATTTGAATCTGAAAATATACCGATAGAAATTTCATCAAGTAGATATTTTGTAGGATATGTAGCAAGTAAAGCACAATGTTTGAAATGCAAAAATGATATGTTGAAATCTGAAGAAACTATTTCCGCTCCGTCTGAAGTTTTCATTCAAAATAAAAATTATAATAAATTATCTGTTTTTGGAAAACTAAATGCACCTTCAGATACATTTTTCAATGTGTGCAAATTACATATCAAAGTATTTCAAGAACTGTTTAACAAAAAACGTTATTTAAGAAATATTAGATTTGTAATAGTGCAAAATGCTATACAGTGCGCCAAAGAAATGAGTGAATTCTCAAACTGGTTTGATGAAGAAAATCCCTGTTTCCGACACAGAGCACAATTACTTGAGTTTTTAATCACCGTTCTTTTACGTAAGCATTGTCTTTGGGAAACACAAGAAATCAGCAAACCAAATCGCCAAAAACTTAAAAATTTACAACACATCTAATTTCTTGTCTCAAATTTTTTCTATACACTCGGTATGTACATTTTTAACCCTTTTCGCACATATTAGATTCTAAATCATAACTAATCATACAATCGACATTGGATTTTTTCGCTTTAAAGTTTCTAATTAGGTATGTTGCAAATTTTAAGTTACTATTCACTCATTTCATTCAATGTTTCATATGAAGAAATTAATTTTACATCGACAAAATCTAATTCACAAGAAAGCATAATGCAATACATATTATATAATTATATAGGGGCTTGAATAGCTCGATGGTTGTGTGTCGGTCTTGCGATCTTTGAGATCACGGTTCGAACCCCAGCCAGCGCACTACTCTTGCCCAAGTCGATCAAAAATTTTTCCCATCAGCAATGTATACCAGTAACTGATTACTGATGATAAACTGGATAATATGTATATCTGACATAAAATTACTGATCGGCGGTGCCATGGACTATCCGCGTGCACTAAATATATACTATATACATTTATGTATATATGTATATTTAAAAAAAAAAAAAAAAAAAAAAATATATATATAATTATATATTATATACATATACAGGGTGATTCTCTATCGGATGAAAACCTTGAGACAGGTGATTGTTCGTGCCGAGAAACGAAAAAAATTGTATGGCAGGGGGGGTCTATTCTCAAGGGGTAAGGAGTTACGGGGCTACGAAGTTTTTTTTTTAGGTCAAGTCACTTGTTCCGTATTTTTGGCCATAACTCACGAAATACTCCATACTTTTGAGTCATTCTGCACTCATTAGAAAGAGAATCAATGGCTCATTATTTTGATGTCTAAATAATTTAAATTGGACTAGCAGTGCTGAAGATACGGCTCATCAAAGTCAAAAATTTATGGAAAAAAACGGAAAATTTTAAGTTCAAGGTCAAATATCTCAAAATTTTGCCCTATTTTTTTTTAATGTTTTTTACTTAAAATATAGCCCAATGCATCGCCTTTCATTTGCTTTTTATTTTATTTGATTGTCTTTCGTAGTTCTTGAGTTCTGCGATAAAGTACAACAGTGGTTTTGCATCGAAAAGTTGTTACCTGTTGTTGTTGTTGATATTTCTCGTTGAGAAAAGAAATAAAATGTAAAGTTTCACTCTTTAAGATAATTATTTGGTAGTCCTGAAAAGGACTGATTTTTTTTAGTGCAAAATTTAATTTGTAAGAACATTTTCAAAATGTCCTCCGTCACGTTGGATGCAGAGCAGAGCTCTTTTTCTTATATTCCTTTTTAAAGGAACTGTCGAAATATTTTCTTTAATTGCGTTTGCACAATTAAAAACCCTTGTGATTAACTCGTTTCGTGTACGTACTTCAGTTGCGTAAACCATGTCTTTCATGGTACCCCAGAAATAAAAATCAAGAGGGGTTAAGTGGAGACCTGGGGGGCCACGGATTTGGACCGTTTCGTCCTATCCATCTCTCCCCGAAGTTTTCGTTCAGCCAATTTCGCATACATCTTTCGGAATGAGATGGTGCTCCGTCATGTTGATAATAAATGCGTCCTAATTGTGCCAGTGGCATTTCGTCTAAAAAGTTTTGAATGTCAGTCTGTAAAAAATTCAAATAATTTTGACTATTCAGTCTGTCTGGTAGGATATCTGGGCCCATAACGCGGTTACCTATTATCCCTGCCCACACATTAACGGAAAATCTGTTTTGTGTTCTTACCTGCCGAGCAGCGTTAGGATTTTCTGCAGACCAAACATGTAGATTGTGTAGATTTATTGCACCACTTTTTGTAAATTGAGCCTCATCTGTCCAAATAATGTTATCAATAAATGTATCGTCATCAAAATCCTTTTCAAGCAGCCAAGAACAGAAGTTCTTGCGATTTGTCCTGTCTTGCGGCAAAATTTCATGTACCGGTGTCATGTGGTAAGGGTAGAGGTCTTCCCTATTTAGCACTCTCCAAATTGTTGATTGTGATAATCCGGTAACACGCGCTATGCGCCTTGTGCTGGTCGTAGGATCATTTCTGACCATTTCCAGTATTCTTTCTTCTAACTCTACTGAAATTGACACATCATTTCTATTAGAGGAAGTAATATTTTGTACAGAGCCAGTTTCTCTGAGTCTCTGAAACGTCCTCTGGAAAACCGTATGATGAGGAAGTCTTCTATGTGGAAATCGCTGATGAAATTCTCTCCGTGCTTGCATTGAATTTCCATTGCTCAGTCCATAGCAATAAATCATATCTGCATATTCCGCGTTCGTAAATTGAGACATTTTTTCCAAAAAATTTTACTAAAAATTTAAAAATACAGATAAATACTATTAAAACTAGCTGCGCTTAAAGAAAAACCGATCAATGTTGACAAGTAGGATTGTTAATTATGACTGATTAACAAAATAAAAATCCTCATGAAAGATCTTTTGACCTGCAGTCATAAAGATCCTTTTTAAATATTTTTTTTATGTATTTGCAAATCGAAATGTATGAAACAAGGTAAACTACTTTTATTTCTTTTCTCAACGAGAAATATCAACAATAACAACAGGTAACAACTTTTCGATGCAAAACCACTGTTGTACTTTATCGCAGAACTCAAGAACTACGAAAGACAATCAAATAAAATAAAAAGCAAATGAAAGGCGATGCATTGGGCTATATTTTAAGTAAAAAAAATTAAAAAAAATAGGACAAAATTTTGAGATATTTGACCTTGAATATAATAATTTGACCTTAAAAATAATAAAATAGCTTAATCAAATATAAATTATGAAAGTTCATCTTATTATTACTCTTCTACATAATTTCCGTTTATGTCGATACATTTTTTTAGTCTGTAGATCCATCTTTCAAAACAGTGCTCAAAATCCTCCTTTTTATTACTTGAAGCTGTTCATTCACTGCATTTATCATACCTTCTCTGCTTTTGCTTTTGCTTTTGAGATATTTGACCTTGAACTTAAAATTTTCCGTTTTTTTCCATAAATTTTTGACTTTGATGAGCCGTATCTTCAGCACTGCTAGTCCAATTTAAATTATTTAGACATCAAAATAATGAGCCATTGATTCTCTTTCTAATGAGTGCAGAATGACTCAAAAGTATGGAGTATTTCGTGAGTTATGGCCAAAAATACGGAACAAGTGACTTGACCTAAAAAAAAAACTTCGTAGCCCCGTAACTCCTTACCCCTTGAGAATAGACCCCCCCCTGCCATACAATTTTTTTCGTTTCTCCTCTCAATCACCTGTCTCAAGGTTTTCATCCGATAGAGAATCACCCTGTATATATATGTATATAAATATAAAATATATAAATATACGGTGCGGTGCGATTCTGCATAAGAGATCTCTTATTCCTCTTATTTCTCTAAAGTTTTGGTGAAATATATTTTTTAAGAGGAATCGGTATTCTGGATAAGAGATTGACCTCATAAAATGACATAAGATTCACCATAGGTTTTAAACCCACCTTATTCAATTTACTACTTGTCATATACAATGATAATGTAGTTACACTGTTTTATCATCTTTGTTATTAGTAATTATTACAATTTTTATTAGTAATTATTAAAATTTTTATTATTATTTTATTACTATTATTATTATGATTATTATTATTAAAAGATAATGTAGTTATCTTTAGATATTATGATTATACAAAAAGATAATGTAGTTACACTGTATTATCATCTTAGTTATTAGTAATTATTACAATTTTTATTATTATTTTATTACTATTATTATTATGATTATTATTATTATTATTATTACTATTATTATTATTTATAATTATAATAATTATTATTATTAATATAATTCTATTATTATTATTATCAAATTACTTACAATATGCACGACACGAATACAATATTTGAATATCAACAATATAAATAAAATAAATAAGAGATATAAGAGGTCCTCATCGATGACCTCTAAAGTTTAGAGATTTTTGTCCGTTAAAAAAGAATTTTTCGGTTATAAACGTTCAAAAGTAGAATGTCAAAATTCATTAAAAAATTCACCACTGAAGTTAAGAGATCAGCTGTTCACATCTCTTATCTAATTTAATTTAACTCCTAAAAGTATGTTTTTACGCTAAGACTTTTAATTAACATTAATCGAAAGATCAGACTTTGCTAAATTCTATCTGTTGCACTAATTTGGCACAAGAGTATTTTTTTTTTTTTGTAGTAGTAATCAATCGCGCAGAAAAAGAAAAACCCTTCAATACGAAAAATTGCAAAAAGAAACAAAGATTAAGTCTTCCACTCAGTGGGTATAGTGACTGTCGGTTATCAATCGCACATCAAAGCAAATCCTCTTTTTTGTTTAAAAAATTAACAACATACCAATATATAATGTTCACTGTACGACAATTGCCATACAAATGAAGAAACATTTGAATAAAAGTAAAATAGGATAAAGAAAAAATCAAAGGAAATAAGAATTAAATTATCCACTCAGTGAACACAGCGACTGCCGATTACCGACCCACACAATGCATATCCTCTTTTTTAGCTTAAAAAATAGCAGCACCTTTCTAATCATGGTGATTATATGACGAATGCCATGCTACTAAAGAAAAATTTGGAATTTAGATAAAGCAAAATGAATAAAATACAGAATAACAATAACAATATGTGCGAACGAAAAGTGATGTTAACTGCAATTTTAAAATTTACAAAAATATTTCCTTATCGAATTTTTATATTAAATGCATCTGTTTATTGATTTTATTCAAATTATTATAAATTTGGATGATGATGAGACTACAGAAGATGATAGTTTTTCTAGTGATGAAGAATGTTAAAGTATGTACAACTTTTTATATATATTAATTTTTACTTAAATTTTATTTTTTTTTTATTTCTTAATTTTAATTATATTTTTAAAATAAATACACTGTAAAAGTGTATTTATTTGAAAAATACACTGTGAAGTAGTGTAAATAATAATTTCCCACTTGAATTGAGAATTTCCCTTTTAAGAAGAATTTTTGAAAAATTGTATGTTAACAACTCACATCACTGTTTCAAATTTCAGTGGAAAGGGTAAGTAGGTTCTACTGTGCATGCTTCTCCTTCGCCAATCTTCAGTGGCTATACAGTACGTGCTTATATGATTGGTATACTTAGGGTGGTATTCATAAAGCAGTAGTAAGTCGGTATTATCTTTACTACCACTTTAATCATTGTTCGTATTTCTGCATTCATGAAGTGGTAGTAAATTCTGTACACAAACCATAATATCGAAAATTTTCGATGTGCAAAGATAATACAGTCCTACTTGAGAAGAACTACTATTATCTTTGCGATGTGTTAAACGAATGTGCCATCTGTCAATTGTATCTATAAATTAAAATAAACATGTGTAAACCAAAAATAATTAACCTATTTCTGCTGTGTGTATTCAGATTCGATATAATTTTATTGACGTTTCGGCGATTAACTTTGCTACTACTATTCACTGGTAGCAACTTCACTAATCCAAGATTAAACTACTACTATGAATACATTTACTACAGTAATAATCTACTACCGTTCTATGAATACCACCCTTAATGTACATGTTAGGTCGCAAAATTCAATTGTTTGTATTTTTGATAAATATGATATTTTAAAAGAGTAGACGTTTTTAAAAATAGTTTTCTTGATAGTTTCAGAAAAATGGATAGAGGAGCGATTACAACAGCTAAATAAATGGAATTACGATAAGAGCTGCTGCCTCTCGCATCCACTCCACTTCATATTCTTCATAGGCAGTGCTTGAAAACGTGATTTGCAAGCAGACTGCATTTGCAGTTTGTTTGGTAATGCAGATTACAACTATTATTGTATTACGAGTCTACTTGATCGTCAAAAGACAAGACAGTCAATAAGTTCGACAATAATCATGTTTTTGACGATCATTTGATATTTCCAAACAGGGCCATATTTGACTTTTGATGAATTTTTCTAATTTTCAACAAACTAAAAACTTGTCGAACAGCCTAGCATGAATATTGTACAAACGATAATTGTTTTATTTATTTTTTTTTATTCATAAAAATTACACATCTGCATCATACATGTTACATACATAATGTATTTACGTACAAATCATAAAATATGGAGAATGGAGATATTACTAGGTGTAACTACACCTGAATATGTACGGTACGAGTATTGTGTATGAGTATCATGTATTATTGATATTATTTATGTACAGTACGTTACGAAATAATAGACCATACCTAAACTTGTCTAATACCACACTTATGTGTACGAGGGGACTAACAAAAATTCTCCGAAAATTATTTTAAAAATAATAAAATAGCTTAATCAAATATAAATTATGAAAGTTCATCTTATTATTACTCTTCTACATAATTTCCGTTTATGTCGATACATTTTTTTAGTCTGTAGATCCATCTTTCAAAACAGTGCTCAAAATCCTCCTTTTTATTACTTGAAGCTGTTCATTCACTGCATTTATCATACCTTCTCTGCTTTGGTACACCCTCCCGCGAAGTGGTTTTTTGATTTTTGGAAATAGCCAAAAATTGCACGGCGCCAAGTCAGGAGAATAAGGTGCTGGAACGATTTCGTTTATCCCCGACTGCGCTATAAAATTTGATGTTAATTCTGCCTTATGAGCAAGTGCATTATCATGGTGGAGAAAGTATCTTCTTAATCCACTTTTATCTCGGCCATTTAATATATTTTCAAATACTTTTGGTAGGCATATGTGCGTGTACCAGTCTGCTGTTACTGTTGATCCTTCTTCAAGTGGCACTGAAGCTATAATTTTGCTTCTGCTGAAGAAAATCGCAAACATGACTTTTCTTAATGACTTTTTACGATATGATTTCACAGGTGAAGGCTCTCCTTTATTGCTCCATATTGAGGATAGTTCTTTTGTTTCAAAAGTCTTGGAACCAATCTGGCACATTTCCTTCTGTACTCAAGACTCTTGAAACAGCCATGGCATTTATTCCTAGCCTCTCTGCTACCATTTCTTCGGTCATTTTGGAATCCTCGTCCAATAGTTTTTTTACAGTCGCAATATTCTCATTGAAAACTCAATCCATACATGCACATAAATATGTATACATAAATACGTATGTATATATATATATGTGCATGTATACATAAATATGGTACATGTATACAAAATTGAAATCACGATATACAGATAATACACTATACAATCATAATGCTATAGTATCCTCTTATATTATCTAATACAGGCAACGCTCGATAAAATGACCAAATTAAATGTCAGACTGTTTCATCTTTTCGAAACAATCATCTTTTCGAATACCTTTTTTCGGAAGACAGAATTCAGTCAAAGTTAACAACCAATCAATTAAAAAATGTATTTCATTCATGTATTATTTTTTATTAACTACACATTTTTACATTTTGATATTTATTTTGTTTTGAAAAACTCATTAATTAGTGTCTGTTTTTTCCTTTTTATTAATTTTTCTTTAATCGCCAGTTGTTTTAATTCTCTCAGTGCTTCAATTAATTCAAATTTGCATTCACGCTCTTCTGCAAATTCTATGGCAGTATTTAAGGCATCTATAGCTTGCTCTGGTGCAACATTGTTTTCGTATGGTGGCGGATCATCATCTTCTGCATTTTCTGACTCAGAAGAGGACATTTGATCATTTATTTCAATAATATCATTATTCCATTCAAAGATTTTATCCACAGTGTAGTTTTTCTGCAAAATTATTTGTAAGTTTTTTTTAACTGATTTATTATTTTATACACAATAGCTAGTTACACAAACCTCAGAAATGTTTGAAAATAGAGTTACAGCATCACTAACTGCTTCATTCATGACAGTATTCTCATAACGCATTACATTTTGAAGTTGCATCAATGGAATATCGTCTTCAGGATCAAAGTCGTTAATCATAACTAAGATTTTTTTAAAACTACTGTGGATAGTTGTAGAAGGAACTTTATTCCATGCAGAACACAGAAATCCGAAAACTTTTTTAAAATCAACATTTTTAATAATTTCATCCACTGGTTCTTTTTTACTAACAATATAGGTTAAAAGATTGTTTCTGTAATATAATTTTAACAGTTTTAGAACATTTTGGTCCATTGGTTGAATTAGTGATGTCACATTCGGTGGTATATAAATAGCACAAATTTCTCCAGTTTCATTGCAAAGAGCGTCAAGAGGCGGATAAGAGGGAGCATTGTCTAAAATAAGTAATGCTTTCAAAGGCAGGTTGCTCTGCTTCATGAATTTTTCAACCTTGAAACGAATAATATTAATTGAAACTACAAAGACAACACAAGAATCTGAAAAAAAATTTCTTATATATACTCGTACGTATACCTGGGCATTGACTATATAATAATACAAATTTCGGCACATGAAGTTATAAAATTGTAAATTTAAGTATATAGACATAAAAAAACTGTTTAGTTATAAACAAAAGAACCGAAAAAGAAAGGAATTACTGTATTTAATTACTTTGTAAAATAAAATATAGATAATAAAAGGGACTTTTCAAAGAAATAATTTATCATACTGCATACATAGACACATATATATATATATATATATATATATAAATGTGTATTTATCTATTGATATTATGTATATATTATATATATTCATTAATAAATACTGAATACATATGTAAGTGAAATTTTATCATCCTTTTTTTAGTTTCATAAATTTTTAAATGTTGAAATTAAAATACATATTTATATAAAGTATCTATTTACCTATGAATAAATTCGTTATGTAATTTGTAGTATACTGTGAATTTTTACATTACATAAGTGAAATTTCATCCATACATTTTCTCTATACTATTCATAAGAGGATATCAATCATGTAATGCATATAAAAATCGACGATGTCAAATTTAAAAGCGAAATTCACATTTCTTTTAAATTTATATTATCATAATAAAGTAAGGCACAAAAATAATGAATGAAATAAATGGAATACATTCATTATGTAATATTCGTAAACAATAAGAAAATTATAAAGAGAAAAAAAATCTACCCTTTTAAAAAAAGATCATTCATTATATGTCTTATGATACGATCATATAAATTCATTTTCAAAATGTGGCGTTTATTTTTATGCAAAATTTATTATTTTAAATGGATTTTCAAAATATCGTGCCTATTTTTATGCAAAATTGATAATTTTTAATTCAAAATTAAAAAATTTAGTTCATAAATTCGCCAGCTGCGGCTCTGAATTTACATACCACTCTTTGTATGGTTTCTGAGTCTATGTATTATTATATAGTCAATGACCTGGGGAACAAAACTGTTTTGAAACCAATCCGTAAAAATTTCCTTTGTCATCCATGCTGTAGCTGAATTTTTATACTCTAATGGAACAACATAGTTCTTAAAACACTTCGGTCTTTTAGATTTACCTATGGCAACTAGTTTTAGTTTATGCGACCCTGTTGAATTTGAACATGCAAGAATTGTTATTCTTTCTTTTGCCATTTTACGACCAGGAGCACACTTTTCTTTAGACGTTACGTAAGTCGTCTCTGGAACCATTTTGTAATAGTCCTGTTTCGTCGGCATTATAAATTTGTTCCGTTGTAATGCCCATTTCTGAAACTTTATCTCTTAGTATTTTCACAAAACGATCAACAGCATTCTTATTCGCTGACAATTTCTCTCCGCAAATTCGTAGCACTCGGACTCCAAATCTTCTTTTGAAGTTTCTAAACCAGCCATCACTTGCATTGAAAGTTTCAGTTTCCTTGTAAATTGAATGCAGCCATTTAGCTTTGGCCTTAATTATTGAAGCGGCAATAGGAACATTCCTATCTCGTTGTTTTAAAAACCACTTAAATAAATGACGCTCCATTTTCGGAGTTTCAGAACTTCGAAAAGTTTTTTTCGTTGTTTCTAATTTAAATGTTCCCTGCATATGCTCGGAAATTTTTTTTGAATTATATTTAATATTCACAATTGTAGAACGAGCCACTCCATATTTTTTTGATAAGAAAGATAAACTAGCACCTTTTTTAAGTTCATTTATAATTTTTAGTTTATCTGATAATTTTAAAAATTTACACTTGCCTTTAATTGGTGGCATTTTACACGTCTGCACATAAATGAAATCATATAAAAACTAAATAAACTTATGAGTATAACGTGTATTTTCTAATTCTTGTCCCGTTAGAAATATCGGTACATTTTTACGTTATTTTTAACCATTAATACATTGACTAGTCATCTTTTCAGACACGTCTTTTTCAACATAGTCATCTTTTAAAACCTCTAATGTAAAGGTTTTGAGTGGTCATATTTTCGAGATAGTCATCTTTTAGGACTGTACCTGTAATATAAAAAATATACAAATTTTTAGTTACACTTAATTTTTAAATCCAGAAAATCAAAAAAAAAAAAGAAGAAAATATAAAATGTATATACATATATACATATATATTTGCACATAACAATTAAAACTACACCAATCTTCGGTACCAATAAACCCAATGTATGAATGATGTGTAAAAAAAATATACACACAACCATGATCTGTATAAGAATCAAATCACTATAGCCTGACGTGACATACAGTCCATTTCATATATACATATAATAGTAAATAAATAGAATATGAACAACAAAAGACTACTATAGCCACTCATGCCGGGTACATAAAGTTAGTAATGTTAAAGAAAAATATACATACAAATACACAACAATGTATCAATATAAAGCTCGCCACTCTATCGTGTTGTATTGCCACGCATTGGCTTGTTCTGCTGATAAAAACAATTTCATGTTGAACATTACATGAATCCTATCCTATATTACAGTGGATTGAGATATTGATATCACATTAACATCAGCAAAAAAGCTATAGCCACCAATGTTGGGATATGATCTTAAAGCTATTTTTTCGATTATAATCAGCTTGGAACGTCTTATATATTCTATGGTTTTTGGTAAAACGTAACGGTCTTCTGGTTGTAATATTGCTGTTTGAGTTTCTTTTTCTTTGATGTCGCATTTAACTTCTTCATGTTTAATTAGTTGTAAAATGCAAGTTTCCAAAGGAATTTTCTCGATGTCCTTTCTTTGACAATAGTAGTATCTTTCGATATTTTGGCATGGTTTGTCCAAAAATTGTATATCGTTTTTATTTGTAAGGGCATAAGGTTTTGGGAGTTTTATTGTAAATGTTTCATTTATAGTTAGATTAATTAGGTGGTAGAAGGAAAAATGTGTATTTGATAAAACTGGTACACTTATGATGAATATTATGTCGGAATTTTTGTAATATGTATGTAAATCTAGAAACTCATAAATATGTTCGTCTGAAGAATATTCAATGTTCTGCTTTGAAAATACTTTTTTTTGTTTTTTTATCAACTTTAATTCGTCTGAATTTAAGGTTTGTTTTGATATAACGTTTAATTTTGCGAGGATAACAGATTCTGAAATTTCTGTAAATGATTCATTAGTAATTCTATATTGTACTTAATTTGATTTATATATTGTAAATATTGAAGGTTTTCCTCTTCTACGTGAATTTTATTTAACATGTCTGATTGGTATTCATTGAAGAAATTTTGTATTATCTTCTGTTGTGAATTTATGTGTTCTCTTATGTTCTTTAGTCGTTTTGTCATTTTGTCATTAAATACAATTTGTGTAGTTAGTTCGTCATTTAGTTTGTTCTGATTAATTTTTAGATCATCTAGTTGGTTATTTATTTGTATAGCGTCGTTATCGTCGAGATTACCAGTAATGCTTTTTATTACAGTTCTTAGTCCGTTAATAAGACCTCTTTTATGTCTTTGTCTTAGAAGTAGTGTCAGTAATTTATTTTCTAATTCTTTAAGTTTGAGGTTCATAATTTCTTTCGTTGGTTTTATTTGGTCGTTTTCTTTCATCAAACTTATAGATGTCTTTATTGTATTTACATTTTCGACACAATTTGTTAAATTTACAATATGAATTAATTTTATATTGTTTTCAATTATTCTGCCCGTCCCCGATTTCATCGGTAGGAGTCCCTTTCTGTTCGACAGGTCCTGTATTTCCATTCGTTGTGCTATGGTTAGGCTTACCCTGAAATTTTCGTTTTCTTTTTATTTTGTTTTTGTGAGCTTTCTTGCTGTTGGGTGTTACTATAACTATCTTATGATTATGTTTTACTTTTAATTTCCTTGCTCTGGGAGTTAATTTATTTCGCCTATTATTATATTCGTATATACTATCATTTTCATTAAAATTTGGTGGAATTTCGCGGTCTTTGTTTAGTTTCTCTATTATTTTACTATTATGCGTTTCGATTTTTGTTTTTATTTTCTCGTATAATTCTCTCTGATATTCGCGTAATTTATTAATGTAATCATGTTCGGATACTGTCTGAATATTCCTATTAAATTTATGTGTTCTACCTGTTAATAATTCAAAGGGCGTTAGGGCTGTAACTGAATGTATTGAGTTATTATATGTGTGAAGGGCTTCGTTCAAGATATCTTTTGGTATCAACTTTTTATCTTTATCATATACTATCCTATATATCTCGGTTAAGGTTGAATGAAATCGTTCCACCGGTGAATTTCCAGTGGAGTTTTGTGGGGTAGTCAGGTGTAATGTAATTTCATGTTCATCACAAAATTCTTTGAAAAGCCTTGAAGTAAATTCAGCAGCGGAATCACTAACTATTTTCTTTGGGGTACCATGTTGGGAAATAAATTGCCTGATAGCGCTAATTACATTAACACTATTTCGTGCATGTAAAATGTGTGCGGAAGCAAATTTTGAAAATTTATCGATCATCGTTAATATTTGCACATTATGTCGATGTGTAGAATGTCTAAAGGTCTGGAGGGTACTTCGGTATGTTCGTATTGAATTTTAGGAGGGTTCCGGTCGTATTTCAGTAATTGGCATTTATCGCAATTATTAATAATTTTTGTGATTTTTTCTTTCATTTTAGGGAAGTAATAATTCCGGCGAAGATGTTTGAACGTTTCGTTTATTCCACGATGGTTGCTTTTAATGTGATAACTTGTTATGATATGGTCTTGTTGGTCGTTATCAATAATATCATTTAGTTTTTCAGAGTATCTTATTAAATTGAATGTTTTACTGTTAGAGAAGAATTTTGAATAGACCGTTTGAATGACTTTGAAAGTTTCATCATCTGTATATATAGCTGTTAATTTATTAGGACTAAAATATTTTTTGAAGATATCTGTTATCATCTGTTCTTTATGTAGATCAGGTGATCTAAAAATTTTCCTTCTTTTTGTATCGAATAAAACATTGTAAGTCATTAAAGGTCTAATAACATTATTAGTTTTTATGAAAATTAATTGTTCTGAAAATTCGTTAATGGGTCTTTCCGAGATTGAAATGCTGTCGTCAAGATTTTCTTCGGCGGAGTGAATGGTTGAAAGATTCGAATTCTGATCTAAATCATCTACATTATTTTCAGTTGACTCATTATTATTTATTTCAACGCGACTAAGTACATCGGCATTTGTATTAATTTTTCCACGTTTGTAAACGATCTCGTAGTCAAATTCTTCCAGTTTGAGTCTCCATCTAATCAATTTTGCATTAGGTTCTTTAAGAGAAAATAACCAAGTGAGTGGTTTGTGATCAGTGATAATTTTGAATTTCCTACCAAAGATATAAGGCCTGAAATATTTGGTTGCCCAAACTATTGCGAGGAGTTCTTTTTCTATTGTACTATAATTAGTTTCAGATTTTGTTAAAGTTCTAGATGCGTAACATATTGGTTTGTCTAACCCTATTGATCCTTGACTTAATATGGCACCAATCGCAAAATTACTTGCGTCTGTTGTTAAATTAAAAGGTTTGGAAAAATCGGGGTATTGTAATAAGGGGTCGTTACTTAATATATCCTTACACTGTTCGAAACAACTAATGTATCTGTCATCAAGAATAATTTGTTTGTCCTTTTTTAAAAATTCTGTTAATGGTTTAGTCAATTTTGCAAAATCTTTAATGAATTTTCTATAGTAGCCTAAGAGTCCTAAAAATGATTTAATTTGTTTAGTGGTTCTATGGATAGGAAATAGTTTTATAGCGTAGATTTTGTCGGGATTAGGCTTCACGCCTTCTGGGGTAACAACATGGCCAAGGAAAGCGACTTCTTTCTTTAAGAATTCGGACTTGTCTAATTGAATTTTTAAATTTGCTTCTCTAAATTTAGAAAAAACTTTACTTAAATTTTCTATATGTTCTTGTAAGGAGGTTGAGAAAACGATAACGTCATCCATATACACCAGGCATTCTTTTCCTTGAAGTTCACGAAGTACGTTGTCCATCACTCTTTGAAACGTAGATGGTGCGTTTTTTAGCCCGAAAGGCATTCTTATATACTCGTAATGCCCATGGTCTACAGTAAAGGCAGTCTTTTCTATGTCTCTGGGATCCACTTCTATTTGGTGAAATCCTGAGGCTAAGTCTATAGTGGAAAAGTACATACACTTACCTAATTTATCTAATATTTCGTTGATATTCGGTAGTGGATATCTATCGTCGATGGTTTTCTCATTTAGTTTCCTGTAATCTACCACTAATCTCCATTTCTGTTTACCAGATGCGTCTCTTTTTTTTTGGGACGATCCATATAGGGCTACTCCAAGGTGAATAACTCGGTCTGATAATTCCTTGAGCTAGCAGGTCTTTGATTTGGCTTTTGACCTCAGCTTTATGTATTTCTGGATATCTATATGATTTGGTGTAGATGGGGATATCATCTTTAGTTCTGATATGGTGTTTAATGACGTTAGTGAAACTAAGTTTTTGGCCTTCTTTGAGAAAAATATCATCGTATTTTTTGCATAGTTTAAATATTTGTTTCTTTTCTTCTTCATTCAGATGGTCAGTTCTTATAAGTTTAGTTATATCTTGGTCATTAATATATTCTGCTAAGTGGTTATTGAAGCTAATATGAACATTGTTTACTTCATAATGATCAGAAAAAGGCTCTACTTTAAGTGGTTGCTCTAAGAAGAATTTTTGGTCTTTATTAGAAGTATTAGTAACTTCAACATTACTGAACCAATTGGAGGCTTTATAGATACCTTCTGATATGATCAGGTAATCATTAATTTTGGTAGGTTTAATTAATACATCCCCGTCTTTGACATCCACAGGTAAATTTGTAATTAATTTTGTTTGAGAAGGAACTACGTATACTTTGGAGATAAAGTTTGGTTTAAATAGTAATGGAATGGTTGTATTATTTGTTTCGAAAGTTTTTGTTTTTATCTTTTAAATTGATTTTTGCATTCAGGTCTTTCATGGTTTCTAACCCAATTAACACATTAAAATAGTTATGAAATTTAAATATAAGAAACTTAATTTTTATATTGACTTTGAATTCATGAAATGCTGGGAGTGTATCTTGTTTATTGAGTTGGTGCTTTTTGAAAACTGTAGAAATTGTTACAGGGGATATAATTTCTTGAAGGTTATGGTCGATGAACTCAGGATCAATAAAATTCACTGATGCTCCCGTGTCAATGAGAAATTTGAGAGGACGCCCAAAGGGTGAAACTATATTTATATAAGGAAGAAGATTTGTACCAAATTTATTTACATCTAAGTACCCGTGTTGATATTCGAGGCTGTTAATGGAAAATTTGTGTCTTCAACTTCGTCCAATATTTCTTCGTTGTTACTAGTTTGATCGGTGAAATCTTCATCTTGATAATGATTTAGAACATACTGATCCAATTGTGGTACATACATGTTGTCATACGTATCTTGATTCGAATCTATATTATGTAATTCTTTAAACGTAAATCTTGGTTGGTAATTGTTTCGAGTTTGTTCGCTTCTCATCTTTACATTTCTGCTCGATGTCTCCATAGGTTCAGGAGGTGGTTGAGGAGTAGGAGATTGTTTTGGTTTAAATACGTCGTCGTTTCTTTTATAAAAATTATTAGAAGGATTCGAAAAATTTGGAGGTCTAAACGAATTTTGAGAATTAGGGAATCGTGTGGGTTGTTGAAATTTAGGAAAGTGTTGTGGCTGCGTTTGCCAATTATTACTAAACATTGGTTGATTGGATGAATGAGATATTTTTAAGTTTCGTATTTGATTATGTCCTGTGGGTAGGGATATATGTTGAAGTACTTTTCATATAATAAGTATTTTGTTCCTTTATGCAGTAATTAAACGCTTCAGTCAAACTACTAGGTTTCATGGCTCTAATGGTAGACCCAAGGGGTTCTTTGAGACCGGTTAAGAAAATATTTAGACACATCTCAGAATATAAACTCTGCTTTGCAGATATTACATTAGCGTTTTCTTCGTGTATGTTTACATGATTTATCAAGGTAAAAAATAATTCTATAATTTTAGCGTGATATCGTTCAACTGTATCGTTTGTCTGTTTTATGTTATGTAAATCACGTATCAAGGAGGTTTCGTTTCTTTTGTCTGAATAATGTAATATTAAATTTTGTTTTATATTTTTCCATTCAAGTGGTGTTCCGTACATATTAAGTATTTCGTTTGCCTGACCTGTTATCTTATTTCTAATAGCTCTCATTATTATTCTAGCGTACGGAGTACCGTCAATTGAAATTATTAATGACAAAATTTCTTCAACATTATTTATAAATTCGTACAACAATCTTTTGTTACCATCAAATGGTGGTAAATCTTTTATTGCTTCCGGTATTCTCAAACTATTAAAAACACTATTAATATTATTTACTTTAGAATCACTATTAATTTGATTATTATTACTAACACTAGCTACATTGGAAGCTCCGTTTGCTGCGGCGATACTTCCAATATTATCATTTGAACCATTCATTACAGTTATTTCAGTTTCGTTATCCTCGTATAAAATATCAAAAAAATCAGGTATTTCGTAAGGATTAAACAAATTTTGAGCTCTAGATCTACGTCTAATGTCGTTTGTGAAAATTGGTATTAAGGATTGGTAAGGAGAACGAATATATCAATTTTCTTTGACTTACATGTACAAAATGATGAACCAAGATACCAGAGTTGTCATTCCTAGTCTCCAGATGTAGGTCCTTTGAAATTAAAGACTTGAAAGTCACCACGAATTTGTTAAATTTATTATATTCTGGATTTAGTTTTGGTTTATAAGAACTTCTGTAAAAGCTATACACTGATAACTTCACTATATACCGATAATCCGTCGATACCAGATTGTACTCAAACAACCAGAAAATTTTTTTTATTTTCGAAAATTTCACAAATTCGCGTATTTCACGATGGATACATTTACTTGTATCCTACCGACTGCGCCACTTTTAGTTTTGATTCTTCATTAAATTTTAACACATTAAATTTTATTTTCTTTTCTTTTATTTCTTAAATTTTTATACATTTGTTTGGTTTGACAAATTAAAATGAATTATTTTTATTTTTTTATGAAAAAAAATTTTATTTCAACTTAATATTTCGACATTATAGATCAGACTGCTTTGTTTTTTTAAAATTTTTGATTAAATCTAGTATTTTTCATATTTCTAATTTCTCATAAAAGTACAGTAATACTGACTTGTGGAGATTGTAATCGTAATCAAAATAAATCAAAATATCCGCCCCATCAATCTGTGTAAATTTCGGTACCCTCATCCTATAAAAAATGTTTTAATTTTTTAATGGAAAATATACTGCAACTACTACATAAAAAGTTTTCCGTTATTTTCAAATTACATTCTCTGCATTTTCTATACAGACATATACATACTGTCAGGTTTGCCTTGTACAAGTGCACAACCCACAGAAATGCACATACACACAGTGACAGATTTGCTTCTACAAATGCACATACGCACATACATACACATGCACACAAGCACGAAAAACACACAAAATACAAAATTTTACACCATTAAAATCATTTCTCTCTATGATTTTTGCCTTCTACATCAGGACCAAAGTACAAATTAGTATTACCTTTAAAATGAAAGAAAGTTCTAATATATAGCTGTTCAATTGGAATTTAAGAAAATTTCATAACATAACTGACAATTCAAATTAAAAATTTCTTCGGTTAGAACTTAAAATCCAACAAGAAAATTCAAGAAGAGTTGATTGCGATGCGATGGAGAAATTCAAGAAGAAGAAAACTATCCCTCTTTTTTGTACTAGTTTTCAAATCTTTGTATTTCTAGTATCTTTGATACAAGGTATGTAGTAGGGTAGTAGGTAGGTATGCATGATTTTAACTAACCTGTATTTGTCTTTCGTTATTATTATTAATTAATATTTATTATTATTATTTTGTTCTCCTCCAATTCCAATATTAATATTATGTAGTTGTTGATAGCTAGCTATGTAATTGTTTGATTGATTGTTGTTTTCTGTTGCGTTTCGATGCTGATAATGATTTGATAATAATTTTCTTTTGTTTTTTTTGTTTTTTTTTTTTTTAATTTATTGATTTCAATTCAATTGTTTTCAATTTCATTAAATTTTAATTGAAATTAATAATAAATTACTGTAATTTCAATATGTAATGCTGCTGAATAATAATGATTGTATTTTGTATTGATGAAATTGATGATGATAGTGCGATGGCAACATTATAACATAACATAACATAAAGTATAGAATATAAATAATACGAGTAGTTAATGTACGCACGTAAATATCAATCAAATCTATGTACTTAGAGGTAGGTACTCATTGTTGCCATTATGGGACAAAAGGACCAAATTTGGTCTACTTTTTCTTCTTTGGTCCGGTGGGCCGTTTTATTTTGAAATGGGCCTTTTTTATTGTTCATTTGCAACAACACTCGTTTTTGTTTTTTTGTTTTTTCGTCACAGTCGTTTTTGTTTTTCTTGGAATATTTCAGCTATCATATCAGTCAGTCTCAATGAAGGAATCAGCCAGGCTAAAAATCTGAATTACCATTTAAACTGGCTGATAGCAGAAATATTTGATTTTGATAATTGGTAATACTCAATTTTGTATGAAGAAGAAGATTGAAAATTGAATTGACAATTAACGATAAAATATCAAAAAGTTAAATTCAAAACGTGGTTGTGTTTGGTTGTGTTTTAACAATATTTGAGAAATTATTAATTTAAAAAATAACAATGGAAAATAAAATAGAAAACAAAAAAAGGAAAATTGACGAAAAAGCGAAAAACTTTTCTTTAGATAGGTATATGAACTATATTTCTACTTTTTGAAAACAAGAAATTACATATTATATTACATGATTTAGGTATTTGGTATCTACTTCAAATTCTGTGGGGAATAAAAACGATGGGAACAGCAATAATTCTTCAACTAGGTAGTGAAATAAATGATTGTTTGTATTTACATTTTCATATTTTTATAATACTTTTCTAATTTTAGTGAATGTACAAGTACCACTGAATCTGGAAATGATGGAAATAACATTAAAAAAAATGAATTTCAAAGAAAATTTCGTCCAGAGTGGCTTGTGGATTTTCGTTGGATCGCAAACGTACATGGAATTGCTAATTGCAAGGTGTGTTCAAAAAAATTGTCGAACCATTATAATCATCTGTTACGGCACAGCAAAACAGCAGGACATGAAAAGAATTTTGATAAAGTTAAAAATCAGGTCACTTTAGAAAAATTTTCAGTAAAAACAGAGGATAATTTCAAACGGAAAGTGTATTTGGCGGAGTTAACACTTGTCATGTTTTGTATCACACACAACTTGCCATTTTTAATTATGGATTTCTTGCCGAATTTATTATATCAATGCTGCCCAGACTCAAAAATTGCTGAAGCTTTACATTGTGCTAGAACAAAGGCGACTAAAATAACAGAAACGATAGGAGCAAAAGGAAAAGAGAACATCGTTAAAGATTTGAAAACATCTAAATTTTCGTTAATAGTGGACGAAACTACAGATATTAGTTCCCATAAATCATTAGTTTTGGTTGTGAGATATGTATGCCAAAGAGCAAAAATAATAAAGGATCGTTTTTTGAAATTAGTGGAACTAAATAAAACAGATGCGTCTACAATTTATAAATCTATTATAGATTCATTTAAAGAACTTGGGATTCCGCAAGAAAATATGATTGGACTTTCAACTGATAATGCAAATGTAATGGCAGGTGAATTTAATGGCCTACAAGCGAAATTTAAGGAAATAAATCCAAATCTGTTTTTTATGAGATGTACCTGCCATTCTTTGCATTTGTGTGCATCATATGCCTCAACTAATTTGCCACTATCAATTGAAAAATTTTGTAAGGATGTTTATAATTTTTCTGCACATAGCTCTAAAAGAATAAATAAATTTAGTGAGTTCCAAGAATACTGCTCTGTAAAATTGCATAAGATTAAAGGCATTTCTCAAACGCGATGGTTATCTTTAGAAGAAGTAATTAACAGAATACTTGAGCAATGGGCAGCATTAAAGTTACATTTCATATCGTCTCATTTGGAAGTCGGTGGAACAACAGCAAAAGAATTGGCACAATTTATGGATACGCCACAGAACAAAATATATTTACTTTTTCTATCCTATATCTTGAAAATAGTGAACAACCTCAACAAAGAATTTCAATCAGAAAAAGTACGTTTGCCGTACTTATACATGCAAATGGAGTCGAATTTTAAAG
The DNA here is from genome assembly GCA_951394055.1 of Villa cingulata. NCBI lineage: Eukaryota > Metazoa > Arthropoda > Insecta > Diptera > Bombyliidae > Villa > Villa cingulata. The sequence continues at coordinate 1,150,875 of OX596025.1, forward strand.
CCATTTCAAGCAATTTTTTAAGACCTGATTACATTCGAGATGTAATGAGCGTATGTGACATTGATATCTATGATGAAACAAAATATTATATATATTACATTATATCAATAATTTAAAAAAAAGTTGGTCCTTTTTTCCTCCATTTGGGCCTTTTTATTGAATTCAGTGGACCGTTTTAAAAATTTTGAGTGGCAACACTAAAAGGTACTTCTACTTAGTTGTTAATTGAAGTAACGCTAACGGTACTATGTAGCTATATAAGATATGTACATATGTATATAACAAAACTAATGTAATTAATTAGATTATATTACAGACTTGTGTTGGTATTGTTATTGTTATTACTTTAATAATATGAAGGGCGAGCGCGAGGGGTAGATTCAGAGTTGTTCAATTTCATGTAAAAAAATATTTTTTACATTTTTTTGGTAAAAAATGGTAAAAAACGCGTAAAAAAAGGTAAAAAATGTAAAAATATGTAAAAAAGTAGTAAAAAACGTAAAAAAGTAGTAAAAAATGTAAAAAAGGAAAGGATTTTTTCTAATTGGGCACAGATTCACACTCCTCTGAGAAATCGTCTTACATTCGAAAGGTCGAAAAAATTAATTCACGTTTATTTTTCATTAAATTTAAAAACAATTAACAATTTAGAAATTTTAGATGACAGTGATGACGATGATATGTAATGAATAAATATATTTACAGAGCGTACTTATTTTAAATGTCTTTTCTTTCACCACCTTAAAATCTCTTGAATATTTAATTTTAAAATTTTTTTCTTTTTTAAAAACAAAATTTCGGTTTTTTTTGATTTTTTACATATTTTACAAAATTGTTTTCTAAAAATCGAATGTAAAAAAAATGGTAAAAAATGTAAAAAATGTAAAGTAAAAAATTGGAACAACTCTGGGTAGATTTAAATACATTGTGACTGCGAGTGACTGCGATGTACAGGATAAAATTTATAGTAGTACTACATGGTACTACATACCATGGTGTAAAGACTATATAAGGTGAAGTAAGTCTTCTTGAATATGGAATCAGCTGATTGAGTGACGTATTATTTAGTACCTTCGTACCTTCCAACTGAATGTTTTTAATGTTTGAGAAAATTGTACTTGTGTTTTAATTTTTGAAATAAATAAAAACTTTAAAAATAATTCGGAATTAAAACATTTATTTGTAGTTATCTTTTTGTAAAAAAAATATATAAATTTTAAAATGGTGTGGTGTAGTGTTAAAGATTGCAAAAATAATACAAAAAATAAAACTGTTACTGCAAAAAATATATCTTTCCACCAGTTTCCTAAAGATAAAATAATTCAAAAACAATGGATGAAAAAGTGTGGCAAAGAAAATATTAATATAAAATTTGCGAAAATTTGTTCTATTCATTTCGAAGATGAGTGTTATAAACTAAAAGATAGACTTTTGAACACTCCGATGAAGAATAGACAATTGGAAGAAAATGCAATTCCCTCTTTATTTTTGCCAATTGAAATAGGTATCGATGAAAGATCTATAAGAACAGAGAAACGAAACAGGAAGAAATTAGTACAAGATTTACTATTTCATTCAGAGTAAGTATAATATTCATAAGTAAATTTTTATTATAGTGCATTATGAACTAATAATAAATTGCAATTTTCAGAATGCAAAGCCAAAATAGTACAAATATGACTAATTCAGAATATGAACAGCAAGGAACAGTTGCGGTACAAACAGAGTAAAATAATAAATGTTGGCTTTTAAAGAATATTTAAAGAAAGTTCTGTTTTTAGGGGAGATATTCACGATGTTGCTTTGCTGGAAATCTACGAATTGAAAAACCAAGTGAAAGAACTACAAACAAAATGAAGAGAACTGGAAAATAAAAACAAGAACTTGGAGGATGAGTCTAAACAATTAAGAAATGCATTACAAAAAATTTTTACTAAAGGGCAAATTACAAAATTGGAGGTTTCGAATAAGCAATGTAAATGGAGTTTAGACGATATTGCATCTGCAGTAACACTGTATTCTACAGGACCACGAACTTACAAATATTTATATAAAAGTGGATTTCCCTTGCCTTATGTTAGCACATTGCAAAAATGGTCAAAAAAAGTAGTAATAAAAAAAGGTATTTTAAGAACGGTATTGAAAGTTATGGAACTTAAACAAGACTTCACTGAAAAAGAAAAATTATGTATTATATCATTCGATGAAATGAGTGTGAAATCTAACTTTGAATATGATGCGGTAAATGAGGTTGTGCTTCCACCATCCAATAATGTGCAAGTAATAATGGTGCGCGGTCTACTGGCTAAATGGAAACAACCCATCTTTTATGACTTCGATTGTAAAATGACACCATCAATTTTAAACGAAGTCATTTCTGAATTATATAATATTGGATACATGGTTGTGGGCATGGTATCTGATATGGGTGCTAACAACCAAAAGCTTTGGAGAGAATTATCCATTGGTCTAATGAAAACGTGGTTTCCACATTCAGTGGTTAAGGATAGAAAAATTTTTGTTTTTGCTGATGCGCCGCATCTCTTAAAGTTAGTGAGGAACCATTTCATAGATGATGGATTTATTATTGACGATAAACTCATAACAATAATTCCTATTAAAGAAATTTTAAATTCATTTGGGAATAACGATTTGAAAATTATGCACAAATTAACCGAATCTCACATTAATGTCAAAGGTCCTTTAAGACAAAAAGTAAAATTGGCAGCTCAACTGCTTTCACATTCGGTTTCTTGTTGTGTGAAACGTTTGTTACAGTTAGGAAAATTAAAATCTCAAAATGCTTTAGAATGTGCTAATTTTATTAAATTGATTAACGACTGGTTCGACGTGTTCAACTGTAAAGTTATAAAAATTGACAGTAGAAACAGAATGAAAGCTTATGGATTGGCTTTAGAAGACCAAAACAAAATTTTAAATGACGTCGACGATGTAATTCTAAATCTTAGAACTTCAAAAAGCAAAATTTTGTTACCTCTTCAGAAAGGTATATTAATAAATAATATATCTCTCAGAAAGTTGTATAATAGCTTAAAAGATCAATACTCAATCGAGTTTATTCTGACTAATAGAATTAATCAAGATGTGCTGGAAAATTTTTTCAGCTCAGTGCGTGCAAAAGGTGGTTTGCATGACCACCCTACTTCGCAAGAATTTAAATATCGTTTAAGATCATATTTATTGGGTAATATATTTTGAATTTGCATGTTTCGTGTGCCGTCTTCTCCCGTAAATATCCACGTGTTTTTTAACCAATTTTAAAAGTATATTATTAAGTATATAAGTAGTCATATTAACAAAAAAATGTATGATGTAATATAGATTAACAATTTTTTTTTTTATAAATTATGACTTATAAATGTCTCCTTTAATTAATTTCTTTTAATACAACTTCAGGAAGAAACAAAACGATTTTTAATTCTTCGAATATTGAAAAAGATGAAGATGAAGATGCTATGTTGACGAGTGATATATTTAGTAAAATTCCTATAACAGAAGACGAAATAAGTTTTGATGCAGACGGGGATGAAAACATGGAAATTGAAGACATACATTTTGATGCCATTGAACATTTTGCTGGATATTTGATTCACAAATGTAAGACGTTCTGGATACAAAATCTGCCTGTTACGATAAAAGTAAATCGACAGAATGGACATGAATTGACCAACTTTCCGAAGGAGGATTAATAAAACCGTCGGATGAATTTTTAAAAAAAATTATATTGTTAGAAAATTTATTTCAAAAGAAAAAAAAATCTTTAATTGGTAAAAATTCAATTTTAAAACAGTTTTTAACAAGAAGTAAAGAAGTTGATTTGCCTGACGAGGTAAAAAAATTATTTTTCAGGTCAAGAATTTATTTCTTTATCAAAGATAAAAACAGAAATATAAATAAAAATGTACAAAAGAATAAAATTAATAAAAAATTGAAAAAATTTCTAATTTAAAATCGTTCTTTCATTCATACAGATACAAATTTTGTGTTTCATACATATTTTGTATACATATATTTTTTGCTCTGGTACCTAATGTGACGTCATATTTTTGAAATGTCATTTGCGTATGCCACCTATAGTCTTTACACCATGCTACATACAAATTACTTTATTAAATAGGTATATAATAATTATATTATATTATGTATGTATATATAATATGTATTTTGTCTACCTAATGTTATTTAAATTATTATTTAATTTTTGTGTAAAATTTATTTACCTACTTTTTTTTCACTTACAAAAAATAAAAAAATAAACGAAAACAAACAATAATCAACAAAATTAATTTATAATTAAAAAATTTGCACTATAATTTTTGAATGTAATTCTTTTAAAATTTATAATTTTATATGTGTATATACATATATGTACATATCATCATATATGTGTAAATGTGCATATAAGTATGTATATTAAATGTAATGTAATTGTTGATAATTATTTATTTAATATTATTTATTTATTTTTTCATTATTATATTACATACTTTTCTTATACGACGAAAGGAGAAATTTCTCAATTTAACATGTTTTATCACATTTTATTTTCATATAATATTAATTTTATTCATTTATGTATGTAATGTTTTTATTTTTTTGTTCACAAAAATATTTTTTTTAAGTCACTTATTAACTTTTAGATTTTAGATAATATTATTTATGCACGTACAATATAATGTAAGTAAATATATGCATATTTTTATATTTTATGCTAGCTATATGTAATATCTACAATAATTTTTATGTTTTTAGATAAAAAAAAAATTAATTATGATTAGATATAGTACACTATTGACACTATGTAGTAATAGTTAATAATGAAATATAATATTTTATTTATTTCATTAAAATGTATCTCACTATCGCTATATCTAATATATTATATATCTAATAATTTTCTTATTTCTTAATTCTTACAACAAAAAAAGTTCAGTCTTTAATGATTGAAAATGTAAGTGCAAAGAAAATAAAAGAAAAAATAAATAATAAAGAAAAGAATATAGAAAATTGAAATTTAGATAGTAGGTAAAAGCAAGTGTAAAGAGAATACAAGATAAAATAAAAAATAAAGAAAAGAATATAGAAGATTTAAATTTAGATAGTAGATGGTGTAGTATGTCAAAGATAATAGTTTCACCATTGAATAATATATATTTCATATAACAAAGAAAGGCAGGCTTGAAGAAAACTGCTGATTTTACTCGTTGACCTCGACTTATTTCTATTGTTTAAATTACAATACATTCAAACTTTTTCACTTCTCCACACACTTTTTTAAAAAAATAGATAGACATAAGAGTAATGAAGGATGAAGGAAGAAAAAAAATGAAACCCTTTTTTTTAGTTGTCATCGGCCATGTTTACAGCCATGTTTATTTTTAATTTTGTTTTTATTGTTTCGTTATGCAGTGTTACCAGTGTTGTTTTAAAATTATTAAAGATGCCATTTTTTCAATTTTCAATAAAAAAGTTGTTTCTTTGTGTTATTAATTCTTATTTATTTATTTAATTATTATTTATTTATTTATATAACTATCTGTATATGAATTTTTATTACATTAATTATTTGTACTCCTGCATATATAACAATTGTATTCTTGTGTAAAAACTTAGCTAAAAAGTGTAATATTCACAAAAATACCGTTTGATATCAAGTCCTAAATAAAAAAAAAGCAATTGTATTATACATCTTTGCTATGCACAAGTAATTTTTGTAACATTATCAGTATTATAAATTTAAATAACATGTAACATTATCAGTAACGGTAACTGTAAGTACTATATGCTAAATTAATGCTAGTTATATACATATCTCACTTTTGTTGAATTTGTTTTATAAAAATATATAATTTAAATTTATTCATTTATGTTATTTAAATTTATAAAGTTTATTTATATATGTAGGTATATAAATTATTCATTTATATATACTTATATTTTTAATATAAGTATTGTAATTATTTTTCATATTACTTACACATACAAATCTTAAGGAAATCTAAAAAATCTTTTCCTATGATCATTGTTAACATCTACACTCACTTAAATTTTACAACTTCTTGCACAACACTTCATCTTTAAAAAATTTCAATATTATTAAATATTTCAATTTAAAAAAATTTTAAAAATACTTTAATTTTAATAAAAAAATTTTCTATTCAAAAGTTGTATACAATTTTATACATTAGCGTATAATATTATAATTTTTTGTACTACGGTAACACCATACAACAATAAATATCAAACGATTAACATTTTTTTGTACATGTTCGTTTCGCTGGATTTATATTTTTGTACATTTTTGTGAGTGAAATTATTTAATGTTTTTATTATATTTAATTTTTTAATCATATAATTAAATAATTATAATATAATTTTTCAACTTTTTTTATAATTATTTCCTTTTTTTTAGTGTATTAATTAAAACATTTTAATGATTGAATAGTACAAATAGTGTTGTTTTATTGTTTTAGTATACATTTTTGTGGGTGAAATAATATGATGTTTTTATTATATTTAGTTTTTAAAAAAACATATAATTAAATAATAATAATGTTTTTCAATGTTTTTTTTGCTCATGCATTAATTTTCGAGACATGACAATATTTCTAAATATTTTTTAACAATTTTTAAAAAATATAATTTTCATGCAACCATTACAATACATTCTCATTTCAATGAAGTGTTAGTGTGTTAGTGAAAATTAGTAAAATTGAGTAAAAATGCATTGTACAGATAGGTGATACAAATACATATTCAAAAGTTGACTTCAGCCATATAAAATTGCTATTTGTTTTTTTTTTAAATGATATAGTGCGATACTGCTCTATCATGTTTTAATTTTCTATGAGAAATTCTTTTGCCTGTTTCCTCTTTAGAGTAAAAATTTTTTTTTATTTTATTTGTTTTATTTTTCTATCTGCAGCTCTTTTCTTTTGATCTCCATTGCGAGCTTCTTTACTATATACCTTTATACAATGGTTTCACCATTGTTTCACCTCAATAGATTTTCCCTTTAGTGCATGTAGTAATTTTTCCAAAAATGACACATTCACTTAATAGCATAAATACAATTATACTACAAAGCGACGTACGACAAGCGACATACGACATTTATATGTCAAAAACTTTTTAAATACATGTAGTTGTATGTAATTGAATTTAATAAAGCGACAACGACAAGCGATATTATCGCCAGGCGACAAAATTAAAACCTATTTCTAATTTTGTCGCCTGCCGCCTGGGAAGAAGAAGACTCAATTCATTTTGACAAATCATTTTTGAAAAAATTTCAGTTACTTTTCATGTTTTAAATTTTTGAATTTGAAAATGAAAGAAAAAATGTTTATTTGTGTATGATGTATATGATATACATACAGTGTTTTGAAAAAATCTGCATACACCAATTAAAATGCAAGAAAATTGACAAAAAGTAACACGACAGGCTTGCAGTTCAATTTTTTTCTTTTATCATAATAAATGTACATTAAATTTACTTAAAAAAAAAAAACAATTAAAAATACAGTTAAAAATATCCATTTGTTATATCTAATTTTTATTATTAGAAAACCTGTTGCAAAAGTCTGCATACAGTTCAATAAATGAAAGTTTAATATCTATCTGGCCATTCTTCAATTACCAGCCGCATTAGTTGTAATTTGTTCGATATTTCTCTATGCCTGAATCTTCCTTATAGTTCTGTCGATATATTTTCTAGAAGATTTGTGTCGAACGATTGAGGCAGATTGAAAATTATCCATTGCTGTACAACATAACCTGTGTGTTTTGTGTTATTGTTCTGTTTGAAAATATAATCATATTACTTTTTTCAATTTTCTGAATTTTAATTGGTGTATGTAGACTTTTACAAATCACTGTGCATATGGCAATGAACAATGACAAGACAAAGCGATTTTATCGCCTTATTTAATTCATAGCAACGACATTACCTAATCATCTGTTTGTCGCTTGTCGTACGTCGCTTTGTAGTATAATTGTATTTATGCTATAAATGATAAAGACAAAGATAATACAGTCCTACTAGATGAACCATTTCATTTTTTTTATTTAAATGTTTGTATGTTTGCCAAAAATAAAGATCGAAAAAGTTTTTCGAAACAATATCGAAAAAGAGCGAAAGTTTATAATTCAGGAGGAATGTAAACAAGGTAATTGGAATACTCTATAGCAAGGTTTATTAATATCATCATAAGGTTTGCTGTAGCCGTATATGGGAGTAATACTTTTTCTTTTTTTTATCAGCTGTTTTATGTCATATTGCGTCATCACGGCAATTACATTGATTGTTTATGTTATTTTTATATGGAGTTTGTTAAGTATTCATGAGTGAAAAATTTATTTTGTTAAAAAAGTGATTATAAATATTTTTAAATTATATATAATTAAATTATTATATTATTAAATATTATAATAAAGTGTCAAAATGGTGAAATGTAATGTGGAAGGTTGCAAAAACTATAGTAATAATAAAAAAAATTCAAAAGTTAGATACTTTACTTTACCTTCTGAAAAAAATTTGTTAAATAAATGGATTGCGATATGTAAACCGCATCCAAAACATGATTATAAAAATATTCGTGTGTGCTCAAATCATTTTAATAATGAAGATTATAGACTAAAGGACTTGTTACTCAACACTCCTCTTGAAAAAAGAAAATTAAGAAAGGACGCTGTACCATCAATGAATGTACCACATCCAATCTTGCCTTTGGAAAGATCAAGAAGATATGAACAAAAAACGATGAAAAAATTGGTTCATGAATTAATCTCTTCAGAAAAGTGAGTGTAGGATATAATTTGTACATTAGTTTATTTTAAAGTACGTATATACTAACGAATTTTTTTTAGAGAAAATATTAACTGTGCGGATAAATATCATGTTGGAGAAATAATTTCTGATATTGAACTGTAAGTACTTCTATTAATTCCAAATGTTTATACCAAAATAATATTACTACAATGCCAATTTTTTAGACAAGACACTGACTATACTATGCATGAACAAAAATATGTAGAGGCTATGCATGGTCCAGAATATGTAGAGGAAGTCGTAAAAAACCAGGAAATACTAATTGGTTTGGAAATGTGAGAATATTATCTATTCCTTTGTAAATTTTTAATACTAGGTAATTAAATTGGAAAATAATCCTTTCCAGAGATTGTCTTGGCACTAGTCAACCAAATGCGTGTAAATCTGTTAGAGACACTGGTACGCAAACAATGTATGTATAATGATTAAATATTTTTTATATTCAATAGTAATAATAATATCATTTTTCAGGGTGGATTTGAATAATGCCTACCAATTAAGGATTTTGGAGCTGGAAAAGGAAGTAGCACTTTTGAAGAAGAAATTAAAGGAAAGTGAAGTGGAAAAAGAAATATATAAAAACCTGAAAAAGTTCTTCACTGAGGGACAAATAAAAAAATTAAGCCGAGGAAATAAAAGAGTAGTGTGGAGTCCTGAAGATATTTCAAACGCAATGTCTTTGCACTCGGCTGGTCCTCGGCTGTATAGATATCTCTATAAGAAAGGTTATCCACTGCCAGGTACATCCACACTTAGAAACTGGGCATCAAAACAACAATTGGAAACTGGAATTTTAAAATGTGTGTTAGAGGTAATGAACCATTTAGACTATAGTGAAAGAGAAAGACTTTGTGTCATTTCGTTTGATGAAATGAAAATCAGGACCTGCTTCGAATACGACAAGGTGCTAGATTCACCAATTAATCCCTCTAAATTCGTTCAAGTCGTGATGATCAGAGGTTTATTTAAGACATGGAAGCAACCCATATATTATAATTATGATACTCCAATCAACATCAATATTTTAAATAACATTATAAAATCTTTGGAAGATATTAATTTTACAGTAGTTGCAGTAACATCTGATCTAGGTTCAACAAATACTCTACTCAGGAATAACTTAGGAATCTCCGATAAAAATCCATTTTTTATCCATCCGACCGATGAATCAAAAAAAATCTTTGTTTTTGCTGATATTCCCCATTTGTTGAAGTTAATAAGAAACCACTTTCTAGATAGTGGACTTGTAATAAACGGCAAATTAATAACTTCTAGGCCAATAGTTGAAGTAATAGATATTGAAAAATCTGACCTCAAGATCAACCACAAAGTGACATCAGCACACTTAGAAGTAAAGAGAGCTAGTAGGCAAAAAGTAAAGTATGCTGCACAGCTTTTTTCACATTCAATGCAAGCATGCATCAGATGGTGCTTAAGCATGGGCAAATGTGAGAGTCCCAACGCATTAGAGTGTGCTGATTTTATAAAAAGTGTGAATGATTGGTTTGATCTTTTCAACACTACATTTTTGTCTACAGAAAAAAGAGCTCCTAGAAAACCTTATGGAACTAATATTAAAAAACAAGAACAACTGTTGGACAATATGACAACAATAATGACCAATTTAAGAGTTTGCAATAAGGAAAATCTTCTTCCTTTTCAAAAAGGAATTATTACAAACAATTCGGCCTTAAAACAGCTATTTTTATACTTAAAGGGAAAATATAAAATATCTTATTTGCTAACGAATAGATTAAATCAAGATAGTCTAGAAAATTTCTTTGGCATTATTCGTGCCAAAGGAGGGCTCCATGACCATCCAACTCCCATCGAGTTCAAATATCGATTAAGATCGTTTATTTTGGGTAATTTATTTCACTAGTTTTTACAGGTGCAGGATTAAATGTTTCATGTCTATATGTTTTGTGCTGTCCAGTGTTATTTGTTTGTGATGTAATGGGTAAAATAAATTGTAAATTACTCATGCTGTAAACTTGTATTGTATTGTAGTTTAGTAAATAAAATAATAAAGATTCTAAATGCAAATTCTTAAATTCTAAAACAAATTTATTTTTCTCCTCTATTTTTAGGAAGAGCTGATTCTAATCTTCAAGTTAGTTTAAAGTCGAACACTAAATCTGCAACAGAAAATTGTGAAATTATTTTATCTTCTGAAATGTTTTCTCGGCTGTATGATGACAAAGAAGAAAATTCAGAAAATTTTGAGGATGACAAGGAAGAAAATTCAGAAAATTTTCCCAACTTAAATTCAAATGAAGAATCATTGCCTCCTTGTGAGGAGGATGAATTTGAAAGCGATTCACTGCAATACTTAGCTGGATACATAGCTAAAAAACTGAAATTAAAAGAAGGTTATATTCATGAAGGAGGTGTAAGTAGCGCATCTACATATACCTGGGTGGATGAAATTAATGAAGGGGGCTTGAAAAAGCCAACAGAGGGATTTGTAAGCAAACTGAAAATGTTAAATGAAATATTTAAAAAAATTAATGACAAAGAAATTTTTATTAAAAGGGGATATATGAAATACCATTTAGATTTAAGTGAACATATAGATTTAAGACAAGATGTGAAAACGTTATTTTATAAAAGTAGAATGTATTTTAGATTAAGATCCTTAAATAAAAAAATTATAATTAACACTCAAAAAGGAAATGCGAGGAAAAATAAAAAAATATGTACATAAGCAATAGATTTTGTTTTATTTTTCAAATAAAATTGCCTATCTTTTAAAATCAATTTTTCAATATTTAATTTAATGTACTTTATTAATTCACATTAATATATTCACAAAGTTTGAATAATAACATATGTATATATAAAAACACAACAAAACATAAACAATTATGACGTCATATCGGTAAATGAATGGTTTTTAGGTTAATGTACTCGAAAGAGCTAACCTTATAGAAGATATTAATAAACCTTGCTCTATAGGTAGTATCAATCGAAACTGGCAAGCGCCATTTAAAAGAAAAATTACAAATATTAGATCGTATGGCCATACAAAATCATATGAACGATCTGGGAAATGAATCAAAACAAACATTTATTTATATGATTAAAAAGATTTTATTTATTTTTTTCATCAAAATTCACATAAAATAATTATTAATTTATTAAAAATTAATAATTATTAAAAATTAATTTATTTTCTGTTTAAATTCAAACTATTCTAACTACATCTATTTATTTAGTAGACTCAAACAGCTTGTGCTGATCTAAGAGCTACTAATTTATATATTATTCAAATTCAATTAATATTAAACTTATTTAACGAAATGAGATAAAGAAAATATATCCAAGAAAGGAAAATAAAAATAATAAATACATTAATAAGGAAAAATATAATTATTAGAAATTACAAATTTATAATTTGAAAAATTTATTGATAAAAGAAGAGACTAAACCTATTCTAGACATATAGTCTTTTGTATATAGTTTAAGACATTTTTTATGAATCCTTTTGTCGTAGAGCAATTCTTAACCCATTATTTGCAATTAATAATATAGTATATTTATTTGAAATTTTATATAAATTTATATTATTAAAAAATGGTGAAATGTGCTGTAAAAAATTCTGAAAATAAAAAATTTAAATACTAATTTAATTTTAAAAGTGAGTGACTACAGCAATGCAGAAATAACTACTGAAATAGATGAGTTTCCAAATGCTTTTTTATTAGAGTGAAAGGCATCATGTAACGATGAAGACTTGGGAGAATTTGATGACTATGTTGCTAATTTTCGTCAATCAAACATCAATTTAAAAAATTATGTTGAAAAAATTGAAAAAAATTAATAAGTCATTGAATATCTTTCTAGATTTATCATAAAAAAACTAAATTTGAAGAAGTTTTTGGACACCAATCCAATCCAACTTACACACACATGGATTGATTTTAAATCCGAAGACGGTTTGAAAAACCAAAGCTGGAGTTTTAAAAAAATATTAAAAAACTTGAAGAAATATTTTTAAAAATTAATGAAAGTAATTTGTATTGTGAGACAAAACTTTTAGAAAAACATTTATTCAATTCAAAACAAATTAATTTACCAACTAATGTTAAAAATCTCTATTTTATATGTATATTATTACTATTACCACAAGACAAATAAATATATTTATTTGGCTTGTGTTATTACTTTAAAATTAGACATTTAAACAAAGAAATTTCAAGTAATTTAAATTGAGTAATTGTGATTGTAATTTGAAAAATAAAAAAAAATAATAATAAAAACAATAAAATAAAATTCATGATTTTTTTTAAACAATTCCTCATTTTTCCTTTAAAATTGCTTACGAAAATGCATTACAAATCTTTATATGAGTTTTTGTTACGTCACGTTTCATTTCTCATTCATTCTTTATACTACCTATAGAGTATTCCAATTACCTTGGGATGTAAATTAAATATGAGAGAAACATAAGAATATTTATATAGAAGAATTAGTTTGTGAGTTGCATGTAATAAATTATCATTCAGCTGTCAAGTCAAGTCAAGTTTAAAAAATGTTTACATATAAAATTAAAATAAATAATAAAATTTTATATTATTTGTTTGTCAAAAATTAATTATTTTTTAAAAATGAAGTTTAAAACAAAATTAATTAATTTCAAATAAATTAAATTGAAATTTTCACAATTCACAACAAAAAATTAAATGACAAACGATTTTTTATTGTCAATGTCATTACCACTTAAAGGCTTACTATCGTTAGCGTTACTATCGTTACTATCGTTAACCATGCTCTCGAGCAGGGTTAATTTTTGACATCAAATAGTTAAAAATTTACTTTACTACAGATGTTTATGAACGTTTAATTTTGTGACATTTTGGGAAATTTTATGAAATATGTTCATTTCTTTACAAAATAACATATAATAACAAGCTGATTTGAATAATATGATAGCAATTTGCATTGTAAATAATTTTCTTTCTTATTCTAAGAAAAGACAAAACAAAAAATAAAATTCAGAATGTAACGGTAACGTAACGAAATCATTAACAAGTACATAAAGGGAACAAAATAGAAGAAAATGGACAAATAAACAAAAAATATGAAAATGAATGTATGTACGTATGTATACAAAATTTAATATCAAATTGATACTGAACACATAATTTTATAAATAAAATTAAAAATACTGAATATGGTTTAATCATAAATTCATATTTTTTTTATAAATTTAATCAATACTCCCAGTAGCTACGGCAACCCTGAATTATCATCATTTTCTTTTATGCCCATCTTCCCGTTGACACGAATCAATCAACATTTTATACTTTGAGTGGACATCGGCTGCGCAACGACTTCATATTTTATAGTTCGGTTTTTTATTTTTCATATAAGCAAAATGGCGTTAACTGAATAAATCAGTTGCCTTCACAGTTCACGCTGTGTGATAGGCAACATCAAACGGGGTGGAGTATTTCTTTTTCCCAAAAAAAACAGGGTGATTCATTATTAGAAATGAAAAAATCAGCAAATAAAAATTAAAATCTCTCTTAAAAACCGAACATTTTTATGATATTTTCAAATAATGCTACTTTTTTATCAAATATAAATTTACAGGAATGTGAAATTTGTACAGAATCTCCCTTTTAAGAATTATTTGTGAACAAAATTATAAAATTATTTCTGCACAATTTGGAACATCCTGTTAACATATTTTAAAAAGTACCTTCTTCAGGGTTGACAGAGATATATTATTCAGAATTTCCTACAAAATATTATATGTGAAGTTATCAGAAACTCATCGGGTAACTATTTCCATAAGCACAATACTGACTTCGATTTCTGAAAATAGTATAGTTATGTTTTACTATGCCACTACCATTTTGAACGACAAATGATAACTATAGTTAACTATAGTAACGTTTATGAACGCACCCTTGATATGATATTATACTTGAATAAGTAAAAATAAATGGATATTTTATACGCAAATGCTTTAGAATACAACAATTGACAATAGGGCTGTTTCAAATTTTTTTTTATTGTATTGAGTTGATCGTCGTATTTAATAGATGAATGACTTGAGAAAGGAGGTATTTCATATTTCATGTATTTTTATATATGTAAATATGTGTTGTTATGTTAATATGCCTTGTGGCGTGCTATATGATCTGACATAAATTACTACTACTACTTCTAATTGAAATACATATATAGAATTGTATTTATATCAAAGACCATATAAATATATACATTTATATGGTCTTTGGTTATATGTATTACCTGTATAGGTTTACATTATTTTCTGATGTAGGATTGTAGAATATTTAGCAACAGAGGTTTTTACGTATGCATACATTATAATTACTGTAGCATTTGTACTGTACTCTGGTCTATACATTTATATGGTCTTTGATTATATGTATTACTTGTATAGGTTTACATTATTTTCTGATGTAGGATTGTAGAATATTTGGCAACAGATGTTTTTACGTATGCATACATTATAATTACTGTAGCATTTGTACTGTACTCTATACATTTATATGGTCTTTGATTATATGTATTACTTGTATAGTTTTACATTATTTTCTGATGTAGCATTGTAGAATATTTGGCAACAGAGGTTTTTACGTATGGATACATTGTAATTACTGTAGTATTATATACTGTACCAGAGATACTATATAAATACATATAAATATGTTTTTACATAGTATCACAGATCAGATACACTTATCTGTGATAGTATACAGTATCTTTGATTATACATAATATATGTATACATATGGATATATTATGGTTTTATTTTGTTATGTTTTTGAGTTCATTGACTTATGAATGCAAGATACGATTATATATTATCATATCCCGTGAATTGAATTTCTTCTTGAAATTTTTAAAGAATGTCTTTTTTAATGTTTGGGCCTTAGGACTTCTGAATACATAAAGTATTATTCTGATTTATGATCATAATATAGAAATTTAAAAATCAGGTGTTTTGTGAATTACCAAATTTTTTTATAGACTGAGTCAATTTGTTTTCTAACTAGATAAAAATTGATATTTTCAAATTAATATGGAACATAATTTACAAATATGTATATTTTTCTAAATCTTGAGGATAATGAATTTTAAATTATTTACAATATTTTTTAAAAACAGAAAGCTTAAAAATATTTATTTCAAACTTTTTAAATTTTATTTCGTTGATGCTTTTTGTGTGTGGTATAAAGTATATACTCAAAAAATTCTATATACTAGCGCTGATGAACATTTAATTAGATTCAATGAAAATTGATAATTATTTGTAGCTTGAAAAATATTATATATATATAGGTATATATATAATAAACAACATGTCATGAAGTCGAAAATAAATTATTTGTAAATTTATGGATTTTTATGATTGAATGCAATCAAATTTTTTTCATTTATGTTTGTTTGAAAATAAATTATTAAGTAGAATGGGCCTATAATTCTAGTCCTAGAAATATTTTGGAGATCCGTATTACCAAAATATCTTCAGTAGTGATTCAAAAAATTATGTTTGAAAATAACGTGGAATAGGTTTACGTATAGTAAATTATAATTGCTTATTTGATTTTTGAATTCAAAATTTACCTTTGTATTTTAACATTTCTATTAAATTGATAACTCATAAACTATTTAATATTATTCCTAAACAAAATTGCCGGCAATAAAAAATAAAATTGTAAAATTTATAATATATTTCTACTTATAAATTTGAATGAAAATTTTTAATTTGATGCATTCATTTAAAAGCTCGAGAACTGGTCAGTTCTGCATGGTGCGGTCATGGTGTTGGCAAAGAAGAGGAAATTAATCTGACCTGTCTCTACTTTAGAATATATTATCAGAAATTTGAATAGCCTTTGACATTTAGTATTATTCATAAATATTTCTATACAGCATTTTTTTTAAACAAAAGTTTTTAAAATTGCATGTTTTTTATATAAATAAAATAAACTCCTAATTTTTTAATTTTTAATTCTGTTCTTTTCTATAAAATATATGTAACTTTGTTTTGAACTAAAATGATCCTAATGAATTCGGACAAAAAAGCGATGAATTATCAATTGTTCTCACAATATTTTAATACAGTTGAAATTATATTTATGGATTTATAATGTTTCGAGGATGCATTTCCAATTATTAATTAGAAATTAAATGCCGTGTAAAAGTAGTTGTGACCAATACTGTACATCCAGTTTTAGTTTAACCATAGTTGGAAGACAGTTTTCAAATTTAAAAATTTTAAAATCAAATATATTACTATATATGATTTATGAAGTATTATATTTATATGCAAATTATGTATAAAAATATCTAAGAAAGTCATAGCAAAGCAGAAGAAATTTGATCACGATCAAAGTGGATTTTGCATTTACGCAACCTGAATAATAGTGGTAACGTAGTAAATGAATGATATATTCTTTAAATATAGATATTGTGGTATCTTAAAAGGATATTTGCTTGAGGGCTGTTACCTATCAAAATAGCAATTTTATTTTTTTTAGAGGAAAACCATCGCAGTGCAGTGTAATTGATAAATATTCGGTAATTATAAACTTTCGCGGTCAGCTAGTTTTTTTAAACATTAAAAATCGAAAAATATATGAATCTTCATGATTCTAGTCTCAAAATATTCCATTTAACTTCGGATTTATGAAAAAAATATAATAGTTACAGTTTGATGCGTAGGATAGTGTGGTAGATGGTTAAAAGAGCATATGAAAAATCAGTTTAATTCAGTTCAAAAATGTTGATCAGTGTTAACGAATGACGCTAATTATACAACACTTTTTATACTTTAGGATATTTAATGAAATTATCGAAAAATATTAATATAAGTGAAAAAGCAAAAAAATTATTTTTTAGATCTAGAACATATTTTAGAATTAAAAACCTTAATAAAGATTTAATGTTGCCTATTAAAAGAAATAATAATAAAATTAAAAAAAATCTGTACATGAAAATCATATTGTTTTATTAGGTGCTTTTCTATTAAAGCACCACTTGACATCATACAAAAGCTTTTTATTGAGAATGAGCTTACCTTCTATATTCATTCAAAGATAATATAGTTCTTCGTCTCAATAGATTTTCTTTTTAGTGTAAGTGGTAATTTTTCCAAAAACGACACACTCACATATATGATAAAGATCGAAAAAGCTTCATCAAAATCAAAAAAGTTTTTCAAAATTTTTCGAATTGCTTTTAGTTATGTACCCTGTACACAATTATAATGATTTCAATAAATGTGTCTGACAGTCTGTGATATAATGGAATTGTTTTTGTAAATCGAGTTATCAAAACTAATTGTGTAGACGGACCATAGTGTTTCGAATTTGTTCTCATTTATTATAAATATTTGCTCTCACAAATGAAATGAACACCTGTCAATGTTTTGCAGCACTAAACAATACACAATGCTATTTAAAATGTACATTTAATTCATATGATATTCCACACATATAAGTGTTATTTATATGTAAATGTATATTTTGAGTATTGAAAATAGAATAAATGAATATCATTGGCTGGAACATATAAATATAAATTTGAACATTTTTGAGAGATTTTGATCATACATATTTATTTTCCATGTATGGTTTATGCTCGTGCATAAGGATATGTAAGAAGGATCCATATTGAATTGAAGACGATCTTGTACACATACATACATAAAGCATATAACATGAATAAACAAGTTTGATATAACTAAAGACCGATATATAAAATATATTATATCATGGTACATTATATTGCTCTTTGGTATAACATTAAATGCGATGTAAAAACTAATTCTAATACATACATAATAGACATGACATAGTAGACATTAATAACAACATGCTGCTTGCTTATGCAGAATAGATAATAGTAAATACTATATGGAATGAATGTGCTGTTTATGCGATATACATGATTGTATGTATACATCGTATATATGGTATTTTGTACACTTTGTACACATACATACAAGTGTAAGATCGAAAAAGCTTCATCGAAATCAAAAAAGTTTTTCAAAATTTTTCGAATTGCCAAAGAATATAAAGCTAAAGCTAATAGAAATTTCTTTCGACGGTTAAATTCAAATAATGTCTGTATGTTTGCCAAAATACATATTTTCTTGCTTCGAAATTTTGAAAAAGGGGAAAGTTACAATTAATATGGTTGATGTGGAATGAAACGAAAAAATTTTGGATTTTGCACATGTTTGTAATTAATGTGTATTATTTGTGTATAATTTTATACTTCGAAAAATAATTTCATTTTATTTATTTATTTATTTATTCATTTATTCTTTATTATTTAAACGTATACAATATCATACAGAGTATATTAAATTTATTTTGATTATTATTCATTGTAGTGTATTAATCTCTATCATTCTTTCCTTTTATTTACTTTAACTTATCAATCAGCTGATTGCTGGTCTTAGATTACGTTTATTATTAAAATACTAAATTATACTACTTTTTTATACATAAAAATAAACAATCTACATTCATTCATATACTTTTCAAACAGTTCATCATTTATTTTTAATCAAAAGAGAAAAATAAAAAATACAAATTTTAATCTATTATTATCATCTTTAATCTAGATTCTTCAGTTACTCCATTCGATAATCAGTCTTCAACCTCATTCATACTGCATTTCAATTTCAAAGCCATTCATACTTCACTCCTACTTCATTTTATTCATCTTTCTTCAGATTTTTGATGCATCTTTTTACAAAAATATTTATATTTTCCGCTTTCTTAATACTCAATTTGTTTGTTATATAATTTACAGGCAACATTAATTACCCAGTTGTTTAGCCTGTTTGTTCTAGCACTTGTTACCCTTATGTTATCTGCATATCTTGTGTCATATGTATGTAAATCTTTATTATATTCAATAGAAAAATTATTTTTTATTTCCCCATTGACTATCTTATATATTAACTTTAATTGTTCAATATATAGAATTTTATCAAACTGAAGATTATCAGTTACTTTAAATATATGTATCTTCAGAATTCATAGACTTTAATCCATAAAGTATTTTCAACGATCTTGCTAATAAATTATTAATTCTCTTTAGATTTTTCCTACATGTTTGTGACCATATTACACATAAGTACCTTATATTGCTCAAAACGTACGCATTATATATGATTTTTGCAACTAACTTGTTGGGCTTAGGATTTTTTCCAATTACAGCTACAATAGGTATTACTTTCTTAATAATTTTATCAATATGTGTTTTCCACGATAGTTTATCATCTAAGTGAATACCAAGATATTTTATTTCTTCAATTCTTTCAATGGGGTCTTCACCAATTTTAATTTTTAATTGTATATCTACTTTATTTTTAATTTTAAATATCATATATTTAGTTTTACTAGTATTCAAAGTTAAATAATTTCCATCTACCCAGTTTTTGAACTTTAAGAGATCAGCATTCATGTTGTCTTCTAGAATTTGTTTATTTTTCGCAGTGTATGTTAAGCAGGTATCATCTGCATATATTGTATATTTTGCTGCAAGATTTGTTTCTTTTATGTTGTTTATATAAATAATATATAGCAACGGCCCAAGTACAGATTCTTGTGGAACTCCAATATTTATATTCATTTTGCTGCTATAGGTTTTTCCTATCTTTGTATATATCTCTCTATCTTTTAAGTAGCTTTCAATGATATTGCTGCATACTCCTCTTAACCCAATTTCTTGTGTAAATTGTAATAACAGTCCATGATCAACTGTATCAAATGCCTTTTTTAAATCTACAAATACTGCACCAACGTAGTTTCTTTCATCTAATGATTTATTTACCTCATCAATCAATTGTATCACTGCAGATTCAGTACCACTCTTTTTTTGAAATCCGAATTGATTTTTATCAATTCCTTTTGTTTTACTTAAAAATGATTTTATTCTACTTTCTAATATTTTTTCATATATCTTTCCAATCGTACTTAATATAGATATTGGTCTATAATTTGCTGCAATCTTCTTATCACCATTTTTAAATATTGGGATGACCATAGCTTTTTTTAAGCATTGAGGAAATATATTGTTATCTATCATTTTATTTATACTTTTTGATATATGTAAACTTATGATATCATTAATTATTATTAGATCTTTGGTAGTAATTCCATCCATACCAGGTGTTGTATGTTTCTTTAGATGTTTAATGGTTTCTTCTATTTCTTTCACCGTAGTTGGCTCTATGTATATGTTTTTACATTGATATTTGTTTGGTATAGGTTCCTTATATTCAATTTTATTCTTTAATTCTTCACCAATGCTTACAAAATATTTGTTGAATATGTCTGCCACTTGTTTTTTCTCAGTACGAATTTCTCCATTATCATCCATCATACTATCTATTTCAGTACTATCTTTCATTTCTTTATTTAATATGTCTTGATTAATTACCTGCCATAATTTCCTACCATCACTTCCTGCTATTTGTATTTTTTTATGTACATAATTCTTCTTTGCAATATAACATAGCTTATTTACATAGTTTTTTAGTTTCTTAAAGTCAATCCTAAGTTGTTCGTTTTGTGGATTCTTTTTCAATTTTTTGTAGATCTTATCTCTTTCACTCATTTTATCTAGAATTTCTGAATTTATCCAGCTAGACTTCTTATAATACCTAATATATCTGCATTTAGTGGATTTCTTTTTAGCCTGTTGAATTATTTATATTATAGTTTCAATATTGTCAATACCACAGCTATCCTGATCATCAATGAGCCTTTTTACATTTTTTTCTAAATTCTTTATTACAAATATATTTAACTTCTTTTTTTTCTTTTGAAGGGATATATTTTTCTTTATGATCTGAAAACAATTTTATATTTGCTATTATGCTGTTGTGATCAGAGAATGAACATTCCTCTACTTGTATATTAATTTCACATGCATCATCTAATGACGATATCACATGATCAATAATTGAGGAGCTACCTGATATCTTTCTCGTTGCAAGCGTAGTATTTATTAAACTAAAATTATTAATTTCCAATAAATCTTTATATTCGTTTACAATATTTGTATTTTTCATAATATCTATATTTGTATTTTCATTTCGAATGAATGAAAATAGGTTTACGCATAGCATTTGTGTGTGCGTTAATTTGATTATTCATACGCCATTATAGATTTCAAATATAATTATCTTCTATATATATAAAAATGAATGTATGTTTGTTTGTTCTCGATAGACTCAAAAACCATACATCCAATTGCCTTGAAAATTTGGGAAATTATTAGGTATACCCTCGGAAAGGTTTTTGAACATTTTTTTTTTAAAATCAGAGTTGGGGTTCTAGGTGCTACGGAACAAATATCCCAAAAATATCAAAATAACATTTAAGGCCCATGTTCACATGGTTAGTCTTAATTGTATGTTCACATGTGCATTAGTTGTGATTTTACTACCAGTCGTAATACAAGTTAGTAGTAGTATCAGCGTATTAACATAGATAAATAAAAACAAAAGATATGTCAAGTAGTGTGAGAGCGTAGTCACGATAAGCCCGTTCCGTTCCGTTCCGTAAAAAGAAAAAAGTTGAATATTTGACATTTCCATGTTATTTATATAGATTGACCGAAAAGCTGTTATGATTGACGGAACGGAACGGTGCGGAACGTCGGAGTTGAACAAATTTCACGGACAACATAACCTGTTTCCATATATGGTAAATTTTCAATATTATCTTTCAACTTTACTATATACCGTTCCGTTTTATTATAACAGGTATGTTTTGTAACGTGCCGGAACAGAGCGGGATGGGGCGGGACGGGACGGAACGGGCTTATCGTGACTACGCCTTAATTCAAATTTTTCTTCGAGTGGAGCTATCGCAATCACGATAACTCCGCTCACCACACAATATACATAATGTACTTTACTTACCACGATTCTATCTACATACGCGCATGGTGTACATAATAAACATGGTGTACATAAACACACACATACACCTGCATATAGTATTATACACACTAATTTTCACTTATCACGCACGATACCAACCATCGAGCGTGTGCAATGCATATGCGCATGTAACTTCATCGTTTCGAACGTTTAGTGGTCCCATATCAAATTTTTACACAAACGAATTTTTCAAGTTGACTGAAATTATTTTAAAATATTTTGTGCTACTTGGTTTTTTTAAAACATTTAATTTTGACATTGTTTATAAATATTTAATAAAATTAATTTAAAAAAAAAGAACTATGCAAACAATAACAAAACGTTCAAAATATATGTAAACGATGAACAAAATTCTATCGACTGAGTAGACGATGAAAATCGTTTGAATTTGGAATGTTTCGAATATCATGATCGCGTTTTTAACAAAAAAAAAAAACGAAACGTTTCGTTTTCGAATATCATGATAAGGCGGAAAATATAGTCGACTTTTTTTATTTTTATTTTAGTTAGCCTTGCAAGTGTCAAAGTTTATATTACAGCGAATGAATGATCACGTTTCGAGTTGTGGGTGAAATAAGAATTTATGTAAATTATGAAATTCATGTCAGGCTCACATTGAACAGACAATATGGGGATTCATTTCACGTCGTAAACTTAGTAATCTTCGTAAGATCAAGATTAATGTAAAGAAAATGAATTTTTTAGTTGGTGGCGTAGCAACGCGCGCAGGGTACAGCTAGTAACACATATAATATATGAAGATTTATATACTATATATGTATATACACAGACAATATACAGATGTTTCTCTGCATATATTCAAATATGTAACAAAATCAAATTCATATGGACCTATTATTAGGTCCACATTCGAGTCTTGGATATATTTAAATTCAAAATGTACGTTAATATTCGATTGTTTTTGCATTCGATAAAAGTTTTAAAATATGGTTCATCTTGAGGATAATGAATTTTAAATTATTTAAAATATTTTTTAAAAACAGAAAGCTTAAAAATATTTATTTGAAAATTTTTAAATTTTATTTCGTTGATGTTTTTTGTGTGTGGTATGAAGTATATACTCAAAAAATTCTAAATACTAGCGCTGATGAACATTTAATTAGATTCAATGAAAATTGATAATTATTTGTAGCTTGAAAAATATTATATTTTTGTTCACAAGTCTTAACAATAAACAACATGTCATGAAGTCAAAAATAAAATAATTTGTAAATTTATGGATTTTTATGATTGAATGCAATCAAATTTTTTTCATTTATGTTTGTTTGAAAATAAATTATTAAGTAGAATGGGCCTATAATTCTAGTCCTAGAAATATTAATAATATGGAGATCCGTATTATTAAAATATCTTCAGTAGTGATTCAAAAAATTATGTTTGAAAATAACGTGGAATAGGTTTACGTATAGTAAATTATAATTGCTTATTTGATTTTTGAATTCAAAATTTACCTTTGTATTTTAACATTTCTATTAAATTGATAGCTCAACTATTTAATATCATTCTCAAACCAAATTTTAAAACTTAAACCATTCATTTAAAAAGTGCAAGAACTGGTCAGTTCTGCATGGTGCGGTCATGGAGTTGGCAAAAAATAGGAAGTTAATCTGACCTGCCTATACTTTAGAATATGTTATCAGAAATTTGAATAGCCTCTGACATTTAGTATTAGCATTATTATAGTCATAAATATTTTTATACAGCATTTTTTTTGAACAAAAGTTTTAAAATTACATGTATTTTTAATTCTGTTTTTTTCTATAAAATATATGTAACTTTGTTTTGAACTTAAATGAACCTAATGAATTCGGACAAAAAAGCGATGAATTATCAATCGTCTTTTAATACAGTTGAAATTATACAATATTTTAATATTTTAATAGTTGATATTATATTTAATTATTTATTATTATAATTATATATGTATACACTAAACAAATTTATGGATTTATAATGTTTCGAGGATGCATTTCCCATTATTAATTGATTAGAAATTAAATGCCGTGTAAAAGTAGTTGTGAACAATACTGTACATCCAGTTTTAGTTTAACTATAGTTGGAAGACAGTTTACAAATTTAAAAATTTTAAAATTAAATATATTACTATATATGATTTATAAAGTATAATATTAATATGCAAATTATGTATAAAAATATCTAAGAAAAGGATATTTGCTTGAGGCCTGTTACCTATCAAAATTGTTATTTAGTTCTTTTCAGAGGAAAACCATCAGAGCGCAGTGTAATTGATAAATATTCGGTAATTATAAACTTTCGCGGTCAGCTAGTTTTTTTTAAACATTAAAAATCGAAAAATATATGAATCTTTATGATTCTAGTCTCAAAATTTTCATTTAACTTCGGATTTATGAAAAAAGTATAATAGTTACAGTTTGATGCGTAGGAGAGTGTGGGTAGATACTTAAAAGAGCATATGAAAAAATCAGTTTAATTCAGTTCTAAAATGTTGATCAGTGTTAACGAATGACGCTAATTATACAGCACTTTTCATACTCTTTTAGCATCCCCGCATCCACCTGCCAAAATTCTCTTTTTTTCATTTATATTTTATTTTTCATTCTATAAAATTTTTCAATCTTACTAATGAAAAATTACTCATAGTAATCACCAACCACCAACCCCCCACACCACTCCCCTGCACAAACAACCATTATTATATTCTATTCATAAATCCGAAATCAAACCAAAGTTGAAAAAAAAGCAAAAAGGTTGACTTTTCAATTTTTTATGAGTAAAAAACCAGCTGATTGCGAAAGTGTATATATGTAATTACCAAATAATGTATTCATATATCTATGAATAACAAAAAGGTTCATATTTAACATTACACACAAATATTTTCATAAAGAAATATGTTAAGAAAGGTCATTGATACTATATACGTTATAGATCCTGATGTACATCATTGAACAATCTATTTTTATAATTACACTTGTATGTATGTGTACAAAATACCATATATACGATGTATACATACAATCATGTATATCGCATAAACAGCACATTCATTGCATATAGTATTTACTATTATCTATTCTGCATAAGCAAACAGCATGTTGTTATTAATGTCTACTATGTCATGTCTATTATGTATGTATTAGAATTAGTTTTTACATCGCATTTAATGTTATACCAAAGACCAATATAATATACCATGATATAATATATTTTATATATCGGTCTTTGGTTATATCAAACTTGTTTATTCATGTTATATGCTTTATGTATGTATGTGTACGAGATCGTCTTCAATTCAATATGGATCTTTACATATCCTTATGCACGAGCATAAACCATACATGGAGAATAAATATATATGATCAAAATCTCTCAAAAATGTTCAAATTTATATTTATATGTTCCAGCCAATGATATTCATTTATTCTATTTTCAATACTCAAAATATACATTTACATATAAATAACACTTATATGTGTGGAATATCATATGAATTAAATGTACATTTTAAATAGCATTGTGTATTGTTTAGTGCTGCAAAACATTGACAGGTGTTCATTTCATTTGTGAGAGCAAATATTTATAATAAATGAGAACAAATTCGAAACACTATGGTCCGTCTACACAATTAGTTTTGATAACTCGATTTACAAAAACAATTCCATTATATCACAGACTGTCAGACACATTTATTGAAATCATTATAATTGTGTACAGGGTACATAACTAAAAGCAATTCGAAAAATTTTGAAAAACTTTTTTGATTTTGATGAAGCTTTTTCGATCTTTATCATATATGTGAGTGTGTCGTTTTTGGAAAAATTACCACTTACACTAAAAAGAAAATCTATTGAGACGAAGAACTATATTATCTTTGAATGAATATAGAAGGTAAGCTCATTCTCAATAAAAAGCTTTTGTATGATGTCAAGTGGTGCTTTAATAGAAAAGCACCTAATAAAACAATATGATTTTAATGTACAGATTTTTTTAATTTTATTATTATTTCTTTTAATAGGCAACATTAAATCTTTATTAAGGTTTTTAATTCTAAAATATGTTCTAGATCTAAAAAATAATTTTTTTGCTTTTTCACTTATATTAATATTTTTCGATAATTTCATTAAATATCCTATACATTCATTGTGAATTTTGATTTTATCTTTATTTACATTTTTAAATATATTTTCTAATTTTTTTATTTGATTTAAAAAGAATTCCGATGGCTTAATCAATCCTCCTTCTGAAATTTCATCGACCCAAGTATATGATGAATTCTTTTCACACACACTTAAACTTAGATTTAAATCATCTTTACATTTCTTGATGATATATCCTGCAAAATTTTCTAGTGCATCTAATTCCAATTCTTCGAACTCTTGTTCCTCTTGATTATTTTCTTCCGCATCTAGTGGAATTCCATTAAGGAAATTGCTGGATATGACAATTATATCCAAATCCTTTTCCAACCAATTTAATTGTAGGGGAATATCATCATCTTCTGCAGTATTCGATGAAGATATAATAGTTTTATTTCCACCTGTACACATATTTGTAAATTATTAAAAGCATATCAATTAAACATGTTAAGAACATTACGTTGAATACTGTTACCTAATAAATATGATCTTAGTCGATATTTAAAATCAAACGCAGTTGGATGGTCATGAAGTCCTCCCTTTGAGCGAATACATGCAAAAAAGTTTTCCAAAACGTCTTGATTAAGACGATTTGTGAGAATATATGTAAATTCGTAATTATTTTTCAAATAATAATGTAGTCCTCTCAAAGATTGATTACTAACGAGAATACCTCTTTGAAAAGGAAGTAAAACTCGTTTTCCAGGAGCTCTTAAATTGGATATCAAATGATCCACTTCTGTTAAAATTTTTGTTTGTTCTTCAATAGCCAAACCAAATGCTTTAGTTCTGGGTCTTGAATCAACTGTCGGTAATTTTGAATTAAACAAATCGAACCAGTCATTCATTAGTTTCACAAAATCAGCGCATTCAAGTGCATTATCACAGGTAGATCTTCCAAGTTGAACACATCTTCTAATACAGTTTGATACTGTATGTGACAACAATTGTGCTGCTAGTCGGACATTTTGTCTTGCGGTATTTTGCACCGTGATATGCAGATCTGTAATTTTATGTGATATTTTCAAATCACTCACACTTGTAATATTCATCATTTCTCGTATCGGATTGGTACTGATTAATTTGTTGTTATAAATATATCCTGAATCTATGAAATGATTTCTGGCCAGCTTCAATAAATGAGGAGGATCGGCAAATACAAATATTTTTTTTTCCTATCTTGGGGATGTGGAAACCACGTTTTCATTAAACCAATTGAAAGAGATTTCCAAAGTTTTTGATTGGATGGGCCCATGTCGGATACAATTCCTAGAACAGTATAACCAACTTTAAAAAGTTCGGAAATGATGTCATTCAAAATGGATGTCGTCATGTTGATGTCATAATTATAATATACTGGTTGCTTCCATTTTTCTGTTAAACCCCTGGCCATCACGACTTGAACATAATTTGTCGGACTTAAAACACTGTCATTTAATCTGTCATACTCGTAGCAGGCTTTAATTTTCATTTCATCGAATGATAGCATACAAATTCTTTGTTGTTCATTAAATTCACTTTTTTGCATCAGCTTTAACACACCAGGCAGAATTCCAGGTTTTATATTTATTTTACTAGCCCACCGTTTAAGAGTGGAAATACCTGGCAAAGGAAAATTGTTTTTATATAAATATCTATAAGATCTAGCACCAGCAGAATGAAGGCTTATTCCAGATGCAATGTCATACAAATTCCATTTAATTTTTTTTGCACCGCTCATTTTTTTTATTTGGTTTTTTGTAAAATTTTGATTTATTGAATTTGAAAGATTATCATATTTTACTTCTAATTGTTTATAATTTTCCTGCATTTGCTGTAATTTCTTATTCGCAGTATTCAGTTGAGACTGAAGTTCGAAAACTTGCAATTGCAAGGAACATTCTAAATTTCCTCTATAAAAGTAAAATAAATCAAAATAATTTATAAACAAAATTTTATAAACATACTCTGTTTGAACTCCAACATCAGGATAAATGCAAGATGAAATGTTTTCATCTAAAATTTCGACGCATTGGAATTGTGACCTTAATGTGTAGCAGAAATGATTAGATTAGTTTATACAAACAATTGAATTTAAAAGTTATTATGAACTTACTCTAATGATTCAGATAAAATATTTTCAATTTCTTCTTTCCTATTTTTTTTTAAATATCTTTTTGTTCTCTCAGTTACTTTTTGTTGAACAGGCAAAAGAACTGTTGGAACAGAAGTTTTATTTAATTGTCTTTTTTTAATCGGTAGATTACAAAGTCTGGTTTTAAAATTATAACTTTCTTCGGTAAAATGAAGAGAACATTTTAACATTTAGAATTTTTTTATCACATGCCTGGATCCATAAACTACACACAGACTGATCGGAAGGAAATCTGTGAAATTGTATATTTTTATTTTCAAAATTTGATTTCCGACCACTATTACTTTTACACCCACGAATACTACAGTAAACCATTTTGCAAAATATTATTATTGAAAATTATGAATTCTACTTTATTTTATCACTTTAAACCACTTCAAACCTTCACATATGCGCACAAAATAAATATTTAAGTAAATTTCACACTGAACAGATGAACAGTACTCATTCTATTCTACTAACTATGAACAGCACCGAACAGTACCATACAAAAAAGCACCAGTTAGCGTAATCACTTAACAAATATGGCAACAGAGATTTTTTCATCGAGACTACCTTCTTTATTCTTTATACCATGGTTCATAAAATTATACACGCATACATATAAACAATCTGATTTGAGTGTGTTTGGGTTTATTCGTATATTTACATGCAATAATAGAAAATATACGATTTATTTGTAGCAATTTGGTAGTATATATAATATCATAAACATTTTTATATGAATATAATAATATTATTGCTGATGGTATGATACCATAGTACATGTTGTCTTGCAGGTAGCATTTAGTCCTATGTATAAATAAAGATAAGGATTATATGTGGTATATAATAACAATAATATTGGACATTGAACCCTATTAAACGTTTGCATTAAATTTTGAAAGAATATGTATCGCTAGTTATTCTTTCATTTTTTTCCTTTTTTTGTGTGAAAAAAAATATATACCTACACTGGTTTTTGTATACATTGTATATTTTGTATACGTCACGTATAGTATAGACCACAGTAAGGATAGTACACCATAATGATTTATAATAATGTGTATGTGTATAACAAGTTGTATACATAAAATACCCTTTGATAAACATGTTTATTGTTTGTGATATAGTGTACCATTGGTACCATACAGAAGGAAATATAAAAATCTAAATGCCAGTCTAAATGCTTATAATGTTAGAGGTATTTACGAAATATTGTAAGAGCTGTAAGAGCGTAAAAAGTGTGAACATACACCCAAATCTTACACATTATACTATATCGTGAACGCAAACTTTGTATTGAAATCAAGCAAATTAATAACATATGCCAGCTATAATATTATAAAAATAAATTTAATCAAATTATTTTAGCATTTAAGATGTTTATAATAGGTGTAGGATTTTACGAGTTTACACGTATATAATTAAATACCACACACAATAGATATATGTATATTGTATCATATTGTGTATACATAATACATATCATACTGCTGCTATTGCTAATAGATTGTATGATTATGATTTATGATTGCATCTTGTTATTATTTCTTATATCTCTCAGCTCTCACTCTCTATCTCTAATGCTTTGCTCTTTGTTGAATTTATATTGATTTGATACTTTATTTACTGTACTGTACTCTGTACTGCTGATGAATATGATATGAAATGATATGTATGTGTATGATATATATTATATTTATTCGACTACGTCACATAAAATTCTCTCACTAATCAACAATAAATATCGATATTGCATTCGATTCGATATTACTTGAATTTGATATTAATTGGATTTTGCGAAAATCCAAAATAAAAGTTGTATATATCAAGTAGCTTACACTGCCTGCAATATTTTCTTAATTATATTGGTCTTTACTACTATGTAATGTACGTAAGTAAATGTATATGCTGTTTGTACATATGGACGTTCATATTATATTGCAGACACTATGTACATATGTATGTATACACTTGTAAGATTGAGTTTATGAAAATTAATGGGCCTTATTATGGGTGTCGATAATATCGACTATCGACAAAATTAAGACGAGACGAGAAGATGTAAATTTTGTATTATGTAAATCGGTCGCCTCGACAGTAAAATATTGCATTATCAATATTTTATTTTCATTCAGTTTCACCATGTAATTTCTATAAAAATTGTTTGTCAAATATATCGATACAAAAATTTATAATTAATTTTTTTTTCAATTTTGACAATGAATTTTAAATTATTTAAAATATTTTTTAAAAACAGAAAGCTTAAAAATATTTATTTGAAAATTTTTAAATTTTATTTCGTTGATGTTTTTTGTGTGTGGTATGAAGTATATACTCAAAAAATTCTAAATACTAGCGCTGATGAACATTTAATTAGATTCAATGAAAATTGATAATCATTTGTAGCTTGAAAAATATTATATTTTTGTTCACAAATTGTAACAATAAACAAGATGTCATGAAATCGAAAATAAATTGTTTGTAAATTTATGTATTTTTATGATTGAATGCAATCACATTTTTTTCATTTATGTTTGCTTAAAAATAAATGATTAAGTAGAATGTACCTATAATTCTAGTCCTAGAAATATTTTGGAGATCCGTATTACCAAAATATCTTCAGTAGTGATTCAAAAAATTATGTTTGAAAATAACGTGGAATAGGTTTACGTATAGTAAATTATAATTGCTTATTTGAATTTTGATTTCAAAATTTACCTTTGTATTTTAACATTTCTATTAAATTGATAGCTCATAAACTATTTAACATCATATCATATCATAAAAAATTAAATTGTAAAATTTATAATATATTTCTACTTATAACTTTGAATGAAAATTTTTAATTTGATACATTCATTTAAAAAGCGCGAGAACTGGTCAGTTCTGCATGGTGCGGTCATGGTGTTGGCAAAGAAGAGGAAATAATTCTGACCTGCCTCTACTTTAGAATATATTATCAGAAATTTGAATAGCCTTTGACATTTAGTATTATCAAAGAGGATAATAAGATATAGACTTGACAAGTAGAACAAAATACGGTCACGGTTTTCTATCAACTCCTCAGTGATCTCTTAACTCCTACTTAGCTTTCATGAAAAACTTTTATTTGTAATTTCAAAATTCAAATACAAACGATCAAAAATAACGAAAATTTTTTATTTAAGTTGTAATGTTGTTTTTGTATAAAATCATATTTAATTAAAATAATATACCTTACTTTCCACGATTCTATCTACATATTCACCATGCGCATATGCATTGCACACAGCGACACAGCACACAGCGATACAGCACACAGCTTGTACTCGATGATATCTATTGTCACAGACAATATATCCTTATCTGTGCTATTATGCATATACATATCCAACATATCATATATCTAACAAGGAAGATTATGTGTATTCACTGTGTATGAATGTATACATAATTTAGATATATATATAATATATTATATATATGATATATTTATAGTGTGTACATTGTATAAAGGTACACATAGTAACGGGACTCGCAATGGAGATCAAAAGAAAAGAGCTGCAGATAGAAAAATAAAACAAATAAAATAAAAAAATAAATTTTCTCTAAAGAGGAAACAGGCAAAAGAATTTCTCATAGAAAATTAAAACATGATAGAGCAGTATCGCACTATATCATTTAAAAAAAAAACAAATACCAATTTTATATGGCTGAAGTCAACTTTTGAATATGTATTTGTATCACCTATCTGTACAATGCATTTTTACTCAATTTTACTAATTTTCACTAACACACTAACACTTCATTGAAATGAGAATGTATTGTAATGGTTGCATGAAAATTATATTTTTTAAAAATTGTTAAAAAATATTTAGAAATATTGTCATGTCTCGAAAATTAATGCATGAGCAAAAAAAACATTGAAAAACATTATTATTATTTAATTATATGTTTTTTTAAAAACTAAATACATATAATAAAAACATCATATTATTTCACCCACAAAAATGTATACTAAAACAACAAAACAACACTGTTTGTACTATTCAATCATTAAAATGTTTTAATTAATACACTAAAAAAAAGGAAATAATTATAAAAAAAGTTGAAAAATTATATTATTAATATTTAATTGCATAATTAAAAAATTAAATATAATAAAAACATTAAATAATTCACTCACAAAAATGTACAAAAATATAAATCCAGCGAAACGAACATGTACAACAAAATGTTAATGGTTTGATATTTATTGTTGTATGGTGTTACCGTAGTACAAAAAATTATATTATAAGTTTGATATTTATTGTTGTATGGTGTTACCGTAGTACAAAAAATTATATTATAAGCTAATGTATAAAATTTTATACAACTTTTGAATAGAACATTTTTTTATTAAAATTAAAGTATTTTTAAAATTTGTTTAAATTGAAATATTTAATAATATTGAAATTTTTTAAAGATGAAGTGTTGTGCAAGAAGCTGTGAAATTGAAGTGAGTGTAGATGTTAATAATGATCATAGGAAAAGGTTTTTTAGATTTCCTAAAGATTTGTATGTGTAAGTAATATGAAAAATAATTAGAATACTTATATTAAAAATATAAGTATGTATATATAAATGAATAATTTATATACCTATATAAATAAACTTTACAAATTTAAATAACATAAATAAATAAATTTAAATTATATATTTTTATAAAACAAATTCAACAAAAGTGAAATATGTATACGTAGGTCACTCTATAAATTTTGAGATACAAAAAAACAGCTAATGATTTTGAAAAAAGAACTTTATTTATGTTCAAAGTACTCTCCTCCAACATCAATACACTTTTGCATTCTAATTTTCCATGAGTGGAATGCCTCTAGCCAATCGTTCTTCGGGATCTCGTCAAAAATTTGATCAATTTCATCTTCTGATACAAATCTTCGTCCGCGTATGCTTTTTTTGAGCTTGTTGAAAAGCCAGAAGTCACACATAGCCAAATCAGGCGAGTATGGTGGATGTTCAAGTATTATGACTCTATTTCGGCGCAAATATTGAACGGTTTGCTGAGCGGTGTGAGCCGAAGCTTTATCTTGATGGAGAATCAAGCCTCTAATTTTCACGCGACAACTCCATTATTCACTGTAAATAATTTATTATGACTTTGGTTGTAGCAAGTTCAGACAAGAACTGAACATGAAAAACGTGTTGACAAAGAGTAATGTTTCTATTTATGCAGCGTAACCAGTTGTAAGTACTGTTAGTTTTCCGTATCTCAAAATTTATAGAGTGACCTACGTATAAGTAGCATTTAGGATATAGTACTTACAGTTACCGTTACTGATAATGTTACATGTTATTTAAATGATACTGATACTGATAATGTTACAAAAATTATTTATGCATAGCAATGATGTATAATACAATTGCTTTTTTTTTATTTAGGACTTGATATCAAATGGTATTTTTGTGAACATTACACTTTTTAGCTAAGTTTTTACACAAGAATACAATTGTTATATATGCAGGAGTACAAATAATTCATTTAATAAAAATTCATGTACAGATAGTTATATAAATAAAGAAATAATAATTAAATAAATAAATAAGAATTAATAACACAAAGAAACAACTTTTTTATTGAAAATTGAAAAAATGGTATCTTTAATAATATTAAAACAACACTGGTAACACTGCATAACGAAACAATAAAAACAAAATTAAAAATAAACATGGCTGTAAACATGGCCGATGACAACTAAAAAAAAAGGTTTCATTTTTTTTCTTTCTCCATCCTTCATTACTCTTATGTCTATCTATTTTTTTAAAAAAGTGTGTGGAGAAGTGAAAAAAGTTTGAATGTATTGTAATTTAAACAATAGAAATAAGTCGAGGTCAACGAGTAAAATCAGCAGTTTTCTTCAAGCTTGCCTTTCTTTGTTATATGAAATATATATTATTCTATGGTGTGTAAATTTATACTATAAAGGAGTATAG
Source organism: Villa cingulata (assembly GCA_951394055.1). Lineage (NCBI taxonomy): Eukaryota > Metazoa > Arthropoda > Insecta > Diptera > Bombyliidae > Villa > Villa cingulata. The sequence goes on from OX596025.1 coordinate 1,185,905, forward strand.
TACATATAAAGCCGTAACTAGAATGACTTAAGCTAACTCAAGTCAGAAGTCAGATTACATTGTTTTAAATCAGTGTAACTATATTTGACTCAAGTCAGCTTCATTGAATTTAACGAAACACTTTGAATTTTCGTTGACTTCAGTGAGTGTGCTTACCGACCACACAAAATTGAGTGGCTTGAGTGAAATATGTACATATGTACATGTATTATTTAAACATAACCAATTCCATATGAAGTTTATATGAAATATCGCATTTTGTAGTTAATGTAAAAAATTTGTAAAAATTTCCTTTATGTGTAACTCTCTCCAAATTTTATGTTTTGTATGTGTAACTCTAACTAGTAACAAATATATATCATGTTCATGTAACTATTAAATTAACTAACCTTGCTTTCACATATGCTTACTCAATTCACACAAGCCAATATAGTTACAACTTCAGACTTGAGTGAATTTCGTTAGCTTGACTTGAGTTAGCTTAAGTCATTCTAGTTACGGCTTAATGTATGAATATGTACTTGAAATATTTCGAAATCTGACAACTTTGATATTTTATTGTATATTGTAAGTGAAATGAAATTTTTGATTTTTTACAATATTTTGTATGTGCGTTGCGTATGCACATACATATGTACATGTATATGATATTATTATTAAATAGATACATGTATAAGTTCATTGAACTTTTAATTTTTTTTAAAATACATTTTATATCCTTGACGCGATTATATAGATATAAAATTAACATCGTAAATTTAAGGTGTAAATGAGATCGATCATATTGTTATTTAAATATATGAGTTATAGTAGATAGAAACCAAGAACATAGGTTACCCATTAAAATCATATAGTAAAATATATACGTACATATACAGATAAATACCATATATACATATTTTCTTTAATTTCTTGATTTTCTTTAATTTTTTTTTGACTTTCTTTAATTTCTTGGTTCCCACAAGTTTTTGTCAACGAATACAATTTTAACGGAAAATAAAAAAAGTTTATGAGACGCATGCAATTCTTTTTTATGCGATTTCCCGTCAATTTTGAAACTTTCGCACAATATGCATTTTTGAAATATAATCAAAATTTTTTATTCGATCACGTTGAACAAAAACATAATAACATAATTTTCGGTAATAGAAATTACACCGTGAAAATTAAAAAGTCAGTCAAAAAGTTTTCGAACTTCGTTTCGGGTCGAACATGTGTGTCAAACATGTCAGCTGATTGTATTTTTATATTACAAAATAAAAAAGAGGTTCTGTGATGTGATAATTATATGCAAGATAATAGTAGTTCTTCTCCATAGATTTTCTTTTTAGTGTAAGTGGTAATTTTTCCAAAAAAGACACACTCACATTTATATGATAAAGATCGAAAAAGCTTCATCAAAATCAAAAAAGTTTTTCAAAATTTTTCGAATTGCTTTTAGTTATGTACCCTGTACACAATTATAATCATTTCAATAAAAGTATCTGATACTGTGTAATATAATGGATTTGTTTTTGTAAATCGAGTTATCAAAACTAATTGTGTAGACGGACCATAGTGTTTCGAATTTAATCTCATTTATTATAAATATTTGCTCTCACAAATGAAATGAACACCTGTCAATGTTTTGCAGCACTAAACAATACACAATGCTATTTAAAATGTACATTTAATTCATATGATATTCCACACATATAAGTGTTATTTATATGTAAGTGTATATTTTGAGTATTGAAAATAGAATAAATGAATATTATTGGCTGGAACATAAAAATATAAATTTGAACATTTTTGAGAGATTTTGATCATATGTATATATTTATTTTCCATGTATGGTTTATGCTCGTGCATAAGGATATGTAAAGATCCATATTGAATTGAAGACGATCTCGTACACATACATACATAAAGCATATAACATGAATAAACAAGTTTGATATAACATATAACCAAAGACCGATATATAAAATATATTATATCATGGTATATTATATTGGGCTTTGGTATAACATTAAATGCGATGTAAAAACTAATTCTAATACATACATAATAGACATGACACAGTATACATTAATAACAACATGCTGCTTGCTTATGCAGAATAGATAATAAGAAGTAACAATCAGTGTGTAGTTTCAACAACCAAATCAGCATAATCGAACCTCCACATTTCACATTTTCACCATAAAGTTTAAATGCATAACGTTGATCGGTTTGGAAACAAAATAAATGTTTGTTGAATATTTTATTCGGCTGGTGAAAAGTGTAATGCTGAAATGTGCTTTTAATATAAATTGTATGTACACACATACATACCTATAATAAGGAATAAGGCAGTATTATTTTTTATATTTCACTCTATATCTATATGCTATATGCTGGCACTAGACATTATTAAATGTTTGCATAAATGTGTATTCTATTTCTATTGTATAAATTTATTTGTTGTCATTTTTTTCCTTCTTTTCCTTTACTCTTCTTTTGGTTCGCTATATCGTTGCTAAATTATGTGTACCATATAAAAGTACATTGTGTATCTTATGTATACCTGATAAAGTAAAGAACAAGAACTGTAGTTTGAAAAAGTGAATATTTTGAACATTATTTTAAATAAATATCGAATATGGGTGAAAGATGGAGTTTAAAAATTTAAAATATTAGACTGGTTAAATAGTTGTGAACAAAACGTATATTTCACCTTTTTCTCATTTCAAAAATTCTTCGTTGTTTCTGTATGTTGTTATTAATTATTGAATTAAAATCATTCAACTTTCTTTTTCTTTTATATAAATATAATTTTATGAATTTTTTATTATAATTATCCATTTAACAATGTTATCAGAATCCAAAAAAACTACAAACTTCCTAATTTAAATTTGTAATTCTCAAATGTCAATTTAACTCTTCTTCTTTATTTTAGTATACTGGTATCACAGACCTAAATAACGATACACAGATATGCCAATATCGCAAAGCTCATTATAAAAAATTTCAAGTTTGCATTTTCATCTATAAAACTTTTGATTTGAAACTTAAAATTCGTAAATTGTGAGAATAATTCTCTCCCAAAAAAAGAAATGTTTTTTTTTACTTTTTTTTTATTCATACATACTGCTACCCTTTTTTTTTCATACCACAATAGCTAGATGTAGATGTATGTAAATGTACAGACAGGTTTTATCATTACACATAAGTTGCGTTCCTTTTGACCAAGTAAAGAACTTTCAAGTACTCGGGAGTATATTGTAAATGGAACGCAATTTTTTTACTTGGAAGTAAAAAGTAACCTCAAATTTGAAAGCATACACATTTCTAAGGCAATGTAAATATTGGAGTGACAGTTGGCCATGCTCCAATTTCAGCTGTCATGTATTTCAAATTTGTTTTGCTTTGATTTTAGATGCTTCATAACATTAAACAATAAAAAGCCACCTATTGAATAAAACGTGTATTAAAAATATTATAGACTTAAACATATTTCTTTAATCTCTAACGATTAAAACACAAACACCTCTGACGGCGAATTTTGGCGTAACTAACCATGCAACTGTCAAGTAAATTACTCGAATACAAGAGGTGGTGTAGATGATCACAACTACAAGTACTTGCGAGTACTTTAATTGGTCAAAAGGAACGCCACTATATTGTCACTTCATATACAAGGAGGCTTGGTTGTCTTTTCTTTATTTTGACTTACATCATCGAACCGGATTTTATAGTTGATAGTTGGTAGATGTTAGATCTTAGATTCTGTTTATATGAAGAAATTGATAGGTATGTACAGTGATCACAAAAATTATTGGTGTTACTTGTGCACAACAAATTTTGAATTTTTACTAAATAATTCAATTTTTCTCGGCATTTTTCTTGAAAGTCAAAATTAAATCAATTATTTTCATTTTAATATTCATAATAATTTTTGGGATAGAATTAATGCAGGAATAATTTTTGGAATAATTCAAATAATATATTTGTTCTAAGAATAATTATGGTTTTTTTTAAGAAATTGTATTTATTAAAGTTTGAAAAAATAAATATAAAAATTTAAATATTACAAGTGTCTAAATCCAAATTACGATACTTTAATTATGCAGAAATAATTTTTGTTATTACTGTACATGTGTATATAATGTGTATACACATATAATGTAGAAGCAGCATAATTTGTAAGATGCATATTAACTTGAAAAAATGAAATCATAATCGAACAAACATGAATTTAGGGTCGAAAATAACAATGAAATAGTAACAAAGGGTCGAAAACAAAAACAAACCAAAACAAACTATAATGTGCGTATATATATATACATATATACTCGTAGATATACATAAATATATTATATCTAACATTATGGTACAAAACAGTATATATTCTAGTATCATACATATTCTATATACTTATGTTCATACATACATATTTCTATTGCCAATACAAAATATGTACGCAAACAAGAAAAAAATTGCTCCCTTCTTGTACATTATATTACGTGTATGTAAGATTGTATATTTGAAACTGTGTTGTTTTGTTTTGTTTTATTTATATTTTCTACTCTCAATTTTCAAAATGTACTCATTTTATAAGAAAAGCTTTGAGAGAGGTGGATTTTCGCTAAATCCACTTCCAAAATTAGCTCGGCAATGGAAAGGATTGTATTGCACACTCTGTATATAGTTATTTTACTCTGTGCTGGTATATACACTTGATCTTGTACTTAATTAATACCAAATTTGGTCCGACAAAGTTTGGTCTGGTACTGCGGTATATACGGGCTCATAGTTATGTTAACTTCAAGTAGTTTTTGAACGCGATTTTTACCATAGTAGTAGCAATAAATTATCATTCAGCTGTCAAGTCAAGTTTAAAAAATTTTTACATATTATAATTATTATATTTTTTGTTTGTCAAAAATTAATTATTTTTTAAAAATGAAGTTTAAAACAAAATTAATTAATTTCAAATAAATTAAATTGAAATTTTCACAATTCACAACAAAAAATGAAATGACAAACGATTTTTTATTGTCAATGTCATTACCACTTAAAGGCTTACTATCGTTACTATCGTTACTATCGTTAACCATGCTCTCGAGCAGGGTTAATTTTTGACATCAAATAGTTAAAAATTTACTTTACTACAGATGTTTATGAACGCTAAAAATTCATGTTGGTAGTTATGTTTTACTATGCCACTACCATTCTGAACGACAAATGATAACTATAGTTAACTATAGTAACGTTTATGAACGCACCTTTGATATGATATTATACTTGAATAAGTAAAAATAAATGGATATTTTATACGCAAATGCTTTAGAATACAACAATTGACAATAGGGCTGTTTCAAATTTTTTTTTTATTGTATTGAGTCGATCGTCGTTTTTAATAGATGAATGACTTGAGAAAGGAGGTTTTTCATATTTCATGTATTTTTATATATGTATGTATGTGTTGTTATGTTAATATGCCTTGTCGCGTGCTATATGATCTGACATAAATTACTACTACTACTTCTAATTGAAATACATATATAGAATTGTATTTATATCAAAGACATTATAAATATATACATTTATATGGTCTTTGATTATATGTATTACCTGTATAGGTTTACATTATTTTCTGATGTAGGATTGTAGAATATTTAGCAACAGAGGTTCTTACGTATGCATACATTATAATTACTGTAGCATTTGTACTGTACTCTATACATTTATATGGTCTTTGATTATATGTATTACTTGTATAGGTTTACATTATTTTCTGATGTAGCATTGTAGAATATTTGGCAACAGAGGTTTTTACGTATGCATACATTATAATTGCTGTAGCATTATACCAGAGATACTATATAAATACATATAAATATGTTTTTACATAGTATCACAGATCAGATACTCTTATCTGCGATAGTATATAGTATCTTTGATTATACATAATATATGTATACATATGGATATATTATGGTTTTATTTTGTTATGTTTTTGAGTTCATTGACTTATGAATGCAAGATACGATTATATATTATCATATCCCGTGAATTGAATTTCTTCTTGACATTTTTAAAGAATGTCTTTTTTAATGTTTGAGCCTTAGGACTTCTGAAAAAATAAAGTATTATTCTGATTTATGATCATAATATAGAAATTTAAAAATCAGGTGTTTTGTGAATTACCAAATTTTTTTATAGACTGAGTCAATTTTTTTTATAACTAGATAAAAATTGATATTTTCAAATTAATATGGAACATAATTTACAAATATGTATATTTTTCTAAATCTTGAGGATAATGAATTTTAAATTATTTACAATATCTTTTAAAAACAGAAAGCTTAAAAATATTTATTTCAAAATTTTAAAATTTTATTTCGTTGATGTTTTTTGTGTGTGGTATAAAGTATGTACTCAAAAAATTCTAAATACTAGCGCTGATGAACATTTAATTAGATTCAATGAAAATTGATAATTATTTGTAGCTTGAAAAATATTATATATATATAGGTATAGAATATAATAAACAACATGTCATGAAGTCGAAAATAAATTATTTGTGAATTAATGGATTTTTATGATTGAATGCAATCAAATTTTTTTCATTTATGTTTGTTTGAAAATAAATTATTAAGTAGAATGGGCCTATAATTCTAGTCCTAGAAATATTTTGGAGATCCGTATTATCAAAATATCTTCAGTAGTGATTCAAAAAATTATGTTTGAAAATAACGTGGAATAGGTTTACGTACAGTAAGTTATAATTGCTTATTTGATTTTTGAATTCAAAATTTACCTTTGTATTTTAACATTCCTATTAAATTGATAGCTCAACTATTTAATATCATTCTTAAACCAAATTTTAAAACTTAAACCATTCATTTAAAAAGTGCAAGAACTGGTCAGTTCTGCATGGTGCGGTCATGGAGTTGGCAAAAAATAGGAAGTTAATCTGACCTGCCTATACTTTAGAATATATTATCAGAAATTTGAAAAACCTTTGACATTTAGTATTTGCACTATTAGTCATAAATATTTATATACAGCATTTTTTTTGAACAAAAGTTTTAAAATTACATGTATTTTTAATTCTGTTTTTTTCCATAAAATATATGTAACTTTGTTTTGAACTTAAATGAACCTAATGAATTCGGACAAAAAAGCGATGAATTATCAATCGTCTTTTAATACAGTTGAAATTATACAATATTTTAATATTTTAATAGTTGATATTATATTTAATTATTTATTATTATAATTATATATGTATACACTAAACAAATTTATGGATTTATAATGTTTCGAGGATGCATTTCCAATTATTAATTGATTAGAAATTAAATGCCGTGTAAAAGTAGTTGTGAACAATAATGTACATCCAGTTTAAGTTTAACCAAAGTTGGAAGACAGTTTTCAAATTTAAAAATTTTAAAATTAAATATATTACTATATACGATTTATAAAGTATTATATTAATATGCAAATTATGTATAAAAATATCTAAGAAAGTCATAGCAAAGCAGAAGAAAAATTTTGATCACGATCAAACTGAATTTTGCACTTATAATAGTGGTAACGTAGTAAATGAATGATATATCCTTCAAATATAGATATTGTGGTATCTAAAAGGATATTTGCTTGAGAGCTGTTACCTATCAAAATTGCAATTTTATTTTTTTTAGAGGAAAACCATCGCAGTGCAGTGTAATTGATAAATATTCGGTAATTATAAACTTTCGCGGTCAGCTAGTTTTTTTAAACATTAAAAATCGAAAAATATATGAATCTTCATGATTATAGTCTCAAAAAGTTCCATTCAACTTCGGATTTATGAAAAAAATATAATAGTTACAGTTTGATGCGTAGGATAGTGTGGTAGATGGTTAAAAGAGCATATGAAAAATCAGTTTAATTCAGTTCAAAAATGTTGATCAGTGTTAACGAATGACGCTAATTATACAACACTTTTTATACTCTTTTAACACCCCCGCACCCACCTGCCAATATTCTCTTTTTTTCATTTATATTTTATTTTTCATTCTATAAAATTCTTCAATCTTACTAATGAAAAATTATTCATGAGTAATCACCACCCAACACCCCCCACACCACTCCCCCACATCAAACAGCCACTATTATATTCTATTCATAAATCCGAAATCAAACCAAAGTTGAAAAAAAACAAAAAGGTTGACTTTTCAATTTTTTATGAGTAAAAAACCAGCTGATAGCGAAAGTGTATTTATGTAATTACCAAATAATGTATTCATATATCTATGAATAACAAAAAGGTTCATATTTAACATTACACACAAATATTTTCATAAAGAAATATGTTAAGAAAGGTCATTGATACTATATACATTATATATCCTGATATACATCATTGAACAATCTATTTTTATAATTACACTTGTATGTATGTGTACAAAATACCATATATACGATGTATACATACTACATACAATCATGTATATCGCATAAACAGCACATTCATTGCATATAGTATTTACTATTATCTATTCTGCATAAGCAAACAGCATGTTGTTATTAATGTCTACTATGTCATGTCTATTATGTATGTATTAGAATTAGTTTTTACATCGCATTCAATGTTATACCAAAGACCAATATAATATACCATGATATAATATATTTTATATATCGGTCTTTGGTTATATCAAACTTGTTTATTCATGTTATATGCTTTATGTATGTATGTGTACGAGATCGTCTTCAATTCAATATGGATCTTTACATATCCTTATGCACGAGCATAAACCATACATGGAAAATAAATATATACATATGATCAAAATCTCTCAAAAATGTTCAAATTTATATTTTTATGTTCCAGCCAATAATATTCATTTATTCTATTTTCAATACTCAAAATATACACTTACATATAAATAACACTTATATGTGTGGAATATCATATGAATTAAATGTACATTTTAAATAGCATTGTGTATTGTTTAGTGCTGCAAAACATTGACAGGTGTTCATTTCATTTGTGAGAGCAAATATTTATAATAAATGAGAACAAATTCGAAACACTATGGTCCGTCTACACAATTAGTTTTGATAACTCGATTTACAAAAACAATTCCATTATATCACAGACTGTCAGACACATTTATTGAAATCATTATAATTGTGTACAGGGTACATAACTAAAAGCAATTCGAAAAATTTTGAAAAACTTTTTTGATTTTGATGAAGCTTTTTCGATCTTTATCATATATGTGAGTGTGTCGTTTTTAGAAAAATTACCACTTACACTAAAAAGAAAATCTATTGAGACGAAGAACTATATTAACTATATTATATATATAATACGATCGCCGAAAACAGAAGAAAAAAAAATAAATAAAAAAACAACCAAAAAAAGAACATGGCATAGCCAGCATAGCAAAGCATTGCAAAGAAGACACCTGCTATTATGATGTACAATATTGTATATTGTATATAATGTGTATAATAAGCACTAAGAATGCAATAGCTAGAGTAAGGAGTAACCTAATGATATTGTATATTGTATGAATGTATGTATATGTTATATGTGATATACGCAATTATATACACAAATGTTTATATCTTGTATTTCAAATATTATTTATAAATTATCAATACAGGTTTGTAACTCGGTGATATGTATGGTAATATAATTTTGTTTGAAGGATAGTAGATAGGTCAGATATAATTGTGTTATATTATATTTGCTACTATGATGTATTCTAAAAAAAAAACAATCTGTACAATACAATGCTTTATCGTTGCGACTTGCGAATAAAATAGCTGAGCTGTAGTACTAATGAACATTGTATGATTGTATATTGCATGAACATATGACGTGGAATGACTGTATGTATACATTTAATGTATGTAGTCTTTTAACTTTTAACTTACAATAAGTATATTTTTTTCACATAAATTCTGAATGATCCATTCACACACAGCACAATTATATTATTTTATATCATTATAATGATCGAACAACAAAAAAAAAGTTTGCCGTCATGGGACGCCCGGCAGATGTGAAACACCTAAATTAATATTAGAATTCATAATTATTAATTAATAAAAATAAAAACAAATAAAGGAATATGGAGTAAAATAAAAAAATAATAGATCTTCGTTAATAAAATCAATTAATTTTTTTTTTTTATTCTAACTATTATTCTTATTATAATAATAATTACAGAATATATGTATTCATAAATAGAAAAATATAATATTTTTAATAGACTGTTTTACATAGAGCTACGGGATATTATTTGACGGTATTACAGAAATTATAATTTATTAATTAATTTAAATTATTTAAAATAAAAAAGTTTGATTAAATTAAAAAAATATTAAAAATATTAATTTAATTTTTATTATTATCTTTATAATAATATTAATATTATTATAATAAATATTATTATAGTAATATTTTTAAATTATATTATATTTTATTATTTATTTACTTTTTTATAATATTTAATATAAATATTTAAATATTATATTTAAATATTTATTAAATAAATTTTATTTTTAAATTTTAATAATTTAAATTTTAATATTTATATATTTTAATTAAAATATATTTATATATTTTATTTTATTAAAATATATTTTTATTATTTAATTCAATTTAATAAATTTTAATTATTAATTAATATAACTTATTCCATATTTTTTTTTTTTTTTTTTTTTTTGAAACAGACCTTTATATTTTGCGTGACGCACAAAAATACCAGGATTTAACCGTCACGACATTCTACTCGATTTTACTGCTCATACGCGCCTATAGATGTTACACATCAAAAATACATTTGAAACGTATCCATACATTTCAGGTTAGTTAATGTAATGTTTTGATGTTTTGACCATAAACGTCATTTATTTGGTTTGGTATTGGTGTAACCAAGTGTATATACCATTCAGGTCTTACCATACCAGAATGGTCGGTTCGATCAAAATAGGTAGTACCAAAAATTGGGTGTACCAAGTATATATGCCGTGGACCAAAACCAGTTTTGGTTCGGTCTGGTACTGCGGTATATACGGGCTCTATGGCTGTAGTATAACATAACTTTGCTTAAACTATACTGCACCATGACTATGGTTAAAGTAATGTTCATGAACGCAACCCAAATAAATGATGGTACCACTCAAAACCATATAAAATTTAGTAAACCAGTCATGCAACTCACAAACTAATTCTTCTATATAAATATTCTTATTTTTCTCTCATATTTACATCCCTCCTGAATTATAAACTTTCGCTCTTTTTCGATATTGTTTCGAAAAACTTTTTCGATCTTTATTTTTGGCAAACATACAAACATTTAAATAAAAAAAATGAAATGGTTCATCTAGTAGGACTGTATTATCTTTGTATTATAGCAACTGGAAGCATTTTTTTTGTTGTTTATTGAATATGTTCCACTCGCTAGAGGCGGCTCCTCGTATAGGGCTAGGAGGGCTCAGCCCCACCAAGATTATCGTATTTTCAATCTTATAAATACCAATAAATAAATTTAAAAACTATTTTTCATATCAATAATATTTTTATAATCATTTGTTCCACAAAAATATGTGAAATTTAGCTAATTTGATAACACTCAAGTGTGTATAACGTGGTATAACGAATACATTACTTTTTCATAAAATACGCATAAGAAAAAATCGTTATAACTGCCTCTCTGAATTTTAAAAATATTTATAAAAATCGAAGATAATGTAGGGCTTAGCATCTGAAACTGCATTATCTTTGTAAATATGTACAACAAAAATGTATGAAAAATAAATTCGAATCAACCATACCTATAATTCTATTTCTGTTTCACTCAGTATTAATGTACATATATTTCTATCTCATCCAGTATAAATACATGCAATAACAATTACCATTCAATCAAACATTCAAACTGTCTGACTGTCTATTCATCGGGACTGATTCACTACCAGCCCGGATGAACTCACCATATAAGATATAACTCTGTGAGAAGAATGAATAATTCGTTTTAATTCATTCCTTTTTGATTTTACAAAAACAATTTATATGTGCTCGATCCGGGCTGTTTTGAATTAGCCCTCTCATATGAATTGTTATTGTAATTCATTATTGTATTACAGCTCAAACAATGATCATAATGTCTATTGTTTGTGCGGTATTGTGAAGTAAATGGTGGTATGTATGTATACTGCTTTTCTTATCTTCTATTCCTTCATTTCTTTGTTTCCTTTTATCTATTGTATATAAAGATTGGCATGTATTATATTTATATATATTATTTACATACAAGCAAGTTTATATTGGATTGTATTACAGTATTATACAGTCAACAGTCTTATGTATTTTTTATTGTTACGTTAATACAAACACGAAATAATTTATATGAGATGGGGCTAATCGGTTTACAGTCCCATCAGTCCATTATGTTGAATAATGTTGAATATGGTTGAAATTGTTCAAATGCAAAGTATGAAGTATGAATGATATAGATATATTATACATTATACATATAGCTGTATATAATATGTATACTTGATGTATACTTATGTTTTCGTATTAACAAATGCATCCACCAGAGGATGTTTGTATAAATTTTTGTTCGTTTTATATTTAAAAAAGTCGAATAAAATATCCGTTAAAAATTAAAAACCGTCATATTTTAAGTGTTTTTTAAAAATAAAAATTGTAATAATTTAAGTATAATTTTAATTTCTTATTTTCAACTTAACTCCGTTTTTTCCTCTTTTTGATCAAAATAATTTTTAATTAAGAAAAAATTTTTCAAGTTTACAATTTTTACAATTCAAAAATTTTTGCTTTTGAGTTTTAACAATTTTTTTGCATACTGGATAAGACACGAATTTTTTATAGATTGAAAATCACTTCATTTTAAATAATTACACTTCTCTTGAATTTAGAACTCTGGAATTTTTTTCTCTCATAAAAAAATGAAAATATTGTTTTAATGAAAAGCCAGTGTTGAACGATTTTTGTCGTTTTACGATTTTCATAATTGGTTACCAACGTAAATGGTATGTAAGATAGAAAACATTTTACGCTAGTTCCTCCGAATGAATAAATGATATCGAATTTAATTTATGAATTATCACAACACAAATAAACACACGTTCTACGAGTTTCGTTCATAATTTATCTTTTTATGTTGCAGACCCAAAGAAATTTCTTGAATTTTAGGTTTTTCGCCAAAAATTTAAAAAATTTTTGTGATTCTTACCCGTTCGATTTGAAGAAATATTTCAAAACAGGACTAACCGCCATTTAAAGCGATGATATGTTTTAAAACGTTTTTCCATTTCCGAAATTTTCAAATTTTCTAACGATGAAAATGAAAATAAAAATTTTCAAGATGATTTAAATGAATCCTATCAGCATTTTGGTATCTAAAAGGGTTTTTGGTACTTTAATAAGTATTAAAATCTAAAATTAAATATAATGGGAGTCTAAAGTCGACTAAATTCCTTTGCAATTATTTCAGTACCCCGTACCCGGAGAATTTATAAAAACTTTAGTTTTTATTTTAGCAAATTTGTTTTTGGTCAAGAGAAAGATCGAAGTGTTGAGTATTTTTTTAAATGAAATGTTAGATTATACAGAAATGATACAAATCAATATTTTTAAGTTTACCAACGTTTTTGTTAAATTGTTTTTTTTTAAAGATATTTATTATTTAATTTTTTTTTTTATGAAAATATTTTGTTAAGTATTTTTAACGTTTTATTTTTATGAAGTTTGTAAATTTTAAAAGAAGCCCAAAATACATAACTTATTTTCTAAAAAACAATATTCTGGGGGAGTGTATCATTCAAAATCGACTAACGCTCTAAAAGCGTTACTTCTTGGGTGGTGTGGAAACCCTTGAAACCATTAGCCCCACCATAAATTTTGGTCACGAGCCGCCACTGCCACTCGCTAATATATAATATTTTTATTCATATAAGCGAACCAAAAGAAGAGAAAAGGAAAAGAAGGAAAAAAATGACAACAACTAAATTTACACAATAGAATACACATTTATGCAAACATTTAAGAGCAGGTTATTCTGATTTTACTGATTTTGGGTGATTTGGGTACACGTTTTCTCAGCCATTTTTTATCCAATTTTTATGAAATATGTTTTAAATGAAAGCTCAATGGGTCTAGAGTGAAATAAGTGGAACAAATTTTTCAAAAAGGTTTTAGTTTTTCCTGTACAGGATAATAAGGACGAGGCTTTCTTCAAATTTCAACGTGCTTTGGTACACCTTTTCTCCGTAACTACACCATATATTTTTCTAAAATTTTTGTCATACATCATTCAAAGGGTGTAGAGTGCAATAAGCGGAGCACTTTAGTAATTTTTGTCCTTATTAGTCCTGTAGAACGCTTTGAAGAGAGAAGGATTTTTACAAAAAATGTATAGATTTTAAATGTAATTTTTCATGGGTAGATGATTGCGTATTATACTGAAATTTTCATATAAGGTAATTCGAATGTTCTTTTTTCGATTTCGAAATAGAAAAATAAAAGTTTTTACATTATTTCAGAATAATTAGTAATATAAAATTCCTATTTTTCACAAAAATTTTGTCACAGATAACAAAAATGTTTTGCATAACTCTTGGCTCTAAATATATCAATTTTTCACCGATACGTTTATTCATTTTATATGAATAAAAATATTATATATGTGTGAGTGGTACATATTCAATAAACAACAAAAAAAATGTTTCCAATTGCTATCATACGATTGCCGAAAATAGAAGAAAAAAATATAAATAAAAAAACAAACAAAAAAAAACATGGCATAGCCAACATAGCAAAGCATTGCAAAGAAGCTACCTGCTATTATGATGTACAATATTGTATATTGTATATAATGTGTATAATAAGCACTAAGAATAAAATAGCTAGAGTAAGGAGTAACCTAATGATATTTATATTGTATGAATATATGTATATGTTATATGTATATATAGTATATATGTATAGTATATATATAGTATATATATAGTATATTCATTACATCATATACGCAATTATATACACAATAATGTTTATATCTTGTATTTCAAATATCATTTAAAAATTATGAATACAGGTTTGTAACTCGATAATATGGTAGTATAATTTTGTTTGCAGGATAGTGGATCGGTCCAGGTATAATTATGTTATAATATAAGTATTTATACTATCATGATGTACCATGTACAATATGTATTACAAAAAAAAAAAAAAAAAAACAACCATTTGTACAATACAATGCTTTATCGTTGCGAATAAAGTAGTTAGAGTAACATAATGAATATTGTATATTGCGTGAACATTTTTTGTACTGTATAGTGTACACATGTAGTTTTTTGAAAGTGTAATATAATTTTGTTTTCAATGATTATATGTACACTATGTTGTTTTGTTATGACGTGTACTTTTTTTTATGAAATTTTTTGTTTGCTTTTTCTGCCTTCGGTCCTCATATAATATTAAGAATTGAATTTTTTTTTTTTTTATTAGTTGCGCATTTCATATACCCACAAAATTTACAAAACAAAATAAAAGAAGGTTAGTGTAAAATAAATGAAAAAAAAAATAACAACAGAAAGTAAACTAACACAACGATAAAAATATTTTTTGAATGTATTTGTTAGATATTTTCTTCGTGTGAGTTTTCAATTTTAATTTTTGATTTCAGGAGGACATGCTCTTAATAATGTCTAGTGCAAGCATATAGCATATAGTAGAGTGAAATATAAAAAATAATACTGCCTTATTCCTTATTACAGGTATGTATGTGTGTACATACAATTTATATAAAAAGCACATTTCAGCATTACACTTTTCACCAGCCAGGGGTCGGCAACCTTTTGAGTCGGAAGAGTCAAAAATTACAATTTACAAAATTTCAAAGTTTTTAAAGAGCCACAAAATGTTTTCTTACCAACAATAACCAGTACTAGCATAAAGTTTTTTGATAAAAAAAAACTAATACATTTATTCATAAGAAAAAATATCTATTTATTTATATATAAGTAGTATTTTTCACAACAAATTAGATAATAAATATATATATAGCATTATTAGATAATTTATTATTATTCAAGTAAAAAATTAAAACTGTTAAACATTTACTTACAACACTAACTTGTACTTCAATAACAAACAATTGAGCAAACAAATTCAATGGGAGCGTTGACTTTGCATGGTTTTAGAAAGTTTGGATAAATTTGGCTCATAACTTGTTGTTTTAAGTTTCAAACACGACTCCAAATTTTCATTTGTTAATTGGCTTCTTACTTTACTTTTAATTATATTCATGCAGGAGAACGCTTGTTCGCACGAATATGTCGATCCGAAGATAGTCAGCACTCCAAATGCTAACTTCTTCACCTCACTATAGCAATCTGGAAGACTATTCCATGCGTCGAATATAAGTGCCTCAACTCGCGGCATTTCTTTTAAAGCTGTCCACTTTTGTTGCGTTACGTACATACATTTCTGGACCTCCAACTCTTCTAACTTGCTTTTCAACTCCGTAAATTTTCCACTCCACAAAGCTTTACTTTTTAAATCGATCAATTGCATTTCTAGAGATCCAGTATCAATTCCAAATGGCTCAATGTTAATTTCGTTACTATTTGTGTTGAGAGGATTTACTATGAATGCTAGAGTGGTTTTGTTGGTTTTGAATTGCTCAAATCTGTCAGCAAATTCGTCTTTAATTTTTTTTATAACTGCGCTGAAGTAATTCGTGTCGACAGTTGCACTGCTTTTATCGCGATATTGCTTCAAAAATTGAAAATGAAGTAATTTACCGCTCTGAATATCTTCTGCAAAAAGAATTAATTTTTCTTCAAAACAAACCAATTCTTCTACCAAAACATAGGCCGGGTTTCCCTTTCCTTGTAGTTTCAGATTCAGCTCATTTAATTTTGCTGTGATATCCACCATAAAGTAAAATTTTTGCAACCACTTGTCGTTCTCTAATTCGGGGTGATTAATGCCTTTTTCATTTAGGAATGTATTTATTTCATTCAAGCACAAAGCAAAACGTTTCAACACCATACCTTTGGAAAGCCATCGCACTTTATTGTGAAGAAGGAGGTCGGAATACTGAGTCTCCATTTCGTTTAAGAATTCTTTAAACTGACGATGGTAGAGTGCTTTTGACAATATGCTGTTAACAATCTTGATTACCAAATTCATGACATCAACTATTTCGGCCGGAAATGTTTGGGCACACAGCGCTTCTTGGTGTATTATACAGTGAAACGTAAGAATTTCGTGGTTTATTTTGCTCTGAAGAATCGTTGTTGCCCCTTTATTTTTTCCTGTCATACTTCTGGCTCCATCAGTTGCTATTGAAACGATTTTATTTAAATCGATCTTATTGTCTTCAAGACATTTTTGCACGGCATTCGCTATATCTTCCCCTCTAGTTTGTCCCGAGAGCGGTAGCAATCCTAGAAGCTCTTCTTTTGGACTTTGGGAAGACATATACCTGACAAAAAGGGCAACTTGTGCCGTGTCTTTTATGTCGCAAGACTCATCTATAGCAAGTGACAAGGCAGAAGAAAGTTGAATATCTTCCACCTGCAAACACGTTACATTTGAAGACATTTTAGCTATTCTATCTTGTACCGTTTTAGCGGATAGTGGCAAATCTTTGATTTTTTTCAAGATTTCTGGTTTGTTTTTGAAATCACGAAACAGTTCTTCAGATGCACGTATGAAGCAATTTTTGACATACTCACCATCTGTGAATGGTTTGCCTTTTTTTGCAATTTCTAGTGAAACCGCGAAGCTTGCCAAATTAACATTACTTGTAGATTGCGTCCAGTTACTTAATATGGAACTTGATTGCTGTTTTTGTTTTTGGAGCTCGTAGACAGCTTTTTGTCGTTCTTCGCCGGCTGGATATTTACCAGCAAACTGAGTATGTTTTTTAGCGAAGTGTCTCTCTAAATTTGATTTCTTATTGTGTGCGAGTTTTTCGTGGCAAATGAGACAAGTCGGAAGGCCATCTGAGTTGCATATGAAAGCGAACGACTCCGTCCAATCCCGATTGAATTCTCGATGCTCTTCTTCAGTTCTTCTCTTTTTTATTGTAGATGCCATGGTTGTGGTAAAGCTGTAATAAAGAATTTTTAAAATTATTATTTAGGTATCCAAAATAGCATATGACAAGTTTTACAATTATTTACTATGTCAACGTATACGTCTAAGCAAACACATACGAGAAGCTGGGCATAATGAAATATAATTTTTCAAAAAAACATTTTACAACGATATTTCCCAATTAAAAATACTTACCTAAAATAAATAATTTAGACACGAAACACTTAAGATTTAAAACCTTATTACTTTAAAAATTTCTGTTCAATTTTGGCTTTTCAACTTTTTACTAATCTAGTCAATATTTAATTTAAATAATATTTTTTAAAATATGGCATATTTTCCAAAAACAAGTATTTTTTAAGGCAATTTAATCTGTGTAAAACACCACAAGTTTGAAAAATTGTTTATTACCACGTACAAAATATGAAATAGAATTTAGATATATTCTAATGAATAACGAATACTCGAAACACTTATTTATTAATTAATTTTTCACTAATAAAAAAAATTGTTTTATATATTTTAGAGTTTTTCTCTTATTTAAGTAATTGTTTTAAATAGATTTTATATATATTAACTTTTCTTTTATACACTTTATAATTTTATATTTTATATTTATTAAAATTTTTTTAATTTTCACATACAAAATATTATTAAATTTTTATATTTTGTATTAATATTGATACAATTCACTTCACTTCAACATCTAAAATTATTTTAACATTATCTGTATGTATTTTACCATAAATTACCAGAAATAATGTTATAACAGCTGGATAAAACTGAGCGTGAGTGAGATGTATAATGTAAACAAAAAAAAAACTTCGAAGCGCAATCTTTAACATGCGTTAGTAAGAGAAATTATATACAAGTCAAAACGAAATAACCTCTGTGCGTGAATAAATGATCACAGGCAGAAACAAAAAAAAAGTCATTGAACAGTTTAAAATCTAGGTACAAAAAACACACAATACATAGAAGAATTTGTGTCAGTGATATGAAGTTGTTGGCATGTGTTTTTCCTGTCTTGTTTTAACACTTGCATATTTTTCATAAAGAAATTGCTCATAAAAAATGGTCCCTTTTTGATCAAGGGCTGAATGTTTTGCTGAATTAATCCCCTCTAATCGATTCAGAACGATTTTTAAATTTTTTTTTTTGATAAAATAAATAACTGCGTATGGAACTAAAGAGCCGCAGCTTCACATCTAAAGAGCCGCATGTGGCTCGCGAGCCGCAGGTTGCCGACCCCCGCACCAGCCGAATAAAATATTCAACAAACATTTATTTTGTTTCCAAACCGATCAACGTTATGCATTTAAACTTTATGGTGAAAATGTGAAATGTGGAGGTTCGATTATGCTGATTTGGTTGTTGAAACTACACACTGATTGTTACTTCTTTATAATAGTAAATACTATATGCAATGAATGTGCTGTTTATGCGATATACATGATTGTATGTATACATCGTATATATGGTATTTTGTACACATACATACAAGTGTAATTATAAAAATAGATTGTTCAATGATATATATCAGGATCTATAATGTATATAGTATCCATGACCTACCTTAATATATTTCTTTATGAAAATATTTGTGTGTAATGTTAAATATGAACCTTTTTGTTATTCATAGATATATGAATGCATATTTGGTAATTACATAAATACACTTTCGCTATCAGCTGGTTTTTTACTCATAAAAAATTGAAAAGTCAACCTTTTTGTTTTTTTTCAACTTTGGTTTGATTTCGGATTTATGAATAGAATATAATAGTGGCTGTTTGATGTGGGGGAGTGGTGTGGGGGGTGTTGGGTGGTGATTACTCATGAATAATTTTTCATTAGTAAGATTGAAGAATTTTATAGAATGAAAAATAAAATATAAATGAAAAAAAGAGAATATTGGCAGGTGGGTGCGGGGGTGTTAAAAGAGTATAAAAAGTGTTGTATAATTAGCGTCATTCGTTAACACTGATCAACATTTTTGAACTGAATTAAACTGATTTTTTCATATGCTCTTTTAACCATCTATCACACTATCCTACGCATCAAACTGTAACTATTATATTTTTTTCATAAATCCGAAGTTGAATGGAACTTTTTGAGACTATAATCATGAAGATTCATATATTTTTCGATTTTTAATGTTTAAAAAAACTAGCTGACCGCGAAAGTTTATAATTACCGAATATTTATCAATTACACTGCACTGCGATGGTTTTCCTCTAAAAAAAAATAAAATTGCAATTTTGATAGGTAACAGCTCTCAAGCAAATATCCTTTTAGATACCACAATATCTATATTTGAAGAATTTATCATTCATTTACTACGTTACCACTATTATAAGTGCAAAATTCAGTTTGATCGTGATCAAAATTTTTCTTCTGCTTTGCTATGACTTTCTTAGATATTTTTATACATAATTTGCATATTAATATTATACTTTATAAATCATATATAGTAATATATTTAATTTTAAAATTTTTAAATTTGAAAACTGTCTTCCAACTTTGGTTAAACTTAAACTGGATGTACAGTATTGTTCACAACTACTTTTACACGGCATTTAATTTCTAATCAATTAATAATTGGAAATGCATCCTCGAAACATTATAAATCCATAAATTTGTTTAGTGTATACATATATAATTATAATAATAAATAATTAAATATAATATCAACTATTAAAATATTAAAATATTGTATAATTTCAACTGTATTAAAAGACGATTGATAATTCATCGCTTTTTTGTCCGAATTCATTAGGTTCATTTAAGTTCAAAACAAAGTTACATATATTTTATAGAAAAAAACAGAATTAAAAATACATGTAATTTTAAAACTTTTGTTCAAAAAAAATGCTGTATATAAATATTTACGACTAATAGTGCAAATACTAAATGTCAAAGGCTTTTCAAATTTCTGATAATATATTCTAAAGTATAGGCAGGTCAGATTAACTTCCTATTTTTTGCCAACTCCATGACCGCACCATGCAGAACTGACCAGTTCTTGCACTTTTTAAATGAATGGTTTAAGTTTTAAAATTTGGTTTAAGAATGATATTAAATAGTTGAGCTATCAATTTAATAGGAATGTTAAAATACAAAGGTAAATTTTGAATTCAAAAATCAAATAAGCAATTATAATTTACTGTACGTAAACCTATTCCACGTTATTTTCAAACATAATTTTTTGAATCACTACTGAAGATATTTTGATAATACGGATCTCCAAAATATTTCTAGGACTAGAATTATAGGCCCATTCTACTTAATAATTTATTTTCAAACAAACATAAATGAAAAAAATTTGATTGCATTCAATCATAAAAATCCATTAATTCACAAATAATTTATTTTCGACTTCATGACATGTTGTTTATTATATTCTATACCTATATATATATAATATTTTTCAAGCTACAAATAATTATCAATTTTCATTGAATCTAATTAAATGTTCATCAGCGCTAGTATTTAGAATTTTTTGAGTACATACTTTATACCACACACAAAAAACATCAACGAAATAAAATTTTAAAATTTTGAAATAAATATTTTTAAGCTTTCTGTTTTTAAAAGATATTGTAAATAATTTAAAATTCATTATCCTCAAGATTTAGAAAAATATACATATTTGTAAATTATGTTCCATATTAATTTGAAAATATCAATTTTTATCTAGTTATAAAAAAAATTGACTCAGTCTATAAAAAAATTTGGTAATTCACAAAACACCTGATTTTTAAATTTCTATATTATGATCATAAATCAGAATAATACTTTATTTTTTCAGAAATCCTAAGGCTCAAACATTAAAAAAGACATTCTTTAAAAATTTCAAGAAGAAATTCAATTCACGGGATATGATAATATATAATCGTATCTTGCATTCATAAGTCAATGAACTCAAAAACATAACAAAATAAAACCATAATATATCCATATGTATACATATATTATGTATAATCAAAGATACTATATACTATCGCAGATAAGAGTATCTGATCTGTGATACTATGTAAAAACATATTTATATGTATTTATATAGTATCTCTGGTATAATGCTACAGCAATTATAATGTATGCATACGTAAAAACCTCTGTTGCCAAATATTCTACAATGCTACATCAGAAAATAATGTAAACCTATACAAGTAATACATATAATCAAAGACCATATAAATGTATAGAGTACAGTACAAATGCTACAGTAATTATAATGTATGCATACGTCAAAACATCTGTTGCCAAATATTCTACAATGCTACATCAGAAAATAATGTAAACCTATACAAGTAATGCATATAATCAAAGACCATATAAATGTATAGAGTACAGTACAAATGCTACAGTAATTATAATGTATGCATACGTAAGAACCTCTGTTGCTAAATATTCTACAATCCTACATCAGAAAATAATGTAAACCTATACAGGTAATACATATAATCAAAGACCATATAAATGTATATATTTATATGGTCTTTGATATAAATGCAATTCTATATACGTATTTCAATTAGAAGTAGTAGTAGTAATTTATGTCAGATCATATAGCACGCGACAAGGCATATTAACATAACAATACATACATACAAGTTAAGGAATATTGGTTAATATTCCTTAAAAAAAAAAAGACTTAACTTTTATGATTAACGTCTTACTTTATTTCCATCAAAAATCGAACTGAACTTACAATTTGTTCTTAAGTCTAATTACAACTACGATACATACTTAAATTGATTTGTCATCAAGAAATTATAAGTAAAAAGAAATAAAAAAAAGCTTAATTATCGATTAATATTTTTTTGTTTAACTTTTACTTAAAAATCAAAAATATACCGGATGCGCGTGCATTTATGCACTTTTTTACCTTGCGCGTGCGTAAAATTGTTAACTAAGCTAAAAAAGAAAGCAATAAACTCTTATTATTGATTATTAACAAGTAAAGTTCGTTAACGTTTGTTAACTCCTCCCCCTTTAAAGATCCTCGTCCCGATGATTAGGCGTTTGAATTAGTGGGTTGTAGTCCTGTTGGAACGATAATGTCCTGTCCGTTTATTTTTGGAAGAATTATGAGATTTTGCCGATTTTTTCGCATTTTCCATATCAAAAATGTTGCAATTATTACTATAATTATTGTAATCGAACCTATGTTCGTACTACTAAGTATTTTATGTCCATCAAATATTATAATGTCGTCGATGTATACGTAGCATGTTTTCCCTATGTGTTCTCGTAATACATCGTCAATCATCCTTTGAAATATAGCTGGTGCATTTTTGAGTCTAAATGGTAATCTAGTAAATTCATACTTTCCATTCATTGTCGAAAATGCGGTTTTAGGAATATCTTCTTCTTTCATCTTTATCTGATGGAATCCAGATGTCAAATCAATAGTAGTAAAGTATTTAGAGGTACCAAGATTTGCTAATGTACTTGAAATGTCCGGTATAGGGTATGTATCAGGCACGGTTATTGCATTTAATCGTTTGTAATCAACTACCATTCTATATTTTTTGATACCTGAAGAGTCCATTTTCTTTTCAACTATCCATATCGGTGAGTTATAAGGACTTTTTGATGGCCTAATTATACCATCTTCTAAAAGCTTTTTTATTTGCGCTTCTACTTCAGACCTCATATTCATTGGATACGGATATGATTTTGTATATACAGGCTCATTCGTTGTAGTTTTTATTTCAGCTCTTACATTGGTATCAACTGTTTCTTCATCTTTCAGAGGTCCAAATAATGTTTTGAATTTTGTTACAAGTGATCGAACAATTTTTTTTATTTCTGTGCCTAAATGATTATCTCTAATTTCCATATTGTTGACCTGTGCAGACGCTTTTTCTTTTAATGGAATCTTGATGTTTTTTTCAATTATAAGAAAATTATTTTTTCTGTCTATGATAGCACCTAGTTGTTTTAAGCTATCATCTCCTAAAATTCCATCAAATGTTTTCAATCCAGGTAGTACAAAGAAGTCGAATTCCATATTTATTCCAATACTTTTGAAAAATTTGCCAGTAACCTTTTTGTCTATTTTGATGTCACCTCCAGCGGATTTTATAGTAAATGGTTTTTTTGTGAATTTCGCATTAGTTGCTAATGTTTGTTTGATAAAATTTTTATTCGCTCCGGTGTCAATTAAAAATTTTAATATTTTTCCATCTTTAATAACGTACTCTATGTATGGAACGCTAGATAGGCATCCGTCATAAAATTTACCTCTGAATTTTGTTCATCCGTGTTTTGTTCAGCTTCTTCGAAATCATCCCACTGTTGAATACACTCATCATATTCCTGGCTATCGTGTTGTGGTTCCATATGGTATAACCTTTGCTGTTTTCTAGCGTATCCTTCTGAGTCATTGTCCCGTTTCATTCCGTTAGTAGTATCTTTAATTTGAGGTCTGTTCATATAGTTTACCTGCTTTGATTGTGTAGAGTGATCAATTTCCATAGGAGTTGGAGGTTTTGGTTGCAATGGTCTTGGTGGAGGTCTGATGTTAGAAAGATGTTGTGTGCTGTAAATAAGATTTTTTTGGTGTAACGGTAGTGAATGTGGAGTTTGGTATCCTTTATATTGGTTCCGGTGATTCGCTGATACTTGATTGATAGGAGCAGTTACTTTGTTATTGAAATTTCCTTTATGCAGTGATATGTTACGATAGTTTAAATTCTGTACTTCTAAACAGAATGAATATGCTTCAGGTAACGTTTGTGGTCGTTGAATCATTAGCATTTTTGAAATTTCTCCATTCACTCCTCTGATAAATACATCGAGTGCCTTGTTTCTGTATGTTTCTATTAATACATTGATCGTGTCCTGACTATAGTCTTCTGTTTTCATTTTGTTCACGATCAATGAAAACTGGTGATTTACGTTTGCATAAAACTCATCCAGACTCATATTTCGTTGTGATAAATTACTTAATTGGTACTCTAATGTGCGCAGATCTCTCTTATCAGCATAATGCAGCGATAAACATTTTTTTATCGAGTTCCAGTCATCATCGAAAATGTTATATGAAACCAAAGCAGAATCTGCGTTTCCACGTATTTTCTGCCGTATGCTTTTCAGAATTGCACGATAAATGGGTTTATGACGCACAATCTCATAATCTTTTAGAATACTCTCGACATTATGGATCCAGGAAACGTATTGTACGGGGTTTCCTTCGAATGATTGTAATTCTTTCACGCTATCGGGTAATTTAGATATGTCTGAAAGATCTTGTTCAGTTGTAGGGGCTGCCAAGTTATTCTGGGTAATTGAATGAGTTGCCGTAAGCTGTTGTTCTAATTTTTGAAGTCTTAATTCTAGATTTTTTGTTATTTCGATTTGAGCATTAACAGCTCCAGTTAATTGCTTTATTGCTTCCTGGATTTGTTCTGTCGGTGTCATTTTTATTAATAGAAATTCCGATCTAACCGAAAATTTACTTATGATTTCTTGATGACTTACAAAAAAAAATATTTTATAGTTAATTGAATAGAATAAAATTTTATTTTGAATCGTCAATTTGTTAAAAATAATTTTTTCTTCACCTTACAAAATTATTTATATGCAAATGTTTAATTGGTTGAAATTTATTTAAAAAAATATGGTTTTATTTATTCTAAATATGTTAGGAACAATAATTATATATTATATTTTTTCTATTTTCTTCTAAATTACAATTTTCCTTTTTATAAATACAAATAGTTGAATATTTTTGTCAAATATTGTTAAGATTTTATAATAACATACAAAAAATGGGGATGATATGAAAGATAGGTTAAAACAATTTTATTTATTCACAAATATTTTATTATCAAATTACAATTTTTCTTAAAATAATTTTATAAATCTTACAAATCAGAAATAAAAAAAAAAAAATATATTTTATTTATCTCAAATTTGAAGTTTAATTTGAATCTTGGTTTTATATCAATTTATTTTCTCTATATATTTTGTTTTTCTCTTCTTCTTTTTTTTTTTATTTAAATAATTTATTTTCCACTTTCTATTGTATTTAAAATTCACTTTTTATTTGATTAATTTATTCGTTTTTGCTAAATAACTACTTACATGAAACAGTAAGAAAGATGAGATGAAACTGCATTATTTTTGTTCTGCTTCACGTAGATTTATTCAGCTTTGTAGTGGTCCAGTCGTGGGTGCTTCTCTAGTAGATGCGGACGAGTCGTATTTCTCCTTTTTGGGTAAAGGTGTTTATAATTGCCGATGCCCTACTAATGGTACGTGCTGCGTCACAACGTCTTCCTAGTTTTTCGTTCGATGAAAACTGCTATTGTTCTTACGGTGAATAGCACTCTATTTATAACAACTATACGTTTTTATGATTATAGTTGTTAAATTATTTTACACAAAATTTTATGTGAGACAACTATGTTCTTTTGTTTATAGTTGTTAAGTATAAGTTTTAATATTTCACAAAATTTTACTAAATACAACTATGTTCTCGTGGGTATAGTTGCAGTAACTTGCCTTTTATTTTTTTCACAAAATTTTCAATAAACACAACTATGTTCTCATGGGTATAGTTGCAGTAACTTATTTTTTATTTTTTCACAAAATTTTCAATAAACACAACTATGTTTTCATGGGTATAGTTGCAGTAACTTATTTTTTATTTTTTCACAAAATTTTCAATAAACACAACTATGTTCTCATGGGTATAGTTGCAGTATTTTGTGTAATTTTTTATTTTTCACCGAACTACTTGCACTTTTTTAACCACGACTTTTTATTGCTCGGGCGCCAGTTAAGGAATATTGGTTAATATTCCTTAAAAAAAAAAGACTTAACTTTTATGATTAACGTCTTACTTTATTTCCATCAAAAATCGAACTGAACTTACAATTTGTTCTTAAGTCTAATTACAACTACGATACATACTTAAATTGATTTGTCATCAAGAAATTATAAGTAAAAAGAAATAAAAAAAAGCTTAATTATCGATTAATATTTTTTTGTTTAACTTTTACTTAAAAATCAAAAATATACCGGATGCGCGTGCATTTATGCACTTTTTTACCTTGCGCGTGCGTAAAATTGTTAACTAAGCTAAAAAAGAAAGCAATAAACTCTTATTATTGATTATTAACAAGTAAAGTTCGTTAACGTTTGTTAACTTACATATATAAAAATACATGAAATATGAAATACCTCCTTTCTCAAGTCATTCATCTATTAAATACGACGATCAACTCAATACAATAAAAAAAAATTTGAAACAGCCCTATTGTCAATTGTTGTATTCTAAAGCATTTGCGTATAAAATATCCATTTATTTTTACTTATTCAAGTATAATATCATATCAAGGGTGCGTTCATAAACGTTACTATAGTTAACTATAGTTATCATTTGTCGTTCAAAATGGTAGTGGCATAGTAAAACATAATAAAACATAGTAAAACTACCAACATGAATTTTTAGCGTTCATAAACATCTGTAGTAAAGTAAATTTTTAACTATTTGATGTCAAAAATTAACCCTGCTCGAGAGCATGGTTAACGATAGTAACGATAGTAAGCCTTTAAGTGGTAATGACATTGACAATAAAAAATCGTTTGTCATTTCATTTTTTGTTGTGAATTGTGAAAATTTCAATTTAATTTATTTGAAATTAATTAATTTTGTTTTAAACTTCATTTTTAAAAAATAATTAATTTTTGACAAACAAAAAATATAATAATTATAATATGTAAAAATTTTTTAAACTTGACTTGACAGCTGAATGATAATTTATTGCTACTACTATGGTAAAAATCGCGTTCAAAAACTACTTGAAGTTAACATAACTATGAGCCCGTATATACCGCAGTACCAGACCAAACTTTGTCGGACCAAATTTGATATTAATTAAGTACAAGATCAAGTGTATATACCAGTATACTAAAATAAAGAAGAAGAGTTAAATTGACATTTGAGAATTACAAATTTAAATTAGGAAGTTTGTAGTTTTTTTGGATTCTGATAACATTGTTAAATGGATAATTATAATAAAAAATTCATAAAATTATATTTATATAAAAGAAAAAGAAAGTTGAATGATTTTAATTCAATAATTAATAACAACATACAGAAACAACGAAGAATTTTTGAAATGAGAAAAAGGTGAAATATACGTTTTGTTCACAACTATGTAACCAGTCTAATATTTTAAATTTTTAAACTCCATCTTTCACCCATATTCGATATTTATTTAAAATAATGTTCAAAATATTCACTTTTTCAAACTACAGTTCTTGTTCTTTACTTTATCAGGTTAGTTAATGTAATGTTTTGATGTTTTGACCATAAACGTCATTTATTTGGTTTGGTATTGGTGTAACCAAGTGTATATACCATTCAGGTCTTACCATACCAGAATGGTCGGTTCGACCAAAATAGGTAGTACCAAAAATTGGGTGTACCAAGTATATATGCCGTGGACCAAAACCAGTTTTGGTTCGGTCTGGTACTGCGGTATATACGGGCTCTATGGCTGTAGTATAACATAACTTTGCTTAAACTATACTACACCATGACTATGGTTAAAGTAATGTTCATGAACGCAACCCAAATAAATGATGGTACCACTCAAAACCATATAAAATTTAGTAAACCAGTCATGCAACTCACAAACTAATTCTTCTATATAAATATTCTTATTTTTCTCTCATATTTACATCCCTCCTGAATTATAAACTTTCGCTCTTTTTCGATATTGTTTCGAAAAACTTTTTCGATCTTTATTTTTGGCAAACATACAAACATTTAAATAAAAAAAATGAAATGGTTCATCTAGTACAAATATAATACAGTCCTACTAGATAGAAACCGAGATAATAGCGAAGAACCGATTTTTGTGACTTTTGACCTTCAATAACTCACGACTCAAACACGAGATTTTATGAGACTTTTGAAACAACTTGTAGAATGCCAAAATAAAGGTGTATGCAAGTTTCCAGCTTATTATCTCTCATTCTGAGATTTACCCATTTTCTTTCCTTATTTGACTGGACTAAATTTACATTTTACTTACCAAATATGTATATTTATTTTATATGTGATTTTACTTACTAGGTACGTTGACCGTTAACGTTCACTATTTATGAATTAATATTTTGTACATTTAAACAGTTATTAAAAAAATTGAGAGGATATTCATATAAAAAAACACAATTTTATTAAAATCACGAAATAAATTATTTTCATTTCATTATTAAAAAAATTATTTGCATTAAAGAATAAAATTATAAATAGGTAAAATAAATATTTAGGTACTATATGTATGTACAATGTTCATCTTATAGATTTGACTTTTTTTTTAACAAATTCTTAAGAGCATGTCCTCCTGAAATCAAAAATTAAAATTGAAAACTCACACGACGAAAATATCTAACAAATACATTCAAAGAATATTTTTATCGTTGTGTTAGTTTACTTTCTGTTGTTATTTTTTTTTTTCATTTATTTTACACTAACCTTCTTTTATTTTGTTTTGTAAAAATATGAAATGCGCAACTAATAAAAAAAAAAAAAATTCAATTCTTAATATTATATGAGGACCGAAGGCAGAAAAAGCAAAAAAAAAATTTATAAAAAAAAGTACACGTCATAACAAAACAACATAGTGTACATAATAATAATTATTGAAAACAAAATTATATATTACACTTTCAAAAAACTACATGTATACACTATACAGTACAAAAAATGTTCATGCAATATACAATATTCATTATGTTACTCTAACTACTTTATTCGCAACGATAAAGCATTGTATTGTACAAATGGTTGTTTTTTTTTTTTTTTGTAATACATATTGTACATCATGATAGTATAAATACTTATACATAACTTATACTATATTATAACATAATTATACCTGGACCTATCCACTATCCTGCAAACAAAATTATACTACCATATTACTGAGTTACAAACCTGTATTGATAATTTTTAAATGATATTTGAAATACAAGATATAAACATTATTGTGTATATAATTGCGTATATCATGTAATGAATATACTATATATATACTATATATATACTAATATACATATAACATATACATATATTCATACAATATAAATATCATTAGATTACTCCTTACTCCAGCTATTTTATTCTTAGTGCTTATTATACACATATACAATATACAATATTGTACATCATAATAGCAGGTAGCTTCTTTGCAATGCTTTGCTATGTTGGCTATGCCATGTTTTTTTTTGTTTGGTTTTTTATTTATATTTTTTTCTTCTATTTTCGGCGTTCGTATGATAGCAATTGGAAGCATTTTTTTTGTTGTTTATTGAATATGTACCACTCACACATATATAATATTTTTATTCATATAAAATGAATAAACGTATCGGTGAAAAATTGATATATTTAGAGCCAAGAGTTATGCAAAACATTTTTATTATCTGTGACAAAATTTTTGTGAAAAATAGGAATTTTATATTACTAATTATTCTGAAATAATGTAAAAACTTTTATTTTTCTATTTCGAAATCGAAAAAAGAACATTCGAATTACCTTATATGAAAATTTCAGTATAATACGCAATCATCTACCCATGAAAAATTACATTTAAAATCTATACATTTTTTGTAAAAATCCTTCTCTCTTCAAAGCGTTCTACAGGACTAATAAGGACAAAAATCACTAAAGTGCTCCACTTAGTTCACTCTACACCCTTTGAATGATGTATGAAAAATTTTTTAGAAAAATACATGGTGTAGTTACGGAGAAAAAGTGTACCGTAGCACGTTGAAATTTGAAGAAAGCCTCGTCCTTATTATCCTGTACAGGAAAAACTAAAACCTTTTTGAAAAACTTGTTCCACTTAGTTCACTCTAGACCCATTGAGCTTTCATTTAAAACATATTTCATAAAAATTGGATAAAAAATGGCTGAGAAAACGTGTACCCAAATCACCCAAAATCAGTAAAATCAGAATAACCTGCTCTTAATGTCTGCGTTTTAATTATTGACTTGAAAATTTGAAAACATGTAGTCCCATTATTGGATAGATATGTAACATATGTATATTATACATCCTTTTCATCAGTTACATATATACAATAAATTATATATGTACCACATATTAAGGAAAAATTATGAAGTACTAAAACATATAATTAAATGAAGCATAAATTCAGAATAATACGAACCATCTGTAAATTATCCTTCTCATTTTAAACTGGCGCCAAATACCTATATACATACATGAAATACATGAATGATATACTAATTTTTTTTATTATTACAGATATTTATTTAAAAAAAAGTATGTATATACACTATTCGGTTCTAAATATGAACATAAATATGTATAAGAATGTCCTGTATATGTCCACCGCCCGAAATTTGTAGGCGTTTCATTTACAGGCGTTGTTAATGACTATATTTATTGCTACTTAAGTGGTTACACTTGTCAACAGTTTTTCACCTTATTTATGATAATAAGTATATAATTATATATATACAAACACATATGTATGTACATATATGCGTATGTATTCATACATTTGTAAAATATTTATTTATGTGCATACGCAATATGTAGTCATATCTACCTATATATTATTTAGATCAAATAACATATTTTTGTATTTTAAAAAAAAGGATTTTTTTTATTTCAATTTTAATTATGTTGAATACGAGAAATAATAGGCAAACATCATATTTCATAAATTAAAAAAAAATATTATTTAAAGGAGAATGAAGTTTTTCTAATATTTAATTCTCTGTTTTGTAAAATTTTAAAATTAGAAACAAACGCACATTTTTTTTGTATATTATATACGCGGATACGCGATACGAGTTTGTATAAATATAAAATAAAATCTGTTATGAATTTTTGGTTTGAAATAAGATTTTCATGCAAGAATTGTTATAGATATTGATATAGATAGGAATGAAAACCAAAACAACAAAAATAAAGTACTTAAATGAAAAAAAAATATTTTTTGTAATAATATTTCTAGTCGTTGTTTATTATTTATCTATAAGTATGTACATAAAAATCAAATGTGCGTCTACTTATATTCAAATAGAGATTTAGGTATATCTATATGATTCCAGAAGAGTAAAAGTAAAAAATATCTCAAGGAAATAACCGTCACTTTTAATTAAAATTTTAATGAAAAACTTGTGATTCATATGAACATACGAATAGTATAAATGTTGTTCTTTTTTATAGAATTTACTTATAAAATATAGGTTTTTGTTATATTTTACTATTCATATACGCATCTAATAAATAAAAATGTGTACACCAAATATTGGGTCATCCTATAAATTATACAATTTTTCTCACTTATGTAAGGAACAATAAGGGGATTCATTTCACGCCGAACGAACGAAAGCTTTGTAAAACTGCGAAAGTAAAATGCTTCGCAGTTTTTTAAATTTTATATTTCGTAGTTTCGTAGTTAATTTTTGGCATTTTTTAGAAATAAAAATTGGAATAGTTGGCATAGAACTTGAAGTACGTATGTATTAAATTTCAAATAAATAAAAATGGATATATTTTTAATTAAAACTATTAATAATTAACAATTTATCAAGTTAGTCAATTTAAAATATTTAATTTGACAAATTGCAATATGACAACTGAAATAAAAACAACTGCGAAAAAAATTTGTATGGTCGTTGATTTCAATAGAAATACGAAACTTGAAAACTGAAAAATTTAGTAAACTGAAAAATGAAATGAATCCCCTTAATCTTATCTTATAAATAAATTTGTTGCGTCTGTCTGTCTGTCTGTCTGTATGTATGTATGTTCCGGGTAATCTCGAAAACGGCTGAACCAATCTTGATGGAATTTTTTTTATCTTAAAGAGTGATTCCTCCCACAAATAATAGGCTACTTTTTTTTCAAATTTAATTATTTAAAACAATAAAAATTTGGATTAAACAGATGAAGGTCTGAAAAAAATCTATAAAATGTATGAAAAGCTTTTTCTTCTAAATAAACTGATAATCGTGGTTGATCGTGGCAATCGTGGTAATTGAATTACAAACTCAATAGAAATGACGTAATAACATAAAGCTTTACAAAGAGCTTCTTCGCTCGGGATTACCTTATTCTGTATATCGTGGTTCGTTTTATAGCTCTATGACAATGCGGACGAAGTCGCAGGCACACTCTAGTTTCTTATAAAATTAGACAATAAATTGGAATTATGTTCATGTGTCTTAGCTCTGCGCAGTGCAAAGTTCTGATACAATGACTATGTGCAGTAAGCTCATGGTAACAATAACAAGTATCAAGTATCCACCCACACTGATTAGAAAACATATGTTAGATTTATATTTGAAGGAGCAGGTTTTTCTCAAGTTCTTAGCTGTTGCGGTTCGATGAGAGTATAAAACTTCCGTGCAGCTAATAATAATTTATGAACGTAAACGTTTGTAAAGTAAAATCTGATTACTACGGCCCCAAGGCGTATAAATTAGCTTCGAAATCCTGAATTTGATCATTTGACTATTTGATCTACATCTCTATGGACTTGCATGGTTGGAGACTGAGTGTTTGCTTTTTGTTGATGCCATTCTAACGAAACGAAGCATTTTCAGATCGAATTGTAATTAGTGAGGAGAAATATTGGAAATTGCGTTATTTATTTTTCGTCAACAAACAATATATCGATACTTCTGCATTGTACGTGCAGAGACAACTTATAAACGTTTATAAGTTGTCTGTGGTACATGTAAATGAATCATTTTCGAAAACGATAAAAATTTATATTTAAGAATAGTTCCGATCAGTTTTTTATTACTAATTTTGTAAAAACCTAAATCAGAAAAAAAATCACATTATTCGTGGGATGACCCAGTATACTCGCAATCACAAGTAAAGATACCAAAGACGTTAAAGAGCTGTATATACGCACGGCTCATACAGTATGAATACAGGAAAATTTACTTATACATATTTATATGCATTCTTTTTTTAAATTTATTTTTATTTAAAAAATAAATAAATATAAAAGAGATGAAAGAAAATCTAAAAAAAAATACTAAAAACATAAACATCAACTAAAATTTATAATAGAAGTGATAAGTATATGTACATGTGTGTGTGCGTAATATGTATAATATGTAATATATAGAAACGTTAAAGAAAAAAAAGTTATGTATGTATTTTGTAATAAATTTTTTAATTTTTATTTACATTTTTATAATTTGTTTTGATTTTTCTTTTTTTTATTAATTTTTATTTGTTTTAATCTTATTACCTGAGTGCGTGTATGTCAAAATATTTATTTTATTAATTTTTTTATTCTTTTATCATTTTCATTGATTTTCAAACTTTAACTGTGCCTGGTAAAGTTTTCATGTCAATTATCTCATGTACGAGTATATCATGAATTTATGATCGGCCAAAACTTATTTTTAGACTTTCTTTATGTTATCTGCGCTCTACAGAATAATTGCCGATATTTGGCAACCAGTAATCAGACCAAAGAGTTCAGCATATCATTGGTGCGGTGCATATGGTCGCATTCAAAATCAGCAAACAATTTCTCGATCGATCATTTGTCTCCATAGAGTAAAATCCGAATGACATTATTTGCCAAGTGATAGTTAAATTTGGATGCGACATGTCATTTTGCTTTCAATTAAAAAGCTCAATATTTGATCTAAGCACACAGACGAGATTCAGATTTTTCCATTTTTACAGAAGATTAAAAAAGTTGTGTAACAAATCTTTACCTGTGTCCTCGAAAGATTTTGGGATTTATACTTCCCAAAAATCGTATGGATTTTTCAATAGCTGCACTCACATTGTATATAAGTAATATGTTATCCTACGAATTAATTGATTGACATAATTTAAATGAAAATTATGGACATCCATACGATAAAAGCAGAAGCCTGAAGTAAAAAAAAAAAAGAAAATTACAAAATAAAATAAAAATTATATTAACATATGTTTTTTGAATTTTATTTAAAAATATATTGAATTATTATAATTGTAATCAATTGATCATCAATTTGAATTAAAATGAAATTTAGGATAAACCGAAAAAATTACTTAATCTAAAAAGAAAATAAAACACCATCAGAAAAGATGTTCAGTATCACTAAGCTTTTTTGGTGATATTAACGATAAAATAAAAATAAAAAAAATAAAATAAAACACGAACTTTCTGATTTTAAATTTACACAAATTTTAATTTCCTTATCGTTACTATTTTACATTTAGATGGACAATTAAAAATGCCAACTATACAAATAACAATATTAAAGAACTATGTTAATTTTTTAAACTAGGAAAAATATACGCCGATGATATAACATCGATCGGCCAGCTCCACTCGAGATGAGATTGAATAAAGAATTGAACAGTCCTTCTCCTCTATGTTGGACGGTTCCTTTCTTCAAAAAAAAAGAAAAATCTGTAACGAGAAAAAAAGTGTGAAATGCATCGCGACTACACGACAAATTTCACAATGAAGTGAAATTTGTGTAATAACACTATCCTTTTTTCTTTGATCTTCCTAGATCTTTTAGTATGCTTCATTTCGAAGCATAGAAAGTTTATGCAATTGTTTGTATTGGTTGATAACCAACCAAATCTTTGTTCCTGAGTATCAATATACCCAAAACGAAATATGCAAGGAACGCATTTATTGTACCGGAGTACATGAAAGCAAGAAAATGATATCCTTTGTGATCATCAAGAAAGGATATCATCATCTTAGCAAATATTTGCATAGGATCGTGTGAATGCTAGGATTAACCGACACATGTGCATGCTTGTATCGCAAGATGCATTTGTTCTATACCAAGCAACAATATGCTATAGGTATCATGATATAATTATGTGTATCTGGTACAAAGCAACTGTATGCTAAGTACATCGAGATTCATATACCAAGCAACTATATGCTATAGGTATTACGATATACAAGTATATTTGTATCTTGTACAAAGCAACTGTATGCTAAGTACATCGAGATTCATATACCAAGCAACTATATGCTATAGGTATTACTTGATGTGTGTTGTGAATTACACAATTATGTTCTTAGGTTTATATCAATAAAAACCTAATCAAATATTTGTGCTGCCATAAAACTATGGTTCTAAGACCAAGACAAAGAATCGCGAAAGATGTTACTGCATTCAATCGTATCATATTTGAACCAATGTTCGGAATGAGGAATGATACGATATGATATTTAACATGCCCCCCGCCTTGAAGGGACTTCAAAAGAGTCTACATTTCTCTCAATGAAAAGGCTTGCAAATGTTGTTGGTTGATTGGCGTAACACTTCGTTCTGAGTCTGAACATCGACTACTCGAATGTAGCCATCGGAACCTGGAATAGTCTGTACGACTTTGTCTACTAACCAATTTCTTGGAGGCAAATTTTCATTCTTCAAAACAACGATTGCTCCAATCTCGATATGTTTCGCTGGAGTTTTCAATTTTGTCCTTTGTTGAAGAGTGGTTAAATATCTCTTCCAGAAATTTACAACTTTCTATGAGTTGCCAGCGAGAAGAATGATTGAGTTTGCAATGAGTTCGATCTGGTTCGATGATGACCCAAGCAGAAACAGTGTTAAGTATCAATGCTACTTCTTGATAGAGAGTGTTTCTTGACGTTTCCGATAAATTAATAAATCTGTTTCTAAACTGACGAAAATTGAGAGTATCGTTTCTGCAAAGAGACAGTTTCTTCTGAATGTTGCCAAACTGTTTGCGTAATGCAACATTCAATCCTAATATGCGTTCAAAATATTTAGAGAATGTAACGTAACTTAGAAGAAAAGACAATTTAGACTCAATTTTGGAACAACTGTTATTGTAAAATGCCAGTTTTATATATCAATCATGGCAACTGCGATACATGTTTCTATTTCGACACTGAATTCAAAATTGTTGCCGAAAGATCATTGTGTATACATAATTTATGCATTTTAGAAACAAATGTTCGAAGATTTTCGTAAGCAATTAGTAATATTGTATCAATACAGTTGCCATATAGTTAAAATACTTTAAACCTTTGTATTAGTTTCGAAAGGAAAAGAGTAACATTTCAGGAAAATAATACAAAACTGTTTCCAAAATGATGCAGTCATAGAAACTGCCACGACTGCTCAACGAATTTTAAACAGTTTACGATCATTAACGAATAAGAAACAATACTAGACTGTTACCATCGTAGTTAAAAGGTAGCAGCTGTCAAATTTTTATGTGCAGTTAATAACAGTTCATTCACTGCCATCAAAGATGAAAAAAAGTCCACTGATTATTAAATGTATAGAGTTAAAGCTCCTACATGTAAATGTATTGTGTGTAGGTAATCAACTTGATAAAGGTGTGTGATCGAAGTAGAAGGATTGGATGTTTGGCATCGAATTCTACTTCGGAAAATTCTAGGCGGTAGCCAAATCTTAATAGACCTTGATCGTCAAGAGATGGACTTAGAGAAGATAGTTGACTGTCTTTATCAATAACGTTGTTTCTTCGCAATTTTGATATTTCCTTGTCGAAAGCAAGGTGCTATATCGTATTGATTATGTTGATCCCACTCGGTTAACTCAACTAATTGAAGTTCTTTCGAAGGAAACTGTGTGGATTTGTTCCTGCGTTTTGTTATAAATCGAACTATATAGGCGAATACCCATATAGTTCTTTGATATGAAGTGATGTACCTAAATGTTGAAAGCAAATCGGAATTCTCAACGAGTGTGAGAATTTGTCTTGTCTTCTTCCTTTCAAGCGAAACGGGCTCAGCCAATTGAGTCTTGGACCATGATAACTCGCTCGACTGGAGAATGTTAGGGCCATTAAACCACAAATGAATGTTCAGGAGCTGATCAGGACGAGCTCCACATGAAAATATGTCGACAGAATTATTTCGAGATCGAACATGTTTTCAACTAATGCTATACCCTTGTGATGTTGTCTAGATTCTGCTGACTCTGTGTGATACGAAGACGTTCCATGTTGAAGGGGAAACTTCTATCCATACTAATGTCATGGAAGAATCCGACAGCAATAGATACCTGAAATCTCAATTTACAGACATTCGATGATCTTCTCAACTACATCTACCAACAGATGAGCGACACAAAGTTCGAGTCGAAATGAATTTTGAGTCTTGGCAAATTCGAGATTTGGAACAGAGTAAACTTGCTCTAATTTGGCCTGAACCGTCTGTGGATCGGATGTAGATGCACCCACCATAGGTTGCGTGACTAGCATCCGCGAAACCACGAATTTCTGTTTTTAAGGTTTTATTGAGCATGACAAAACGTTCGATTTTAATCTCGATTATAGTTTCCAAATTTGATAACAATTTTAACCACCTACCATGTAGTTCTGACCGTACAGATTTGCTCCAATCCAATTTCAATTTATAAGTTTCTTGCATTATTATCTTTGCATTGACAATGATAGGATTCAGCAGACCAAGTGGATCGAATCGAGAAACTATGATGATCGAGAAAAATCGATCTTGGTAATTCGACTTCAAATTTTTGTCTTATTCGACTTGAAACTAAAATAATCAGAGAGTGAATGCCATATCATCCCAAGTGTTTTAGTTATCGATGTCATCGATGATGTTTCTGTCTTGGTAAAGATTTTGTTTGATTTTCGCTAATAAATCTTTCGAATTGGAGTACAATTTGTGAAGGTGTATGCCTGCACTTTTCAACATTGTTACTGGTTCGCTTCTAATTTTGTCAATTTCTTCCAAATAATTGCTTCCTGTTAGAACATCATCAACATAGACGTCTCCTCCTAGTACAGACGAAGCAATCGGGAAGGTATATCTATTATCAATACTTGGTTGTTTGATGCATCTGGTAGCCAAAAAGGGTGCTGAGGACGTACAGTACACGGCCGTGTTCAGCAAGTAAATTCTGATTCCCCCTGAATTTTCTCGCAGTATATATTGCAGGGGAGTGTCATCAGGGTGTATAAGAATCTGACGGTGCATTTTTTACACGTGAGCCGCCAGTACAAAACAATGTTTCCTGAAACAACACAATATTGAGAATAGCTCGTCTTGGGCAACAGGACCGACCATTAAAATGTAATTAGGTATAGTTGAAGTTTTGCATGATGCATCAAATACCACTTTAGGGCTGTGTTTGGAAACGTCGTTTGCAAGCAGACTGCATTCGCAGTTTGTTTAGTAATGCAGATAACAACTATTATTGTATTGCGATTCTACTTGATCGTCAAAAGAAATAAGTTTGACAATAATCATTTTTTTGACGATCATTCGATATTTCCGAATTATTGCTGTACACCATGATAAGGCATGTGATGCCTCTTTTGTACATTTTGTTCTTGATTCAACAATTCCATATGGTGTAAAAATATCGAATATTCCACGTTAATATAACATATATGACGTTTAGTGTAAGTAAACATCAACATTATATATCATTGGATAAACTATTTTCGACAGATTAGATTGATAATCACATGCTTATGCAAAATTCTTGATAGTACATAGTAAAAATCCAGTTTTTAAAATGGATTAGAAGAAGCTCGACAGAAACACAGAGAATCTTTCTCTTCTTTCTTTCAACTTTCTTCAACAAAAAATTAGTAGATAAATGATGTCAAGTGGAGGAGTTGGACTTATAGTTTGACGAATAGGTCACGTAACATTATTGTTTCGAACCCGAATAAGAGTATGCCTATGGATTAATTTCATAAGAAATTTCACATGCAATTGAAATCTAAAGATGTTGCTTCTTCTTCTGATGATGATTTTCATGTTTTAGAGATTTCATTTTTATCAATTTTGGGTTAGCGTAATGAACCTCAGAACACAGCACCTAATTTTATATTGCGCTTCGACCCAACTATTTTCGTAACTATCTACATGTAACTCATAAAAAGATTTGAAACTCTGGGAGAGCATACGCTTTACAATATTGTTTCGCCCTCGTTAAGGTCGCTATTGTTCATTGAACATAGCCCAAGTCATACTAAAGATGATTAAACGACCATCTTTCAGATCGCTTCTACTATCATAAATCTGTTTTAGAAGTTTTGCAAAATTACAGTCTTACGATAATTCTTCGTCGTCGTCGTTAATCGTCATATGCAACATTTTGATGACATTCAAAATTCAATGATTCACTTATTCAGTGTTGATTTTGAAGACAATGATCTCGTGACGATGACTCTTTACTATCATCTTTCCTGATCGAAGGTTCAATGTTCACGTATGATTGATTATTGATATGACACACATTTGTCTCCTCCACACATGAGTTTGTTTGACATGACTGTAAATGTATAAAATCTATGTACGAGATAAACAAATAATTTAACACAGAAAATCGTTATTCCCCAAACTATACATTTGATTTTTATTAAGAAAACTCTTGGGAAACTTTCATATACGTGTTCGTGTAATCACCATCCAGAAGTATTTTCTCGAAAACTGAATAAATCTCAGACTGAACTGAATGTAGGTTGTGTTTTCGCGACATAAGTTCAGCTGCAGTTCTGACTGTGAATCAAATTGGTGCAAATAAGAACTGTAAAGAAGCAGTTCATTCAGTTTCATATTTCATTCATTTTATTAATATCAATGACCACTCGCAGTGACAATTTGACAACTGCAAAAATCTGATCTAATACTTAGCAGAAGCAGTGCAGTATTACCATTGAAAACGAACATTTACTGTGCAGAAAACTGAAAAAACGCACTGCACGTTTAAACTGCAGCAAAAAAGGGCAGACTGAGAGCCAAAAACACAACCGTACTGTTCTTACTTCTATTTGATTGTTAAGCGTGCACGACGCAAGATGCAAAAAAACTCTCAAGGGACTGTAATAGTGTAAAATTGTATATACAAAGCGAGGGTAAATTATACACCACTATTTTAATGTAGTGTGTTTGAACATTAAATCTTTTGTCGTGTTTTCATACACTTCGCAAATTCACAACAATTTAGATGATTTGATCAGATGGATGATGATGTGTCTGTAATATGAAATACACAAAATGATCTAGCTTTGTTCTGAGCAGGATACAACTGAAATGCTGTCATCCTTACTCGCTTTCAAAACCAACAATTTTTCTTTAATAAACGAATATGTAAATACAAAATTGAATCTGAAATCGAGCTCGCTCTCATCTAATAATTCAATGTCTGTTTGGAGCTGCTCGAATTTCGTACGACAATTTTCTAAAATATTTATTTCGATACTTATCTGAATCCGAGACCAGTTTGCTCCTTCGGTCTCGATTAATTCAGCCAATCTAACCAGTTAGGTGTGGGTGATTCTGCTTGTGGCCTTCTTCGATTCAACGTCCGCCATTGTCACTTATAATTTCACAACAATTTATAAGTTAAATGATTCACAATTGTAAAAATGTTAGTAGAATGGAGACCAACAGAATTAGCACAGAATCACCACATAAAAAGTCACAATTATAATTTCAATTAAAAAGTTGTAATTATAGAAAAGTTACAAAGACACCCAAAATAAATCAAATTTTATTTGTTATTTTCAGTCCACAGCTATTAGAATGAAATTTTTTCTTTTTCAATAATTGTCAACCACTTAAATAAAACGAATTTTTATTTCTTCTAAGATTTAAAAAAAACCTTTCACTTGATAGATTGAATTTCACTTGTTCATTATAGTTAAATCAATATATTTAACAATTCACAATTTCTTTTTCTCATTTTTCTTTTCAAAAACATAATTATTAACTACAAAATGTTTAGATATAATTTTACATTGTGCTTAATCCACTGAGAGCTAGATTAGCAATTATCACTAGGAACACTTTTGATATCTACCGTACGCGGTTTATCGTTTAGAAAGTTGTTCAATTAAAGTTGTGATTTAAATTCAATTTAAAATCACAATCCGGCTCGAAGGACCAATGTTCAGTATCACTAAGCTTTTTTGGTGATATTAACGATAAAATAAAAATAAAAAAAATAAAATAAAACACGAACTTTCTGATTTTAAATTTACACAAATTTTAATTTCCTTATCGTTACTATTTTACATTTAGATGGACAATTAAAAATGCCAACTATACAAATAACAATATTAAAGAACTATGTTAATTTTTTAAACTAGGAAAAATATACGCCGATGATATAACATCGATCGGCCAGCTCCACTCGAGATGAGATTGAATAAAGAATTGAACAGTCCTTCTCCTCTATGTTGGACGGTTCCTTTCTTCAAAAAAAAAGAAAAATCTGTAACGAGAAAAAAAGTGTGAAATGCATCGCGAC
Source organism: Villa cingulata (assembly GCA_951394055.1). NCBI lineage: Eukaryota > Metazoa > Arthropoda > Insecta > Diptera > Bombyliidae > Villa > Villa cingulata. Next base: position 1,228,303 of record OX596025.1, read on the forward strand.
TACACGACAAATTTCACAATGAAGTGAAATTTGTGTAATAACACTATCCTTTTTTCTTTGATCTTCCTAGATCTTTTAGTATGCTTCATTTCGAAGCATAGAAAGTTTATGCAATTGTTTGTATTGGTTGATAACCAACCAAATCTTTGTTCCTGAGTATCAATATACCCAAAACGAAATATGCAAGGAACGCATTTATTGTACCGGAGTACATGAAAGCAAGAAAATGATATCCTTTGTGATCATCAAGAAAGGATATCATCATCTTAGCAAATATTTGCATAGGATCGTGTGAATGCTAGGATTAACCGACACATGTGCATGCTTGTATCGCAAGATGCATTTGTTCTATACCAAGCAACAATATGCTATAGGTATCATGATATAATTATGTGTATCTGGTACAAAGCAACTGTATGCTAAGTACATCGAGATTCATATACCAAGCAACTATATGCTATAGGTATTACGAGATATGTTTGTATCTTGTACAAAGCAACTGTATGCTAAGTACATCGAGATTCATATACCAAGCAACTATATGCTATAGGTATTACGATATACAAGTATATTTGTATCTTGTACAAAGCAACTGTATGCTAAGTACATCGAGATTCATATACCAAGCAACTATATGCTATAGGTATTACTTGATGTGTGTTGTGAATTACACAATTATGTTCTTAGGTTTATATCAATAAAAACCTAATCAAATATTTGTGCTGCCATAAAACTATGGTTCTAAGACCAAGACAAAGAATCGCGAAAGATGTTACTGCATTCAATCGTATCATATTTGAACCAATGTTCGGAATGAGGAATGATACGATATGATATTTAACAAAAGAATTTTCGAATATTTAATATATAATCAAATTTAACATGTTTAACATATCATTTGATTTGTTTAAAAAATTTCTCTTAACTTAATTTAATCAAAATGATAATTTGTAAATTTGAATATCAAAAATCTAGGTAAATTAATGTCGTACATTATAAAAAATCATCACATTGATAATTTTATTTTAACATTTAATAAATTTATAGATGAAAATTAATTTGTAGAATATTTTCATTATGATATTTTGTTGTATTTATGTCAAAAAAATTTTATATTGTGCATATGAGAAATATGTTTATTTATTTTTTTTTTAAATTCTTTTTTATCTGGTTTTGATTTAAAAGTACCTATATAAATAATTAATATAATGTACATATACGTTGCCTACATATTAGATGCTATACAAATTTAAATTTATATTTGTGTGTAAAATACAATTTTTTATGATATTTTAATTATTTTCGAATGGTTATTGACCGTAAAAATAAAATTTCAGATTAATTTAAATGTTAATTTTAATTGAAATTTTGATAAATTTTTATGTGTATCTATATTAAAAAAATGATATGAAAATATGTATGTAATATGTGATTCAATATATATTTGCTCTTGTGAACCACCAGTGATCGTAGTTCTATCGCCATTGCAAATAACAGATAGAAGAATCTACCCACCTGCTCGGTGTCAAGAGTAACTTGACCGGAATTTAACAAGAAAAAAACCTTGACACTTATCGGTAGAAACCGACGAGATATCGTTATAGTCATGGCGATCGTAACAGAACACTGACCTGCGGGAGAACACGTAGCTACGTTGGATCTACCGTTTATTATACACTGCAAAAGCTACAAGGACAATTCAGAGAAAGAAACTCTCTTACATTATCTTTGCAGGTGTCTGGTTCCAGCTTTGGCTAAAACTAAAACCAGACTAAAGACCTGAATGTGGTTAGCCAGGTTAGCCGTCACCGTCACCGCCATTTTTCAAATATATAAAATTAATATTAGTGAATATGATACGCTGTCGCCGTTTTTATGACGGTCAACTTTCTACTTTTGACGGTGACGGTGAGTACATAACCTAAATTCTAGTATATTTTTATGTGTTTATTAGCTGCTTTCGATTTGGCAATTTAAAGTACTTGCGAGTAGAAAAGGTAAATGTCTGTGCTAAACTATCTTCTCGCAACTATACTCATGAAAAATTTTTCAAGTAGCTGCAAATATAGATGTAAGTAGTCATGAATAATTTGTGTCGTTCGTTATAACAATCAAAGAATATAAAGCTAAAGTCAAGGCTTTGTAACAATTTATCGTAGACACATTTTTGTACTCGCAAGTACTTGAAATTGCCAAATCGAAAGCAGCTATTATGTTCAATTTATTCTACAGTGTTGCTTGATTGTGACGAGAAAAATAAAAAATATATAAAATTTAAAAATGGTTTTTGAAGAAAAGTTAATTTCTTGTGTTCAATTCAAGACGGTTTTGTTTTCATTTTGATGGTGACGGTAACGGCTAACCATATTCAGGCCTTAAAATATTTTGGTAAGCTTCTGCTCGATGACCTCGCGGATGTGGTCAGTCTTCGTGTAGGTATAGTTTTATCTACAACCTGTAAACAAGACGCAAATGGCTATAGTCTAGATCAGATCTAGAATTTAAATAATCACCACTTACAAGGAAGCTTTATGGTAACAAAACGACACGCAAAATTTTTATTCACTTTTTTATTTTCTTTATAAAAATATACAACACAAGCTAGTATTAAATTGAATTAAAACTACTTACCCAAAAATCGAGGATATAATTCTTCGAGTTTCCATGAACGTAGAATAGCTGCTAAATCTTGTTCGACAGGATTGGAGGATCCAGTTAGTTGATAATAATTTCCACTCTGATTTTGATTTAAATTTTCACTATCACTTATAAAAACTCCAGACGGTCCACTAGGTGGAAAACTATTTAAATTTGATGCACTTTCAAAAATAGAATTTATTGGAGGCAAATCAATTTTATTTTGCAAATTTTCACTAGAGCTCATTATATCTAAAAAATTAATACAAATCACTCTGCACCACACGAAATTAATAATAATAATAATTAATAATAATAATAGTATATTGGATTGGAGCTGAAGAACTGAACTCAACTACTTTTTAGTTAAATTTATTAAAAAATAGTGATTGTTCAAACGTATTTTTCAAAATACCGTTAATTTGTTTTAGACAATAGTGATAAGTAATACATGAGTTTTTTATGTTGTGAAATTTATAATTTGTTATAGTTATATCAACTATTATTTTAGTCGATTCACTAAAAAATAGTAATTGTTCTATTTCTAATTACCGAATTTTTCTAATTACCGTTACTTTGTTTTATGGAGTCGTCGCGATACGTATATATGAACATTGTACAGTTGAGGAATTTATAATTTTTTAGTTATATCAACTACTATTTTAGTTAACTTACTAAAATAATAGTAAAATTAGTAGAAATGATGATAATTCCATTTCTTCTCAAATATAGTTAAATTTTTGAGTTACTTTTTTTCTACTACATTATAACTATTTTAGCCAAACTTTTTGAAAATGAAATTAATTTCGCAATTTTCCAAATCAACTATTGAAAATTGTTGAATTTAACTAGAATATTTTTCTGGGTGTGGTAATTATTGTGTCTGTTTCAAGCAATTGATGAAAAAGACTGCAACTGCAACCAACCACCAGTGATCGTAGCATTTTACTACCACCATGGTACCATTAAAATGTATCACCAGTGAACATTTCTTCTGAAACTGAGGGAAAAATTATTCTTTCCATTAGAATTTCTTTACACGTAAAAATTATCTGTCTTTTACCACCGCACACCATTCACACTTTAATTCAACTTCTATATTAATCAAAGATTGAAAGTGTATAGCTTTCAACATTTCCTTTTTGTTCTTAAACTTTGCATTTTATTATTGAAATGAATAATAATTTAAAATAGGTATGCAAAATTTTTGGTTCACTACGACTGTATTTCGATCATATAATTTTAATAAGCAAACAACAAGAGGGCTATTATAGTACCATAACAATTCATAAATCATAATCGATTATCGAGATCATTTGAATTTTTAAAATTTTATATTGACGACATGTATCTAAATATGTATTTCATTATTATTAATATTCACATATAATTTTCATATTCAAAGAAATGTATAAAAATGTAATTCTCTAATTTAATAAATTTTCTTGTATGTAACACAGTTTCAAAATAAATGTACTACATGCACGCAGTGTAATGTACGTAATAATTTTCTGATTTATACAACATGACAATATAAGAATTTGTACATTTTTTTTGTGTTTCTTATATTTCAGATTTCAGTCATAATAAGAGTACTTTCTTGTACATTAAAACCATAACTTCATTTTTAAAAGAAAATTAGACTCCACCTAAAATTCAATACACACATTCAATACATAAGCGTATTACTTATATTTTAAATTTATAATTTTTATTTTTATTTTTTTATAAATTTTTTTTGTTTTTGTATATTTTGTAACAGTAAGAGTATTTTGAAAAAAATATATTATACATGGTTCCGCCCGCCTCAAAATCATCATCATTTAATATTATGTACATATGTATAGCCAATCAGTATTAATTATTCTATATTTCTAAAAATAGATCCTTTTATTTATCATTAATTTTCTCGTATATAGTATATGGAAAGTTTATATACATATATGTATATATATTTATATTACATATTCTTGTAAGTATATGTAAATATGTAATCTGCTTATATATTCGTAAGTGCATATGTATATGATAAATATACATATGCATATGTAAGCTAGGAAAATGTAAAAAAAACTGATTTGTTTCTGTTTTTGATCGACACACATATGGAAATGATCTGGCTACTATATATGCTACATGCTACTTTGTTGTTTTACTGATGATGATATTGTAAAAAAAAAAAATACTTAAAAATGCAATCCCCTAAAAAAATGTTCTTGATGGTTTTTTTTTTGTAAGTCAAAAATTGTTGGAACATCAAAAGTACTTGATTTTAATTTTAGTAGTCATTTGATTATCGGGTTCTGTTACTTGTGTACTAAGTACTAACACTATACCATCACATTTACTGATTGCGATGTTGTATAGCTGTGGGTATACGAAATTTTTTTAGTTTATTTCTTTTTTTTCATTATTCCATATACCTATATTTATATAGTAATTGGTTAAATATACCAATTATCCTTAATTAAGTATAGAATATTTTTGTGTTTGTTTATATAATTATGGTGCAGTGAATTTGTATAGTTAGGTATTTTGTTTTGCGCTAATTTAATTATAATAAAATAGGCAAAACATTAATTGACAAAAAATAAAAAAAAATGAAGAAAAGATAATACAATTTCACAATAAAAATGAAAATATTTACAAACAGAAATAAAATAAACACTTACACACACATTTATTTTTTTACTTTGTTTTAAAAAAAAAGGGAACAATTTTTTTATAATGCGTTTTGAAATTTATAAATAATGTCATCGTTTATTATAAGATAGTAAATAACGTATGTGGTATGTGATTGCGCTTAATTAAAAAATATTGTCGAATGAATATAAGACAGCAAATCATATGTATTTATGTACATATAATCGTATTATTTATGTACGTACGTACATGTGTAATTATGTATGTGTACACTTTGCAGACTTGCATAATAAAATGAAATTGTGAAAAATTTAATTATATAATAAGTATACACGCGATGCGATATACACGCGACAAGAACGTTAATTCAATTATATGCGCTAATTGATAATTAAGTGCGCTAAAATTTAAATGTTAATTAGAAAAAATTAAAATAAAAAACAAAAACACACACATACAATTATATAGATAAACGATAACATAAAAGTTAAATTGTTCTTCTTTTATTATTATTTTATTTCTTATATATACAGTTAATTTGATTTGATTTGAAAAATTTTTTTTCTTAAAAAAAAGGGGATTTAAATGAATTGAAATACACAAAAAAATTGAAAAAAAAAAGTAAAATAAAAACGAAACCAAAAAAAGGAAAACAAAAAATAATTATTTTATCATTTACATTAAACGCACACATATTATAGAAATAATGTTAAATTATCATCATCAAAATTGCATTGATAATAATGACACGATCACAACGAATCGACGAAATAATTTACATCAACAAGTAACTACGACTACGACAACGACGACAGTTAATATTGATGATGAAACTGCTGCTGTCGGTGGTGGTAATACTGGTACACCATCATCATCAGTATCATATTTTTATAATTCATCGACAAATAATCCGAATTGTAATATTAGCACGAACAGTAATAATAATAGTAGTATTAACGTTGGTAGTAATTGTATTGATACTACAACTGGTAGTAGTATACAAAATTCTTTAAATTTAAATCATCATCAGTCACATCGTAATAATAATACTAATAGTAATAGTGTTAATAATAATTTTGGTAATAATCGTCATCATCATCATCACCATCAGCATCAGATCCAAAATCATCATCATCAGCAACATCTGCAGAATAATAATCAATCGAATACGACGACGGCCACGGCGACGGTAACGGAAAATTCATTAATTACAAATAATGAACATTTTTGTAAATATCCTTTAAATGGATATTCAGCATCAGCTGGAGCAATACAATCGTGTAATATTAACAATAATAATAATAGCAACAACAATAGAAATAATAGTAATAATAATAATAATAATCATAACGAAAATAAAATTTTAAACAGTGATCTACATAGTATTAATAACGATGATAATACTGATAGCAATTATTTAATGCATAAAGATTCAGAAAATGTTAAAAGATTTTCAGTTGATAATCTTTTACAATTGGCAGCTGAATGTACAAATAATTTATGTCGAAATGATCGTTATGATACAAAATTAATAAGTGAGTATAAATTCGTATTCCGCATAACAGATAACACACATCTATTCATATATATGAGGCGTGAAGTGATATCAATTTTTTTAACAACTTTTTGAATTATTTTTAATTTTGAAGAAAAAAAAAATATTTTGAAGTTTTCCTTATCGATATTCGTGGAAGTATTATTTTCTCAAAATTGGAAAAATGTTTCCTAAATTTTTTTACTTAAAAAGTGTTTTAATTTTTTATTTAAAAATGTTATCGATTTTACATTATTTCCTTATACTACACTTTATACAACATGATGTTGATAAATTTGTAGAATTTTCTAAGCAAGTGCGTTCGTTATTATCTCAAGGGACTATGCGGGATATGAGGAAAAATTAAAAGGAAAACTGTACCAAACAAAAAATGGAAAAAAAAACATTAAAATTATTTTGACACAAGACGCAAGTGTATCTTAATATTTATTGCGCGACATAAAAAACAAAAACTAATAAACCATATTTGAATTTCAAATAAAGAACAAAAAATCCCAAAGTGTGAACTGCTTTTAAACTCTTTTATTATAATGGGATTGAGAATAATTTTTTAATGGTACCTACAAATTTAATATTTGAATACTTGTACATACATCATACCCATTTATACTTTTTCATTTCTCATTTCTTTATATAAATATACGTTTCTAAATGTCTTGAATTTTTATAGCGTTTTCGAATGGTGAAAATTTGAAAAAAAAAAATTTCCAAAATATTGAAAATTTCCAAAATATTTTTGAGAATCGACGCAAAAATTTTCCATAATGTCTTGTCTTTATAAAACTTTGTAATAGCACTAGAGTCCTATAGCAGTAATAGTAATAGTAAAATTATTTGTAAAATTTTGAGATGGAGATATGTACATAAGTTTTCATTTTATAGGGAACAATGATAGGCGCATATAAACAGGGATAGGGGAGCTTAGGGAACAATGAAATTAATTGTTGTAATCATCATTTTTTTTAACTCAAAAATTTTTTAATAAATTTTCATTATATTTCTATCTATACAACAAAATATAAAATTTGTATACAATATGCGAGTACCTTATGTCGTCCTCCAAGTATGTATATTTCAAGGGTGAAAATTTAAATTCTAAACTATTTTCCATATGCCATTAAAATAATGTAAAAACAAAAACAAAAAATTAATAACTTAATTAATGTAAGAAATTAAAAAAGAAAATACATACTTACATTTTTTATGACCTATACATGCATGTATAATTGTTCATTTATGTAAATACCTTTCTGGCGGCTATTATATGTACTTTCTATGTAAAATATTACAAATGAGCGAACGAATATGTACAAAAGTGTATTACGGTATTACTTTTCAATATTTTTTTCTTTCCAATAAAAATATTTATTTCCTTATATGCTTATATTCTTAAAAGAAAAACATTTTTTTTTTAATTATTGAAAATTCTAAGAAAATTTCATGAAAGAAAAATTCTTTTAAGCGTTAACATGTGTATCTGAATGACTTACTATTTGCTGCCTGAAAATGTACTTGTATGTATGGTATATCGTAGGATTTAAATTGCCTTGTTACATCATTAAAATGATTTTTATTTAATTTTTTATTTTATTACCTTATAAAATTTGTCTATCGTTTTTCTTTTATTTAATTTAATGTTTTTTTTTATTTTTTGTTTTTTGTATATAATATTGAAGCATGTAGGTATGTAATAAGTGCTCTATATAGAGTGGTGTACACGTATACACTGGCAATTGTACCTGTAGCACATAAATCAATTGACACTTTAATTGATTTCTTTTTAAAACGAAAAAAAATGACCTGTTTTTTTTGTTATTTCGTTACGATAATGTGCGTAACATTCATATGTATCTACAGACACATGCACATAAAATAAAATGTGGAAAATGTAATAAAATTAAATTTTGAACCACATATTATGTATGAATATATTTTAAAGAAAATTTTTCTTTATACTTTGTTCGTGTTATTTTGTTCTATTATTTGAGGTGAAAATATAGGTCATTTTAAGAACGAAACAGTTTAATCATCATGTTGTTATGTTATGTTATGTTATTTGAAGAATTTTCATTTCAAATGGAACTTCATACTTAATTTACAAAAATGAATCTGTAATGATAGTTAAGATGAAAATGTAAAAAAAAAATGTCAAAAATTAAAAATTAGGAATTTTTTTTGCATCTAAAAGGACATTTATTCGAACGTTTAAGAACTATAGAATATAATGGAAACGTTTGAAATATAAATGAAGGGAGGCTATATTACATATTTGGAAATTACTTACACTACAATTACCTACGAAGCAACAACACATCTGTTTAATATGAGTACAACAGTTTTGGCGACAATTTTGATAAGGGATAGGAATTGGAAAGTTTTCATAAGAACTCCTGTAGAAACAGATATTTAGACATAATTTCTCTCTCAGCTAAAGCAGCTTAAGGCTCAGAAAATTTTTATGAACTTTTTAGCAACGATATTACATTTCGATGTCTAATTTCGTTCTTTAACACTTAGTAGTCGTTACGTGACTTTGATGACATAAATCCCTAAGAGCTCTTGGCCTATATATATGTATGTATAAAAAGAATTTCAGATGAATTACGAATCATAAGATCTTGTGAGTGCAATTCTGGGCACAAATTGAAATATTATGACACAATTCGAAAAATATTTTATTTGGAAACAATTTATCCACGGAATCTGTGAAGCAAAGTGACCATTCCATCCTATATGTAATTCATTTTTTATTTTTTCTGCACTATTTTTACAAAAAAAAAATCTATTTTTACATTTGTACACTATCGGACTGTCGTAATTTTTATAGTTTAAAATCTGCATATAAAATGGAGAACGATTCAAATCTTACTTTCTTAATAAAAAAACATTCAATATTCTCATTATCATCAATATAGCACTACTGTTGTAGGTGAGCCAGGGCTTTCACCGAAGTAATCTTTAGACTTATTATTATCATGTGTGTGTTTACACCTACAGTTTAACGTGGGTTGCGAACCACTGAATTACTGGTAGAAAAGCAAACTCTTTTACATGATAGGACTTCCTTGGACTGATCTAATAATTCTTTGTTACTTTTACTTGTTATCAGCAAGTAGACTACTTATCTTATCAGCATTTCTAAGCTCTTTTTCTCAGCAAGCTGGTACCTGGTACTCATTCAAAACCACTGATCAACCACTAAAAAGATGTGACACTCTTTTTTTTTTAAATTTACCAACACACATAAATATTTAAAAATAATAAAAAAAATCAAAATTCAATTTACAAAAACAGTACAGAATTAATGTACTTATTTCAAATCCATATTTCCTTATAAACTCCCGTAATGAAGAAAATATACAAAACAATATATAAATGTGAGCAATACAATCATATTGTACATGTATACCATTTTTTCACAATGCATTTTTAAATGGGATCTGGAACTTTTTCACTGAGTTAGTACTGGTTAGGTAGACAATGTAAATCATAGGGAAAATTGAAACTGATACGCAGATGTTTACATTTTTTCATAATGTATTTTTAAAGGCGATCTGGAACTTTTTTTTTTACTACCTGACGCGTCATTATATCAAGATACAGGGTGATTCATATAATTTCTGAGAATTTTGAAGACAAGAAAAATTTTATTTTGTTAAGCTATATAGTAGAGTAAGAATTTATTTTATAATTAAGAAATTTAACAAAAATGTAAAAACATTTGATAGCAAACACAAAATTTTAAGTGTAATGCATTTACAATTAATTTTGTTTATTTTAGATAAAAAATTTTTAATAACAAAATTTGTAATTTTTTTAATGAATATACCCTGCAATAATGTTAAATTTTTTAAAAGGGTTGGTGTTTCAATTCCATTTTTTTATCCCTTTTTCGTACAAAGGCTCTTAATTACTACCGACTTTTAGCAAAACCGTTAAGGCCGAATGAACAACGGGACAAAGGTCATGAGAAATTTTTGCTCAGTGTCACATCTTATTATAGTGGTTGATCAGTGTTCAAAACTGAGTGAACTTTAGAGTTTGGGGGTAATGAAAAATTTAAAATTATTTATCTTACTTTTTGTCGTGGGCAGGAATCGAACCTGCACTTCGAGATCAATAGCCAATTACTCTATCACTTGCGTCATTGAGCCCCCATTTTTGTGCTTACAGTTAACATATTTCCATATATTTCCGTACATGAAGCGATTCAAATTTTATTTTCCTACTAGAGAACATTCTATATCCTAGAGATGATAAAATCATAGAACCAGTGGGCAGTGACAATACGATGATGACAGTTTTTCTACAATAATATATCTGTGGTGATATGCAAAAATTTATTTTTTTTTCATTTAATTGATTGATTTCTTTTTTGAATTCGTATATAATAGATTTCATCAAAAATTTATAATTTATCACACAAAATTAGATTGTCATTTATGGGTAAAATCATCACATTGTTTTCAAATTTGTTGAATATCAAATTTCATTATTCAATTTCTTTTATTTTTGTTTTAAAACAGTTCAACAAAATTCTAGCAAAAAAACAGCATAATACCTGTCTTGTCTACGGAAATTCGTTTTTTATTTTCTAAATTGGAAAAATATTTTTTTCTCTCTCTCTCTTTTAATAGTCATGCGGGAATAATAAACGTTTGTAATTCGATAATTCAATAATAATATAATAATAATAAAGATTATTAGTACTTAGCACTTAGTACCAACATTCATAATTCTCCTCAAAATAAATTTTTTAACATCTGTTCTTATCAAAAGTCATAATTTAACTCTAAAATCTGAATAAAAAGTGAAAATATCTTCACTACATATAGCACATGTTCAGATCATTTTACACTCTCTTTACATAAATCTTGTTAACTTTTACTATACAATATACCACCCTTTTTCATTTTTATTGTAATTTCGATTTTCATTTATATTACACTGTGCGTTTAATTTTTTATATTTTTTTTCTTAAAATTTTAAAATATAGCGACCACCGTACACCAAACGCGATGATAAAATATAAAGCTAAAACACCACAAAAATAAAACAAATTATCTGCATTTTAAAACCATTTGTATTTGTTTTTGGATTCAGTAGTCTTTTAGTATGATTTGTTGTTTTTTACGTTAACATTGTTGCATTCACATTTCATTTCATCTATCTCAATACACGCAGCACAACACATTATACTGTACGAATGTATTTGTGACAAATTTGTTAATTTCTGATATTTTTTGTTATTGAAAAATCAAAGAAAATTTCTTTTAAATATGCCATTTTTTATTCAATTATGTATACCACCGGGATCGTATCGTAGTCATCATCATCATCATCATCATGATCATTGTCAGCACACTGCATCATCATCCGCATATCTATAGTCATCTTTATAATTATTATCGTTTTAATAGGGTAGGATATGTTACATATTCATATAATAATGTACTATGTATAGCTAGGAAAATAAAAAAAAATAAAAATAAATAAAATAAAATTAAAATATAAAAAGACTGACATTCTTCTAAAAAAAAATTAATAAATAAAAAGTATTCAAAAATAATAACGACATTATAACGTTTTTCCTGCTTTTACTATACACTTTTCTTTGAACTTTTTGTTAAATATCATTCAGAATAAAAACTGCACATGCGCCAGTTGGTTATCTTTTCCAGAGATCCAGAATATGTACAAAATTTTAAATAATAAAAAAAAAATAATGAAAACTCATATTCCCTTTTATTTATATTTTTGTTTTGCTATAGTTGTTGTTCAAAAATAAAAACACCACAAGTATAATATAAAATAAATTAAATTGAAACCGATATTTTTCCATTCCTTCATTGCAATGTGCACATATATGTACTCGTAATATACCACCACAAGTATGGGATTGAATATTATATTTTTGTCTGCTTTTATAGAAGAAGATCCATATTATTGCTTTCAAGCATGCATCACTTTCCTGTGCCGGCTGTCAACTAAAATTAAAATCAAATCATGTCTAAATTGTCTACTGAAAAAGATTATTTCACTCCTTTGAGGATTTTTTATTTCGATAAAAAACTAAAACAAAAAAAATATTTGAATCATATACACATTGTAGTTGTTGTAGGCCTAGGCAACTAGGCATGTTATATTAGAAATGTTTTTCCATTCGTGTATACAAGATGATGATGATAGCTAGTTTCATTTATAAAATTTATATATGTATTTTGTAAGTTTCGTTGTAATTTAAATTCGTATGTTTTATATGCGCAATCATGTATATGGATGGATGCATGATCTATCTACATAGTAGCAACAATTTTTAGAATAGAGACTATATAGTTGTAGCTACGATATAGCCAGCTACTCTACTACACATACTCGTATGTAATATTCAACAGATTCTTTTCTGTTTTATACAATATTTAAAATTGTTTGTTTGTATAATCGTGTAGATTACACATACCAAATACTAATACCATCACAAATTATACGATTATAAAAGAATCCGTTTAATAAAAACTGAATTATATAAATGACTTTTTAATTAAATTAAGACAAATGACTCTTTAAATAATTCAATTTGTGAAAAAATATTTTGTAGAAAAGAAAATCAAATGTAGTAAAAATTATAATTTTTGGAATTCATTTATTTGACGCTATGTATTTTATTATTTTTTGCTTTTAACTTCTTATTATCTTCTTATTTTTTATTCATTTATGGATAAATTATTGAAAATAAACGAAACAATTTTATTCGTAAATTATGATACTACATAATCTAGTTCTAGTTTATAGAGAAAGAATAAAAAATAATATCTATTTTGTGCGAGATCTTTATGCCACATATGTACATATGTAGGTATATATATTTGTTTTGTCTGTGGTAAAGGTATACACTTATACTCGTGCAAGTAAAATTTGTCTAAATAATAAAATTATTTAATTACATAAATATGCATAAAATTATTTCAACATAAAAAAAAATTATAATTACTTTAGCACTTTTCAATTCATCATACATACAATATACATAGTACGTCACCAGTATCAGTATCAAAAAAATTATCTCAGACGCAGAGAACACATCATATTTTTATGGAAGCGCAAAGTAAAATTAAAAATCTTCAAAAATAAAAAAAAATTCAATAATAATTTCCTACTTTAAAAAAAAAACGTGAATATGAAAAATGATATATGTATTCATAAATTATAATAAGGGCGCAAAATATTTTGCGTAATTACACAACAAAAAGCAGTACCTAAAAGAAAAAAATAAAAACGATTAAAAAAAAAGAATTTTCCTTACAAGCAACAACTATATTCATATTAAATGCAAATGCGGTTAATATGCGGTGGTGTAAAGTTTTAAAATTCACGATGTTATTTTTTTTCTTTTTTTTTTTGTCTGTAAATAAAGCGGATCGGTGTCGGCTCATTTGATGTGATATGATGCATCAGATGTCACAGTTTTTATATTCATCACTTATGAATGATGAGTATATGTATATGTAAATAAAGGCAGTAGAAGCAAGCACTTTAATGTTTCATTGTATGCCATTGTATGTATTTATGAGTACATTGTGTACATAAAATGAAATAAAATTTATGATGAATTTGTTATTTAGACATTATGTTGATCCAAAGTTGTCATCATCGTATATTTATGATATTAGAGAGAATTTCATTCATTATATTAAAAAGTGTAAGTTTATTTGAATAATGTCGAAAAAAATTTATTTAATCTTATCTGTTAGATGTACAAAGAAAGACTAAAAATAAAAATGTGTAGTTCAATATAACTATTGTTAACTGAGTTAAATTTCCTCAGAGTACAATTACAAAAGAAACTATTTATGAACAATTGAATTCAATTACATATTTTTTCATACAATACGAACTGCAAAGTACATTAATAATAATTACATAATTAATAATACATTTATAACATTCCTCCTGTCAAGGTACTTTGCTACATCATAATCATCTAATTTTTTTTATATTTCATATTTCTATACAATTCTAAATTTAAACTTGATTTCAAATATAATTCAAATAAGTTGAATCAAAAATACTTAAATTTTACTTTAAAAGTTTTTTTACATATTAAGAAACTTAATACAATTTTCATGTTTACAATTTACATTTCGACAATGCTTTTGTCATCACATCTGCAATATTTTCTTCAGTTGGAACATACGTAATACTAACAATATTTTCTTTTAATTTCTGCTTGCAAAAATTGTTCCTAATATCTATGTGTTTTGCTCTGTCATGCACTACACCATGTTTGGCAAATTGTATACAACTTTGATTATCACACATTATGGTGGTAGGTTTTTCTATTGGCAATTGGCATTCCCATATCTTTTAACAGCTGACGCATGTATATAACTTCTTTTGTATCTTCTGAAAATGCGACATATTCGGCTTCCATAGTTGACAAAGTCACAGATTTCTGTTTCTTAACTTTCCATGCTATTGGTCCTCCACACATCATAAGGATATATCCGGAACATGATTTCCTGTCACTTGGATCAGCCACACAGTCTGAATCTGTAAAAGCTATCATTTCTTGTGTTGTATGTGTATATTTAATTTTATAATTTATGGTAAATTTCAAATATTTCAGTGTTCTTTTCGCAGTTATCCAACATAGTTTTAATGGATTAGTCGTTTGTCTACTTAATATATTTACTGAGTATGCAATATCAGGACGTGTTGTATGCTCAAGATATTGTAAAGATCCAATTAATTCACGATACGGTATATTTTTCATATCTGTTTCATCTTTTTCACTTACTTTTGTTTTTTTTTTTAATTCTGATATAAATCCACATTCCATAGGTGTAGATACTGTCTTACAGTTTTCCATATTGAATAATTTCAGCAGTTTCCGTATATATTGTTTTTCACTAAGTTCGATAATGCCATTCTTTACATCATTTTTTACCGTGATACCCAAAATTTCTTTTATTTCTCCTAAGTCTTTCATTTCAAAATTTTCTTTTAGTTTATTCTTGATTCCAGTTAAATACTCATTACAATTTGATGCTAATATAAGATCATCTACATATATTGCAATTATTATTTTCTTATTATTCTCCTATTTTGTGTAAAGACATTGATCAGCACTGGATTCACACATTCTAATTTGTTTCAGATATTGACTTTTTTTCTTATTGAACTTTTTGTGCCACTGCCTACCAGACCGCTTCAATCTATATAACGGCTTAAGTAATTTACAAACTTTATCAATAAAAACTGGACTCTGTGGTATTTCCATATATATTTCATCGTTAAGATCACCTTGAACAAAGGCAGTTACGACGTCCATGTGATGAAACATCAATTTAAATTTAGCACATACTGCAAACAATGTCCTTAATGTTTCGTAGCGTACTACTGGTGCAAAAAGATCTTGAAAATCGACACCTGGCAACTAACCGTGCTTTGTATCTGTACTATAGGACCATCATGCTTTTTCTTTTTTGTATAAACCCATCTATTTATCAATATGTTATTGTCAATAGGTCAATCGATAATAGTCCAGGGGGTCGATTATGAACGCACTTTATTGTTATTTCGCTATCGTTATTCACTCATAAATATAAATTGGTATTACGAACGCATTTTATCGTAATTAATTAAGAGAGCTTTCTCTCTATTCTGTGGTGAACTTGAAAATAGTTATAAAGTGGTATTACGAACGTATTTTAATAGCGTTTTCATATCGTTATTTGTACTTCAACATAACGACAATGAAATTGCCGTCGCAATGCATAAAGCACATTGAAAAATACATCATTTGTTGCGTCAGTGAACGTGGACTGTGATTAGAAAATATTGTGAGAAAATAATATCATATAATTAGTAAGTATTCATGTTTTCCTTATTTTTTTTTGTGATATTCAAATTTATAATATGTATTTTTAATTTTCTATATGCACTTTTTTAGGAATGGAGCAAAAAAGAGCCAAGAAAGCAACGCCGGTGCAAAGGGAGCATCTAATCGAACATCTCTTCAACGATAAGAGCTTAGCTAGAGATAAGTAAGTAAACATTATTTATTATTAAAATTTACCAGTTTAATACTATTCTACTTTCTTTTCCACTTTTTTAGATTTGAAACTATACAAGGGAAACGTCTGCAGCAGGAAAAATGGGAGCATCTGACACAGCAATTGAATGCCCTAGGAGGAACTGCAAAAACACAAGCAGAATGGAGGAGATATTGGCGGGATCTTCTGTAAGAATTTATTCGTAAAATAAATTTAATTTAAATATGAATAAGAGATATTTTATCGGAAAAAAGTGAGCGAAAATAATAATTCGAAAGTGAAATTATAGTGCTATTAATATAGGTTTCCAATAAACGCGTTGTATCGTTTATGTGTACTTCGTGAAATAAAAATTAAACGTGCGTATACATATGTTTTATAATTTCCATTAATTCTGACTTTAAATGTGTTTAATTTACTTTAAAATTTTGATTTATCTTATGAATTTATTTAGTTTTCAATGATTTTGAAATTGCATCGCTTATTTTAGATTTATTTTGCGAAATAAAAATTCAAGATATGCTTTTAATCATTTTTATATTACATATTAGTAATTAGTGTACACTTTTAATATTTTTTCATGCTTTTTAGATTTCGAACAAAAACACGTGCCCGGAGTTTAAGAAGTGGAGGATCCGGTGTGAACGGCGTGCCTGGGAAGCCTCTAAATTCCGAAGAATAAAAAATTACCTGTTAGAAATACGTGTGTATTATGAGTTATTGAATAAAATTATTTCATTAAGTGAATACCCCAATTTAGTAATTGCTATTTCTGATGATGTGGTTGGAAATTTAACCACATTTTTTTGCATATCACATCGTATGATAGACGTGCAAACTTCCTTTATACATGATGAAAGTGCAGACTGGGAAAGGCCAAAACAAAAGTCCTGACTGATGTTACGTTGGTAGGCGCCTATAAAAATAGAGTTATGAAAATTAAAAATATGTAATTCTTATTAATGGATTTACCTGTAGCGAAAAATCTCATAGCAGCAAGCACACGAGTTAAAACATTTATTTCTTTTAAAAGAAAAAAAATTATATTTTTTTTTTACAAAAATAATTAATATTCCACTTTATTTATATAAAGAGAGAAAAAAACACTTTTATATATTTATATATATATTTATTTATTACAATTAAATTTGTTAAACACTTAACTTTACAATTTATTATCTTTATTTTTATAAAGACAAACACTTTACTATACTAATTACAAATATTCCAATTTTTAACACTTTCTTGAGCAAAATTTAAATTTTGACTGACTAAAAGAATAAAATTTTAACATAACATTACTTCAATTATAATATATGGTACATTAAATCTAATATGTTAAAAAGAAGAAGAAAAAATATTTTTTATGAGAATATAAATTAAGCTTTATTTGAATTTTTTGGAAAAAACAAATTTATCATATTTCACCATGAGAATATTTTTTGTATTTCCGTTGTTTTGCAAAGTAAACATTTGTTTATGAGAATAAAATTTATAATTTTTTCTAAACTAGAATTTGAATTTATGATTTTTCTTCTTATGTACTAGTTTGTTTGTATTTCGTAATTATATTTTGAAAGTTATGTTTTTCTTTATTTTGAGTGTTAGATTCGTATCTAACTCACGTATCTCTTTCGGTATACCTCTGATCGTCTTTCTATCATTTAAAAATACTTTCAAATCCTCAAAAAATACTCTAAAGCCATCTTTTGAAAATCCGAAAATATTTTTAAATTCCTCCGCTGGTAAAGAAAGAGGATCAGAGTGGTCTCTTATAAACCTTCTTTCCACACGCATATTGGTGAAATTTTTATCTACGTCTGAATCTTCTAAAGATAAAAATGCCGCGATGGTAAAATCCAAATGTCTGTTTGAATTCATATTGCTAAAAAAATAAATTAAAAAATATTCCATAATCTCAATAATAAAATTGTGAACAAATTTCAGTTAAAGTCCGTTCACTGTCAGTGTCAAAAAAAATTCTAGTTTTAGCGAACAGGCTATAATAAACATATCAATTATTTTATAATTTTACTTCTGAAAATGTTATTAACTAAAATAACATTTATAAAGAACTCATTACAAATATATATGAAAATTTGAATTTTAAATTTTATAATTTATTCTTTTCCGGATACAAAGAAAAATATCATTAAATATTTTCACTACTTGTGTATTTTTAATATAGATATATCACATATCAAATTTACAACTTTATAATAATTAATTATATTATATATTCATATTAAATATGAATATTCAATATAATTATATAAAAAGAAAGGGATTATGTATATGCAAGTACATAATTTTTATTAAAAAAATTTATAAAGACACTGTAAAATGAATTATATTTGTTCCCAAAAATATTTTTACTCTACACCACAATATTAATATATTTAATTTACAATAATTTATAAAACTTACTTTCTGTATTATTTATTTTTCACAAATTCACTGATTCACTTCACTGATTCAGCGATAAAGAAAGTGCGATTATGAACTCTCTACGATAAAGAGCTTTCGTGAGAGTTTACCACACGTTATTTTCAAATTCACCATACTATGTTTTACACACTGATCAACCACTATAATAAGATGTGACACTCTTTTTTTTTTAAATTTACCAACACAATTTATCTTAAGAATTATTTTTTAATTATTTTATTTTTTATTTATTGTAAGAATTTATTTTATAATTAAGAAATTTAACAAAAATGTAAAAACATTTGATAGCAAACACAAAATTTTAAGTGTAATGCATTTATAATTAATTTTGTTCATTTTAGATAAAAAATTTTAAATAACAAAATTTGTACTTTTTTTAATGAGTATACCCTGTAATAATGTTACATTTTTTAAAACGGTTGGTGTTTCAGTTCCATTTTGTTTGTCTCTTTTTTGTAGAAAGGCTCTTAATTACTATCGATTTTTAGCAAAACCGTTAAGGCCGAATGAATAACGGGACAAAGATCATGAGAAATTTTTGCTAACAAGTGCTCAGTGTCATTACTGTAAGAATATAGATTTACTGTGATTTTACATTCTAAAGTGTAAACAAAAAAAAATCAATTAGATGCTCCCTTTGCACCGGCGTTGCTTTCTTGGCTCTTTTTTGCTCCATTCCTAAAAAAGTGCATATAGAAATTTAAAAATACATATTATAAATTTGAATATCACAAAAAAAAATAAGCAAAACATGAATAGTTACTAATTATATGATATTATTTTCTCACAATATTTTCTAATCACAGTCCACGTTTACTGACGCAACAAATGATGTATTTTTCAATGTACTTTATGCATTGCGACGGCAATTTCATTGACGTTATGTTAAAGTACAAATAACGATACGAAAACGCTATTAAAATACGTTCGTAATACCACTTTATAACTATTTTCAAGTTCACCACAGAAAAGAGAGAAAGCTCTCTTAATTAATAACCATAAAGTGCGTTCGTAATACCAATTTATCTTTATGAGTGAATAACGATAGCGAAATAACAATAAAGTACGTTCGTAATCGACCCCCAGGTCTTGTTTTTCTCAAGTGACAACAATTCCTCCTTCATAGCACTCATCCATTCGTCTCTGTCAGGAGCTTTCAATTCATCCTCGAAAGAAATTGGATTATTATCTAATTCATTAACAACAAAGTTTACCTGTTCTCTTAAGATTCGTGGTCTACCCCTTTTTCCTGTACGAATTAGCTTTGGTCTTCCCATTTTTTTGGCTGTTTCTGGTACTTCTAGTGATTCTTCATCAATACTAACGGTGCGATTCTGGATAAGAGATCTCTTATTTCTCTTATTCCTCTTATCGTTTTTAGTGCAAATTACATACTTTTAGGAGTTAAATTAATTTAGATAAGAGATGTGAACAGCTGATCTCTTAACTTCAGTGGTGAATTTTTTAATGAATTTTAACATTCTACTTTTGAACGTTTATAACCGAAAAATTCTGTTTTAACGGACAAAAATCTCTAAACTTTAGAGGTCATCGATGAGGACCTTTTATATATCTTATTTAATTTATTTATATTGTTGATATTATTATATTATTATTAACAATATATTTATTGTTGATATTCAAATATTGTATTCGTGTCGTGCATATTGTAAGTAATTTGATAATAATAATAATAATAGAATGGCATTAATAATAATAATTATTATAATAATTATAAATAATAGTAATAATAATAATAATAATAATAATAATAATAATAATAATAGTAATAATAATAAAATAATAATAAAAATTGTAATATAAAAATAAAAATTGTAATAATTACTAATAACAAAGATGATAATATAGTGTAACTACATTATCTTTGTATATAACAAGTAGTAAGTTGAATAAGGTGGGTTTAAAACCTATGGTAAATCTTATGTCATTTTATGAGGTGAATCTCTTATCCAGAATACCGATTCCTCTTAAAAAATATATTTCACCAAAACTTTAGAGAAATAAGAGGAATAAGAGATCTCTTAGCCAGAATCGCACCTTCTGCAGCTCGATGACCTTATTTACCACATTTGAAGCAATTTCCAGAAAATTTTTCTAAAGATTTACCTACATGTTTTTTATTAAAAATAGATTTTTCACTTCTTTGTTTTAAATTTTTGTTAAAATTTTCATTTGATACAAATGCATTAGCATCACCTATGTTATCATTTGTCTCACAATTTCGACGACGACTGTCTTCTTCCAACAATTTAATCTTTAAAATCTGTGGTGTCTGGCAATAACTGCGCAAATCGATTTTTGACGAAAATGAGATAATTATATTTTTATAATTAGCAAATCAATAGCTTTCTAACAATGTAATCAAAATTTTTCTATTTATTTAATTATAGTTGATAAAAATGTACATAAACGCATAAGTCATCATAAATGGGGAAAAAATCAGGGAAAAACAACATAAGTTGTCTTAGATGTGCTTAGATTCATACAATTGCAATGTATATCATATACCATTCATGCTAAAACCGCACTAATATAGTAATTCTGTTATTACACATTATATTTTAACAAATTTTATTTTCACCCTTCTTATTAGAAGCACATAAGTGGATTCGAGTTGTTATATACTAAATATTCTACACAAAGAACGTGAATTATTATGCTATTGTGTACGATATTCAGTTTACTTAAGCGGTTATAACAGAATAATTGTAATCGTAATTCTGGTTTACCATTGTTTTGTACAAATCGCACAAGTGCATCTGCTTTGTATTTAGTTAGTAGTTTAGTTCTAGATAAGTAATTTAGTATTTTAGCGATAAGTAATTTAGTTCTAGATTATTATTTGTCTTAAAGTGAAGTTAAATATTTTCTTTTTTATTATCAAAAATTTATTAATTTGAAAGTGGAAATTTATATATATTGAAATATTAATTAGTTATATTAAATAAAATTAAAAAAAAATGGACACTGAAGAATTTGAAAATACATATATTCTTAAGTAGGGAAAGTGACTGTATAATGCAATCACAAAAAATTGAATATTATGACTTGACAATGGAATGTAGTGACGATAACTTAAGGGAAAAATTGAAAACTTATAAAGGTATTATAATAGATTCGTTTCTAGTGTCTGAAATGGATTTCACTTTTAGTATTGTTCTAATTATTTTTCATTTTTTTACTTCACTCACGAAGATATAAAAACAGAATTAACAACAAATATTATATTTGGAAAAGAAAACAGCCAGGATTTATTTTCAACCGTGTCCGAAGCTGACGACCAAATCAACAATACATCACAAGAATTGTTATCCGCTGAAAGTTTACATCCAGATTCTGAGAATAATTTGATTGTTGAACAAGGAACAGCTCATCATCTTTCGAATAAAACTAATGATACAGCCGAAGATATAAATGAAATGTGCGAAATTCATGTCTGAATAAATCTCAAGACCAAGAAGATACCATATTAAATTATCAAGATCATGGTAAGAGCAAAAAAAGAAGATTATTTGCACAAAATTAAGAAATTCCGGCAAAGCATACAAATCTATCAATGGGAAAATTGTACCAAAACGAATAATTGGTGAATTAAAACCATGCAGAATGCAATGTAAATTAAAAATGTCTGTTGAAGAAATTAACAGCATCTTTAATCAATACTGGAAACTTGGATCTTATAAAAGCAGAGTTGCATTTGTTTCAAGCGTCTGTGCCATTAAAAACAAGAAAAGTAAACCCTCAAACTGGGAAAAATAGACAACATAGTTTTCAATATTTCTTTGTAATTCAACGTTTGTAAATTATGTTTTATTTCAGTTATTGGTGAGACGAAATCATTCATTCGGAAAATAACAGATAGAAAAATAAAAAATGTTTTGTCGATAGAAGATAATAGAGGAAAGTGTAATAAAAAGAATAAAATACCTTTTGAATGGCTTGATATTGTTAAAGCGCACATTGAATCATTTCCTGTTTATCAATCTCATTATTCACGACGACATACTAACAAAAAATATTTGGCTAAAAATCTTTCTTTTGATAAAATGTATGAACTTTACAGCAGATCAACCTCTGCTCCTGTGTCTCGTACAAAATACTATGAGATTTTTTCGCAATATAATCTAAAATTTAAAAAGCCACATAATGATTCATGTTCAAAATGTGATGAAATTAATTTAAAACTAAAAATGCAAATAACAACTAATGAAAAGACAGATTTAGAAAGTGCACTAAAAGTTCACCAGGATGCTGCGGACCTAGCGTATGAAATGAAAAGAATTGACAAGGCCTCAAATAATATATGTTACACTTTCGACTTACAGCAGTGTCTGCCAACTCCATATTTGAAAACTTCAATTGCATTTTATAAGAGGCATGCAGTTATGGACTTTCAATTTAACAATATGTGGGAGTAACAACAATGATGTATATTGTTATATGTGGGATGAAAGTACTGCAGGACGAGGAGCCAACGAAATTGCTTCCTGTTTATTTCATTTCATTTCAAATAAGAAAGAACTTCCACCACATTTAATTTTTTATTCTGATTGTTGTGGAGGTCAAAATAGAAATCATCACGTATCAGCGATGTTTCAATGGCTACTCAAAAAATTCCCGAATATTAAAATAATAAATCATAAGTTTTTAGAACCGGGACACATCCATATGGAATGTGATTCTTGCCATACTGCTACAGAGTTAAAGAAGAAAAAGGAAGAGATCATCTGTCATCCATATGATTGGTATAAACTCGTTGCTATATGTGGAAAATCTAAGAAATTTGATGTTATTGAAATGCAGCAAAATAACTTTTTGAATTTTTCTAATCTTTATTCAACGATTTTTCAAAAGGCTAAGCTTACCATTCAAAAAAATAAAATTGTTTGGAACAAAATTCGATGGATGCGTTATAATCAAGGAAAATTTGGATATTTGGAATTTAAAGAAAGTTTACGAACAGAAGACGAATTTCAAATAATTAATTTTAATAAAAAATCATGTACTTTGTTATCACGCACTAAGGAACTAAGACCATTATACTTACAAAAAGTCCATATCTCAAACAAAAAGAAAAGAGATATTTTGTCTCTGTTGAAATTTATTAATCCTGTTTTTCATTATTTTTATGAGTAACTGCCATCTAAAAATGACATAGTAAATTCAGATCCTGATTTAGATCGTTTGGAAAATGAGGAAAATGTGACATAATTTTTCGTTTATTTGAAGAAATTCATTTTTTTAATGAATCGAAGAAAATATATATATTATACCTTATACTTATTTTTTATTTTTAGATTTTTGGTTTAACAATAATTTTTGTTATTTTTATTTAGTACATTAAGTAAAAGTAAACATTTCACTTGAATTTTCAAAAAAAATTGTTTTTTTTTTAAATCATTTGTGTTTTCGTTTAAGTTACAATTTCAAAAGTAAAACAAAAAAAATTATTTTTATGTCATATTTCTTTTTCACTAGAAAAATAAAACTGATCAATTTTTTATACAAACTTCATATTATTATATGAATAAAATTTTTAAAAACCTAAAATATTATTTTGTCTAAAAAAAACCTAAGTCACCTTGTGTCCTTATTCATCAGAATATACGAGTATATAACTTTTATTTCATATTTTGTACAGGTAATAAACACTTTTTCAAACTTGTGCTGTTTTACACAGATTAATTTTCCTTACCAAACAACTTGTGTTTTTGAAAACATGCCATATTTTGCAGATTATTATTATTATTATTATTATTTATTAAGTAGAGAGGTCAGTGAACTGACTCCCTACTGCCCACACCACGACCCTCCAGGGCCTTTTGGCGGTCACCTACATATTTTCTTAAACTAACAATGAAAACAACTTAACCTAGAAAAACTTATTGCAGAAGGCATGCACTTAATGACTACCCTTACACCTTACTTATAATAATACCCAAAATAAAACTTCTGGCAGAAGGCCTATCTAATTTAATTACAACTTATGGCTGGAGGCCTAACTAGTTTAATAGCAACTTATGGCTGAGGGCCTAACTTACTGATTAACTTAATACTATTGAACAAATAAGAAAGATAAAGCTAGTCTACGAACTCCACACCAACCCCGCCCGTAGCATAGCTACGAAAAGGGTGGTGAAGGGTTTATAGACCAGCTAATTACAATAACATAAAAAACCTGAAAACAAATGTATTTTGTAATGTCCAGTATGGTTGAAAAGTACGTAATGTAAGGTCCAGTATTGTATGTAGAGTCACAATAAAAAGAAATAAACTTGAAAAAACACTGGTACGGGCTCATAGTACTAAATATGTTTGTATAAGTCGAGATCCGTTAGTAACTTGAACAGAGGGGAGTTCCGGTCCTGAGACGGATCCAGAAGCTCTGCCCTATTCAAGGTCGAGTGTCCTAGTGCTGCTAGTCTATTTCTAATGGTCGGGCAGTCAAGTAGTAAATTTGTCGCGTTTCTATGTCGAAAGCAGTTACAATAAGGGCAAGTTGAGCCAACTCTGCCATTAGATGTACGGAGATGGGTCAACCTCGTATGCCCAGTTCTCAATCTAATAAGTGAGGTCTGCCGAGTCCTACCTAACAAAGAATTGAATTTCGGAGTAGAGAGATCACGGTTAATCTCCCAATATTCACGTGTAGTGTCTGAGCCAATATCAACGAAGGCAGCCAGCCTTTTCTTTGTCAATTGGCCCATACCTATCCTGAAAATAGCATTAGGGCTAGGAGGAACGAAAAGAACAGACTCGCTATTCACACCAATGGCTGCTTTGGCGGCCTGGTCTGCCATTTCATTACCTACAATACCCACATGCCCAGGTATCCAACAAACACGGATGTCATATTGGCAAATGATACTTTTTACTAAGTGTAATAAGTAATCATCATTTCCGAGATTTTTTAGCGCATGGATGACAGACAGAGAATCAGTAAAGATCACCAGACCTCTGCCTTTTTCTGCTTCCCTAGCTGCAGCAAACCACACCGCAACTAGTTCAGCATCAAAGACTTGAGTGTCTATTGGTAAACCCCTACTTATCACCGTCTTCCATCCATGCGAACCATGTTTTCGGATTACTGCTATACCAACGCCAGCAGAAGTTTTACTGGCATCAGTATAAATCTGCAATCTATCTCTATACTCCTCACAAAGCTCAGCATGCAGAGCTCGGAAGACCTGACTGCAAGCATCCCTTCTGTACCTACTCAGGTCGTCCGTAATGCAATTCTGTAAAAGGCTGGGATTGGGGAGAAAAGTTTTTACAAAAGGAGGGAGGGAAGGGCGCAAAGGAAGAGAACCCACGCGTTGAATAGACATTCCAGTCCTACGTAGGGAAGAAAATCTGTTTCTATAACTGTTTTCTAGAAAGTCCCAAATAATGCCAAACAGAGGAGATCTAGGATCAGCCATCTGCCTGGCAGCAAACCTCAATCTGGATTTCATGATTCTATCCTTGATTTCCCAACACCCCTATTGGAGTGGAACGAAAGGCACCAGAAGCAACCCTTAGGATAGAATTTATTGCCGTTTGGATCTTCTTTTTAGAAGAAGGTGAGATATCACCAAAGAGGGATAGGCCATAACCTACAATACCATTGATTAAGGTGTTTGCAATATGAATGAGTGCGCTAGGAGAAGCACCCATTCTTCCTGCTGCAAGTGATTTTATGAGATTAAGAACCTTTTTAAGTTTAATCACCACAACATTGAAATGATCTAACCAGTTAAGCCTCTTATTGAAATGGATACCTAAAATCTTCAAATTCCTTACGGGGGTTATCACACGTGAGAATAACTGAATGTGATGAACATTACAGTTTCTTTTCCTACACATGTGAATGAACTCCACTTTTTCAAGCGGAATTCTCCCACCGTGCTCTTCAGCCCAACTGATGGAGAATTCTGAAGCTCTGCGAAGTTCGTTCATAGCCTCCGGAGTGCTATTTGTGACACTAAGCAAGATATTGTCAGCATAAACCAAGACTTTAACACTTGGATATCTTGCTAGAGCCACCAGTAACGAATCCAAATAGACTAATAGTAACGTATTAGAGAGGGGGGAACCTTGCGGAATCCCATTATCCAGAGTATAGCGATTAGAATAGTAACCATTAGTTCTAACCCTAACTTGCCTGTTAGGCATAACACTGTAAACAGTTTTAACATAGCATGGGTCAACACCCCAAGAGATCAGCTTACGACATACGAATATGGCTGGTATCTTATCGTATGCCTTCTCCAGGTCAAGAGAAATGACATTAGCGTGATCTCTAACTGACAAGGAAGAGGCCAGCCCCTCCTCTAAGTCATGAAGGAGTGTAATAGTCCCTCTGCGGGGTCGAAAACCATGCTGTCCAGGATGTAAAAGATCTTCAGTAACCCTCCGAATCCGCCATCCCATGATCCTCTCCAATGTTTTAGATAAACAAGGGAGAAGAGAAATAGGACGGAAATCCAGAGCGCGTTTTGAACTAGAGGTTCTCTTCGGAATCGGTATTAAGGTGGCTAATTTCTAGTCCCGAGGGAAAGTTCCACTGCTAAGAATGTTAGAATAAAGTTTGGCGATTCTAACCCTAATCTCAATCGGTAATTTCCTCAACATATGGTAGCTTATTTGGTCCTCCCCAGGGTATGAACCACTGAAAGATTTCAATGTGTCATCTAATTCCCTAAGTGGAACCTCATAAGACAAATTAAACCTCACATGATAGGAATCTTCAATCGAGAATAGGTTCTTGACATTAATAACCGATTCCGGCATGTTCGTATCGCTGGAAACCGAAGACCAGGCAGATGCGAATTCGTCCGCTATCTCAAGTGGATCGGTGATAGCCCCATCAACTGTCAGAAGGGATTGTACGGAGGAAGTAGGTTTGCCATAGAGGCGTTTTACCTTCATCCATGCATCCCTCAGCGAGTCGGAAGGGACTATAGAGCTAGCAAATGCCTGCCAAGGGGCCTTTTTTGCTACTCTGACTGCCCGTTTCACTTGAGCGGCACTATCACTATAAATAAGAATAGGAAAATGGTCACTACCCTCTGGATTGTCATGGAGTATCCAAGACAATTCGCTAGCAATATTATTTGTGGCTAAAGTGAGATCTATTGCAGAGGTAGTGTGGTAAGTCGAAGAGACGAAGGTAGGGGCACCATCATTTAAAAGCGAAAAGGAAGAATCCGAGATCCAATCCACCAAGAGAGTGCCCCTGAGGTCGATCCTGCCGTCTCCCCAGAAGTGGTGATGGGCGTTAAAATCGCCACCAATTATAGAAGAGTAAGGGAGTTGATTTATAAAATTATTTAAAATGGAAGAACTAATAAGGTCGGTTCTATTAATATATAAAGAAGAAAAAGTCACTGGAGATGTGTGTACAGTGATAGACACATTTAAGAGATTTGTTGATATGTTGAGAAGAGAGTGACTTATACTTGACCGTACTAAGATTGCAACTCCCTGTGAACGAGTCGAGTTAGAGCTGTCTGAGAAGTAACAACTGTAACCTCGAAAGTTCAAGGGCCCATTTTGGGAAAATAGAAGAGTTTCCTGTAGAAGGATGACATGTGGTTTATACTGGTGAATGAGAAGTTCCAAGCTGTGCTGGTTGGCACGAAAACCTCTCATATTCCATTGCAGAGGCAGACAGGTGAGCTTACGAGATGATGTTTGTAAGCTCGACATGAAAGGATCTAAATTTTATTTTGTTAAACAAAATAAATTAGATCTTAAGACCAGAGGTTAACTGAAGAAATGGGGAGTTTATAATGCTCTTAAGGAGCAAGAGAAACATCCATATCATCATCATCTGAGGTAGGGACAGATGAAGAGTTTTGTTTTTTGAGAGTTGGTTCGAAGGGGATACGAACCGTAGGGTATGTTTGTATGTAATCAACAAGATTAAGTCCGAAGTTCAGGAAGTTGTCACCTTCCTGCTTAACGAATTTGGCAAATTGTTTTTTTGATTTTTTATCAAAATTTAAAATATCTTTGGTTGGGACCTCAAAAGATTTTTGAGGTACCTTATTATATATAACTGTCGGATTAGATGTAGAGGCTGGAGTTAAGCCTTCTACATTATTGCTGGAATCAGCAATTACATTGTTGATTGCTGAGTCAGTTATTATAGTTTGTGGTATTATCACTTGTAAAAGTGGTGAAATTATTGGATTTGTTTGGAGTAGAAATAGTAGTATTGGTAGGAGTAATAATTTTGGTAACTACAGTAGATGAGTTAATAGTAGTTGAGGATGTAGGAGCTACAGTAGATTTTTGCGCAGCCTTCGACGCATAGGAGGCCGTACCAGTCCGCTCAGCCATCATTGGAGACGAGAGTTCCTTCTTCTTGTTCTTGTTGTTTGTGTTGTTGGTCCTGTTAGAAGATGCAAGCGGGAAGCGTTGAAAGTACTTCTTCTTTGCCTGATATTTTGTACATCTCTCCGTGGTCATGATTTTAAGGATATCCTTCTCTCTGATGAACATCGGTGATGCCGCTCCCTTGATATTTTGCAGATAAAAAGGAAAATAACTACAAAAATTAAATATTGACTAGAGTTTACTTAATATTATTAGTAAAAAGTTTAAAAACCAAAATCGAACAGAAAGTTTCAAGTAATAAGGTTTTTAATCTTAAAATCGCTCTGCTGAAAAATTAGAAAAAATGACTTGTGCTGTTATTGCCAGACACCACAGAAATAAATTTTGTTGAATAGTTATGTAATATAAAAAAAAAAAAAAAAGAAAAAAAAAATATATATATCAGAAAATTAGTTATAAAATTAGAAAATATTAGTATACTCAGGTATCAGCAAACATACTGTTTTTGAGTAGGGAATTATGAAATATTTAAATAAATATTAAGTGTAGAAATTATATTATAATAGGCTGTGAATTTAAATATTAATAATTAATAAAATTAAAAAAAAAAAAAAAAAAAAAAATATCCGTAGAAAGCATGTTTTCCTGTGTTTCTACTGCAATGCAAAAACTATTGTAATCCTCCGGTAACGTGTTCAACAGCATGATAGAAATTAAATCCGTTGGAATCTCGATACTGGTAGCTTTTAATTCATACAATTTTTGTTGGAAGTTTCGTAGATGTTCAGACATTGATTCCTCATTTTTCTTTTTTAGTTGAAATAATTGCTTATATAGCATTAATCTTCTTGTTGGTCCCTTTGATGCATGTACCTTCTTTAATGTTTTCCATGCCTCATTGGATGTATTCACTTTTTTTATGTAGTGTAATTGATTTTCCTTTAAATTCAATGTTATTAGCGCCAATGCTTTTGCATCTTTTGTCGTCCAATCTGAACATTTACTTGTATCTTTTGGTTTTTTTATTTCTCCACATAACCCCATAAATCATTATATATTAACACACTTTTCATTTGCATTCGCCATGTTTCAAAATTATTGTCGTTGAGTCTTTCCACACTAGTTCCACTAGCCAAATTCATTTTTTTTTTAAATTTTATTTAGTATGTATATTTTACTAAAAACCCAAAAATTTTAATTAATAATACATTTTTAACAAATAATAATTTGAAGAAAGTATGGAGAAAAAAATTACGAAAATAATTATTGTAATGAAGTGCATTTATGATAACTAAGAAATGGAGTGATAGTCTAGATTATTTACGTGTTGTAGCAGTTACAGTTTATTTCTAATTATTAGAAATATTATTTTATATTTCTGCACAATAAAATAAATCATTTTTCCTTCTTTTAATTTCTTATCTTCTAAGTCTTCTACACCCATTTATTTGAGGTCAGCTCTTCTAGTCATATGAATAGTTTTCCTTTATACTATTTTCAGAAATCGAAGTCAGTATTGTGCTTATGGGAATAGTTACCCGATGAGTTTCTGATAACTTCACATATAATATTTTGTAGGAAATTCTGAATAATATATCTCTGTCAACCCTGAAAAAGGTACTTTTTAACATATGTTAACAGGATGTTCCAAATTGTGCATAAATAATTTTATAATTTTGTTCAGAAATAATTCTTAAAAGGGAGATTCTGTACAAATTTCACATTCCTGTAAATTTATATTTGATAAAAAAGTAGCATTATTTGAAAATATCATAAAAATGTTAGGTTTTTAAGACAAATTTTAATTTTTGTTTGCTGATTTTTTCATTTCTAATAACGAGTCATCCTGTTTTTTTTTGTTGCAAAAAGAAATACACCCTTCCGTTTGATGTTGCCTATCACACAGCGTGTTATAAATTATTTTTCAATTTTCAAATTTTTTCTCACAAATACAATGACACTTTGCTAAAAGTAGACAGAAAATCAAAATTAGTCCTAAAAATTAGTTAGAAAGAGAAATAAAATTTTATTAGTATGTGTAAGCTCCCCCAATTTTAATTTATTTTTTATATAGCTTGCTATAGGGTAAATGGGGCTAATAAAATTGACAGTATATATCAATGAGATT
The DNA here is from genome assembly GCA_951394055.1 of Villa cingulata. NCBI lineage: Eukaryota > Metazoa > Arthropoda > Insecta > Diptera > Bombyliidae > Villa > Villa cingulata. The sequence goes on from OX596025.1 coordinate 1,260,113, forward strand.
CAATAGCTCAACATTTAATATTTCATGCATAAAAAATATACAAAAATTAGTAAAATATGAAATGAAATTATGAATTATGAAATACATAAATAATTTATATTATTTATGTATTTATATTTAATATTTATTCAAATTTTTAATTTATTTTTCACCAATAAAAAAAATTTTTTTTTTAATTGTTTTTAAATATTATTAGATTTTTAATATATAATGAAATTATTTTAATTTTGAAACTCCAAATTATAAGCATTTCACTTCACTTTCAATTAATTTCACTTCACAGCATAAAATTATTTTACATTTAATATTCCTTTACCTCTACTTTGCCATAAACTACCTGGAAGGATGTCATAACATCTGGTTAAAACTGAGCACATGGTGTAAAAACACGTGTAAAATGTAACAGACAAAAAAGTGACCGGCCATCTTTAACATGCGTTAGTAAGAGAAATTATATACAAGTTAAAACGAAATATCCTCTGTATGTGAATAAAAGAAGTAATGGCAAAAACAAAAAGAAAAAATAAAAGTGTCTTACTATCTAAATCTACGTAGAAAGAAAACGCAATACATTGAAGAAATTATGTCAGTGATATGAAGTTGTTGGTGTGTGTTTTTTCTATCTTGTTTTAACACCTGCATATTTTTTATAAAGAAATTGGTTATAAAATATGGTCCCTTTTAGATAAAGGGCTGAATTTTTTACTGAATTGATTTTTTTATTTTATTTTTTTTAACATTATATTTCTACTGTTTTTTTACATTATTTTTTGAATTTATATACGCTGAATCGAGTTGTGTCCGTACATTAAGTTAGTGTACGATGATAAAATGTTGATTGATTCGTGTCAGCAGGAAGATGGGCATAAAAGAAAATGATGATAATTCAGGGTTGCCGTAGCTACTGGGAGTTTTGATTAAATTTATAAAAAAAAATATGAATTATGATTAAACCATATTCAGTATTTTTAATTTTATTTATAAAATTATGTGTTCAGTATCAATTTGATATTAAATTTTGTATACTTACGTACATTCATTCATTTTCATATTTGTTTATTTGTCCATTTTCTTCTATTTATTTGTTTCCTTTATGTACTTTTTTATTTATTTGTACCTTTATGTTAATGATTTCGTTACGTTACCGTTACATTCTGAATTTTATTTTTTGTTTTGTCTTTTCTTAGAATAAGAAAGAAAATTATTTACAATGCAAATTGCTATCATATTATTCAAATCAGCTTGTTATTATATGTTATTTTGTAAAGAAATGAACATATATCATAAAATTTCCCAAAATGTCACAAAATTACCTGTTTTTTTGTAAAATCTAAAAAAAAAGTTATTTGCAAACTGGCAGCCCTTCATAATATAAAATTTAAAAAATTTCCCTCGGATTTAAATTGAGATCTGATCACCCCACACACGAGACATATTTATACAAACGCTAACGCAATGTGAAAGAATATAGAAAAGCATGCCTATCTTGCCTGTACTGACTTCGATTTCTGAAAATAGTATAGTTTGACCAAAGTGTATATATATAAAGTGGAAAATCTCAATATAAAATGTTTTTTAATTTTCAATGACCTCGAAATTTTTTACACAAATACACTGACAGCTACGAAAAAATAGACAGAAAATCAAATAAAAACTAAAGAAGTAGTTGAAACAAGAAAGAAATAATTAAGAAGCCACCCCTTTTTATAAAATTGAGTACGTAAAAACCAACACAATCAAAAATTCACTCTAAAAAACAACTCAAACAACAACAACAACATCAAGCACGTGTACATTGTATTTACCGTCAAATTATCACGGAGGCTATTATCATACATATGTTAGAAGAACAACGAATAAAAAAGTTGAAGCGAAATAGACTTCGTATGTGAATCAAATAAGATTGTTTTCAACTACCACTAGTGCATATCACGGAGGCTATTAAAAACTAATGTAAAAAAAATGTAAGCAGAGAGAATTTTGCATTATTGTGATGTCGGTGATATAGAAAATGAGAAGTTTGATAGTATGTGTACTTTTTATCTTATTTTTTCATGTACACATTTTTGCATTATAAATATAGTAATTTGGGAATTGACAGGTAAAGTGCTTTTCAGACTTTAAGAAAATTGTTGTTGCTGTGAGAATTGCTGACAATATTTGATAAACATGTATATTTGAACTACTTTTTTCTCGGATCTCCCATTCTATTTAGCTTAATAGCTGAGATTTGTTACTTGGTTTACCTATATTTACTTTGGTTTGACTATAAACTTTTTACCACCGGTTTCCACCCAACGCAATAGTGGTAATCTTTTTGAAACAATTGAGAGCTGCCGTTGATCCATCTGAGGCTGAGCTAATCACCATCCCTTATAATGTGTTATTCTCGGTGCTACTTATACTTCACTGTGTCAGGAAGCTCAAATATTTCGAATCAATATTCCTCCGTTTCAAGATCAGGATGTTGATCTGAATACCGATCAATGTGATACACTATCATGTTAGAATCAAATATGTAATTAATTAAAATTGAATACATAAATAATAAAAATTACAATAATAAAATTATTTAACATCTACTCGATTCCCTGCTAACTTTTTTTATTTTTACCTCCTTTAACTGTTTGATTTTTTTTTATTTAAAAATCCTATTAAAGTGTAGTTGCAAACTAACATATTTTTTCGATTTTCATTTTGCAGATGAAAATAATTATAAACTAGATCACCACCATACTAATCCAATATCAGAATCCCATCATGATAATGGTAATAGTAGTATTTTGAATTCATCATCAAAAAAGCCAAGAAGAAATAGGACAACATTTACCAGTATTCAATTGACGGCATTAGAGAAAGTATTCGAAAGAACACATTATCCGGATGCTTTTGTTCGTGAAGAATTAGCTAATAAAGTTGGATTAAGTGAAGCAAGAGTTCAAGTAAATTTTTATAAAAATTCTAATTCTATAAATATTTGCAATTCAAATTAAAAAATTTTAACAATTATTATTATTGATAATTTGTATTTCATACATTTTTAGGTATGGTTTCAAAATCGTCGAGCAAAATTTCGTCGAAATGAAAGAACTTCAACAATAAATACGAATAATCGTAATATAACAGCACAACCGATATTACCGGTAACAAATCTTCATAAATCTTCATCGTCATCAATTTTAAATGATAAACATTCATCATCTTTAGCATCATCATTTCATCATCATCATCAACAAATGGATTTCACTTCACCACATCATCCATACTCATTAAGTTTTCCATCAGCTTTAGGTGTTTTTACAACATCAAAACCATATACAAATCCGTATTGTAATACATTTACGAATGATAATACTAGCTCATCATTTTTTAATACGAATTACAATTATCATGGGTATACATCGATGAGATATAAAGGACAAGGTTTTTCGGCAATATGACATTGAAAATATATTTATACAAATATTTAAATAAAATTGTAGAAATAATTTTATATTTAACAGATTATGGAATACCAGAGTATTTTATACGATGCAATAATCAGTATAAGAAAAATATAAATAAATGAAAATAAATCATTTTATATTTATTATTTAAGATAAAATTGTAGAGAAAAATTATAATAAAATCATCATCGTCATAATTGGCAGATCTATATTCTTTGAGGGCCCCGATTTGTTCCAAGATTTACCTCCACATTTCCTTGTTCTGTGCTGAATATATCTAATTTCTAATTCCGATGCGCTTCAGTCTCTTTTCTACGTCTTGCATCCAACCAATTCAACGGAATTTTGCTCTTTCCGGTTTTCTCACTTCGTCTGGAAGGATACTTCTTTTTTTGGAGTAATTTTCCAACGTTCTTTTTAGTGCGTGACTTAAACATTGTATTTTGCTTATTTTAATTCACTATACATCTCATTATTGTAGCGAATCCTTCACTGTTCTATAAATTCTTCTAATTATTTTTATATCAAAAACTCTTAAACCATTTTAACCGTTTTGAGTGTTTATGTTTCTGACATTAGGTGACCACAGGTTGTACGGTTGTACCAATATTGTAAAGAGGTGAATCTTGTTAGAAATTTTGATAAATGAAATAAAAATGTAGATAATTACATATATATTTTCCAGTATAACTGTTCTAATTTCTTCATTCATATTGGTTTACTCCCTCAAAAGTTTGATTTTAATATTATGTTGCTGAAATGTAGAGCATAGTTAGTCGCATCTCTGATGTATTTTCCTCTAATCAATTGAAAGTTTGCTTCACCTCCGCAGTAGTTGTTCCAATTATTGCAGTGTCGTTTACGAATGCAAGGATTATCTGCTTTGATTTGCTGAATATTGTTCCACTTAAAATAAAAATTGTATTGGAGTTCAATTGGAGTACGAGTATGTTTGGATTGAAGCTGAATAATGAATTATAGTTTATTTTTTTTCATTTTTCGAATTAGAAATTAAATTACAAATGATGATTGTATGATAATAAAAATACTCCTTCTAAATTATATTTGCTAATTTAATTGAATCGATTTGCCGTAAATATGTAAATTAAAAGGCAAATATTATTTGAATAATGATTCTTCTAGTATTTATTGGTGAATCTGAATGTAATATGTAATAATTAAAACATTTCGTACTACATTTATGTATGTTGTATTAAATTATAAAAGACTTTTTTCTAATATGCAATTTGTGAATAACATTTAAAAAAAAAGACTTTTACATAATATAAGTAATAAGATAAAATGAATAGATTCTTTCATAAAATATACGTTTAAATCATATACATGCATAAATACATATTAATACAAAATATATAGCTAGTATCTAGTATAGATTTACAAACTTTGTTACTATATGACAATATACAATAAATATTTATATTTGTGTTTTTATTTTATTTTTTTTTTCGTCTTGCAAATTAATTATAATTACATAATTCTAATTATATAATTCTAATTACATAATCTTCTAATTATTAAATAAAATTTTATACCTAAAGAATGATATACATAGAATGAAATGAAATTTTTAATTATTGTCTAAAACATTTTCTTTTTAACAGCTGTATATCTTTCCATATATGCATCATAACCATCTAAATTAGCAAAATGTTTTGAATTGAATAGATTACCATCGATTGATAAATTTGAAATTTTTGATTCTTTTAATATTCGTGGTGTAAATGATTGTACTTGTAAGCAATTCTCTTCTAAACGTAACGTTTTTAATCTTTGTGCATCAGCTATCGTTTCAGATATATATGAAATTTGATTTTGATTTAAATTTAATTCAATACAATATAAGTCATTGCATTCATCTGGTATTTTTGTAATTTTATTACGTGATAAATCTAACATATCCAAATGTTTTATACCACAAAATACAATTGGAAATTCTGTTAATTGATTATTACTTAAATTAACTTGTTTTAAATTTTTTAAATTATTTAATGTTTTTGGTAATTTTGTTATGAAATTATCCATTGCCAAAAATACTTCTAATTTAATTAATTGTCCCATTATTTCGGGTAATTCAGTCAAACGATTACCACTTAAATTTAAATGTTTTATATTTATAAAACGACCTATCTCTTCTGGTATTGTTGTAAAACGATTTTGTGATAAATCCATTGTTTTTAATACACTAGGATTTTGAAATGTTTTCAATTGCAGTGGAAAATCTTGTAATCTTTGCAATGATATCTTTAAGATACCAGTTTTTTGTGCTGTTTCTAAATGTTGTTTCATTTGTTTATTACCCATTGTATATTTTCTGAAATAATTTTTAATTGAATTATTAAGTGAAAAATTATACAATTTTATTTTTAATAATAAAATAATTAAACTTGAACTTACACTATTGATATTATAAATTCAATAGCATTAATAGCAATTTATTTTAGATTTGGACGTAAGAAAGACGTAACACTAAACAATGACTTTTTCCACCTATCAACAAATTGAAATGAAAATGAATTACAACAGCTGATGATGCCCAAGCAGTGTTGCCAGGAGCAAAGCTTATCTATATACAATAAGCTGTGCCACTCTTTTTTTAAAAACAAAAAAAAAAATTGTATATGCTCACCGTTACATATTAACTAAAACATTTGTTTTGAACATATTAATGACAAAAAAAAATTAATCATGAGTATATGTATGTATGTATTTACATTTTAAATACAGAGAAATATTATTTAAAATGGCGAATAGAGAAGATAGCAATGAGGATTGCTCCTGTAAAAAATGCAAAAAAATCGTAAAAAGTAAAGATAAAGCTCTTGGATGTGATGGATTCTGTAAGAGATGGGTGCATGTGAAGTGTTGTGGTATTAGTGATGAAAAATATGTGAAAATTTTGGAAGTAGCTGAGGATGTTTTATGGATGTGTGATGAGTGTAAAGAGTGGATGAGTTTAATTTCTAAATATAAGCCTGGTAAGTTGATGGATGTATGTTCTGGCTTGGATGATGAAAAAAGGATATTATTTGAAATAAATGGAAAAATAGAAACTGTTGAAAAACAGATAGAGCTAATTAAAGAAAATAATGGTTTCCCGCCAAAATTTACATACGCGTCAGTTGTTAGACAAGAGACTGATGTTAAAAAGAATGAACCGGTAAGTAATAAAGCAATTATTATTAAACCAATAAATCAACAAGAATCGAGCACCACAATAAAAAAAATTAAAGAAAAAATTAGTCCCGATAAGCTTAAAATACCTATAGCTAATGTGAAAAAAATTTCTAAAGGTGGTATAATAATAAAAACAAAGAATGATGAAAATAGTGATAGATTGGCTACTGAAATTAAAAAACAATTTAACAATGAGTATAAAATAGCCTTCACTAAACGTAAATGTCCGGTACTTAAACTAACTCAATTAGATAAAAATTATAGTAGCATAGAATTATTTAACGAAATGAAAGCACTAAATTGCTGTATAGATGAAAAAGATAATTTGGAAATAGTCTTCAGTCAGGAAAACAAAAGAACGGGTAAATGGTTCATTCTATTCAAGGTTACGGGGTCACTCTTTGAGAAGATTAACAACAAATACATCAATCTGAATTGGAGGTCTCATTTTGTGAAAGAACATCTAAAAGTTCTACAATGTTACAAATGCCTAAAATACCACCATAAAGCAACAGACTGTAAAAATAATTGTATTACATGCGCCAAATGTGGTGAAAAACATGAAACCAAAAACTGTAACAACACTTCACTTAAATGTATTAATTGCACTAATTCTAAACATAACACTCCTTATAACAATAAACATAGAAGCGACAGTTATGACTGCCCTATTTACAAACTAAAAATAAAAAATGAAAAAGAAAAAATTGATTATACAACAGCTGATCTTTATTAAAACATTTCCTACAAATTAATATTCACACTTACAGTAACATGACTTACAGTACACTTCACAGTAACATGAACATGACAAATTTTATATATTATATATATCTACACTCACATATACCTATATTTATTACTGCTATTGTTACCAAAATTGATGATTGCAATCAGAGAAGTTTTGAGTATTCAGCAACTATTTCGTGTGAGGAGTTACCAGAATTAAATAAACTATTTATTTAAAACATCTTACAATAAATATGAAAATAATATTCTTAAACATTAGAAGTCTGCGTAACAAGCTAGATGATTTGAAAGTAATGATCAAAACCAATGATCCAGATTTAGTCATATTGAATGAAATCTGGCTCTATGACAACGAAACTCCATATTTCAATATTGAATCCTACAATGTAGTCTATAACTGCAGAGATAAAAATAGAGGTGGTGGTACTGCAATCTATCTCAAAAAGAATTTAAGTTATAATACTATATTGCAAATACAAGATTACAACTGCATTATAATACAGATTAAACAGAAAAATGATAAGATAATTAACATACTAACATTATACAGAGCCCCAAATGAAAATATAAATGACTTTATTGAATTAGTTGAACCCATTTTATGCTCGTATAAAAATTTGATATTAATTGCTGATGTTAATATCAATCTATTGGCTGATGATAATGCAACTAAAATATATAAAGATATGATAACGGCAAGTGGTTATGAGTTTCATAACCATATTGATAGCAATATTCCCACTAGATCAACTATAACTAAATCCTCCATTATTGATCATGTATTATCAAACCTACCCACTTGTAATTATAAGGTATCATACGCTCTATTAGATGTTCCCATTTCTGATCACAAGGCCATGATTGTACAAATTTTGAACGCAGAAAATCACATTAAACATAAGCATAAGATATTAGTGAAATTAACAAATGAAAACCTGCTTAGGCAAAAAGTGATCAAAGGTTTAATGATGATTAAAGAAGGAGAACTATCGTTTCAAAAATTAGCAGAGATAATATGTGAGGCAAAATCGGCTAGCACTGATTGTAAGTTTGTCAAATGTGGGGGTAAAACTTGGATTACGCCTGCAGTATTAAAACAAATGCAGCTCAGGGATAGAGCTTACAAACTGATGAAAAAAAATCCAGATAACATATTGCTACAAAAAAATTTCAAAAGACTGAAGAATATTGTTAACAGCCTGATTCACAAAGAAAAATGTAAGATTATAAACAACAAGTTATCTAGTGCAGGTGTCGATGGTCGAAAAATTTGGCGTGTCATAAATGAAGATATATTGGGGAAAAGAAATTCCAGAGACTTGAATGAAAATATTACCAGCATCATTATAGATGGTAAGGAAGCTAAAACAGAGTCTGAGATAGCGAATGTGCTGAACGAAAATTTTTGTAACAGAGCCAAGAAACTAAGCCTTAATATTCCCGAAGTGCCTCCAATAGCAAATATGATAGAGACTAGATCGATGTTCTTAGAGCCAGTATGCCCCAAAGAAATTATAAGAGTTATATGCAATATGAAATCCTCATCTGCTCCAGGTGAAGATGGTATTATGGTGAAAGATCTAAAAATGGTAGCAGATTTAATATGTGTTCCACTGGCTAACTTAATCAACAGACATTTTCAACTAGGCTGTTTTCCTGACCATTGTAAGAGGGCAATAGTGGTACCTATTTTCAAGGCTGGAGATAAAAGCTGTGCTGAAAACTATAGACCGATATCACTTCTCAATGTACTTGGGAAAATCTTTGAAAAGGTTTTAGCAGATAGAATTTACGAATTCATAGTTTCGACGAAGGGTTTCGATAAGAACCAATTTGGTTTTCTAAAACGGAGTAGCACCGAGACGGCTGTAATTGAAGTAATAAATACAATACTGGGTGGAATTGATAATAAAAAGTATGTAGCAGCAGTATTTATTGACCTACAAAAAGCTTTTGATACTGTTAATCACAACCTTTTATTGAAATTCTTGGAGGATCTAGGCGTCAGGGGTTTAGTTAATAAACTACTCAGAAGCTATCTTACTTCCAGAACTGTTATCACACGTGTAGGGACTACCTATAGCTCAGCAAGGAATTATGATATTGGTGTACCCCAGGGATCAATTTTAGGACCATTATTATACATTCTGTACACAAACAACATTCAATATGCAGAGTTGCAGGCTACGTATAAGATCTACGCTGATGATACGGTTCTTTTGTATGAAGGTGAAAATGAGCTGGATTTAAAGACGATAATAAACGATGACCTGGAAAAATACAGGAAGTGGGTTGTTGGAAATAAACTAACACTGAATGCAGAGAAAACAAAACTTATGATTTTTAAAGTTAAAAACAAGATAGACGTTAATCCTGATATATATATTGGAGGTACCAAGATTGAGAAAATAAGCTGCATCAAATATTTAGGACTTTTTGTGGATGACAAGTTAACTTGGGATACTCATGTGGATAAAGTTGTCAATAAAGTGTCTCCAATTATTGGTGTTTTCTGCAGATGTGGTTTCCACAACAAAATGACCTCAAGTCTAATATATAAAGCGAACATATTACCATATATTAGATATGGCCTGACAGCTTGGTTCAATACAACTAAATTAAATATTAACAGAGTTCGTCGTTTGCTAAATAAAACATTAAAAATTTTGTACAGACTGCCATTTGATACTCCGAGTCACGAAGTCTACAAATTAACGAATAATCTTGAATTTAACGAAATTATATACATCGAAAAAGTCAAACTGATGCATAAGATCATATTAGATAAAGTAAAGTGCAACGTAAAGAGAAGACGAAAAAATGATATGCATCGATATCTAACCAGGGCGAGAACTGAACTTTACGTAGAATGTTGCAGAACATCTAAATATAAAAATAGCTTATTCCCAAACGCTTCTGAATTGTATTCAAAAATACCTGAGGAAATTAAGAAAATTGAAAATATAAAATTGTTTGTTTGTAAAATTGTAGAATTTGTTAAAAATATGAGAGTGCTAGGATGAATGGATGTATGATAGATTAAATTAATTTTTTTTTCTATTTATTTATTTATTTTTTCTTTTTCTTTTTAAATCTTAATGTATTATTAATGTTTCCGTTTAATGAATTTCAAAAACTTGCGAATTTTTAATTTAATATTGTTTTATAACTTGATCACTCTAGACCAGCTCAGTGCTGTTTTGAGTGTTATCAATAGATCTCTTGAATATTTTTGTATATTGATAATTACAATAGAGGTATTCACTCTCTCTAGTATTTGGCCTTGTATATTTATACTCGAAGTATTTTTACTACATTTTGCTAATATACTACGCCTTGTTATTTTCTCCCATATAAAATCAAGTAAGCCAATCATTGTAATAAAACAATAGGGTAAAGGCATTGAATAATATATATTTCATATAACAAAGAAAGGCAGGCTTGAAGAAAACTGCTGATTTTACTCGTTGACCTCGACTTATTTCTATTGTTTAAATTACAATACATTCAAACTTTTTCACTTCTCCACACACTTTTTTAAAAAAATAGATAGACATAAGAGTAATGAAGGATGAAGAAAGAAAAAAAATGAAACCCTTTTTTTTAGTTGTCATCGGCCATGTTTACAGCCATGTTTATTTTTAATTTTGTTTTTATTGTTTCGTTATGCAGTGTTACCAGTGTTGTTTTAAAATTATTAAAGATGCCATTTTTTCAATTTTCAATAAAAAAGTTGTTTCTTTGTGTTATTAATTCTTATTTATTTATTTAATTATTATTTATTTATTTATATAACTATCTGTATATGAATTTTTATTACATTAATTATTTGTACTCCTGCATATATAACAATTGTATTCTTGTGTAAAAACTTAGCTAAAAAGTGTAATATTCACAAAAATACCGTTTGATATCAAGTCCTAAATAAAAAAAAAGCAATTGTATTATACATCTTTGCTATGCACAAGTAATTTTTGTAACATTATCAGTATTATAAATTTAAATAACATGTAACATTATCAGTAACGGTAACTGTAAGTACTATATGCTAAATTAATGCTAGTTATATACATATCTCACTTTTGTTGAATTTGTTTTATAAAAATATATAATTTAAATTTATTCATTTATGTTATTTAAATTTATAAAGTTTATTTATATATGTAGGTATATAAATTATTCATTTATATATACTTATATTTTTAATATAAGTATTGTAATTATTTTTCATATTACTTACACATACAAATCTTAAGGAAATCTAAAAAATCTTTTCCTATGATCATTGTTAACATCTACACTCACTTAAATTTTACAACTTCTTGCACAACACTTCATCTTTAAAAAATTTCAATATTATTAAATATTTCAATTTAAAAAAATTTTAAAAATACTTTAATTTTAATAAAAAAATTTTCTATTCAAAAGTTGTATACAATTTTATACATTAGCGTATAATATTATAATTTTTTGTACTACGGTAACACCATACAACAATAAATATCAAACGATTAACATTTTTTTGTACATGTTCGTTTCGCTGGATTTATATTTTTGTACATTTTTGTGAGTGAAATTATTTAATGTTTTTATTATATTTAATTTTTTAATCATATAATTAAATAATTATAATATAATTTTTCAACTTTTTTTATAATTATTTCCTTTTTTTTAGTGTATTAATTAAAACATTTTAATGATTGAATAGTACAAATAGTGTTGTTTTATTGTTTTAGTATACATTTTTGTGGGTGAAATAATATGATGTTTTTATTATATTTAGTTTTTAAAAAAACATATAATTAAATAATAATAATGTTTTTCAATGTTTTTTTTGCTCATGCATTAATTTTCGAGACATGACAATATTTCTAAATATTTTTTAACAATTTTTAAAAAATATAATTTTCATGCAACCATTACAATACATTCTCATTTCAATGAAGTGTTAGTGTGTTAGTGAAAATTAGTAAAATTGAGTAAAAATGCATTGTACAGATAGGTGATACAAATACATATTCAAAAGTTGACTTCAGCCATATAAAATTGCTATTTGTTTTTTTTTTTAAATGATATAGTGCGATACTGCTCTATCATGTTTTAATTTTCTATGAGAAATTCTTTTGCCTGTTTCCTCTTTAGAGTAAAAATTTTTTTTTATTTTATTTGTTTTATTTTTCTATCTGCAGCTCTTTTCTTTTGATCTCCATTGCGAGCTTCTTTACTATATACCTTTATACAATGGTAAAGGCATGTTTTTTCTGTGTAGTATTTCGTAGTAAATATTTTGACAGTTGAACACACAGTAGTCATTTGTAAATTTTGATAAAATTTATATTTAAAAATTTTAAAATTTTAATTGTCAAACTATATCAGCTGACTGGAAAATTTTGATACAACAAGAGTATTTACAAAGTATGTTCACTCCACACTAAATTTGATTATGTATTAATACACAATAGCTAAAATACTAGGCTGAGTGAATACCTCTAATATGTAAATAAAAATTTTGTAAATAATTAAATTATAAAAATAAAAAAAAATAAAAATAAATAAAAAAAAAAAAAAAAAAAATAAATGTGAAATAAAAATTTAAAATAGATATAAAAAATCGTAAAAACAATAACGCGAAAACAACATAGGTAAAACGTGGTAAAACTAAATTATGTACCTACATATGTATGTATGTATTTAAAATGAAAAATTTATTACAAATCGTGTAATATGTAAATATGACAATCATGACATATTATTTGATATTAGATTAGCATAAATTTTATTTTATAGCTTGTTCAAAATTCCCAGCGAATAGAATATATGCGCAGTGAGAGTATGGCGTCATGCTTTGAGCGAGGTTATAATTGTAGTGGTTACACTTTTTCAGGTTTATATGGGAGAAAAACACAAATACATATAATCATTTTATGTACATATTTAATTTCAAGAGAAACATGCGCAGATTATTCGCTGGGAATTTTGAACAAGCTATACATATTATATTTATGTACATACGAGTCGAAGTCGAGTACATTGTGTGTACCTACAATCTACATAATACGATCGTACAAATGTATTGCAAAATCCAATAAATTTTACAATATCGAGATTTACCTACCATTTAAAGTAAATTCATAATGTAAATATTTAACATAAAATTTTTGCTATTTTAAAAATAAAATTAATAAATCTGTACCTGTATATAATAGAAATAGTAGACTGAATAATTTATATCATTTGTACGCGAGTGCATACTCGTAAGTCATAATACTTGTTTATCGAAGTAAAATAGGTGTCAATTAGTCCAAGGCTAATAGAATATATAAGGTTAGCTGTAGCCGTATATAAGAAAACTTTTTGCTTTTTTTACAATCAGATTTTCAACCGATTCTGACGTCATATTGTAAGAAATGTTAAATTGTTATTGTTGTTTTTTAAAACACGAATGTATTTTAGAATTAGAGCACTAAATCTATATTTTATCAACTATTAAAAATAACTTAATTTGTTTTGTTTAGTAATCTTTAGTAATTTTTTAACTTTTAATTCATCTTTTTAACATCGAAATTTCGACTAACGTAATACGGTCTTATGAATGCTTCAAGAAATCTTACATTGTGACGTCACAACTTAATTTGTAGGTTATTAGTATCGCTACAGCTAACCTTATATATTTTATTAGCCTTGAATTAGTCGATTATGGTCACAGACAAATAAATACCAGATACACATTTCAGTATAGTTGGATTTATATGGAAAACGTTAATGCGCAATTAGTGTTGGATGAAGTATTTTCGTCCAAGTAAAATACAATTGCATATCCGATGCACCAATCAAAATTTTATTCACCTCTTTTTTTATAACAATCCGCTCGACTGTAATACAAATGGTGAAATTGTCATCTTACATTATTACATATACCATATAAATCCTATATACTATATACATACATATATACACATTTTGTAGTTGATGGTAATACAATGCATTTAAAAACTAGTTTTTGTAATATAATGTGATTTTCATTTCATTCAAGAATTTAGAAAATTAGGGTGAGAAATTTTAAATTTCTACATATAAATATAATATTTATGTATGTATATGGTGTGTGATGTAGCTGCAAATACTCGTATATAGATAGGAGAAAAATGATGAGAAGTATTCCTTTCATTATAAAATGATTTAGATTTTTCATATCTGTACATGATTGTTTTGTTGCTATATCAATTAACTCCACTTCCTTAATATTACAGGTCTTAATATTTAAGCACTTTTCAAAGTGTTATATGTGTGGATGTATACTATTTGTTTATGTTTGTACGATTTGTATTTGTAATTAGTTTGCTCATTTTGAATTTTTTATTTATTATTTTTCAATGTATATTGATGTTGCTTAACAACCAATTAGTTATAAAAGTCTTTTATATCCATATCTTATTTCTATCATTAATTTTTAATATTTTTCAAAATAATCAAAATAGTAAATTAGGTTTGATTGAAGAATTTCCCAAACGGAAGTTTTTATCTGCATCAAAAAAAAATCCTAAATATGCAGATTGAATAAGTGTATATATAAAGAATCAAAGAACTTAATGTAATTAAAGAAAAAAACAAACGTGTAGTTTACATTTTGAAAATAATAATTTTTTTGGCAAGAAATTTCCGAAGTTAAATTATATTCCCACTCGTTTTTTACTTCGTGAATATTACATGTTTAAGCACTATTTCTACTTCTACAGTACAAACTGTTTATTCAAAATAAATTTCTAAATGAAAATTGTTTTTTAGATGGTATATTATATTATCTTTTTTTAAGGAGTCAATCGATTTGAAATGCACCCGCATATTTTTAAATATATTGAATAAATTTGAATTTTTAGAATTAAGAATAAAAAAATATTTTCAGTTATTCTAAAATTTATTCTACTTATCGACATATTATTTTGCAGATTATTGTGTGGTATGGTAGGATGTATTCATATTCATTTTTTGGCCTTAGTTTTAACTTGAAAGACTCAAAATAGTACTGTAAAAAGGGTCATAAAACATGAAGAAATATAATGAAGAAATCATAAATATTTTACACAAATTTTATAAAATTCTACCCATGCTATAGTTCGTTTCATATGTAATGTTATGTTCAGCAGGTATAATTAAGAATAAAATTTATAACTTCGACATAACAATGGTGATAAACATTTACACCTTTAAAATCAATGAAGATCATATAATTGTTTTTTTTAGCTCGAGTTTTTCAAAAATGAAATGAAGATTGTTTTTCGTATTCAGGTATAATATATGATATTCCCTTTTCATCAAAAATATATTTTTTGTACAGAAAATGTGTTAATCTATAATAAATTACATTTTATGAAAAAGAAATTATGAATCCTGTTTTGAACATGTATCATGTATGTAGATGTAATGAATAAATTTTATCAGTTTAAATTATACAAAATTATACAAAGGTTTTGTTTTAACGATAAGTGCTATACTCGGAGTGAGAGAAAAATTATTTACAATTCATGAAGATTTATATTACATATACATATTTCTCTAAGTTTAATCAAGATTGTTTGGAAAACCTTTTGTCTCACATTAGATGTAGGAATGCAAATAAAAACAACCCAAGTGTTTTAGAATTTCAAAAACTTATTGCAAAAATAATGTCTATTAAATTTCTTTTTAGTTGTAAGTCTAAGAACTGTGAGGATGACAGCGAGGAATTTTTAAATTTAGATTGGTCTGCTATTTTAATTTCTTCTGAATCCAATGCAGAAAGTTTTCCGAATAGTGATAATAATTTAACACCTGATATGAATGAGCTAAAAAATGTGGTGGTTTGCGAAGAATATGATATCAGAGTCTTATCTTCTTCATCCTTAAGTGCAAAATATTTCACAGGGTATTGCATTGCACATTTCTTTAAAATTATTAAAAACGAATGTAAAACATGTAGAACAGCTCTGACTAAAGGTGTAGTTGATCAAAGTGCTTCTACAGATATATTAGTTGATTTAAAAAATTTTAATTCAAAAATTCCAAATTCTCTAATAAGACCGTCTGAATTACATTTTGAAATAATTAAATACCAATTAGAAATATTCAAAAAAAATTTGAAAAACATCCTCACAAACCAAATATAAAGAGACTTATTAAAAACATGTGTGTAATGTGGTTACAAATTTAAAGTTCAATAATTTGTATAATGTTATTCACCCATGTTTTGAGCACAGAATGGCTATACTTGATTTCATGATATTGATATTGATATTATTACGAAAAAATTGTGCTTGGATGGTTGATAAGTTAAGACACTCCAAAAAAGTAAAAAGTAAAAACAAAAAGTTGAATAATATAATACATAACTATACTATTTTCAGAAATCGAAGTCAGTACAGGCAAAATAGGCATGCTTTTCTATATTCTTTCACATTGCGTTTGTATAAATCTGTCTCGTGTGTGGGGTGATCAGATCTCAATTTAAATCCGAGGGAAATATTTTAAATTGTATATTATGAAGGGCTGCCAGTTTGCAAAAAACTTTTTTTTTAGATTTTACAAAAAAACAGGTAATTTTGTGACATTTTGGGAAATTTTATGTTCATTTCTTTACAAAATAATATATAATAACAAGCTGATTTGAATAATATGATAGCAATTTGCATTGTAAATAATTTCTTTCTTATTCTAAGAAAAGACAAAACAAAAAATAAAATTCAGAATGTAACGGTAACGTAACGAAATCATTAACAAGTACATAAAGGAACAAAATAGAAGAAAATGGACAAATAAACAAATATGAAAATGAATGTATGTACGTATGTATACAAAATTTAATATCAAATTGATACTGAACACATAATTTTATAAATAAAATTAAAAATACTGAATATGGTTTAATCATAAATTCATATTTTTTTTATAAATTTAAGCAATACTCCCAGTAGCTACGGCAACCCTGAATTATCATCATTTTCTTTTATGCCCATCTTCCCGTTGACACGAATCAATCAACATTTTATACTTTGAGTGGACATCGGCTGCGCAACGACTTCATATTTTATAGTTCGGTTTTTTATTTTTCATATAAGCAAAATGGCGTTAACAGAATAAATCAGTTGCCTTCACGCTGTGTGATAGGCAACATCAAACGGGGTGGTGTATTTCTTTTTTCAAAAAAAACAGGATGACTCGTTATTAGAAATGAAAAAATCAGCAAACAAAAATTAAAATTTGTCTTAAAAACCTAACATTTTTATGATATTTTCAAATAATGCTACTTTTTTATCAAATATAAATTTACAGGAATGTGAAATTTGTACAGAATCTCCCTTTTAAGAATTATTTCTGAACAAATTATAAAATTATTTCTGCACAATTTGGAACATCCTGTTAACATATTTTAAAAAGTACCTTCTTCAGGGTTGACAGAGATATATTATTCAGAATTTCCTACAAAATATTATATGTGAAGTTATCAGAAACTCATCGGGTAACTATTCCCATAAGCACAATACTGACTTCGATTTCTGAAAATAGTATAGTTAATGTAATATTACATGATATAATTATTGGGCCTGATCACGAATGGCGATAAAATCGCCAATCGCCAAAATTGAGGCGAGGCGAGAAAATAAAATTTTTGTATCACGTAAGGCGATCGTCTCGCCTAAATAGCATTACCATGCGTAACGTGTAATATTATGCGTTTCGAACTGTCATTAATGTCAAAAAGATGATTTAAATTTTATTTTGGCATAATTATTGTAAACTAGTTTTTAAAAAAAATTTAAAAAAAAAAAATTTAAAAATTTAAAAATTTAACTTTTTTTTAAACTAATTTTTTTTTTTGTTTTTTTTTTTTTTTTTTTTTTTTTTTTTTGGGGTTTCTAAAGATGTTTTTGTTGTGAGAGTTTTCCATTTCTCTCTTCCACCTGCAGATTTATAAATTCCTTTTGCGAAATCTTTATTCGTCATCTTAAATTCGACGAGTTTTTCTAATTCTTTTTTAGAAACTTTAATCCTTGAAAAAATAATTTATATTAATTTATGTATATTTATTTTAGATATAATTTATAAATAAAAATACATACATTTTTATTTTTTATAATTCACCACCGAAGTCGAAACACAAACAATACAAATTAACACAACTAATGAAATAAAAATGTATCCTCAAATATCAGCTACTAGCTAGGCGATACCAATTATTTGATCGCCTTAAATAGGCGATAAAATCGCCTAAAATGAACAATTATCGCCATTCGTGATACAAAAATTTGACAGGCGAGGCGATTGGCGATTTATACATTACAGTATAAACAATAGGATTCCAAAATTAATTTAGCGAAAGTTTTTGAATTTTCTGAAATGTCTAAAATATCACCAAACTTTTAAAAATAGCTTATTAGTTTTTTTCTCAAATAATTATTACTTTTTTCAGTGTTCTGCATTTTTTTTTAATTTTTCTATTATCTATAATTTTTTTAAATGATATACTAAAACAGTAATTATGATAGCATAATATTTTCAATAATAAAATTTAAGCTTTAACTGCTGGAGCATAATCAAGATCTTCTAGTTTAATTTCAATATATGTACATGTTTGAACTTCCATCATACTATCAACATCACGCAGCATATTTTAAAAAACGAGTAGAAATATAATTAACTTTGGAAATTTCTTGCCAAAAAAAATTATTATTTTCAAAATGTAAACTACACGTTTGTTTTTTTCTTTAATTACATTAAGTTCTTTGATTCTTTATATATACACTTATTCAATCTGCATATTTAGGATTTTTTTTTTGATGCAGATAAAAACTTCCGTTTGGGAAATTCTTCAATCAAACCTAATTTACTATTTTGATTATTTTGAAAAATATTAAAAATTAATGATAAAAATAAGATATGGATATAAAAGACTTTTATAACTAATTGGTTGTTAAGCAACATCAATATACATTGAAAAATAATAAATAAAAAATTCAAAATGAGCAAACTAATTACTGTTAGAGTAAAACGCACGATTTGAATGTTGAGAAAATACTAAAGAATTTATTAATAATACATTATAACATAGTTATTTACAATATTTCAATACTATCATATGATAAGCAAAAATACAATATATGTATATATAATGAATAGGTATATAAGTAAATTTAAATAAGCAGATTAAAAGAAAGACTAAATATAGCATCATTTTCTCAATTTTAAAATAACAGTTTTTAGTACAATATAATATATAGTTAGAGAATGTTACAATAATGATAAATGTTACAATAATTAAAATTATGTTATTTTATTTTTAGGAATGTTACAATAATGATAAATGTTACAATAATTAAAATTATGTTATTTTATTTTTAGGTAATAGCAATTGATTTCCATCATTCCCCCTTCAATTGCTTTCTTCTAATCCCATTTGTCTTAAAAATTTCCAGTGTTTATCAACTGATAACGGTTTTGTCAATAAATCAGCAGTCATGCTATTTGTTTCGATGTATTCTACAGAAATTTCATTTCCCTGTATAACCTGTCTGATAAAATGGTACCTGATATCTATATGTCTAGACCTTGAATTTCGAACAGGGTTTTTTGCTAAGAATTGTGCACTTTTGTTGTCATTGTATATGACTATACCTTTATCATCTTTATAACCTATCTCACTGAGTAGTTTGTTCAAATATAATGCTTCCTTTGCTGCATCTGAAATTGCCATGTACTCTGCTTCTGTTGTGGATAAAGCAACAGTTCTCTGCTTCCTTGATTCCCAGGAAATAGCTGTTTCACCGATTTTAAATATATATCCTGTATAAGAACGCCTATCATCCTCGCATGAAGCCCAGTCCGCATCAGTATATCCTACCACACTTCCATGACATTTCTTGAAAATAAGCTTTAAATTTTTAGTTCCTTGAAGGTATCGCAGTACTCTTTTTGCCGCATTCCAATGCTGTTGTCCGTAACAATTATTGTACTGAGACAACTTACTTATACAATATGATATATCTAGCCTTGAAATTGTTGCTAAGTAAATCAACGATCCAATTAAACTCTGAAATGGTAACTTCGATGCTTGTATTTTCTCGTTTTCATTTACTGGACACATATTTTTATTTAGTTTCATACTATTATCCATTGGAGTTTTTACTGCATTTGCTTCATTCATATTATATTTTTTAAGTAAATTATCAATATATTTGCGTTGAGACATATAAATTTTCCCGTCTTCTTTTTGATCAAATTCTATGCCCAGACAATAACGCAATTTACCCAAATCTTTCATCTCAAATGTCGACCTCATTTCATCTTTAAATTTTTCTATGGAATTTAAATTATTTGATGCAATAATAATATCGTCGACATATATAAGAACAATTGTAATAAAGTTATCAAATTTTGTATAAATACATGGATCAGTTTCTAAAGGTGAGAATCCCATTTGAATCAATTTATCATTTAGTTTCAAATACCAAGTTCTGCCTGATTGTCGTAGACCATATATTGCCTTTTTTAATAAACACACCTTATTATTTTCTGGTTTCAAACCTTGAATCTCATAATAGTGATCAGGTAGTTCCATATAAATTACTTCTTCCAAGTTACCATTGAGGTACGCTGTGACGAAATCTAATTGGTGTAGTTTGAGATCCCACTGAGCTGCTAAAGCGAGTAGAAGTCGAATCGAGCTATGTCTAGCCACTGGAGCGAACGTTTCGTAGTAATCCACACCAAACGTTTGAGAGCAGCCTTTTGCCACAAGTCTCGCCTTTCTTCGATTTATGTTGCCATTGTTATCTTGCTTCATTTGGAAAACCCACCTACATTTAATTACCTTTTTATCTTTAGGTCTATCTACAATGTTCCATGTTCTATTTTTCTTGTGCGCAGCAAGTTCATTTAAAATAGCCTCTTTCCAAATATCTAAATTTTCCGAATCATTTAAGTCACTATTTCCATCATCTACAGTTGTTAAACAGGAAGCATCAAGAAATACTTCATCATCAGATTCATTATTTGATTCACTGGAATTTTTAACGTTTTCTCCACTTTCATTTTCAGATTCACACGATTTGCTATAAATTTTTCGAGGTCTACCTCTACTGCCTGTTCTCAGAAGCTTCGGTCTACCTTTCCCCCTTTTTGTTTCAACTTCCTTTTTAATATCATTTTCAATGTTTTTATTTTCATCATCTTTGGTTTGATTACTTGTTTCCGGATTTTCGTCGTTATAATTTGTTAATTCATTATTATTTTCAAATGTATGTAAAATTATAAATAATTTCTGTTTCGTTTTCACCTTTCACTGTATCAATTAATTCTTCTTTCGATTCATAGTTTTCTTTTTTTATGAATATAACATCCCTACTTCGAATTATTTCCCTTTTGTTTTGATCCCATAATCTATATACTTTATTATTTTCGTCGTATCCAACAAATATTAGTGGTCTACTTTTAACCTCGAATTTATCTCTTCCAGGTTTATTTACTAATGCATATGCTATACTGCCGAAAATTTGTAAATGCTTCACATTAGGTTGTTTACCAGTCCACAAAGTGTATGGTATTTTGTTATTAATGCCTTTAGATGGGCATCTATTTCTGATGTAATTTGCGCATGCTACAGCTTCAGCCCAAAAAGAAGGTTTCAATTTTGATTGTATCAACATACACCTTGCCATCTCAACAAGGGTCCTATTTTTTCTTTCCGCAATACCGTTCATTTGTAGTGTATATTCCACTGTTTTCTGGTGAACGATGCCATTTTCTTCAAGGTATTTATCGAATGCATGATTGCAATATTCCTTGCCGTTGTCAGTTCTGATGGCTTTGATGCTTCTACCTATGAAGTTCTCCGAACTGTTTTTGAATTTTTTAAAGGCTTCAAAAACTTCATTTTTGTGTTTGAGGAAGTATGTTTCACACCACCTTGTATAGTCGTCTATGAAAGTTGCAAAATATACAGACGCACCATTGGATTTGTTTCTCATTGGGCCGCATATGTCCGAATGTATTAGTTCTAGTGGATAAGATGTTATAACTGAAGTATTTCTTTTATTAAAGGGCTTTCGCGTCATCTTCCCTTTTAAATATACATCACATTCGAATGGTTTATTTTCATTTGATTTTTCAATATTTATACCTAAAATAGATTTATTTTTTATTATATTTTTCAAATTTTCAAGGTTTAAATGTCCGAATTTTTTATGTAAATTCATAATTTCACTTTCTCTTTCCATTATTAATTTTGCACTGTCTTTTCTTTCCATTATATAATATAAATTGTTTAATTTTATAGCCTTTATTAATATATTACCGTCCTGATTTTTGATCAATGCTTCATCTCCTTTAAATATTACCTCATACCCTCTTTCAGTTATTTTTGATACTGATAATAAATTTGTTCTTAAATCAGGAGCATATAATGTATTTTCTAATTTTACATCACTACCATTTACGGGTGAAATATTTACAATACCAATTTCTTTTACATGGGTATTATCGTTATTTGCCAGATTTAGAATAGATGTTTTTGTATTATCAAGGTAATGGAATTTATTAATGTCGTAGCACATGTGTGATGTCGCGCCACTGTCTAAACACCAAGTTTGTGAAGATTTCAATGATGTATGAAGTGATTCGTGTGCTGAAAATGCTGCTGACTTTTGAAAAAATGGTGAATTTTGCTGAATTTGTTTTTCTTTCTTTTCAAAATTTAAATTTGCTTTACATTTAAATGCTGGATGACCTGTTTGTCTACAGCGAAAACATATAATATTATCACTATGATATTTTTTACCTTCATTTTTTCCCTTTTTATCAAAATTTTTCTTTATCCTATTCATTGATTTATTTTTTACATATAGTGCCCCATTTTCAGTTTTATGTCTACTTTGTCTTGATTCATACTCTTCAATTATTTTTATTTTTAACATATCTGGCTTTGGCAGATCATCTCTAGATTCAATTGCAGCACGAAAATTTTCGTAGCATTCTGGCAAACTATATAACATCAAAATTGAGAGAAGTTCTTCATTAATTTTAATATCCATTGATTGCAACTTGTCAACTATATCAAAGAACTTTGACAAAAATGTTCGAGCATCTTCATCAGCATCCATTTTGTTGAGAATCAATTGCTTTAATAAAGTGGCCTTCTTTGCCGGTCCTTTAGATTGATGAACTTCTTTCAATTTTTCCCAAACTTCATGTGCAGTATTACAGTTTTTAATATCCATTAAACATGATGAAATTATTATTAAGATAAGGTCTGATTTTGCTTTTCTATCTTCCCTTTCCCAAATAATAGCATCTTCAGCCTTATCCGGTATTTAAATGCCCCACACACATAATCCCACGTGTTATTTTTAATAAGTAGAGCTTCCGCGTGAATTTTCCACGTATCATAATTTTCCGCGTTTAAAGCATCTATTTTAACCGTTGCCTGATTTGACATTTTCCCGAATATTTATTTAAAATATAAAAATTTTTTACTGATCGCACTGATTTTTTCCGATTAAAAAATTAATCACGTTTTATAACTTTAACAACTTTTAAATATAGCCACCGTTCCTGGGCCCATAACCTTTGTTAGAGTAAAACGCACGATTTGAATGTTGAGAAAATACTAAAGAATTTATTAATAATACATTATAACATAGTTATTTACAATAATTACAAATACAAATCGTACAAACATAAACAAATAGTATACATCCACACATATAACACTTTGAAAAGTGCTTAAATATTAAGACCTGTAATATTAAGGAAGTGGAGTTAATTGATATAGCAACAAAACAATCATGTACAGATATGAAAAATCTAAATCATTTTATAATGAAAGGAATACTTCTCATCATTTTTCTCCTATCTATATACGAGTATATGCAGCTACATCACACACCATATACATACATAAATATTATATTTATATGTAGAAATTTAAAATTTCTCACCCTAATTTTCTAAATTCTTGAATGAAATGAAAATCACATTATATTACAAAAACTAGTTTTTAAATGCATTGTATTACCATCAATTACAAAATGTGTATATATGTATGTATATAGTATATAGGATTTATATGGTACAAAGATAATACAGTCCTACTAGATGAACCATTTCATTTTTTTTATTTAAATGTTTGTATGTTTGCCAAAAATAAAGATCGAAAAAGTTTTTCGAAACAATATCGAAAAAGTTTTTCGAAACAATATCGAAAAAGAGCGAAAGTTTATAATTCAGGAGGGATGTAAATATGAGAGAAAAATAAGAATATTTATATAGAAGAATTAGTTTGTGAGTTGCATGACTGGTTTACTAAATTTTATATGGTTTTGAGTGGTACCATCACTTATTTGGGGTGCGTTCATGAACATTACTTTAACCATAGTCATGGTGTAGTATAGTTTAAGCAAAGTTATGTTATACTACAGCCATAGTTATGTTAACTTCAAGTGGTTTTGAACGAGATTTTTACCATAGTAGTAGCAATAAATTATCATTCAGCTGTCAAGTCAAGTTTAAAAAATGTTTACATATAAAATTAAAATAAATAATAAAATTTTATATTTTTTGTTTGTCAAAAATTAATTATTTTTTAAAAATGAAGTTTAAAACAAAACTAATTAATTAAACTAATCAAATAAATTAAATTGAAATTTTCACAATTCACAACAAAAAATTAAATGACAAACGATTTTTTATTGTCAATGTCATTACCACTTAAGGGCTTACTATCGTTAAACATGCTCTCGAGCAGGGTTAATTTTTGACATCAAATAGTTAAAAATTTACTTTACTACAGATGTTTATAAACGCTAAAAATTCATGTTGGTAGTTATGTTTTACTATGCCACCATCATTTTGAACGACAAATGATAACTACATATAGTTAACTATAGTAACGTTTATGAACGCACCCTTGATATGATATTATACTTGAATAAGTAAAAATAAATGGATATTTTGTACGCAAATGCTTTAGAATACAACAATTGACAATAGGGCTGTTTCAAATTTTTTTTTTATTGTATTGAGTTGATCGTCGTATGAATGACTTGAGAAAGGAGGTATTTCATATTTCATGTATTTTTATATATGTATGTATGTGTTGTTATGTTAATATGCCTTGTCGCGTGCTATATGATCTTACATAAATTACTACTACTACTTCTAATTGAAATACATATATAGAATTGTATTTATACAAAACCTCCGAAAGAAGCTCTCTCTCTTACAGAGAGAAGCCATGAAAAAATTTTTCTTACACACACATTCAAAGGCCTAAGTAGTCGGGAATTTTTTTGTTTACATTTCTTGACTACTTAGTCTGAGCTGTCAAAAAATATATTATTAAGGTACTCGTCCACGATGCAATTTTTCTTGCATGCAAGACGATTTTGACAGATAAAATTGCACAAAATATTTATTTCGAAGTGCACGCTGCCTAGAAAGATGAAATATTGCACAGAAATACGTATTTCATGAAATATTTCTTATTGCAAGCAATTTTTGTTATTGCATAGTGTACGCAGAAAGATATGCAATATTTCGCGCAAGAAAAATTTATTCAACTCATTCAATAAATATTTCTCTTGCATATGCAATAAATTCAGCTAACTAAAATGTAATGGGTTGCTGTGTTATCTATCATTCGTTGGTTGATGTTGTGTTGTGCTGTGACTTCTTGTGAATTTGGTATGTATTTTCTATTATTATTATTATTATTATTATTAGCAAGGTAGGCCTTTCAACTCTTAAAATATTGAAAAAAGAAAATATTGAAAAAAAAAATATGAAATATTTGAAATATAATGTATATGCAAGAAAATAAGAATTTCGTGTGAGTGCTCGTGCAATAAAAATTTCTTGCAAAGATATTTTTTTCTTGCATGATAGAAATATTGCATATTTTTCATGAAATATTGCGTCGTGTGTACGAAGTACTGCAAGTTTTCTTGCACGCAAGACAAATTTCGCGCAAGAAAAATTGCATCGTGGACAAGTACCTTTAGTATTATTATTATTTATTTGGTGTAAAATAAAATACAAATTCTCATGTTCCGTTCATAAAATTGTTTTATTTATATTTTATGTATCACTACATTATTTTATCTTATATATTAACGTCTCAAACAGCTTAGTAGCTGGTCTTAGAGTACGTTATCATATTTATTATTTCTATAAATTTATCATATATTTCTTATATATATACTATCTAATTATCATTTTTATATTTATTCAATTTCTAGATCAATACATCATTAGGTATCACACATTTGTTCAATTAATTTATTACACAATTTCTTTATACAGAACATAATTATAACTAAATATAATACAGTCTTTAAAGATCAATCATTTTATTCATAATTAATTTTCATAAATCAAGCCCTAAATCATTGTTTATACAATACATAAAATTCCAAATTTATCCATCAAGTACTTTATATTAACATTACTTATTCTATACTACATTTTATTTATATTCATACACAGTCATCTTTATCTAATATTTATTGCACATTCATACATAATTCTACTATAATACCAATTCATAAATAATTTACATGCATTTGTTCTGATGTAATATAATATTAATTCAATAAATATGAATATTAAATATATTCATATTTAATTCAATAATAATTATTTTTTCACTTTATAAAATATGTAAACAAAAATTGCTACACAACCTAAAGATTTTTTTTGTAATTATTTTTAAGAAAAATTCAATTAAATAATTATATGTATTATTAAACACTCTTTCATTTATGCACTTTTTACAAAATGAATCAATAACAATTCACTTTTCAATTTATAAATTAATATACATAATATTTTATATTTATATATTCTATTCTATATTCATACTATAGAAGAAAATATATGTACAACTTAACCTCTAAGACAATATTTTTAGTTTTTATTTTAAATATTTCACATATTTTCACTTTTTTTTATTTTAATCTGTTCACTAACAATTAAGTAATATAAAAATACTTACCTTAAATTTAATTTCTAATTTTTTATTTAAAAAATAATAAAATAAATTATTAAAATTCACTACCCGCCTAACAAATTACATGACATTTAATAATTTTTTCCGACTACACTCACACTAATGCAGATGACTACATCATGGCTTCTCTCTAAGAGAGAGAGAGATTCTTTCGCAGGTTTTGATTTATATCAAAGACCAAATAAATATATACATTTATATGGTCTTTGGTTATATGTATTACCTGTATAGGTTTACATTATTTTCTGATGTAGGATTGTAGAATATTTGGCAACAGATGTTTTTACGTATGCATACATTATAATTACTGTAGCATTTGTACTGTACTCTGGTCTATACATTTATATGGTCTTTGATTATATGTAATGCATTACTTGTATAGGTTTACATTATTTTCTGAAGTAGCATTGTAGAATATTTGGCAACAGAGGTTTTTACGTATGCATACATTATAACTGCTGTAGCATTATACCAGAGATACTATATAAATACATATAAATATGTTTTTACATAGTATCACAGATCAGATACACTTATCTGTGATAGTATATAGTATCTTTGATTATACATAATATATGTATACATATGGATATATTATGGTTTTATTTTGTTATGTTTTTGAGTTCATTGACTTATGAATGCAAGATACGATTATATATTATCATATCCCGTGAATTGAATTTCTTTTTAAAATTTTTAAAGAATGTCTTTTTTAATGTTTGGGCCTTAGGACTTCTGAATACATAAAGTATTATTCTGATTTATGATCATAATATAGAAATTTAAAAATCAGGTGTTTCGTGAATTACCAAATTTTTTTATAGACTGAGTCAATTTTTTTTATAACTAGATAAAAATTGATATTTTCAAATTAATATGGAACATAATTTACAAATATGTATATTTTTCTAAATCTTGAGGATAATGAATTTTAAATTATTTACAATATTTTTTAAAAACAGAAAGCTTAAAAATATTTATTTCAAAATTTTTAAATTTTATTTCGTTGATGTTTTTTGTGTGTGGTATAAAGTATATACTCAAAAAATTCTAAATACTAGCGCTGATGAACATTTAATTAGATTCAATGAAAATTGATAATTATTTGTAGCTTGAAAAATATTATATTTTTGTTCACAAGTCTTAACAATAAACAACATGTCATGAAGTCGAAAATAAATTATTTGTAAATTTATGGATTTTTATGATTGAATGCAATCAAATTTTTTTCATTTATGTTTGTTTGAAAATAAATTATTAAGTAGAATGGGCCTATAATTCTAGTCCTAGAAATATTTTGGAGATCCGTATTATTAAAATATCTTCAGTAGTGATTCAAAAAATTATGTTTGAAAATAACGTGGAATAGGTTTACGTATAGTAAATTATAATTGCTTATTTGATTTTTGAATTCAAAATTTACCTTTGTATTTTAACATTTCTATTAAATTGATAGCTCAAATATTTAATATCATTCTCAAACCAAATTTTAAAACTTAAACCATTCATTTAAAAAGTGCAAGAACTGGTCAGTTCTGCATGGTGCGGTCATGGAGTTGGCAAAAAATAGGAAGTTAATCTGACCTGCCTATACTTTAGAATATATTATCAGAAATTTGAATAGCCTCTGACATTTAGTATTAGCATTATTATAGTCATAAATATTTTTATACAGCATTTTTTTTGAACAAAAGTTTTAAAATTGCATGTATTTTTAATTCTGTTTTTTTCTATAAAATATATGTAACTTTGTTTTGAACTTAAATGAACCTAATGAATTCGGACAAAAAAGCGATGAATTATCAATCGTCTTTTAATACAGTTGAAATTATACAATATTTTAATATTTTAATAGTTGATATTATATTTAATTATTTATTATTATAATTATATATGTATGTATACACTAAACAAATTTATGGATTTATAATGTTTCGAGGATGTATTTCCAATTATTAATTGATTAGAAATTAAATGCCGTGTAAAAGTAGTTGTGAACAATACTGTACATCCAGTTTTAGTTTAACTGTAGTTGGAAGACAGTTTTCAAATTTAAAAATTTTAAAATTAAATATATTACTATATATGATTTATAAAGTATAATATTAATATGCAAATTATGTATAAAAATATCTAAGAAAAGGATATTTGCTTGAGGCCTGTTACCTATCAAAATTGTTTTTTAATTCTTTTCAGAGGAAAACCATCAGAGTGCAGTGTAATTGATAAATATTCGGTAATTATAAACTTTCGCTGTCAGCTAGTTTTTTTTAAACATTAAAAATCGAAAAATATATGAATCTTCATGATTCTAGTCTCAAAATGTTCATTTAACTTCGGATTTATGAAAAAAGTATAATAGTTACAGTTTGATGCGTAGGAGAGTGTGGGTAGATAGTTAAATTCAACATCGCTAAACACTTAGAAAATTTCTAGGACTTAGAAATTTTCTAAAGTATCATCGCTGAAAGTATCATCAGAAAATTGAATTATTTTGGAAAATTAGAAAATTCATCGAGACAGTAAAAAATATTTCATCTCGACAGTCATCAATTCCCGTCGGCAATCTTCAGTTCGCATAACGATTTTTTTTTGAAACTTTAAAATTCAAACAATCATTGTTTAATTGGTTCGTCATCGTTATATTCAGCAGCAGTTCTTCAATCAACATAGTTTCTACAACGCCATCTCTCCGTGTAGGTCGACCTATACCAACGAATAATTAATTAATTCATATTTAATATTTAAGAATATATGCAAAATTTATAATTGAATTTTATATATTTCATTTGTATAGATTCATGATTTTGTTTCAATTGTAACATATTTTGTTAAATTTGCTTGCATAATTATTTCCGGTTTAATTGAAATATTGTACATATACAAAATTTGTAAATTAAAGTAAATTTTATACTTCATAAATTCAAAATTTATTCGATTTATAGTATATTTAAATTTAATTCAAATTAATTGCATAACTATTTCCGGTTAATTGAAATATTATTGTATAATTGAAATATTAAATTTTTTATACAAATTGAATTAAAGTTTTTTGGAAATACATACATATTAACTTAAATAATTTAGAATTGTTTGTAATTTAGTTTTAAGATATTGAATTGTTAGGTTTAAGAGATTACAATATAAATAAAGTTTGTAATGTAAATTGAAAAACATTGTGTTTTTATTTTATTAAAAATTTTGAACCGGCACCTTTCTTTCTCAATTAATGTTAAATTAAAAAATATTTTTTTATCATATTATTATTTTGGTGGATTTAACATTTGGTCCTTCGAGCTGGATAAAATAGAAACTCAATTTTCTTCAATTTATAGATAGACTATAAAAATTTGTAAAAATGCATAACATTCAGAATTTAATTAAATTACAAACAGCTTTGGAAAATGAGTTAAATACCGTTACAATTAGAATAAAACAAAATTTAACTGAAAATCAACCAATTAATGTGTATGAACGTAGAATACAAAAATTAAATGAATTAACTGATAAATTTAGGGATAATCATTATTTAATTTATCAAGCTGAAGATTGTAAACTCACTGCCGAGTATATTGAACAAAATAAGTATGATGTATTTGAAGAAACTTGTTTTAGTTTAATCACAGAGCTACAAGAAAAAATTACTTCGTTAGCCAAATCAAGTAACGTTTCAAATGACGGTGGTTCCACACATGTTACAACTCTCGTATCTCCACAAAAATCGAAAATAAAGTTACCTCCTATTTCTTTGCCTAAATTTGATGGTACCTACAAATCTTGGCGATCATTTAAAGATTTGTATACCAATCTAATTCATAATAATAAGGAAATTTCAGAAGTTGAAAAATTTCACTACCTAAAATCTTGTGTTTCTGGTGAAGCTGCAAGAATTATTAAACCATTTGAAGACATTGGGACAAACTATTATAAAGTTTGGCAAACATTGGAAAAAAGGTTCAATAATAATAGGGTATTAATCAATGCACAACTAGAGAAATTGTGTAAAATAAATTTGATAAAAACCGAAAACGCTCAATCCATGAAGGATGTGCTGAACAACACAGAAGAAATCCTTCATGAATTGAAAACATTAAAGGTCAACATTGAAAATTGGGACCCTATTATTGTGTATCTTACGCTGCAGAAATTATCGCCAGAAACACGAGAATTATGGGAAATAAAGCAAAGAGAGAAAAATGAGGTGGCTTCATATAAAGAATTGGTGGAATTTTTAGAATCAAGATTTCGCGTATTAGAAGCAATTAATACACCAAAACGAAGTAATGTTTTCTTAGCTCACAATAATAAAAATACTAACCAAAATTTAAAATGTGAAAAATGTAAATCAGATCATAGGCTGTTTAACTGTTCGAGCTTCAAATCACTATCAGCGATAGAGAAATTGAACTTCATCAAAAAAAACAACTTATGTATGAACTGTCTCACTTTCGGCCATAAATACAATGACTGTAAAAGTAAATATACGTGCGGTATATGTAAACGAAAACATCATTCCCTATTACATACTAGCTTCAATACCACATCGAACGCAAATCGGGATAAACCTTCTGCTCAACCGACAGCTACACAAAACAGCGATAGCACTGGAAACGAAGCTTTGCCAGTCAGAAACTCTAACGAAAGGAATGAAGTAAAGACTTTCTTTTCTTCAAACACGAATCAAGCACTCTTAGCAACGGCTTTAGTCAGAATTCGGAATACAAAGGGTCACAACGAAGTACTGCGAGCCTTGATAGACTCAGGGTCGCAAGCAACATTCATAACTGCTGCTGCAGCAAAACGCCTGCAACTTGAAATCACACGGACGAATCAGCACATCAGTGGACTCAACCAGAGCAGTGCCACTGTGGCTAATTCTCAAACTGAATTCACGCTGGAATCGGTATACAGAAACTTTAAACACCGGGTAAATGCGTTAGTGGTAAGGAGTATCACTAACGATTTACCTACTTATCGAATTGAAACGACAGGTTTTGATCATTTGAAAGATCTAAATCTAGCTGACCCTAATTTTGCGATACCCGGAAAAATAGACTTGTTAATTGGAACAGAAGTGTACACAGCGATAATTCGTGGAGGAATTAAACGCTCATCTGAACCCAATCATCCTGTTGCAATAAACACTGAATTAGGCTGGATTGTGATGGGTAGCATAGGACATGCTACACAATCCAGTAGGACGTTCATGGTGCAGGTCCATGAACCTTCTTTAGATACACAGCTAAGAAAATTTTGGGAGGAAGAAGAATGTTTGAACGTAAAACACGAGAAACCTGAAGACAAGATATGTGAAAACATATATACAGAGACAACTAAACGTTTAACAAATGGTTCATATCAAGTAGATTTACCATTTAAAAAGGTTCCAGAATTTGGTGAAAGTAAACGAAAAGCAGTATCACAATTTCTTTCATTGGAACGGAAATTCCAACAAGATACGGAATATTATAACTTATATAAGAAAAACATCGATGAATATTTAGCAGCTGGTCATATGATTAAAGACGATAATAATAATAATAATACTAGATCATATTATATGCCACATCATGGTGTACTTAAAGAAAGTACTACTACTAAATTGAGAACAGTTTTTAATGCATCGAGTAAAACCAGTAATGGTATGAGTCTTAACGAACAAATGTATATCGGGCCTACCATACAACCAACACTGGTCACCACCCTGCTAAGATGGAGAAAATATCGGTATGCGATTACAGCTGATATAGAAAAAATGTACCGTATGATTCATATTAACCCAGAACAATATGATTTACAACGAATAGTATGGAGAAATTCAACTAATGAACCAATCGAGGATTATGCATTAACGACAGTAACGTTCGGTACCGCGGCAGCACCATTCTTAGCTATTCGAACAATTCACCAACTGGCCAATGATGAATATCAAAATTATCCGAAAGCTGCAGAAATAGTCAAAAAACACATGTATGTAGATGACTTATGTTACTCGCATCCTGATCTAAACGAATTAATAGCCATTCAAAAGAAATTGCGTCAATTACTAAAAACAGGAGGTTTCAATTTACGAAAATGGATCGCGAACGATTCCGCCATACTAGACCAAATTCCAGTCGAAGATAGCGAATTAAAGGAATTTTTAACAATTTCTGACATGTTTAACGTTAAAACCCTTGGTATTAGATGGAATCCTACCACAGATAAATTTAATATATGCGTAAAAGTAAAAAACGAAGAGGTAAAAATCACAAAAAGAACAATTTTGTCAGAAATTGCTTCGTTATTTGATCCATTCGGGTGGCTAGCTCCATGCATTATGACGGCGAAAATAATAATGCAAAAGCTTTGGATCTCGCGCTGTGATTGGGACGACCGGCCTCCAGAAACATTAGTAGAAAAATGGAAACAATTCGTTGAAAAACTACATCACATTTCTACCATCACAATACCTCGCTGGTTGAATCTCGCTACCAACAATACCGAAATTACGATTCACGGGTTTTGTGATGCATCAAATGTAGGATACGCGGCGGTAATATACCTACAAGTAAAAGAAGGAGATAAATCCAAAGTATCATTAATAGCATCGAAGACCAAAGTAGCCCCCATCAAACCAGTATCTTTGCCTCGTTTGGAATTATGTGGTGCTACTTTGTTGGCCAAACTAATGAAAACCGTAACAAACGATCTTGAATTAAAAAACGCTAAGATTATACTTTGGACAGACTCAATGATAACACTCTCATGGATACAAAAACATGCAAGTAAGTGGAAAACTTATGTAGCTAATAGAATTGCAGAAATCCATGAACACACTAGTCCTTCATCGTGGCGATATATACCAGGACCTGACAATCCAGCAGATAGTGCTTCAAGAGGTCAAATGCCCGACGAATTAACAGAAAATGAATTATGGTGGAATGGACCAAAATGGTTAAAAGATGAAACGACGTGGCCAAAACAACCGGAAATATTGGATTCGATTGAAGAAACAAAAAAACAAAAGGTTCTTGCTGCAATTGTGGAACCAGATATTTTATTAAAATATTCATCGTATTCTAAACTACTAAGAATAACAGCTTATTGTCTACGCTTTATAAACAATTGTCGCTTGAGTAATAAAATTAAAACGCATCATCTAAACAAAGAAGAAATTGATCAAGCAGAGGTTTCAATTGTGAAAATAATACAGCAAAATCAATTTGCAGCAGAGATAAAAAATTTAGAAACTGGACAACCAATAAATAGAACTAGCAAAGTTTTAAATCTAAATCCGTTTCTAGACGAGCAAAAGATACTCAGAGTGGGTGGAAGATTAGGAAAGTCAGAACTACCATACGATGAAAAACATCCGATTCTTTTACCAGCAGATCATCCAGTTACAAAATTGCTAATTAATCATGTCCATGAAAAAACGTGTCATGGAAGCATACATTTAGTATTAAACACAATCAGAAATAAATTCTGGATAAATAATGCGAAAAATATGATTCGTCATCAATTACATAAATGTCTTAAATGCTTCAAAATGAAACCAGTACACAATACTCAATTAATGCATGAACTACCAGCTGCTAGAGTAACTCAATCTTTTCCGTTTCAACATGTCGGTATCGATTTTGCGGGTCCTATTGAAATGAAAATATCATCATTACGAAATTCAAAAACTACATCAGTTTATATATGTTTATTCATTTGTCTCTGTACTAAAGCAATTCACCTAGAACTAGTAACAGACTTAAGTGCTAATGCCTTTATCGCAAGTTTCAATAGATTTATTAATAGACGAGGTCTATGTTCAGACATATATTCTGACTGCGGAACAAATTTTGTTAAGGCCAACAAAATTATGTTTTCAAAACAAACCACGGAAGAAATTGCAGATAAATTATCTACAGAACGAATAAAATGGCACTTCAATCCACCTTCTGCTCCACATTTCGGCGGTTTATGGGAATCGCATATCAAACTGATCAAAACACATTTAAAAAAAACACTACAAAATACGAAACTCACTTTTGAAGGTCTGTATACCGTATTATGCAACATTGAAGCGTGTGTTAATTCTCGTCCATTAACACCACTTAATATCGATTCGAATGACAATACAATTATTACACCAGGCCATTTCTTAATACAGAGAAATTTACAAGTAGTACCAGAAACCAACAAAATAAATGATAACGTTCCTACGAAGCAATGGCAATTTCTAAAACAACTACAACAAAACTTTTGGCGAAGCTGGTCAAAGGATTACTTGCATCAACTGCAAGTCAGATACAAGTGGAAATTTACACAAGAAAACTTGAAACCTGATGATATTGTTTTGATTAAACAAGAGAATTATCCACCTTTAACATGGCCATTGGGTCGCATCCTTGAAACATATCCTGGTACTGACGGATTGGTAAGAACAGCATTGATAAAAATTGGGCAAAAAACTTATGTAAGACCAATCGTTAAATTATGTAAAATTCCGATTAATCAAAATTAAAAAATCAATCAATCAAAAAAAAAAAATGATCACCCCTGAATGATAAACAAAGTCTACAAACAGTACTGCCATATACATAAAGTGGAGAGAAAATTAAACTCAAAATAAATAGACCGTTACTTACCGGTGACGTGTAGTAATTTCAAAAGGAAAATTTTTCTTCATAAAGAACAAAGGTATAAAAATATTTATTTATTCAAAACAAAAAAAATAAAGGTGAAATAAAATTAATAATATTTTTAATTAATAAATAAAGGGCATACTGAATTTTAAATTTGTCATGAGCGCGACAGAGACATCATCGATCACTCCAGTCCCTTCAGAATACCAATCCTTTGGTATCGAGTCAAATTGGAGCCTGAAAATGGTGAACCAGCTAAACAAAGGGCTACCAAGATTGAAATTAAAAAGGAAAGCTCCAGCTATTGAGATTGGGGAAAAACGAAAGAAAATAAAGGAAAAAATAACAAATGACGGTCCTGCAACATATAAACCTCCCTTTGAAGCAACCGGTTTGGTCGTGCAACACACAAGGGAACAGAAAACCAAATTGAACGTGCCTGATTGGCTAGAGGCCCCAGAAGGGATAAAGAGCCTCATAGAAGATTGGCCCATTCCGTGGCAAAAAATCTACAAAGTTAAATCGTACCGGCTAAGACTCAACCAAAAAACAATACGTTTTAATAAAACAAGGGAAGGAACGGTTACCATTAGATTAACACCAGCATAAAAATAAATGAGAAATGTGTTAAAAATAATAATAAGTAATAAAATTTACACATACAAAAAAAAACATAACATTTTTTATTAAATATTTGCATTTTAAACGATAAAATACATATATGTATAAACAACCATCATTTGTTCACAAAACAAAAAAAAAAAAAAAAAAAAAAAAAGGCCACTATTTGATAATAAAACTTCTCAACGTTGGTGCCCGTGGAGGATGTTGAATCCGTTCAACATTTTTATCTAAAAATAAAAAAACAAAAAAAGGGGTATTATTAATTTTCCATCTTTACACCTTGATGCATACTCACCTGATAAAATTGGTCACTATCTCCTCACAAATCCAAGAAAAATCCTAAAATACAATACATAAAAAAATATAATAAGAAATTGATATTAAAATTATAAAATAATATACAAAAAAAAAAAAAAACCCACTTAACCAAACATATAACATTAAATAGTACAAAAACATAACATATACAATTAACTATTCACACTTTACAAAAAACAAAACATTTAACAAAATATTGCAAATCAACATAATGGACACAAAACCACAACATTATTATCAAAAAAAAAAAACATATTCATAATACACTACACAGAATAACATCACAATGCATCACCACATATCTTGTACCACATAAAACTAAAACATAAAATGCACAATCACACAGTAAATAAATAAAACACTTAACTTTAGTTTAAATTAATATTTGGATTAATTTAAACTACTATTTAATTAAAAAAAAAAAAAGGGGGTCAATAAAAGGTAAATACCTTTACCTTTTCACAATTATTCTTATAAATAACCTTAAAAAAAAAATAATAATATAAAATATAGATAAAAATATATATAGATGATATACATATAACCACATTACAATACACCATATGGTCAATGTGACCAAATAAATTAAAGTATATACCGTTGTGCCTGAGGAAAGTTGACAACTGGTCCAAAGAAAGCGGATTAAGTGTCAATTCAGGCAAAACTGAACTGATGCTCTTTACGACCAGAACAAAGGTACCTGCATTCAACCTACCCAAACTAAATGGCACATCTCTGGCCTCCAGAGTTAAGTATTTGGGTATAATTTTAGACCCAAAGCTCAACTGGAAGCTGAACGTGGAAGAAAGGGCAAGGAAAGCCAGTATCGCTTTCTATGCCTGCAAGAAAACATTCAGTAAAAAATGGGGTCTTAAACCCCGAATGACCCTATGGGTGTACACAGCAGTGGTACGCCCTATTCTTACATACGGCTCTACAGTTTGGTGGCTAGCACTAAGCAAGAGACACAATCAGGACAGAGTGAACAAGGTACAGAGATCAGTAGGATTGGGAGTGACGGGGGCCATGAGGCCATGTCCCTCCGAAGCTCTAAATACTATTCTTGGTCTCGTTCCTCTGCATCTGTTTATCAAATTTACGGCAACACGGGAAGTGCTAAGATTAAAGGAAGCGGGATGCTGGACAGCCAAAACATATGGCCATAGCAGCATCCTAGAGGAAATTCCCAAAAAACTTAGCACGGTACAAACAGATTACAGTTCCAAAATATTGCATTTTGAGGGAAATTTCCAGGTGAAATTTCCCTCCAGGAAAGAATGGAGGCAGAATGCAATAATAGGGAATTACGACTTGGTCATATTCACAGACGGATCTAAGACGGATGGTGGAGTGGGCTCGGGTGTTTACATGAGTTCACCCCCGGTCTCAGAGTCCTTTCGCCTGCCAGATTTCGCAAGTGTCTTTCAGGCGGAGATACTCGCGATTCTCAAGGCAAGTGAAATTCTGTATGATATGACAGAAGTAACAATACAAAAAACCGTCGGTATATGTACCGATAGCCAGGCCGCAATCAGAGCTCTGGGAGCGGTATCTTTTAACTCAAAGATAACAGAAAGATGCAGAAGAGCACTAGATAGACTAACGAGCAAGACTCAAGTTACCCTCATATGGGTTCCAGGTCACAGGAACATAGAGGGTAACGAGTGGGCTGACTCGTTGGCGAAACAGGGCTCATCTCTGCGCCTTTCGGCAACAGTACCAATAAACATCCCGGTAAATAGTGTTAAGCGAGAGATCTGGCTTTACTACTTGTCGGAAGCAAATAACAGATGGAAGAACTTATCCACATGTTCTGTGTCAAGAGCTACTTGGCCGGAATTCGATAAGAAAAGAACCTTATCACTCATCGGTAGAGACCGACGAGAGATCGCTAGAATCATGGCGATTCTAACAGGTCACTGGCCTGCGGGAGAGCACGCAGCCAGATTGGGTCTACCGTATAACACGCACTGTAGAAGCTGCAAGGACAATTCAGAGAAAGAAACTCTGTTACATTATCTTTGCAGCTGCAGGTGTCCAGCATTAGCTAAAACTAGACTAAGGGCTTTTGGCAAGCATTTCCTCGAGGAACTCGCGGAGGTGGCCAGTCTAACAGTAGGCAGCTTGGCCTACTATCTGAACAAGACGAAATGGCTATAGCCTAGAGAAAACAACCAACACCTACGAGTCTGTGGTAACAAAACGGCACATAAAGTGCTAATTGAGTCTGTTTCATGGACTAGAAACGGACTGCCACTGCAACCAACCAACCAACCATATACCGTTGTGGTATATATTAGTGCAGGGTACTCAACCAAGTACTAAGTACAAGGTGAATATTATAGTACCCTCACATTACAAAATATTTGATTAATTTAAATAATTTGTAGCTATAAATATAAAATATAAGTGAAAATATAAAACATTAATTTAATAATGATTTTTGTTTTTGCATAAAAGAAGAGCGTTCATGTTTTTTTTTTCAAACAGCATTTTTATTGATTTTTCTTTAATTAATTAAATTAAACTTAAATAAATTGAGCAGAATAATTAAATACAATTTATCTTATATACAAAGCATACATGAAATGTCAAATCACCATAGACTACTATGCCTGTCGATTAGTTTTAGCTGATCGACTAAAAATGTCGATATTCTCGCCTCAAATCGACACTCGTAATACAAAATTTGTCGAGTCAAGGCGATAGTCGATGACAAGACGATATTATCGACACTCATAATAGGACCCAATATAAAATAAACAATTAAGTAATAAGGATGAATGGCTGGTTATAGGATAATACAATTCATATGCATTTATATTTATATCGGGTTTTCCAATAGGGACATAACAATTTTGTGTTTTAATACAAAGGAGGCCTTGAACATTTGGCATAATCTGTCAACTTCAGAACGTCAGTCAATGTTAACATTTTTATCATGGTGAAGTTCACGAACGAGCAAAATTTAGAAATTATTGAAAATTACTACCGCAGTTCTGAATCGGTAGTCACAACTTTAAGAGCGCTTATTCCAATTTTCGTGCTCGCGGTGGTCATATGAATGAGATCGAATTCCATAATTAAATGTAATTTGTGTACTTCACTTGGAATAAATTTTAACCTTATATATTAATTATTCTTTATTTTACTTAAATATAAAATTGTTATGTCCTTACTGGAAAACCCTACATTATTAGCATTATGTATTATATTATATTATAGAAGTTGTTAGACAAGTAAGCAATATAGTATTATTGGTATTATATTCAATACAGTATTATTGGTATTATATTCAATTTTGATAACTATTAAATTATTGTTGTTTTCGTTGGCTTATATTTTTTTCTTTATTTTTTTTTTATGTTCGTGCGATCTTGTTTATATAAATGAACACACATATGTATATAGTAAGTATATTATTACCCTTCGATATTGTACAATTTCACATTGCTTTTGTACTGTTTTCATGTACATACATATACGTTTTTATGTACATGTATATTATTATCTATATGCGTATTAAGTATATACCTATATATTACCACAATATTTGTATATTGTTTGTGATATTACAATAACTACAATATTTAGGGATACATGTGGAAAGAAAAAGTAACGATAAAAAATATATATTGAAACCATATTGCATATATAATCACCTGAAATATTAAAATTATATCTAAGCAAGTGTATATATACCATTCATGCGAAATATCCACATATAGAGATTATGAAATAATTAATATAAGACCACGCCAAAACAAAGATCATAAGGAAAAAATATTTCAATTTATAAT
Source organism: Villa cingulata (assembly GCA_951394055.1). Lineage (NCBI taxonomy): Eukaryota > Metazoa > Arthropoda > Insecta > Diptera > Bombyliidae > Villa > Villa cingulata. The sequence goes on from OX596025.1 coordinate 1,300,896, forward strand.
CAATGCAGATCATACCAATTATATACAAACATACGTATGTTTGTCATTATGTCATTCGTTTATATATTATTATCTATATAACTCCCTATTAAAAAAAAAATGTTTGTTTACATTTCTTTGAAAAAAATTTTTAATTTGTTATTCCCTTTTACTTATCATTCACAACAATTCATATACATATATATGTACATACATTTAATATTCGCATATAAATTCGTATTATACTAATACATAATATGTACAGATAAGGATCTTTGTTAATATACATCTTACCAAAGTCAATATAACAACTTGTTATTTAGTCTTTGATACTACATACTACATAATATTCCGTAATGAATGATATTATACATGTAGCTATATATATTATCATAATACACAATAAACTTGTATTTGCCTTTAAATACAATACTATTCATATTATTCCATTGCACACATACATAATGTATAATATAAAATATAATACTATATCGATTCCCTTCCCCGCAACAGATATTAATCTAGATAGGGACTTGAATAGCTCGATGGTTGGGTTTCGTCTTGTGATCTTGAGATCACGGTTCGAACCCCAGCCAGCGCGCTATTCTTGCCCAAGTCGATCATTAATTTTTCCCATCAACAATATACACCAGTAACTGATTACTGATGATAAACTGGATGGTATATCTGACATAAATTACTGATCGGCGATGCCATAATGGACTGAGTATCCGCGTGCACTTAATATATACTATATACATTGTATGTATATATGTATATTTGAAAAAAAAAAATATATATAGTCAGTACTGTTATTACGGCACGGATGTTATCTGTTTCCATCTTTACTTCAAATATGGTAAGTAAGAAAAATTATGTGTATTTTAATACAATTATGAGAGGAAAAATTTATGTTCGAAACATGTTTCGAACGAAGATATTTATGTAACTTTATGTATTTGAATTTTTGACAGATTGTGGAATGTTATTTCTATTGGCTTTAGCTTTATATTCTTTGGTTCCTTTCACGTGAGCGTAGTACTTCTAAGCAATTATTTTAGCAATGACTCAAACTATTCAAAGAAACATAAATAAATTTGACAAGTGAAGCAAAAGATACCTTAAAATTATTTTACTTTAAATTTGAAAAATTTATATAAAACACTCATTATGATATATGTTTATACCAAGAAATCTAATTTAAACAGTCAATTTCCATTTGTTGGATAATCTGAAACTAAAATGACATCTGATAGAAAGAAATAAGGTAACTACTTACTTACAAGGAGTGCGCTCATCAACATTACTTTAACCATAGTCATGGTATAGTATAGTTTAAGCAAAGTTATGTTGTACTACAGTCATAGTTATTTAACTTCAAGTAGTTTTTGAACGCGATTTTTACTACAGCAGTAGCAATAAATTGTTATTCAGCTGTCAAGTCAAGTTTAAAAAATTTTTACATAATATTATAATTATTATATTTTTTGTTTGTCAAAAATTAATTAATGTTTAAAAATTAATTTTTAAACAAAATTAATTAATACTACTTTTTTGAAATAAATAAAATTGAAATTTTCACAATTCACAACACAAAATTAAATGACAAACGATTTTTTTATTGTCAATGTCATTACCACTTAAAGGCTTACTATCGTTACTGTTTCAAAATGTAGACTTACAATGATTTGATTAACTAATTTACAATAATTTGATTTTTTATTCCTAAGACGACAAATGTTGTATTCTGATTTTTGTTTGCAATATTTTTCTCGTGTAATTTTATATGGTTGTTTTGCCTGTGACGATCAAATCAAAAAAAAAGACCGAATCTACTCAATTATTTCGTATTATCGTATCAAACATTACATTACATTGTATAGAATGCATTGCTGAATAGTATTACAATTAACGAGTTAGCTTACTATTAGCAATATATCTTATTCATTTATGCAATACAATCAATCAATACTGCATGAATATATTCGATTCATTCAATCAATGGAAAATCAATAAGTATACAATATAGTAAATAGTAATCAATCAATAAACAAGTGTGAACAATACAAGTAATGCAATATTAATTGATTGTATGCATATTACATTGGTGAAGTAAATGCACAAAGCAACAACAAACATAACAACAATAATAATTATTATATATAAATATATATATGTATAATATTCAACATTATTTAAACATAATTTCATTTCGCAACAGTTACTATCGTTAACCATGCTCTCGAGCAGGGTTAATTTTTGACATCAAATAGTTAAAAATTTACTTTAATACAGATGTTTATGAACGCTAAAAAGTTTTGTTGGTAGTTATGTTTTACTATACCACCACCATTCTGAACGACAAATGATAACTATAGTTATTATGTTACTTCATCGTTTCGAACGTTTAGGGTGGTATTCACCAACATGAATATATCCGTCGGATATATTTTAGCCGGATACAATTTCAACTTATTCATCAACCTAGATAAAATTTGTTTTCGAACTTCGTTTTCGGGTCGAACATGTGTCTCAAACATGTCAGCTGATTGTATTTTTATATTACAAAATGAAAAAGAGGTTCTGTGATGTGATAATTATATGCAAAGATGAAAATACAGTTTAAATACATTATCTTTGTTTGTGCTGTTGATGTTAATAACAAGGTTATGTTCGAACGATATTTATAACACCACTCCGAGGTTGTATTAAAAATATCCGAGTAGTGTTTTATTCAGGTTGATGAATACACTTTATCTCAGATAAAAGATAATCCTTGTTGGTGAATACCAGCCTTATTAATTAGTCCATCATAATCATTAGTTCGATGCGTTTGTCACTCTATTCAGCTTGCCGTTTCTGCTACATCGAAACATTTTTTGCCAGAAAATTTGGAATTTTTACTCTCGGAAACGTACAATTGGTTTTCGAAATCATCATTACATCAAACTCAATATAATATTGTTGTAAACCTAAAAAAAAAAGAAGAGAAAAAGATTAATTTACAAATGTAATCGGAATTTTTCTAATTAAAATTAATCAAAATTCATACCTACCTTTTTTTTTTTGTTGTAGAGCATTCTGTAAATTTTGTAAATTAAACTTTAGTTAAAATAATTAAATTATTGTAAATGAATTATTATTAAAATAATTGTACTTACCTGTACTTATGGTCGAGCATATAAAAGGCAAGCGAAATATTGACAAGTCATATATTTTGACTTAGACCTGTGGCCTATTTCACGAAATTACAAGTCTACAAGTTTACAAGTTAGAATTTACAAATAAATTTTTACAAGGACTTGTAAATTCTGTTTCTAAAAATTTCACGAAATTACAACTTTACAAGTTTACAAGTTTACAAGTTACAAGTAAATTGTTTACAAGGACTTGTAAATTCTGTTTCTCGTAAAAATTTACAAGTCTTGTATTTTTACATACTTGTAGAATTTCTTTTTACAAGAATAAATGATGGATTATAATTATTATGAACGAATTTTTTTTGTATTTCTTAAAAGTATTCATAATGTACGAGTATTTCAAAGCGATTTAAAATGTATTTTTTGCAGGCGATACTCTGTTTTTTGTTATTTTTAAAAATTTATAAATGAAATTAATATATGTAGATAAATGACAGGAAAATAATCAATTGCAACAAAATATATAAAAAAGGACCGAAAATATTCATAAAAGGTAGTTTGACTGGTTGTAGTAAATGCAGGTATACAGATGTTTTAGCTATTATCGAATATTACAGAACATATACGACGACGATTGGCGGTATACTGATTGACTGATTGCTCTGCTACTTCTACTTTACACTGTACAGACAGATGTTACATGTCACATTTACCATTACGATACATTATGCGATAATATATTCATATATTGATTTGAACAATGTTGAATTTGATTATAAAAATGATTATTTTGTCTTTAAAATTGTTGAATTTGACGAGAAAAGTATATATTTACTATTAAGTATACTATTAACAATGCAAGTTTTAGATAAGAAAATGTTGACAATTTTTGCAAATTTCTCATCTTTAATATATTGTTGGAAAAATGTTATTTTTTTCCTTACTTTTAACCCCTTTTTTTTTTTTTGTAGAAAATTCTACAGAAGTAGAAAAAGAAAAGGGTTAAAAGTTTTATTAAAAAAAAAGGAAGGAAAGGAAAATTAGGAGGCCGAGCGGAGCCTTAAAAAAAAAAAAAAGATTTTTAATAAAATAAAAGAATTACTACTTACCCCTTTTTCTTTGATAAAATAAATTCAAACTAGTAGATTTTTTTCACCAAAAGTAAATTCTTTATTTTTACAAAAAGGAAAAAAAAATTGAATTAAATTAATTTAAAAAAAAAAAAATTAATTAAATTAAATTTATTTAATTGAAAATTTAATTAAAAAAAAACGTAATTAAAAATTAACTAAAAAAAATGACTCCACTAAAAAGACTCAACTCTACTCCAAAGAAAGCACTCGAACAACTTGCTTGAAAGAACTCAAAAATGACTGACTCAACTCAAAAGACTGAACTGTACAAAAAGAACTGCATTGACTCACTCAAAAAAAAAAACGTGTATCGTAAAAAAAAAAGAATCGATGTTCTGGAAGTTTCCATCAATTCGCCGAAAGATGACAACGTCAACGAATTGATAGAGACTTCCAGTGGAAAGTGAAACATCTTTCTACAACGAATGTCAACGAAATAAAAGAAAGTGATTATAACGTTGACATTTGACGTTGCAGAAAGAAGAGGATCACATAAATAAAAAATGTAAACAAAGTGATGTCAATGTTGCAGGTAAGTAGGAGTATTATTTTAATTAAAATTATTTTAATTTAAATTAACTAAATTATTAATTAATTATTTCTTTTCTTTTTGCAGGTTTCCAACACGACCCCCCGTTTGAAGGCTCAAAGTTCCGACTGAGCCTTTAGAGTGTCCAGATGTCACTGATAGGCCAGGATTACCTGAAAAGAAAAGAAAAGAAAAACAGGCTTTCCGCAGTGAAAAGTTCTAGACAAATAAAATAAAAGCAATAAAAGAAAAGGCTCACTGGATCGGAACGAGGAGTAGTGAGGAAAGGAAGAGTTCGGGTGTGATACCTTAGATTGTGGCGGGAGCTAAGCGATCGCGATGGACAACACTTGTGCGGTTGGATGCCTGATGTTTTATCCGATAGACTACGTCGGTGACCAGCTCAATCACTTTATAGGGACCATCCCAGTCTTTTTGTAATTTTGGACAATGTCCCTTTTTCCGTTTCGGGTTAAACAGCCAGACAAGGTCGCCCAATTGAAAGGGGTTAGCCTTAGCAGACAGGTCGTATCTATCCTTCATTCTCCGGCTCGCTAAGTCCAATTGAGTTCGATTAAAGGCATGGACTTTAGTGAGCCTTTCCTGAAGGTTTTTGACGTATTCTGGCAGTTCTACAGGATGGTTGCCAGGAGGGTCTCCAGTTAATAGTTGGATGGGTAATCGGAGCTCCCTCCCTAGGTTTAGAAGAGCAGGGGTACAATGCGTAGACTTTTGTACAGCAGACCGATAAGAGAGAAGAAGGAGAGGCAGATAGGTGTCCCAGTCTCTTTGATGTTCACTTACGAACTTGGAGAGATAGTCCAAGATGGTCCTGTTAAATCGTTCCACTAGGCCATCACTCTGGGGGTGCAAGGCAGTGGTCCGAGTCTTTTCTATTCGGAAACGACGCAAAACCTCAGTAAAGATCGCGGACTCGAAGTTTCGCCCTTGATCTGAGTGAAGCTGTCTACAAAGCCCGAATCGCGAGAAGACTTGACTCACCAATGCTTCTGCCACTGTTTCTGCGGTCTGGTCAGGAATAGCTATGGCCTCAGGCCATTTGGTAAAATAGTCCATCAGCACGAGTATATACCTGTTGCCAGTCTTCGTTACAGGTAAAGGCCCCAAAATGTCTACAGCAACCCGTTCGAATGGTGATCCAGAGTTCCGAATTTGCAAAGGTGCCTTCCTTTTCGGAATGGCTCCTTTGCGCTGTTGGCAAGTCGGGCATCGGAGGCAATATTCGCGAACACTAGCCGAAAGGCCGACCCAGTAGCACCTGAGGCGGACCTTCGCTAGGGTCTTGTCGATGCCGTAGTGACCTCCAGCAGGGCTGTCGTGTAACTGCTGCAACACCTCGAGTCGTAGACATTCCGGCACCAGTATCTGCAACTGACCGTCCGGGTTGGTGGACTTCCTGCAAGCCACTCCGTCCTTAAGTACCAACGATGAGAACATTGCCCAATAAGCCTTCAACGATGGTGAAACAGAGCTAAGGGTTTCAGCGGCTGGTCTTTCGCCGGCGCTTAGCCACTGTCGGACAGTCTGTAGATCCGGATCGGCTTCCTGGAGCTGACTCACATCGATGGCTTGCACTGTAGAGGTCCTTATTAGTAGAGACTGCTTCTCCTCGAGTCGACTACAGTACGCACAGGAGGTTACTGCGCAAGGCCTTCGGGACATCGCATCTGCGTTACCATGACTTCTTCCGGCGCGATGATGAATTTCGAAGTCGAATTCCTGAAGCCGTTCTAGCCAACGGGCGACTTGGCCTTCAGGTTCGCGAAAATTCATCAACCACCTTAAGGAGGCATGGTCGGAACGCAGTAGGAATCGACGTCCCAGAAGGTAAGGCCGAAAATGAGCTACCGCCTTGACGACAGCTAATAGCTCTTTTCGGGTAACACAGTAATTAATCTCAGGTCTACTGAGCGTTTTACTGTAGTACTCGATGACCCTCTCTTCGCCATCTTGGAGTTGCGACAGGACCGCTCCCCAAGCATACTGACTGGCGTCGGTGTCCAAAATAAAGGGATCGTCATCATTCGGTTGGGCAAGTATAGGTGCTTCGGTCAATTTCTCCTTGAGGGTAGCAAATGCTAAATCACACTCCTCCGACCAACTGAATTTGGCAGACTTTTCAGTCAGTCCCGTCAAGGGTTTAGCAATGGCGGAGAAATTCTTCACGAAGCGCCTATAGTATGCGCACAATCCGAGAAAAGATTGAATGTCTCTCTTGCTGCGGGGAGTGGGCCAGCCTCTGACAGCTTCAATCTTTTCTGGATCGGTCGATAATCCTTCCTCCGAGATCACGTGCCCCAAAAATTTCACCTCCCTACGACATAGATGGCACTTCTTCGGCGAGAGTTTTAGATTAGCTTCTTGGAGGCGCTGAAACACTACTCGCAGATTGGACAGGAGTCCCTCGAAGGTCTCGGAATGGACCAGCAAGTCATCCAGGTAGCCCAAAGAAGTGGTATAGGGTATGTCGTGGAGGACTATTTCCATCAGACGTTGGAAAGTGGCAGGAGCATTGGTTAGACCGAAAGGCATAACGTTGAACTCGTAAAGACCCGAACCAATACTGAAGGCGGTTTTCTCCTTGTCGGCAGGATGCATTTCTACTTGAAAGTACCCTGAAAGTAAATCCAAGGAGGCAAACCACCTAGATCTGCCTAGTGCCTCCAGAGTGAGGTCCATTCGCGGAAGTGGGTAAGAATCCTTCTTGGTCACTTCATTTAGGCGTCTGTAATCTATACAGAAACGAAGTGACCCGTCTTTCTTCTTAACCAGGACTACCGGCGAGCTCCAAGGACTCGTAGAGGACTGGATGACACCTTGCTCCTTCATCTCTCTCACCATTTCTTCTGCTTCCAATCGTCGAGAATAGGGCATGCGACGTGGTGGCTGCTTAATTGGTTGAGAGGTACCAGTATTGATTTGGTGTTGCATTTGGTGTTGGTTGGCGAGATGGCCTAGAAGGGTTGCCAGATGGCTTGGGGCTTATCTCAGAAAGGCGAGATGACCCAGAAGAGTTGCCTGATGGCTTGGGGCTTATCTCAGGAAGGCGAGATGGCCCAGAAGGGTTGCCTGATGGCTTGGGGCTTGTGTCCGGAGTGCGAGATGGCCCAGCAGGGTTGCCTGAGTTATTGGGGCTTGTCTCAGGAAGGCGAGATGACCCAGCAGGGTTGCCTGATGGCTTGGGGCTTATCTCAGGAAGGCGAGATGGCCCAGAAGGGTTGCCTGAGTGCTTGGGGCTTGTGTCCGGAGTGCGAGATGGCCCAGCAGGGTTGCCAGATGGCTTGGGACTTGTCCCAGAAGGCTGCAAAGACGATTTGGGGATTTGTTTGGGGCAAAGAGATAAGTCTGTCTCAGATGGATTCAACCCCTCCTCGTGTTGCAATTTCAAATTAGTTGCTCGAGGGGTACGAGAGCTAGAAACCACATCGAAAACTACCCTATGCCCCTGTCTTAAACGAAGTTTTCCCTCGTCTTTGGAAACGCAGTCTCTATGGACGAAAACCTCCTGCCCGTTGTCATCTCGCACAATAAACCCGAAATTTTTGGTAGTGTTGAAGAATTTTACTTGCCCTGTGACCCCAGTGGCAATCACTTCAGCGGTAGGTGGAGTGTCTTTAGGGAGGGGGTCCAGCTCGCACTCCTTCAAACTGGACCGTTGGCTTTTCCCGAAGGTGCCTTGTTGTTATTTGGGGACTCGTGGATAACCACCTGGTATGCCCTTGCCCCTTTTCGGCTAATTCGGGTCGCATCTCGACTGGCCTCCATTCGGATAGCTAGGGCCAATGCTTCCTCTAAACATTCCGGGGCCGCATCTCTAACCCTCTGTTGGATGTCCAAATCCGCTAGGCCATCCACAAACTGTCCCAAAGCGATTCTGTCGCGAGCGGCCTCTGGGCAGTCAGGGAAAGCGAGGTATACCAACCTCTGAATATGTGTGGCAAAATCAGGTAAAGGTTCCTTGTCTTTCTGCAGGCGTCCACGCAGCTGGATGTGAGCCACGGACTGACGGTATTGCATACTAAACCTCCTATCCAAGGCCTGATCTAGAAGGTCATAGTTGTCCTGGACAGCTCTTGGTAGAGTTTCGTAATAGGCCAGGGCTGTACCCGTTAGGTGTGGTGCTAACCCTAGGGCCTTGAACTCTCCAGGCCAACCATTTGCCCTTGACACAGCCTCGAAATGGGGCTTGTAGCTCTGCCATGGCTCACGTCCATCAAACTCCTTGGGGGACACTCTCATAAAATGATGCCCTGAGCCCATCATAACTCTGCTGCTAGTCACTGATGGTTGTCCAAAATGTACGCTCGATCTACGCTGACTAGGCCAGGAAGACTGATTGGTAAGGGGTACATTTTGGACAGGGTTCTGCAGATCCACATTCTCCCCTACTACTTCATACCGCTGCCTGAATTGATTTTCTGGCTCTATTTGGAAGCCTGCCACAAACCCGGATTGCTGATTTGAGCCACGGGTTAGGAAAGTATACCCTGTATTTACAGGTAGTGACGGAAAGTCAACTTCTGGTCCAAGGGATACTTCGTTAGGTACCACGTGACTAAAAGTTTGGTTAATAATAGGGGTGGCAGCCAAATCGTGTCCAGAATTTCGTCGGGTAGAAGTTGGAACTTCCCTGGTGGATGGAAAGACAGGAGCGCCATCTGTGCAGAGTGCAGGGGCAATAGATGTTGTTATGGCATTGGGAGTGCACACAGTCTCAGATAGAGTCATTTGTTGTAGCATTGTTGAAAAATTGGACTCAACAGTGCTAACAGGAACAGTTGGCCTCGCTCTGACAGCCTCAGGCGTAGGTAGGCTAGCTAAGCGCTCGATTTCACTCAATCTCATAGCACTTGCTGTTTGTCGGCTCTGTTCTAGATGCTCAACTCTCTGTGACAGTCCCTTTAGTGCACTCGTCATGTCCGATACCAGCTGCACCTGCAGCGCCATCTGCTTTGCGAGTTCTGAGAGAGTAGATTCGAGTGTGTCAGAGATGGGTCGCTTATCTCCGACACCAAGGGCGGAATCAGATGAACGTTCTCCCTCAGACATATTAAAGCAGTAAGGGTATAAAGGAATAAAATCAAAGATAGTAGCAAGTAAGAAGAAGAGCAACAGCCAAGAAGAACAAGATTGGATAACAGAAAGTGTGTGACAGGTTTTATGTGCACAAAATGGATAGAAAATTCCTACTAAATTCGAGCACTATAAAAGAAAAGATCACCCGTTACAAAAAGAAAACAGTCTTATAGAAGATAGAGTGCTACTTTTTGCAACAGAAAGAAGTGTGACAGGCTTTATATGCAAGACGTAGAAATTTCTATTTTCAGACCCTATAAGAAAAACACCCTGTTGTAAAGAAAACGAAAGAAGTAGTCTTTATAAAAGACAGAAGTGTGTAAAGCAGTAGAAGAAGGAGAATGATCCACCCTGTTACCAAAAAAAATCTTGTCCACACAAATACTTTAATTTACTTGTACTAAAAAAAAATTGTGACACCCTGTACAATAATCCAAATCTCTGACCCGTTACGATTACGGCTTCTTTGTACAAAGAACCACGATTTTATACACGGTAACAAAGAGAATGTAAGTTACACGTGTATAACGGCTAAAAAGAAAGAAAAACAGAATGCTGTGTTTCACCCAATATGAAGAAAAAGGGGGAAAGAAAAAAAAAACTATGCTGCAAAAAAAAAACACAAAGAAAAATATTTCAAAAAATAAAATTTTATTTAATGCCCCCTTTTTATTTTCACACAAAAAAAAAAAACACTATCTAAATATAGTGGGACTTTAGAATATACCCCAAGTGTCCCTACTATACCTTTTATGTACTTTTCAAGTACATACAAAAAAAAAAAATAATTTTATGCAAAAAAAGAAAATGTGTAATTGTTTGTAGAAAAAAAAAAAAAAAAATGGTAAAAAGGAAGAAAAAGGGTAATAAAATCAGGTGGTGGTGGTAGGATCTTATTTCTAAGATCGATCAGAGAACCCCACACCTGACACCAATGTTGGAAAAATGTTATTTTTTTCCTTACTTTTAACCCCTTTTTTTTTTTTTGTAGAAAATTCTACAGAAGTAGAAAAAGAAAAGGGTTAAAAGTTTTATTAAAAAAAAAGGAAGGAAAGGAAAATTAGGAGGCCGAGCGGAGCCTTAAAAAAAAAAAAAAAGATTTTTAATAAAATAAAAGAATTACTACTTACCCCTTTTTCTTTGATAAAATAAATTCAAACTAGTAGATTTTTTTCACCAAAAGTAAATTCTTTATTTTTACAAAAAGGAAAAAAAATTGAATTAAATTAATTTAAAAAAAAAAAAATTAATTAAATTAAATTTATTTAATTGAAAATTTAATTAAAAAAAAACGTAATTAAAAATTAACTAAAAAAAATGACTCCACTAAAAAGACTCAACTCTACTCCAAAGAAAGCACTCGAACAACTTGCTTGAAAGAACTCAAAAATGACTGACTCAACTCAAAAGACTGAACTGTACAAAAAGAACTGCATTGACTCACTCAAAAAAAAAAACGTGTATCGTAAAAAAAAAAGAATCGATGTTCTGGAAGTTTCCATCAATTCGCCGAAAGATGACAACGTCAACGAATTGATAGAGACTTCCAGTGGAAAGTGAAACATCTTTCTACAACGAATGTCAACGAAATAAAAGAAAGTGATTATAACGTTGACATTTGACGTTGCAGAAAGAAGAGGATCACATAAATAAAAAATGTAAACAAAGTGATGTCAATGTTGCAGGTAAGTAGGAGTATTATTTTAATTAAAATTATTTTAATTTAAATTAACTAAATTATTAATTAATTATTTCTTTTCTTTTTGCAGGTTTCCAACAATATATAGTGATACTATTAACAATACAGTAAATCATTTTCTTTCTTGCTTTGATACTAAGATTAATAATTTTTGTAATTACAAGAAATTACAAGTACTTTAAAAAATTTAAGAGTCTTTCTACGCTCTACAAATTTTTCTTACAAGTTTACAAGTTACAAGTGTAGAAATATATTCTGAGAAACGAAAACAAAGAAAAACAAGCTACAAGAACTTTTATTCTAGTGATTACACTTGTAGTTTATAAATCACACGTGTAGTTTCAAGAAACAAAAACTTGTAAAAGCTTACAAATTTACAAGCAAACAACTTGTATTACAAGACTTGTAACTTTTGAGAAATAGGCCACTGGTCTGGTACTCAGTTCCCGTGAAATTTTTCGCTTGCGATTGCATATATAATTCTACAAGCTAAAAATTGTGGAAGGAAATGTGTGTAGATTACATAGAGTTTTGAAATTTTTTGAAAAAAATCGCGGAGGCTATGAAATTAAATTAAGTAAAAATAAATAAATAAATATTTATTTGTCAAAATATTTGAGCTGTCAATATTTCGCTTGACTTTTATATGCTCGACCATATAAAATGATTGTGAAAAATGAGTTCCACAACTCTCCACTATTAAGTTCCACCGAAATAATTTAGTTTGGAAGTGAGTACCAGTAAACGAAATTTGAAACTAAAAATTTAGCTAACAATTTAGCGACATTTTTTTTACATAGGTTTTACATGGAGAAAATTTTAGCTTTCGATGTGAGTTCCGGCCCTTAATGTTATGAAGAATCTAAAATCAACAACAAAACAAATTTGAAATCATGACAGCTGAAATTTGAGCACGGCCAACTTTCACTCCAATATTTACATTGCTTTAGAAATGTGTATGCCTTGAAATTTGAGGTTACTTTTTACTTCCAAGTAAAAAAATTGCGTTCCATTTCCAATCTACTCCCGTGTGCTCAAAGAGTATATAAAAGAAAGAGAGTTTCTACCTGAAAACAAAACATCAAAAATCGAATAGACAGGAAACGAAGAATTGTTGGAATTGACGGTTGAATTGTTTTGAATTTTTCCGTTTATAACTGACAACACCTGAAATTTATGAAAAAACATACAATGATTTAATTTTTTTTATGAAATTAAGTAAAAATGTATTTTTATAAAATATTTTTTAAAATTAAAGACTCTATCAAACATAATTAACTTCATAATAACAATATATATAGTCATATATATTAATATTAATATTATATTGCTGTTGCCTGTTGTATTGTATATTATCATAGAATAAATAAACATAAAGAAGTAACAATCAGTGTGTAGTTTCAACAACCAAATCAGCATAATCGAACCTCCACATTTCACATTTTCACCATAAAATTTAAATGCATAATGTTGATCGGTTTGGAAACAAAATAAATGTTTGTTGAATATTTTATTCGGCTGGTGAAAAGTGTAATGCTGAAATGTGCTTTTAATATAAATTGTATGTACACACATACATACCTGTAATAAGGAATAAGGCAGTATTATTTTTTATATTTCACTCTATATCTATATGCTATATGCTGGCCAATGCTGGCACTAGACATTATTAAATGTTTGTATAAATGTGTATTCTATTGTATAAATTTATTTGTTGTCATTTTTTTCCTTCTTTTCCTTTTCTCTTCTTTTGGTTCGCTATATCGTTGCTAAATTATGTGTACCATATAAAAGTAAATTGTTTATCTTATGTATGTGTTAAATCCTCAAAATGATTTAATTTAACAATAAGAATAAAATAAGGTGCCGGTTTCAATTTTATAAATAAGAACACAATTTTTTACAAAACGTTATAAAAAATCTTTATTAAAAATTAATCTCTTAAATCTAACAATTCAAAACTTAATTCTAATTACAAATACTAAATTTTTAAATAATAAAAAGATGATAATGAAAATTTAATTATAATTTAAATGTATATATATAAATAAATAAATTTACTAATTTTTGAAAATATCGTTACGAAATTTATGTTTAAGTTGCAACTTTTCTTATTTTTAAAATAATTCAAAATTTAAAATAAAAATCTACTAGCAAATTTAATTCAAAATTTATAATTTTCAAAAATAATAAATCTACTAATTTTTCTCAAAAATAAATTTACTTTAATTTACAATAAACGTCAAATTTCAAACAAGAATTTTAATCTACTATAATTAATTTTAATTTAAAGATTCAATTACAAATTAATTTTAATTAAAATTTGTTGATGCAGATGGCGTTACTACTGATTAGTTGATTGCAGTGTGTTGATTGAAGAAAACTCGAACCCAAAACTTGAAGATTTAAAATTCAAAATTTTAACCGTCCAATGACTTCCGGATAATTAATTTTATTATCAGCAATAATTTATCCCAAATAAATTATGACGAGAAATTTCGTGAATTCGATGAATTGAATATAATTTTCGTGTCAACCAAATATCTTAGCTCTCGGTTTAGCAAATAGAAATTTTTCAATAAAAATTTCTAAGTTTCTTTAAATTTTATGCTTTGCAATTGTCCGATGCTTAGAAATTGTTAAAAAATTTCTAAGTCTTCTTTTAATTTTATACTTAGAAATTTTTTATTGCTTAGAAATTTGTGAAAAAATTTCTAAGTCCCTTCTTTATTTTATACTTTAAAAAATTTTTTTGCTTAGAAATTTATGAAAAAATTTCTAAGTCCTCCTTTAAATTTGGACTTGGAAACTCAACACGTTTCCCGACGTAGATAAATTGGCCTAACTTGCCCTAATTTCTGTAGAAATTACAAGTATTTCTACAGAAATTCCTAACGATCTCTATTTACTAGCTCAGCACGCTAGATTTTTATAGGACTCAACACGTCCTGGTTTTTTTTGATCCTTTGTTTTCCCTGATTCAGACTCAACACGTCATATAGGCAGGTAATCGCAAAAGACAAATTCTTCTGCGAATTTCATTCTTTATATAGCAAAATTTGCAAACTCTGGAATTTTCTATTTTCCCCGTTGGTGATAAATTTTCTATTTGTTTCATCGTCTGTCTTTCTTATTGGAACATTTTTCCGAATGGTAACTGATGTGACATATGGTACATTTTTCGATTGTGAATGATATTAGCCGGTAATTTTCAATTCAGCTGGTACATTTGATAGTGATTATTTTGGAATTGGAACAGTTAATAATTAATCAAATAACTTGGTAAATGTTTTGTTTACATTTACCGACATTTTGTTTTAAAAGTGTCATATATTGTGAAGTTGTGAAATTGTGTTGTGTAATATTGTATTTTGTTTTCTGTTTTTCTGTCTTGCAGTCATCATAAGTCATAACAATGATGTATTTATGTTCAATGTTTATATATTTTGTATATTTGAGCTTTATGGCTTTATGCATATACAAAGTTATAAACCAATGTATATTTAATTTGTTATTATTTTCATTCTTTTTGCAGTATATAATTGCATATTATTTATAATGTATAAACATTATATGAGTATGAGTGGCATATAATATAATACCATAATGTCATATCATAATACAATACACCTTACACTATTCAATAACAATACAAAGAAACTGTATAGTATGTATTACTATGTGTGAATATTATATACCATATATACTGTATTGCTATGCTGTGATATTATCTAACCGCTCCCCTTCACTTCGAACCTATATATTTTCTATTGGTTTTGAACAGCAAATTTTTATTTTTAAATCAATGATTTCTGTTTGAATTTAATATTTTCGTATTTTAGTTTTCAGTCTACAGTAAGGGACAAAATGGTTACTCCTTTTTAACACTTTTTAAGAATCGGTAAATTCCAAAAATATAAATGCAATACATATAATAATATAAATTAACATATTTTATATCAATTTATTATCTATTATTCACTCACAATTTTATATCTTCATTTTAACATATTTTTAAGATAAAATTAGACCGAAAAATTTCCTTGCAAAAAAAAAAAATAATTAAAAACTACAAATTAAAAATTTTAAATAAAAAAAAAAATTATTAAATATAATTTTTAAAAAATTATAAAGGATATTTTTGTTTACACAATGTGATATAAAATGTATTATAATACATAATTCTGTCGCGGACTGTAGACTGTACACTAACAAAAAACATAGCACTCATAACCAATTATCAAAGATTAAACAGCAAACAGACAACATTGCACAATTTAGCAATATAGTATGTATAAAATAAATGATAATAAATATCTAAGTATATGTATATATACATATAGAGTTAATTATGATAATACCATAGACTAAAATATAGATAGGAAATGACCGTATAAATTTTTAATACACTTTTGAAATCGATCATAGCTGGCAGAAACTTGAAGAATGGCTGGCAGGAGCTTTTACTGAGAGGAGAGATAATTTTTCGCTCACGAATTTCCATATATATTACATATTTTGTAGATTTCAATAGCTGGCAATGAAAATACATGCATATTTATTTAAAAAACAATACACAATACATGTTCATTGCAATAGATGGCAGTAGTACTGGAATCAATATAGAATATTTATCACTGATCAACAAAGCAATAAGATGTGACACTCTTTTTCTTTTTAATTTACTAGCACACATAAATACTTATTTTAAAATAATAAAAAAAATCAAAATTAAATTTACAAAAACAGTACAGAATTAATGTACTTATGTCAAATCCATATTTCCTTATAAACCGCCGTAATGAAGAAAAGATACAAAACAATATATACATGTGAGCAATACAATCATTTTTTCACAATGCATTTTTAAAGGCGATCTGGAACTTTTTTTTTGACTACCTGACGCGTCATTATATCAAGATATAAGGTGATTCATATAATTTCTGAGAATTTTGAAGACAAGAATAAGTTTATTTTGTTAAGCTATATATTAGAGTAAGAATTTAATTTTTAATTAAGAAATTTAACAAAAATGTAAAAACATTTGATATCAAACACAAAATTTTAAGTGTAATGCATTTACAATTAATTTTGTTTATTTTAGATAAAAAATTTTAAATAACAAAATATGTACTTTTTTTTAATGAGTAGGTATACACTGTAATAATGTTATATTTTTTAAAACAGTTGGTGTTGCAGTTCCATTTTTTTTGTCTCTTTTTCGTATACAAAGGCTCTTAATTGCTATCGACTTTTAGCAAAACCGTTAAGGCCGAATGAATAACGGGACAAAGGTCATGAGAAATTTTTGCTAACGCGTGCTCAGTGTCATTACTGTATGAACATAGATATACTGTGATTTCAATAGCTGGCAATGAAAATACATGCATATTTATTTAAAAAACAATACACAATACATGTTCATTGCAATAGCTGGCAGTAGTACTGTGTTATACGGTTATGTTATACTTATGTTATACCGTCATACATGGTCTTACTTGAATCATGAATATAGAATATTTATATTCATGTAGCCAACAATACAGATTGCATAGTATCAAAGAATATATAACTAACGTAACTAGTAGATATATATTCTTTGATAGTATGCATACACATATGTGTTAGATACTTTCAAAACCAGTTTTAATTGTATATATAATATCACAGATAAGGATATTTGTATGTGATAATATATATTATTATATTCATTGCCAGTCATAACATAAATTTGTTGAAAATTTAAATTTCCTTTAAAATATACGATTTTGTACATTTGCCTGTTATTTGATATTTTTTATCATTTCCGATAAGAATATAGCTACATAGATTTTTGATTTTTAAATTTGTTTTTTCTTCAAGATATACAAGATTTCAAAAGATTACAAAAGTTCTCTCATTTATTTTCCTTATTCTGATTTTATAACTTTTTCAAAATCTCTCAAAAGCTGTTTTGATGTTTACTTAATAGTTATGAACACGATTTCTGCCATAAGCATTTCCAATCTATATTTAGTCTATGATAATACTCTTTCACACAGACGTGAAAAAGTTATGGGACAAACATAATCTTTCATCATTAGAAAACATAATCACACTGATATATGGATATTCGATATTTAGCATAAAAAAACAAAATGTAAAAACATATTGCTTTCATAAAAATTTCATAGAACATCTATTGCCAATTATTATTATTATTATTATTTATTACAAAAGGTGGACAGTTAACTGCCACCCTTCGCCCACACCACGACCCTCCAGGGCCTTTTGGCGGTCGCTTACATCTTATTTACTTTACCTTATACTATCTTATGCTAATCTTATGATCTAGTTGTGTTTGGTGTGAGGCCACGGCGGCCCCCCGCCCAGCACTGACGTGGTGGTGCGGGCGGTACCGGCTCCTCTCACCATCACAGTTTTTCTTAGGGCTATTGTCCGTGGTGGACGTGTTTTGTGTTTACAATCTTGTGGGTCCCTTGGAGGAAGGGGCTACACTGGTTGGCTATTATCTGCATGTAATATGGCCACGTCCTCCCTCGTATGTCACCTGTTGGTACCATTACGGGGGTAACGGCTCCGTAATTACATGCAGTTGACCAGAAGGGTCTCTATTTCTTTATTTTTTTATTTTATTTATTTATCTGTTTATTTATTTTTCATTTTCTTGTTTATAGTTATGACATACGCGCATGGTGACTCATTATATCTTATCGAGTAGTCCGTAATGTGTCAGTGTTTGGAATAGGGGGAGTTGGGACCCTGTGATGGGCCCAGCAGTTCTCCCCTATTTAAGTCTCGTTGTCCTGTCCTTGTCAGTTTCGTACGTATTGCGGGACAGTCCTGTATTAGACTAGTCCCGTTTTTATGTAGTAGTCCTCTACAGCAAGGGCAGATTAACCGTCCCCTATCATTTGACGAGAAGGGGTGGGTTAACCTCGTGTGCCCCGTCCTTAATCTTAGTAACGAGATCTGCCGCTCTCTGCGGAGCGCAGGATTGAATATTGGGGCTCGGAGCTCCTGGTTGATCATCAGATATTCCCGCGTGGTCTGCGTGTCAATGTCCCGGAAAGCAGCCATTCTTCTCTCGTTCAGCTGTGCTAGGCCAATTCTATAAATCGTGTCGGGGTTCGGCGGCACGAACAGGGAGGGCTCATTTTCCAAACCAATGGCTGCTTTGGCTGCCTAGTCCGCCTGCTCATTGCCTTCTATCCCGACGTGACCTGGTATCCAAATCACGCGGGAGTTTGATTGGTGTAGTTGTGATCTGATGTGACAGATGCTGTGTTCATTATTCTTTGCGCTTCTGAGGGCCTTCACCACAGACAGTGAGTCAGTGAAGATCGCCGAGGCTCTGTCATTCTCCGTCTTAATGGAAGCAGCAAACCACACTGCCGCCAGTTCAGCGTCGAATACCTGAGCCTCCGGTGGTAATCGTTTCTGAATCACCGTCTGCCATCCAGACCTTCTGTTTTTGACGACTACCGCTAGCGCGACGCCTGTAGTGGTTTTACTAGCGTCTGTGTATATCAGCAGCCTGTCCCCGCACTCCTCACAGGCCTTTGCGTGCAGAGCGCGGTAGACCTCCGGACTGGTGGACTCCTTGGGGTAGAGGCTGATGTTGTTGTTGCAGTATCGGTCTGTGTCTCTGTTTATGTTGGGTGTGAGGGTGTGAGGGAGTGGATTACGTTTCGTGGGGAATGAGCCCCCCAACCGACTGATCATCATGACCGATCTTCGGAGGGTCGAGAATCTGTTATTGATATCGTTGGATAAAAAGTCCCAAACGGTTCCAAACAGTGGAGACCTCGGATCTCCTACCTGTTTGGAAGCAAACCTTAAGCTAAGCTTCATGATTCTGTCCTCTAGATTCCAGGTCCCACATTCTGCTAGCAGAATGGGGATTGGTGTGGATCGAAAGGGGCCTGAGGCTACCCGGAGGACGTTATTCATTGCTGTTTGGATGCTTTTTTTGCATGTTGGTGAGCAGTCACCAAATAGGGTTAGACCATACCCTGTAATACCGTTTATCAGTGTTTTAGCAATGTGAATGAGTGCTGAAGGTGGAGCACCCATTCTGCCTGCAGCCAGCATTTTTATAAGGTTCCGAACCTTGTGGAGTTTGTTCACCACAACGTTCACCTGATCTTGCCAGAGAATGCGTTTATTGAAGCGGATTCCTAGGATTTTCATGCTCGTTTGTGCGGTGATTTCCCTTGTGTCGATACGCACTTGATTATTAGAGCAGTTCTTTTTCCGACACACGTGTAGGAATTCCACTTTTTCGAGTGGGATCTTACTACCTTTATCGTGTGCCCACTTAATGGAAAGTTCTGAGGCTCCTCGGAGTTCTCTCATTGTTTCTGGCGTGCATGACGCAATGCTGAGCAAGATGTTGTCAGCGTAGGCCAGCGCTTTGACGTTTGGGTATCTTGCCAACTCCGCCAGCAGCGGATCCAAATATGCAATGAGGAACGTTGTGGACAAGGGGGACCCTTGTGGGGTGCCGTTATCCAGAGTATAACGGTTCGAGAGATAGCCATTTGTACGGACCTTGATTTGTCTGTTAGACAAGAAGTTTTCAGTAGTTCTAACGAAGTTAGAATCAACGCCCCAAGAGATCAGTTTTTGGCATACAAAACAGGCTGGTATTCTGTCGTATGCCTTTTCTAGGTCTAGTGAAATTACACTAGAATGGTCTCTTGCTGCCAGAGAAGAAGCCAGCCCTTCTTCTAGGTCGTGTAGGAGCGTGATTGTGCCTCTTCTTGGGCGGAAACCGTGCTGACCAGGCTTTGTCAGCTCCTCCGTCACTGTCTGGAGTCTTTTGCCCATGATTTTTTCAAGTGTTTTTGACAAACAGGAGAGTAGGGATATGGGCCTGTAGTCCAGTGCTTTCTTCGCTGTTGACATTCTCTTCGGAATCGGTATCAGCGTGGCTAGTTTCCAGTCGTGTGGGAAGGTTCCACATGCCAGAATTTTGGTGTATAGTTCTGCAAGTCTTTGTTTAACGTCATTCGGTAGATATCTCAACATGCGGTAACTTATTTGATCTGCACCTGGGGTGGAGCCACCGAAGGAGATCAGTGTATGCTCTAATTCCTCAAGTGTGATCTCATAAGATAGGTGGTATCTCACGTGTTGGGTGGTTTCTACCGAGTATGCAGCTTTCTGGCGGATTACCGATTCCGGAAGGTTCCTGTCGCTAGAAACGGAGGACCATGACGATGCAAATTCCTCTGCAATACCAAGTGAGTCGGTGACCGTTCCATTGTCTGTCATGAGAGATAGTACGGTTGAAGGTGGCTTGCCGTAAAGGCGCCTCACCTTCATCCATGCATCCCTCAGCGAGTCCGATGGAACAATCGAGTTTGCAAATGCCTGCCAAGAGGCCTTTTTCGCTGCTTTCACCGCCCGTCTCACTTGAGCAGTTAATCTTTTGTGTATGGTTGAATTTGCGCTGGTTGGGTTTCTGTGGTATCTTTTCCAAGCCGTGTTTTTTTGCTTGATCAAGTCCCTTGTTTCGTGATTGAGCCAGAGTGGCTCAGGACTTGCCCTGGTTCGAACAGATGGCATTGAAGAGGATGCAGCGGTTTTGATTATCTTTTTAATGTTGGTCGCTTCTTTGTTTAGGTTGCTGCTTTTGGAGTGTATTCGATTTAGTCTCAGCGCTGTTTGGGCGAACAAATCCCAGTCAGCTTTCTCTTCGACTAATCGACTTGAAATTTTTCTAACTGCTAGTTGGTCAACGCTTCTTAATATGATTGGGAAGTGGTCGCTTCCCTCTGGGTTTTCATGGATGTGCCATGAGAATTTACTAGCAATGTGGCTTGACGCCAGGCTTAGGTCTATTGCGGAGCTAGTTTGGTGTGTCGGGGACACGAAGGTGTGGGCTCCGTCGTTTAGAAGCATGAAATCCGATTCTAAGATCCAGTCTGCGATAGTCGCACCCCTAGGGTCTGATCTGTGATCCCCCCAGAAGTGGTGATGGGCGTTAAAATCGCCACCTATGATTGAAGCAGATGGGAGTTGGTTTGTGAAATTTTCCAGGATGGAGGTATTTATAAGGTCGGTTCGTGTAATATATACTGATGAGAAGGCCATTGGGGGTGATGTGTGTACGGTGACGGACACATTCAGGAAGTCTGACGTAATGTCTAGAAGTGAATGGCTTATAGTGGACCGTACAAGTAAACCAACTCCACATGAACGAGACGAGGAGTCACTGTCAGAGAAGTAACACGTGTATCCTCGAAAGTTCGATGGTCCGTTGTTTGTGTGGAAAAGTGTTTCCTGTAGCAGGATGATGTGCGGTTTGTACCGACTTATTAGGAGTTCGAGATTGTGCTGATTGGCACGAAATCCTCTTATATTCCACTGCATGCAGGTGAGCTCACGGGATGATGTTTGCGAGCTGGGCATGAAGTGAGATATTTAATTGATTATCGATTAAAATCTCGAAGGTGGTGGTTTGCTAAAGGATGGAGCTGAGCAGAGCGCTTGAAGCGCCTAGTCAGTCTCCATACTTACGCGTTCTGTGGGCTTTTTTTGGAAGGAAGGTTTAAAGGGTATTTCTACTTTGTCTGAGTTCTGTATTAGTTTTGCAAAGGGGAGTTTGGAGCCAAGGTAGTCATTACCTTGTTGTGCAATGATTGATTCTAGGGTGTCTCTAGAGTTTTCGTCTAGATAACCAATTTCTTTTAATGTAATGAAATATTTTGTTTGGTTTTCGTTTTGTGTTTCGTTGTGGTTTATGGTGTTGTTTGTTGTGTTTGTAGTTGAGATTTGTTTGTTTGTTATTTTGTGTTGTTGTTGTTGTTGTTGTTGTTTTTGTTGTTGTGAATTGTCATTTTGCGTTGTATTGTCATTTTCTGTGTGTGTGACTTTTGGCATTTTGCTTCTTTGTGTGGTATTTGTTCTGTTGGTGTCTCTAGTTTTTTTATTTTCCGTGGTTTTAGGTTCTGGTCGGGTGTTATCTGTGCTTGTTGGTCTGTCTTTTGTTCCGCTTTTGCCTATTGTCTGTGTGTTTGTTGAGTTGTCCGTAGTTGTAGTTGTTGTTGACTTACCCGCTGAACTTGCCTGTTGCGCGTATGTCGGCGAGCCTAGTCTGTTCGACAGTCTGCTGGTGGTTCCGTTGTTCCTTCTTGATGTTGTGGATATTGACTCCGGGTTGCGTTCCAGGTGTCTGCGTCGTGCCTGGAATTTTGTGCACCTTTCGGTCGTCATGATGTGCAGTATCTCTTTTTCCTTTGTGTAGCTTGGACAGTTCTTGTCTGCTGCGCCGTGCCCTGGTCTGTTACAATTAACGCAGAATTTTTCACCGCATTCTTCGCCGTTGTTATGTTTTTTATTTGCGCAGTTGGCGCATCTTTCTTCTGAGCCACACCTATTTTTTGTGTGTCCAATGCGTTGGCATTTGTGGCATCTCATAGGGCTCATTATGTACTCACGTACTGCTATGCGTAGCATCCCGCATACGATGACGTGTTTGGGGGCTTTTGAGATGTCGAAGGTTAAAATGAGCGTACCTGTCGGTGTTGGTTCTGTTGAGTTCTCGTGTTGCATACGTTTGATGTGCCTTGCGGCTATCACCCCTTGGTCCTTTAGATCATCAACTATTTCTTCTTCTGACGTGTACTTCAGTTCTTTGGCCACTATGACTCCCTTAGAGGTGTTCAAGGCATGTAGGTATTCCACGTGAATAGGGATTGTTTTATCCTTCGATATCGTCAGGTGTGCTGTTTTTAGGAATTTTTCGGCAGCATTTTTGTTGTTGATGAGGATTTGGATTCTTCCATCATTCCTCCATTCTACTTCGGAGATTTCTTTAGAAATTCCTGAAAGGGCTTTGAGAACCAGGACGAAGTTAAACTTTTCGAGGTTTACATAGCCTTTCCTGTCCCCCAGTGTTTTACTAGGGTCCTCTATGTTGCTCCTAATGATCAAATATTTGGATTCTTTATCCGTTGGTTTTTTTGTTGGTAGCGCTGGGAAATCGGTCTGGAAGGTTGCACCTGGATGCTTCCTCTTATTTTTAGGTTTTTTCGTTGGCACCTCGAAGAACTCGATGTCATCACTGAGGATGCCGAACGGGTTTTCGTCGCCCCCTGGGGGCTCATTCATCTTGTTTACTTATTTGTTTTGTTTTTTTTATCCTTTTTGATCTAAACTTTATCTGTTTTTACTTAAATCTATTTTCTAATTTTATTACTATTGTTTTTGTTTTTTGTTTTTTTTTTGACACTTTCTTTTTCTTTTTGTTGTTATTATTATTATTTTATTTATTTTATTTTATTTTATTTTTCTTTTTTTCTATTTTCTTAATTTTTATTTAATTTATTCCTATTGTTGACGTTGAAATAAAATTTAACTCCACGAGCTCTTCGATAACATGTCTTTACACTTTCAATGTTCCTTAAGGAATGCTATTGCCAATTAAAAGAAATGGAAAAATATATCAAGATAAATCAGTTAATTTTTAAGAAAAATTATTACAAGAAGAGTAAGGGAACAGGAAAGAATCCATAAAAGTTCGTAAAATCCTTGCGGAGTTAATAGCGACGATTAGAGGTGGTCTGTTGGATTTAAAGGTTATCATTTACTCAAAGTAGTTTTGTTATAATGTTTATTTTTTTTATTTTTGGAATAACGAAATTAACAATATTTCTATTTTTTATTATATTTTAATATTTCGGAATTAATTAAAAATAAAAATAATAATTATTATAAAAATTAATTAATAATCTACATATACGTTTTAAAGTATTTTTTTTAAAAAAGTCTTGCTAGTCCCATAATTTTTTCACGCCTGTGAATTAGCAATTTATATGTAAATATAACTGCATAATGTTAAAATTAAAACGTATTTATTTAGTATGTATACACACAAATACTTGGTATAAATATATAAAAATTTAAACAAAGTGCTTAACTTACATACAAACTTGCATATAAAATACATATATATAAATATAATGATCAAGTATATATTGCATGTATTCAAAAAGGCCAAAGCATGCATATAAATTATATATGGCATTTGTAATACAATACATACATGCGAATGGATTTATGTATTATATACTTTAATGTTGCTGGTCTGGTTGCTGTGTAGCCTTACATACATATAAACAAATAACAAATATAATATGAAAAAGTTTTGTGTTTGGTATATAATTTTCTCTATTCTCTTTACACTATATTCTATATATTATATTGTATATATATTATATTGCACGCAAAACATGCAAAACCTATAAATAAAGCAAAATGACAACTGATAAAATATCAGCTGTTGTAAACAAATTTATTCATTTTCTCACTTTTCCTATACAACTCCATATAAAGAGAGAAAAGCTTTATACTGAAAAAGTTTGGGCTTGGCAAAAAGAAATCCCGTTATTTTTATATGGAGTTGGGAGCTTGGCATAAAGTGATGCTACTTTTTTTAAATTGAGTTTTACGCTAGCATCACTACCGACACCTACAATTGTTGAAAAATTTTTTGGTCCGAATGTTCCCATGAATCAGTTTCTCTCCTACTTTTATATACTCTTTGTGTGCTTGGGAGTACTTTACTTGGTCAAAAGAAACGCAGCAATTGTTATTGGTTGTCATCAAGCATCATCATCATAACTCAAACTTCAAACTCAAACCATTTTCAAGGGTTGGGTCTTGGGTGGTTATGAATGAATAATTGAATATGAATGTTGTTGGGTTGGACCTGGAGAATTTTGAAAAAATCTTATGCTATAGACACATATAATTGGTAACCAACTCGCGAGTTGGTTAACTGAGATAACCACTATAAATCGAGTGTTTAGTAGTACATTTACTTTAGCAACTTTATGCTATAGACACATATAATTGGTTAACTAAACCGTTTAGTTTGTAACTAATTCGAAACCAATTGCATGACATACTGCTTTTTAGTTTAGTTATCTTTTTACTTTGGTTATCTTTGACATCTGAGAATTTTGAAAAAATCTCATGCTATAAACACATATAATTGGTAACCAACTCGCGAGTTGGTTAACTGAGATAACCACTATAAATCGAGTGGTTAGCAGTACATTTACTTTAGTTAGTAACCACTGAAAATTACAGTGGTTAACGAGTTAACTAACGTCAAACCATCGAAAAGTATGACGAACACGGATCGAACCATCGAACTTCGTGTCAAACATATCATTGTTTATATTGAAATTCTGGTTATTGTATAATATACACAGTTAGTGACTAAATTAAAAAGACACA
Source organism: Villa cingulata (assembly GCA_951394055.1). Taxonomy (NCBI): domain Eukaryota; kingdom Metazoa; phylum Arthropoda; class Insecta; order Diptera; family Bombyliidae; genus Villa; species Villa cingulata. The sequence continues at coordinate 1,326,726 of OX596025.1, forward strand.
CATAAAAAACAGCTTTTAGTAACAACATCACTTTTCTTTAAATTATTTGAATTACATAAAATTAATTTAGTAGAAAGCTAATAATGCGTAAATATTAAAAAAGAACGAAAAAAAAAATTAAATTGTATAAATTATATTAAAAATATTTCTTTTATTTTTGTTTTAATATTAATATTAACAGAATGTCGAGTAGAAAAGAAATTGGTATACAATTGCGTGAATTAGTAGTAAATTATCGGATAAGAGGTGAAAGTTTTCCTTCTATAGCTAAAAAATTTGAAATATCAAAAACTACAGGCTATTGAAAAAATTTGTGTTACATTATTATACAATAAAATATATTTTTTTTTTATTCTTATTTAATATTCACACATTACTTGCTTTTTGCTAAATTAATTTTATTTACATAATTCAAATAATTTTAAAAAAAGTAATTATGTTAATAAAAACTATGTTTTTTATACGCATCCTTTTAATTTGGTCACTAACTGTACAAATAATACGATTGACAACACATAAACAAAATTTCAACTTCAAATGTCAAAGATAACCAAAGTAAAAAGATAACTAAACTAAAAAAAAAAAGCAGTGTGTAAGTCTGTGTCATGCAATTGGTTTCGAATTAGTTACAAACTAAACGGTTTAGTTAACCAATTATATGTGTCTATAGTAGAGGTGGAGAACTATCGATAGTGGGCGCCATCGATAGTTTCCGATAGTTTCACTTCCAACCATCGATAGTAACGATAGTATCGAATAATTTTTATCATATTATTATATATATTATTTGGAAATATAAAAATTATATTTTAGTCAAGTTTACTTCTGACACCAGGTAATTTGTAAAAAGGAAAATTACCAAACCTTTTCATGTAAACTCATTTAATTCACTTTTAATAACTAATATTTATTTATTATAAAATTTATAAAATTATAATAATTAAAATAATAATTACAATAGTATTTTGTTGTGAATAATAATATATTTATATAATAATTCTATTTAATTTCACTTTGATTTATATATAATTTTATTTGAATTTAAGCCTGAACTGAACTAGGCTTTAATTTTAATTACCACTGATCTTAAACTGAACTGAAGTGAATTGTGAATAATAATTGGATCGAAAATACTCAGTTATTTATATGATTTTTAATTTACGCATAATTATTAGATCTTCTAGATCTCGTAATTTTGCATAATCAATTATATTATGATTTTATCTTTTACGTATAATTATTTGGAGTTAAGATAAACTTTATCTCCAATGTTTATATTCATTTGTTTACATTAACTTGTTTACTACTTATTAATAGAGTTTAAGATCATTTCACATAGTATAATATTATCATACCTTATCGATATGTAATTCAATATATGATTTCTTATTATATCTATAATTTTAATATAAACAATTGATCGATAATGATTTAATATATTAAATTATTTCTTTTCTTTTGTTACAATGTATTAAATGATATGTATACATTTCTAATGTATACCATACAATCTAAATTATTTCTTTTCTTTTGTTACAATGTATTTTAAATGATATGTATACATTTCTAATGTAATCTAAATGTATTGTTACAATTTTCAAGAACTTTCTTTATGATGATTTCATCATTTATTTAATATTATATTGTTTATCAATTATTATTTTTCAGTTTTCCGGGTCAAATAAAACAGAACAAAAAGAAATATCAAAACACATAACAAATACATAACAATATGAAATATAGCAAATTATGTATGAAAAAAATGAAAGAAATTGATAAAATTTTTTCAACCTATTTGCAGGATCCACGAATTACAACAATAATAAAAATGTTTTTTTCCAAATTTCATCTTTCTTTTGCAAAATTTTCAGCCCAAAAAATATTTAATAAACTGTTTAGATTTCAAATTTATACATAGGTATCCTATAAAGTTATAAAAAAAGCAGAAAAAAGTTCGTGTGCAAATTCGTGTTCAGCACATAGAAATCTACTTGTTAGTTATACATAAAAATACAAAATTCTTATATAGTTTATTGTATAATATACGTATATATATACAGCTAAATTTTTTTACAAATTATTATAAAGTTTTATCAAATAAAAATTTGATAATTTTCTATTCAAAATAAAAATTAAAAATTTAATTTTTGTGCCATTTTAGTCTCCATATCTGAAACTAACCAGATGTAGACTTTTTTTCTTTTTTTATTGTTTATGGTCTTGTAAAAGCCATTTATTCTTATTCAAAAAAGTAAGAACATTTACATTTTCTTTCAAAAATTTCGAACGTTACCAAATGCCATATAATACGAACAAATGCAAGAAAACTAAGTACTATACGACTTCGATTATGAAAAGAAAGAGAAATATGTGTATCTACTACATTCTACATTGTAAGTGTAACCAAACCAACAAAACCATCATTTAAATTTTAAAATGTCAGATACTGAACGACTTTTTTGAACTTGAAGTTAGTTGATGTTTGATGTTTGGAATCGATTGATATTATCGGTAGTACACAAACTATCGAAGTCATATCGATAGTTTAAAACCATCGATAGTGTCGATAGTGCCATCGATAGTTCTCCACCTCTAGTCTATAGCATTAACAAACATGCTTGATTTTGATTGAGATAATTTAATTTGTAAATGTGGGTGGATTGCGAGTTTGACATATATGTCAATATGAGTTTAGTTTATTTTTAGTATAATAAATGCATAAGCATAATGCATGCATATTAATTAATGCAAAATATCAATCCAAATACATACAATCATTCATCATCATATACAGAAAACGAGAAAACACTCCACATCAATAAGAATTTTGTTAATAATTTTTTAAAGTAAACATTTATAGTGAATAGTGAAATTTTCTTTGTGCATCTCATAAAATGATACATAGTCTCTTCATAATAAATGGAAGTGGGTAAGTAATAATTATTCTATTTGATCGTTAATTAATAACACTGATAAAATTGAATTGATACTGACAAGACTTATAAATTTTCTAGTGATGTTTTTCTTGAGAAACATTGGAGAAGTGTAGTATCTAGATCAGTATGTGATTATTTTTTGGATGCACAAAGAACATCACCAAATGTAAGAGTAAAATTTTATTTAAAATATTTTCTTTACTTCAATTGCTTTAACAATATTTGTACGAACATTTTTTAGGACATTCCACCAGTTATAGCCACCCCACATTATTACCTAATAACAATACAACGTTGTAATATATCATTGGTAGCTGCATGTAAAAAAGAAGTACCACCATTATTTGTTATTGAATTTTTACATCGTGTCGTTGATACATTCGAAGATTATTTTTCAGAATGTACAGAAAGTGTAATTAAAGAAAATTATGTGGTAGTTTATGAATTATTGGATGAAATGTTAGATAATGGTTTTCCATTAGCAACTGAAAGTAATATTTTAAAGGAATTAATAAAACCGCCAAATATTTTACGTACAATCGCAAATACTGTAACAGGAAAATCAAAGTAATGTATAATTTTTTTTATTATGAAAAGATTCATTATGCCAAAAATTTTAGGTCTTTTTCTATATAACTTTACAATTGAAAATTCTTTATTAATTTTACAGTTTAAGTGGTACATTACCGTCAGGCCAATTAACACCAATTCCATGGCGTAGAGCTGGTGTAAAATACACAAATAACGAAGCATATTTTGATGTTGTCGAAGAAGTTGATGCAATTATCGATAAGTCAGGATCAACAGTATTCGCTGAAATTCAAGGATATGTAAGAAATAATCAACCGAAAGTTAAATTAAATTTTTTATTTATGTTTTTAAATTCTATACTACTAGATTGACTGTTGTATTAAATTATCTGGTATGCCAGATCTGACACTGTCATTTATGAATCCACGTCTATTTGATGATGTATCATTTCATCCGTGTGTACGTTTTAAACGTTGGGAGTCTGAACGTATATTGTCATTTATACCACCAGATGGTAATTTTCGTTTAATGTCATATCATATTAGTTCACAGAGTGTTGTCGCAATACCAATATACGTTAGACATAATCTATCACTGAAAACTGGTGAACAAGGTAAATTAGATATAACAGTTGGACCACGTACAACACTCGGACGTACTGTCGAAAATGTTAAATTAGAAATATCAATGCCGAAATGTATATTGAATTGTATATTGGTACCAAATCAAGGCAAATATACATTTGATCCAGTTACAAAAATTTTACATTGGGATGTTGGTCGCATTGATGTTACAAAATTACCGAATATAAGAGGAACTGTAAGTAACTGCAAGGATAGCAAATTATAGGATAAAAAATTTATTAATATTTTTCTTTCATTTTTTTAAGGTTTCAATCACGGCTGGAAATACAAATTTAGAAGCAAATCCATCAATTAATGTGCAATTTAAAATATCACAGTTAGCTGTATCTGGTCTAAAAGTGAATCGCTTAGATATGTACGGTGAAAAATACAAACCATTTAAAGGAGTCAAATATGTAACAAAAGCTGGAAAATTTCAAATACGTATGTGAGATTATTAAAAAAATTGTTTTTTTTTTGTTATTTTATCGAATTTATTAATGAAGTTTTGTTTTTACATTATGCAACTTTTTGTGTTCTTTTATAAAAAAAGACAGAATGAAAGAACAAAAACAAAACAAATCGAATATTCATTTACATTGTATCGTAAATAAGTCTTAGGAATTAAAATAATTAAAGAAATAATTTTTTTATATAAAAAAAAGATAAACAAAATTTTTATTCATTAATAAACCAAAAAAAGAAAAAAGAAAAATATTGTTAAATGAGACGCGTACTATAATAAATTTTTTGAAATTTGAAAAAATCATCGATTTTGTTTATAAAACAATAATTTTTAAAAATTTTGTTGCAAATATTTTAAAAAAGTTCAAATTTTATTCTGATACCAAATCATTGATTATGTAATAATGATAATTATTAATAGATAGTAATATGTTTTTACTCATGGCTCAGAAACGTAGATAATGACACTGTGAATGTGCAATGTAGTAGCCACCTTTGAGGGAAGAATTCTAAGAAAAATTTACGGATCAACTAAAGAAAACAATGAGTGGTGGATAAGATATGAATTGTGTGATTTATATCAGTCACCAAAGCTATCAAATCATATAAAATTTATGCGATTGAAATGGGTTTGTCGTGTACAACGACAAACGAAATATAATTCCAATAAGAGTAATAGTATACTCAAAGACAATGCAGTTTGGTGAGAAGGACTACATTATCTTTGGTATACATCAGGATGCCAATCGATCAAGAGGAAGACCAATATTAAGATGGGAAAGTAAAGTCCAGAGGGATGCAGAAACATTGTTAGGAATTAGAAATTGGAAGCATGTTGCCAAACAACGTCCTGCGTGGAGATATAGGCTGCAGGAGGCTCAAATCCTATTTGAATTGTGAAGAATATTAGTTCTTCAGCCATTGAAGAAAAAGAAGAAGTTAGTGAATTAATAATATTATTATAAAATTAGTGACCAAATTTATGTGGAAATGAGAATGTTAAGGATCGATTTTACAATCAACACTTGCTTAAACTTTCCTTATCTTTTTAAAACTTAATTAAATTCAATATATAGTAATTTTGTTGCTGTACTTTATTTGCTTCTGCCACTTTTGTCATTGGCATCATTATTTTTATTCCGAATCTCAATTTTACTATATAGTATATCAGTTGGAAATCAAGGGATCTTTAATAGTGTGTAGGTACTAGTGTATGAGGATAGTGATAATGTCACAAAATATAAATAAATTAACAGATATGATATTTGGGAAGATGGAAAAAGAAGCTATAAAAGGGCAGGGTCTAAAACAATATCTTTAATAGTGTGTAGGTACTAGTGTATGAGGATAGTGATAATGTCACAAAATATAAATAAATTAACAGATATGATATTTGGGAAGATGGAAAAAGAAGCTATAAAAGGGCAGGGTTTAAAACAATATATCTCGGAGTGCTGCTTACGAACAAACAACAATAATAAGGTTCTCGAAGATGCTAACACGAAAGATACAAAATTGTGAATGTACAAATCTATAACTAGGCCAACTATGACATATGGTGCAGAGTATCGAACTATGACCGAGGCATTAGAAAAAAAAGATTATGGTTATTGATTGTAAAGTTCTAAAGTGAATATATGGTCTAGTATTAACTGAAAATATATTTGAGACTAATAATTAATTAATAAGATTTTTGATTAAGATGGGAATGCACTGGAAGTAGTGAACATCCCTAACTTTGGTACCAAATATCTTGGTTGTTTTTGGGCCAATTTTCTTGAAATTGGAAACAAAGAAGCATCATAAAATTATTTTTTTTTTCATCAAAATATTCAAAAATCCATTTTTATTAGCACCTAAAAGGTATGCAAAAGCGTTTTTTAAAATTTTTGTATGTAAAATCGTTGTTGTTGTTTTCGGAATTTTTCAAAGTCGAAACCTATTCTTAAGAGGAAGATCTTATGGAATTTGAATTTTAGCAAACTTTACCCCTCTATAACTTAGTCATTTTTTCACCAATTTCTTTCAAATTTAGAGTAAAAAATAGTTCAAAGGATGGAATAGGTTTTTAACGTTACAGATTTTCGATAGTCCTTTTGGTTTCAGAGTTAAAGTCTTACAAATTGAGACCTTTTATCAATTTTTCACATACTTTACCCCTCTCTATTTACCATTATTTTTTGACCAATTTGCTTCAAATTTGAAAAATGCCAAGATAGAAAGAAGGAATAGGTTTTTAACGCAAATAATTTTCAAATTTTCATTTCTGAAACTGTTTAAAACCATTAAAGTAGGGGTCCTTTTTCCTCAAAAAAAGAGTGAATATTAAAGTTAATTTTATACTAGTAGATAATTGAATATCAAAAAAAAAATTGGAACCACAGAAAATTCAAACCTTTAGCTTTTACATAAAAAAAATTACATTCAATTATGATGGATAACAAATTAGTTATTCAAAAAAGATGTAAGCAATTTTCACTCAAAATTTTCATTGAATTCCATTTTATTTTGCTGGCAATAAAATGATAATCATCATCAAATTTTTCACCGATTTGTTTATTCACCTACTTGAATAGTATTTAAATGTATGTGTGCACTTCGTTTCTTGGTCGGTTTTTTATATCAAAAAAGAATAAAAAAGTAATATACATATTTTTTGTTGTTGTGTTGTACATATAGCAGTATGGATTAGCATTTGTCTGGATTTATAATCATGTATATAGTATGTATAGTATGGATGTACGTATATAGTACAAATAAGTGGAACAATATAAAAGAAAAATATTTAGTATTACACTTACATTGCTTGTATAATGGTAAAGAAATAAATTTATAGTTTTTGTATTATTATTTTGGTGAAGTGTAGTTTTATGATAAAGAAATAAGCTATATTTTATATTATTATTTTTGTGAAGTGTAGTATTGAAAAATATTTTAAGATGACGTCACCTCTAAGGTGACGTGGAAAGAACATAAACATACAAATAAATTGTACATGAAATCAAATTGTACAAAAAACAAATGTAAATTATGTATGTATACATATAATTAGAGACATATATATGTAGGTATTATGTAAGTGCATTATGTAGCTACATATAAAGCATAAATATTTTTGCAGGCGAACACCTTATTTTTTTTATATTGTGCTTATTGCAGTACATATATGAAATCAAAATCGTTAGGAATGTACATACATACGCGATGTACATTTTTATCTATTTGATTCTACATACATAATACAAATATATGAGTACACATTTATGTATATATAGCAATAATTTTGTATGTTGTATATTAGATTCATATTATGACAAACAATAAACATTTATAACGAAACTACATAATATATTGGTTTGGCATTTTTTATATGAAAGGTGAACAGTTTATTGTTGGTGGTATACATACACAAATCCTACCATGTAGATACAACTACAATTTTCGTTTGCCTTTCGCTGTAACAATAAACATATAATTGTCGGTTGTGCTTCTGCTTACCACTTCAAATCAGTTCGTAAAAATCAAATAATATATAATACCCGTCGCACTGTATAAATATATAATAAGTAAATAAAAAGATAAGTAGAAAAATGAAAAAATAAAAAAAAACATTGATTGTGATGTTCGGTATAAATCGTTGCACTAATACTAATAACTGAAAAAATTTGTAGATGTGTTAGAAATTTTTCTCCGATTTCGATTTTGAATTCCAAAAGATCTTCCTCTTAAGCATTTATAATAATTTTATAACGTTTTAAAAAAAAATAATTAAGTAAAAATTGTTTTTTTGTTTTTTATATTGCAACCTATTTCAAAATTAAATATTGTTCCTTTTTCAAGTTTTTCATCTCTTTTTTTCAATGTATTTTATATTGCTATCGACTTTTAGCAATTTTTATTATTATTATATTTTTTTTTGAAGCCTTTTTTCAAACCACGGGGCCAGTCCCTTTACTTGTTACGAAGTATATATTATTCTATGGTCTTTATTGACTCCACTAAAACTTTTAATACAATAAGCACAATAAGTGTACATATTAGAAGATTTTACATATTAACTTAATATTAATGTACTATGTGGTAGTGGTAGTATGCATTTTGAAAACCACAATTCTTAAAACAAAAAAACGATAAAGTTAAATCTTCGAAAAACTGGTTTTCATCATCATCATGATCATCATGATCATCGTCTTCGTCATCTGCATCGTTATCATTAAATAAACCTTTAAAAAAAAAAAAATAAATAAAATTAAAAAAAGGATAAAAAATATATAAAATCTTTAAATTTTTTCTTCGTTTTATATTCATGGATATTTCATATTTGCATACACACAATTTCAATATGCATATATTCAAATTCAAACGTAACACACCGCGGCTAACTTTTTTTTTTTTTGAAGTCGAGATTATGGAATTTCAATGAAGGAAGATTCATATATTTTCTGTTTTTTTTTCGTTCTTTGTGATTTCTTTTCGATATTTTAAAAGATGCAAAAAAGAAAAAAATTGCCAACAAATCTTTTTTTCTTTAATATTTTATTTTGTGTGTTTTTTTTTCACCAGTCACCATATTATAGTCACTATGCACTATGTTACTTTCCTTTCTTATTTGTATGTGTGCCTTTTTTTAAAAAATATATATAAATTTTTATGTTATTTCTTCTTCTTCTGCTTTATTTTATTCTTTGTTTCTTTTCCATAAAATTCCATTAAAAATAAAGAAAAACTTTATTTTCGCATTTAATTTTTTTACATGAATACATTTTATATTTTAAATGCTGATTTTTATAATATATAGTACATACCCCGCGTAAGTAAATACATACATAATGTACATACATATATGTACTTCTCCTATCTACATTATATATGATGTATTTAATGCATATGTAATGCATTCATAATTTTTTATGAATATATTTTATGTTCTTATGGTTGGCTTTTCGGTAAATGTTTTTTTTCCTTTTGTCATAAATTTAACAGCTTTTTGTACAAAGAAAATTGCATTTGCATATATGTGCATATGTATATGTATATTATTTAAATGTTTTTATAATATAATTTTAACTTGTATTCATTATACCACCCTCATAGTTTTATTAAAAACACATTCAATAGTAATAACTACAGCAATAAAGAAAAAACTGCCTACATAATAGTTATTTATAATAGTAGATTGAAAATGAGAAGTAAAGATTTTAAAGAATATCTATACCTACATATTTTATACATACATATGTGTGTACAGCAATCGAAATTAATATAGGTCCACCATACGCTTACTCCATAATGTAACATACCCTAAACAACTTTTAATGAAATCTTCTTCTTCCTTTCGACTCTTTTGAGCCATGGTCTCCAACACGATGCTCCTTCATTTTTCATATAAAGAAGAATATTGGTGAAGGAGTTGTATTTAGTGATGATAAAAAATTTTAATGGAACTGGGTCATATATAGGTTTTAAAAACCTTGGGGGAATGGGAGTTGAAGTGGACGTATGAATGAATCATAATATCGGTCGTGGTACTGTAATGATATAATTACAATGGAAAAATACCTAATTAAAAAATTAATTTGTCCAAATGTTAGGAATAACTGAACAAGAATTAAACATTATTTTCTATAGTAATCTTTAATATTGGACATTAATAAAATCAGGGTAGACCTTATATTAATTTGGTTACTGTACTTTCTTATACTGACATATGCAAGTACATACATTTTCATGAGCTCAAATAAATTGTTAGTATACATACATACTTATATTAGTTACTGACCTGTGTTTTTTGTATTGCCTTTAAGTACTCGTCGTATTATTATTTTTGAACAAAAATAACAACAATAATAATAATTACATTGTAATGACCGTATCAATACTTATAAATAAGTGCATATTACAATAGTCATTATTATTATTATTATTCGTTTTTATTTAAAATTTAAATATACTTTTCTTTTATTCTTCTATATATGATTACATAGTATTTATGTGTGTATAAAGTATAATTTGTTCTAGAACTCATGTAAAAAATACGTCAAAAAGTATAATGTTATACATAAAAATTTGCAGATAATAAGCGCATAAATGCTAATATATCTATATGTCGAGTATAAAGTTGTACAAGGTGATTCATCATATTGGTAATAATTTTCATAAGAATTATCAAGTGTAAACTTTAGTGGTCAGTGTTTTTCAATCATTAAAATGCGATTGATGTGATGCAAAAGCAAAAAACAAAATGATTTTTTTATTCGATAGAATAAAAAATAAAAATTTGATTGAATTTTTCTACTATATAGGTTCTAGAATATCTATAAATTATTGAACTTAATTTGATGTAACTTTTATTTGATTATTTTTATTTTCTCACATCCTATTTTAATATATTTTTTTTTCTCTTCTTTTTCTGTGTTAGTTGGATCTTGGCTTTTTGAACCTCATGCTTTTTTTTTGAATTCTTATACTATACTTAAGTCTCCTATCACCATGTCTTAATGTGATACATTTTGTTGTGTATGTTTAGGCGTTTTAAGACTTCATTTTGGCGTTGCAATATCTAGTACACATACTATGTTGATTATTTAGTACACATATGCATGCTCACACTACACCAACTCAGTATTTTCTTAGGAACCGGGCTGAAACTTTGAAAGATCCAATCATAAGTATTGGGTTCTATATTCACTACATGGTGAGAATCAGGTATAGAGCGAAAATCTCCGTGAACGTTAAATCCGAACAACGACAGGTGATTCAACGATTTGACTATGAAAAGTTAAAGGACCAAAAACTGCGTGAAAAGTTTAAAAATGAATTACAAGAAAAGCTGATAGTGATATATGATGGATGTGAAAAAAATTTGGAAGACTATAACAGATGAAACTAAAGAGACTGCCAAGGATGTCATAGGCATGGTACAGAATAAGTCCCGCAATGGCTGGTTTGATGATGAGTGTATAAATACGATCAAAGACAGAAATCTAGCTCATAAGGAGTACATCACTAGGACATCAAGAAACAAACACGAAATATTTGTAAACAAAAGAAGAGTAGCGGATAAAATATGTAGGAGGAAGAAACGTGAAGCGCTAAACAAACAATTGGTAGCAACTCAGGAAGATGTTCAAAGTAGGAATTTACAACAGGCATATCAACGAATCCGAAAGGTCACTGGTGGCTATAAACCTACATCAAATGTGTGCAGAGATGCCGAAGGAAAGCTGATCTCAGACTCTAAAAAAGTCCAGGAGAGATGGATGGAGTACTTCAAAGGTGTGCTAAATCCAGTTAGCAGTAGTCAAGACGAACAAGGGAACGAAGTACTTATATTAAACGACGATTCTGAGGGTCAGGTTGAAAAACCTAACATGGAGGAGCTGGTAAGAGCCATAAATTGCCAAAAAAATAATAAAGATGAAATAGGAGCAGAATTAATAAAATGTGGAGGAAAAAGAATGCAATAAGTTAAGCAATGATAGAACTGATTCAAAAGGTATGGAAAGACGAAAAATTCTCTGAGGAGTGGAAGAAGTCTTGATGTAATCGGACAGGTGAAAAATTATGCTGCAACAATTACAGAGTAATATCACTATGCTTAGCGTGAGGTATAAGATCTTCACCAGTATCATGAGAGAGAAACTGGAAAGATTTTATGAGCATCTAGTTGGAGAATACCAGGCTGGATTTCGAAGAGGAAGGTCTACATCGGATCAAATCTTCACACTAAAGCAAATTTTGGAGAAGTGATGGGAGAAAAAGATCGATGTATACCAGATATTTGTTGATTTCAAACGAGCAGCTTATGACTCCATAAAGAGGAATAGACTTTGTGAAGTGTTAATAGAGATGAAAATCCCGGTCAAATTGGTAAAAATGATAAAATTGTCAATGACGGATGTAAAGGCGCAAGTTAAGGTGCGAAATAAACTTACCGATCCATTTGAGGGTGATGGCCTGGTGCCAGTGCTGCTCAATCTGGCACTCGAGTGGGTCATAAGGAAGCTGTCAGTGAGCAGCCGTCAGCGGTAACACGTTAGTCAACAAATCTCTTCAGATAACTGGGTACGTTGATCACATAAATATAGTGGGAAGATCTTTGCCTGCTGTTAAACAATGTTATGCAGAATTAAAAGAAGCAGCTGCGAAGTTAGGATTGACAATAAATGAAAACAAGTCAAAAGCTATGCTACAAACTCACTCCAAGACGCCACGAATAAGAAGCAAATCCAATATATCAATCGACAAACATATAGTATCGAAAATAGGGAAATCTTTAATTTTAATAGAAAGACAAAACACATACGTTTTTGATCTTGAATGTGCTAGGCAAAATGCATCTTTGGTCGTTAATGTGCATATAAATTAATAAATAGTTTACTAGTTTCCTATTTTATACTTTTCTTATTATATGAGATGAATTCTGATAAAGAAATAGATCATTAGGAAATTTCATCTTAAGATACTCTAATGTGTCTGCCTTCAAATTTAAGATAGTATTCGGAAATAGTAGAAACATAGTTGACAAAAAATCGATACAAAGATCTAAAATTCTAATAATCTGGCTCTGAAAGCGTTTTATACACCTTTTTACGACGGAAATTTAAAATAAATTATGCCATATTCAAATCTGAGTTTACTACTGAGTATACTCATGTTTTTTGAAGCATTTGCTCAGAAAACGTGAAGTACTTAAGTATGTATTATTTTTATTCATACGAACCAATGTGTTATTTATCCAGACTACATCTCAACATCTTCATTTCTGTATAACTCAGACTCAAGTACTGCAGGAAACACCCTATGCATGAACATGCATTTAAATAGTTCATACAAACATTTCCTCTCTATTCTGTGTGATCGTGTATATTTAGCTATAATAAATTGCATTATTTATTGCGACAAAAAAAATACGAGTATATACATATGTATTAAATATAATAAGAAATTAAAATACATACATGATGTACATAATTTCAATGATTTATTTGAAAACTGATGAATTTATTTACATCTGTAGAAAATGAAAAATATGAAAATTAGACATTACAATATACCTACATAGTGAAAAATTTTTATAAATGGCGAATTAAGTATATTCAGACATTCAGATAACTTAATCACAAAAACTTTTTTTTCTAACCATAAATATAAAAAAAAATACTTATTACAATAAATTTAAAGGATATTATATATTATGTTCGAGTATACAGGGTGTCCGGTTTCGGGTGGTCATCCGGCACACAGTAGATAGGTCTCGCCGAGACAAACAAAAAATCGTTCTAGAGGGAGGGGGGTAATTTCAACCGTTTAGCCGCTAGAGGGCGATGAAGATTTTTCGCACTCAATCTACGAAACACCCTTTAATAGCTACGGTGTACTAGCTAGAAGAATCTGGTCTAAGAAAATTCTGAAGGAAACTCCCCCCTCTCTTCAATGATACCTAATATGCTTCTCTACGTTCTTTGTTTCAAGAGTTATTGTGCTTCAAAGTCAGAATTTAGTGATTTTTTGCCATTTTTTTCAGAGATAATACAGGCTGTGGAATTACAGCGCCCTCTATATTTAAAATTTTAATCTTGAGAAATCAGAAGAAAAAATAAAAGCAAAAATTTTTTTTATCTACATACATATCTGCAGTGTACCTTTCTCGTTAAATTGTGGTGAAAGTATGCACATGAGTATTAAAAAATTCACTAAACGATTAAAATGCTTCAACATTTAATTCTCATTGAAAAAGTAAGTATATGATATCCGCATATTATTATTATTATTCGTAACATGACTTGCTAAATTTTTATCCAAGAAAAAAACTATTTTCTTTTACAAAACATAATTTTTTTTTGTGAATATTGCGAAAAGCATCTTCAGATTTGATTAAAGCAAGCATCAATCATCCTTTTGCAATAAAACAAACAAAAATATTCCTCCTATGTATTCAGAAAAAAAAAAAAACAAAAACGAATAAAAATCTTAAAAAATTAAAATTAAAATTAAAAGCATATAATAGTGAAGAAAAACTTACAAAGATGATTTCGTTTCGAACAGGAAGATCAAGTTAAAAACGATGACTTCTCTGCTGCCATTTATACACATACATATAATATCGTTATCGTCTGTATTACATGTTCATAATATTTGATTATTTAATCAACCATTAACCGCGTTATTTGTGAAATAGAATACGTACGAAGTTTGACTAGACGTGGCCTCCAAGTATGATAGAATGGACAGCGTTATGTTTGAGTGCTCTGGTTTCATACCTCCCCCTAACAAACAACAACAACAACAACAGAATACGTACATATACTCGTATTCTTACATGTATATTTATGTGCAAAATATACGTAAAAATTAATATTATGCATATATGTACATAATATGAATATGATTTTTATTTAGATGTATATTTAAATACATATGGTATACACATAATATATTATATATTTCTATAAAATGTATGTTTTGCATATACATATACGTATATATACATCCGCGGTCACAAAATCTGCATCACCTTCCTTAAAAATCCACGACTCTCATTTACATGGATTATGCTCTCTTAATGTTCTTTTGAGTGGTGTTGTAATTTTTAAAATGATTTGCCACAGACAGCTTTATTTTTTAATATCGATCAATGTGCTCTGATGCACAGCCATACTTCTTTCTTGATATTTTAAATAGAAACCAAACAAAACTGTAGATTGATTACGATTAATTTTTGCTACTATTTGACAAGTAATTCGGAATTCGGATCTAGATAGATGAAAAGAAATCCTGAATTAAAATTTTATGACGAATTTTTTAAAAAATTTTGAGTATAAATTGGGTTCCTGAAAAAAATTTTCACTACAAAAAATATTTTTATTTTTGTAATCGAAGCACGAAAATGTTCTATTTCAAACAAAGAAAACCAGAGCATGATATCCTTATCCGTTATCAAGTTATTAAGGATCAAAGTAGTGCAGAAATGGTAAAAAATGTGCCTAAATGAAGTTTTTAAAATTTTTTCATTGTGAAATATTATTTTTTTTATGTATTTTGACATTTTTTACCATTTTTTAAAAATATTTAAAAAAAAATTATATATTAAAAATATAAAAATATTTTTTGTAGTGAACATTTTTTTAGGAACCCAGATCTTACTCAAAATTTTTTAAAAAATTCGTCATAAATTTTGATTTCAGGATTTCTTTTCATCTAGATCCGAATTCCAAATTGTATAACATCAAAAGAAAGGTAATTTACGGTGCGATTCTGCATAAGAGATCTCTTATTCCTCTTATTTCTCTAAAGTTTTGGTGAAATATATTTTTTAAGAGGAATCGGTATTCTGGATAAGAGATTGACCTCATAAAATGACATAAGATTCACCATAGGTTTTAAACCCACCTTATTCAATTTACTACTTGTCATATACAATGATAATGTAGTTACACTGTTTTATCATCTTTATTATTAGTAATTATTATAATTTTTATTAGTAATTATTACAATTTTTATTAGTAATTATTACAATTTTTATTAGTAATTATTACAATTTTTATTAGTAATTATTAAAATTTTTATTATTATTTTATTACTATATTATTATGATTATTATTATTATTATTATTATTATTATTATTATTATTATTAATATTATTATTATTATTATTATTATTATTATTATTATTATTATTATTATTATTATTATTATTATTATTATTATTATTATTATTATTTAAAATTATAATAATTATTATTATTAATACAATTCTATTATTATTATTATCAAATTACTTACAATATGCACGACACGAATACAATATTTGAATATCAACAATATAAATAAAATAAATAAGAGATATAAGAGGTTCTCATCGATGACCTCTAAAGTTTAGAGATTTTTATCCGTTAAAACAGAATTTTTCGATTATAAACGTTCAAAAGTAGAATGTCAAAATTCATTAAAAAATTCACCACTGAAGTTAAGAGATCAGCTGATCACATCTCTTATCTAATTTAATTTAACTTTCATTCATTCATTTCATTTATTGAGACTTTTTTTTTTATATACATAGATTTTTACAAAATACAACTTATCACTAACTTAGAATGGCTGACTATACAGATTGTCTTGCCTACTAAATATAACAATATTAATAATGTGCGAATGAACTACACATTTGTGTACATTAGAGAATATGGAATTAAAAACGAAAATTTTTAAGTTGGCTTGCTCCCGGCTCAACTACTGCATTTTAGAGATTAAAAAAAGAAAAATAATAAATATATACAGGGTGATTCTCTATCGGATGAAAACCTTGAGACAGGTGATTGTTCGTGCCGAGAAACGAAAAAATTGTATGGCAGGGGGGGGGGGGTCTATTCTCAAGGGGTAAGGAGTTACGGGGCTACGAAGTTTTTTTTTTAGGTCAAGTCACTTGTTCCGTATTTTTGGCCATAACTCACGAAATACTCAATACTTTTGAGTCATCCTGCACTCATTAGAAAGAGAATCAATGGCTCTTTACTTTGATGTCTAAATAATTTAAATTGGACTAGCAGTGCTGAAGATACGGCTCATCAAAGTCAAAAATTTATGGAAAAAAACGGAAAATTTTAAGTTCAAGGTCAAATATCTCAAAATTTTGCCCTATTTTTTTTTTAATTTTTTTTACTTAAAATATAGCCCAATGCACCGCCTTTCATTTGCTTTTTATTTTATTTGATTGTCTTTCGTAGTTCTTGAGTTCTGCGATAAAATACAACAGTGGTTTTGCATCGAAAAGTTGTTACCTGTTGTTGTTGTTGATATTTCTCGTTGAGAAAAGAAATAAAAGTGGTTTACCTTGTTTCATACATTTCGATTTGCAAATACATAAAAAAATATTCAAAAAGGATCTTTATTACTGCAGGTCAAAAGATCTTTCATGAGGATTTTTATTTTGTTAATCAGTCATAATTAACAATCCTACTTGTCAACATTGATCGGTTTTTCTTTAAGCGCAGCTAGTTTTAATAGTATTTATCTGTATTTTTAAATTTTTAGTAAAATTTTTTGGAAAAAATGTCTCAATTTACGAACGCGGAGTATGCAGATATGATTTATTGCTATGGACTGAGCAATGGAAATTCAATGCAAGCACGGAGAGAATATCATCAGCGATTTCCACATAGAAGACTTCCTCATCATACGGTTTTTCAGAGGACGTTTCAGAGACTCAGAGAAACTGGTTCTGTACAAAATATTACTTCCTCTAATAGAAATGATGTGTCAATTTCAGTAGAGTTAGAAGAAAGAATACTGGAAATGGTCAGAAATGATCCTACTACCTGTGATTTCTATTGCTTCAGGAAACCCTTCCTCAAATTTTTCTTGGATTTTCCTTTTGTCTTCAGCAGTTAACAATAAGGAAGGCAGCTGGTTTCTAATTAATGGTTTTCCGGGGGGGTCTGTGCCACCCCCATCACGTCCACTCATATCACCTTGTACTTGTTTTTAATAAAATTTTAATTAAATGATAATCCAATATTATTATTTCTGCTTTTAGATATTATACAATTTTTATAATCACCAAAAAAAAATTTAATTAAATAGGTTATTTTTATATAAATTAATTATATTGAACTAAAATTGATAAGTCAAATAAAATTTAATGTTCACTCTTTCATATACGTCTCCGCAATTGATTGATTTGATGTCAATTTAATTTAACTCCTAAAAGTATGTATTTGTAATGTAATTTGCACTAAAAACGATAAGAGGAATAAGATAAATAAGAGATCTCTTATGCAGAATCGCACTGTTAGTTTCCTATTATTCTCTAGAACACTAAATTTTCCAAAATAGGGTGCACAACACGTTTTACACGATTTTGTGTTAGAAGGTTCTGCAAAAAACTCAAAATTTTCAACGCCCTCTAGCGTCGAAAATAGGGTCGATAGAAATTTCTGTTAATATAATGTTTTTGTCACCACATAATGGGCATTTCATCGGCATATAGCCTGGTACTTCTAACTGAAACACCCTGTATATATGTACATATATATACAATATATATATATATATACTATATGTAAACTGTAAAGATAGAAAATACGAGTACTCATAAGTATATATAAATTTCATTTAAATTTTACTTTATTTAAAATTTTAACATTGAAACCGTAAAGTAATACGTAATACACACAGAATTATTGTGTGTTAATAATATTTTTGTGGTGTTTACTTGTGGTTTTTTTTAAAATAATATCTATACTAGTGCATGTATTATTTATAAATAACCCAGCTGACCAAGTGCACTCATAGTGAATTCATTCTGAATTCATTTCAACCAAGTGATTCTTCACGTGAACGTTCACAGTGAATTCACAGTGAAGATATTTTATTTCAAAAATTTTTACGCTATGGCTGGTCACAGTGAATTCATTTTGAAATCACTTACTGAATGTTTAATGAAAACAAGAAATGAATTCATATTGAATGCACTTTGTGAAGGTAAAATATCAGACTCAAACTCAAATAACTACATTTTATATCGCTTCAGTTTACAAATTAGTACATGAAAAAGAAATACAAAATTTCACTTTACGTTCACTAAGTGATTCCATACTGTTAACCTTTGTGAATCGCAACCATTTTACAAAGATAAAACGAATGAATTCGCCTAATCATAAAATTAAAATAAGTTTACATAAATCGTCATTCATCAAATGAATTTTATATGAATATAATTCATATTTCAATCACTTGGTGTATTCATAATGTACCCATATTTTTGAATAATTCACTTATTTTTCATTTCGTGTTTTCAAAATGAATAGGAGAAAAATTATTCAGTTCGTGAAGATTTTTGGCATTCACTATGAATTCACTGTGAACCTAGTTCACTGAATGGTCAGCTGGGAATACTTGCGTATGTTTGTATGCATGTATACAATTATTGTCCTGTATCGTTATTTTATTATTTTTACTATTTTTTTTTTTTTCAATTTTATGACATATTCTATCTATAATGTAATTAATACTTTTCAAATTATATTTATTTAAAATGTCATAACTTATTGTATACAAATATATACACAGATGCACATATACTTTGCTGTACATAACTCATATATCCTCTCTCTATCTCATCATTTTTATTTATGATAGAAACATATTAAATTGTTTAATTGACATCATGACATACACACAACATCAACACTACTAATTTCATTATAATATTTCATTGTTAAATTATAAAAATTTTATTATATATTCGTTATTTAAATAAAATTACATTACATATTACATACACATAACATACTCGTACATGCAAAATATTTTAAGTTTAAATCAATAAAACAAAAAAATAAATATAATTATTTGTTATAAAATGTGAATACATTGTGTACATGAATGTAGAGATGTCTAGAATTATGTAAGGAGTACATCAATATAACCTGTGATATAACATAACTACATATAATTACACTCTGCATCGCTTGATTACGGTCAGTGATCTTTTTCAAGATATTTGTGTTGTATA
This sequence comes from Villa cingulata, assembly GCA_951394055.1. Taxonomy (NCBI): domain Eukaryota; kingdom Metazoa; phylum Arthropoda; class Insecta; order Diptera; family Bombyliidae; genus Villa; species Villa cingulata. Next base: position 1,346,796 of record OX596025.1, read on the forward strand.
CCAATTCTCGCTAAAATCGTTATAGAAAAGGCTTATCGTGTGGTAAAATGAAGAAAATTGTACTCGATAATAAATTACCAATCCAGCTTAAGAGAGACAGATTATGATCTTAACATTACTCACTTCTAGTTCAAATTTAATTGATATTTCGAGAATGAGAAGTGTAATTGCACGTGAGATCCTAAAATAAGTCTTGAATTTTTTTTAAAAATAGGACCACAAAGACACAAGTTGTATACATCATTATTTTAAAAATAATAAAGTAAATATTTTTCTAGACAAATTATTATACTAGAAAACATTTAAGGAGCATTTAGAATCCATCGTAGATTACGTGCCAGATTAGACTTTTCATACCTCTTCTATTTTCACAAAAAAAATTCTATAGCGCAATCTTTTTTCCGTCCAGAGGGTCTATTCTGGTCTATGTTGGCGATATTGGAAATCATATTGAAAGCTTGCGTACCAATTCCAATATTCCTAGCCGTAAGCTTTGTTGAATTGTAAATGAAGCTTTATAATTCAAATTTAATCCGCATCTATAAGCAAATGACGCCGAGTGTCTGTATGAAGTCTATATAAAATTTCAATAAATAATAAAAGGTGGTAAATTAATTGTAATCCTAACATATCCGTGCATGTATTTATGCATTTTCATAGTACTTCATATAAATATACTTCAGTACTGCATATACCTAATAAAAAGTAGTTTTATTTCTTTTCATGAAATTTTTTTTTAAAAGTTTTTAATGATCACCTACCGTATATGTATATGTACATTTATACGCAAATATGTAGGTACAACTATGTACTACGTACTACATACATATCACATATGAATAAAGTATTTTTATGCAGAAATGAATTTTAATACTGATATTTTTAATGTTACTTTTAAATGTCCTTTTTTTATCTTTGGTATGCAAATTGTATATAAATGTAGGTCTTACAAATAATACATATGTACATATATATACTTATAATGTGTGCATATGTATAAATTTGTTAACTTTGAAATTATTAAATTTAACTTTTTATCGCTAAATTTTATTTTATGTTTTTCTTTTTTAACATTTTTAAAAAGTTTATTATTTTTTGCTTTGTTTTCTTTGATTATCAATTTATATTTGCTTTGAAAACGTGTTCCCATAAAAAGTCACGATTGACGAGATCTTGAATATATATAATATACATACATACATATTGTATACGAGGTACAAATAATATGTGAACATATAAAACAGCAATATCAAAAGTTAAAAATAAAATGTTAAAAGTAAAAAAGTAAAAAAAAATAAAAAGTAAGTAAAAAGAATTATTACGAGTTTATATATGAAACGAACTTGTCGTTTAATTTTTTTTTCTTTTGCTTATTGTTTGCAATTTTGAAGTAGTTTGGGATTTCTTTTTTTCATACAGGTATATAATTTGAGTTTGACATTACTTTATAATAATAATTGTAATAATTCGCCACTTATTTACCTGTTTTATGTGTTTTAATAAAATGAAATATAAGTTTTATACGAGTATGTATGGATGTATGTATACTACTACATGTTCATAATACATTACACTGTTTGTGTGTATACATATCGATCGATTTGGTACTCGATTCAAATCTTATATTCTCTTACAAATATTCACTGGTTTATGTATGAATGTATAAATCGGGTTATTTGCTTTATATATAAATCTGCCACGCATACATACATATGTATACGTAAATATACATTATATGAAATATCACTTTTTAAGATCCTTACAAAGTTTTTTAACTTTTATCGTTTTTTCTATAAATTCTGTTCAACATTTGACAAAATGACAGTTATAATATATTTCAAATAAAATACGAGCGGCTGATATATTGTAGATTGAATATTTGTGTATGTGTGTGCGTCTGTGACTATGCAAAATACAAACAGATATAAAAATATAAATATCTATATTTATATATATAATGTGTGCGTGTGTGTGTGTGTGTACAGAAACACATAAGTATATCTAGAGTGTTTGCAAGGTATGTGAAGAAAATTGAATTTTAAAATATTATCGAATTTATTTATTTATATGAAAAATGCATTTCAATCCATAAAGAAAAAGAAAAAAAAAATACATAAAATTATTTATTTATTTTTATTTAATTTCATTTTTTCGTTTCAATTTCATCTCTTTTCAGTAGTTATATAGCTAGTTTTATGTGCCTTTGCCTTTTTATTGGGATTATCATACGAACGCAGGAGTGCATGATGCATTACACATTACACAGACTGTGAAATGCATGAATGTATGTATGTACATATATCTCAGAAATTTTGCACAAATGTACATACACATGCATTTTCGTATTTGATTAAGTATGAGGAATGAGAAGACAAAAGTAAATATACGAATATAAAGCAAAATTGTGACTGGAAATCAGATATACAAGTACATATAACATGAAAATCAAAGCAAGATATAAAACTAAAAAAAAGGGATTTCAATTTTTTTGTCTCTATAAAATAAACCAACAAATAAATGTAAAAATTTATAAGGAAAAAGGTAATAAAATGCAAAAAGAAAATGAAAAAAACATGTACGTATATGCATTATATAGGCAGGCAATGTACGTATGTACATAACATATGTACATGGATACTAAAATACTCTAGACTTTAGACTGAACTAAGTACTATAATCCCTACTACATTTATATTCATTTCTTCTTTATACGAATAGCCATAAAATTTTTCACTGAATTTTTACCTTATTTTATAAAAGATGCCGATAGTGCAGTGCAGTGTACATTATAAAATTTTATGCATACATCTAGAGATGGATTTATATTTACAAAACTGATACCTATAAAGATGTATATCATGGTTGATAGTTAGAAGAAAAAAAGATAAATACACATACACACACACTTAAACGAAAAAACGGGTGATTTTAATATTATTTTACAAATTTTAAAATAGTATTATTACCATTATTGTTGGCCTAAAAATCTGCGTCAAATCTTAGCCTCCCCAATTTGCTTCTCCAGTTGCTTCTACCTATTGTCAAATCTCCAGTTATTAATTTCCGGTGCTTTTGGGTTTTCCTCAAATGCATCTAACCAGGTCATTTTCAGTCTCCTTTGGGTTTTATGTCGATCCGGTTTTGATAGCAACGTTCATTTGATTACGCTACCATTATCCATTCGTATCCGATGCCCTACGCAACCTAATTTGTCAAACTTGATCCATTGGCTTCTCTGCCGAAGAAGAATTCTGTTTACATAACACTTTTGATATATGTATTTTCTAAAGTGTCATTTTCTCATATAAAATTTTGCCACTTTGTCTTTATGCTCACGTTATTTATTAAATTAGTAAATTAGTTATAGGAAGTCCTACTAAAATCTATGGTCTGCCAAACATCTAGACTTTTTTATCATATTTTTCTTGCAGATAGATGTCTGCCTTACTAATTACATATGTATGTGCTAGATTTTTCGCCAGGTTTTGTCTGATATAAGGTAGTCAGGTATGCATATATATTAAGTTGTTATCCGTCATGTGGCTGTTTAAATATCTTGTTCTAACTGCCAAAGAATAATTTGAAGTTCAATTTATAAAAATGACTTCTTGAGAAACGGTGAATATAGAAAGAGCTTATGCTAAATTTCTTTTGAAAATTGGAAAAAAAATTTATCCAGATGTATTCGAGAATTTGAATTGGTGTCAGTGATTTTAATTATTATAACAGGAAAACATCCCATTGATCATCATTATAGCACACCTTCAATTTTTTTACACCCTATTCCTATATGAGTGTGTACAGAGTTAATTTTCAATTTGACTCTTTGGTATCGTGACTTTATTTTCCATTCTTACTATTCTGGTTTTGTTGAATGTGTATAATATGTAAAAAACATATACAAAAATACATATATTTAAGTGTGTACTAAAAAACATATATAAGATAAATTTATATATATAACATCTTTATACTTATTTTTTACCTGGTATTTTGAACTGTATATTCATACTTCATACATTCATATATCTTGTTTAAAATACCTATACAAGAATGAAGAAAAAAAAACACAGCTGCTTTGTATCATGCATATAGCATTTTTATTATGAGGATTTATTGTATGTATGGATGAAAGTACATTTGTATTCTAGTTCAATATTCTTTTAGGTTAATGCAATGCAATAATATTATATAAAAGAGTCACCAAAGACCAAATATGCATACATATGTACATATGTAACCAAAAATATACCTACTCGACTGCTATACAAAAAGTTAGTAACAAAGTCACAGATCATTATTGAATTGAAAAAATAAATAAAAACAAAAAATTAAAAATGAAAATAAATCAAAACTCCCCAATATAATAGAGAACAACGCCACTGCTCGATCACCATACCACATACTACCACCGGTTTTTCTTTCTGTATACATTTCTTTAATATTTTCTTTTTATCTTATTATAGAGTAGACTTTATAACATCAATATATTTACAGAATGTATAAAAATTTGTATGTATTTTTTTTTTATTTTTTTTATTTATGCTTTTCATTTTTTTTTGTTATGTACTTTTCCATATATATATGTAAACTTCTACCATATATCATACATATTACATGTATATATGCACACACTTATGTTAATACGAATATATGGTTCATGCTTGTATAAAATGGGCATGAATATACCTTTCTTATTTAAGATTCCAACAAGGAGACAACCGTGTTACACCAAGAAATATTCTTGTCTTTTGTGTTATGTAGTATCATAGTATATACTTTAAAACAACTCTATATAAAACCTATATACATAATGTATGTTTCTGCTGTATGTGATATCGTACTTTATTTTCTTTACACGATCATTTTTTTTTTTTTAAATTTTTCTTTTTGCTTAACATTATATAAAAAGCCCAAAAAAAAAGAATATAAGAACAAAAATGTTTAAATTAATGTGGTTATATATAGTTACAACTATAAGCGATATAAGCATTAAAAAACAACAACAACAAAAAGTAAAGGAAATAAATAAAGTGAATTAAGTCAATGATCATGATGATGGTGGGTGTACATGAAGAAGGTAATGATAGACGAAGAAAATGTAAAAATAGGTGGAGGTGGGAGGTAAAAATTATAAGTAAATGCTTAAATAAAATTAAACATTCTCGTATATTTATAAATCTTGTACGTACTATTCTTTTCTTTTTTTACATGCGAAAGTATATGAATGATTCTATAAATATTTTTGGTGAGAGAATTTGAACGAACCCCCAATAAAAGCAATTATTTATACGTACACTAAAAAAAAATAAAATGTACAAAAAGATAATTAAAAAAAAAAATTTCTGTACCTGTACGTTGATATGGTATAGTATAAATTAAATGAAAGAAGCAGCAGTAAAAAAAAAATCATATTTGAATAAAGAATGAACAAATTTAAAAATTTTATAGTTGAGAAAAAAAAATTCTGTCACGTAATTCTGATTTGATAAAATTGATCATGAATTAAATTTCAAATAAGCGCAAAAAAATCATACGTACATTCTCTCGTATCTTTTATACATACAAATATATAGATACTTATAGATACATACATGTACTCGTATGTAACGTACTATCGCGTTTTTTATTTGTATTCATTTGTGTGTAATACATTTTTTTTAAGTTTTCATCAAATTGTTGAACTTTGTTTTATGGTTTTTCTAATTATTCTCTTTTTTTTATTTTTTTTTTTCAAAATGCTTTTCAGTTAAAATTATTTCATGATTTTTATATGCTGTAGTCTGCACTCTATAATGTACATGTGTGTGGAAGTTATTTATGTTGATGACTACTTTTATGAACATTTTATCATAAGAAATGAATGAATTAGTTGGTGGTATGTGGTATACATATACTGGTATCTTTATCACTTTAACTAAGTGTAAATATCTACTTATTATGATGACACGTTTTTCGTGCTTCTTGGAAAAAGCGATAATAAAAAATAAAAAAAAAACAATCAGAATTTGTTAATACAGTGATAGATTAATACACAGGTGAATAGATTTTTTTTTTCTTTTAAATACCGTCTATCCCATAATCTATTCATTTATGTATATCATGTTTTAAAACCTGTATGAACTACTAAGTTGAGCATTTTTAAAATAAATTTGTTTGTATGAATTTTTAAATAAGATTTGATAGCACATTCGTACAGAGAGCATTGTCTCTCTAATTCGTATCCACATTTGTATGCATTTTGTATGATCCGAATTTTGAATTTGAAATTTTGTAATTGTGATTGTAATGCTGACGAAAATTCTGTAATTATTCAGAAGAATCTATGGGATTGTGAACAAGAATGGGGAGAATGGAGAATCCGATCATGACGAGACAATGAACTTTACGAGTTATATCCAGACATAATTATAACCGCCAAGAATTTGACTATACTGGGTTCAATGGTTAGGTCATTTTGAAAGGGAAGCTGAGGACGACATCATGAGAAAAATTATGCTGCATAAACTGGAGGGTATAAGAGAAATTCGGGAAGACCAAAAATCAGATGCATGGATGATGTGGAAAGAGACCCGAAATGCAACGGAATTAGACATTGGATAGAAAAAAATGGAATAAAACCTTAAAGCCAGCTAGGGTCCACCGAAGGCTGTAGGACTGAAGATGATAAAGATGACTTATTATAATAATATGCATATGTATATATACATGGAATTCGTATATTGAAATTTTTTAAAAATCATACTTAGGACGGTCCCAAATACCTCACAACACACAAAAACCAAAAAAAAATTTTAAATTCGTCAAATTTTTTTTATATTTGTTCTAGCTCCTACATATTTTGCGGTTATTTCGCAAATATTCGTTTATCTGAACGTTTTTCAAACATTTTTCTTGCTATAGGGAGCTGATACCTGATACACAACGGTTTGGGTGTCTACTTTCAAAATAACGAAATTTATATGTTCTCTATTTTCATTTTATTCATTATGTGAATTACCTACAAAATATTGTATGATTGCTTACTATTGGAATGCTATCTATGCGAATAGAAAATAATATTGAAATAAAAAATGAGAAAAATTTAATATTTCAAGTCGAAGTAGGTAGGTGGTTATTATATGATATACTGCACAATATATGGTAGATTTATTTTCATTTGATTGAGTTTTCGATATGTATTCGAAGGAGTTTGATTGGTCATCCTTTGAACGTGATCTATTATTGAGAGACCACACATATTAAAAAATAATATAAATAAGTACATAATGTATAAAATTATTAGAAATTTATTTATTTACTTTTTTCAGTTTGAGAAATAATCAAAAAATTTTTAGATCGAATTTGTTTTAAAAAAATCTTTAATTCAGATATATTTATTCAGATATGTAATAATGCGATATTCTATTGAATTTATCTTTTTATGAATCATCCAGGTACCCATCAGAACTTTTTTTTTATGAATAAAACAGAATGTAATTTGACTTCATGTAATTTCATGTGATTGTACGATCACCATTTTAATGATGTGGAAATAATATTGTAATTTGATAAAAAAAAAATAATGAATCTTCTACAACAATAATTGTTTTTTAGTGCATATTTCAAATTACACAATATTTGCTTACACAATTAATGCCTTTATAGTTATAAAAATCGTTTATTCATTTATGAGCAGGATATTTTTCAGTTGAAGAATTTCTTCCTTATTTTTTCATTATTTCAACCAACATATTTCATCATTTCTTGTTTTGCATTTTTAGTTCATGTCTTTATTTATTTATTTCTTAAATTCCATTTTATTCAGTTGCATATTCATCGTAATTTACATCAAATATAAATCTGAAACTACTGAATAATTAGCATATAAATATGAAAGAGGCGTCAACATAAATGTATACATATGAATATTTTACTTAAACGTATACAAATATGTAATTGTTGATAACTGTACATACTCGCAAATACATTTATATATGTACCATATGCAAACCTACTATACTATTATCATAATAATCCTGAGCATCGTGATTGTTATCATAATGATGACCATTATCATCATCATCATCATCATTATAATCATATTCGTCATAATATCATTCTTTTTTCATACTATCATCAAATATTTATCATTTATTAACGCTATCGTTCAAATTATGCACATAATATCCAAATCCAGCATAGGAATAATGTGTAAAAATTTGAAAATAAAATTAACAGAGATGAAGAAAAAAAAGTGTTGAATACACATTTACTTGTGCATCAATTTTTAATAAATTATCAAACCTCTAATCGGTTAGATAAAACCATATAAAACGATAAACAAGTTCTTTGCAAAATTTTCCTTTTTATTTATTTATTTTTTTTTTTTTTTCAATTTTTAACTTATGTATATCCAATTAACATAACAATTTCATGGAGATATATTTATTAACAGAAAAAGAAAAAGAAGACAAATATATAACAACAATGAAAAATAAAACGGAATGAAGATATGTAGTACCTGTGGTGTACCTGTTAAAACATGTATACTCGTATGTACATACATACCCGTAAATACACAAAAACTTACTTATACAAATCATATATTTTTAAATTCTTTTTTAAACTAAATTTTAATTTGTACCTCCATCATAAACATTTGTTTTCTTTTAATTTTGTTTTTCTTTGAGTATTTTTTGCATTCAGTAAAATTATCATAAGAAATTTTTTATTTTAAATACATACTCCGTGTCCGCATCGTTTCATATACACTTACTAATATAAATAATGACCATTATATATTTTATTATTATTATTTCTTTTGCTTTTACATTGAGGATAAACACTTGCGGTAACAAAAAGTGCACCACCTTAACTTGCTTAAATATTCATCATATCATTTGAGGTGTAACGTGTAAGTACAGACGATCTCCTTTCAATTTTAGTTGAATCGTCTCCATTCAATCCCTCCAATATTTTATATGCTCTACTATTTTTTGTTTAATTCTGCCATAATTTAGGAATAATTTTCTAAAGCAAACCTTATTAAATATCGCGGTTAACACTCTTTATTGTAAGTTTTTTTTTTAAATACAAATCCTTTTTTCTTTTGACATTTTTAATTTCTTAATATTTGTTCGAAAAAAAAAAAAACTATACGTACATAATTTTGGATTCATTTTTGTTACTATTTGGAGTTCACACTTGAGGAGAAGGAAAAAATAAAATCTCAATATTTTTTTAATTTCATGTTTTAGAGGTGATGCAATTTTTGTGACATTAAGTTTATGTATGTGCATTTATTTAAAATCATATACATTTATGTATACTAACCTAACAATTATTTGTAAGCAACTATACGTTACGTATATTCATCTGTGTAGGATATACGAGTGGATTTATAAAATGTGTATCATATGTATATGCACCAGTATGAGTATATATCTAAATGTATGTGACACAAATACATAAATATCCAACACTGAACAGTATCTTTTTTTCGTATGAGTTCCATTCAAATAAAATTCTTATTTTTTTTTCTTAAATTTTTTTTTATTTTCATTTCATATCTTTGATTTTTAACTAACTAACTTCAAACATTTTTATTTTTATATTATTGATAAAGTGAAAACGTTAAAAAGAATATATGAAGTAACTCACATATAGATTCATATTTATATACACACGATAAATATGTTTTTATACTTGGAGTATAATATTCCGCGACATCGTATAGCACACCCCATAAATTTCACAGGTTTACGATATCAGATCATTTTGCCTGTTTGAAAGAGTAAAATTGTGTATTTTGGAAATGGGAAAATGGTAAAATAATAAAATATTATCAGATATGTCACATTAGAATTTTATTTTTATGAAGTTTTCTAAAAATTGATCACGACACCATTAACTACACTTACTTTTAATAAAAAAACTTTAGTATGAATTTAGTATGAATTATGTCTCATTTACAACCTAATGTGGATTTTATGCCAGAGTAAACGGTATACATAATTCAGTGTAGATTACCGTAGGTTATTAGAGTTAGAGTAAAGTACCGTATATAGGAAAGATTGAGAATTGGCACACTGCTTTTAAAACTTTCAATATCTTTTCCCCATCGTTAGCATCAGAATAGAAATACAACCAAATCTCACTCTGGCTCTAGTCTTCTTGAATATCTTGAAAGAATATCTTGTATGAAAATGAAGGAGGTATGAAAAATTCACTCTGACATCGATATATGATTGAATATGTTTCTTACATGCACACTGATAGTTCTTACTGTAAACAATAACCGTAAAACTTAGGGGATTTCATGATGTCGCTGAGTGTACATTTATATATTATGTGTTATTTAATAAAACAACATACATATACGTATACAATCTTAAGACTTAAAGACCTCCATCAATTTTTTAAATGGTATGTGAAATATATAGGAAAAATTTGTTTCACACGTTTATTTTTTTAACAGGTCGAGTATTGATTATGGTGTATTATCTGCATTTGTTGTAGTTTTTCTTTTTTTGTTTTTAATTTTATTTTTCTTCATTTTATTTCGATTTCTTTTCATTTATATGAGTATGTATGTACATATGTATTTTTTTTGTTATGAAAAAGAAAAAGGGACTGTATACCTACATTATTTATATAATAAATAATAATATATAATTGTACATATACCAAAATACCAACACGAAAAGAAAAAGAAGATGACATCTTTCTAACTGAATAAATATGTATGTATAGAAAAAAACTTAAAAATTTAATAATAATAATAAAAAGAATTAGTTAAAAATCAAAATAAAATAAAACAAAACATTCAAAAAAATAATAACGAAGAGTGAAGAAGTTAAAAAATTATCTTTCCGTGATGATGTATACCACAAGATTTATAATATAAGAATACATATGTATTAAGATGAAAATTTAATGCAATCCCAGCTGACCAAGTGAACTCATAGTGCATGCGTTCTGAGTTCATTTTACCCAAGTGATTCTTCATGTGAACGTTCACATTGAATCATTTGTGAAGATATTTTATTTCAAAAATTTTTACACTATGGCTGGTCATAGTGAATTCACTTATTGAACCCATTTTGAAATCACTTACTGAATATTTAATGAAAACACGAAATGAATTCATATTGAATGCAGTTTGTAAAGGTAAAATACCATTCACAATGTGAATAATCAATGAATCCCAGCTCTAATTATTATATTCCTACTTTTCAATTTATTTTTTCAATGATTTAAATAAAAACTCTTTAATCACTTAATAATTAATCACTTCGTTATTTTTTATGTATTTTACTTTTTATTTTTAATAAACTAATAGTACACAGAATTTAAAACACTTTTGCTTATTCTTAAACTCAAATCATAAAATCACTTTTTACGTTTAGATTATTAGAAACAGCTAAATTGTTTACCAAAATTTCACTGCACGTTCACTAAGTAATTCCATAGTGTTAGGCTTTTTGAATCGCAACCATTTTACAAAGATAAAACGAATGAATTCGTCTAATCATAAAATTTAGTAAGTTTACATAAATCGTCATTCATCAAATGAATTTTATATGAATATACTTAATTCATATTTCAATCACTTGGTGAAGATTTTTCGCATTCACTATGAATTCACTGTGAACCTAGTTCATTGAGTGGTCAGCTGGGATGGTTGTGCTGGGATTTGGTTGTTGTTGTTTTACTTGTATAGTTGCTACATTTGAAAGCATTTACCATTATCACAAAGAAATATAGTATGCATTTATTTATGTACGCGTGCACTATATATACGTACATAAAAATTTATAAGAAATTTAACAAAAATGAAAATGTAAAGTTTGAGAAAGATAAAATCGATAAAATATACTTAAATACATGCATATAGGTACACTTTAAATTTGGACCGGTTCTGATTCTGATTCAATTTCAAATACAAATCCAAAGAGAAAATCATATTATTATTACAGTATCTTAGCATGTAAAAATTTACATACAGTGCTGTGTAAAATAATAACAAACATTCGAATTTATTTACATAAATGTAAATGTGCTTCTAGATCTGAGAATCTAAATGAGATTTTAAGGGATTTTTGGATAAATGTAGGCCAAAAGGTAGAGAACGTATTGTTTGGTAATTAACTCATTATATTGATTGTTGATTTAAATTTATATCATCATTGACATGACCGGGAGGAAAGGGATTTGATGTTGCAAAATTGAATTGTTAAGGCTTATACCCAAATTTTGGTATTCTTTTCAAGGCTATATTCTTCAAATGTAGGTCGATTGAGGGTTTGGAGGAATTGAAGAAGATCAAGTACATCATGTTTGATGGTCAGTAGAGGTGTTGTAGTAGAGAATGCAAGTGGAGGAATGGTGAGTTAAAAATATACTATTCTAATTGTTGAATATCATAGCGTATCATCATAGCGTATCATTCCTTATTTCGAACATTGGTTCAAATATGATACGATTGAATGCAGTAACATCTTTCACATCTGCACAAATATTTGATTAGGTTTTTATTGATATAAACCTAAGAACATAATTGTGTAATTCACAACACACATCGTAATACCTATAGCATATAGTTGCTTGGTATATGAATCTCGATGTACTTAGCATACAGTTGCTTTGTACAAGATACAAATACATATCGTAATACCGATAGCATATAGTTGCTTGGTATATGAATCTCGATGTACTTAGCATACAGTTGCTTTGTACAAGATACAAATACATATCGTAATACCGATAGCATATAGTTGCTTGGTATATGAATCTCGATGTACTTAGCATACAGTTGCTTTGTACAAGATACAAATACATATCGTAATACCGATAGCATATAGTTGCTTGGTATATGAATCTCAATGTACTTAGCATACAGTTGCTTTGTACAAGATACAAATACATATCGTAATACCGATAGCATATAGTTGCTTGGTATATGAATCTCAATGGACTTAGCATATAGTTGCTTTGTGCCAGATACACATAATTATATCATGATACCTATAGCATATTGTTGCTTGGTATAGAACAAATGCATCTTGCGATACAAGCATGCACATGTTTCGGTTAATTCCTAGCACTCACACTATCCTATGCAAATATTTGCTAAGATGATGATATCCTTTCTTTATGATCACAAAGGATATCATTTTCTTGCTTTCATGTACTCCGGTACAATAAATGCGATCCTTGCATATTTCGTTATGGGTACATTGATACTCAGACACAAAGATTTGGTTGGTTATCAACCAATACAAACATTTGCATAAACTTTCTATGCTTCGGAATGAAGCATACTACAAAGATCTAGGAAGATCAAAGTAAAAAGGATAGTGTTATTACACAAATTTCACTTCAGTGTGAAATTTGTTGTGTAGTCGCGAACCGAAACATGCATTTCACACTTTTTTTATCGTTACAGATTCTTCTTTTTTTGAAGAAAGGAGCCGTCCAACATAGAGGAGAAGGACTGTTCAATTCATTATTCAATCTCATCTCGAGTGGAGCTGGCCGATCGATGTTATATCATCGGCGTATATTTTTCCTAGTTTAAAAAATTAACATAGTTCTTTAATATTGTTATTTGTATAGTTGGCATTTTTTAATTGTCCATCTAAATGTAAAATAGTACCGATAAGGAAATTAAAATTTGTGTAAATTTAAAATCAGAAAGTTCGTGTTTTATTTTATTTTTTTTATTTTTATTTTATCGTTAATATCACTAAAAAAGCTTAGTGATACTGAACATTGGTCCTTCGAGCCGGATAGTGATTTTAAATTACAACTTTAGTTGAATAACTTTTTAAATATAAACAGCGTGCGTTCATAGTCATATATTCAAAAAATTAGAAAAAATCTGTGAACTGAAAATAACAAATATAATTGTGACTTTATTAATTGAAATTATAATTGTGAGTTTATTAATTCAAATTATAATTGTGACTTTTTTAATTGAAAATTATCATTGGGACATTTTTGTGGTGATATTGTGTACAAAATTTGTTGGCCTTTCACTTCACCAACTTTTTACAATTTGGACATTTTATGTGGTGATATTGTGTACAAAATTTGTTGGCCTTTCATTTCACCAACTTTTTATAATTTGGACATTTTATGTGGTGATATTGTGTACAAAATTTGTTGGGCTTTTATTTCACCAACTTTCTATAATTGTAACTCTTTTGTGCGGTGATTCTGTGCTAATTTTGTTGGTCTTCCATCTTACTAACCTTTTTAAAATGTGAATCATTTAACTTATAAATTGTTGTGAAATTATAAGTGACAATGGCGGACGTTGAATCGAAGAAGACCACAAGCAGAATCACCCACACCTAACTGGTTAGATTGGCTGAATTAATCGAGACCGAAGGAGCAAACTGGTCTCGGATTCAGATAAGTATCGAAATAAATATTTTAGAAAATTGTCGTACGAAATTCGAGCAGCTCCAAACAGACATTGAATTATTAGATGAGAGCGAGCTCGATTTCAGATTCAATTTTGTATTTACATATTCGTTTATTAAAGAAAAATTGTTGGTTTTGAAAGCGAGTAAGGATGACAGCATTTCAGTTGTATCCTGCTCAGAACAAAGCTAGATCATTTTGTGTATTTCATATTACAGACACACCATCATCCATTTGAACAAATCATCTAGTTGTTGTAAATTTGTGAAGTGTATGAAAACACGACAAAGGTCTTAATGATCTTAAAGCACACTACATTAAAATAATGGTATATAATTTACCTTCCATTCGTACATAAATTTTTATAATTTTGCAGTTCCTTGAGTGTTTTTTTGCATCATGCGTCGTGCACGCTTAAGAATCAAATAGAAGTAAGAACAGTGCGGTTGTGTTTTTGACTCGCAGTCTGCACTTTTTTGCTGCAGTTTAAACGTGCAGTGCGTTTTTTCAGTTTTCTGCACAGTAAATGTTCGTTTTCAATGGTAATACTGCACTGCTTCTGCTAAGTATTAGATCAGATTTTTGCAGTTGTCAAATTGTCACTGCGAGTGGTAATTGATATTAATAAAATGAATGAAATATGAAACTGAATGAACTGCTTCTTTACAGTTCTTATTTGCACCAGTTTGATTCACAGTCAGAACTGCAGCTGAACTTATGTCGCGAAAACACACCCTACATTCAGTTCAGTCTGAGATTTATTCAGTTTTCGAGAAAATACTTCTGGATGGTGATTACACGAACACGTATATGAAAGTTTCCCAAGAGTTTTCTTAATAAAAATCAAATGTATAGTTTGGGGAATAACGATTTTCTGTGTTAAATTATTTGTTTATCTCGTACATAGATTTTATACATTTACAGTCATGTCAAACAAACTCATGTGTGGAGGAGACAAATGTGTGTCATATCAATACTCATTCATTCGTGAACATTGAACCTTCTATCAGGAAAGATGATAGTAAAGAGTCATCGTCACGAGATCATTGTCTTCAAAATCAACACTGAATAAGTGAATCATTGAATTTTGAATGTCATCAAAATGTTGCATATGACGATTAACGACGACGACGAAGAATTATCGTAAGACTGTAATTTTGCAAAACTTCTAAAACAGATTTATGATAGTAGAAGCGATCTGAAAGATGGTCGTTTAATCATCTTTAGTATGACTTGGGCTATGTTCAATGAACAATAGCGACCTTAACGAGGGCAAATAATATTTTAAAGCGTATGATGTCCCATAGTTTTAAATCTTTTTATGGGTTACATGTAAATAGTTACGAAAACAGTTGGGTCGAAGCGCAATATAAAATTAGGCGCTGTGTTCTGAGGTTCATTACGCTAACCCAAAATTGATAAAAGTGAAATTTCTAAAACATGAAAATCATCGTCAGAAGAAGAAGCAACACATTTGAATTTAATTTTTCTTTGCATGTGAAGTTTCTTATGAAATTTATCCATAAACATACTCTTAATCGGATTCGAAACAATAACGTGACGTGACCTATTCGCCAAACTATAAGTCCAACTCCTTCACTTGACACCATTTGGCTACTAATTTTCGTTGGATTTGGAAGAAAGAAGAGAAAGATTCTCTGTGTTTCTGTCGAGCTTCATCTAATCCATTTTAAAACTGGATTTTTACTATGTACTATCAAGAATTTTGCATAAGCATGTGATTATCAATCTGATCTGTCGTAAACAGTTTATCCAATGATGTATAATGTTGATGTTTACTTACACTAAACTTCATATATGTTATATTAACGTGGAATATTCGATATTCTTACACCGTATGGAATTGTCGAATCAAGAACAAAATGTACAATAGAGGTATCACATGCCTCATCATGGTGCACAGCCCTAAAGTGGTATTTGATGCATCATGCAAACTTCAACTGCACAATCTCTAAATGACATTTTAATGGTCGGTCCTGTTGCCCAAGACGAGCTATTCTCAATATTGTGTTGTTTCAGGAAACATCGTTTTGTACTGGCGGCTCACGTGTAAAAAATGCACCGTCAGATTCTTATACACCCTGATGACACTCCCCTGCAATATATACTGTGAGAAAATTCAGGGGGAATCAGAATTTACTTGCTGAACACGGGCGTGTACTGTACGTCCTCAGCACCTTTTTTGGCTACCAGATGCATCGAACAACCAAGTATTGATAATAGATATACCTTCCCGATTGCTTCGTCTGTACTAGGAGGAGACGTCTATGTTGATGATGTTCTAACAGGAAGCAATTATTTGGAAGAAATTGACAAAATTAGAAGCGAACTAGTAACAATGTTGAAAAGTGCAGGCATACACCTTCACAAATTGTACTCCAATTCGAAAGATTTATTAGCGAAAATCAAACAAAATCTTTACCAAGACAGAAACATCATCGATGACATCGATAACTAAAACACTCGGGATGATATGGCATTCACTCTCTGATTATTTTAGTTTCAAGTCGAATAAGACAAAAATTTGAAGTCGAATTACCAAGATCGATTTTTCTCGATCATTATAGTTTCTCGATTCGATCCACTTGGTCTGCTGAATCCTATCATTGTCAATGCAAAGATAATAATGCAAGAAACTTATGAATTGAGATTGGATTGGAACGAATCTCTACAGTCAGAACTGCATGGTAGATGGTTAAAATTGTAATCAAATTTGGAAACTATAATCAAGATTAAAATCGAACATTTTGTTATGCTCAATAAAAACATAAAAACAGAAATTCGTGGTTTCACGGATGCTAGTCAGGCAGCCTATGGTGGGTGCATCTACATCCGATCCACAGACGGTTCAGGTCAAATTAGAGCAAGTTCACTCTGTTCCAAATCTCGAAAAGCTCTTGTCAAGACTCAAACTTTATCTCGACTCGAACTTTGTGTATCTCATGTGTTAGCAGAATTAGTTAAGAAGATCGTCGAATGTTTAAAAATTGACATCTCAAATATCTATTGCTGTCGGATTCTTCCATGACATTAGCATGGATAGAAGCTCCCCCTTCAACATGGAACGTCTTCGTTTCACACAGAGTCAGCAAAATCTAGACAATATCACAAGGGTATAGCATCAGCTGGAAACATGTTCGATCTCAAGATAATTCTGCCAACATACTTTCCTGTGGAGCTCGTCCTGATCAACTCCTGAACATTCAATTCTGGTTTCATGGGTCTAACTTCCTCCAGTCGAGCGAGTTATCATGGTCCAAGACTCAATTGACTATGTCCGTTTTGCTTGAAAGGAAGAAGACAAAACAAATTCTCAAACTCGTTGAGAATTCCGATTTGCTTTCACCATTTAAGTATATCACTTTATATCAAAGAACTATATGGGTATTCGGCTATATAATTCGATTTATAACAGAATACAGGAACAAATACACACAGTTTCCTTCGAAAGAACTTCAATTAGTTTAGTTAATCGAGTGAGATCACCATAATCAAGACAATATAGCACCTTGCCTTCAACAAGGAAACATTAGAATTGCGATGAAACAACTTCATTGATAAAGACAGTCAACTATCTTCTCTAAGTCCATCTCTTGACCATCAAAGATTTGGCGACCGCCTAGAATTTTCCGAAGTAGAATTCGATGCCAAACATCCAATCCTACTACCCCGATCACACGCCTTTACCAAGGCTCTAGTTGAATACCTACACACAAAACATTTACATGTAGGAGCTTTAACTCTATACATTTAATAATCAGTGGACTTTTTTTCATCTTTGACGGCAGTGAATGAACTGTTATTAATTGCACATAAAAATTTGACAGCTGCTACCTTTTAACTACGATGGTAACAGTCTAGTATTATGTTTCTTATTCGTTAATTATCGTAAACTGTTTAAAATTCGTTGAGTAGTCGTGGCAGTTTCTACGACTGTATCATTTTGGAAACAGTTTTGTATTATTTTCCTGAAATGTTACTCTTTTCCTTTCGAAACTAATACAAAGGTTTAAAGTATCTTAACTATATGGCAACTGTATTGATACAATATTACTAATTGCTTACGAAAATCTTCGAACCTTTGTTTCTAAAATGCATAAATTATGTATACACAATGATCGTTCGGCAACCATTTTGAATTCAGTGTCGAAATAGAAACATGTATCGCAGTTGCCATGATTGATATATAAAACTGGCATTTTACAATAACAGTTGTTCCAAAATTGAGTCTAAATTGTCTTTTCTTCTAAGTTACGTTAGATTCTCTAAATATTTTGAACGCATATTAGGACTGAATGTTGCATTACGCAAACAGTTTGGCAACATTCAGAAGAAACTGTCTCTTTGCAGAAACGATACTCTCAATTTTCGTCAGTTTAGAAACAGATTAGTTAATTTATCGGAAACGTCGAGAAACACTCTCTATCAAGAAGTAGCATTGACACTTAACACTGTTTCTGCTTGGGCCATCATCGAACCAGATCGAACTCATTGCAAACTCAATCATTCTTCTCGCTGGCAACTCATAGAAAGTTGTAGAGTTTCTGGAAGAGATATTTAACCACTCTTCAACAAAGGACAAAATTGAAAACTCCAGCGAAACATATCGAGATTGGAGCAATCGTTGTTTTGAAGAATGAAAATTTGCCTCCAAGAAATTGGTTAGTAGACAAAGTCGTACAGACTATTCCAGGTTCCGATGGCTACATTCGAGTAGTCGATGTTTAGACTCAGAACGAAGTGTTACGCCAATCAACCAACAACATTTGCAAGCCTTCTTCATTGAGAGAAATGTAGACTCTTTTGAAGTCCCTTCAAGGCGGGGGGCATGTTGAATATCATAGCGTATCATCATAGCGTATCATTCCTTATTTCGAACATTGGTTCAAATATGATACGATTGAATGCAGTAACATCTTTCACATCTGCACAAATATTTGATTAGGTTTTTATTGATATAAACCTAAGAACATAATTGTGTAATTCACAACACACATCGTAATACCTATAGCATATAGTTGCTTGGTATATGAATCTCGATGTACTTAGCATACAGTTGCTTTGTACAAGATACAAATACATATCGTAATACCGATAGCATATAGTTGCTTGGTATATGAATCTCGATGTACTTAGCATACAGTTGCTTTGTACAAGATACAAATACA
Source organism: Villa cingulata (assembly GCA_951394055.1). NCBI lineage: Eukaryota > Metazoa > Arthropoda > Insecta > Diptera > Bombyliidae > Villa > Villa cingulata. The sequence continues at coordinate 1,366,397 of OX596025.1, forward strand.
TATCGTAATACCGATAGCATATAGTTGCTTGGTATATGAATCTCGATGTACTTAGCATACAGTTGCTTTGTACAAGATACAAATACATATCGTAATACCGATAGCATATAGTTGCTTGGTATATGAATCTCGATGTACTTAGCATACAGTTGCTTTGTACAAGATACAAATACATATCGTAATACCGATAGCATATAGTTGCTTGGTATATGAATCTCAATGGACTTAGCATATAGTTGCTTTGTGCCAGATACACATAATTATATCATGATACCTATAGCATATTGTTGCTTGGTATAGAACAAATGCATCTTGCGATACAAGCATGCACATGTTTCGGTTAATTCCTAGCATTCACACTATCCTATGCAAATATTTGCTAAGATGATGATATCCTTTCTTTATGATCACAAAGGATATCATTTTCTTGCTTTCATGTACTCCGGTACAATAAATGCGATCCTTGCATATTTCGTTATGGGTACATTGATACTCAGACACAAAGATTTGGTTGGTTATCAACCAATACAAACATTTGCATAAACTTTCTATGCTTCGGAATGAAGCATACTACAAAGATCTAGGAAGATCAAAGTAAAAAGGATAGTGTTATTACACAAATTTCACTTCAGTGTGAAATTTGTTGTGTAGTCGCGAACCGAAACATGCATTTCACACTTTTTTTATCGTTACAGATTCTTCTTTTTTTGAAGAAAGGAGCCGTCCAACATAGAGGAGAAGGACTGTTCAATTCATTATTCAATCTCATCTCGAGTGGAGCTGGCCGATCGATGTTATATCATCGGCGTATATTTTTCCTAATTTAAAAAATTAACATAGTTCTTTAATATTGTTATTTGTATAGTTGGCATTTTTTAATTGTCCATCTAAATGTAAAATAGTACCGATAAGGAAATTAAAATTTGTGTAAATTTAAAATCAGAAAGTTCGTGTTTTATTTTATTTTTTTTATTTTTATTTTATCGTTAATATCACTAAAAAAGCTTAGTGATACTGAACACTAATGTTTAATGTATGATGAAGATAGTCATAAGTTTATAGTGCAATAGAAGAAGAAGAAAATACATGTACGAGTATATCCAATTACGAATTTTATAGAAATTTTATGTGTGAATTCGAACAATTTCTATTACATTACACAACACTGTATATTGTATAGATAGGTATACATATATGTGTGTATAATAATATTCTTGGATACAATTAAAACGGTATAAGTACAAGAATTTATAACATTAATATTAAATATTAAAATTATGTATTTCTTTTCTTCTATTATTACCTTTGTTTTCGATGTGTCTTCACTTTTGTTATATACACCATCACTGTGTAATTATTGAAAAAAAATTTTTTAAATCATCATAACTTTTGGTAATTTAAGCAAAAAATATCTATGAGAAAAATAAAAAAAGCGAATATTGAAAAAAAAAAAAGAAGTGAAAAATGTATGCAAGAAATTCATTTAAAAACTTATAATTTAGATGTTAAATCACAATGCGGCTGCGGCTATTGGAAAAAATATCAGTGGCGCCGAACTCTAAAATGCATTTATGTAAATTAAAATGAAAAAAAAATTTTCTTTTAATGAATTATGATTTAAAATCTAATTTATAAAATTTATATAAAGAAAAATATTCTTTAATTTGAATACCAAAGACCAGAATTATTTTTTTTTAATTTGTATCTTTACATAAATTCATGGTAAGTATATATGGTAGAAAATTAGTTTTGATTTTGATTATAGATTAAATGAAAGACTTGGAATTAAAAGAAGAAAAAAATATTTGTACATATAAATATAGATACATTTTTATATATGCTGTAAGCATTATGTATTTAAAAGATATATATTATATATATATATATATATATAATGTTACAGGTTACAGCATATTTTAATTATATCATAAGATCAGTTCCAGTGATCAGTTTAAAAAGTGAAAAATTGCTTAGACATTGAAAGGTAAATATAGGTAGGTATGTGCATATGTAAGATAGCAGATAGCAGTTAATAGATTGAAGATGAACTGAGATGGATAAAATAAAAAGGTTAAAAGCTGAAAAATACTCGCATAAATGTATTAGGCAACCATCAATTTGATAGGCAGAAAATGAAGAGGATCTTATTTAAATAAATACTGAACTAATGTTTTAAGATGATCAACGTACTAAGACAATTTAAACATGTTAATGCGGTGTATATGGTCAATGTCTTTCATAAAGTTAATATACGAAAAGAAAATGAATCCAAAATCAAGAAGAAGAAGAAGATAATGATGATGATGAAGAAGAACATACAATTTAGAATCCAGAAGCAATAGTAATAATGGCAGCAAAAGTAAGAACGGCAGCAGCAGCAACAGCTACAGCAGCATAGTAACAGAGAGACTAGAAATGCAACAGTATATACATACATGCCCACCCAATTGTACAAAAATGAAATATATGCGTTAGCTGTTAGGCTCAGCTTGAGATTTATTTTATTTTTTGTATAAATAATACTTGTACACTACACATTCATACATATATTAATTTATATCCTATATTTGTTTTTGTAATATGTAGATATTCATTAAATATACACGTTAAATTAAAAAAAAATATTTATATGCACATTATACATACTTATATAGAATTATATTCTGATGCCATTTTATAGTTTCTGTGAAACGCTTGGAGGCCAAAAAGATATTGCTGTTAGGTATGGTATATACTTTGCGTTCTTTGACTAAATCTTGATCAACTTTATAAATGTTACAATATGTATTTACACATACATGTATACATATTTTAAATGTATTATGAAGAATCATATTGGAACAATGCCGCAATAAACCTACAAGTATTTAAAGAAATGAGTAGTGTAGTATTGAACCGACTGAAGATCAAGGGTATGGTAGGGTTTTTCTTGATCATCATCCATACCAATAACTCCAGTGAAAAAAAGGGTCAGTGACATTAAACTCGATGTGGTCTAGATATGTGCATACTGCATAGTAAATACAAAATACATATATGTATTTATGTATAAAAATCGTAACATAGTATATGATGCTGGCACACAGAATATAGACATGAGTTAGTGTACGATGATACTGGTTGCTGGTCTACTAGTTGGTATATATCTAAGTTGATGAGATGTAATAGTGAATTTGCTAATTCTCTTTACAGGAAAGTATGTATTGATTTATTAGATTTTCGATGAATATTTTAAATTTTATTTCTGAAAAAATTTAAATTTCTTACATTTTATTTATTGTAATGGTTGCCATAATTTTTGTATGATTTATATTATGTTCGCATTACTTTTCTGTTTTTAGACACGTTTCAAATACATATGTATAAGTATTTCAACAAGAATTGACATTTTCTTTGTGATATAAATCAAAATTGTATAACGAGGAACATCATTACCCCATTCCATATTCCATTCCTGGAATATTTAACATTGGAAAAAATGTCTTAATTATTCTTAGTGCTATTTGTTATACGGAATGTTGTAAAGAATTGCTGAGAATTGCATGGAAATAATAACAATATAAAGTGACTGAAGATTCAATGGACAGTATATGTGTAGAAAATACCGAATAAAAGGGTACCTACCCAAAAAATGCTTTGAATGAACAAATAATCGTTAGGTATAAGACTCAAAGGTAAGCCAAGTCTGAGATAGAAAGATAATGTGCGAGAGGATCCTGCAAAAATACGAGGAATAAAAGTTCGATTTAAACTGTAGCGCCATTGGAAACAAGAGAAATAACAATATTTTAATTATTATTAATTATGAAAATTAAAAGAAGTATTCAGAAATACACACATTATATGCAGGAAAGATATTTGTCGGATATGCAAAAATATTGTATGTAAATGTAATGTACAAAATATTGAAATGAAAAATATTGCATTTTAAAAAAATATAGGTAACTTATGTTGTTTTAAAAAAAAAAAATTGAACAAACTGAAAATTAAAAAAAAAAAATATTGGTATGAACAGAAAATAAATAAAGAAAAAACGAAAAAATTAAGTAATAAATGTCTTCAATAACATGAAATTAATTTTATCTGAAAAAAAAAAATGAATCTTATGTCTGCTTTTCGTTCAACATGAGTCATAAAATTACAAAATTTATTTTTGCGGTCTATCAGATACTGTCATCTTGTCTTTAATGAGTTTTAATATTTACACATGTACGTATGTATGTAGGTATGTATTTACCTACCAAACTATATGTATTGTACCATTGTACATAACTATATACATAATTTAGGATATATTCGTTGATTTCGTATATAAATATAAATATGTACAAAACTATAAAAATGTCGATATAGATCAATAGCAGCTTACTTTTTTTTTGTTGCGCGATCTTCTTTTTCTTCTTATTTATTTACCAATTTTTGTTTATCTTTATCAAAGATCAAAGTATTATGTATCAGATTTTGTGGTTTATATTTTGTGGCTTGATATTCAAACAAATATGAACGCAAAGAAAAATATTGTAATTTTTTGTTATTTTTATTTATTTATTTTTTTTTTTTATGAGAAATTAACTATGTGGTTTGTGGGTGTCTAGTAAATGAACTAAACAAAGAGTGTGTGTGTGTATGTGCATGCGTGATGATTGTCAGCTAGTGCAAGCCGTGTTTGAGTGATTAAAGGAATTTTGAATACATTTTGCGTTTAATTATGTAATTTTGCAAACATTCTTGTGCGTTGTCTGTATAGGTCGTTATGATACAAGTTTATATTTTTGCGCAAGTATGTTTTTGTAGTCTGTAGAGGCTTTAAGCCTGCATAAACATACATACATAGCTATATATACATAAACTAATTTTTAAAATTTAAAAGTTTAAAATTTATAAGAATTTTTATGGTTTATTTCCTTTTTTCCTCATACGACCATAATAAAAAATAAAAGGATAATTATGATAAATGTTGTTACTTACTGTTTAAATATTAAACATTTTTTGAATTTTGCTAGTATTTCTAACGAAAATTGATTGTGCTAATACATATATTCAATTATTATAATACACAATAGATAAGAAAAATTCGATTGTATATTTTTTTTTTTTTTGAAAATTAAATTCTTACATTTATTTGTAATTTTTGTTATTAATAATGATATTCGTTTTTATTGATTCAAATTTTTTGGAAAATTAAAAAAAAATACACATCTTTCGCAGTATCAGTTTACTTTTTATTAATGCATCAGATTAATAGTATACATAGAATGTATGTATAGTATCCATTATGCAGACTCCGTCATTTCATTTTAATTTCATTATTTTGATCCTCCTTTATTCATAAATTTATAATATACAGGTTGTCCGGAGTTCGGGTGCAGACATTTTGTCAGTCGATAGGTCTTGCTGAGAAATAAAAAAAATCGTATGTCAGTGGGGGTCTAATATTAACGGGTGAAGATCTAGGGGGCTCAGAAGTTTTTTTTTGGAGGTCAAGTGACTTGTTTCCTATTTGTGGTTATAACTCACGAAATCCTTGGTCGTTTCAAATTATTTTGCATTCATTGGAAAGATAATCAATCAGTCTTTACTTTGATGTTTGAATTGTACAGATCGGTCTAGTGATGCCAAAGATATAGTAGATCAAATTCAAATTTCATGGAAAAAAATGCAAAATTTTGAGTTCAGGATCAAATATCTCAAAATTTTGCCCTATTTTTTTTAAAATTTTTTACTTAAAATATTGCCCAATTTATTAAAATATTGCTTTTCATTTGCAATTTATCTCATTCAATTATCTATCTTGGTCTTTGAGTTATGGAAAAAAATGTAACTGTGGGTTATACCAAGAAAGTTAATATTGGGTCATCCCATATGAGTCTTTCCAATGAATGCAAAATAATTCGAAACGATCAAGGATTTCGTGAGTTATGATCACAAATAGAAAACAAGTCACTTGACCTAAAAAAAAAACTTCTCAGCCCCCTGGATCTTCACCCGTTGATATTAGACCTCCCCTGACATACGATTTTTTTCGTTTCTCAGCAAGACCTATCGACTAGCAAAATGCTTGCACCCGAACTCCGGACACCCTGTATAATGTTACATATTTCTATATGGATATGTGAAAATAGATAATCTCTAAACTATAATCTATAATTTATATAAATATATGTATAGAGTATGTAATAACAAAAACTATAGAATATTCTATAAAAAATATATTCTATAGTTTTTGGTAATAATAACCAGCTATACAAAATATCATCATTTGTGCATTATGTATACGATATTGAAGTATATTAACCTTTTTATTTGATGCTTATATATATGCATATAAATGTAGAATATGACTATCTCAGAATAGTAATTTATTTTATTTTGAAAGAAACAAAAAAAAGTTAACTATAAAATCAACAACAAAACAACAGGTAAAAAAGCAGTTTTTCTGTCTGTCTATTCGGCTACCAAATTACGCAAAGATTTGTGGGCAATGTTAAAAGTAAGTAACGAAATTAAATGTATAAAAAAACAAAAAAACAAAAAAAAAAAGTGGAGAAATAATAAAATATGCTGAAGTAAAATAAAAAAACCAAAACTTAAAACCAAAAAAAGATGTAAAAAAATAACTAAAATATCTCAACGTTGTATATGTATTACACGGAGGATATAAATGAATGTATAAGAAAAGGTAAAAAAAAGTCAGCCCAGATTAATTCAGTTTTATTATTACTAACAACTAACAAACCGGTGGCTTCATCATCATCATCATCATGATTGTCATGATCATCGCATCATTGTGACTATGATGATGATGGTTAAATACAGCAGCTCAACAGAAATATACTTATGTACCAATCCAATAGAGCCAGTACCAAAGGAATAAAATTAATAACAGCAGTATGCAGTACTCCCTACATACATATGCATGCATATAAGAAACGGCAGCAACACCAACAGCAACAGCCACCACAATTGCAAGAACAGTTCAACACATCACAAACAATATGGCTCCAGCTCCAGTTAAATATACTCGTAGTCGTACATATTGCAGTAATAATAAAGAGAGAATTGAATATATGTAAGATGGTCTATAATGTACATATATTTATTTTATGTTGTATCACTATATACAAGAAAATGTACAAAAAAAAAAATAGAAGATCACAGATATAGTGGTGATAATACACTATGTACATAATGTGATAATCGAAAACATAAAATAAAAAATGAACTGCATATTTTATTTATAAACGAGTAAAAAGTCATTCATTTTTTTAAAGAATATTCATATTTTTGTACAAAAAGCATATAAAATGTGATAATGTATTGTGAATCGAAGAATATAGGTATTTGTTCGAATTTATGTATAGTAAGAAATGAAACTGATGAAGCATCATAGAACAATAAATTCAAAAATATAAAAATATGTACATGTACAGTATACAATAATAATACCATAATAATACGCTACTTTATGTACACAAATATACCTACTGATATGTAGATGTATATTCTCGCACTGAAAATCCAATCACTATCACTAGTCAGTCTTCAACTATTAATTCTGTATTCTGTGATGTACTGTATCATCGTATACACATACAGTATATACTGTATATATATATATGTGACTATACATGATTCTAGATAATCTCCCTGAAATCTTCGTGATGACTTTTAAATTTTTGAATTTCACATAATCAATATTGTAGAGAATTATTTAAATTTATTAAATGCATCTGATGCATACACACATTCACATTCACATGCATATAGATACAATACAATTATCATTTATTTTAAAAGTTTATAAGTCAAATAGTACATTACGTTTATATATGTGTTTAGTGTTTGTATATAAACGCATTCATAAATGCTCCTGCTTGGAACTAATTTGAAACTTATTGGTAACAGTTTTATGTGCCTCTAACGTACATATAATAAAAATACTTATAATACCTAAAAAAGAGCCAATGGAACATTGTATGTATGTGTTGAGATGCAGAGATAATTGTTTTGCTTTTTTAGAACTTTAGAACGATGTAAAATGTAAAAAATTAAGAAGCAAAATAAGGTAATATTCAAAGTAAATTCTGGTTCATTCTTGAATATTATAATGGTGCACAGTCACGATTTTCGAAGATGATGATGACGACAATGATATTACCAATATTACCATGATGCTGTTGCGGTGATGATGATGTTGATGATGATGACGATGATGAGGTATTGTAAAAGTAATAGCACCACACCAATAACAACATCACCATAAGACAAAAACACAAATAATAAATATTTTCTAAGAGTAAATTAAATACAACTTGTACTCGTTTGTATATGTGTGCACAAATGGACATTTCCTTACAGATATAAAAAGTATAAAAATACTCTTTATATGTGTACATTTTTATAACTTCGTGTGGCGGAGAAAATGAAAAAAAAATTTTTTTTATGTGTGTAAGAAAATACGTGGGACCTTGTATGTATAACTCTCAAGATGGTTCCAAGAATGGAATGCAGTTTGACCTCTCCCTTTTCTTTTGTTAATGTCTTCTGTTGTGTTATAAAATCCCCATGAAATTGTTTAAAGAACAAAATAAATGATTTTTATGGGTACACATGTAAGTATATGAAAGTATGTATACATACGCTTGTTAAATATAGCATATTTCCATATATAAGTATTTTCATACATAAACACATTATACTGACTATAGAATAAATACATATTATATGTATATATACTTTACATCTAATATATTTAATGTGCGACATTAAAGTTATTCAACAAAAAGAGTGATGGAGGTGATCTTTTAACATGATATGCATTTTTAGAGTCGTCTATATGGTTGGAAGTTGGAATAAGTATTTGTAAAGGTGTACATGGATTTTAAGATATGTATGAAAATGTATATAATACTCGTACATATGTAATATGACTATACAATCGGTATACTTGGTACGTTTATTATATGCGATATTCATCATTGCATCCAATGCATCTATAAGTTGTCTATAAGATCAGAAACATTGAAAATACTTTAACATTATTCTTCTATATAGCCATAGTGGTATTAGCATTGGTATAGCCTGTATTCTCTGTATGTATGAATATATAGTACTTAATCTAAGTATGTACATATGTACATATATACCCGTACATATTTCACGTACTTCACATCGATTGCAAAGGAAACTAGTTTTTCAGAGACTCTATGGTGAAAATAATAAGAACAAATTAAGTAAAATGTTTTTTTTTCTCTAAAATATTTTTTATTTTCATTTTTTGTGAAAAAATAAAACATCCAAATACTTGTGTAAGTCGAGTAATGAATAGGATATTTTTGAATATATATTTATCAAAGAAAAAACCTTTAGAAAAATACACTTCTTTGAATAATGGTGAAATATAAAATGGTAATGTTATTCAATTAGTTAAGGAAGTTTTGAAAAAATTTTTTTTTCTATCAACAAAAAATATTGAATCAAATAAAAATTTATAACTTCCGGCTAGAAGGACTATTTGAAACTAAAAAGTATTTTGTTTCTTCTCTAAAAGATCCTTTCAATTTACTTTTAACTATTTTTTGATTTTTAAAATGTTAAAAGATTCTTTTGAAGAAAAATTTTGTCAAAATATGTCAAAATCGTACAAATCCTGTAATATAATTTCGACAGTTTATAAAAATTTCTTATATTAGGTCGCTCGCACATATTGCATCGCAGGATTCGGGCGCGATTTTCGTTTGTCAGAATTCTGACAAAAATTAAAATAAAAGAGAAATGCAAAATTTGATGATTTTTGAGTGACTCAATTTGGATGGAATTTGGTTGAATATTTTCAATATAAGAGAGGATTTTTGCTCATTTTAATGATTTTTCTGCAACCAAAATGTAAGATTTCATTTTGCAAATCGCACAAATTATGATGCAATATCCGAAGAACATTAGCGTACCAATCAATAACTCTGTATAGGGATTGAGTAATAAAATTTCTAAAAATAATTTAGATACTTTAGAATTGCGTAAAAACTAACGATGATTATGTGAAATTCATATTTTTATTTTACATTTATTTACGAGTATGTATGTATGAGTGCTGTTCAGAGTTTATTCGTATTGGCAACACTCAATTTTATAAGTATGTTGATTTCTTTTCTTTCATACTTCTTCACTTCGCTTTCGGCTATTGATACGTACGGTTTGCCTTTTTATTTGAGTCGTGTTTGAAATACATTATATGTACATTCAGCCTACACCTGGAAAGTTCTATTATTTAAACTACGTGAATTAATTAATTAACTTGTATTATATGTTTTATGTTTATATTTAGTATATATGATTAAATTTACAAATAAATAAACTGAGGTTTAATCCGTGGACTTTTCATACATCTACGTACATAAATTTGGCGCCCGAACAGGGACCTCAGTTTAGTGTAATTTAATAAATAATTCATTGGTGTAAAGTGCCATTTTACAAATTGGATTTTATTTCTTATATGGTGGTATTTTACATAAACATTTTCTTAAACAACACAGTGCATAAAACAAGCATAACATATTAACATATATTGAATATCTTGTCGTGCTCTTTTTCGTTATTCGAATACATCTTTTAATAGTTGTATATTTGCATCACAAAAAATACAGTATCGTGTTGTATTGTTCGGTTTATTAGACTGGCAACACCATCAGCTTCAAACTTTATATTGTTAGATTGTCAATAACATTAATTTATGTCATTTAGATTTCTTCTTTAAATACTTGTTCTTCTTATTTTAACCTTCTTGTTGTAAAGACATAAAGAAAATCGTGGAGTTATAAATAAATTATTTTTGTACATTTGAAACTTTGCCTTTTAAATTAATAATATAACACGGTTGTACACCCAGGTGTTCATTATAACAAAAACAAACAATAACATTCAGTTTCTTTTAATATCCTTTCGTCTGATAAATTAAATTTTATACAGTAAAACACTTTAAAATTGTATACATTTTATATACTTAAATAACATGGAGGAACTAAAAAAGAAACGTAAAACAAATAAATCAAATTTTTCTAAACTAGAAGCAAAAATTAATCAATTACTGCAAAATACAAATGTGTCTGCTACAGAAATACAAGTTTATTTAGAACACGTGGAGAAAATATTTGAAACACTTAGCAACATTCAAACAAGCATTGATGTTCTTACAGATGTTGATCAATTGGACGCAGAAATAACACATAGAGAGGTGATAGATTCACAATATTTATCAATAAAAACTAAATTACAGGTAGTACTACAACAACAACAACAACAACAACAACAACAACAACAACAACAACAACAACAACAACAACAAGAGAGCATCAATCAACAAAATATATTACATTCGGACTTAACTACAACCATAGACAAACAAGTAAACTAGATTTCTACTCTAGTATAAAATTATGTACAATTCAAATTTTAACATTGGCCTCCAATCCCGCATGGTGGAATCAGTGGAATGACATTCTAACATACACATTTCAAAACTAGTATTCGGTGTGGAATGAATTTATACCGTCTATTTTAAGTATGTATAAACAAAAAAGGATACAATATTAATTTCAAATTAGAAACAAATCGTATGTAAATATAATTCATGTATAGTAGGTATAAATAGATATAGAGTTTAATCAGACTTTCATTATTACATGCTTTAATGCATGCATATTATTATACTTCATGTTCATATAAAAGGATGTTTGGTTGCTTTTTTTGTTTTGATTTCATACAAATACTCTTTTTTAAATAATTGTTAGATGGTAGATTGTGTTATATGTTTATTTGGTTACATTTCCATACGAAGAAATTGATTATTTATATGGTCATATATATAATAATACAATTCATGTATAGTATAGACAGATTTAGAGCTAAACCAGTTTAACATTTAACATTATATACTGTTATAATTGTCTGAGGGGTAAACATATGGTGAAAGATTGTAAATCTAAATCAAATTGCAAGGATTGTATTAAAAGGCATCACACTACATTACATAGAACAAATATAGTTGGTTTATCTGCACCTGTTAATGAAACTTTAAAAGGTGATTTGAAACAAACGCTTTCTTGTACTTCTCAAACTGTATCTCATACACATATCAACATTTTACCGACAATTTTCGTTTACATTAATGATGTATTTGGCAAATTACAACCGTGTAAAGCTTTACTCGATACAGGCTCTCAAATTAGTTTAATTTCTGAATCTTGTATTCAATGGCTACGATTTTTACGTGACAATTCTAGATTAGCTATAATGGGTGTTGGTTCATCACATCCCCGTTATACAAGAGGTAAAACAAAAGTTGAACTCTACAAGAAAGATAATACGTTTGTCATTACAACAGAAGTATTTGTTTTAAAAAAATTGACAAATGAATTACCACCGATTCATTTTAACACAACAGTTAAATTATGGCTTGAAAGCGAATGTCATATGGCTGATCCTTTGTTATACTTGGTTATACTCAACTAACAGTATAGATTTGATACTTGGTTGTGAAGTAGTCTTCCACATTCTCCTTGAAGGGGTAAAAACATTAAACAATACAGGGTTATTGGCACGTGAAACACATTTTGGGTGGGTTCTTACGGGTAATACATCTGAGGAATCTGCATTAGCATCTACATGTCTTCATACCACGGTGGGTACAGACATCGATCAAACTTTAAAACAATTTTGGGAGGTTGAAGAACTGAAAATTGACGTTCCTTTAACAAATGAACAATTAGAATGTGAAGATTATTTTCAATCTACATTTCAACGATTAGAAAGTGGTCAATATGTAGTCCAGCTTCCCTTTAAAGGTTCCACTACAACATTAGGTAATTCTTCTGATTCAGCGCTCAAACGCTTACACAATATGGAAAAAGGATTTAGAAAAGACGAAGAGTGTTGGTATCACAAACTATGATGTATTTTGATAAAAAAAGAAAAATTTTCGATTTATAAAATATTCAACTATATTTTTCACTATCATTAATTTTACAATAATAAAGAAAAGGTCTTTACTCGTTGAAGTGCTTATCAAGAAGAATGAAACTAAAATTAAATTGCTTAATCTTACTATTGAAGTGAGATGAGGTAATTTGGCAAAACATGTTCTCATCTTTTATCAGTAGTAATGATAAGAGATGTTGATCATAAAACATTGTATATAAGCATAATTAAATGAAGTTGTATATAAGCATATACATATATGTATATGAATATACATATATGTATATGTTACATATTCTCACTACTTATAAGTTTATAATTGGTGATGAGTATGTTTATTGTTGCAAAAGCAAATATATGTATGTGTTGCCACAAAGAGCTATCAGAAAATTATAAAACATTTATGAATGAGTATCAAGCACTTCATCACATGCAAAATGTGCAAGATGAAATTAATATACAAAAAAATAAATTTTACTTACCTCATCATGGTGTATGGAAAAAATCTAGCACTTCTACAAAACTGAAAGTGGTATTCGACGGTACGTGTAAATCATCATCTGGTATTTGTCTCAACGAAATATTACATGTGGGTCCTAAAATACATAATGATTTAGTGGATGTATTAATGAGATTTAGAACAGGTAACGTTGCATATATAGCAGACATCGAAAAGATGTTTCGTCAGATTTTGGTGCATCCTTCAGATCAGAAGTTCCAGTTAATATATTGGCGAAATTCAGATGATCAAGAAATTAAAACCTTTAAATTACAAACAGTAACTTATGGTACCACATGTGCTCCTTATTTAGCAATGAGGACTTTGAAACAATTGAGCGAGGATGAGAAACAGTTACATTCACGAGCATACAATTTGTTAAAATACAATTTTTATGTCGACGACTTGATGGCCTCTGCTGATACTCTAGAGGAAGCAAGGTTGAATATGTTAGATATTTCTGAAATGCTGAGAAAGGGTCATTTCAACCTTCATAAATGGGCATGTTCTTCACGAGAACTGTTAAATTGTATATCTCAAAATTCACAGCAAAACGAAAAATCATTCAACACTGATGATGAAATGGTCATTAAAACACTTGGTTTATATTGGTATTCAGAATCTGATTGTCTTGCATTTAAAGTTTGTTTTCCAGACATACAGCATTTCACAAAACGTATAATACTTTCAATAATTTCAAGGATTTTCGATCCTTTAGGTCTACTTTCTCCGTGTACGATTTCAGCTAAAATACTGATGCAAGAAATCTGGAAAAAGAAAATAGATTGGGATACACCAGTTCCATCAAACATATTGGCTATATGGAGTGTCCTTTATGAAGGATTTTCTGTCTTAAAGGATTTAAGAGTTCCACGCTGGATTTACACAACAAAAGAATCTGATATAGAACTTCATGGTTTCAGTGATGCTTCAGAGCAAGCATATGCGGCTGTGGTGTATTTACGAGTATTCAAAGATGATAAATACTTACGAAGTTAGTTAGTTACTTACGATAAATACGAAGTTAGTCTTGTTTGTGCAAAAACAAGGGTTTGCCCAATAAAACAATTAAGTATCGCTCGATTAGAACTTTGTGCAGCTCATTTACTTACAAAACTTTTACTACAAGTTAAGACATCACTCAATTGGAATGAGAATAAAATTAAAATATTTGCGTGGACTGATTCCACCACTGTTCTTGCATGGCTTAATGATTTTCCGAGACGATGGTCAACCTTTGTGGGTAATAGAACTTCGAGTATTTTGTCAATACTACCATTTGAGAATTGACATCATGTACGTTCAGAAACAAATCCATCTGACATTGCATCGAGAGGTATTAAGGCTGTCGATTTCATTCAATGTGAATTATGGTGGAATGGGCCATTATTTTTACGGCAGTGTAATGCAAATTTTCCTGTAAGATTAACAGAATTTCAAACAAATAAAGAGATAAGATCAAAGTGTCTTTTCATTCAAACAAATACACATACTTCTACGTTTTGTGACGAAATGTTAAACAGATTTTCGAATTTAACAAAGATATTACGAGTAACAGCTTGGACATTAAGATTTATTAAAAACAGCAACAAAAATTCACAAGGTTATATAACAAAATATATTTGACAACAGAAGAAATTCGTATAGCACTTCATATTTTGATCAAATCAACACAACAGCAATTATTTAAAGATGATATGCAGCACATTCGAAAAAATAAGCAACAGTTAAAAGGCAGTAGATATAAATTATATACATTAGATCCATTTATTGACGAAGACAATATATTGCGAGTTGGTGGACGATTACAACAAGCATCATATTTATCATATGATCAGAAACATCCAATTATAATACACAAAGATGCCCGTTTAACTTATCTATTAGTTAAACAATACCACTTGAAATTTTTACATGCTACTGGACAGCTATTAGAGGCAAACATTCGTCTGAAATACTGGATAATTGGAATTAAATATTTAATTAAAAGAGTAACAAGGGAATGTTTGACAATTGACATGTGTTCGATTCAAGGCTGAAACATGTATACAGAAAATGGCCAGTCTATAGTTTGTTCAAAATTCGTAGCGAATAATCTGCGCATGTTTCTCATGAAATTAAATATGTATTATTTACATAAAATGATTATATGTATTTGTGTTTTTCTCTCATATAAACCTGAAAAAAAGAAGAAGAAAAAATTAAAAAAGATGCGTAGTTTACTCGTCGTGCACCGTGATCGGTGAATAACTGAGTAATTTACTACTCAGCTATTCAATTTATTACAATAGTCGAAAAATAATCGTACAGTGCGAGACAAAAAAATTTTCGACTGTTTTTATTTTCATGAAAATTGAGTTCACCTTTTTCTTATACTAAAAATTTATTCTTATGAAGTTATCATGATATTTTCTATAAAATTAACACCTAATTCCTTTTTTAAATTGCTTTCGATAATTTTTGAAATTTTAGAATGGAGAATCGTCCCAAAATAAAAAAAATACAATTTCGAAGTGTAATAAGACTGTTAACTTAACAGAAAATGATAGCGTAAGCCCATATCAACGAGATTTCGATGTTAAAGAAAAGATAAATATTCATGAAAATAATAACAGTCATACTTTTTTTTGGCGAGCACTGTGAAGTATGACGTAATTACACTGTTAGAAAATTTATAATTGTTTAAAAAGTAGTAAAGAATGAGAACTTTTTCAAATAAATTTCTTTAAAATAATATTAATGTAAAAAAATGAAATAATTTACATAAATATACAAGTATATTTAAGAAAAGAAAAAAATCAATTACAATTATTTTTTCGGTAATTATTTAGATTAGATTACTTTGGCGAATTATATAGCCCTGAAATTAAGAAATGTGATATTAAATCATGAGTCTTAATAGGAATATGTTGAATGTGAAACCCATAAATGTCCATAGCATCATAATGTTGAGCAAATGATTTATTAATGCAAAAAATCGTCCATATATACACATATATACATAATATATTTATTATTTATATCGGAAAAAACATGGTTTTTACAGAAAACTGTATTTATACATTTTCTGAAAAAAAATTTTTTCTGATATAATGTCTGTAAATATATGTATATGTATAATGAGGAATTTCTGCAATAATAAATCAATTGCTTAACATTATAAAACTATGGAGATTTATGAGGTACACATTCAACATACTCTTATCCAGAATCCAGAATTTCAGGGCCATCTAGTGGGCCTAACTGTCCTAAATACTAAACTACATATTATTCATATTTGGAGTAGTCAGTTTAAATATCCATTGTTGTCCTCCTCGTTTGTCTTCCAATGCTGTCCTCCATCGTTGTTCTCGTCAATCAGAAGTTTTTCCTACCTTGAAAATATAAAAAAAAATATTATTCATTAGTAATCATATTTATAATCATAAAATCTTTGATTTTCACCGTTCATCTAGTTGAAATTAATCTGCATACTCTTGGTCACTGCTAAGGCTCATATCGGAGTCATCCGAATCCTCGTCTAGAGTTATTACAAGCCTGATATTTTCCAAAATGCCTTCAAAGTGTAGTTCTTTTTCGCAATAATCATTTTCAACTGTAATAACATGTTCACAAGTCGGCTTCCATATTTCTTGTGTTATTTTTTCAAATTCTTCCTTCACTAGAATTTCGACATCTGGAAGTTTAAATGTGACATTTCTATCTGCCACTCGACCTTTAACGATTCCCCAAATCTTTTCAATAGGATTGAGATCTGGATGGTATGGTGGTAATCTCAATATATCATGTCCATAACTTTAAAATCTCGTCAACTTTATAAATTTGGTACTTGTGTTTATAATGGTTTACTATATTAATCAATTCTATTTTAAACATGTCATCACTATATGGTAAATTTTTCGAACTGAGCCATGCTTTTATGTCATCTTTTTTATTAGACATCGTTGGAATGCGCTCCACCAAACAATTATGATAAGCCGCGTTATCCATTACAATTAGGGATTTTTCCGGCAAATTTGGTATAATTTGTTGGGAAATCCACTTGTAAAAATTCTCTGCATTCATATCGTCGTGGTAATCACCTGTTTTTTTCCCAGACCTGAATGCAAGCAGTCCATTGTTTATAAATCCGTTTTCACCGCCAGCATGTGCGATAATATTCTTTCTCCTTTCGAAATCGGCTTTCGTATTCTTTGTGATGATAAATCTGACCACTGCATTGGTTTCGTATGTGAGCTATGGACGTAAATTTCATCCAAGTATACAATATACCGTCCTTCTCTTCTGTATTTCCTTATCTCTCTTAAGTATTTCAATCTTAAGAACTTAATATTGTCTTCCGTTTTTCTCCACTTGAATCCTATATTTCTCAATACAGTTCTTGATGAAGTGAAACTTCCTTTGAAGAGATTGTCTTCACGAAGTTTTCTGCATAACTTCCTCAAGGAAACATGAATTCCTTCAACCTCGTGATAGGTGTACACTTTTCGTCGAATTGCATCTATGTCAAAAGTATCTAATTGTGTAACCCATTTTTTGTGTGGCTTTTTCGTTTTTGGTGAAGAAAGCTGCCTCGATGTTCCTGGTTGATTTTCAGTATTTATTTTGGCTTCTTTCAAAATTCTATATATTGAAGCCTGATGCAATTTAGTAGCTTCTACTACCTCGTCTACAATGTCCTTATTAATTTGACGACTAAATGTCCCGTATGATTTCCTGAAATACTCATATACATTCAGCACTATTTCTTTTGTTTGGGACCTGATTGGTTTTGTCTTTTTAACACCTTCCATAACTTTCACTATTTTTATTACAAGTATGTGAGTTATAGTTAAAACTTTCAAATTCAAAGTTTGCTGATATACACTACGACACTACCACTAACACTAGCACTAACACAATATTTTATTTATATATCGCGTATAATTTTGAATGTTTTCTAAAATTATTTGATTTTAAATAAGATGACACTATTTTATATATTTTTTTATATATGTATGTATAAATAAAATCGCCAAAAATAAAAATAAAAACGTTTATGTTCACAATCTCAGATAATCACAATCTGTACTGATAAAAAATTTAAATTTCCTCAGGTTTTTATAGTCTTCAAAGGACATTTAAATGCAGGTATATATTGAATACGAAATTTTTTTGGAATAAAAATAATTTGAAAACCGGAAACAAATGTTGTTACCTAACAAATCCTGTTTGTTGTTTGTACTTAAGATAATATATAATATTATATTAATATGGTCTTGGGATATGGCAAAAATCCACCTTACATAAGACAAAATTAATCTTATTATATAGTTACCTTAGTTAGAATTTATAAGAAAGTATATAAACAGTTTTGTTGTTACTTAATTTTTTATTTTATTTTCGTTTTAATTATATTTTTTTCCGTTATTTTAGAAAAATTAGTAAAAAGTTAATGTACTTTTGACAGTGTAACCACTACAATTATAACCTCGCTCAAAGAATGACGTCATAGTCTCTCTGCGCATATATTCTATCCGCTACTAATTTTGAACAAACTATACATTTTTCAAGGTTTTCAGTTGGAAAACCCTTTTTGAATACCTGCATTGATTACACAGGACCTTTCATGATTGCTACATGGAAGGGTAGAGGAGCAAAACAGTTAAAATGCTATACATTGCAGTTTTTGTATGCTTATCTACAAAGGCATTACATCTCGAATTGGTTTCAGACCTACCAACCGACTGTTTTTTGGCATCATTTAAGAGATTCATAGCTAGAAGAGGTACAGTTTATAACATTTACAGCGACAATGGGACTAATTTTCACGGTGCGGTTCGACATCTACAAGAAGTTTATGAATATTTTAAAGCCATTAAAGACGTGAATACTATTCACAATTATTTGACAGACAATGGTATCCATTGGAAGTATATTGCACCTGGAGCCCCTCATTTTGGAGGGATTTGGGAGTCGGGCGTTAAAAGTGTCAAGTTTCATTTGAAGCGAATTATGGGTAATGCTCGTCTCACTTATGAAGAATTCAACACAATGTTATGTCAGATTGAAAGCTGTTTAAACTCACGACCGTTAATGTCATTATCAACTGAGCATTCTGATTGTCAAATATTGACACCGAATCATTTTTTAACTGGTGGTCCAACAATGCAGATACCAGAGATTTTAATTGAAAGCGACAAGGACTGTCCTAGACAACAATGGCAATATATGCCAAAGGTGTATCAAGATTTTTGGCGACAATGGCAAAGAGAATACTTATCTACGCTACAACAAAGAACCAAATGGCTTGTTAAAAAACGAAATCTTGATATTGATGACTTAGTTATTATAATGGAAGCTAACCTTCCACCCGGAAGATGGCTTTTAGGTCGAGTACAGGAAGTTCATCCAGGTAAAGATGACCTCATCAGAGTAGTTACTATAAAAACTCTAAAGGGTACATTTAAAAGACCTATAAATAAATTAATACTTTTAACTGATAAGAAAAAACAAGAGATTTAAAACAAAATTTTGTAAAGTAGGACTTTCCAAGGAGGGCGGAATGTTTAGAGTTTATTCGTATTGGCAACACTCAATTTTATAAGTATGTTGATTTCTTTTTTTTCATACTTCTTCACTTCGCTTTCGGCTATTGATACGTACGGTTTGCCTTTTTATTTAAGTCGTGTTTGAAATACATATATATGTACATTCAGCCTACACCTGGAAAGTTCTATTATTTAAACTACGTGAATTAATTAATTAACTTGTATTATATGTTTTATGTTTATATTTAGTATATGATTAAATTTACAAATAAATAAACTGAGGTTTAATCCGTGGACTTTTCATACATCTACGTACAAGTGCATTTATGCATATCATTCATATGATACAATCCAACCAAATCGAAATCAAATTTCCATTTTTTATTTTACGTCAATAACCTTTATCACGATTAGATGAACATTAAAATTACATGTAATTGCTTTCATTTATTATACACTACATTTAGTAGATACTAAAATACTACAAATAACATAATTTACTTACAGCGAGTGCGAACTAAATAGACTCACTTAAAAAATTGGTTTTATAACTGCGTATAAAACGAGATTATGTTGCAAAAGTAAGTATTATGGTATTATCCTGTTCAGTTGTTGAAGGTACCATTAATTTATTGTTCTTCAAATATTCGGATTCAATTTTATACTAAATATAATTTGAATAGACGCATTTGGTAAAAAAAAGTGGATAAAATTGTTAAATTTCTATCTGTCGAAAAAGCCGTGAAATCAATATTTATTTGGGAATAACCATTACAAGAAGAAAATTTTCCATAGCAGAAAAAAATGTTAAAATATGAAAAATGAAAAAGAATTTTTCAAAATTGAATACTGGATGATCTTAAATTTACAGTTTCTTATTATGGAAGTTTACAATCGTATGTTGCTATACTATTTTCAGAAATCGAAGTCAGTACAGGCAAGATAGGCATGCTTTTCTATATTCTTTCACATTGCGTTTGTATAAATCTGTCTCGTGTGTGGGGTGATCAGATCTCAATTTAAATCCGAGGGAAATATTTTCAATTGTATATTATGAAGGGCTACCAGTTTGCAAAAAACTTTTTTTTTAGATTTTACAAAAAAACAGGTAATTTTGTGACATTTTGGGAAATTTTATGAAATATGTTCATTTCTTTACAAAATAACATATAATAACAAGCTGATTTGAATAATATGATAGCAATTTGCATTGTAAATAATTTTCTTTCTTATTCTAAGAAAAGACAAAACAAAAAATAAAATTCAGAATGTAACGGTAACGTAACGAAATCATTAACAAGTACATAAAGGGAACAAAATAGAAGAAAATGGACAAATAAACAAATATGAAAATGAATGTATGTACGTATGTATACAAAATTTAATATCAAATTGATACTGAACACATAATTTTATAAATAAAATTAAAAATACTGAATATGGTTTAATCATAAATTCATATTTTTTTTATAAATTTAAGCAATACTCCCAGTAGCTACGGCAACCCTGAATTATCATCATTTTCTTTTATGCCCATCTTCCCGTTGACACGAATCAATCAACATTTTATACTTTGAGTGGACATCGGCTGCGCAACGACTTCATATTTTATAGTTCGGTTTTTTAATTTTCATATAAGCAAAATGGCGTTAACAGAATAAATCAGTTGCCTTCACGCTGTGTGATAGGCAACATCAAACGAAAGGGTGTATTTCTTTTTTCAAAAAAAAACAGGATGATTCATTATTAGAAATGAAAAAATCAGCAAACAAAAATTAAAATTTGTCTTAAAAACCTAACATTTTTATGATATTTTCAAATAATGCTACTTTTTTATCAAATATAAATTTACAGGAATGTGAAATTTGTACAGAATCTCCCTTTTAAGGATTAATTGTGAACAAAATTATAAAATTATTTCTGCACAATTTGGAACATCCTGTTAACATATTTTAAAAAGTACCTTCTTCAGGGTTGACAGAGATATATTATTCAGAATTTCCTACAAAATATTATATGTGAAGTTATCAGAAACTCATCGGGTAACTATTCCCATAAGCACAATACTGACTTCGATTTCTGAAAATAGTATATATTAAAAAAAGAAAATTAATTCGGTAAACAGTTGTGTCATTTTCAATATCTACAGTTTCAAAGATTTTCCTTTTAAAAAAAATCATTTATACTACTGGGATAAATAAGTACATATGTATAAATCAGTACAATCTTTGACATTTTTTTTTAGATAAGCTAAAATAAAGTATAATTTAAATCTGATGGCAATTCTTTGGAGAATCCACGATGACACGTCAAATCTTTGCAAACTTTCTCCAGTATGAGAAATATGTAAAATTTGATATTTTTTAGAATATAAAGTAACGAATTTTAAAACTGACTCAAAGCACCGAAAATTGTGAAAAAAAAATTCAATTAAGTATTCAATTATGTATGTATCATATTTTTCTTTATAAATTACAAAAGTATGCGCGTCTAAAAATAATTGCACTCACTGTAAAATTTTTTTCAAATTAAAAAAGCAAATTGCAGCAATTTCATTTTTTTTTAATTTTGTTTTGTTTTGCATTCCATCAATAATTAAAAATAAATCATATAATTGAAATAATTCAATGAAATTTAATTAAATTAAATATAACTAGCTATTTATATTCAAATAATAATTCATTCCATATACACAGATTATGTGATATTCAATTACATATGTAAGATAGAAAGATGAGTAAATGCTGGAAATAGTATATAGTAAGGGTAAGTAGAAAAGAATTCTTTTTTTTAAAAAAAAAAAAGGAGAACCGGTAAACATTAGATCAGATGGAAGTATAAAGAATTTATAAAGATTAAATTTAGAGTTATAAGAATTTATATGTAAATAGTCAGGCACATGTATTTGAATATAGAAATAGGGCTGAATAATAATAACAGTACTGATAACGTTTCATTTTTCCTTATATTTCACTTTTATTCATTATCCCCTTTTATATTTAAATTTAAATAATCTTCCGGCGTAGTGTATGCCAGCGAATACTGCATCACCTCACTTCCTCCATCACTCCTTCGGTAATCTATTTTTTAAAAAGAAAGGAAAAAAAAATACAAATGAGCCAACTTGCATAAAAAGACAAAATACACTCTATAGTATTTAGCAATATTGTCGCATAATAAAATAAAACTAATCAACAACAAGATTTTATATACGTTATCATATTTATTGACCGATTTATATATATCATAGAGAAGTAAGCATTTTATTGTACACTTTAGTGGAGAACCACAACTAAAGGAACTAGGTGATTTTACGACTTCAAGAGGGAACAACCACACTCTTGCCTCAGAGGGAGCACCACGCTCTGAGGGGCGGCAAACCAACCCAAGTCTTTTACAATTACAAGGTGATAGGGGTCAGAGGGAGCACCACGCTCTGACGGATAGGAATACCACATATCACTACCCTAAACACCTTCCGTAATTCTGTAAAAATAGAGGTCAGAGGGAACACCACGCTCTGATGGGCAGGAAATCCACATACCACTCCTCTATACACCTTACCATAAATACCTCTCTATAATATTTCTCTATCAACAATTATTTACCTCAATATCAGCGACAATATTACTAAACTCACTTGTAACGATTCACAGACTTATTTAAAATTGACCGATACCACTTAATCACAACTAACTACAATATAATCAATTCCATTCCAAATAAATATCCAATCAAACCAATGCAATTGAACACTAGGCTCAATGAGTTAAATAACTCACCGTATTCGTTTATAATTATTTAATAATAATTATTTTTGATAATTGAATAATTATTTTTTTATCACTCACTACTTTGTCAGTAAATTACTAATTTTAATATAAAAGTCCTTTTTTTATTAAACCACTATCAAACTACATAGAATATATTTGGAATTAGATACTTTTATTAAAAATACTTTTTAATACTTCCACTGCTCAGTTAATAATGATCGAATTTTACAAAAATCTTAAAGATGAAGTGCATAGATTGCATATTTTGTATTTTCAAGGGAAGATTGGTTTGTTAGGTAAACATGGACTTGTTTGGAACCCTTTATTTGTTTAGGATTGTTTTGTTTTCACATTCAAATTCTACTACGTCTTTTCTTAGTTTTAGTATACTTACATTTTCATGTGTTTAGTCGTTTGTACATTCTTACATTCGGCCATCCTGAATTTGACTCGTCCCGAGTCCTTCTTCTTTTTCAGCTACTCTTTTATTGTACAAGCACGGTATACAGCACTTGATATATTTTTCTACGTACATTCTCATACGAGGAAACCAATAATTTTCACATAATCTCTGCAACGTCTTTTCTACTGCGAAATGTCCCATTTCATCATGAGCTCTTTTCACTACTTGTTGTCGCATGCCTCGTGGAACAACCCATTGTATTCCCCGTGCAGTAATTCTATAAATTCTTCCATCTCGCAAGGCATAATTTTTGTAAATTTGTTTTTCGTAGTCTGTTCGTGGTGGTCGTGAGAGTACTTCCCGTATATTTCTAATTTTCTCATCGGTCAGTTGAGCTGATAAAACCCAGTCTGCTTGACTGATTTGCATTACCACTTCTTTCTTTTGTATTGTATTGCGACTCAGCGCATCTACATGCTTCATTCTTTCACCTGGACGATATTTCACATCGAAAGTATATTCTTGTAGCTGTAGCCACCATCTTGCTATTCGTGGAATCAACTCTTTTTTCTTTACACTTGTAGCACGCAAAGCGTCACAATCTGTTACTACTGTAAATTTCATTCCCAACAAATAAGTTCTATACTTTTTCAGAGTTTCTACTACCGCTAATGTTTCTAACTCATAAGAATGGTATTTTACTTCTGCACCTTTTGTCTGCCTGCTGTAATAAGCAACTGGATGTAATCGGTCATCGTTACGATATTGAAGTAAAATTCCTGCTAAACCTAAAGAACTAGCATCTGTATGCACTTCTGTAATTGCTTCTGGGTCGAAGAGTGCCAAAACTGGTTTTCTTACAAGCATTTCTTGTAGTTGACGAAAGGATTTCTCTTCGGCTTCAGTCCACCTCCATTCAGTTGTTTTTCTCAATAGATTCGTTAATGGTTTAGCTATGATGGCGTAGTCTCTTATAAACTGTCGAAAATAACCAGTTAGGCCTAAGAACTGCCTGATATTATGAACAGAAACAGGAGTGGCGAAGTTTTTGACCGCTTCGATTTTATGATTACCTGGTTTTATTGTACCGTTCGAAACTTCGTACCCGAGAAAGGTAACATTTGTCATCATGAAAGAACATTTTTTTAGATTCAAAGTAACACCTTCATTTCTAAATAATTTTAAAATCTTTTCAAGTCCGGCAAAAGCTTCTTCTATGTTCTTAGCATGAAGCAACACATCATCTAAATACACTGCTGATATATCATTTACTGGAGTAAGGATTTTATTCATAAACCTCTGGAATGTTCTTGGTGCATTAGTCAACCCAAAAGGCATTCTTTCAAATTCATATTGCCCTGTCGATGTTACAAAGGAAGTATATTTCTTTGATGTTTCCGCCATAGGAATTTGATAATAACCTGTTTTCAAATCTAAACTTGTAAAGTATACTCCACCATGAAGTCTATTAATCTGGTCGTCAATTCTAGGTAAAGGGTGATTATCTTTGACTGTAACCGAATTTAATTTTCGATAGTCGATGCATAATCTCTGATCACCATCTTTTTTATTTACAAGTACCACCGGTGATGCATAACAAGAACTAGATTCTCTAACGATTTTATTTTGTACTAAATCATCGACAATATTTTTCACTATCTCTTGCTCTGAAAAGGACATTCTATACGGTCTGTAGGAGAATGGTTTTTCGTCATACAGGTCTATTCTCATTTCGGCTGATTTAGCACACCCAGTTTCTCCTGTAGTTTGTGCTATACAATCCCTGTATTCTCTTAACAATTTAAATAATTTTTCTTTCTCATTTTCTTTTATTGATCCTATCGTGATCTCCGAAAAATCTAAGTCGGTAGTTTTCTCATTTTGTATTTTAAGGACTTCACTGTGAATATTCTTATCTTCAATACAAGGCCATGCTCGTGCAACAACTTCTTTGTCCTTAATAATTATGTCTTGTTCTGAAATGTTATAAAATGGGACAACAGTACTGTGGTTCTCGTCTACGCGCAATATAACTCTAGGTAAGCATGACTCATACCCCTCACGTAACCTAAAACTTGCTTCTATAAACACATCTCCAACAAAATCATCTGTTTTTACTTTTATGAAACACATTTGCTGCATAGGTGCTAATACTTTCTCTACTGATCTTAAAACCAATTTAGTGTTACTCGGTTGCAAATCTATAATATGTAATGGATCTATTTCAGTAAGATTTGAGAAAAATTTTAAATTCGTATCGTTTTTCAAAACAATAACATGAGATAATTCGGTGAAATTTCTACCAATTAACACGGGAACATTCTGTTCATTATTAGCTACCACGACCGCTTTAATATTTGCTTCTACCTGATCAACTTTGATGTTTAAGTTCACGGAACCTTTACTAATCGTGCAACCATTACCATACCCTCTCAGTATATCTTTGTCTACTGTATCGATGGACAATTTCAATTGTCGCACCGTCTTTTCTGTTATTATAGTACACGAACTGCCGAAATCAATGTACGCCTCAATTACCTGATTGTTTATTTCAATTTCTTTATAATATTTTAAATTTGTAGACTCGCTTTTATCAATTTCAAGTATTGCCACCGTTTTATTTTGTGTTTTCTTTCTTAAACAGGTTTCTTCTTCATGACCCTTGTTGCGACAGTAGTTACATCTTTTGTTACTATTTACATTCTTCTCAATACATTTAGATGCATAATGACCCATTTGTCCACATTTAAAACAATTGATGTCGTTGTTGGTAGTACTGGTACTGGGTTTCATTCGTGACTGTTCTCTACTTTTCTTATATGGTTCGTACTTTTTTTGATAAAATTTAGATTTCTGGGTTGAATAATGTGTCGTTACATTTTCGTTCTGTTGGCTTAAATACATATAAAGTTGTTCAGGGGTTTTATAATTACCCGCTCGTGCACCTGATTTAACCACTCTATCATCGACACCACCTATAATACAGGAAACTGCTTTGGTCCCTTCAATTTCACACGCATTTAATAATGACAGCTTCTCGTAAAAATATTTTGCGTATGTTTCGTCTGATCTTTTCCTTCGACGCATCATTTCATATAAAAGATCGTTGAAGTCGCGAGTACAGGGAAATGCTTCTTGAAGCTTTAGCTTCCACTCAGACCACGAATAATTTATCGTCTTCAAACCTTTATACCAAACCTCAGCCAAACCGCTTAGTCTTGACAACGCAAAATACACGGTTGCATTATCTGACCATCTGAAAATTTCTTTTAATTCGTCGACTTTATTACACCACGTAGACGACGTTTGATTTTTATCTTCCGGATTGAAGATCGGAATAGTATCGCCCCTACAATTTGCAACGGTTTGTCTATGGTTCGTTTTTTCTAATAATGTAGTTATAGCGTCAGTAAATCTATCAATAGATTGTACTGTAGCATTCGAGTTTTTATCTCTGCTATTTTTTTTACATTCTTTACTCGAAGAGCTAACACTTCGATACCTAGACCTACGGTCACGACGATGCATACGAGATCGTCTTCTACTACTTCTACCCATATCGATGAAATCTACGTATATTCAACACAATAATTTTTGTTGTCGTCGTCGTATAAATAAAGAAACAAGGATATTCTATTTTACTATAGTGTTTAATATATGATATGTAACAATACATCATTTAAATATTTATTCATACTTCTCATGTGTACATTCAAAAATAACACGCAAAACAATTATGTATACTCAATTTTATTTAAAAGGATAAACAAACTGAATAAACATATAAAAATATATATAATATGAGTGACGAAGTGATGTGATGACCTGCTAGCATTCGCATAACATACAGAGATAAAACTCGTTTTATCCCACTTCTGAAATAAATGTAAGATAGAAAGATGAGTAAATGCTGGAAATAGTATATAGTAAGGGTAAGTAGAAAAGAATTCTTTTTTTTAAAAAAAAAAAAGGAGAACCGGTAAACATTAGATCAGATGGAAGTATAAAGAATTTATAAAGATTAAATTTAGAGTTATAAGAATTTATATGTAAATAGTCAGGCACATGTATTTGAATATAGAAATAGGGCTGAATAATAATAACAGTACTGATAACGTTTCATTTTTCCTTATATTTCACTTTTATTCATTATCCCCTTTTATATTTAAATTTAAATAATCTTCCGGCGTAGTGTATGCCAGCGAATACTGCATCACCTCACTTCCTCCATCACTCCTTCGGTAATCTATTTTTTAAAAAGAAAGGAAAAAAAAATACAAATGAGCCAACTTGCATAAAAAGACAAAATACACTCTATAGTATTTAGCAATATTGTCGCATAATAAAATAAAACTAATCAACAACAAGATTTTATATACGTTATCATATTTATTGACCGATTTATATATATCATAGAGAAGTAAGCATTTTATTGTACACTTTAGTGGAGAACCACAACTAAAGGAACTAGGTGATTTTACGACTTCAAGAGGGAACAACCACACTCTTGCCTCAGAGGGAGCACCACGCTCTGAGGGGCGGCAAACCAACCCAAGTCTTTTACAATTACAAGGTGATAGGGGTCAGAGGGAGCACCACGCTCTGACGGATAGGAATACCACATATCACTACCCTAAACACCTTCCGTAATTCTGTAAAAATAGAGGTCAGAGGGAACACCACGCTCTGATGGGCAGGAAATCCACATACCACTCCTCTATACACCTTACCATAAATACCTCTCTATAATATTTCTCTATCAACAATTATTTACCTCAATATCAGCGACAATATTACTAAACTCACTTGTAACGATTCACAGACTTATTTAAAATTGACCGATACCACTTAATCACAACTAACTACAATATAATCAATTCCATTCCAAATAAATATCCAATCAAACCAATGCAATTGAACACTAGGCTCAATGAGTTAAATAACTCACCGTATTCGTTTATAATTATTTAATAATAATTATTTTTGATAATTGAATAATTATTTTTTTATCACTCACTACTTTGTCAGTAAATTACTAATTTTAATATAAAAGTCCTTTTTTTATTAAACCACTATCAAACTACATAGAATATATTTGGAATTAGATACTTTTATTAAAAATACTTTTTAATACTTCCACTGCTCAGTTAATAATGATCGAATTTTACAAAAATCTTAAAGATGAAGTGCATAGATTGCATATTTTGTATTTTCAAGGGAAGATTGGTTTGTTAGGTAAACATGGACTTGTTTGGAACCCTTTATTTGTTTAGGATTGTTTTGTTTTCACATTCAAATTCTACTACGTCTTTTCTTAGTTTTAGTATACTTACATTTTCATGTGTTTAGTCGTTTGTACATTCTTACACATAAGTACATAAGTATTTGTTTGATTTAAATCCATTTTATATTTTATACAATTTTTGTATTTATGTATTTCGCATGTGTGTATAATCTATGGCTTTATAAATATGCTTCTCCTCTATTATACATACATATATGAATGTAAGTATACATACATATACGTAGTAATATACCTTTGTTGTTTTGTTCTCTTAATTATGCTACGATCGTTGTAATGATTTTTAATTTGAACCAATTATACTCTATGTAATTTGGCAATGAGAATAAATCGATGAGTTCAAAATTACAATAAAAATGATTAATTTCTGATAATTATATTCCCATACATATGTAAGTACATACAAATATATTTATACATGAATTTGTATAGTATAGTGTACTCTTATGGGAAGTCGTAAATGGTTTGAAATGGATGAGCTTTATCTCTAGGTAGACCTAAGAGGAGAGTCTGCACTTCTGCAGTTAAATCTCGTTAAATCTTTGCTGGTTTGATGAAAAAAAAAACATTTCTATACTATTTTCAGAAATCGAAGTCAGTATTGTGCTTATGGAAATAGTTACCCGATGAGGTTCTGATAACTTCACATATAATATTTTGTATGAAATTCTGATAATATATCTCTGTCAACCCTGAAGAAGGTACTTTTTAAAATATGTTAACAGGATGTTCCAAATTGTGCATAAATAAATTTATAATTTTGTTCACAAATAATTTTTAAAAGGGAGATTGTGTACAAATTTCACATCCCTGTAAATTTATATTTGATAAAAAAGTAGCATTATTTGAAAATATCATAAAAATGTTCGGTTTTTAAGACAAATTTTAATTTTTGTTTGCTGATTTTTTCATTTCTAATAATGAATCGCCCTGTTTTTTTTGGGAAAAAGAAATACACCCTTCCGCTTGATGTTGCCTATCACACAGCGTGAAGGCAACTGATTTAATCAGTTAACACCATTTTGGTTATATGAAAAATAAAAAACCGAACTATAAAATATGAAGTCGTTGCGCAGCCGATGTCCACTCAAAGTATAAAATGTTGATTGATTCGTGTCAGCGGGAAGATGGGCATAAAAGAAAATGATGATAATTCAGGGTTACCGTAGCTACTGGGAGTTTTGATTAAATTTATAAAATGAATATGAATTTATGATTAAACCATATTCAGTATTTTTAATTTTATTTATAAAATTATGTGTTCAGTATCAATTTGATATTAAATTTTGTATACATACGTACATACATTCATTTTCATATTTGTTTATTTGTCCATTTTCTTCTATTTTGTTTCCTTTATGTACTTGTTAATGATTTCGTTACGTTAGCCGTTACATTCTGAATTTTATTTTTTGTTTTGTCTTTTCTTAGAATAAGAAAGAAAATTATTTACAATACAAATTGCTATCATATTATTCAAATCAGCTTGTTATTATATGTTATTTTGTAAAGAAATGAACATATTTCATAAAATTTCCCAAAATGTCACAAAATTACCTGTTTTTTTGTAAAATCTAAAAAAAAAGTTTTTTGCAAACTGGTAGCCCTTCATAATATAAAATTTAAAAAATTTCCCTCGGATTTAAATTGAGATCTGATCACCCCACACACAGGACAGATTTATACAAACGCAATGTGAAAGAATATAGAAAAGCATGCCTATCTTGCCTGTACTGACTTCGATTTCTGAAAATAGTATAGTTAGATATTTACTTGAATTTCAAGTTTTAAATTTATTTATAGCACAGACCTAAATAACGATACACAGATAGGCCAATATCGCAAAGCTCATTTTAAAAAATTTCAAGTTTGCATTTTCATCTATAAAACTTTTGATTTGAAACTTAAAATTCGTAAATTGTGCTCTCCCAAAAAGAGAAATGTTTTTTTTTACTTTTTTTTATTCATACATACTGCTACCCTTTTTTTTTCATACCACAATAGCTAGATATAGATGTATGTAAATGTACAGACAGGTTTTATCATTACACATAAGTTGCGTTCCTTTTGACCAAGTAAAGAACTTTCAAGTACTCGGGAGTATATTATAAATGGAACGCAATTTTTTACTTGGAAGTAAAGAGTAACCTCAAATTTGAAAGCATACACATTTTTAAGGCAATGTAAATATTGGAGTGACAGTTGGCCATGCTCCAATTTTAGCTGTCATGTATTTCAAATTTGTTTTGCTTTGATTTTAGATGCTTCATAACATTAAACAATAAAAAGCCACCTATTGAATAAAACGTGTATTAAAAATATTATAGACCTAAACCTATTTCTTTAATCTCTAACGATTAAAACACAAACACCTCTGACGGCGAATTTTGGCGTAACTAACCATGCAACTGTCAAGTAAATTACTCGAATACAAGAGGTGGTGTAGATGATCACGACTACAAGTACTTGCGAGTACTTTACTTGGTCAAAAGGAACGCAACTATATTGTCACTTCGTATACAAGGAGGCTTGGTTGTCTTTTCTTTATTTTGACTTACATCATCAAATACCAGATTTTATAGTTGATAGTTGGTAGATGTTAGATTTTAGATTCTGTTTATATGAAGAAATTGATAGGTATGTACAGTGATCACAAAAATTATTGGTGCTACTTGTGCACAACAAATTTCAAATTTTTACTAAATAATTCAAATTTCCTCGGTATTTTTCTTGAAAGTCAAAATTAAATCAATTATTTTCATTTTAATATTCATAATAATTTTTGCGATAGAATTAATGCAGGAATAATTTTTGGAATAATTCAAATAATATATTTGTTCTAAGAATAATTATGGTTTTTTTTAAGAAATTGTATTTATTAAAGTTTGAAAAAATAAATATAAAAATTTATTAGTATTACAAGTGTCTAAATCCAAATTACGATACTTTAATTATGCAGAAATACTTTTTGTGATTACTGTACATGTGTATATAATGTGTATACACATATAATGTAGAAGCAGCATAATTTGTAAGATGCATATTAACTTGAAAAAATGAAATCATAATCGAACAAACATAAATTTAGGGTCGAAAATAACAATGAAATAGTAACAAAGGGTCGAAAACAAAAACAAACCAAAACAAACTATAATGTGCGTATATATATATACATATATACTCGTAAATATACATAAATATATTATATCTAACATTATGGTACAAAACAGTATATATTCCAGTATCATACATATTCTATATACTTATGTACATACATACATATTTCTATTGCCCAATACAAAATATGTACGCAAACAAGAAAAAAATTGCTCCCTTCTTGTACATTATATTACGTGTATGTAAGATTGTATATTTGAAACTGTGTTGTTTTGTTTTGTTTTATTTATATTTTCTACTCTCAATTTTCAAAATGTACTCATTTTATAAGAAAAGCTTTGAGAGAGGTGGATTTTCGCTAAATCCACTTCCAAAATTAGCTCGGCAATGGAAAGGATTGTATTGCACACTCTGTATATAGTTATTTTACTCTGTGTTTATAGTCTCTTTTCCTTAGCCTTTATCCCAGTGGAGTAGGGTACGCTTGTTTGCATCTTATGCGCCAGCTCGTACGATACGTATCGTCGTGATCGTAAGTGTTTAAAAGCCAAACGGTTTGCATGTTGTCAATCGTCATTTATTTGTTGGAGATATCGATTTTCGATTTTTCTCAAGATCTGGTATCCTTAGAATTGATTTCTATTGCAGTTTTGGCAACAGATTTATTACAGTTTCCAAGTACATGATCGTACTATCGTTATCGTATAGTCGTTCTTCAAACATTTTGAGTGATGTTGGTGTTATGCCGAGGGTGTTTTGGATATCGGTGTTTTTGACATGATCTAACTTCGTCAGGACGAGTGTCCATCTTAGCATTTGCATCTCCATAGTATTCATCATTAAGAAAAAATGAAAAATATTTTATGAAACATTTTCATTTTTATGGTTTTTCAATAAGAAAAGAAAATGAAACAAAGAATTTAGGTGAAAATGATTCAAATTTTTATTGTATTAGAAAGAGTTAGGTTTGACAATTAGAAATGAAAAATGACATCGGATAAATGTCCACCACGACCACGCCTACAGATGTCGATTCTTTAATCAAAATTTTCGAAAAAAAACGGCCGATCACGTCTCCAGACCACATAGCGCATTTTACAGTTACACACTGAGCATGCAAAGGCTTCTCAACAATCGCTCTTGGATTTTTAGGAGTCCAAATGCGGCAATTTTGCTTGTTGACGTATCCAGACAAACGAAAATGGGCTACGTCTGGAAAAAATGAATTCAAGCGAATCTGCGGCAATGTAAATGGTCGGCTGGCTTCAATTCTTGCAGCAGTTGCACTTGCATCTTATAAGGCTTCAAAGTCAAATTCTTACGCAAAATTTGCCATGTGGTCGTTGTGGATAACTCCAATTGTTGAGAACGTCGAGGAATTGACAAATTCAGATCTTCTTCAACGCTTTGGCTCACGGCTGCGATGTTTCCAGTGAAACGACCCGGTCGAACACATGTTGGGGTTGGCAAATTATGTACCGAACCAGTTGACTCAAACTTTATCGACCAAATTCTTAATAGCGGTTTCAGAAGGACGATTATGTTGACCGAAAATATCACGAACTTTACAAAATGTAACTTTTACAGATTCATCATTTTCATAGTCATTTTTTATTATTTTAATGCGTTTAAATGTCAAAACTGTCATGTAGTTCCGATTTGCCCCTATTGAAAAACGAAGTTCTTGTTGAAAAACCTTATACATCAATTATCATTTTAATTCTGTTAATAAAATATAGCACTTTATAAATGCGAGTATATTTAATCAAATCGAAGAATTATGTACGTATAATAAACTTAAATACGATGATATTTTTCTCATGTATAATTCTTATAAATTTTCAAGATAAATTATTCTATTACAGATTACACATAGATATACATAGATTATATAGACATAGAGGTTATACACATATTTCTGATTAAAAGTTATTATTGTGTGTAATTCTTTACAGATTTTTGTTTATTATTTCATTTAAAAAAAAACTGATTTGCATAATGTCAATATAAATAAGATTCATTACACAAATGTTTTACAAGTACCACATGTACACACAGATGTTTAGTGATTGTAGTATATGTAATGTATGTATGTATATTAAATACATTTTTTTTTAGTATTAAATGCATTTTACATTGATTTTGCAGAAAACTATATAATGAAATAATATAACGAACAATTTATAGAAATACATGAAGTTTATAAACTTTTATTTTTATTTCTACATACTGCATGCATCTTGTTCGATTTCCCTGAAACTGGACATATGTACGTGTTACATTACGATTACGTATATTATATATACTCGTATACATATATACATTTACGAGTATTCAATATTGCATTTGTATATTTGAAAACAGGTTCACTTGTTGCTGTCGGTCGGTATTTTCTTGATAAAAATTTTTTGCAATATATGTAAATAATTTTTTTTAAAAAAAAGAAAACAAAATTAAAAAAATTCAAACAAACATAAAAAAGTTTTTAACCAAACAGAAATAAATAATTTATTTACGTTGTTGTCATGTTGTTTTATTTTATCATTATTATTTTTTTAACTTTTTACTTTATTATTTTTCTCTCATATACTTTTATATATGCATACTTAAATTTACTCAGTTGACATATCAAATGTGATATTTATTGATAGAATGCACTTTGATTTTATATCGCATATGAATGTCTTATGTATGTATAATGCATAAAATATGTATGCACCACGATATATGTATCAAGTTAGGTCAGGTTTAAAAGTTTTTCTGCATTTTATATTTTCTATTTATATTTTTGTATGTATGTGTATGAATCTGAATGTATTATCTTTTTGAGAAATTATGTACCTCTCTGTAGATTTTATATACAGTGTATTTTATTAAAAAGTATATACAAAAACGCAAAATACTTAATATAGATAATCGCATATACATATATGTATATATTTTTAAGTATAGAAATGTAGGTAGGCTGCTCACACATACTGTATCCTAATTCGTACCATTTTCGTTCATCAAAATCGTTAAAAATGAGTGGACATTTTCTATTGTTAAATAATTCGTATTTCAAATTCAACTAAGTATAACAAATTCATCGTACGATCATAAATCCCAATCCCATCAGATTTCTCACAAATCTATACGAGAGATAATGCCATTTAATGCAACGGAATTGTTCATTCAAGTTTTCATCAAAATTCTGAAGAACGAAAATCGGACGAATTATAATGCAATGCATAGTGTGCGAGAAGCCAAGTATTGCTGTATTCATAGTACAATGCACGATACAATCGATAATGGGTCATGGGTGGTATTCTGTAAAATTCTGTTATTTAACAGAATTCCTCTTATCATTCATAACAGAATTCGAATTATAACAGATCTGTTACATTTGGTATTCTGTGTACATTTTATTTTCGAATCTGTTATGAAGTTGTCAAATCATTTTCGAAAACAGTTGTTTCTTGTTTTGTTTACAATTAGTAGAAAGTAAAAAAAATAAAAGTGGGTGACAGTGATAGAATTTAAATTAAAATTTTATAAATTAATCATATTATAGTGTACAACATTTTTTTTAAAATTTTAAAAACTAACATTGAGAAAAATGTCACAAAAATGTAAGTATATACTATACACAGTGAAAAATTTGTATTAAAATTTTCAATTATCAAAACACATAATCATTTTTTTTGTTAGTTCTTAAAATAATTCTTATTTCCTTTATTTATTTTTTTTATTTTTTATAATTTTTTTATTAAAATTCATTTTTCACAATTTTTTTTCACTCAATACATCTGCTCAATACATCAAATACATGAACTTTACACATTAACTTTATCGTAACAGAAATAAAAAAGAGCCTGTTATCGTAACAGGTTTATAACAGAATTATAACAGATTTTTGTACACGCAGAATACCAATTTCGAACGTAACAGAGTCTGTTATGAAATGTCGAACTTTTATATGAAGAATAACAGACTGTCAAAATAACAGAAACTGTTACGCGTGTACAGAATACCACCCAATGATTCCAATCATGTTTTAATACATATACACATATTTATATTTATTAAATACAATTAATTTGTGAAATTTTTTGTATTTTTTATGTTTGATGAAATTTTTTTTATGAAAATACGTATATTTAATATTTGAATAAGTATACAGTAGTAAGTAGATGCTGTAATTACATAAACAAGTACAGGTATACATATTATGTAGATGTAATATGATGTTACAGATGTACTATACCTAGTCTGTATGTAAATATTATGGAACATTCATACATGTAATTTAAGACTAAATAAATGTTTCTATTGTTGTCTAAAATTCTATAGATACAAAAGTTATAAAAAAAAAATATGCATATTACATATAAAATAAATTAGGTAAAGTAAAAAAAATATTTTTGTTGTCCACTGATTAATGAATAATTACGAAAGAAAAGGAAAAGCAACAGTAATGAAAAATAAAATTAATCAACAACAATACACAATAATAATTAGTAAAAAAAATACGTCAATATTAACACAAAATATGTACATAATTACAATTTTTAGTTTGTTTCTTCTTCTTCTCTATTTATTCCTATAAAAGATCTTAATTTATTATCATGTATTATAAATTTTTCCAGTAATGTATTTTGTACTTGTGTGCGTACAGTACTGAATATTTGCTATAATACGTATACATTATACATATAATAATATGTATGCATCTACATACAGACATAAATATTATGTATGTAGTTGTACAACTGTGGTCATAAATTGGTAATTATAATTAAGAGACGTGTTTAAATTAGAGATCCGTGACTTACGTAACAATTATATGTACAAAAAATATACAAACGAGTATTTACATATGTACATTTACATTTGTATATACATACAAGGTATCCCGCCTCGGGTGGTCAACCCGCACACAGTCGATAGGTCTTGCCAAAACAAATAAAAAATCGTTCTACAGAGGGGAGGGGGGGGGGGGGGGGAGGGGGGGTTGTGGTCTGTGGTAGCTAATCTCAACCGTTTAGCTGCTAGAAGGCGATGAAAATTTTTGGCACTTACTCTACCAAACATCCTATAACAACTACGATGTATTGTACGATGAAACACAATAATTCTTGAAAGAAAATCGTAAGTGATATGTAAGGTATCATTAGAGAGAGGGGGAAGTTTTCTACAGATTTTTCTTAGACTACTTCCTCCTAGCTAGTACATCGTAGTTGTTATAGGGTGTTTGGTAGAGTAAGTGATAAAAATCGTCATCGCCCTCTAGCGGCTAAACGGTTGAGATTACCCCCCTCCCTCTGTAGAACGATTTTTTGTTTGGTTTGGCAAGACCTATCTACTGTGAGCGAGTTGACCACCCGAGGCGGGACACCCTGTATACATACATATATATTTGTATTTATATAAGGATTTAATTAATAAAATAATACAAGAAATGGCTTTAACTAGGTTACCAGTAATTTTAGCACTATTGTATTAAGTAATAATTCAATCAATCGATTCAGTTTAAATTTCTAGGTGCACCCAATGAAGAATCATTGAAAAAATTATTTACATTTTTTTTTTGGTTGGGTAGAGAAAAATAATTTGTTTCTGTTTACGTAGAGAAATACATATGTTGTGACTGTTGTTGAAAAATGTTTGTCTTATTATCTTATTATCATATAAAAAAAAATGAAAGTTTAATTAAATAGCATAAAAATAAGTGCACTTTGGGTCAGGACACTGACTGTTGATTGTTAGACAACAAAACAAATATTTAAGACCAACGGACTTGTGATAAATATAATAGGAAAAATTTCATCGTTTATGGACTACAGACAGTAACGGGACATTTCTTATTATAAGATTCACTAATTTCCAAAATCTAAACTAATAGAGTGAGGTTATGATAGTCAATAATAGTTACATTCCAATAAAAAGAATCATTCTTAACGGATATTTTTCCAAATAAAATCACTAACTCAGAGCTATACACTTATGATTGTATAGGAATAAATTTAGCAATTAATATGTATATTACACTGACTAATTGAATTTCGAATAATTCAAAAGACATTCAATTCACATTACAGTAGGTGATGAATAGTTACAGTTAGTCGTAATAGCACATAAATTAATAAACAAATAACTTTTACGTGATTCTAACATTAATATACTTAGTAACTTCGATGTTCACATTTAATTTAATTCCCATATGTGAATATACAAAGTCAGTCTAGAATAGTTTTTTTTAAATATCACTTTTCAAAAGAAATTTGTAAGAATTAAATTCTGTTCATGCTGTATCTGGTCCTTTTATTATTTATTTCCGGAATTTTTCTCTTTTTTTAAAATCTTTTTTGAGAAAAAAATAAATTTAAAAGATTTTTAAAGTTTTTTTTTTTAAAATCTCGTGTTTGATAATTTTTTTTTCACTTAAAACTTCTAACCTCTAACTATTTCCTGAATGAATTGTTCTTCTCAATTATAAAGCTTTGTTATTTAATTGTGCTAGTATAAAGTATGATTATAATGATGACGATAACAAAATAAAAAAAAAAGTTATATTATGTACGTTTAACTTACATACAGATTTAAGTTTAAAAAACATAAAAAAATAAATAAAATAAAATGGAATCATATATTCTCTTGATGATTGTGAGAGGAATTGAGTTCAATGATATAATAATGTACTCGTACTACATCTATATACTCGTATTCATTGTGATAATAATGACGTTATTACGTGCAGTAGAATTGGCAGAAAAATAAAAACAAAAAAATACACATTTTATAAAAAAATAAATAAATTAATGTAAAGAAATAAATAAATAAGATTAAATTGAAATTTGCGATAATAATTTAAAGTTTTCTTATTTGTAAGGAACTACATATATGTATATTATAATGAACGACGATCATACATGTACGAGTATGATGTACACATTATATGTTTGGTTTTGGTTATTTTATATTTTTCTTAGTAAAATTTTAAAAAGGAAGTCAAATCTAGTCGAATTCGAAAGTTTGCAGTTGATTCATTCGTACATAGTTGATTTGAATCGAATGAGTGATGACGAAGAGTAATAAAAAGATTATGTATACATATTGGTAGGTAGATACGTATAGGGTAGGTAATAGAATAGGCACATTGTTTTAGTATAATCACGTTCAAGTTTTTTAACCAGGTTTATAAATACAAAAAACCAAAATCATAAAAAAGTTGTAAATCATACTAAAAAATAAATATAGAAAAAAATAAATGGCTAAAATGACTCTAAAAGGTTGATGGTCTTTTAAAATTTTTTATTATTATTTTCTGTGACAATAATAGTGGTGTGGAATATAATGATAAAATTTTTGTATTAAGTATGGCTTTTTAACATAAATCACGCACGAATGTTACGCAACAAATTACTTTTTCCTAGAATTTTGAGTGTCGTTTTACAATTTTTTTACGTGATTTATGTCAACTACTTGTATAGATCATGGTTATATAGTAGCTCTTACATACAGTTGCATTTATTGGGCTTTAAAATTAAATTGCAATCACTATACATATATATGCATACATACCTATTTTATTGAATATTTTCATGAAATTGTGTAAATAAAAAAAATATGTATGTATGTACTGTACTGACATGTGAATACCCATACACCACACCTATTTAGATACTAAAAAATGAAAATATGCTTTCGATATAGATAATGTTCAGTCTTATCGATAATTTTGTATAAAATTGCCGGCAGTTAATGCTAATAAAGAGAGAAAAAATAAGTGTAAATTTCTAAATAAAATTTAAATAATGTATCTCATGCCCATACAGAAATCATAGTGAGATGTGAAATTGAATAATCTGTTGACATATAAAAGCATATCGGGTATAAATGTTTGAGCAAATATTGCGAATACACACACATTATGTCAATTCAAATTGAAAATTGTATTGACATTGCTTACAAGCTTGTGTACATAAGCTTCGTGATAAGGCAAACAAAATTTTTTTTGCTCTAATTAGAGTGTTCCAGTTTGAATTGTGGATGTAATTTTGAGATACGAAAAGTACGATAACTCAAAATGTATGAAAATTTGCATGTACTTACTTAAATTAAGGAAAATTTGTCGTTTTGTATACGGTTGGATGAATGATGAGATGTATGAGAAGATGGAATGTATGAATGTAGGCGGATCGATTACCTGTGATGGATAAGGTACTTAGAAAGACGAAATAACAAAAATCCTACAAAAATGGTCTTAATTCCAGTGATCCTGTAGGGAAAAGAAAAGAATAAATTGTCCAAAGAAGAATTTTCGAAATCCATCGAAGAAGATCTTTAGATTCTGAGTCTAAGAAATATGACAATACTTGCCAGATTTTATCAATCAAAATCCAACATTTGATGCTATAGAGGAGGCCAGGGTCAATAAATTGCTGTAGAACTCAGGATGATAATTTTGTTTGTTGTTATACAATTACCTTTACTAGTTTCTTCTCTTATAAATATTTAGCTATACGTATGATGTTATTTATAAATACTCGCATATATACATATGTGCATATATGTACGACGTTTACCTAATAAAAATGAAAATCAAATAAATATCAGATTTATCTTATTTATTATCTCAAATCTGTTATCATTATAATACCATCTTATTCTTATCATATGTATAGTTTTTTTGTTTGAACTTCTTTTTTTGTATTATAAAGTCAACATATTAAAGGAATTTTTGCTTTTCATTTTGATTGCGTCTTATGAAAAATATGTTTGTAGCTACATGACAAGAGTATAAATGTAAATATTTAATATACTACAAAAAAAAAATAATTTTTTTTTTTGATAATATAAAAAATTTGTAAAATATGTCTTAAAGTATGAATTAAATTTAAAAAATAATGTAAATATATAAAAATAAAATTTGATAATTATTGTATTGCTGAGGTAAGAAATGTAAATATTATACAATATGATATCATAACGACAATATAATTTCTTATTGTTTTTTTTTTTTTTTACTTTTAAATATGTACACATAGTACATAATTATCACATGATATTATGCATATTAAGTATTTTATATTCATTATTATGATAATTGGAATAGGTTAAATAATTTTTCATTCCATGATAAATGGATATACTAATGTATTTGATGTTATATACACGACAATTAATATATGTATTAAATACTACTTTAATTTGAATATATACTTATGTATGTAAGAGGCATATATTCAGTTGTATTTATAATGTTTACTCATACATATGTACACTTAATATGTACATTACATAAATGTAAAATAATAATATTGATAAAGATTGTTAATTTTTATATCATTATTATCATCATTATTTCGCATAAGATATAATATAAGTAGAAATATGTATGAAGATTTATTTAAGTAAGTATAAACAAGTATACTAGATGTATACTCACATTGTGTATGCATATAGACGCGATAGTTAAATAATATCAAATGATGTTTTGATAAATTGTTTGTAATTTATTTATAATGAGATAAAGTATATATGTATGTATGTACGTAATTTACATACATCTACTTGTAGTTGTTAGTGCATATAAATATATATATGTATATATAAATAAATAGAGATGTACATATGTATATCTATGGAACACATGTAAGATATGTAATTGGTATACGTGATGTGTATGATATAAGTAAATATATGTATGTTATGTTGTTATATATGAATCATAAAAAAATATTAACTATAGAATTGTATAAAAAAATATTAAAATAAATGTATTTATTTACATACATATGTTTGTATACATATATGCATATACCACAAAACATTATTTACGTACACACATACATATATAATATTTAGATATAGCATTGTACTCATATATGGTTGTGTATGCATACGAATACAAACACGTATAATATGCGAACATTTTCTTTTGTAATAATCATCATAATTTCTGTGAATTTTGCATTTGTTTATTTTAAAATAATTTCAACTGAAAATCGACCAGACATTTTTATTGATAAATTGTATGTAGTGTATTATTAGTATTGTTATTATTATCAAATCACTAAATAAACATGCATATACGAGTACATATTACATATACAGTTGGTTGTAGCAGCTACATTTATTTATTTCATTTTTTAATTATTTTTTTTTAAATGCAGACTTTAACATTATGATTTCCTTTTATGTCGTTGATGATGAGGTAGTGGTTACAATAATGATGGGCTTTTATTGTATTACAATCATAGGGTAACAATCCCTATTACCGGCCACTTAACGAATTTGCTAAATTGAATTTTATTTTTCATGGAAAAAAATAATTTTGAAGAAAATTAAATAATTTCGATAATTAAGTTTAAGTTTTAAGTTTTTACTTATTAACAGTTTATTTCATAATTTCAATTTTTTTATTATTATTTTATCATTTAAACCAAAATCGATCCTTTTTTCCTATTATCGGCCAAATTGGTTCCCATTATCGGCCAACAGAAAAATATGAATCTAGTGAATATCAATAAACCAAACTTCAAATAAACTTTAACAAATTTGGAAAAAAAACTTTATTAAACAAACAAAATTATGTGAATGTAAAAAATGAATAAAAAAAAATAATGAAAACAAACGAAACAGTAACAAATAGAAATACAGTACAAACTCGACAATTTCAACCCCCATAGTTTCAACTCTCGATCTTTTCAACACTTAAGCTTTCAACATTAACTATTCTATAGTTTCAACCACAAATATCAGAATTGCTCTGTATAGTTTCAACTTTCGTGATTTGGTACATAAAAATAAATCTATCTAAACGTGTCTGAAAAAAATTTGGAGAATGAATTGAGTGAACTAATTTTTGACGTTGAAAATGATGATAATGACAGTAATTTATATGAAGATGAAGAAGAGGTGGAAGACCTTGAGAAAATAAAACATTCTGATGCCGTTCAAGCAATTGATATGGGCATTAAGTGGGCTACACAAAACTATTTTTTTTACGACATCACAGTTATTCAAAAACTCAAAGAGGATGCAATCAATAAAATGAGCTCAATAAAAGCCTGGAAAACATGCCTTATAGATTTTTTTAAAGAAAACACCCGATAAAAAGTATCAACATTAAAACTTAAATGTATTAAGATTTTCTCTCTAAATATTATATTTATATTTTCAAATATTATATTTCTTTAAATTGAATGTACAGTTTGTTTTTTCTTTTATGTAAACATATAGAAAAAAGTCAAAATACATAGCTATGCGAGTATTATTTTTGTATTTTTGTTTAAAATAGTGCTAATGATATGAAGTTTTCACTTGTCCTGTGATTTCAACTGTTCTGAATTTTCAACAAGGCTGGTTTTTATTAGTTGAAATTACCGAGCATGTACTGTAGTTAGGTGGCCGATAAGAAAAAACCATGGTTTATATTATCGGCCACCAGCGGACGATAATTAGAGAGCACTGCTTATTTTATTTTCTATTACCGGACGCGCAAAAATTAATATAATTAATAAAAATTTTAAATATTTGAAGAATTGCTTACTCAATTTAAAGTATTCTTTACCTATTAAAAATTATAAATTGTATTTATCACTTTACAAAACACTTTTGAACTCTTTTTGGTAAACTTATGTATCTTAAGAAAAAAACAATTTTTTACTACTTTCTATAAATCGTTCGTATAGATTGAGCCAAAAAACGCAAATTATTGCACAGCTGCAATTTTTTATTATCTAATTACAAACATGTTAAATACCTAGTTAGAAAAAAACTCCAATTTCAAATAATACCGTTATCCTTAGAATTTTTTTTCGATTTTTAGAACTGTTGGCCGATAATAGGAAGGTGGCCGGTAATAGGCTTCGTTACCCTATGTGATTAATAATAAATGACTAGCATACACAATACATGCGCAATATTTATATATACATACATAGATGTATCATATTTTATATGCATATAAGTATTACCTATCATATGTTCACTATATTATGTATTTATCTATATAAATATGCACATACTTGCATATGTGATATTAGATGGTATTTATGCAAATAATACACATTCACGCGATCATAATTTTTAATGAATAAACTATATAAACACAACAAAAAAAGGCTG
Organism: Villa cingulata; assembly: GCA_951394055.1. Classification (NCBI taxonomy): domain Eukaryota; kingdom Metazoa; phylum Arthropoda; class Insecta; order Diptera; family Bombyliidae; genus Villa; species Villa cingulata. Next base: position 1,411,107 of record OX596025.1, read on the forward strand.
TTTTCTCATGTTGCTGTTGATATAAGAAAAATAATCTGGAAATTTTTGTTTATACAAAACAAATTTCAATGTCTTTAAAATGAATCAATTTCAAACCATCATGTTATAGATGTATGGACATTTTTAAAACTTCTAATACCTACATACTTATATGATGAGACGTCTTAAAATTATTTTAAAAATTTTATTTGTATTTAATTTTCATTTTTTTCCTCTTGTAAATTAACAATTCATTTAATGGTAATATTTTTCTTATAATGCATGAGGGTAGTGCCAGTAATACACGTTTACATCATGAAATATCGAGCTATTTGAAATAGTCATCCACTACATATAGGCTCCACACACCATTTCATTGTTGACGAATTTGTTCACGATTAAGCCATTTTTTCAATTTTTTAAAATATAAAATAATTTGAAGGAACTAAATCTAATGGATAGGGTGCGGTGCGGTGCGGTGCGTGAAAATGAAATTCCAATTTTAAAAAATCATTGATTTTGATTTGTCTACGCTGTCATGTGCATTTTGAACCGACGGTCATTTAATACTATCAATTAGAGTGAACATTTTTCGCCATTTTCAATTTGGTGGGCTCACTTAGCGTCATCAGCTTATTTGGCGTTTACCACTATGATGTTCATCTTGGCAATATATTCGAACTCTTTTAAACTCTGCCACCTAATATTTTCATTGTTATGAAGAAGGGAGCAGACTCTCTTAAAGTAGAATCTAGTTCAACTTTGATATTAATTTGACTGAAACCTTTCAAATGAAAGCATTACACATCTCATAACGGTAACCAATGTTCCTGTTTTGGGTTCAAAATTTTACTGAGAGTGTTTACTATTGATATCTGTCAAACAAATACTAAACTACGTAGCATCTTGATACTTATCAAACATAAGCTTTATCAGATTTACTTACTATCATCTGTCATACTAATAAATATCGTAGATTGGGTACTTTTGAGACTATCTGATATACTTATATCTAAATTCTGCCTTTTTTTTTCTTTGAATATATTTACTGTTTGTGTGGTGAAGTACTAGCAATTTTTTTAATTTGTTTGATAATTTAAATTTTTATGTCATGTGCTTCACTTGTATTTATATGAGTACGTATATAAATGGATATCATAAATTTAAATAAAAATTTAGAAACATTTATAAATATGAACTAGCTATGTGTGTTTGTTAATTCCATATAATTCGTATGTAAAATAGTAAAATCACGTGTATATATGTATGTATGTATATTCAATGTTCGTGTTCCATCACAAACTGATATATACATTACATAAGTATGTATATAATGTATGTACTAGAATATGTACTTACGTACATACATAGGTATATAATAAAATTAATTGTCAACCTTCTTATTTATAAAAGAAAAAAGCAAATAAAAATATAAATAAATAAATTGAAATCTAAAATTAAAAAATACTTATATTGAAGATATTTGTAGATGTAACATACGTAACGTATCTACATACATATGTATACATATGTGTATATTTATGTATTTTTACATATAATATATATGCTTGTGGCTGTATTTATATAATTTTGTATAATTTTTCTTCAAAATATATTTAACTAATGCAGTCGAGTATCAGCAGTCTTATAAAATCTTCATTATACATACTCACTTATTAAAGTACATATTATCAATATATATGCATATTTACATATTATTATGTGTAACAGTATAACAACGTATTGGTATTACCTATGAGCTAACTATACATAATACATTTAAATAATAGTATGTAGTATATCTATCATATTTAAATTGACGTCTACTTTTGTATGTATATGTATGTATCTATTTTAAACAGTGGTTTCAGTTTTCTTATGGAAGTAATATTTTTATAAAGTTTCATCCACCAATCTATATTCATATACATAATCTATTTAATTAACTCCTATATCTTTATAACATCAAACCACAATGCATATATGTATGTACATTACATATAGTTAATTCTAATAAAAGGTCAACCTATATGTAATTTTTTTTTAATCTAAGAAAAAGAAACAGATATTTCAAAATATTTATTTTAATTATAAAGTAATATTAATCTTTTTATTTTTTGGCGTTCTTTTTTTGCAATTTTTCTTAAATTTTTGAAAGTCGAAAATTCGTAATAAAAATCCATATTGATTTTGTAGGATGTATGTCGCCAACAGTTTTGTAAATTCAATTCAGTTTAAAATCTATAAAATTACAATTTTTCTAAACTAGTGAATAAAATGTCAATTTATTACTTATGGAACTAATTAATAAAAATTATTTGAATTTACGGCTTTTATCAAGATGTCAATTTGGTCTAATTTCTTCGGGTATGTCGCCAACGGACTTTATCCTTTGTTTATCTTTTTTGATTAAAAGACTTTTGACCAAAGACTTTTCATAATATTATTCACAAGGACTTCTACTTTGAAATCGTCAAAAAAATTTGAATAATTAAAAGGATGCTATTGAGTTATAACTCGTTCTTTATCTTCAAACTGTATGTCGCCAATTTTAGAATTAGCCATATTTATATATGTACATCTATAAACTTAATTTATGTGCTAACATATAAATTTACATATCTACACACATATAAATATCATCGTATTGTGCATTATTGTGTATTGTATTTATGATAATGTTCATAAACTATCAATGATAATATAGTAGTACCGCAGTACGTACGATACGATACGACATAAACTTTTTTTTTGAATATGTTAGGCTTGTATATAAATATATTTTATTTTATTTTATGGAACACACATACATTATGTACATAAATGTATGTATACCTACTATAAAATATGTATAAATAAATGTATGAAGCATTGACAATATGTACTTATATGTAGGTATATTTACATACATACAAGAGTAATTCTGTGGCCTATTTGCACTTAATTAGAACTAATTGACTGTAGAATTAGTACGTGTTTATATGTATTTTGCTTTTAAACTTGTGAGATTCTACGTTACTAGTCTCGCATATACATATCTATTATACTGTAAATTATATTTTATGTTTTATATAATGTACGTACATAATAGGCATATAATTATGTACATATACTATTATTATTCATATGAAGATCGCATTTTATTTCGTATAAAATAGATGAATGAAAAGAATAAATAGAAGTCAACGAAATAAAAAAATAAAAATAGCAAATAAAAAAAAACATACATTTTTATAGAAGGAAAAAAAACAAGAATAATAATTCATCAGAGTTTGATTTAGTTTTTTGTTTTTAATATTCCGATAAAGTTTTAATCAATCATTTACAATAATAATTATCTACACGTATATTTGAGATTGTTCGTTTATTACATATTTTCGTATGATATTTTATACCTCGTACGTGCTTTTAAAAGCTCTCTTTAGATTTTTTGGAATGTTATGTTTATAATGTTGTGTTGTGTGATATATATGATATGTACTTTAAATTAAAGTTCAATTTGTTTAATTAAAGATAATTATACTGATTGTAATTGTAATGATATTTAGAATCCGTATATGTGCTGTCCGCTGTTTTCACATTTATGCAGACACAATGTATTCGTTTTGTTGAAATTTTCATCTATATTTTTATTATTGCATTACTCTTGCTGTATTCTCTAAGGCATTTGAATGGAAATTTTATTTTAAATTTTGTTGATAGATTTTTTGCGTATATAGTCGTAATGTCTTATGCCTTGAAAATCAAAAAAAAAACCGATATCTTGGAATATGATATACAGAGAACAAAATATCGTTTTAAAATCATTCGTATACATATACCTATAATCTTATATATATGTATGCATGTATGTTAATTTAATAACTTTTCGAGACACGTATTTAAAAATAAAAAATATTTAAAAGTGTAACGTTGCAGAAAAAAAATATTTCAAACTAAAATAAAACATTTAAATTATCACAAATAAAGTTTCATATTTCTATATGATCAAATGATCAAAATTGAAAAAGAAAATTTTAAAAATAAAATTAAGAAACCTGAAAAAAAAAACTCCTTAACACGATTGCGATCAGTGTTACCATTCGAATAATCCCATCAAAAAATTATCAAAATTGCAGTTTGCAAAGTTACGTAGTTTTTAATATTCGCGTATTAAGTATTTGCAATATTTTTGAAGAAAAACTCATCCTTTTCAAGAACTTTGAGCTGCATATAAATGAATAATGGCATTAAGATCATTGGTAAGTGACTGAGGTTTTACGATGATTTTGGAATATTAAACTTATATTTCATTTTTGTAATTAGATTATTTTATCCTTAAATAGAAAACATATATAGCCGCTAACCCAGAATCAATAAGAAACGATAACATTAAAGATTGAAGTGAAATATTTTAATTACAATTAAAGTCACATAAAGTGGTAACCCTATTCATTACCATTTATCATATTTTAATCTTTTGAATATTAACAATGCACGCATATATTGTTGTCTATAATATCGGTATACGGGTTATTCTCTGGTAATGCAAAGTATCATTTTTATTTTGTTCCTTTTCAATTATATTATCTTTTTCCTTTACATTTAGACACGACACAACAATCCAGTCAAGATCTCGAATGAATTGATTTCTATTGATTTATTACTTCTATCACATATGCAACTATATGCAGTTTTGAAAATACCAAAAATTCCTATTAATTTAAATTTCAGTCTCACATCTACATCTAATGTGCAGTGTTCTTCTTCTTTTTCTATAGTACTGCAGCTTTTAGTTGAGCCATGGGTTCTTCTACGACTTCTGTCCTCAATCAGCCTTCTGAAATCCGTTATTTCCAATTTCTGCAGATCTTTCAAAATGTCATTCATCCATCTTTTTTCCGGACGCCCACTTTTTCTATTTCCGTTAACATTCATTTGTAGGAGTAGGATTTTCTTAATTGTTCTTGTGTCCGTCAGTCTTTAAACATAGCATAGCCATCTAATTCTCTAAACTCGACATATCTAAGAATGTAGAGCCAGGATATATTCATTAAAGATAAGAAAATTAATTAATATAATTATTAAAATCACGCAGTGGTTTATATTTATCACATGTTTATAGATCGCTGAAGAAATTACGTTTATAAGATCAATTTTATCTTTATAGTATTTTGATACAACTGAGCGAAAATTTAAGATGAAAATTTGTTTAGCATCTGTAGGAATCCCATTACTATTCATGATAAACGTGAATTTTAAAAAGGAACATTAAAAAAAAAACAAATAAAATAAAGGATATTACATAATGATTCATTTTAAAAAAATTTATTTCATTTAAAATATGAAAAATAATTAAAAAATTAATGTTCTGTGGTGTGTGCTATTGAACGGAATTACCCATATAAAATATATATAAAGAAAAAACCAAAATACATGTTTTTTTTTTAATTTATTTCAGTTTCAAATTATGTATGCAGATAGACGCACACGTTTATGTCGATGTAATTGTATATTTAAAAAAGTCACCTGTCTAAAATCGTGTGTGTATATATCAGATACGAGTTTTTTATTATTTAATTTATTTTAATATGAAATTACAATCTACATACATAAGTACATACATATATGAATGCAGCAGACTATATCCTATATGCTCGCATATATGCAAAATTTTTTATAGTTGAATTGATACAAACAAATTTCAAAAATATACTTATCTATAAGGCACGTACCAATTATTATCTTTAAAAATTTGTATATATCTACATATATGTATCTAACTAAATAGATGATGTCCAGCGATATAATATAATTTCATAGACAGAAGAATAATCGTACATACGTGTCTTATATATGTATGTATACGTACATATGATATATGTATGTGCCGGAGTCAGAGTATGTATATAACAACAAAATCAAAATAAATATGTATTAACAACATTACTATACGTTATATATGAAAAAAATTGTAATGTATTTGTGTGATAAAAAGAAAAGTATGAAGTAATGTGATCTCTGGTCGGAGGCGCGGGACTGTATGTATACAAAACACACATTATATTACTTGAATTATTATTGTTATTATTATTTTTTATTATTGTTATGTACTTGATATCTTTATTTCATAAATTTTTTTTTTTCATATTACATATTTTTCAAATCTTTTTTTTATTATTTTTAAAAAATTATATATCTGCAATCTGCATAGTATTACTATTATAATACGATACGACCAGTACATTAAATGAAATAAAATTACTCTTGTCAACAAAGTGAATTAGTTATGATGAGGATGTTTTAAACTCATATTTTTTTGCAGATATTAAAGTGTAAAAAAATAATAAAAAACAAAATAGAAATAAAATCAAAAGCTATTAAATATATTATATGAGCAAATGTATGTAAGTGTACCTATACGATGAGTACCTATGTACATATGAATGTAAAAATTATACATATGTTAAATTTATGTCTATTACACTTAGGGTCGTATTAACAAATCAAGATTATCTTTTATCTGAGATAAAATGTATTCATCAACTTCAATTATACATATGTACACTATTCGGATATTTTTAAGGTATACTGGGAGCGATACTATATATATGCATATCGTTTGAACATAACCTTGTTATTAACAGCAAAAGCACAGACACAACAATCACATTACGTAATCATCACACCACATAATTTCTTTTTCATTTTTTAATTTAAAAATATTAACTTTTCGTAATCAGCTGACATATTAACAAATTTTATCTATGGTTGATGAATAAGCTTAAATTATATCCGACGGATAATCTTGATTGGTTAATGCAAACTTTAATGTATCTATAAAACTTGTATCATATGCCTGTATATGTAGTAGATATATCAATCTTAAATTTCTTGTTTTTATTTTTTTTTTAATTTTAATTTTTAGAGATCGCACAGTTATAAAATAGTTACGTGTGGCTATCTATGATGATACGTACGTATGTAATGTACATACATGTATACAATTATAGCAAGGCATATTATTTATATTTAATAGGACATAATACTTAGTATATTATTTTATTTATTATATGCATAATTTTTTATTTTACAATATCAAGGTCATTGTCTAGTATACGTAAATATAGCCACAGTGCCATAGAGCCGACTGTTTTTAGAATATATGAACTTAAAGATAGATACACGTATACGTACTTTAATATTCGAATATAATTTGCATATTATTAACGTTTATGTACGAGTATATGTATAACAAAAAATAATTATATACATATTTATATTTATTAGATAAATTTTGCGTATAATATACATATTTATACTTTATTTATACGAATTGTACATTATGTATATATTTACTATTATATATTTATTTATTCTTTTGATGGAATATAAAAATTTAAAACAAATAAGTATATTTAATTCTTGAAAAAAAATTATATTTATTTGAAATGGTTGGAGTAACTTTTAATTTATGGATCTTTACATATATAAAATTTTAATTAAATATTCATTATTTGAATATTTTGTATCATAAGATATTATAAATGTATGAATTTGAATGAATGTGATAATTTTAAAAATTTGAAATATTATTTTTAATGGAATTATGTAAAATTAATGACTGCAATAAAAATTTTATTCATTTCATAGTTTCATTTTAAATCCTATTTTATGAGTATGTGTCATGTCAAAAAAAAAGATTAATACTCAACCACATCTAAAATTCATTATTTGCCCATTTTATTTGGATTTTTTTATTTCCAAAAAGTCGTAGTTTCTATCAAGTCGACAAAAACATATGATTTATCTGAATTAGAAGATCAAATTCAAATACGAGAAAATAATGTAAAAACTTTTATTTTTCTTGTTTGTCATCGAAAAGGAACATTCAAATTACCTTATTTGTGTGTAAATTTCAACATATCTAAAGATATATAATCATATATAATAAACATAAAAAATTACTAAAGATATCTGATTATTTCATTCAAAACACTTTGAATGATGTATGACAAACATGCGAGAAAAATACGTGTTGCAATTACTAAGAAAAAGTGTATCAAAGATTGCCCAAATTTGAAGAAAACTTCGTCCTTATTGTCCTGTCCAAAAAAAAAAAAAAAAAAAAAAAAAACCCTTTTTGATAAATGTTCTTCGCTTATTTCACTAAAAATCGATTAAAAAATGAATGAGAAAAAGTGTACCAAAATCTATCAAACCATCACTAGTACTTACATCTCGTAAAACTCATTTTATGCTATAGACACATATAATTGGTAACCAACTCGCGAGTTGGTTAACTGAGATAACCACTATAAATCGAGTGGTTAGTAGTACATTTACTTTAGTTAGTAACCACTGAAAATTACAGTGGTTAACGAGTTAACTAACGTCAAACCATCGAACAGTATGACGAACACGGATCGAACCATCGAACTTCGTGTCAAACATATCATTGTTTATATTGAAATTCTGGTTATTGTATAATATACACAGTTAGTGACTAAATTAAAAGGACACATATAAAAAACATAGCTTTTAGTAACAACATCACTTTTCTTTAAATTATTTGAATTACATAAAATTAATTAAGTAGAAAGCTAATAATGCGTAAATATTAAAAAAGAACGAAAAAAAAAATTAAATTGTATAAATTATATTAAAAATATTTCTTTTATTTTTGTTTTAATATTAATTTTAACAGAATGTCGAGTAGAAAAGAAATTGGTATACAATTGAGTGAATTAGTAGTAAATTATCGGATAAGAGGTGAACGTTTTCCTTCTATAGCTAAAAAATTTGAAATATCAAAAACTACAGGCTATTGAAAAAATTTGTGTTACATTATTATACAATAAAATATATTTTTTTTTATTCTTATTTAATATTCACACATTACTTGCTTTTTGCTAAATTAATTTTATTTATACATAATTCAAATAATTTAAAAAAAAAGTAATTATGTTAATAAAAACTATGTTTTTTATACGCATCCTTTTAATTTGGTCACTAACTGTACAAATAATACGATTGACAACACATAAACAAAATTTCAACTTCAAATGTCAAAGATAACCAAAGTAAAAAGATAACTAAACTAAAAAGCAGTGTGTAATGCAATTAATGCAATTGGTTTCAAATTAGTTACAAACTAAACGGTTTAGTTAACCAATTATACATATGTGTCTATAGCATAACCAAAATATGCCAAAATCAAATGTTTGATTCAACATCACAAAAATGTTTTCTATCAATATACTAAAAAAACGAGTATTTTTTAAAACTAAAAATTTTTTCCGTCATGTTTCAAATTTCAAATGTTTTTCCTGTAACAACGTTATGAATGTCAAATGTCAACAACTATATTTTTTGAAATGAAATATCGGCGCACAATTACAGAGCTTTAGATTCAAAATTTGAAAATTTTTAAACAACCACCTCAGATTCATTTCAGTCTTAAAACTTTCATTGATAAGAAATAAGAAACATTATTTTAAAATTTCTGAGTTTTAATTCTCATATTTAGATTTGCACTGTAAAAACTCATGTACTCAGCACTTAACATAGTAAATGAAAGTAATTTGAAGTCAACTGAACCAGATGGACTCACTAAGACTATAGACACACCAAGATATTTAACTAAACCGTTTAGTTTGTAACTAATTCGAAACCAATTTCATGACACACTGCTTTTTAATTTAGTTATCTTTTTACTTTGGTTATCTTTGACATTTGAAGTTGAAATTTTGTTTATATGTTTTCAATTGTATTATTTGTACAGTTAGTGACTAAATTAAGAGGACACGTATAAAAAACATAGTTTTTATATACTATTTCAGACTTTCAGAATTCGGTTAAGTTAACAGAGTTTCTAAAACTCAGTTATCTTGTTAACCAAGTTCGAACTCAGTTATCTTTGACGTTTGTGCTATTTATTTTGTTTTTTATATTATATTTAAACAAACTGTCAAAACAAATTTCAGCTAACACGCTGACTAGATGAAAAATAATTATTGTTCATCTCGACAGGTGTCGTATGAAAACATAAACTACTGCACTTCAATTTAAATGTGTCACCCATACCAGGTTATCGATAAACCATTTGAGATAACCATGGTTTATCTCTGCAGTGTGTCAATAGTATTACTCGATTTATCGTGGTTATCTCAGTTAACCAATTTACGAGTTGGTTACCAATTTGGTGTGTCTAGGACCTAATTAACTTTAACTGACTATAATAAAATTAGCTGCTCCATAATGTGCTTACATATTTTTGTTTCTAAAGTTTCGTTGTGTAAGTAACTTTAAAACGAAACAGTGATCTCCTCTTCGATATACTTTTACTTTTTAGTCATCAGTTCGTCTTAATGATTTTTAAAAGTTCCTAGGAATAAAAAAAGTAATAAAAAGTGGGATAAAATTGACCACAAAGTGCATGCGTAATAAATTAAATGCGATGTGTTTTTTTTAAGAGTATAAAATTTAATTTTTCTTTATTTTTCATTATTACATTTTTATTTTAATAATTTTAATTTTACATTTTATTTTATATTTTTTTTGTTTATCCAATTTGTTTTTTTTTTCTTGTTTTAAAATTAATTTGTCTCGAATTTGTGATTTACATTATACAATCGATTAGAAAAAAAAACGAAAAAAAATAATATAAAATACTTTAATATATATAAATATTATATTCTTTTTTAAATACATAATGTCTTTTGAAATTTTTTGTTTTGTTTTTAATTTATATAAAAATTTGATTATAATATGACAAAAGAAAACAAATACACTACATAATTATTATTAATGTGTACTTGTAACACGTAACATAGTAAATCTTAAACGAAATTTTCTCTTATAATTTATTTTTTATTTTGTTCACTTTCACATTTTCTTTTCAATAACGAAATGTTTTATTTAAAAAAGAAAAGAAAACTAATATGAATTAAAATTTAATTTTTATAATTTTTGTTTTTATACAATTTTTGTTTAAAAGATTTTTTCATTTCAATTTGTTCGAATGAATATGAAATTATAATTTTTTAATATTTTTTTTTGCTATTCGCTCTAAAATTATATGTTTATCTTATATGTAACTAACTAATTAATTATTCAAAAAAAAAAAAAGTTGTTTAAATTTAAACTATAATGATCGAAAAAAAAAATACATTTTTATAATATTTATTTAGATATACGTAAGTATAGGTATAAACATGAATAGAATAGAATAAAATAAAATAATTGCTTTTGAGTCTCTTAAAAAAATTTTTTTCTCTAAATTATTCTAATTTTTTGTTGTTGTGTTCTTGTTTTTAATTCTATAAATTTGTATTATCTATATAATGTATGAATGTATATTATATTTATATATGTTATCTATTATATGGTAAAATATAATTACCAAAACAATATTGATAGAATAATCACTATAATATACGCGATAATAATAATAATAATATTAATAACGTATGTATATGTATATAATATTGTAGTGTGTAAATAATAATAATAATAATAATCAATCAATTAATCATTTAATAGTACATACGTATAATAGAAAAAAAATTTGTCTTTTTTTTCTCAATTAAATTAAAAAAATATATAATTTTTTTTTATCAACTTAAGAACTATAATCACTACTTTCTTATATTTTATTTATCTAAAATGTTATATCAATAGAAATATCGAAAAAAAAAAAAAAAAAAACAAAGAATAATTAAAAATTTAAAAGGAAACGATTAAAATACAAATTATTCTACTTAAAATCTAATTTTTTTTTTCAATTTTACATAGAATTTGTCTTTTTCTTTTTGGGCCAAATTATTTTTTTTTCAATTCTAGAGAAATAAGACAGAAAAAAAAATAAAATATTTTTATTTATAATTAAATCCTGTTTCACAGCGACGCTATCGTTTCCATAGTTGAGTTGTTATATTTGAAAGTGGAATAAGTCAATTTTAAAAAAAAAATTTTTAAAACGGTAATTTGATAAATATAATATATATTTTATCTTCCTAAAATTACCGTTTTAAAGTTTTTTTTTTTTAAAAAATAGAATTATTTCTCTTTTAAATATAACAGCTCAATTCTTACAGAGTAGAGTAAATGAGTTTAAAAGAGCAGTTACAACATTGTAGAAAAAAGTAGTACAAGGGTGCTCATTCAAAGAAAATTTTATATAGGCCAAGTTTTACAAAACGGACAAAATCTTCCAAAATCAGAGGCATCATATATTTTGTAAATAAACTGCTTATAAAATAAATGTTTTAGTAATTTTTATTATATTATTATTTTTGTTTCCATACTGTTTATTCGAAATTTAGAAATGAAAAAATATCAAAAAACTTAAAAAAAAAAGACAAAAACAATCCAAAAAGAAAAAGAAGAAGTACGGTACTATGAACAGCCAAAAAGTAGTACAAAACTACTATGGTAGTACAAACGATATAGCACTAATCTTGCATCTTTTATCGCTCAAACCGCATCAGTGTAAAACAGTCTTTATTGTTTTGATACACATATTTCATAAGATATGTAGATAAGATAATATATGGTGTATGTATGTTTTTTATTATAAATAATGTTATGCATTATTTTCTGTATTTTTATACGTAATGTTTAATACACAAAATTGTATATAAAATTTTATTTTTAGATAAAAAAAAATTGTGCAAAATTGATGAAGATTTTGCATAATAAATTCTTACATAATTTTATTTATTTTTATATTGTAATATTGGTATATTTAATGTTATTATATGATGTATGTATATACTATATAGAACTCTCTTTATACTTTTGCACTCTCATAAGAATATTATTTTTTATACTGCACAATTTATTGACATACATTTCATTGGATGCATGCATATGTGAATTTATAAATCTTAAAAACAAAAAAATCAAATTAAATTTCTTAAAATAAAAACCAAGAATAAAAACCAAGAAAAAAATTTATTTCATTTTCCTTTTTTTTTTTTTTGAATTCAAAAGTATATAAACGCGCTTAATTAATGATCACAACTCTCTTAAATATTAATAAAAAATTATGTATTTTTTTTTCCTTTATTATATTAATATCTATTATATGAATGTATATGTATGTATGTATACGTTTTTACTCGCATCAATATTATGTATGTAATATACTAAATTGAATTTTATTTTCTATGTTTTAATCCTATTTATATGAAAATACATATGTATATGTATAATATATTTTGTTTTTTTTTTTTTGTTTGTTTGTTTTTTTAATACCATATAATATATTTAATTAATTATTCATAATATGTATTTATTAATATGTATAGTTGTTATATAATGACATTTTAATATTAAAAAAAAAAAAAAAATAAAAAAATTTAAAAAAAAATACTATACGTAAATTATAATGCACGAAGAAGATTACTATATTATTTTATAGATTTTAATTATTTTTCGAAATTTTATATACGATATTTCACAGGCGTTAAGGACAAATAATAAATATATAAATTGTGATTTATACGATTTTAATTATCTGTTATATCGCAATCATATTTATATGCATCATTAACATAGTGTATTCTGTTTTTTATGTGTTATTGTTATGTGTATATGGGGAGCGTGTATATGTATGCAGGTTGTTTATGATGTAATAATTGATTTTTTAATCGTCATTTGAAAATTTGATACGATATATTTAAGAAAATAATGAGTAATATCCTTCAAAATTAATACATTTTTTTAAAGATAAAATATAGATTACATATCCAGTATCCAGTTGACTTAAATTGCATAAATTAAATTCGCACACCTAAAACAGTACTATAAAAAAAAGTATTGGAATTTTGAAATTCGGACGCAGTCAATATAAAATAATATTGGCCGTTTTCAAAGCTGCAAACTCACGGCAAGCTTGTGTTTTCGTGATGTTCATTGATTCGGCTTACAAATAATGTAAGCCAAATATAAATTTATTGAAGCTTAGTCTTATGGTCGTAATTTCAATTAAAATTTGCAAGATTCATGCTCGTTTTTCTCATCTTGCTGCTAGCTCTTTGACTTGAAATCAAGTTGACGAAGTCAAGATTGCATCTTTAAAAATAGCCATTACTTACATGATATCTCAGTTGTAAAGAAAAATTTATCCTTAAAATTATTTTTTAATTATTTTATCTTTTATATTAATTATTTTTTTTTTGTTTTATTTTATTACAAAAAGGAAGACATGTGAATCTGTGTACACAAAGTATTTAAGCGTAATTGTCGGTGTGAAATAAAATTTTATAATATTTGCCGTAATAATTTCCATTCATGCATATTTGCATTGAAAAAATTATGTATTCCACCATTGACTTCCTATTATATTCTTTGAAATTTCTTCATATGAAATTTGGATAATCGAATGTGATTACGAAGTTTGTAGCTGATTTTATTCAATATAACTGCATTTTAAAAATAGAAAAAATATATTTGGATTGCAATGAAAATCATGCGTTCATGCGCTTTATTCGATAATGTAAGTACATATACATATATATATTTTTACACATGCAAAGAATGCTTTGCAATTTTTCGAAATTAATTTGTGCAGTGATAAAGGAATGGAAATGATAAATTGCTGAACTACATCAGACAAACAAAATAAATAATGAAAAAAGACACTATGTACATATTGTGGTTTCTGGTAAATTTGATGAAAATTTAAAACTACTAACATGGTGTATATAAAATGATGTTCACACTTTTATACTTTTTCCAAATACATATAGGTATGAATGTTTGTGCAAATATTCATGAGTAAAGAAAAAATGAAAATTAATCAATTTTTTTAAATTACATACATACTCGTATTTGCATATAAATACCTTTTATGGTTTTTCCTTTAAATTGACATACAGTTGAACAGAAAACTATAAAAATGTTACTGATAATGCCTGAAAAAAAGTTTATAGAAAAAAAAAAGATTTATTAATAACAGATGTGTTGACTGTTGGAAATTTTTATGTGTACGCATGTACATGTGTGAATATTTTGTAAATTTAAGATGTAACGGATATTTGATAATAATCAGTGATCGATTTCAGTCAGTCATTTTGTCTATTTTTAATATGGCAGAAAGTATAAGTCTCTTTCCTTGAAACTTTTTGTTCAATTTGTTGATTAGTTCAAATTTGTAAGACAAAAAGTTTTATTATGCCTTTAAGTTTTTAGTTTTGAAACATTCTGTAAATAATTTCAATTTTCAACGTTTAGTGGAAGAATAGGCTATAAATCTGACTACTAAAAAAAGTGAGCCTTTTGAAAAATGTTCTTGTTTCCTTTTTACAGGGTGTCAAAGTTTTTAAAATTGCAATTTTTCGATCTCCGCAAATGCATCACGTACTGCAGACACCGATTGATCAAATTTTTTGAAATTTTGAGTATGGATTGCCTGGGGATATTGTGTTCCTTAAATGGAATACATTTTTTTAATTTTTGGTCCTGAAATTTAGTTATAGCTCTTGAAAAAGAAGAGTATATTTTTATTGAAAAATCCTTCAACTTTGACTTCTTAAAACTTAGACTTTTCTGATGCTTTTACAACAAAAATTATAAGTGTTTAACTTTTATAAAATTCTATTGTAAAATCCTTGTTGTTTTCGAAATTTTTCATAACTAGATCACTATTGTTATAAGAACATCTTATCAGACACCTTAAAAGACGATTCAAAATAACGATACAGAAATTCGAATTTATCGTATGTTCAGAAAATTAAAGGACACGAACTGGGTGGGAATTGATAACCTCGCGGTATATATCCAGTATACGATCAAATAACTATCCGTTTCATCATTAATGTGTGCACGTGCAAATGAAACAAATAAAATTAACACTCACTTTTTAAACACAGCATTTACAATTTGTCAACTCCACACACAAGATCTCGGATTAATGTTTTCTTATAAAACCTGAACAAAAGTAGAAAAATGAAATTATTCAAAATTTTCTGAGTTCTTTTTCCTCATTATTTATTTACATTTGTTTTGTACATTTTTTTTTTGCTTGTAATTTATGTCGATTTCCAATCATCGATTTTATCAGAAAAAATAAAAAAATAATTACTTGTCAATATTGATATATAATTTTTCAATAGATATTTTGAATTGTGATTTCTTGGCACATTATCAAAGTATAGCAGCATTGTACGCGTGTCATTTTTAATTTAATTTATGGAAAAAAAAACTTGGGTTTTCTATTTATTTATTAGTTATTTACTTTATGATTTGTATATTTGTATGTCTTTATAATAAATTGAAATTGAAATAACTTAATCAATCGTTGAGTTTTTTTTTTTTTTTTTTGTAAAGATACTTGTACATAATGTTACATTTATAACAAAAAAAATGTATGTATGTACATTGATCTGATTGCAAAATGACTAAAGAAATGATGATAAAAATTCGATGAAGAAAATGTATAAATTTTCGTATGTTTCATGGAAAATTATATTTTTATTTATTTTTATTTTAATGACAAATTTTTATATTTTATGCACAAATTACTTGCAGTTTATTGATGTATGAAAAAATGAAAATTATTTTCAAAAATAAAAATGAAATAGACAAATGAATCTTCTTCTTCTTCTTCAATACTACTTTATTTAATTGGCTTTTTGTTTTTAAGAAAAATGCATACTAATGAATTTGTCGTCTTTAAAAGCTTTGTACCCAATAATTTCTATAACACTTAACAGCCGTATTTCTATTTGTGTAGTTGACAAAAATTATATATGACTCTTTGTTTATCACAGTACACGCATAACCCCAAACCTACAATGCATGGTGAATTAAGAAAAATACAAAAATTACATGGCAGTTAAAACATTTATATGTTGCAATAAATACTTTAATTGTAATTTATTTAAATCGTTTTAATCGTAAATTTTTGCGATTTTCTGAGCACTCGCATTAAAAGTTTTGTATTGAAATCGTTTGAATTGAAAATATTTACATAAAGTCGTACAATAAAGGTATTTTATAATGATAAATGAAATTTACTTATATGTATGATTCAAGCTAGTAGTACAAGTACAATATAATTTTTTTTATTATTACATGTAATAGCTGAAACATGTGCGGGCATATTAATCGAATAATTAAATTTAATTTGAAAATTTTTGTTTTTAAATTAATTTCATTGTGTGCTCATTTTTGTTTTAATATTTTCACATTTTCACATATTTCTAAACTTGAATAGAAAATTTTAATTCAAAAAAATTGTGTTTTCCAACGTTTCTTTATATTTTTTGTTAAATGAAATTAATAATTTTATTATTTTCACGGATATTATTATGAGATACAATAAGGAAAAATTGTTTTGTTCGTGGTCGAAATTAATCAAAATTATTATTTATCGTCAGTCAGTTAAATTGCATCTGTTTTGATTTGTAAAATTTGAATTTACACGCTCATACACTATAGCATGTATGTAGTTTGAAAAAAAAAAAAAATAAAAATGCCACATAATGTCCTTGTTTTATTTTGATTTATAATTTTTTTTTTATAACAATACCCAAAATAAAAGTAAGTTTGAAATTTATTTATTTTATTCTAAAATAATAGTGGCGGGCAGGGCGGGTCAGTAACACATAAATTTGTAATGACTAAAAATAAATTATAATCATTATCAATTTTTCCATTTACTAATTAACAAATAAAACTGACAAAGGTCAGTAAAGTTTACTACATATATACTCGCTATCGTTTAGTATCTGAATCTGAATCTATAATATCTATATAGATATAGAACGATAAATCGAAGTAGATGAAGATGTAGCTAAGTATTTATGAATATGTACTAAAATTTTTCTTATCTTCAATTTTTCTTATTTGTTCATTATATGTACTTGTACAATATTTTATATAATGTGAGTATATTTAGATTTCGAATTGAATTTAGAAAGCGAATTGAATGAAATAAATTGAATTAAGTAGGTATATATTTAAAAAATTTTGTAAATTTCCAATTCTTTGCACTCTTCAGAGAGTTATAAATAAATTTCAATGTAAATTTAAATATTAGGAGAGATATACACTCTGCTCCATTTGATTATGATTATTATTTTATTATTAGTCATTGATTTTTTTAAAGTTATTTTCTTAAATTCTTAGAATTTTGTGAGGCATTAAGTATTATTTTTATAATCCCAGTTGAAGTCACTGGATTGAATGGATTGATAAAGGACAATCTGTTGACAAAATTTCAAGAGGATCGGGAGCAAAAACATTTTTGTAACTCCAGCCAATAATTATCGAAAATATGGTAGTGTCATTTATGTGTAGCAAGCATTACTTAATTGCAATCTTTTCTAAAAACTTTATGAATAATGTGTGTTTTACTCTATTTTAGCAGGAGGCAGTTTTTATTTTTTTTTTTTTTTTTTTTTTAACAAGTGAATGACGAAACATAAAATTATCTCTGTTTATGCGATAAAGTGGTTTATCATAAATGAACGAACGAACATATTTTTTATTTTTAAAATTGTGTTAAGATAGAAATGTTTATTTATTTTATTTGCATAGTCATCTTATGTTCAACAGATGATAAAATAAAATTTATATATACAATTACATACTCATATTTATATTTTAAATATTCGATCGTTTGTTTCTGTTCTGATTCATATTTCGATTTCTTTATTTATACGAGATTGTTTTCATTTCATTATGCATTTTTTGCTGATATTCTTCTCAAATTTTACTCGTAATTTAGATAATTTATTTTTATTTTGTGATGTAGAAATTATCACAATACGAACACATGTATATGCATTTTTATCATTAGTATTTTCATTAACATGGGACATTATATATGGATATTGAGCTTAATCAGATTTTTCTAAGAAATTTTTTTATATCTACTCGTACATGTTTTTTTCGAAATTCAAATCTGTCCATATAAATTGTTCAATTTATGCAAAATTATTCTCTATCTTAAGATTCAATTCTATGATTTTTCTTTCAAAAATTATTAAACTGATTAAACTATTAAAAAATACCCATATGTGAGATTGATACTAAAAAAAATTTTTGCATTTATAAAAGTGATCACATAATAATTAATCATAATATGTATAATGTATCATAATGTAAAAATGTTATGCAATGCGAAAATGTTGAAGTATGTGTACGTACTCACTCTATATGTATTCATACACTTTTGTCAAATCTCAAATAATTTATTTCTCCACAAAAACAACAATGTTTTTTCTATACTCAAATTAAAAAAAAAAGCTTGGAAATACGAAAAAGCTTATATGAACAAAAATTAGAAGAAAAAAAACGAAGACAAGCAAAAAAGCGAAAAACAAAAAAAAAAAAAAAACAACCAGAAACAAAATCATATAGAAGAAACTTGTAACCTGTTACAATACATATTTGAACCTAATTAGCAAATCTATTATAAAATTTATGAATGTATCAACAATAATTATAAACGATATATACATACATGTGCTATACCTTTACCTAGTACCATGTACGTGTGTTCGTATTAACATGTAGATATTATACGACGATTATGTACCATTAACTGTATACGATACGATCCATATATTTAAAAAAAAATCCTTTGATTATGTGATTTGAAAATTCTGGGGGGATATTGAAAATGTTTGCTGGTATGTATTCAATTTTTTTTTCTTTTACATACAGATGAAAACAATTTTTATACCTTAATGAGTTCGATCAGCTACAATGTTTCGGTATATGTTTTTTAGTTTTTATTAAATCACATTTTTTTATCATTTCATTATTACTGGGCTGAAAAATTTTATTTATTAAAGTTAAAGTGCAATATAGAAACTGCAAAAAAAAAAAAAAAAAAAAAATACTTGTTTACACATACAGAAGTTAACATTCATGTACGGCTACTTTCCCAAAATGCAACGTAAACACCCCGTCGTATTTTTACAAAAATTAAAATTTAACAAACATAACACAGTGAAAATGTGCTTGTTTCTATTTCATTTCTGTAATGTACTGATATTTAACTACGTATACTACACGGTAGTCAAATGTCAACCTGTATTCGCTGCACCAATAATGTTTAAAATTTTTGAAGACACCCTACTTTAACGTTTTCATTTTTTTTTTTTGTTTAAGATTGCAACTTTTATTTTATTAAATTTGTCACTGATTGCAATCGAAAAAAATGAAATCATCTATCATCAAATATCATGCAATAATGATATACGATATCACTTCATTTGATTGTATTGTATTTTGTATATTAATTGTGTTTTGTTATCTAATATATATTTTTTTTTTGTTTAAATAATGTATCTGCAGCTCATATCAAATATCAGATGACTGACTATACACACTTGTCTGCATATAATGTGTTCATATATGTATGTATTTTGTATATAAATAAAAAATATGAAAATATATACATTTATACATGTATGTGCATTAATGTTCGTATATATTCGAATTAAAAATAAAAATTGAAAATAAAAAAAAAAAAACAAACAAAATAAAACAATACGACGTCGTGGTGACCAAAAAAAATAAAAAAATAAAATTATTAATGTTGATTATGTAATTTAATTAAAAATTTAATTTAATTGAATTTTAATATTATTTTTTTTTTATATTTTATAATATTTATTTATTTTTTAATTTATATATATTTTTTTCTACTATACATTATAAATATCATATAATATGGCAGGCAATTACAATTAAATAATGATGAATGAAAGAAAAATAATATAAAATAAAATGTATTTAAAATTTTTGTCATTTTATTTTTGTAAATTTTCTCTCGTCATTTTTTATATAGTTTTATGTATGTGTATGCAATGTGTATTCTTCTTATGTATTTTTTTCACTTATTGCTATTAACTATCAATGTGTATAGTATGTATTTTCTTTTCTTCGTGTGTGCATTTTGCAATTTAATTCATTTCACTTTTTACTTTTATGTCAATTAATAAAATTTTTAATTTTCACAATGTATAAAAATGTAATGTATAATTTTTTTTTATTTATTATGTAATTTATAAATTGTACGTATAGTTAGATATTTTTTTTATGTAAATACTCTTTTAAATACATGCATGAACTGTTTGATATATGAGTAAAATATAGTCCTAAATTTTCAAGTATTTTTTGATTACGAATGAATTTTACTACTACTACTACTACTACTACTACTACTATTACTCCATGGTAAACATCAGATAACATAAAATACAATCGAATTTTGGATATAAGTTTTGAATTTAAAGAATTCAAATAGTTAAAATCCTTTTGAGAAACTAGCAAATTTTGTATAATTTCACTATAAGTATGCTGATATTAGTGATATTAACCTTTAGTAATGCTGAAGTAGGACGGCTGTTTAGCCTAATTAAAAATATGGAATTGGAAAATGAAGAATTAGAACTTTTAATTAAAAAAAAATACACTTAATTACACATAAATAACGTTATAAAATCCATAATATTGATTGTTTGTTTCTTTATAAAAATTATATCTAGCATAATTTATTTTCAGCTTGCATACAATTTAGCATTAATTAGACCTTAAAGTTCTGGCAACTTTCCTGTATTATTATTTACTATGTTATATACTTTAGAACTCTGTCTGTCTGTCTGTCTTCCCAAATAATTATTGTACGAAATTTCCATAATATGAATATTCTTCTGCGGTATTACAGACCTCAAAAGGTCCTTAGCCTCTTGGATGTCAGCCAGTCTCTGATGTTTAACTTGTGGATATCTTCTCTAACTGCATCCCACCATCCCTATTTCTGGGGCTTTCATTTGGACGCATGCCATTTACATTCCCTATAGTAAGATTAAAATTTATAATATTTTATGGAAATTCCATATACAATAACTGTTGGGAATTCATAGAAAGTATAAGGTTTACAGGATAAGTAAATAAATGCATTTTTATTTTCAGAATTCATTTTTGTAGTCTAAATAATTTATGAAAATTTATGACTGTTTACATTCATTTTTCGGTATAAGGAGTGCATGTATTTATATGTATATTCTGAGTATACTGATTCGTATGTATTACATATTTATTGTAATGTATATACGTAATAGTATAGTTTTGTGCAAATATCAACGAGTATAATAATTATTTTTACATTTTTTTTTTTTTGTAATCTTTATATTAAAACAATTTTCAATTTTTGCGAGTAATTTTATTTTGTATTCATTTCATATTATGTATACTTTCTTTATACATAGTCTGTTTTACATATTTCTCTGCTTCTTAAACTCATACTACATACGAATCTAATGAAATTAATACATACACATGTATGTAATTTCATATTGCATATTGATTACTTAATAAAATGTATAAAGTAGTTTTATTATATTTATTTTAATTCATATAATATAGTGGTATAATATACGTACAAAATATATATATAATTATGTACGTGTATATAGTTTTATAGGTATATTATTATTGCTAATATATATTTGTATATATATGTATATGTATATAAATATCAAAAAATAATCAATATTCGTCTTTTTATTATAAAAATTTGTTTCCTTAATTACATAATTATAGGTATAATATATCAATATACATATATATTTGTTATTTTTTTGTTTGTGCTTTTATTGTTCATAAATGTCTATATTATTATTTTCTTAAATAATTACTGTCATTATTTTCATTATTATTATTAATATTATTTTATATTCATTTTTATCTATATTTTTTCATTTATTTATTTATCTCATTTTCTTTTTTCTTAAATATTTTTTTATTTTAAATTTTCTTTCTATCAAATTCTGTATTAAATTTCTGATTTGTGGTGTGATTATTATTGAATCTTTATTTTTTGTTTTTATTTTTTTTTTTCTTTTCTCATTTTACATTTATTTAGAATTCATTATTACATTTTTGTATATTTTATTTATTTGTAAAATTATATTTATTCTAAAATTATTAATAATATTTAATAGAAAAAAAAAGGAATGATATTGATTGCGTTTTATAATATTTATAATTCATTTCATTTTGTTTGAATTTTTTAATTTTGTTTATTTGTTTTTCATGCAAAATGCAAATACGCAAAAATACTTTTGTAAAAATTTCTCAAAAAGAAATGAAGTCTTTTCGTTTTATTTTGTTGTTTTTGTTTGATTTAATTTTATTTATTTTAGCTTGATTGCGTTTATATATTTTTTCATTTTTCTTGTAAAATTTCTTCTATAAAAAATTACACATTATATCCATAATGTTTGTGATCGAAATATGCAAACATACAATTTCGAATTAATTCTACATATTATGGTAATTCTTTGTTGATACATATGTAAATGTATGGTTTTGTTTATTTTATGTGTATTTTCTATCTTTCTTTTTTTTCATAAGAAAATAATTCTGTTCAGAAAAAAAAAATGTCTTTTTAATATTAAATAGGTATTCATTATATATACGTGTGTATGTAGATAGTCTCAAAATATTTTATTGGTAATTTTCTTTCTATTTTTTTATTTTTATTTAGTGTATATTTTGTTTCATTTAAATACACGACAATATAATTTATTTAGAAGACATACCCATACATAAATATGAACATAAATATATAATAATTACGTATGAATGTGTGTATTTAGTATAAATATTTAAACATTTTTTTTCTAAAATAAAAATTAGATATTTACGATTTGTGTGTGTGTGGTGTGATTAATCGAAATTGCACTTTAGTTTAATATGTTTAAAAATACTTTTATTTTGTTTTGTTTTTTTAATATATTTTTTTTTACTTTACATTATTTAGTAATTCGTATTCTGTTTTAGTTTAGTTTCTTTCGTTTTTTTTTCGTTTTTTTTTTTTTTTTTTTTTTTTTTAATTTAAATTTAAGGCAGTCAAAATTTCAAAAATATTACTTAATATGAATCAAAATCGAAATAAGTAGTATAGAACCAAAATATAAAAAAAAAAAAAAATTAGAACTAATATTCATATACATACAATTGAAATCCATATAAAATCTTCACCAATATACGTATAATAAAGGATATTCAAACATTCGCCTTTTAAATATCCTTTAAAAGTATCTAATGTATAATATCATAATATATGAATGAATATACAACATACATACCTAATATGATTAGTTTTTTGTAATTTTTATTTCAATATCAAACACGCACATAATGTTTATGATGTACATTATGTAATGTAAATACATATGTATACTTATATGCACTTTTGTTGTATAAAATATATAACGTGCAGTGCGAAGCGAACGTCTAGACATTTTTATACCAGTTTTAGAAATTTATAATCCATAATGTACATATGTGTATGATGGCATATATGAAGGCGGATATATACTACATATACATATACACATTACTGTTATCGATGAAAGAGTAATAAATATTCTTGGAGAAAAAAAAAAGCAAATATATATCAGGATGTTACTCTTACTAGACAAAAATAGAACTACAACAAACAAAGTAGAAAAGAGGAAAAGAAAAATGATTTTAATATGTTGTCCTGTCAACTTGTTATAAAATTAAGGATAAATAAATAAATGTATCAATGCACTTGTATATTTATATAATAAATTCGTAAACCAGTTTTTGTATTTTATCTTTTTTTTTTTTTAGAAAAAAGGACAAAATACAATCACATAAGGGAAAAAATGTGTAAAAAATATATTTTATAATACTGATTTGGTTTAATTTCAATACAATTATACACGATACTGTTACTATACTCGTATATGTATGGAGGCTTATTATTAGCTATGGGATAAGTGGATAAGTGATCAAACTTACATTAATACACAATTTCATTTCATTAAAACTGTAGGGATGTACATGCAATAGAAAAATTTAATTGAAAATTCAAATAAGAAGAATCAGAAAATCAGATTATAACTGCAGATTGTAGAATACAATTACTCTCAAACTATCGCATATTACTTTATTTATTAATGAATGTTTGAATTTTTCCTTCATTGACGAAATATGTGTATAGATACATCATACATGCGAATGTATTTTGTATCTAACCCCCATTGCCACTATTAATGTGTACAATTTTTATATATGTAAATACAAAACATGCATGTGTATGTATACATTCCTTAAAAAGGCGATATATAAAATTTATACAGATGTGTTATAGCAAAGGGTGACAATAAAATTTTTTAGAAATTTCGAATGTATGCGCACAGACATATAGAAAATATGTACAAAACATCTGCTTTTTTATACTCTTTAGGCTTCTGTAAAATTGTGATATAAATTATCATTATTTTTTTTCTGGAAGAATGTTTTTTTTTTTTTTTTTTTTTTGACTTGAAAACAGGACATTGGGAATCCTTCCAATAGTTTGAAATTTTTGTTTTTTTGAAGGGATGGAATATACATAGATATATTTTGAATGTAATTTTAGTGAATAAAATGCGTAATGCAATGCTTGGTAATGCGTAATATATCATATACTAGGCACTTATAGGTGAGTTTTCTTTTTCATAATATTTTTCAATTTTCATTTTATTTTTTTGCGTTTTTCTTTTCCTTTTACAGCAAATAATTCCTACATTGATTGATGATTCAACTTCTAATTAGATTATTGAATTTGAGTAGGTAATCCAAAAATTGAAAAAAAAAAATTATTTAGAATTTAAAGAGAATCACATATTTTTGTTGTTCTGACTACATATTATGTTAAAACGAGAAAAATTCATTTTATTTGTTATGTTTTGGTTTGTTTTTTTTTCAAAATAAATCTATATGAAAAATTATATTGTATGGAATTTTATGATAAAGGCAAACGTACAAATTGTTTTGCCATTTAAATAAATGTGTATATATGTAGGTATCGTTGTTACATTGATAAGTATATACATATATGTGTAGTTTCCTTTTTAAGTAAGTTTAAGTCAAAAAAACAAAATAAATAAATAAAAATGAAAACAAATATAAACATCAAAAATAAAACACGCACGTTTTTAAGTTCAAGAGAGAGGAATAAAAAAACGAACAAATAAATACGATAAAAATTATGAATGTATTTTAATGTTGATGTTATTTAATGTTCATTACAGCATAATATATCTTCTTTTTTTTTGTTGTTTTTTTGTACATAAAAGAAGATAGTACATATAACGTACGTTTACGTATACATGCATTCCGTATTTTATACATATATTCGTCTTACACATATTTTACATATTTTGTTTCATATAACATATACGAAAAAAAAACATATAGGTATATACAAACAAAATTGTTGAATGCATAACACAGAAAATAGGGAATCAGACTATCAGACTTAATATAAAGTTCACTGATGTTATGCATGCATATAATGTGTGTACTACAAGAAAAAGTAACATTAATGAAACATTATTTTTTTATATAGTATATTTTAATGTACGTACACGTACATATATGTATGTGTGCTACTTATAGATAGTATAAATATCTATATAATAATAATAATATATGCATTTATAAAATTCATATGTTTAAAATATTTATAATGAATGTAGATGTAGGTATGTACCTACATACATAAAATATAAAATATTCAACTACTCTATATTATGTACAAATCACATATTTCTTGCATATGAAAATGTGAATTATTTCCAAAAGAAATATGGCAACATCTCATATCCAACTTATCTTTTAATGAAATGTATCTTTTATAATAGTAATGTACAATTTTGTTGATGTTATTTTACTTTTTGTTTTGTTTTGTATATACATAATTGTATTTTCTCTGCATTATAAATGTATATATGTAATGTACATATATTATTTTATCTATATACTTCATCATGTATGTATTTTTCAAGACCATGTACATAAAATAATGTTTGGAGAATGAAAATAAATAAATAAATAAAAGTACAAATACCAAAAATTTTCTTTCCCTTCATATTTGTTCATATCTCATCTATATTTTTTTGGTCTTGTAAAATGTTCTTGTAAAATGTTGTAACATTTTTTTTCTCGGTTGATTGACTTTTTGAATAAGGAACAATTTCAAAAAAAAAAAAAAAAAAATGTTAGGCGAGGTCTATTAAGTAACGAGTGAATGATAAAATTAATGAAAATTCGAGTAGTACATACATGATAGTCTGTCTGGGTTTTTAATTTTATCGTTTTTTTCAATATTTGTTTTTTTCGTTCGTTTAGTACATAACATCTGATTTTCTAATTCTTATCATTTTATATTTCGAAATAGTATAGACTGAATAATGTAAAAATAATGTATGAAAAAGTACATACAATGCATATATATATATTAAAACACGAAAAAGAATAGAAGTTCCCAGCTCAGGAATCAGCTTTTGCTGTTTAGAGTTGGGGCTTTAGGAATTATAATATACAGTTAAAAATCAAAGAATGAATTTTATTTATTGGTTATGTATAAGATTGTAAACTAAGTAATAATGTAATGAAATAGTAATGAGTAATGAGTAATAAAAAAAAAATAAATAAATAAATAAATTTTTGGTGCACGTCTGTTGTGTTGTTAAAAAAGAAAAAAATTTAAATGTTTTCTAATATTAGATTTAATTTTGTTCTATAGTCATATCTATGACTCATTTTTTTTTTTTTTAAATAGAAATAGAAAAATAAAGAATCCGGATAGATTTAAAGCAGAACTCGAAAGTTACTTTATATCTTTACATCAATTGGTTCAAGTGAATTTGAATTTTTCGTTTTTATTTACTGTAGATCACTGGTATAAAATGAAAGGACGTCGTCTGAGATCCCGAAATTTTTTATTTATTAAATAATTTTGATATTCGCGAATTTTAAATTTTTTTTATCACAGATATTTATGGTATATATGCATGTATGTAGGTTTTTTCGAAATGGTTTCCAGGCATATTTTTAGTTACCTATTTTGTAATTTTATAAAAAAAATATTTTCAAAAAAAAAAAAACGCTATTATAATTACTTATCTTTTGATTGCGACTAACATTGGTGAAGATTTTTTACAATTTTTGTTTTTTTTTTTTGTTACAATTTCTTTTGATGATTTCTGGCATAATTTTGAATGTACAATAATTTCGTTTTTAAAATGATTTTAACTAATTTATAATCTTTTACATATTTCATTTTATTTTTGTTTGTTTTTAAATTAAATTTTATTTGTTCCTAACAAAAATGCCTGTATTCTATTAATCAAACAGTTTCTTTACCTTCTAATTTGGCAGCTAGATCAGATATGATTTCTTTATAAATTAATGGATCGATATTTTTACCCAGCTGATATAATACAAACCAATCACCAATTTGACATTTATTAGATATATTTTTAATATCATTATATGATGATAATCTTGATCTGGCTCTCAATAATAATAGTCGTACTTTTGGTCCCATAATAACAGCAAAACGATATATTAATGATATTCCGGACATAATACTTAATATGATAAACCAAAACCATAAGAATACATAAATTTTTTCATTTACAATATTTAATGGTAATACGCATAAACCATCGAATGTTTGCACAGAACCAGATGGACCATATTTATGGAATGTACATTTAGTTACTTTTGGAAATACTCTTGCCATTGGATCGATACGTTCATCCGGTTCCATTTCAGTAAACTTCAATACATCACTGCCGTATGTCGAAAATTCACCATCCAAAAAGAAATCAACAAAATATATTTGCCCAACAACATTTATAAAATTTAATACTTCACATATGAAAAATCTAAATGCATAAAAATTATGACGATTCAAATTTTCTGTAAAATAATCAACTAAAATTTTTTTACGATCATTTTTACACTCTTCATTAACGATTGGGCAATTTAAATCTAATACAAGCATTTTAATACGTCCACCTTCCCATGATTTCCATAAATATCTTGGTACATAGAATAATATCGCTTGAAAGAATAATACGAAACAAACCCATTGATAGTATTTATGATATTTAACTTCATCTTTATCAACGACATGACTACCGACACCAGCTTGTACAACATCACGTCCAGGTGTACCAGTTAAATGATGTGGTACTGTAAATGTTGAATAAATCCAGCAATATGTATCCATAACGGCCAATGGTATTTCATCGACGATACAATCTATTGGATCACCAATATATTGTCTTGATGTAACTAATAATGAAAATGCTACTAATATAACAACGGTAGCCTTATAATGTAAACGGAACACATTATTATCGATACAGATTTGATCGATTTTTAATAGCCCCTTAACGGAGCCGAATACATCAAACATTTTGACGGTTTTTAATAATTAATATTTTCACGAAAATACAAAAAAAAAAAAAAAATTAAAATTGAAAGCACTAAATTATAATGGCAAAAAAATTAATAAATTTATTTATTATTTTAATTCTAATAATCTATTATCACACGGCGATCAACAGTGTTTTTGTCTGTATTTTTACTTTTTATGTTTTTTTTTCTTATATTTTGATACAACACTTTGTATTTTAAAAATTATATATATAAAACGTTGGTATGGTATAAATTTCGAATCAATTATGTAAAGCACTTATTCCTTTTATCTTTTTTGTTTTACATTAGAAAAAAATATTTATTTTATTTTGTTTTGACTCTTTTTGTTATTTGTTCACATACATTATTTGTAATTTCATTGTAAAGTAAAGAACCTTTTTCTATTAATTTATTTTTTTAATATTAAATGATTTTTCTTAGATGTCAAACACAAGAAATAAATATCAAAATCAATTGGATGTAGATGTACATGTGTATTTCATCAAATTTTACAAAATTCCTTTTACAAATAAAATATAGAGGTGGGTATCTACTTAAAAATTTAAATTTGTTAAAAAAACATCGAATAATATATATATTATATTTGCGTTCGTTTCACAACACAAAAACACCATAAATCTCTAAAGATCAATGATCGCGTTAATCGATTTCTGAGAGAAACTTTTTCTTTTAAATTACTTTTTTTTCACTGGTTACTATATTGTTGAATTGCACAATTCAATATCGGTACCTAAATATTATTGATATTTTTGTAATTATTTTCATTAAAATAATTTTAATTGAATTCAAAGGATATTTTTTATTTATTTTTGGCACTAAATTTTTTTTTTCAAACAAACAAAAAAATTTAAGGAAAAAATTATAATGAAAAATGAACGCGATCAGCGCTTGTTGTTACACACTCAATACTCGATACAATTTTGTTCTTATAAAAATGAACTGAACACAATAACTTTAATGAAAGAAATTCATATGTACTCTGTGTCTGTTTATTAGGTATCGTATAGGTAGTCGCGGTCGTAGCGTAGTGTATAGAAATAGAACCAGTTATAGCTAGGCAGGTAGGTAAGTATATAAAGGTGTATTGTACCGTTTATGTACACATATGTGTATAGGTAAAAATTTATCGCTTTATAAAATGTGAAGAAAAAAAAAATTTAACTCTGTATATAACTGGTTGTGGAGCAAAGTTTATTCGAATACAATACTCACTAGTCACTACTACTGATGACGGTGCTTAAATGAAGTTGACGTCGATGATGATTATAAAATAAAATACAAAATACTTTAATAAGCGTATGTAAATACTATAAATACATATGTGAATATGTACATAATATATGCATCTTGAATTGAATATATTTATATACTTTCGACTTGATTGTACAACAGAACGCACAACTTTGTTAAAACTTTGTTAGCTAAATCAAATGAGACGATGACAATGACGACGACGATATATTATGAAAATTCAGTGTTTTTTAGTTTTCCTATTATGTATGTGTGTATGTATGTTTATGTATTTATACACAAAATTAGTATTTAGCAATATTATGAAAGTTTTAAAAATGAAACATTTATAATTCATTCATCATACATGTATGTACACATGTAGAGCTTGTTAAAAATTCGTAGCGAATAGAATATATGCGCAGTGAGAGTATGGCGTCATGCTTTGAGCGAGGTTATAATTGTATTGGTTACACTTTTTCAGGTTTATATGGGAGAAAAACACAAATGCATATAATCATTTTATGTACATATATTTAATTTCAAGAGAAACATGCGCAGATTATTCGCTGGGAATTTTGAACAAGCCATACATATCTGAGTTTTGTTTTTGTTTATGATTTTTAAATTGTTCTTGTTAATTTAAAAACACACATTTTGCACCACTTCATATTGAAGATATTATTATCTCGTTGTTTTATTTGTATTTAAAATTCTCTCTTCAAAATTAATTTCTTATTTTTAATTGATATGAAAATGATTATTTCTTGTTATTTTGTTTATTTGTTTGTTTGCTTGTTGTTAAATGAACACAAAATTCAGCAGAAATTTAGATATTGTACAAGTATTTGATGCATTATATTTCACACAGCTTATAAACTCCAATTATAACAATAGGTCTGTCTGTAGTTGTTTGTAACACGCTTTAAATCGTTTAAAATTAACTTAATTGTAAGTATAGAAGTATAGTGTATGTAAGCTTTCCTATTGAAACGCTCTATTCGATATCACATTTAGGACTGTGTTGTGTGCAGTATGTAAAGTATATAAATGAAAATACTTGTCTAGCAGGGTGTACTTATCGAACAAAAAACACAATATACATGAGCATTTGTTTATATTAATGAATGAAATATATAATACATAAATGTATGAAATACTCGTGTATACAATCAAAATAATAATAATATAATAATGTTCACACATACAAATACATTATTAATGTATCTATGAATTTATTTGCATATAAATAATGTTGAATTAAATGAAATGAACAAATATATATAATGTATGTATATAACATAAAACACTCTATTTATACGGAAAATGTATTCATATTCACATCACTGCATCACAAATGTGTGAAACGAAAATAAATAAATTGAAAAAAATTAAAAATTTCGATATAAACATTATTCATTTTTTATACGGCGATACAGAAATAATGAAAAAGGTAAGTATTGTATTGAAATAGTATACAAAACAACACATATGTATAGGTACCTGATGTACTTGTGTATGGCTTTTGTTTTAAATACATATATCATTTATCTACGTTCCATAAATGTTATATTTTTCACGTTGCATATATGTACCATATATGCAATGTTTAAAGAAAAGGTGTAATACCAGTAATACTACACCATATAAGATAGACTGGGGAAATATGCATGCATAGGAACATTATATCTATTTACATTCATACATTAAAGATACAAATATGAGATATTTTAAGGTACTACTACACTATCTGCCGAAAATGCAGAGGCAGACATTTGTATATTTTTGCAGACTGATTCATTTTGTCACTATGATGAACATCTATCGTCGAAATATGACCCCTCCCCCCTCACACTAATAAGCTTCTTTTTTATATCTGGCAACATTCGTATATTTATACTCTATATGATTGACATTTACATTCCTTTAAACAAAAATCTCAAAGTTGTCTACCTGTTAATACGGCTTTTCTCAATACTGTGGCTTGTTTTCTATCATATGAGCGATTTTTTTCCATTGAATAATTAAATCACTTACGCTAATTCAGAATAATAGAAAGATGTCTGGCATAAGCTCTTTCTAAATTTCGATCATTGTCCACTGTTCAATCAAAAGTCGTTTTTTTTTAATTTTGTCACATTTATTCTGCAGATGAAAGCAGCATTTGTAGGTAGCTGTCCAAAATGTATCGGACAATCTTATATCGGACATAATCTGATCAAAAATCTATGCCATTCATGGAATATTAATTAGACAGATAAATTATAACGGAAAAATTTACGTATGTACATATGTATATGCAGATATCTGACTGTTTGGCATATAGTGATAGTGTAAGTGGACCTTTAAAGTATAGCATAGAAAAAATATAAAGTGTTACATACGTAAGTAATTTGATGTAAGATTATGAAATCAAAATATGTACCTCAAAATTCACAGTACCTACACAAGTGTATTTCCATTAGAATTTAACGATTTAACCATAGAATAATATATATTTCATATAACTATATTATCTTTATACAATGATTTAACCCATTTAACACTTTTGCGACAGATACTGTATAAGTATAAGTACAAAGCAAACAATATTTAAATAGTATAGTGAAACATTTTCTTAAAAAATTGATTTTCAATTTAAATTCACCATAAAATACATACATATACAAATATAAATTTTCATCACACGAACACATATGTATTCCACATGTTCCAAATGTTCCAAATGTTCCAAATGTATTTCCCCAGTTTTAACATTGAACAAAATTATGCAAAAAAATAAAAGATCTTGATATCATAGTATGTGTATTTTCATTTTCTGAGTAAATGTGTATTATATGAAGATAAAGTATGGATGTGTAAAAAAATTATATACATATGTGTATTCTCTGACTTTACTTTGTTTTGAAGCTTGCTTGAAGTACTTCGAAGTTGTGAAGTTTGGAGGAAAGTTTTGTTGATACATATATACAATACACAATGCACAAAAACTGTTAAATCAAATGTAAAAAATATTTTAATATATAGGTATGTATGTTTCAGTGTGTTAGATGCTGGTAAAAATATGATGACATGATGATATAAAAATCTCTCAACGAAAATATCCTTTGTTCCTTATTTGAACCATTCAATCAAACCATCCAAAATCAATCGTTCAATTCAAACATAAAATAGAGTCCGATTTCCGATTGCGTTCATTTCCAAGCAAATAAGGTGGTATTTGTTGATATAAAAGAGGTGGGGTGGGTACAAATATTTTATTTGATTAGATTTTGAACTTTCAAAGAATTTTTTAAGATTTTACGTATATTTTTATTGACAAAATAATACATAAAAAATTTTATTTTATTTTGAAATTCAGTTGTTGATTTCTATCAAATTTCTATAAGCACACATACATAAATGTAGCTATAATAGCTTGGATTTTTAGCTTTCAGCAGTTTTTGTTTTTTCTTTGGAACTTCAACTGTAAATAAGAATTTATTTAAAATCATAATCATTACGCTATTACACTAAATACCTAATTAGCGAGTATTACGAGTAATTTATTATGATTAAACAGAGCAGGTGAGAATTAAAACAAAAAAACTAAAAACTTAACAAGTAAAACACATAAATAATTATAATAAATGAACGAGGTAGAGTAGAATCGAGAGAATGTTTCTAGTAGTTACATTTATGCGTTATACGCGCACACGTTTAATAGGAAAAATTGAATTTGTTCTTGGTCAAAATGTATGTCTGCAATGCTTTGAGTAACATATTTATAATTCGTTACGATTTTCACTTCAAGATTTCGTCAATAACTACAAAAAAAGCGCAATTCATTGATAGATTTTATATTTGACCACACTGGACCACACATAGCTAGAGTATACACATTACAAAGCGAGAGTAAATATATGTATTTATCTTCATATACATATGTACATACTTACATGCCTATGTGTTGTGTAATGTGTAAATTTTATTATTGTTCAATTACAATCGAATTAAAAGTATTTCATATCTTTTATAATACTTAGTTCAAGTTATTCATATAATTAAATTCCAGGTGTGATCACTGAACTGGTTTTTTTTTTTTTTTCGTTGTCATGAAAATTAGTCATTTTCAAATTTATAATGAAATTGAAATGACACATGTGTGCATGTAATGTAATACATCATACATATATAATCTCTTATATTTTGATTTACATATATAGTATATATTAAGTATTATTTTTATGTATATTATATCTATATTTGAATATGATGAACATACATATTATATGGGTCAATGTTCTATAAATAATTTCGTATCTCTATATCTTATTCCTATATTGTTTGTTCAATCATCATTATAACCGAAATCAGGTAAAGATTATAAAATATCTTAAAATTTTATATGATTTTATTAACTTGACGATAAAATTATATTTTCAAGATGTTATTGTCTGTGAAGGATTTCAGATTTCAGTTAGTGATTAAATTTCTAAAGAATTTGAGTTAATTCATGTTCATGATTTTTGGTATGTAAGTTCGAATAATCCAACGTATATATATGTATGTATATCGACATAAATTTTTCGCCAATAGCAATCATAACAATAAATTGCAGAATATTTTATCACCTCGCTATAACTAAATATTGGAATTTATTGTGAAATTTTCTCTTGTATTTATATCCAATGTCTCTCAAGGATCAAAGGAAGGGAAAAGAAATGAAAGCGAAGAGAAATAGAGGAAAAAGAAGTTAAGAAAATGAAGAAAAGGTAATGTTTATGGTAGGCAATGAAAATGGAATTGTATATTGAGATGTAGATATAGAAGAAGTATAAATTATTCTTCTGAACAAGTAATATAAAACCATTTGGCTGACGAAGATTTGGAAATGGTACATGCAAATAGTTTTTCAGAAATAAGACTTTTAGTTCAAATTTAGCACATATTAGACATGGAAAATGCAACAGCGAACCCGAATAACTGGAAACCTTAGCAGCCTCAATAAACATGATTACATCGATTGACTAGTTACACTCGTGAATATAGGTTCCCATGGACAACAGACCTAGTAGATCGATAAATATGCGCAGTTCTGCGTAGAATATAGTTAGCAAGCATTAGTGTATTTGAAAGAAACGTTGTAAAGAAACGTATTTGTTTGTACTTTCTTTAAAATCTTAAATATTATATATTATGCATATGTTACCATATCCACTTATCAATTTTCAATCTATAATTTCAAAAAATATAATTATACTGATTTTATTGTTGATAATATAATTTTATGTTTTTCGTAGGTTGTACATTATGTGCAATGGACATATTCATATATAATTTATGTATATTTTATTATATTAAAATCAAATTTCTAAATGACTATTTATTTATTTATTAATATTTATGTTGAGTTCGTTCATACTCGTATTTATGAATATACATACGTATTTTTTTTTGCTGTGAAATCATTATTTAATAAATTTCATTTCTAAAGGTTAACGAACTGAATAATTGTACTTTTGGAAATATAATTCTTTTTTTTTTTTTTTTTTAATTATTAAAATGTTCATTTACATTATATGTAATTTTGATGTATATGTCTGTTTTTATATATACTCGTGATACATAATTTTTATTATTCAACATTATATTGTTTACTTCAGTCAGAAATATTATTTGATTACCAATATGTCTAGGTTTGTTTAGAGCATGTTTAAGTAAAATAATATTATACGAGTATTCTCTTCTAATATTACCATTTACATTATCTATTTTCACTTTAATATTACATATAATTTGCGTATATGCACATAGTAGAATAAATACTTGAATGTATAAAATATAATGTTATATCTATTGAGTGTATCATATATCCACGTAAACATAAATATGCACATGTCTAGATTGTCGTACTCGTATATAATAATAACAAAGTTATAGTATATGTATATTCATGATGATGATGATAAAATTAATGATATGTTCCAATTGTTCCGAAATTTGATATATTAATACAAGGTCATTTGGATATGGTTTTGTTATCGAAATTTGCAATCTTTACAAAAATTCATTTTCTACCATATAAACATATACACACATAGGGTAATATTTGTATTGTTTATAGCATATATAGTATGCATATGGGTAAGCTTCTTTCTTTTTTGAATATACATACGATAGGTAAGTATAATTATTCTAGATTCAGTCACTTTTTAGTCACATGCTTTATTATTTATTTATTTTATTTTTGTTTACAAATTTCTTACTTGTGTTTTCTTATTTGAATTTTGAACTTATGAAAAAGTGAATTTTTTTTATTTTATTTTGGCTCTATAATTTGTAAAATATTCAATTTTCTTTTTTGTATTACTTTGTTTTTTTGGATATTAAATTACGCAAAAATTAAGTAGTTTTTTGGTTCATGTGCATACAGACTGAGTACGCGTATATATAATGTATAATATTTTTTTTTTGTAATTTCAAAATTACATACAAATTTATAAACTTAAATTATGCTATATCGCTATATGTATATGAAGATGTTTACGCAAAATACATATTCATATTAATATCAGTATAAAAATAATGAAAAATATAATTAATAAGTTTTTTAGTTGATCAGTTGTAACGATGATCACTAGAGAGTATCGAATCCAGTTTTAAAAATATAAAAATAAGAGAATTGAAAATTTTGAAAAATATCAACAAGAAATATAATATACTTGTGGTGTTGGTATAATTATATACATATGTATCTGGACAATTTTTTTAAAATATTTGTCTGTAGGTAAATGCACATTATAAATGTATATGAGTATATTATGTATAGTTTTACTTACGTATAATTTTTATTTATAAGAAGTAGCAAGTTCTTAAATTTTGTATTAATTATATGAAATTCAAGTAGTGCATTATGTTACATTATTTATCGTGCGTTCAAATTTCATATTCAGAGTATCACAGTGCCTCTATATAATTAACAAATATGAACGAACACATTACATTCGATTGATATATTATTTACCCATATTACTTAGTTAGTTGTTATGAAATTAAACGACAAAATACTATGAAGGATTGTGTTTTATTATTTTGAAGAAAAACTTGAAAGTGTTGTTATACAAAACAATTGAAAACTTTGACTTCGTTTCAGTCATATTTTTCTTAGAAATCGAAAAAAATATTTTTTTATGGTTGAGTGATTTTTCAGTATAGGTATACATTTTTCCTTATTATTTACGTACTCAGGTATACGAGTATAAAGTGCTATAAGTATAAGTAATAACACTAACCTGCACCGAACTATTTAAAAAGAAAATACAATGATGGAAAAACGAAATGAAGAGAAAAACACACAGAAGACTTTTAAAAAATGTAAACAACTGAATTACATTACAAGTTACCTTACTTAATTGTTGTTGGTATGGTATGGTGTGGTAGCAGTAGGCTAAGTAATTAATACACACCGGTTCTGTCGTAAAATAAAACGTATCAAGTGTATTAAAACAAATTTTTTTTTTTTTTATTTTAATTTACTTTTCAATAATTTCATTTCATCTTTTCTTTAAAAAAAAATCAGAAGCAACAACAATATATTTGGTAAAAATAGCATACGTGATGACCCGCATATATATTCAAGATTTACATTTTATTTATGTGTATGCATGCATATATTAATTTGCTACATAATACATAATACATATTATGTGTTTTTTATAGTTCGGGTACATATTTTATCAGAAACTTTTATTTTCATCTCACTATTGTTCTTAATAAAATATATTTCATCATTTTAGATTCAATTACGTCATTATAATATGGATGGAAGATATCTTATAAAATTATTTTATGTACCTATCACAAGTACATTTACACCTATTGCTACAAAAACTGTAACAGTTCTTATTTTAAGTAAATAAACACAAATAAATGCCGCTAAAGAACATCCATCCATCCATTCTATGGCGCTACAGTCCAATTTGTACTCTGAGCATCCTCAAGAGCAGTTCCCCTCTCGAATTTGTCTCTGGATACCGTCCTACAGTTTCTTATCTATGGCATTTTCAGGCTGTCAGCATTTGTAGAGTCCACTGAACGATTCCTTGGTTTAATGATCTTTCGAAAATAGTTCTTACAGTATCATGAAGAAAAGTCCTTTAAACTTGCCGAGGCCTATTTCCAGTAATCCATCCAATTCGAGGCATTTCTTTGAGGTTCCATGATAAACTGATTTTGACGAGTTGAGGTTGTCGGTCTCACGCTCACCCCGACCTGGAGGGCCAGCTTTCACTTATTTTGTACCCTTAGTTTCCACAGGGGTTGATTACCCTGTCATGACTAAGAGTTAATAGTACTACCGTGAGAATGTAAGATGAGGGATGAGTATAGGTGAGGTGGGAACATCATTTCCATAGATTAGTCATTAAATGGCACTTCATCTTCACTACTCCTTGCTCGACGTTCTGATCTGGTGCCGCCGTTAAAGAACACTTGTTTTCTTTTTATGACAATTTATCCTATAATGTATAGTTCATATATAAAATAAGACTTTTTGCACTGAAAAACTTGGAAAATAATTTTATTTTATATTCAGCATAATGTGAAATTCTTTTATCCCAAGTAGACACAATAATGTCATATAAAATACTTTAAAATATTTTAATTTTTAATATGTATAAAATATTTTTAAATTTAGAACACCACATAGAACTTGAATAACAAGTATTTTTGATACACAATTTTTTTAATACATATACCTTTATTTTTACTTTTTGAATTGTAGAAGGTTTAAGCGTTCAAGAAGGAATTTTCAATTTAATTACCGGCTTTCGTTTTAATTCGAAAAATTATTCATATAAATGTGAATATTTTTTCAAATTTATAATAATGAGTTATTATGGTTCTTTATTTTTGCTTACTGAAATTAATTAGTTTTCTCATTAATAGGCTTGTACATAGCTTGAAATTCTAATCTTTTCAATTAGCTTGAATAATAAAAAAAAAACATAAACGATTTACATTGTAAAGGTATTTTTTAGAAGCTAAGATTTTTCTTATTTATGAAAATATTTCATATAATTTTCATGACTTATGTTACAATACAAATTGTTATCGTTTAATATATCCGATCAAATAAGTAAATAATAAGATAAAATGTTGCAGAAATAGAAGTACAGCTATAAATTCATAGTGTTTTGTTATTTATAAATGTATAATTTTATGAAACTCTTGTTATATGTAAATCTGTATTATATAAAACTTTTACAATATCTGCTATCATTTAACATAGATTTTAATACATAGTTCAAAAATTAGAGTTGGGCAATTCACAGTTTGTTTAAATTTAATCCATTGTATAAATACAACATTTTTACACATTTAACTGTGGAGCGACCTTTAGTAATCAAAATGTCAAAATCAAGCTGACAACAATACAATACACAAAAAAACATGGGTCAGAGCAAAGCCTACTCTACTACAAGCCATGTAGTGACGTTTGACACGCACACATTGATAGCAAGCGGGAGTCCTATAGTTCGTACAGTATGCGATAACCGACTTTCAGATTTCGGTTAAGTTAATCGAGTTTCTAGAACTCAGTTGTCCTGTTAACCAAGTTCAAACTCAGTTATCTTTGACGTTTGTGTTATTTTTTTTTTATAATATATTTAAACAAACTGTCAAACCAAATTTCAGCTAACATGCTGACTAGATGAAAAAGAATTAGTGTTTGAATTTATCTTGACATGTATGTCGTTTGAACACATAAACTAGTTCACCTTAATTTAAATGTGTCACCTATACCAGGTTATCGATAAACCATTTGAGATAACCATGGTTTATCTCTGCAGTGTGTCAATAGTATAAAATAAATTGTGAAATGGTTTTCAATAATTACAATTTATTTTAGAATAATATTTATAAAGTTGTTTACGTACGCATATAGCAAGATGGAAAACTGGGAGTCTGGTTTGAATTAGTTATATTATTAGTTATGTTAAAATATATTCACAATAAATTTTATAATTAATAATACTTTCTCGCATTGTTGACGATGTTATCTAGAAATTTAAATTTATTAAAAATTAAAATTTTATCTTTAATTATTATAAAATTATAAAAAATAAAAATAATATTAAAATTCGCCTAATGTTTTGATTATAACAACACAAGTACTTTTGACGTTTTAATATAAATTGTATCGGACTCCCGACTAATACATAGAAAGAGTCAGGACGGGGCTTGTAGTGACGTAGGCTTTGATCAGAGCATTGCTAAAATACAAGAATAGTTGTATTTCATTTTGTATAGAAAATGAAATATTTTAACATGTATTAAATATACAAATGGTCAAATACAACAAACTGTGAATTGCCCAAGTATTGTGAAAGAATTTTTTGACTAAAATCTATCCACTTATTTGCTATTATGTCGTTTTTATTGTTTCAATAGTTTTCTTTATCAACTGATCTAAAAGAGTCATTATTTCTGATACGATCAAGTTTTGTATTTAAATAAGAGGAAAAAAAATTGAACTTTTCTTAAACGAATGTAAACATTTATGATAATGAATAGACTGTTGCTGTCATACTTGTCCTACTTACTACATGCTTCTGTTCATTTTTTTTTTAAATATTTTCTCGATACTTATTATCTTTTTTTTACTTCTCTTCACATCAATGTTTTTAGTTTATTTCTGATCGATCTGTATTTTTCATACTTTTTATATTTAACAAGAAATTGAATTTTTCTAGGTGAATGAATACATTTGATGGAGAATAGGCTACTATCTACTATATTGATTAGAGACGCTATGTAGATAATACAAAATGTTTCTAGTGCAATCCATTTTTGTCCTATAATTTTTTCTACATTTTTCCACTGTAGATAAAAAACCAATTTCATTTTTTATGGTCTTCATCAGACACACATGTCGCAGTATTTTTAAATTTGGTTCGCTGGAAATTAATTAATAATTTATAAACAGTTGTAGTGGAAAAGTTATTAAAACCATATAAAATTAAAAACAATAAATGATTATCATGAACAATATCAACGAAAATCAATGCATCACTGTGTAAATGTAAGTAAGAAGATAAAAAAAAAACGTATTTATAAAAAATAAATTCAATTATATTTTTCTCTCTTGTTAATTCATACGTGCTTGTTACCATTTATGAATATACTCGTAGAATAATCGATACTGTATATGTGCAATGAAATAATGTTAATGTACATAATATGTATACATAAAAATATTAAAACATTTTCGTCATATAAAAATGTAATTTCATAAAGATATATTTTAACATCATTGATCGTAAATTATTTTCAATTTAGGTTAAGTTATAAATTTAATGATTTAAAACTTGAGCTTTATTATGTAGTGCATACATATATCGAATATGCGAGTACTGAGTACATATTTGTATATACATACATACACGTATTATGAAAAATATAAAAATAAAAACGTATTTTGTGATAACAGACTCAGTTGTTTATATGTCGTTCAAAATGAAAATAAAAAGTCTACGTGTAATGCAAAACGATTCCATGAACAAAATTACTTTTATTTTGTGTAGAATTCACTCCATTCATTGTGATGATATGTGATTTATTTTATTTTTTTTTCTCAATAAAAGATTTACTGTTTAAAATTGATTATTAAAATAACCTTGCTATAAATCAATTTCGATATAGCTCTACCACAATTTCTATTAGCCATTTCATTTTATAAATATTTGTGCATTATACGAATGCTGATCATGCATTGTATACGAATTAAAGTGATTTTTATTAACTTCAAATCTTGCGAATATAAGTGAATAATACCACGAAACAATTTAAATGTTATGATATAAGCGATTTTGATCTCCCAAATATGAGTAGAAAACCAGTCGCTCGAATTCGCATAAATTGTCAATATGATTGTACCATTGTACATAGAACATAATGGTTGATATATTTTGAAGTGAAGAAATGGATGTGCAAAAATAATAAGTATGTAATATAATTTGTGAAAGGAATGAAAAATGAAAATTATCATATATTATGACTCTTGATACAAATTGTGTGATTCACTAAATCCTACACAGATTTTTCGAAAATCTCTGAAATCCATATTCTACTTATGTTGTTTAGAAACATATTTTCTTTAGAAATTAATTCTCTATAAGAGGCAGATTTTTCTTCATTTTCGTCAATTTCATTTAAAAAAAATATCAATGAAATATTAACAAAGTATTATTTCGAATGTAATTGGAATTATGATAGATAAAATGCTCTTACAAAGTATGCGCTTTTAGAAAGTGAATTTATACAATTTTTTCGTAACGTATGATCAGCTTGATTATTTTTTGTTTTTCTTACTAGATTGGAATATTTGAATGTACGTGCAAAATGACTTAAAAAAATGATTATATGAATGTTAATCATTTAATCATAATCAAAAAGAAATTAAATTTACTTGCATTTACTCGTATTTATGTATCTAATTTTCGAT
Organism: Villa cingulata; assembly: GCA_951394055.1. Taxonomy (NCBI): domain Eukaryota; kingdom Metazoa; phylum Arthropoda; class Insecta; order Diptera; family Bombyliidae; genus Villa; species Villa cingulata. The sequence goes on from OX596025.1 coordinate 1,454,062, forward strand.
AAGAAACAAAGAAATTAAAAATAAAAACAAATTGATTATTTCAATATCATTTTTTTCTTTATCATTGCAATAGTAATTAAAATATGAACCGATAAATTTGATTTTAATCTTTAAATTTTATTTTTTATTTTGTTGTTATCGCCTTACATTTTGTATATAATTTAATTTTTTTCTGCTATTGTTCGCTAAATTTAGAATTATTACATGTAAGAGCATGATAAAAAAGCTGTATAAAGGGATTATATTGTTTTCGATTAATATTTTTTAATACATAGTACATAAATATGCAACTACAGAATGTGATGTGTATGTCTGAATTAAAATTTTGAATGTAAAAATTATTGTAAATGTTATTTTGTTTTTGGTAATTAAACTTTTGTTAAGTGTTGAGGATTTTTATATGGTTTCTTTCCTGTATATAAACATGTGTTATTTCCCAGATATATTTATAATGTTGCATCAGTATGATTTTAAGGGTTATTATACAAAAATATTAGGGATTTACATATACATACATTTACTTTGGTTTGTGTTAATTTTTTTTTATAATTGAATTGTGACATACTTTGTCATATACATTATGTAAAATAATGTTATCAATTACTGTTCATTTATGCATACTCACTATGTATGTACGGGTATTTTTGATGATTCGATTTGTGCATGAGTTCATAAATTTCTAGACAATTCCATTTTTCCTATATCATAATTATCATATACGACACTAATGAAACAGAATTAAAAGTGAGTGAATATACTCGTATACGCATATGTAGATGTGATCTAGAGAAGAAAAATGTATAAACACTTGAGAATTTTTTTGTTTCGTCATTCATTATATGTATTTTCAATGTAAAAAGATAAGATTCGTTAATTTTTAATGAAAAGAAAATCCAATTGAGATATTATATTTTCATATATCTACAATACATACTTATACACTTGTATGTGCATAACATTTGAAGAGCATGAAAAACCCCACTTATAATGCACACATCACATATACATACTTATATACACATGTGTAGAATTTTATTGCACAATTTACATATATATATGTATATATAGAGTAAATTTGTACGATTGTGGTTGTATTTTATCATGAAAAATGAAATATAATTGCGATATTATCGATGATAAATTTGAACACTTTATTGTTGTTGGAAAAAAGGGAATAAAAAAATAAAGAATACAAAACAAATAAATCAAACAAATACGAAAATTGAAAAAAACAATAATTAATACAAATAATATATAAAGTACACATACTACCAATACTACGTTATTATATAGATATGTATATAATGTATATATTTGAAGAAAAATATTGAAGAAAAAAAAAACTTTTAAATGTAAATATTTGCAAAATAAAAGTAATCGAAGTAAACTTTAAAAAATATTGCTATTATTATTATTATTATTATTATTATTATTTGACATTGTTATGTGTGCAGTGTGCTTCGCATTGTAGCTATTATAAGTATTCTATACAAAATACGAGTACCTATAATAACATTTATAATAATCAATAGAAAAAAGTAATAAGTAAATATTTGACTTTATATATTTCATGAGTAGATTATTGACATATGATTTAATAACATTTTGATAACATTATGTACTTGTATTTATTCAGCAAGCATAAATAAATAAATAAATAAATGAATATGCGTGCCAATATATTATTTTTTTTTTCATATTTTTTGTAATAAATATATACTTAGCTTGACACATGCTCTTATTATGTATGTATGTACATATGGTATTTTAAGTTTTGTATAGACGTATAGGTATAAGTATGGTAAGTATAATCTTATATATGAACATTCATATTTACGTAATTTAACCAAGTAATCTCTATATAAATATGCACGTATACGATTAATTTTAAATTGTAACAATGTGTGTAACTGATGATAAATAGAATTTTTTTGCAATTATCGGAAAATGTCAAAACAAAGAAAATCAATTAAAAGATAATAAAAAAAATTAAGGTTATTTTCAAGATTATTTTGAAGGAAAAACATTTTTGTTAATATTTTCAAATAATTTCTGCACTCGATACTTGAAAAATTTATAAAAAATATTTTTTATTCGATTTTCATAGAATTTTATTGAATTTTAGAAAATATTTAAAAAATGAATAGAGTTGTTTTCCAAGGAACTACAATCTCGGAAAAATTTCTTTTACAGTGAAATTGAAATTTCAAACTAAACATATTTTTCATTTTTTTATGATTTTGAAAAATTAAATCAAAATTCTATGACTTGGTATATTGTTAACTTATCTGGATTCTTATTTCTCCCAATTAAATTTAGAGTTAACCAGAAATGCATAAGAATTTTTCCACATTTTGATTATTATTACGCTAACCCTATGTTCCTCCTTTAATAGAATCAATCATTATTTTTATATTTACTTTTAGAGCATTTCGATCCGTCACTTAAGGTGAACGTCTTAACAATCATTCGATTTACTTTTCCATTTACATCCATTCAGTTTTTTTTTAACAATATTTTTTATGCTCAGTGCATTTTTGAGGAACAAGTTGGTAGCCTTTTTAACAAACTTTGTGACCGTGTCGATGCCCTTATTAAGGATTATCCGTTGCATAACTCTACAATTAGAGCAGTAACTATCACAGTCATAGTTTTTAAATCATTTTCAAATTGCATATGATGTTAAATCATTCTCTTTCGTTTGTTTTCAGGCCTGTGATCATGTTGGGGTTGTCTGTCTAATTTTCTCACAGGTTGCTATGATTACCAGAGGGTCCATCGACATGTAGGTGAAGGTCGAATCAACATATTTTATGATTAAGTTTCATTAAATTCATTTTGTTTTGTAATTCATTAAAAACTTTTTCAAAAATTTACAAAACTATTTCAAAAAATTCCATGAAATATTGAGAAGGGAGATGTTATCAAATTTGCAGATGCAATATAAACTCCATCAAAAAGGAGAGTTGATGAAGACACACCGGAACCGATTATTCTCAAAAATGAATGAATGAATGAATATTTCTTAAAAATGTACAAACTCACATGCGACAGGTTAAATTGTCATGTTTATTTTATACTCGAAGTACATATAAAATAAATACTAGCACATATTATTTTATATGTGCTCGTAGACATGTACGTATGTATGTGTGTATAATGATAAAATAAGTAAATAGAGTAAAAAATTATATTTTTCGTCGATAAGAATATATAAAAAATTTTTCAAATTGAAAAAAAAAGTGCAACAAAAAACATAATAAAGAAATCAACATGTATGTATGTAAAAAATTGAAAATTGAAAATGTGTGTTAGAAAGAGTCTTCGTCATATAATCTTATCTATTAAGAAATAAATTAAAAAAAAACACACACACACACTCGTAAATACATATAAAATGATTTTATTTTAGATAACAATTAATTTAATATTATTTATTAAAAAAAAACATTAGTTATCGTTTAATTGTTGTAATGAGAACATCATACCATAATATTATTAATTATAATTTTTAGTCATACATCATATCACAATAATATTTGCGTAATAATTATCGTTATTTTGTTAACGTGTCTACGTGTTTTTTTTAAATTATTACACTGCTTATTTGCAAATTAGAAAAAACAAAATGATGAATTTTTTTTTTAGTTTAACGTGTTGATATTTTTTTTAGAATCAAATCAGATTGAATTCAAATTTGTTTTTTTTTTTTCAAGCGAAAAAAAAATGTTATCAAATTAAAAATAAAATTTATTTCGAAAATAATATTTTAATAATAATAATAATTATTTGTGATTTGTACAAGTGCGGTATGAAACCATGAAAAATGAAACCTTATTTTTAAATTTTAGCTTTTAGTCATAATTGTTTTTAAAATAATTTGAAACCGAATCATAATTGAAAGGAAACAAGGTTAGATGTTTTCCTGTTTGAATTTTTCGTTTTTTCTTTTTCTTTCATAGTTTTTAAAATTGAGTAATGTTTAATCAAAAAGGAGATTACAATTTGAATAATCAGTGTGAAGTGATAAAATTATAAACTAATCAAAATGTTTACAGAAAAATTATAAAATTCGATTACTGATAAAAAAAAAATATTAAAATTTTCAATGATGTTTTTTTTGTTTATTTCTAATTTGTTACATTTTTTTTTTTAGATTTCAGACATATAATTTTATCCAAATTAGAGAAAGTAAATAAAATTATCATCACCGTCATTAAAAGTATAGTTAGTATCTAAGTGTGTGTATTCCTCATCTGCGTAAATAGATAGTAATTAGCAATTTATACAAAATGATTGGAACATTTAAAACTATCAAACCATTGATATATTTTAAACCGTCTCAATATTCGATCGATAATTTTGCATTTAAACTTCACTATCGATGGTCATTTGCATTATTATTGATCTGTACACTATTAGTAACGTCACGGTAATTTACTATTTGCATTACATTTTCTAATATGCTTCATATTTGTATAATATTTTTCAATATTTTTCAAAATTTCAATATTTTTTGTTTTTTTATTTTTACAGACAATATATCGGTGAACATATAAAATGTATAACAGGAGGATCATTACCATCGCATGTTGTTGAAACATTCTGCTTTTTCACACCGACTTTCACTGTAGTAAGTTAATTATGATAATATTCATTATGAATTTAAAAACATTTTACACATTATTTCATTTCGGTCAGTTTATACTTCATTTTATTTCGTTTGTAGATTCAACATTTGAATAATACTGCATTACAAATGAGAGCTATACCACATCCAGGAATTGGTCCATTTGAAAATTGGAATTTATATAATAAAGAAAATACAATTAAAAGACATGCATATTATCAGTGGGTACCATTTGTACTCTTTTTCCAGGCAATCTTGTTTTATCTTCCACATTATTTTTGGAAAAGATGGGAAGGTAAAAAAAAATACCATACAAATTTAAAATTTTGTAAAAACTACATTAATTGGAGCCCCATTCATACTGAATTCTTATGATTTCGAGTAATGCATGGTACATTTTTTGTCAGCAATTTTCATTTTCCATCCGATTTTTATGAAAATTTTAATTGAATGAAAGCTCAAAAGAAATTGAGTGGAATTAGCGTAGCATAATATGGTAGCATTTTAGAGTGATTTTTGTCATTATTATTCCTCATGATACTTTTAAGGAACAAACACAATGAAATAAGTTTGTTTTAAATGAATCTGTTCGGTATTTTCATTGTGTAAATTCTAAATTTCAATTTTTTGATATCAATAAAGCATCCCCTTAAAGATGTTTAAACTAAAACATGCTAAAACCGTCTTAAATCTAGCTTCAGATTATTTATAGTTTTTACTTCTTTTGAATTGCTACCTTTGTGAAAGAACATATACTGTGTCAAAGAGTAACAAAACATAAAAAAATTGAGAAACGTTCGATTAAAATTTTTTATCAAATAGAAAATAATAAAAAATGAATTAAAATGCAAATTATTAAAAGAAAGAAATTCAAAATTCTTGGTATTTTGTTTTATTTTTTGTTATATTGTCAAGTCGAATAGTAGAACAAGATGACAACATGAGTTGTAGATTGAACGTGTCACGTATACTATTTGAGAAAATATAGCACAGATATTTAACTCGGACGTTGTAAATGAATTTGATATAAGATCATTTGATGTTATTACTTGAAATTGAAAACGTAAAGAGTGACATTAGAAATTTTGTGGATGTACATTTAAAAGAATTGTGTGATGCTTACTGTCAAATTGCGAAATTTCAAATTCCAAAGAGGCAAATGAATTCGAATAAAATGCTCGAAATTTCGGATGGTCATAAAACGAAAATTGTGAAGATTTAATACTGTTGTGAACTTTTTGTTTGCCAGACACAAAATTTATGAAATTGTTTAATCAAAATTTGACTTGATTCATATTCATTCATATCAAAACTCTGTAGAAACGAATATAATTTTACTGTGTTTAGTCAGATAAAATGTTGAACATGATGATCAACACATATATGTGTATAATTTGCATAATATTCGGTTTTTTTTTTTAATTTCATAAATGCAAATGCTGTTATAACGCTTCATATTGTTTAATATTTGTCTTTTTATTTATGTCCAATTATTTAGTTCATTGACATGAATACAGAGTTTTCATTTTTTATTTTATTTTATTTTTGTTCAGCAATCAAATTACTGACTCGTTTGATTGAGTTAGAATGAAAGAGAGGCAAAACAAAAAAAAAATCAAACGAATTAATTGTCATTACGATGATAAAAAGTCTGAATATATTTAAGTTTTATGAAATTGATTTTTAGTTTTTTGCTCTCATATTGCGTTTTTGATATTTTCATTTTATAGAAAGTTATTTTAGACAAAGATAAAAAATTTATTATTTTTGATAACTAGAATTTTTTTATTTTTTTGTTTATTTAAATTTTAGGTGGGCAAATTAAATCATTTTCTAATGGTTTAAAAAATATCGAAATATCACAATATGTGAGAAATACAAAATCAATTATGATATGTAATAAAGAATTTCCATCAAAAGATACAACTGATAGTCGTATACAGAATATAAAAATAACATTTAAGAATCGCTTAAAGATATACATATTTTGGGCACCAGAATTCATTTTTTGCGAAATATTAAATTTATTTAATGTTCTATTTCAAATTTATGCAACAAATAAATTTTTAGCTGGACAATTTAATAATTTAGGAAAAAGAGTTATTGAACAAAATTTACGTTTAGAATTGGATGTTTTAGATGTTGTATTTCCGAAAATTACAAAATGCCATTTTCATAAATACGGTCCATCTGGATCATTGCAATTACATGATGCACTATGCGTTATGTCATTGAATATTATAAATGAAAAAATTTACACATTATTATGGTTTTGGTTTATGATAATGCTGATTGTTAGTGTTTTGGCTCTATTCTGGAGATTAATAATTGTTTGCATGTATAAAAAGTAAGTAAAAAAAATTAAATTTCTTAATATAATGATAATTTTAAACTAGAATAACTGTATTTTTGTAGTCCTGGTTTCAGTTCAATTTTATTTTCGTATTCAAGTCCTGGCCGATTGAATAGGCAACATATCAAAACAATAATTGAACACTGTAACTTTTCAAGTTGGATGTTTTTATACTTTTTGGGCAGTAATATCGATGGTTATTTATTTAGAGAAATTCTCGAACAATTAGCAAATGAATTTAGATTAGCCGGACAACAATATAATGAAAATATAAGAGCAGTCGATGAAAACGAAGCAAATAAATTGTCTGAAGAAGATGAAATTCTAGTTAAATCGAAACCAATAGATACTGTTGATTCCAGAAGAATAAAACAATTGGCAGAAACATTACCGGTACCACCAACAGCATCAGCACCACCAGCATCGGTAACATCCTCAGCGATTGCTGCTGATATACATGCCGACAAAACTGAATGAGTAAAATAAGAAATGTTTTTTTTTTTTTTTTTAATTTTTTAATTATTGTGATAAATATTTTGGTACTTAAGGTTTTAATTATTTTTTTTTTTGTAATTTTGTGTCATTTTTTTTTCAAACATTTAAATTGTTTAAATAAAAATTAAAAATTAAAAATTAAATATCCTTGTACTCGTAATTTTTCTACAATCTATAAATAGGTAGTATAATTTCATTGAAATTCATGATGATTTATTCTTTTTTCTATACACAATTTTTATTACAATGTCTGATAAAATTCAAGTTATTTATATGGAATATAAGCGCAAAAAAAAATGTCTAAATAAATTGATATTGTGGTTGGAAAACATTATATTATATTTACATCTTTCTACAATGAAACTTACTTTTTTATGTACATATATACTTAAATGTATGTTACCTGCCATTCAAAATTTTATTGATTTGACTTCTCAACCTGAGACTCTAATAAAAATGTAATTAATCATTATATTAAAATATATACATACTCGAATTAAATTGTAATTTGAAAAAAAAGTTCTGTAAGCATTTTGTTTTTAATTAATTAAAAATAGATGCTACTGTGTGTAGTCACTTTATATAGCACACTTACAGCTTACAGTACAATACATCATACAAATATCATTCGTATCTCCTTATCTCCTACGTGTATACACATGTAAGATGCTAATATTTTTAATTACAATATGTAAAATTTTTCTCAATGAAAGCAATTTATTGTATCAACTTAAAAAAAAAAACAAAAATAATACTTTAAGAGGAAGCTCTTTTGGAATAGAAAATTGGAAATAAGAAAAAAACTATCTAACAGATCTACAAATTTTTTCAATAATTAGTGTTAGTGCTACGATTCATACCGGACATCAAAATCAATTTTTTTTTTTATTTTTTCATTCAACTTATCTTTTTATTCCTCTATAATACTAGATGTTCGACGGGTATTAATATGTATTGAGGAAAAATGACCCATACTTTAATGGTTTTGAACAATTTCAGAAATGAAAAATTGAAAATTCGTTCCATTTAAAATAAGTATAGTATTCTTCTTTACTATCTTGGTATATCTCAAATTTGAAGAAAATTTGTGAAAAAATGATGATAATAGAGAGGGGTAAAGTATATGAAAAATTTGGTAAAATGCCTCACTTTGTAAAACTATAACTCTGAAACTATAAGGACTATCAAAAATCTGTACCGTTTAAAATGTATCTCAACCTTTGAACTCTTTTTACTCTAAATTTGAAGGAAATTAGTGAAAAAATAAAAAAATTTATAGAAGAGTAAAGTTTGAAAAAATTCAATTTTCAGAAATTCTTCCTCTTAATGATAAATTATAATAATTTTTAATGTAATTTTTTCTAACATACTGTGGATCTTGGATGTGCTTCAATTTAAATAAGATCTCGTTGGAACAACAATAAAAATTTATCAATGACACTCCAAATGCATTTACGTACATAATACACGCATACAATCATTTCAGTTTATAAGTTATTGTAGTTTAGTTATACATAATCAAAAAATTATTGCGACAGTTACAATGGTATAATCCATACATAGCAAAAAAATTTTTTATAATTTTTTCTTTTTACTTTTGGAACGTGAAAAACAATTAAAAATAATTGATAATAATTTTTGCAAATTAATTCCATCAGTAATAATAATTTATTTTATATTCATCTTTGTTAATTTATACAAAATGACATATTCAATATTGCATATATAATTAATACGATCTCATGAGTATACATTTAAAATGTGTGGATATGTACATATGTAACTAACTATACGTGAGTATACTCGTACACCTCATTGATTATTATTGTTGATTAGTGCATAATTCATAATTGATCTGAAATGAAAAAAAAAAATTGTTAGACGAAAAAATATTTTTCTATTTCTATATTTATGAACGAGTGGTTTTTTTTTTTACTCTGGAATGCTAATTTAAAAATAGACTTACTAATAGATTTTTAACTATAATAACAGTCGTACAATACATGTATGTAATACATACATACGAACATTGATTTTAATAATAATTACCATTTTGATATTTTTTTTTGCAGCAAAAATGTAACAAATGTGTGTATAATGCATATACGGACAGAAGAGGAATTAATATCAATTTCGGTTAATATTTTTCTATTTCACATTCAATTATTATTTTAATTGTAAATTATATTTTAGAGTTTTATTTTTCATTGAACGGTTTAATTATTTTTGAGACGTTCACCTTAATTAAAAGTTCATTTTACTTAAGGTGTACTTAAGTTCACACATAACGTGCTCGATTATGAAAGAACCAATCAAATGTAGAGAACTATGTTATTTATTGAATATAATGTAAGTATCTGAGAGATTCAGTTTGAGAAATTAGGCTTGTAAAAATAAATGAAAATAAAAACGAAAATGTGGTTCAGAGTTAAAGTAGAAAGCGTAGATCACGAATTGGACATACATAACTTAATACACTGAACGAATGTAGCATATGGAAAATGTAAATAGATTTACCAATCTAGAATGTATTCTCCTTAAGGATTCTTTAGGAATATTTTTAAATTTGTCCTTGTTTTATGTTTGTTTATTATAATTAGAATGGAGAAGAAAAAATGCATGAAAGAAGACTTTGATGATTTGGATACATCATGAGAAGAGAAAAGAATCTTTTAGTTAGGAGAGTTTTTAAAAACCGAACAAAATAGAAAGCATACAGGACGACCGCAGGCGACATGACAGACGAAAATCCAAAAAGAGGACTTGAAGACATTAGTTGTAATTGTATGTGAGATGACAATACATGGTAGGGACTCGTGGCAACATACAACTAGAAAGTCCTCAAGTAAAAAGGACAAATTTTGAAGAATTTTGTACAAGCAAAAATTGTGAATGTGAAATAGTGTCAAGTATTAGTTTTACTTTATTGAAAGAAAATTTAATTTAACCTTTTGTCTTGATTTGCTTTCTGATGTTGAATAAAATTTATGGAAAATTTTTCTATTTTAATAAAAATGTAAATGTATATGTATGTACACATAATTTATACTGTCAAGAAAATATTTAATATATGTACATAAATAGAAATATTTGTAATACTGATACTATAGGCGTTCACACAATACCATTCATTTAATTTACATTTGATTGAGTTTCTTGTTATTCTTGCTTTCTTGTCTTGTTTTTTATTGGATTGACCATTGGCGAGATGATATGTGACCAAATATATGACCATGTACATAGACACATATAATTTCTATATGTATTAATAAGTATTATACATATACAGATTATGTACTTTATGTGGAGTTACCTTACATTAATCCACATGTTTATAAATCAGGCAATTCAGATATTATTATAATACACACATTATTATAATTTATGAATGATATGTGGTGCTGTTGTTATAAAAATTCGAAGAAAATATATGAAAAAGAAAACAACAAAATCTAACGGCATTATAATGATAACTTGCTATACATGCTTATGTACGTAATACGCGTGTATTATTTACATATTTAAAATAAAATAAAATAAAATATAAAATAAAATATGATACTTTTTTATTTGATTTATAAAAAGAATTTAGGTTATACGCACAGTGTATCGACATACACAAAATTTCTGAATATATACGGATACGATGTACGTATATGAAGGTAGGTATGTAAATGTTATTTATACCAGCAGATTATTTATGTAAGAATGTATTTTCAAAGATGATACCATGATATGTTTATATTGTGTTTTTTTTTTTATTTTCTACTTATGTTAAAATGATTGTTGTTAATACGTGTACATGCATTACGATTGTCACATATAAAAAAATATTTGATTTCTTTGTATACATCAACAATGTTAAATTATAATTTTGTGATTTGCCTTCAAAAATTAAAAAAAAATCAATGAAACAAACATACGTATATATATACGCATCTATGCATACATTATAAAAATGCAGTCAATAAAAGAGAAAAGTTTCGTATATGAATCAATAAAGAAGAAAATAAGTAGGACTATTACTTATATGTATTTCAAAAAAAAAAAAAAAAAAAAAAATTTCACATGCATACTACATATTTATTTTTACTAAATGTATTTGATTTGAATATTAAATTATAACAGATTATCATCCCAATGATTTAACAAAATTCTTCAATTAATAAAAATGAAATGTAATATAGGACTTTTTTTTGTTTTTACTGTAAATTAGGTTATCACCTAACCAGAAAAATGCAATTTCGTGTTACCATGTGTTACTAATATGTGTCGTATTTTACATAAGTACGTCCCAGTTACGTTATTTTGATATTTTTTTTTCGAAGCAATTTTCTTTTCTTTAACTGAACTTTTTATCCCAGCATAAATAAATTATTAAAATTCATTTTGATTAGGTTGATTACATTTTCTAGAACATAGTTGTAATTCCCAAATGATGTAACAAATAGGTATCATTTCAAGTATACGTATGAAATCACAGATACAATTTAATGATATATATATTTTATAGTGAAATTTAATTTTCAAAAAATTTTGTTGCTGTTTATTCAAATATTTTAGTATTTTAAATAAAAGTTTCAAATAAGTGCATAACATTACCTTTAAACAACACTTAAATCTTATAATAAAAAAAAATAATGTGTGTGCAATTCACACGTTGTAGAAGTGAAACCTTCAAAAATTTTGGCTTCAAGATAATGAGACGAATGTAAAATTTCGGTAAGAGGATAATTGTAGGTTTTAGTAATGATCATAGTGATACAAAATTTGATAATTATTTTACATTTTATTCGTATATATTACATAGATTTATTCAGACTCAGAGCTTACATTTTCGATAAATGATACAAGAGGCTTATGGTAACTAAAGTATGAAATAAATACTTCGGTCTTAATATGGTCAATATATCTTTGGAATACTGCGTCAATTACTGTTTTTGATCTTGTTGTTGATAGAGTGAGACTGCTGCACATTTTCAAATTAAATTTGGCGTCCAAAAACTCAATCAACGGAATCGCTGTATAGGATGCAAAATTTACATTAAAATCCCCACTTAGAATCATCGGAATTTTATCGTAATCTTTTTTAAGAATTCGTGATACTTCTGGTGTGTATTTAATTAAATTTTCGTGAATGAATTCAATAGTTGTATTTATTGATTGGTTGGGAGAAATGTAGATAGCTACAATTAATACTGAAATACTATTATCTAATTTGGTTTGGCATGCACATATTTCTCCCACTTTAGAAAGCTGAACTGATAATGATTCCAGTTGTTGTGTATTGAGTTCCATTTGTGGAGTAACAACACGGGCTCTGTCATTCGAATTATGGTAGATTGCAACTCCACCGGCCCTCGTATGTGGTCTTTTATATTTAAGTACAATGTCAAAATTTTAAATATCTACAATGATTTCATCATTCATCCATGTCTCGGAGAGAATAAGAAAATTCGACGACGATGCTATTCTATCAAGCTGAAGATCTTGTGCATGAGCTCGTAAACTTTGGCAGTTAAATGTATACAGTGACAATCCTTTCCTTGTGTTTATAAAATCATATAATAGTTTCTCAACAGTTTCTAGCCGATTCAAGCTCAACCGTTGAAACTCAGCTCGCAATTCAATTGTGGATACTGTTGCTCTTCGACCGTGATAAAATTTTCTATCATTTTTTTTTTTTGAAACAATATGTAGGCCCTCAATCGACGTTACTCGAGATATTGCGACGTACAAGAGCTGTTGAGCATGTGGTTTGTCATATTCATATACAATTTCACCAAATGTACCTCCCTGGGACTTATGAATCGTTACCGCACAAGCAGAGACCAGTGGGGAATGGTTACGTTTTGCTATTACTGTTTTATTAGGTGCTAATGGTACAGACGATGTTCTTCGCTCTATTGGTACTGCCAGTGAAGAAAGATTGTGCTTTTGTACTGATGCCGCGGCCTTTCTTCTGATTTTCTCACCAGTCTTATGAGAACCAGGGACTTCTAGCCACAAACGACATATTTCTCCTTTGTCATTATATTCAATATAAACTAATTTTCCCGTCGCACCATTCGCTAATCCATCTGACACGTCGATATTAGTTGTTATGATGTATGATTTATTGATAACTAATGTCAGTTCAACAATCAATCGTCGTTTAACAATCGTTGACATTTTGTGTAACTTTTGACGCATAGATGCTTGCTGTTCAATATTCTTGCAACCTATATATACATCAGTTGCTTCTGAAATAACTTTTTCTACTGCGGAGTTCAAAACTTTATTATTATATGCAGTAACTGAATGATTATCGAAAAACAATCGTATACCGTCGGGACAAATTCTCTCAACCTCTTCTTCAGAGTAGAACCGTGATTCAATTAATTGCAACTCGTGCTCGTCTAAGAGCTGCCCATCACCAATTTTTGTTAATATTGTTGAGAAAGTCCGATTGGCCTGTCGCATCACTTCGCTCAGTTCGAAGAATTTCAACCCTCGCCAAAGTGTTGGCCCCGCTATTTGTCGCTTTATTTGCTTGTAAATCGGAGTAGCGCGAACCGGCGGTAGTTGACGTAGATCACCGATCAAGATTATATCTAATCCTCCAAAATTCACTTGAAAATTACCGGTAATTTGCTTCAATCTTGAATCTATTTGCGACAACAACTCTGCTCCAATCATACTGATTTCGTCGATAATTAATACGCGAACATATTTGAACAGTGATCTATATTGTTGTGCTACTTCAATTGACAAAGGCAGCAATTTTGAAAGACTTATCTTAAGCGCCGTGTGTATCGTTGTCCCATTAATAGCCACAGCAGCTTTGCCAGTTGAAGCACATGTGATATAAGCGTTACAAAATCCATCGTTATCTAAATAACGATTATAAATTTCCATCAAAAGTCTGATCACAAACGTTTTACCACATCCAGCAGGACCTGTGAAAAATATTTGCAACGGAGAGGGATTTTCTAACTGAAGATTATGAATGACATGCATCAAAAGATCTTTCTGCTCTTGGTTTGCCATTTTCATCAACTCATAATATTGTTCATTAGGCATAAGATTTTCTTTACGTTTGGCAATGGCACCGAGTTTATTAAGAGTCGCTTGGCGTAAATCATTGTTTACGCTCGAATCTGGATTGTCATAAAGTGCTTGAAATGGATTGGCTTCCGGAAATCTGGTAGCAACATCATGGACCTCGTCGTCATCGTCCCCTTGATCATCTTCACGACATAGTTTTCGACAAATTTCAATAGTTCTGTTGATGTCTAAGTCAGATTCGAACTCTTTACGACGTTCTAAAATCAGATGTTGATTTTCGTCATAAATCCTTATAAATTTCATTTCTTCAAGAATATCGTTTTCTTCGTTACGAAATGGAATATGCAGAGTCACCATTTCTCTTTTATACTCATTGTAATCAGAAGCTATGTCATAGTTTCTATATCGAATGATGCGTTGTTGTCTTCTACGTATATACATTCCTTGTGAATTTTTAGTATAGTTTGCAACGAATTGTGCGAGTGATAATTCTTCTAATTCTTCGGGCCGCTGTTCATATTTGTCAAACCAATTTTCCTTCCAAATATTTGTTGAGTTCTCATCGGTATTCAGTTCGTCTAATTCTTTTTGTGTTCGTTTAATACGCTGTTGTTCAATAGGCCATACGGTAGAGATATAAACTACAGATACTGAACTTTTGGATATAGGTTCACGAAGTAAGTACCACGCTGCTTCTTGGCTTGTCAATTCAACAGTATTGAGCATATTTACACTCATTTTTCTTCTTATTTCTACTATGTCAAATTCAGGATGCTTATTCATTATTTCAAGAATTTGACGTTGTAAGTTGCTAATACCTCTATTAGTTTTATTAACATATTCAACAACGTATGCCGCACAAGAGTATTCCTCGATAATGAACTGCATGTCGGTATTTGATTGTAATATATTGAGAATAAAAGGATTGAAAGGGTTGTGCCATTTTTCATTTGGTTGTCGTTTTAAAAATACTTTCGGTCTAGTAATTCCAGCTTCCAGAATATGAAAGTAATCTTCATAAGAAGAAATTTGATTTTTTTCATAAAAAGATTCAATGTTTTCGTAATCATTGTTTTTGAGGTTGATTTGTAATTGTTTATATCGTTTAGCATAGCTGGCATATCCTGGATAATCTTTCTGCATTGGTTTTAATATCATGGTGAATTTACATAGCATGAATGGAGCATCAAATCGACACTTCTGATGTTGATTGGCGTTAGTTTTTTTGTAGCAGGTAAATGTATGTTTGTGAGTTTGCAAACGAATATATCCAGAAGCTTCTGTTGAAGAAACCGATATCAATTGATCGATCACCGTTATAGCATTTTGTTTGTCCCTCTGTGCATCTATGTCACCAAGTGCATCTACTGGAGCATCATTCAGCCACAACAAAAAGTGTGCGTGAGGACTACCACGATGTTGAAATTCGATCCGTTTGAAATAGTTGACAACATGATGATTTCCAAACGGGATATTTTTCTTCGATTGTAGAATAGTCGATAGTATATTGACTAATTTATTGAAATATATTGCACAAGTCACAGCATCTTCATTGAAGAGTGTAGTCTTAGTTATATAATCCAGCGACGCAGCTTCTTCTGTTGAAATTTCAGCTTCATTATTTTTTAATTTATACAGTAATTGTAGTAAGCTGTTCCATCCAATTTCATTGGCACTCAAAGTAAGAAACATCGTAGGCTTTCCCAATTGTCGAATCATCGCAAAAATATCTCTTTATCGTTCGCTCCAGTACCAAACGGAATTTGGTATTGATCGCAAAAAAGCCAAATTACTTTCGATGCAATTATTAATATATTCTTCTGATTCAATTTGCTGCCTTGTAATAGTTGTATGTTTTCCCACATGCTTGAATGCGATAGTAAGAGAATCACGAATTCTTAACCTCATAATTTTCATAGCAACGTACAGTAAATGATATGGAGTAACTCCTCTCCGGTCTGCTCTCCGTAATTCACTAGTCGCAATTGTAAATGGTGTTGCATTTATTCCCTCTCTGAATTATCGGAAATGGCCCAAAAAAATCGATGGGAAAGAAAGTTCTTCAGCATGTTCATCAAAAATTATGCTTTTAGGAAGATTATTCTGTCCAGGTGCAATCCGTAAATACTCGTCATCATTCCACATCAGAGTATGTTGTTGTGCAGTGAGACTGTCTTCAATAGGTATATCTTCACTTATTTCTTCTCGATTAATTTCAGCAGTAGTATGATCATCATTGAAAAAACTTTCATTAATTTTAATATCGTAAAATAAATAAAGAGGAGTTTTAAGCAAGTACTGAAGCCATGTACGAATTACCCGTTTATTTACTAGTCCTACTAAGTAGCCTTGATTTGTGAATTTTTTTTTCTTGATATGAACGTTTATGCAATGATCGTCATCAATATTCCGAGGCAAATGTTTCACCATATTGTCCACATCGACAGGTACGTTAATAATTTGGCCATAAATTCCGTATTGCCCATGTAAGTGTCGCAACCGTCTTATTTGTATAAATGGGATCCGCGGAGAGACAAGTCTTTCAGAAATTAAATCCAGTGGTGGTAGAAATACAGGTATCGTTTCATACTTGAATCCGTTGTATTTGGACATTGTTGGAATTACCGAATTAGGTTATAAACATCATGTACGGTACATCATTCATCTGACGTACAAGTAGTGCGTATTAGGACAAAATTTGTTTATTAGAAAATATTTGAGTACTTACTATGATCACTTTCACTATTTTTAACAGTAAAATCATCATTATGCGTAATAGAACTATCATTTACCACATTCAATAACGCTTTTCGGCGTGCACGAAATTCACGAACACGTTCCGTTGAAGTTTTTGGTATCTTTTTGATCTTGTTTTCTCTTCTTTTTTTTCGATAATCGCGACAATATTCTGCATTCGTTTTCGGCATATTTGAAGAATTACACACATTATATTTAAAAATAATTTAAAACAAAATTAATAATAATTAAATATAATTTAATATTAATTAAATCTTCACTATTAATTAAATATAAAATATATTTATTATAAATTATAAAAAAATTATTATTATAAAATTTAAATTATATAAATTATTATAAAATTTATATAAATTATTTAATTATAATTATTAAATTTTAATTAAAAATTTTCACAATTATTCTCTTCTAATATTTTATTCAGAATGATTCGATTTAATATTGTTAGTTGACAATATTAAATCGCCATTAACCAGACTGCCTCGATTTATTTTTCTCTTTTTACTGTCGCTTTTTCGTTTCATAAATTTTCAAATCACAACGATGCTAAAGAAGTTTTCACTTCAACAAGTCAGGTCATCAATCATAACATATAGATTTATAAAGAGAGATGGTCAAAATAATTTAAAGATTCATATATTCTTAAATCCCTTTATATATAGCATTTCAAGTTCAATAACGATCATTTCAGAATCATGTACAACTTTTTCAAAATCATGTACAACCTTCTTAAAATCAAAAACTACCATTTCAAATCCATGTATAACTATTTCAATTTCAACAACAACCATTCCAATTTCAACAACAACCATTTCAATTTCAACAACACCCAATTTAATTTTTAAAATAAAAATTTTTAAATTTGAGAACTTCATTGAAAAAATCGGTATTGTATTATATAATATATAATAATATGCAGTTATATATATTATATAGTAATATATATAGGATTTAAGTTTCAAAAAATTGCGGCAAACTCCACGTGTAATTTGGAAAAGTTTTGCAGCTTCTTACGAGGCTTAAATAATAGTACAGATACTGACAACGATTAGGATGGAGCATGGTTAATAATGGACAACGCTAGAATTCATAAGACGCAACAAGTTCATGAAATGATAAATGCGACCAATTTTGAAAAGAAATTTCTTCCTCCATATTCGCCTATGATTAACCCGATTGGAAGTGCATTTTCAAAAATATAACAATACTGACTTTTTCAATGAAGTTCTCAAATTTAAAAAAATTTTTTTTTTAAAAATTAAATTGGTTGTTGTTGAAATTGAAATGGTTGTTGTTGAAATTGAAATGGTTGTTCTTAAAATTGAATTTGAAATGATTGATGATGATTTTGAAATGGTTGTTTCTGATTTTAAAAAGGTTGTACATGATTTTGAAAAAGTTGTACATGATTTTGAAATTGTCGTTCTAATGGAAATGGTATAAATTTTGTACTTCTAAATCTTGAATGTGCTACGCTTTGTTCTCAATGTCTCACCTGGAATGATGTGCTAACCTGATCCAATTATTTTCTCCAAAGAGACGGAACTTACTGACGTATTGTTTATTTTGTAATTAATGAACGATTATTTCTCCTTTTATTTTGGAAAAGACAACACTCATTTTCGCACTAAGTAATTATCTTTTTTAACCAACTTTTCATAGAACAGAGTATAGTTAATTTGAACCTATTAACAGGATTGTTACTTTATGCAACAAATTTGGTAACACAATTGACTTTAATAATTCAAAAGGCTTTTTTAATAAATCAATATTGGAATCTCTTCTTCTTCTTCTTCTTCTAGACATATGGTCATATTGAGCATTCACCTCGGCAATACATTGCCTATAGAGCACTCTATTTTTCGCTATCTTTCTCCAATTTCCTAATCCAATAATTTTTATTTAATTTTCGTACTTTTCGATCCAACATATTTCAGTTTATCGCTGCGATTCTGCATAAGAGATCTCTTATTCCTCTTATTTCTCTAAAGTTTTGGTGAAATATATTTTTTAAGAGGAATCGGTATTCTGGATAAGAGATTCACCTCATAAAATGACATAAGATTCACCATAGATTTTAAACCCACCTTATTCAATTTACTACTTGTCATATACAATGATAATGTAGTTACACTGTTTTATCATCTTTGTTATTAGTAATTATTACAATTTTTATTAGTAATTATTACAATTTTTATTAGTAATTATTACAATTTTTATTAGTAATTATTAAAATTTTTATTAGTAATTATTACAATTTTTATTATTATTTTATTATTATTATTATTATTATTATTATTATTATTATTATTATTTATAATTATAATTATTATTATTATTAATACAATTCTATTATTATTATTATCAAATTACTTACAATATGCACAACACGAATACAATATTGGAATATCAACAATATAAATAAAATAAATAAGAGATATAAGAGGTCCTCATCGATGACCTCTAAAGTTTAGAGATTTTTGTTCGTTAAAACAGAATTTTTCGGTTATAAACGTTCAAAAGTAGATTGTCAAAATTCATAAAAAAATTCACCACTGAAGTTAAGAGATCAGCTGATCACATCTCTTATCTAATTTAATTTAACTCCTAAAAGTATGTATTTGTAATGTAATTTGCACTAAAAACGATAAGAGGAATAAGTGAAATAAGAGATCTCTTATGCAGAATCGCACCGTATGTTTAATTAATTTTAATTCTTAAATTGAATAAAAAAGTAATCATTCCATGTTTTGTATTGTACAATAATCTCAAAAAAATAGTTTAGTAGTTCTTAATTTGTAATTTTATTTGTATTAAACAAAATATAATAAATGAATAAAACATTGAGTAAGATTCAATTAGTAAAATAACGACAGAAGTAAAGAATTTAATAATTTTTTAATTTTAATTTATTTTCACGAGTTGTATTCAAGCATTTTCTCTTCTTGCTATTAACTTGTCGTTTGTCGATAATAAATTTATAATCTCATCGAACATTTATACGATTTTCAGTTAGAAAAAATAAAATGAAATAAACTTTAAAAAAATGAATAAAAACATAAATGATTTTTGGTTGTCCTTATAACATGATGAGACTTGTATTCTGCATACGAAAGATTTTCATTTTATAAAAAAATTAAAAATTGTCGATATTTTCTAGAATTTTATTTTAAATTAATTTAATAATTATTATTTTTCAAAGAGCAGATCATTTTATTTGAATTTTTTTAAATAAATTTTTCATAAATTTATTTTCATATATAGTTGTACAATAATTCTTTTTCATTTTGTTTCCAATATATAACTTATACACTCACATGCAATATTTACATATGTATACACATATATTTGCATGAATGTATGTAATATACAAATTGAATCGATCGGACATGAAAAGGCATGCTAGTACATAAATTACATATTGATTTTAAAACTTTTAAAAATTATATTTTTTATTTTTAAACATTTTTCATTTTTTTTTATTTTTAAACTTTAGAACAAGTTGCCATTGACCGCAAAAACTGGTTGGTTTTGTTTTAGGCATTTAAAAAAAAAAAAATTAAAAAAATACAAAATGAAACAAAATTTGTTCATTTATTTATTTTTTTTTTTTTGTTAATATTCTCTGTTTTATATTCTGTGCAACATTAAATATTTTAAATGAACAACTCAACGACAAGGTACGTATATGTAGATATGTTTGTACATAATATGGAAAAGTATAATACATTTTTTTTCTTTTTAGAATCGTGTGTATTTAGCCACAGCTACATTTTATAGTACTGTATATGTGTAGGTACATGTGGATGGCACATACATATGTACATTTATTTGTATATAATAGCTTTTTGAGACAGGTATTATAGGTACATATGTTTTATATGTTATGTAAATATGTACATTATTATCAGACGTACGTACATACATTAATCTACCCATATATGTAAAACTGATTTGACAGATACACCTTGTAGAATTTTTATGTAATATATGAACATCTATAATTACATATATATGTATGTAATGTATGTAAGAGTATGCCATATGATGTACATATGTACATATGATATATAGGATATAGGTATTTATGAACTTGTAATTCTTGTTGCTTGCATAATATCTGGTTTATGTTTAAAAATCCATAAAAAGTAATAGCATTATCATATATGTATGTATGTAAAATACGTATATTATTCTACATTACTTTTGCTGTATAAATCTGTTGATAAAGATACAGAGATTGTGTACTTACAAATGTATAGGTAGTCCTGGACACATGATTGGGAACGATTTTTTTTTTCGGGAAAAACAATGTACTGTAAATCATTAATTTGTTTTGGTTTCGTTTATTGGCTAGATATACTTTGGATACTATTATGTACACGTCCTAAAGTTTTTTGGAAATCGCATTATCTTAAAAATTTCAGAGTTTTATAACTAAAAGATAATTCACTATTAGTTGAAACATTTTATTGTAAACATTTTATTGGTAAAATAAAAAAAAAAATATGTTAAACCATGACTTAGGAACTTACATATTTTACTTTGTATTACAACAACTAATTTTGATTCACAAAATTTTATCGTTAATTTTTAAATAATGGGATTAGGAAGTGCTAGAATATTGGATCCTAATGTAAGGGCACAAATTGAGGTTTAACTTTCTTTTGGTATGAAACTGTAAAATCTTTTAGGATAATGGGATTTTCAAAAATTGTTATAAAATTGTATATACATATATAGATCCAAAGTATATCTATTAAGCCAATAAACAAAACCAAAACAAATTATTCATTTACAGTGTTTTTCACCAAAAACAAAAAAGTTGTTCACAATCATGTGTCGAACAGTGTATTTTTTTCACATGTATTGTACTATAAATTTGCACGGATATGAGAGTGTGTTTTATTCTTTGAATAAAATAATAATTTTTTTTATGATAGACGACAAAAAATTTTTGGAAATGCATTATGTGATTAAAAATGTTCCTTTTTTTTGTAATTTTTTTTGCGAAGAAGTTTAAGTTACATAATAATTTAATTTTTTGAACAAAATCTTGAATTCTTTTCTATAGAGATTCCATAAAATAAGGAAAATTTTAAGCCATTTAAGAACAGCAAACGGAGAAAATCCTTTTATTTAAAATATGTACCCATTTTGCACATATGATACATACATATGTACATACTTTTATATTTTTTTAAAAATATTTTCTTTAAATTGAAATAAAATTTTCACAATTGCAAAACAAAGTAATATCATCATCTCATCACTGAATTTTTATTTTTCTTTTTATATTGTTACCACATTTTGATTATTTTGAACTTCTTTCTTATTTACTGACTGAAATTAAAGTTCATTTGGAATTGTATAATTTCAATTGAGCCAATTTAATATATTTTCTGATCATTCATACACACACATATATGTGCATGTATTCGTTTTGTATGTGTGTGTCTGTGTGTGTAACGTGTAATAATAAAAAGCAAGAGATTCTTTACATGTATAATAATGTGATGATGAAATGATCATCATCATCATGACAAAGGGAAAAATTTTATGTGTAGGTTTTGTTTAGTTCTTAAAAGATAATTTTTTTATTTTTTTATTTTGGTTAAAACCAGACAGAAAAGTTTATAAATATATCTTCTTTTATATCATGCACGATGGTTGTTCGATATGTAATATTAAATACTGTTCAATAGTAAATACGATTTTTTGAAGAAAAACACTTTTTATTTTCAACATTATTTTCTTTTAGATTAAAAAACTAATATAAAATATATAAAATCTAAAATACAAAATGGTTCAAGTTTTTTGAAACATGCTTCTTATTATGTAAAATATTTAAATTTTACATAATAATAATAATTAAAAATTTAATGCACTTCTTTTTTTTTATTTTTTCAGTAATTTCTGTAGTAATGATCTTGACTATATGCAAGCCAGTATGATTAGCTTCATTTGTCTTGAATTCCTCATGCCGTAAATTACCGAAACAATTATAGATTTCGATTATACTGATTGAAATTACAGACTCGCTATTATTTTTTTCTAGTTTAGATTTGATTTATATTGCCGTTTTGCTCTTTCAAAAATTAATTTTTCAAGATCATATGGAATTGTCTTTCATTTATTTATATTATTAATAACAGACTTATCAATTTTTCCTCTAAAAATTTAAAGGTGATTACATACATATAAGGATTGCCAAATTCCTTGAATGAAAGCTTTCACGTGGTGATTAGAATCAAAAATTTGATTTTCCTTGGACTTATCGAATCATCATCATGAGCGGTGCTACAGCCCCTTCTAAGCCTTGATCTTCAAGAGTCCCTTCCAGAAATCATGACCGCATGTCTTGTTCTTCCAGTCTCTAACACCAAGTGCTCTTACATCGTCCCTTACATCTTTGGCCTGCCGAAGACTATTTGTCGACTTTCAATAATTTTACACCATGTCCATAATCCACCTTAATTTCCCACATTTTATGCAGTCCTTTATCTTCATATCATCAAAAGCCTGATACAATTCGTGATTGTACCTAATTCTCCATTACCGTTTTCGCACGCTGGTTCGAAGATTTTTCTCAATGTAAATACTTTCAAAAGTATTCGCCTTTGTTCGTCATTTTTATTTATTATTTACTGAACTTATCGAAGAACCCATGTATATAGCACACTATACATGAGCATTTATGTATATAGATATGTATATATTTTGCATCTTCATAAAGCATATAGCTTAATTTAACATCTTCATTTTTATATAATTACTTTATTGTTTTGTTTTTTAGTTCCTTATGTTAGTCAATAGTTGTTTGATATAATTATTGTATTTGTATGCATGTATATATTTATACATTTTTTCATTTCAGCAATGACCCTCGATGTCAAGTTGTTTCTAAATAATTTGTTTCTAATAACATATTTTCTATCTTAAATTTATCAATACAATGCTCCGCGAAAATTGCGAAGAAAAATTTTTTAAAAAAAAGTTACTTATATTGATATTGATATTGAAATTTTAACGATTTTTTTTATAAAAACAGTATTTTTTAATGTTGAAAAATCAATAAACTAACAATCAATTAAAAATTTACCGCAACATTAGTTTGAAATTCCATTACACACAAAAAAATTAAATTACCAACTAATTTCTTGGTTTAAAACGTGAAGCTTCCTAATAAAAGAGCTTCAAAGTGTAAATAGTATTTTCGAACTGGTTTGCCAAAAACTTCATATAACTTAGTTGAAATGTAAAGAAAAACGCTCAAAAAGCGATTCGTAATGCTATGAAAGATAAGAATATTTTTTTTATTAAAAGGTATTGAATTTCGACGAAGAGTTTTTCACATTTTCTAATGAAAAGCCACCAGTAAGTAAATCCAGCCCTAGCATCATAATAAGAAAACTTATACAATTCAGTTGCAGAAAATCATTAAAATAATTGAAGATTTCGTTCTGCTGGAAAATTTATATTTCGAATTTAGCTATCGCAGTTATTCGTATAGGAGCAAATTCGATCAACATCGGATCACTTATTGTTCGCCAGATTCTGCACAAATTCTGGCCAACATATTATTTTGATGAATCATTCGCAAGTTTTCGTCAGAATTCTGTAAGAAACGAAAATCTCATATGAATTCTGATGTAATGTGAAAGTGGCCTAAATTTACGGGTTGTAGGATTATGTATCTTAAACATGTGAATTATTTTTTTATAAATTACAGAAACAATTTTAAAAATTACTAAAAGTTTTATTCGATAAATTATGTGATTATCACACAATTTATGATATAATAACGGTTTCTTTTATCATAAATATGAAATATAAAAAATTATAAAAAAAAATATGAATCTGAGAAGAAAATTATTCTCTTGCATGCAATGGTGATGTATAATTTTAGTTTGAACGACGGTCAAATAATCATAAAAATATGTAATCGGCGAATTTTTGTTTTTCGTTGTCCGTTTCGTTAAATGGTGAATTTGTAACCATTTATGTTATTACAAAAAAAAAAATTATATATCATTAGAAAATAATTTTATAGAAAATAAATTGTAACACAAAAAACTACATAAAAATTTAAAAACATTTAATCGTGTTCGTGTATAAATCTGCATGTCAACCAAAAAATTCTATAACGTGCATATTTGTATGTATAACTGTTCACAATATTTTATTTAGGATATTCTAAACTTCGATAATTTTGTAGTTTTTTAGTTTTATTTTTGCAATTAGAATTTTGATTTACTTCCATTTTTTTTATTACGTTTGAGTTTAATGAATTCAAAATCAAATTCAGATTTATCATTGTCTGAAGAAATTTATTCGTTTTTTGACCCGATTCAATTTTGAATATCTTTATAATTGTTCCTTTACTGATCATATCTGATTGCTGCTAATATACATTGTTTATAAGATTTAAGATGTACATTATCTGTACATTATGTATGTGCACATGTATGAATAAAGTAATGTACCTATCATATGATATTTTATTTGATAAATGAAATGAAGGATTGAATTGCGCTTATGTGATAGAAAATTTTAAACAATCATATTGTACACAGGCAGCTGGAAATTTCATTTGAATTGGATATGTACTTATTTATATTTATTTTTCTTTCGTTTTTTGTTCATCATGTCATATTTTATTAAAATCCGTATACGTACACATACGTTAGTAGACCGATATCAATTCTTTGATATAATAGATGCTTTGTTTCGCACATACTTACTTAGGTATGTATCATACATACGAGTATAATATGTAGTTCATGAGTAAAGTTTGTCTTCAAATGATTTTGATAACCAAAATCTTTATATTCATTATCAAAGAGAAAAAAAAAATTAATAGAAACAATGAAAACAAAAAATAAAAAGAAGAAAAGGAGGTTGGGTTTTTGTATACATCTACATAATTATGTATTTCACATCATTGAAAGAATAATGATGGACAGTTTTTTGATCGTTTTTCATTTATTATGTTTTCTTTATATCCTTTTTAAGATGTCATTTTTGTAAAATTTATTGTAAGTACAACACACTAATATTAATATTTGTTCAAAATTTTTAACAAGAAGAAAAAGAAGAACAATAAGAACAATTGTTTTCTCAGGTTCTATAGAAATACAAATGCTTCACTCTAATTAAGGTTGCAGTTTATTATACGGGAGCAAATAAATATTCGATCATTTTAATTCCAATGACATTGAAATAAGTATTATATCTAAGGAAAATATTGAAGAAAAATTAAAAAAGTTTTTATTGAAAAAAAAAAAAAGAGAGTAATCAATATCTGTGAAATCTACAGAGGGAACAAAACGAAAGAAGTCTAATACTCTAATTCAGATATTGTGACAAAAGTTGACAACCTACTATAAACGTTAAAGATTAAATATTCAAATATCCACGAAACATCATCCATCGACTTGATTATGAAACATAAAAATGATGTAGCAAGCGTTTAAGAAATTAAAAAAAAGCACTTTCTAAAGACCAAATTGTATATCGAATGTATCTAGACAACTATGATCATACTTCCATTTATAAAGGTGAGGTAAACTATCTTAAGTACGATAACCTTGGTGGAGTTGAGCCCTATTAGCCTCCAGATGGAACTGCCTCTAAATGAACTACTATAACGTATATTTTACCTTACAATAAAAAACTTTTAAAGGGTTCGTCCGATGACCCACGGAACGAGTTTGGCAATAACGAATGTTTGTTTTTAACAATATTTTATACAAAACCCATTTTTGGTATTTTAACGTATTTGAGATAAGCACATTTTTTTGCACCTTTAGTACTTGCTATATTTAAAGTTGCCCCGCCTTCAAGGTAGAGAGTCTTCACACCTTCTTAACAACATAATATAGACATAGAATATAGACATAAGAAAAGACAGTTCATATAAATTATTTTTCAATTCTCAAATTTTTTCTCACAAATACAATGACACTTTGCTAAAAGTAGACAGAAAATCAAAATTAGGCCTAAAAATTAGTTAGAAAGAGAAATAAAATTTTATTAGTATATGAAAGCTCCCCCAATTTTAATTTATTTTTTATATAGCTTGCTATAGGGTAAATGGGGCAAATAACATAAACGGCATAATGTGAATGCGATTCAATAGCTCAACATTTAATATTTCATGCATAAAAAATATATAAAAATTAATAAAATTATGGAATTAAATTATGAATTATGAAATTTATATTATTTATGTATTTATATTTAATATTTATTCAAATTTTTAATTTATTTTTCATCAATAAAAAATTTTTTTTAATAATTTTTTTTTTTAATTGTTTTTAAATATTATTAGATTTTTAATATATAATGAAATTATTTTAATTTTGAAACTCCAAATTATAAGCATTTCACTTCACTTTCAATTAATTTCACTTCACAGCATAAAATTATTTTACGTTTAATATTCCTTTACCTCTACTTTGCCATAAACTACCAGGAATGATGTCATAACATCTGGTTAAAACTGAGCACATTGTGTAAAAACGCGTGTAAAATGTAACAGACTCTCGGAGCAGTTCTTCATGTCTGATTTTGAGTATGAGTATAAGGTATGTATAAGGGTATAAGGTATAATGATAATTTTTATTCATATGTATGACGTATGACCCAATCAGTTTCTATCGATTTTATTTATCTGTACCTGTACTTTAATACTCTTGTGTTTGAAATCTTTGGAATAAGAATTGAATAATTTATTTGAAAAAATTTCGAGTACATTTAATGTATGAGTCAATTATTTACAAAAAAAAAAAAAATTTTATTTGCATACAAATTATTGGGTCAAATGCATCTAGATAATCTATGCGTATGAGTATACATTTATAGCCAAATCAATAAATATGTGTGTATGTATTTAGATGATTTACATTTTGTACATGTTGAGAAAAAATTAAAAAAAAAGAATTAATAAATATTATTATTATTTGAAAAATTCTTTTGCAATAAATCATATTTAAAAACTCTTTCTTATAAATATGTATGTATGTATGCATGGGTAATATCTAATCTACATACTTATAAATATAATATATATTTGCATAAGATCTCATTAAGTTTAAATTTTGCATTTGTTATTCAATTGATCTTATCTAAACTTATTGACCTATTTTGTTGTTTATCAAATGCATAAATAAGTAGTATATAGAAGATAGACATGCAGGAAAAAATAAACAGTGTGCAGTTCTTTAATTGTTTTTATTTTCATTTTTTGCATTTAAGAGGCAAATTATTATCATAGACTAAATATAGATTGGAAATGCTTATGGCAGAAATCGTGTTCATAACTATTAAGTAAACATCAAAATAGCTTTTGAGAGATTTTGAAAAAGCTATAAAATCAGAATAAGGAAAATAAATGAGAGAACTTTTGTAATCTTTTGAAATCTTGTATATCTTGAAGAAAAAACAAATTTAAAAATCAAAAATCTATGTAGCTATATCCTTATCGGAAATGATAAAAAATATCAAATAACAGGCAAATGTACAAAATCGTATATTTTAAAGGAAATTTAAATTTTCAACAAATTTATGTTATGACTGGCAATGAATATAATAATATATATTATCACAGGCAAATATCCTTAACTGTGATATTATATATACAATTAAAACTGGTTTTGAAAGTATCTAACACATATGTGCATGCATACTATCAAAGAATATATATCTACTAGTTACGTTAGTTATATATTCTTTGATACTATGCAATCTGTATTGTTGGCTACATGAATATAAATATTCTATATTCATGATTCAAGTAAGACCATGTATGACGGTATAACATAAGTATAACATAACCGTATAACACAGTACTACGTACTACTGCCAGCCATTGCAATGAGTATGTATTGTGTATTGTTTTTTAAATAAATATGCATGTATTTTCATTGCCAGCTATTGAAATCACAGTATATCTATATTCATACAGTAATGACACTGAGCACGCGTTAGCAAAAATTTCTCATGACCTTTGTCCCGTTATTCATTCGGCCTTAACGGTTTTGCTAAAAGTCGATAGCAATTAAGAGCCTTTGTATACGAAAAGAGACAAAAAAAATGGAACTGCAACACCAACTGTTTTAAAAAATATAACATTATTACAGTGTATACCTACTCATTAAAAAAAGTACAAATTTTGTTATTTAAAATTTTTTATCTAAAATAAACAAAATTAATTGTAAATGCATTACACTTAAAATTTTGTGTTTGATATCAAATGTTTTTACATTTTTGTTAAATTTCTTAATTATAAATTAAATTCTTACTCTAATATATAGCTTAACAAAATAAACTTTTTCTTGTCTTCAAAATTCTCAGAAATTATATGAATCACCTTATATCTTGATATAATGACGCGTCAGGTAGTCAAAAAAAAAGTTCCAGATCGCCTTTAAAAATGCATTGTGAAAAAATCGTATACATGTACAATATGATTGTATTGCTCACATGTATATATTGTTTTGTATCTTTTCTTCATTACGGCGGTTTATAAGGAAATATGGATTTGACATAAGTACATTAATTCTGTACTGTTTTTGTAAATTGAATTTTGATTTTTTTTATTATTTTAAAATAAGTAATTGTGTGTGTTAGTAAATTTAAAAAAAAAAAAGAGTGTCACATCTTATTGCTTTGTTGATCAGTGATAAATATTCTATATTGATTCCAGTACTACTGCCAGCTATTGCAATGAACATGTATTGTGTATTGTTTTTTAAATAAATATGCATGTATTTTCATTGCCAGCTATTGAAATCTACAAAATATGTAATATATATGGAAATTCGTGAGCGAAAAATTATCTCTCCTCTCAGTAAAAGCTCCTGCCAGCCATTCTTCAAGTTTCTGCCAGCTATGATCGATTTCAAAAGTGTATTAAAAATTTATACAGTCATTTCCAATCTATATTTAGTCTATGTTATTATCGTTAAATTTTAGCATACATATTATGTGAATAATCTTATAGATAGTGTACTCGTATAACTACTATATAAATGTTATAGTCCTAGTTATGTGAATGCAAAAACAAAAATGAATATGCAATTCTATCTATTGAAATTTGTATTTTGTAACTAGTATGTAAATGTGTGCGTGCGTAATTCATAATTATTGCGTAAAAGCTAAATTGTATTGTAGTAATAAATTAAATATGAATGAAATCTATGTATTATATCTACTGGAATAAGTGTCTTCTATATTTATGCATGGCTATCCTATAATTCACATGCTTAATATGCTGGACTTTATTTATTTATTTATTTTTTAATTTTTTAAGGAATTGAAAAAAAATGAACTATATGTACTAAGTATATACTATGTACTTTGCATATGAAAATTATTTTTCAGCAAATTGGAAACAAAATAATATCTCATTATATGCACAATATATATTTGTTCCTTAATTTTTGTTAAATGAATTGTAGTAGTATAGGCACCTAAATTATGTAATAAAAGTAAGGTAATATACGTACTCGTGTATTATTAATAGGATGTATTATGTAACGTAATATATAATAAACAGTAATTACAATAATTATACACATAATGAGTTGTATAATTTAAATTAATTAAAGTTTTAGACCGTGAGTTAATTAAAAAACCAAAAAAGAAATACAAAACAAACAAAAAAAAATGTTCAAGATAAAAAACAATAATAAACAAACAAACAGTTTATAAATGAAATGTTTATAAACAAATTTTAAAAACAAAATAAATTTTAACATTACATACTATAAATGTTGTATTTATGTGTGCAAGTTTTATGTTTCTTTTTTTAAAAAAAAATTCTTTCATTATTTATCTCATGTTTTTTTTTATGTGATAAATTTTGATCTATTGTCAACCAATTTATTTTGATTAAAAATTATGAAAGATTTAAATTTTAAAGCGGAATATACGTATACGAAATTTTACATGCATTACGTACGTTCAATATGTGCATAAACATAACGACAATACATACACGAGTATGTTCCATGCATACATATATGCTCACTATTGCTTCTGATGTTTTGTCACTTTTATTTTATAAAATCTTTGTTATTGTTCGCTGTGTTAAATTTTTAGTTTCATTTATTTATTTATTTAATAATTTTATTGTGTTCATTGTGTTTATGTGCATCCAACACATCATTGTATTGTAATTAAACAAAATTTATAAAACAAAAACGCGTGAGTTTTTTTCTCCTATATTTACGAGTATTATTTAGTTCTTTTTGTATTTATTTTAATTTTTTTATTTTTGCAATTTGTTGTTATTATATTCACTGTAAAGGGGATCGTGAGAAAGAAACACATTTTTAATGAAATGATATGAAATTATACAATATTGTTTGTTTTGTTTATTGAATGCTGTTGTTAATCAATTCGTAAACATGTAGGAATGAGAAAATTCAAAATAAAAAAGTTATTCAAAAAAGAAAGCATCTCCGCAGGATAATATAGTATAGAGATAAAAGTATTATTTTTTAAATTTTAATTATTTTTTTTTTTTAAATGGAGTTTTGTTTAACTTTGAAAAAATACAAATTTTATTTTTATATTTCATAATTTAAAATCAAGATATTTCATTGCTCCTGTAAGAATTGTACATCCAAATTGAATTAAAATCATAATACTCTAAATAATTTTGTTTTAAAAATAAAAGTAAGAATATATGTGTAGCAACTATAATACCAAATATCAAATGATACAATAAATAATTATATACACCCTGTATATAGTTATAACAATAATGTACTATGTATTTTATCATTGAACAATTACACATTAATTACTCAGCATCTCTTATCAGTTTTGAGAAGAGATGAGAATTTTACGTACCTACCTAAAATTATTTTTAGCATTACATTATTCTATTCTTGTAATTCAACTAGTCTAGTTAAGAAGTCAGTAAAATAAAATATTTTTATAATAAATAGAAGTTAATTCATTATTTTTATATAATATAGTATGTTTAATATAATATACCTACAATATGCAAGTGTATCGTTTTTGAAGCATACTATCATATTAGGAAGAAAAAATTCTGAAGTTTGAATTTTGATAAACTTTAACCGTCTATAATTTTGTCATTTTCGCACGAATTCTCTTTAAATCTGGAGTAAAAAAAGTTCAAAGGATGCAATAGATTCTAAATGAGAAGAATTTTCAAATTTTTATTTTTGAAATTCTTTAAAACAATTAAAGTAAAAATCATTAATATATAGTCGCAGAAAATTTATATTTTATTTCAAAAAAGTTGTATTCAATTATGTTTGGTAAAAAATTAGTTATTCGAAAAAGAATTAAACATTTTCCGCTCAAAAATTTCATTTAATTCCACTTTAATTTTTTTGATAAGAAGAAGATAATCATCACCGAATTTACAACCGATTTATTTATTCACCTACATGCCTAGTATTTTAATGTGTACGAGTATTTCGTTTCTCAATCGGTTTTTCATCTCAAAAAAGAAAAAAACCAAGTAATACATTTTCTTTATGTTGTGTAGGCAATATATTTGTAGTAGTGGTAGTAGTATAACTATAGCTTGCAAAGGCATACACGTCTAAAAAAAATGTAGCGCGTATGTAGTGTAAAATCATAAGCGCATCCTTTAAATATTTATGTTAAATAAAAATAAAAGAATACAAATAACTGAAAATTTTTGATTTTGAAAATAATGAATAAGAATTTGTAATTTTTAATTTTTATACAATAGTTACCGTTATAAATTTAATTTGCAACTCATTTTTATTTGAATTGAAAAATTTATTTTTTACACGAGTATAATAAAGTCTTCTAAACACTCATAGATATACATATACAAGTACGGGTATCGGGTATTCAGATCTTTTTGTAATTAATTCTTAAATTTTTATTTTACTTTTTGAATTTTCATTGAATTATAAAATTGACCTTATTTATTTACACTCACTGCACTTACTATATATCCTTCAACATTCTATCTACAACTACAATGTTATGTTTCAATATTTGCAAACAATCTATCAATAGCCGTTATCAAAAAATTGTACAGTCAGAAACTAGTTTTAAATATTTTTCAAAGATTTTTAATTAAGTATGTACGTACGTTTATCTTATACACACATACTATGTGTTTTTGTCCTGTACCAATAAATGTTTATTTTTAATTTTTTTTAATTAAATTAAAATATTCGCATTTTTAACTATAATTCTAGTTTTACACTATAAAATGAAAGGTGATATTGAATGAATTATCTAGATATAGCATTCAAAAAGATAACAAGATACCTACACATCGTATGTACAAATATTAAATTTATAGCAATTAATCACAATGATATAAAATAAAATAACATTTATTTTAAGGTCACCAATACATGTAAAGGTAATTGAACTGATTGAATACTTTTATTAATACTCCTCCATAACATTTTGTTTAGATTTTAGAGTGTATTACAAGATGTGCTATAATATATTGGCTTATTTGGCCTCTTTTCAATAAAAATGATTCAAGCGACATCTATTTTGTGCTTATGTTTGCTCAAGAAACCAAAATCAAAGATAATACAGTCTACAGGTAATACAGTTATGGTGAAACTACTATTATCTTTGCCAAAATACATTTGCACAATGACATTTTTGTATAAACAATTATTTGGTAATACAATTTTTTTACTTCAATTAAATGGAATATTTTCATTTTTCAAATTTAATTTAATTTTACCTGATTAAAAAAGTTTGCCTAGATGTTTACCACATTTATTTAAAAAAAAATTGATACAGACAGATATCTGCTTGAATATGAGTATTTAGATGTATGCATCATGCATATGTTTGTCTCGAACCCAAAGATATATGTAGTTGTACAGTTGTATAGCTGCAACTTTTATATTTTAATGTTCATATCAGTTTATATATAATTTTTTCTATTTCAGTGATTTATAGAAATATTTAGATATATAAGTAGGTATATTTTTCATTTTACATAAGAGAAGAAAAGGTATGACCGACTTAAAATCGATCGACTGGATCAATTTGCATAATCAGAAAATTGATATTTTCAATACATACTCGTGCATTATATACAATTTACATGTTATACTATATGTTATGCAGATAGTTTAGTTTTTAATATTACATAAATTGGAGAAAACCACAAAATCAACATAGCTTTAGACTCTGTAGATAAAAACTACATATGTATACCTATTTACAATAAAACATATTTTGTTTGTCTGTATATACTTAAATGCATTTACATGATCACCTTTTTTACAACGTGTCATTCAAATATCCAAATGATGGCAGTATACTCGTATAAATAGAAAAAAATCGGGAAAAAATTATAATAATAAAGGAATAAATTTTCTTTGATTTTAGAGTTTGAATTTTTAGTCAAAGTTACATATCCATACACATACGTATTATGAACATAGGTATATACTTATGTGTTTAGAGTGTGCATACTGTTATATAGTTGATATCAGAAACGAAAATACATATATTTTTTTCCAAAAGAGGAATTTTTTTAAGAAAAATCGAGTTCCATAACTCATGCAATATGCAATGCACATACCTACATACAATGATGATATGGGAATTTACCTATATACTACATATATTTTCGTGTTGTTTGTAAATTTTTTTCCCGTCAATCTTTTCAATATATGTACTTACTTATATATTTTTTTTGTTTTGTTTTATAAAAGTATGGTATTTGAATGAATATTTTTCCACATATGGCACCAAAATTTCTATATATAAATGTATATACTTGAGTATTATGTATGTATTTATGTATTCTACGTACACTTTTCTGATCGCTATTTAATCCATTGCTATACGGGGATTGCTGTTTTTTTTATTTTTTTTTATTTTTTTAAATAGGAGCAGAGAAATACGTACATTCAGTATAAAAATTGGTGTAATGTAAGAGGGAATGAGATGATAAGAGCATGTATCATCGCAAATAAAAAAAAACTCTTAATCACAAAAAACAGTCATACAGACATACATAAAATTATACATGAACATATAAAGTACATAATGTACATACATTTATAGGAAATATTGTATTATAGTAAGTAATTTAAAAAAAAATATTCAGCCTATCATTATAAACAAAAAATTCAAATCCAAAAGCAACAGCAGCAGCAACTAAAGTTGAAGCATCTATCAAAGTCTGAATTAATGATTTCGTTTGAAAATGCTTTATTTTTATATTTTTTGTTGTTGTTTTTTGATTGATTCAACAGTAGCCTACAAAACAAAATGAATAAAATAATAATAATTATAATAGTTCAAGTTGTATCGACAAAATTATTATTGTTGTGAATTTATGTGTATCTCATCGTCGTCAGTTTTATATCACGTTTTATTTCTACATATATATCGAATAAATTTAAACTTTTTCATCAACTTCAACTGACATCAACAAAACCTAAAGCATAAATAATCTATTCTCTAATCATGTGCATACGTACTTACATGTATTTTTATTATAAAAATAAAGATACATGCATACATAAGTATACAGAGTACAGAGTATACTTGGGTGTTGGGTGTATGAATGAGATATAAATGTGTTAGGTATAGTTGGTTATAATACATCCATGTGTGTACTTATCAAATGATAATAAATTGAATATGAATATAATGAAAGTATTTTATGTATATAATTATATTAAAATTGTACTTTATGCATATATGTACATACATCATATATTTGGTATCTGTTAATATACATATAGATGTCAGATATTTTGTATAATTTATTGTATGCACGTTAAATGAATTTAACACAAAAACAAAAATTGCAGAAGAAAAATAAAAATAAAAATAAATCTATAATTATTTTGGGGTTGAATTCATGGAAGAAGGGAAAAATGAAAATATACGAATATGAATTAAAGATAGAGGGGATTGTATACATATGGTATACTTAAAACGATAAAACGTAAACGTAACCAAAATGTTTTATACATCATATAATTATATGTAAGGAGAAAAATATGAAATTTTTGTATTGAGTAAATGGAGTTAAATTTTTGTAATATTCAAACGTACAGACATATTACATATTATATGCCATGTATGCACATTAAATATACATTCATAATAAGTATGTATAAATGTGAAGTAAAATTGGTAAAATGTTCATATACAGTACATAAGTATTATAAAATAAAATTAACAATACAAACACCAATACCCATATGTATACGCATATACATATGTATATCTCTGATTCTGTACATAATGTATGTCTATACATTTTTCAATATATTCAAACTTTTCTATATCTGGCATATAAAGTGGGGGAAATTCAATTGATATTGTTTGCTGTGTGTTGGAAAATGACGAATTTTATTTATATATTGTACATACAATACAATACACGCGATATAAACATACTTACAAACATTTTATATATGTATGTACATGCTTACATATGGTCTACGTGAAGTGAATTAAAATATATACGTGCACATACATACTACATATATATCTAAACAAAACAGACGTTGTGTGTATTACATTCCATATAAACTTATAAACATATTTATTTAATGTAGCTAACAGCAAAGCAGCTACATGAAACATGAACATGAGCTACATTAACAGGCAACAATATACTCAGAAACAAACTTAACTATTCCGGTTGCAGCCACTACTGCTGATGAACAGTCGACTAAAAACTTTAAATTACATATAGGAAATAAGAAGTAGCAGCAAACCGCCATCATAGTAAAAAATAAAACAAAAATACAAATAAAACATTATTTTCGTTTCACTTATTTTAATTTCATACATATTTATTTTTTTGTTCGTTTATTAAGTTTTTATTTTTTTATTTTTTGTAATTTAATTTTATAAAGTTGAAAAGTTATTATTAAAAATTTTTCGTTTTCGTATAGTTTTGTGTCAAAATTCATCGTTCATCGTTGTTGTAGTTTTTGTTTTTTCATACAATAAAACATCAACAAAACGAAAAAAATAAAAATTCTATTAATTTAAGGATATTTTATATAATTAAAATTAACTGTATAACGATAATCATAGCAAAATCAATTAAATCGTTCATTTTACATAAATTTGTATTTTATAATAATTTCATAATAAAAAATAAATGATTTCCAACTCTGCTGTTGTCTACTACTGATGGGTGATTGTGTGGTAATAAATTAAAAAAGTATAGAAGAGGAGAAAATTAAATTTTTTCGACCTTCATTCATTTAATATAAAAGTGTAATCCAAAAATATAAAAAAAGATTTTTAATTTTATTTTATTTATTTTTTTTTTGTATTTCATCGAAAATGAAATTTATCAAGTGATAAGAAAACAACGAACATTTTGTTTTTGAATGATTAATTCTATATACATATACAATTTAGTTTTGATATACATAATTTGCAAACTTGCAAACAAAAAAAGGAAAACAATTAATATCTTTCAGTCTTCGTATAAAGTGATTGCATGCCGATGAAATCATCATTATCATCACGAACATTTTGAGTTCCTCATAAACAAAAGAAAACAAAATACGATTTTATTCACTGTACTAATTATTGAAGGTCAATTTATTGTAAGTAAATTTTAATTTAATTCAATTTTCTTATTATTTATCTTTTATTTACTTTTTTGTATTTTATAATTAAAAAAAAAAAAAACAAACACCAATAATTTGGAATGAAGATACATTATTTTAGATTTAATATTTTGTTTTTGTCCCCAGCAGTGTGCAATAATATTTGATATTTTTAACTAATATGTGAATTATATGTATGTATGTATTAATCTGAACACCCTTTTGATGAAAAATGTATTTCCAGAACACAGCAATCATTTAATTAAACAACTGAAAGACTATTTACTATACAATAAAATCTGTTAATGTAGAGTGTTGGTTGATTGTAGATTGTTGAAAAATTAAAAAAAATATAATGTTAATTTGAATGCGAAAAAATAAACGTTATTATGGTGTATTGTAACTTATTTCAGATTTTTTTAGCGCATATACATATGTTTCTCCATGTTCTCAATATGCATATCTGTATCTATGCATGTTTGTAGGAATGTAAGGTATGCAAGGTATACAAAATTGTACACTATTTCGAAACTATTGTGGTTTTATTAGTTTTTACATTATATATTTGCATGATCGATTACCTTAAAAAACATATGCCAACAAATATAAATTTCAATTGATTCTAAATTATTAGGCTAATGACTAAATATGTATTATATATGTAGGTATTATATGGTATATTTTTTACAGTAGAGAACAAAATAAAATGATCATATCGTATCATAGTAACAAAATTAAAGTTCCTTGATTCATGAAAATGATGTCAATAGTTGCGATTATAGAAAGTTACTTCTAGAATTTTCTTTCAGACATCTTATGATCTCTTTCGGTAATTCAAGTTTTTTTTGATTTCCCATGTGTAAAAACTAATTTCGAAAATTTCTATATCTATTCAAACTTAAACACTGTATTGTCAAGTCAGTGTAAATTTATCTCATTTATTGAACACACTTTACAAACTCATTTCTGACTTTCCGAACTTTCTCAACAATTTGGATTTGGAGTTTTTCATCGGAAGCTTCAAGATTTAACATCTTACTACTTAGATTTGAATTTCCGAAAACGGTCTAATTGCTTTTCTTCTGAGTAAGGATCTTGATTGAACAGCAAGACAAGAGAAGTACAACGATAATGAATTTATGTAGGGTTAGTTGCAGTAAATTTTTTAGTTTTGTTATCTCATTAAATTTTAGGAAATGTAAAATGACCTTCGGATCTTATGTTCCGGAAATGATAAAACAACAGGTGTTTTTCCTCCTATTTATAATAAAATGTGGAATATATAAAATTGAAACAAAATTACGTACTGATAAATGAAAATCATAAGAAATATTGTCGACTCATCATAGTTTTCAGTTTCAGTTTAATCAATTTCTGTGAGTCATAGTACATTTAAATGACAAATAACAAACATAAAGCAGATCGAAATGATGCAAGTGTAAGAAAAATGTTTTCAAAGCTAAAAAACGAACATGAATTGAACATCTTAAATGGGAGTAAGGTTTTTGGATTTGGATTTGGATGGGGAGTTTCAGTTCGAAATGTAAAAAGGACATATTTACGCATTTCGAAGAGAAAATTGCGTCATATTTTTCTGGATGTTGAAATGGAATTTTTTTTAAAAGTATTTCAGAGATATTTGGCACATTTTTGGTCTGTTGCTTTTTGAAACTGAGAGGTGTACTTACTATGGTAAAATATTAAAAAATTGAAAGTTAAATTTGCTTTTCATGAGAAAAAATTTTAAAATGATTAAACACAAGAATATTTGTGGTACTGAAAATTACTACCGCTAATATAAAATTTATGTTATACGTACATACATGCATGCGTACATGTATCATGTGTACTACAAGTATATAAAAATATACATATCTACATGTAGATTTACACGAGTAAATCTCATTATTTGCCTACACATTTATTCTGTTATAAGTTGTGTTGTGTGTGTTTTTTTGTGTTGTTTTATGTTGTGACTGAGTAATTAGGTATGTGAGTTCGATTCACAAAGCGTAACGATTCAAATTAAGCGTGCAGTCAGTACACGCAGTCATCATATGTACCTACACATATATAAATATCTAGTACATATTTTCACTATCGTACTTAATCAAGGTTTTAAAATGGTTTTTGTTTTTATGTAATTGTTGTAGTGTATAATCGCTAAAATATTTTCGTGTTATATTATCATAGCTTTTTAATGGGTATTATGAATGGCAGATTTTATGTTGTTGTTGTTTGTTTTTTTTAAATGATTATTGTAATGCTTTTCGATTACTTTTTTTTTTTGAATTTCTTGGCATTCAAATGTTTTTGTTTTAAAAATTGTTTTAAATATTGTAATATTTTTTTTTTTGCACAGATATAACACCTAGCTACTGCAGGCGATGCAAATAATGTTGAATCTGCAGTAAAATACACAACAAAAATATTCGACAATGTTCATATCGAAATTATAAAGATTTTATTCAAGGGGATATTCAAAATTACATCAATAATATTACTCACAATAAAACAAGTAAACAAAGAAAGTTTTTCATTTCGTGCAACCTGTCAGTTGCATATATATAGAAAAAGCATAAAAAAGGAAGCAACATAAGGAAGAATATAGCCGATAAACATTAATGATTTAAATAAATAGAGCGAAACTCTCCATACTATATATCGACATGTATAAGTTACTTGGAGGACTTAAAGAGTATTTCAAATGGCAGGATGTACAAACGGATAATGCAGTATTTCGATTACATAATGTTTTCACAACTGTTCTGTTACTAACATGTAGTTTAATAATAACAGCCACCCAATATGTTGGACATCCAATCAGTTGCATTGTTAATGGAGTTCCACCGCATGTTGTCAATACGTTCTGTTGGATATCCAGCACTTTTACGATGCCCGATGCTTTTAATCGTCAGGTAAGAATATCAAAAACAGAAAAATAAAAAAATATTATTTTTATTATTAATTTTGAATTAACAACTTGAATTTACAGCTTTTTCCCGTTCTTATTAATTCTCGCATCCCATTAAATTACTTCTGCATTGGTCCGCAATTTAAATGACTTATCTACATATATAGA
Organism: Villa cingulata; assembly: GCA_951394055.1. Lineage (NCBI taxonomy): Eukaryota > Metazoa > Arthropoda > Insecta > Diptera > Bombyliidae > Villa > Villa cingulata. The sequence continues at coordinate 1,495,023 of OX596025.1, forward strand.
GATACATATGTATACAAATTTCTTATGCATCTTCAATTGTTTGGAAAAGTTTTAGGTGCGCGTATTATTATTTATGTACAATACACATAATAGTTTCGTCTATGCGTGTATAAAAATAAACTATGAAAACTCCACAAAAAAAAGACAGGTATTTTTCGTTCCTATATACACCCATTCACATAATATTAAGTACAAAATTCAGCTGTGTATTCGTATTTTTGGATATTTTTATTCTCTGCTAAATATTACGTGTAGCGCATATTCATATATCTACCAACATTTTAAATAGAAATTCTGTACACCTATCACTGTATAGTAGTGATAGTAGACATATTACACGTTATATACATTCTTGTATATTTTTGTTAAGAAGTTACACATATACATCAATACAGTATTTTATACAAATGTTATTGCTACATAAAGAAAAGGTCTTTGAACTTTGCCTACTTTACGTATTATAGATCGTATATATGTGCTTTAGTTTGGAGTTTAATTTTATATTCGTTATCTCCATTTCGTTCCGTGAAAGTTTTTTTTTTTTTTGAATGTTTTTTCTTTGTGCATACGCATATAGAACTCGTACACAATCGATGTTTTACGTTATTTATGGTTGATTAAATTTTTTTTAAAAATGAGAAATTAAATTATTTAAAATGAAAATAAACTCTATATTTATGTATATGATGTTGTAGATATTGCAAAAGAAACAATAAAAAAAAAGTATGTACAATGTGGAATATTACTAAATATATAGATTTAAATCTTTTATTTATTCATATAGTTTATCTAATGCAATACGTTCTTACTTGTACATATGTACAATATTACACATAATATTCATATACGTGACATATTGTTAAATTTTGATTTTAATTGAATACTTCGTGATTATTTTATTATTCAGACATTATTGTAACTATAGGATAGGTTATACATGTAGTTGTTTTTTAAATACATAAAATTATTTTCAATAGAATAATAATAATAATAATAATAAACTAAGAGAGAATACAATTGCGGGCAGTTAGGTAGCTGGTGCAATAGCTGCTGAGGTATTTTTTAGAAAAATTATAATAATTGTGGGAGGTTTGGAGAAGGCAATATATACTCGTATTTTAAAATAGTAGGGATTAAACAATAAAGGAGAAAAGTAGCTGGTAGTTAGTTATTATCATGAATAGAAAAAACATAAAAATCATATAACAATAATATGTAAGTACCTATAGTAACAATAAAATATAAAAGAGTGACAATTTGATTTAATAATTAAAATTGATTGTAGGTACTATACGTAACCTCTATTCTTTCATTTTAAATACATTTATGCGTAAACAATAATAGAATTGAAACGATAAAATCATACAAATTCTGTATAGTTTTACGCAGTATTAAAATGAATATTTCGATGATTTCAAATACTCGCATTTATGTACGGTATACGATAAACAAAATATGCAATTTTTATGAATAATGAATTGTTTTTTTTTTTTTTTTAGTATCACATTATTGATGCGGAATAATAATAATTCTTTTTATGTAAAAGTTTTTTACAAAATCAAAAGTGTGGAATATTTATATTTATCCATTGACTTATCGTTTACTGCAATAAAAAATACATACGTAATTTAAGTGGTACACCACACACCGCATACATAAAAGAAGATTAAAAGTTGATCATTTTAAACGAAATAGAATAAGGAGAAATATTACTAATAATATAAGTCGAAGTTATTCAAAATTAATTTACATAATTTAAAAGAAAAATTTTTTTCATTTGATTACTGCCATAAATTTTATATTTTATTCGATTGTACACCTGTGTCATAATTATTTTCATTTATTGTTTGTATAGATCTTTAGTATATTTATGGTATATTTTTAGGTACTTGACTGATTAAAATCTTTAAAAATTAATGTAATGTATACAATTTCAATCATTCATTTATCATTGGCTTGGCAAGTCATCATCCGAATGAGGTCATACGATTTTAATTTTCAATTTTTTAATCTAAAGATGCAGATTCAGATTCTTCAGAAAAGAGCTTTTAATAACTAATATATGGTGCTATGGTACATATACTAGCCCGCACCTCACACATCCCTTTTGTCATAAATGTTATGATATGAATGAATTTAATTCGCAATCAATCTAAAATATATGACCAGATTTGTAATGAAATATTTATTTAAAATACCTTTTATGCATGAAAAATTGTCTAAAATGTGATATCAAGGACACAAATTTATTATTACATATACATATATAGTATATCTGCTCATAAAACAAAATGATAAAATAAAATAAATTTTTGTATTTGTTTTTTTTTTAATATTTACTTTATAATTTTAGGTCGGAAAAGTAGTTGCTCATCCCGGTGTTGCTAATGATTTTGATGATGAAAAAGCAAAAAAATATTACACATATTATCAATGGGTCTGTTTCGTACTATTCTTTCAGGTAAGCACACAATTGAATAATATTTTTAATTTATTTTTAATACAGAAATTCAAAAATTAAAATAACAACAATTGTGACTTTATTTGAGTCACTGTAAGTATCCAAAGTTCATACTTTATTAAAATGATTATTTTTTACATAACGTATAGAATGTAAATTGAAGATTCTTATTCATTCAATATTGCTTTGATAAATTAAAATTGGCAAAGTCATTGATATAAAATGCAATCGCCATGATATCTAATTCATGCGATCATATAATCATAGACAAGGTTTTTTTTTTTTTTTTTTTTTATATATTATATTTTGTATTGCAAATTGAATTTTATTTATTTATTTATTAGTGTTTTTCTTGTTATAAGTCAAAAGATCTTTTGCTTTATAAAATTAGATCAAAATTAACGCACACATACATGTACATAAAATAATAATCAAAAGATATTATGAAAACTACTCGACATAATAACTGATCTTTACCATAAAAGCATTTATTTTTTTTTATCGTAGACGTTAAGATAGAAAAAAAAAATATACAAAATTCTTATTCAATTGAACTTAATTAGAATTTATTTTGTAAGAGGAGAAAATAAAAATAAAATTCTCAATTGAAAAATACATTTTTTTTTAATCTGATTAAATTGGAGCAGATTCAATTATAGTTAGCGAATTGATGCGTACATCATTATTGAAAAAAAGAATAAGAAATACAAATGTGCATATGGACATGTATGTACACACAAGAAAAAACTATAATTTTATAGTCTGTTTGACACTTTTTTACTTTTTTTACTTTGATTATTGATATGATCTCTTCAATTTTACATTAGGCGATTGCATGCTATACACCAAAATTTCTCTGGGATTCATTCGAAGGTGGACTCTTGCGAACAATTGTGATGGGATTAAATTTGGCAATATGCTCAGAAGAAGAAAAATCTGCAAAACGAAGTGCTCTATTGGATTATCTGCTAAAACATATCAAGGTACGTACACGTGAATAGTGGTTTTATTTTTTAATTTTTTATAAATTTATATTTTGAATATTTTTTTTTTTTGTTTATTTTAGCGTCATAAATTATACGCTATACGTTATTGGGTATGCGAATCATTATGCCTAATTAATATCATAGTACAGTTATATTTGATGAATAAATTCTTCGATGGAGAATTTTTGTCGTATGGTTTTCGTGTTATGCAGCTTTCCGATGTACCACAGGAGCAACGTTTCGATCCGATGGTATATGTATTTCCACGTGTTACAAAATGTATATTCCGAAAATATGGTGCTTCTGGATCATTACAAAAACATGATTCATTATGTATCCTTCCGTTGAATATTGTTAATGAAAAAACTTATGTTTTCATTTGGTTTTGGTTTATTATCCTTGCGATTTTATTATGTGGTCTATTAATATTCCGGTAAGAATTAAAAGAACAATATTTTTTCGAATTTCAATCAAAATTATTTTAATTATAATTATCCTTTTCTTACTGTGTATAATTTGTTTCTTATTTATAAAGGGCATTCATAATTTTTATGCCAGCAATTCGTCCACGTCTATTGAATGCTAGAAATCGTATGGTACCAAGGGAAGTATGTCAGTCATTATCAAAAAAATTAGATATCGGAGATTGGTGGTTATTATATATGTTGGGTCGTAATTTAGATCCAGTCATATATAAGGATGTTCTTGCTGAATTAGTTAAACAAGTCGAACCACGCCGTAACAAATAGCAATTAAAGAAAAACGGTGAAAAAGCCGAATTTAAATAGAATCAACTCTCTTGCACAAATATAATATGACCACTAAATGAAAGAAAAAATATAAAAATATGACAATCTAAATGCTCAATTATTTTTGGTAGATGAGTGCACATTTTTTTTGTGCAGAAAATTATATAATAACAAAAAAAACTTGTAAAGGAAAGTTTTTCTACAAAAAATATTTAAAGACAAAAAAACAATTGCAAATTATTGAATAGAATTATAATTCTGTGAAGAATTATTATCGAATGAAATTCAGGATTTTCTACATCCAGAATGTGTAGTTAAAAAATAAATATAATGTGTTTTCACTTTAAAACAATAAATAAAAATATAATTAAATAGAATAGAACGCGAATAACTACGAAAACGACGAAATTAATGATCACAACTCATATTGAAGTTAATTAAAAAATCAAAAAAAAAAAAATCAAAAATCAAAAAGAAAAAATAATAATATTTTTAATAATGATAAAAAGCAATCATTTATTTTTATAAAAAATTATGATTCTTTTTGAAAGCCAAAAAGAAAAAGAAAACGATAAAAAAGTGAAAAAAAAAATACGAAAAATTTCACTGAAAAAATTATCTTATGATCTTGGATTTTTATTTATCATTAAAAAAAGCATTATAATTATTTGAAATTGTAAATTAGTAATAATAATATATGTATAGTTTTATAGAATAATGAATTTTATCGAAAATAATTTAAGCGTTATACATGTGTATTAGCATTTAAGAAAAAAAAGGAGTATAAAATTTAATTTTTCTAGAGTAGAAGGATTAAATTAAATAATTGCTTTTGAGTCTCATAAAATTTTGTATTTTTATTCTAATTTTATTTCATGGAAAAAAAATACAGTTATTTTTGGTTAGTTTCTAAAGATTAACATTTGAATTTTAAATATATGTGGGTTTCCTGTTTATTGCAATTGGCTGTGTAACATCCGAACAAATGGCTTCCTATAAACATACAGGAAAAAATTGCTTTATCATTGAAATATGAAATCATGAAATACAATCATTTGTGCGATGATTTTATGAACCTATCGCCATCTATGTTGAGAGTTTTGAACTGTCACATTTTCAAATTGGAAAATTTTTTTAGAAAGTTCTTATTTGAAAATAGAAAAGTTATTATGGTATAAAGTTTATAGTTACAAAAAAATTGGTTTTCCGTTAAAATTTCGTACACTGTTAAAATTTTTTTAAAAATACGTAATATTAAAAATTTAAATAAATGAAAATCTTATAAAACTTGGAAAATACGTGAACACCTTTAGGGTTGTCAAGAAGGTTATTTCAGGTTTATAGTGTGAAACAAAATACAAATTTTCAACACAAAATATAAACTTTATGTTATATTTTCCATTTTGTCTTAAATACCCTTTGTCAAAGATAATGCAGTTTTGGAAAGCTACATAATATTTGCCTTGCCTAATCTTTCTAGTTATTTCAAACTCCATGTTCACTTTTAACTTTTGGTTGTTTTAAAGAAGAAACTGGTCAGGCATGATTTAGGTGGTCGCAAAGACTCCCAGTGAAACTGCATTATTTTTTGGTGGTCGTCAAGCGTTTTTATGTTGTCTGTTAGGACGATAGTGGGTGCCCACTTGATTATATCTTTATTAGCTTCCTCATTTCTAAATAAAGAGCTACATAATAAAATACTATGAGAAAGCTCCTTTTTTACTCCCTGCAGATGTTGAACTAACATATTATAAAGAAGGTATATAGACAACCTTGACATATAAATAGCACGATACTTACCTAAAAAACGAGTATACATATGTCTGATAATTATTTATCCCTCAATATGTCACAACTCAAATTTATCTGTTAATCAGGTCTCAAAAATTTAAATTTGTTAATAACATTGCAAATAATTTCAGAGACAACTTAGAATGTCGACTACAAATTAATTCATATATGATTCCACACCACATATATTTTGATTATTTCAGCAACACATAAATTTTGACTGCAATGAAAATGTATTTCATTATTATTCGTAATTGTTTTTTTAATAAATTCGATTATTTTTCAATTATTATTGTTTCATGCGATATTACAAAAATAATCGTTTTTTTTTTACATACAAAAATCCATCATTTTTACATGTTTACTAAATATCTTAATATTAATATTTATTATACTTTTTTAGTAACACATATATTAATATATAGACCTGTCAGTGTCCATACTAACCAATTATTATTTATTGATGATTATGATCTCGGAATTTTGATTGGAATCTGATGAAATTATTATCCTAATGAATAATGGATTTTCATTAAAAGGTGATTATGAATGTAATTTAACACCAGATTGATTGAAAATTTATTTTAAGAAAATCATTTTTATTAAAAATTATCCCCTATTATTTCATTATTTATCATAAATAAATATTATAAACCATATTTCGTTATTAAGTCAAATAATAATTATCAAATAGAAAGACATATGTAAGAAAGACACATTTTATTAGTGTGTTGACAATTTTGTAAAATTTTTAAATTTTTTTTTTCGTTCGAAAGGAAATGACCGTTTGAAAAATTTTTAATTTCCAAAAACAATGCAGGATGATTAAATTTTTGATTTTATAACATTGTGTTGAACGGTTGTACTTATGTCAAAAATGATCATGACATTAATTTAGAAAATAAACGATATCATTATCAATACTGCGAATTTTTCGCATTTTTTAACAATTTTTTAGATATAACTTTGGTTACCCCGATCATCATCATGACACCACAGTCCTGAAAAGGACCTTCGCCTCTAAAAGAAGGGTTCTCCAAGTTTATCTGTTCTTTGACTCCTCTTTGCAATTTCGTACATGTAGTTTCTTCAGATCCACCAGCACTGACTTCCACCATCTATTCCTGGGTCTGCCTATGGGTCTTGTGTCATCAATATTTCCATATAGTTGGTTACTCCGATAGCGTATATAAATTATTCATCTACTACATATGTACATAAAAATAAATTGTGTGAATAAATAAGCTGAATTTATTACTTATAATTCACATCAATTTTTTTTATAATTTCCAAATTGAATTATGAAACGATTTTAATAAAAAAAATTTTACAACATTTTTATTCCGGCTTTATATTCATCAGATAAAATTATAAAATAGGCAACCCAAAAAATATTTTTTAATATTTTCCAAAAACAATTTCATTACCCAAATATGAAAATAGAATTCAGATGCACATAATTAATATTGTATACTTTGTTGTATGTAGACTAATTTTTTTTTAAAATTATTTAATTAAAGTCCGTGATAATTAAATGCTTATGACATATAGCTATATGGTATCTATACTATGGTCAGTCTCGTCATACCACCGATATAGTGCACAGTGAACACAAAAGTTGCTTCACAAGTAAAATTTGTTAAAACATAGTCTTTTATAATTTTAATAAATACACTTATTGTATGTAAAAGAACTAAAGTGTTTTTTTTTTTGCTTCTACGAGATTTATGTGTTTTGTGAAATTATAATTATTGTGAAAAGGGGCCCTACAATACTATGAAATTTCAATACCATGAAGTAAAAGCACCCTTGACACATATTGTTTCGTAGTATTTAGACATTTTAAATTTGATGTTTTTGTGTTAATTTGTGATAGTATTAATTTTTTTAATTGTGTTAATTTTTTATATTTAAAATGAATAATTTACAACTTTTATTGTTTAAGTTTTCATTAAATAATAAAATATTATGTGACTTAAGCAAGTGTAAGACTTTTTTTTTATATAAATTCAAATAATTTTTTATTTAAAAAAAAATTCAAATAAAATTTTGACAATAATACTCAGTAACTTAATATTTTTCGTAATTTTTCAACTCAATAATCTAATTTGACTCTACGACCATTACTCTATTATTAATATAATAGTTAACATAATACATAATGTAGGTATGATCATAATTTCATAAACTACTAATAGTACAAAACAGTTAATTTTTCTCATAAATCAGCTGTGATCTGATATGCATACTAATATTCGAGTATTCAAACATACATGTTTATATACATATACTCGTGTATAATATGTAATTTAAAAATAAAGCAACATTTTAAGAACCAATATGAACGACTTAAATTTTCATAACATTTGTCTACACCAAGATGGCGCATGGCTTCATGATGGAGTTGAATAACACGGTTTTCCATGCTTTTCGGAACATAAAAACAAATACCATCTTTAACTTTTCTATAAATTAATCCATCTACCATCTCATAAACGGCACTTTCCTGCTTCTCTAAGTTAGATGCAATAGTGGAAATGGCAGGTTCTTGTCTTTGAGAAGCTGCAACTGCAAGTATATATTCAAAAGATTCATCATTTACATATAGAATTTTTATGGACCTACTCAGAACGTCAGCATGAAGCATTTTGCTACCATTGCGATGTTCAATAGTATAGTCGTAATTCTGAAGTTCTAAGACCAACGAGAAATGCGAGGATTAATATGTTTTTTATTTAGTGTAAGTGTCAATGCTTGACAATCGGTCACTATCTTGAACCTAATTCCCAGTAAATACACGTGAAATCTCCGAAGAGCATAAATTATAGAGAGCGTTTCAAGCTCGTAACTATGATAATTTTTTTTCACATTCACTGACACGTTTCAAAAAATATGCAACTGGATGGTATTTCCCGTCATTTTGCTTCTGCATTAAAATGACTCCATAACCTACCCCACTAGCATCACAATGAAGCTGAGTTTCGCTATAAGGATTATAAATAGCTAAAACAGGTGAATCAAGAAGCTTTGTTTTTAACAATTCAAATGCATCAAACTCAGGTTTTTCAAAAATAAATTTTTTATCCTTTTTTACCAAATCATACAAGGGTCTTGCCACAACAGCAAAATCTTTTATAAATTTTCGAAAATAAGAAGCTAGGCCCAAGAAAATTTGTAAAGTTTTAACACAATTAGGTAAAAGAAAGTCTCTGATGGCTTTTAGATTTTCTTCATTAGAGTGAATGTCGTAATATGTCATTTTATACCCGAGATAAATGATTTCTTCCTGCAGAAATGAACATTTGTCCAATCTTAGTTCAAGAGAATTTTCAAATACAATATCTATGACTTGTTTTAATACTTCAATATGTTCATTAATAGATTTTGTAGCTATCATTAAATCGTCAATATAGCTTAATATCTTACCAGTAGAAATCAAGGGTTTAAAGATTTTTTTCATAAATTTTTCAAAAATGGCGGGGCTCTTAAGCCCAAATGGCATTCTGAGATATTCGTACTGTCCTAATGGTGTGATAAATGAAGTGTATTTTATATAATTTTCAGCCACTTTTACGTGGTGAAAACCACTTTTAAGATCTAACACCGAAAAGTATCTTTTATGTCTAAGTTGATATAAATAATCTTCTATTAACGGAAGTGGAAAATTATCTTTAATCGTAGTTTTATTTAACTGCTGATAGTCCACACATAGTCTTAATTCATTACTATTTTTTTTCTTAACAAGAACTATCGGTGATGAATAGGGTGAAGAACTTTCTCTAATAATACCACGTTGGAGAAGATCATTTAATATTTTTTCTAGTTCTATCTTACGTATATAAGGTAGTCTTCTAGGTGTAAAATAAAATGGTTTTTCATCAGTTACCTTAATCTCCATCTCAAAGTCAGTTTGTTGACCTACTACACTATCTTTGTTCAAAATTATACAGGCTGGACTAACAAATTTCTCTAATACGACATTGGATTTCGTACGGTAATTTACTATTAATATTTATGTTATAATTAGTTTCAGGATTGTTATCATTGACATCTATGCAAAAAGTTTGTTTCGAAAGTCTTCCTTATCACAATCTAATAAGGTTGATGAACATGAATCTTCAACTTTCAAACAGTCAGTTTCATCATTTTCATAACTATATGTAGTTTCTTTTTATTGTTAAAATGTGTTTCGTTCATGCAATCATTTTCATTTTTTTGTTTTAATTCCAGGTTGCTTTGAGTGCTTTGAGTCATGAAATTCCTCACTAAAATAACAGGATAATTCATTGAATAATCTTTTACAACATAAATTTCTAAATTAAAATTAGAATTATTAAAAAATATCTTAACATTTGATAACCCTACTAAGTTAAGCTTACCATTAATTCCACATTAATTGTACTTTGCTGGATCCGTACGCCTTATCACACATGATGGTAAGTATTGTGCCTGCACCAAACTAATTTGACTTCCAGAATCTAACGGGGTGAGCATATTAGATTCATACGTCGCTTGTCTATCATCCAATTTGAATGAGTAATTAATGAAATACTCAAAACTGTTAAATTATGATTTTGAGAATAATGCTGTTTCATTTTTTCATATTTTAGAAGAGCCGTTTTGAAATCTTGGATAGTATTAGCGTTGTATAGAATTACTTTATTTGAAGTCGAATCATTTACGCCATCTATAACATACTGGATCAGATCACGAAATAAATATTGTTGATATGCCTCGTCGTTTTTCTTCTTCCTCTCTTACGTAACTCATTGTGAATTTCAGCTGCTGATACTTCTTGATCAAATTCTTCAACCAAAGCAATTTTTAATTGTTGTAGGTATTTCATCATGAACAATTACACTTACAGTGCGATTCTGGATAAGATATCTCTTATTTCTCTTATTCCTCTTATCGTTTTTAGTGCAAATTACATACTTTTAGGAGTTAAATTAATTTAGATAAGAGATGTGAACAGCTGATCTCTTAACTTCAGTGGTGAATTTTGTAATGAATTTTGACATTCTACTTTTGAACGTTTATAACTGAAAAATTCTGTTTTAACGGACAAAAATCTCTAAACTTTAGAGGTCATCGATGAGGACCTCTTATATCTCTTATTTATTTTATTTATATTGTTGATATTCAAATATTGTATTCGTGTCGTGCATATTTTAAGTAATTTGATAATAATAATAATAGAATTGTATTAATAATAATAATTATTGTAATTATAAATAATAATAATAATAAAATAATAAAAATTATAATAATAATTATAATAAAATAATAATAATAATAATAATAAAATAATAATAATAATAATAATAAAAATAACAATAAAAATTGTAATATAAAAATAAAAATTGTAATAATTACTAATAACAAAGATGATAATACAGTGTAACTACATTATTTTTGTATATAACAAGTAGTAAATTGAATAAGGTGGGTTTAAAAACTATGGTGAATCTTATGTCATTTTATGAGGTGAATCTCTTATCCAGAATACCGATTCCTCTTAAAAAATATATTTCACCAAAACTTTAGAGAAATAAGAGGAATAAGAGATCTCTTATCAGAATCGCACCGTTAGTCTTGCTAATTCAGCTTTCAGCTGAAGAATTTCTTGTTTTTTTAAGCTGATCTTTCAAAATTTCAAACTCAGTGTCTATATCATTTTCATTTTCACCACCTTCGATCATGGTTTGAATTGACTGAGCTGACGATGATTTAGATTGTGAAAAATCAAATTGTGAAAATTGATCGTTAATTTCATCAATAGTCATATTTTAAACAGCGTCTTCTAATCTTATGATCAGTTCAGGTTTATTACCGTATACTTTCAACCCCATATCTTTTAATTTGTCCCTCAGTATAGGTATAGTGGCTTTAGCCAAAAATTCCGAAACACGTGGATCCATAATGGTAGTCGAAGCAATTCAAATATTTACAAAAAATTGATAAAGATAAAAATTCTACAAAGAAAGAACTCATACGCAGTAAATATGTAAAAATATATCAATATTTTACCTGATTGCATAAAATAATTTGAGATTTTTTAGATTTAATTTACACATGTGGCCGTAGTAAATGTATAGAAGAAATATGGTGATTAAGGCTATATAAATTCTGACAATTTTATAATGCAGAAAACAAAAAAAACTATTTTTTGGATATAGAATAGATAGTTCCATTTTTTTTTTTAATTTTTTTTTATTACGTTTTAAGATTAGAAGTTAAATAATATAATTAATATATTCTTTTCTTTACAAAGTGTCTTCACTTTACAGAAATACCTTGATCATCAAACATCGGTATGAAAATCACTTATTTTTTCACAATAGAATAACGTTATCTGTTCAAAGTACATGAATTAAAATTCAATTTTTTTTCACATATACAGTGTGTTTCACTACAGAAAGTACTCAAAAAGAAAAAACGAATGATTGTTTTGACTAGGTATAAACTTTATTTTAATCAGCTATATAAACTCTAATTCGCGTTATATTCAATAGCTCGTCCAGTCTCCACTCCCTTCAATAACATGGCGGCATCTTTCATCACAACTTTCCACTAATTTCTTGGCGTACTCCTCACTAAGGTTCTTCCAAATTCCTTTTAGCACTCGAATTAAATGATTTGTGTTTTTTATTTTTAACCCCCGTAATTTCTGCTTCATATAAGCCCACACATTTTCAATAGGGTTAAAATCTGGGAATTGTGAAGACCAATCCATAGTATTGATCCCATTTTGAGATTTCCACTGGGTGCAAAGTTGACTCCGATGTTTGGGGTCATTGTCTTCTTGAAGAATCCAATCTAAATTTCCGTGTCCAGACCATTTATTTGTTAATCGTAACAACCCATTTTTATATATTTTGGTCATTCGTTTCGCATCCAGTATCCCCGTGAAGCATATCAAATAACCGAACCCCTTTTGACAAAAGGCCCCATAAACGTGTGCCTTTGCAGGGTGTTTTACAGAACGTTCTATGTATCGATCAACTTTTTTCGTCCAAGCACGTCATTTTTGGTCCTTAGGATGGCTAACTAAAAATGCTGCTTCAAACCGCACCTTGTAATATGAACTCATTTCACTTTTAATATTGTAAAAACTAATTAATGCCACTTACAGCAAAACAATTATACTGCGAATTAGAGATTCGATTGCTCCTTATATAGGCAAAAAATTTTATTTGTAACTAAAAGGTTGTATATAAAATCGAATATTTTCTGTAGTGAAACACACTGTATATGAATTTACAGTTTCATTATTCTCCTAAATTTATAATTAAAAAAAATTTTCTTTTCTTAAAATTCACTCAATAATTAATTTTACATTTAAGCACATTTAAGTCACATAGGTATTATCCCACACCTGATATTTTGTAAAACTTTTTTTTATAAAAATTCAAATAATTTTTTATTTAAAAAAAAATTCGAATAAAATTTTGACAATAATACTCAGTAACATAATATTTTTCGTAATTTTTCAACTCAATAATTTAATTTGACTCTACGACCATTCTATTAGTAATATAATAGTTGACATAATACATAACGTTCATCATAATACATAATGTAGGTATGATCATAATTTCATAAACCACTAATAGCACAAAACAGTTAATTTTTCTCATAAATCAGCTGTGATCTGATATGCATACTAATATTCGAGTATTCAAACATACATGTTTATATACATACATATATATAATATGTAATTTAAAAATTTAGGCAATAAGTTTACACAAGTGAAAACACGAAGTGGCGTAAATTGATGATAAGAAGTAGAAGAAGACGTAATTTATACAGAAATTTATGTCTGCATATGATGTTATCCAGAAGAATAAAAAGAACTGTGTGGACAAATGTAAGTATAGTCTCTAAATAAGTGCAAGAAATTCCATTATTAAAATAATTATGTATATTTTAGATTGAACAGTCTACCTTTTGGGAAAATAAAGTTTCGAAATTTTCGAAGGAAAAATTCAAAACAACTTTCAGATTTGACAAAAACACATTTAACTTTTTAGTTATAAAGTTAAAAAATTTACGAAGATTAAATACCACATATAGAGAAGCTATCCCCCTAGAAAAACGAATTGCAATTGGTTTGTATGCTCTAGGGTCTTCGTCTAAATACAGGACGGTAGCAAGCCTATTTGGAATCGGTAGAACAACAGTGGGAGAAATTGTATTAGATTTCTGTCATGAGCTTTGGGATGTTCTGCATAAAGAAGTATTTTCTTTTAATGGTAGGGGCATGTCCCCTGATCACACTTCGGGGGTCAAACCTTGGGGGACGGACAGTGGCGGCGCAGGGCGAGGGGTTAAAAATCGAAAATTTATGAATTTGTCATATGCTTTTATTGTTAAAATGTGGGCTAGGGGAGTCGGAGGGGGTTGCTAATCAATGGGAGTGACAGAGGAAGATTCAATGACTTGAATGAAGGCAAATCTGACAGTGTGTGTATATCTGTATAGAAAATGCAACATACACACATTGTCAGATTTGCCTTATACACATTTGCCTTCTACAAATTCAAATCTGGCAATGAGTGTATATCTGTATAGAAGGCAATTCTGACAATGTGTGTATATCTGTATAGAAAATGCAACATACTTCCGTTTAGAAAGTTCAGCTCCCAAAGTGAAGTCATTGAATCTTCCTCTGTCACTCCCATTGGTTAGCAACCCCCTCCGACTCCCCTAGCCCACACTTTAACAATAAAAGCATATGACAAATTCATAAATTTTCGATTTTTAACCCCCCGCCCTGCGCCGCCACTGTCCGTTCCCCAAGGTTTGACCCCCTAAATATATTCATTGGACCTTCCTTTATCACCTCCATTCATTACCCACCCGCTCCGACCCCCCTAGCCTACACTTCAACAATAAACGCATATGACAAAATGATAAATTTTCGATTTTTAACTCCCCGCCCTGCGCCGGCACTGTCCGTCCCCCAAGGTTTGACCCCCTAAGTATATTCATTGGACCTTCCTCTATCACCTCCTTTCATTACCCACCCGCTCCGACCCCCCTAGCCTACAATTCAACCATAAACGCATATGACAAAATGATAAATTTTCGATTTTTAACCCCCCGCCCTGCGCCGCCTCTGTCCGTCCACCAAGGTTTGACCCCCGAAGTGCGGTCAGGGGACATGCCCCTACCATTCCCCATCATTAGTTACCCCACCCTAGTGTGTGTACCATAAAGTAAACATTTACCCAATTTTCTTATAAAATTTGAATTAAATTAATACCACACTTTTAAACGAAAATTTCAAACTCAAACATTATAAATTTTATCCTAAGAATATTTTCCATTATCTGTATATTAACACGTACATACATAGGAATTGTGCAGAATAACTTGTATGTACATTCATTCATAATATTAATATATTTGTAAAATACAAAACCTCATTGCATATCTATACATATGTATTTTGCATATAACTCATACATTTTCTTACATTCAAATTCAAAGTCAGATAAGTACAAGAACATGACGTATAAACAGAAATTAAAGATAATATTTAAATGTACACTTAATATACAAATCTGATAGTGTATATAGTGTATATATTTTTTAACTAATTAAAAGTTTTATTAATAAATAGATAAATCAAAATATCTCTGTTGTAAAATCATGAAATAAATACAAACTTGTCTTTGATATTTGCAAATGATTTAAATGTATTTATAAGTAGAGAGATTTTTGCTTTAATTTTCATTTATACAGATTTTGTTGTTGTTTCTTATTATTTGCTTCTCTTTTTTTAATTTACATATTACATAGCTTATAGTAGTAGAGTGTATACGAGTATAAATATGAAATATATACTCTCATAATGATCTGTTCATAAGTAAGTAGTATGCTAAAACTGTTAACAAATTTTTGATGTTGTGAATAAATAATTATGAGGGCGAATTAAAAGTTAGAAAACTTATATTTTATGTAGGTATAGTGTAAAAGTTACTGTGTATCATTGACGTATGTATATGCTTGTTATGCAATGGTGATATTTTATTGTTGATTAGATTGAAAAGTTTGATACAAATAAATATATAAATTTGAAGATTAAAGATATTGAAGATAATAATCGTAATTATTGATGTGTATGAATGTTTGCTTGTGTTTGTATGTATATTTTTGTATGGATCATACCTTTTTTGCTACATTTAATTATGATTTTTGCTTGGTTTTTATGGCTTCTTATCAGTAGAAAACTTTTATCTTTTTTTATATTTTCTTCTGTAACACAAAATTAATTTATATACAATCTCTAATGTGTTAAGCATACCATGCATAAAAAATTGAATATATCCCAGCTGACTATTCAGTGAACTAGGTTCACAGTGAATTCATAGTGAATGCCAAAAATCTTCACGAAATGAATAATTTTTCTCTTATTCATTTTGAAAACACGAAATGAAAAATAAGTGAATTATTCAAAAATATGGGTACACTATGAATACACCAAGTGATTGAAATATGAATTATATTCATATAAAATTCATTTGATGAATGACGATTTATGTAAACTTATTTTAATTTTATGATTAGGCGAATTCATTCGTTTTATCTTTGTAAAATGGTTGCGATTCACAAAGGTTAACAGTATGGAATCACTTAGTGAACGTAAAGTGAAATTTTGTATTTCTTTTTCATGTACTAATTTGTAAACTGAAGCGATATAAAATGTAGTTATTTGAGTCTAAGAATAAGGAATAAGCAAGTGTTTTAAATTCTGTGTAATAATAGTTTATTAAAAATAAAAAGTAAAATAAATAAAAAAGAACGAAGTGATTAATATTATTAAGTGATTAAAGAGTTTTTGTTTAAATTATTCAGAAAAATCAAAACGAAAAGGAGGAATATAATAATTAAAGCAAGGATTCATTGATTACTCACATTGTGAATGATATTTTACCCTCACAAAGTGCATTCAATATGAATTAATTTCGTGTTTTCATTAAACATTCAGTAAGTGATTTCAAAATGAATTCATTAAGTGAATTCACTGTGACCAGCCATAGCGTAAAAATTTTTGAAATAAAATATCTTCACTTGGTTGAAATGAATTCAGAATGAATTCACTATGAGTTCACTTGGTCAGCTGGGATGCTATTGTATCGTGTACAATACAAATAAAACAGATAACTATTCAAATTACATACAATATCTACTTCCATTTATTTTTAAAAATTTCAATACAATAAAGTATGTGGGTACCTCTACCTAAATGTGGTAATCGACAAAGAGGAAAATCAAAGATATGAAAGTGAATTTCAAAGATATGCAGAAACATATTGCTATTGAAATAAGAAACTAGAAGCAAGTTGCAGAGAACATTCCGCGTGGAAATATAGCTACACTGCAGTAGGCTCGAATGTCCGATTTGGATTGTGAAGAACATTATTTCTTCAGCCATCGAAGAAAAAGAAGAAAGTATGTAGGTTCGAAAGTATATGTTTTCAATCAATTTTGCTTCAATTTTGCTCTTCTTCTTCATTTAAATGTCTATATATGTATATGTATGTTTAATTAAATGTTGTTGAATCGTCATTCAACATTTTTAATAATCTGAAAAAGAAAAGAAAAATAAATTAGAAATAAAAATAAAAATAATTAATAATAATAATAAATAAATAAATTAATAATAAGTAACACAAAAACCATAAACAAATACACAAACAGAACAACATAAAAGTAAACAAACAACATAACCAAAAACATAACACAAAAATATACATAATCACAAAACTATTTACAATCACAGCACAAAATAAATAGAACTATCCACAGTACACAAAACACATGAATAAATACATATAAAATATAATTAATTAAAAACATTTAAATCAAAAATATTCACAAAATATCAAATAACCACAATATTCAACTATCACAATATTATAATTATTTGACACAATCACGAGACAACAATATATTAAACAAAACGTCACTTACATATTACCAACTGTTCCAATTAAACGAATGATCATTGTCAAAATAGAAGCTGAAACACCAGTACCAGTAGAGTTATTTACAATCATCAAACTTATCAATCGATTTACCAAAAACAAATTCAAATAAAACGGTTTTATAAAAGGGATGAAATGATGAGATAACTAGAAAGATAATTTCACCAACGGAGAAATGGAAACTTCTAGAACAGTGAAAATTTTGTATATAAAGGGTGGTATTCATAGAACGGTAGTAGATTATTACTGTAGTAAATGTATTCATAGTAGTAGTTTAATCTTGGATTAGTGAAGTTGCTACCAGTGAATAGTAGTAGCAAAGTTAATCGCCGAAACGTCAATAAAATTATATCGAATCTGAATACACACAGCAGAAATAGGTTAATTATTTTTGGTTTACACATGTTTATTTTAATTTATAGATACAATTGACAGATGGCACATTCGTTTAACACATCGCAAAGATAATAGTAGTTCTTCTCAAGTAGGACTGTATTATCTTTGCACATCGAAAATTTTCGATATTATGGTTTGTGTACAGAATTTACTACCACTTCATGAATGCAGAAATACGAACAATGATTAAAGTGGTAGTAAAGATAATACCGACTTACTACTGCTTTATGAATACCACCCAAGGGTTGAAGATCGCAGAAGAATTTGTCTTTTTGCGATTATCTGTGTATAATATCGTATTGAGATTGAAGCAGAGAAAACAAATAGACCAAAAACAATTGGACGTATTGAGTCCTCAAAAATCTAGCGTATTGAGCTAGTACCACTAGTACATAGGGAACTTAGGAATTTCTGTAAAAAAACTTACAATTTTTTTACAGAATTTAGGGAAAAAATTAGGAAAAAACACTTAGAAATTTTTTTTGGAAAAAATTTCTAATAAATCACCAAAAAAATACTGAGAAATTTTAAAGAAAATTTCTAATCGACGCTGCTGTTGGACTTAGAAAATTTTTACATTAAAACATTTTCTAATAAACGAAGAAAAAATACTTAGAAATTTTTCGTCAACATCGCTGTTTAATCTTAGAAAAAATTTATTGTCGAGACAATACAAATTTAAGTATTTTCAACTGCAGAATTGAAGTTTCTTCATAAAAGATTTATCGTCGTACTATTAAATTTGAATAGTAATTCACCGACGGTAAACATCATTAACATCACCGGAACTATCTTCAGCGACATCTACATCAAAATTTTAAAACATCGATATTTCTGATAATTTCACAAATTCATCATCATTTTGAGCTAAGACATAAACTATTTATAATTGTCATTATTATCATTATTATTCTAAGTAAAATAGTAAATTTTATTTTTTTTTAATTATTTGCATATTTTTG
Source organism: Villa cingulata (assembly GCA_951394055.1). Taxonomy (NCBI): domain Eukaryota; kingdom Metazoa; phylum Arthropoda; class Insecta; order Diptera; family Bombyliidae; genus Villa; species Villa cingulata. The sequence goes on from OX596025.1 coordinate 1,514,367, forward strand.
AATTTATTAATTAAATTTTGAACAATAATTTCCGGAAATTTTTAAATTGTAATACTTGAATTAGTAAATTTGAAATTGTAAACACTTACATTAATAAATTTTAATTTGTAAACATTGATATTGATTTAAATTAAACAATTTGAACTAATTTGCTTGTCAATTGTATTCAATATTGTAATTTATTTTAAGATTTTTCTTTTGAATTGTTAGTTTTTAAGATATTATTTTTTAATAAATTTTATAACGAATTGTAAAAAGTTGTGTTTTTATTCTATATACAGTTTTATGAATTAGCACCTTTTCATTTTTAATGTTAATCTTTTGAGTGGATTTAACAAATGTAGAGTTTCCATGATGTTCAGATTAGAATTTAGTTACAAGAGTAAAAAATAAATGAAAAGTATCTATACATTTATTATTAAGAATTTCTAATTGCTCATTTTACTGTTATACAAGATAATATACAAAATCTAGTATAAAATTCAACCAAAATATGAATTTATGTACCTAAGTATATGAATGTATAAGTGAATATATATTTTTTGACGCACATAAACATTCATACACACGAAGTTATACATAGATTTATGTAGAGTACGTATATAGTATCATTGTGGCATAAAATAATAATAAATATTTTTAGTTTGTCTTTTCTATTTGGTTGAATTTTAGAGATATTTTCTTCCTATTAAAAATTATTTTTAAAATATGTAGATATTATTATCAGAGAAGAGACACATACATATAGTATTGGAATAGAAAATTTCAAATTAAACAAAAATATTCACAAAAATCAAAAACAAAAAAAACTCAAAAATAAAAACAAAAAAATCTTTGGAACTGAATCAAAAGGATCATTAAGAAAATTCTGCCAAAAAGTAACTAAATACTTTTTTGAACATTATTATTTATTTACTTTACTTAGTTGCAGGAGCAGGATAATTTTAAATGAATATAAAATACATATCCATACGTACAAATGTATGTATGTATGTGTATAGTGTATATACAGTTTAAAATATAAATTTATAAATATAGTGGTTATACACAAAGACAATATGTTTTTTATAACTAAATATAAACTGATATAGATTTTATAAATATCACATCCTATCCTTGCTATTATTACACGTATTTTATTTTGTTTTTGTATATTAGATTCATAATATATATCTATCTTTTATTTTTTACTTTATAATTTGAAGATACATATTTACGTACACTATAATCGTAAACACATAAGTAAATGTATTCGTTTTTAGATTTTAATAACTCTTCTTTATATTCGTAAGTATTTAATTTCTATAACGTACAGACTATATACTAGTATATACACATTTGTATAATACAAGTATATAGTAATGATAAAATAAAAGGCATTATTTGACTAAAAAATTTAGAAAAAAGAAAGAAAAAAATTAACGAATCACATTGTAATCATCTATCTTTTTCTCACTTTAATTAAATGTGTCATACAACTACGTAATGTAGAGCCAGCTAACCATGGCGAAAACTCGCGCAGATGGGAGATATTTTCAAAATTTCCTTTAATTTCCCCTTCAGTACGAAAAATCGCAAAAAGCAACAAAGATTAAGTCTTCCACTCAGTGGGTATAGTGACTGTCGATTATCAATCGCACATCAAAGCAAATCCTCTTTTTTGCTTAAAAAATTAACAACATACCAATATATAATGTTCATTGTACGACGACTGCCATACAACTGAAGAAACATTTGAATAAAAGGAAAATAGGAGAAAGAAAAAATCAAAGAAAGAAGAATTAAATTATCCACTCAATGAACACAGCGACTGTCAAAGTGTCAAGTGTAGATTACCGACAGCATATACAATGCATATCCTCTTTTTTAGCTTAAAAAACAGCTGCACTTTTCTAATGATGGTGATTATATGACGAATGCCATGCTACTAAAGAAAAATTTGGAATTTAGATAAAGCAGAATGAATAAAGTACAGAATAACAATAACAATATGTGCGATCAGTGATAGTAACTACAATTCTAAAGGCTCAGTCAGAATGTAACGCTAAGTGAAAGTGAAATTTCTATGTCTTTTGTTCCTTATTTTCTTACACGACATTATATGTCTGCGTCACTCTCTAATTGAAATTGAAATTGCCAACGTAAAGTGAAATTAGGTTCTATTCCTAATTTCAATTTCACTTAACAAAAGCTATAAATCCAATTACAAAAATGTTGTTAGGAAATTGACCAACAGATGGAGACTTCCAAAAAATGCAAGAATTTCCCTAAAATTCCTTTAAATTCCCACTTAAAAATGGAGAAATTCAGTTGAGAATTTGAAAATTTGAATTTCAAATGTCAATTTAAATAAAAAAAAATTTTTTTTTAATCAAAGTCAAATCTCAATAATTGAAGTGTCAAATTTTTGAATTTCAAAGCTCACTTTGCATTGTAAACAGTGTGCTTTTTCATGAAATTTCACTTTCACTTAGCGTTACATTCTGACTGAGCCTTAAAATTTACAAATATTTCCTTATCGAATTAAATATTGCAAAATAAAATATGCTTTGTATGAAATTGTGTAGATAAAAAATTCCCACTTGAATTGAGAATTTCCCATTTAAGAAGGATTTTTGCAAAATTGTATGTTCCCATCACTGTTAAATTTCAGTGGAAAGGGTAAGTGGGTTCTACTGCGCCTGCTTCACCTTCGCCAATCTTCAGTGGCTCTACAATATATATTTTGGTCAATTTTAAAGTTCTAATATATAATTTTTTAGAATACTTCCATATAAGAACCTCATATACTAAAGTATGTATTCATGACAAAATACCATCATGATAAAATTCAACACAAAATATACATAATTCTAGTCATCAAAAATATTTCCACTTCGTAAGCATTCTCCGTGTGACTCGACGGACAAATGCTAATGTAAATTCTAGAAATAACTCTCTCCAGAAATTAATTTTATTGATTGTAAATAAGGCTTTTTTTCAATTTTTATTTTATTGCATCAGAATTATTATCAAAATGATCTCACTCACGTTTTTTTTTCCAGTCGGTTAAATGAAAAAAAAATACCATACTGAAACAGATCTGGTGAATAAGTGATGGTTGATAGATATAATTTCGTGCATTTTAAATCAAAGAACTGCGATCAATGTGTATGGTGAAAATGGACTTGAATACGAATGATTTTCGAAATTTAATTGATCGTAAATTTTTGGTTTTGCCGACATTATCATCTGTTTTTTTTTATGTCACTGAATCACGATCACTTTCAAATGATTGTTCCTTTCTAATATTACTGATTATTAAAAATAAATGTATACATAATTATCCCTGTAACACTTCTTCTGGAAATTTTCAGTAGCGATAATTTCATTTTTTCGACATTATCACGCAGTAGGTATAAATGATAATAAGTTTAGGTTATTTTTGATCACAGTATTATGTATGTGTGTATGTACGTGTTTGCATTTTCAAAATGTGAACTTATATAATATAATTTACATACTCATATGTACGTATGTTTTTTCATATTTATTGTATTTTTTTGTGTTTCTATAAGAGTACATACACACTGGAATAAATTTGCTTACCATTAAAACAAAATAATACAAGTACTTGCATACATAGAAAGGATATTTGGCAAACAATTGTAAAACAAAGGCAAAAATAGACTGAAATACTTAGAGAATAAAACCATATAATGATTCATGCAAATGTACATATGTAAAATATTTTTACACATACATAGACATAAATGAATATATATGAAAATAATAGTATAATAATACATATTTTTATATCAAAAATTTTATAATAATATGTATTTGCATTTTATGTGTGGAAGTGTAGTGTACGTATATAGCGTACGTCTATACATAAAACATGAAATTTCAAATATCCCCTCCCCTGTATTACTCGATTTGCCAAAAAATTTTTATCAAGTGATGAATATGATGAGATGCAAAATTTATGTCGTATAAATTTTCTATCAAATTTTTTGTATTTTTTTTTTCGATTATGTTTTATGTACGTATGTAGAGTACATATATATACCATATAATGCGCTTATTCTCAAAGGTACACATTTAATAATAACATACAGTATACAAGGACAGATGTATGCATAAAACTGTCGAGGGAAAAAAGTGTCATTAGCATGTAAAGTATTTTCAAAAAAAAAAAAAAAAAGAAATAGATACATAGAAGCTTTAGAATGAATTTACAGAATGAAATTTGGATGAATTGTATATGCAAAAAAAAGATCGAAAAAGGATAAAAACAATTATTTTCTGTCTAATGGTTTTCAAAACTATTGCTACTACTACTACCATCCAGACCTTGCCTCTTGGAGAATGTGCCTCCATCTCTCTCGATCCCTTGATGTCGTCAACCGCAGTTCCTAATTTCGAGTTTATTAATATCTTGTCTAACAGAGTCCTACCATCTATTCCTATGACTTCTTTTTGGACGTTTGTCTTCTATGTTTCCAAGCAGAATTTTCTTACAAGGATTGGTTCCTTTCTTTGTTAACATTTTAATCCATATTTCCAGTCCACATGAGTAGTTGGATTCTTATAAACGACTCTATATCAATATCACCATACGCGTATATTTCTTCATTTCTTTTTCTGATGTATGTGCTACCATTGATTCTCGTAGCTCCGTATATCTTTCTAAGCTCTATGAAATGCTATTAACGGATAAAATATCATAAATCTAATACTCGATCTTGTATTAGGACAATATAGGCTAAAACCTAACATGTCTGAAATCAAAAGTAAGTCAAACATTAAAAAAGTTAGTCACAAATTGGTGTTCGAGAAATTCGAATACATTTTCTATAACTTTATTTAACAACAAATGAAAATGATGATAACATTAAAACGTGAAAAACAATTAAAAAATTGCAAATTTCGTATGAGAAATACTTTTGGTAAAACGATATGATCTTTTGATACAGTACGTAAACATGATTTTTCTTACATTTTCTTACACGAATTGAAACTAAAAAGAATAATTCTTCAAATACTACTATAGAAGGGTGTACAAAAATAATTTATAGATCTGTAATTTTATGTGTACATAAGAATATAAAAATTCCACACTTTGCAAGTAAATTAAATTTGTCTATCGAAAAATTTACTTATTGAAAAAGTTTTTTTTTACATTTCTAATTAATATACGTAAGTTAAATAATATTTAACTTTAACTATTATTTAATTTCTAGAAAATATTTCTAGATATTCTATTTTAAATTTATAATAAAAAATTATAATTTAAACATAAAAAATAATGTTTTAATTAAAATATAAAAAAAAGCAGTTTGTTAAATCCACAAAAAAATAATATAAAATTTTTCGATTTAACATTAATTAGAAAGGTGCCAGTTCAAATTTTTAATAAAATAAAAACACAATGTTTTTCAATTTACGTTATAAAACTTTATTTAAATATATTCTCTTAAGCCTAACAATTCAATTTCTTAAACTAAATTACAAAAAAAATCTAAATTACTTAAATTAATATGTATGTATTTAAATTCCAAACAAAATTAATTCAATGTAAGTATAAACGAGGAGCATCGTTTCAAAATGCAAGTTCTCCATAATGTTTTATTTTCCAAAAAACAAACTTTACTAATAACTTTTTTTCTTTTGGAAAATTGATTAATACAAAAAAGCTTTGAAATAATCATTGTTATGGAGAAAAATAATCAATAAATAACGAAATCAATTTTTACATTTTGAACCAAGAGCCGTTTTTATAATGTAAATATCATAGAGAATATTGCATATTGAAACGAAGCCGTATTAAAATATAAAAGCCTGCTTCTTTATCAACTGAAGTACGCATCAAAAAGAAAATTTTCGTTTAATGGAGTATTTGCATTTTGAAAGGATGCTCCTCAAACAAGGTCTTCATCTCGTTCTTTTGGTTGTAGTTTCTGACTGATAAAGCTTCGTTTCCAGTGTTATTCTTACTGTCGGAACAGAAGGTTTATACTGAAACATTCGATATGGTATTGGAGCTAGTATGTAGTGGGGAATGATGTTTTCGTTTACATATACTGCAAGTGTGTTTACTTTTACATTCGTTGCACTTATGCCTGAAAGTGAAACAATTCATACATAAATTGTTTTTCTTGATGAAGTTCAATTTTTCTGTCGCTGATAGTGATTTGAAGCTCGAACAATTAAAAAGCCTATGTTCAGAATTGCATTTTGGACATCGTATAGTACTTTGGTTGTTATGGCTTTGGTGTTGTGTGTTGAATAAACATTGCTGTGATTTGGAGGATTTATAGCTTCCACTACTCTAAATGTAGCATCTAAAAATTCTACCAATTCTTTAAATGAAGCCACCTCGTTTTTCTCACTTTGTTTTGTTTCCCATAATTCTCTTGTTTCTGGTGATAATTTCTGGAGAGTAAGGTACACAATAATAGAATAGGTTCCCAATTTTCAATATTAACCTTTAATGTTTTCAGTTCATGAAGAATTTCCTCAGTGTTGTTAAGAACATCTTTCATAGATTGAGCGTTTTCTGATTTTTCCGGATTTATTTTACACAGTTTTTCTAATTGTGCGTTGATTAATACCCTATTATTATTGAATCCTTTTTCTAATGTTTGCCATACTTTATAACAGTTAGTCCCAATGGCTTCAAATGGTTTAGTAATTCTTGCAGCCTCACCAGAATTACTGTAAGCATAATCAACACGTTCTGGGTTGAAACAATTCACGATATAAGTAAATTTTGTGTCTGTAAAAGTGCATGGAAAAATTTTAGAGTTATAGAGGCTGCTGTGTCTTCTGATGTACTCAATGTGTGGTGTACTGTGTACACCAATTAATAGAAATACGAACTTGATTTTCAGTTTACGCGAAGGAGAAAATTTTTTATCGGATTTACATTTCGTTCTGAATTTCTCTCAATTTCAACTTGTAAAATTTGAAGTTGTTGGTGGAGAAATAGTGGTGTTAGGGGAATGCTATGATGGGTCAGTTGCATATAAAAATGTGAATCATTTTCCAACAGATTGCTCTTTTGCTGATGAAGAAGATTGTGGACGAGTAGAAAAATTAACTAATGATAAAGAAGAAGATTGGAATCGATTAACTAACAAAAACAAAAACAAATCTCCAACACCATTAGAAAATCTAGATGTATTACAAATAAAAATAGAAAACGTAAAACTGAAAAAATCAAATCCTAAATAAGTAATATATATTACACGAAAGTTTCAATTAAAGTTTAATAGTAGTTCAACCGTCATCGAGTGCATATCAAACATTTTAACAATGAATGCAAAAATTTTTATTTTATTTGCTCTATTATCATATGCAATTTGTTGACCTATACCTATAAAATTAGATTCTACAAAAGGAAATAAAGGAAATTTGGAATTTGCTCTTTAATTACCAAATAATGATACTGTTCAAATTGATTTATCATTTCAATTGCTAACAATTACAATACCTTCAAATACAACGAAATCAGAAGTTCCTCATAATGACGATGAAACTACAACAACAACAACAACAACAGTAGAACCGGATAGAGAAAAACCTGAATCACAATATATAACAGTAGATGAAGCCATTGAAACATTTAGGCAAGAATTAATTAAAAGAGAAAAAAATATTGGAGGCTACATTGAAAGTGATCATCCACTTTATAGTCATTTTAAGCTAGGTTTTCAGGATGACATCATGATGGCAATACGTTGTACTTATGATAGTAATTATAAGAAACGAAAATTAAATATAAGCTGCTATGAATATCATGAATATGAAACTGAAAGAATTTTCAGTAATGGTGAAGTTGAATTGATTCGTTTACAAGATACTGAATATAAAGTAGATGTCGAATATGTTGATATTACGAATATGTTGATATTACGAATATGTTGATATTACGAATATGAAACAATATTACAACATGGAGACCTCTTAAGTTGCTATGAAGTTTACAAAATAATTTTAGTTTTTAATCAACTGTCTCAAGATAAACAACAACATTAACATAATGGAATTACAAAATTTAAAAGAATTTTTGTTCAAATTCATATTCCGATATATCGAAATTAAAATCAAAATATGGACTACAATACACCAGCTGTCCATGGTCTTTAGATGTCACTAAATCAGGTCCAGATACATGTGAATGCTGTGATGTAGAAAGGGTGATTGCAAAAACAAAAAAACTAATGCACTTCTATTATAGGATAGTCAACACAAAATGTAAAGATTGTATATCCAATAATTGTTTTAAATAAAAACACAAATTATGTAATTAAATATTATAAATTTTATTGAATAAAAAACAAAGCATTATAATTTTTACAATAAATCTGTTTTATTAATCCAAGAATTATCTTTATTCGAAAAACCTAACCACTTTACATAAACTTTATCTCCTTTTCTTTTAAAAATTTTTCAACTAAATACATATTAGGATGTTTTGTTATTGATATTTCTTTTTCATAAAACCCTCCTTTAATAGGATTTCCTTTAAAATCTTCTAAATAGTACATTACAGGATTTGAATTTTTAATTGATTTAATCTTAAATGTTTCTGTTGTTTAATTTGGCGTGTAGCCTTTTTCTAATATATGTTTATATTTGCTGATTCTCACATAATCACCAATCTTATATTTTGGTTTGCGAAATAATTTTAAATTTTTATAAACATTTTTCAGTATAGAAATTTTCCTTAGAGGAGTTGACTTCTATTGGCCTCATTTGAATTGTACGATGTTTGGTATTATTATATTTATCAACTAATTCTTGCACATTATCAATCCATTTATAAGATCCTCTCATGCTGAATTCTTTCCACATTAAACATTTTAAAGTTCGATTAAATCGTTCTACAATTGACGCTTTTAGTGTGCCATAAGTTGAATAATGGTTCACATTATATTTTTTCATTAGTTTCTTGAAATGTTGGTTATAGAATTTTTTTCCAAGATCAGTTTGTAAATTCCTTGTTATTCGTGATGATTTCTCAAATATGTTTTTCATTGCTATAGTTATATCAACACCATTTTTCGTTTTAACAGGTATAGCACAAGCAAATTTTGAAAACGTATTAATCACCCTTAATAGAAATCGATATCCTTTATTATTAGTTGAATAAGCATCCATTTCAACCAAATCAGCTTGCCAAAGATCATCTGTACCATTTGTAACAACTTTACGACGGGTAAATTTCTTTTGCGCCACCATATGTAATTCTTCTACTAGTTGTCTTTTACTCATGTTTATGTAGAGTAGAGTGATTTATGAAATATCAATCAATTTATAGAGATTTTGATCTGGATTCATGTTTTTTTAATTTGATTCAAAACATCTGATAATGGATATTTATTTTCTATATATTCCAGCATAAATTAATCAATTTCTTCGAAATTTTGATCATACTTGTAATGTGAGGCTGTGTTTGTACATTTGTATAACTAAATTTTAGTGGCATACACATGAGTAAGCATCGCGATCACCCTGTAATTTTTCTTATAAGTGGCGTGATCATGTAATGTACACGCGTTTGCAAAATATTGTCTTTGCATATAAAAGAAATAATTGCGCGTGTACTACGGTACATTTTTTTTCTATCCTCTTAACATGTAAGAAATTCCTAATACTTATGTACTAGAAATTTCTATGTTTGTAAGTTGAATAGAAGATCCATCAAAGAAAATGTAACGTTACGGGTGGTGTGAGTGTGATGCAGCCCAAATTAGAAAATTCGTATAATATATATGTTAGAGATAAATAATTCTAACAATTTTGGCTTATGATTCATTTCAATCGAAGTAGCTTGTTGCGTAGTTGTAGTCGTAAATAATGTAATGTGTTGTCTTGTCTGTTTTGCTGAATGATGACAATTGGAAAAGGAGAATCGTAGTAAGCGGTTTGAATATTAGCCGAGAATTAAGAAATGGAGAACATTGAATTGGTCATTATTTAGTAAACTGTGGTCGTGAATCGATGCGGCACAGACAATTAGAATTATTTAGATAAATTAAATAAATTATTATAAATTTCTCTAACATCAGAAGTGGGATAATAAAATTCACGTGTATTTAAATTGTAATTCATTGTCAATTTTTCATGATTATCAAAAAGAAAAATTTTTCGACATTTTCTTGTTCATTTGTAAATTATAATAATAAAAATTGAGAATAGGAATCGATAGTAAAAATTTGATAAAGAAAATAACAAATAAATTTTTACTATATTAATTGGTGATTTTAAGCGGCAATTGAAGGTAAGGCAGAGATATTTCTTTCTTTTTATTTTTGTTGTCTTGTTGCTTTGAAAATTTAATTGAATAAATAATGGAAAGTAATGAAGCTGGTAGTTCTCAAATTAATCAAAATTCAAAAGAAAATAATAATGAAAATATTAACATCACGATGGATACGATACGTAAAATTTTTAAAGCCAACAAAGGAAATGAAGGACACCAGGGAAAAATTGTTGGATTTCCAAGCTTTGATCCTGATCATTCCCGTGTCGATATACATACAAAAATGATGCAGCGATATTAATATAAGAGTCGAAAGAGACCAATTGAAAAATTTTGATATTATACCAAGAGTTCGGTTTGCCCTGCTGGGAAGAGCTAAAAGTTGGTATGATAAAAATGGCTATCAACATTACGATTGGGTAGATTTGCGATCTTCTATCATTCATACATTTTCCAGTGGTACCGATATAATCGGACAACTTCGTAAAGTTGCTAATTCTGAAAGTAATGAATTTAATTCATACACTGAATTCGTAATGGAAAAGGTATCCCAAATTAATCGCTTGCCATTTGAAATACCAGAAGATAAAATTGTAAAAATTGTGATTGGTTGTATCACTGAGACAAGCTTAAGAAACTCATTGACATTTGTTATGCCATCATCAATTCAAAATTTGATTGATCATCTTTCAACAATACGTGAAATTCCCCTCCGAAAATATGCTCTTCCATCTTATCATTCACAAGATATTGATAAAAAGAAAAACGTAGAAAAATCACCAAGCATGCTTAAAAGGAGACGGGTAGAAAACGTAAAACGTTGCTTTGATTGTGGAAAAATGGGGCATTTAAGAGTGAACTGTCCAAGAAATATTCTTTCTACTAGTAAATCTCAACCCGTATTAGAAACTATTCAAGATAAATTTGATAAAGAAAATAAAAACTGTCAATTTTGTCGAAAATCTAGACACAATGAAAATACCTGCTGGGCGAAACAACATGCTGAAAGAAAAAATGTTAACCTTTGTAATGAAATAAATCTTCAAGACAATACTACTGTCATCCTAATTAATGGGAAAACATATCATTGCTTATTAGATACTGGTTCTGACTATTCTTTGATTCGATCTGATATTGCAGAAAAATTAGATTCTATAAGAATTACAAGAATTACACACTTTCTTTCCGTACGAGGTATCAGTAAAGATCCTATTTTGTTAACTGAGAAGATGGATTTACTTGTAACTTTAGAAGAAATTGTTGTTGAAGTCACTTTCTTTGTCATTGATAAGGGATTTTTGAAAAATGAATTTATAATTGGAAGAGACATATTAAATGACCCAACTTTAGAAATAATAGTAAACTCAAATGGATCGACATTACGACAAAAACCATCATCTTGTTGTAATCAATTGGAAACTACATCATTCCCTCATTTGACAACATATTGGCAAGAAAAATGAAACCAAATATTAAAACTATATTCAAATTATGTCGTTAGAGGCTTTCCTACAAATTGTGTAAATACTTGAGAAATTAAATATCGTCTTAAAAGCATTGACTGAAAGCGGTTTCTCACTTAATATAGAAAAATGTCAATTTTTACAAACTAGAATCGAATATTTGGGTCGAGAGGTATCTTACGATGGTATTAGACCAAGTAAAGCTAAGATTGATGCATTGGTGAGATCACCAATACCAACTAATGTTAATTTTTATTTAAATTGTTGTTTTATCTTCTAAATGCTTATAGACAAGTCCTTTCATGAATCTAAACTCCTAAGTTGTGCAATTTAAAAAAAAAAAAAAAAAAAAATTTTTTGTTTTAATGCTTATAGACAAGTCAGTCCATTAATCTGAGCCTCTGAATTGCGCTTTTGGTAAAGTAAAAAGGGAGTGTAAACAAGCTTAAGATTGCCTCTGAGTTACGCTTCTGGATAAAATTTTAGAATAGCACAAACAAGTAAGGATATCGAACTGACCTATGAGCTGTAATGCTTTGATTTATGATAAATTAACCCAAAATTGCTTTTGAGTATCATTTTGTTTTAAATATAAAAATAAAAGGAAGTGTAAACAAGCTTAAGATTGCCTCTGAGTTATGCTTCTGTTGTTGTTTTGAATGTTTCAAAAAGGCACAAATAAGCAAATAGATTGAATTGACCTCTGAGCTATAATGCATCATTTTACGATACGATGACACAAAAAGACTTCAAAATTTGTTTCGTTTCAAATATAGCAAATGGATTGGATAAGATTAAAATTGCCTCTGAGCTATATCATGTCAATGAGATGTAAGAAAATAACCAAGTCACAACTTTTAGAACATCCTCTGAGTTCTGAGAACAAGCTTGATTTCGGAATAGTTGGACCTCTGAGTTATGTAGTTCTTAAACTAACATATAGTGATAATGGTTGTAAGATGGGTTTTAAAAGGAAATGAAAATATTGCGTCTTGCAGGCTGGCTGTTATTTTTGTTTATTACGTTCAACGAGAGCGCTGAACTGTGCAGGATGGCCTTGTTAGAGATAAATAATTCTAACAATTTTGGCTTATGATTCATTTCAATCGAAGTAGCTTGTTGCGTAGTTATAGTCGTATACAATGTAATGTGTTGTCTTGTCTGTTTTGCTGAATGATGACAATTGGAAAAGGAGAATCGTAGTAAGCGGTTTGAATATTAGCCGAGAATTTAGGGTAAAGGTATAGATTTTAACCCCATTCGCGGAAGGACTTTAGTAGTATGACAATCGATAGAGGAGGTGACCCCAATCAACAATCTGAGAAAAATTCGTGGCGCTCACCCCCCCCTTAAAAAGATACACTCCTTTAAAAAAAAAATTTTTTTCTTTTTCGCCAATATCTTCATAACTGTAAGTGATACAAATTTGATTTATGGCTCAAAAAATTCGTCTTAAAATGCTCTAAAATTTAATTATCCTTCTGGAAGGATAAAAAATGACATTTTGTGTTTTTTGTTATTTTTGTTTTTTTCTGTATCTGTGTGTCATGTAATCACCAAAAATGCAAAAAAAAATTTTTCGCAAAATTTCGCGAATTTTTTTCGCTAAATTTCGCGACTTTAAACTAACCTGAAAACAAAATGTACCTTGTACCTATCATAATTGTATTATAGAATTGTAAAAATTTTAATGTTAATGCAATACTAGCATTTATTTATATTTCTGTTCAAATTTATTTACTAACAATAATAAATAATATTATCATAATGTACAGTTATTCTGTATGATTCAATCGACAATGAAAAAAAAAATTGATAATGAAAAATATGTAAAAATGTGTAATAATGTAAATGCAGGTAGCATCATTTGTTTTTGTTTACATTTTTTTTATATTTTACAGTTACAAATGATTTTCGAACAAAATGATAAATTTGATAATTCAAAGTAACTATATTCAATTAGTTCATGATTAGCAATTAATTCGTGTACTTTAAAATGCGATTGTTTGAATTTTTAAATATTGTTAACAATAAAGAATTATTATTAAACTTTTTATTTTCGCGAAAATTAATTCGTGAATATGTTACATGCAAGAAGTGTGGGACGCGAATTAAAGTCAATCGCGAAGGGTTACATTTACAGTGCCCAAGTAATGTTGTACGTGCGGTGCGGTAAAAGGAAAAAAAAGGCGTATAATAAGATGCTCGTATAGAGTGAGCGCGTTGAGTGGTACGTGGTTTAAGAGTGCACACGAGATTTTTAAACTGTAAGAGTTTATCGGTTATTTTTTGTGGTTTCCTCCTCCACACACGGCAGTAATGATGGCAGAACTAGAAATCAGTAAAATGACTTGCATTGATTATGCATCATTCTGTCGTGAGGTAATTATTTAACAAGCTTAACCATTTTCTATGCAGACATACTTACCCTGTCAGATTTACCTTCTACAAATGTACATGTATGTAGAAGGTAAATCTGACAGGGTGAGTATGTCTACATAGAAAATGGTTAAAAATTGTTTCTTATCCCCTACAATATTTTCATCAATCTTCATTATCATAATTCTTTTAACAGGTTTGCTTTCACTGGGCAAAAAACCAGAAGAAAAAAATTGGTGGAATTGGTCGTATCGTCGAGATTGACGAGTGCAAACTTGGAAAGCGGAAGTATAATAAGGGTCGTCTAATTGATGGACAATGGGTTTTTGGTGGAATCGATCGCGAATCAAAAAAGATTTTTATTAAACCTGTTGATTCACGAGACGCTGACACCCTATTAAATGTTATAAAAAAAACATTGCCAACGGTACGACCATATATACCGATTGCTGGAAAGCATATAATTGTTTGAACAATGAGGGATTTGAACATTTAACGGTTAACCATTCCGTTAACTTCGTAGATCCTGAAAGTGGTGTTCACACTCAAAATATTGAACGTGTGTGGAGGGATCTACGAAGTGAAATCCCTAAATATGGCAGATCGAAGAAATGTTGGCCATATTACATATCTGAATATTTATTCAAACGAGAGTATGAGTTCCATCAGCGTATTGAAGAATTTTTCAACGCGATGAGAGCTATGTATCCGTTTGAGGAGGATGACTTTTGTACACAGCAATCATCTGAATAAAGTTATAGTTATATATCATATACACAAATACACATATACGGGTTGGGAACGATATCCCCGACGAAATTTTTTTTTTTTTTTTTTGAAAATGATTAAAAACTTATAATATTACACTTTTTACTATTTTTTTGATTTTAAGTGTTATTCTTGCGCAGGGGCCCGTGCTAATCTCGTCTACAATTTTAGTAAATGTAACATATTTGCGTATTATTCTTGCGCAGGGGCCAATGCTTTTTTTTCAAATTTTTTTTTTCAAAGGGGTGTATCTTTTTAAGGGGAGGTGAGCGCCACGAATTTTTTTCTGATTGTTGATTGGGGTCACCCCCTCTATCGAATGTGATACCTCTCCACTTGCTCCTGAGATGGGGTTAAAATCTATACCTTTACCGAATTTAGAAATGGAGAACATTGAATTGGTCATTATTTAGTAAACTGTGATTGTGAATCGATGCGGCACAGACAATTAGAATTATTTAAATAAATTAAATAAATTATTATAAATTTCTCTAACATATATATATGCATGTATGCGTGTATATGCAATGGGCATTGTTTTAATAAAAATTCTGCCTGTAATGATGGGATGAAAAAGTATAACGTCACTCTAGCCTCGGGAGTCGGACAATTAATATCTACCTATTTTCTTTTAATTAGAAAATTTAAATTAAAATTTGTGGAGCGGAAAATTTTTTTTAAAGAAAACTATCACATTTTGGTTTATTCAATTTTTTTTTTAATTTGAAACTTGAACGAAAATAAAAATCAATTAATAATAAATTCAATTTTGTATGAAATATTAAAATATCATGTAACTTTTTTTGAAATATTATTAATAAAATAAATATGGAGAGAGCTAATTTTTTTAAATAAAATTAAAGTGTTTCTACAGAAAAGAATTTATACAACTTTTTGTAAATATAATATAATTAAATTGAAATATAAATAGTGTAATATAAAATCATAATAATAAAACTTATAACCAATAATTTATAATACGAAATATTATTGAACGAGGCGATAATAATAAAAATAATAAAACTTTAAATATGGAATCTACATTGAATCATCATCACCATCGACACAGTCATCAGTACATATAAAACAATATTGGTGGGATTATCACAGAAAACAACTTAGAAGACACAATAATAACAGATCAACAAGACACATCATCATCACCATCAGCATCATCAACATTAGCGCGCCATCGAAAAATAGTAATATGACTGGGCCCAGGTAAATTTTGTAAACTTTTAAAATTAATAGAAAAAAAAATATTTAAAAAAAAAAAAGAAAACAAAAATTATATTAAAGGCAATTATGTATATACATACACATATAAATTAAAAAAAAAAAAAATATGAAAATTCATAGATGAAGAAAATCTTCAATTTTTAGGTAAAAATTCAAAATATTTTATTTAATAAAAAAAAAAAATTTTTAGTAATATTGTAGTCTATATGTATAAAATTCATTGTATCAGACGTAACATATATATACATATACATATATATAGTACATCTTATCATCTACATAATGCGTATACACGTATTACACATACATTATTAATCAGAGTATTATTTATATATTTGATGTTTGTTATCATAGTGCATATTATATGTATGTTACGCATTATTATTGTGTATTCAATATGTGTGTTACACAGTAGTAAACATAATAAGTTTGAAGTTAGTAAAAAAAAAAAAAAAAAAAAAGAATAAAACAAAATGTGGTTTTCAATTCAAGTGTAATGAAAAATTTTGAATTTTTATCGGAGAAATAGCCTTCAAAAAAAAAAAAAAATTACATATTATATTATGTAGGTATATTATGTACTTATTTTGCAATAAATTTAATTTTTTTATACATTTAAATGTAAATTACATACAATGTATGTTTTTTTTTTTTGTAAGAATGAATCAACATGCTTGTCAATTAATTTAAATTCTTTTAATTTTTGAGGAAAATCTCAATTTAATTCCCTCATCAATGATGTATAGGTTTATAAATTGAAAATTGAACAAAAAATTTAAAGACATTAACGGTTTCTGCTCGCAATTTTCCTTCCCAGACTCTAGTTCTATTTAATGTAATTTTCAGATCTTTATTTTCAACAGCACTTTAATTAGGTTGGGATTACAAGACAGCAGCACTTGTAATTATACAGAGGTGGGTAAGCAGTGGCATCGGTTGCCCGGGGCAACTTTTTAATTATTTTTTACAGTGGCAACCGATGACCACAGCTGCATATGGGGGCCAGAACGGGGCCAATTCCTTTTTACAGGTCTACGGTGAAGGTGCCTTTTTATTGTTGTATTAATATAGAAGCATATCGGGGAAGGATTTCACAATCTTCCGCCGCTTCTGGCTGCTGAAATTAAAAGAGTTATGGATAGTGGCAAACCCTCACCCCATCCGGCGAGCTAGTACGTGCTAGCCAGCTAGAGCAGCCGCCACTACCACCATCCATACACTCAAGATGTAAGTATGTGGGATTTGTGTGTGTATTTAATTTTTTTTAGGGATCCAGTCAACACTATTTACTTTATTATTTTCATAAGCCTGTCATATACACGCAAACCTACCCACCCATACATTACATACTTATTAATTATCTGAGATACGTTTGCTTTTACTTCGTTAACAAATATTGCCATATGTTGATTTCTATCATAAATATCCGCTATACTTTTATTTATTTCATCAAGTTTATCTTCGGATCCTTTTAACATTTCAGTGAGAAATTGTTTAGTAATTGCATCGGTATCCTGAATTGGGTCTCCTAAGCTAGTTAAACGCTTAAAACTTAAAGTGGAATGTCAGGCTTTTGTTAACTTGAATCCTATTTATCCTTTATGATGTGGTGTACTGTGACTTGATTCATCTGTTATTGCATTGTCAGATGTTTGAAAGCTGCTGTTTTTTGATATTTGAAAGTTATTGTTAGATTCATGAAGAGATCTTTGCAATGGCGTACTATGACTCAATTCATCTATTACTGTATTATTAGGTGTTTGAAAGCTGCTATTTTTTGATATTTTAAAGTTATAGTCAGATTGCCAATCATTTTCTAATTCCTTTTTAATTTTTGGTTCCTCTAATTCTTTTTTAATATCACGTTCTTTTTTCGATTCTTTGTTAAGTTCTCTAATGGCCAGTTTCACAGTGGGAGCTTAAGTATGAGCTTAGCTAAACTCTAAGGGAAGCTTAAGTACTTAGCTTAAGTTCATTCGGTTTCACAGTATAATTTTAAGTGTCGCTTAGCTAAGCCGAATGAAACATGCAATTGTGATTGAAAAATGAAATATTGCATTGTGAATACAGCTGACATAAGTGAAATGTTGTATTGTGAATAACAGCTGATATATAAGTATAGAATTTGAAAATGTAAATTTAAAAAAGTGAATGTGGAATTATAATTATAATAATAATAATAATAATAATAATAATAATAATAATAATAATAATAATAATAATAATAATAATAATAATAATAATAATAATAATAAGTAATAATAATAATAATAATGTGTGAGACGAAGATAATAATATAATAATAATAATAATATATAATAGTAATACATAATAATAATCATAATAATAATAATAACAGTTTTTATCTTATTTCAGTTCACTTTTTTTCTATATTTATATACACACATATTTATATGATACAAGAACTAATATGTATATACATATATATGTGGTTGTATCATGAATATTTATATATATATATATACAATATATATATATATATATAATATGTTTATATATATATATATTATATATACTTTTATATATATTATATATATATTATATATATAATTTATATATACATTTATTCACTGTGAAAATTAAATGTATAATTATTCAATTATTAATTTTGTTTTGTAATTAATTTTTAATTAATCTAAAATAGATATATTTATTTTCTGTTCACTTCTATTATTTTAATACATATTTATTTTCACATTTCTATATATAACATTCTAAAAAAATCAGCTATCACGTGTCTTCTTCTTAGTTAAGTGAAGCTTAAGCCTAAGATGTTCATCACTTAAGTTAAACCACACCTCAAGCTCTACTTTTGGCTTAAGTTGTCACTGTGAAACTGAAATATTATTTAAGCTTCAACTTAAACCTTAAGTTATACTTAATCTTACTCTGTGAAACTGGCCATAAGTGGTTTAGTGATAGGTTTAAAAGTCTCCTCAAGAAATTTGACAGTATTGATTTTACCTGACTTAATTGCTTTAAATTTTTTACGCACTTCATTCGCAGTCTTTACTAATCTCTTTAGTACTTCTTCTTTATTCATATTAACTGCTTAACTATCACCTTTTGACTGTTTTGAAAATCAATTAACAGGTAGTATTTAACTGTTTAATAATCACTTTAACCACCTAATAACCATCCAATGACCAGTCAATAACCATCCAATAACTACTCAATAACCACTAATAACTACTCAATAACCACTAATAACCACTAATAACCACCCAATAACCACTCAATAACCACTAATAACCACTCAATAACCACTAATAACCACCCAATAACTAGTTTACGGTTTTTTATTAAACATCTTCATATTTCTATATATACATCAAAGCCTTTTCTGTAGCGACCTTTGTTTATTTCACAATCCTTATTAATTGTTAAAAATCCATAATTAACTTTCCAGCATTCTGCACATTTCTTGGAATTTCTCAAAAGTCATATCAGTGTTAACATGATCATTATATGAATGTTTCAAATTCATATCATTTTATTTGAATAAAATTATTGAATTTGAATTATCTCGAATTAAGTGTTTTGGTATATGAGTATAAGTTTGGCATAAATGAAAACTGTCAATATTTTTATGACTACCCATACAAAAATAAGAACGCATATTATTTTGCTTTTCACATGCTACATCATCAAAAATAAAAACTGAATTCGGTTTAGCATCATCAGGTGGAATTACTTCATTATTTTCAGAAAAAGTGGAGTACCCCTGTTAAATTCGTAAAATTTAATTTAACATTAAACTGTAAAAAAGGTGCAAATTAAAAAAAAAATATAAAATAAAAACACAATTTTTTCACAAACGAGTGAAAAATTTTTTTACTTTATTTAGTTCAATATTGTTGACTCCAGTCAACATAGGCTGAAAAAAGAATATATATAATTAAAAAAAGGGGCAGTGTCGAAAAATATGTATATATAAATATAATAAAAAAAAAAAGGTTACAAACAATTCAAGACAAACAATGCGATAATATAATATTACATACAAAAAAGGACAACAAAAAATGTAAACAAATCAACGAAATCAAACATATAACACAGAAATATATGCAATAATATAGAACATATAACATGAATATGCACAAGCAGGTAACATAAAAAGGTCTATAGACATAACATACAAAACAAAAACAAAACGATTCACATAGCACAAATATATAACATAAAACATTAAAAACAAATATTTAATTACATTACATAAACAATGAACACTAACCTAAAATAAAAACATTTGAATATATATACATTATATAAGTATTATAACATTATATAAATATTATAAATATACATTGTATAAATATTAAACATTATACATACAATATACATATATATACACTACATAATATATGACCATGTCAAATTGTCAAAAAGGTACCAGCTGAATATAGTTACCAATCAAAGTTATTCACAATTAACATAAATTTATAATTCGAATAACCAGACACAATTTGAAAAAAAACGGTTTTATAAAAAAGACGAAACCATGAGATAAATAGCAGAACATTTCAACAACGGGGAAAATAGAAAATTCCAGAGTTTGCAAATTTTTGTATATAAAGGGTTGCGATTCGCAGAAAAATTTGTCTTTTGCGATTACCTGCCTAAATTGTCGTATTGAGACTGAATCAGGGAAAACAAAAGATCGCCTCATCAGCCTGGACGTATTGAGTCCTACTTAAAATCTAGCGTATTGAGCTAGTACAATAGGGTTGTTAGGAATTTTGTAAAAAAAAAAACTTATAATTTTTTTTACAAAATATAGGAAAAAATTGGTAGAATATTTTCATCGGCTAAGTACTAAATTAACAGAGTACTTAGAAAATTTTTGGATAAAATCATCGAAAGAAATTTATCGGCTAAATGTAAAAATTGGAAAACAATTAGTAAATTTTTTCATAAATTTTTTAACAAAATTTTAAAGTTGAGAAATTTTCTAACACTTAGAAAATTTCTGCTGCGGACAACGAATTTATTGAAAGAAAAATTGTATATCAAATACTTAGAAAAATTTTGCGAAATTGAATTTTTAAAAAAAGACTTAGAAAAATTATAAAATTGCGGGCAATTTGAAATCAACAAACACTTAGAAAATTTGATCAGAAAAAACTTCGATTCTGCTTGATAAATATTAATTTGAATCGCCGTCGGGAAAATTACATCTTGTATACTGCGTATACAGAACATTCATTTATCGCTGTTCACATTAGAGGGCAACCATTTTCAACAGAAACTACTTCAACAACCGGAAACTGAATCTTCAATCAACATTTCAACGTATAGATCGATCTATACCGTCGATATTTAGATTTAAGTAATAAATTAAATTAAATTAAAATTTGAAATTAAAATTTGAAAATTTAAAAAATCTATAATCATTTATAATTAAAATTTTATTTTCATAAATTTTCGTTAATAAAATTTTCTATTTCCGTTGTAAATTATTTATTAAGTTTGTTGCATACTTTTAAAATTTGAATTTTTTTTTGAATTTTTAAACATTTGAAATATTAAAATTTTTCATTTCCGTTTTTTAAAGTATTGTATTTTCATTGTATTTTTTTTTATTATTAAATTGATTAGTACATTATTATTAGATTTAAAATTCAATTGTTAGGTTAAGGCATTGAGTTAAATAAAATTTATAACGTTTGTGAAAAAATTGTGTTTTTATTTTATATTCCTTTTTTTGAATTTGCACCTTTCAACAGTTCAATGTTAAATTAAATTTTACGGATTTAACAATATTCTTCTTTTGAATTTGCACCTTTTTACAGTTCAATGTTAAATTAAATTTTACGGATTTAACAAATATCTTAAACCTAACAATTGAATCTTAAATCTAATAATAAATGTACTAATCAATTTAATAATAAAAAATACAATGAAAATACAATAGTTACTTTAAAAAACGGAAATAAAAAAAAATTTAAAATTTCAAATATTTAAAAATTCAAAATAAAAAAAATTCAAATTTCAAAAAGTATGCAACAAAATTAATAAATAATTTACAGAGCAAATAGATAATATTTAATAAATTGAAAATTTGTAAACGAAAATTTATCAAATCAAATTTTAAATATAAAATGATTAAAATTTTTTTTAATTTTTCATTTTTTAATCTCAAGTTTAATTTAATTTATTTTATTACTTAAATCTATATGTCGACGGTATAGATCGATCTATTAGTTGAAATTTTGATTGAAGATTCAGTTTCCGGTCGTTGAAGTAGTTTCGGTTGAAAATGGTTGCCCTCTAATGTGAATAGCGATAAATATTCTGTATACGCAGTATACAAGATAAGATGTAATTTCCCGACGGCGATTCAAATTTATATTTATCAAAGATAATATAGTCCTACTAGATGAACCATTTCATTTTTTTTTATTTAAATGTTTGTATGTTTGCCAAAAAAAAAGATCGAAAAAGTTTTTCTAAGTAATATCGAAAAAGAGCGAAAGTTTATAATTCAGGAGGGATGTAAATATGAGAGAAACATAAGAATATTTATATAGATGAATTAGTTTGTGAGTTGCATGACTGGTTTATTAAATTTTATATGGTTTTGAGTGGTACCATCACTTATTTGGGGTGCGTTCATGAACATTACTTTAACCATAGTCATGGTATAGTATAGTTTAAGCAAAGTTATGTTATACTACAGCCATAGTTATGTTAACTTCAAATAGTTTTTCAACGCGATTTTTACCATAGTAGTAGCAATAAATTGTCATTCAGCTGTCAAGTCAAGTTTAAAAAATTTTCAAAAAAATTTTTATATATAATTATTATATTTTTTGTTTGTCAAAAATTAATTAATTTTTAAAAATTAATTTTTAAACAAAATTAATTAATACTATTTGTTAAATCCACCCAAAGAAAATAATATGAAAAAAGTTTAATTTAACATTAATTAAGAAAGGTGCCGGTTCAAAATGTTTAATAAAATAAAAACACAATGTTTTTCAATTTACGTTATAAATTTTATTAAAAAAAATTCTCTTAAGTCTAACAAATTCAATATCTTAAAACTAAATTACAAACAATTATAAACTATTTAAAATAATATGTATTTCTAACTAAATTTAATTCAATTTATAAAAAGAAATTCAATATTTTTAATTATAATAATATTTCGATTAACCGGAAATAGTTATACAATAAATTTTTTACAAATCAAAACAAAATTTGAATTTATACAAATGAAATATTATAAAATTTTACTTTAATTTATAGTTTGTATATGTACAATAATTATGCAAATAATTTTAACGAATATGTTACAATCGAAAACGGAATATGAATTTATGCAAATGAAATATCTCAAATTTACTTTAATTATAAATTTTGCATATGTTCTTAACTTATTAAATACTAACTAAAAATTCGTTGGTATAGGTCGACCTACACGGATAGATGGCGTTGTAGAAATTATGTTGCTTGAAGAACTGCTGCTGAATATAACGATGACGAACCAATTACAATGTTTGTTTGAATTTTAAATTTTCAAAAAAAAATCGTTACGCGAACTGAAGATTGCCGACGGGAATTGACGACTGTCGAGATGAAATATTTTTTACTGTCTCGATGAATTTTCTAATTTTCCAAAATAATTCAATTTTTTGATGATACTTTCGGCGACGAAACCTCAGAAAATTTCTAAGTCCTAGAAATTTTCTAAGTATTTAGCGATGTTGAATTTCTACTTGAAATATTAGAAAATTTTATAAAAAAATTTTCTAAGTATTTTTACAATAATAAATTCCGGCTCCAAGTGTTAGAAAATTTCTATAAGAAATTTTCTAAATATATTTTTTTGACGATGATTTACTACGACGTTCCCTAATTTCTGTAAAAATTCTAAGTATTTTTACAGAAATTCCTAACTTTTCCCTAAGTACTAGCTCAACACGCTAGATTTTGATAGGACTCAACACGTCCAAGCTGATGAGTTTGGTCTCTTGTTTTCCTTGCTTCAGTCTCAACACGACAGTATACACAAGTAATTGCAAAAGACAAATTTTTCTGCGAATCGCAACCCTTTATATATCAAAATTTGCAAACTCTGGAATTTTCTATTTTCCCCGTTGGTGATAAAATTTCTATTTGTCTCATCTTCTGTCTTTTTTTTATGAAACCGTTTCGTTCAAATTGTGTCCGGTACTTCAAATGACAATTTATGATAATTGTGAATAACTCTGACTGGTAAGTATATTCAGCTGGTACCTTTTTGACAGTTTTGACATGGTCATATGTAATGTATGTATATATATACAATATATATGTTATATGTATTCCAATGTTTTTATTTTGTTAGTGTTCATTGTTTAAAAATGAAAGTGTAGTTCAATGAAGTATTTTGTGTTCAATGTTTTGTGATATTTTTTTATATTTTCTGTTTTATGTTTAAAATAATGATTCAGTGTCGTGCTAGTTGTTTTGTGCAAGTAATAATTTGTTTATTTTGTTTATTGTGATAAATTTTTGATATCAGTGTTGTGATGTTGTGTTCATAAATTTTTATGTTATATATTTGTGCAATGTGAATAGTTTTGTTTTGTTTTGTGTGCTATGTTTATATACAGATTTTATGTTGTGTATACTTCTGTGTTATATGTTTTGTGCATATTTATGTTATACTTATGTTGTGGAATGTTAAGTATTATGTTATGTATGATATGTTTTGGTTATGTTGTTTGTTTATTTTTGTGTTGTTCTGTTTGTACTATTTGTTTATGGTTTTGTGTTATTGTTATTAATTTATTTATTTATTATTATTATTAATTATTTTTATTTTTAATAACTTTTATTTTTCTTTTTTCTTTTTCAGATAAAAATGTTGAATGACGATTCAACATCCTCCCGGAACACGCAAAAAAAAAAAAATGAACTTAATATATTGTATATATTGTGAATAATTTGTTAGTTTTAATTTTATTTTTGTAATAAAAGAATATCACTTTTAATCATTTTAATTTTCTTTATTTTCTAATTACAAAATTCACTTTTTGATTTATTTAAAAATTTAAACCTTTTACTCTGACCATGCCATCCTTTGTTTTCGTAAAACGTATTGTTATATTTTCTTGTTTTAATCTGAAAGTTCTACTTTTGTGAATCTGTTGCCAAGGAATGGACCAATGGGATATGAAATGCTTTATGTCCTCTGTTGCTTGTAACCAATTTGGTACCTTTGTTTTCCTTCGTCTTTTAGATGGAATTTTTATTAGTCCTCCTGTTTCAAAGGGTTCGTTGCGTTTTATTATTTCTTTAAATTTTTTCTTGTGTTTGTTGATCTGTGGTTCTTTCAATTTTACTTGTGTTTTCGTTATTCGTTTCGTAGTATTTTCACTAATGTTTTCAAACACCTTATTCTTAGATTTTTCACGTTTTATTGCCGTTAACCTTTGTTTTTGTTTACAAGATTTTCTTGATCGCGTATCTATTGAATGTTCATGAACCCTTGTCATGAACGTCCTACTGAATTGTGTAGCATCACCTATGCTACCCATAACAATCCAGCCTAATTCAGTATTTATTGCAATCGGATGATTCGGTTCAGTTGAGCGTCTAATTCCTTCTCGAATTATAGCTGCGTATACTTCTGCTCCAATTAATAAGTCTATCCTTCCAGGTATCGCAAAACTAGGGTCAGCTAAATTCAAATCTTTCAAGTGATTGAAACCTGTCGTTTCAATCCGATGAGTAGGTAAATCGTTAGTGATACTCTTTACCACTAACGCATTTACGCAATATTCAAATTTTCCGTCTACTGATTCTAGAATAAATTCAGTTTGCGACTTAGCCACAGTGGCACTGCTTTGATTGAGTCCACTGATGTGCTGATTCGTTCGTATAAGTTGAAGTTGCAGGCGTTTTGCTGCAGAAGCAGTTATGAATGTTGATTGTGACCCTGGATCTATCAAGGCTCGCAATACTTCGTTGTGACCCCTTTTACTCCGTATTCTGACTAAAGCCGTTGCTAGTAGTACTTGATTCGTGTTTGAAGAAAAGAAAGTCTTTACTTCATTCTTTTCGTTAGAGTTTCTGACTGGCAAAGCTTCGTTTCCAGTGCTATCGCTGTTTTGTGTAGCTGTCGGTTGAGCAGAAGGTTTATCCCGATTTGCGTTCGATGTGGTATTGAAGCTAGTATGTAATAGGGAATGATGTTTTCGTTTACATATACCGCATGTATATTTACTTTTACAGTCATTGTATTTATGGCCGAAAGTGAGACAGTTCATACATAAGTTGTTTTTCTTGATGAAGTTTAGTTTTTCTGTCGCTGATAGTGATTTGAAGCTTGAACAGTTAAACAGCCTATGATCAGATTTACATTTTGTACATTTTAAATTTTGATTAACATTTTTATTATTGTGAGCTAAGAAAACATTACTTCGTTTTGGTGTATTAATTGCTTCTAATACGCGAAATCTTGATTCTAAAAAGTCCACCAATTCTTTATATGAAGCAACCTCATTTTTCTCGCTTTGTTTTATCTCCCATAATTCTCGTGTTTCTGGCGATAATTTCTGCAGCGTAAGGTACACAATAATAGGGTCCCAGTTTTCAATGTTAACCTTTAATGTTTTCAATTCATGAAGGATCTCTTCTGTATTGTTAAGCACATCCTTCATGGATTGAGCATTTTCGGTTTTTGTCAAATTTATTTTACACAATTTTTCTAGTTGTGCATTGATTAACACCCTATTATTATTGAATCTCTTTTCCAAGGTTTGCCATGCTTTGTAGTAATTAGTCCCAATGACTTCAAATGGTTTAATAATTCGTGCAGCCTCACCAGAAACACAAGATTTTAGGTAGTGTAATTTTTCAACTTCTGAAATTTCCTTGTTATTATGAATTAAATTTGTGTACAAATCTTTAAATGATCGCCAAGATTTGTAGGTACCATCAAATTTAGGCAAAGAAATAGGAGGCAACTTTATTTTCGATTTTTGTGGAGATACGAGAGTTGTAACATGTGTGGAACCACCGTCATTTGAAACGTTACTTGATTTGGCTAACGAAGTAATTTTTTCTTGTAGCTCTGTGATTAAACTAAAACAAGTTTCTTCAAATACATCGTATTTATTTTGCTCAATATACTCGGCAGTGAGTTTACAATCTTCAGCTTGATAAATTAAATAATGATTATCCCTAAATTTATCAGTTAATTCATTTAATTTTTGTATTCTACGTTCATATACATTAATTGGTTGATTTTCAGTTAAATTTTGTTTTATTCTGATTGTAACAGTATTTAATTCATTTTCCAAAGCAGTTTGTAATTTAATTAAATTCTGAATGTTATGCATTTTTACAAATTTTTTAGAGTTTATCTATAAATTGAAAAAAATTGAGTTTCTATTTTATCCGGCTCGAAGGACCAAATGTTAAATCCACCCAAAGAAAATAATATGAAAAAAGTTTAATTTAACATTAATTAAGAAAGGTGCCGGTTCAAAATGTTTAATAAAATAAAAACACAATGTTTTTCAATTTACGTTATAAATTTTATTAAAAAAAATTCTCTTAAGTCTAACAAATTCAATATCTTAAAACTAAATTACAAACAATTATAAACTATTTAAAATAATATGTATTTCTAACTAAATTTAATTCAATTTATAAAAAGAAATTCAATATTTTTAATTATAATAATATTTCGATTAACCGGAAATAGTTATACAATAAATTTTTTACAAATCAAAACAAAATTTGAATTTATACAAATGAAATATTATAAAATTTTACTTTAATTTATAGTTTGTATATGTACAATAATTATGCAAATAATTTTAACGAATATGTTACAATCGAAAACGGAATATGAATTTATGCAAATGAAATATCTCAAATTTACTTTAATTATAAATTTTGCATATGTTCTTAACTTATTAAATACTAACTAAAAATTCGTTGGTATAGGTCGACCTACACGGATAGATGGCGTTGTAGAAATTATGTTGCTTGAAGAACTGCTGCTGAATATAACGATGACGAACCAATTACAATGTTTGTTTGAATTTTAAATTTTCAAAAAAAAATCGTTACGCGAACTGAAGATTGCCGACGGGAATTGACGACTGTCGAGATGAAATATTTTTTACTGTCTCGATGAATTTTCTAATTTTCCAAAATAATTCAATTTTTTGATGATACTTTCGGCGACGAAACCTCAGAAAATTTCTAAGTCCTAGAAATTTTCTAAGTATTTAGCGATGTTGAATTTCTACTTGAAATATTAGAAAATTTTATAAAAAAATTTTCTAAGTATTTTTACAATAATAAATTCCGGCTCCAAGTGTTAGAAAATTTCTATAAGAAATTTTCTAAATATATTTTTTTGACGATGATTTACTACGACGTTCCCTAATTTCTGTAAAAATTCTAAGTATTTTTACAGAAATTCCTAACTTTTCCCTAAGTACTAGCTCAACACGCTAGATTTTGATAGGACTCAACACGTCCAAGCTGATGAGTTTGGTCTCTTGTTTTCCTTGCTTCAGTCTCAACACGACAGTATACACAAGTAATTGCAAAAGACAAATTTTTCTGCGAATCGCAACCCTTTATATATCAAAATTTGCAAACTCTGGAATTTTCTATTTTCCCCGTTGGTGATAAAATTTCTATTTGTCTCATCTTCTGTCTTTTTTTTATGAAACCGTTTTGTTCAAATTGTGTCCGGTACTTCAAATGACAATTTATGATAATTGTGAATAACTCTGACTGGTAAGTATATTCAGCTGGTACCTTTTTGACAGTTTTGACATGGTCATATGTAATGTATGTATATATATACAATATATATGTTATATGTATTCCAATGTTTTTATTTTGTTAGTGTTCATTGTTTAAAAATGAAAGTGTAGTTCAATGAAGTATTTTGTGTTCAATGTTTTGTGATATTTTTTTATATTTTCTGTTTTATGTTTAAAATAATGATTCAGTGTCGTGCTAGTTGTTTTGTGCAAGTAATAATTTGTTTATTTTGTTTATTGTGATAAATTTTTGATATCAGTGTTGTGATGTTGTGTTCATAAATTTTTATGTTATATATTTGTGCAATGTGAATAGTTTTGTTTTGTTTTGTGTGCTATGTTTATATACAGATTTTATGTTGTGTATACTTCTGTGTTATATGTTTTGTGCATATTTATGTTATACTTATGTTGTGGAATGTTAAGTATTATGTTATGTATGATATGTTTTGGTTATGTTGTTTGTTTATTTTTGTGTTGTTCTGTTTGTACTATTTGTTTATGGTTTTGTGTTATTGTTATTAATTTATTTATTTATTATTATTATTAATTATTTTTATTTTTAATAACTTTTATTTTTCTTTTTTCTTTTTCAGATAAAAATGTTGAATGACGATTCAACACTATTACTTTTTTCAAATAAATAAAATTGAAATTTTCACAATTCACAACACCAAATTAAATGACAAACGATTTTTTTATTGTCAATGTCATTACCACTTAAAGACTTGCTATAGTTACTATCGTTAACCATGCTCTCGAGCAGGGTTAATTTTTGACATCAAATAGTTAAAAATTTACTTTAGTACAGATGTTTATGAACGCTAAAAAGTTATGGTGGTAGTTATGTTTTACTATACCACTACCATTCTGAACGACAAATGATAACTATAGTTAACTATAGTAACGTTTATGAACGCACCCTTGAAATGATATTATACTTGAATAAGTAAAAATAAATGGATATTTTGTACGCAAATGCTTTATGAATACAACAATTGACAATAGGGCTGGTTTCCAAATTTTTTTTTATTGTATTGATTTGATAGTCGTATTTAATATGAATGAGTTGAGAAAGGGTGCATTTCATATTTTATGTGTATTTTTAAATATGTATGTATGTGTTGTTTTGTTAATATGCCTTGTCGCGTGCTATATGCTCTGATATAAATTACTACTATTCTTCTAATTGAAATACATATATACAATTGTATTTATATCAAAGACAATATAAATATATACATTTATATGGTGTTTGGTAATATGTATTACTTGTATAGATCTACATTATTTTCTGATGTAGGATTGTAGAATACATATTTGGCAACAGAGGTTTTTACGTATATATACATTATAATTACTGTAGCATTTGTACTGTACTGTATACATTTATATGGTCTTTGATTATATGTATTACTTGCATAGATCTACAATATTTTCTGATGTAGGATTGTAGAATATTTGGCGACAGAGGTTTTTACATAAGCATACATCATTACAATTACTGTAGCATTATACCAGAGATACTATATAAATACATATAAATATGTTTTTACATAGTATCAAAGATCAGACACCCTTATCTGTGATAGTATATAGTATCTTTGATTATACATAATATATGTATACATATGGATATATTATGGTTTTATTGTGTTATCTTTTTGAGTTCATTGACTTATGAATGCAAGATACGATTATATATTATATCATATCCCGTGAATTGAATTATTATTATTATTATTATTTATTAAGCAGAGAGGTCAGTAAACTGCCTCCCTACTGCCCACACCACGACCCTCCAGGGCCTTTTGGCGGTCACCTTCTTCGTTACTTAACCTAACAATGAAGAAATCTAATACTAGAAGACTTATTGCAGAAGGCATAAACTTAAAAACTACCCTTACACCTTACTTATATTAAACCCAAAGGCTAAAATTAGAGCAACTTATGGCGCAAGGCCTATTTTACTAACTACCTATATACTAATGAACAAATAGGACAAGACAACGCTAGTCTATAAGTTCCACACCATCCCACACATAGCAAAGCCATGAGAAGGGTGGTGGAGAATTTATAGACCAGCTACTTACTTACTAACATTAAGTTCTGAAAACAAAGGTACTGTATAGTGTCCTGTCTGAGTAAGAGCGTTCGTGATGTTATGTCGTCTGGTAAACGACACATACAATATGGAAAAACATAAACTTGTCGGCACTGGTTCGGGCTCATACAATCTACAGTCGTCTGTATAAGTTAACGTCAGTCAGTAACTTGAATAGGGGAGAGTTCTGGTCCTGCGACGGATCCAGAAGCTCTACTCTACTCAAGGTCGATGACCCTAGCGCTGCCAGTCTGTTCCTAATTGTCGGGCAGTCTAGTAGTAATTTCGTCGCGTTCCTGTGTCTGAAGCAGTTACAATAAGGGCAAGTTGACCCAACTCTGCCGTTGGAAGAGCGGAGATGGGTCAACCTCGTATGCCCAGTTCTCAATCTAATTAATGAAGTCTGTCGAACCCTACCTAACAAAGGCCTGAATTTCGGAGCAGAGAGATCCGGGTTAATCTCCCAGTATTCACGTGTTGTGTCTGAACCAATATCTAGAAAGGCAGCCAGCCTTTTCTCTTTCAATCGGCACAAACCCATTCTATAAATAGCATTGGGACTTGGAGGAATAAAAAGGGCAGACTCGCTATCCACGCCAATGGCTGCTTTGGCGGCCTGGTCTGCCAGTTCATTTCCAGCAATACCCATGTGCCCAGGTATCCAAGAAACACGAATGTCATACTGGCAGATGATACTTCTTACTAGGTGTAACAAGTAATCATCATTTCCGAGATTTTTTAGCGCATGAATGACAGACAGTGAGTCCGTAAAGATCACCAGACCTCTGCCATTTTTAGCTCTCCTAGCCGCAGCAAACCACACTGCAACTAGTTCAGCATCAAAGACTTGAGTGTCTAATGGTAAACCCTTTCTTATCACCGTCTTCCATCCATGCGACCCATGTTTTTGGATTACTGCTATACCAACGCCAGCAGCAGTTTTACTGGCATCAGTATAAAGCTGTAATCTATCTCTATACTCCTCACAAAGCTCAGCATGCAGAGCACGAAAGACTTCGGGACTGTAAGCATCCCTACTGTACCTACTCAGGTCGTCCGTAATGTAATTTTGTATAAGGCTGGGATTGGGAAGAAAAGATTTTACAAAGGGAAGGAGGCAAGGACGAGGAGGTAAGGATTCTACGAGGCGGGGAATAGTAATCACCGATCTACGTAGAGATGAAAAACGATTGAAATAGTTATTTTCTAAAAAGTTCCAGATAATACCAAACAGAGGAGATCTAGGATCAGCCAACTGCTTGGCAGCAAACCTCAGTCTGGATTTCATGATTCTATCCTCGATTCCCCAACAACCACATTCTGCTAAGAGAATGGGAATTGGGGTGGAATGGTAGACACCAGAGGCTACTCTTAGGATAGAATTTATTGCAGTTTGGATCTTCTTTTTAGAAGAAGGTGAAATATCACCAAACAGGGATAGGCCATAACCTACAATACCATTTATTAACGTGTTTGCAATATGAATGAGTGCGCTAGGAGATGCACCCATTCTACCTGCTGCAAGTGATTTTATGAGATTAAGAACCTTTTTGAGTTTATTCACCACGACATTAACTTGGTCTAACCAGTTAAGTCTCTTATTGAAATGGATACCTAAGATCTTTAACTCCCTTACGGGAGTAATCACACGTAAGAATAACTGAATGTGATGAACATTACAGTTCCTTTTTCTACACATGTGAATGAATTCCACTTTTTCGAGTGGGATTCTTCCACCGTGCTCCTCAGCCCAACTGATGGAGAATTCTGAAGCTCTGCGAAGTTCGTACATAGTCTCCGGAGTGCTATTCGTGACACTAAGCAAGATATTGTCAGCATATACCAAGACTTTAACACTTGGATATCTAGCTAGTGCCACCAGCAACGAATCCAAATAGACTATGAGTAACGTAGTGGAGAGGGGGGATCCTTGTGGGATTCCATTATCCAGAGAATAGCGACTAGAGTAATAACCATTAGTTCTAACCCTAACCTGCCTGTTAGACATAAAACTGTAAACAGTTTTAACATAACATGGGTCAACACCCCAAGAGATCAGTTTACGACATACGAATACGGCTGGAATCTTATCGTATGCCTTCTCTAGGTCAAGAGAAATGACACTAGCGTGATCTCTCGCTGACAAAGAAGAAGCAAGCCCCTCTTCTAAGTCATGAAGAAGTGTGATGGTCCCTCTGCGTGGACGAAAACCATGCTGTCCATGATGTAAAAGATCTTCAGTTACCCTCCGGATCCGACATCCCATAATCTTCTCCAATGTTTTAGATAAACAAGGGAGAAGGGAGATAGGACGGAAATCTAGAGCGCGTTTTGAACTAGAGGTTCTCTTCGGAATCGGTATTAAGGTGGCTAATTTCCAATCCTGTGGGAAAGTACCGCTGCCAAGAACGTTAGAATAAAGCTTGGCAATTCTTTCCCTAATCTCGATCGGTAATTTCCTAATCATGTGGTAGCTTATCTGGTCCTCCCCAGGTGATGATCCACTGAAAGATTTTAATGTATCATCTAATTCTCTAAGTGAGACCTCATAAGCTAAATTAAACCTCACATGATAAGATGCTTCAATCGAGAAAAGGTTTTTCACATTAATAACCGATTCCGGCATGTTCATATCGCTGGAGACTGAAGACCAGGAAGATGCGAATTCGTCAGCAATCTCAAGTGGATCGGTGATAGCCCCATCAACTGTCAGAAGAGATAGAATAGAGGAAGGAGGTTTGCCATAGAGACGTTTCACCTTCATCCATGCATCTCTTAGCGAGTCAGATGGAACTATAGAGCTAGCAAATGCCTGCCAAGAGGCCTTTTTTGCTGCTCTAACTGCCCGTTTCACTTGAGCGGTAAGTCTTTTAAGGTTGATGGAATTAGTTACCGAAGGACATCTTTGGTAATGCTTCCATGCTTTGTTTTTCTCCTTGATCAGATTTAAGATGTTATTATCCAACCAGGGAGGTCTATAACAAGCAGAAGTGCGAACTAAGGGAATAGAAGAGAAAGCAGCAGATCTGATAATTTTCTTTAAGCTGACTGCTTCTTTATTGACATTGCTGCTATATGGAAAAACTCGATCATGTTGTCGTGCTAGCCGAGAGAAAAGGTCCCAGTTTGCCTTAGCTTCAACAAGTCGAGGAGAAATTCTGCGCTTAGCTAGCTCTTTATCACTATAAATTAAAATAGGGAAATGGTCACTACCCTCTGGATTGTCATGGAGTATCCAAGACAAATCGCTAGCAATACTATTTGTGGCTAAAGTGAGATCTATTGCAGAGGTAGTATGGTGAGTCGAAGAGACGAAGGTAGGGGCACCATCATTTAGGAGCAAAAATGACGAGTTAGAGATCCAATCCGCCAAGAGAACTCCCCTGGAATCGATCCTACGATCCCCCCAGAAGTGGTGATGGGCGTTAAAATCGCCACCAATAATAGAGGAGAAGGGGAGTTGATTTATAAAGTTATTTAAGATGGAGGAACTAATAAAGTCGGTTCTAGCAATATATATTGAAGAGAAAGTCACTGGAGGAGATGTGTGTACGGTGATTGACACATTTAAGAGATTTGTAGATATATTGAGAAGAGAGTGGCTTAAACTTGATCGTACTAAAATTGCAACTCCCCGTGAACGAGACGAGGTGCCGTTGTCTGAAAAATAACAACGATAACCTCGAAAGTTCAAGGGCCCATTTTGACAAAATAAAAGAGTTTTCTGTAAAAGAATAATATGTGGTTTGTACTGGTGTATGAGAAGTTCCAGACTGTGCTGATTAGCACGAAAACCTCTCATATTCCATTGCAAGCAGGTGAGCTTACGAGATGAAGTTAGTAAGCTCGACATAAAAAGATCTAAGTTTTATTTTGTTATACAAGATAAATTAGATCTTAAGAACAGAGGTTTTCTGGTGAAATGAAAGGTTTGTAAGCTCTTATTGAGCAGACGAACTTTCCATTTCAATATCATCAGAAGCTGGTGCGGGACTTGGATTTAGAATAAATGTTGGTTCAAAGGGGAGGTGAACCGTGGGGTATACTTTGACGTAGTCTTTTAATTTAAGTCTAGAGTTAAGAAAGTTATTGCCTTGTAGGCTAACGAATTTAGCAAAGAGTTGTTTTGATTTTTCATCGAATTTTATTAGGTCAGAAACTGGAATCTCAAAATTAATTTGAGGAGTTGAAGTTTCTTGTGTAAGAATATTAGTGGTAGATGTAGAGGCTGTATTTTGGCCTTCTGCATTGCTACCAGGTTTAATGTTTAAGTTATTGTTTGGAGAGTCTGTTTTATCAGTTTTGTTTGAGTTTAAGGTAGGGGCAGCTACTGAATTGAGAGAAGCTGTTTTGTTTTTATTAGAGATTGAAATTGTTTTTGTTGTATTAGTTTTGGTGATACTAGAAGTTGCTACAGTATTTGTATTTGTTTTCGTTGTAGCAGTTGGGGGTAGAGTAATATTATTGGCAGCTTTAGCTGCATAAGAAACCGAACCAGTACGTTCGGCCAGATTGGGGAGTGGGACATCCTTCTTGTTGATTTTGTTGCTGTTGTTCTTATTTGTAGAAGCTTGAGGGAAGCGTTGAAAGTATTTTTTCTTCGCTTGGTACTTCGTACATCTTTCCGTTGTCATGATCTTGAGTATGTCTTTCTCCCTAAGATACATAGGGCAATTCATACTCAGAGAAGGATGCGTATTATTGTTGCAATTTTTACAATAAGGTAAAATGCAATCACCCTCGTGAACAGGGTTACCGCAAACTGCACAGGGGGAATCGTTGTTGGGGTCACACCTGTTCTTAGTGTGTCCAATTGCATGGCATCGAGTACACCTCATGGGATTGAGGACATATTCTCTGACCGATACCTTGAGGAAACCGCCTAGTTTAACGCTAGACGGTAGTTTGTAGCTATCGAATGTCAGTACAACTGCTCCAGAGTTATATTGTGTCCCACGACGCTTAATATGCTTGGCTGCAATAACTCCCTGGCTGGCCAAATCTGATTTAATTTCTTCTTCAGACGAATTTTTAAGAAGAAATGAGAAAATTACACCCCTTGATGAATTAAGAGCAGTAAAACTCTCACACTTGATATTGAAGGATTTATTTGGAGCTAAGCGTAGAGCTTTAGTATTGTAAAACCTCTTGGCAATGGTGTTGTTTTTGACGAGAAGCTGAATCTTTCCGTCATTTCTCCATTCTAGGTCCAAAATTTCCTTGGAAATAGCCGATATGGCTCCAAGCACTTGGAAGAAGTTTTCATCTTCTAGTTTCTTATAAATTGTAGTAGTTGAGGTGGATGCTTTAGTGTCTGTTTCAACACTGGAGATCAAAATGTACTTTGCTTCTTCTTTGTTAACATTGATGTCTTGTAGAGCAGGAAATAAACTATTAGTAACATCTATAAACGATTTTTTGCCTCTGGATCTTTTTGGTGGAATAGTGGTGAAGTCATCATTGTCTAAGAGGCTAAACCTATTCTGGCCCCCAGGGGGGTCCAACATGATGATAAATCAATTAAAGGTGGCTAGTGTAATATATCCAGCCTATATATGAAAAAGTGTAAACAAAGAAAAATTTGGATTGAACTTTTTAATTGAGTCTATCAGGCAACTCTGTTAGAGAATTTATCTAAAATAAAAACACCCAAAAAGGGTTTAAGAATAGTCCAGAATTTAGTTATAACAGAGTTCAAAATATAGTTTAACACTAAAACTTTATTGTCTAAATATTTATTGTCTTTATATAGTCATTTAAACTGAATAATTATTAAAAAACCAAAACACATGTATTAATATATAAGAACTGTCAAATTTAGTAAATTTTTTTAAAAAGCACTTTTAATGTTTATAATAACAATTTTTTGCGTAAACTTCAATTTATTCTAATTAAGAAAACTAAATTTAATATATTTAATGATTTTTTATAATTATTGAAACAATTTAATATTTAAAATTATAAAAATTTAAAGACCACTTATTTCACTATAAGATTGTCGCTCGGCGCTGCCGTTCGGTGAATGTGCCGTGAATTGAATTTCTTCTTGAAATTTTTAAAGAATGTCTTTTTTAATGTTCGGGCCTTAGGACTTCTGAAAAAATAAAGTATTATTCTGATTTTTGATCATAATATAAAAATTTAAAAATCAGGTGTTTTGAGCATTACCAAATTCTTTTATAGACTGAGTCAATTTTTTTTCTATAACTAGGTAAAAATTGATATTTTATTTTCAATTAATATGGAACATAATTTATAAATATGTCTATTTTTCTAAATCTTGAGGATAATGAATTTTAAATTATTTAAAATATTTTTTAAAAACAGAAAGCTTAAAAATATTTATTTGAAAATTTTTAAATTTTATTTCGTTGATGTTTTTTGTGTGTGGTATAAAGTATATACTCAAAAAATTCTAAATACTAGCGCTGATGAACATTTAATAAGATTCAATGAAAATTGATAATTATTTGTAGCTTGAAAAATATTATATATACATATATAGGTATATATAATAAACAACATGTCATGAAGTCGAAAATAAATTGTTTGTAAATTTATGTATTTTTATGATTGAATACAATCAAATTTTTTTCATTTATGTTTGCTTAAAAATAAATGATTAAGTAGAATGTGCCTATAATTCTAGTCCTAGAAATATTTTGGAGATCCGTATTATCAAAATATCTTCAGTAGTGATTCAAAAAATTATGTTTCAAAATAACGTGGAATAGGTTTAAGTATAGTAAATTATAATTGCTTATTTGAATTTTGATTTCAAAATTTACCTTTGTATTTTAACATTTCTATTAAATTGATAGCTCATAAACTATATTTAACATCATATCATATCATAAAAAATTAAATTGTAAAATTTATAATATATTTCTACCTATAACTTTGAATGAAAATTTTTAATTTGATGCATTCATTTAAATGCGCGAGAACTGGTCAGTTCTGCATGGTGCGGTCATGGTGTTGGCAAAGAAGAGGAAATTAATCTGACCTGTCTCTACTTTAGAATATATTATCAGAAATTTGAATAGCCTTTGACATTTAGTATTATTCATAAATATTTGTATACAGCAGTTTTTTAAACAAAAGTTTTTAAAATTGCATGTTTTTTATATAAATAAAATAAACTCCTAATTTTTTAATTTTTAATTCTGTTCTTTTCTATAAAATATATGTAACTTTGTT
The DNA here is from genome assembly GCA_951394055.1 of Villa cingulata. NCBI lineage: Eukaryota > Metazoa > Arthropoda > Insecta > Diptera > Bombyliidae > Villa > Villa cingulata. Next base: position 1,552,575 of record OX596025.1, read on the forward strand.
TTGAACTAAAATGATCCTAATGAATTCGGACAAAAAAGCGATGAATTATCAATTGTTCTCACAATATTTTAATACAGTTGAAATTATATTTATGGATTTATAATGTTTCGAGGATGCATTTCCAATTATTAATTAATTAGAAATTAAATTCCGTGTAAAAGTAGTTGTGAACAATACTGTACATCCAGTTTTAGTTTAACTATAGTTGGAAGACAGTTTTCAAATTTAAAAATTTTAAAATTAAATATATTACTATATATGATTTATAAAGTATAATATTAATATGCAAATTATGTATAAAAATATCTAAGAAAGTCACAGCAAAGCAGAAGAAAAATTTTGATCACGATCAAAGTGGATTTTCCATTTACGCAACCTGAATAATAGTGGCAACGTAGTAAATGAATGATATATTCTTCAAATATAGATATTGTGGTATCTTAGAAGGATATTTGCTTGAGGCCTGTTACTTATCAAAATTGTTATTTAATTCTTTTCAGAGGAAAACCATCAGATTGCAGTGTAATTGATAAATATTCGGTAATTATAAACTTTCGCTGTCAGCTAGTTTTCTTTAAACATTAAAAATCGAAAAATATATGAATCTTCATGATTCATAGTCTCAAAATATTCCATTTAACTTCGGATTTATGGAAAAAGTATAATAGTTACAGTTTGATGCGTAGGAGAGTGTGGGTAGATAGTTAAAAGAGCATATGAAAAAATCAGTTTAATTCAGTTCAAAAATGTTGATCAGTGTTAACGAATGACGCTAATTATACAGCACTTTTCATACTCGTTTAGCTTCCCCGCACCCACCTGCCAAAATTCTCTTTTTTTCATTTATATTTTAGTTTTTATTCTATAAAATTTTTCAATCTTACTAATGAAAAATTACTCATGAGTAATCACCACCCACCACCCCCCACACCACTCCCCCGCATCAAACAGCCACTATTATATTCTATTCATAAATCCGAAATCAAACCAAAGTTAAAAAAAAACAAAAAGGTTGACTTTTCAATTTTTTATGAGTAAAAAACCAGCTGATTGCGAAAGTGTATATGTAATTACCAAATAATGTATTCATATATCTATGAATAAAAAAAAGGTTCATATTTAACATTACACACAAATATTTTCATAAAGAAATATGTTAAGAAAGGTCATTGATATTATATACATTATAGATCCTGATATACATCATTGTACAATCTATTTTTATAATTACACTTGTATGTATGTGTACAAAATACCATATATACGATGTATACATACAATCATGTATATCGCATAAACAGCACATTCATTGCATATAGTATTTACTATTATCTATTATCTATTCTGCATAAGCAAGCAGCATGTTGTTATTAATGTCTACTATGTCATGTCTATTGTGTATGTATTAGAATTAGTTTTTACATCGCATTCAATGTTATACCAAAGACCAATATAATATACCATGATATAATATATTTTATATATCGGTCTTTGGTTATATGAAACTTGTTTATTCATGTTATATGCTTTATGTATGTATGTGTACGAGATCGTCTTCAATTCAATATGGATCCTTCTTACATATCCTTATGCACGAGCATAAACCATACATGGAAAATAAATATACATATATGATCAAAATCTCTCAAAAATGTTCAAATTTATATTTATATGTTCCAGCCAATGATATTCATTTATTCTATTTTCAATACTCAAAATATACATTTAGATATAAATAACACTTATATGTGTGGAATATCATATGAATTAAATGTACATTTTAAATAGCATTGTGTATTGTTTAGTGCTGCTAAACATTGACAGGTGTTCATTTCATTTGTGAGAGCAAATATTTATAATAAATGAGAACAAATTCGAAACACCATGGTCCGTCTACACAATTAGTTTTGATAACTCGATTTACAAAAACAATTCCATTATATCACAGACTGTCAGACACATTTATTGAAATCATTATAATTGTGTATAGGGTACATAATTAAAAGCAATTCGAAAAATTTTGAAAAACTTTTTTGATTTTGATGAAGCTTTTTCGATCTTTATCATTTATGTGAGTGTGTCGTTTTTGGAAAAATTACCACTTACACTAAAAAGAAAATCTATTGAGACGAAGAACTATATTATCTTTGTTTTGATGAAGCTTTTTCGATCTTTATCATATATGTGAGTGTGTCGTTTTTGGAAAAATTACCACTTACACTAAAAAGAAAATCTATTGAGAAGAACTACTATTATCTTTGTATTTATCAAGCAGAATCTAAGTTTTTTCTTATTGGATTTTTTTGATTTGTTGTTGTTACTTAGAAATTTCCCAAGTATAATTTACCGACCAAGATTTTCTAAGTGTTTGTTAAATTTAAAAATTCAAAATTTTATCAATTTATAATTGCCCGCATCTTTATAATTTTTTCTAAAGCCCAAAATACATTCGTTGCGGTCGTGAGTCGTAAGCAAAAGCTCTAAACTACCACATCAAGACAGTTGAAATATATTCACTGCGGTCGTAAGTTGTAAGACAACTTAAACTTATCATTGAAAATTGTAATTATACTATTTTCAGAAATCGAAGTCAGTACAGGCAAGATAGGCATGCTTTTCTATATTCTTTCACATTGCGTTTGTATAAATCTGTCTCGTGTGTGGGGTGATCAGATCTCAATTTAAATCCGAGGGAAATATTTTAAATTGTATATTATGAAGGGCTACCAGTTTGTAAAAAACTTTTTTTTTATATTTTCCAAAAAAACAGGTAATTTTGTGACATTTTGGGAAATTTTATGAAATATGTTCATTTTTTTACAAAATAACATATAATATATAATAACAAGCTGATTTGAATAATATGATAGCAATTTGCATTGTAAATAATTTTCTTTCTTATTCTAAGAAAAGACAAAACAAAAAATAAAATTCAGAATGTAACGGTAACGTAACGAAATCATTAACCAGTACATAAAGGAAACAAAATAGAAATAAAATATAAATAAAATTAAAAATACTGAATATGGTTTAATCATAAATTCATATTTTTATTATAAATTTAAGTAATACTCCCAGTAGCTACGGCAACCCTGAATTATCATCATTTTCTTTTATGCCCATCTTCCCGCTGACACGAATCAATCAACATTTTATACTTTGAGTGGACATCGGCTGCGCAACGACTTCATATTTTATAGTTCGGTTTTTTATTTTTCATATAACCAAAATGGTGTTAACTGATTAAATCAGTTGCCTTCACGCTGTGTGATAGGCAACATCAAACGGGTTGGTGTATTTCTTTTTCCCAAAAAAAACAGGGTGACTCATTATTAGAAATGAAAAAATCAGCAAACAAAAATTAAAATTTGTCTTAAAAACCTAACATTTTTATGATATTTTCAAATAATGCTACTTTTTTATCAAATATAAATTTACAGGAATGTGAAATTTGTACAGAATCTCCCTTTTAAGAATTATTTGTGAACAAAATTATAAATTTATTTATGCACAATTTGGAACATCCTGTTAACATATTTTAAAAAGTACCTTCTTCAGGGTTGACAGAGATATATTATTCAGAATTTCCTACAAAATATTATATGTGAAGTTATCAGAAACTCATCGGGTAACTATTTCCATAAGCACAATACTGACTTCGATTTCTGAAAATAGTATAGATGTGATTTGTTTAGTTTATGAATATTAGATTGATTGGTTTATAAAAATACAATAAAGAAAATCTTTAATAAATACACCAATTAATTAATTGTAGAAATTTTTAAAATTTTAATTAATTAAAGAAATTTTTAATCATGGGTGAAAATATAGAATTGGCATTGGGATTAGCATTAGGAATAGCTCTGGACATAAGCTCGACATAAGCAGTACGATCGAGAGCGTACATGACATAAGTAACATAAGCAAAAAGCTCATTTTGTGAAATTCGTATTGCTTATGTTTAGTATGTTATCTATGTCATTATAGTTAACCAAATGTTACGTTTTAACATTCGTTATTTTTTCTTATGTTTGTTATGTCAGGTATGTCGATTATAGTTGGGCCTTAAGTTCAATTTATATTAATATGTTTATCATTCGTAGCAAAATTTTTCTAAGTATGTATATGATATAAATTTTCTTTTCAATAAATTAGTTGTCTGCAGCAGAAATTTTCTAAGTATTAAAATATAGAATTGGACCTAATACTGAACCTTGCGGTACACCTTTAATAATGGAATATGGCATGTTACAATATGCTCCATTATAATTGACTATTTGTCTGCGATCAACTAAGTATGATTTAAACCAAGAATACGATGGACCTCTAAAGCCTGCATTGAATAATTTAGACAGTAAAACATCATAAATACATTGTTATTATCTAAATCACGGTGAACTACTGATAGAAAGTTCAAGAGTGCTTCCTCTGTATTTTTATTTTTCCGAAACCCAAATTGGCATTCACTGAAAAAGTTGATGGTATCCAGGAATTTAATTAACTTAGCAGCCATAATTTTTTCATAGATTTTTGAAAAAACTGAAAGAATAGATATTGGGGGATAGTTACCTGGCTCCATTGTATCACTATTGTATCTACTTGTTTTAAAAATTGCCACTGCTAAGTCGGCGATTTGTCTTTAATTTCATATGTCTCTGGAATGGTTTGTAAATTTCGATGTACTAGAAAATGTCCTGGTGTAATAATAGCATTGCTATCAGGTTCGACATTGATCGGAACTAACGGTATCGAATTAATGCAGACTTCTATTTTACATAAAACAGTATGTAAACATTCATATGTAAGTTTGGTATTTTGTAATGTTTTCTTAATTAATTTAATATGTGATTCCCATAAACCACCAAAATGTGGAGCTGAAGGTGGATTAAAATGCCACTTTATTCGTTCATTTTCTAATTTTTCAGTTATTTTTTCATTGACCTCATCAGAAAATAAAATTTTATTGGCTTTGACGAAATTTGTACAGCAATCAGAATAAACATCTGAACGTAGACCTCTTTTGTCTGTAAATCTATGAAAACTTGCAATAAATGCTTCAGCGCTGAGGTCTGAAACCAATTCTAAATGTACTGCTTTAGTACATAAGCAAATGAATAAACATATGTATACAGGAATGATTTTTGCATTACGAAGAGATGATGCTTTCATATCTATTGGTCCAGCAAAATCATTACCTACATGCTGGAATGGAAAGGATTCAGTTACTCTTGCTGAAGGTAGTTCTCGCATTAACTGTACATTTTCAGTGGGTTTCACTTTGAAAAATTTAAACATTTATGTAGTTGATGTCGCACAGTACTCTTTGCCCTTATTAACCGATATTTATTTCTGAGCGTATTCAATACAAGCTGAATACCTCCATGACATGTTTTTTCGTGTATGTGGGTAATTAATCGCTTTGCAAATATGTGATTTGAAGGTAAAATGATTGGATGTTTTTCATCACAAGATAACGCGGAATTTTCTAATCTACCACCTACAGGTAATAAATTTCAATTATCTAAGAATGGGTTCAAGTTTAATATACTGCTATTAACATACAATTGCTGATTGTTTTTTAAATGTTTAATTTCTTCTATAAAATGAATCTGATGTATCGTTTTGATTGTTGAATACTCGGCTTCATCTATTTCATTTTGAGTAAGAAAAGTGATTTATTCTTTTGTGTGTTGCGACAATTATTTAAAAGACGAAGACAATAGGCTGTTATTCTTAAAATTTTGGTGTATGATGAATATTTTGTTAAAATTTTGGACTCTACTGTAGCAACAAAAACATTATTTTTTCTAACTTCTTCTATAGAATCTGATATTTCCGGCTGTTGTGGCCATGCAGTTTCATCATTTAACCATTCTGGTCCATGCCACCAGAGTGAATTGTTTTTCAATTGATCAGGCATTAGACCCCTTGAAGGACAATCTGCAGGATTTTCCTTTCCAGGTACGTATCGCCATGATGAAGGAGTACTACACTCATGTATTTCTGCTACTCGATTCGCGACGTACGTTTTCCAATAACTGGCGTGTTTTTGAAGCCACGAGAGTGTGATTGTAGAGTCTGTCCATAACACTGTCGCAACATTTTCCAACTCTAGGTCTTCCTTTATATTTTTTGATAACTTTGCTAACAATGCTGCTCCACACAGTTCTAGACGCGGCAGAGACACTGGTTTTATAGGTGCTACCTTTGTTTTAGATGCTAGTAGTAATGCCTTGGAATTCATATCATTTTTGACTTGTATGTATATTACAGCTGCATACCCTGCGTTAGATGCATCACAAAAACCATGTAAAATAACCTGAGCGTCTTTTGTGATAATGTTCAGCCAACGAGATATAGAAATGGTCGAAATGCAGTCTAGATTCTTCACAAAGGCCTTCCATCTAGCAACTAAATTTTCTAACGGCTCTAAAAGAGGCTACTTAAAAGTAGCAGTTACTATAGGTACAGGACCGTTTTTGGTACGATTTAAACACTACTTTGCCACCAAAATGGGGAATGAATTGCCACGTTTTTGATACGAAATTGGAACGATACTAAAAAGTATCACTTACGTTCCGGAGTGGTAATAAGTTATATCCAAACACGTAAATGGAACGTTTTCGCTACTTCCTTACCAATACAGCAATAAAACTTTACTAAAATAACATTTCACATAAAAGTTGAATATTATATATAGTATTAATAATATTAATAAATGCCCAACACAAATAAAATATATTATTTTTTCAGAAGAAAAAAATATTACCTGTATAATTTCTCATAATCAATATGTATATAATTATTTTTAAGCACTTAATATTTTGATTCGATCTTTTTGCGAGGTAAATTTTATAGTGCGAATTAAATTTTACTGTGATAACAGACCTTCTGCTTCGAAAAAAATCGAACCGCCTCAAAAATATTGAATTTTTTTATGAAATTTTTGTTAATTTGAAATTATGATTTTTATGTCAGAAATTATATTCTCCATATTTCGGGATTTTTTACACCGATATGAAGCTTAAATCGCAATACATATCGTTTCCTATTCATTACGCATGAAATTCACACATATTTTTCATGTAATTTTTCATAAAAATATTTCATAAAGACAGACCATTACGAAAACATATATGAAAAATGGCGATATTCGCAATGTTACTTAAAAGTGTCTGATACTTTTAATTTATACTTCATGGTTCCGAATAAGTTTGTGGTACGTATTATATGGTACCTTCTAGTTACAGAAACTTGAAATTGTCACTATAAAGACGCCAGTTACAATCTATCGTGGTGAAATTTACTATAAAGTAGCAATGGGAGCCTAAAAGTATCACTTTTTAATTTATTGTATTAAAAGGTACTATAAAATGATAAATGAAACTTTTGAGTTCCTGTTGCCACTTTAGTTTAGGATCAAAATAGTGAAGAAATAGAAAATCATATAGTCCAAATACATATTGAAAATGAGAATAAAGAAGAAGAAGAGTTAAATACTTTGAAATAAAATAAAGGTCATTAAGGTCTTTTTATTTACTGTTTATTTATTTTATTTTGTTATTTAATTTTAAATACATACCATACATGTATGCAATAATGGAATAAATACAAAATTATTTTGATATTTCAAACATCAGTAGCACGAATTAATTTAAACAAATTTTGCTTTTTTTCATATAAATCAAAATCTAAATTTTTTATGTCTGTTCACAAAAAACTCTAATAATGGAATGAAAATATAATGACAAATTAGAACAAAAATGTGGAAATCACTTCATGGGAGCAATTACAACTTACCATATTAGTATCAGAAACTTCCTAGTTCCACTAGGAAGTAATTGTCACTAAAAAAATGCATGAAGAAGTTTTTGGTACCGTGCAATGCTTTGAAAATTATCCAGAAACGTATTTGTTACTTGCATAAAAGAACTTTAAAATTTGCCACTTAATAGTATCAAAACGTAGTAGCAAAATATATCCAAAAACTTAGTAAAAAATACCTAAGAGTGGCAGAAACCTAAAAAGTTTTTAATACGAATTTGCTACCAATCTGGAACTGCAGTGAAAACTTTAAATTTGAAATCTAAGAAGTTTCCAGCGCCACGAATCTGGTACATTAAATATGTAGCTACAGAGTAATGTGGCAAAACAAGTTGTTAAAACGTTTCTGTTACCATATTTTGGTTCTAGTTCACAAATACTCAGTATCTGCTACTAAAAATGCTAGTTGGGAAATTTTCGCCATTTCAATAAAGTGGTGGTTAGAGTTGGTTGAATCGTAGGTTCGATGAACATTTGTTCATTTAAGCTTATGTACCATTGCTTGTTTTACTTGAAGCATTAAACACTGTACGCAATTTTGTTGTAGTACTGTCTTATTATACTCAATGATGTGGCATGTAATAAGGCGTTATAGTACTGTCCTTTCATTTAATTTCAATCATATGTCCAGCCTTCAGATATTCTTCGATATTATTTTTATATAATTCGCAATATTCAGAATTTTGTTCAAACTTTCGCTCTAGTGCGAGAAATTGTGCGACTGTCTTTTGTCGACTTTCTCCAAGTTTTGGACCGTTTTCTGATTTAAAAGGTAGATCAACTTGGTAACTTCCATCTTTAAGTCTCTTTGTAGTTTTTCTATATATCTCTTCGCATTGTTTATCTTCTGGATTTTGATAAGCGATGTTTAAGATTTCTTCTTGTTCCCAAAATCCCTGTTTGTTCATCCAAATTATCAGCTTCATGAACATGTATCAGGAAATTTTTACTGGATTGTTTGGCATGTCCTACATTGCCCAACACAATCCAGCCTAATGCTGTATTTGTTGCCACAGGTTGATTTGGTTTTTTAGATTTCATAATTTCTTCTTGAATTATATTAGCATAGACTTATGCACCAAGTAATAGATCTATTTTTCCAGGACTTTCATAATTAGGGTCAGCTAATGTCAGATTTTTTAAATGATCAAAACCTTCAGTCTCAATACTGCATGTAGGTAAATGATTGGTGATACTCTTTATCACTAGAGCATTCACCTTTTGTTTATAGGCACTATGTACCGCTTCCATTATGAATTATGTTTCAGAATTATCCACCGTGGCACTGCTTTGATTGAGCCCATCGTGTGTATGTTTCTAAGTTGCAACCGTTTTGTTGCTGCTGCAGTAATAAGCGTTACTTGAGACCCTGAATCAATCAGAGCTCTCAAGATTTCCTCGTGAACCTGTGCATTACGTATCTTGACTAATGCCGTTGATAGCAATGCCTGTTTAGTGTTTGTAGAAAAGAAGTTCTTTACATCCTTTTCTACCTGAGCTTTGTTAATTGGCGGATTTGAATCCCCATTTTTATTTTCATTTGTTTGAGCAGTTGTCTTAGATTTTGAATTTGATACAATGTTGAAGCTGGAATGTAATGTTGTGTTGTGTTTCCTTTTACATATATTACATGTAAATTTGCTTTTGAAATCTTTAAATTGATGGCCTCCTGCCAAACAATTCAAACATAAGTCCTTTGGATTCACGAATTTTAATTTTTTATTTGCGGACAACGATTTAAATTATGTGTACAATTAAATAATCTATGGTCTGAATTACATTTGCAACATTTCAGAATTTGAGTTTTATTGTTTCGTGTGAGAAATACTTTGTTTTGTTTTGGTTGTGTTTTACTTTGTATTGCTTCCAGAACTCTAAATCTGGCTTCTAGAAATTCAATTAATTCTTTAAATGTAGCTACCTCGTTTTTCTCACTTTGTTTTATTTCCCATAATTCTCGCATTTCATGTGATAACTTTTGTAGAGTAAGATACACAATAATAGGATCCCGATTTTCTGTATTAACCATAGAGTTTTAATTCGTGAAGGATTTCTTCGGTTTTACTTAAAACATATGTAATAGATTGAGCGCTCTCGGATTTTACTGTGTTTATTTTACATAATTTTTCTATTTGTGCATTGATCAATACTCTATTGTTGTTAAATCTTTTTTCTAATGTTTGCCATACTTTATATTATAATAATTAGTTCCAATAACTTCGAATGATTTAATTATTCTAGCTGCCTCACCAGAAACACAAGTTTTTAGATAATGCAATTTTTCAACTTCTGAGATTTCATTATTATTGTGTATTAAATTGGCATATAGATCTTTAAATGATCGCAAAGATTTATATGTGCCATCGAATTTTGGTAGTGAAATAGGAGGTAGCTTTATTTTGGAGTTTCTTGGAGATACAAGTGTTGTAATATGTGTAGAATCTCCATTCGACGCATTATTAGCTTTAGTTAAAGAATTAAATTTTTCTTGTAATTCGGTAACTATTGAAACACGTTTCTTCAAATTCGTCATACTTGTTTTGATCAAGGTATTCTGTTGTACTATTACAGTCTTCTGTTTGACATATTAAATAATGATTGTCTTTGAATTTATCAGTTAATTCATTCAACTTTTGAATTCTGCGTTCGTAGACATTAACCGGTTGATCTTCATTTAGATTCTTTTTTATTCTGATAGTAATGTTGCCTAATTCCTTTTCTAAATTTTTTTGTAATTTAATTAAACTCTGAATATTATGCATTTTTTACAAGTTTTATAATTGATTTAAAAATTAAATTGTGTTGTTACAAATTTTTCTAATAAAAATTGTGTTCTTATTTTATCCGGCTCGAAGGACCAAATGTTAAATCCGTAAAATTTAATTTAACATTAAACTGTAAAAAAGGTGCAAATTAAAAAAAAAATATAAAATAAAAACACAATTTTTTCACAAACGTTATAAACTTTATTTAGTTCAATATCTTAAACCTAACAATTGAATCTTAAATCTAATAATAAATGTACTAATCAATTTAATAATAAAAAATACAATGAAAATACAATAGTTACTTTAAAAAACGGAAATAAAAAATTTTAGAATTTCAAATATTATAAAGTTTTTTGATCTTTCAAAGCAACCAATACTAGAGTTATTAGACGATTTATTGGTTAAACATGAAGCTAAGAACATTGGTGCTAAGAAGTTTATAGAATTTTTAGTTGAAGATATATGTAGTTTATATAATAATTACATCATGAATCCACAAGCAATGAATTGTTTAACATTAGATGAAATTAGATACCAGAATGAAAGAAGGGAATGTCATATTTGTAAGAAATATTTAGGAATAGATAGAGTAGCAGATCATTGTCATTTAACGGGGAAATATAGAGGACCAGCGCATAACCAATGCAACTTATTATATAGAGTACCTAAAATTTTTCCAATATTTTTTCACAATTTCTCAGGATATGACTTTTATTTATTTGTAAAAGAGTTATCATTATCAATTTGACAGTTCTTCCATATTACTGCATGTGTTTTAGTTTTTTAATAATTATTCACATTAAAAAACTATAAAAAGACATTAAATATTTAGATCATAACTTTTAGTGTTAAAATATATTTTGAACTTTATTATAATTAAATTCTGGACTATTCTTAACCCCTTCTTGGGTGTTTTTTATTTTTGAATTCTCTAACAGATTTGCCTGATAGACTCAATTAAATAGTTCAATCCAAATTTTTCTTTGTTTACACTTTTTCATATATATGCTGGATATATTACACTAGCCACCTTTAATTGGCCTATCATCATGTTGGACCCCCCTGGGGGCGAGAATAGGTTTAGCCTCTTAGACGATGATGACTTCACCACTATTCCACCAAAAAGATCCAGATGCAAAAAATCGTTCATAGATGTTACTAATAGCACATATAAAATAAATACTCATATGTCCAACGTCCATATAAAGAAGTGTAACCAATTTTTTCCAGCAACCGACACGACCAACCGACAAAAAGCACAAAAAGCAACCGACAGAAGCTTTCGTGAGAAATGCTTTTTCTTTATTCTCTCTGTTTTCTCAACTTGCTATACATACACATAACATTCATTCAATACATACATATTTTGTTATATGAACAAAACATAGGTACATTTCAATATCTTCAAATGATCATGTATATAATGTAAGGATCAATATTGAGTTCATAATGATCTGGTATATAAATATAATATACGTTTATTCATATACATGAATAAACAATGTTTGTATACATGATAACTGTGTATATGTATGTATGCTTTGGTGATAACGCGATAAAAATAATAGAAATCCATTCTAATACAATTTTAAAAATAAAGTAACCGGTTTACATAATAAATTGTAGACATGCAGTACAACATGCTGCTGCTTATGCATAATAGCAAATACTATATAGAATGAAAATATGTATATGTATACTGTTTATGTGATTTATGTAGATGAATGAATGTATACATCTAAAATTGAATAGCCATTTGGGCAGGTATTAGTCCTCAACCTACGAACAAAATATTTAAAAAATTCAATCGCTGAGAAAAGGATTTTCATATTTTTAACCTTTTTTAACATGATCTAGAGTGCGTTCATAAATATTACTTTAACCATAGTCATGATATGGTATAGTTTAAGCAATGTTATGTTGTACTACAGCCATAGTTATTTTCAAAAAAATTTTTATAAATAATTATATTTTTTGTTTGTCAAAAATTAATTAATTTTTAAAAATTAAGTTTAAAACAAAATTAATTAATTTCAAATAAATTAAATTGAAATTTCACAAATTCACAACACAAAATTAAATGACAAACGATTTTTTTATTGTCAATGTCTGTTAAATCCACCAAAAAATGAATATAAAAATATTTTTCAATTTAACATTAATTAGAAAGGGTGCCGGTTCAAAATGTTTAATAAAATAAAAACACAATGTTTTTCAATTTACGTTACAAATTTTTATTTAAAATATTCTCTTAAATCTAACAATTCAATTCTTAAACTAAATTACAAACAATTTCTAATCTACTTAAATTCGTGTATATTTAAATTTTAAATGAATCTAATTCAATTTATATAAAATTCAATATTTTTAATTATATAATAATGTTTCAATCAAAATCGGAAATAAGTATGCAATCAATACAAAACAAATTTGAATTTTATGAAATATATAAAATTTACTTTTAATTTAACAATTTGTATATGTACAATATTTCAGTTAAACCGGAAGTAACTATAAATAAGAAATTTAACAAAATTGAAATAAAATCATGAATTTATAAAAGAAATTTATCAAATCTACTTTAATTATGATTTTACATATGTTCTTAACTACTAAGAGCTAATTAACTAATAATTATTCGTTGGCATAGGTCGACCTACACGAATAGATGGCGTTGTAGACACTATGTTGATTGAAGAACGATGATGAGATCAATTTAACGATGACTATTCGAATTTTCAAACTTTCAAAAAAATTCGTTATGTAAAGCTGAAGATTTCCGACGGGAACTGACGACTGTCGAGATGAAATATTTTTTACTGTCTCGATGAATTTTCTAATTTTCCAAAATAATTCAATTTTCTGATGCTATTTTCAGTGATGAAACTTTAGAAAATTTCTAAGTCCTAGAAATTTTCTAAGTGTTGATTTTCTGCTCGATTTAAAAAAATTTTCTAAGTCTTTAACGATGATGAATTTGTTCCAAGTATTAGAAAATTTTGTAAAAAAATTTTCTAAGTCTTTTTTAAAAAGTCGACTTTAACAATTTCCGATGATTCGGCCCGAAGTATTAGAAAATTTTGTAAGAAAAAATTTTCTAAGTACTTTTTTTTGATGATTAATTTCGGCTCTAAGTGTTAGAAAATTTCTGTATAAGAAATTTTCTAAGTATTTTTTTTCGACGATGATTTAATTCGACGTTTCCCTATTTTCTGTAAAAATTCTAAGTATTTTTACAGAAATTCCTAACTTTTCCCTAATTACTAGCTCAACACGCTAGATTTTGATAGGACTCAACACGTCCAAGCTGATGATTTGGTCTCTTGTTTTCCTTGCTTCAGTCTCAACACGACAGTATACACAAGTAATTGCAAAAGACAAATTTTTCTGCGAATCGCAACCCTTTATATACTAAATTTTCGCGGTTCTGGAAATTTCTTTTTCCCCGTTGTTGAAACGTTTTATTATTTATCTCATGCACTCGTCTTTTTTATAAAACCGTTTATTTTCAAGTTGTGTCTGCTAATTCGAATGACAATTTATGGTGATTGTGAATAACTCTGACTGGTAAGTATATTTCACTGGTAACTTTTTGACAATTTGACAGTACTGGCATGGTCATATATATATATGTATGTGTATATTATATATTATGCATATATGTTTAAATGTTTTTTATTTTTTGTTAATGTTCATTGTTTATGCACTGCAATTAAATATTTTGTGTTTAATGTTTTATGTTATATATTGTGCTATGTGGATTGTTTTTGTTTTTGTTTGTATGCTATGTTTATAAACATTTTTATGTTACCTGCTTGTGCATATTCATGTTATATGTTCCATATTATTGCATATATTTCTGTGTTATATGTTTGATTACGTTGATTGGTTTACATTTTTTTGTACGAAATATTATATGATCGCATTGTTTGTCTTGAAGTGTTTGTAACCTTTTTTTTTTTTATTATACATATTTTTTAAACACTGCCCACTTTTTTGTTTGATTATTAAAAATGTTGAATGACGATTCAACATCCTCCCGGAACGCGCAAAAAAATAATTAACTTATTTTATTGTATGTATTGTTATTTTAATTTTTATTTATGTAATAAATGAATATCACTTTGAATCTTTTTAGTTTTTCTTTATTTTCTAGTCACTAAATTCACTTTTCGATTTCTTATTGCTGTGGTTTGTTTTTGATATATAGTCTTTATAATTGTTCGTTTGTCGAAATTTTCGCGGTATTTTCACAACAATTTCATTTGTGTTCCAATATGTGAATCGAATTACCGTCTCATCATTCACCCTGTGTCGGTATGATTTTTTCATCGATTTAATTTTTTCCCATGGAATAGGAGATTTTTGAACCATTTTGCTAATGCTTGCTGCCTTTCTATGTTCAGTATTTCGTTTTACAAATTGTTGTAGTTGTTTGTTGAGAATATGTGGTTCATGTATGTGTAACATGAATACGTTTGTTGATTGTGTGGCACGTCCTGTGTTTCCCATCACAATCCAACCCAATTCCGTTTTCAATGCGATTGGTTTATCTAAGTGTTTTGATCGTATTATTCCGTCTTGAATAATACTAGCATATACTTCTGCTCCTAGTAGCAAGTCTATACTTCCTGGAATAGCATAATCAGGATCAGCTAGCTTCAAATTTCTCAAATGATTGAAACCTGATGTTTCAATGCGTTGTGTGGGTAGTTGGCTAGTGATACTGTTTACCACTAGCGCTTTGACTCTCTGCTTATAGTTTCCGTTTACCGATTCCAACGTGAATTCGGTCTGTAATTTGGCTCTAGTGGCACTGCTCTGATTGAGTCCACTAATGAGTTGATTGGTTCGTGAATGAGAGAGCTTCAAACGTTTTGTTGCCGCAGCGGTGATACAAGTAGCTTGAGACCCTGAGTCAATCAGAGCCCTCAGAATTTGTAGCTGACCATTACCGTCTCGTATTTTTACTTGTGCTGTTGCTAGCAAAGTTTCATTAACGTTCGTTGAAAAGAAATTCTTGAGTGAATCTTCTTTTTCACGTAGTTGAGCAGAAGTCTGATTTGTCGCTGATAAATTCGCCGAAAAATTATCATGTATCAAAGTGTGGTGCTTCTTCATGCACTTCTTGCATGAGCTGTTGCTTGTGCAGTTGATGAATCTATGACCTGATTCAAGGCAGTTTGTACATAAGTTATGTTTTTTAACGAAGTTCAATTTTTCTATTGCTGATAATGTTTTAAATTTCGAACAATGGCAAAGTCTATGATCAGACTTACACTGTGGACAATGTGTACCCTGATTGGTATCCTTAATATTTTGATTTGAAGAAATCTTGGTTTCACTTGAAGGGTGTATAGCTTCTAATACTCTGAATCTGGCTTCTAAGAATTCTATCAATTCTTGAAATGAAGCCACCTCGTTTTTCTCGCTTTGCTTTATCTCCCACAATTCTCTTGTTTCTGGTGATAATTTCTGCAGCGTAAGATACACAATAATAGGGTCCCAATTTTCAATGTTTACCTTTAATGTTTTTAATTCATGAAGGATTTCCTCAGTGTTGTTAAGTATGTCTTTCATGGATTGAGCATTTTCGGTCTTTGTCAAATTTATTTTACACAATTTTTCTAGTTGTGCATTGATTAATACCCTATTATTATTGAATCTCTTTTCCAAGGTTTGCCATGCTTTGTAGTAATTAGTCCCAATGACTTCAAATGGTTTAATAATTCGTGCAGCCTCACCAGAAACACAAGATTTTAGATAGTGTAATTTTTCAACTTCTGAAATTTCCTTGTTATTATGAATCAAATTTGTGTACAAATCTTTAAATGATCGCCAAGATTTGTAGGTACCATCAAATTTAGGCAAAGAAATAGGAGGTAGCTTTATTTTCGATTTTTGTGGAGATACGAGAGTTGTAACATGTGTGGAACCACCGTCATTTGAAACGTTACTTGATTTGGCTAACGAAGTAATTTTTTCTTGTAGCTCTGTGATTAAACTAAAACAAGTTTCTTCAAATACATCGTATTTATTTTGCTCAATATACTCGGCAGTGAGTTTACAATCTTCAGCTTGATAAATTAAATAATGATTATCCCTAAATTTATCAGTTAATTCATTTAATTTTTGTATTCTACGTTCATATACATTAATTGGTTGATTTTCAGTTAAATTTTGTTTTATTCTGATTGTAACAGTATTTAATTCATTTTCCAAAGCAGTTTGTAATTTAATTAAATTCTGAATGTTATGCATTTTTACAAATTTTTTAGAGTCTATCTATAAATTGAAAAAAATTGAGTTTCTATTTTATCCGGCTCGAAGGACCAAATGTTAAATCCACCAAAAAATGAATATAAAAATATTTTTCAATTTAACATTAATTAGAAAGGGTGCCGGTTCAAAATGTTTAATAAAATAAAAACACAATGTTTTTCAATTTACGTTACAAATTTTTATTTAAAATATTCTCTTAAATCTAACAATTCAATTCTTAAACTAAATTACAAACAATTTCTAATCTACTTAAATTCGTGTATATTTAAATTTTAAATGAATCTAATTCAATTTATATAAAATTCAATATTTTTAATTATATAATAATGTTTCAATCAAAATCGGAAATAAGTATGCAATCAATACAAAACAAATTTGAATTTTATGAAATATATAAAATTTACTTTTAATTTAACAATTTGTATATGTACAATATTTCAGTTAAACCGGAAGTAACTATAAATAAGAAATTTAACAAAATTGAAATAAAATCATGAATTTATAAAAGAAATTTATCAAATCTACTTTAATTATGATTTTACATATGTTCTTAACTACTAAGAGCTAATTGAGTCGATTAAAATCAAACAGCGTCTTTTCCACTTTTAACAATTTCTTAGAAAATGATGAAAACGTGATACATCAATAACAGGTACTGCAGACCAATGAATTTTTTCTTTTTTGATTGACGCTGGTTGTATTATTTTATTGATATGTTATTCAAAAATCACAAGTTCATTGTTTCCAAGAAAATTAAGTTCAAATTTTGGAAAAGGCGAGTTTTGATTTCATGGAGTGGAAAAGACAACTTTTGGTTATTGCATTTATGGAAAAGGAGGATTTTGAAGAAAAAAACTAGCAGTTTCTAAAACTAAAACTTTCTTTTTATTACTTAAGTCAAAAAAACACGTGAAATAAGTGAATTAAAAATAATAATATGTGCGAAACAAAAGTTTTTTTTTTTTAAAAGCGAATGTATCAAAAACGAAATAAAATAACAAAAATATTTAAAAAATGATAAAGATTCAATCAAATTCTCAACTCAGGATCTTCTTCGGTAATTTCACATAGCTGTTCCAAATTATTACCAGGCATTGACTCATTTGTGTCGAACACATTTCTATAAAATGACAACTCTTCCAGATCCTGCCATCCTTCTCCAAAATGTCTCTTCAATAAATTTTGCACATCTTTTATTTTTTCCTCTTTTATTGATACTCCTTTTGATACAATCATGGGATCGAAAGAACTAATATGCATTCCTTTTTTGAAGATACTTTTCGCAATGCACAAATCACTTTTGTAAAACGTTTCTCCCCGGAGAAGTAAGCTTTTGCCTTTATTAGTAATAATAAATCTCTTAGCAGCCTTGAATTTAAAATGCCAACTCCCTGGTGGCTTGATTATGCGCAAACATTCCGATTTCCAGTCTTTGTTGGGGCAAGTTTCACTTCCTAGATTAATAACTTGACCATAATTTTTATAAATTTGAATATATTCTTCTTTTGTAATTATTGTTTCTTTTCGCCGTATTTCTTTTTCTAACAATGCAAAGACTCTATCAGGAGGTATGAAAGAATGTCCTGGAACCGGATATATAATTTCAATTTGTTTCAGATGTTTTGGTGCTTTTGAAGAAAACCAACTGGCTAACATTCCAATGATATTTATATTTTTATTTTGTCCTCCACAACCGTCACAGAAAAGGCGTAGAATTTTCTTTTGAGAAAAATCGGTTTGACAAAGCTGATGATATAAAGCTGATGCGATTTCATTTGAGCCTTTTCCAAAATCATTTTCTCCCCAAGTGTATAAAAAAACATTGTTTTTATTTAGCTGTGCGTGAGATGTACCAACAACTACCGCAAAAAGATATATGAATAATTGTCTGCTATAATAAGCTGACTGATCGGGTAGTTTAGGCAAGACCATGTTCTTCTGGCAATCAAATGACATCACAATTGCATCTTCCGTTTCAGTACCAAGAAGCTTATAAAATGCCTTACCTCTTTCTTTCTGAAGTTTGTACTGAATCATATAAGTGTTTTTTGACTTATTATCACCATTACCTGCTGCAAACTTTATTTGCTCTTTCAAACTAAGACATGTTGAACAAACATCAGTCCTAGGTGTTTTGAAGCCTATATTGAAGTTTTCACAAAAGATTTTTCTAAAATAACTTTGCTTCACTGAAAAATCTGAAGATGATTGCGATTCGTACTGCTTCCACATTTTATTGATATTTAATTCGCTTGGAAGATATTGGCGTTTCGTTTTACCCCGGCAGTAGTGTATTTCTAGCACCTTATAAGATTTTATATAATCTATGACTGCCTGCTTCTTCTGAGCATATTTTTTTGATTTACGGTCACCACCTCGATTTTCTAAAGGTGCAGTTCCAGTTTCTAAATGTAATTTACAAATTCTCTGTATTCTGTCTTTAGAAACACTAAGTATGTTCAAAAAGAACGATTGACACACTCTTGCTGCTTTGCCCGTTTTTTTTCTCACATAATAATTTATTGTTACATTTTTATGCCTATACCTCCTTTACGTCGATCATGACGTTTTGTATGCTGCGGTAAACAGTAGGTCAACAAAAATGAGTCTTGAGCAAGCTTATTCGGAACTTTATAAAAATTTTTAAAAAAAGCATAAATTTCATTTTTTGCGATTTCATTACACTTGAATGATTTTCCTTTATGGGAACAAGTTGTTATTTTAGGCAACTTCTTTGCACTATACCTAGAGAAACACAGTTCGTAATTTCAAGTATTAATAATTTATCACAAAAAAATAGTCCGAAACAATAGTTATCAAAGCTATAATTACCTCTTCTCCTTTTCTGTTTTCCTTTTACCATTCAACTTTATTTTTTTTCTTGCTTTTCCGTCTTCTACAAATTGTGCAAATTCTTCGGAATACATTATTTTTATTTTCAAATTAAATTAATAATCACTTTTATAAAATTATTAATTGATTTTTACACTTCGAAATTTTTCAAATAATAAAGACTTAAATAAAGACAAAAAATTTAAAGACTGAATTTAATTTGAATTTCAGGTCCACTGTTAATACATGAGTGAGTTGTGAACTGAACAGTTCTTCCACTTTATATTCGACGGTTCTTTCTTCAAAGAATAAAAAATCTGTAAAGAAAAAAAGTGTGAAATGCATGTTTCGGCTTGCGACTACTCGACAAATTTCACACTGAAGTGAAATTTGTGTAATAACACTATCCTTTTTTTCTTTGATCTTCCTAGATCTTTGTAGTATGCTTCATCCGAAACATAGAAAGTTTACGTAATTATTTGTATTGGTTGATAACCAACCAAATCTTTGTTTCTGAGTATCAATATACAATACCATATACCCATAACGAAGTATTCAAGAACGCATTTATTGTACGGGAGTACATGAAAACAAGAAAACGATATCCTTTGTGATCATAAGAAAAGGATATAATCATCATAGCAAATATTTGCATAGGATGGTGCGAATGTTAGAGGTTAACCGATTAATCTTGCTTATATCGCAAGATGCATTTGTTCTGTACCAAGCAACCATATGCTGTAGGTATTACTATATATGTGTATCTTGTACAAAGCAACTGCATGCTAAGTACATCTAAATCTATACCAAGCAACTATATGCTTTAGGTATTATGTGATATGTGTTATGATCTACGCAATTATGTTCTTAGGTTTATATCAATAAAAACCTAATTAAATATTTGTGCAGTCATAAAACTATGGTTCTAAGAACAAGACAAAGAATCGTAAAAGATGTACCGCATTCACTCATGTTATATTTGAATTGATGTTCGAAATAAAGAATGATACGGTGATTGCATGTGTCCTAACGACAATGATATTTTACAAACATTACAAAAAACGGTTTTTAAAACAGTAAAATAATATTTAAACCACAATAAAAGAATACTATTATATCTATACGCTTTAGTCTATGCTAACACAAATGTATTGGAAAAGAAGCATTTTGATATGCAAACAAAAATCTAACATTGGAAAAAACAAGTTTTGATATATTATCCTACATATACTGGAATTGAAGGATTTTGAAAATTACACAAAATGGAAAAGACAGTGATTTGAAAATATCGCCGGTTTTTAGAGCTAATTATGTATAGGAAAATCATAATTTTTTAAAGTTTTTTTTAGTTATGCGTATAAATAGGGTATTGAACTATTGAAAAGGGTGTAAAGATAAATATTTTTGAAAAGTGGAAAAGACGCTGTTTGATTTTAATCGACACAATTAACTAATAATTATTCGTTGGCATAGGTCGACCTACACGAATAGATGGCGTTGTAGGCACTATGTTGATTGAAGAACGATGATGAGATCAATTTAACGATGACTATTCGAATTTTCAAACTTTCAAAAAAATTCGTTATGTAAAGCTGAAGATTTCCGACGGGAACTGACGACTGTCGAGATGAAATATTTTTTACTGTCTCGATGAATTTTCTAATTTTCCAAAATAATTCAATTTTCTGATGCTATTTTCAGTGATGAAACTTTAGAAAATTTCTAAGTCCTAGAAATTTTCTAAGTGTTGATTTTCTGCTCGATTTGAAAAAATTTTCTAAGTCTTTAACGATGATGAATTTGTTCCAAGTATTAGAAAATTTTGTAAAAAAATTTTCTAAGTCTTTTTTAAAAAGTCGACTTTAACAATTTCCGATGATTCGGCCCGAAGTATTAGAAAATTTTGTAAGAAAAAATTTTCTAAGTACTTTTTTTTGATGATTAATTTCGGCTCTAAGTGTTAGAAAATTTCTGTATAAGAAATTTTCTAAGTATTTTTTTTCGACGATGATTTAATTCGACGTTTCCCTATTTTCTGTAAAAATTCTAAGTATTTTTACAGAAATTCCTAACTTTTCCCTAATTACTAGCTCAACACGCTAGATTTTGATAGGACTCAACACGTCCAAGCTGATGATTTGGTCTCTTGTTTTCCTTGCTTCAGTCTCAACACGACAGTATACACAAGTAATTGCAAAAGACAAATTTTTCTGCGAATCGCAACCCTTTATATACTAAATTTTCGCGGTTCTGGAAATTTCTTTTTCCCCGTTGTTGAAACGTTTTATTATTTATCTCATGCACTCGTCTTTTTTATAAAACCGTTTTTTTTCAAGTTGTGTCTGCTAATTCGAATGACAATTTATGGTGATTGTGAATAACTCTGACTGGTAAGTATATTTCACTGGTAACTTTTTGACAATTTGACAGTACTGGCATGGTCATATATATATATGTATGTGTATATTATATATTATGCATATATGTTTAAATGTTTTTTATTTTTTGTTAATGTTCATTGTTTATGCACTGCAATTAAATATTTTGTGTTTAATGTTTTATGTTATATATTGTGCTATGTGGATTGTTTTTGTTTTTGTTTGTATGCTATGTTTATAAACATTTTTATGTTACCTGCTTGTGCATATTCATGTTATATGTTCCATATTATTGCATATATTTCTGTGTTATATGTTTGATTACGTTGATTGGTTTACATTTTTTTGTACGAAATATTATATGATCGCATTGTTTGTCTTGAAGTGTTTGTAACCTTTTTTTTTTTTATTATACATATTTTTTAAACACTGCCCACTTTTTTGTTTGATTATTAAAAATGTTGAATGACGATTCAACAATGTCATTACCACTTAAAGGCTTACTACGTACATGCTTACTCTCGAGCATGGTTAATTTTTGACATCAAATAGTTAAAAATTTACTTTACTACAAATGTTTATGAACGCTAAAAATTCATGTTGGTAGTTATGTTTTACTACACCACCACCATTCTGAACGACGAATGATAACTATGGTTAACTATAGTTAACTATAGTAACGTTTATGAACGCACTCCTAGAGGATCTAGTATTTTGGCATGAATAAATATTTATATATTAAGATAGGTCATGAATACTGTATACATTACAGATCCTGGTATATATAATTGAATAATCTATTTTTATAATCATTACACTTGTATGTGTACAAAAGATCATATTTATATAGATGTATACATTCATTCATGTATATCACATAAATTGTATATATGTGTTTATTAGAATCAAAAGAGTATCATAGGAGTTTTTCAAAAAAGAGTTAGATATGCCAGTTTGTTAGTTAGTTTTTTTTCTATTAGAAATAGTTTAAATAATTTGAAGAAGTTTCCATTTCTCCTTTAAAAATCGAATCGAAAATCAGTGTTTTTTTTCAAAAGGTAACCATTTCCTTATTTTTAAATATCAAAAAGATTATTTTTATTTGTAGGCATTATTTTTTGTTATTTTTTTTTGTTTTTATGAATTATTGATAAAAAATAATTAATTTTCGAACTTTTTTATATATGTTTTCTTCTTTTTCACGAGTTTCATTTTAGATATTTAATTTCAAGAGGTAGCATTTTCCATGTATCAGTTTCAAAAAGTAACCTTTCCAAATTTTATATGTAGTTTTAACTAAAACCGTAAGAAATATTTTTTTTTTATTTTGTTGAATCGTGTTTATTTATGCTAAAGAAAAGGATAGGTTTTAAAAATGTGTGACAATAGCAGTAATATGGATATGACAACATTTTCATGATTATCTCAATTTCACTTAACACTCCTATGATCCCCTTTTGATTTTAATAGACACATATTATTCATTTTATATATGTTGTACTGCATGTCTACAATTTATTATGTAAACCGGTTACTTTATTTTTAAAATTGTATTAGAATGGATTTCTATTATTTTTATCGCGTTATCACCAAAGCATACATACATATACACAGTTATCATGTATACAAACATTGTTTATTCATGTATATGAATAAACGTATATTATATTTATATACCAGATCATTATGAACTCAATATTGATCCTTACATTATATACATGATCATTTGAAGATATTCTAGGAGCTGATAATTCGCTTGCCAAGAAATAAATAAAAGCGAACAGCAGTAGCCGTAGCATTAACATTCATTCATTTTAGCTATATGAATTAGTTAGTTGCTATTCACCAGCGGAATTGTATTATTGTATTATTAACATCATCATCCTACTTTTATAATATTAATATTTGAAAGCTATTAAATAATTGTATTAACATATTCATTATACTTTTTTATTAAATAAATAATCCTATAAATTGGGGCTCAACCAAGATATTTAAATATACTAAATATTTTAAAAATTAAATTATTGCTAAAACTAATAAAGTGCGGCCATTTTGAATAGTAGCGTTGTTTTTGTAAAATCGTAGTTGAAATTGTGATTTCAAAAATTAAATAATTAAAATTAATAAAGTGCGGCCATTTTGAATAGTAGCATTGTTTTTATAGTATCTTTGTTTAGCGTTATTAATAAAATACAAATGATAATGGCAGACAAGGGAAATGCTACTCGTCTCACTCTAGCAGACATAAAACATATTGCAGACAATCTGAAACATATGCCTGCAAAAAATATTAGATTACTACATGTGCTAGTGTATGAGTGCGATAATGGAAGAAAAAACAGAAGTGAACTAAGAAAGTTCAGTGGATTTAATTTTGTGAAAGGAGACGAAGAATATGAAACAAAAGTGAAATATATAGAGGAAAACTTCAGTGAAAAGGAACTTATTTATGTTAATAGTGTTCTGTGTATTGATATCGACGAAGATAAAGTAGACATAAAAGCAGAATTATTGGAAAGGTTGACAAATATACAATTACTCACTAATATGAATAATTGTGATAGTGATGATTATGATGCTAATAATGATGACAATGACGATGATGATAATGATACTGACGATAATAGTGTGCATAAATATAGCAACTCCGGCGTTAATATTAATAAAGAAAAGTGTAAGCAACGCGATAATACCAGACGGGTATCAAACGACAGACGCGTTTGTAATGAAAACGAAAATACCGATGATGTTGGTAATAAATATAGTAGTCGTTTATATTCATCAGAATGCACGATCAGTTTTAAAGACGTAGAAGACTGTATACGTAAATTTGATGGAAAAGGTGACTACCCGGTAGAACTGTGGATAGACGAATTTGAAGATCTCGCGAAACTTTTAAATTGGAATCGTTTACAAATGTTTATATTCGGAAAGAAGATGCTTTCAGGATTAGCGAAAACATTTGTGTTTTCTGAGAAAAGTTTAAATTCGTGGTCTAAATTGAAAGAAGCATTAATTGACGAATTCGCGAAAAAGACGAACGCCGCGAAATTACATAGAACTCTTACAAATAGAAAAATGGGAAAATTTGAATCAATCCAAGAGTATTATTTAACGATGAAAGAAATTGCTAGTCGTGGGCAAATAGAAAATGACGCGCTTATTCAATACGTAATAGACGGTATAAATGATTTGTCATCAAATAAAATTATGTTGTTTGGTGCTGAAAATTTAAATGACTTTAAGATAAAACTTAAAAATTATGAAACATATAAACAGTGTAGTGATCAGCGACCAAGTGAATACATAAAAAGTGACAGAAATAAAAATACGGTTACGAAACAAAAAAATATGAACGGTAAACAACAAATAAAATTAAGGTGTTACAATTGTGGTGAATATGGACATAAATCGAATGAATGTCCCTCAAAGTCATTAGGTGAAAAATGCTTTAAATGTGGCAACTTCGGGCATAGATCGAACAAATGTGATTCCGAAAGACATGCAAAAAGTGTTGTGGGTATAAATAAAATTATTAAAAACAGATTAGCGACAATGTGTAAACCGGTTAAAGTCGGTAATATAACAATCACGGCACTTATCGACACAGGAAGTGAAGTTAACGTTATAAGAGAAGATGTTGCTAAAAAATTAGATGGAATCGAATCTTTATCAGGTATGATATTAAGTGGTTTTGGAAAAGACAATAACAAGGTGAGTTGTTTAAAACTATTAATTACAAATGCAAAAATTGATGATGAGATTTACGAAATTAAATGGCACGTAGTCCCAAATAACACATCCAACATGGAAGCAATACTAGGAAATGAATTCATTACTAGTGTAGAAATAAATATAAATAAAGAAGGAGTAAAAATAAAAAAGAGCATTAACGAATCAGAAGTTAATATTTTTAACATCAATATCGATGAAAATAAGAACTCTTTGGATCTATCAAATATTAGAAATGTTGCTTGTAGAAATGAAATATCCAATTTAATTACATCATACAAACCTGAAAAGAAAATGGACACTAATGTCGAGATGAAAATAATGATAAAAGACGAAAAACCCGTTCATAGTCGTCCTCGTCGGTTGCCATATATAGAAAGAGATGTGGTTGATAAGCAGATAGAAGAGTGGATTCAACAGGGCGTAGTAGAACCATGTGTGTCAGAATATTCTAGTCCTGTAATAGTGGTCAAAAAGAAAAACGGTCAGCCTAGAGTTTGTATAGACTACAGAAAATTGAATCAGGTAGTATATAAAGATAGGTATCCACTACCGCTCATTGAAGATCAAATAGATGGACTACAAAAAGCTGATATATTCACAACGTTAGATTTGAAAGACGGATTTTTTCACGTAAAAATAGAAGAGAATAGTAAAAAATATACTGCCTTTGTCACACACAAGGGTCAGTTCCAATTTCTTAGAGTACCGTTTGGATTTTGTAACTCGCCGTCAGTATTCCAGCGTTATTTAAATACCGTGTTTAGAGATCTTCAAAATGAAGGAGTAGTCCTGTTGTATATGGATGATTTGGTTATTCCTGCCGAGAATATAGAAGAAGCAATTATAAGGTTAAAAAAGGTTTTAGAAGTCGCGAAAGATTATGGTCTAGAAATTAATTTTAAAAAATGTCAATTCCTGCAAAATCAAATAGAATACTTAGGTTATATTGTTAGTGGAGGACAGATATATCCATCTCCAACCAAAATCCAAGCAGTATTTAAATATCCAGTTCCAGCTTCAACAAAAGACGTTCAAAGCTTTTTAGGCCTTTGTGGATATTTTAGAAAGTTTATTCAGAATTTTTCATTAATCGCGCGTCCACTTACCGATCTCATTAAAAAAGACAAACCATTTCAATTCAGAGACGACGAAATGCAAGCGTTTATGACACTAAAAGAAACCTTATCAAGAAATCCAGTATTGCAGCTTTACAGACGAGGCGCTGAAACAGAAGTCCATACTGACGAGTCAAAAATGGGATACGGAACCATCTTACTTCAGAGAAGTGATAAAGACGATAAAATGCATCCGGTTTATTTTGCAAGCAAGAAAACATCCATATATGAACAGAATTATTCTAGTTATGAGCTGGAAGTGTTAGCAGTTGTATACGCGCTTGAAAAATTTAGAATTTATCTAGCCGGACAGGCATTCAAAATAGTAACAGACTGTGTAGCTTTTACGCAAACGATAAAAAAAGAGAAACTTAGTCCAAGAGTAGCAAGATGGGCTCTCCTCTTAAGCGAATACGAATATACAATAGAGCACCGACCTGGCGATAGGTTGAAACATGTTGATTCACTCAGTAGACATCCTGTATTAAACATCCAAATAGACAATGGTTACGACGAAATACATTTAAGAATAGCTAGAGCACAAGATCAAGACGAACACATTAAAACAATTAAAGAAGTTCTTAAAGTTAAAAACTATAAAGACTTTTTCATACATAAAGACGTTCTTTTCAAATTTCAAGATGGTATTGAACTAATAGTTGTTCCAGAATTAATGCAAGAAGAAGTAATCAAAAAAGCGCATCAACAGGGACATTTTAGCACGTTAAGAACGATTGAAAAGATCAAGCAAGAATTTCATATTCCTAACCTTAAGAATAAGGTTGAAATGATTATAGCAAATTGCATAGAATGCATATTAAATAATAAAAAGAGCGGAAAGCAAGAAGGCTACTTACATAATCGATGCAAAGGGGATATACCTTTAAATACATATCATGTGGACCACCTAGGACCACTTGAATCGACCAATAAAAACTACAAGCACATACTAGCTATAATAGACGATTTTTCTAAGTTCGTATGGCTTTATGCAACGAAGTCAACTACATCGCGAGAAGTAGTCTCTAAACTAGAAGTACAGAAGAAGAATTATGGAAATCCTTACCAGATTATTACCGATCGAGGTACAGCTTATACCAGCGAAGAATTTCGTACTTACTGTAAAGAAGAAAGTATCTTACATCATTGCGTCACCACCGGTTTGCCCAGAGCGAATGGTCAAATTGAACGTATAAACTCTATCATAATATCCGTGTTATCAAAGCTAACAGTCGATAATCCCACTAAGTGGTACAAGTTCGTGGATGAAGTACAAAGGATGATAAACAGTACCTATCAGCGAAGCATCGGTATGACACCTTTTGAACTTCTGTTTGGTGTCAAAATGAGAAACAAAACAGATCTTAAAATCAAAGAAATGATCGAAAAAGAGTTTATACAATCCCACATTCAACAGAGAGATAGAAGGCGAGAAGAGGCAAAAATGAATATCCAAAAAATTCAAGACGAAAATAAGCATCAATACAATTTAAGAAGAAAAGCTGCTTCAGTATATAAGATTGGGGATTTAGTTGCCATCAAGCGCATACATCTCGGTCCAGGTTCGAAACTGAAGAGCAAATTCTTGGGCCCGTATAAAATAATAAAAGTAAAAAAAAATGATACGTACGACGTTCAGAAGACAGGCGCCTTCGAAGGTCCAAGAACGACATCAACGTGCGCAGAGTATATAAAAGCGTGGGTTCCAGACAGCAAATTGGGGTCCAATTTGTTACAGGATGGCCGATTGTAGGAGCTGATAATTCGCTTGCCAAGAAATAAATAAAAGCGAACAGCAGTAGCCGTAGCATTAACATTCATTCATTTTAGCTATATGAATTAGTTAGTTGCTATTCACCAGCGGAATTGTATTATTGTATTATTAACATCATCATCCTACTTTTATAATATTAATATTTGAAAGCTATTAAATAATTGTATTAACATATTCATTATACTTTTTTATTAAATAAATAATCCTATAATATTGAAATGTACCTATGTTTTGTTCATATAACAAAATATGTATGTATTGAATGAATGTTATGTGTATGTATAGCAAGTTGAGAAAACAGAGAGAATAAAGAAAAAGCATTTCTCACGAAAGCTTCTGTCGGTTGCTTTTTGTGCTTTTTGTCGGTTGGTCGTGTCGGTTGCTGGAAAAAATTGGTTACACTTCTTTATATGGACGTTGGACATATGAGTATTTATTTTATATGTGCTAATAGTTTATTTCCTGCTCTGCAAGACACCAATATTAACAAAGAAGACGCAAAGTATATCAGGATCTCCATTGTTGAAACAGACGCTAAAGCATCCACCCCAACTACTACGATATATAAGAAACTAGAAGATGAAAATTTCTTCCAAGTGCTTGGGGCCATATCGGCTATTTCCAAGGTAATTTTGGACATAGAATGGAGAAATGACGGGAAGATTCAGCTTCTCGTCAAAAACAACAACATCGTCAAAAGGTTTTACGATACTAAAGCTTTACGCTTAGCTCCAAATAAATCTTTCAAGATCAAGTGTGAGAATTTTACTGTTCTAAATTCGTCAAGGGGTGTAATTTTCTCGATTCTACTTAAAAATTTGTCTAAAGAAGAAATTAAATCAGATTTGGCTAACCAAGGGGTTATTGTAGCCAAGCATATTAAGCGTCGTGGGACACAATATAACTCTGGAGCAGTTGTACTGACATTCGATAGCTAGAGGCTACCGTCTAGTGTTAAACTAGGCTGTTTCCTCAAGGTATCGGTCAGAGAATATGTCCTCAATCCCATGAGGTGTATTCGATGCCATGCAATTGGACACACTAAGAACCGGCGTGACACCAACAACGATTCCTCCTGTGCAGTTTGCGGTAACCCTATTCAAGAGGGTGAATGCATTTTGCCTTATTGCAAAAATTGCGTCAATAATACGCATTCTTCTCTAAGTATGAATTGCCTATGTATCTTATGGAGAAATACATACTCAAGATCATGACAACTGAGAGATGTACGAAGTACCAAGCGAAGAAAAAATACTTTCAACGCTTCCCGCAAGCTTCTACAAATAAGAAAAACAGTTCCTTTTGAATATAACTTGTTTAAGGAAATTAGAAAAATTATGTATTTCACAGAGGTAAGTATTTTACTGAATAAGGTTGATATTGAGGATATTTCGCTTTTTATACTAAAATTTTTAAATAATTTACAACGACTCCGAAGATATTTTTATAATAAGGACCTCCAAAATATTTCTAGGACTAGAATTATAGGCCCATTCTACTTAATAATTTATTTTTAAACAAACATAAATGAAAAAAATTTGATTGCATTTAATCATAAAAATACATAAATTTACAAATAATTTATTTTCGACTTCATGACATGTTGTTTATTGTTATGATTTGTGAACAAAAATATAATATTTTTCAAGCTACAAATGATTATCAATTTTCATTGAATCTAATTAAATGTTCATCAGCGTAGTATTTAGAATTTTTAGAGTTTATACTTTATACCACATGGAAAAAACATCAACGAAATAAAATTTAAAAATTTTGAAATAAATATTTTTAAGCTTTCTGTTTTTAAAAAATATTTGTAACTTTCTTACCCAAAAACAAAAGAACACGTCTGCTCGCTTCAGTGACTTTATTAAGAAAAAGGATTACATGAATATTTGTATCTTTTGTACTCAATGCTTACTTAAATTTACATTACTTACATGTCAAGTTATAAATATACGTACGTCTTGTTCTTACATTATAATCATTACGTTTTAAATATAATCATCACGATTAGTTTTACCAGGTAGAAATACATAAAATTATAGACATAAGTAGGTATTACCTACTACAGTCGTCCATCCTGACTTATAATCACCCTGATTATAATGAATATTATAGATATTCATAAAGTATTACAATTTAAAATTTTCGTTCACTTGCATTGAGTTTACAAATTTTAACGATAGCATTTGTTCTCTTAAGAATCATATTTTAATAATACATAATTTGGCAAAATAATGATTACAAAATTTCTAAAATAATTTATAACAATCATATGTTAGTAATACATAAGTCATTTAACATAACATAATTTTGACATAATTTAGCAAAATAATGATTACAAAATTTCTAAAATAATTTACAATAATTATATGTTAATAATACATAAGTCATTTAACATAATTGTGACATAATTTAGCAAGATAATGATTACAAAATTTCTAAAATAATTTATAAGAATCATATGTTAATAATAGTAATTGAACATAAGATCTTCAATTAAACATAAAATCAAAATCTCACTTATGAGCATGGTCAAATCAAGTCATGTATGGTTTCATGTTCATTGGGGAACAGACACCCTCATATGAAACTCGCGATACTTGTATCCCGTCAATATCTTTTACGACATATCTATCATTTTCAAGTATTTTAACTATCTCATATGGACCACGGTACTTTGGTAAGAATTTCTTATTTGTGTCAGGAATATTATTTACATTTTTAATCATAACAAAATCACCGACGTTGTATCTTCGCGGCTTCTTATGGGTTTTATCATATCTTAATTTATTTGAGTTTTGTGTTTTCTTAATATTTTCACTAGCGTCAAATCTAATACTCAGTAAATTTCTATCGATATCCTTTTCTTTTATATCTACAAGATATTCTAATATTCTATCACAAAACTCTCCCTTCTGGTTTATGCCGAATAAAAGCATGCTTGGGTTATATCCAGTTGAACAATGTTTCGTATTATTTAGAGCGAATTCGACCTTTTCTAACTTTTTCGACCAATTATTGGTACTGTCAGATTCGGTTTGTTTTGAAAACATTGGCGTTAGAACACGATTTACTCTTTCTACTTGTCCATTTGCCTGCGGTGTGAGAGTGG
Organism: Villa cingulata; assembly: GCA_951394055.1. Lineage (NCBI taxonomy): Eukaryota > Metazoa > Arthropoda > Insecta > Diptera > Bombyliidae > Villa > Villa cingulata. Next base: position 1,584,404 of record OX596025.1, read on the forward strand.
CAATCTTGATATGTTTAATGTTATTATCTTTAATGAAATCATCGAATTCTTTTGAAGTAAAACATGACCTTCGATCACTAATGATTCTATTTGGTCTACTATAAAAATTGAAGTATGTTTTAAGGCAAGAAACTACTTCATCCGTTGTTGTGCTTTTGACCGCAAAGAGCTTCGTAAATTTTGAAAACGCATCTACAATAACAAGAATATATTTTTTTCCACCAGAGATAGGAAGTGGACCGTAGTGGCCTATGTGAATAACGTCGAAGGGTAATTGTCCCTTTGGTATATTGTGTAAAGTGGCTTCAATTTTGCCAGCAACAGGAGAATAATAAATACATTTAAGGCACTTCTCGATATATGATTTAATTTTTGGTTTCATATTTGGGAACCAATACATACCACGTAAGTAATCATAAGTTTTGTCAACACCTAAGTGACATAAATTATCATGGTGCATCTGTATTATTCTTTGCTCCATCTGCTGGGGTACATAAAATAAGAGATCTTTATTTAATTTTTTATACACCATACCATTAAATAATGTATACGTAGGACTTTCTTTTCGTTCTAATTCATCTGCTATAGACTTAATAACCTGGTCTTTTTTCTGAGCTGAAGCCAAAGCTATATCAAAAGATTCATCGTTTATCGGAACAATGCAAGAAAATCTACTTAAAGAATCTACATGAGACATCCTATTTGACGAACGATGTTCTACTTTATAACTGAACTCTTCAAGTTCTAAAGCCCATCTTGAAATTCTTGGATTTAACCACTTTTTATTAAGTGTTAACATCAAAGACTGGCAATCAGTAACTATTGTAAATTCGATTCCCAACAAATAGATACGGAATCTTCATAATGCATATATGATTGACAGTGTCTCTAGTTCAAAACTGTGATACTTGGATTCTACCTCAGTACTTCTTTTTGAAAAGTAAAAGACAGGGTGGAATTTTCCATCATTCTGTCTTTGTAGCAATATTGCCCCGTAGCCATGGCTACTTGCGTCACAGTGAACTTCTGTCTCGCTAGAAGAATTATAAATTGCCAAAACAGGTGATTGCAATAATTTGGACTTCAGCAAATGAAAAGCTTGAGTTTCAGACTCTCCCCAGTTAAAAGTAGCATTTTTTTTAATAAATCTTGCAATGGTTTTGCGTGTAAAGCAAAATCTTTAATAAATTTACGAAAATACGAGCATAGCCCGATAAATCCTTGTATTTCCTTAATAGATTTAGGGATTGGAAACTTTTCGACCGCGCGTAAGTTTTCTTGATTAGGACGAATGCCTTCGTAATTAACTGTGTATCCCAAGTAATTTATTTCTACAAACATGAATTTACATTTTTCGAATCTTAATTGCAGAGAATATTTACATAAAATATCTGATACTTCCCGAAGTATTCGAAGATGTTCTTCTATGGTCTCTGTAGCAATTAAAAAATCATCAAGAAATACAGGTATATTTCCCGAATCGATTAGATTCTTGAAAATTCTATTAATGAGGCGTTGCAACACAGCAGGGGCGTTTTTAAGGCCAAAAGGCATCCTAACATATTCGAATTGGCCGATGGGTGTTACAAACGAAGTATATTTTACGGATTCCGGAGAAACTTTAACTTGGTGAAAACCACTCTTTAAGTCTAATGCAGTGAAAAACCGTTTACCACGAAGCCTATCGATCAAATCCTCAATAATAGGTAAAGGGTAATTATCACGGACTGTTAATTTATTGATTTCCCTATAATCGATACACAATCTTAAATCACCATTTTTCTTTTTTACCAGAACAATAAGAGACGCGTACGGAGAATTACTTTCCCGTATAATTTTATTTTCTAATAACTCGTTGATAATTTCCCTTAATTTAATAGTATGGGCGTACGGTAAACGTCTTGGAGTAGTATGAACCGTTTCTTCTTTAGTTAGTTTAATTTCTAACATGAAATCATCAAAACATCATTATGATTAAAACTGGATATAACAAAAGGTTGCTTAAAAATAGCTTTAATTTGTTCTTTTATATTGTAATCAATTTTTTCATCAATATTCAAAAAAACTTCGTTCGAATTTTCTACGTTAATATTTAAAATTCCAGAACTAGCTAAAAGATCTAAATTATTAGACATACCTGAATCATCAATATCACAATTTAAAGAGTTTTTATTTACCTCCAATGATTCTGGTACATTCGAATTTATAACTTGATTTTCGTTTCGGTTTCCATTGATTTGACCATTCACAACGAGTTTCATATTATTTTCTTTTATGAAGTCTCTACCTAAAACAACAGAATGGTTCATCGAGTTATTATTTACAACATATAAACAAATATAAACAAAGTTATTTTTATATATTATTTTTGCATCGATTTGACCTATAATATCTAAAGGACTATTATTTATTCCCTTAAAATTATGTTTATACTTATCAAGATCTATGTTCCGGATGAGAGCTGGTGGTAGAAATTTTTCCTTCACAAAACTTATAGGGCTGCCTGAATCCAGTAACGTCAACAAATTTATGGTGCAGCCTGAATTGATATTATTATCATATAGTTGAAATTCCAACTGAAATTCAAAGTCGTGATCAAACGTTGCACTACTATCAGCTGGATCAGTAGTAATTAATGAATCATCTGCGCTATGAGTTTTTCCTTCTTGTACATTCAGGACCTTTTGGTCGCATTTATTAATTTTGTGATTTTTGCTACCACATCTGTAGCAACTGCCTTTTTCTCGTCTTGGTTTCGGACATTTTGAAGCAACGTGACCAACACAGTTGTAGTTGTAACATTTAATGATTTTTGTATTACTTGCTTCACGTGCAATATTATTAGATTGATGATAGGTAGAAGACGAAGATTGTTGATTTGATTTTAACTGTTCATACTTTTGTAGTGATTTCTTCAATTCACATAAAGAGTTAGCTTGATAAAGTATTATTTTATTATTTTCGTCATCAGGGATTCCCGAAATTATGTATTGTAATAAGTCGTTTTCTTCAACGTCACCCAGTGAAGCTAATTCTTGCATTTCAAGAATGTATTGATGGAAAGATTCACCTCGGTTTTTCTTCCTTATTCGTAGTTTAGAATGAATACTTGCTTTTGAAGTATTTCTATGAAATTCTTGTAGTAGTTTAGACTTCAAAGAATGCAACGTGCTAGTAGATTTTGTACGTAAAAATAATTTCGCCGTACCAGACAATAACCTTTTTGCATAAATCAACTTCATGTGATCATCCCAATGAAAAGCTACAGCATTTTCTTCAAAATTACATAAGCATTTTTCAATAGCTAAGTTGTCATCACCACTAAAGGAGGGTAATGAATTTTCTATGTCTTTAAAATTGAAATGCGGCGTGCTTCTACTAGTAGTAGAATCATCATCGGTCAATTCTGATAATTTTTTCCGTAGTTCTAGAATTTGCTCTTTTTTCTTGAGAATTTCTTGCAATCTATTTAATTCACCATCTAATTCACTTAAATCATTAGAATTAATACCTGTGTTACCGGCAGCAATATAATTTTGCTCGGTCTCGTCCATGTGGTCATCGAGGTCAGCAAGAGTATTTCGTACTTCTTCCAAGCTCATCGTTGAAAAAGCCTCTCGTGGTCCTGAAATTAATGCTGGCTTGTTTCCAGTAGTTCCCTGATTTAATTTTCGCAATGTTGCCTTCAATGTATTAACATTGGCGATTCAAAAAAAGATTTTGACAAATTATTTATTTCTTCGGCACTCATTTTTTTTTTTCGTCACACAAAATATTTTAATTATTAAATAAATTAAAATTCTGTACATTTAAAAAACAATTAGCGAAAATAACGTAAGAAAATTGATTTTTTTTTCTCTTAAAATGGCGTAATATTAAAATTTTATTTAAAAAAAAAATTCTTAAAATTCATTCTTAAAATGGCGAATCCCACTTCTCAATGTTGCAACTTTCTTACCCAAAAACAAAAAAACACGTCTGTTCGCTTCAGTGACTTTATTAAGAAAAAGGATTACATGAATATTTGTATCTTTTGTACTCAATGCTTATTTAAATTTACATTACTTACATGTCAAGTTATAAATATACGTACGTCTTGTTCTTATTATAATCATTATAATCATTACGTTTTAAATATAATTATCACGATTAGTATTACCAGGTAGAAATACATAAAATTATAGACATACGTAGGTATTACCTACTACATATTGTAAATAATTTAAAATTCATTATCCTCAAGATTTAGAAAAATATACATATTTGTAAATTATGTTCCATATTAATTTGAAAATATCAATTTTTACCTAGTTATAGAAAAAAAATTGACTCAGTCTATAAAAAAATTTGGTAATTCACAAAACACCTGATTTTTAAATTTCTATATTACGATCATAAATCGGAATAATACTTTATGTATTCAGAAGTTCTAAGAACCAAACATTAAAAAACACATTCATTAAAAATTTGAAGAAGAAATTCAATTCACGGGATATGATAATATAATCGTATCTTGTATTCATAAGTCAATGAACTCAAAAAGATAACAAAAAAAAAACCATCATATATCCATATGTATACATATTTATGTATAATCAAATATACTATATACTATCAAGATAAGGGTATCTGATTTGTGATACCCCAGCAAACATTGCGATAAGAAAGCAATAGCGAAACATTATCGTAGTGGCAAGTCTCGCCTATTGCCGCAATATGGATTTTCTAGTAGAATGCCATACGATGTGCTTGGAAAAAGGTTGACGCGTACTCTATACTATTTTCAGAAATCGAAGTCAGTACAGGCAAGATAGGCATGCTTTTCTATATTCTTTCACATTGCGTTTGTATAAATCTGTCTCGTGTGTGGGGTGATCAGATCTCAATTTAAATCCGAGGGAAATATTTTAAATTGTATATTATGAAGGGCTACCAGTTTGCAAAAAACTTTTTTTTTAGATTTTACAAAAAAGCAGGTAATTTTGTGACATTTTGGGAAATTTTATGAAATATGTTCATTTCTTTACAAAATAACATATAATAACAAGCTGATTTGAATAATATGATAGCAATTTGCATTGTAAATAATTTTCTTTCTTATTCTAAGAAAAGACAAAACAAAAAATAAAATTCAGAATGTAACGGTAACGTAACGAAATCATTAACAAGTGCATAAAGGAAACAAAATAGAAGAAAATTGACAAATAAACAAATATGAAAATGAATGTATATACGTATGTATACAAAAGTTAATATCAAATTGATACTGAACACATAATTTTATAAATAAAATTAAAAATACTGAATATGGTTTAATCATAAATTCATATTTTTTTTATAAATTTAAGCAATACTCCCAGTAGCTACGGCAACTCTGAATTATCATCATTTTCTTTTATGCCCATCTTCCCGCTGACACGATTCAATCAACATTTTATACTTTGAGTGGACATCGGCTGCGTAACGACTTCATATTTTATAGTTCGGTTTTTTATTTTTCATATAACCAAAATGGTGTTAACTGATTAAATCAGTTGCCTTCACGCTGTGTGATAGGCAACATCAAACGAAAGGGTGGATTTCTTTTTCCCAAAAAAAACAGGGTGATTCATTATTAGAAATGAAAAAATCAGCAAACAAAAATTAAAATTTGTCTTAAAAACCTAACATTTTTATGATATTTTCAAATAATGCTACTTTTTTATCAAATATAAATTTACAGGAATGTGAAATTTGTACAGAATCTCCCTTTTAAGAATTATTTGTGAACAAAATTATAAATTTATTTATGCACAATTTGGAACATCCTGTTAACATATTTTAAAAAGTACCTTCTTCAGGGTTGACAGAGATATATTATTCAGAATTTCCTACAAAATATTATATGTGAAGTTATCAGAACCTCATCGGGTAACTATTTCCATAAGCACAATACTGACTTCGATTTCTGAAAATAGTATAATTGCTTTGTACGATTGCATTCTAATAGACATGGCGATAAAAAAGCAATATTAATTTTCTATCAGAAAGCAATATGACAACAATAAGATAACTGATGAGTATATTATTAGAAAACGATAAAATGGCAATAATACGTTTATCACTCCTGTGATAAAAATGCAACAAGAAAACAAGTGGAAACAGTATTGGATAACCATAGTTTTGGCAATAAATAGGCAATTATTATTAATCTGAATTTGTGAACTGCATTACCAAAAGAGAAGCTACTACCTTTTGTTATACTAATTATTTTTGTGATATACTGTAAAATATTGAAACATCTGAATTATTTATATTTGAATTAATTTTGAAATAAATTAAAAGAGATGATGGCAAAAAATTTATCTCTTCGTCAAGAAAAACATAAGTGCGACTTTATTATACGGTTTAGTAGTCCATCGTCGCTTTCGGGGCATCGATTGTAGTACGCAGCTATAACAATAAAATAAAAATTTATTATTATTATTTATTTATTTTTTTCAAAGAACAAAAATTCAATAGCTTACTTTTAATCAGCGTATTTATTAATAAAATACGGAAACTATGTTTTTCTGCTGTTCCGTTCCAGCAAAAGTTCCAGCCTCGTCCGTCATTATTTTTTTTAAATTTTCCTTAATAAAAGAAGACGGGTAATCACCTCCAGTTCGCACCAAAAATTGAATCTGAAAAATTTCAAATAAAATACTAATTTTGGAAGTATGAAATAAATTTGCATATATTTTACCATTTTTTCACGTTTTCTGTATCTTAGCAGGCCTTTCAGTATCTTTACATCCAGTAGATTCAAAAAAAATGTAATTTATAACTTTTTTTGCATTTTTATGTGCTGTTTAATGCAAGGATTGTCTTGACATGTCTACTAAATTTATACTAAATTTATAAATTTATACATTATGTCATTAAAAGAAATTGCGTACAATATATCACACCAAATTAAAAAAATAATTTCAATATTATTGAATACATATATTGTAAATAAATGAAATAATTAATGTTTTGAAGCTTACCTTTATTTATTTATGTACTTATTTATGAATTTATTTAATTTTTAAATAATATTAATTAAATTTTTCACTTAAATTTTTCACTTTCACTACTTATTACATGAACGGATAAATACGAAATGAGCAAATTGTCTAGTTTGAATTTGCACGTTTAGTACTAAATAATATCAACATAAAGTGCAATGAAATTTGATACATTGCCCTTTTATCGCAAATTCGTATAACATTCTTATGAATCACATATTACTATTATTTATTGCCTATTTGTTGCCTATTCCTATAGTGAGAGATATTGCCTAATTATCGTATTTTTATTGCCTTATCTATATAGTTCCCTTCCATTGCCTCCTCACGCTCTTGTTCATGGTTTATTATGTTGCGCTTTTATCGCTTACTCGTATATAACCTAAACTATTGCCTAACTATTGCCCATTTATCGTTGCAAACCATTGCCCTTTTATTGCATCCTCGTACTATTGCCCAAATGTTTGCTGGGACTATGTAAAAACATTATTTATATGTATTTATATAGAATTTCTGGTATAATGCTACAGTAATTATAATGTATGTATATATGTAAAAACCTCTGTAGCCAAATATTCTATAATCCTACATCAGAAAATTATGTAGATCTATACAAGTAATACATATAACTACAATTGTATATATGTATTTCAATTAGAAGTAGTACATAGTAGTAAATTATATCAAAGCATATAGCACGCGATCAGGCATATTAACAAAATAACACATACATACATATATAAAAATACATGAAATATGAAATACATCCTTTCAAAACTCATTCATATATTAAATACGACTATCAAATCAATACAATAAAAAAAAATTTGGAAATCAGTCCTATTGTCAATTGTTGTATTCTAAAGCATTTGCGTACAAAATATCCATTTATTTTTACTTATTCAAGTATAATATCATATCAAATAAGTGATGTTACCACTCAAAACCATATAAAATTTAATAAACTAGTCTTGCAACTCACAAACTTATTCATTCATATAAATATTCTTATGTTTCTCTCATATTTACATCCCTCCTGAATTATAAACTTTCGCTCTTTTTCGATATTACTTAGAAAAACTTTTAAGATCTTTATTTTTGGCAAACATACAAACATTTAAATAAAAAAAAATGAAATGGTTCATCTAGTAGACTGTATTATCTTTGCTCCAATGGAAGCAAATCATTTAACAGATTTCACAATTATAATTAATAAATTAAATAAGAAAAAAGTGAAAATGAGTGAAAAATTAAATAAAACTAAAAAAAATTATACCGAAAGAAGAATAGAAGGATTTATTAAAAACTATAGAAGAGTTCGACATATAGATGTACCGTATTATAGAAAATATACACTAGAAAATGTACACCTTTCTAATATAAAAATACCTTATAAATTCACATCTAATATCAATGATGATCTCAGTATAAGAGCTATTGCTAGTCTATTTGATAAATAATTAAATCATATAAATAGCCAGTAAATCTACTCCGAAATACATAATTTAAATGAAATAATAGACAATTACTGACATTAAAATACTTGACGGACAAAACAGAATCAAATTAAATAATATTATAGTTGGTTCTTAAAGTTAAATATTCTGATTCTGACCTAAAGAGGGGAGGAGTTAAATAATATTTAACTTTAAATATTATTTAATTTCTAGAAAATATTTCTAGAAGTTCTATTTTAAATTTATAATAAAAAATTATAATTTAAATATAAAAAATAATTATTTTATTAAAATATAAAAAAAAAACAATTGTTATTATTAAATGTAATTAACAATTGTTATTATTAAAATGTAAACAAAGAATTGTATTATGTATATTTCAAAAATGTAAACAAACATTTTAGAAAAGAGAAGAATAATAATACTAGAAAAATATATGTATTGTTTATAGAATGTACTAGAAAAATATTAGTATAAATAGTTTTTTATTTTAATGTAAATAAAAATTTAAGTTAGTATAAATAGTACCAAATTCAGTAATCGAAAGGAAGTATCGAAATAACAAGTGTAAAGTAAACTGCATTATTGAAAATATCATAAAACCAAGTATCAAAGTAACAAGTGTAAAATTAGTATCAGAATTACCAGTGCATATATGAGTTAGTAAATAAAGTGAATGGATCATATAATTAAATTACAGTATAATAAAATAAGTGAAGATATATTAATATTGTAACAGCAAAATTTGTAATATTTATAATTAAGATAAATTATTTGTCTAGCTCAGATTTGTAAAAAAACATTTGTCAATAAAATGTATATATAAAAAAAAAAACACTTGATGTTTTCTTTATATCAATAAAACAACAACATCAATCAACATACATCAATATATAAATAATTAAAAATAATAATTAAATTTAATAATAAATATTAATAATTTTAATAATAATAAATATATATAATGCGAAATCGTACCATCCTTACAGACCTAAAAATGAATTTTTTTTGTAGATTATTTTTGCATTATTCTATAGAAAAAATTTTCACTTAAAAATTCATATATTCGAAAAAAAAATTGATTTTTTTTTTATTTTTTTTACGTTCTCTTCTTTTGTATAAAAATTTCATTAATCTAATCTTCATCTTCATCTCAGATTATTTTTCTATTTATCGTAATATCATTCTTATAATCAATCAAATTATCAAATTTCATTTAAAATAGAATTTTCATCGTTAATAAGGAATACAATATTTTTCTTTAGTAGGTAATCATTATTCACTTTTTGGGGAAAATTTTGCTGTTTTATTTTCTTTTTTTTTCCTTTTTGTTTTCTTGCTCTGTTATTGTATATATTTACGTACATTTAAATCTGTTTCTATTTCTCTATACATTTTCTTTCGTCTTTATAATAGATTTGTGTATTTAATAGCCATTTATGATATTTACTATTCATTTCTTTTCGAGATGATTATTTTTGTTGTTATTATTTTGGTATTATCGTTTCTACATAATTTTGTTTATAATACGTATATATATGTATATTTGAAGATCTAAATATATGTATAAATAATATGCATGTATTTACCTTTACGAAAAATCTATATACATATATATGCCAATATAAACATTATAGTATAAACAAATTTATTCATATGTTGGCTTATTATACGTAATCAATTCTCTTAAGTGTACATATTGTGGCATGTAATTTAGGTAGGTAGGTATGTAGATAGGTAAATTTATATACATTTAGGTACAGTAAAGTGTTGTGCAAAATAATAGCAACCATTCGAATTTATTGATTTTTTCCTTCGCACTTACCTCTCTTGGCAGCAAAGCGTCACTTAAGTGATTTAAAGACTAATTACTATCATGTGTTCATCTAAAGATTAACCACTGATTTGCTGATAAAGAACAAAACTCTTTTACATGATAGGACTTGGTTTGGAAATAGGCAAAGAAAAATTTAAAATTAGTTTTCTAAATTTTGCCGTAAAATAGGATCAAAACAGTAACTTCGAGATCAGTAGCCAATTGCTCTACCTTTTATGTCACTGAGACTCCATTTCGAATTTGTTTTAATAAAGTTGAATTTTTAGATTGGTTATGTTCAGTCAGTGAGGTTAATACCTGAATTTTGATGTCATTTGGTTTTAAACGAATAAAGAGTTAGTAAAAATTGATTACTTTTAAGTCTTAATGTTTTTTATGATGCAAATGAATAAACGACGAGATCGTGATTGAGAGGGTCTAAGTAAAAGGATTTCGGGGCAATTATTACTATGAAACTTTGATCTAATTTATAAAAGCAAAGTTAATTAATTATTTATTTATTTATTTCAGTTTAGTTCAAACAAATTACAAAAAACAGAAATTGTTACAATTATACAAAAACAATTATGAAAATTAATTTAAAATATTTAAAACTAAAGAAGAACAAAAATAGAGATTAATTAATAATATAAATTTATAAATATTGTAAATCAAAGTATAGGCCCAGGACCTAGCCACCAATATTAATTTATTTTTGAGAAAATTTGGAGATATTTAAGTCGATCAACTTCTTATAAGTGTTACAAACAATTAACATTCGGTTAATTGGCTCGAATTTACCATAATTGGTTCTGTGGAAGAACGTTGAAAAAAGATTATTTGATCGAAGACGAGAGTCAGAACAGAACTTAATTCTTTCTAGAATGAAAGTAAAGATAATATTTTCTTTAATGTCTTCGGTAATAAAATTACATCATTATATTACTCAATTAAAACTTAATTTTATTCATTAAATTATGCAGAATTTTGTCGATAAATGATATACATATTATTTTTTATCAAATTTGATGTTTTTTCATTAATTTTACCAAAAATTATTCATAATATGACGGATTCCTTATCAAATTTGATGTTTTTCCATTAATTTCACCAAAAAGTATTCATAAATATGATGAATTTTTTATCAAATTTGATGTATTTTTTGATGAATAATTACTCGATATAATGAACGTTTTTGATTAATTTGACGAACTTTATTAATTTTTCGTAAAATCATTTTTTTCATGAATACAATGAAATTTTCATCAAATGATGAATGCATTCATTAAATAATGAATCGTAGTTCATTAAATAGATGAACGTGTTCATCGGACCAAAATTGACGAATATTTTCATTGCGTAAATGTAAAAATTCGTTCAATATGTGTACCTTTTTCGTTCAGTCTAGGCTTGTGGGGCAGTAGAAGAAGAAGACGAAGAACGAACATATTTTCGTACAAATTTTATAAGAATCGAATTTCAGCCTGTAAATTCGAATGCTTGCTATTATTTTGCACAACACTGTAGGTGACTAAGCAGTTAGACATACTCATATACGCACGAACATACATAAATTTTTATTACATTTTATTTTATATACGGAAGAGAAGCTTTACATTATATTTAAAATATATGTAAAAAATTGCATGTGTTTACAAACACGAATACTATAAGTGCTGTACGTTGTACACATATGTACAAGATAGGAAAAATATGAATATACATACGTATATGCACGTGAAGTTCATAGAAGGCCACATATATGTATACAACAAATTGTCTACAATCAATCACTTTCTTATCATTTAATGCTGTAATCAATATCCTTTTTACTTTTATATTATTTTATATTTGTTGTTTGTTTGTTTGATTGTTTGTTTGTTTTTTGTTTGCTTTTCCTTTTCAAAATGTAAATGAAATATTTTAGTACGTACGTATGTATTCCCAAATAAAATATATACATGTAGTAGTTGTAAATATAATATTTTGCGTTTGTATATGTTTGTATGCATATTTTTCTAAAATAGAGAAAGCTAAAAGAAAAAATCATCTCTAGGATATTTATTTATTAAACACAAGTATACTGTGTATATTTACATTTTTTTTATTTGTGCGATAAATATGAAACATACAAACATTTTTTGTATACAAACACATACGCATACCTAAATGGGTATTTGTATTACTACTAATGTGTATATTATTATTTGCTTATATTTTTCTTTTTTATTTATTTATTTTTTTGGTTTATATTAGTTCTAGATGTGATAAAATCAATTTTTTTGATGGTCATAAGATTACATAAACAATATGACTGGGGTCAATGAGTTTAATGTTATGTAATGAATTTATAGTTAAGGCAAACTACGTTATTTTCACATACATATTATTGAACATAAACATCATATATAAAGACATAAATAGTAAGTATATATTATGTTGATAACATATAGGTTTCGATGTAGAATTACAATTACTATTAAGGAATAAATTATACAAACACATATTTTCGTTTCTTATTCTTTGATTTCATTTGTTTGATAATGATATATAATCACATTTTTCAAATAAATATGTTTCCTCTTATTATGTTTCTAATGGATCGTTATTATTTAAAAATTAAAGTAATCACCTTGTTGTACACAGTACATATATGTACATAAATTTATAAATATATACATATTTACTCGTATAATACATAAATAGGGTTCATGTGGATGAGAATTGAGAAGTTTTTGTGTTTTTAAAGATGATATTTTAAGCTCTCGTTAAAACGTACTCATGTAAGACGTAAGAGTAAAACTATTGTATAAAGGTAAATGTAATTATTCGAAGTATGTAATTATTCAATGGTAAGACCATATTTTCCGGGTAATACGAACTCATTGTGCGGTCCCGAAAAAAATACATGGGCTCTCATGAGCTTTCACGCTCGTTACTACTAATTTCGCTATTTACGATTACGAACTTACGAACAACTTCACGGAATCATTCTGTTAAGATGAACAACATTCTACCTATTCTAACTATATTTATCCAATAAAACCATAAAGATGTTGTTTGGAATTTCCAAAGTGAGGTATTGTAGCTGCAACAATACTTGTCCAAGATTCAGGATCCAGGTATAATTACATAAGAAATTTTTTTAATATATGCATGTGCATCTGTAAATGAAAATATGTATGTAAAATATTGTGTGATTAATTTTAAATAAATTAAAAAAAGTAATTTTTAATACTGTGTATTTGTATAGTTTAGAAGCGGTGAATATCGAACGGGTGCTTGTTATTAAGAATAATCGATTTAAGACGAACAAAAATTTTATCCCCGAGAATTTGTCTTAACGAGAGTTTACTGTAATACACATACTTTTTACTCACACGTATCTGGGCATTTATTATTGCATTTGTTTTACTCAATCCCGAGAGAGTTTACTCAATACTCAATCTCGAAAGAGTTTTAATAAATTGTAGAGAATGTTTGTACCGATACAAAATATTTTATCAAAATCATGTTTTAAAATAGAATTTTTGGAAAAAATATAACTACCTGTTCACTTACAATTTTTTTTTATTATTATTAGTATGGGTAGGTTCATAAAGTTAACACTGCATTTACACTGCAGCAGCATGTCCAATGAAGCGTTCAAAAAGTAATAATGACTAAAATCATTTGGTTCATTTTTTCAACACATAAGTGTAACATTAACGTAACACTAACACAATAATTGCAACATAAAATTTGATGTTGCGATGACTACATAGACTTATATTTTTATGTTTCTTTATTCAGTTTTGAAAGAAAGTAATACAAATGTGAAAACGTGGTAAAATGCATCACTTGCGTCAAAGCATCGTAACATAAAAATTTAGAGTAACGAGTAACATTATGAACAACATTTCCGCAACACTGCAACGTCATGATTACTAACTGAACCCACCCTATATTATACACAATATTTCTTGAACAAAATTAGAATTATTATGAATTTTAAATTTTTTTTATTTCAAATTGTAAATTTAATAAAGTTTTATAATGTGTATTTAACTACTTATAAATCAATGAAATAATGAAAAAATAAATTTCTAATTATAAATTTTAAAATAACAAAACATTTAAAAGTTTATATTCCAAAATATAAGCACTAATTTCAAACACAATAAATTATTATTTATAAATTAATAATTCAAAATGTAATTTAACTAAATTATATTATTAAAATGAAAATATAATGACAACCATAATAATTTCCCAGAATTATTAATATTTGCTTATATGCACATGAATTTATTCGTTATGCATATGCAATATGTCATCAAATAATAAAATTATAATTTCTTCTATATTAAATTCACACTCACACATGCATATCCTGCACATTATTTTTTTTTTTTTTTACAAATATATTTCAATATAATTTATGTACTAAATCATATAAATGTATGCATTGTTCTCTTGTTTGTATGTATGACAAAAAGTTTTCCAAATATGCATTATTATATGTATGTATTTGTACATTTTAATTATTTCATATCAGATACATTTTCGTTAATTTAAAATTAAAAAATTTTATTTTATTTTCACTCATTTTTCCAGTATTTTAGCATAGCACTATATATTACATATACGTTACTCTGCTATATCTGGCTATGTATATCATATATTCACGCAAAAATATACAACAAAATACACACTCGTACATACAAACTATGCAGTAACAAAAGTAATAAATGACATTAAAAACAAAAATAAAGAAAAATAAAAATTATAAACAATTTTTTACAACTTAATTACTTACAAGCTTACAACGTGAATTAGATAATATGTGTATAAAATAAGTTCAGAATGTATGTATGACAACGCATTTTGCATACAAATTTATAAATACTTGTACATTATACTGAAGATAGTATATTATACGTTTATTGTGTGTGCATTATGCATTTTATTGTATTCCAAATATTTTACAAGTTTTTAAAACAACAATTCATTCAATTTTATGTTTCCTCGTATTACACAAATGTACATACATATACGTGTATCTGTGTACCAATATTCATTCCTGTCTCTTAATGTAACGTGTACGAGACGATGTTTATATGTAAAGTAAGTGTATATACATATACTCTCAAAACTCTAATATACATTTTCAACGTGTACAATTATTATTGTGCAATTTAAACAGTAAAAAGGTGTAAAAAATTGTATTTTATGTTTTATTTTAAATTTTTAATTTCATTTTTGTTTTTAAAATTTAATTTTGTTTCAGAGCAGGTATGATATGCGGATACAGTACAATTTGTTGCAAAAATGTTTTGAATTGTATCATTTTGTAATATCTTTTTCATTATTAAAAATACATATATATCCATAACAATCTTCTACCTACATTTAATGCAATTATGATTACAAATTGGTATATATCTCTAGCTCGTCTTTATAATATACATACTAGTATATGTACTATTAGACTAGTGCCTGTATATGTCTGTATGTAGATTCGAATTCGTATAAATTTCAAACGTTCAAAAGTTTCTATAGTTTGTAGAAATAATATAAGAAAACTCTATAGGAATCAATAATTTAAATTTTTTAATATATAAACGCACACAAGGATTGTAAATGTACATAATATTAATCCACCTATACATTTATATAAAATATGAGCATATTCATATAATTTCTTTAATTTGTATATAGTATATTTATCTGTAACACATTATATATCTATACGACGTATGTTTATCAGTATTGTCTATCCTATTATATGTATGTAATGATATATGTGATGTATTACATTCATATGTAAAGTTTCAAAGAGATGAATTTAACCATGAAGTGGAAATCTGATTACAATGAAAAACTTTTGTAATTATAACCAGTTTTATATCATCAAAAATTTTCTTAGATATATACACTTATCTTGCACCTTCAAGTTTTCTTAGTTTATTCCATTTTTTTTTAGTTTTATTTTGTGTTTCATTTTATTTTTTTTATTTTTTTTTTATTTTTTATTTAATGCTTTTCAAAGTCATACATCAGTTTAGCTTGGATGAATACAGAAATAAGGGTTTGTTTATGTTTCTAACATACACATACTGATACTCGTGTACTACATGTACTTTCCAGTATTACCAAATCAAAAAAAAAGGTACAAAGATTGTTGATTATAAAAACAAACATTTTCTGAATTTTACGATCAAACGAAACACAAAACGTAATTTGTTTAATGAGAAAACTCAGTTTGTTCTCAAAAAAATGTTCAATGTGATCTATCGAATTTTGATATTAAACTTATGTATGATATGGAGATTGAGGTACAATAATGAATTATACAAATTATCCGAATCTACCAACCATGGCCTGGCCATGTACTACGTTTAGATGACAATAGAGCTTCAAAGAGAATTATAAATTGTATTACACGAAAATCCAGATCAGCTGGAAGACCAAGAATGGATAGAAAACGTAAACGACGATGAAAAGAGGCCTCTGAAATCAAGAAATTGAAAAAACCTGGTGAAGGAACGAGTTGTTTTGAAAGCTAGCTGATGGAGGTCGTGCTTTGATTTGAGCTGTGCAGTTGAATGTGGACCATAGAAGAAGAAGATGTTCTATTTTAGGTATACAAAGTATGAAACCTACAGATCGACATTCACAGTTGTCACAAATGTCATAAAAAACAATAAAAGTAATTAGAAATATTTCATTTACTGAACTACTCTCTACTGCGGACCATACGAATTGTATATCGAGGAAAATATGATGGAAAATATGTGAAATGCAAATCGTAAGAAACCAACCCAGATATTTGTTGTAAAAAAAAATTACTAAAGCTAAGAATCATTTCAAAATTTACCATTTTCTTTTTGAAAATAACCAAAATGGTAATACTTGTACCTACTACTAGGATATATGTATGTATAAGTAAATACATACATTGTGATTGTGCATACATATGCACGTACATAGATAAGTAAATATACATAGATGTTTTAAAAATTATAATAATAGACATATGTGATTATGCATGTAGATATAATATAATGCATTTACAATTGTACAATACATTTAAAAAAAGATGATATAAAACAGATAAAACACATAGTAAAAGAAAATTTTAAGGACATTTTTATGTAGAAATTTATACTTTCTACAGAAGGTGATTCAAATGAGATTTTTTGTAAATGTATGTATATGAAATATTTTAAAATCGAATACTGGGTACTCATTTATAAGGTTTTCCGAATAATCTCAACTGCAGATACATAGATCGAATAAGAACCACATATCTATAATTAATATCGGATGATTTTGCAAGCAGTTGAAGAAAACTTAAAAAGTCTAACGATATAGACTTGAACAATTCATTCGTCCATTGACTGCAGATTGCTTATTTGCTGTACATTTGGTCCACACACACATACAGAGTTTATCGAGAGATTACAAACTGTTGATCTGAAAAACTAGATAATACAATTTGAACGATAGACAGAAGTTTTAAATCAATTTGATTTGAAAACTATTAGAAAATTGTAGATGAATGGTAAATTTTTGGGTAACTGGACTGACAAATCCTTGACTGTTTTAAACTGAACTGAACTAAACTGAATGTGTGGTCAAGGGTAAATTTGAAATGACAATTTATGTAGTTCTACAGGTAATTCATTTAATTTTGTCAGTTTTTTTCATTTAATTTATCAGTTAATGATCGAATTACCGACTGAATTATTTAATGACAAGTGATTTAGTCGAGAGCAGTACGGTGTCTGGTATATGAACTCGTAATTTTTTTTTGTGCTATCTATTATACGACCGCACAGTAAAAAAACTGATATATTTTGAACCAGACGGCAAGAGGAAAATGGGAAGACCTATAAAAAAGAAGACGCAAGAAAATATAAAATTCTCAATTGGAAAAGAATGGCAAAGGACAGAGATGCATGGAAGGACATTCTCCTGGAGGCCAATGCTTATATAGGGTTGTTGTGCCAAAGCTGATGATGATGATCTATTATATTATCCAAGCATTTTAATATTTTTTAGTTGTTTGTACGTACATAGTGGTACATACGAGTTAAAAATGATACATCCTGTATTCTGCAAAGAAAACAGTTATACAGTAAGTATAGGTGGATAAATGAATGAATGAATCGAGTAAAGCTTAATACGTATACTATACATACGAGTACACATTATTTTTATTTTCTTTTTTTTTCTTCTCATATTTACTAAACGTACAAATAGGAGTATAAGAAATGAAAAAAAAAAGTTGTAAAATGTAAAAACGAAAATTAGCTAAATAAGGAAGAAACTTTGTATTTTGAATTACACTTATTTCAACACAAGAAAAATAACATCAAAAAGAAAACAAAATTCTCCTATACTACCGCAGAAACATTTATAAGTGTGAATATGTGTCTCTGTTCGTTTAACAGAATAGAATGCATAGCATAATGTGCACAGATTTGTATAAAATGTGTGTTAAATGTTTAGATGAGTTTTCAAGAACATTTACTTATAAATTAACTGAAGTTCATATATGAGAATTTGAAAGCAACTCTATACTTACTCTATTCGTAAACATTCTACTACTCCAACTAAAGTGTTGTGTTTATAATGTTCACAAAAAAAAATTAAGTAATTAAAAGAATATGGTATGGTTATATTTAGTTTTTGTTTATCGTGTGTATGTATTTACAGTTTATTGTCCTTATTACACTTATACGTATATATTAATGTGAATAAAGGTTGAGTTCTAAAATGTAAAAAATGATTAATGATATTGCCGTTGTGATGCAAATATGATGAGTATCAATATTACATTGCATCAAAAACGCATAATTTTAAATTTGACATTTTGAAACGATGAAGTTAGGAAGTGATTGTAATTGTATAAAAAAATGCAATGTTTGCTTAAATTATGAGTAAAAAATACATTCACAATGCGTTTTAAAACTTATGACAGTGTAACCGTTTTTATTTTAAACATTTAGAAAATAAAGGGTTTTCCAACAGGAACGTCAGCACTTAAAAAAAAAAATACGTTGGTAACTGGCAATGAAAATCAAGTCATTTTTATTTTATTTTAAAGAACAATTTCTTACAATATGTTTTAAAAATAATATCATTTAAATGTCGACCTCGGCTTTGTTTGGTTGAATGTATTCTTTTGACACAATTTTTAAGTAATTTTTCACATATATCGTGTGACAAATCTTCAATGTATTTTGGGATATTACGTTTAAGGTCACCATAATTGTTTGTGGCTGAGATCAAATATTTCACATAACCCCATAAGAAGAAGTCCAACGATGTCAGATCGCATGATCTTGATGGCCAGTTGACAGTATGCCATTTCTGGAAATAACTCATAACTCACCCAGGAAACCTTAATTGCAGTAAATCAATATTGTTTGTTAAGATGTGTGACAAGTTACACCATCTTGTTGAAAGAAAACATTATTTACGTCAATATCTTCCAGTTTAGGCCAGAAGTTTTGAGTTATCATATTCCTGTAGCGTTGGCCATTAACAGTAACATGATTTTCCTTGTTCGTCTTCAAAAAAAAAAAACAAGAATATGGGCCGATAATGCCTTGTGCCCACAGACCGCATCAAACAGTAATTTTCTGGGGATGAAGAGACAAATCTTAAATTACTTGACGATTTTCATCACCCCAAATCCAGCAGTTTTGTTTGGTCATGAATCCATTGAGCCAGAAATGCGCTTTATCCGAAAAGATGATTTTTTTTTCCGAAACGAAACGAAACGTCTGTCGAACTGAACACGAAATTTGATAGTAAATTCGAATGATTTCAATGCGTTGTTGTTGCGTATATTTTTTTATGATGACTTGTCTGACTCTACTGAACAAAACTGTCAAAGTCTGACTTTGATCCTTCAACCAGTGTTGCCGTTGTTAAATTTGAAAATTTTGACGTTCTTGTCGGAAAACTCTTTATTTACTTTGCATTTAAACCTCAACGATGCATTTTAGAACTCAGCCAAAAATTTTATTTTATTTCAAATTTTTCTTTTAATTTTATAAAGTACGTTTTATTATATGGGCTTTTGTTTACAATTTTACTACGGTGTATATGCTAGGAGGTGTACAATAATTCATATGGTTTCTAGAAACTTTTAGTATAGTTATATGAATTAACTTGAGCAGGATATATATTTTTTTAAATTTTTTATGAGGCAAAACATTTTTTTCAAAAGCATATTTTTCTTTTGTACATGCAAAATTCATGTTTTACTTTTAATTAAAATCAAGCTAAAATTAAAAAATATATGTGTTTGTAAAGAAGATCGTATCTTTTTTAACGCTCTATCTATAACCGTATCAGTCTCATTATCGTGACATTTGATTCAATTTTTTCGAAAATTTTTCTAAAATTTTATTCATATCTTATCAGGAACTAGATTCAAGAATCTACCACCGGAATTGGAAGAAGCATTGAAAATTAGACAGTATACGCCAATAAAAGTTTTAAATTCAATAAAATTTATTTTTAATCAAATTTTTGTAAAAAATCACGGACGATAGGTCTTGCCATTTTTTTTTTCATAAAAAAATTCGGTTTTATTTTTATTTCTTCGAAAAAAGGAAAATAATAATCATATTATTTGAATAGAATTTCCTTAACTATCATTTTATACTAATATACTGAATACATTTGTATGTATATATGTGGGGGGTAAAAAATAACCATAAAAAAGAATTTTAAATAAATTTTGCAATTATTAATTTCTAATTTATTTCACACAAAAAAAAATGTTTAAATTATTTCTAAATAACTATTTCAAAAACGCACTTTTCAACTTTTTTAAAAATTTTAACTTTGCTGGTTGAGTGGCAGCATCAGAGTGAGTATCATACCACTATTTTCTTACTTTTTTCTTTACCTGATACTCTATTTTACAAACTTATCATTTTCCCGTTAGGGTCTCATTTTCTCATTCAACCAGTAAAGTGTACATTATAATTCTGTGTATTTAAAATTTAATAATACAAAAATAATAAAAAAAAATAACATCAAAATTTTATCAAAATGAATATTCTGGAAACTGCTGGACCTACATTCGGCCATCCTGAGAGGCATCGGACTCCGATGACGTATCACTTCCTTCATCTTTCCAGGGTTTCATGTTGTCTACGGCAGAGGACGTAACTATTGGACCATCATGTTTACCCACTTTTCTTAACTCATATCTTTCATTTCTTTTAACTTTTGTAATTTCATATGGACCTACAAATTTAGCATACAGTTTGGAGTTTGGCTGGAACTGGGTCTGCTTTATAGCCACCAAGTCGTGTAGCTGATACTTATGACCTTTTCTCCTTTTCCTTAAATTGTATCTTCGATTCTCTTCCTGAATCAATGTCTGGAAAACAGTATTCACAAATCTTTGGAATACAGCTGGCGAATTGCATAAACCAAAAGGTGCTTTCAGAAATTCATATTGTCCTTCCGTAGTAACGAATGAAGTGTATTTCCTACTTTCTTCCGCAATATCTACATGAAAAAATCCATTCTGGAGGTCTAATGTTGTAAATATCTTTGAATCGTAAAGTCCTTCTAGAACTTCTTCTATAACCGGTAACGGATAACGATCTCTTAATACTTTCGCGTTGAGTTTTCGATAATCAACACATAGACGCGGAGAACCGTCAGCCTTTTTAACTAGAACAACCGGACTAGCGAACTCTGAACTGCTGGCGCGAATTATACCTTCATCGAGCCATTTTTCTACTTGTTCATTAACTATTTGCCTTTCTCGAGGAGGAATCCTTCGTGGCTTTTGGAAAATCGGAATCTCGTTTTCGAGTTGAATGTGCATTTGTACACAGGACTTTTCAGGTTTTCTGGGCGAGTAATTTTTTATGATTTTTTCGATACTTCTTTGCAGAGGCTTACTGGTAATACTTTCCAAACACGGCATCTTTTCTTCAACAACGGTGAGTGATAATACATCTATGCGTGACAAAAAATGTTCATCATTTTCTTTTTCCTCCTTGACTTTTCTAGACGTAAAAGCTGCACCATCTGATGTTATCTTCAATTCCAGGTTTTTCTGCAGGATATCTCGACCCAGCAACAGATCGTTGCTCAACCAGGTATTTGGTACTATCTGTGCTATCACATGAATGTCTTCATCATTTATTTTCAGATGTAACGGAACAGAACCTAAAGACTTTTGAGGTTTTTTCCCCAATCCTACCAGAGTAATCGCTGGACCCTTTCTATCAACCCGTTCTTTAAATCGATTATAAACAGCTTCTTTAACTAAAGTTATATCACTACCCGTATCGAGCATTCCCTGAAATTCTTCCTCATAAATAAACACTTTCATAACCGCAGGAGGTATGATTTTCACTGGAAGCGTTGTTCTTTCTTTCGTTGATTTGTTATTTGTCGATCGAGGACAATTAGGAGCTATGTGACCAAATTCGCTGCATTTAAAACATCTTGATCCTTTACTTTTATGAGGGCATTCAACAGTTGCATGGGAAAATGAACCGCAAGCACCACATCTCTTACGAAACTTTCTATCTGAATTATTTTTACCATCTCTATCGCTCGTCTTGTTACTCGAACTAACTTTATTCATCTGATGACTTTTCATGATCTCATATGCCTTTAATTTTGTTTTCAGGGTCTCAATTGTTTTTGCTTCGTACAACATAACTTTGTTTGTAGGAGAATCTGGAATACCCTGTATGATGTATGCAACCACGGTTTCTTCATCAAGCTTTCCTTGATTAGCTATCTGCTTCATTGAATATATATACTCTAAGATGGACTCATTTAGTTGTTTCTTGCGATTTTCTAATGATTTGTGTACGTCTAGCATTGAAATAGTGACGACAAATTCTTTTAACAAAAACGTTTTAAGTGAATCCCACCCTGTACATTCGTCAGTGCTTTCTACTGCCATTTTCGCAGAGCCTTTCAAAAGACGCCTCGCGTATAAATATTTTTGTACATCATTCCATTTGCACAAAGTTGAAACTTGTTCGAATTCTTTTAACCACACTGTTACATTCTTGCCTTTTTCGCCATTAAATGTCGCTAACGATTCCTCTATGTCCCGAAAAGAAAAGTTATTCTCCGACATTTTAACAAAAATTTTATCGTTATTTTCTAAACCGACTTGTTCTTCAACAGAAAATTCTACCGATTTATTAACCGAATCTTTGCTATTTAAATCGTCTGAACTAGCGTCTACGAATTTCGAAAATTCATTTAATTCTGTATCGTCACTTGCACAATCACTATCACAAGAGTCACCCTGTTCTTGTTCGACTAAGGCTTTTTTCAAACGTTCAATTAAATCTATTTTAGTTTTATAATAATATGGCAAACCTCGTTGTTTTAATAGGCTTTGCAATTCATGAACTTTCAAATTATTAATATCCTCCATACAATACTTTATCGTCGTAAGTAAATTACTTTTCTTTAAAGTTTTAAAATTTTCAGAATAGACACGACCAAATAAACTAATTATGTGTTAAATGTAAAAAAAAAATGAAATAAAAGTCAAAAGTTTATTTTTTATTATAATATTTTATTAGTTTTACATTCAGTATGTGCACCCCGTAATATTTTTCAGTTCAAGTCTTCACGTTTTTCTTATCTCTTTGATTGAGTTTGACTTTTTCGTCTCTGTTTTTTATAGTTGTTAAAAAAAAAATTTTAAAAAAAAGTTTTTTTTTTAATTTTTCACTTTTCACTTTACTTGTTACTAAAATTTCCGAAAAATAGAAAAAAAATTAAAAAAAAAATTTCTTTTTCTTTTAGTTGAGCACCCTGTATATATAAAGTACCTGCTGCGTATTATATATTATATATTAATGTGACCGTATTCTATTATTGTTTCACTTTTTTCAAAAAAATAAAACATGTTATCTGTACCTTTTTGAAATGTTTTTTTTTTCTTTTCTTTTTTTTTTAACCGTATACCTAAAACTCGTGTTAAATACTTTCAAAATTTTTTTTTTAAAAAAATTGAAATTATCTGTTCAATACAAATTATTCAAAAATTTTTTTTTTAAAGAAAAAATTTTAACAATGTCCAATGAAACTATAAATTTTCTTATATTTTTAAATTTTCAGAGATAATAAAATATTTAGTATGTTTTACTTTACTTTCAGGGGTTTTTTTTTTTTTTTAAAATAAAAATGCAAATAAATTTTCTTTTTACTTTTTTTTTTTATTTATTTTATTTTATATATTTTTTTTTTAAAAAAAAATTGTACTTATCTTTGTTACTCTCCTTTTGCCAGGCTTATATAGATGCTGCTAATTATTTTTCCTTCGCCTTTCCTTAATTTTTCCTTTACAATTTTCTTTTCCTCCGACTTGACCTTTGCCTAATCTTTCCACGTTTTCCTTTTCTTTTCTTTTCACTAACACTTAACTTTTTTTTTGTTTGTCTTTCGTTTGGTTTTCGTTTATATGTAACTTTACTTTTCTTTACTTTATATGTAATTACATTGCTTTACTTTACTTTAAATTTAAAATTCGAATGGTTATCCCACTTCTGACACCAAAATTTGTGGGGGGTAAAAAATAACCATAAAAAAGAATTTTAAATAAATTTTGCAATTATTAATTTCTAATTTATTTCACACAAAAAAAAATGTTTAAATTATTTCTAAATAACTATTTCAAAAACGCACTTTTCAACTTTTTTAAAAATTTTAACTTTGCTGGTTGAGTGGCAGCATCAGAGTGAGTATCATACCACTATTTTCTTACTTTTTTCTTTACCTGATACTCTATTTTACAAACTTATCATTTTCCCGTTAGGGTCTCATTTTCTCATTCAACCAGTAAAGTGTACATTATAATTCTGTGTATTTAAAATTTAATAATACAAAAATAATAAAAAAAAATAACATCAAAATTTTATCAAAATGAATATTCTGGAAACTGCTGGACCTACATATATTTCTATTAAAATCCCATAAAATTCGATTTAAAAGATAGGAAAATTCTATCCTTTATAATACCACACTATTGAATACGTTATTATGACTGTGATTATTATTTTTTTTATGTTACTTTCTTTTTTCATAGATTTCATTTTTTTTTTCATATTCTCAAATAATATAGACACAATTGAACCATATAAATGCACAATCTTATTATTCGTGTGGTAGCCCTTTATATTTGAAGTTGTCTTTTCTTCTTTTTCCTGTGTGCATATTGTAAAATGATAACAATGACAAATTTATGTATACTTAACATACTTAAGTAATATACGAGTATTTAATATCGTGTATAGGTATAGGTACAAGTGTATAATATCATATATACGAGTACTTACTTTTGAGAATATCCTTTCTATGAACTGCATTTTAAAAGAAATTTGTATTTTATCTTTCTTTATATTTTTATTTTATATTTTTTTATTCGATAAATAGAAAAAAAAGTTATTGGTAGTGCACAAATCGCATATTTAAAGACAATTTTGCTTTTAACTTTTAAGGAGACAATTTGTATTTTCAAAATCATATATTTTTTTGCTTTTTTTGGTATTCAGGATTATTTTTATTTTTATATAAGACAAGAACCACGATGTACATTACATCTACTTTTTACTATAATATGTACGTGGGGGTGAATAATGTTAGAATTGTAATCAAAATATGGGGGCTGAGATTAAGTATTGGATAGTTAGTTGATTTTTTGTTTTCTTTTGAAAATATTTGAATACATTGTAAAAGAAGAAAAAAATAGACATTATCGGACAACAAAAGGAAGCATATTATAAGAAGGATCTTTAACAAAAAAAAAATTTTTTTTTGAATATGTATATATAATATAATACAACTGGCTGTAAACATATGTACGGAAATATATTAACTGTAAGCACAAAAACGGAGACATTATAATGCATATGTACATGCACATAAATTTATTTCTATACAAAATTATGTTTATATGCTAAAAGTTTTTTATGAGCACACATCTACTACATACAAATATATGATGATTATATGACATTTTGTGTAGTTGTGTATTATTTTCTTATATGAATATTCGTAAAATATATTATAAGTACAGTTGTATAGCTACTACCACCACCACCACCATCACCACCACCACCATCACCACCATCACTACCATATTTACAAATAGCTTGAAGAATACGTTTTTCCGAAACATTGATTCTGTTTGTTGTGATTTTATTTCTACATTTTTATTGTTGTTGTTGCTGTTGTTGCTGTAGCTGCTGTATTTTGTATTGTATTGTATTTTATTGTTTGTTATACGACAGATAATAATATTTTCAAGCATTTACTAAATAAAGTCTATAATAACGTGTATATTTCATATTGTGTATGTATGGCATTTAGAAAATTTTATTTCCTTATCGAAAATAGGAAAAATTATTGTGACATTTATGATATCAAATACAGGCCATAAGTAATGAGATACGAACAATAAATGATGTGTGCATATAAATACACATATTTCTATATAGGAATAATGTGTTCAAATTATATGCAGTATCTAGTATGTAAGTATATCTACGGCCAAACATACATAATTATATACTTAATGTATGTACGTATATATTTACATGGTTGGATCTTGGATTATTAAAAATCTGAAATGCATACAAATGCTAGTGTACTCTATTTAAGTAAATGACTCTTAGATATTTTCTATTATTCGGTTGAATATTTAAAGCAATTTGTATTGTATATGACTCGTATATTTAAAGTGGTCTAAATGATTTTAATTTGAAAATAAAATTGTATGCATACACACTTGTAAGAAAAATATTTTATTTATATATATTTATGTTTTTTTTTATTTTTTGCCGATTCATTTTCTTGAGAACTGTTGTAGAAGAATATGTGAACGAAAATTTGAAGCGTATGAAAGTTATGGATTTCGCATATGAAGTAAAATAAAATCAACTTTGTATTCTTGAAATGTCCTTACAGAAAATTAAATAGTTGATAGGAGTATACTATTAGAGACTATAATCTTTGTACATTCTTCATTTCTTTAAATCATTTTTTACACTGGGTGTCTTATCAATTGAACTTCTCACGGATTTGAATAACTCGATAGTTGTTGTGTTGGACTAGTACACTTGAATCCAGCCAGCGCACTACTCTCACCCAAGTGGATCATTGACACTGATCAACCACTAAAAATAAGATGTGACACTCTTTTTTTTTAAATTTACCAACACACATAAATATTTAAAAATAATAAAAAAAATATCAAAATTAAATTTACAAAAACAGTACAGAAAAAATGTACTTATTTCAAATCCATATTTCCTTATAAACCGCCGTAATGAAGAAAAGATACAAAACAATATATAAATGTGAGCAATACAATCATATTGTACATGTATACGATTTTTTCACAATGCATTTTTAAAAGGCGATCTGGAATTTTTTCACTGTGTTAGTACTGGTTAGTTAGACAATGTAAATCATAGGGAAAATTGAAACTGATACGCAGATGTTTAAATTTTTTCATAATGTATTTTTAAAGGCGATCTGGAACTTTTTTTTTGACTATCTGACACGTCATTATATTAAGATATAATTAAGGTGATTCATATAATTTCTGAGAATTTTGAAGAAAAGAAAAAGTTTATTTTGTTAAGCTATATATTAGAGTAAGAATTTATTTTATAATTAAGAAATTTAACAAAAATGTAAAAACATTTGATAGCAAACACAAAATTTTAAGTGTAATGCATTTACAATTAATTTTTTTTATTTTAGATAAAAAATTTTTAATAATGTTACATTTTTTAAAATGGTTGGTGTTTCAATTCCATTTTTTTGTCTCTTTTTCGTACAAAGGCTTTTAATTACTATCGACTTTTAGCAAAACCGTTAAGGCCGAATGAATAACGGGACAAAGGTCATGAGAAATTTTTGCTTACACGTGCTCAGTGTCACTACTGTATGAATATAGATTTACTGTGATCATTGATTTAATCAGCTATGCACACCAGTTACTAATTACTGATGCTAAACTGGATGATATATCCGACAGACAGAATTACTAATCCCCTCGCGTGTAAAAAAAATGAAAACCGAATTTCTTGATATTCATGAATTGTAAACAATGTAAACATCTTTTTAGTTGTCTACCTGCACTTTTTTTCTTATGACGAAATAAAATCAATTTTCGAGCACATATACGCGGTAACAAAAATTTATATAAATTTTGAGTCGACAAATCAAGATTACATGAGTAAACTTACTTCATTAAGGTTACTTAATAAGGTTCGAATTGAAAATTTTTGAAAAAGTTATTCTGTTTCTAAATAAAATGCACGTGTATCCAAAATTATGTATCTTCTATGTATAATCTATCTTTGGATGATTAAATATATTTTTCGATGTAAACAGATATGGAATTTATAATCATTAATTCTGGAAATGAATTCCCATTCTAAACAAGGACGAAAAAAAAACTGAGGAGTGTACAAATACTATCTTTCTTTCTCCACTGTATGTATTTGTGATTATGTGAATGTGAAGGAATAATTAAAAAACATAAAATCTGATTTTCACACCGAAATTAAAACATGTTTACTCAAATTCAATCAGGAAGGATATCATTTTCCTTACTAATTTTATACCAAAAATTTACCAAAATAAATTATGGTCAATTAAAAGACATTTTCAATTCCAAAATCACATGATACACAGTATTTCACAAATGTTATGAATACATACACAAGCAAAATATGTACCTATATCTATAATACTTCTACGTAGGGAAGTCTGCATCAATAAATATTAGTTGTTGTTTTCTTTGTAAAATGTTCCTACATAAAGAAAATCAAAATTTTTTTTTTATAATAAAAAAAAAGGAAAAAATAAAATAAAAATTATTATTTTCTTCTCATATTTTGTGTGGTTTTGATTTGATTATCTACTTGAAGGCAATTTGCCAAATAGCGTTTGTTAATATGTACGTATATGTATGCACCATATATGTATGTATTTTTGTTTTCTATTTATTCAAAAAGTCAATGAACCGCAATAAAGCATTCAAAAAAAAATTTTTTTTTCGGATAGTCACAGAATAAATGGCGCGAAGACATATTAGATAAAATTACAAATTTTATGTGTCTAAGTTTGTGTCCTGTTTACGTCTGCACATATACGAGTATCATGTGTCTTGAATACGATTACTTCACAAATATTTATGCATTATTTTTAGTTAACAATTAAAAAAATTGGCTACTTATTCCAAGGATATTATCGGAAAATATAATAATAATTTAAAATATTGATTTGAAGTATGCAAGTATGTAAGTACATATTTGTATATTTATTATATAATTATAATGTAGCCTTCATAGATTTGTTGTTATTTTCGTTCGTAAACATATAATATGGTTCCGTAGGTATACATAAATATATATACTCACAAATATATGCAATTATGCTGATAATGTGTGCAGTAGCAGCTGTTGATATTGTAACAAACACATACATAAGTATTATGGATATGTCAAAGGAATAATGAAAATTTTGTGGATCAGTATAGAATTAAATTTACTATATACTATATATCGATATGTATTATGTTTTAATAATATAAATTGGCAGACAAATATTTTTGTATTTTTTCGATATTTTGGATGATGTTAAGAAGAAAGTTCATTAAACTCATAAAATTCGATTTTATGTCTAAATGAAAAATCAAAATATTACATTCTACATACAATCATATGAATATGCATATGTGTGTACAATATAAATGTGTATATTCAGGAGGGAAGTACTTATTTTTTTTTTTATATAAAAACAGTTAAAATTAAAAAAAAAAATAACTTTGTGGAGAGAAAATTTTTTTTTTCAAGTTATTATCGACAACAACAATAATACAATAAAATAAAATAAACTATGTTAATAAATAAATAAAAAAATGAAATAAAAGGAAGTAATAAAAACATAAAATTATTTACATATTTTTTATCCTTTTCAAAGTTCAAAGTTGCAAAATGTATATTCGCTTTATATATATTTTTTTCGATATCATTATTATTTTGTATATTTTTTGTAGTTTAAAAGTCTAAGAAAAATTTTTTAGTTTTTATAGTTTTTATAGTTTTTATAGTTTTTATATTGTAATTATTTTATATAGCGATAAACTATATAGATTTTTAATTCAATAGCAAACATTATTACATACATACTCTCTATGGTCGTATATTTTCATTTTATCCATTCAATACTTACCGAAATATACATGCATACACAAAATTACCTCCTCCTGTTTGTATATTCGCACACGCATGAATGAAAATCAGAATATATGTACTAAAGGGTGTTCGATAATTGAAAAATAAATGGGGCTTAGCATGTTTTGACATTTCATCATGATTTGTCTTTTGCCTGAATTTTTTTGATTGAATTGCTATGATGTTAGTGTACAAAAAAATTACACTACAAATTACACCCATCAAAAATTTATTTTGTTTGTTCTGCTTTTACTATTCAAGAGAACGTAGCGCTTTCTCAAATGCTTTTCAACTTACTCTTCTGGGTGCCAGCTTCCTAATGTCGTTTCAGGACTTTCCTACTGCCGCGAGCTCTTCGTTTACAATTATACGTCTCTATGTTTTTCTGGGCTTTCCTCTGTATACATAGAAAAGGCTTTCTAAGCATATGTCCGATGCATCTCCATTTTCTTATTAGGAATTTCGTATTATTGACTTCACTTTACAGAGTCTCCACGTTTCACCCGTCGGGTTCGCCACCTTGTTAGGTCAGTAAATTTAAATAAGACGAGAACTTCTAATGAGTGCATTGTTCCACGAAATGGTATTTGCATTTGCCTTTAACTCTTTGGTTGTTTTTTTGTAGGAATATGTGCAGTCATTGATCTATACTGATGAATTTTAAACTATGAACCGCTTGGAATCCAATATTAGCTGTGTTATTGCCGATTTACGATCTCATCAGTATATACATATCAAAGTTTTATAAAAACCAAAACATAAACACCCTTTACATAATCGTTATACAAAAACTAACTTTATGAAAAATGAATTTTTATTTTTATCTTTCATTTTATTTTTTTTCAAATTTTTTTGTCTTATGAAAGAAAGTGAGTTGATGAGATTTAAAAAGCGATGATAATGATGATTAAGATGTTGATGACGATAATAAAGTCATAGACCTCTTTTTAGTACGTATCATATACTATATATTTGTGTAGAACTGTACTCCGCTATCATTGTGTATAATGCAGTGAATAAACAAATATGTTATGATATATTTTATTTGAATACGCGATGCGATGCGTATAATAGTGCAGTGACGACTTTTATCACATCATATGTATGTATGCCCGAGTACGTGTATGTATTTAGTGAAAACTTGTAGAGGATAGTAAGAAATTTTGTTTTCTTTGATTCAATCCGTGACATAAGTACTCGCGTGAATAGCCTACATTTTGTATAAAATATGAATGAATATAAGAAAATTTTTGAATTTGTTTTATTTCTTTTTTTTTTTTTTGTTATAATTGCATATGTGATATTTTGTTTACGTTTTCTTTTTTTTGTTTTTGTTTTGAACACACACGTGCATGTCTATAGACTTTAGTTGAAGGTGCATTGTACGTGTACATAATAAACATCATCATGCATGGTTCGTATGTTAAGATGATGAAGGTGTTCCAGTTCTGTTTTTTTTTTTTCATTTTGTTTTTGTATTTGTATTTTTTATTTATTTTTTTTTTACTTCTTTACATTTGAAGTAGTATATGCATAGTTGAAAAATTAAATAAACACACCTGTTGAAAAAATACAGAATATATAAAACTAATATACAAAAAATACAAAAAATAAAAGTGAGAAATTCCTTTTCCTATATAAAAATATTTTAAATATTTAATGCATATTAATATGTACATGACACATAAGTGAATACGTCATATACATACACAGAATGTATACAAATGATTATGTTTGTATGAGTGTACATTTATGCATGCATATATACACACGTATGTTGATAGAATACTTTGTTTTTTATTTGAGTTTTATTTAATTTTCGTATGCAATGTTATGTTCTATATCTACTGCATACTTTGTTTATTTTTTTTTTGTTTGTATAAATGATTTTATGAGTTTATAGTTCATACACATATGATAACTTCAACATTTTTCCTTCTCGTAGCAAGAAAAAAAAACAAAAACATAACAAAAAAGTAGTACTACTTCATTGTTATCCTTTTTCGATATCATATGCATATATAAAAATACGCATACACATATGCAACCCTTGAATGTGTAATAATTTAACTATTAAAATTATGGAAAGAAAAAGCAAAAAATAATACGGCAACAACAAAAGAAGACAAAAACAAATGGGGCTACTTTTTTGTTTAAGGTATTGCCATGTATTGCCTTGCCCATTCATATGAAAGAATAAAAATAAAAACAATAAAAGTCAGTCCTGCAAGGAAAATAAAAACAAAAACAACAAAATAATAAAAGTAAAGAGAATAACGTGAGGTAATTTAAAACTTTGTTAAAAATAGACAAAAGTTAGTTGATTTTTTTTTTGTTTTTTGGTATCTGGTACTTATTT
The DNA here is from genome assembly GCA_951394055.1 of Villa cingulata. Classification (NCBI taxonomy): domain Eukaryota; kingdom Metazoa; phylum Arthropoda; class Insecta; order Diptera; family Bombyliidae; genus Villa; species Villa cingulata. The sequence goes on from OX596025.1 coordinate 1,617,319, forward strand.
CCTGCAACAGCAGTACATTGTACCATATAAAACGATTACACATGCATGCATAGTGTATTGCATTATATAAGTAGTTCGTTATGTAGATGTTGCAAAAGTATTAGGTACGATATGAAAAAAATATATTTTTTTTTGCAAAACTGCATTCACTTGGTGCACAATAAAAAAAAAAAAATGAAAAATAAAATAAAAATTAAAACAGTTTTTTTTCATTTGATTCGTGCATGTCTTTTTTTCTTGAATTTTACATGTGTGCATATGTGTGTATATGTGTATGTGTTGTATATGTGTTCCTTGTTTTTGAATAATTTTCAACAAAAATGTACTCGTAGAGAGAACTGGTATACGTATAGAGAAAAGAAATGAATATTTTCATTATGCATGTGTATGTACATGTCTACACATCCTCGTACATACATATGTATATATATCCTGGCTAAAATGAAATGGAAAAAAATATTTTTAAAAAAAGTTAAAGTAGAAAAAAAAATTCCTGTTTTTTTTCGCTGGAAAATTTTACTTTTGTTTCTGTTTTTAATGACATAATAAAATGAGTGAATATTAATATATATAATACTGTCGAATAAACACCGGGAATTTGCAATTTAATAAGAAATCTGTGCTAGTGGATTTTAAACAAGAAATTTCTTCCATAAGTTAATAGTACTGTATTTGATTACTATGACATATATGAACGCGATCTGTTGACCAATTTGTTGAACACTACTGTTTGAATCAAACCAGCTCATTGGTGTAACATTATTTTCAGATTTAAAAATTATTAAAAAAAGAGTTCTCCGTAAAATTTTATGTTGCGAATGAAATTTTATATGCCAAATCTTTATAAAAATTTTAGAAAAGACTTGGAGTGAATGGATCGTATCGAAAATAAGGTATGCGAAATGGTATGAAGCATTCAAGAAGTGTCAAGAGTGAAAAGTCATTATGAGTTTTAGACTAACAAAACTAATAACGCTGACAGACCAAACACTTCAATCTAGATTAAGTAGTTAATCTAGATTAAATTGGCTGTATGTCATTATAATATCTAGATTATCTAGTTGTATAACTAGATTATCTTTATTCAATTCTGAAAACTGGATTTTCAGTTTTCTAATCTATTGTGTATTGAAAATAAATTCAAAATAACTAAAATATTTTTGATAACAAATTCAACACAATTCAAAATCAAGTAATTGGTATTTACCAAGAATATTATAACCACAAAATGACTGTATTGTTCTGCATAAATTCAACAACTGATCATCTCGTCGTATCAAAAATGGTCTAGATTTGCAGTCTTCAGATTCAGTTTTAAAAATCAAGATTAGAGATTAGTTTAATATAGATTAATTTAGGTTGTGTAAACAAACTACACTAGTTGAAAAATCCTGCTGCAATTTTGTAACATTAAAGTCGTACCAACGTTTTTAAATGAAAAATTCCCCGTATTTATTTGACAGTAGGCATATACATAAATATGTATACCATTATATTCATACATAATTTTTTGCATTAAATTTGTACTACCAATACACATAGGCATATTATACATATATGTACGTGTGTACAAAAAAATATAAGAGTAGCAAAAAAAACATTGTTTTTGGCTCCGTAACAAAAGAACAAAATGGAATAATAAAGTCACAGTATTACATATATTATAGTAGAGTAATAATTTGTACGTATATTTACATATAGATCTGCATGCATGTTCATACGTTAGTATTACATGAAAATATATGTTAATTTATATGTATGTATGTATGTAAATATATGTAATGGGTCAACTCAGTCAGTGACAGGACAATGAGTTTATACCGTATAATACTGACTTTTCGATGGAATGTATAATTAATGTTTAGCTCGGTTGTGGAATAATTTTTTTTCGTTGTCATCATAAGTATTTTTTTTTTGACGTTGCCTTTGCCATGTGTTATAGTAGTAGTACATTACTTTATTTGGACTGTTCATTATTGTTGTATGAATGTAATATGTACTTACCTACCTACATACATAGTATTGAAACTCATCTTATTGTATAAAGTATTCCAGCTAGTATATCCTTTTTTTTCAATGTAATTACATACTTGTATTTTTGCAATATTTTTTGTTTTTCATTTTTTTTTGGCTGTCGTACTCATAGTGAAAATGAGCTGAAATATTAATTACAGTTTGTCTATATATACTTACAAACATACATACTATGATATATAGATATGTGTGTATGATCAAAATGAAATACAAATATAAACATAATACAGCCAGTCATAAAATTTGTTGTGACGCGGAAGATCGATTTCGCTACCATCATATATGTATGTAATACAAAGGAATTTCATTTCCGTTGAATAGTATATAAGTGCATATGTATCTCATTGTATGTAAAATACGGATTATATGTATGTATTTATATATTTAAAAAAAATTTTTAATTAAATTTATTCATACATAAATTATTATTATTTTTGTTTTCGATATTTTTTAATTTTATAATATCACACAAATTTTTTTTTATCAGGTTGTGGCTGATTAAAAAAAATTTTGATTTTTTGTAAATGACGTTGACTTTATTATTATTTCGTTCCATAATCCATAGTCCTAATAAAGAAAAAAAAATTATTAGATTTTGTAAATTAATTTGGTATTTTACTAAAAACTGAAAGGACATAAATTATATGCAAACATGATAAAAAATCTGTGAGATTTAGTATCACTTATTCAATTTTCTTTTGAAACATTTTTTTTTTTAATCGGTTTAATTGATGTACTGTGATAAAAAATAATTCGGACTCTTATTTGTTTATATAAAATTGCTATCTTATTTTTTTGATCTTTCATTTAAAATTTTTTCATAACATAACATAAATAATTTTGTCCATTCACTAGATATATGGATTCAATTTGATGGTGGAGAAATTTCTTTTATAATTTTTTTCAAAAAAGTGTTATAATTCACAGTATGCTAAAGGATAATATTTCAGAATGTTTCACAAAATTTAAGTTTAAGGATGTGTAAAAAGGTTCCAATTCCAAAATATTCTAAAATATTCTGGGTTTTTTTTTCAAATCTTCTAAAGTTGTTGAGAATTTTTCAAAATATTCGATATAAGTTAATATTCTAAATTTTTAGTTTACAGCTTTTTCACTAAAAATGCCTTAAATAGAATTAAATTTTAAATTTAAACAATTAAACGATATCAGAAAAATCGAAATATGTGACAAATAAAACGATTAAAATTTAAAAGTATTTTCAGGATTGGATTAATTGAAGAGGTATTATAGGTACAAATGTATTGCAACAGTCTATTAAGTTAAGTATAAGATTTTTTGGATGGTATAAGTATTTTGAAGTGGAACGACAAATAATTTTTAATCACAGTATAGTGTACAATAAATACAAATGTAGGTAATATTTGTTTTAGAATTAAATTCTTTTATAGGTGGTACAGGTACCACATGAAAGTGAAGAAAAAATGAATGTATCCAGAGTATAAACAAAAATTAGAACATTGTTCATTATTTCATTATTAAACTTAAAAACCACATACAAATAATGAAAAGAATATTTTTTAAATGTTTTATTTATTTTTTTTCACTATCGATAAAAAACAAAATAGCATTTACGTAATGCATCAATGTGGATTACTATCTATAATAATTCATAAATTTTTTATTCAATCATTTTTATTATATTTTATTTATTTAATTTTTTTTTTTGTTTTTTGGCTGTTATCCAGAAATGATTTAACGTAGAATGTGAAAAAAATGAATAAAAAAAAAATAAAAAGCAAGTGATAATCTAATTATTATGGAATACGCAATTACTGCAATATAACCTGACATGAATTTTAAATGCGTATTTATTGTAATATATAAATTCAGTACAAAGATATTTTAGTACATGCTATGAAATTTTTTTTTTTTTTAATTTTTGTAGTAGTATCAGTAATTGTGTTGTTGTTGTGGTTGTTGTTGTAGTTGTTGTTATTGTTTTATATACCAATAAATAGAATGCATAATAATAATGCATGCAATGGTATTATTTTGTTATGTATAGAATAATTAGGTCAAATTTAGAACATTAACAATGTCTCATGTATGGAATAAATGAAAAGGAACACAAAACAAAAATACCTAAAAATATTGAAAAATAATAGAGATAAATAGAACTTAAATATGATGCATTTTACGTAATTATACTATATGTAAATACATATAAATATATGGGTTAATATTTTATTAATTGTTTCGTATTAGAGCAAAATAATAAATTTATTTCATTTTTTTCCCTTTTATACGATGATGCTATAACTGCATATATACATATATATATAATGTCTTCATTGTGTTGTGTGTGTATATATATACTATTGTATATGTAGGTAGCCATTTTATTACACATGTAATATGTTTATATGTAATTTCTTATTGTAAAATTCAACATCAAATTAACTCCATTATGTCAAGAAGACTTTTTTATACTTTTTTCATATTTCATGTCACATCATTATCACCATCATCATATCATCATCATCATCATCATCATAACATCGTCATTATTTTATTTTTTTTTTTTAAAATGGAAAATATGAAAAGAAAAAAACAATAACACGTGAAAATGAATTCTTCCTGATTTGTATGTATGCATTTAAGCGGTATGTATGCACATAAATTCATATGTATGTGTAAATATAGAACATAGAAATAAAAATAAAATGCGCTGGAACACATACATACATATGTATGTATATGCAAATCATGAGAAATGACATTTTAAATTAAGAGCATCATATGCGAATATATCCTCGCGCGTTAAATAGATAGTCATCATGAGTTAAATTTTGCAGTTGAGAATTTATTAAAGGATTCGCAGTTAAATACAATAATTTGCAGAAAATTATATAAAAGCGACAGCATAATGTCCTATTAGTTCTAATTAGACTTAACATAATTGTGTGCGCGGTTATATGTACATACATATATTTAGTATACAATGTTTCATAAATGTTCAGTTCGCATTGTATAGTAGTAAGTAGCCTATAAATGCTAATTTGTGTGCTTAAATGCTACATCCACTTCTACATTGAGTTTTAATCTTTTATTTCGTTAGTAGTTGCATCTGCATATAAATTATTTTTTTTTTGTCGGTGTGAAAGAATGATTCAAAATCTCATTGTTCGAAATTATAATACGTAAAACATACACTCGAATTTAATATTACGTACATGCACACTGTAACAAAAATTTATTATCATTCATGAGAAAATTATTACTTTAAAAGCTAATTGCCAATTTGTGCTGTTGAAATGCGATTATTCATTCATTATCGTTTTTACTTTGAATATTGGCAAACAATTAAATTGGTAGCGGTTTTAAATCTGTCGTTTAATTCAGATTATTGGTCATCTTTTTCCGGAAATGTAATTTTAAAAACTAAAAGTCAAAAGAAAACCGTTCAGTATGGCATATAAAAGTGTATTATGCATGGTAAAAAACTTCATAGGATGAGCGATCTTTTTTATTTTATCTTTTAAATAAAAATTTTTTACAGTGACAATATTATGTTTTGCAATACGCACTCAGCACCACTGTAGGTATTTCCATTTCGTTATACCGAAAATTTATCCTCGCTTTGTTTATTTATTATTTTCTAGCTGAATTTTTATCAGAATTTTTATTATTTTTTAGTCGGTCCTTTTTTTTTTTGTTTGATTTCATGTAGAAGTGCATGTGCGTGTGTGTGTGTTTTTTGTCATTTTTGTGTTAAAACAGGATATGAAAAATTCAAAATATATAAATCGGAAAATGCTGTCATTATTTCATGTGTATAGGCATAAACGAGTATGTACCACATTTTGAAAAATATGTGCAACTCTTTATACAAAAAAATATACACAAAACGTACATGTGTGTGCGCACTTATGAACATTTTCATGTATGTATGTGAAACGTATACATATTAAGTGACGAATGACTGACTACACTGCATGGATCTATCAAATTAAAAAAATCATTGTACCGCAATAAAAAGCCTCTGAGCATCATGTGAAATAATAAAAAAAATATTAACTAAACATAATTGTTGTAGAATGAGTAAAAGTAGAAAAAAAATTAAAAGAAAAAGTCTTTAACATCTTTTTTTTTCCGATTCACACATATTCTTCAGTTTATTCGCATATAGATATGCATTTATAGATATCTATTATAAGCATATTCACAAATGCATTCAAACACATTCAAATATACGTTTAAAACCGTATATAAACAGATATTGCTACATACGTATGCTCAGATATTTTTAGTTTTGGTGGTTTATTTCTGCAGCAATGGGTTCTTCTTGTTTTTTGAATTCAAAATAGGATCGAAAAAAAGTAGGAAAAATTCCTTGAATAACAGAGAAAAAAATAGTATGAAAATGTATAAAAGGATTTTGTTTTTCGTAAAACGAAATATAAAAAAAAAAAGATCTAAAACTTTTTGATGAATGGAATGTTAAATTGTCCCCATATGATGCAGTTGTACAGATGAACTTATTTTCTGAAGAAAATAACGAATCCGAAATAAAAAAAAAATAAAAAAAAATTTAAAAATGATATAGCAAATATCAAATAACAACATAAAAAAGAATACCATAGGTTAACCGTAAATAACTATTTAAAAAGTTTGATTTCAAGCAAAACTATAAAGATAGGAAATCTAAGAAGAATTAGTACATAATGTATAATGTACAGCAAGTATACAAGTGTATTAAATACTATATACATGCATATCTGATTCAAATAATAATCGAATAAAAAATCCACATATCCTTTCTTTTGATATTTTTTTCTTTTATTCGAATTGTATTTAAGAATTTTTTTTTTAAACTTTCATTGCATTTTATTCTTTTATATATTTTCTGAAAATTATCTACTATATATGAAAGGATGGAGAAAAAGTATCGGCCTCTGGATATCTCTTATATTCAATCAGATTCCCTAGTATTTGGATACATTTGTAGGTAACCCTCCGTGAATCAAATTGGGAAAACAAATTTGATTTTTGTTAATTTAATCTGCAAATTCATTATTCATTCTAACATTTTACTTCGAAATAGTAAAAATTCTTGTAGGTAAGCAAATTTTGTGATGTAATATCCTATACTGCATATGATTGATTGTTTATTCAATACTTTTCTGCCAGCAATTGATAAAATTAAAACAAGCAAGACCGAAACTGATCAACTGTTCAACAGAAAGGGCGTTGTATTTCCCATATCTTTGGTAACTCGTCAAAAATTAAGAGATCAGTTGATAGATAGATCTGAATGGAGAATATTTGAAATAAAATCGATTCAGCATATAAAACAAAATTGTTCTAACGTTACCATTTAACGGTTCTATACTTTTTTCCAATCCAAAATAGACTATAGATTGCATTAAATTGCATTAACATTTCAACAAAACATAGAATCCAAAACAAATTTTACTTACTAAAAATAATTAACGAAAATCAAATAATTATACATACTTATATAGTATGTACTAGTATCTCCTATAATGTTTTTTCATTTATTTTTTGTTTTGAAACTTTGCTTTCTTCTTATGTATGTGATTTTATTATTTTACCTCTAACATGTACTTAAATTTTTCCACATCCATAATTTATGACATGATACTCTATAATCGTATGTGTATTCACATACAAGTAGTGTACGATTACTAAAATTGTAGCATGTACCTGTGTTTAGAATTAATAATCAATTTAACATGAGACACGACAATTTTGGATAAGAGGTTAAAAATGAAAATAAAAGGAAAAACTCACATATTTACACAAATTCTATCCGCATGTAACTTGTAAAGTAGATAGAATAACAGAGAATTTTGTGTTTGTGTATATATAACGTACATACTACATAGACACAAGGTAAAATGTAAAATATAAGAAGCTTTAACTTTTTTTGTAAGCAAAAACACACACACACAGGCAAGGGTATATACAATAAATAAGTATAAAAGTAAACATAACATATAACAACCACATATGGCAAACTCTTGCATATGTACGTAAAACAACGTAACATTATAAGATATAATCTAAACATTGAGCAAATAGTCCTGAGGATAAGCTAAAATTTTCATGAAGAATATTGATGGGGGTGAGTGGGTGGAGAAGTGGTGTGTATGTTGAACTTACATATTATGTACATACTACGTCTGTTATTATCAGTTTGTTTTTTAAGCATATACGCATATATTCTTATATGTGTGTATATTATGTATACTTCATGTTTATACACATACATATTTATACACTTATAAATCGTGAAGGAAAAATGAATGGAAGACAGCTAGAATTTACTATCATAATGATAAAGGATAATGATGATGATCACAATCATGATGATGATGATGATGAAAAGTGGAAAAGGATTATACACCATTTTGTGTTAGAAACATTTTTTTTAAATATTCCTTTTGGATAGCTTTTGTCTTTTCATATACCATACATAGATGAGTATAGAATGTCTATACTATACAGAATTTAAAAACTCATTAAATAATAGATCACGTTTTTCGTATTTTTTGTTAAATTGAAAATTTATATTCATACGATATTTAGGTATTAAGTATAAGTTATTCAGTATAGGTAAAAGTATATATGATGGTAAATTAAATACTAGAGGTACTTACGCACATACAAATATCACATAATATGAAAGTTAACTCTCAAGGACACCTGTTCTTTCTTTATTGCATAAGAACATTCAAATATATACGTGTGTAATATACAAATTCATAGATTTACAAGAATATTCACATAAACTATAATGCGTTGTATTATAAGATGCTTGCATAATTTGTCTTTTATTTTATTAAAAAAGAACAAAAAAAAAAAATAGAAGAAAAATATTCTAAAAACACATGTACGTATAGTTTAATCTTTTTGTATAATAATGTTCTATTTTCATATATGTATTATGTTTGTAAGCAAATGCTGTATATATGTATTTATGTGTGCCTGTGTGTATATATGTACTTATAATACAATTTAAATATATTCATTCACATTTAATCCATCAATCATTTTCATAAAAAATATCAATCCCTAATTTAAGAGATAACATATGGACAAAATTACATACCATCTTCCACCATATTACACTCATATACACTCGTAACACGAATACAATTTAGGTATAAGTATAAAGTAAAATGGTAAAATTAAAATCTACAATCATAACAATAAAAAACTTATATATTCGTACATACTATATATATACATGTACCATATTTTTGATAATATGTAATATATGTATTTCGAAATAGAAATATTTAACTACGAAATTTTTTTAGTTATTGATCAATAAACCGATATGGGGAAAGACAAATGTTTTCTTGTTCTTTTATTTTGCAAATATTTTATTGAGAAAATGTGAATGTGAAAAAATTTTCAACAGAACAAAAAGAAAAAAAGAAAACAGATGAAATAATAATAATAATAATAATAATAATAGTAATAACAATAAAAATTGAAGAATCGAAAAGGAAAGCTATAGAATTTTGTTGTTGTTGTTATTGTGACAATATAATTCTAAAAAGGAAATTTTTGTAATTTAAACGTGAAAAATTTTCTTATAGGTACATATGTAATATACAAGAATATATACTATAGAATAAGAATAGAATTTATTTGTAAATTAAAAAATCAAAAATAACAAAACAAAAACACCAAAGAAAAATTTTTATCGAAGACCCTTTCATTCCGTTCGAATGGATCTAAAATTTAAGGAAAACATATTTCCTTGTGTTTTTATTATTTTTATTTTTTTAAGGATAATTTTTCTATGTTTTGTTTATGTATAAGATAAATTATTTAAGATGAATAAATACGATATTGGGCTCTATTCTTTAATTTTTCTGTTAACTAACAGATCTGTTACCGCATACAAAATTTTGACAACTTATTAGAAATCTGTTAACTGAAAAAATTCGTATTCTGGCCGAAAAGTTAACAGAAAAATCTGTTAAAAATCTTTTAAAATTCTGTTAACTAACAGCGAACATTTTAGAGTCTTTTAAGTTAAAGAATTTAGTTAAAAATCTTTTAAAAATATATTTGCGGTTATTTGTAGTGTTTGTTTACAAAAAAAGTGAAGTATATAAATCAAAGTATAGAATCATAAGTGAAAAGTAAAATAAAATAGTTTAAAAATTGAAATTATAAATAAATAATATAATTAATTAATTAATTAGTTGATGTTGCAAATTCGTTTTTAAATAAAATAAATAAATACAGAAAAAAAGTACGTAAATAAAATTATGGATACATACATACGAGTATGTACGAGAATTTATATTTTTTTAAAATTTAAATCGCTTTAAAAAAATAAATTTGTAAAAAATCCTCACTTTTATATAACTTTATTTATATACATTACATACATATTTATATACATACTAGCTGTACCCTGCGCGCGTTGCTACGCTACGTTGCTGCGCTAATAAAAAATTCGTTTTTCTATACCCATACATTAATCTTAATCTTACGAATGTTAATAAGTTTACGACGTGAAATGAATCTCCTTATTGTCTGTTCAATGTGAGCCTGACATGAATTTCACAATTTACATAAATTCTTATGTCACCCACAACTCGAAACGTCATCATTCGTTCGCTGTAATATACACTTTGACACTTGCAAGGCTAACTAAAATAAAAATGAAAAAATTTGACACTTTGATAAATGTACAAAGTTTATATTATATATTTGATTTTTTTCACACAGTTGTCAAACTCAAGCTAATAAGTTAATACCACTACTAACTTGTATTACGACTGGTAGTAAAATCAAGACTAATACACATGTGAACATACAATTAAGACTAAGTTCAGCTAATATTTGTTCTGTAGCACCTATAACCCCAACTCTGATTTAAAAAAAAATTTTTCAAAAACCTTCCCTGGGATATAACTAATAATTTCTCAAATTTTCAAGGCGATTGGATGTATGGTTTTTGATTCTATAAAGGAAGAAGATACATACTTTATATATAAATAAAAATTCAAAATGTAATCAAACAGCTGTCAAATTAAAAATTAACTGATTTCGGATTCAATTTGACAGCTCCTTAAAGATTTCGGAATTCCGTTACGGCCAGAATACGAATTTTAAAAAGTCTGTTAAAAAGTCAATCTGTTAAATACTTAACAGAAAATTCTGTTAGTTAACAGAATGGTTACAAAATAGAGCCCATTATTCTGAAAATTATTTGAATGAGATTAATGATAATTTTCTAATTCAATATGTGTTTGTGTGTTTAAATAAGTATATTATTTAAGGCCAATTTAGTCGTTTACAGTATTCATGATTTACGTTGGGTACAATTTTTTATGTATTTATTTTCTGTTTAGGATACTGATATACAGTACTTTAAATGATATTTAATATTGATTTCTTATCGGTTTAATCAAAATTATACTCATAGTAGCCGAAATTAATCTGGTTCATCACATTTATCACAAAGTAACACTTTATATTTTTAACTAATAACATTCAATATTAAATTTTTACAATTTGTATAAAATCAGGAAAATTTACATTCTTTTTGTAATTGTATAGAAAACTTTCCTACTATTTCTGATATTTTAACGCGGTAATACTTATAATTTTGTAGGTATTCAGGAAATATATAATTTTAGCGTTGTGCCCAAATGTATCCCAGTATTCCAGATTCCAGACCATTACAATATCATCTCCGAAATTACAAATCAATCGTAACGTCTAATTCATTCTCCAAATAACACCAATAATTTAAAAACCCGTCTAGTTCATCCAAATTTAATTTCCATTCATCGTTGAATAAAACTTCTCCTAATTCATGGCAAACTTACGTATGGCTAATTGTGGAGGTTGTATATATGATTTCAATATTTTAAAAAACTTCAATGATTAATGGATGATCAGTCCTAGCTAACAGTACACATACACAATGTCATATGTTCTAGCGCTGTGAATTTTATTACATAGGTATACGACGTAGTAAAACTTTCTCTTCTTGGTTTTTTGTTTTTAAATTTGATAATTTAATAAGCAAGAAATCAACAAAATACTTCTTCAGATTAATCAAAACTTAAACTACTTTTGATAGTTGAATAAACAATTTTAATTTGAGTTTTCGAAAACCAATTTGACATTCATTATAATGCCATCAAGAGTGCATTTTCTCATTAATTCTATCATTGACTTACAAATTTCCATTAAATGTCGCAAACTACACTTTACTTTGACATGTCAATGATTGCAATTATATTTTTCATGTAATCCAACGCGAAAAACACAAATTAAAAAAAAACTCAATGAAAAACTAACAAATATGTTAAAAATTGTTCATCAACACACCGTACTCTACCAAATCGAAAAGTTTTGTACTGAAATAATTTATTTAAATAATGTTATTTTGTTTCAAAATTCGTTTATACCGCATTCCTGTGTGCTATTTTTGTCATACACATCCTGTTCGTTCATTCGTTAGTTCGTTTCTATGTATAAATCATTATACTAAAGATGCATATTTCTTCCAAATTATCACTTTTTATATTTTATCAAATCACATATTAAAAGTTAATAATATCAATGTATTATTTAATGAAAATTTTGTTGTTGTTGTTCGTTCAGAAATTCGTATTTTCTCATACACATATATGTATAATGTATAATGTATCTCATATAGATATCACATCCTGATGCGTTAATATAGAAAAAACTTGTTTAAACGTGAATTAATACAATACTTCCGTATTTTGTACATTTTTTATTTAAATTTTCATTTTTTTTTTTTATTTGATGTGTTTGCTTTTTTTTTTGAAAACTTTATAATCCTTTTAAAAATTTTGACCGCAAAAGTAATTATAAAAATAAAACAATTTATGGTAATTAATATAATTTTAAAGTACTGCATTCATCCTACATGCACATTTGTACGTAGGAATATAGATAATATATGCATATACATATTTACATGAATGTTTACCTATGTAAATATGTGCATATGTATTTATCTACCCACGTAGGTGGATATTGTATATAACAATAATTGATATGCATTATAACGTATCTGATACATGTAATATTTATGGGTGGATATATAGCAATTAATATTCATATATGTAGGAGATATATGAATGGAAACCTACGTACAAGGTACGTACAAGGATATACTTGTATACGAACGAATACATACATACGTATAATCGATACATATTACACATTATATGTAAAATTGCAGTATAAAATGTCGCAAAAATTGAATATAAGCCATATGTATGCGCTTATAAAATACGCTTATCTATTTACGTACTTCATGCATACAGATATGTATACATACTTTAACATACTATATGCACCACAAAAATATACATACTTACTACAATATTTTCTGTATAGCTAACTGTATACCTACAATATACACAACAAATGAATTCAGATTGCATTTATGCTCATTGAAGCTTAAAATAAGGCATTTATAAAGGGTCACTTTGCTTACATTTCTTATTAAAATGTAGAATTTTGTTTTCGGGGCATGAAACAAAAACAATTAATTAACTAAAATACAATAATAAAAAGACAATAAAAAAAATTTCAGTGCATTGACTGCAGATTTAGAGGAATGTGATATACATATTATGTGAACTTTTGTTGAACGAAAGAGAAGTCTATAGAAAACAAGGAAATTGTCCTTTGAAAAAATGCTTAAAATTGTTGGAGAAAATGCCTATACATAATTGCAGTATAATTTCTACAATAAATTTTCATTATGTCCTTACTATACATATATTAAATAAAATAAATAAAATAAAATCCATAAATATAATATGTTCATGTTCGTGTATATGTAGAATATGTAGATAAATACTGTGTTTTTAAAATAATTTTTTTTCCAAAAATTTCGTTCCAAATTAAATTTCCAAAAAGTATGGTAATGGAAATATTTTCGTATGCCAAAAAATATCTGTTTTTTTTTCGAAAGGAAAATCTGCATTGAAAACGTTATGTATGTATAACATTTCAAAAAGCTCAAAAATAGATTCCATTCCATATTTACATGTATGTATGTATGTATGTATGTACGAGTGTTTTATAATGAAGATCTGCACAATAATACACAACATACTTATCTATACAGACGGTATCATAAAATCGTTATCATTATTGTTATGTATTACTTTTATTGTAATTTTCTCCTATTTTCAAAATGGTCTTTATGTTTTCTTTCATTTCAATGTAAAATCTAAAATACATTCGTACAATACTACACGAAGGATGATACGATACGACAGTCGACAAACGAAATACGACAGTAGAGTAGATTTAGATGTGATATAAAATCAACGAACTATACATATATAAATATTTAAATAGTTTTATCAAGTTTTATCAATGTAAATTGTCTATATGTATATGTATATGTATTATATCCAGATACCTACATCACATAATATAAATATCTTATCTCTGTGTCTCTTGAGTAAGCATAAAGCACGTGCGTTTTTCAACAATGTTATTTCATTCACGAGATATTTTTACAAATATGCAATAAAATTGGTGCTATATATACATACAATTCTGCATACATGCACATTTAAATTATGTGTAGATATATCCTATCCTATACACTAAAATAGAATGTGTGTAAATATGGTGACGTAGAATGAGTGAAAAAATCCAATTGAAAATAGACATAATAAAGAAAAAAAAAAATAATAAAAATCGAGGAATAGGTTAAAGCTCTAACAATTACTTTTGGGTTTTTTTATTCTTCATATTCTTCATATTTATGTGCAAACATATAAATGTATTAATGAGTATGTGTGTGTTCCATTTGTATATGTAGTGGACAAATTTAATATATTTAGTACACACATACATAAGTAGTATGCATTTGACTTTTGTATGTTTTGTTGGGCTTTGTTGTTATATAATTATATTTATTCTTATACATATTTTTGGTATATATTTCACATACATTTCGCATGTAGATATGTACTTACATAAATATATGTATCGCAACAGAAGAACACATACAGAATACAGCACGTTATATTTATGCATACGTGTTTTGGAAGTTGAAAGGCATTTTTGCGCATGAATTGAATGCAATGCAATATTATGCAATATACACACAATGACAAAATGCTTTTGCCATAATAATCTGCCAAATAAAATAGAACAAAAAGCCAAAAAACTGCATATATGTACATTCGCATATCACATTTGCAATTTGCAATATGAATAACTGGAATAACCCATAGAGGCAGCAAATCTATTTAAATGGGTTACATATTATCTGCATATATATATGTATATATGCACATGTACAAAATTCTTTGAATGCATATTGTACCACATATACATGGATAAATTTATGCCATATCATTTATGTATTGGTTGATGACGCTATAAGAACGCATATCTACATATATGTATATGGAGATTTGATGACGAGATTTTCCTTTCGTGTTACATGTACACATTTTGTTTGATCCTTTCAAATATAGGTAAATGTATACTCAATTCGTCGTATTCGTATATGGTAAAAGATACACTATGCCATCCATAAAAATGCTTGAATGTAAAATTATTGTTTAAATTTTCACTGTATTTGACCGCATATATTGGCATTTGATCTATGGGAATTTTAGTTTTGCATTTCCATATTCATACATTATATCTCACATGCATAATGAATGAGATCGAAAATTTAACAAAAAATAAAAAAATACCTAGAAGAGAAGAAAAAAACAAATAATTAAAAACTTGTTGGTATAGTATTTGATAACTAGCTATAATATGGTGATAATAAATACCCGTCGTATGTATATGTATAGTAAATGGATAGAAAGAAGGTGAATGAAAATTTTCGTTATGATATTCAAACATCTAAATAGCGAACTTTAAATTAAATGAAATGTATACAAAACATACGAGTATATAATGTAAATTATATTAAACTTTTCGTATGCGTATTTACACATACATTTCTACATATTTTAATTTTTATACGGACGTACAGTATATAATACCTGGCAGGAATATGTGAATATATTATTTTTAGATAAATGCAAGCAGTTTTATTTATGTATGGTTTTCAAAATGGAAAATTATGTTGATGTGAAGTAGAGTGAAGAAATAAAGATTTTTTTTTTATAATGTACACATACATACATACAGGTATACTTTGAATAATCTCCAGTGAATGAAAAATTTTGTGGTTTTATTGTATATGCATATGCGCATATACTTGTGTAAATTTGTACGTGAATAGTAGAAGGTAGAAGGATATAATGCGTTTCAGATTTGTTTCTTTTATTTATTTCTTTTTTCTTTTTCTGTGTTTCAAAATGAAATTGCATCCGATATCCAACAAAATACTGTATAGAATAAAAAAAAAAAATAAAATAAACAGAATGTTTTGAATGTGAGCTGATGAATGTTATGCGTATAAAGTGTAGCTACATACCTACATATATTAAGGCTTTGTATATTAAAACGTACATACATTTATGTTTATACAACACGACATATATGTACTATATTTATACTAAAATGTTTTGAGGAAATATTTATGTTAGATTAAATACGTTAAAGAGGATGAAGAAAATGTGTTTTTATAGCATTTAAGGATAATTGAAAGGAATACAATTTAAAAGATTTTTTGATAAAAGGATAAATATTATTAAAACACATCTGAAATACAATGAAAATGAAAATAATAAAACCAAAACTGAAACTAGAGAAAATGAATTTTTTTCGAAAATTAAATTGGAAATGAATTTTTGGGTATTTTTAGTATTTTATATGTAACCCATAGTCAGAAGATTGCTTTTTCAGCATAAAATTGAACTGCAAAAAATTGTTGATGATTTGCTTCAACGAAAAATAATTAGAGAAAGCAGTTCCATGCATCACCTATTGTACTTCTTCGTAAAAAAACAGGCGATTTCCGTCTCTGCATGGATTACAGGGAATTAAACCGCATAACTTTAAGGGATAACTACATTTTACCACTCATAGAAGGTCACCTTGATCAATTACGTAACAAAAAGTACTTTTCGGTTCTTGACCTTCGTGATGGTTTCTATCATGTTAAAGTGGATCCTGATTCAGTGAAATATACCTCCATCGTCACACCGATGGGGCAGTATGAATTCATACGCATGCCATTTGGGCTCAAGAATGCCCCATCCGTGTTTCAGCGTTTTATAAACTATCTGTTTCAACCATTAATCAAACAAGGTAAATTATTATCTTATATAGATGATTTAATGATTGCAAGTTGTATCATTGAAGAGCACTTGAATATTTTAAAAGATGTTATGTCTATAGTATATACACATGGCCTTCAACTGAGATACGATAAGTGTCGATTTTTTCTCACGAGTATAACTTACCTAGGTTACGAAATTAGTTTTAATGGTATTCGTCCTGATAAAAGTGGTCTGGAATCAGTAGAAAAATTCCCTTATCCTAAAAACGATAAAGAGGTACATTCTTACCCTGGTTTATGTTCATATTTTAGGAAATTCATAAAGAATTTCGCGATAATAGCAAAGCCTTTATATAGTTTATTGAGAAAAAATGCCAAATTTAAATTTGGGGAAGAAGAATTAGAGTCATTAAATCAAATTTTGAATGTTTAAAAAAGAATTTGCAAAAGAATCCAGTACTTAGTATTTATAATCTGAAAGCGGAAACACAGTTACATTGTGACGCTAGTTCATCGGATTTGGTGCAGTTCTTTTACAGCGTCAAGAATATAAGCATTTCCATCCAGTCTTTTTCTTTTCCAAGAGTGCTGCAGATGCAGAATCTAGATACCATAGTTATGAGCTAGAAACACTAGCTATAATTTATGCTTTAAGTCGATTTTGAATTTATTTAATTGGTATAAACTTTAAAATAGTCACCGACTGTCAAGCACTAGCACAAACATTGAAGAAAAATATTATTAATCAATGTATATCACGTTGGGCGAAAAGAAAGATTGAAAAAGAAGAAAGTCAGTGGTACGAAATGATTAATGGGGTGGTGTATAGAAAACTTGGTACTGAAGTATTGTTTTATGTTCCACAACAAATGGAACTAAACGTGATTCAAACTCAGTCTATGAATCACTTTGCCATGCAGGAGTAGAAAAATGTCATGATTTTCTTAAAAAAGCATACTGGTTTCCTAATATGAAGGACAAAATAAAAGATTACATTTCAACGAAGTAAGAAAAAGTATGTGTTTTTAATAATTGATAGCTTTACAAAGTTTATCAAACTATACCCTGTAAGAATTACAAAAACAAAAGAAGTAATTCAATGCCTAAAAAATTATTTTAATTATTGTTCACGTCCAAGTAAGATAATCTCCGACAGGGGAACGAGATTTACGTCAGATGAGTTCGCTACATTCTGTAAGCAAGAAAGTGTTAAACACATTAAGATTGCTACTTCTTCTCCTCAGTTTAATGGACAAGTTGAGAGAGTGAACAGAGTATTAATACCAATGCTGTCAAAAGAAGCAGATCCTGAAATGGGAGACTGGCAAGATATTTACCTAAGATAGAATATGCAATGAATAATGTTGCACACATACAGTTGTCCATAGCAAAAACGTGTAAAGAGAAAATGTATGTATAATTACTGTAAAGTTGTGTTAATGAATAAAATTATTGTTTTAAATGAAAAAAAGGAAAGTAAAATTAATATAATGTGCATTATTTTTCAAGATGTAGTTTAAAAAAACTATTTATTAATAGTTAGAAGATATGTTAAAGTTAATCGTGGGCGATTAACATGTCAGGGTGGCCGAATGTTGTAGGGTTGTAGTCATTTTGTAAATTGATAAAATAAAATATTTAGAAAAATATGAATCACCCTGTAATATTAGTTCTGACGAAAATGTATTATTTATTTGAATTAATGACTCACCTTGCATTATTAGTTTGAACAAAAAATGTATTTTTCACTTAATTTTTACCTACTATTGAATTTTAAGTACATAATGTTATTTTACATAAAGTTAACAGTTAGGTAATTTCTATTTTTATCATATTGGGTGAAAAGTGTAAAAATTAGAGTAGTTAATTTAGTCGATAGGTCGACCATGTAATTAAAAAGTTGTTTCTTTTAAAATTAGAAAATTTAAGTATTGTAAAGTGAGAAATATAATAAAAAGAGTGCTCTAATAGAAAAATTTTGTGTTTTTATTAAAATTAATAAATATATATACAGTGTAGTGCCTACATCTTATTCTTTAATTTTTTTCTTATAAATGGTCTACGATAGTTCAAATTACATATATGTAAATAGGAAATACGAAGATTATCTCGTTTTTAAAAGATACGACAAATACTTAAATGTCGGTGGCATGAATACCCGTAAATATTTTGTTACAAAAAGAAGTAATATAGAAAATGTTAGCTTTTATGAAAAATGTTTGTAAAGTAGGCGTTATTTTCAATGTTCAAGATCAAGAGTGAATATTCATATATTGTTTAATGTTTATTCACATTTTTTTTTCTATTTTTAAAGAAAGCATATCGAAAGTTAATATGTGTACCTCTTTACTGTAAAAATGAAATTTTACAGGAGAAGAAATAAATTGAATTACATATTAAGCTGAAAGTATTATCAGAAATTTATAGTTTTCAGGAATTACCTTTAATAAATATGAAGTTATAAATATTATTTAAAAACTGAATATCCAGTGATTAAGGGCCAAATTCACCAACCACTCTTAGATCTCTCATAAATTTATGAGTATAACAAAACTGCAAAATATTTTGCTATTCACCAAGCACTCTTAACCTAGCTAAAAATGTATATGGCAATACTATTTTCATTTTTTCGAAAAATTTTCGAAATGTCAAACTAATAAAAGAAAGAAAGAAAACATTAATTTTCACATCATATTTTGAATTTGAAGTATCAAAGTTTTTCAAGTTTTTTATAATAATTATAAAAATATAATAATTTATTTATTATAATTTTTTATAATAATTTATTTTGTTTTTAAATAATTATAAAATAAAATAGAATTTCTATATTTCATCTTTTCCTAAACTAGCGATAGCTCTAGACACTCTAGATATTATGCGACATATAGTCGGTTGAGATACTCCAAATAGATCTGCTGTCACTGATTGAAAGCTGGCAGTCGCATAGTATCTTAATGTAATGAGCAATTGAATTTGTGGACAAATTGGATTATTTCTGTGACCCTCAATTTGAATATCAATTTTTATTCTGTTCAAAAGCTCACTGAACATAAATTTTGGAAGTCTAAAACGGCGTTCAAATTCGTCATCGTCGCACAAATTGTAATAATCAATTTTAGTTTTGACTTTTTTTTCTTTGATTCGAGTACCTAGCAGTTCGAAAAATTCATTTTCAGATTCAGAAGTCTCATCTGAAGATGAGCTGCTAGTATCAAATAAGTCCAAGTACTTGAAATTCATTATTTATTAAAATGTTTTCTATTATCAACAGAGTTCAATAAAAGTAATAATTTTATCTAATTTTTTTATTCAATTTCTTTTCACTAAAACATTTACGAAAAAGTTCAGAAATACTATTTAACAGAACACTTATGAGTACCACCAACCACTCATAAGTTCTTATGAGCACTCTTAAGAACGTTCGGTGAATTAGATTATGACTGTCATAAGTTGTGAGTGGTTGGTGAATACGGCCCTAAGTATTTTTCAATTTTAAACCATAAAATGTTAAAAATAGAATTTTGTAAAAATTGCAGTTACGAGGTATCACATATCAACCATCGATGTCGATATGTAGATCTATGAGCGTCGTTCACAAAACATTTAGTAGTCAAAACTTTTTTATTGTTTGCAGTCATCTTAAATTAATAAAATTTTTTTTAAAAATATATTTCGTAAACATTAAATTTTAATATTAGTTAAAAATGTTACCAAACTAAATATTTCAATATAAAATGTACATAATATGTCTCTTTTAGTATTTATCAAATCGAATGGATTATATAGTTACTCAACTATTTATCAAATATATTTATTATAAAATTTTCAAAATAAATTTTATAATATTGTTAATACAAAAAATTTTTATACATACGTAGGTACATACAGTAAATTTATATATTCACATATACTACACATGAGAGATAAATTTAAATACAAAATTTTATGCAATTTTTTCAATTTCCTTCGACAATGAATATCTACATTCATATGTAAATGTATATGCATTATGTATAGTGCGGTATCAAAGACTTTATACAGTAGTACTAAGTATGTATGCTTATTTACACATTTAGTTACGTTATATTGTGCCATTGTAGATAAATTTTCAAAATCTGATTTGAATATTTCATTCATGATATTTATTCAAAAATTTTTAACAAAACTTTTCGACAATTTCAAATAAATTTTCATACAAATTGCATTTTTTATATACCGTGAATACTTCTAGCTAGGAATATACACATTCTATAAAAATGCATAAATACATATTATTTATATATTTATTTATTGTTCATACAAACATAAATTATAAATATAACACAAATATAGTATTTATATTATTATAATATGGATAAAGGATGATAAAGGACTGTCTTTAATTTGTTAACAATATTTAAACTCTATACACACTCTACATAGGTATTCACGCATATAGTCATCATATTAACAAATATTTCAGCTATTTTATTTTAAATAAATTGATTTCATATAAAATTTGTACATACAAGTATCTATATGTATCTATAAATGAATAAGTATATTATATGCTATATTCAATTATGTAAATAAAATAAAATTAAATTTAATTATATTAAAATGTAAGTATATATCGTCGTATGTATGATATTTACGTCTATAATTTATACAAGGATTAATGTTATTATATTATTATTTTAACAATAAATTCATTTATAAATTTTATAGCTATTACCACTATTATTATAATAATTTTTATTATTATTTTATTATTCAAGTTAAATAGTGAAATATTACGCGTAGTCTGGTATTTCATATTTTATTATTTTCGCATAATTTTCATTTTATTTTTTTGATAGTTTTTATTTTCCTGATTCATTTTCACCATATACAAAACATGCACATACCCGTATACTATACATATAGTATATTTTCGTTTATTATTAAGTACATATTAAATTTGAAATGGCATTATGTTATTTTCACTAATCAACATCATATGTACATCTACAAATATATATTATATAAGTACAAGTATATACAATCTAAATACATGTAAATGTTGTATACATAAATACATATAGCTATTAGTACATATTTGTATCCATAATGTGAAATATTTCGTGTTATAATTATGTATGATAATAAAGTGATCTATTTATTATCTATTTGTCATTTTTTATATGCAATAAATATGTACATATAATTTGAATAATTGTTATTATGTCTAGAATATGAATGAATTCTTTTTTTTTTTGATTTCATATTTGTATAGAGATATAGACGATAGATACATATGATTATAGTATGAACGTATATGCCATACATGAAAAATAAATATGTAAATATTATGTTATTTAAAATGAAACCAGTGAAGTGAATATTTAATATAAAAAGTTTTCGTTTATAATTTGTTTACAGATATTTTGAAAAAATATTAAAATAATAACTGAATAAAAAAGAAGAAGAAGAAGAAGATCAAAAAATAAAATACATACACAGGCATGAAAAAATTATCCGACAAGAGTAATTTTTTATGAATAAAATACGTAATTTGTACTGAAAGTTATATATATTTTTTTTGTTATATACACCATATTTTTTAGCAATTCATCACAGACAAAAATTGAAAACGTAAATAGAAATTCTTTCACAAAACCCCCGACTTGAATCTAATCAAATATTTTTGGACATTTTTAGAAAAAGAAAATTGAAAAAAATCTCACCATATGTCAGCTGCTAAATTAAAAAAAAATAGAGTTTCTACAAGATTTTGTCAATAAATGTTGCTATAAAAATTATTAAAATTAACTTTTTCATAAATTTCATTGAATTCATTTTTGAATAATAGGAATTAAAAATATTTCATCTAGTTTTTGTTGTATTCTACTCGTATACGAATTGAACAAAATATTTTTGAACAAAATTTTAATTTTTTTTTCTTCATAATTTACGTTTTAGGGCACTTTATTTCGAAAAATTATGTTTATTGCATAATTTTTTCACCGCACTGTATAAATAATAATATACATGCATGTACTATATATTCATCCATGTACATATAAATATAAATCAACGATACATTAAACTATGCGATCCTACAAATTTTTTAACATGAAAATTTCTACTGGAAATTATGTTTGTTTACATGCATATACATATAATGTATACGTACGTATATATATCTGGATTTATTTACATAAATGTGTATACGTACGTATGTATATGTATTTAACATTCAGTCATTGCCATTATATTTGTATTATTAAAAGAAAATTGATATCAAAGAAAAATGAATTGTAATTTTTCTTTTTCAAATCTAAATATTTTATTTATTATTTTCTCGTATACAAATAAAGTCGTTAATATATACATACATATATGTACATGCATAAATATTTATTTATTATGCATGCACGACTATATAGTCGTATGTTATAAGTTTTTGTTTTTTTTTTAAATACAACAAAACACAGTTAAGAATTTTTTGGCAAAACAATTTTAGATTGTTAGTCTCATTTCGTGACTGCAATTTGTATTTATAACTAAAATTTGTCTGTAAATACATACATATTGTACGTATTCATTATAGCTATATATCTTATATAATATATATATATATATGTATATATCTTTCGTAGTAGTAGTACTATTATTATTATTATTATGATTATTTTTATTATTATTAGTTTATACACAATTCTGAACACTATACATTTTGTGTACATATGTACATAAAGATGTGTTCCCAAACAAATTTTGTACTAATATGTGAGTAGTAGTGTAGTAGTTAGCTAAATTTTACATACATACATAAGTATACAAAAATATATATTCACATTTTTCTCTAGATAACAATAAAATAATAATAAAAAATATGTATATGTATGTACGTTCATTATGTTTCTTTTTATCCTGTACGTACGTATAGTAAGTATTTACATATAAGTACATTTGTGAATGCATTTTTATTACATTTGGTGGATTTTAATTTTATTTCTATTTTTTTTTTAGTTTTTTTTCATTTTTATTCATTTTTTTTTTTGCATTTTATTTCGACATTGTGCCAAACAAAAAACAATTTTTTTTTGACTGCATGCAAATTATATTATAAATTGTATACAACAAAATATACAAATAAGTATTCGTACATATGTATATAGTTCATTCATTCATATAAAATGTACGTACGTACATATATACGAATATACATAGACAAACTTGTCTAATACACATACAAATATAATATTTATTTAAATATCCAAATAAATGTATTCTTTTTTTTTAAATATATGTATTGAAGTTAAGTGTATTTATACGTTTCCTCTATTCACTAGGCAAAAATAAAAATCACAAAAAACGAAAAAACGAAAAAAAGAAATAAAAAAAAATATGAAGTAATAAATAAGCGAATAAATAAAAATAGAAAAAAAATTGTTTTGGGAATTTTTTTGTATTCTCATACTTCTTATTTACATAGTACATACATATATGTTTATGTATGACACGTAAATACAGTCCCGGATACTAAAAGATAAAAGTTTTAATGTGTAATTAGTTTTTATTCATATTTTTCTGTACTAATGTATTAGTCTAGGTGTAATTACTCGTATTTCTTTTTTTTTTTTAAAAAAAAACTTGTTGGCTATAATAGTTAAATTGATTTGATTAAAACAAAAAATAATTCAGGGAGGATTTTCAATAAATTAGTTCCCCATAAAAAGAATGGATGGATGAATATATATTTTGCCGGCCGCATATACTTTCATCCGAGACTGTCAATGTATAGTATAGATACAGTTTTTTTTCAGTACAATTTGGTTTTAATAAAACAGTTTTTTTTTTTTTTTTTTTTTGCAATTTTTTAAATACGTCGCACAGACATACACATACATTTATAATGATTATAATGTACAAAAATTATGCATATGTATATGTATGCATATCAATATTTGTAGGTATTTTTCGTTTCGAAATATTAACAAAAATGCTGAACGATTAATTTCCAATTAATGTTGACAAAAAAAAGCAAAAATAAAAACCAAAAAGGATTAAAAAGGATAACGTCAACGCACAAAATAAAAACATCAAAAAGATTATAATAAAAAAGAGATAAATTTTGATGTGTGTAAAATTTTTTTGGTAATGCGATTTATTTTTCTGGTTTCATTTTACAAAAACAAAAGAAAAAAGTACGACGAAAATAAAAATAAAAAAATTAACAAAACAAAAGAGAGACAAAAAAAAATTATAAATAATGAGATATGATTTAATTTTTATTATAATTTCATTTAAGAGTACATCATGCACACATTTTTCAGTAATTTTTAAAATATGTATTTTTTTTTCGTCTGAATATAGGGTACACTACTTGTTATTTATACATATTTCTGTCTGTATTACTTGGAAGTGTCAATTAGGTGGTCATATCTAGCAACGCACTTATTATTAAAATATTCTGTTGACAGACCAAGCATTTTAATTTAGATTAAATCGTTCATTTGAATCAATGTGGCTGTTTGTTATTACAATTTCTAGATGATCTAGTTGTAAAACTAGATTATCGAAAATCAGTTCTGAAAACTGAATTGCTCCTATTTTCTGTTCCAGTGGATTGAAAATAATTCAAAATAACTAAAATATTTTCGATAACTAATTCAATGCATTTCAACATCACAAGTACCACGAAAATTATAACCTTAAGAGATTTGTTTTGACTGTGTGGTTCTACAGGATTTCAACTGATCAGCTTATCGGGTCAGGGTCAGGGTGATCTAGATTTGTAATCTGTAAAGTACAGTTTTATAAATTTGTTTGATCCAGATAAGTTTTAGGTTTGTCTCTAGTATAAGCTATATTTTGTCATCCTTGCTGGATTAAATTCATAATAAACTGTAGATGCAGTGAAAGCTTTTGCTCGATTTTAATGTTAGAATTGAATTATTCGAAATTGTAGAATCAGTAGAAATGTGTGTAAATAAATACCTCCTAATAATGATTATTATTATTCCATATATGTAGATTTGAAAAAACAAATCTGCATTTCTAATACAAATATGAAACGAAAAGACATGTATCGAAGGTGAAAACCTTCAAAAAACAAAAGTAAAATATTTATGATATAGAATTCAAATCTTTTAAATTGTTTTAAAACAATTAATCGATAAATGGAAATTATTTTACACAAAATTTTCAATGATCCAATTTCAATTTATTTACATACGAGATACGAGTATTATAATTGTTTACCTTGATTGGTGGAATTGCGCTTAATGAACATCCTATTCAATATAAATTTATTAAGATAAACATATATAAGGATGAGGGATGGTGCAGTAGCTACTTGCTACATGATGTGTATTCACTATGTAAGAGAGTTACATGAAAAGCAATTATACAATAATTATGAAAACATGGTATATATTCTCCATGAGATATTATCAATTAATTGATTATTGATGTTGAATATTGATATAAACAGGATATTATGTTGCATAACATGTCCATAAAAATATACATAGTACATATAGTACATATACAAATATATTTATTTTATACTATATGTGTTTCGTATATAAAAAAAATATACATATAAGTATGTACACACATACATATATCCTTTTTACATATACTATATATACATTACATCGTAATTATGTATATACATACATACATACATACGCTGTACATAATATACACTCCATTATTATTATTATTATTATAATGTACACAAAATAGATGAGAACGCTATTAAAAGAAAAGCTGTTACTAATTATTTTCTGATAATGCGTATCGATAATAATATTTTTCATTTTTTATATTCATTTTTATGTCAGTTTTTCATTCAGTGAATGTTTTTATTTTATTTTTTTGTTTGTTTGTTTTTTAATTTTAATTGTTTTTAACATAACGAAAAAAAAACAGGAAAATATGCATCAAAAAAAAAATTAAAAATTAAAAATAAAATATATAATATCATTCCTTTTCATGAGATTGTGTATGGTTTATGGATTATGCGGATAAATTAATAATAAAAAAAAATTAAATTAAAAAAAAATATGAGATAAAAATAAATAAAATGGAAAAAATATCAAAAATAAAATTAAAGTTGTTTTATTATGAGGCTGGATATATGATAGCATTTTAATGAATTAATATATAAATTAAATTAAGTAATTTAATATTTACATATACACTCAGAGAAATAGTAGTGTTGATATCAACAACTGGAAGTTTTTGAAACAAAAATATCAATAACCAACAATTTTATGTTTAATACAATTGTTTTTTTTTGTTCGTAAGACAATTTTTCGTTTAAACCAACATTTTCCATCTAAATATGAAAATATTGACATTGTTGAGAAACATGTTTGAATTTGCATTTTTGGATTGAACGCTCGTATTGTTAATTTAAAACTCTAATTTTGTTGCTTCAACAACTTATGTATTTTAATCAACTCTTAGGACTGTTAAAAAAACACCAAACTTTCATACATTTTTCGTTCAATTGTACAACGTATTTAAATCAACAATGTTTTTGTTAAAATTAACAATCAAATGTTCAAATTAAATATTGTTTTTGTTACAGATTTATTAATTACGGTAAACGACCCTTTTTCTTGTTATCTGCAATTGTATTCTTTTTTCAGTAAATTGTTTAGCGTATTCAGATCAACATTTTTTTTCTTGAAATAAATAAAGTAATATTCAAACTAAATAAATTTTTGTTGAAAATATGATTTATTGCGCTAAAATTGTACGCATTTACTTAATAAAAATTTGTGACAATGAATAATTCTCTAGAAGAATTAATTATTGAAAATTTAAATGACAGTAGCATATGTTAACAAAGTGCGGCTCAAGGACCAGTAACTTTAATTGTATTGAGTCAAAATTGTGAAGAAGACGAACAATTGTTAAATCTTTTGAAATCGTGGGAGTTAGAAAAAGTTTTCCCGCATCTAAAAAGTGAGTGAAAGCAGTTAGTATAATTGTTTTTCTAATAAAAATACAATTTTAGAAGCTGGTATTGAATACAAGTACTTTCGAAGCAATTAAAAATTGTAATGCTTTAATAACAGTTCAACGATGATGGCAGCACATTAGGTATGTCATCTTTTGTATCCATCAGCTGGCTAAAGGAATGCAACTCTAATTATTCTTCTCCAGCTTCTCCAAAGTTTTCGTCATTCAGTGAACCACAGTCCGAACTTAAGGTATGTAAAACTGAAAAAAACTTAAAGTAAAAATCCCATTTAATTATGTAAAGTTAAACTGAGTGAATTTTTTTTATTAAGGCTTAATTTGTTTAATCGAAATAGTAACATATGTAAGATTTAGAATGCAAGAGTTTATTAATTTCGATGGAATCTACTAATATGTGCTATATTTACAAATTTTTGGTAATTCTTTAAATTTATTTCATGTTTTCATATAGATTGACATAAAATGTGTACTTCAACAAAGAGCCAATGGCAAACAAGTGCTTGAATATTTTGAAAAATTCAAAACGTTGTAACCGTCACATCAACAAATAATAGTGAATTGTATTATTGATTCTGCCATATCTATTCGTGGGAAATTAACTGTTGCAGATTTGAAGCAACTAAGTGCAGATATTATTCAGTTCTTTCCTTGCGAAAATATTGTAAGTATAATTTATTTTATAAAAGCTTTCCGCTATTGCAGTCATAGTATTTGCATGTTTACATATTCTTCTTTTTTGTTCTGTCGAGTCACATTTTATAAACATTTTAATTTCGGAAATTTAATGTAATAATAGCACTAAAACGTGAACTATGTATATTTATATATCAAAAAATTTCTATTCCCGAAACTAGTGTAATGAAAACGAAAAGCGAAAATGAATATAATTAGTATTTTCAATAATTTAGTTAACAAAAGTTAAACATTTTTTTAGGAAACTTACTATTCACCTCGATCAAAAACTAAAAAATATCCAAGCGGGAAACTTATCATGATAGATATTTTAATAAGCTAAATAAATTGAAACTCCCTGCAAATGAGCCTAATCTTCATGAAAAGAATAATATAAATGAAGACTTAGGTCAAACAGAAATTGATGAAAACATAGGACGTGAGATTTAAAAGTGGCTTCAATATCACAATACTGACGTCGACATAAATGATCTTCTCCACAAGTGGAAACAATCATTCCATTTTCGAAGGAAACAAATAAATAAAGGACAACCAACTATAGATGTTTTCAAGGATTGTCCGTTATATATTAATCCAAATTTTGCCGTAGGGCTGGTAAAAAATATAGTAATAATGTTTAAAAATATATAACAATAAAATTTTAATTTAGATCGATGCAGATTTTGAAAGCCTTTATCCTTCAAGTGGAATGAAATTAATTAACCAGTGGGATACATTTAAAAATAAAATTATAACTTATTATAAAAAAAATATTAAAGATAAAGAGAGTCTTCAAAATCTTGAAAGGCTAGAGGAGACGAATGATGAACGTATATGTATTACAATAGCATTTTAATTATAAATATTTTTTTGTAATGTAAACATATTTCAGACTGTCGTGATGTTATAATTGCTATGTGTCTAAATGCAATTATTGTTCCATCAAACAGGATTGATGATGATGAAGCATCTGCTGCACCACCAAGAAAAAAGAAAAAAATAACAATTAAAGAAGCAACTGAATCTTTTATTATCAATATAGCTACAATCAACAACTTTGACATCGTTGTAAAGGAAGCACGTAATAAATATTATGATCTAAAGGAAACTTTCCAGCCATTCATTGTAACTGTAGGCAAAAATTTATCAGAAATAACCGAATTTTACTTATACATTGATGACAAAAAATTAAAATTTCCTACATTTTTATAATGTTTAGATACGTGCTTTAAAGTATTTCATGTTTTAAATCTAGAATATTCTAAATACTCAAACGGGGTCTGGCTTTTCATACAATTGTATTTTTACGGTATTAAAACTAAATATGATAAAAATGTATCAAAAGTTTCTGGTCTAATTTCGTATTTACAACATATCGAATAATTTGTTTCTTCATAAACTTTCTACAATAAAAAAATAATAATGTACGGATGCTTTATATGTTATAACAATTTTAATACCATTTCTATTCTTATAAATCATTTAAAATCAACTCACTATGTGGAATATTATAGCGTCACATAAATGCATTCAAAAAACTGCAACCAGACTTTTTCTAATAGAAAAGCTTTTAAAAAACACCTTGCAAATTGTTATCAATGCAATGAATGCATTGACAAACCATCTGAAAGTCAAATAGAATATAATGATCCAATTAACTCACATAGCAATAAATTAAATAATTTTGAAAATACACATACATCCCAAATCAATAGTGCGAAAGAAACAAATACAAAAAATAGTGAGATTTTTAAATTGGAACAGTTGAAAGAAAAATCTGTAAAATTTATAACAGACTTGTTGAGCCAAAATAATTTAAGTCGAAAAGATGCTTTAGACATTGTTAAAAAAGTTTCCAGTTTAACTGCAATGATTGTTGAAGTTATAAAAGAAGTATTAGATCCTATTGTAGACTCGATCAAGCTCGAAGATTTCAATAGTGTTTTAAATTATTGCTCTGATCCTTTTCATGGCGTTAAAACAGAATATACGTCTATATGCTTATTCGCTCCCATGATATTTTATGCCCGGTTTTAACGAACCTTTTCAGCCCATATAAGAACCGTCTATGACTGTTGTGTTGGTTTACATATTCTACACACCGATGCTAATTATTACAGAAGCGTAATAATTTCATTTCATAAATGAGTTAATTTTAAATGCTAAATTGCTAAATTGTAATTTAATAATTGTTATTTCACATTTCGAATTCGATTGTGTGATTTATTTTTTTTTTTTTTGCATTTAACTGACAATCATTTTTAATTAAATTTAAATATCACATTTAAATTTAAGTATCAAATTCCGCCATATACCTATTTACAATACATGCATTATAAGTCAAAATTCAAAAATCAATTTAATTCAATTTATAATGAATTTTTTTTACATAATTTACACAAATATATTCTTACGATATTTTTTTCTACACATCCTCCTATGCTCGTATGTACTTGCACTCATTTGATATTTTATTTGTTTTCCCTTTTGCATTTTTGCTCAGCGAATATTTTTCTCACATCATTTATTACGAATCCTTTTTGTGTATAATTCACACATAGTTGTTCTTTTCATTTTGAAACGTGTGTCGACAATGCAAATATTCACATATGTACTATAAATGTGTATGTAAATAATATACTTTTGTGTGTATACGAAAATATTGATCAGATTAACATTTTGAAATGAAAAATGATTCAATGTTTTTGTATTTCCTCGTTTTTTCTTTTTAATTTTTTTTAAAATTAATTTTTGTTCGTTCTGTAAAAGTTGAATCAAAAAAGTAGGCACATCATTATGCATAAAAACTGGAAAAAGGAATATAAAAAAATATTAAATTGAAAATAAAAAACTTTTTATGTGCAAGTTTTGAATAAAAGTGATTTTTAAAATATTACTGTCAATTTTATGTTTTTTAGTTTAGTTTTTGTTTCAATTTACATACCTAATTCAATGTTTTCCTTTTCAAATTTTTATCACAAGAAAGTTTTTTCGGGGGTAAACTGACAGAAAATGAAAAAGTAGTACCTATTTGTGTATTGAAAAATCATATTTCAAATGATGAATGAGAATGAAATGAAATATAATTTTGAGATTTGATTTGATTTGAAGCGAAAAAATAAAAAGAAAAGTACATATGTATTGGAAATTGCATTCAAAATTGTAATAAAATTTAGAATTTTTCATTTTATAAAGATTTGATAAATTGAATAATTTAACAAAAAAAATATATACAGGGTGATTCTCTATCGGATGAAAACCTTGAGACAGGTGATTGTTCGTGCCGAGAAACGAAAAAAATTGTATGGCAGGGGGGGTATATTCTCAAGGGGTAAGGAGTTACGGGGCTACGAAGTTTTTTTTTTAGGTCAAGTCACTTGTTCCGTATTTTTGGCCATAACTCACGAAATACTCAATACTTTTGAGTCATCCTGCACTCATTAGAAAGATAATCAACGGCTCTTTACTTTGATGTCTAAATAATTTAAATTGGACTATCGGTGCTGAAGATACGGCTCATCAAATTCAAAAATTCATGGAAAAAAACGGAAAATTTTAAGTTCAAGGTCAAATATCTCAAAATTTTGCCCTATTTTTTTTTAATTTTTTTTTTTACTTAAAATATAGCCCAATGCATTGCCTTTCATTTGCTTTTTATTTTATTTGATTGTCTTTCGTAGTTCTTGAGTTCTGCGATAAAATACAACAGTGGTTTTGCATCGAAAAGTTGTTACCTGTTGTTGTTGTTGATATTTCTCGTTGATATTTCGTTAAAGTTTTACTCTTTAAGATAATTATTTGGTAGTCCTGAAAAGGACTGATTTTTTTTAGTGCAAAATTTAATTTGTAAGAACATTTTCAAAATGTCCTCCGTCACGTTGGATGCAGAGCAGAGCTCTTTTTCTTATATTCCTTTTTAAAGGAACTGTCGAAATATTCTCTTTAATTGCGTTTGCACAATTAAAAACCCTTGTGATTAACTCGTTTCGTGTCCGTACTTCAGTTGCGTAAACCATGTCTTTCATGGTACCCCAGAAATAAAAATCAAGAGGGGTTAAGTCGGGAGACCTGGGGGGCCACGGATTTGGACCGTTTCGTCCTATCCATCTCTCCCCGAAGTTTTCGTTCAGCCAATTTCGCACACATCTTTCGGAATGAGATGGTGCTCCGTCATGTTGATAATAAATGCGTCCTAATTGTGCCAGTGGCATTTCGTCTAAAAAGTTTTGAATGTCAGTCTGTAAAAAATTCAAATAATTTTGACTATTCAGTCTGTCTGGTAGGATAACTGGGCCCATAACGCGGTTACCTATTATCCCTGCCCACACATTAACGGAAAATCTGTTTTGTGTTCTTACCTGCCGAGCAGCGTTAGGATTTTCTGCAGACCAAACATGTAGATTGTGTAGATTTATTGCACCACTTTTTGTAAATTGAGCCTCATCTGTCCAAATAATGTTATCAATAAATGTATCGTCATCAAAATTCTTTTCAAGCAGCCAAGAACAGAAGTTCTTGCGATTTGTCCTGTCTTGCGGCAAAATTTCATGTACCGGTGTCATGTGGTAAGGGTAGAGGTCTTCCCTATTTAGCACTCTCCAAACTGTTGATTGTGATAATCCGGTAACACGCGCTATGCGCCTGAGCAATGGAAATTCAATGCAAGCACGGAGAGAATATCATCAGCGATTTCCACATAGAAGACTTCCTCATCATACGGTTTTCCAGAGGACGTTTCAGAGACTCAGAGAAACTGGCTCTGTACAAAATATTACTTCCTCTAATAGAAATGATGTGTCAATTTCAGTAGAGTTAGAAGAAAGAATACTGGAAATGGTCAGAAATGATCCTACGACCAGCACAAGGCGCATAGCGCGTGTTACCGGATTATCACAATCAACAGTTTGGAGAGTGCTAAATAGGGAAGACCTCTACCCTTACCACATGACACGTGTTACCGGATTATCACAATCAACAGTTTGGAGAGTGCTAAATAGGGAAGACCTCTACCCTTACCACATGACACCGGTACATGAAATTTTGCCGCAAGACAGGACAAATCGCAAGAACTTCTGTTCTTGGCTGCTTGAAAAGAATTTTGATGACGATACATTTATTGATAACATTATTTGGACAGATGAGGCTCAATTTACAAAAAGTGGTGCAATAAATCTACACAATCTACATGTTTGGTCTGCAGAAAATCCTAACGCTGCTCGGCAGGTAAGAACACAAAACAGATTTTCCGTTAATGTGTGGGCAGGGATAATAGGTAACCGCGTTATGGGCCCAGTTATCCTACCAGACAGACTGAATAGTCAAAATTATTTGAATTTTTTACAGACTGACATTCAAAACTTTTTAGACGAAATGCCACTGGCACAATTAGGACGCATTTATTATCAACATGACGGAGCACCATCTCATTCCGAAAGATGTGTGCGAAATTGGCTGAACGAAAACTTCGGGGAGAGATGGATAGGACGAAACGGTCCAAATCCGTGGCCCCCCAGGTCTCCCGACTTAACCCCTCTTGATTTTTATTTCTGGGGTACCATGAAAGACATGGTTTACGCAACTGAAGTACGGACACGAAACGAGTTAATCACAAGGGTTTTTAATTGTGCAAACGCAATTAAAGAGAATATTTCGACAGTTCCTTTAAAAAGGAATATAAGAAAAAGAGCTCTGCTCTGCATCCAACGTGACGGAGGACATTTTGAAAATGTTCTTACAAATTAAATTTTGCACTAAAAAAAATCAGTCCTTTTCAGGACTACCAAATAATTATCTTAAAGAGTAAAACTTTAACGAAATATCAACGAGAAATATCAACAACAACAACAGGTAACAACTTTTCGATGCAAAACC
This sequence comes from Villa cingulata, assembly GCA_951394055.1. NCBI lineage: Eukaryota > Metazoa > Arthropoda > Insecta > Diptera > Bombyliidae > Villa > Villa cingulata. Next base: position 1,652,078 of record OX596025.1, read on the forward strand.
ACTGTTGTATTTTATCGCAGAACTCAAGAACTACGAAAGACAATCAAATAAAATAAAAAGCAAATGAAAGGCAATGCATTGGGCTATATTTTAAGTAAAAAAAAAAATTAAAAAAAAATAGGGCAAAATTTTGAGATATTTGACCTTGAACTTAAAATTTTCCGTTTTTTTCCATGAATTTTTGAATTTGATGAGCCGTATCTTCAGCACCGATAGTCCAATTTAAATTATTTAGACATCAAAGTAAAGAGCCGTTGATTATCTTTCTAATGAGTGCAGGATGACTCAAAAGTATTGAGTATTTCGTGAGTTATGGCCAAAAATACGGAACAAGTGACTTGACCTAAAAAAAAAACTTCGTAGCCCCGTAACTCCTTACCCCTTGAGAATAGACCCCCCCCTGCCCTACAATTTTTTTCGTTTCTCGGCACGAACAATCACTTGTCTCAAGGTTTTCATCCGATAGAGAATCACCCTGTATATATATAAGAGTACCTAGTTCTTGTTTATAATTAGAGGTTATAGAAATTTTACGTAAATCTTTTTTATTTTAATTGTGCTTCTTCTGGACAATGTTGATTATTCCAATTTAGAATATTGATAAAAATGATCTGGATAATGTGTTACTATTACAGTTAGATATATTAAAGTTGTATCATTGACACATTTACATGAGAAAGATTCTATATTGTCGTCAAATGCAGTTAAAAAGTTTGATTATTTGACAGTTTTCTACACTTTTTGTTAGTTTTTTTATTTGATAAAATAATTCACAGTAGAAAATAAAAATTTCATAAAATTTATCTCAGTTTTAAAGTACGATTAGAAAAATACTTCAAACAAATACTTGGAAAAAAAAAGTGATAAAAAGTAGTAAAACTCTAGCTGGTATCGAGTATGTGAGCAAACCTTTTATAACAGAAAAATATTGTAATGCCATACTGTCTTACCATGATTAAAATTTTTCTGATTTGGATGGTTTTTCAATCGTAATGATGTCATCATTTTGTCAGTAGTATTTTATTTACGTTGACGAAATGTCAGAATTTATTTTTAAGAATATTTTTTTGGTTTGGATTTTAATTCGAGACAAGTGATATAATTTGATGTAACAACATAAAATATTTTCTAAATCCATTAATAAATTTCATTTCAATTGCTTCTGTTGAATCCAATCAACATGATTTAACCTGAAAATAGAAAATAAATAAATAATTAATTAATTAATATTATAATAATAATAAATAACAAAAACAACAGAACACTACACACAAACATAGAACAACATAAAATGTAAACATAAAAACATAACCAAACTACATATACATATCACAATTACAAAACTATTTACAAAACACAACAAAACAATAAATAGAACTATTTACACTACACAAATACATAAATAAAGACACAGCAATATAATTAATTATAGAAAACTACACTAATTCCAAAATTATAACATTTAAACAAAACAAAATACAATATTACACAACACAATTTCACAATACACTATATTTGACACTTTCTAAACAAAATGTCGGTAAATGTAAACAAAACATTTACCAAGTTATTTGATTAATTATTAACTGTTCCAATTCCAAATAATCACTATCAAATGTACCAGCTGAATTGAAAATTACCGGCTAATATCATTCACAATCGAAAAATGTACCATATGTCACATCAGTTACCATTCGGAAAAATGTTCCAATAAGAAAGACAGAAGATGAAACAAATACAAAATTTATCACCAACGGGGAAAATAGAAAATTCCAGAGTTTGCAAATTTTGCTATATAAAGAATGAAATTCGCAGAAGAATTTATCTTTTGCGATTACCTGCCTATATGACGTGTTGAGTCTGAATCAGGGAAAACAAAGGATCAAAAAAAAACCAGGACGTGTTGAGTCCTATAAAAATCTAGCGTGCTGAGCTAGTAAATAGGGATCGTTAGGAATTTCTGTAGAAATACTTGCAATTTCTACAGAAATTAGGGCAAGTTAGGCCAATTTATCTACGTCGGGAAACGTGTTGAGTTTCCAAGTCCAAATTTAAAGGAGGACTTAGAAATTTTTTCATAAATTTCTAAGCATCAAAATTTTTTAAAGTATAAAATAAAGAAGGGACTTAGAAATTTTTTCACAAATTTCTAAGCAATAAAAAATTTCTAAGTATAAAGTTAAAAAAAGACTTAGAAATTTTTTAACAATTTCTAAGCATCGGACAATTGCAAAGCATAAAATTTAAAGAAACTTAGAAATTTTTATTGAAAAATTTCTATTGATAAACCGAGAGCTACGATATTTGGTTGACACGAAAATTATATTCAATTCATCGAATTCACGAAATTTCTCGTCATAATTTATTTGGGATAAATTATTGCTGATAATAGAATTAATTTTCCGGAAGTCATTGGACGGTTAAAAATTTTGAATTTTAAATCTTCAAGTTTTGGGTTCGAGTTTTCTTCAATCAACATACTGCAATCAACTAATCAGTAGTAACGCCATCTGCATCAACAAATTTTAATTAAATTAATTTGTAATTGAATCTTTAAATTAAAATTAAATTATAGTAGATTAAAATTCTTATTTGAAATTTGACTTTTATTGTAAATTAAAGTAAATTTATTTTTGAGAAAAATTAGTAGATTTATTATTTTGAAAATTATAAATTTTGAATTAAATTTGCTAGTAAATTTTTATTTTAAATTTTGAATTATTTTAAAAATAAGAAAAGTTGCAACAAACAGAAATTTTGTAACGATATTTTCAAAAAATTAGTAAACTCATTTATTTATATATACATTAAAATTATAATTAAATTTTCATTTTTTATTATTTAAAATTTTAGTATTTGTAATTAGAATTAAGTTTTGAATTGTTAGATCTAAGAGATTGATTTTCAATAAAGATTTTTTATAACGTTTTGTAAAAAAATTGTGTTCTTATTTATAAAATTGAAACCGGCACCTTATTTTATTTTTTATTGTTAAATCAAATCATTTTGAGGATTTAACATTTGGTCCTTCGAGCCGGATATAAATAAAAACACAATTTTTATTTTTTTGTATAAAATTTGATATACTTGTAAATGGTTAGAGCTAAAGTACCGACAAAAAAGAAAAAGGAAAAAATGGATAGCGTTACAAGTATAATTAAATTACAAGATGGCCTGATCGAACAATTAAATGATATAACTATTAACGCACACGAAGATATTGCAGCAAATAAATCAATTAAAGTTTATGAACGAAGGATTTCCACATTAAATAGTTTATACGATAAATTTCAAGAGAATCATTACATTATTTGTCAATCAGAAGACAATGCTAATACAACCACATATAATGCTCAACACAAATTTCGTGAATTCGAGAAACAATATTTTGAATTGATATCAGAATTAGAAGATAAAGTAGCTGAATTATCCACAATTTCATTAAACAATTCTGCCAATTCTACGAATGTCTCCACCGTAGTATCTACTCAGAATCCAAAAATTAGATTGCCACCAATTGAACTACCAAAATTTGATGGTACTTACAAGTCATGGAGATCGTTCAGAGATCTATATGTGAATTTAATTCACAACAATAATGAAATCTCTGAAATTGAAAAATTACATTATTTAAAATCATGTACTTCTGGTGAAGCAGCTAGAATTATCAAACAGTTCGATATTATAGCAGCGAATTATCAAAGGGCTTGGTTTGCTCTAATCAGTCGATTTAATAACAACAGAGTTCTAGTTAATACACAATTGGAAAAGTTGTGCAAATTTACTCCTATGAAGTCAGAAAGTGCACAAGCTATGAAAGATGTTTTGAGTAACGTGGAAGAAACTCTGCACGAACTAGAAACATTGAGAATCAATACTGAAAATTGGGATCCAATAATAACTTATCTGACATTACAAAGACTACCACCTGAAACAAGAGAACTTTGGGAAATCAAACAAAGCTCAAAAACAGAAATGCCTACTTTTAAAGAATTAGTGGAATTTTTAGAAGCACGTTTCAGAGTATTAGAAGCCATCAGTACACCTAAACAAAACAATGTTTCCTTGTTCGAAAATAACAAAACTAATAACCATATTACTCGATGTCCAAAGTGTAAGTCTGATCATAGACTTTGGCACTGTACGAAATTTAAATCATTATTAGCTGTTGAGAGAATGAATTTCATCATCAAAACTAATTTATGTACAAACTGCCTTGGACCAGGTCATAGATACATCAACTGTACAAGCAATATTTCATGCAAGAAGTGTATGAAGAAACATCACACGTTATTACACGATAATTTTAATACATCGAATTCATTATCGAAACATCAGACTTCTGCTCAATCTCATGAAAAGGAAGATTCAGTAAAAAATTTCTTTTCAGCAAATGTTAACGAAACACTGCTAGCTACAGCACAAGTAAAGATAAAAGATGCTAAGGGTCAGCTACAAACTTTGAGGGCTCTGATTGACTCAGGGTCTCAAGCAACATGTATTACCGCTGCGGCGATAAAACGTTTGAAGCTCTCTAACACACGAACCAATCAACTCATCAGTGGACTCAACCAGAGCAGTGCCACTAGAGCTAAATCACAGACCGTATTCACATTGGAATCGGTAGACGGAGATTATAAGCAGAGAGTAAAAGCGCTAGTGGTAAACAGTATCACTAGCCAACTACCCACACAACGCATTGAAACGACAGGTTTCGATCATTTAGAAAATCTAAAGTTAGCTGATCCTAACTATAATATTCCAGACAATATAGATTTGCTATTAGGAGCAGAAGTGTATGCTGGTATTATTCGAGAAGGAATAATACGATCTGACAAATCAAATCAACCAATAGCAATAGAAACAGAATTGGGTTGGATTGTGATGGGCAACACAGGACGTGTCTCACAATCAACTAAAGTATTCATGTTACGCACACATGAACCACGTACTCTCGGTGAACAATTGCAACAATTTGTAGAACAAAATATGGAAAATGATAGAGCAACAAACATTCGAAAAATGCTTCGAAAAACCCCTATTCCGTGGGAAAAGGTCAAAACTATGAAAAAATCATATCGACACAGGGTCGATGATAAAACGATTATTCGGTTTACATATTGGAACAGACAGAAAATTATTGCAAAACTACCAAAAATATATGAATGTATCAGTTATAAACGAATTTTAAATACTCAAATCAGCGAAATATGGAAACGAGAAATGAATGGTAACAGAAAATGAATAAAAACAGAACAAATTTTAGCTTCAAAATATTTTATTTAGAACAATGCAAATAAACGATATAATTAAATAAACAACACATCAATAAATCAACAAAAATACAATAATATATTATTTTTTTTGCCGTTCCGGGAGGATGTTGAATCCAATCAACATGATTTAACCTGAAAATAGAAAATAAATAAATAATTAATTAATTAATATTATAATAATAATAAATAACAAAAACAACAGAACACTACACACAAACATAGAACAACATAAAATGTAAACATAAAAACATAACCAAACTACATATACATATCACAATTACAAAACTATTTACAAAACACAACAAAACAATAAATAGAACTATTTACACTACACAAATACATAAATAAAGACACAGCAATATAATTAATTATAGAAAACTACACTAATTCCAAAATTATAACATTTAAACAAAACAAAATACAATATTACACAACACAATTTCACAATACACTATATTTGACACTTTCTAAACAAAATGTCGGTAAATGTAAACAAAACATTTACCAAGTTATTTGATTAATTATTAACTGTTCCAATTCCAAATAATCACTATCAAATGTACCAGCTGAATTGAAAATTACCGGCTAATATCATTCACAATCGAAAAATGTACCATATGTCACATCAGTTACCATTCGGAAAAATGTTCCAATAAGAAAGACAGAAGATGAAACAAATACAAAATTTATCACCAACGGGGAAAATAGAAAATTCCAGAGTTTGCAAATTTTGCTATATAAAGAATGAAATTCGCAGAAGAATTTATCTTTTGCGATTACCTGCCTATATGACGTGTTGAGTCTGAATCAGGGAAAACAAAGGATCAAAAAAAAACCAGGACGTGTTGAGTCCTATAAAAATCTAGCGTGCTGAGCTAGTAAATAGGGATCGTTAGGAATTTCTGTAGAAATACTTGCAATTTCTACAGAAATTAGGGCAAGTTAGGCCAATTTATCTACGTCGGGAAACGTGTTGAGTTTCCAAGTCCAAATTTAAAGGAGGACTTAGAAATTTTTTCATAAATTTCTAAGCATCAAAATTTTTTAAAGTATAAAATAAAGAAGGGACTTAGAAATTTTTTCACAAATTTCTAAGCAATAAAAAATTTCTAAGTATAAAGTTAAAAAAAGACTTAGAAATTTTTTAACAATTTCTAAGCATCGGACAATTGCAAAGCATAAAATTTAAAGAAACTTAGAAATTTTTATTGAAAAATTTCTATTGATAAACCGAGAGCTACGATATTTGGTTGACACGAAAATTATATTCAATTCATCGAATTCACGAAATTTCTCGTCATAATTTATTTGGGATAAATTATTGCTGATAATAGAATTAATTTTCCGGAAGTCATTGGACGGTTAAAAATTTTGAATTTTAAATCTTCAAGTTTTGGGTTCGAGTTTTCTTCAATCAACATACTGCAATCAACTAATCAGTAGTAACGCCATCTGCATCAACAAATTTTAATTAAATTAATTTGTAATTGAATCTTTAAATTAAAATTAAATTATAGTAGATTAAAATTCTTATTTGAAATTTGACTTTTATTGTAAATTAAAGTAAATTTATTTTTGAGAAAAATTAGTAGATTTATTATTTTGAAAATTATAAATTTTGAATTAAATTTGCTAGTAAATTTTTATTTTAAATTTTGAATTATTTTAAAAATAAGAAAAGTTGCAACAAACAGAAATTTTGTAACGATATTTTCAAAAAATTAGTAAACTCATTTATTTATATATACATTAAAATTATAATTAAATTTTCATTTTTTATTATTTAAAATTTTAGTATTTGTAATTAGAATTAAGTTTTGAATTGTTAGATCTAAGAGATTGATTTTCAATAAAGATTTTTTATAACGTTTTGTAAAAAAATTGTGTTCTTATTTATAAAATTGAAACCGGCACCTTATTTTATTTTTTATTGTTAAATCAAATCATTTTGAGGATTTAACAGCTTCTTTTTCGTAATCTTTAATGGACTGGTATCGATGATAAATTTTATGGACTGTTAAATAGTTCTATTCTTTTACTGGTCGATAACCTTTACTTTTAAAGACTTAAATATGACCATTATTTATTGAATCATATTTTTCGTTTTTCATCATTCTTTAAATATAATATGTAATGTACTTTATTTTTCATTTATGAATGCATATCAACAAAATAAGTATAATAACAATTGAAAGGAAGGATATACAGACGTCGGGACATTTATTTCTCGCATATATAATTCAAAATGAATGTTTCATTGAATATTTTTACATGTATGTATGTATGTACCAATACTATAGCATTTTCGAAGGGTTTATGCACAGAGCAACATGAGACACATATGTATATTGATCTACCATATTTGTATATTTAAACATATAAGGAAATTTTGTCGTAAATTTTTAAAAGGAATAAATATCTGATTGTTTCTCTTTATAATAAAAATACAAAAATTTCTAATAAATCTATAGCTATATTCAAAAGAATATAGAAAGAAACAGCTGCTATACATATCCTGTCGCATATATCTTACCATCGTACGTAGTATAGCTGGGTATACAAAAGATTGGATGCAGTAAATAAATTTGCAATATTGTAGCAGTATAATAAAAAAATACAGAAAAATAAAATAAAATATAAAATATTTAAAATCACACTGAAAGGATAAAAAATTTTTATTTCATGGATGCATTAAATATATGAATGACTACCAGCTACCAGTCTTTCAGTTGTGACATAAAATTCGATTTATCAGAAGAAAATACGATGTTATCGTTTCTTCCTTTATTTGTATATCAATTTTTATTCAGTTTTTCTTTCCCATTTACTTTGCTTGCATGAAAATAAACAACAACAAAATAACTATATAATATATAGCGTACAGCATACATACATATATATTCATATTTTATTACCGACACATAACTTTACATTCATTCTAACATCTATGCATCCGTTTAAGCATACACATATGTTTTTAAATTTATATTTTGTATGCAATGTAAACTCATATCGTTCTCTTATATCTTATATGTATGTTTCATAGTTTCGAAATTTTGAAAATCTTCTCTTGATAACATGTCCTCTAAAATACAGAGTTTTAATAGATAAAAAGCTGCATTGAAAATTATTTTCCACTTCCTTTTTTTTTCAAATGTAATCAAAAATCTTTTTGAAGCTCACCACCAATATCCTTTATTTATTTACTGTATATTTTTTGTTGTTGTTTTGTCTCAATTTATTTTTCAATTTTGAACTTGTTTTTACCTTATTTTCGGATTTAGTATTTTTTTTTTTAAATTTTGTCGTAAAATATGAAAAAATATTTTTTTTTGCTTCTTTTCGATAATCGTTAATGCTGTTTACAAGCATTAATAACGATAAAAATGAAAAAAAAAATAAGATAATATTTTTCTATTAATTTTATGTCTCAGATACATTACATGTACTACACATGTTTGTTCGTAGTAGATATTATATGCGATTTTTTGAGATTTTCTAAGTAAAATAAAAAGGAATAATAGGGGGATTCATGTCAATTTTTCGTAGTTCGTTGCATTTCGTAGTCTGATTGACATGAACAAGTATCTCAAATTTCTTCGTAATTTACTTTTGTGTTGTAGTTTTTGCAATTTATTGTGATATTTATTTTCTAATATTTTAATTTCTATGCCAACTGTTGAACATCAACTACAAAACTACGAAATAGAAAAGTTAAAGAATTATTTTACCTCAGTAGTTTTTCAAAACTTTTGTAGTTCACAAATGTATGAAAATGAACTACGAAAACTACGAAGACTATGAATCGTAACATGAATCCCCCTAATATTAAAAAAAAAATGAAAGAGAAATGTGTAAGTTGTTTTTTAATTTGTCCTAATTTTAAATCTAGAAGAAAAGCAAAATACTAAACTGAAGTTATTCACGATAATATTGATAATATATTAAAGATTATAATGATGATGATGATGATAACGATGGTGTTTCTGTAAATGTTCTATATATAGGTACATGGTACATACTTATGGGGAATGAAATACAACATGCTTGACTATAAATTCAAGTATAATAAATTGTTTGTTATGCCCTAGGCAGACGAAAATAATGTGATCATTCTTAAAAATGATTATTTTAAAGAAAAACAATGAACATTTGAAAATCAATGATACATGATGTTTTTGAAATATTTTTTTTTGAAGGGTAAAAACAGTGAATAATTATTAGATTCTTCTTCTTCCATAGCACTATAGCTCCAAGTGAACCAGGGTTCCCACAGAAGTGATCTAATGACCTTATTCCTACAGTCTAACCACTAAGTTTCTGGTAGAGAATCAAATACTTTTACATACAAACTCTAGGTTTTATACTGGTTTATAATTAGAATGATGTAAGGCTCTTTGTGTTACTTTTATTTGTTGTCGGTAAGTAGACTACTTATCAGCATTTCTAAACTCTTTTTCCCAGCGAACTGCCTTATACTTTTTCAAAACTGAGTGAACTTTGTGAGTAATGGAAGATGAAAATTGGCAAATTGTTATTATTAGCTGCTATAGTAAAATTACAGACAAAAATATTTTTTGTTTTTCACAAATTCCACTTTTACTTCTTATTGTTGGTAACATACATTGTACAATTTACATTGTGTGGAAACGCTAATAACATTTAAAATGATCATATTTATTCCTCGTCTGTCTGAGGTATAAACTGTGTGCATATAATGTACATACTCAATTTTGTATTAGAAATCAATACATTCAGTATGTAATGGTAATACGGACAAAAATGTATTAGAATTCATGTATACGTATTTCATAAAACACATAAAATTTCATTATTTTATCAAAAGAACAGAAAATTTCTGAATTTGTGATCCAATATTAGGAGCACTGAAAGTATCAGCATCAACAACATCAGCAATGTTAATATGTAGAAAAAGAGTGGGCGGTGAATGAAAAGGAAATGATGATGATGATGATGATGATGGTAACGATAATAATAATGAAATTGAATGAACTTCTAGTATTCAATATCGGTACATTTTTTTCTGTATAAACGAGTACATGTATACAGCCAACAAAATACACACTGTATGTGTACGTATTCGATATTACATGGAATGATTGATTTATAATTTCTATTGGAAAATTTTCGCAATACATAAAGAACATAATAATATGTGTGTATACATCCGTATACATGGTATAGTATTAAGTATTATATTTACGTTGTATGTTTTGTGTACCATGTTTAGATGTAAGTACATAAGTATATACGTACACATATCCTTTTTTGTAGAAACATTTTTCATGCTTTTTGTTTTCTTTGTATAGTTTAGTACACATTGAAATAAAGGAATAATAAAAATGAAAAAAGGAAATATACAACCCGAAAAAAATAACATAAATTCGAGGAAATAACTTATTCACACTATAAAATGGAAAAACACAAAGGATTTTAATTCTGTGTAAGTAGTACGTACTCGTATATATTTTATATCCATTGAGAATGTGAAAAACTATATTTTGAATTACAATTCGAATTCATGTATATGACTACACGTTTCTGTATATAGCTATAGAAATATTACATATTTACAATTTTTTGTACAGTATGGTAGTGAGCAGAATGTACTCCACGTATTATAGTGCGCTTGATAATGATATGGTGTAAGAAGCATGTATTATGCAAGTTCATGATTATGCTTTGAAATCACGTTCAGTTCATATTAAAAATGAAAGAACGCAAAGAACTAAAGAGTACACAAAAAACAAAATCAAGAATACAAGAAAAATCAGTAAAAATAAAAGAAAATTTATTTCTTTTTATGGCATATACTTACGTAATAGAGTCAGAATAAAAAATTTCGATTGTAAATAAATAAAACAAATTTTTTTCTTTTGTCTTCATTTTATTTATTTTTTATTTCATATACGTTACTTGGATATGCTATTGTTTAGGTTATGAGAATGAAAATTTTGATAAAAGGAAAAGAAAAATTAGGGTAAAATTAGTTTATATTTTGTTTTTTCGTATGTACGAGTATTTGATGTTTTTTAATAATCAATAATTGAAATAAAAAATGAATAATGAAAGGATATCAAATAGGAGATTTTTGTTCTTTACTTTATTTTGATTTTGATATTTGAAAATATGGTCAGTTATGGATTAGAATACTTAACGGCTATTTATAGAGAAAATCGCATATTCCAAAAAATTATAGTATACGAGAAATACATTGTTCCAAATTGAATGTATCACGAATTTTATGCGCGTCTAATGGTGCAATTTTTTTTCACAAATTCAATTCATTGTAATGACTTTTCAGTTTGTAGTTTTTATTTTTTATTTTTATCACCATATTCACGTAATACGTAATACTTTGTGATAGCTTAGCACAGTCTTTATTATATCTTTTTATTTATGTAATCTACTTGTACCACTAGACCACCACCATCATAGCAATTGATTGATTTTATTTTTGAAATGAAAAATTATTCGTACACTTTCAGAAATACACCGTGGATTTTATGATTAAATTTTCAACCCTTTTTTTCCAATTCAAAATAATCGAAATCAATATCAAATTTTTCATATTCATTTTCATATTTTAATTAAATTGAAAATAATTTTCTTTTTACTTCAATTCAAATGAAAATTTCTGAGAAACAATGAATACTTTGTTATACTCTTAAATCAGAAGCGAATATTTCCGTTCTTTTTTTCTCAAATTTTTTTTCTTTCATTTTCCAAAAATTTATTACCAAAATGATGATTCCAATAATAATAAAAATTGTTAAGGCAAAATAGAAATCTTGAAAAAACAAAAATGAATGGCTCTATAAATTAAAGACAAAAAACCAAACTGCAGAATGTTTTTAAGTATTTTTGGGTGTCATTATAATTTTGTTCCACGTTAAGCCATGTTTACATTTAGAAATCTTCCAAAAAATAAAATTTTGGAACATATTAGGTCGGTAGGTTAGTACTAGTGGCAGTCTATGCATATAAGTACAAGTAGCACTGTTGTGTACCATTTTGATACCACAGAACTTCCTCATAAGTGGGTGATGGTTGTTTAGATTCTAGATCTAGACCGTAGCTATTTTGTATTGTTTTGGTTGTAAATTAGGTTATCCCAAAGCAAATTGGACACATTCATGAAACAGTCTAAGGAAGGCCTGTTGAAGATCTCGAGTGTAGTTTTCTCTGTAGGCTGGGCGCCTGCAGAGATGAGGAGATAATGAAACACATTCTATAGAATCACCAAAAATAATGAAAGAGGTGAGTCCCTTCATGATTTTATTAATAACAACAAGTTTGTCGTAATATAATAGAGAAAACATTCCTACCTTCGTTTTTCAGAGTACGGACAGTTTTAACGACTGGAAAGAAGGACTGGACATTACTTTCATCTCAAATAATGTCGATATTTTTGAGTATACTTGGTTTCCGTTTATTAACTCCAGATCTCGTTTTCAATTATTTTCCGGTGTAAATGTAACATTAGGATTAGGATTTTTATTTACATCACCAATGACTCACTAAATGAAAAATGTATACGAGTATCTGGATGAAAATATTGCTTTAAAATAATCGAGTAAATAAAAACTGCCAATCATTTTTCTAGATAAATGAGTTTTTCCTTTATGTTTTTTAATTTTTACTTCCAATGTTTTTATGTACATACGGATATACTTTGATTTTTCTAAATATCTAATAAAAAAAAATTATAAAGAATATTATTATTATCATCATCATTATTTTTATTGTCATAATCGTCATCATTGCCATTCACTATTTTTAACCATTCTATGTATTTTATGATAATAAATGTATTTTTAGATTTTTTTTTTATAGTTGGTTCTCTTTTATAGATCGGTTACTATGTGTACGAGTAGATATGGCATATAGATGCTGTTCTTATATATGTATGTAATTATTAGTATTTTGTGTAATAAAAAACAATTGTAAAAATATTTTTTATGATTTACATTTGCATTACGTGTTATAGTCATACACATAAATACATGTTACTGCCTGCCTACTCGTAATTCTTTTGTGTAATAATCATTAAATATTTTTATTTGAATCTTGTCTATTGTTTGTTTCATCAAACGAAATACAAGAAAAAAATAATAGAATTTTTGTTATATAGAAAATTAAAAATAAAATTATAATGAAAGTACAACGATTTTGTTTTGAATTTCGTGTTTTTCTTTTAAATTTTAATTTAAATTTTATTGCGATTTTAATTGGACAAAAATAAGTTATTAACAAACAAAAAACACGGACGTTTAATGGAAAAAATTATTATTAAAATTTGTAATAAAAATCAAAGGCGGTAGATTTTCTCTTTGATTTTAAAAGAGAAATAAGTTTTTGTTTTTGCTGCTTGTTATACTTTAAAAATATAAATTTTTTTTATTTTGTATAATTTGGTTTTTGTTTTTTGTTTTTTATTTTTAGTTCGAGAGAAGTTATTGACATAATTTTACAACACGATTTAATTAAACAAAAAATTAGAATCATTTACAAGATTTCGATTTTATCAATAAATAAATTTATTAATTTTCTGCATTGTTTTTTTAATTTCTTTTTGGATTTTTGCACTTTTTTCATTTTTTACGATTCAAACTTCCGATAGTTATTTGCAGTTCTACCGCAATTTGAACTTTACTTTCTGTAGTTTAAAAGTTCTGTAGTATTTTATTATTTTTTGGTTTTTTCATTTTTTTTTTCAGTTTTTTTGGTGGTGAATGAATGAAAAACTATAAAAGTGATCTAAAAATTTCAATTGAATTAACAGAATATCTGTTGTTATTTTCACAAATTCTTTTCAATTTTTATTTTCGTTTTAACTAAATCGAAAAAAAAAAAAATTCAGATAAAGTAGAAACAAAATTAGTAAAAAGTAAAGGAAATTTTAACGGAAATGAAATAAAAGCAGATTTTTCTTCGAATTTTAGAAAAATATAACATAACTTATGGGTATACGTGTGTATGTGTGTATGAAGTTACTTTGTACAGAATTAATTTAGTTTTGCAGATAGTTTTTAAAAGTTTTTTTAAATAAAACTTTTAATCTTCTAGTGTGTTATTATGTCCTTTATTTATTCATCACTACTGTATATCCATACATACTTATATGTACACAATATACTCGTACACATTGATCCGTTATTCAAACTATCTATGCAACTTGTATATTTGGTTTCACTGTTCTCAAAAAATTCCTTCTTTAAGAAATGAATTTTTTTTCTGGAAATAATATTAGAATAATAAAAGAAATAACTTCTATTTTTTCTGTTAGTTCTTAATTTTTGATATTCTGCCAATATTTGAGAAAATTAAAAAAAAAAAATTTTTTTTTGCAAGATGTATTCGTATCTAATTGCGTGTACACACATATAAAATACTTACCTAATTGCAATAAGAGTGCACACTGACACACATATAGTTCAAATGTGATAAATTTTTAACAATAGAATGTGCCGTTATGTTACGATTATTTCTGCAGTTTATTGGATATACTGCTATCATTTCTAGTTTTATCGTGATGCAAGTCGGAAGTCGAAGAGTTCAATGAAGAAATGGAATTTAATTGAGAAGATTATCGTGCAATAATTTTTCATGATTTCAAATCGAACTTAAATTAAGGGTAGAATGAAAATCGACTAAAATAAACTTTTGGTGGTGAAGAACCATCCAATATCATAGTATATTGTTGGCTCAAGAAATTCATATTTTGTCGTTCCAATCTAAAAGATAAGGTCATTGCCCTAGAAATGCAGTAATTGAAGAAAACATTGTAAGCTGTTATTTTTGTCTCATATGAGAAAATATATGTACAGTAGTACAGTGTTATAATCTGTATATTATATGTACTATGTCACATTTTATATGTATGTATATAATGTAAAATATGAGGTAATGAAAAGTACATAGTTAGGTACATAATTAACTTTCTCAATTGCTCTCAGACGATATACCTAGATAATAATAAATATGCAGGTACCGTACATTATTTATAAATTATAATCAATATCAGTAATTTTGGAATTTTATAAAAAGAACTCACTCATAATTTTGTACTAGTCGGGTCCACATATAATAAAGAAATTTTTATGTTAAATAGTGTTTTTTTTACATACTTTTATTACAAAAATCAGAAGTGGGATAATTCACGTGGCAGAATTTCTTTTTAAAGAAAAATTTTAATTAAGTTATCTATACGAGATAAAATAAGAAAAAAAAATTTTTTTTGATACGGAAATTTTTTTAAGCCATACGGGCAGAAAAATAATTAAATTTAAGTAATTTGTGAAACTATGTGTGATTTTTAAAAAAAAAAAAATCGTGATATGTGTGACCCATGTGGTGTGGAAAATTTTCACAATAAGTGTAAATGACTGAACTTAACAGTAAAATATAGATTTCGTTTTCTTTGTTCGTAATATCTGTATTGTTTTGTCAAAAACGGTGAGTGTATAATGGATCCACGAATAAAGAGTTTTCTAGAAAAAGCCACGTTAGAAAACTTAAGACGTGTGTTATTGGCCTAAATTCTAAAACAAGCGGAAACAAATCGGCTCTTGTTTTAAGAATTGAAGAAAGGATTAACGGGGAAAATGCGGATGATATTTGTAAAATTATATCCGAAAATACACAGGGAATCGAAGAATCCAATGATCACGATGATGATGGTGATATGGGTGACCATGCGTCAGCTCGTCAGGTACCTGAAAATAATGAAGAAAATGGTGTTTTACAAAGTGAGCAATTAGACTTAGAGATTGTGGAATTACAAAAAATTATTGAGAAAAAACAGAAAATTATGCAGTTAAAAAAAACGTTATCGGAATTGAAAGAAGAAGAAGATAAGTCAAGTAATCACATGTGTTCTGTAAGCTATCGTGATGCAGACGAAACACTGTTTAAATTTAGTGGTGACGATACTTTTTCCGTTCAAAAGTGGATGCAGCATTTCGAAGAGACATCTTTAATTTATAAATGGGACGAAAATGTGAAATTAATTTACGCTAAACGATGCATGATTGGTACCGCAAAACTTTTTATTAGAGCAAAACCAACAAAAACGTGGTCAGAGTTTAAATACATGTTGATTAAAGAATTTAAAACAAACACTTCGAAAGCAGATATTCACAAAATGCTAACTAGTAGGAAAAAGAAAGCTAGTGAAAGTTACCAGCAATATGTACTGGCCATGGAGGAAATTGGTTCCTTGTCAAATATTGACGAAGACGACCTTGTGCAGTATATTATAGACGGTATTGCTGACACATCTAGTTCTACATCTCTGTTATATACTGCAAGTAGTATCGATGAGCTGAAACACGTTCTGAAAAAATATGAAAAAATGCAAATTAAATCATCGTTCAACAAACACGCAATTCAAAAGAAAGAATCCCAAATTAAAAATACGAGACAACAAAATTCAATAAAATGTTATAATTGTAACGAGAGTGGACATCTAAGCAAATCGTGCCCTAGACCAAAAAGGCAAGTTGGTTCCTGTTTTCGATGTGGTAAAATGGACCATTATGTTAATAAGTGCCCAGTGAAACCAACTCTAGGAAATTTATCATCAGAATCAGCAATCTGTACAGGAAGTGATACGTGTGGTAATGAATTTGAATTTTCTGTAGGTTATACTTTCTTTTCAGAAAAACAACAACAAGATAGTACAATTACCTTGACAACTTTAGTCGATTCCGGCAGTCCGATTAGTTTTATCCAAGAAAGGTTCGTACAATCATATGGGTTCGAAAAACTGGATTCAAACAACGAATATTATGGCATAAACAATAGTCCACTGGAAATAATAGGTATAATTAATTGTCGTATCAATTTCAAAGGTGATCTTATCGATTTTTGTTTATTTGTCGTAAAAAATTTTGTAATGAAAAATCACGTTATTTTAGGCAGAGACTTCCTTAAAATAGATAATCTCATTTTGACAAAATGTAAAGGAATTGATGACAGCAGTGTTCAACATGATAGCAAACTTGAAAACATTAACGGTATTATAGAAGACGAAGGTTTTGTAAACCAAATATTAAATATTGATACTGAACCAGATTTATCATTGTTGGTAAATATAAACCCTAAATTACCTGAAAACATTAAATTTGAAATTCAAAAACTTGTATCAGATGCTTTTTCTCACGATATTCACTCTTCAGAATTAAAACCTGCTGAAAATAATGTGAAACTGTCAATTCAGTTGACCCGTTCTGATCCTTTTCACTGTACAGCGCGCAGATTACCTTTCGTTCACAAAGAAAAATTAAAGGACATTCTGGATGATCTTTTGAAAAGGAAAATCATAAGAGAGAGTAACTCCTCATATACGTCTCCAATTGTATTGGTACAGAAAAAAAATAAAGAGCTCCGTTTATGCGTCGATTACCGAGAGCTAAACAAATATACTTTGAAGGATAATTATCCTTTGCCGCTTATAGACGATGTTCTCGATGGTTTGCGTAATAAAAAATTTTTCACTATTTTAGATCTTAAAAGCGGGTTTCATCACGTTGACGTTGCTGAGGATTCGGTGAAATTTACATCATTCATTACACCGTTAGGACAATTTGAGTATATCAAAATGCCATTCGGGCTTAAAAACGCGCCCTGTGTTTTTCAAAGGTTTATAAACAAAATATTCGAAAAGCTTCTAAACGAAAACAAAATATCAAAGATGTGCATAGTTTTATCGGACTATGTTCGTATTTTAGACGATTCATTAAAGATTTTGCCATTATAGCAAAGCCTTTATATGATCTATTAAAAAAAAATACGACATTTAGATTTGACTCCGAACAATTGGAAGCCTTTGAAAAACTGAAGGAAAAACTATTAGAAGCGCCAACGTTGTCCGTTTATTGTCCTCACAACGAAACGGAACTTCATTGTGATGCAAGCAGCATTGGTTTCGGTTCAATTCTCATGCAAAAGCAAGATGACGATAAGTTCCACCCTATTTTCTACTTCTCTAAGAGATGTACAGATGTGGAAACTCGATACCATTCGTTCGAACTTGAAACTCTATCCATCATATACGCTCTTAGAAGATTCAGAGTTTATTTAACCGGTGTTCAATTTAAAATCATTACAGACTGTAGGTCGTTAACACTTACACTAAACAAAAAGCTTTTAAATCCCCGCATCTCCAGATGGGCTCTAGAAATGCAGGGTTTCAATTATACTCTTGTCCATAGATCTGCGGACAGGATGAAACATGTTGACTGTCTAAGCAGATGCACCAACATTTTAATAATCCATGATGAAACATTTGAATTTACGCTGGCTGCAGCACAGAAACGAGATTCTACGATTTCCAAAATATCTCTAGATTTAGAAAGTGGTGAAAGCAAATTATTCGCATTAATCAATGGTTTAGTCTATAGGAAAAATAAGGACCATGTGTTATTTTATGTACCAAAACAACTGGAAAATTTTGTTATACAGACACATCACGAGTCGCTTTGCCATTTGGGAACCGAGAAATGTTTTGAATATTTAAAAACTGTTTACTGGTTCCCAAATATGAAAGATAAAATAAAGCATTACATAAATAATTGTTTAAAATGTCTGCAATTTTCAGTTCCATCAGGTAAACCTGAAGGCACACTTCACTGTATACCAAAAGGCGAAAAACCTTTTGAAACCCTTCATATCGACCACTTAGGTCCGTTACCTAATTTCAAAACAAAAAAGAAACATATATTTCTAGTGATTGATGGGTTCACTAAGTTTTTAAAGCTGTACGCTGTAAATTCAACTCAATCGTCTGAAGCAATAAAGTGTCTTGAATCCTTTTTTACGACTTATAGTAGGCCCGAAAGAATAGTGTCGGACAGAGGCTCATGTTTTACTTCGAAGGAGTTTTTTGATTTTCTTAAAGGAAACAATGTCCAACACATAAAAGTTGCTACTTTATCGCCTCAGTCGAATGGACAAATAGAGCGTATAAACAGAGTCTTGATCCCTATGTTAGCTAAAGAGTGCGACTCAAACACCACAAGTGATTGGTATAAATATTTAATCAAAGCTGAATACGCGCTAAACAATACAGTTAATAGAAGCACAGGTCAAACTCCGAGCATATTACTGTTTGGGATTAAACAAAAGGGTAAAACATCTGATAAGCTGATGGAAATTTTAGAAAATGAAAAAAGTAGAAATTCAGAAAGAGATTTATTGACTGAAAGGTTGAAAGCATCTGATCAAATTACAAACAATCAAATTTACAATGAAAAATATTATAACAAAAAGCACAAAAGTCCGTATAAATACAAGAAAGGAGATTACGTAATGTTGAAAAATGTAATAACAACTGCGGGTGTAAACAAAAAATTATCGGCAAAATATAAAGGACCATACGAAGTGGTTAAAGTTTTTGACAATGATAGATACATGGTTCAGGATATAGACGGCATGCAAATCAGTAGAGTTCCATACAAGGGCATATGTTCTCCCGCAAATATGAAATTGTATACGTTTGGAGTGTAATGAATATGTTGAACATTGGTGGCAATCAATTTCTAAAATACTTGTGAAATTAAATCTAACTGTTCTTTGATAAGCAAGCAATTTCATGTTAGTAATGTAATAACGAATTTTTCAGCAAAAGAAGTTTTAAAATGTTAACTATATATATTTTGTTATAAATACTCGTATAAAAAAAAAAAAAAAAAAAAAAAAAAAAATTTTTAAGAATCATATGTTCAAAATTCTGTTAAACTTTCTATATACTGTTTACTACATTTAGTGTATTACTGTAAATTGTAATTTCAATTTAATGTAAAGAGCAATCGAGAAATGTGATAATTATATATTAAAATTTGACTAAAATAATCGAAATAATCGAGACGATTATTTAGTCAGGACGGCCGAGTTGTAAGCTGTTATTTTTGTCTCATATGAGAAAATATATGTACAGTAGTACAGTGTTATAATCTGTATATTATATGTACTATGTCACATTTTATATGTATGTATATAATGTAAAATGTGAGGTAATGAAAAGTACATAGTTAGGTACATAATTAACTTTCTCAATTGCTCTCAGACGATATACGTAGATAATAATAAATATGCAGGTACCGTACATTATTTATAAATTATAATCAATATCAGTAATTTTGGAATTTTATAAAAAGAACTCACTCATAATTTTGTACTAGTCGGGTCCACATATAATAAAGAAATTTTTATGTTAAATAGTGTTTTTTTTACATACTTTTATTACAACATCTAGGTTGCAAGAAATATTATTTTAACGGCATGATGCACATGATATGATATTTAAGTTTCTCTTGCCTTACGTATGTTGGATCTAATTACAAACAATTTTAAACGGACATATACGTGTGTAGAAATTGTGTTTGTTTGCGATGAACACCAAAAAATGGCTTGGGTTAGATATTGTGCAACAAAACTGTTCGAACGAATGAATAAATGCATAGAAAATCACGACAAATATTTGAGAAAAAAACAATGAAACACAAAACCCAAAGTGAAATAATTTAGATAATTTTATATATATTTTTAATTATTCAAACTTTCAGACTAGCCCTCATATGCACATATGTATGTATGCCAAAATACACCAATTCATTTTTTTTTCATTTTTTTTTTTTGCGTCCTTTCATTTTATTATTGGTACATATTTAAATTTGTTGTTGTCGATTTTTTTGTTATTGTTTTTCTCTGTTTTAAATTAAAAAAAAATTATTTCTCCCAAAATCCCGATACTAATCGCATTAATGTTCATGTCACGATTTAACAATTTGGTTTCCTTTTTAAAGTTTTAACATGTTTTTTTTTCGTTTTTTAGTCAAAATGAAAATGGGTAACAGAGGAATAAAGGAAAATAAATAAATACAACATTTGTGTCTAAGGAAAGTAGGAAAAAAACGTGAATAATTAATTGTTTTTTATTTCTTTTTTTTTTTAGAATAATGAAAAAGGTTAATGGTGTAATTATTCATAATTTATGATATTTTTCATTTTGTAATATTAAAACGTCAAAATCTGAAGGAATCTATAAAATTCCATTGTAATGTAGGGAATTATTCGGATTTATTACGTTTTTCAGATTTTTATTTTCAGTTAAAAAAAAAAAAGAATGTTCTTGAAAATATTAAGAAACAATTAACGAAACAACAACAACTACATAGAATCTGTTTTATGCTGTGTAGAGGAACACATAAATGTATAAACAATAATAATATAAACAATACTACATAATAAACAATAATACATATAAACAAAATGTGTAGGTACTTCATTCCTTAATTTAATTTATTTGAAAGTTTTAAATATGCGTGCACATACTTATATCATATACTATGTACATATAAATAATTACACTATGATCATGTGTGTGTATGTATGAAAATTTATGAATTTATATGTGTACATAAGAGTATGGATGTAAATATATTCTTCTATATAGTAGAATTGGAAGAACACATTTTCATTTATCTACTTATTATTTGTACTTTAAATGTATAATATGTCTGCTGTGTGTAATACCCTACACACAATCCTCTTACGTTTATACCACTTATATGATATTAAATATATGTTATGTATGTATATAGGTATTTGTTTGTATGTACATTTGTCTATTTAATAGATATACAAACGTATATTATTATCCAAAAAAGCTTTTCATTATCAAGTGGTCAGTTTTATAGGCATATAAATCAAATACTCTATTACGGCTAATAAATTTAAGCGTTAATATCAATAAAGTTGGCACCGCATGCTATCCTTATCTATATGATATTATCTATTTAATATTTATTTGATATTTAACTTATATAGGTACTTATATAAATATATACATGCATATACAAATGCATTATATACTTTTAAATGCGACTACATACGTATATAAATGAGATTAGGAACACATTAAAATAAATGTAGATGTGATAAAAATTATTCCATCACACTGTG
This sequence comes from Villa cingulata, assembly GCA_951394055.1. Taxonomy (NCBI): domain Eukaryota; kingdom Metazoa; phylum Arthropoda; class Insecta; order Diptera; family Bombyliidae; genus Villa; species Villa cingulata. The sequence continues at coordinate 1,674,343 of OX596025.1, forward strand.
AATATATAATTTCTTAATGATCAATTTAATTTTTTTCACTGAGTATATTTCATTAATTTATCGAATTATATGGATCCTGATGTATTTTAAATGTCTAAAAAAAAAAATTACGTGTTAGTAGTATCAGGGATATTACAAAATAATATTGGCTCGATAATACAAGTGGTACAGAGTAACTGCCTACTGATCTCAAGACTCAAGTACAATTTTCAGTTTTCCATTGTTTATGTATTTCCAATTTTCATTTTTTCCAAAGTTCACTCAGCTTTGAACGAGTACTAGGTTGCTGCGGGAAAAATAACTTATAAATGTGGATAAACAGTCTACTTGCTGAAAACAAGTAACATAAAAAATTATTGGAGCACTACATCATTTTAATAATGGATGAGACTAAGCCCTATTATGTAAAATCCTATCTTGATTCTCTACCAGCAACTCATTGGTTCGCAAACCACGCTAAACTGTAGGTGCGTTTATGATAGTAATAAACTCCAGATATCAGTTTATTGAAAGCCCTGGTTTATCTAGTGCTGTAGCGCTATTGATTATGACGAGCCAAATTTATTAGTAAAACTTACACATTGAGTTTTTATACAGAGAAAAATAAAGGTTTGGTTATAGTTCGATAGTTAGAGTAATGAATTCTCGTACCTTAAAAGGTATTACGTATACTACTTCAAACTTCATGCTCCATATTTCAAGGAATATATTTTGTAAGTTTTTTTCATTCACAAATCACTTGGATTATACACATTTAATTTTGATCTGTTAAGAGTTTTTTTTTGCTTTATTTTGAATTTTCTCTGTGTTATTATAGGTTTTTTGTATTATCTGAGACGAATTTTATTCGTCCTTATAAAAGTGTATAATGCATATTGAAATTTGATAATTTTTCTTTGTACATATGAATGGATAAATTATTTTTTATACCACTCTACACAGAATGTTTGAATATGTAATAAATGTATAGTATGATAGTCATATATGTTCACATATATTACCATACTGTATACTGTCTATATGTAGTCCTTAGTCCGCCCGTAATTCATTCATTCCCTTTCTGATATTTATGTATATAAATTCTCTAAAATGTGTATTATTTAAATATTCAAAACAAATAATTTTCTCGTATACATGACATCAATTTCTAGAATATAATTAAGTGCCTATACACACATGTACATTTTCATATACATGAGATATAAGTATAACCATGTATAACCGTATAACTCTTAAAATACATATTATATGCATATATATAAAGTAATATTTTCTATACTTACTCTATAAGTATATAAATTTTGTTGTGAAATAAATAATATATACACGTACTAATATATTACTTATACGGGGCTTGAATAGCTTGATGGTTGTGTGTCGGTCTTGCGATCTTTGAGATCACGGTTCGAACCCCAGCCAGCGCACTACTCTTGCCCAAGTCGATCAATAATTTTTCCCATCAGCAATGTACACCAGTAACTGATTACTGATGATAAACTGGATAATAATGTATATCTGACATAAAATTACTGATCGGCGGTGCCATGGACTGAGTATCCGCGTGCACTTAATATATACTATATACATTTATGTATATATGTATATTTAAAAAAAAAAAAAAAAAAAAAAAAAAAAATATTACTTATACATTATATATATATATGTTACACAGATTACACATGCATATGTACAAATATCCACATAGATTTATTGAATATCAATTTTATGAATATATGATATGCGAATTTCTTTAATATTTTATTTTGATACTCATTCATATATGCATACAGACGAACATACATATCTGTATAATATTCATGTGTTTGTTTGTATAGATTTAATAATTATTAATTAAAAAGGCATACTGTACACTTTTGGAGTAGAACTGTGTATATAATATGTATAATACCTAAATATTCGTACAATACATAGGAGCTAAGTATATGAATATTATGATCAGTGTCATATCATTATATGTATGAGTGAGGTTAATGAGGTTAATGAATTATAATACTCGTACAAATACAAACGTATATTTGCTATATATACATACATACATTATATTATACATTTTAGTTGGTTAGTTTACAATTATTATTTTAGTTCATTCAATTAAGAATTTTGCATAAATACATACACAGAGGATTGCTTTAGTCCCTTTTATTTTAGCTTTTACTTTTTGTCTTTTTTCCTTTTTGCCTCCATTTTATATAATTGGTGTAATGATATTTATTAGTCGTGCTGCTGTCGAATTTATCAAGGGATAAGGGTTATTATTTTATTATAATAATTCAAATTATTATTTACACGCTGTTACGTACGTATGTATGTATGTATGTATGTATGTGATGAATGAAAAAGGGTAAAGTAAAGATTTTAATGTATGTAATATAATTTTTGGTAAACAAAATTATCTACCTAATTAATTGCTTTCATTAAATTATTTATGAATATTATCATAATTAATATTAAAATTGTATATGAAATATTATGATAAAAATAAATATTAATATGTAAACATGTAGACAAATTAAAAGGGATAAAAGGATATTTATGATATTTTTGATTGATATTTTTATCTATTTTTTTGCTAAATTAAATACCATAAAAGCATAAAACACTAGTTATTGGTTTTTTTTTTAAATATTTTTTTTGCTTACGTTTACAAAATTTATAAGTTAACCTTAAGATATTTAGACACACACGATATTATATACCTATTAATTATACATCATAGTTGTTTGACCTTTCACTTTAAGAGTTTTTAAAAGTAAAAAGCTATTCGTCTTCGAATATAAAGAAATTTAAAATGTTCGAAGAAGAAAAATTTTAAGTTTTAATTTTTGAATGAAAATGAGAAGTTGGAAAAGTGATTAATGAGATAAATAAAAAAATTCGACATTTCTACTCATACAATACAAATTATTACAAGCATGTAAGTATGAAAATATTAAATCTTCAAGTAAAAAGCAAAGTAAAAACAAAAATTCGATACAGTGATAGAGTGAAACACTCGCTTTGTTCGTCTAAATATTGATCTTTGCATTTTAGAATGTTAGTCGATTTATAGTCGAGGCCACTTGTAAAGCAGATTATGGCTAAATCTCAAGATCCATTCCTACTCTAAACCCTATTTCTGTGAGGTGAGGAGAAAAAGTACTGTCGTTTAGGAAATTTAGTTCACAATCAATGGATGTCAGGTATACGGAAGTAAGCAAATAAAGTCTTTTTTCTCCTTCAATTTTAAAGAAGAAACTGATTGCTTAAATACAATTTTAAATAAATCTTTAAAAATTGTAAAAAAAAAACAAAGACAAAACAAATAAAAATATCGCACAAATTAAAAAAATCATAAGCTAAAAAAACTTTTTTTTTGATTTGATTCGAATTTAAAATTTAAAACAAATCTAATTTTTTTAAAAAAAGTACTCAACGAAATATAAACATCTACACACATTTTGCAAAAAAAGAAGATATTCTTTTTTAAAACAAAAAGTTCAATTTGTTTAAAACATTGTTAGCGGAGAAAAAAACTGAAAAAAATTTGTTCATTCAATTATTTTTATTTTTTTCATAAAAATGTTTTTTTTTCTACTTTGTTTTTGCTTTATATATTTTGAAAGAGTCATTTTCCATTTATAGTCTCTCATAAAAATAAATTAAAATTAAAAATACTAAATCTAAATATTGTATGACTGTGTATGCATGTGTATTACCGAAATGAAAAAACCACGCATTCCATCTCATCATCATCACCCACTAAAAAAAAAACAAAACTACAAAATGTATGGACTAGTATCCTGTTCACTTGTGTGTGAATGCATCAGTACGGCAATGGGTATATGGTCACTAACTGTATATAAAAACTCTTATTCACACTAAACGGCTCCTTTAGGTATATACTCGTACAATACTCGTATAGGAGCAGCTATTGACTATACTACTATATTCATATGTATATCAAAATATAAGCAAAATCAAGGAAAATTTGGCTTTAATAAAAAAGGACGTATATGCATGGGTACATTTTTATGTTCATGCTAAAGACCATATGTATGTGTATATGTATTATGTTGAATCGGTTTTATCATTAGATTTTTTTACGATGAATGTGTATAAATGTATTTATATAGCTATCCTTTCTATATACATGTATACCTATCCATGTATATCCTTTATATATACATACATACCATATACATGTATGTGCATGTATGTGCTGATGATGAATATAAAAAAGTAAAGTGAATCATTGCCAAAAACTTTATCGATTTGTCGCAATATACCCTTTAAGGCGGTAAAATTTGTGTAGGTTAATTTAATATACGTACATTGTATATGCAGTACCTATACCACCAATAGTATGTGTATATAGTTTTAGAATATATTTTCGTATACTAATTCCAATATGTATGAAGATATGTGTGTTAAATTGTCGGTATGTCCATAAGTGTATGATATGCAAAAATAAATAAAAAATAAAAAAATATAATAAAATGGACTGTAATAAAACTTTATATATGGAAAAAGATGTGTGTATGCGTACATATAATATGGCTAATATATACACAGGATATCATGATATAAATGCATATACATATATATATATATATTTGAATATGATGTTGTGTTTGTGTGTAAAAGTTAGATGCGGTGGTTTTCTAATGACCAATAAAATGGTCATCATCATCGGTGTACACTCTGTTTGTAGTTTAGCATGCACGGTGTTTGAGTTTGAATTTTTTATTTTGTGCCCATCTGTATACTATATTTATGTTATACCTACACATTTATGTAAAAGTATAAACGTGTTGAAAACAGAAAAAAAAAACAAAAACTAAAATGTGTCCTTTGACAAAAATGGAAAAAAATATTACAAACCCCAGTTAAATACGTTTACTTTAGTTTCTTTTATTTTTTTTTTCACGTCTTTTATGCATACCGAGTAAAACTACACACAATGATTAATGATTCATGAAATTTTTGGATAAATCATTTTCGAGCTACACCAAACGTTTCATATAGGTACATATATATAGCATCACATACGGGCACTTATCAACGAGTTTATTGTATGTAGTTGTATATGCACTAAACATTCGTGTGTATATTTTAGAAAGATTTTTTTTTATTATTATTTAGTTTTCGTATTAATTTTTGTTTTCAAAAAAAATTTTTTTTTTCAACAGTTCATAAAAAACTCAGAAGGATGATATTATTTTTTCGGGCAATATATTTCATAGAAAGAAAAAAAAATGGGGAAGAAAAAATATCAACGAATTAAAAAGTTAACTGTGAAGCAATTTGAATTAAAAATATATTTAATACGGTCAAGGTTTGTTGTTGTTGTTTTTTATTTTTTTAAATCAGTGTTATTTTACTACTTTTCAAGGATAAATAAAATAAATTTTCTTAATTTTATTTTATCTATTTTTGTTTGTTTGTTTTATAATTTTTTTCGAATATGTATACAGTTTTAGGGAAGAACATTTTTTTTTTAAATTTAATTGAAAAAAAAATAAGAAAAATAACATATAACATTTAAAAAAAAAAAAAATTGAGTTTGTGCTTGTTTTTTGAAATTAGTTTCGTTTCGTTATTTCAATATATAAAATCGATAAGGATTATCTTTTAATTATTATACTTTTTAAAAAAATTTAATGTTTTCAATTTCAATTCATTATTTTCACAATTTTATATACCTACATATATATATATATATATAATTTTATATACACACATTTTTGTGTTGATTCTTTCGAGCAGTGTGTGTATTTGCAATAAGATAAGCATTGTGTTATATAATAAATTTATTAATTTAAATATTGAACTTCGAGAAACAATAAAAAACTTAAACAAAAACTTGAAAAATACAAAAAGGATTAAGTATATATGTATGTACAAATGAAGTGTAATATATCATTGTATTATTTTAATGGTTAGCAGGACAATATTAACGTTATAACAGTAACAGGGTCGGAACTAATGTTTCTTTTTCATCCGGAGCGAAGTTCTTATATTTGAAATAATCACCTGACGACATCTGTCTGTCCAAACATACAGAATTTTAAACTGTCAATCCATAAAATGAACATGATTTTTCCGTGAAATAATGAATCTGTTTTAAATTGAAAAATTTCTGTGTGAAGAATTATTGATCATTTGGCTCATATTCTGTCCATGATAACTTGTCAAGCAATACCAAACATACATGCCAATTTTGAAGAGAATTTGAAATAAAAAAACATGGCTGCTATATACGTATATATAGTTCCTCGATTCTTTTAGAGCATTAGGCCTCAACGAATGATTTCATCGTACACGGTTCAAGGCGAGTGTTTTTATTTCTGCCCCCGTCTTTCCTAAGTTGACGTCTCCAACTATTTGCATAAGTCTTTTTCTACTCCCTTGTTGGAGGTTTCAATTTAGGACTTTTTTATCTCTCTTTATTGTAATTTACATGCCGCCATTTTCTACCCTTAATTTTCTTTTCAATATCTTTCTGATATGTGCGTCGATATAAGGGCTCAATGATGCTGCTACGTGCATGCATGAAAATGGTTTAATCATGGTGTTCATAAAATATTGCTGACTTGTAGTACCTTCGAATGTAGTTTCATTAACATTTTCTGAAAATAAATTAATTTATAGCGTCTAAATATACTAGGCAATGATAATTTTACAGTATGCAGATAAGTATTTGATATTATTTTTTAGTCTGCAATCGAATTATGCATTTGACGTCACAAAAATGCCAATGAAATAAAAAACTGAAAAATGGGTTCCGAACGCTGCTGAAACAGATCCCATCCTGACTATAGAAGTAGATACATATATGTATGTTTATATGAATATATGCAAGATAGTTAGCAAAAAGAAGGTTACAGGAAAATAGGACAAAAATAATATAATCAGTAAACTATAATTTACTTTATGTAGAATTTTTGCATTTTTTCCTTTTTTACTTCTATTGTACTTGTAGTGTAGTGTATATCGAAGTACCTCTAGAGCTCTGGTAGATAGATAAAATCAGAAAATATTTATTTATTACATAAGAAATTTAAGCAAAAATAAAAAACACAACACAAAACAAATATATAAATTTGAATATGATGATGGCAAAAAAAAAGAAAAAATTAAATAAAAAAAATGAAACAAAGTCGAAAAACTATAAACGAAACGAAATTATAAAAAAAGGAAAATTACATTGCAGTATAGTATTATTGAAACTTGACCTGATTTCGACGAACTCATAAATAATTGTCTGACATTCAATTGTTATTATTTGGGAAATTTTCAGTTATGTTCTTTCATTTTTCAAAATGATTTTTTTTCGTGCTTTCGATGTTGTATTGTAATTATAATGAGGTGGAAAAATGTAAGGAGAATTAAATTTAAGATTGTAAAATCAAAACAAAAAAATATTTAAAAACATTATCGACTGACCAACATCATTGTCCATAAAACAAAATTAGATAACAATTTGAACTCAATGGGTTTTAATTTTTTTTTTAAAAAAATAATTTTTAAGATGACGAAGAAATATTCGTTCTAATTTCAAAAAGGTATTGATGAAATCAAAAAAAAAAAAAAAAAACTTAATTAAGGATGATATACGAACAAATTTACAAAAGGAATGAGAATAGATAATATCTTTTTAATATTTTATGTTTAGGAATTTAATTAGCATCATATAAAAATGTAATCAAATTCCTATGCACATTTCTATAGAAAATTGGAATTATTTTCTTGTAAACTTTATGATTAGGAATGTGTTCTCATTGGATGCATTTGATGATATATCTGTTATGACCTCAAAATTTATTTACAATTTTTGATAGTTTTCTTCTATCTAAACAAGTGATTGTAGAGAAAATGCAAAAATATCGAACATATCGATTTCAGTATGAAGTTGGATTGAAAATAATGTTTCATTCAACTGTTATCATCTCATTAGAATGCGTTCTAAGCTACGCATTTAAAGAATTATTTTGAACAAGAATTTAGAAATAAATTTCTTACGTACGAGCCCTAGTATATGTGATATCGACACAATCAGTTTGAAAATAATGTCTGCCTGTAGTTTTCATATAACAAAGAAAAAATGAAAAAAATTACTTCTTAGTTTCCTGTCTTTTTCTTTTCGCTTCTGTTTTATTTCTTTCAAATTTATTTATTTTACAAAAGGAAAAAAAAATACATACTAATAATCCATTATTATGCATGTCCTTTAGCCAGTAGATTTTTTAACTCTAAAAAGTTTTTATGGAGAATCGTGGCAATATTTTATAACAAATTAGAAAAAAAGAAAAAAAACGGAAAGAAATTTCTGTTCCTTATTAATTCATAATGTCTTTTGACAACGAATAATAAATATAATATTCATCATGGACAAATATTCATCTATGAAAGGAAGATCGAAGAAAATCAAAATAATATAAATTATTATCATCGGTATATATGTACATAGTGTGTATGTGTATCATTGTCATCGTACCAAACGGACGTATTAATATTGTCGGCATGTCTGCATCGTATAATACACTCATGTACCACAGCGTATGTATTCGTTGACTTTTCTCTATATTTTTATTGTCACAAAACTAAAATAAATATTCTTCCCCTATATTTTGTCTTTATTTATTATTATTTTTTGTTGCTGTGATATGCTGTAGAATTCTTTTTGCTTCACATTATATTTTGGCATAATTTGTTTTTCCTTGTGTGTTACACCTAAAATATTCTAAAAAGAGAGAAAAATACAATTGACCAATACCATGAAATATAAAGAAAAATGAAAAAAATAATAAGAAAATGAAAATAATATATAGAACAAAATAAAATTTAAAAAATCATACAAAAATACTATAATGAATAAAAAAATTTTGTCGACAATAAAATACTGGTGTAGTTGTATACGTGCATAAGGATGAGAGAAATTGAAATCAGCAGTATATACAAATTTTCCATTCGAAAAAACCTTGTATTGAATTTTCAATGTATATACTAGGGTAGATAGATACAGATACAGAACATTTTTTTTCTGCCATGTATTATGTATATTTATGTACGTTCGTATGCATACGAATAAATGGGCAGACAGAGTACTGATGAAAAATTGTTCATTCAATTTGAAAGTTAGAAAACTTCATTTCATTTTATTTTAAAAAATTCGAATTTTTCTACAGTCAGAATCGGCAAACGGAGGTATAAAGTTGAGTCTTGAGCGTAGTTTTATTAATTTATTCTCAAAAATAAATATGTGACAACTGACAAAGGGGAATATTAAAGAATGTTTGTCGCATTTTCCTCATATTTTCTACAATTACTAAATTATGACTCCAAGGAGCACCTATATAGTCAATCGTCTTCAAATAAAAACTTCTTGTAATACTTGTCCTAAACAACTGATTCCATATTCGGTCTAAGTAATTTTAAAATGTCAAACCATGTGCATTTGTCTGATACATATTTTATAGAATGAAATCTTTGTTTTTTCGTAAACGAATATTTAATTAAAAATTTTTCCTTGGAAAAAGCATTCTTGTTTCTTTTATAGCAAAAATGTTCTGCGGCGTTTAACTTATCAATAAGATACGCCTTTATTTGATATCAAAATTAAATTTATTATTGCTAGTTTCTCTGAAATTCAAAATTATCCATTCAAATTCAAAAAAAAAAAGGATTTTTTTTCCAAAACTGTATCGATCCCAGTTTCAATTATAATTACACTTTCAGTGACGAATGTATCTGAATCACCAGCGATTTATTTTAATCCTCTTTATTTTGTTGTTGTTATTTTTTCAATTTTTCTGTCTTTGATTTTTTTTTAACAATCTCGTATACTGTACAAATATCTAGCAATATAAATTAATGTCCTTTACCACATAGTTGTACATCCATAATGTATAAAATTCTATTATAACGTTGTATGTATAAATTATATGCTTATATTACGTAACGTAGTACATGTTATCTACAATTTCTTAAAGAAATATCGTTCTGCAGAAAACAAAAAATACACAGAGAAATTTAAATGTACAAATAAAACATAAAAAATAGCAAAAAATTACAAAAATTGTGAGAAGAAAAAAATAAAATATTTAGCTGGAATGTGTAATAATTTGAAATGATATGATAATAATATTGTATATATATTTAACGATTTAAACTTATTTATCTGTTCTTTAATATCTTATGAAAAAGAAATAAACAAGAAACTGAAAAAAAAAAAAATGAAAACTGAAATGTGTATAAATAATGAAAAACTATATCAGACGAAAAGCGGGAAAGAATTTCTATTTAAGAAGAGATGAGAATAAAAAAGAAGATAAAGATGAAAACCGAACATAGATGAGAGAAAAGTAACAAAAAAATGAAGATTTTTAGATAAATAACATAAATAAGGAAAATTACGAGGAGAAAAATAACACAAACATTTTGATGCAATGGTAGTAAATTTTACACATTTTCTTTTATAGTTTCATAAGAAAATAAAATCACCATAAACTTGATGTGTATATAAACTATAAAGTGAAGAATGGTTTAAAAATATAATTTTTTTTTTTTAAATTCTTTATTTTATTTTTCAATATCCTTAACTTGAGTTTTATATTTTTAGAAATTTTATTATTGTTCGTATTTTCAAATGCACAAATACACACTTACGATGAATGATTTTTATTTATGGCCGCATATACGATTGAGTTTGCACAGTTCCATCTTTTATTTATTTTATTTGTGATTTTCATTTTACTTTATTAGAAAATCAAAAATCATAGCGGTGTTCGATTTCTTTTCTGTACACAACCATGCTCGTCCCATAATATGTGGAATATTTTTCACATTGGATTGCTGTGTCGTCGTAATGTTGGTATAATGCTCATAAAAAATATCCATAATATAATGTAATTATTGATTGCGACTGTATTGCAATTAAAAATTATGTACACCCTACACACATACAAAAGTATAAGTACATAGGTACATATTATTTTAATGACACATATCTATAGATATGTACATTATGTATATATTTAATGTTACATATAAAAAATTTGTGTATAGACAGTATATTATGTAGCATTACAGCATTACTTAATAAATTGATTCGATATAAGTACACACACATACATTATATAATGGTCACAAATCGGGTTAATAGGTTATTGTCAAGCAGGGGTTTATAAATATTTTCATTTCGATTTTCGATTTTCTAACACTTTATTGTGTATTTGTTTTTGTCGTATTATTATTTTTTTTTTTTTAATTTTCTTTTTCTGTCATTTTATAGTTTGTTTGCTCTGTTAATTCTGTTTATCGATATAATTTTGCTACTTTTGTTTATTTATACGAATTTATTTATGTACGTAAGCACATACATACATACATACATACGTATGTACATACGTTTTATATGTGTTTGTATTTAATATTATTTCTCTTCCTAATCCTTATTTGCTCAACAATACACTATCTGACTACACTAAAATACAATAAAAATGTATAACGTAGCGAAGCAGCGTAAGCTATATATAAATACAGACACATATATATACATATTAACTTTTTGATGAACGTAATAATAAATGTACTAACGAATATATTTATGTGTGTGTGGGTGTGTGTACTCGTATATTTGTGTACATAAAAGAAATAAAAAATAAAGAGAAAAATGAAAAGAAAAAGAAAAAAATGAAAAAAAGGTTAAGTGTCGTGGAAAATCACTACACACTATATCACTAGTAGATATTGATATTACTCGTATTTATGTCATTAAATTCATTTTTATGAGTAATTATTGTATTATAGATATATTCGTGTATATTCATATGTGCTCATATTAAATATGTATCTAGAGATATGTACATGACATTGCAATATACTCGTATGTGCATATATGTAGATGGTCGGTCATTCGTGTGGTTTAGAATTACAAGAACTTATTGTTTTCATACATTTCATTTTATTTTATTTTATTATTTTTTTCTTTATTTGAAGTCTTTGTATTCAATTTACTTAAATTATTAAGAACACAGACATAAAAAAAATGAAATAAAATGAAAATAAAACATTTTTAGATTGGCTGAGAAATTGAAATTGAATTAAAGTTTATTTGTATATACATAATACAATAAATATTTTATAAAAATTTATATTTAGTATTTTGACTTTTTATTATTTAATATTATTTTTATTCTTACTTTTTACATACTAAAATCTGGATATTGGTTATTTGCTTGTCTTATTTTTTATTTAATTACTTTTTATATTTTAATTTGGTGTTTGTTGTAAGAACTTCCATAGTACTATGTGTACGTCTACATTTAACCTAAACTTGTCCACCTATCCAGAACCCAGAACGTATAGTTAATTTATTATAGGAGCAAATTTTTTTTAACGATTTACATAAAATTAGAACACACACACATACACGTTAAAAATAATAAATATTTTGCATGACACATTATTTATTTACATAATATAACATATATTTACGTGTGTAAATATAATAGTAGATATTCATTCATACAAATTGCATAAAAGCATTAATCACTACCATGTTTACGATTATAACAGCATGTCCTTCTACAATATGTTCGCATAGAACCAGAGAAAGCTGTATACCCCCCATTCCTAAGTGAGTCGATGAATGTATGTATGCGGAAGTAGAAGAGCTGAAGAAAAAATCAATTATCTTTTTTCATACACATACGCACATACATATGTATATAACGTATTTTTCACATGCTTGTTCTTGTTGTATAGAATTTTCAATAATTATTATAGATTTATTCATTTATTTAATTTTTATTGCTTGTTTAGATGAAATCGGACTGAATATAAAGCGTAGAACCTTGCTAACGATGGAAACAGTGAAGCATGGAATGGTGTATATATGCTCATCACATACATTATGTAGAGGTTAGTGTGTGGGAACTCATTATTTTTTGCCGTTGAATATTGAACTAATTACCGACTCTGATTCTATTACATGCTAGAATATGATGTGTGCATACATATACATAAGTATGCGATATATTTTTATGTCATTTCTAAATAGGTTAACACAACGTAATAGGCTTTCAGTGTTTTAGTTTTTATCTATAACTTTGTTTTTTAAAATCATATTAAGAATATATACAAGTAAATACATATAAATGTGAAATTAATAATTTAATTATGGATGAAAGAGAAAAATTTTATCTTTTCAAATTGAAAAATTAAAAAAAGAGACAAGAAAAATATGTGAAAACTTTATTTTCCATTGGTTGTCATTTCAATTTACAAGAAAATTTAACATAAATGTTTACAGAATTTTTATCATTTTCCAAAAGCTTGATTCACATTATCAATATTTTGCGCGGTATAATAAGTTGTAATTTTTTGTGGTAATATACAATGTGCTTTTGAAAAACAAAATGCAAAATGTATTTTTGCATTTAAACATTTTCTTAAAAATTTTCAAAACAGCAACAAAATAATTGGTCCTATTCTGATACTTTCTGCTATTTTGACAATCTACTAAGTTTCATATAACATTTTGACAGCTCGAAAAAATCTGTTAACTAAAGGAATTGGTATATTGGTCCAAAAGTTAAAGTAAAAATCTGCTAAAAAATGTAAACAAACAACTGTCAAATTAAAAATTACATTTAGACAGAGTAAAAAAATTATTCGCCCACCTACAAATTTTAAAAATAATCTAAGAGAAACATTTAATAAAATACGAATAATTCAATATTTCAATTTATTTTGGTTTTTTATTTACTCTTATACAAAATATATAAATTTTGATTATTTGCTTAATTTCATTACCTATATATCTTGAACAAAAAATAAATAAAAACTGCCTTTAGATTATTTCTAAAATTTGCAGGTGGGCGACTTTTTCTATTCTGTGTAGTTATCCAATTTCTCTAATTGCGGATTTAAATTTAAAGATTCCGAAATTTATCATACACCATAATACCAATTTCAAGCATGCGCTATCAAGTCAAATACTTGAACTAAAAATCTGCTAGTTAAAGGAAACTGTTAACAAGACCAGAATAGGTCAAAATATTCTCAAACTAAACAGTTTTGAAAGAAAACAATCGATTTTAACCTCACTTCCAGCTGTCATTATAAATTGTTACTTGATTACCTTGAAACATTTTACAATATGACGGTGATCTTTTCACAGCAGACTTTAGAAATTTTTTTCTGCTCTGATACATAAGCTGTGTTTCTTTCACATGAGCAAAGTAGTTCTGAGCAATTATTTTAGCAATGACTCAAACTATTCAAAGAAACATAAATAAATTTGATAAGTGAAGCAAAAGATAAGCATAAAATTATTTTACATTAAATTTGAAAAATTTATATAAAACACTCCATATGATATTTGTTTATACCAAGAAATCTAACCTAAACAGTCAATTTCCATTTGTTGTATTATGTGAAACCGTGAAACTAAAAAGACATCTGGTAGAAAGAAATAACGTAACTACTCACAAAGTGAGTGAACTACTTTTGAAAAATTGTTTGAGCAGTTCACACATAAAAATTTAGTGAAGTATTAAACCAAACTGATTTTTAAGTACTTTGCTCATGTGAAATTGTGTGAAAGAAACACAGCTATAGTATTACATGCTCTCATAACAGATACGTTACTTGAAAAAGTAAGAAAGCTTAGGCATAACGAAATGATCGAAAAACGTTGAAATTTTCCAATATTTTGTAAAACATGAGTTCTTCACCGATGGTCGCATTACGATGGTGTGAATTTATCTTTACGGCATGCAGTACACATATAATTTACGTACAGTTACCTACATATATACATATAATGTGCATAAAAATTTAAATAAAATTCGTTTCGATTGTCAAAATTATAAATCATAAAACTTTAGCATTACTATATGCACATACATATCTACAATCATGTGTACCTATGCTCAGTTATTTTTGGCTAAAATTATAAAGAAAATTTAACTGCAGATTCAAATTGAAATAATGAAAAATATTTTATGCTTTTAAAGTATGAATGGTATGTACGTATATATGCATGCATACTCTTATGTGCATGCAGCAATTATTAGTTCAAAAGTTAACTTAATAAAGAAGAGTACTTTCATAACTTTTTGAACGTTCAAAAAATAATTAAATTTGAATTTCGAAATATGGAAAAATGTTCAAATTTTGTGTGTGTATTTGTTGTTGTTTTTTTTTTAAACGAATTCTTAGAAATCAAAAGATTTGTTTTAAAGTAAATTACAATTTTTTTTGTACTTTTTGTGGTTTTTCATTTATTCAGTGTCGTGCAATATTGTTGTTGCGATTAGGTAGTTAATTTATCTATTATATTGGGTCTGAAGCTTAACAAATTCCACATCAAAATATGTATGAACGATTGAACTAATTTTGTGGTATATAAAAACAACCGGAGAACAAGAATTATCTAATGGAAATATGAATAAAGTTAAGCGCGTCTATGCTTTATTTAATAAGTAATATTGAATAAATTTATTATTAGTAGATACAATAAATTACAGAGCATGATTACTGAAGAAGTTTTAGTTAGCTGTAGTTTTACCGTCGATTGTCATCAGAAGCTTAGACAGTAAATTGCTCAGATTTTAGGTCAAATAATTTGAACTTGCCCGACTAAGGTCGTTGCTCACGTTCCTCACTGACACTGTTTTCTAATGTAGTTGTTACCCAATTTTCAATAGGTCCATCAATAGGTGTTCACGGTCCATCAGTTGGAAAAAGGCGAGAAAAAGGCTAAAGATAAATGAAATAAAATGATTAGGTGACAGAATTGTGTAATTGAATTAGATAAGATAAAAAATAAATGCAATATATGTTTCTGCAAAACAAGACCTAAAGAAGAGAAATTATTAGGAAAAAGACTGAAGTTATTTGGGAATTTGGGAACAAAGAAAAAAAATGACTTCATATTAAAAATAGCTAAAAACATAAATGCAAGAAGAAAGTTGCAAAGAAGACCGCATACAAAATAGATGACAAAAATTTAAAAAAGGTCTGAAATAATTAAATTTAAGCAAACGCTCAACTCGGGACAGACAAACGTGGCGCATGATTACTAGAAAGGTCGATCCCAAGTAGAGGGTCATTCCAAAGAAGAAGAAGAACAACAACAACAATAATTCACAGCGCATCTACACGTTTGTATATTGTTGCAAAATATGTGTAAGTATTTCAGTAGTACAGGACAGTAGTTATAATAAAACTACAAATTTGTTAAATACTCGTATATAGGTTAAAATAATAAAACAAATTATCTTTTTATTTGTGCATTATTTTATATATTTCCTTGAATTTAGGTTAACATATCGAAAAAACGAAAGCAAAACAGAAAGCAAACCGAACAAAATTAAAGATCAAAAAAGAAATTTTCCCAAAAATTGAGCAAGGACAGAAAAATAAAACAAGAGTACATACAGTACATGCAACTAAATACAAATATGAAAAAATATTACATAAAAAATATAATTTTATATACGAAATTTAGGTTAATAAAAAAAAGGAAGCGAAACAAATGAACTGCATCGATGTAATCTTGTTGCTTTTTTAAATTTGTTTTTTGACTATTTTTCTTGTTGTTAAATTCAATTCGCTTTTTGTATGTTAAATATTTTATATAGCCTGAAGTAAAATTTTTGAAAATTTGAAATAAAAACAAAAGCAAAGAAAATTGTTTGTTATTCCTTTTTGTTTTATTTTTTTTTTCAATTTTTGATTCCTGCATTTATTACTTTTATTACTTGCATTCCTTTGTTGTCGGTTCGTTTGTCTCTGCAATCTGCATATACATACTTTGACTTGACAAAGAGAAAAAAGAAGAGAATAAAAAATTCTATAAGTTTCTGACTGCGTTCGATATGTAGATGTATGCCTATATTTTGTGGATTTGAAGTATCTGTGTGTGCTAAATGTTACTTTTTATCGTTTTAAATTTTCTGCAGCTTCACTTGTGATAAGAAAATACAAGAAAATTTTAAATTTTCAAAAGGAAAACAGAATTATTCTTCTTTTATGCTTATGCAAAGTCTGTAGTATATAACTTAGGGCGAATGTATTGTTATTACATTATAGGCTGTCTTAAGTGTTACTCGTTCATACCTTCTTTTATGTTAAATTTAAAAAAAAATTTCTTATGCTCATAAGTGCAAGTATATTAGTGTAGTAGATCCTGTAAAATAAGATTCACAGTCAAATATAAAAATTGTATGTCTGTAGAAATTGTGTATTTGGATTTATAAAAATATCTAAAGTGTATGTATTTCTAAAAATAATCATAAAGGATATGCTCGAAATAATATTATACTTTTTAGCTTTTTCCTGTGATGTGATATTCTAACAGACAGTATGTACCTATACCTACACTATACACACACATAACTGAAAAGTAAAGTAGAAAAAGTACTTTAATACTCATAAAAAATAAAATTTATTTACAGATCTCCATATATACAAAATTTGTGCATACTCGTCGTAACTTACACACAAAACACAAAACATACCAGTACTAAGTTACATTACGTTTGCATTCCCATATATGTATACGTAGGGATTTGTACATGTACGGGTACATAATTTAGTGCTGTATACATAGATGCTGTTGCTAAAATTTATTCACATATACGTAATTCATGTGTGCGATTATAAGTGAAAAATTTATACACACAGAGACAAAATAAAAAAATCGCTTTCTTTTAAGAAAAATATAAATTCAGAAAATGAAGATGAAAAATAAAAATACATATAGGTACCTAATAAAAAAAATATAAAAAACATATAAAAAAAATTCACCAAACAAAAAAAAGTAATATATAAGGAAAACACCAAAAACTAACAGTTTATATCATTTTGACAACAACGAAAAAGAAAAAATGAACCAAAAAAAAAAAAAATATTAACAGAATTACCCATTATCTTGCAGGGTGCATCCCTTGTTCAATTATGCTGACAGTGCATTTGATATTAGATTGTGTGTGTAGTACACATAAAGAGTCTACCAAGTGATGCCAAGAAATTATTCACAAAAAAAAAAAGAAAAAAAAAACGGAAAATAAAGACTAAACTTAAAATTTCCTTATTTTATTTTATTTTTTTTTCGTGTTTTTTTCTTATTTGAAAATTTCTTTTTCTTCAAAGTTTTCTGCTTTTTATTTTTTCAATTTATTTTGTGTGTGTGTTAGTTAGTTAAGAAAAATAATAATTTGTACATTCATATAAACATATAATAATTATATAGAATGTACGAGTATGCTTTATATGTATGCACATGTGTACATAGAAAAAAAATTTTTTTTTTTTAAAGAAGAGAAATAAACTGAGCCAAGGAGTCTTTGACCCGACCAGTTTTTACTGGGTTATTGACATATTGACATGAACTAGATACCGTCTTTCTTCCAATTTTCATAGGGTTTTTTTTTATTTTCTTTTTGGTTTTGGGTTTTTGGTTCTTTATTATTATGTATGTATGTATGTATATTGCTTTACTACATTAAAATTCCTTCTTTATGTGTGTTGCATCTTTATGTTATTATCATTATTATTATTATCATCATCTTTTTTTTCTATCAAACTTGTTTTTTGTTTAATTTTAATTTTTATATTTTCCTTTATTATAAGTATATATATATATATACACACACACATAACCAATGGTTGTAGTTGTAGTAATAGTATAGAGTACAAAGTATGTAGTTGTTGTTGACGTTGTTAATTTTCTCCAAACAAATGAAATCTAAAAAAAATCATAAAAAAATAATTAAATAAAAAATGAAAACAAAGAAAATTAAAAGAGGCTTTTTTCTAGTACATGCACATGTAAGAAACATTTACACACACACACATTCATTCATAGATCATAAATAAATTTGTATACACATGTGTACATGAAAAATGTAATCTAATTGAAAAAGAATAAAGTAGTAGAAATTTTAACTTAGATAACAAGAAAAATAATAAAAAAAAAATACCAGATACGATATAAAATTAATTAGTATGTGTGGTATATGTAGTTTGTACACACACATCGAAAAAAGCAGATTAATAGAACTCTTCAATAATAAAAGATAACAGAAAAGAAAAATATAGATAAAGATGTCAAAAATAAAAAAAAAAAATATTTCACTCTTTTTTCAAAAAAAAATTTTTTTAAAATAAAAAAAAACTTTTAGGACGAAAATATGTAACAACGTTATGGTGGCATATTTTTCTTGTATTTTCATACATAAATGTGATACATATAATTTGCTTTTATGCAAGCATGCATGCAGCTGAATAAAAGAAGAAAGTGCAAAATTAATAAAAATACACGTTCATGTGTAACATGTGGAGTAGGTTATAGAGGTAAATCAATTTTTAAACAATAAAAATTTGTATTTTTTTTATCTCTCCCCTATCAATTATTAATTTACTTATAACCAATCAACACATATTTAGTGGATATGTAGAATAAAAACCCATCTGAAAAAGAAAAAAAAAGGTACCTATACCTACAAGATTATATTCCATCGTTCATTTTTTGTGTTAAAATATCGAGATTCAATCGAAATCTAACCCCGATATTAAATTTATTCGTAAATATACGAGTGTACAACAATATGTGGGTGTAAATGTAATTAATAAAAACATTTATCAAAAAAAGGGAGAAATCATGTACTTGTATTGTATTTACTAGAATTCAATTTAAGTGCACTAAATTCATTTACTTATATTTATCACATTTTTTTCTTTTTTAAAATGAAAAAGGATATGCAAATTTAGCAAAAAATAAATGAAAATAATAAACAGTTTTAATAATTAAATTGCGAAATTGAATGGAAATTGTGCGTGTCTGTGTATTGCCTTGACCGTAATTTCGAATTTAAATTTTATATTATCAAAACAACACTCTGATAGCAGTTATTTATTTAATGTAACACATACTACAGTGAACAGTGATTTGTATGTTTATGAGCACGCATACGGAATACACGTCAGACACTTATAATTACCAAGACGCAATTACATTTTGTATTAATTATGATCTGATAAAAAATTAATGATAAATAAATAGGTGTAGACTGTAGAGATAGTACATACATATGTGCTTATAAAAAAATGAAAATTTTAAAAAAACATTTTATGTAGCATCATGATAGCATCAATAAAATATTTCAGCATGACAGTTAATGAGATGATGACGTTGTATGCGAAAAATATGCTTTTAAATGCTTTTAAAATAAAGTATAAATAAATAAATAAAAAACATAAATAAATAGATTACATATACACGTATATTATGCAAGTGGACGAATGAAATTTGTAAAATATAATTAATTGAAATTGAATGAAAGATATACGGTCCAGCATAGTTTCCTTTTACTGAACTTAAAATTTTAAAATGACAAATTAATTGGCTATTAATTTCATGCGATGTAAGTTTCCAAATATACATTATTTAACGTCAAAAAATTTATTGAAAGCGATAATTCTATTTTTGGGATTATTTTAATTTCGCATTGACCGTTGAGAAAAATTTTAATAAAATTAATTAAATTTAATAAATTATCTCTGAATATTTTACTTTGAGAAGGTTGTAAAAATTTGTCGTCATCATTAAAATTATGCGAATATATACGCTTAGATAAAATAATGAAAATTAGACACACAAATATTATAATACGATGCCATATAGGCGATTACGTAGCTGCAAAATTTATAATTCAATTGAGTGATAATATTTTTTGACAAGGATAAATGATAATTACCGTATATTATTTACTTGAAATTTAAATGTTGAAATTAGAAATTAATAGAGAATAACAAAACAAACGGGAATAAATAATAATTCTTCTAAAATTACATGAAATTTAATCGTTTGAATTTGAAAATAAACTTAAAAATTATGCATTCATTCTTAACGTAAAATAACTTATGTACATATTCAAAATGAGAAATTTGTTTAAGAACAAAAAATTAGAATGTAAATAAAGTAGCTGAAAAAAAAATTAATCATAATAAATAAACAATAAATAATTCCGACACTGTGGTTTTTTGAAATTTTACAATGAAAATACAAAGAGAAACTCATGTTTATCTGATATATGGATGAAATATGAATCATTTCGCCTTTTCTTCGAATAACATTCAAAAGGATAAAATCTGTCGCGACAAAAATATTCATATTTTTTATTATTTTTTAAACCACCCATACATCTACACTTTATTTTCGAATGTACATAAGTTTTTGATTTAAAAATTATGAAATTTTCTAAAAAAATAAAAATTCAAATACAAACAAAAGAAAAAGAAAACAGTTGGAAAAAGATCCAAGAAAACAAAAATGACAAAACGTACGTACATAATGTATAGTATCTAAAGTACATAATTAACTACACATACACACAGAAAATAGATCTTAAGAGCACTTCACACTATTCCATCGAACAAGTTAATTTATCGATTTCATTAAACAAATTTTGACCTGTTAAAAATGGGTAGTTAAATATTATATTGAAAATATTCAGAATGAGTTGTCATTTAAAAAAATCATTATTGTACATGAGTTGAAAAATAATTGATTTGTGAGCCTTTCAAAAATTAAATAAAAGGAGTAAATAATGTTTGAATTCATATAAAGACTTATAGTTGGAGTGGCAGAGAAAAACTGTAAAAAAATTGTTAATTACCACTCGAATACATTGTCGTGATCAGTATTCATACTTTAAATAGTTTTATGAAAATTTCAAACTATATAGTCGTCGTGCCATATCTATAAGGAAGTACAACTTCTATGTGATATCCGAGTTCGTATACTGGGGATAGTATGAACGAAAAAGAGTAAAGAAATTAACAAAGAATTACCTTGGGTAATAAGTACCTGCTTCTTTGGGTTGATAAACAGTATGAAATCTAAACTTCTTACAACAAAATGCCAAAAAATGTAGAAAAGGCTGATTTCACATGGGATATATGGTGTGGAAACTATTTTGAACAAAGATGTGAAACGCACTTGAAACTTATTTGAAAGAAAAATCCTAAGAAGAATCTATGGAACAATACATGAAAATGAAGCGTGGAATATAAGATGTAATGACGAACTGAACGACCTCTGCAATGAAATGAACATGTTTCATCATATAAAATTAAACAGAATCTAATGGCTGGGGCATAACGTGAGACGGCCAGAGAGTGACACATTGTAGAAGTTGTTATTCTACATGCCCAAAAAAAGTAAAAGGCTGCAAGACCTAACCTGCGCTGGCTTGATAATGTGGACGATGATCTTAAAGTAATAAATTAATATAAAAAATTGGAAAGTAGCTGCACAAAGTAGAGTAGGATGACAACAAAGCTTGATGCAAGCCAAAGCCAACCTCGGACGGTCGAGCCGATGATGATGATGAGTCGTGATGTGCTATGAAGTTATGTTTATTATGTTTATTATGAAGACAGGAAGTTATGTTTATTTGATTTTTAGTTTTTTTTTTTAAGTTTTCGAAGCTTTTTTGACTCCATAATCGTTTAATGTTTGTTTTTGAATAAAAATATAACCTTTTTTTAATTTACTAGCAACCGTGATTATTAAGTAATTTCATCATCATCAGTGGTTTTGATTATTATTTGACAAATCATACACATAGTACATGTATTAGGTCATTATAAGAAGAAATTAAGAAACATTTTAAAATTATTTATTAATATTATTTTTAATTCAATCAAATAGTGTGAAGTACTCTTTTCTTCGCAATGTGGAAATATGCACATATATTGTGTTCATTATTCAATTGTTTTTATTATGATAGAAACAATAAACATTAAAATTATCGTAATAATCATATTTAAATAGTAAAATAATTTTTTTTTGTATTGCGTATTTAATGGTGTAACTGATAAATGACGTTTTTTTCGAGTTCTTTTTTCTTATTTACATTTTCCTTTTTATATTTTATTTTTTTAATACATTTTTTCCACAAAAACAAATTTCTTTCCATTTATTTTTCTGTTCGTTTTTGATTGTGTGTATGTGTGTTTGTAAAATGTAAAATAAATTATAAGATTGAATAATTATACTGTTAAGATGAATTACATTTTCATTTAAATAGTTACTGTAATATTACATATGTATGAATGCATATAAAAATATCAATAAATTTACACTAGATTTTGTACATATGTACTACATAAACACACAATGCATGCAGAATGAATGTAAAACAATAATAACAAATTATTAGAAAAAAATACTATTTTATATTTTTAATTTTAAACATATTGTTATATGAATGTACTATGAGTAATTATATTATACGGAATCGGTACTGAAATAAGGATATATGGTGCGGATATATTTATGTATTGTAATACCAAATTGATGTACTCGTATACACAAATAAATAAATGAAAACACATTTTTTAGACATTAAAACTTGATTACAAATTAAAAAAAATAATAATAATTACATAATAATGTGTGTAAAAAATAAATTAATCAAAACTGAAGGAAAGCTTATTCAAGAAAATTTGTGTAACAGAGTGAAACATAAAAAAAAAATATAAAAAATAGAAATAATGAAATGTTTTATGTAAAATTTGAATAAATAAAAATGAAAACAAAAGTCATTGTGATACAAAAAAACAGATAAAATAAGAATGAAGAAATAAGAAAAATTGTAAAGAAGAAAATGAGTAAAAAGTAAAATAAAACATAAAACTAAGCTGCATGTAACAGAGTATATGTATGTAAATAAGTATTTGTATGTAACTATGTAATATTTAGGTATATGATGTGCAAGTATAAGAATAATGAACTAACATTCCAGATACCCAATTTCTTATTTTTCTATTATTATTTTTTATTTTTTTTGTTCTGTAGCCCGAAACAAATGACCCGAAAATGTTGAAAATCTGTAACATTTGTCATTTAAAACATTGTTTGCATATGAAAATTTATTGCATAATAACGCATTATTG
Source organism: Villa cingulata (assembly GCA_951394055.1). Lineage (NCBI taxonomy): Eukaryota > Metazoa > Arthropoda > Insecta > Diptera > Bombyliidae > Villa > Villa cingulata. The sequence goes on from OX596025.1 coordinate 1,698,319, forward strand.
TACCGTATATAGTCTGCTATATACATATACTTACATACAAAATGTAATCTAAATATGTTTGAATGTATTTAATATGTAAGTAAGATATATAATTATTTAAAATATTATTAGTTATGTATGTTTTATGTGCGTGTGTGTATTTGTATATATACTTAGTTTAAACAGTATGATAGTATATGCATGTTCATGGTGGTATGTAATATATGTCGCGAAAATTAGAGAAAGAGTGCGACAGATGTGGATAGATGCTATATGTTTCAATATGACAATGGCATAATAACTGATGTACACTATAGCATTAATTGCTGCTTCAATACTGACAAAAACAGTTTGTTGTTGAACTACCACAGAAAGAATTCAATGAACATTTGTAACAATTGTGACACTTTTTTATATCAATAAATCGCCGACGCATATATTTTCAATGGTTTCATGTTTAGATTGATCGATATGAAAAATTTTTGTATTTAATGATTTTTTCACAATATTAGACTAAGAAAGGAGTTCATATTGCAACACAAGTATTTGCGATAAAGCAGTAATTCCGAGGTAATTCTAATAACGAATAATGTTATTGGTGCGATGCGTATATTATTCAATATACACAATGTAGGGACTAGTTTTCTCGAATTTTGTAACAGTTAAAGGAGTATATAAAAAAGTTGTGCGAAAAGTATCGGTGTATTAGTGTAAACAGACTCTAAGGTCATAAGTATCCAAAAAAATATCAACAGGAAAAGAGCACAGAATATAACTTAAGGGCTTAAGGTTCATTTTATTACAATCAACCGCCCATTCCAAACAAACACACATGTGTGTAAGAAGAAATAAAAATCGTAAGATGTAATGATGTACTCGTATATGATGTTTTTTCATCTATACATAGACACACCATTACGAAAAATTAAATTTACTTTACTGTCGTATCTTGTTTCGAGTATAACGAGCAACTAATATAATATAAGAAGAGTACAGAATTTAGATGCCACAGAATCTAGAAATCAGAGTAAGGATAACGAATAACAATAAAAAAAATTAGAAGAAAAATATCCCAGCATGTAGACATACAGATACACAAATACTCTGTATACTTGTCATAATTTAAAAAATCAAATAAATATTTAAAATAATATACAAATGAAGAATTACATGTACTCGCAAGTATATGCATCCATAAACTCTGTGTATCCATATTTTTCTGATCCTTTTATTGTATTACGTATTTGTATTGTTAAATCATTGCATGTCCATTTTGTTTACTGATTTCAAATAAGAAAGAAAGAAAAAAAAGGAAGAAAACAAGAAGGAAAAAGAAAACTAAAATTTTTATAGTGGTCCAAATCCAGTTTATTCTTAACAATGTTTTGTTGTCATGACTGATATAGAAAAAATGAAGAATTTAGAAAAAAATTTGCTATTACATATACTATACAATTACAAAAAATAACAATAAAAATGAAATGGAAAAATGAAATCAAATAAAGAAAATAAGTCATCGCTACAGTAGTTGCATGTAAATGAGTACACAGTTCTAGGAAAATAGAAAAAAAAAATTTAAATGAAATGAAAGATCCTCTAGAGAAAAATTAATAAAACACAAAAATCAAATCTTCTCTGCTACTATTCTATTTTGATATCCTTCATACAATTACATACAGTCCTATATGCATATGTATTCGTTAATGTTTGTCTGTAAGGTTTTGAGTAGAAGAAGGAAAAAAACACAAAATCTAAAGATAAATGATGTACAATTCGGTTGCTGTTGTTGTTATCGCTCATATCGTTGTTGTACGAGCACGAGTATATAAATGTAAATGTATTTGAATCGTTGAATCGCAAAAAGTAAATTTGTGAAAGTCAAAGATAAAAATTTGCAAAAAAATAAAATGATAGAACAATAAACAAATAATACAAGAAACGAAAATGTAAATAGAATATATTACTTAAGACAGGATATGACAAGTTATTTTAAGGAGATTGAAATTTAAGAAGTTCATTTTATGTACAGAAATTTTAATACATTTATGCAAACATACATATGTAGTAAGTACCCGTACTTAAATATATCGATATACTTTATTTACTGGATGTACAGTTTGTATTTGTTCTTTATCAAATGTATGAGTGTTTGTGTGTAATTTTCGTAAGTATATACTCATATTTGACTGAAATTTGTGACTGACTGAAAAAGTTTATCTTATTTAACGGAATTTCAGATGAAAGGTCTTCTTACTATATTTTTTACTTTTTATAACTTTTTTTTTCCTTTTTTGTATCTGTACTCAGATTTCCTTCAATTTTAGTTTAGGAGCTTTATTACGAAAATCTTTTAATGCAAATGCAATGTCTGTTTGATAAAACTGAAAATTTTCGATTTTTTTTAGCTTTTTGAATGTAAAAGGGGACAAGTATTTTCTAAAAAAAAATTCTAAGGAATATCAAAGTAGTCTATCAGAGTGTTATTTAGAATGTATGAGATGAGTATATGTATGAGTATTCAATCCGTTGTTATTTTTGTGTTTTACTTCTTGAAGAATCCTAGAACCTAGCTAGAACATGAACTGTACAGAATATATAATTCAATGCAAACAACGTTTCAACTTAATTGATTTATTTCGGTGCATATTTATATACCATATTTATATAATATGTATGTGATCGAAAATAAGATTCTTTATGGACATATGGATTATTGGGTGTAAAAAAAAGGAAATAGTCGTTTAAATATTTTATGTATAATGATGATGAGATTTAAACTTCAAAGCAGAAATATTTACAATATCCTTCGTTTGGGAATATTATAATATTATAAAATTTCTGATGCAGACACATTAATTTGAAAATTCATAAACCGAAAAAATAATAACGAATCCTAATATGTACAATTTTTTGTGCTGGAAATTATGAGAATTTACAATTAATTACAGAAGGACGATTAAATCTAAATATTATTATTTTTATAATTTATTTTAAATGAACTTAAATTTTATGATTCCTTTTAATTCAGGAATTTTTAGTTCTATTGCGAGTTTAGTCTTTTCTTTAGTATAAAACTGCAAAGTATTTAATAGAAAAAAAATTTGAATACTCAATACAGAAAGATAAAGATAATAAAAGATAAAAATAGAATCGAGCATAGAATTAAGTCAAAAATAATAATCATTCTTATAATGACACAGATAACACGAATAAGTATAATTGCAAAAAGAAAAAAAAAAAATTAAAAAATACTAATAAAAATTGAAGAAAATTAAAAGAAATTGGATAATATCCAAAAAAGCAACAGTGCAAATAGCAGCAAATCGTAAATCATTTCGGCACATTATCTTGTTCTTTGTGTTATTTTATATATTTTTTTTTTTAAATTCATTTTTTGTAAAACCATAATTCAAAGATTTTTCATATAAAACACAGAACAAAAAAAAAAAAAAATTACAGAAAGGACCACTATACAAAAACATAGAAGAAAAATTAAAAGAAATATACTACTGTGTACATACTTACACCTACGTACATACGACATGTACTCGTATACTAAAGAGCAAACGAAAAAGGCATTAACTTCAACTGCTTCAAATGCACATATATGCAAGTATTTGTTTGTATGTGTGCTTGCATTTTTTATGTATGAATGTGGGTATATGATGTAATGATATATTTTGAGATGAGCCAAAGTATGATTGCCAAAAATGAGAAAATATTTATGATTATAGGAGCCAAAAATACAAATATCTATGCTGGAAAATAGGAAAAGGATCAAAATGCGATAAAACTAAAACAAGAAAAATTGTTAACTAAATGCAATTTAAAGAATTTTGCCACTATCGTATATATTATTACTAAACAACTTCTGTTTGTACAGTTTGTGTACGTTCATCTATATAAAATTAAGATGGAAAGTTGTTAAGATTTAAAAATTAATACACACAAAAAATATTTTATATTTTCGGGTGGAACATCAAAATTAAGGAAACATTAAAAGAAAGAAAAAAAGAATGAAATTTCCTTTTATATTATTTGAACTACACATAAGCTTAGGGATTTTCTTTTTCTATTTCTTTGTTTTTTGTTATTCGATCGTTCTATGTTTTTCATTTCGGCAATCAGTTTTTCCATTTGAATTAAAATGAACTATAAAATGTTCACATTCATACTCGAACTTTTATATGCAAGAATGCACCTATGGTACGCCTATGCATGTACATATGTGCATAAGAGAAGATTCTAATGTTTTCGTTTGCTAAAAAAAAATAAAAGGATAAAAAATAAATAATGATAATGATACTAGCACAAAGTAAATTTCTTTCCTTCTTTCATGTTCTCTTTTGTTTCATACATTAGAATGCAATCGCTTCATATGGTTCAGTTCTGTGTATATTTTTTTGTATGCACTTTTATATGCATATACAGACATTTTTAATGATTCCAAGAAAAGGATAAAGAGTCGGATTTTCTGGAAAATGTTTTTACAAATAATTTATGATGACGGTATGTAAAAAAGTTTTATTTCTTATTTTTCTTTTCATTTTCGAAATGGATAAGATTGAAGATTAATTTTTATTATTATCATTTTTCTTTTCCAATGTTAAGAAGAAGTAAATTCTATATTTTTTCCTATTTTTATCTCTTCAATATCGTAACGAAAATTCATATATGCAGTTTAGTACGAAAAATTCAATAATTGTGAGGCATATTATAGATATGTAATTTCCTCATGGGTGTATAAAAATTGTTTAGAAAAGTATTTGGAATTGGTACATAGAAGACTTCCAGATGATAGACAATTAATGTATGTATGTATTCTCAATAGCATCAATTTTGAAAGAAAAAAGGAAATTAATGAGCACGTGTAGTTTAAATCTTCAAGGATCAATATTAGTATCATGTGAACAGAATATCCTGAACGTATGCAAATTATAGCTCCGTTCCTTTTATCTACTTCGGAGTAGATAGGCGTAGTTTGGCGTAGTTGGAAATTAAACGCAATTTTTTCACATATGGATCAAATTCTAACCAGTAAAACTGAAATTTCAAAAATAAATTTTTGTTTTGTTTTGTGACTACTGGTGTATTTTATTTTGGAAAAAAATGGTAATAGAAATTAATATTACTGCTTATTTTTAAAACTCATAATTTTTAAAAATGCACTTTTTTAAAAATATTTAAGGAAAAAAAGTAAAGAACTGTACTTATCAGGAGGGAAAAGAATTAATAGCTGCCTACGCTAACAGGAAAGACGAATACCATAGATGCAGAAATAAAAATATTTTTTGGCATGTAGTGTCTAAAGGTGTTGATAAACATCCACAGCCTGCAATGATGACACAAAGTACATCAAGAGCAACAAATGAATCATTAGCATCAACTTCAAGTGGTTTAACTGAAGATATTGCTATTTCTACACTAAATAGAAAACTAAAACGGATGGAAAATTGCAATAAACATGAAAATTTAATAGAAATTCAAAATAAATATTACGAGCAAGTTATTACAGAGAAAAGAGAAAAGCGAATTTTATTAGAAAAATATATAGAGAATAAAGAAAAGCGGCATGCGGAGATTATGGATCTCCTAAAAATGAATAATAATAAAAATTAATATTTTTAATCATTTATTTAGATTTTTAATTTTTGTATATTCTTGCAAACTCTTATATATACATTGATATACATATAATGCTTATATGAAGTTTTTTAAGTGATTGAAAAATTTTAATCTAGTAGATGCAACCTATATAAAATATCAAATAACTCTTGTCTCATATATCTACTTTGAGTTGTTTGAGTTGAAGAATGGGGAGGATGTTCATCATCACCCTCTCCACTGCTTATATTGCCGGAGCTTGTGGATTCGTCTTCATTCGAATCAAGCCATTCTTCAAAATCATTCGCTTCTATGCAAATATTGTGCAACACACATGCGGCTAAAACGCAGTTGGCAACATATCCAAGATCTGGACTGTCAAAAAATTTAATTCGTAGGAAACGACGCTTCAATAAATGCATTCGCTATAACGATTCTTGTTGCAGAATGTATGTAGTTGAATTTCTTTTGTTTATCTGTTAAATTACCCAAGTCTTTGAATCGTGTAAACAAATAATGTGTTTCTGGATAGGCAGAATCTCTTAATAAAATCTTATCTCGCGGTATTAAATTTGTGTTTTGTAATATTTTTTTTATAAAAAGTTGATTTTCTAAAAAGACGAGCATCATGCATTCCACCTGGCTCTCTACAATAAACATCAATAAATCTCTTGTCAGCATCAACAATTACTTGTATTAAGATGCTGTAATATTTTTTTCTATTATAGTAGTTGAATTTGTTATTGGAAGGTGTACAAATTTCTATATGTGAACCATCAATGGCTCCCATAACTCTTGGACAATTCTTTTTCCTCAAAAATTTGGTCTCGTTGATGACCATTTCACTTTCATTGGGCCATTTTATATATTTATTTGAATTCTTAACGATCCATTTAATTACTTTATGTAAAACACGATATACTGAGATTTTTGTTACATCAAATCTATCAGAAATTTCTCGATAAGAGTTCGTATTGGCTAGGTACCATAGCGTAATATAAATTTCTTTTTCTGCACTCACTTTTTCACGACCCCTACTGTGATTTCGTGTCTCATTATATTCCTTATAATTGCCTGGAATAGAAAATTAAAATATTAGATTATTTTTATCAAAAAAAAGATACATATGTACATACAAATGAGCTCTTCTACACAAAACCGTTCCAACCGGAAGTGTTGTTTAAATTACAAGTTGGTATATTTCTCAATTACATTCATATAATTTTCAATTTTCGCCCTTTTACCAAATCGATCATATTCTTCATCTGAATCCGACAAAGATAAACTTGAAGAAGATTCAAAAAGATTGTCGCTACTGCTGCTGTTTTCTAACAAAACTAATAATAACTGAAATAAAACACACTCTATTAATTGCACAGTAAGAATAAAAACTTACATTATTATCATCCATTTTAAATTCACTACAATACATGTTTTGTATAAATTTATCAAAAAATGACAATTCAAAATAAACAAATTTTATAACCTGTAAAATGAAAAATCCATCTATTGGAAAAAGGAATAACTTAAAACATTTTGTGGTGAATTTTAGTGGTGAAATTAATCAACTACGCCAAACTACGCCGGGATTCTACACCTGATATGAGCAGGACTAGATAAGCGTAGATGGGAGTAGATGCATCTACGCCTGAAATTCAAATGGAACATTCCTTATATAATTATCTAAGATATGTAACAATTCAAAAAAAAGAACAAAAAAAAAAAACAAAATTTAAGGTTTGTTTAAAACTCTGGAGGCTGTATCACTCTACAGCTTCTTTTAGTTTCTTTTTCACATTTTGGTGATTTTGTCTGTCTTTCAATGCACATTTCGAAATTAATTTAGAATCCTTGACAGATTAGTTTTACTCAGCACATTTTCTATGATTTTTTCTATGAATATTTAAGAAAATTTCATGAAAAAATTAAAATAAAACAAAGTAGATAAAAATAAAAAGGACAAAGAATATTCGATTTACGATTTAAATTTTCACTTTATGACGATGTCATTTCAACAGGAACAGAGTCAGTAACAAGTAATAATAAAAGATGTGATTATAATTTTTTCTTTTTAATTTTTATTTATATTTATTCTTACTCACATTGTAGATTTATGCATAATATACAATCTAAAATTGAAGTTGGAATAGTGAACATTATTATTATGTGTGATAGATGATAGGTATGCGTATTTTTGTGTATACATTTATGACTACACGATTACCATAATACATAATATTTATGTACAAAAAATATAATAATGCAAAAACAACTAAAATAGAATAACGAAACTAGAGCATAAGTTTTATCGGAGGAAAAATACCGCATTTAAATTAATTTTATAAAAATATTGTATAATGCATTATATAAAACATGAAAAAAAAATTATAAAAAATTTTCTTGTTATCCTTTTTTATTTCAATTTTATTTTATTTTATTTTTTTCAGTTTTATGTGTGTATACGTTTATGCCGGCTTACGTATATTCAATGAATTGTATATTTCTTATACGTGCAAGTGAACAATTGTACACGGAATAGAAAAGATATACAGAAAGAAAATGATGTTAAAGTAAAATGGTTTTTAGCGATCTTCTGTGTATACAATATATACATTAACGGTGCGATTCTGGATAAGAGATCTCTTATTCCTCTTATTTCTCTAAAGTTTTGGTGAAATATATTTTTTAAGAGGAATCGGTATTCTGGATAAGAGATTCACCTCATAAAATGACATAAGATTTACCATAGGTTTTGAACCCACCTTATTCAATTTACTACTTGCTAATTGTTATATACAAAGATAATGTAGTTACACTGTATTATCATCTTTGTTATTAGTAATTACTACAATTTTTATTTTTATATTACAATTTTTATTATTATTTTATTGTTATTACTATTATTATTATTATTATTATTATGATTATTATTATTTTATTATTATTATTATTTATAATTATAATAATTATTATTATTAATACAATTCTATTATTATCATTATCAAATTACATACAGTATGCACGACACGAATACAATATTTGAATATCAACAATATAAATAAAATAAATAAGAAATATAAGAAGTCCTCATCGATGACCTCTAAAGTTTAGATATTTTTGTCCGTTAAAAAAGAATTTTTCGGTTATAAACGTTCAAAAGTAGAATGTCAAAATTCATTAAAAAATTCACCACTGAAGTTAAGAGATCAGCTGATCACATCTCTTATCTAAATTAATTTAACTCCTAAAAGTATGTAATTTGCACTAAAAACGATAAGAGGAATAAGAGAAATAAGAGATCTCTTATCCAGAATCGCAACATAAATTTGTAGATGAAAATGAAATGCAAGTATCCAAAGTTTTATGTTTTATCTTGCTTTCATTAAATGTAGATTTTTTTTTCATATTATTCACTTCTATGTAGTGGTATAAGATCGAGAAAATTTTCACTGTACACACACATACTTACAAGAATATTGTTAAGAAATTTAAAGTTTTCTCTTTTCTGTGACAGATAATGAAGAAGCTAAAAAATATGTTTTTGTATATTTTAACTAATTTTTATGTTATATATATGTGTGTGTGTTTGTGAGTGTGTACATGTGCACATACTATTTTTACTTTTTTCGACAAACTAAAGAAAAAAGGCTTACGTATTTTCTACAAATTATTTATAACAAAAATGTGAACACAAAACTTACAGAAATTAGGAAAAAAATAAAATTCTACAGATAGGATGTGTATGCGTTGAAGAGCGAGTTTTGGTCGATTTCGTATCTAAAAGTAAACCATAAAACACAATCTGATTATATGAAGTGAATGAAATCGAAAATGAACTCAAAAGTTGTGTTATTGATGCCTAAAGAAGAAAGGGCAAATTGACAAATTAATGTCCACTATTTCAACCAACTACAACTAACGGTTTTCGAGATATGACCAAAGATCATTTTGTTCATCCGAATTTAAATCAAAAAATGAATTTCCAACATCATATTTCAGTTATCTGTATAAATTTTCAAAAATGTTTGAAAGAATTTGCTTGCTGTTCACCTTTATAGTACCTTTTAATTTACAACAATTAAGAAACATCCTGAAATTTTTTGAAAAATTGTCACGTGATTTAGAGCAAGCGGTCGCAGTAAGAAGATAGTAGCACCATTGAAAGAGCGTTCAAAAATATATGAAGTAACTCAATAAAAATGGCCAAATTCAACAGAAAAATTTTCATCAAATTTTTTAAAAAAAAATATGGTCTATAGCTTTTCATTTTTTTGGGTCAACAAATTTTTTGTCGAATTTTACCAATCTGATAGGCGATTCTAATATTTTTGGGACGCTCAGGACATTATTTCAACCTATATGAAATTCAGCGATTAGGTAATTACGACCTCAACTGAAATATTTTCGAAATAAAAAACCAAAACTTCGCCATATACCGACCGAAATTTATTTTCGATCTACAGATTTATAGACTCTTTTCTAATGTATCCTTAAAGTTTCAAATTCATTTAAATACACCATTAATGTTTCGCATTATCGGTATTTTTTCATTCGTTTTAATTAATGCACACACATATCGTAAAGATAGTGCAAATTGCATAAACAAACATATGAATTTTCCTTAATTTTTTTGCTCCATTTTATTTTTATCTTCGTTGTATTATATTTTCATTGTTAGGTTTTCATTTATTTTAAAGATTGTTGTGTTTGTTCTATTCACATATTATATAGAGAGAAGAGGACTAAAAATGCTCAAATTCATAAAAACAAATTAGGACTAAAAAAAAAAAACAAATCTGAAACGTGTACATTACATATGTTACACCTCATGAGTGTGGTAGTAGGGTTAATTATGTAAATAAGAAAAGTAAACATAAACAGCTAAAAAAAAACATATAAACCAAGAATTTAAACAAAATAAGGAAAAAAAATGTGAGCAAATATTTTGTGGAATAGAATAGACTCGAAATGCATCAGAATAAAAATTGAATGAAATTTTTTCAATTGTGAATTTTAAACATGTGTGTGAGTTTGAAAAGAAGAAGAATACAAAAATAAAATAAAACCACAAGATATGTGTATTTTTTTAGTTTATGATTGTGTCATACGTACTCATGAATGTTACTCGTACCGTCATACGTACATACATAAAGGATATGAACTACGTGTAGTATAACTGTCTAGTACTGTTGTAGGGTTGTAGTTTGTAGTAAATTTTTATTTTTTTCATAGTGCGAATATAGTTTGCTTCAGGATCATAGATATGCAGACTTTGGTAAGCTTATTTGCATTTCGTGATGGCAAAGGATATTATGCATGCATACTCTACATACTAAATACATACTTTTGTAGTATCGTGTGCCAAATAATTTTCATTTTTAACATATTAAATCCTGATTGCATATTTTTTATATTACCGCAGTTATAGCAGTCAGTTTTTCACCACATAAAGAATTTGAAAATTGTTGCTGGTATATACAGGCACATAGTATCTATCAGCACCAACTTTTACTTATATTGTACGCTGACATATTCTATTTGATCTAGACCCCTACATGTAGACACATAGATCACAGGAATATCAGAAATTCTCATTAATAATAATTTTGTCTTATTTATTAATTTTACTATTTACGAATAAATTCATACATATCCTTATTGTAATCTTTATTTTGATTTTTACGTATGTGCCTACAATTTCATATGCACTTACCAATAGGGTGTATTTCTTTTAGATAAATAAATCATTTCATAGATGTCAATGAGAATCGAAAATACTTCTTCATATAGCAAAAATTGATCCTGTTATTATCCTTTTCGATATATTTAGCGTACAATGAGTTCACATATGAAATCGTATGACTGACTAAATTTAAATTGACCAAGAAAATTTGTGAAAAATACAGGATCTGAGCAATTATAAATTTTATCATTAGACGATAATAAAGTAGAACCAAAGTAATAGTAATCTTTATAAGAGGCATAAAAATTAAAATGAGTTTGAAATTTTTATAATTTGCATATTTCACACTCTTCTCTATGACAAACACCCTGTATATATGCACTATTTACACATGTAAGTATATCCATCTGGATACAGTCATAAATATATCCTGGATATATCCATATAATCTTTCATATATGAAAGTTGAAATCAAAACCAGTACCCAACAAAGTAAAACTATACTACTTTCCTTTTCTACTATAAGCAAAATGGAAACATGTATGAGAAAATTTCTAATGCAATGGCTGTGCAAAATATGTCCGTACATGCATACTTGTACGTGTTTTCAGTAGGGAATAAAAGTTAAACAAGAAAAACAAAAACTGACAGTGCAAAGATTCACTGCAGCAGACATTAACTCAGTAGTTGGTATAACTTTAGTAGTTAATAGGTTATTTTGAATGTTTTAGCAAGTGTCCTCCTTTCTTGCATTAAATATTTTTCGAATGCATTGAATAGCAGAATTTCAGTTAGAGTCCCGTATTCATTCAGTGTGTTGGTACACATATGCAAATATACGAGTATGTAAGTTCATACATATGTACATATAGTACGTATGTCCTGTTTTGATTCTATGAGATGACCCCATACATTTTGTATACACATTGCACATACTCGTACATGGTACTTACATACGAATATGAAATTGGTGCATACGAAATAATTATTTGTTGGTATAAGTATGCATTATATTCATATTATGCTATTTTGTTGTTTGTACGAAATAAATGCAAAACAATAAAAAAAAAGGCGATAACCTCATGTGGATAATGTTTGAAATTTAGAACAAACAAATTTATGAAATAATAGATGTCATGTACGAATTTGCCCTTTAATTCAATTTGTATTCGTATATGTATAGCCGTTCATATACAAATCAGGGTCATAATGTATATCTATAATTATATACTTGTATGTACATATTGTACATTTAAAAAGTATTACATATTACAGAGTTTTATTGCACCTTAACTGTGTGCACAAATATTAGCATAAATAATTTTGAATTGATATAACTTTTGAATTTTCGTTTGTATTGTTTCATTATTTAGGGCATTGGGACACATATTATTTGTTTGATATGTACAAGTATATTGTACTGACATACAAATAATATAATAAAATAAACGGAATAAAAAAAATTTCAGCATTTAAAAAAATAAAATAAAATTAAAGGACATACATTTTATTATCATACAGTGTAATGAAAATGATTTAAATTTGATTGCATTAAGTTTTCATCGTTATCATCAACATTATCATTCATCTCATCGTCATCGTTATGGCCACAAACTCAGTGTGTGATCCCATATCATTATTAAGTAGTATAGAGGATAACAAAAGAGTACAAAATGATTTAGAAAAAAAAATATATGAAAACAAAATTACAATTACACATTACATACTCGTATATCTATGGCATATTTGTATGAAAAAAATCATGCAATCAAGAATATGAGATATACATAAATATTATGTACACATGTAATATAGGTTATACTCGTATGTACATATATCCTTAAAATGAATTGTTAAAATTTTTCGACATCTCTTGTTTCAAAAATACCATAAAAAAAGTTTCCTTTTTAAATTTTTTAATATTAATAAGAAAACAAAAAGCCTGAAACTTTCACAACCTATGAAAATTTGAATTTTTCAAAATATTAAAAGTTCATATGAGTCCCCATAGAAAAGGAAATTAAGTATAACATTTATGGTATGGTCATCTTTGAAAAGTTATTTCAATGAATTTTACTTCACATTACATACATTCAAATTCACACATATACTGTATGCAAACAAACATGCACGTACATGTACGTACATATTTGATCTAACATTAAATAGAATTTCCTCAAAGTATAATTTCATTTTCATATTAGTAATTGGATATACATACAAGGATATATGTACATACATAAGGACGTTATATGTATAGTCGTGTACAGTATGGGTAGCGTTATAGTAAATAAATTGAATTACGAAATTCATATTCTGTGTACATAATAATTACACATTTGAAGGTACTTGTCTGTATCAAAAATACATAAATACTTCATACATACATATTTACATAAAATTTTGTATAAAAACTTCATACAAAACGAAGAAAATATATACATGTAAATTTTTATACATGCCTCTCTACCCAAAAAAAAAAAATGTAAATCGTTCATTTGAGATCAATTTTTTAACACACAAACATATACACACTTATACAGAAAATAAAGTAAATTTCGAAATATGTGTTTGTAAGTAGTATACCTAATACAAAATAAATATTTGTATATATGTACTACCCCGTTACACATATAAAGTACATAAATGTGTACATGTGTATGTATACATTAAATAAACAAACTGAACAAAATCATGATACACAGAACGTAACATATACAAACATAAAAACGAAAATAGAGACAAAATACGTAAACATTATTAACAAAAAAATACAAAACGCACAAAAAATGAACTAAAAATAAATGAATAAACAATTTAGAATTCAAACCTATTTATTTCAATAAGGTAAGAAGCAGATAATTTTTTGCATAATTTAAAAAGAGATGTGTATATATGTAGGTAATAAGGTAAATATCGTCTCCGTATTTTCTTCCTCCTGATATCTGATTCGTTATTTTCAAACACTTCCATATGTAAGTAGTTCCGTTTTATAATGCAATGTATATATGTATTATAGAGGATAATAACAAAATTTTTGCACGTCAAATAGAATTACTTTATTCCTCGAATAGGTATACATGACACATACATGATCTTATATTGATTTCAATTTGTCACAAAATCTTCTTTCATACATGAGTGTACATATTTTTTCCTTTTGCCATTTTGCTTCTTATACTAACTATTTAAGTCTTAACATTCTTATTTTAAATTTCAACAGACGTTTTTCACTGTTTAGTTACCACTTTCGAATAGTGTTTTTTTTTTACACCACTATAAAGATGTTATGTACCAAAGTGTATGTGATAACTGAAATAAGTGAAATAAAAATTTATATAAGGTGGGTATGGAGATGTGAATGTTTTAGAATAAGAATAAAAGTAAAACATAAATTGAGCAGGATGTATAGAAAAGAAATTCGAAAGAAAAAATTGTAGGATACCTAAAACATGCTAAATCCTAAAACGATATTATAGAGTGGGTGTGAGTGACTTACTATATGTAGAAGAGAAGAAAATTGAATTTTTCGACTTCTAATATTCTTGTTTTAGTTTTACTTTAAATGCGGTGTATATATTATGTAGAAGATGAATTTATTGAGGTTCATGTCTTTTCTTATAATGTACATAATGTGCATATACGAATGAATGAATAGCTGTAGATATGAGCATATAATGTTCATTTAAAATATTTCTGAATTATCATATTCAACGATATCATTAACACAGGATGTATCAAAAAGTATTTACAAGTTTTCGATCTAGCAAAAATCAATTTATATCCTTGCGTTTACTATTTTGAAAACATGAAAGTCATGTGATAAATTACAGAAGAGATGTAATTCTCCTAAAGATATTTTTCAGCCCGCTTCTTTGGAATCATTATACGACCAAAAATGATTTCAATGATTTTGATTACAACGAGAACTCTAGAATCAGAACAAGTTTTATCCAAATATCTTTAATTAAAATCAAAATTTCGTTCAAAACTTTTAGCATTTTATGAACAATCATAATTTAAAATGGCTACCTTGCACGTTTCTAAATACATTTTTTATATAAGCACTCTGTACACCGTTAATGTATGTATACTCCGTATATACGTATATATCTATGTGTATGAATAGCTATTAAATAAAATTAATCATATGTAAATGTATGCATAAGGATGTAAACATTATTATGCATGTAAGTAGAAGGTGTATGTGTACGACGTAGCAGCATGCACATGTATTGCTCTTCTCTTTGAAAAAAAAACAACAACAAATCGTGTTTAAATTGAAAACATCTTTTACGAAAATTTTATTATTCCTACATCATATATCCTGTACCTTTATTTCAATATAAATGTATATACAGACAAATTCATGTAAAAGAGCGAAAATACTAAATAATATATAAATATATAATCACATAATTGCAAAAAAAAAAACGAGATTCATTTGATTACAAGCAAGATGATCTGTGTATCCTTTTCTTTACCATTGAAGATATTAAATTTCTTTTCAATTTCTTGATGGATTTTTAGAATTTCTTTTCAACGAAAAACAAAAATTCAAAATTAAAAGAAAAAGGACCAAAAGCTAAAAAAAATAACCGAGAAATAGAGCAAATACTTACTTGAAATCAGAATTTATTTAAAAACGAAGTCAAAAAGAAGAAAAAGAATATACATATTTCGTTTTTCGTGAATTGAAAAATCTATGCAAACCTGTACTACTGAAAATATAGAAAATAATTCAAGGCATAAAAGGATGAAATTTTTAAAATGAAAAATAAATCTGCATATGTATTAAGTATGTGCATGTGTGTATGTAAGAGAATATCATTCTTCATTTTAAAGTTCATGATAAAACGTGTATGGGTATGTAATGGGCACAGGGCTGGTGTATGTGAGTGTGTAATATGCCTGGTTCAGATTCAGATTTTAACAGTGTGTAATTTTTTTTTACTATAAGTAGAGAGTTCGTATGTGTATGTGTGCATCACATGATTTTTCTTCTTATTTAAAAAAACAACTTTTTTTTTCATTTCAGTTTGTTTGTTATGATGTACCCATTACCTTTTACGTGAATTGAATTTGATAACGTTATCTGTACTCTTATAAGTGATTGTTGCAAAAAAGAAAATAATTTTTTTCGTTTCTCTCCTTTTCCAAAATATCCTTTTTAAAATTTATTTTTTTTTTTTCGTTTTTTAGGAATGTGCTTGTGATTACTGCTGCTGCTGCTGTAGTAATACGGCAAAAGAGAAAATCTACATATATGCATCATATAATACAATCCTATGTACTTTATTCCATTTTGCTTAGTTTGCCTCCAATCTCCTAAGTTGGAGGATAGAAATGTTTACAAGATTGCAATTCAGAAGAAAGAAAATGAAATGACACAAGAATAGAAAATTCTATACAATTTTTATAAAATGAAAAGAAGAAAAAAGCAAGAAGAAGAAAAACGAAAATCCTGTAATATTGTTTTCATATAATTCGGTATACTACAGATGTAAAAGTATACGAATTAGAAAAAAATGTTTAAGTGCCAGAATTTTTATTTTAGGTTTATAGGATGCACATATCTAATTTTTTTTACCGTTATTCGCCTCTGTGTATCTTCACGTGTGTATGTGTAACATAGAAAAAAAAATGTTAACTTGTTCCGGGATAAAAAAAATTGTTCAAAAATTTTTCCTATGATTTTTCCTATACATAATAATTTTCCTTTATTTTCTTCTCTGTATATATTTTTATCTGTAATTTTCCACTACAATTTGTTTTTTTGATTCTAATTTTGTGGTGGTATATGTGCATTTTGTATTTCTTTCTATTGGTTGACGAAAATGATAAAAAAAAAATGAAAGGAGTTGTAGAGGAAGAAGATGAAGAACAAGAACTTACGTACGAATAAGAATTATACGATTAAGACGACAGAATTCGACATTCTGCTTTGCGGCAATTTGTTTTTTTTTTTTTTTTTATTATTTTTTGTTTTTGTTCAAACAAAATTGAAAGAAAATAAATACAAAAAAAAATGTTTTCGTTTTCATTTTCTTTTTTATTTTTGAATTTGATGTGTGCATTTTATTAAAATAAAATTTTTATTCTATCTACGTACATATTCCTTTATAAATATGCAGATATATACCTATGTTTGTGTATAATATGTACCCTTTTGTGCATATACGATAATACTACGTAATTCGTTATAATATTATGGAGGATGTTTTTTTTTTGGAATCGTGTAGAAAGGTTTCATAACGATTATCAAAAAGTTTTCCATCATATGATCAAAACAGAATAACAACAACAAATACAAGTACTATGGGTATTCGTATATCAGTCTGCAAAATTTTATTGCTTTTCAAAATAAAAGGAAAAAGAAATGCACAACAAAAACAACAGCAGCAGCTGCAGGAAAAAGACGAAAGAAAAAATAATTCTAAAGTAAAAAGTAGGTATAAGAACTGTTTTTCTTATGTGTGTGTGTACATTTTTTTTGCATAATGTAAAAAGTTAAAAATGAAATTTGTTTTCTTTTTTTTTCTTGAAGAATCTTACGACAGTATAATAATACTACGTTCGATGTAATATGTTAAGTATAAAGATATGTCCTTAAATATTATATGTATTATGGTACATCATATAAAATTGTATGTAAAAATGTGCAAAAGAAATTTTTTTTTTTTTCAAATATGTTTGTAATAACGTATAATAATGTGTACCATAAAATATCTATTTGTATGTGTAAAAGAAATGTTTGAAAGAAATAAACTTTTTCTTCTACGTACATGCCCCTGCACTGTTATGTAGTACATGTAAGTGAAAAATAGGTGATGGAAGTAAAAGTAATTTCTGCATTGCAAATTCATGGGCTTTTTTCGTCCTATTTTATTTTATTTTTTTTTAATATTTTTTGCATTTCATTTTTGATCCTTTCAAATTCATGATTTCTTTTTTTTGGAAATTGTTCTAATTTTTATTTTTAAAATGCAAGTATACTTTACATACATAATGTAGACATGCATGTGTATATATTTTCAAGAACATGACATGTTGTTATTGTTAAATGTTGGCCTCATCGTATCTTATTTATTCTTTTTTTTCTTTTCATTTTCAAAGCAAAAGAATAAAGTAGCAGCAGGATAACAAAAAAAAAAACCAACATTTTTATTTGAAAAGTAGGATATTAAGAGTAAAATGGATAAGTTTTTAAAGGATCAACAACAAAGAAGAAAATCTCAGAAGAAGTAAATGTAAATAAGAACAACTACCAAAATTTCGGACAAAATTACAACAAAAAATATACTAGGTATCTCTAATTCTAAACAGAGTGTATGTATGTACTTGTATTCGTATGTATGTCATCATAAGGAAATCATAATGAAATGAGAATTTACGCGAATGCGGTATAGTGTAGTATGTACATATGTACGTTACTTTGCGTTACTGATGGGTGGTATACAATGTTGTATCCTATAATGTAATTTAATGCAGAATGAAATTAAACTTTTCATTTGCATACCGTGAAATTTATGTCAAAGTTGAAAGTTGTGAATGTAGAATGAAATGAAATTTTCTTACTTTTCAAATCTTTTTTTTTGATTATTTTAATTGAATTTTTCCTTCTGTTTTCTGTGTATATAAATAACAAACACTTAATGTACATTTCATATATTATGAATTTAAAATTATACACATAAAATATTTTAGAAGTTATTTTTATTCCTGTTCCTTTTTTGCTTTTTTCATCACAATATTAATTTTTCATTTTGACACGATAGTAAATACATAGCACACATACGTATACACAATTTTAAGTACACACATTGATTGAATAATACACATTAAGGTATTTGTATATGTTTGTAGATAGGTATATTACCTTCAATATTATTTCTGTATTCGATTCCATTTTAAATATTTGTAATTCATTTATCATTTTATATAAATTTATTGATTTAAAAGTTGAAACGATATTTTCCTTTCTATTCATTTTCCTTTTCTTTTGTTATTTTTTTTAATTTTTTTTTTAGTTTTTTTGATTTACTTATTTCACATATAAGCTAGGTAGGTACACATCATATGGAAAAGTAAATAAAATCAAAAATCTAAAATGTCACATGAACTTAGATAGCAGAAATATAAATCATTTATTAAATGAATCACAAAGTCTTGGAACATTTTTTTTTATTCCAACTTTTTTATTCTTTTCTTTCGTGTGATGTGGTGAATTACGTAGATATATTCATACTACATAGAGGAAATTGTATAGTTAATAATATAAAAAATGTACAAACATTTAGTAGAAAACTGTGTTTATTTCCTTTGCATCCTATATGCATGTGTAATCTTCAATTTGGTAAAGAAAATTCACTTAATGCAGGCGGATTGAATTTTAGTTGAATAGAATTGAGTATGAAGCATATATGAAACGAGAACGCAAAATCAGGAACTGTAGAGAATTTCATTTTGTGCGCTCAGAAATCAATAAGGATTTCATTGAAAATGCCGAGATTTGTTCAAAATCCAAATATAACTCGATAATTTTTCTTAAAAAGATTTTATCGAATCTTCAAAATAAAATTAATTCCGTTCTTTACGTTTTCAGACATTGATCTTGCAATCTGCTTTGCTTTATAGTTCTACGGTTCTACACAAAATTCTTTTTTTTTCTTAAAAATTGCCTCGATAATATTTTCCATGATACAAAAATATAAAATGAATTTTCAAAAGAATATCAAGGCAAAATTAATGATGTCATTGACATTATCGAGTCTATTATTGGGTACGTTTTGCGGTTGCTACCAGATTTTATGATATTTTTTCTTCGATTATTTTATCCTTCAAAGTGATATAATCCATTTGTCGTTATTATTTATTTTATTAATTATAATGCTCGATTCTGCTGCTTTACTATGAAACACGCGTAATATAATGAAAATAAAATAAAAATAATTAAAATCTCATAATTCATTTTTTTTTCTCTATACTACTTACTTCTAACACACATACGTACACAAGAACATACAGCTTTTCAGCTGGAATTTGAAATTGGAAAGAAACAACATTTTTGAAATAAAAATATCTATTGAGGTGTACCTAACTAAAATTTTATTAATGGTGTACGTTGAAATATTTATATGTGCGTGTAATAGCAAATAACATATTGACTATTTTTTTATTTTGTTATTCATTAATTCGAATGCTTTAAATATTTCGAGGGATGTAAGGAATGCAGAGGAGAATTTTAATTTTTTTTTTCTAGAACAAGTGGAACTTTTAGATACACTCATGTTTGTATAGTTTTTTAAAATATGAAATCAATAAATAGGATGCGCCGTAGAAAAAAATCATACAATCATATAGGTGAGAAGAAGCATTCTTATGACTTTATAGTCGCCGTTTATTAAAAGATCATTTAAAAAGATCTTAACTCATTCGCTACTACTTATATTTTAAATGAAATGGTAAATTTCATCAAATATGATTAGGAATAGGAAGAATTTGTATTTTCTGGAGAGACAGTGTCAATATAGATAAAACTTTCGACTTTTGTTTTTTCTAAACTACATGTGATACCCAACTAATTTAATATTGGAAGAGAAATCCCTCAAACTCGTCTCACATTCAATTATTTAATTTGATGATAACTACAAAAATGATCGTTGAGAATTTTAGTATTTTGACCGTTCACATGATTACTTTGTAGAAGGGACACCCTGCGTATATCATGGAAATGAAAACATTTCAAATATTAAAGTAGGTAATATCTTTCTAAAACAAGTGAATTGTTGAATTCTATTTCATTTCATTTTTAATACCTACATGTAAGTCTTTTGATTTCTATTACTTCTATACATTCATACATGCATATAATACATAAATGTAGTTTTAGAGGAATTATATAAAAAAAAAATTTCATTTAAAATCATCAATTAACGACTCGTTCAAATCAATTTTAAATTAGTAATAAACGTTTCTTATGCTTACATCTATACAAAATGCATATGTACGATCGTATATATTCATCGTATACTGTACATTCATGATAATATTTTTGAATTTTCTCCAACAGAAATGCGATTTGAAAATGCCAAAAGGCGCCTCTTCATAATGATTTGTTATTGACCTTACATTTGTTCATCTATAAATTTTCTTATTATTTATTTTTCTTATTTTTATATTCAATTTTTTCGTTACGACTTTTTCTTTCAAATTTAATGAATAAAAATGACTAACATATGTCTTACAGTTTTACTGAAACAAATAATAAAAACATAAAAAAAACGATAAAAAATTAACCAAATTTGACTACACATTATATATAGTACATGAGCACAAAATATAATTCGAATTTAAAAAAATAAAAATAGAAAAAAAAAATTCTTATTAAATGAAAAAAGTCTAATTTTGGATTGAATTCGTATAAGATAAATCCGACACCTTTAAACATTACGTGACTGACAAAGCCTTACGCTTACAACAATACACACAACATCATACGATAAGTACACGAGCTAGTAGCTAGTACGTACATACGTATAGATAGTATATTACAATTCAGTTCAGTGTGTTGTGGAGATTTATTTTATTATTTCTTTTTCAATCTTTCTTTCATTTATTTATCTATCCCGCCATCGTTAAGTGATTGTTCTTTCATAATTGATTTCAAGTGCCATTAATCATAAAATGAAGTCTAAAAAAAAAACAAAAAACCAATAAAAAAGAAAATACGTTCGTACAAGGAAAATCTAGGAGATGAAAAATGAGAAAAACTCTTACATATCGTTCAGTACACTCCCAGACACACATATGAGAAAAATGCCTTTAATTTAATCGATATGATCTGTTCTTTTTATTTAGCGTTTTTTATTCTGTTGCTTTTTTTTTATTAAATTCTAGTGTATTCTTGTATATACTACATAACAG
Source organism: Villa cingulata (assembly GCA_951394055.1). Lineage (NCBI taxonomy): Eukaryota > Metazoa > Arthropoda > Insecta > Diptera > Bombyliidae > Villa > Villa cingulata. Next base: position 1,720,511 of record OX596025.1, read on the forward strand.
TATATGTACATTTATATACGAGTACATAATACATTTTACAGAGGTATCTTTTCGTGATCTGTCTATAGTATAAAAGAGTATGAAGGTATTTTAAAATATGATAAGAAAAAACTATTAAAAAACTGCTAAAGAAAATCTGGAAAATGGAAAAAAATATTTCATTCTCATTTGTTAAAACATGAAACATATGTTTGGAGGAGTTGGAGGACAGTAGTAGGAGTGAGTAATATAAAAATGAAATGAAGTATAGATGTAAAAGAAAAATAAAACTAAACCATAAAAAAATACAAAAAAAAATAAATTTTTCATTAATATTAGCAACGTTTTTCTTGTTTTTCATTCATTTCCAATACATGCGGGCTATTTTGAGAGAAATATAAATAGCAAAATTGAATTTTTTATAAAGTGTGCATGTACAAAACATCTATTAACGACATGGTTACCAGAGCAAAGGTGTACCAAAAAGATTCATTTACACTCCCAATTATTAGTCCCAGTTTAGTTTCAGCTTTGTCTTAGATCAGTAACAGCTAAAAGTTCTGCCGTTTAAATATTCTTAATAGACATTAAACGTTTTGACAGATTTTGTAAGACATTTGAATGGAGAACTGTCTATGACTAATCACGCGTACATGTATAAGCCTTTTCCATTTATTTACCAAACGGAAGATAAATAATCCTAGGCAAGCTCCACCACCCACCTTTGCCTTTTGGCGTTTCGCGTAAATGTATAAGGTTTCCTTTTTGAAGTCGATTATAGAATTAAGATTGAATTTTAATTTCAAACAACTGGAAGTTATTTTTTGATATTTTGATTAATTTAAAAAAATTATCGCAAATGACATAAGAAAAAACTATCTGATCATTTCTGTGAATGAATCTTTGAAGTTACATATTAAGCGAAAATGCTTCAGTTGAAAATGTATTTATTTCATTTTACATATATTCTAGTATTTATTTTAATTTTTTCAAATTACAATAACAAAAGACTATTTTTGGAAAAAATAGACAAAGAAAATCCTTACTACATTTGTGAACAAATTGTACACAAAAGAATCGAAGAATATAATAAATCTTCAAAAATGTATTTTTCTATAAAACAGAAAAGAAAAAATAAAGTTACACAAAAAAATAAATCAATAAAATTCAATAAATTGGCATAAAATCAGACAAAATTTTTAATGAATCAAACAAAACAAAAACAAAATATAATTTTCCATTCAGTTTGAGCAGCCCAATATATGTAGTACTCGTATCGTAATATGCAATTTCATTTCATAAATGAAATGTGCACATTACTAAGCATATAACAAACACAAAAAGTCAAATTTGTAGTATTTCTTTCGATATTTATTTATTGAATTTACATTATTGGGTTTTGCATAAAATAATAATCATTATCGAAATGAATTAATTTCGAAGCTAATAAAATTCAACCATTAACAAGTAGTTAAATCATACTACGCAATATAGTGCAGAGTGCAGAGTAGATGGAATGATGTTTGTAATTTCAAGTTAATACCAAATATCCGCATTTATGTTCGTTCATACTTATGCGTGTACATCTATATACGCATAATGGTCATACGTCTATAAATACTCCATATTTAAATACATATATGTAGTATGTATACATTTTTGTAGTATACAATATAGCTTTCAAAACGTAAAACGTAAAATGGTAAAATCATGTATAGAATTGTCTGACGAGAAATTACATTTCGATAAAAAAAAAATTAAATAAATGTGCAATGTGCAATGTGCAAGCAGTACAAACATATACAGTGATTAACAAAACACAGCGAAACCATTTTTTAACCATAAACAATTTTTAAAAAATCGTGGAAAATCATTAAATTTTGAAAATAATTTCATCTTTTTTGTATAGCCAAGCTCAAAGTTTGAATTATTTATTTCAATAATTAAGTGTAAAATTAGGTAATCCATCACCTTTATTCCTGATATACTTTATTTATTCAAAAACCTTTTTATTTTTATTCAATATTTTTGTCATAATTACAAAAATATTTTTAAAAAATAACCAAAAGTATTTGCACAACACAGTTCTGGCAGTGCTTATTTAATGGCGGCACTTACTCGCCATGTCACAGAAGATATCAAGCGGACTTGTATGCATTTGATAAGTATCATCGCCACCCGATAATTGCATACATCCTTCCATCTTAGTCGCATGTTGGTCCGGGGCTGTTTATTAATTATTCACAGCTGCCGTCCACATCTAGAGGGTTTTCCATATCCACCACCCAGAGACTCGTATGGTAGCAGTGGAGATTAAGGTAAAATCAAGAATTGTACAATCTATACAATGACCATAAAGTGACAACCATTGTTAAACTGAATCAACTAAGATGGGCAAAGCACATTCAAAGAATAAAAATAAGAAATGTTGACAGGAAAGAACCTGACAGCAGCAAAAGACCACCAATCCGCCCACGAGAAAGATGGAGAGACAAAGTAGACGAGGACGCCAAGGCAATATTAGCATGCCATAACTGGAGGCTTGAAATAGAAAATAGAGACAATTAGAGGTCACGTTCAAGATCAGCTGTAGTCCGAATTGGGTTGTAACGCCCAGAAGAAGAAGAATTTTACGTGGCAGATATTTTGTACAGGTTGGTCTACGGAGAAAATTAATTTTCATTATTTTCCAATTTATATTTTACCTTCATTGTTTGAAAAGAAGGAATTTTTGGGTTGTCTTCTAAATACAGACCATTGTTAAGATATTCTATTTACTACTGTACTATGTGTCTCATTTATTTATATGGATGTATGGTTGTTATGTAAATATAAAATAATATAACACACAATCGGATTAAAATGCATTTAAATAATATATGTATATAAGAGGAAGCTATAAAAGTACATACAAAAATATGAAATATGATTGTGAATAGTTCACGTAATTTACTTGAGTTTGTTGAAAGAAAAATGCAAACACAAAGTATGCATTGCTGTACGTACACATACACATTATGTACCAATTCATGCAATAATAAATGCAATGAATATGAAAATTAAAAAAAAATACAAATATTATTAGAAAAAATAAACAAAAAACGAAAAAAAAAAACTATAAAATGTAAATGGAAATAATTGTTCATTTATAATGTGTTTTTCCGAATGTCAATATTTTTTCTACGTATATAATATTTTGGCATCAGAAAGAGGAGAAAAAAAAATGAAATGTTTAATATCTACAAACTATTATAATGTACATTTCATACTATATTTATCCTTGTAATAAATTATAATTGATGATGATGTAGTTGCGAGTATATGAGTTTTCTATACTGTATAATATGTACAAATGTACGAATATATTCGCGACCATACGTGCATATAGAATTCATAGTTATTTGCTTTTATTGTATTTTATTTTAAAATTGAGATATTTTATTATTTCGTAAATGTAAATATCAATTTAAAAACGAATAAATTATAGTAATAAATTTTAGATACTATAACCTCTATTAAATGTGCAATAATACAACTACGAACTACGATCAATTCACATTATGATGTGCATACCTATAATTTTATTTGGAAAATCATAATAATAATAATAATAATAATAAAAGTATGTGTACAGTGATAAATATATCGTCATCATTAAAAAAGAAACAAACAAACAGAAGAAAAAAAGTTTTATCTACACTAGTGCATTACATACATGAATATGTGAAAGATTTTCAGATGTCAATTAGTCAATTAAAATAATGTTTGGATTATGTTTTAAAATTTGAATATTATGCATTATACACGAGTACATAACATACATATTTGATCTGACTCATTTAGCATAGCATTATTGGATAGAATAATGTTACAATAAATGCAATTAGTTTTTGAATCTTTAAAGATAGAAACTGATAATTGAAATATTGTGTATAATATATCATTAACGCACTCATATCATATACCTCATATTATGCAATGATGGCAATGCAAGTGGAAGACTGACTGATTCTATATACATCATGAATTTAAGAAAAAACTAAGGAAATGTATGAAGTCTAGATAGTACACTCCATTAAAAACGAATTCAATGTAAAGAAATAAAATTATATAGGCGGGCAAAAACGTCAAATTTTATGCTTTGCAAAAGCATACTGTTTAAAAACAATTATTTTTATTCTTGTTTTGCATGCTGCTACCGCACATTCTAGTGCGCTAATGCTCATGCGGTCAAAATTTTGATGTTTTTGACCAGGGGCCCATACTTTACTAAAAAATGGTGAAATAATTTCACTAAATTAAAAATTTTCCAGATCAATACTTTGGATATTATGAAATTTTGCCATAATTTTTTGTATTTGAAAATTAGCCATTATAGCTCAAATGGAATTTTCATTAAATATTAATTTAATAATTCTGCTTCAAATTTTTAATACATAAAAAATGTTAAGATCTATCAAGGTACAAGGATAGAAAAGAAAATAATTTTATAACTGAGCAATGATTTTTTCTAATATAATAATTATTTAGTTAATTTAACTATTTTAAGTATGAAAAAGTATAAAAGAAATTTATTATATATTTGATCGCTTTTCATTTTATGCGAGTATAAAGTACGGTATAGGGTATGGCAGAACTCTAAATAAAGTATTGTAAATACTTTACTACACGAAACAATAAATATACCTAGATTTATATGAAAATAGTTGCTGCTACTTTGCACACGCATAAAAAAATTGATAAAAATGTACTTAATCCTACAGAAATGCAGAGGAACATAAAATATCGGTAAAATTATGAAAATCAAAATTACAATAACCCACATTTAAATTTCGTTTGATAATGTACCTATCTGTATATAAACAAATTTACTATTCATGTATTGTTTTACTCATTGAATTAATTAGATTGATGATATTATTTCTATTTATTTACCATAATAAATAAATCAAATAAGTTATATGCTTTAATTTAAATAAATTTCCTAAATGTGATTCCCTTCAATATTTAGGTTACGAAGTTACGACAGAAAATAGCATTTATATAACATCGACAAATCAAAAAACGTGAAGTGCTAGATGCTAGTATATTCACGTAATGCAAAAAAAAATAAATAAATAAATAAAAACAAAATTTATCAAATTGATATTCGTGCATTAAATACATAAAGGCCAAAAATCAATGAGAAAAATAAAAAACAAATCAACTAATTGATTAAAAAAAGTAATATAAAATTGTAAAAACCAAAAACTGGAAAAATCGAGTACATACATCTACAATATTTTTCTTAAATAGGTAATTTTGTTTTGTCCTTTTGGAAAAAAAATGCAATCCTTTTCTTCTTTATTTTTATTTTCTTTATTTTCTCGTAACATTTTTTGTATTTTTATTTTTCTTTTGTTTGAAATTAATTTCAATTCATAAAATTCGTTAAATATTTCGTTAAACTTTTATTTTTGTTCAAATTACTTGGAATAAGCTTTGAGAAGATTTAAAACAGGACATTCAGAAAAACGAAATGAGAATTTATAAATTTTCGGTGTAAAAGTCAATACTTAAGAAAATAATAATAATATTTTGTTGTAGCGTAAACAGAAAAAGTAATGACAAAGTAAACAAACAAAAACAAAAAACGAAATAAAAATCAAAAAAATTTGTGTATTATAGTAGATATCTAAGATATAGGACACTAATTTTTTATAGTAAACTACATTTTTTGTTTTGTTTTTGAAATTTTCATTTAATCAACAATCCGTACATTATATCCTTAAATAAAATAAGAAATAAAAATTTTGTTGCTGCTGTTTTTTTTTTTTTTGTTTTAATTTTTAAAATGAAAATGAAAAAAGGATAAAAAAAGGAGAACAGAGTAAAAAAACTGGCATAAATAAAATAAATAAATAATAGCAAAATGAATAACAATAAAATTTAACTTGTTCTTTTCTCCAGACTGAAAAAAAGAAACACAAAAATTTAAGAAGAAATAAAAAATAATTTTCAAAAAAAGAAAAAAAAAATGAAGCACAATTCAAATTACGTAGTCGTTGTCGTGTATAAATTCAAAGGAGCCTAATAAAATTAAGTGAAAAGGAATTCAGTCAGTGTTTTTTTTTTATTCAAAGTTTTTATGTTGCTTTTTGGTCCATAAGCATCAAATTCCTGACTAACCAAGTGTACATGACTCAGTTTAGGGTTGTGTAGTTAAGTAGCTATTTAGATTATATAAGTAGTTAACTGTTTAAATTCGATATATTGTTGGATTCAGATTCAAACGACTGAGATAAAAAGGTTGTAGACATTATGCTAAATGTGACATATAAACATTATTTAATCTGAAATGAAAAATACCTTCAGGTTATTCAAAAGAAGTTTTTTTTGCTCTTGTATGTGTGTGTGTAGGTATCATCATATACTCCATGTTGTATTTTTTGAAATCGATAAAATTTAGGATTAAGAAAAAAATCAAACAAGAAAAATAGCATGAACATTTTTCTTATTTTAATTTTAAATACCCCACTACAACTACAACTACTGCTACTGCTACTGCTGCCTGCTACTACTATTTATATGGTACTACATATCTGTTCTATTCCTTGTTTTTCTTCTTCTACATTTTCATTTTTTTTTCTTCCTTTTTTATTTCTTCAGTCATAAGTTAACTGACCTACATAATTAAAAGTGTTATGTGTACGTGAGAATTGAACGAAATTTTCTTCAATTGATTAAATATGGGCCGTTTGACATTTTGACTCTTTATGATATGTACGGGTATACATAATGTACATATGTACATACAGGCAGAATAGCTAACCCATTCGCTTATAATTCTGTGGTCATAAGGAAAAACCGCTTAAGTCGAAAAACGTGATTTTACAGGAGAACGTTTTAAAGATTTGAAGTTGATTATGAAAAATTTGGTTAAACCATTTTACAAGGTGTTGAGTTACTTTAATAAAATTGTAATTTACTTACTTTAATTAAATAATAAACTTATATATATTTAGGATCTTATTGTGAACATACAAGCAGAATATTTTATTTCTTATGTTAAAATAAGCCGATATTCCAAAATCAATCTCACCATCAAAATACATAAGCTATTATGGTTTCTGCATGTATCTTTGTCAACAAGTGTCGTACATTTACGAAATTTTGTGTGGTAACAGAACAAAGAACATAAAATATGAAAATTATAATAACTCACTTTTGTCATAACTCGACTTAAGCGGTTTTTCCTTGTGACCACAGAATTATACATATAACAACTTTATTATGCTAGTGTATGTGAATTTATACATTATTTGTGGATGAAATAAAAAAGTATATGAATTCATTGGTATGTGTATAAATTATCTGTATTTTCGTTATAATGTACGTAAGTAGCATTAAAAAAAAATGAAAAATACATTTATTTTTTTCTCAATTTCTGTATGTAATGATTCCATTTAATGTTCTATATATTATTATTATGTACATACAGGCATACGTATATATATACTATGTGCTATGTGCATAGTATATGTATGTACACACATTCGTTTTTATATTGAAAAATTCGAATTTATTGAGGACAATTTCGAAAAATTTTTTGATAAACCTATATATGAAAGTAGTAAGTAAGTATAATATACGTACATATACGTACACAAGTAGAGTAATTTGTGTTATTTGTTTGTTTGTTTACATGTTGTTGTAGCTTTATTTTTCTATTTCAAAATTTTTATACATAAAAGTCAAAAGGCGATTCAAATACATAGGTACACCAGCATACATGCATAATATATTATGTGAATGTGAGTATGAGATTGTACGTTTTATACTTGGATATTTGAATTTTTATTTTTTCGATTCGTATAAATGAAGATTTATCGAAAATTTGTTTGTAAATATATTTCTATGAGTATTCAAACACTTATATCCTTGTACAAAAAACTATATGGGAGGAAAAAACACACACGTTTATCCGTATTCAAATACATACATTCACATACATATATTTTATATGATCTTCTACTTAGAATATAGAAAATAAAAATTCGATAGTTTTTCAAATAAATGAAAATATTGTACCTCCAATATACCATTAATGTATCGCAATATATTTGTAGATGTATGTGTTGAAATTTTTTTTTTTCTTTTTTTTTTTATTTGGTAAAAAATATGATGTAGAAAAGAAACACGATTTTAATGTTATGTTTACAAAATATTATCTGCACATTTCTTGTGTATTTATATAAATGAATACGAATACGTAATACGTACGTTTTGATGTATTTTGTGCATATAAATACGTAGGTCACTCTATAAATTTTGAGATACAAAAAAACAGCTAATGATTTTGAAAAAAGAACTTTATTTATGTTCAAAGTACTGTCCTCCAACATCAATACACTTTTGCATTCTAATTTTCCATGAGTGGAATGCCTCTAGCCAATCGTTCTTCGGGATCTCGTCAAAAATTTGATCAATTTCATCTTCTGATACAAATCTTCGTCCGCGTATGCTTTTTTTGAGCTTGTTGAAAAGCCAGAAGTCACACATAGCCAAATCAGGCGAGTATGGTGGATGTTCAAGTATTTTTACTCTATTTTGGCGCAAATATTGAACGGTTTGCTGAGCGGTGTGAGCCGAAGCTTTATCTTGATGGAGAATCAAGCCTCTAATTTTCACGTGACAACTCCATTATTCACTTTTAATAATTTATTATGACTTTGGTTGTAACAAGTTCAGACAAGAACTGAACATGAAAAACGTGTTGACAAAGAGTAATGTTTCTATTTATGCAGCGTAACCAGTTGTAAGTACTGTTAGTTTTCCGTATCTCAAAATTTATAGAGTGACCTACGTATGTACATATATGTTTGTACATATATGAATAGATATAGGAAGTATATAATTTTGTATATTTCTAGTTATATATGCATATTGTAGTAAATACATAAACATACAATGTATGTATACACAGACTTTAATATTAATGCTGCAGAGATATAATTGACCACCTCATATATTATTATGACGTTGTAGTTATATTAAATCTGATTATGGCTGTCCGCAATATGATGGAAGATTTGCTGTATAATAGTTAGGCATAGTATTTTTATATACATACACATATTTATGTATGTACATGTATGTAATAAACTGGTGAATATAAATGCATACATATGTTCGCATTTGTATATACGATTTGTATACAATTTAACAAAGTTAAGTATTTTCAGAGTAAAGCTAAATCTAATTTTGTTGATATACGTATTATAAAAAGCTAGAATATCCTATATAGGTTGGTCATATAAAGGATAGAAGCGAGTACCTATTTGCATATGGATATATTAATCTGGTCCTCTTTTTTTTTTTTATCAAACATATCTATACATGTATGTACATATATTAGAATCTATAAATATGCATGTGAATACGTTCGTTTATATTTTTTTATGTAAATCTGTATACCTACTATATATTGCTCGTATATAAAATTTAATGTTTTTTTGCTTTGTTATTTATTCTAATTTGGTTTTGAATATTATATTTAAATTAAAATTGGTTTATCCATTTATTACTGTACATAAACATGTTTTACATATGGATGTACATATGAATGTATATATCTACCTACATATATACGAGTAGTAAGTATTGTACATAAACGCGTAAAGGAAAAAAGGTGATATAGATAATATATGTACGTAGATAATGTGTGTAGGTAAAAATGTGGATTTTAAAAACAAAAAAAAAACAAAACTTATTTTTCATTTTCATTTTAAAATTTTTTTACGAAAATAAAGATATAACACATATTTATTAGAAAACCTAAAATGAAAATTAATATTTTCCTTTGAATAAAAAAAAAAAAACAGATAATTTTGTTTGCTTTTACCAAAACATATGCATAATTTTCATTATGAAAAATTTTTTTTTATGTTTACACACAAATAAATGTGTGTACGTACGATAATGTGTGCAAAATTAAAATCCTATGTGTTTATGTGAAAAAAGAAATTTAAATTTATTACAAAACCACATAAATAATTAAAATCACTACAGTCATTATGTAATTTTTAATTCGTTTTCGATTTGATTAAATTTAATTATACGACCAACGAACTTTTTAATTAATAATTCTTCAACAAAATGAATACCCATCACAAGTTTACAAAAGGATATCGGTACACTAATGTAAAATAGGTAGGTTCTCCAACGATTGCATAATTTAAATAAATTAATTTTTATAATAATTATTCTCTATATTATTGTCAGAGTTTACTGGTTGTGATTATTTCCGCATTTCGATGTACGAGTGTATAATATCCAAAATGTAACAGAAGAACAATATGAAAGAATGAATGGCTGAAATTTCGGAAAGGTGAACCCTCTGATCCTCTTGGAAAATTTTGACCACAGATAGTCCTTGTGACGAAAAGCACAGGACTCTAATATTTTTCGTCGGAAAGTCCTCTATCGATCACAATTCACATTTAAAAATTTTTGTCAAAACTCTTATTTTAGCAATATATCTATACCGGTACATGATACAGGTATGTTTTACAGCTCCAAAGATGCGTCTTAAGATGCTCTATATTCTGGAAAAAATTTTCAAAAACTCTTAGTAGAAGGACAATAAAGGACATTTTGTGATTTTTGGCTATTTTTATATTTTTTACAATTTCTCAGAAAGTAGTAAGAATAACCGTTTCAAATTTTTTGCAAATAAAAAAGGACATCATGAGCAAGATTTTCATTCATTACTGCAATCTTGATGAAGAAGGAAAATGTCCTGGAGAGAAATGATTTTAATAATACTAAATTTTGTAATTTTATATTTGAGTATGTGCATTTGTAGAAGACAAATATGATAGTATGTGTATGCATGTATATATGTGTGTGTATGTGCATTTGAAGAGATTACTAAGAGTTTTTGAAAATTTTCTTTTTTTTCTAGAATATAGAGCATTTTAAGACGCATCTTGTGAGCTGTAAAACATACCTGTATCATGTACCGTTATCAAAATATTGCTAAAATGAGAATTTCGACAACAATTTTCAAATACGAATTGTGACCGATAGAGGACTTTATGACAAAAAATATTTTGTCACTTTTCTGCTATTGTCGAATAGAATCTGTGGTCAAAATTTAAATAGGATCGGAGGGTTCACCTTTTCGGAACTCCAGCTTTAATGTTGAATATCTTTCAAAACACTGTTGAACCATCACCACTGTTTTCAGTTTGTCAACTTGTTCTGAGCCATCTGATTTTCAATAAAATATTTTATTCAATTTCCATATTTAGAACAACTCTTATCAGGTGTCCATTTCATAATTTGAGACCATGCGGAATATAATCCAGTGCGTTACGGTTCATAGTAGTTGTATAAGTTTAAATAATTTTAATTTATCATCACCTTTCTCACGTTCATGAAACCAAAGCAATATTGATCGAATCATTTTTCAATGTTTCTATTTAATTTTTTTTTTTTAAAATTGTTTCTAGTCGATTATTTTTGTTTCATTTGAACAAACTTCTTTCTTCACAAATTTCATTATCGCATTTTTTATTCTATCCAAAACTTTTTATTTTTCATTTTGCCATAATTTCGTTTTTATTCTTTTATTCCACATCAACATAAAATAATAAAGTTTTCAAATATAAAATGAACGTTGAGATAGGGAGAAAGTGCGGGGAGAACAAATCTAAGTGTTATGTGTGAAGAGAAAAATTTTACAGTCATCAAAGTTTCTTTTATCTTTTTATTTTCCGTCACTCATTGTTTGTAAAAATTCTATTTTTTTTTTTTTTAATTTTTCTAAACATTTTGTTTACTTTTTAACTGATTTACATTTTAAATTGTTTTATTTTTTTTTCTTTGGCACACATTTCTTCTTTCGTTCCTTTTTTTCCCTCTTAGTTGTTATTGTTGTGTACGGCACAGAACTGAAAAGTTTGAGTTATAAAACTATAAACATTCATTATGCAACGAAAATAATAACATAGAAATGGCAAAAACAAAAATAAAACAAATTAGAAAATACAATGATATGGGAAAATTATACATACAATACATTAGGATAGTCATCTATGAAGGCAGGAAAAAATATACAAGGGACAAAAAATGTAAATTGTACAGACATTTTCATTTTATACTTCATTATTACTATTATTTTTTTCTTACGTTTTTTTTTTTTTTTTTTTTTTTTTTTTGAATACTTTACCATGATTTTAAGTAGACTTTTGTGGATTTTATTTTGTAATTTTATTAGGTTTTATATTGTGGTGTGGTTACTAAATAAATTAACTAAACAAAATTAAACTTAACACAACACAGAAAATTAAAGCGCAAACAAAACAAAAATCGACATAGAGGATTGCTTGAAAAATAATAAGGAAATTTTTTGAAACTGACCTTGTTGTTTGTTTTAATTTAAATTTATAAGTTTTTTAATAATATTTAACGAGAGAAAAAAAAAACATGATGATAACAATTGCAACAACAATTACTTCTTTTCAAACAAAAAATACGAAAAGAGAACAAATCATTGTGGTAGGTATTTTCCTAATGAAGGAAATATAATACAGCAACATTGTAGCACGATAAAACTGGAGGAGAATATCGGGAAGAGTAAATAAATTTTACAAAAATAGTACATTTTCCTTTTTTTTCTTTTAGTTTTTTGTATTCAATACCGTTCTAGTTTCGTTGTTTTTGTTAACTGTTGATAATTTTATTTCAGTAGTGTCAGACTTAAAAAAAAATACAATTAAAAATATGTTATTTGTTTTCGGTGTAGATTTGGAGGTTAATTAGGGTGTAGTGCGGGGTATATTTGATAGTTGAAATCCTTATACATTTAGTTTTTCATTGTCCCAATTCATGCAATTAAAAATTTGTTGGGAACTAAAATTCTATTTTACTTTCCTTTTATTGTCTTAGTAATAAATTTATTATTATTCATTTTTTTTTAATTTTTTCGTGAAGAAAGTTAAAGGTCAGTCAAATACATGATCACCTTTTTATAATTTTTCATTATTATTAAAAGATGAAAATAAAATTAAAAAATTTTCTGCTATCACATGTGTTCTGTTATTGGATTTTACTTGAAAAATTAATTCAATTCAATAAAATTATTATTTTTTTAAATCTTGATTAGAGATCTTCTTAGTTTTTTTCCATTTGATAAAACTTTTTGTGCATTGCATCTAAATTCATGTTTCTAATGTGCTTAAATACAATGCAGACTTTAAAATTTATTCAATTCGTATATATCCAAATCCTTAACAAAAATATTGTACATACATAATGTTCATAAGAGCACATATATCTTACATAATAAAACAGAAATATCTATATACATATTATATGCATACTTTTTGCCTAACCAAGGGGAATATCCTTATTTTGTAACATACATTTATGTACATACATACTATATGAATATATAATCAATCCTTTAGCCATAACAAAATAGCCGCAGAAATTTACATTAAACTAGATAACTAATTTCCTACATACTATAAATGCACACACTATACTTATATGGCATCCGCATACATACACGCATAAATCTAGAATACATCAAAGGTATGTGACTAACATGAACACTAACACTATCAGTACTTAGTAGTAATAAGTAAATATGTAGTACTCGATATTTGTACACATATCTTTTGGAAAAATGTGGAGTAGTGCAGATGCATACATACTAAAATGGCATACAAATATTTTCACATTCCATTTTGTATGTTAAATAGGATAAAATAAAACGAAACTCTGTTATTACATATTTTCTTTTTTTTTTCCATTAAAATAAATATATTTTTTGTATTCTATATTTTTATCATTTTGACTTTTCTCTACTTAAAAAAAAAAAACACTTGACGTTTACTGACCACTATTTCCGCGTGTTAACTAACTGTAAAAAAATAAATGAAAAAAAAATATTAAATGCAAACAAAAAGAATAAAATAGGAAAGAATAGGAAAGAAAATAAAGAAGAACAAAACCAAAAAAAAAAAAAAATAGAGCCGGTGGTTCATATAACATGCGTTTACCCACCAACCACATGGTATCAATCTTTTATGCGGAAATTTATATAAACAAATATACAGCGCATATTCATTGGAAAATATCATCATCATTTCCAATACAATAATAATAGTTTTTCTGTTTGGTTGGTTATTGTTTGTTTTTCGTTTGGAAAAGTCAAAAATGTAGCACGTGACATTTTTCAAAAACAAAAAAAAAAAAATCTCATTGTAACAATGTAGGTATTTAAAAAATGAATCCAAGAAAAGCTCTATTTTTGGATGTCGATTTTGAACATTTTTGTCTAGATCAAAAGTTCTCTTTCATTTTTTATTTATTTGACTTGCTTTTGGTATGCTTTTTATGCTTTTGGTTATGTTTTTCTTCATATATCCATTGCCACCCATTACACTGACGTTGATTTAAGTGTATGTGTGTGTGTGTGTGTGTGTGTGTGTGTGTGATTTTATGTATTTTTGTGGATTCAGTTGCACAGCATGTCAATTCCCCTATTTACAATATGAGAGTTCAACTGATATATGCACATTTTACAATAATTATTATGTAGGTACACTGACTGCTTAAACTTTAGTAGGGTTCTTTAGGGTTATTGTCTTAATATTCATTTGTATTTGCGTCGATTGAACTTTCTGATATAAATTCACACACATACTCATAAAAAAATTCAAATATTCAAAAAGCTATGAAGATGCACTTCTTCGGTTCTCAGGCGTATACTACATATTATATGCTCACATATGTACATATGCTTAGCTCCTTTTGAATTTGTTGTTTTTGTTATTTTCATGTTTCTATTATTTTTTCTTTTTTAAATATTTTCAAATAATAAAAATAAGTAGAATGCAAAAGAATAACTTAATGTGATAATTTTAATTTTTTATTTTCCAATTTTGTAGTACAGTACAGTTACGTTCCACAAAGTTCTACCCACACAATATTTCTCCATACTCTTATACATATGTAAATTTTTATTTTGTGGTTTGTTACATATATTTACTGTATAATATAATAATTTACTGGAATAACACATCAACACATGCACATACAAACAAAAGGAACAAAAATATCTTCAAATCATTTAAATTCATATCCACAGTTACATTTATAAAAAATGAAAATTCGTAAAGTTCTTGCAGTTCTTAGGATGTATGTATAACTTTTAGTACATATACATATAAGAACATTACAGAACAGAGCTGCATATTTATATTCAAGTGTATATGTAAAGCATTATTTTATATGATAATATGAAAATGTTTCGAATGTTCTTTCACCAATGATGACGATGATGATGACGATTATGTTATGATGACGATGATGATGATGATGATGATGGCGATGATGGTATGTTAGTGATGTTGATGGTGATGGAACATAATCAACTATAAAAATATTTTTACCATGGCATGATTATAAAACAAAAATTCACTAAAATATTATAAATATGTGTATGTAAAGTTTTAGTGGATAGTGTCTTGTCTGTCTCGCTTGCTAGTGTTGTGAGTTTTTTCTGATGGAAAGGAAACTCCAGCTAACACTAAATGTTATGTTGGATCAGTATCATAGTTTTCATTTGTTTTTCCGCGTGCTCGCACACGTAACGGTTTTGTTATATATTTTGCGTTTAATAAAATGAAAAATTTTACCAAAAAAATTGAAAAAAAAAAAAAAACAAAAATTACATTACTACTCATTCACAATATTAAAAAATAAATCAAAAAATATTTAGTGAAAAATTTATAATAAATCACAAAAGGATTCAATTGCAGAAAAAAAATCATACAGAAAACTAGAATTCGAAAGATGAAATAAAACGAAAAAAATAAAGTAAAATAAAATGAATAACAAAAAATCGAAAAATAGTAACTGTATCCTCATATTATATCATGCATTATATGCAGTGATAAATGGTAGCATAAAATTGTATGTATATAATTTCATATGAATATTGTGAATTTTATTACACCACAAAAAAAAGAGTGCATGACAAAAAAAAGGAAAAATACATTTTAACAGCAGGAAATAACAGGAAGTGGAAGCTTATAAATTTAAAACAAGTTTTCTGTGACGATTTTGTGTTACATGAGATGTGATGTTGTTAAAGTTATATAAATCATGAAAATTAAACGGTTAAAAAAGTTCAAAAGATCAATAAGTGACTTCTAGTTTATTTTTTTTTTTCAATTTCAATTTCAATTTTCAAATTTTGAAGGTAAAAATAAATAATTCTTCTTTAAATTAAATTACAAATAACAATAGTGTTAATTAATAAAATTAAAATTAAAAATCTGTGATTTTTTGTTATTATCTTTTATTAATAAAATTGTCTTAAAGTATTTTCAGTGTATTTTCTATTAAAAATATTAATATTAAAATTTATTAATGAAAAATAATCGTAAACTTTAATTAAAAAATAAACGTAAGGCAGAAAGTTGGAAAAACATTAAACAAATAAAAAAAAAAAAACTAAAAATTGAAAACAAAAAAAAATTTATACAAAAGGAATATAAATTTTTATGTTTTTTATCAGATACAGTAAAATGTTTATAGTTAAAATATATAAAAAAAACATTTTAGTTTAAAAAAAATTTTAAATAAAATTATTATGGGAAAAAATGAATTGAAACAGGTATTAAACTAACTTCTATATTATCTGTTTTTTAATTTTTTTTATTTCGAATATAGTAGAATTTTATAATTTTTTTTTAACTTTAAACATACTCGTATTACTTCGTACTATGCTTTTATGATGAAAATGATTTAAACAAAAAATAAATGAAATTGAAAGAAATCATAAAAAAAATCATAACCTAAAAAGTAAATTAAAATGCACGCATTTAGATTCGTATTGTTGGGCTACAACAGCAAAAAATATAAAAAAAAAATAATTCCTGATCATGTGAAAATGTTTTCGTTTTAATATTTTTTTTTCATTTTTTCATAAAATATTTGCATGCCTTTTTTTTTTTCATTTTCGAAGTGTATTTTCAATTCTTTGTGAATGCTGTAGATAATACGATGTTAGTAGGTGAATGCATTTTTTTTTTTATAAATAGGAGGCAAGATATGAATAAAATGAAATAAAAATTTAAAACTACTCTATGATGTTGGAGTGCAGCTGCTGCTACTGCTGTTGGCTGATAGTGCTGATGGTGGTGATTAAACGAAAATCATTCATTCAAATATGTAAAAGAAATTAGAAAATGAAAAGTGTTCATAAGAAAGGAAATGAATAATATCCTTAATTATGATAAAATACACACTTATATATCATCTATACCCGCACAGGTACAGACGAGAAATGAAATTTCCTGTTAACGATATATCCTTTAATATGAATACGATTTAGATGTTTCTTGCTTGGATTTAATAATTTTTTTTTATTTTCAAAAAATGAAAAGTAATTCTCGTACACTTGTATATGCATATTGTATAAATGAAGATTGCATAAATCGTATAAAATGATTAAGATGCTTGAGAATGAATATAAAAGATACAAAAAATCATTTAATTTAAGGATTAAAAGTGAAGCCAAATACTGAAATGGAAAATACTGCTAGATTTAAGAGGCAATGAATAAAATTAACGAAAATATGTTTCATTAGAAAATAAAAGGATAAAAAAATGTTCTACTGTTATACTGATATTTTATATTTATATGTACACAAATATAGTACATTACCACATAAAAAATTAACGTTACGTAATCGAAAATTTTTTACATCCGCATCCAAAAAAAAAAAAAAATCCTTTTTTCCAAATACTCAGAATTTCAAGAGAAAAACGAGGCAAAGAAAAATTTTAAATAAAAACAGACAGAAATAAATTTTTTGTGTTTATTTTTCGATAGTTTTCTTTTTCCACCACACATATTATCCAACAAATTACATATATGTATTTACTCGTATATGCTTACAATTTCGTTATTGCATTTTATGTATGTATGTGAATTTATAAAACTGTTTCTCTGTGTATGATTTCTTTGATTTTATTTTTGCATTTTTTGCAACTTAGTATTAACAAAAAAATTAACAAAATGTAGAAAAAAATATAAATATTGCCAAAAAAATCGTGATGATGACGTAACTTTTTAGTGGCAGTAAGTAATTGAGCTACTGTTCACAAGAGTATACATTTTATGTACTCGTATATGTACAACTTTTATGCGTTTACTGCACTCATTATCACTCAGTAACCATATATCGCAGTTTTTAAATATGAAAATATTGAAAAAAAAAAAAATGAACGAGAATGCGAGTAAAATGAAAGAAATAAGAAGTAAAAGGGAGAACAAAAATTGTAAATTCGAAAATAAATAAATAAAATTGGTTTCAAAAGAGGTATAAAAAGTAAGCAAAAATAAAAATATATACTGGACTAATGAAAAAAGGACATACAGTACAGTATAGTGTGTATATAGATAATGTACCTATGCACACACAAAATTATACATTTGTAATGTAAACATGAGATTTTATTTTGAAATGAATGAAGCAAAAAATAAATAAATATAATAAATTAATTTAAAGGACTTCATTTTATTTTTAAATATGAAATAAAATGTTTTTTTTATTTCACTCATGTATTTTTGAAATTATGAATATAATTAAAGATCACACATGTATTAAGTAAGTAATTCGAATATCTATATGCTATGATTCTTTAGGTCATTCATTCATTTTTTTTTTATTGTTATTTTATTCTTTTATCCTTGTTTTATATTTAATTTTTTTTATTTCATTTTTTATCCTTTTTTGGTATTTTTTGTTTATCCTATATATTTTCATAATTTATATATGAAAATTTTCCAGTAGTTTTTCATTAATTTGTGTTGTTGTTTTGATTTTTTTTTTTTTAAATTAAAATTTTTAATTTTTTTTTTCATATTATCATTTTTTTGTTTTGTTTTTTATTTTGGAAGAATGATGTGCATTTAGTGAAAAAAAGATAAATAAAAATACATAATAAAGTGAAATGAAATAAAATGTAAAAAATGAAAATCAGATGATGATGTAATTGACATACAAAGGTGGATAAATGAGGATATGAATGATGTTTAATGTGTTATATTTACACGTTCATACATATAGATATTTGAATATTAAATTGTTTTTTCATTTTTTTTACGTTTTTTTCGTTTTTTTGTATGATTATTTGTAAAGCAAAAAGTGAACTATATCTATAGGATTGGAGAGTAGTATGCATTAATAGTTATCCTAGGATTGTAAATTATGTAAATACTTTACATAAAAACTGGAGATACAAAAATCATATATAAAAATGATGAAAAATTATAGTACAAGAAAAATTTAATAATATTTAGTGAAAATAACAGAAAAGAATTGAAAAAAAAAAAAGAATGAAAATAAAAAAAATATTTCTGTGTTTTTAGGTTTGTGTGCTTTAATTATTTTATTTTCAGTTTTTATGATTTTTTTCTGGATAATTTCCTGATACGAAAAATTCATTTCGAAATGATAATCGTATCTACAATTTTATGATGGTACATGGATGAGATATAAATTGTTGTTCGCATACAGTCGTTGAATGTTGACGTGTTGGGAGTGTTTAGATGATGTTATCTGTTGTTAGACATTACTTCTTGATAGTTTTCCTCTTAATAAGTGATTGTATACTAGCTCGTGCATAATAAAATTTTCAAGTTTTTAAAACGAAAAAATAAATGATTTTCATAACATTTTTTTTTTATTTTTTAAATGAGATGGAATGATTTTTCCTTCTAGAAAAATGTGCATTCATTTTAATTTACAATAAATATTTAACTGAATTAAATTCTTATATTTTTTTTACATGTTTGGAAAAAAGTGCAAAAGAAAATCTTATTGGAAAAACTTTTTTGTTTGTCAAATTTTTACAAATATCTAAACACTTTTATGTTTTAATTTAATTTTTATTTTATTTGAAATTTTTTAATAAAAATTAACAAAAAAATTTGTTTTAAATTTTTATCCAGTTTATAAATGCTGCTCCAACAATTCGTGAACTTGGTGGTGATGAGGATCAGATAGAATTTGTATGATTATTATGAGACATATATTCGAAATGTCAATGAACTACTGGGAAAAGAAAATGAATGAAAAATTGAACATTGAAAATTATATCTGTATCGGAAGAAGAACTAAGTATAGTGTAGCAGCTAGATAAGTTGTGGTGTGGTACACAATCATAATAACGTTGTATGTTGCATTGTATCAATATATGTATATGGAATGTGCATTATTTTTTTGTACCTATCTAGTATCTAATCAGTACTAATAAAAAGAGAGTTTTCATGAATAAAATAAAAAATATTATGAAATATTTTAAGATTTTTCTATTATTAGACATGAAGTACTGAATAATTTTTTCAATTTTGTATTTATTTTGTTCTTTTTTTTTTTCAATTCGTTTGTGTGGTGATAGTACAACGATAAATATAAAAAATATAAATTGAAAATTTTAAAATAAAGCGAAAATAAATGAATGAGATAACGATATTGATAGTCCAAATAAAAAGTTTGTAGACGGAACTAGATAATTTTTAAGATTTTATTTGCATAAAAAGAAAAAAAAAACAGAAAAACTAAATAAATAAATTAATGAAAAGTCAATTAGATTTTGCAATTTTTTTTTGTTTTTTGTTACCGAAATGACAAAAATCATAAGAAAATCATGGAGAACCAGAACGATAAAAAAGAATCGCATTGATGTGTACGTAATTACATGAGTGAATTCGTGTTTGTACCGTAAATAGTACACGTCATATATGTATCTATAGATAGTGCTTAAAAAATTATAATACATTACAAATAAATGGAAAAAAAACGTTGTTTTCTTTTTTTTAAATAATTAATAAAAATAAAAATGAAATTTTTCGTTGATTATATGATGTGGTGCTGATAGAACAAGAAATTGAAAGGCGAGTGTGAAAAAAGTGCGTATAAGAAATGAATATTTTTTCTATTTTTTGTTTTTTTTTTCGTAAATTTTTCTAATTTTCAATTTGATTTTTTTTTAAGTTTTTTTCAATAGAATGTGAAAATAAAAAAGAGGAAAAGTATAATAAAAAATAGTGAACAAATAAATAAATTTTGTTTCTGTCTTCAATTTATAATTTTATATTTTTGTTATCTTTTGAATAATTGTGTATATTCACACTGGTCAATATACGAATTGTAAATTGAATAAAAAAAAACACAGAGAAATAAATAAATAGAAAAAATAAATAAAACAGTGTAAAGAAAAAATATAAATATAAAATGAGACTTATGCTATATGTATATTCCTTATAGCAATTTAATTAAATCCGAATGTTACATGAAACAAACAAAAAAATGTGTACAGAAGAAAAACTCACACACTAATCCACACATATACACACATACACACAACAAAAAGGCTAGGTATATAATGTATGAATGAAATAATAATTTATATCGAAGAAAAGAAACATCATCATATTATCATTAATTCTTGAAATAGGTAAAAAAAAAAATAAAATGAAAAGAAAACAATAAATATATAAAAAAATAAAGGAAATATACAAAATATACAAACATAGAAAAAGTGAAAGTAAACAAAGAGAAAAACATACCGTGTAAGAAATAGTGTGTAGACGAAAAAGAAAAACTACGTTTTGTTTTTCTTTTGTGATAGTTTACTTTTTATTTTTGTGATTTTTTGCCAGCTCCAAATCAATAATAAATTTTTAAATTCGTATAAACGTATGCGATGTATACACATAAGAGAATATAATTGTGGTAATTGTTGGTGGTGTTGGTATATCATAAAAGAACATTTACATTTGAGAACGTTTCCTCCAGTACAAATTAATTTGAAAAAGGTTTGTATATATATATATATGTATGTATATATATTTTTTCTTCTTAGTTTTAATATAATTTATCAACATTTCGTACTAAAAAAACTTTAGATTACTACCAAATATAACAATTCACTTGAACATAATTTCTTCTAAGATTTCAATTTTATTTTTATTTCATTCAACGAACAATAGTTTTTGTTTTTTTATCTTTTTTTTTCTTTCGATTTTAGAAAAAATAAATTAAAATAAAACATACATATTTTTCTGCTTACAAGACTGGCTATACTTTGCTTTATTTTTTATAGTGCAAACATGAGTTATTTTCTTTCTTTGTTTTTTCTTCATGAATTTCATCTGTCTACATTTCATCACCATAAGTACTAATTCTTTAATACGATTACATTTACACATAGATACAGGTATACTATAATGGTATTGTGCACGTTGAAAAAAACTAAAAAAAATAAATAAATAAATAAAAACATTGTTTTTTTTTTTTTGTACATTTCGGTTTTCAATAATTTTTCTCGAAGATTTTTATTTCTGATTCAGTATTTTATTGTTTTTATCATATTATTTCATTTTGATTATATGAATACGTATACGTATACGTACAAAAATGTATATAGAGCAGAGCATACAAATTGATATTTAAATACAAAAATTAATTTTATATTTTTACTGGATATTTCGTAATACTACTAATACCCTAGATATACCGATTTCTAGAACATTTCAATATCGGACGGAATCGAGTTATGTATTATGCACGTATGTATAAAGTCAATAATAATCTGATACAGTAAATGATATTGGTCGGTCAGTGATTTATGTGAATTTTTATTGTTTGTTTGAAATTTTTACTCTCGCAATGACAGTATATCGATCTACTTAGGTATAGTGAGTTTATAATTTATTTGATAACAAGCACCAGTTTTAAGCACGTATGATTGGTCGTAGGTCGTAGTCATAATTTTTCGAAATTTGCATATTTTTTGCAAATTTTTGTATAAAAAAAAATAATGTGTTAGAAATTTCTAAGTAAATCATCCTTCATACAAAACCGCACCATATCAATTGCCAATTTAAACAACATTCGATTGCATTGAAAATGGTAATTAGATTTGAAATAATGTGAATATTGACAATAAAATGCGATATCAATTTTGATGTGCCTAGAGTGTAAAATTATAAGAAAAAATTATTTAAGTATGTACATACTTTTTGCTTACCTAGTATATACTCTTACGTATGAATACATATACATGGTGTGTATGATTGCATAGAAAATTACTGGAATTCATTCAGTTATGCATATACTGACTGTACATACACTAAAACAAATTTCAACGTCTAAAAAATATTTTTCTATTCTAAATAGATACTAAGTACATAAATACTTCTAGTTGGTATTGGTGTAGTACAATGTATGCGTTTCTATTTATATTTAAAAGTAAAATTTTAGAATTTTATTTTAGTTTTTATTTGATGTTCTTTTTTGCTTTTGTTTTTCAAAATTCATTTCTCGGTTTTCTCCAAAATTTTTAATGGTATGGGTATGAACTACATTCACTCACATGTACTACGATTCTACTAAGTAAGTATGTACATCAGCATTACACACATTGTAGTGTACTGTACGAGCTGTACGAGTATGTGTAACTATGTAAAATTTTATTTTTATCGCTTTATACTTCGTTCGTTTTTCTTTATTTTTTCATTTCGAACCAGATTATTAGATTGGGATCATCGCATTTAACAAACTAATGTTAGTATTATACACGTATGTGTATTTTTTTTTATTTTTTAAACATTTTTTTCTTCATTCATTTAGTATTTCAATTTGTTTATTTATTTATGTTATTTTTTAGTGAACTTAAAACAATGTAGGACAGACAGATATGTTCATAATGTACATGCATTCATAGATAATGTGCATACTCGTATATACAGTTTTAAAAAGAAAAATGAAGACGAAAAATGTCAAAAAAAAAGAAATAAATATTTTCTATAATACTGTGAACTGAAATTCTGTAGTAATTTCACAGATTTATGCGTGTGTAATAAAAATGCATATATTTATGTACAAATTTTTTCTCGTATATAAATCATGGCCTCGTAATAATGCATTTTAAAATGTTAAATGGGATCGATGTTGTAGTCGTATGGAAAATTAAAATCTCGTAATTTTATTATTTAGTTCTTAATTACATTTAAATGAAAATCGATTCAGAAAATATTTATGAAAATTACATGTTTTTATTCTTATGTCCAGTGGTTTCACTTTGATTTGTGTGAGCGATTAAATTTTTCGAAAGAAAAAAAAAACTTGATTAGGTACTATAATATTATTGTCAATAATTATGACTTTTGGTTAGTTTTTTCTTTTTTCTGTTTATTTTTCCATAGTATAAAAAAAAATCAAACTTATTCGTAATTTGTAATTATGCCTGTTAGCATTTTTGAAAAAAAGATAATTAAATTTTATTTTTTATTATTGATCCGATGTAATATTTTCGGAAATATTTTCAATCTCCGACAATGAAAAAACGAATATGTGTTTAGAACAAGAGGAAGAAGAAATGAAAATACTACAAATATTAGAATTTAGAAAAAAGGAAAATACATACAAAGTTAAAGTGATCAATAAGATATATTGAGCCGTAATCGTAATTGTAATTTATGAATTTCGATTTGTATACATGGAGTAATAAAAAATTTCTTGATGATGATTTTTGCTGTTTGTCTTTTGTATTATTTATCCTTTTATACATTTTTTGTATTATTATACAGAAGGAAACTTTTGTGTTTTGATTTTCGATTTTTTTTATGATAGTTAGTTATTTTATCGGTTAATATAAATAGTGTGTGATATTTATGTACTCGTACATTTATGTGTGTCCGGCTATTCTGTTCATTCACCACTTATGTCTATCTCTTTTACGACAAAATTTTTCCTGGTCATGTGTGCATACCTTCGGATGTATACCACAAACACTAATGCATATACCGTATTTTCGTATATTTTAATGATGATTTCCAATTACTATATTATGGTACACAAAGATATATATATGTACACAGGATACAAAAATTTTATTGCAAATTGTCGTCAGAATAAATTTAAGTGTTTCATGTTTTCATGTATATGCTTATTATTTTTCGATATACATATATATTTTTGCTTTTTATTTGATTTTGTCCTTTGTAATCTAATAACATTAATGGTCAGCGATATTTAAGTTGAAACGATGAAAATGATCTTTATATCTCGATAAATGGATATAAATATAGATAGCAAAATAGCAAGAAAAAAAAAACGATAAACAAAAATTAATCTGATACGTCATCACATATACGAATAAAACTAAATAAATACTCGTATATCTACCGATATTTCCATATATGTATACCGTACCAAACATATGTTATGATGTGTAGGACATAAATAAATTATAAACAACCAATAACAATAGGAAAAAAGGACATACGGATACGATGTATCTATATTTATAAATGTCTTTTTTGTATATTCTTATCATAATTGAATCATTCATAAATTTATATAACAAATATGTATGTAAGTATAAAGAGTTCAGAATATAATATTTCGACGAAATAATCGTATCAAAATATTTTAACGGTTTTTCATTTATTCGAATAAAATATATGATGGTAAAAATACATGTACACATACACAAAAGAAGAGGCGCATATACTCGTATCGTATTGCAGTGACACGAAGGATAAAGACACGAAATCAATTTATCCTCTATGCTACTTTTCATATAGTATCAGAATTATTTTATTATCTTTGGATAAATTATATCGATTACAACATGATAATAATAATAAAAGGATATTTTTGATAGGTTTTTCTATGGTTTTTTTTTCTCTACTTTTATCATTAGACAAATTAAATTGATATATACCTATACATACGTGGATTCATATTTAATACGTATAGGTATATTCGATACTGTTTTTTATCAGTTATTTATGAATACGATGGACACACATATAGATAATGTTTATCAATAGCAAAATTTATGTAAACATTTTTATATAGACAGATATATTTTCATTGATATTGATTGATGAAAGAATTGGTACAAAATTACATGTCAAATGTACCAGTTTGTGTTCTTTTGCAGGTCAGTCAACAATGACTCAATAGCAAATAGGATATTTTAGATGCTGATTTCTCTGAATTTGTCAAAGGATATTCGTACGTAACACATAAATACTATTAAATCTAAATTTATTTTGAGTTCTTTTCCTTTTGTAAAATAAGCTATGTACTTCCTTGGATATGCTGAAAACTTCTATAGCCGAAATTTTTGTTTATTTTTTTTTTTTTTTTTTTGTAATTTTTTGACTGTAAAATGTGCGATAGAATTGAAGAAAATAAATGGTGTAAGCTGTTATTTTTGTCTCATATGAGAAAATATATGTACAGTAGTACATTGTTATAATCTGTATATTATATGTACTATGTCACATTTTATATGTATGTATATAATGTAAAATGTGAGGTAATGAAAAGTACATAGTTAGGTACATAATTAACTTTCTCAATTGCTCTCAGACGATATATGTAGATAATAATAAATATGCAGGTACCGTACATTATTTATAAATTATAATCAATATCAGTAATTTTGGAATTTTATAAAAAGAACTCACTCATAATTTTGTACTAGTCGGGTCCACATATAATAAAGAAATTTTTATGTTAAATAGTGTTTTTTACATACCTTTATAACAATGGTATGATGTATCTTTATAGGTATGGATAATGTATATTTAGGACGTATACATGACTAGCAAACATATTCTATACTTGCAATCAACTACATATTTTTACACTTTACAAATTTTGAAACTATACAAAATAATGCCAGTGTGTACATTGTACAGTGATTTACAAAAGTCATCCGAACATCGGAGGAAAAACATTTTTTACCTTGTTGATGAGTGAACAATTTTACAATTTAAATGTTTAATTAAAATTAAAATTGAAATTAAATAAACTTGTTTGAACTACAATGTACATTGAAAATGACGCTATATATTAACAATTTTTTCAAAAATACTGTCGATGTGTAAAGATTTTTGCAAATCACTGTTACATGTGCATACACTTTTTCCAAAAACAGGAATAAAAACAAAAGCAACAGCAAAAATATTTTGAAACTTTTGAAATGAATTTTTTCTTTTCATTTGTTTTTATTGTACATAGTACACATTACGTGCACCTGTAATGAAAATCTGTTCAACATCAGAAATATCGAAAAGAAAAAATTACAAAAAAAAAAAAAATCAAATTCCAAAAGAAAAGCAAACTTTTTCTCAATTGCAGTGTTTTTTTTCTTTGTTGTTTTTTCCTTGTTTTTATTTTTTTCAATTAATCAATTCTGAAACTTTCATTTATTTCATATACAAGTATACATCCACAAGTGTATACGTATATGAATGTACCTGCACTGCACTATGATTTGTAATCAGCGTCTGATAGTACGTAATGTATATTATACATATGTATGTGGGACAGATGAAAAGTCATAAATTTTTCTTTATTTCACAGTTTACATATACATAAACATCACAAATACCTATAGCGACCTACTATAGAAATAATAACAAAAAAAAAAAACATAGCACAAAAAATCGAAAAACTATAAAAATTGTTTCATTCTACTTGGTTTTTATTTTGCTCCTACTATGATATCCATTTCAATATCGAATCAAATGATACCTTATTTAATATCAAATACGAAATACGATCATAACAGATAGCAGCACACACTCGTACATTCGTACATATAATGTACTTTTCTTTTATGTATAACATTTCTGTAATTTTTTGATATTGTAAGTTTGTTGTGTATATCAGCTGTGAGATTATATCGTTGAGGTTCATACTGGGTACATACTTTAGGCGATGACAAATTTATTTATGTCCAAAAATAAATAGTAGAGACAGAAAACGACAAATATAACACTGAAAGTATAAATTTTTGTCATATTTTCTTTTCATAATTCTTTATTTATTTTTTTTTTTTTTTTAGTAAATACGAGTATATCAAGACACATAAATAAGTTTACATGCAACATTATAAATAAAATTTTGCCAACGTAACACGAATTGAAAGAAAGTAACAAAAAATATGACATACTTTCATACGTTTGTACATATGATAAGGTGTACTATAATAACACAGATCATAGAAATGTATATAAACGGATGTACTAAGACACAAACACATAATACGTCGTATTTCGTGTTTCTAACATAAAATGCATCTTATAAGGCAACTTATACACATATATTTTTCTTCTTCTTTTTTGTGAAGCTTATAAAAATATGTGTGCAACTGCAAATACATCGTACTAAGAGTGCAGATGCCAGACGATTCACAAAATTTTAATGGAATAATAGTGCATTTTGAATAGTTCACGTTTAGATAAAATTTGAAATATAAAAAAAAAAAAAAATACAAAACGGAAATATAATATTAGCTATATTCTTATCTGTGTGCGTATGTATATATATTTATGAACATACATTTGCACAATGTCAAAGTACTTTTAGTGGAAGAATTATTTTTGAAGTTTTACAGAATTTTTTTTTCAATTTTTTCATTTTCACGAAGATTCTGATTGTTGTCTTTGTTGTTGTTGTTTTTGTTGCAGTTTAGTACATTTTTATTTTTGTTTTGTTTTTTTCTCTTTTTTTTTTTTGAAATTTTTAGATAGATACTCGCTTGGCATCAAGCAACTATAAAAAATTAGAAAAATAGGATTACGTAACTACATACTTATATATGTACACACATACTCGTATAAACGTGATATGGAAATAAACTGAAAATTCTCTACTGCACTTCTATGCATTTTTACTAAAGAAAATTTAGAAATTACCATCATTTCAAATGAAAATAATGAAAATAATGTAGCAATTAGGCAATTGTATTTGTATATTCTGAATTTTCTCTCGTGATTTGTTGGTACCTAATTATACAGTTAGTACATAATTATTTTCTTTCTGTTTAGCCTTTAAAACTTTTGAATAAGTATGCACAAATAATACTAAAGTTGCGAACATTTTGAACGTTTTGTTGTGTGTGTTCTATAGAGAAATTAGTCGTACATAAATTGAAAATAAATTTATGACATAATGTCAAAATATTATGTGTGAATATTTTTTTGTATTTTATTTTTTATTTTTTTCTTGTAAATAAATTATTTGTTAATACTAATAATGTGTGCAATAATAATAATGATAAGGAAAAAAAATGTAACTTTTTAAAATGTAATTTTTTTTTATTTTCTCTTCATTATTTTATTTATTTTTTGCTGGTGTTGCAGTTAAATTTTTCGCAGTTATTATTTTATTTTATTTTTTATGTAATATTTGTAGTATACGTAATGTACATATCGGCATTTATGTAGTATGAGAGTATGCAAGTAATTCTTGTAAATTTATTTTTTAATACGTTTCTGTGGGATTATTTTTGATGTATTTATTAATGCCGCACGATATTTATAAATATATAGACGGTCGTATATGAAAACTGCTTTTATGCTCATATATGATCATATGTTGTATACATTACACCATTATACAAAAATTATTGTATGTATATTATGGGTGTACTTACATATGTAAGGGGCAATCAAATTATTACTTAATATTTTTAAACATCATTGCAAGCCGAGTGTTTTTTACAGATTCCTATTGAATATATATAAGAAAATATATATTAGAAAATGTATTCAAGAAAATGTATAACAACACAATACTAATTATCATTATCAATTATATATGAATTTTATTTCTAATTTTTTTTTATCATTTTTATGTTCTACGAATTATAACTGATATATTATTTTGTTACTTCTTTTGTTGTAAATTGAAACTCTCTTATCAGTTGCAAATTTCCAAAAATATCAAAATTTGTATTTGCTATTGTAATAATGTAAGTAGTTTAGTTGTTAAAATAAATTCATCAAGTTAAAATCAAATCGTTTTTTATTAATTAAATCCAACAAGAGTTATATGGGCCCAGTCTCGTGTTAAAAAAAATAAAATTTGAATTTAAAGTATATTGTGTATATACGATTGAAAATAAAATAAAATAAAGTGTTGTTAAAAGAATTTTTATAAAAATGAGTTCTTTATATCAAATTGAAAAATTAAATGACAATAACTACGATAATTGGAAAGTGCAAATGAAGAGTGTACTTATTCATAGTGAATTATAGGATTATGTGTGTGATAAAATAGTTAAATTTAAATCTGCGACTGCTAAGAAAAAAAATAGAGTGGAACAACAAGGATGAAAAGGCTCTGGCAACAATTTTACTGAGTGTAAAAGCGTCCCAGATTAATTCTATTAAAAATTGTAAAACGTCTTCAGAGGCATGGACAAAATTAAAATCGATTCATCGTCCGAGCGGTCCAAGAAGGAAAGTGACACTGTTTAAACAACTGCTACATCTTAAGATGCATGAGAGTCAAACAATGTCATCACATTTGAATAGTTTCTTCGATACATTGGAAAAATTAGTGGAAACTGAAGTAACTCTAGTTGATGAATTTGTTGCTATTCTTCTATTATCGAGTTTACCATAAAGTTATGAAAATTTTGTAGTAGATATAGAAGCAAGAGATAATTTGCAGAGTGCACAAGTACTTAAAACAAAATTTTTAGAGGAAGAACAAAGAAGGTCAAATGACGGTCATGAAAAACAATTTTTCTACTTCTTGGAAAAATCATGTACCTACATTTTGTGACCAGGCTACCAAGATCATGAAACATGACACCATGAGACTGTTTTTTTTTTAGGTTTTTCACTGATAAATCATGACATTGAAACCATCTTTCAATGCTATTTGTAAGCAAAATGAAGATTTACATTATATCATATATTGATTAAAAACTAGTGTTAGAAAATCGAATTTTCATAAAATAAATCCATAAATGAGCTGTTATTCTTTTTTTTTTTTAAAGTGGACTTATACCATTTTCAAAAATAACAGATCAAATATTAACATACTTGAAAACAATTTTAAATAAAAATGTCACTCAGTACATATTTCAAAAAATCAAAACATTGTATTCATATCTTCGGGACTTGAATAGCTCGATGGTCGTGGGTGGTGTTGGACTGGTGCGCTTGATGTGACGAGTTCAAACCTCAGTCAACGCAGTATTCTGGCCCAAGTCGATTATTATAATTTAGTATATCATATATAATATATTATTAAAAGAAATATTAATATCTTAAGTATACCGTTTAGTTTTTATGTTTTTTTTTTCACAAATTTAAAATATCTCTAATTTGATCACCCTTTCGATTTGTATTTATGTAAGATATGTACTCGTATATACAGATACGTATGTACATAAACGATATTTATTATCATGTTTTTACAACATATTTTCATTGACAATATTACGGATAACTTTGAATAAAAATGGAAAATTTATTTTTATACAAAATAAAAAAAGGACGACGAAAGAAAAAAAATAACTAAATGTTTTTTTTTCTATTATTTATTTACAATATTTTTTGAAGATAGAATGAGAGACGAGTTGAAAAAAGGACGAATATGCGAAAATATTTTATTTCATTTTTTTTCGTTTTCGTTTTAAGTGTATTTTTTTTTTTTTTTTGGATAAGTGTATAATAAAATATGATGGGTTCGGAAATTGGTATTATACAAAATATTCGTACAAAATGCGATATATTACTATAGCTGGCTCATATATAATGTAGGTATGTACATATGTATGTATTGAAAGACAACTTATGGTGCTATATATATTTATAAATTTTTGAAAAAAAGAAATATTATATATTTTTTTTCATTTATTTACGTTGTATTTAAAATGAGAATACCGTATATAGTAGCAGTTGATGTATTCATATGTACATATGTACATATTTATTAATACATGCAGGTATAATAAAAAATACCAAAAATACTGAATTTATGTATGATAAAAACGGTTTTAATATATGTGTATTTATTTTTGTATTTTAATGCATAATTGTATGTAGACGCATACGTAATGTCCTCGTAAGTATGTGTACGAGTATATAGAGAAATATTTAAATTACATACATATTATATTTATGTCGTTATGAATGTATTATTAAAATATATGCTTTTACAAAAGTTCAATTTCCTTCGATTTTATAATTGAATGGTGAATGCATATATACATGCATACATAGCTTCATATACTATATAACAAAAGTGTATTATATTATATGTATATTATGTATTATCATATACGCAGACCACATAAGCTTGTATTATGTACAAAGTATTTTTCTTGACATTTTCATGATCATACACATTTTATGTTTTATTTTTCGAAGAGAGTAAATTCGGTAATATGAAGAACATCATATATTTGCTAATTATATTCTTGTTCGATAGAAAACTGTGAGAACTGTATTCACTTCACATCCCTTTTGGTTTTTCTAAATAGCGAACATTTTGAGTTTTAACTAATTTTTCTTCTAACTGATTTAAATTTTTTTTGCCATTTTCCAACACATTCTCTAAATAAATTCTGCGGATATATTTTTTTTTGAACGATTTTGATCGTGCTTACTACCACATACTAATTATTAAGAATTCTTTATGAAATTTTCATTTCTGTATATATTTTTAAAACCGCTGATATATTAACATATTTAAATCTCTCGTGGAAAATATTAAAAGAAATTGTTTGCCTTTTTTATTTTCATTTCATGTTCATTTATCGTTTTAGTGTTTTATTTACATGCGAATTTTACGCGTAAACATAAAAACAACTGACGTATAATCCTGTTGTAAACATTTTTATTTAATCTCATTATACGGAGAAATTAATGAAATAATAACAAATTTTGTTGTTATTTTTGCCATTATTTGGTATTTTTTTTATTCATTTCAATTTTTCGAATTCGAAAATGTACATTTAATTACATACATTCGTATACATTCGGTACATTATTATTAAAAATGACACTTAATTACGTATTATTATCACACTTTACAAATAAATTATTTTAAATTCGATACACGATATTTGATGTTCGTATTCGTATGTATAGACGTACTCCTAAATATTATTGATATGAAATTTTAATTAGTTAAGACAACAGAAAATAAAAAATGAACAATAACATTATCCTTTTCAATGGCTTTTTATTCTTTTATTAAAACTTTTTTTTTCGATTTCAAGTTTTAAAATTTTCTTTTTGATGTTTCATTATCTACTTTTTCTATATTATTTTTATTTTTGTAACGTGTGTAATGAAGAGTTTTTGCCTTTTTACTATTATCAATACATCAGAAATAGTAGAGTCTCTCTCTATAAATAAGTTTAATACAAAAATGTATACCTATATCGTATGCATAAAAGTATGTGTGGATATAAAGGTCATAATGATTGCACTACATATTTTTCAATTTTTTCATTATAATCAAAACAAGTACATATGTAACAAGGTTATTTTGAGTTTCTTTTCCTCTTTTCGTTTGTGTGTGAGTATGTATGTGAATTTTTTCATTTTATTCTTTTCAGTTGACGATGTGAAAAATCATCATTTTATTGAGATGTGGGTGCAAAAACAAAATGAGAAACATGATGTGTGAATTAAAGACAAAATGCTTTTAATGCTTTGGATCATTTAAGGAAAAAGAAAAATGAACAAATTTAAATTAAAATATGTATTGATGTTTATTATGTACTCGTATATGAAAATGAAAAATGTTCGATCAATTTCGATTGATTGATTACGTATAGAGATGCAAGAGATCAAAAATGACATGAAAATGTCACATGTTTTTAAAGTTTTCTCGCAAGTGATATGTGTGAATGATTGACTACATCAGAATTCCACTAAGGATACATACTAAAGAGTGTACAATTTTTTGACTAGACTTTTAATTTTTGAAATTTTATATTTATGTACGAGTACTCGTTATATGCTTTGATTAAGCTCACTTAAAGTTCTATTATTGAAAAGAACCACATACCAGTATAGATACATACACAGACGGTTATATAAATTCTGATGAAGAGTAGAATTTTGCAATTTTAAATGTAAGATATAAGGATATAAACAGGATATATTTGATTATATTCCTTTTACGATTTTAATTAGGATAATTAAAAATGAAGAGTTAAAATAGCAGTATATTGTGTACATCGATATGCACGTTTGTATTTGTATGCACTATGTAGTATGTAGTATGTAGTATCTATTCTAGTACCTATACGATTATCTGTAGCAATATTTTTTCTATAATTTTTTTGAAAATCTACTGTAGCTAGTTAAATTTTACAAATTCCATTTACTATTACATATTATTATGCTTCTGTGTAGAAATTGAAAATATTCAATGAACACTTTTTCAACACATAACAAGAGCAAAAATATGCTTTTAAACGTGTTTTTATGGAACACTTAAAGTTTCGATGAAAATAAAAGCGTATATAATATACATACTTACATACTTACTATGTATATTATATGAACATACATATGTAGTACATACAATACAAAGAAAGAAAACATGAATAGCGATGTGCATAAAATAAATTCTCAAGTTGTTCTATTTTTGATTAAAAAAAAAAAAAAATAAAAAATGCAAATACAACACATATGGTGCGGGTGGATTGACCGACAGTTACACTTTTTTTCTCTATAGAGTATGTGTCACATAAACTTCTCATATGTAGGTAGGTAGGTATGTACATATGTATGTATGCATTTACGAATTTGTATAATGTGTATAAAATAAAAATGCATAATGCAAAATAATTTCTGTGTGAATGTTTACTATAGTCTATATGTAGTTAAAATTTTGTAGATAAACAAACACTACATTACCTATAAACATACATATACACGAATACAAGAAAATAACATGGAAAAGTTTTCTATCAATACATGGTCTATGTTTTTTAATCATATATACATATATACGCATAATAATATGTGCTACCGCCTGCCACTGTTAGAGAGATACAAAAGTGTGTATATATTTTTGTAGTTTTAATGTGTACATTTGTTTTCTCGTACATAAACATAGTTATATATAGTCTATCTATACAAAATATACGAGTATTTGAAAAGAAAACTTTTTTTTTTTCGTATTACATTGTATAGATAACATAAACATACATATATATATAAATGCATCCTATTTATACGAAATATACATACATACATATAGGGTATGTATATTCTGTACACATATTTAGGTTGTTTACAGCACATTTTGTGGTAAATGTAATATGTGTGAGTCTAAAAAAGTTTACTTGCTATGGGTTGATTCGTTTTGGTTGTTGTTATACTATAATACCATAATACTGATCTGAAACTGCATGTACTATGTGTCTTCGCTTTTGTTTTCCTTATTCTTTTTATAAGTTTTATTTACGAAATTGTTACAATATTAATAGTACTTCTTTGTATTTTAAGTCTTCACATACATATACATATAAGCACATTATATGTGCATGTATCATTTCATTCAATATTCAGATTACAACAAAGACAAAAACAACAACGAAAAAGTGAATAATTAAAGAAAAAAAATGAAAAATAAAAGAAAACAGAAAAAGACCAAAGAAAAACCAAATAATATATAAGTAAGAGCAAAGATTTTCATTGAATTAAATATGTTATAATATATTAAGTATAGCGTATTTTTGTGCAATACATGGAAATAAACAAATAATTAAACAAACAGTCATGTAAAATAGTTTTTTCAGTCATATTTGTAGATGTAGAATAGCTAATATGTGAATGATTTTTTTGTGTTGATGTGTTTGCATATTAGGTATTTATTATGCATGCATATAAACACAAAGATTTTTGTATTTTGTTTTTTTTTTTTTTTTTTTAATTTAAAATAATTTTTTTTACTATCCTTTACGAACATGATATACAAAGTTAAATTAATTCAATTATTCAATTTTATGAGCAATCTTTTATGACATCTTATTAAAATATGGTCATCGATATAGAAATATGAATAAATACATGAAAACGTGTACACATATGTATATGTATATACAAGTCATATATCCAGAAATTTCAACATTAGCTTCCGTTCCCATTATTTTATAAAATCAATTAATTTTTTTTTGATTAATAAACAAATTCTGTTTATTAATTATATTTTTAATTTTTTTCTAATTTCCTCTGCAAGCTTTCGAAATCGATTATGCGATAAACAATTTTACACGCGAAACATAATTTTTACAAAGCTTGCAATTTTTTATAAAAAATAGATAATTGCTGATCAATATAATTTTGACTTCTTTTTCGTAATTTTTTTTATAGTAAAAATTTAATCAATTAGTTAGTTAATTGTTAACTCTGAAAAAGTAAAGACATAAATAAAGAATTTTTGATTCACAATTTTATAAGTGTAGTTTTTAAATTGTGGTTTTCGGTAGTACATTTAAACGAAATAAATTTATTCAGAATTTATAATCATGTTTTGCACACATGGCTTTGGATACTTTATATTCTCAGGCTTTGAAATTAAAATTTTTTTAACTTAAATATTGTACGAGTTTTTCTTAGCATAAAATCAATAAATTGGAAATGCACCCAGTGAACAAATTGAAATACCGAAATGTATATTGCAAATATGATTTCCAAGTCTGCGTTGCATAGAATTCTGAACGTGAAGAATTAATGCGAGTGTATAGTGAGTAGCTTTATACTTGAGATGAGACGGTTCATTGATTCAGTATAGACAGATTCATAAACTCTCAAAACTTCGGGTATTCACCTTTCAAATTTTCGAATATATTTTTGAATTATTTTCGCGCAAGTATAAACAAATATTAAAATTAAATATTAATAGCAATTGTATGTCAGATTCTTTCATCCTTTCATTTCATTTTTTATCTTTCATCCTTTGTAATCATTTTTTTTTTATATAGATATCTTACTATCTATATATATTTCAATTGTATTTGTATATCAATTACCAAGAAATTGATATAGATATGTAAGAGAAAATGTGAAAATTTAATTTCATTCATTTATATCTGTCTATATACTTATATTCGTAGAAACATAGATATGTAAGATGGAATTTATATTACACGTACAATGCAAGATAAATTATATTGAACATTCATTAATGTAATTTCATATTTAATGCAATTTATTCGTAAGATATATATGAACGGTTAACACATATGAATGTAAGGAAATACTTAGTATATAATTATATCATTGTATGATGTATTACTACATTCTTATATAATAGTATAGTATAGAATAGCATATCTCTGATCACTAAACATTTTTCTATAGTTCAGATATTTTCAAAATAAACTGAAATAATAATTGTTTTTATCACATATGTACATTCGTTATAAAATATTTTATAATAACTCGTATACATTTTCAGATAGATGTAAATTTGTATGTATGCAAATACAGCTATTGCTATAATTATGAGTAAAATGTAATATGCAGTCGTACATTACATTATATGAAATTCATAAAAACATAAGTAATGCATTATCTACAGATATTTCAGATTATTATTCGAAATATATTTCTAGAGCACGGTAAAAATAACATCATCATAAATGTTTAGTTTTGTATAAACAATACACGTACTGTATATACGTAAATGTTACGTACATACAAAAGTATACAGAATAGAAACAAGATATGGTAAAAGAAAATGTTATATGTTATGTTAACTACTACATTTATCACCATTTGCAAACAAATACTCGTACATATTTTTTTTTTTTTTTCTGAATTTGATAAACTTACAAAATTTATAAGCTTATACACACATCCACAACATTAAGTGTACCATATTGTTACATTTATTCGCATAAATAAGTTATTATATTTATCCTTTTTTTATGGTTTATCCAGTTATTACCCATTTACATATGTATATACGAGTATCTGTTTATAAAATAAAATTAATAATAAAAACAATTAAAGTAACAACAACTGCGATTTATTGTCAATTTTGTGCAAATTAATAGAGTCAAAACATATGTTAGAGGCTTATAAAGTGTATCTCTACATATAAAATATACATACACACATAGATATAGAAAATACACACTTCTACAAATTCCTGTTTTTTTAAGACATAGTATAACTGAAAATAAATGACTGTAAAGCAAAAACTTGCATTTTATTCTACATGTACTGTAATAATAGTTAACAAAAAGAATTGTTTTTTAATACAAAATACGAGTATATATCCTTATTATTTTTTATGTTCCTTGCAAAAATATAAATGAAAAAAATGAATATTTTTTATGAAATGATACAGAACAAAGAATTACTGAGATTATTTTGCCTTAAAATTTTTCTTTTTTTTTTCAATTTTTAATGTTCTTGAAATAAAAAAAAAAAAAAAAAAAACCACAACCTTATTTGCAAAAGGAACAACAAATATTATTTGAGGAGATTCATATATTTACATGAATTTCAAAATTGTAATGGAGCAGTTTTAATGAAGGTCATAGTCAATTCACCCGCATCACTTTTATATTGTTGAGTATTGCATTTCATTGTCATCGGAAATTGATGACTTTGCTCTGCTGTATCACACCCTTTACTATACACTACACTGTGTAATTGACAAATACAATTATTGAACTGAAGATGTGAAATAAACAAAAGAGAATCAGTGATCTTTACATACTTGTTGATGGTATAAGCGAAATTATATGTACATGTATAATCAAAAAAAAAAATTATCCACACGAACATAAATTTAAAAGAAAAAAAAAATTGATTTAAAATTTAAAAGAGTGTAGACTGTATATAAAGTCCATATATATTAAAGGATTCTTAATTAAAGTAAATTCGAAAATATTTAATATTAAAATATTTAAATTCTTTTTAGGAAAACAAAAAAATAAGGAACATTATGCATAAATACTTATGTAGATTTTTAAGTATTTTCAAATGAAATTCTTTAATAAGATTTAATGTAAGAGCCTTATATATGTGTAATATTCATAGTTTACTAGACAATAGAAAGAAAAAAAAAAGTGAGGATGAAGGAAAATATCTTCTTATGTCATCTTTCTTTTTCTTACATTCCTTTATACTATATTTTATGTGTTATTTACATATATTATGTGTTATGTGCAATACATGTGTATGTTCTAGAACAATTTGTAAACTTTAACTTGCATAAATTTACATGAAATTACTGCATAAAAATGAAAATGAAAATGAAAATTTCCTTCACAATTTTCTATTGAAGCAAAATGTAAAATTATGTATGCGCAAACAAATATATTAAGAAATACATTCCCATATAACACACATGTACAAATGATATTGTGTATGTGTATATTTTATAATAATTTAAAATGAAGTTTTTTGTATATCCATTCTTATTTTGTGCCTATAAGATAAAATCCTTATGCTGTATACTATATGTATAAAGATATAATGATGTTCTTTCTAGCATTTGTCTATAACTACATCATATATTGAATGTTTGTTATAGGAGGAATATGTAAATTTTCTCAAAAAAATTATCAATCGTAATTCACTACAAATTTATGAAATATCACATGTTTGTACATAAGCAATAAATATGTATGTGTATGATATTTATATGTGTAATATATTTATACTTTTATTTTGTTTACGATTATGTTATGATTACGTAGACAATTTACCTAAAAACTTCAGTCACTATTTTGTATTTATAGTTTTTTTCCTTCCTTTTTCCTTTTTTCCATTATTATATTTTCTTGTCATTTTGTTGACCAATGAAAAATTTTAGGATTTTTAATAAAAATGTTACAGATTTTTTCAAAATAAAAAAAAACAAATGAAAAATTCTACAAAATGTTAACAGGTATCCTTATCATAATGTTTTCTTTAAAATATTACAAAAAAGGATATAATATTAAAAATGCAAAGATTTTTCAGAAGAGAAAATTGATTTTAAAAAATTTGAAAATTTCTATACAAATCAATTCACATTAAAGATTAAAGTTTAAAAATCATATCCGGACACAGTAATTCTAGTTATACATACATACACATATATACAGTACAGAAATAAATTTTCTTATTTCGTCGTCGTTTTCGTCTTCATCTTTTTAGCATGTATTATTTTTTATTTCACGATATCATATAAGAAAAGGATGAAAAAATTAAAATTCTTATATTTCTCTTTGTATCTTTTTTTATTTTGTGTTCTAATTTTTGTGTAAAAAAAAACTAATTTTAAGTGCTATTAAAAATATCCTGTACATATAATTCATGTGATAAATTTATAATAAATTGAATTTGCTTTTATGTGGAGGATATATTAAGTCAGTCGAAATTTTATGTGTAAAAAAGGATATTTATTTTAAATTTGAATATATTAGATTACATAATACATATCATATTGCATCTATCGTATACACAGACAAATAAGTTCTATACGTTATACATACATACCTACATAGTATGTACTCTTATATTACAAAAAAAATAAAATTATTTTCTCCTTTTTCCTTGAAATAATATGCAAACTTTTCTCTGTTCATTTGTTTTTTATTTATCTTAATATTCTCTTTACCCTCATATGTTCGATATAAATTTCTTTTCTTTCTTTCGTGTAGGTACTACGTTTTGTTGTTTTTTTTTTCTTTTTTTTTTCTTTTGTTCTTTTGAATATACAAGTATATTTGAAATTTAGATGTATGTGGGTACGAACGAGTGTATGTTTTCCTTTTTGACGATAATTTGTAGACGTCTGAAAATTTCTTTACTTTTCGTGTAATTCTTCTTTATATTTCTTTTTTTCTTCTTGTTCATTTTCTTTAATAACAGCGCTAGCTACATATGTATTTGTATATACAAGTACAATAATGTAGAGATGGAAATAAGAGAAAGCCATTAAATCGTTATAACCACCACATTTGTATATGTAGATGTGTATGTTATATGATATGATATGAATTTTTGTAACACACTCTCTGTAATTTTAAACCGAAAATAGAAAAAAGAAGAAGAGTAATAAGAAAAGAAACAGAAAGGAATAAAAAACAGTACCCAAAAAGTATTGAAAATTT
The DNA here is from genome assembly GCA_951394055.1 of Villa cingulata. Lineage (NCBI taxonomy): Eukaryota > Metazoa > Arthropoda > Insecta > Diptera > Bombyliidae > Villa > Villa cingulata. The sequence continues at coordinate 1,761,470 of OX596025.1, forward strand.
AGTAGGTGGTAGTGGGTAGTTTATGTGCCTGTATTTATGTACATACATGTGTATGCATAAGTCAACATATAATTTTCTTTTATGTATTTATGTAGTTTTAAATTAATTTTCTGTATTTTTATAAGCGACATGAGGATTTAGTGAAGAATCCTTTTTTCTTCTTCATTTTTGTCGTAATCTTTTTTTTTTCTTTGAAACATTTTTTATTTGGGAAATAATATTTTTTGTTCTCTCAATTCCACGTTCACGTTATACAACTTTGTATTTTATTCGCATTAATATGTACTATATATGTTCTATATGAATGTACTTAATTTTAGAGGTTTTTGGTTTTTTATTCGAAATAAAAAAAAAATCAAAATTAAAAAAAAATTTAAGAAAAGAAAGTTTACCAACAAAAAAAGATGTTTCATCATTCTAAATATTCAAATATACATATTCATTCGAAAGTATATACGTATATTTATGTATGCCAAGTACATTAGATATATACATTTTATATTTATCTAATAAATTTAATTGAAATGTTAAGAAATTCCTTTAATTTATAATATGTACTACTATAACCAGCATCTGATGTTAACCACCATAAAATTCAAAACCAATTTAACTGTATTTTGTAGAAACTTAAAATTTAGGACTTAATATATAATGTCTGTCATGTATGTATACATACTACACACACACATTTATAGTATACCTATTTTGTACAATACAACAAGGATATATATGAATGTATTATTTTTTTGTTTTTTTTTTTTCTCTGTGTGGGAAAAAATGGAAAAAAAATATTAATTCAAATTTTCAGTCATTATTTGTGGTTTTGCTTTCAATTCTGTGATGTTTATGTTTGTATGTGTACGTGCGTTTTTATTTTTGTCAATTTTTTATACAACAATAACAATGAAAAGAAAATTGATTTCATTGGGCACATACTTACTTTGCATACATACATAACGTACACAAGTTTAAGTGTGAGCTTGCTATAAATTTAATTTATTGAATTGTATTTAAATCGCTATACTATACTACACCTTGTATTGAGTTCTGGTTTTCGTTTACTTTCATTCACATTTTTCTACTTTTACTTTGTTTTATTTATTTTTTTTTTTTTTATAATAAATTTTTATACGTATGGTATTTATTACTTATGTGTTCTTTTGATTTAAGAGATAAAATCCATAAGCAGTAATTTAAACATGTGTACTCGTACACATTCATATGAAAATGTACAGAATGTGATGTGTATAAGGGTACGTTCATGTTGGAGCTTCGATACCAGTGAAATATGTAGTATGTATACTATATACCATGAGTGCGTTCATAAACATTACATTAAACATAGTCATTGTATAGTATAGTTTAAGCAAAGTTATGTTGTACTACAACTACAACCATAGTTATGTTAACTTCAAGTAGTTTTAATTAGTAGCAATAAATTGTCATTCAGCTGTCAAGTGAATTTTAAAAAATTTTCAAAAAAATTTTTTATAAATAATTATATTTTTTGTTTGTCAAAAATTAATTAATTTTTAAAAATTAAGTTTAAAACAAAATTAATTAATTTCAAATAAATTAAATTGAAATTTTCACAATTCACAAAACAAAATTAAATGACAAACGATTTTTTTATTGTCAATGTCATTACCACTTAAAGGCTTACTATCGTTAACCATGCTCTCGAGAATGATTAATTTTTGACATCAAATAGTTAAAAATTTACTTTACTACAGATGTTTATGAACGCTAAAAAGTTATGTTGGTAGTTATGTTTTACTATACCACCACAATTCTGAACGATAAATGATAACGTTTATGAACGCACTCCATGTATACAGTATACAAACTCACAGTTTACATTAAGAGCTCAACGTCTCAAACAAAAATTAAAAAAAACATATCCAGTTCATAATATCCAGTTAAATAATATTGTGATTTAAAATAATAATATTGTGATGATTTTTATCACTTTTATCCCAAATACAACTTTTATTAAAAATTACATTTATTAAATGTTCTACATTCATTGCACTGCACAACACAAATGTAGGAGTCCGAATAAAACACAAGTTTTCGGTTAATCAAATTTATTACAAAAATTATAAATCTGTTCATCATGATGATTTTTAAAAATCTACTACCTACTATCAAAATCTTTCAGCTTATATATAATTTTTTAATAGTTAGAAAATACTAGAAAATGTTAATAGAAAATACTAATAAAAAAAAAATTGTAATAATAACTGATATATTATATATAGTTTTCTAATAATTGGAAAATATTAGAAAACATAATAACTACTGATAATTCCAAAATGATGAATCAATGAAAACAATAAGTTAGTAAATAAATAAGACTAATCTAACTAAATACTTATCTTATAAATATATTTGGTGCGTCTGTCTGTCTGTATGTTCGGGGTAATCTCGAAAACGGCTGAGCCAATATTGATGGAATTTTTTTTATCTGAAAGAGGAACTCCTCGACAAATAAAAGGCTACTTTTTTTCCCAAAATTTATTATTTAAAACAATAAAAATTTGATTTAAACAGATGAAGGTCTGAAAAAAATCTATAAAATGTATGAAAAGCTTTTTCTTCTAAATGAATTGATAATCTTGGCTGATCGTAGTAATTGAATTACAAACTCGATAGAAATGACATAATAGCATAAAGCTTTACAAAGAGCTTCTTAGCTCGGGATCACTTTATTCTGTACATCGTGGTTCGTTTTATAGCTCTATGACAATGCGGATGCGGACGAAGTCGCAGGCACACACTGAATGAATGTATACATATTTTTTCTACGCTATTGTAGCAGCTATTATCGACGCTAGGCTCGCAGCTCCAACATGAACGTACCCTAACGTAAAGGTAAATTAATACATAAATATGTAAATAAAATACACAATAAAAAAAGGAGGAAAAAATTATACATACTACGTGGGTTGATAAGTTTCCTGTATTAACATGTAGATGACACTTCGATGAGTTAGGAGTATTTTTTTTAGAAATTATGATCTTTTATGAGACGCCATTTTTTTTTTCAAACCTATCTGCCAATTAATTTATATTTTACAAGCAATTGAATTACGTGTGTTTAGCATTTTTTATAAAATGGATAAAGTTCAAGTTCGTAGTGTGATACATTTGCTGTGTTTCTTTCACGTGTGCGAAGTACTTGCGAGCAATTATTTTAGCAATGACTCAAACTTTTCAAAGAAACACAAATAAATTCGACAAGTGAAGCAGAAAAAAAGCTTAAAATTATTTTACTTTAAATTTGAAAAATTTATATAAAACACTCCATATGTTATTTGTTTATACCAAGAAATCTAACTTAAACATTCAATTTCCATTTGTTGGATAATGTGAAACTAAAAAGACATCTGGTGGAAAGAAATAACGTAACTACTTACAAAGTGAGTGAACTACTTCTGAAAAATTGTTTGAGCAGTTCAAACATTAAAATTTACTGAAGTACTAAACAGTGTTGTGCATTTACGTGTAATCTATTAAAGTCTACGTTACAGTGTAGACAACTGCGTCGACAATTATTTTAGTGTAGACAATGTCGACAAATAGTAAACAAAGTAGATAATGTAGAGAAAGAACTGTCAGTATTAGTACAACAGCTGTCTCTCATTCAAATATTAATTTTTTTAATACGGATTTCATATATGTGCATCTCTTTGTGTATGTATACAAGATAAGGTGAATGATGATGACAATCATGGTATAAAGAATAATTATTACTCAGATTCTTACTATTAAAGAGTAATTATTCTTTATACCATGGATGACGATGATCTAAATGAGAAATAAACTTATTTTTTTCTAATTTATTTAAAATGTTTGAATATATTTTCTTATAGGCATGAGTATCGTATCACCTTCAATGCCGAGCCGATGGCACAGCTATGAAATTCATAAATACATCACAAATGATAAATAAAATTGATTTCAATGTGAAATTTTACTTAGTTTATTGTTTTGAATTTCAGTGCTAGGATTAATGTTTATGAATATTTAAAATCGTTATTAAATCTCTTATTTATATATCAAATATAATTCTAAGTACATTATGGTTATTTCAAAATTCAATTCATTAATTCAATGGATTTACTTTTTTATTATAAATTTAAACTTGCATTGTCTACATTATCTACATTATCTTCTTTGTCTACACAAAAATCTGACGATTGTCTACATACATACTTTACGTGTAGACAACCGCGTAGATTACGTCAACGTAGATTACATGCACAACACTGGTACTAAACCAAATTGCTTCGCAAGTACTTTGCTCATGTGAAAGAAACACAGCAATTATCTCCATTTGAAAGGCTTATCAGCAACCGATATTAAAAAAGACATGGACGAAACTTTGGTGAGTCTGCACCATCATATGAGACTGTTCGTTTTTGGGTCAGTGAATTTAAACGTGGACGTACAAGTGTTTATGATGATGAACGCGGTGGAAGGCCAAAAGAGGTAACAATACCAGAAAATATCGAAAAAATCCATGATATTGTGTTGAGTGATAGAAAAGTGAAAGTGAATGAGATTGTGAACATCGTCAACATTTCAAAAGAACGTGTTATTAATATCTTGCATAAACATTTGCATATGAAGAAACTTGTAGCAAAATGGGTGCCGCGTTTGCTAACAATCGACCAAAAACGCAGACGTGTGACCACTTCACAGCAATGTTTGGAAATGTTGACAGGCAATAAGGCGGATTTTTTTCGTCGAATAATAACTGTTAACGAAACATGGATTCATCATTATACACCTGAATCAAATAAACAATTTGCAGAATGGATGGAACCAGGTGAAAGCCGACCAAAGCGACCCAAAACTCAACAGACGGCTGGGAAAGTCATGGCCACTACATTTTGGGATACACATGGGATAATATTCATTGATTATTTGGAAAAAGGAAAAGTGATCACTGGTGAGTATTACTGCACATTGTTAGACAAATTAAATGAAGAAATTTTAAAAAAACGACCACATTTGTCGAGGAAAAAAATCCTCTTTCTTCAGGACAATGCCCCAGCTCACACGTCAACAATTGCGATAGCCAAATTTCATGAATTAAAATACGAACTGCTTCCACATCCTCCTTATTCTCCAGATTTGGCTCCCAGTGATTACTTTTTGTTTCCAGAGTTGAAAAAATGGTTACGGGGAAAGAGATTTTCATCGGATAGTGACGTCATAACAGAAACAAACGCATTTTTTGAAGGGTTAGACAAAGTGTGATATAGGGAAGGGATAGAATTGTTGGAGAAACGTTGGAATAAGTGTGTAGAGCTAAAAGGAGATTATGTAGAAAATTAAATAAAAAAATTGTGAAAATTTACGTGCTTTACTATGAATACAGGAAACTTATCAACCCACGTAGTAGAAGGATCTGCATTTAATATTTCATATCCTTGCATAAATTTTTTTATTTTTGTACATTTTCTTTTTATTTTTTCTACAAAAAAGATACTAATACTAATTTGTGTGTATGTATCATATTTTGTATTTATTTTTATTATTTATTTTTACTCACATTTTTTTCATTTGATGTGTTGTGTACATTGTACAATAATTGGCTTAAACCCAATTGACGTATAAAAGATTTTTATTTTTTACATATTATGTATTTCTTAGAAAATACAAAAGTGTATGTGCACCTTCCCATATATGTATACGTACATACGATACCAAAAATAAAATAAAACAAAATTATATGTTATAGTATAGCGTATGTACAACGAAGAAGCACAAGAAACATAAAAAATTGTAAAAGAAAATAATAACAAAAAGAAAATAAAATTCCACTTCTATACAAATTTGGAAATGAACAAAAAATGAAAATTTAAAGGAAACCTATGCAAAAAATTTGATATTTCGGAATAAGATTTTTTGCATGTAAAAAAATATGCCAACTCCACAAAGTAGTACATTGAATGAAATAGGAGTTTATAATCTGTATACTCCCTATAATGCATTCTAGTAGTAGAAGTAGCAGTAGTAGTGTTCCAGAAAAATTTTTTGTTTTTTGTTTTCGGTTTTCTTTTGGAGTAATTTTTTTTTCGTCTCTCTGGTTCAAATCTTCTGGAACTGAATCAAAAATGAATGAATAACCAAAGAAATAGCATTCGGTTACCAACAGTAATGGTAATGAGAGAAAGAAGAAGGAGTAAAAGATCAGTAAAAGCAAGAAACGTAAAAACACAAACATCCAGGCGTATTATATGTAGAAATTTTGAACTCGCCTCGTAAATGTCTGTATGTATATAGGATAACGATGTTTATAACTAAATAACATTCCATTTAAGGTCTGCATTCTAAAAATGATTATGATGTAACGTTCCTTTTTTTTTCTTACTTTTATTTATTTTTTTTTTTTTGTATTTTTCATATTATCCTCGAATTGAAACGAATGAATGAATATGTACACAAAATTTTAAATTCCAAAAAAATAAGTTTTTACATTTTTTTCATCCCATTTTCGGATGTTGTTTTTGTTTTTTTTTTTTTGATATTTGATAATTTCGGGAAGAAAAACTAATCCCAGAATTTGTGAATTTTCATATGATTGTAACCAAATATGTGCGAGAGTTATATAAATAATTTGACATAATGCAGGCAAACAGTCTCTGTAGCATACGAATGTAGCATACACAAGTGCATATGCATGGCTATGTACGAGTACATATACTGTGTACGATACGAAGTAAATACATAATATGGTCAATGCACTTTTTATCATATTTAATTTTATTATCGATATGACATGTTTATTCCAATGATCTACGATATGTAGTGCACATACACATCTACTTTAATACAAATACAAATAATAAAGACATATAACCGACAAAAGGATACAGAAAATATATTACATGAATACGAGTATGTGTAAATACGAGTACATACTATACCACTATAGAAAAAGGACAATAAATTTATTTCTTTTCCTCTATATTTTTTGCATACATATGTACATGTATTTTTATTAATAACTAAAATTTATTGAAATAACATTAAAGAAAAATGTCCTTTAATCCATATGCTTCTATCATTTTATGAATTATAATATGTATATTGTATTTTTTCTGTGTCTTTTGCTAGACATATATGTTTGAGAGGGAGGACAATAAACTTCAAAAAAAATTTCTTTTGTTTTTTGAAACACAAGACACTGAAGAGATCAAAGATTCAAAAATAAATTTTATCGTTCGAAGAAAAATTGAAAAAATACTTCATCGAATGTGGGAAGGAAAGAGGAACAATAATTTTGTTTTTAATGCAGTAAAAAAAATAATAAAATAAAATCTTAATGACAAATAACATAAAATCTATTGTAAAGCCTTATGCATTTCTCATTCGTGCAGTTTCATAACATTCTACTTACACAAAATAATTTTTTATTTGGAAATTTGAAAAAATTTCATTTTGGAAATAAACGTCCCAAGAACCATGTACATAAAAAATTAGAAATAATTCTTCTCAAATTAGTGAACTGGTATTTTCTGATTGAATAATCATTAAATATCCTTCAAAATTTGTTCATTTTTCTTAATGAACTGTCCAGAATCAGAATTATATTCAGATAAATGCTTGTAATTATATATTAGAGCAGTCCTTTTTACAAGAATCCTAGTCCTGCGATACAAGGCCACAATCAAGATTACATAGCCTCGGATAACAAAACTGAAAAAGGATTCAAATTACCTCAAAACCTCGAAATTAATTTTTTTCTTAATTCGGTAAAAATTTCCTATGAATTAAATTCAATAACTGAAAATGTTTTTTAGAATGTATGCAGCACACAAGTGTATCATGATTATAATAATTCCATTTCTCAGAAAAATCATAATTTCAGTCTGTACAATTTTTTTGCATTTTTTATATTCCACTCGCACTGATTTATGAGTTCATTCACATTTTTCAGTTCTTGTCGACACAGAGAATATTTGAATTGAAACAAATAAATTCAAAATTTTTAATTCCATTCGTGAGAGTATGGATCTAGAGTGTCAACAATAATAAGAGCAGAGTATAGAAAATTAAAGAAAAAACATTCTTAAGTATACAAGTGTATGGATAAATTTTTAAAATGCTACTACTTACCTTCAACAAACAACAACAACAAAAAATCCTGGCATAACAATAAAATGATGATAATAGGTATGGAGGCAAAAAAAAATTTTTTAGGATTCGAATTCTTCTAGGATTTAAGATAATAACTAGAAAGAAAAACAAAAAAAGGATAATAGAAGAAAAATGCACACATCGTGATTTTGTACAAAAACGACAAATACATTTGGGAATGTGACATGCTTTTCGTGCAACGTGTTCAAGAAACAAGGTGTTTTGCTTTTATTTTTTTATTGTACGCGTATTATAACGTTATTGTCAATACATATTCCGTAAGATTTATTTTTCCTTTACAAATATTTTATCTACTGAACTGTACTTTCGTTATGTGTTTTGAATCCACTCACATACATACTTAAATCCAGATAAAATTGTATACAATTATATTATAGAAACAACAATCAATAAAAAAGGAGGATATAAGAAGGCAAAACACAATCAGTCTGGGAGAATATTTTCTTGTGCCGACTTTTTATTTTGGGTTCAATTTGTTTTATTTTTCTTGCGCTTCCATATATTATGTAGGAAGAAAACTTTTTCAAGTTTGAAGTTTCTTTCCTAGTTTTTTTTTTCTTCAGATTTTTTGCTCGTTTTTTGTTTATTATTTGTTTTGATTAGCAGCTTATTTGACAGAGATCATTTGTACATATTTATATTAGTGCAATATTTTCTTTGGGATGTGTGAAAAATATTATACATACAATGTAGATGAAGTTGAAAGAACTGGCAGCAAGTATAAAGAGAAAAACACTGCAATAACAATAATAAAATAACATTCCGAATGAGTTAGCTAACTAACTAAGAATTTTCCAAGAGACTTTGAATAGTGCTTTTCTTTTGTTGTTGTCACTATTATTATTGTTGCTGTTGGTAGTTGGTGTTGTTGTCTTTTATTAGTTCAGTAGTGTCACACCACTTATATATTTACCGTTGTTATGACAGAAACAGACTACATTATGTTTTGGAAAAAAAATGTACATAAATGTATGTACATAGCAGAGAAAACAAAGCATCACACCATCTGAATCTAAACAACTCAGAAAATTTTTTAAGTGAAGCAGAGTGTCTTTTTTTTTATATTTTTTCATCTTTAAGACCAAAGAAGCTTTAAGTTATCATCAACATCAACATCTCAACATCGTCATCATCATCATCGTAATTTTGATAAAAAAACATATCCAGAATTCTTTTTTTCTACGTTGTTTTTCATTTTTATTTATTTATTTTCGTTAAGGATATGCAGGTATACATGTACGTATGCATGTATGTATACATCTTGATTCGTCTTGAGATGTTTTTGATTTATTCTCCTTTTTTTTGCACATTTTTTATAGTTTTGTTATATTATTCCAGATTATAATTGTGTATGTGAACATTTATATAGTGGCATTTATATATGTCCTATATAGAAGTCCTTAAGGATAAGAAATAATATAATATACATATACAGTATATATATAAATAGACATGAGTATGAGAAGTACGTATATAATATTCATCCTAAGGCCTAAATTTTCTTATTTTAATATATAGCCTGCATTTCCTGTTCTCTATTTATTTATAAAAAATATATAATTTTTTTTTGTTTCATTGTTCCTTATATCCTTACACAAACATTCATATGGTGCAACAAAACAAAACAAAAAAAAAAAAGTGAAAACTGCAAAAAAATAGGGACAAAACTATACGTGTAATAGTTATTGTGCAGTATACGATAACATCTTGAAATTTTGTTTTGTTTTTATTTTATTTTTCACTGCTTTATAATCCTGAAGGATGAAAAGTGTATTGTAGATACAAAAACAAAGCAAAAAAAAAACAATAAAACATATAAAAGTAAAAAAGGAAACAGAAATAAAAGTAAAACAAAATAAACAGAAAAGCAAATTCAAATAAAGTTTTCCAGTGATTTGTTCCTTACACGTTCCTTATATTTCTTACTACATAGATTTTGTACTTAATATGTGTACATAGTACATAGTACTATACACTTTGAGAGTGTTCTATGTACATAGTATTTTATTTTTCACACATCACTTTTTTTTTGTTTGTTTTTATTGTTTTTGCAGTTGTTTTATTTTGCGTAATTTTTCGTTTTTTTTGTATATTCTTTTGTCGCATATTCGTCGTTTGTCGTTGTTTATTTTTAAACAAAAACAATAACAACAACAATAAATGTAAGGAGAAGAAAATCCTATACTGAGCAGTTGAATGCATACTGTAGTACACAGGACATATATTTTTTTGTTTCTTAAGATTTTTATGTCATAATAAATAAACGCAAATATACAGCAGAGCATATATAAGTCATAATAAATCCAGGAAAGATGAACTGCTGCTCTCAGAAAAACAAAAAGCAAAACAAAAATGTAACAATAAAAAAAAAGGATATGTGTGTGTATCCTTTCCGTTTTGTTTTTGTTTTTGGAATAAAATTTTCATTATTATTATGTTACTTAAGTTCTATTTCAATTTTCATTTATTACATTTTTGTTTTTGCTGTTGTTTTTCATTTTTTTTTTTTTTTGTTATATATAAATGAGATTATAAATAAACAAAGATGAAAGATAGAGGAAGAGAAAAGTGATGGATATTGGAGTATGGAAGTATGAGTACAGTGTTAATGACGAGAAAAGTGTTAGAATATTAAAAACAGGAAGAAAAATATTGAATTTAGGCAAAAAAAAAATATAAAAAAAAATTATTTTTTGAAAATGAAAATAAATATGAAATTCATCATTCTTTTTGCTGAAGTACTATATCCTCATCATTTCGTTAGAAAAATGAAAGCGAAAAATAAAAAAAAAACGAATTTTATTATTTGAATTTATTCAAAAATAAGGAAGTCATAACAAGGTAGAAGTAGTTTTTTGTCGCATATTTATTGTACAAATACCATCACATGATGCATACGAGTAGGTGGGACACTTTTCTCAGAGTTGTTGAGTAAACATGTACATCTACATATACACTTTTTCTTCTTCCCTAATTTTTTTTTTCACATTTTCGTAATATTTTTGTTTTTTAATTTAATGAATTTTCGTTATATGTATATGTATTTTTTTCGTGTCATGAAAATGCATTAATTATATAACAAATATATAAAAGGGAATTTTTTATTTATCAAAAGGAAAAACATAAAATACAAGGACGATAAAATTCTTAGAAATTAGATTTAACATGAAAATGATGGAAATGATTTGAGAATATCTTTTGAATTTTTTGAAAAGATAATAATCAAGCATTACGTTTAGATTAGAGTGACTGAAGTGAAGTGAGTATATACATAATGTCCATTTATGGGTAATATACGTACATGCACACATAAAAATATATTCATATTAAAAGCTAAAAATCTTGAAAGGACATAAATTAAAAAGAAAACGACAAAAAAAAAACGACAAAAAACATAAGACAAACTTTTTACCATTAGAAAATCTTAATTCCAATCAATTAATCAAATTCCAAAATCAAAAAAATAAACGATATATAGTATAGAGGAACAGAAAATCTAAATCTCTGTTATGGGATATTGAAAATGTATCGTTTACTAATACGTACTTACCGTACATACTTTTGTGTATATGTGCATGTATATAGGATAATGCGTTAACTATTATATATTAGAATTGATTTATTAAGTATTTTCTTTATTTTTTCCGTTTTTCTATACCTCCTCGATTTTTAATACCTTTCTCATTCTATAGATAACTTTATGTAGTTTATATAGTATTGTATGAGTATATATGTAGGTATATAGGTAACGAACACTCGCTCTATATGTAGTGGTAAATTGTTATATACGCGCTCTTGTCATTCAAATGTAGCCTTGTCATCCTATTAATCATCAAGTAGCTCTCTAGATGATATTCATTCTCTTCTTCGTAATAGCCCTTTTTTTCGATTTTCATTTTTTTTTCTTTGAATTTGTTTTGTTATTGTGTTTTTTTTTTTCTGTTATTTTTGTTTCTGTTTTTCTAATTATGCTACATTTACAATATGATTCAAGTTACAATGTAAGTTGAATTTGCTTTTTATAAAGTTGCTTATATATACACATACATATTACATAAATGTACATGTACATATCTACACACATACATATATATTGCAGATACGAACATGAATGTGTATCATCTCTGCTTCATCACAGGAAAATAAAAGAGAAAATTGCAAAGAAGAAAAAATATACGACCAAAGAAGAATATAAAAAACGATCAAAATTAAAAAGGAAAATGAACGTTATCCTTTTCTTTTCTTCTTAGTTTCATTTCTTATTTTACTGTAGTTTTAGTTGCTTTAATTTTCCTTGGAATTTTTTTTTTCAATATCATTCGCATCGGATTAAAATAATAATGAAGGATTGCAAAATCCTATACAGCATGTAGTGGTACGATACATTGGTTTGGTTATTTATGTGTTTGTGTGTTCTTATACCAAAAAATAATGAACAGAAAACAGGGAAAATAACTTCCGTATACATTTGAATTTTCTTATAGAGATTTTGAATTAAAGCTGCAGCTTTTAATAATTACCTTGAACTTTAAAGGATGTAGCAGAAAAAAAAATTTAATATTTTAATAGAAAAATTCATATTCATTTTTTTACATTCACACATATGTATGTACATTTATCCTGTCGTCGTTCATATTTGATTTTCATTTCGTTCTTATGTTCTCTAACCTTAACCTGTATGTCATATGTATTCTACACATTACCAAATCATTTTTTTCAATGTAAATTATCCTAAATCCTAAATGATTAGAATGGAAGAGTAGAACAGTGAAAAAAGTGATTTTTGTTAATTTTCTAAATGTAAAATAATGAAAATAACAATAATAAAAATATATAAATACATATGTACATACGTACCTAGTACATTATTTGCAGATTGAAAATACAAACTGAAAATTTTTCTTTGTGTTTGAATGTAAATTCACATACAATGAGTACAAATTAACAAATATGTATATATCTCTATCTGTTTAATGACAGAATATGAATTTGAAAATCCATAAGTCCTTTATGGTAGTACACATATTAGCTACAATAAGTAAAGAAGAGGAAGAAGATAATAGTCAAAACGAAGAGAGAGAAAAATTGTTCTTGGAAAAAGATTTTTCTTTTTTTTTTCATTTTTATATTTAAAGATTTAAATTGAAACAAAAAATCCAACAATAAAAAATTATCCTTAAAAATTTATTTATACTAGGATTTAATCTTGAACTTTCAAAAGTTTGTTTATTTTTTCACAAAAAGAAAAATTTACATCCTTTTCCTTTATTTCTGTCGTTGCAAATGCCTTAAAATGTACAATCATTTTACATTAGATTTACATCGTACGTAGAATTTATATAATATATAAAAGTTAAAAAATTGAAGAGAAATAACGAAAACATCTGTTTACCTTGTATCTTTGCCAGGATAGTCAATTAAAATTAGTAGTTATATTCTACGATATGTTATACGTTCTACGTTTAAATAGATAGAGGTAAAGAACGAAGGAAAATTTTATTGTAAATTCGCGAACACTACTACCACGTATAAAACATAAACTTGAAAATTTATTTTTCAATGTTACAATATCATCTCATCACTTACTCATATAAATGCGAGTATATTGCACAATAGAGGCAGAAAAATATTATCTAAGGATAAATTCATTGAAAGAAGATAAATTTTCGATTTTCTTGACATACTTCATGGAACAAAAAAAAATCAAATAAGAAGAAGAAGAAAAGGAAAATATAAAATTAAACCAAGAACTCATTAAATAATTGCCTCAATTATATGCTCTCCAATACTTTATTTTCTAGCTGTATAGTCATTATTGACGCAGGACCTTGAAATAATTGAGTTATTTATAAATTTTTTTTTAAATTTTGTTATTTTTATTCTGTAGTTCATTGATATAGTATGTAAATAGAGAAAAATTTATTTATTCATTTCTTTTTCACATTTGTAAATGAAAAAATGACAAAAAATGAATGTAGAGAGGATTTTCATTTATACGTTCGATAGCGTTTACAACAAATTGTCGAAGAACAATTCAAATACTTTATTTATTAAAAATGAAAGAAAAATCATAAATTTACTACTACTGATACTACTATCCTTGCTACAATAATAATCATACAGTTTTCTCATTGATATTTTATTTCAGTTTTCATATAGAATACACAAGAATAGAAATAGAATGTGAAACATCACAAAAAGAAAAGAGATTCAACAAAATAAAAAGGATTCGTATAAGACACATAAATTTCATATACATCCGCATATAAATTTTTGTGTATAAATAAAAGACATATCTACAGTACACAGCATAAAAAATCGGATTGGGTAAAAAATTCACTCAATTCATTGTATAATCTCCTGACACAGATATCATGTTATCATCATCATATTAAAGCTAAAAATCAATGATAAACATGCCAAAACAATAATCGATAGAAAACAAAAGAGACGAAAAAAAAAACAACAAAATAAAAGTATAAATAAAGTCAATAAAAATAAAAAAATTGTTTTTGACTTTTTGCAAGAATGAGAATTTATTCGATAGATTACCGTGAGGTGGAGTTAACATTTATACATTATACTGAGGATTGGGAAAATAAATATGATGACAGAAAGATGTTAAGAAGACGATGTACATATGTATAAATATTTTTATTTTTATTTTTGAATTCAGAAATTTTTAATGTTCGTGAGGACATAATTGATAATTGTAACAAATAAAAAAAAAATATAATAAGCGACAGAAAAAAATTAATTTTGTAGTAGACAGACAAAAAAGAAGCAAGAACGATCGTTCTTCTAGTCTTCATTCGTGTGAATGATAATTCAAAAACTCCCTAACACACGACACTTGCTGCCATATATTTTTAATTTTAATTATCAATTTTTAGTTTTCACTGTCAATTCAGATTATTATAATCTTTATAACAATGTTTTTGCAGTAATGTTTTTCCACCTCTGGAAATTTCCAATTCACCAACTTCATTCGTTATTGAATGTAATGAGCATTTTAATTTAATTTGAGGAGATAGACGGCAAATGAATGATCATTCTCAATGAATAATCAATAACTCTCTTTCGTCTGTTTATGATATGTACTATTTAAATCATAAACTATATTGTAAATTTTTGATAATGAAAGTAAAAGGATAAAATTGGTGGATGAATAATAATTTCGATGGTACTGTAATTGAAGAAATATTGGATGTATGATGGATTCCAACGTATTTGTAGTCCCTGAAACACCTGTGTAATCAGCTATATAAAAGTTGAGTCTTGTATTTTTGTCTGTAAATTCACACGCACGCTATACGTATTTATTTATTTATTATTATTTTTACTTCCTAATTTCTTTACTTTTATATTACTTTTTTCGTCTTGTTTTTATTCACACACAAAAAATTTAATTTATTAATTAAATTCACATTAAAAAATCAAACAAATTTCTAAAACTTATCAAAAGAAAAATTATCATAAAATGATAAAAATAAAACAAAAAAATTAAATATAAATAAGAAAAATATGGAAAAAACCGCAAGGAAAAAATGAATGAATTTTGTTTTTTCAAAAGAAAAAAAAAACAGAAAAGAAAGTAAGATTGATTAATTGTTTTTGGCCTCAAAATAATATGATATGTCTAGAGGAAATTCAAATGAAAATTCTTTTATTTGTCTTTTTCAATTTTGATTTTTTACTTCCCATCATAACAAAAAGCAAATCCTTACATCATATCTTATCTACTACTTCACAATAAAGGAAATTTTATAAGAAGATTTACAGAAATTTCATTGAAACCAACAGTACAAAAATACAAAACGAACAAAAAAATAAAATCAACAAAAACTGTTTTTTCTTTTTAGTCATTTTTTTCTGTTAATTTTTTTTTTTAATTTCTTATTTCCTATAAAAATAAATTAGTTTGTGTGGTGTACTGATTTCATATTCTTCAATAATTATTTTCCCAATATAATAATAAAAATAGCAAGCCACATTCAATACACAAACACACAAACACACACACACACATTTTTATACATTCAAATAAATACATCATGTTCGACATACTGTTCCAATTTTCATAATTTCGTTTTTATGGCTTCTTACACGTTCATAAAATTATCGTTTGCCTGTTATTTGTTTTTTTATTTCTTATTCTTTTTTTTCTTTCAGTTGTTATTATTGCTGTTATTGTTTTGATTTTATTTTACACACACACATACAATCTACTTCTACTTCTACTACATATATTCAAAACGAAAGCATAAATGAGGTGAAAGAATGATAGAAAGAAAGAAAGTAAATAGAAAGTGAAATCGACACAAAAATCTCATAATAACCTCTTTAAGTTCAAAAAAAAAAAAAAAAAAAAAAAATGTAAAATGGAAATTCACACTCTAAATATGAAATTTAAATGAAAATTAGACAAACTATAAGAAAAAGAAATTAAATTGAATTAAATAAATTAAAAAAAAAAATAAAAATAAAAAATTATGCTCACGTTTATAATTACATCCTCGTGTAGGTGAATAGGGTATTTGTACTGTAGAAGTTGCTGTAGAAAAAGTTTAATAATATTTATTTCAAACTATTTTCTATCTACAGTACAGTCTACAACCATTTGATGTACGTAATGCTTGTCATATAAACACTGATAATAACTTGGTAATTGAAAAAAAAAATGTCAACGAATTACATATAATGGTGCATTGTGCATTAAAAACAAACCAATAATTAATTAGAAGAAAAACTGTAAAAGAAAAAATTCGGAAATTTTTGAGAAAAAAATGGTGTACATAAAATGCATGAACGATATGTTTGTTTTATTTTCATATACACCTGCGGTCACAAAAAATACAAAAAATGCATCGACCATAAAATATCAAATTACAAAAGTTTTGGGATTTATTTTTTCCCTAACAAAATATTGGAATAAATTTAAAAAGAAAGAAAATGGATGCATTTTTGCCTCATTGATAGAGTGATAAATTACTTAGTTGAAGGTGATTCAATTAAATTATTAATATATTTATAAAGTATAAATAAAGTATATTTTGATGTTGGGTTATCTGCTCACCAAATTAGTACCAGAAGTGAATCGTAATTAACTCACACTTGTACCCTTGTACTTGAATTTTTGGAATAAAATCGAGAAGGTAAAACTGTGATAAGAGAATGATGGTTCGCATTAAAAATAGTGAGTGTATAGTTCCATATAGCGGAAATAAAATTTTCAAAACAGAGCTTGCTTATATCTTATATGCATATATTGATGTGAAAACTATTGGGGGAGAATATAAAGCTTTTATTCACTCCTCAAACTATTCAAAGTTATGTAGTTTTTATGGCCGTGGGTGTACAATATACATTTTTTTTTTAATAATTTCGATCGATTCAGAATCTGTACACATGGCAGAATAACGCAACACAAAATAAGGATAAATGAACTTTAAAATAATGAACATTGGAGAAAAAATTGAAAGAAAAATTTGCATTTTTCTTATATTTTCCTTGTATTTTATTTTTTCATTTAAGTTTCGCTTTGTTATACTCGTAATCGTACGTGAGCATAAATATATTTATAAGTACGATAATAATAATAATAATAATAATAACGGAAACGATGCAATGATAGTGTAATGTAATTACAGCAGTAATTATGATTTCGATTTAATACAAGAATAAAAACATAATAACATAAAAAGAAAATGTGTGTGTACAGAATACGTTTGGGGTTTGTTAAGGCTAAAAAAAGCATTAAATAATGAGATTTTATTAAGGTTTATAAATGAACAAAATAGGACGAAAAAGACGAAAACGAAAAGCAAACCGAATCAGAAGAAAAGAAACTCGGGTTACTACAAAAGAAAAATTTCGAAATTATTAACAGTACGGAAAAAGAATGCTATTTTGTTCCGGTATTCTTTCAAAACATTAAAAAAAGTAAAAATAGGAGAATAAAAAAAAAACAAAATAATTTTTTCTTAAATGAAATGGAAATGTTATAGATGGAATGTAGACTTATAACACAATAAAATATCTGCAATAAAATGTCAGGATTATAGAGCAGAAAATTTTTCAATTTGATTTCATTTGCATCCTCTTATATAAGTTTAACAAAAAAAAAAATTTTTTTCTGGTTCTCACAAGTACATAGCATTAATTAGGGTAAAGAAAAAAAAATTGAAGATAGAAAAATATGCTTTTATATATAATGTCTTGTTCGTATGTTTTTTTTTTCAATTTTTGTTTAAATTTGTTGCCTGAAATTTGTTCGAGATTTTGATGTTGATTTTCCTACTTTTTCCCATTCACTTTGCGTTCTTATATTAATTTCGATTTAATTGCATATTTTCACGATGAAATTTCCTTAATTTTAATTTTATTTTCCTCATTTTCTCTAACTGAAAAGGATAGAATATTGTTTTAAAGGACACATCGAAAAAGAAAGAAAAAAAAAGAAAATAAAAAGAAACGAAAATAGAAATAACAGAGATAAAATTATTTAAATGCCTTCTGCTGCTATAAATATTTTTATGTTGTATTTGTACTTCTTATATTGAAATTGTTCAAAACTTCTTCAAAATATGTACTATGTACTTTCCTCTAATGCACTCACACACACATACACAATATCAGATTTTAGAAAAATTAAATTATGAGAAAATATTTGAAAAATTCACAAAAAAATAAAAGAATTCTGGTTTTTGTTGAAACATTTTTTTAAAATTGGTTTAAAATGGATTTTAATTAGATCCAGGGAGCTAAAATAAAATTTTAAAACTCTTCAAAATATAATACACACACAAGTAAATGTACATGTACAACTATTAAGAAAAACTACATACTTTCGTACTATTTTATTTTATATTATCATCATCAAACTACATACTTGACAAAATTTTTCATTTAATGAAACGACAAAAAATGAAAAACAAAAAATTTTTTTTATTAATTTTTTTCTAATCAAAAATTATTTTAAATAAAAATTAAACACAATAAAAAAAACCAAAAGAAAACTAAAATAAAAATAAACCAACATGAATCATGTCAAGGTAAAAGGTGAATGTTCTTTTGTGAATTTGGAATTTGTGTTTATTTCACTAGTTCATTTATTAAAAATGAAGTCAGTTTACATAATCTAAAATAAGGATTCTTTTTTTTTCCTAATGTTCTTCAGTATACTGATACATACATTTTTAATTTTCTAGTTTCTTTTCGGTCTTTTATTTTCGTTCGAGTGTTTGTATGTGTTTGTGTGTGATTTCAATTTATCTTTGAATTTTTTAGTTTTTCAATTCATTCCTATTCATTTGTCGGTTAACTTTTTTTTTGTCTTCTTTTTGTTTTCTTTTTGTGATTCAAAAAAAGAATTACAAATTACTAAAACTAAAACTGTTACTTTTCATAAACTTGCATACACTGGGAACGAGTGTATATTTTTCAGACACTTCCTGGTTATTCATCTAAACGACAACTAATTTTTATTTAATGAATACAAGAAAATAGGAAAAAAGAAAAAAAATAAAAACAAAACAGAAAAATATAAACACACAAATTTTATTTTTCTTTTGATAGTAAATCTGTATTTTTTTTTCTTTTTTGCATAATAAGGTTTATAACTCTGACGACTTTATGTAGTGTACGAGCAAACATGCATTTACTAATCATGTATGAATGCATGTACATACAATAATTGTACGCGCCTTTTCATTGAAAGTCAAAAAAAAACCAAAGCACATAATTGTAGGTAGATTTTATGGTACATATTATACAGGATGTATATTACATTGAAAATGGAAAGAACGAAAGATAGAAAAATGAAAAAAAAAAAACATATGAAAACAAACAAAAATAGAAAAGAAAAATAAACAACGAGATGAAGAAAAAAATATAATAGGATATTGGAGTTAAAATGGTATCTATTATATGTAAAAAAAGGACTTGAATATTTTCAACAAACTGCAAAAAACAAAATTGGAAAAAAAAATTATTTTAAAAAATTTTTCATTTTTTTTATTTTAGCTTTTCAAATTTTAGTATCTGCTGCTATACCAGTTCCCCTTATAAAGTTTTGAATGAAAAGCGCACAAGAAAAAAATAAAGCAGACGACGACGTCAACGATATAAAATGAAATGAAAGTTTTATTTATCAAAAACAAAAAAAAAAAATTAATAAAAAGAATAAATATTTTATTTTTCTACTGTTATCTGGTATTTTTTATTTTCGTTTCATTCATACATTTTCATCGTCGTGTCGTGTGGCTTAATCGTCTGTGTATTTTAAATTCATATTATAATTTTGCTAAATTAGTTTGTGGTGTTAGCTTTCTGATATATTATTCTATATACATTACGTATGTACATATGTGAGGGGCATATAGAGTATCACAATAAATGCAATCGCACATAACCAAAACGTAAATATGATATGATGATATTATGTGGTACAAACAAGCAAACAAATAAACAAACAAATAAAAATTTCATTCTTTTCTGCACATTATTACAAAATAAGCACGTCTGTATGTAGGTGAAAATTTTTCAATAAGGGTATAGACATTCATATAAATGTGTGTGTATGAATTAAATGGTGACATTATACTAAAACATAAATATTCAAATGATATAGTCAGTCACTCTCTGTTTGTTGTTATATGATTATTATTCTCGTACATAATGTGTGCGATATGTACAAATACAAACGAAAAAAAGGATAATAAGATGCATTATGGATATACTTATATACATAGTATAATTTTTATAAATATATGGGAGTATAAAAATTTTGTATATAATTTATATACATATTTATTTGTATTTATTGTAGATAATAAATGTACATGTATATGTGATATATGTATGTATAAACTTTATCACGTCACATATAATTGTGTTGTGTGCATACATATGTACTTACGTAAAAATAAATGTGTGTGTATAATTTTTTTTTGTGGAAGTTATTTTTAGTAGTTTTATTTTTCTGTTTTTCTCTTTCATTTACTTGTACTGTTTGTTTATATTTATTTGCATTTTTTATACTTCATAAATGTTTGAATTATTTTCCTTTTCATCACTAATTTTTCTCAAGTGTATATTTCCTGTACATACTAGATTATTAGATATAATAGGAATCATGTAGATTTTAAAAAAGAAAAAAACACAAAAAAAAAACGCAACAAAAAATCATGCAATGAAACAAATTCATTAAAATGTATTTGAAAAAAAAAGAATGAAAAAAAAACATAATATAAACAATGACAAAAAATAACGAAAAATTTATTGAAAAAAAAGAAGAAAATTAAAGTGGAAAATTGCATAAAATATGAGATACACATACGTACTTACACATATTTGTATACAATAGACTGTCGTGAATGAGTAGAGTGTATATATGTAAGTATTATTCGTATAATTGGAGAATGTGAAAAAAAAAAGAATACTTACATGGCGTGTATATAAATGAAAATAAAGAAAATTGTATAGGTTTAGGTACTACATCAGTTACACCATTTACACACACATACTACTTTACATATACGAGGTAGTATGTATATAATATACGTGCATGTCAGGACACATAAAGTTAAATGTCTCATATATTGTATATATCCTGTAGCCATACATCTATATGGCTGTTGACACCTTAATTTAATTTTGAGATTTTTTTTTTATTTTAGTGTTTAGTTATTTCTTGCTTCTTTCTTTTTTAATAGACAATAGTATCGGTATGCATATGTATGTAATACGGTCGCACTCATATGTTCATGGTATATTTTTTATACAAATTACAATTTATTATTGTATAGATGATAATTGACATCAACATTTTTATACTGGATTCTTTTTTTGGTCTTTTCATGAGTTTTTTTTTTTAATGGAAAGATAATAACTGTTTACATTTCATCACTCTGAATCATTTTTATTGTTATAAGACGATCAGAAAACTTTCACTGCGTATAAAAATCGAAATAATGAAATTATATTTTATAAATTTATACATGTACTTGTCGCCGTCTCTCGTCATTTTTATATTATCTTAAATGGAATTGTAATGGTAATTATATACCGAAACATCAACCATATCGTTATCGTGCTCATATAATAATCAGCGAAGTATTGGTGTAGATAAGAGGTGAATGGATATAAGTATGTAAAATGAATGCAATAACGCAACTTGTTAAAAATAAAAAATAAAATTTTTTTTTATTTTTGAAATAAAAAAAAAAGTCGTCCTTAAGGCTAGTTATCTGCAACACGTCAACATTCATTTAATTCTTCCATTTTACAACACAAATAGAACAACATTAAGCAGTAAGACTGAATTTGTACATATATGATGTTATGTATAGACATGGAATATTAGGTATAGTGTGTAAAGGGGATAGTGTAGTATGTAGTATGGTTATTTAGGTGATTTTTATACTGAATTATATGCTTTTATATACTGTTATTCATTGTCATAGTACATACATAAATAATCGTATGTGCACAATTTAGAATTATGTATTTAAGATGGTTATTTGGTGACTACATACATTATGTATGTAAATAGCTACAGGACCGCTGGTAGCTTACTTCATTCTTATTAAAGTCTACACCACAGGCATAGTTTAAGTACTGAGTTCAGTGACTGTTATAATCATAACTTATTGTTTTAACGTTTCCATAAGGGATTCAATGTTTTGGTCTTGGTTTTTGCACTGTTTTACGATTCTACTATTACTCCATTATTTTTTCAATTGCACAAGCATAGAATAGTTACGTGAATAGACGTTGTGAGATGAAAATAAAAAAAATTCAGAACATTTTTTTTTTTGTATTTGTCAGTAAATATTTTGTACAGAGAGTTTCTTTCTTCAGATTTTCTTTTCGAATTTCAAATGTTTGAAAAATTGTTGTGTAATTTTTGCAGTAACTGCTGATAATAAAAAAATATGGTAAAGCTCGCCGAAGTAAGAACGAAACATAACCGCACTATACGCAGACTACAACACAGTTTTTGTGAATGAAGGAATATTAATTATTTTTTTATGGCTGTAAGATAAAACAAATTTGTTTGTTCTTAATCACACACGTATATATAAAGATTATACTCCTATACATTTACATATGCTTTTGGTGCATTCACAACAGTAAAGGAGTTTGGAGAACTCATTGTATTACGTAGACACTTACTATGTTTATACTTGCTGTTAAATCGCTATAACACAAACCAGTTCGAATATCGTCCTATTTAATAGCGATATTTAATTGTGTTTATATTAATGACAATGTATCGATTTAAGATAAATCGCCATATAAAACAGGTTTGACTAACAAAAGAAGGAAATTAATATTGTTGCTTAAAGCGATATAAACTGTTTATACTTATTTTTCATATCGATATAAAGAGTTAAAGCGCTTTATTTATCGACATTTGTAAAGCGATTCGAAAGATTTAAATCGATTTGAAAAATTTTTATACAATCGTTCTATGTCATATCGATTTGTGTTATAGCGATTTAACAGCAAGTTAAGACTAAATAAATAGTAAAATCACAGAGCAAAATAACTATACACAGAGGTTGCAATAGAATCCTTTCCATTGTTGAGCTAATTTTTGAAGTGGATTTAGCGTAAATCCACCTCTCTCAAAGCTTCTCTTATAAAATGAGCAAATTTTGAAAATTGAGAGTAGAAAATATAAACAAAACAAAACAGAACAACACAGTTTCAAATATACATTCTTACATACACGTAATGTAATATACAAAAAGGTAGCAATTTTATTTCTTGTTTGTGTACATATTTTGTATTGGGCAATAGAAGTACATAGAATATACAGGATACTGCAATACACTGTTTTGTACCATAATGTTAGATATAATATATTTATGTGTATCTATATATGTATATATATATTAGTTATGTTACTATTTCATTGTTATTTTCGACCCGGAATTCATGTTTTTTCGATTATGATTTCATTTTTTCAATATGCATCTTACAAATTATTCTCCTTCAACATCATATTGATCATATACACATAATAAGTAGGTACAGTAATCACAAAAATTATTTCTGCATAATTAAAGTATCGTAATTTGGATTAAGACAGTTGTAATACTTTTAAATTTTTATAGTTATTTTTTCAAACTTTTATAAATACAATTTCTTAAAAAAAGCCATAATTATTCTTAGAACAAAAATATTATTTGAATTATTCCAAAAATTATTCCTGTATATGAATTCTATCGTAAAAATTATTATGAATATCAACATGAAAATAATTGATTTAATTTTGACTTTCAAGAAAAATGCCGAGGAAAATTGAATTATGTATTTAGAAAAAATTTGAAATTTGTTGTGCATAAGTAACACCAATCATTTTTGTGATCACTGTACATATACCTAATCAATTTCTTCATATAACCAGAATCTATATAAGATCTAACTTCTACCACTTCTACCAACTAAATCCGGTAAAATCCGGTATTTGATGTACGTTAAAATAAAGAAAAGACAACCAATCCTCCTTGTATACGAAGTGACAATATACATATGGAATGATAGAACCTGTCTGTACATTTACATATATGTATACATCTATATCTAGCTATTGTGGTATGGCAAAAAAAAATAAAAATTAAAAAGTTTAACAGTATGAATGTATGAATAAAAAAAACGTACAAAAACATTTCTTAATTCTGGGAGAGAATTATTCTCACAATTTACGAATTTTAAGTTTCAAATCAAAAGTTTTATAGATGGAAATTCAAACTTGAAATTTTTCAAAATGAGCTTTGCGATATTGCAACCTCTGTTTAGTTATTTAGCTCTGTGGTAAAATGGTAACACGAAAATTTACGTCACACCTGATTTATGTTCAAAAATGCAAGATTTCTTGACATTGCAAGATATATAATCTTGCGGCAAGGTATTTGACTTGATGGCGAGTTGACGAAGTCAAGCTTGTATTTTTGAAAACAGCCTATACTTTTGAGACCAAGAGTAATACCGTAATACCAATAATACAACATTTTTCACATTATAAATTATATAGATATAGTACATATTTTCATTTTATCAAAGTAACAATTAGCAATTTTTTGAGTTCTACTTTACTCTATAGTACACACCATTGAAGAATAAATAAAGAAAAAAATGTAAATGTATATGAGTTTATATTGCGCTGGAATATACTTTTTGAGTGCTAGTTTATTACGTGAATTATTATCCACATTGTTTACGACAACCGCCTATAGTGTACGTAATGTACGTAAAGTACGTACGTATGTATATGCATGTGTAAAAGCAAATAATAAATTTTATATGCATTTTATTTCGTATACTGTACAAATGTGATAAGATACAGAGATTTTATTTTATTTTCCTGTCTAAATAGATTTATCATCTCATATTTTCGAAATAATAAAAATGAAACATAACGAGCATAATAATAATGATAATGATAATTTAGAATAGTGCATAATGTGTGACTTGTGTAAACGTCTGATGTACATAGGTACTCGTAGCTGTATAGTTATATTCGTACAGTGAGAAATTATAATCAATCTCTATCTGTTTTAAAAATAAATCCTGCATATTATATGTATGTACATATAAGTAAATAATATATAATACATTTACATTCCATACTCTGGCACAAAAAATAAAAATAAAAATGAAAATAAATGTGTACTTACTGCGATTTCTGTTTAGTAATAAATGTTTGATATAATATGTGATGTGATGTGATGTGATGTACAGTATAATTTGTAAGGATATAGGATAAAAAACATTGTATTCATAATATAATCGTATATTTGTATATACAAGCTCCACATAACTGTCTTCTTGATGTATTATTAATTTTTTTTTAAATTAACACACAGAATGATGTCTCGTCTCCTATGTACAGTACATAAATATATATCCTTTTATATATACACACGTATAAGTATAGATACAAATGATTATATATATTTATATATATATATAAGTGTATGTATGTACAATATATAGCGAGTTAGTTTATAAATTTGTTTTTATTTTATTTCATTTCACATCTTTACTACATTTTCTTTCTGGCTGTTTTTATTTTATTTTGTTATTTTTTTAATTTTTTCTCTTTTTTTGTTTGTTGTTGTTGATTATTAAATGAAGATTTAGGGTTAATGAACCTATGCATTCGCATAAATACATCTATATACATGTACGTACATTTATGTATATGGATTTCATGAGTGGTTCTATAAAATTATGAGGCTGAGTAGTTATACGTGGTTTCTATGAAATTTCATTAGGCATCATCTAATTCTCATTCTGAAAGTGCTAACTGAGTGTTTTCATTTTTTTTCTTTTGCTTTCTTTATTTTCTTATTTTTTTTTCTTTTCATTTTTTCTTTTGTTGTTGTTGTACCTTTGTATTGTGTGTGTGTGAGTATATATGTACATACACATAAAAATTTACACGAGCATATTTAATGCCTTTAGACATGTACATAATTTTTATTACACATAAATCATTTATCTACTTATAGCACATAGACAGTGCGGTTATACATAAATGTATATAATGTGATGAAAAAGGATTTTGGTTCTTTCTTGTATTTAAGCTTAACATACATAACATTGTATACAACATAACATAACATGACAATAACACATGTATGCTAATGCTTACGTTATGTGAGTATTCGGATAAGATGATGGAAAACTTTTACAATATTATTCTGTGCATATATTATATATAAAGATGCATGTGTTTAATGTATATCGCATGAAGTAGTAAACGTTCTGTAATGTTGCGAAATGATGAGAATGGTGTTAATAATATAAAACAAAAATCGGTTGTTATGTTTAAAAGGTGATAAAATGTACATATGTACATGCATGTGTAAACAAAGGCATTTAAATATACATACACACCTACGATTTTATTTTTGGAATCTTTAGGAAACATTGCATTTTATGTATCCACACAGATTTTATTAGTATACAAAAACATTACATACATACATATGTACATACAATTTCTAATAAAGTAAATGTACAACTTTATGTATACCTAACCGTTATTGCAGTAAGAATGTTAAAAAATAAAAAGCAGCATATACAGACACACACTATGAGAATAAAAAAATTGTATATGTGTACATGAACTCCTTTATGTGTATCTGTGTTTGTAAGTCATTTAATGCGTGAATCAATTTAATTCGAATTATGTACATTACAAAATGATTTTCAAAATGCTGAATTGGCATAAAATCGACTTTTCGGCTTAATACTGTTATTATTGTTGCGTTGCTAATGTTGTTGTTATTTTGTGGCGGATTTATATAACATGTATTTTCTAGTACGATGAATAACAATGAATGAATGTATACAATACATTCACTCACCTTCTCCCATATAATATCCACCAACAACCAATCTATTAAATATAAATACATTACATACAAACGTATGGTACTTAAACACATATAATGTACATGAATAAAATCGTAAAATGTATAATTATTATGCGATATGTACGAGTATATTTGAATCTACCGTTTATATTTGCATACACAGATACATTTACGATTAATTTTCTATACTGCTATACTGTCGAGTATCAACCCAGTAATGTGTGTGTATTTAATTCGATTTTTTCAAATTATGTATTCGATTTATGGAAATTGATGGAAATTTTTGTGTAAAAAATTTTAAAATTTAATAGAAAACGACAAAAAAAAAATAAAATAATAATAACGTGAAATTGAGTTGAACGTGAATTATTCATGATAGGAATTTTTTTTTCTGTATCTTTCTCACGTACGTAAATATGTATATATATTTTACATAAATGTACATATGTGCGTACATGCATGGTATATCGGATTGAATTTCAATTTATTTTGAATAGAAGCACAAAAAAGGAACAAAATATAAATGAAACTCGAATTAAATCAAATAGCAAATTTAATTGAACGGAAAGAAAAATTCATAATCAATTTACATACAATTGTGTACAAGTAAGTATGTGTTAAATGGAATCAATTTTTGTTGATATATGTAAGCTGAATTATAATTTGAATGTGTACACATATACAAATGTATATTAAGGCAAAACAAAAAAAGAGCTAAAAATATTAATCGAGTCAGTGACTTTTTAGTGCAATAATTTTAATTGAAAGATTACTGTGTATGTTGGACATTGCAAAATTACTGCAGATAATGTAATTATAATAATAATAACAAAAGATGGTGTATGAGAATAAAAATACTCGTTTATGATGTATAGCTAAATAAGTATTCTAGTATATGTATACCTCTAGTGTAATAATTATTATTATTTTTTGGGTATATATAGGTAATAATGGTTAATGAAATTCTAGAATGAAATGTGGAAAATTACATTTTTTGAATGAATAAACATATTAAGAATATACACATAATGTGAATTTACGTATACATGCACTTGATAATTTACAATATGACACGTGAATATTTGAATCTGCAAGGAATTTTCGAAAATCTAATAAAATTTTTATTCAATTAAAGAGTACAAAATTAATTAGCGCACTGACAATAATGAGAACAGATTGTAATTATCTTCTGAGTCACTGAGTGTTATACTTAGATCTATTCAAATATGTACATGAACGATTGTTGGTCAGGACGATAAAGACTGGAGAAATTATAAAAAATTATGACCTGTGCTCTATTATATGTGGGTATTTATATGGGTAAAGGTTTACATTTTAACCCCATCTCCGGATGATGTGGTGTAGTAGCGCAATCGATAGAGGGGGTGCTCCATATAAACAATCTAAAAAAAATTCGCGGCGCTCATCAAAACCCCCACCCCCTCAAAGGATACACCCCTTTGAAAAAATATTTTTTTTCTACTTTTTCGTCAATATCTTCATAACGATAAAATGATACAGATGTGATTTATGGCTCAAAAGATGCGTCTTGAAATTCTCTATAAGTTTTGAATTTTATTGTGTAGAAATATAATGATCAAAAAATAAAAAATAACTTCAACTATAAAAAAAAATAAAATTTGAAATTTGATTGAAAAAATTAAAAAAAAAAAATAAAAAAATAAATAAAATAAGAAACTTCCTGACATTTACCATTTAAATTAAATTGTTCAGTATAATACTCGAATCGAACTTGAATTTTCCACATATTCTATAGGAGGGTATCTGACATAAAAAGTTTTTCTTTTTTTGTAGTCTTATAAAATTCAAATTTTCTGTCACAATTATACGAGTGTATATTATGTATTCGCTTGTATCGTGTATAAGTATATACAATATAACTCATACTCGTAGAAATACACACAGAGAGCAATATTATTTAATTTCAAATGAAAATGAAAAAAATAAAAAGGCAAATAAATAATAAAATAAAGCAAAGACAATAAAACAAAATTAATTTTTCGATATATATATATACATATATATGAGTACATGTTCGAGTTCGTATATGCATATGTGTGTATATGGATATGAAAATATGTTATTCGTATAATGTTCAGCACTGCAAGTATAGCATATATGTATATACATGAATTTACATATTTATATACTCGTATATACAAGTACACATAATATTGAAAAGTTAAATGAGTTCAACTATTATATACGAATGATATATATGCACACACAAACATACATATATAAATAGTTGGTAATTTCCTGTTTTATTTTTGTTAGTTTTTAGCTTAAAGCTTGCACAAAAGGAAATAAATTAAATTTTATTTCTTTTTGAAAAAAAAAGGATAAAATTTATTTCTTATATTTATGTAATTTTTTTTTGCATATTATTTTATTTTTATTTTTATGCAAAACAATTTTTTTTCTTATTTTGTTTCTGCTCATCAAATATTGAATTCATCATATGCATGTTTTATTTTCTTCTCTTTAAAAAATATATAAATATATAAATATGATAAAAAATAAAAAAGTTTTTTTTTTTTTGCTAGGTTTTGCTGTTTTCAGTGTTTTTATTTGAGATATCCACATACATATATTCATCCATTCATAAATATATAATGGGAGGAGAAGAGAAGAGAGAATAAGTTTTCTTTCTCTTCAAATAACAAAAAAAATTAAATTATAGAAAAAAAAAAGAGAAATGCACAAGAAAAAATAAACCACTCATACAACAAAAAATGAAACTGAAACTTAAAACATATAGAAGACTTTTTATTGTTGCCGATGTTGATTTTATATTTCGTACAGAATT
Organism: Villa cingulata; assembly: GCA_951394055.1. Classification (NCBI taxonomy): domain Eukaryota; kingdom Metazoa; phylum Arthropoda; class Insecta; order Diptera; family Bombyliidae; genus Villa; species Villa cingulata. The sequence goes on from OX596025.1 coordinate 1,791,869, forward strand.
TTTATTGTGTTTGTGTGTTGTTTTCTATTTATTTTTTAGTATAGAAATAAAAACTTTAAACCAGGAAAAATATTTGCAACAATTTTACATCCTGTCTTCTTTTGTTTCAAGTTTTTCTTGCAAAATTTACGTTTTAGTTCGTCCTTTATTTTTCTCTAGTTTGTTTATTTATTTTTATTTTATGTACTTTTTTAAATTGTCGTACACGTTTTTAAAAATGTCGACAAGTATTATAGTACATATGCCATGTACTTTTATAGGTATGTATGTATGTATGTATATAATATGACTGTATGTATATACAATAAATTTTTTGCATAATATGTGCATTACAACAGCATATACAATGCGACATACGATTATAGTATTTCGTCATGCTTACATGAATAACTTATGCATATCATACATTATGTATGCAGCTATATCAGAAAATGTTTGTATGTATATGCATTTCAAGTTGCAATATCCCTTAGGGTATTCTTTATAGTAGAAATATTTTTTTTTCCATCGTCTTTTTCGTTTTTGATTGTTGCAAATTTGTTTCTTTTTGTTTTTCTTTTTGCTTCTTCTTATTCACCTGTCGCTAATACACAACCCTATACATACATACATATGTGTGTGAATATGTGTATATTTATCTTATTGTACAGTTACGTGTATTAATATTTGTGAATGGTATATATTTTTTCTCTATATACATACATATACGAAAGGTTTACGTGCGTGTGTGTATTTTACCTTTAACAAGAAGAAGCAAATACATATAAGCAAAAATAAGGAAAAATTCACATTAAATTTTTAACTCTAACCAATCTGTATATGATTTATAGATATGTTTGTATGAGTATATGTACACATGATAAAAATTTCAACAATAGAAAAGGTTGTCGAACTTTTTTATAAATGCTATGTATTGTGTGTAGCGTAGCTATAATGTGAGGGTATAAACATTTGTGGGCATGTATGGATATGTAGACACGTGTATTTGTATTTGTATAAAAGTATATTTTGCTTTTAAAATGAAAATACAAAAAAGTAAAATAATGCAAAAAAGTAAAAAAAAACATACACACCAAGATTTTATTTTATTTAAAAATAGTTATGATGTAATATAAATAATATTTTACAATGTACTTTATGTATATGTATTCATATAAATATAACATACCTATTTACATATATATTTATAGACAAAGAAGTTAAAAAAATTATAAGAGAAAAGAACATAAAAAAAAAATTAAAAAAAAAAATAAAAAATTAAAGTTAAAAACTGTATAAGCAATTTAATAGTGCATACGAAACATTAAAAATTAATCTTAGTCCTTTATTATTTTCGTCATATTATATACATAAACATACATATCTACACATACATACATGCTAGAATGGTAGTTTGCTTTTGATTTTTTCCTTTAATGTTTTTTTCTTTTCTCTTTTTTATTTTCATTTTTTAAAAATTTTTATTTGGTTATAGCTTTTTTATCATTTGTATTTCTTTTCTTGTATTTTTGCTGTTTTTGTTTTTTAACGTTTTAATAGTAATTTTGGTTTTTTTTTATATTTCTTTTCTATATTTTTATAGTTGTTCTATTCTTTCTTAAATGTATACATACTTATTACTTTGTGTATTTATTATTACACATTTTGAGTATATATAACTAGTATCTGTGATGAAATTGTGCAGTGTAACACAAAAATTACACAAAAACTGTACAAATAAATAGCTAAATATATGTTTGCTTACCATATGCATTTACACAATAATATTAAAACTAGAACAAAAGATGAAATAAGTTTGACGAAAAAATAAAAAATGCAAATAATAAAAATTCGAAAACAAAAAGCCAAAGAGAAAAACGTAAATATATTCCGGAATGTATATTTTGAATACTTTTAAGTTTTCTTGAATGTTTTCATTTTTTATTTTTATTATTTTGGAATTCATTGCGCAACAATAATGTGTACAGAGTTTGTGTACATACATAAATATATAGTTCTTGGTATGTAAGGTAAAGTGAAGAATAAAAAAATTTCGTATTATATGATTTGAAAAAAAAAAAGTATAAAAATAAATAACAAATTCATGTATGTTACATGTTTCAAATATAAATTACATTTTAATTAGCCGATTATATTTTATGTAAACTTTGATATTTAATTATTTTCTGAAGACTTTCTGTTCACCTTATATTCATTTATTATCCTGCTTTTGTATTTTGAAAAATGCATCACTGGTTTTTCCATTTTTTCGGAGAATATAATGCAAGAATACGTCGAATTAAAATCAATGGAACAAATGAAAATAAAATGATTTTATCGTTATGTTATTAGAGTTGATTCTCATATAAGTCTCTCGGGTAGACTTGACATGCAGAATTGTTCCTTAGTTTATGTTGTTTTACAAATACATACTCGCATAATATCTGTCAGTATTGATTTGATTTACAGAAGTGCTTCTTCAAGGACCATTTTTTTGAATTTTATTTTGTACGAGTGTTGTGATTTCAGAAAATGTTTTTTATAAAATGTTTCGTTATAGCGTGATATACCAGAATGTAATTATTTGTGTAAAATGAAGGTTAGCTTAAATTACACCTATATATGTACTAATTGTAGACGGATTCTCAATCACTTGCTTTAGTTTATTATGTTACTTTGACAGCTTATGCGCATATACTTATGCATACGTCAATTTCTATGTTATTATTGCTTACAATTACAATTTTCTAATTATCGTGTGAGTGCATAACACAAACACACAGAGCTGTATTATTTTCATGGTTCTGGTATTTATCCTCCACTGTTTAGTGTATCAATTAATCAGGGTTTCACTTCTTCAAATCATGATGATGAGGTATGTAATAACAGAGAATGGGAACGAGAACTGTAGGTATTTAGAGTGAACAAACAAACAAATCAATGATCATTTTCTCCTTTCGGGGTAATTAATTGAGACAATATTACTCGTTACTCATTGAATGAAGTAGAAAAAGAAAACAAAAAAAAAATGATGAATATCTATCGTATTTTATTTTTCCTATTCATTTCATTCCACTATTTAATTACCTACAATCTAGATACTTAGAATGATATTGTGCTAGGCTAGTGTGTATAAAGGATAAAGGAAGAAAAATGTTATTGACTCAATTCGATCATTGATTATACGCATAGCATGCATGTAACGAGTGGTATACATAAATAAATTACAATTTTCTATATTTTTCTTGTTAGTTACCTAGCTGGTTACTGGTTAGTTGGAGTTAATCTTTGCGTTTTTTTCTCCTTGGTTTTCATCCATTTGTCTTGTCTTTTCTGATTTACTTTTAGTTTTGTTTTTTTGTGTTTTACTTTCAATTGGACATTGAAAAAGTACAAAAGTAATTGAAAAAAAAAAAAATAAATAAATACTCAATACATGTATACAAATACTTAGTATAATTGTTATTTATATCTTTCATATGTGATTGCACACTAGATAGATAGATAGAGAAATGTATTTTTTTTTTTCTATTTTCCATATTGTTGCTCTGTTCCTTGTTTTGTTGTTGTTGGTGATGATGCATTTCTGTTTTTGTTTTCTTTCATCTTTAATGAAGAATTATATTGTATGTTCATTTCATAGTTCTTTTAACCATGAAAAATGAAATAAAAAAAAATATACGAGCATTAAGATATGAGAAAAAAATTTAAAAAATCAGAACGAAAAAAATAGTATACTTTATAGGAAACTTTCATTTTCACTGAAACATTAAAAAAAAAAATTATGGACAAACATTAATTACAAAAATAGAAATGAAAATCAAAATACAGGAAAACGAATAAAAGGATTGTAGGAGTAGAATAAATTAACAATATCAGTAGTATAGTGAAGAGAATGTTTACATTGTTATGACTTCTAATAACAATTGGAAAAAAAAATATTTTTGCTACTTTTGTACTTGTTTTTCTTATTTATCCATTTATTGTTTTTTTTTTTTCATCTTAAAGTAAAAAATCAATAAAAAAAAACGCATTTTTATTGGAGAAAAATTACAGAAACCATCAGATATATTGTGTTCGTTGTATCACACAAAAAGGATGATACATATTTTATGCATATGATTTATACGTATGTATATGTACGCACTTACATATGTATGTATGTATTTATATCTCATTAGTCGTACATTTATGTCTATGTAAAATTTTAAATGCGTTTATAAACAAATTTCATTTTTCTTAGTTTTCATTCTTCACATTTTTTTTAGATTTTTTGGAAAGTGTAGAGATGCATATGAAAATAACAAAAAAAGGATGAGTGAAGAAATAAAAATATAATAAAATCTAAATTTACAAGAACCGTCAATCTCTTTGGCTTCTGCTATATGTATAAAAAAAGAAAATAAAAGAAATAAAGGAAAATGAAGCATAAAAATAAAAAAAAAATTAATAAATAATAATAACATAGAAATATAAATAGCTCTATGTAACATAAACAGCCGCATATAACAGTAGAAATCAAAAATAAAATCAAGAAAATTACATTCGTAAAATAAATTTATGAAGCGGATTGTATTACATAAAAAATATAAAGTGTTCACGAACTAAGGAACGTGTATAATGTAGTGCACATGTAAAAATATACATACATTCTTCTTTCGCATACAACTAAGAAACAAAATTACAACAACAAAAAATTAATTTGGAAAAAAAAATAAATGCGAAAAGAAAACAAGCACGAAACGAAAATTTATTATCAAATGATGAAGATATGACACGACAGTTGAGAATTCATGACACAATTACGCCATCGGTTAGTTTATTTTATTTTCGTTATATTCTTCATTCTTCCATTTCTTTTTTTAACAATTATCCTTTTTCATCTACACTATGTAGTATTACATGTATACGAATAAGGTTGTTTATGTATGTGTGTATTATTCCTTTTTTTTTTTTTTTTGATTTTGATGTTTTATTCTTTGCAATATTTTCAATTTCTCGTTCCTTTTAAATGTTCTTTATGTGACAATTTTAATTGGAAAATTTTAAACGAGCGAATTTTTCTAATTCATTTTTTTCCCGTTGTTTTCTGTTTTTCTTTCTTTCATTATATAAGGCAAACATTATTTGTTTGTTTGTTTGTTTGATTTTATTGCTTCTACTGCTACTATACAGCTTCAGTCTCTGCGATTACCACCAGAGACTCTGTTTCTATTTCAAATGCAATTTTGTCTTTTGCCACTGATGCATTCGATTGTCATACAAATACGTACACACACGTATTATATCCTCGATCGTATTCCATTCAAATTCTCTAATTGTGTAACACACACGTCATGTCTATAACATGAATATTTATTATTAAATGAAAATACATAATTTTCTTATATTTTTCTTGAAATTTAACTCTGAATTGAAAAATATTTCGTACTAGTCCGTATGTGTATATATGTGTATGTGTGTGGGAATAAAATTAATTCGATTTTGAACTAAATTTTCTTCATATTTTTTTATATCTTATTTTGGTGCTGAAAAAAAATGTGTATCATATCCTTCTGTCTATATACTAGTGCCTACATGGTTGGGTTGCATTTGTATTCGTAACTTATTTTTCCCATTTTTTTTTCTCCTTTTTATTTTTGTTCTAATAACAACTTCTTTTTCTCTTTCGTATGCAATTAAAATTGAAAAAATTGTTATACTCATATGTCTTAGATATTACACACAAACTAACATGTAAAAGCATTCACAAAGATAAACGTGCATGTATACTCGTATGTTTATGTGAAATTTATGGAAATTCATTAAAAATATTATTGGAAAATTTTCTTATAAGAAATTAAAAATATTTTCTCATTTATTATATGAGTATCATGTACTTATACGAGAAAGATATTTTTTTTCCAATTTATTATAGTAAAAAGAAGAAGAAGAATGATTTGAAAATAAAAATTAAAATAATTGAAAAAATAAATAGGGATGAAAGAAAAAAAAAATTTGAATTTTTATAAATGACGACAAACATTTTATCAGAATATCCTATTTTTATCATATTTTAGAATTTTTTCGTTTTTTGGTTTATTATTATTCTTGATTGCAGAAAATTCCTATCATGAGAATTGGAATCATTATGACAGTATATGTACACTACGACTTTTACATTTTTTTTTTCGCATATTATAATCGCATACGTACGTGTTCGTATAAAATAATATATTTTTCCATCATTTATTATGATTTATTCATTTTTAATGCAAAATAAAAAATAAAACAAGGAAGGAAAAGGAAAGGAAAGAAAATATGTAGGTAATATAATTTTCTTGAAAAATTTTTTTATTTGTCTTTCGCTATGATCATTTCATATACACATTGTGCTATATACGAATATTCTGCCTCTATTCATTTTTCATCATCATTTTGTTGGTTTCCTTTATGCTTCTTTTTGATATCCCTTTGATTTTTTTCTTCTGATTTTTTTTTTTAATGAAAAAATAAACAAGAAAAACAACATTTTTTTAAAAGTTAAATATAAAATTTGTAGTAACAAAAATACAAATAATTAAACAAAAAAGAAACATTCAAAAAATGAAAATTACAAATATCAAAATTAAAAAAATTATTTTTCTGTATTACGTGTATTACTTAGTATTTATGTATATAATACATGTATACATAAATAAAATTTTCATTCTAATTTTGTGTATTTTTTTCTTGTTTTGCTTGTATATTTACAGATTTGCTGCAAATAAACACAAGAAAAAAAATGAAATAAAACAAATCATCAAGAAAAAAAAGCAGAAAAAGACTGTGTGTTTTTAAACAAAACTTAAAAAAAGAAAAGAAAAACAAAATAAATATTTTCTGTAGAGTGTTTGAAAAAAAAAACAGAAAAGGAAAAAAATTTATATTCTGATACAATTCGTATTTTCTTTATTTTCATTTCGATTATTTTTTTGTTTCAAAGATTTTTGTTTATTTTTTTTTTATCCATTTCTAATTTATTTTGTTGAAAAAAGGAATTTTTTTTTGTTATTGTTTGTTAGTATTTTTTTTTTTTTTTGGTATTAAACTAAAAATAATGGATTGGACTGAGAGAAATTTTACGTTCGTCTGGAGTATATTTTTCACTGCCAAACTAATGTGGCTGCCAATATGAGATGATGATCATCATTTATCGTAAATCCTACGGGAAGGAGTGGTTGTGCGGCATTTGGAAGGATAAGGAATAGTGTAATATTATAAAAATGAAATATATATACATATACATATATATATATAAATTTTAAAATTTTTATTTTTGTGCTTTTCCTTTTTTTTTTCAAATTATAAAAAAAAATATTATTCATATTTCCATACAAAGTAATGTAATATTATATCCGTACTGTACTACATATATATACATATATATATATATACAGCATATAATATCCCAGCAATTTTGTAAATTTTTCTCTTTTCTCTTTATTCATATTTTACATATTTTTATTTGTTTATTTTTACTATGTCCATAGATTATTTTACAATATAAATAATTTTGATGAATATATTTTACTATTTTAAACCCATCACAAACATATATAAATACATTACATGTTTTAAATACATACATATATGTATTTGAAAATATTACAATATATTTGTATCTTTGCGTATGTATTCATACTTACAATCCATACAAATACAGTATTAGAAAAAGTAATTGTACCTCTAACATTTTGTTATTAGGAATAACTGAAATTTTAGTGTGTATAAAATTTGAATTGTAGAACTCGTTGAAGACATTTTTCGCTGCTTCACCACATATCACTTATGTTAAACAAATTTTTAAGATACAAAGGATCTCTTCCGATTTTGTTTTTATAATAAAATTCATTTTGTCTTGTTAGATAAAATTGATAGATATCACATTTTAAAGCCAATGACCCTGTTTAGAAGAATTGCATCTTCATTTTTCATTTTGTACTTCGTACTTAGACGAGTCGCATCCGACTTTCACTTTAGCCTGTTGTCATTTTTGAATTAATGAGAAACGAAACATATTTAGAGATTGATAATTATCAAGTACGATATAACAAAAAATTATTGTAATTGTAATAATATCAATAAATACAATGGCTTAATTTCTTTTTATTAATCAAACAATAAACAGTTCGTTTAATTTAATTTCGATTAACTGTAAAAATTGTAAAATGTGTATCTTCTTCTTAATATTATTGTTGAAGTTTAATATACACAAAAATATAAACAGTGATTCAATCAAAATTGAATTATTTGAAATGAAACATTCTTTAAAGAACGATAGTCTGATCATTATCATTCTGCTCTCACCAAAAAGCTGTGAAGAAGCAAACGAAAATAACAACTCATTTAAACAATGTCAAAAATAGCAGATTTTAGCTTTCTGAAAATTTAGTCCTAATTTTAGTGTTAGGTTTTAAGGATTTAAGAATTAGGCGGAGGTAGCATTTTTTATAACATTTTGAATTTTTAAAATTGAACGAAAAGTTATATTCAAGCAATGAATTTGTAGATATCAAATTATTTTGATAAAGAAAACAATTAAGTATTTCACGTACATTGTGAAAAATAGCCAATAATATTAAAAATTATTAGGAGTGTAGTGATTTTTTGCTGACATTGTAACTACGTGTATAGTTACGTGTATGCTGATGATAATATTTATTTAATCTGAATAATGATATCGCGTGGTGAAACTGTGTATATAGACATGAGTACACATGAGAATTATAAATACTTAAAATCAGAATAAATTTTGTATTTATTCATTTATTCACCATTATGTTGATGCAGACAAAAATAATTCACATATTTATAGTACGAAAACAAAAAAGGAGATATTCATTCATTGAAAAATCATAATAAAAGAAATATCGAAAAAAATAAAATCTATACATCAAATATAGAAACCTAATAGGAAAGAATTAAATGGAAAAATTCAAAAAAAAATTTACTTTTAATCGGAAATTACGAAATTATGAGCATAATTACTTTTTTTAAAAAAATTTATAAAATCTAAATAATAAGCATAATGACATTGAGTGGATTAATTTGTTCATATTTTTTATGTACACGAGTGCGATTCAAATGATTATTCAATTTTGTAGTACACTACCACCTCAATGAATACAGATTATCTGTAATGTATAAATTTGTATGTACAAATACTTACAATAATTATTGCTGCAATTTTTAATAATTAATTGGCTATTTTGTTAATAAAATTGACGGTGTAGCAGTACTGTCCAATATGTTTCCAAAAAGTCAACGTTTATATCAGATTCAATAAAAATCAGTTCAAAGGAAAACAAATGAAATTTTTATAATTTCACAATTATTATGTTGGTGTTTTTTGATAGCTTTTTTCTCCACCAGAAAAATAAATATTAAAATACGAGATTAAATACGAGATCAAATTTCAGTTATCACTGTGAAGTTGAGCACAGATAAGTGATTTAATGTTGATTTTCATAAATAGTTTATGTATACTATCTTCTAATTGCTATCAGGTAGTACCACCTCAGACCAAATAAAATAATGAACAATTTTTTGTAATATATTTATTGCAGTTTTTAAAAATGTTCAAAAACATTTTCAACGTTAAATTGATGAATTTGCTTGATTTAGTTTATCAAAAATCTTTGAATTTCAATTACAATTTTACGCAAAGAATTCAACAATTCAAGAAGAATACAATTGCCCAAGCTTTGTGCCTCACAAGTAAATATACTTACATTTTTGGCGATACATTTTCTTAAGAACATCTCAGTAATGAAATTATTAACTTTCTGATTTGTGTGATTTTTATTTAATTTATACTTTTCGATAATACTTATTGAATTGAACAAAAAATATATTATTATTATTATTTTTCTTCTTTTTTTTTTGTTTTTTTCTTCATAGAATTAAACTTCGTGTAGGTAACTAAAATGATTAATGGAATAATATAGGTACTCTAAAGTATAAGAAAAAACAAGATCAGTATAAAATAGAAACAAAATAATCGAACAAAGTAATGAAAATGATTTAATATTATCTAGGTCTACGTAGTATTCATTTCATCGGAAATATTAAATAATGGATGGAAAATTAAAAATGTGAAGAACAAAATAAACTTTTGAAAATCAAATTAAATAAAACAAAACCGAATAAAGTAACGCTCAACATAGAAAACTGATTAATTAATTACAATTATCGGAACTTCGTATTTGTATCGACTGAATAATTTATTCATTGTCCAATTTGAGAAAAAAGTTTTTTTCTTTGTATTTGTGTTTTATTAGCAACAATTTATCATCGCACCGCACCCATAGAGAATTCAGTAAAAAAGTAATTTGAACTGCGATTGAATAATAGTGTAAAATTTTTTTTATTTTATTCATTTTTTATTCTGTTTTTGTGTTTGTGAAAGAAAATCGAACAATAAAATAAACAGTAAAGTTTAAAATTTTGATTTTCTGAAAAAAAAATTCTTTCACTCATTTTTGTATTTCAAATTAGAAAGAAATTAATTCAGTCTTGTACCAAAGGACATTCAATTTTTAGCTGCAATTTGCGATATTTTGTTGCTCGTATTTTTTGTATCATTTATTTTTTTTTGACAACAGTCACAAATAATTTACAAGGTGTGCTTAGAATTTTAATTAAAAAAAACCTTCTAGCCACAATTTATAAGAAAACAATATCAAACGAAATAATAGAAATAACACACGTATAGAATTTAAATAAATATAACAATTTATGCAACCTACACTTATCCCTGTCCTTAACCTATAATTCCTGTTCAAAATACACGTAATTTTGTCCGTAAAAAAAGCTACATAAATGTTCAGAGAATCTGCAAGACGTGGTAGTTTGAGATCGTTAAGAAGTGCACCGTTATTAAGTGCTGTTTTGGAAAATACATTATCATTGACACGTATACATCCGATCGGATCGTTGGACCTACCGGGAGTGGATTTTGATGTTGAATCGCGTAATACTCCGATATTAAGGGAGATTGGTGGTTCTACGCAAGAACCACTCATGGGAAGAGTTGGTCCATCAACCCTAAGACATACTGAACATAAACGTAATAGTATACAACAAAAGCGGTATGTAAAATTTATGAAAAAAAAAATTGTTACAAAATTAATAACCATAGAAACAAAAAAAGAAAATGAATTATTTTAACCAAAATTTTTAATTGGATTTTGATTTGTAAAGTGCATTAAAAAATTAAAAAAAAAAAAAAAAAAAAAATTAAAGCAAGCAAACATGAATGCTAAAATCAAATTGGATTTTGTTGTGAATTTTTCGTATCGCTCTGTGTTTTATATTTAAATGTGTTAGATAATATGTCGTGTGTCTTTTTGATCTACCAAATATTACATTTTAAGATGAAATTATGTGACAATTGAATACTTATGTACATATTTTTATACACATTAACACTTATGAAATGTGTGTCTCTGTGTGTGTAAAAATTATTTTTATTTATTTTTAATTTTACGTAACTAAGTATAGACATTTACATTCATTAATTTGTACATTTTATTCAGCTTTTTTTATTTTTTTTGTGTAGAACATTGCGGTTAAAGAATAAAAAATTTGTGTATACATATTCCAAAAATTCTATTTTCTTTAAGTCTATTTTAAGTTTTTCTTTAATTTGTATTATTATTTCCTAAATCGTGTTTATGTGTTTGTGATGTTTTCCAAAATGTTTTTCGTGTGATATAATTTTAATTTTTCAATTTTCGTAATTTTACTAATTAAAAATCTTCATTGGATCTTTATATTTTAAATTTTAAATTTGAAACTTACCACAGATCTTTGTATTGAAGGTGTTGTTTATATTCTATGCAGTAGCGATTTTTTTAATGTAAAATTAATTCGAGGAGCTTTCTATGTACAATAATTGGCAATGTTAATTTTTTCTTGAACTTAATCCTGTAATGAAGCTTTCAAAAATAGGTTGTCAATTTTTGGTTTTCAAAATTTTGATTTTTCTTTTTGTGAAAAATGTGTTGCTTCAAGGGATCTGTGGTAATTATTTGAATTTTTTTATGTATGTATTTGGATTAAATGGTAAAAATTTGTGTCGTATTTTTTATTTTATTATTATTTTTGGCAAAATTAATTTTTTAATTAATTTGGCTGTTTTCAAAGTTTCAATCTTTTACTTCGTCAATTTGAAATCAAATCAAAATTCTAGCAGCAAGATGACAAAAACGATCATGAATCTTGTAAATTTTGATTGGAATTGATCATAAGATGAGCTTGAATTAACTAACATTTGTGTTTCAATCTGTTACTCGATTAAATGAACATTATGAAAACGTGAACTTGCCGCAAGTTTGCAACTTTGAAGAAAGCCATTATTTTTCAATACTTTTGTAATTGCGTTTTGATACTTATTTTTTTTTTATGTTTCAAATTTATAATTTTTGATATTTTCGTATTTCATTTATAAATTCTATTTTGTTAATTTTATAGTTTTCATTATTTCATATGTTTTTCTTTCATTTACGCTTTTTTTTAGGGCTGTTGGGCCAACTTCAAGTAAAGCGGCATGTCAATATAACTTTTCATGTAAGAAAGTGATTAAAAAATATATTTTTTTGTGTATAAAGTAAAAGATTTTTAATATGTATATTGTCGTGTATGCATAAAAGTTAATTACATAAATGCACTTACACTACAAAAAATAACTTATTCATTTTATATTGTGATAAATAATTTTCTTTTTTAATTTAACAAAATTCAAAAATTATTATTGAAAAACTGATATTTTAAATGTAAATATTTGCATATGAAAGTCCTTCTGCATCATTCTTTGTACTGCTTAACATGAGAAAATAATTATTTTTTTTTTGAATCTTCTAAAATCATCAATTCATATTTCACAACCATACGCACATGTAGTTGTTATCAACCTATACAAATATTGCTATAATTCTAAAAAGAAATATAATTCTCTGATAAATTTCTATTATCTATATGCGACATTTTACCTATTTATTTACATATTTATGGTTATATAGCTTTAATTTAGAAGAAATTCAGAATATTTTAATTTAAGTATGTTTCGAATGGAAAAAGGACAACAAGAATATAAACTTAAGATAGTGAAATCAAAAAGATTTTGTACAAGTTATAACTTTTAAATATGATACCTGATTGTATAAATTAGGTTCGAAATGTTTAACATAATGGAGTTTTGATTTAGTTTTATTTATTCATTTATTTTTCAAATTGTTGCAGATAATGGAGTCAATAAAGACAAAAAAAAAGGCAAGGCTGGAGTTCCGAAAAGGTGTTCCCTCTGATCCTCTTGAAATTTTGACCACAGATAGTCCTTGTGACGCAAAGCACAGAACTCTAATATTTTTTGTCGGAAAGCCCTCTATCGGTCACAATTCGCATTTAAAATTTTTTGTCAAAATTCTTATTTTAGCAATATGTCTGTAACGGTACATGATACAGGTATGTTTTACATCTCAAAAGATGCGTCTTAAGATGCTCTATATTCTGAAAAAAAGAAATTTTCAAAAGCTCCTAGTAGAAGGATAATAAAGGACATTTTGTGATTTTTGGCTATTTTCACATTTTTGACAATTTCTCAGAAAGGAGTAAGGATAATTGGTTCAAATTTTTTGCAAATAAAAAAGGACATCATGAGCAAGATTTTTCATTCATTACTTTGATCCTAATGAAAAAGGAAAATGTCCTACAGAGAAATAATTTTATTAATGCTGAATTTTGCAATTTTATGTTCGTGTGCACGTGTATGTATGTGAGTATGTGTATTTTTAGAAGTCAAATATATGATATTTTTTGTATGTGCGTATATATGCGTGTGTATGTGCATTTGTAGAAGGTAAATCTAACAGTGTGTTCATTAAGTATTTTCTATACAGGCATACATATACACTACACGTATATCGGCAAATATGATAGAGTACGCTTGCGGGTTTGTGTGTGTATGCATTTGTAGAAGGCAAATCTGGTAGTGTGTGTATGTAAGTGTATGTGTGTGTGTGTATTTGTAGAAGGAAAATCTGATAGTGTGTGTGTGCATTTGTAGAAGGAAAATCTGGTAGTGTGTGTGCATTTGTAGAAGGAAAATCTGATAGTGTGTGTATGTAAGTGCATGTGTGTGTGTGCATTTGTTGAAGGCAAATCTGATAGTGTGTGTTTGTAAGTGCATGTGTGTGTGTGCATTTGTAGAAGGAAAATTTGATAGTGTGTGTTTGTAAGTGCATGTGTGTGTGTGCATTTGTAGAAGGAAAATTTGATAGTGTGTGTATGCACTTGTAGAAGGAAAATCTGATAGTGTTTGCATGAAAGTGCATGTGTGTGTGTGCATTTGTAGAAAACAAATCTGATAGAAAATGCTTAATGCACAAATTATAAGATTAACCTTTTACAAATGCACATACGAGCACACATATACACAGGCACGCACGCACACACAACACAAACGCGCGAGTTATGTATATGAATGTATATCCCCCATCCTCATCTCAAATGAATCATCAAATAAATAAAGATAATATAAACTATGTTTCTATTCTGAATACATTAAATAAAACTAATCAAAACACTAAGAATATATGATATCCTAAATACACTATAGATAAGTAATTAAGAATAATCAATGATAATAACAAAATATGAAAAACAATAATGATAAGAACTAAATATATGAAATATAATGATAAGAATAGAATATAAGAAAAACAACTTGTTTATTGAATACTATATATACTAGACTTATAAAAGAAGACAGTCAGTTAGTAAAAAGTAAAGTGTAGAGTAAATCAGCAAAAACTAAGAATAGTGTCAGTGGAGCAGCGAGTTTCAGTTGATATATTAAGATCTAATTGTAATGATTTTGTAATTTAAAAGTTGTTTCTAAATAAATAAAATTATACTTGAAAAAATAAACTAAAAAGTTTATTTCATTTTATTTTTTTAATATAATACAATAAGTATTATTTATTTGGCGCAGTCGGTAGGATATCCTTCTATCGAAGAGGTATCCAGTGATCGAATCAATAATAGTATTCTATCTTTTTTTGCATCCAATAACTAAATTAGTGAACCTGTAACGTAGTTAACAAAAGTGTTAATATAGAAACGAAAGTTCCAAAGTTAATGGACAAAAATAAAAGAAATAGTTTAATAGATAAATCTAGAGGACTAGTGATCGAAAACTTTAATATGGAACAAAATCAAAATCAGCAATTGGCAGAACAATTGGTACAAGCCACAAATAAACTGAACCAATTAAATGCAGTGATTCAAGCATATCAACAGAGAGAAACGTCTGCAGAATACAGGGAAAAAGTATTAAGAGAAGTTAGATATATGACCACCTTTACAGGACAAGGAGAGACAACGATCAACTCCTTCATAAGCAGTGTCGAATACTACCTGTCAACAGCCACCGACAACGAACTTAGAAAATGCATGACCAGAACTATATTTTATGAGAAGATTCAAGGTGAAGCCAAGAATATTGTCATCAATCTACCACGTCCAGATGATTGGGAAAGCATCAAAGAAACTCTGAAAATAAGATATCGTCCAGATACGGAGCCAACGGAGATATACTAACATGCACTACAGAAGTAGAGCATGAAATAGTCACTATCACCGATCAGCAAATAAACGCGAAGTTATATAGATATCCACCCCAACACGAGGAAGAAGTTAAGAAACAAATTATTGAAATGGAAGAACAAGGAATAATTAGAAAAAGTAATTCCAAATATTCCAGCCCACTGATAGTTATCCCTAAAAAGAAGGATAATTCAAATAAAAACAAATTTCGTATTGTAATAGACTATAGGAAATTGAATGAAATTACAGTCGATGATAAATTTCCTTTACCTAATATAGATTCTATATTAGATAAATTAGGTAAAGCACAATACTTTACAACGCTAGATTTGGCTAAAGGTTACCACCAAATAACTATTAAAGAAGAAGATAAAAAGAAAACTGCATTTGTTACACCATTTGGTTTATACGAATATAACAGAATGCCTTTCGGTCTGAAGAACGCTCCAGCAACGTTCCAAAGACTAATGAACGATATTTTGAGGGAATATATCAATAAAACATGTGTAGTATATCTTGATGATATATTAATATTCAGTACAAGCCTCAAAGAACATGTTAAAGCAATTTCTGACATCTTCAAAGTATTAGAAACAAAAAAATTGAAAATACAAATCGACAAATGCAATTTTATGAAAAAAGAGACCGAATTCTTAGGTCATATCCTAACCAATAACGGACTAAAACCCAATCCAGAAAAAATCAAAATTATCCAAAAATTAGAAATACCCAAAACACCAAAACAAATAAAAAGTTTTTTAGGTTTAACCGGGTACTATAGGAAATTTGTTAAAGACTACGCGAAGGTAGCCCAACCTATTACTAAATATTTAAAAAAGGAAGCAAAAATAAATACAAACGATCCTAATTATATTGAGGCGTTCGAAAAATTAAAATCTTTAATTACTAGTCATCCGATACTCAGATATCCGGATTTTGAAAAACCATTCACGTTGACTACAGATGCATCAAACTATGCAATTGGTGCAGTTTTGTCACAGAATGGACACCCAATATATTTTGCTTCAAGAACTTTAAATAATCATGAAAAAAATTATTCTGCTACAGATAAAGAGTTCTTAGCTATTATGTGGTCAGTTAATTATTTCAGGCCATATCTATATGGTAAAAAATTTAAAATTTTTACGGATCACCAACCAATTAAATATTTACACGCAAAGTATAGAGGAAAAGACATGTCTCCTAGACATCAGAGATGGTTGTTAAAACTTGGAGAATATCAATTCGAAATTGAATATTTAAAAGGGAAAGAGAATAAAGTGGCAGATTTTTTAAGTAGAATTGAAGATATTAGTGAAAACAAACAAAGTGAAAAAGAAGAGATTGAAAAGAATTTACCTAACATAGAAACGTTTTCAGTGAATATAGAAGAAAACGAAGAATCAGAAATAGAAGGATTATTTAATATCGAAGAAAATAAGGAAAATACAACTTTAGCAACAATACATTCGGTTGATGAAGAAATTTTAGACCATATACCTATTAAAGAGGAAATTGTTAACAAATATAGAACTCAAATTATTCTTACTAATAATAAAATACAAGATATAGAAATTATTACAAATAGAAGAATTATTTATATCACTAGTTATGATTTGAATAATCTAGAAGATATATTTAGAAGATTCATTAAGAAAGGTAAAATAGGAATATATTCGGAACTGTCTGATAATCAGTATAACATAGTTCAACAAAAACTAATACAATTATACTCTAATGATAAACAAATTAAATTTGTGAAATGCTCTTATAGAGCTCAAGAAGTAAAAACGGAGGTAGAAGCAGTAAAACAAATTTCGTTCTATCATGTCAGAGAAAGTTTACATTCGGGAATTCAGGAAACCTATAATCAAATTAAGAATAAAATATATTATCCAAAACTATTAGAATTGATTCAAATCGTCATTAATCAGTGTGAAATATGTCAAAGAGTCAAGTATGATCGAAATCCGATCAAGCCAAAATTCCAACTAAGTGAAACACCTACTAATATTAACCAAATTATTCATATCGATACTTATGTTATCATGAAATGCAGCTTTTTGACTGTTATAGATAAATTCTCAAAATTTGGTGTAGCATATTATTTAAATGATAGAAATCACTGTACTATTATAGAACAATTAGAGGAGCACTTTAGTAAGATAGGTAAACCAATGAAAATTGTAGCCGACAATGAATTCAACTCGATACAAATAAAAGAATTCTTACAAGAAGAAAATATTATCTTACATTTAACAAAACCCAACAGTCATACCGGCAATTCGGATATTGAAAGATTCCATAACACCATTGCTGAGAAATTCAGAATTATCAAATTAACAAATAAGAATTTAGTAGTTAAAAGAATAATTCAGCAAGCTATAAGAAATTATAATAACAGATTTCATTCCACAATTAAAAGCACTCCTAATGAGGTACAAAATCATAAAGTAGATTTTACTAAAATATTAGAAAATCTAAAAACTGTTAAAGAAAATAATTTGAATAGATTTAATAAAACAAAAGAAGAATATGAAGAAAAACGATCTCAAGGTTTCATTAAAAATTACAAAGCAGTAAGACATAAATATGAGCCAAAATACAAAATGTCTAAATTAAGAAATGTTCATTTGACAAACATAAAAAAGCCTTTAAAATTTTCAGATTTGGACAACAATTTTGACATTCCTCCTATTGGTTGTCCCAGTAATTAGTAGAATTAGAACATCTTTAATTTTTGCCATAAAGATTCCAAAAAAGTTTTCTAAGATTCAGTTAAAAACAATTGTACCAATTCCAAATAAAGAAAAAAAAAGAAATAGATTATCCACATGAAAAAATATTCAATTTTAATAATAAAACATATAAGTATGAAAAATTTAAGACTATTTATGAATTAAGAAAAAGTAAACATTGTATTTTAACAAAAAATTGTAAACTTATTAAAAATAATATAACAGAAATTATTACTTTAGATGATGAAACAATTGTAATTAAAAATGCCATAGAATTAACAATAAATCATAATTGTGATGACAGACAAATAAAATTATCAGAAATTTATTAATTCATTATAATAATTGTAGTTTACAAATTTTACAACAAGAATTTTCAAATATATTAGAATATGTATATGATAGATACTATTATCCAAATACACAATTAGACACAAATTTTACAAATAAAATTTCATTTGAAGATTTAAAAATCCATTATGAAAATAACATAAAAGAAATACAAGAAATCAAATTCCATAAGAAAATTTTAATAAATTCAAATATAGGAATAATAATTGTAATTATAATCATTGTAACAATATTAATAGTAAACAGAATTCAGGAGAATTCAAAATCTAAGGAGAGGGAAGTTATGTATATGAATGTATATCCCCCATCCTCATCTCAAATGAATCATCAAATAAATAAAGATAATATAAACTATGTTTCTATTCTGAATACATTAAATAAAACTAATCAAAACACTAAGAATATATGATATCCTAAATACACTATAGATAAGTAATTAAGAATAATCAATGATAATAACAAAATATGAAAAACAATAATGATAAGAACTAAATATATGAAATATAATGATAAGAATAGAATATAAGAAAAACAACTTGTTTATTGAATACTATATATACTAGACTTATAAAAGAAGACAGTCAGTTAGTAAAAAGTAAAGTGTAGAGTAAATCAGCAAAAACTAAGAATAGTGTCAGTGGAGCAGCGAGTTTCAGTTGATATATTAAGATCTAATTGTAATGATTTTGTAATTTAAAAGTTGTTTCTAAATAAATAAAATTATACTTGAAAAAATAAACTAAAAAGTTTATTTCATTTTATTTTTTTAATATAATACAATAAGTATTATTTATTTCGCGCGCGTTTAGTATTTTCAGATTGTTTGTAGAGTATTATTCCAGTCATTGAAATAAATGTAATATAATATAAAATTATATCTAATAATAATAGTAATAAACAAACACATGCACTTGCATACACACACTACCAGATTTTCCTTCTACAAATGCACACACACACATGCACTTACATACACACACTATAAGATTTTCCTTCTACAAATGCACACACACTACCAGATTTTCCTTTTACAAATGCACACACACACTATCAGATTTTCCTTCTACAAATACACACACACATACATTTACATACACACTACCAGATTTGCCTTCTACAAATGCATACACACACAAACCCGCAAGCGTACTCTATCATATTTGCCGATATACGTGTAGTGTATATGTATGCCTGTATAGAAAATACTTAATGAACACACTGTTAGATTTACCTTCTACAAATGCACATACACACGCATATATACGCACATACAAAAAATATCATATATTTGACTTCTAAAAATACACATACTCACATACATACACGTGCACACGAACATAAAATTGCAAAATTCAGCATTAATAAAATTATTTCTCTGTAGGACATTTACCTTTTTCATTAGGATCAAAGTAATGAATGAAAAATCTTGCTCATGATGTCCTTTTTTATTTGCAAAAAATTTGAACCAATTATCCTTACTCCTTTCTGAGAAATTGTCAAAAATGTGAAAATAGCCAAAAATCACAAAATGTCCTTTATTATCCTTCTACTAGGAGCTTTTGAAAATTTCTTTTTTTCAGAATATAGAGCATCTTAAGACGCATCTTTTGAGATGTAAAACATACCTGTATCATGTACCGTTACAGACATATTGCTAAAATAAGAATTTTGACAAAAAATTTTAAATGCGAATTGTGCCCGATAGAGGGCTTTCCGACAAAAAATATTCCGTGACTTTTCTGATATTGTCGAGTAGAATCTGTGGTCAAAATTTCAAGAGGATCAGAGGGAACACCTTTTCGGAACTCCAGCCAAAGGCAATTTCAAGAAGTTCTCAGAAACAGCTGCGATTTTGATGATATTTTGTTTTTATATATTCTTCAAAATAAGAATCCTTTCACAGAGGGAAATAAATATTTGTAATTTTATGCAACATTTTTGCAACTTATACAGGGTGTCCTAGAATTGCCAGTCTGCAAAAAGATAGATAGGTGTCAGTTAGGTCTCATCGAGACAAACAAAAAATAGTACTAGAGAGTGAGCTAATCTTAACCGTTCAGCTGCTAGAGGGCGATAAAGATTTTTCACACTTATTCTACGAAACACCCTATAACAACTACGGTGTACTAGCTAGAAGAAAGTAGTCTAAGAAAAATCTGTAGGAAACTGTCTCTTCTATCTAATGATATCTTACATTTCTTTCTACGTCTTTTTTTTAAATAGTTATTGTGTTTTAAAGTCAGTATTTATTGATTTCTTGCTACTTTTTTCAGAGAAGTACAGGCTGTATTTTCGCAGCGCCATCTGAATTTTAGTCACCAAGTCAGAAAGCACAAGACCTCTGCTTCATTTTTGCCCGATTAATCTCTTACAGTTTTTTCTTTATTTAAACTTTTTGAGCGTTTGAATTGTGTAGAATAATGCAAAATAGTGATTTACACAGAAATTTAGTGGTAACAAGCTCGGAAAACAAGAAAAGTATAAAAACAAATAATGGAAGATAATTGCACTTGAAATTCTTTGAATTTTGCTGTTGTTTTTTTTTCTTTTTTTTGAATTTGAATTTTTAAGCAAAAAAACCACACTGAATAGACTAAAATCTCGAAAAACATATGGAAACAGAGTCATAAGAAAAGTTTTTCTGAATAAATTTTCTGATTCTAACATAAATGGTATGGTAGTATATGTAGATTCTATGTATACATATTATAGATAAATCATATCCTAACAAAGAACAAAAAAAGAAAAATTTATTAGTCCACAAAATGTACAAGTATATAAACAAAAACGAACATTCTTTCGTACATTGGTTATTCAAAAAATTTTAATTTTTGTATTTTAAATTTTATTTATTTTATTTTATTTTATTTATACGAGTAATAATAATTTTTTCAAAGACACAAAGAAAACCGACTCATGAACAATATCACTCAATAATTATGAAGTCAAATAAAATGAAGAAGTGCTAGAAGACTGTACCAAAAGCAAATAAAAATTGTAAAATGAAATTATAAAATTTTTATGAAAGTTTTTCTTGTCATCTTACATTGTATGCAGCATGCATATCTACAGATATGCAAACATACGAAAAGTTTATATGTATGTATGTATGTAGATGCATACATCTGTGCTAAAAATTAAAATAAAAAAAAAATTGTTTTCTATTTTTCTTCAACATACCTACTATTCCATTTGCTGTGTGCAAAACAGTGTAAGAATAAATGAAAAAAAATTTTTTTTTTCGGAAATCATGTTTTAATTTGAAAAATAAATTTTGAAACAGAAAAAAAATAATAGTTTGTCATTTTAATGATAAGAGAAAGTAAATTATGAAAATATGTACATAGTTAAAAACTTGTAATAATTTAAAGTTTTATAATGTATACAACATGAAATGGAACAAAATAAATTAAAATATAATAGTGATTGAGCATGAATGAGGAAAATTTGTATGACAACTGGCAAGTTATATAGTTATGTGCATATATAATGTTATATTGCTGCATTGCTCGTGTTAGTTTCGTGTAATTGATACACTACACTCAGACTCTGAGCATGCTATGAAACGATGCAATCATAATAATTATTTTTCCGAAAGAAAATACTGAATAAATGAATACAATATACGCCAACATTAACATTTCATTAGATATACTTTTCAATTTCAGTTTTCTTACGTAACATTATATGAATCGTCATGATAATGATTGAGAAAATAAAGGAAAAATTATTCGGTTATAATGATTTTTTTGTATATCTTAGATAGTGATTGTAAGGTTTATTTAATTTATTTCTTTACAATTTATTTTATAAAAAAAAACTACTACTTTTACACTACAATTTATTAAAAAGAACCACTTTTACATTTTTGGATTTTCACTTTTACATACCGGCTATAATTTCGAGACTGACTGCAAATTTTTAAATACCCATACAAAATCTTATCATTACGGTCTATTTTTAGTACCTACATAAAACCAATAATACAGAAATAATAGTACAGTAAAATTGTATAATACCAATTTTTTTATTATCAGTTACCATACTATTACTATACAATATACAATATAAGTATATAAAAACCAACTACTAGCTAGCAGCAGCAGGTAGGTTTCCAGATTTTTCAAAACCTTACATGATATAGTTACGACATACTTTTCTGCATAAAAATAAAATGAAAATTTTCTTCACAAATAAATTTCGTCTGTATGGTATCCTTAAGTTTATTCACGTTAAAAGCTGACGTACACGGACAATTTTCTTCCTAATTTTTGCATTTAAAAAAAAAATGCATGCAATTTTGATAATAATGGTTTACTTCTTATTATAAATGCAAAAATGAAAATATGTATAAAAAGTCGAAGAACGAAAAAGGAAAATCAAAATTTAATTCAGTTTTATTGTGTGGAAATTGAATTTGTCGTTTCGGGTTTTTTTTATCATCGTACAGTACTTGAATTTCATTATTTTTAGCAGTGTACAAAAGAATCTTCAATTCAAATCTTTTGAATTTTTGTCTTGAATTTCATACGCAAAATACATTACAAAAAACAGTATAACAGAAGCAACAGATTTATATTACTCTTTCAATAACTGTGCTACAGAAAAAAAAATATAATGACGTGTAATTCATATAAAATGCAACAGTTTATGATTTGAATTTCATTTTAGTTTTGTTTCTTTTTATCTGCAATTATTTTCAGTCGGTTATTTGGTGTGTTTGCTCATTTGTTTTCGTTATTTCCCTTTTTGTTATATTTTTGATCAAATTAACGATTCAAGAGTCAAGACACAAGAAGCAAATAATGGAGTGTAGAATAAGAGAATAATTATTGACGACAAGTCAAAAGTAATTTTTTATTATTTTCTTTCAATGAACTGTGAAATTTATTGAAGTGCATTTCGCAGGAAATTTCATCAAGCATCAATATGTGAGAGGAAAAGTGTTCAAAACACTTACATACACACACACACACACACACACACACACACACACACACACACACAAAAGGATTATTTTTGTTGTTGTCGTTTTCAGTTTTATTTTTGTATTAAAGAAAGCCATTTACAAATTATATTTCTAGGAAAGTTGTGATAGTTTTCACTGAAGAAAATTGAATTTTCTATATCGATATTCGAGAAAAATATCTTGAAAATGACCAAAAGTTTTGATTAAAATAGTTTGAAAATTGAAAATAAATTTACTTTGACATAATAATATTGGTCCTTGTTATTTATATGAATCGTAGAATGCCGCGCAGTAGTACGCATATTATTCGAATTCGAACGAATAGTTGAAAATCATTTTCAATTTCGCTTTTGAGGACATTCTCCTTTCTCTCCTTCTACAATCTTCTTCAAATGTATTTATTAGAATCTATCTAATTTTATTATCTTCCATTGATTCGAATTAAATGAAATTTTTTTGTACTTTTTACTTCCTAATAATAATTTTTATAATAAAATAATTTTTACTTCCTATGTATTTTATATTTCTTGATTGCTTTGCTTATTCATATAGGCTCACATGTCTTAACATCTTAACCTTAATTAGATGTACTTACTTTATAGCTCAATGATCACGTCCTGTACATTATTCAACTAGAACAGAGTACTTTTATTGATACACGATTTTTTGCATATATAATCGGCAAATCATGTATATTCCAGTGTCATAAATCGCATTCTGGTCCTGGCGCTGCATAAGTACATGCATTCATAAAGTTAATCTGCAAATGTCAAACTATATATTTCGGTATACAGAAAAAAATGAACTGGTATTGTAAAATACATGCCAAATAAGAACCTACTTTCTTCGAATGTTTGAATTTATGAAATCTCGGCTCATCCAGATTTTTCTTGTCGGTATTTATGGGGTCATTGCGTCTAAAATTCTTGTGCTTCTTGCACTACAAAAGCAGTTTGATATTTTGCTCTCGAAAAATTGAATTTGATACGGAAAATAAATTGCATTAAAAATAGTGATTTTTCATAAAAAAATAATTGAATTTTTAAAGTTTTTTAATAAGTAAAACTCTAAATTCAAAATGCAGAATTGAATGATTATTTTACAGAGTTTGTCATTTATTTTCAACTTTTCAAATCTAAGTCTCTTCCGTTCATTTAAAAAATGTTTATTAATTAAATTTTTGTACCTATTGTACAGTGTTTTGCTTAAATTTTTTATGAGCCATGAAAATTTACATATTATACATATTATATAGCTGGATTATGTAATACGAATATTGTATAAATTAATTCGAGTATTGTGTGCACAAACGGATTGATGTGACTGACTGGATCAGTTTTGTTGCGATGATTTTCAATTTTTTCTGAGATTTTTTCTTTAATATTTAATCGATATTTCAGTACCTTGATTTCGTCATTCATTTTATATAAAATTTATTCATTTATTTTTATGTACACTTCGTTGTAGATTTTTACGGTTGTATACTTTCAGCTTTTTCGTCTTTTTTTTTTCAATGTTATTGTTATTATTATTTTTTTTTGCATATCTAATTTTCATATTTTATTTTGTGCATAAGGCAGAATGCCAAAAAATTTGAAATAAAAGGATAATATGAAAATTAGGAAAAATATACAAAAGTACATGAATATCTACATAATAATACATAATGTACAGAAAAAATACAATTACAATTTAACAAGATACGAGTATTAGGTAGTGTATGGGTAGGCAGGTGAGTGTTATGGCCATTTATTCCTTTTTTTTTTTATTTTATATATTTTAGGTAAGAATTTTATATAGACGTACATATATGAATATACATATTTTATATGACCAAATGTATGTGTTGGAGAATAATTTTGTTGTGTTCTATTAAGGGGGTATACTTTGAATGAAAGGTTAAAAGGTTACAATTTCTTGTAATTTTTTGTTTCATTTTTTTTTATATTTTCTTTTAAGTTTCATTTTTCTCCTCTATATAATATACTCTCTAAGAATTTTATCATTTAAATACACGAAACAACAAAGAAATACTATATGAAAAGTGAAACGAAAAAAGAAAAAGAAATTAAGAATATTAAAAAAAAAGCAAAAAAATATAGAAAATAACGTAAAATACTTCAATTTTATATTAAATGATTTTCATTTAGTTCGAAAAAAAAAAATGATACACAAGGTACAACCGTATATATTACATACATTCACATATGTATGTAATTTACATATTAGGTGCACCTATAAATAGATAGATAAATAGATATTCTCGTGAACATAGTGTACAATTATTATTATGTATTACATCAAATATGTATATTTAGATCTACATATATAAATAACTTCTCATCATTATAGCCTTCAATTTTTGTATTTTTTTGTTTTCATTTTAGAAAACGATAGAGACTTTGACCTAAATTGTCTTTTTTACTTTTGACCTCAAATGATTCAACCGTTTATTTTGTTCATTATTTAAAACCATATCTTCCTTTTTGTGTTTTGTGTGCTTTTTTTTTTGGATATAAAAATATCGTTTATTTTGAACAACGAAAAAATTAACGAATCCTTTTTATTGTTGTTTTTTTTTTCTTTTGTACATACACGTAATATTTATATATATGACTTTTTCGTGTATATATAGAGTGCATTTTTCATTAAATTTTCCTATGTATTCCTTTTTTTATTTTAAATATATGTACACGAGATATAGTATGTATTTGTATATTATGTGCAATTTACTTGTAGACGTGTATACATACTGATATACATATTAAAGAGGAATAAGGATCTGCTATACGAATACATAAATACCATTAAATATATACACATGTTCATACATGCTTATGATGAAATAGTCGTCATGTAAATACATACATGTATTTGATTGGATATGTAAAATTTGTTTCATATACTAGTATGCTTTGTGATATACAATTTCGTTTTATTTTCAAAAAGAAATGAAAAATGCAAACTTAAAAAAAACGACAACAAAAAAAAAAAAATAAATGAACATTAATCAAAGTAAAACTAAAAATTTTCATTTTTGTATAATTTTCTGATAATATTTCAAAAGTTTTATTTTCAAAAAACATTACATAAATGATACATATCTTCTTAACTATACAAATATGTGCATACCTATGATAATATTTAAGAATACACGTAAAATTTTGATATATACGTGCATATAATATTCGAAATACACACATAAGAATAAATTCAAATGACTTTAAAATTTGATACGAATACAACTCTTATACACGATTATATAATGTTGAATAAAAATTTTTAATCGTAAATAAATGCATGCTTGTATATCTTCTACTACACTGACACCTATTTATCTGTGCTAATAAACCATCTAATTTCGAAGTTTTGAATTGTTCTATCTCTCTATATACATACAATATATAGTACCATACTTTACATTTTTAAATAAGAACAAAATATTACACTGTTATCGTTTATGACATATTAATTGCATGCATCCTATAAAATTGAATTTTCTAAAAGTAATTTAATGTCATTCATTTTCATTCACTTTCAACTATTTCCTTTACAATATATTATTTTCTTTCAAATTGTCCTTTCATTTATTTTTAATATTGTAGGATGTAAAGGTGTTAAGTATTTGGTGTATGTATAAAATATCAATTCCTCGTTATAATTTTTTTTTTTGAAAACAATAATTTCGGTGGTAAATTTCCACTAAAATACGTAATCTACCGAATTGGCCTACAATTTTATGTCGTTTTCATTTTTCTTTGGAATGCCTTTTTTCATATCGAGTAGGGTGAACAGTGAAAAGTTTTCAGTTTAGTAAATTTTCTTTTACTCTCCTTATTCTTCTTTTCCTTCAATTTACATTTTCTTCTTTTCATTTTTTTTTCTTTCTTTTCTATCATTATACCACTGAACCGATATAATAAAATAACAAAACAGACTTATCTATATGTACATAGTACTTACACAAGTAAATTTGTACAATTCCATGCTATAAGTATACAGAACATTATTGAATATGCACGTATACAACCATTCACATTTTCATGTACATTATAGGTAGATATACGAAAAATTTAGTACGCTAATGTCCTAGTTATTTTTGGTCATATTTTAAAGTTTTATAAAGACATTTTCGCAAGGTTGATGCAGTGATATTATTATGGAATTTCTTTTCTATATATTATAACTATATCTATGTATGAATATTTCACCATTCTTTCCAATTTATTTTTTCCAGTATTTTAATAACTAACCTCTGTCTATAATATAGAGTCTATAGATCAAACCATTATATATCCTTTCATACTCGTATAATGATGATGATAACGACTTCTGTAGTAGATATACATATTTGTATTTGTATGTCGTTTATTTTGAGAAGGATAACAAAGTGAGGAAGAGAAAATTTTGTATTTGTGTGTCCTGTGTTATGTACATATATTTGTATATGTGCCACTAATAGTTTAGCATTAAATTTATTGTATGCGATGTCTATGCGTTATTGAGTTATTGAGTGTTTCTCTGTTTCTTTCTATTCTATAACTACAACGATTTTGCTGTAGTTATATTTATGTATATACGAGTGTACTAAATAGATTTGTAGATTTATTATAAATGTATACGAATATTATTGCACGAAAGGTTTCCGTATCCGTTTGTATACCGAAAAAGTATTAGAGGGAAAAAATCATTAAGGATAAACGTTGGCTATATTATCGATTCGTTTTTAAGTTCCATAACTCAGAAAAACTATCACTTTTCTTTTAATTCATGAAAAATCTAGTTCTGGTATTGCGTGGCGAGTTCGTTAGTTACTGCATTAGTTACTTTTTGTTTGATTGTTGCTAAATTTTTTATGTTGTTTTTTATTCTGTTGCAACGTAACCAATCTGAAAAACTATCAATAACCTAAACAATGCCTAAACTAATGTAACGAAATCTAAAAATCCAAACTATTTGTCTATTTAATTTGACCTAACTTCAAATTGGATGTCATTCATATACACGGGAAAATTTAATAATATTTATTATACACACCGTTAGATAAAATAATATAAAAATATACTCGCATGTAAATTATTGAGCCATATAAAAAGGATATGATTTGTTCTTCTTTTTCCTTTTTCTTTTTCTGCCAATGTCATAATGCTACCATTAAAACTAAAAACAAAAACAATTGATTGTGCTATTTGATGGCTATTTTTAGAAACATTTGTTGTGTTAGTTGACTGTCAACGTTATTATGTGAATGATTGTTGTTGTCCCATATTTTAATTTTTATTTGAAATGCAATAATTTATTCATGAAATTGAACAATAAGTTTGCTTAAGGAACCTTGAAAATTTCTTTTCGGAACGGAAAATGAGAAAATAAATAAAACACAAACGATAAAAATGAACGAAATAAGTTCGAAAAACAAGGAAATGAATGAATCATTTTTCATTTCAATAGGTGGCTATTTTTTAAAGTGTTCCTTGAAAATGTAAAGGCTTGGTAATGGAAAAAATTCTTATATAATATAATATATAATATACATACATATATAAGTTACAAAATGATTTCGATTGCACACATAAATGAATTCTAAAGTAAAAAATCGATGAAAATTTATGAAAAAAAAAAATGTTATATATTATTACACATCACAACTTTTTTGTTTTATAAAAATTCAAAATTTTCATTTTATACTCGACATTTTTCACACATACTAATGTTCGTATAATTACTTACTTATGTATATATGAATGTGCTTACGAATGCCATCATGATAATTAAGCACATTCACATAATTAAGAACCGTATGTAGTTGGAGTTTTAAAATTGAAATTCACTTCTAAAATATACATACTGTTCACCTGTGTTAAGTATCATATACTATGTTTATACTTGCTGTTAAATCACTATAACACAAATCGATATGACATAGAGCGATAGTACAAACATTTTTCATATCATTGTTCATTGTTTTATTGATCCATGACAGTATTGATAATAATTTAAAATCAATTAAACGTCACGAAACTAAGGTTATTTATTCATTGCAACATCAAAAATCATGATGCAAATGTTGACTTTGTGATAAGTTAGTGTTACCAATAAAATGCAAAAATGAACACATGATTTTAGTCATGATTACTTTTTGAACTGTTGACGAAAGCTTCTTTTGCAACACTAAAGCGGTGTTGAATTTTTGAACCCACTATCTATCTCTCTTTTGTTAGTCAAACCTGTTTTATAAAGCGATTTATCTTACACCGATATATTGTCATTAGTATAAACACAATTAAATATCGCTTTTAGATAAGACGATATTCGAACCGGTTTGTGTTATAGCGATTTAGCAGAAATTATAAACATAGTAATATATTTGTATATAAATACTCATACATACAAATAATTCATAGTAAGAAGAAAGGTTACGGAAGGATTAATTTAGGTACCATAGCAAACTACCGGTCGGATCAATTACTATGTTTATACTTGCTGTTAAATCGCTATAGCACAAATCGATATGACATAGTGCGGTAGTATAAACACTTTTCATATCGATTTAAAGCTTTCGAATCGCTTTTACAAATGTCGATAAATGAAGCGCTTTAACGATTTATATCGATATGAAAAATAAGTATAAACAGTTTATATCGCTTTAAGCAACAATATTAATATCTCTCTTTTGTTAGTCAAACCTGTTTTATAAAGCGATTAATCTTAAATCGATATGTTGTCATTAGTATAAACACAATTAAATATCGCTTTTAAATAAGATGACATTCAAACCGGTTTGTGTTATAGCGATTTAACAGCAAGTATAAACATAGTAAATGTTCTGTATAGCCTGAACTTTGTGGACACTAAAAAGTTTTCCTACTTGACATTAGCAACTGGAGAACAGCATCAAGAAGTCAGGATTATTGAAAGCAAAGCCTACGGAAGGCCAAGGCTTGATTTGGGCGGCAGCGCCTTCTGAATGAATGAGTGAATTTAGGAACCTACATGTGTACATATATACTGAAGGATGTTCATATATAAACACATGTGTGTACTGTACATATAACAATATTATGTATAAATAATAACAGATAATATAAATTACTTTGTGGATACAGCTTACAATAATTATGTATTACATAAACATCTACACATACTAAGTATTGTTGTACACGCATACATATTTCTAGTTAAATGACTGAAATAAATTATTTTAAATAAATGATGACAATGATGACGTTTTATACATACGTTATACTACATATACTCTTATTTACGTACATACATGAGTGTAATAAGTACATCGCTTATTCATTTGCATTTGCATTCATTCATTTAATCGATCGATTGGTGTGGTTTGTACCTAATTAGTTGGGTCATATATTAATATCGAATATCGATTACGAAAGCTTAAAAGTTCAAATGTAAGCAAATGGATATTTCTTTCGGTTTTCATTTTTATTATTTTTTTTTTCTTTTTTCCCTTTTTTGCTTTTGGTTTTTATTACTGAAATTTCAATTTTCTATAACTGTATCATATCTTTTTTTATATATATAAAACTGAATGTATGTATGTCTGTCTGTACTCGATAGATTCAAAAATCATACATCCAATGGCCTTGAAAATTTGGGAAATTATTAGGTATATCCCCGGGAAGGTTTTTGAAAATTTTTTTTAAAATCAGAGTTGGGATTCCAGGTGCAAAATAACATTTAAGGCCTTATGTTCACATAGTTATTAGCTGAACTTAGTCTTAATTGTATGTTCACATGCGTATAAGTTTTGATTTTACTACCAGTCGTAATACAAGTTAGTAGTAGTATTAGCGTATTAGCATAGATAAATAAAAACAAAAGATATGACAAGTAGTGTAATTCAAATTTTTCTTCGAGTGGAGCTATCGCAATTACGATAACTCCACTCACCACACAATATACATAATGTACTTTACTTACCACGATTCTATCTACATATTCAACATACGCGCATGGTATACATAATAAACATGGTGTACATACACATACACATACGCTTGCATATACTATTATACACACTAATTTTCACTAATCACGCACGAGACCAACCATCGAACGTGTGTAATGCATATGCGCATGTAACTTCATCGTTTCGAACGTTTAGTGGTGCCATATAAAAATATATAAATATCAAAACTGCCTTTTTGTTCAGATCTTTAATTAGATGCATAACACAGCAACGCGTGAACGGGTACAGCTTGTATACGAATAAAGTACAAAACTTTTTTTCAATTCGTTGGCTATAAATTTCAATAACCTTTCAGTTATTAAATGTTGCAAGAACTTGTTTTTTCAAGGTTTTTTTCCGTTTTATTTCGAATATTGTTTTTCAATCATTTCTGTTTTTTTGTAATTGACTGCAACATTTATCGGATGTCGAATATATTTTTGATAAAAAAACCAGAAAAATTGTAAAAATTGTTTATTTACACATGTTGCAGTATTCCTTGCCGTTGTCGGCTCTTAATGCCCTAATTTTTCTACCAGTGACATTTTCTGCTTTATTTTTAAATAACTTAAAAGCTTCTAGAACTTCATTTTTATGTTTAAGAAAGAAAATTTCAGTCCATCTAGTAAAATCGTCAATAAATGTTGCAAAATATAAAGCTCCTCCATGAGATTTGTTTCTCATTGGACCACATATGTCCGAATACACTAATTGCAATGGATATGATGTTCTTGGTGTAATACTATTCTTTACAAAAGTTTTTCTAGTCATTTTTCCTCTATTACATATTTCACATTCCAATAAGTTATTTTCATCAATGTTTTTACAATTCATACCCAGAACAGATTTATTTTTTAGCATAGTTTTTAAATCCTTAAAATTTACATGTCCAAATTTGTTGTACCAACCCATAATATTGTTTTCTTTTTCTTTAATTAATTTCACACATTCATTATTTTCTAGTACATAATATAAGCCATTAATTTTCTTTGCTTTCACCAAAATATAACCATCTTGTCTTACTACAAGAGCTTCTTCCTTTTTCAAAATTACATTATAACCTTTATCTGTTATTTTAAAAACTGAGAAAAGATTTGTTCTTAAATCTGGAGCATACAAAGTATTTTCCAATTTTATATCATCATAATCTTTAAGAAATATATTGACGATACCAATTCCCTTAGCTTCTGTACTATCATTATTTGCTAAATTCAATAAAGATGTTTTAGAGTTGTCGATGTAAGAAAATTGATCAATTTGATGGCACATATGTGATGTGGCGTCACTATCCAAGCACCACATTTGTGAAGATTTAATCGATGATGAATAAAGTGCTTCACAAATTGAAAAAGTTGTAGATTTTGACGATGATGGTGATGATGATGTTTTTGATGATAGTAGTTTTTGATTATGATAATTTAATTTAGTTCTGCATTTAAATGCTGGATGACCATATTGCCTACAACGAAAACATTCTATATTACTATTTTTATGAAATTTTTTACCTTATGTATTTTTCTTTTCATCCGAGTTCTTTTTTGTTTTGTTAAATTTATTGTTGACATAAAATGGTCCGTTTTCATTTTTGGATCTGCTCTGTTTCGATTCACATTCTTCAATGATTTTTATTTTTAACACAGCAGGTTTGGGTAGATCATCTCTAGACTCAATGGCAGCCCTGAAATTTTCATAAGTATCCGGCAAGCTGTACAACATGAGTATAGAGAGAAGTTCCTCATTGATAATCAAATCCATGGATTGGAGTTTATCGACGATATCAAAAAATTTGGATAAATGTTCACGCACATCTTCGTTTTCACTCACTTTATTTAAAACTAATTGTTTTAATAGAGTTGCCTTTTTCATGTGATGTTTTACAATTTTTTATATCTAACAAACATGATGCACTAATTATTAATATTAAATCAGATTTTGCCTTTTTATCTTCCAACTCCCACTTTGCAATATCTTTTGCCTTATCAGGTCTTCTTATATTTCCCGATACATAGTCCCACGTGTTATTTTTTATCAACAATGCTTCCGCATGAATTTTCCACGTATCATAATTATCTTTTGTTAACTGATCAATTCTAATAGCAGTTTGATTTGCCGTTTTTCCAATTATTATTTTAAATTTTTAGTAAACTAACCGATTAAACTGATTTTTACGGATTTTTTTTTTTTTTTTTTTTTTAATCACATGTGTTATTTCCAAATTCAAATTATTAGATCACTACGCCTGGGCCCATAACCTTTGTTGCAGAGTTTCAAAAATGAACTAACAATAATTATAACTTATATAATTCATATTACAGTACAAAATACATATAGCCTATTGATACAATTTCTATTTATTTATTTATTTATTTATTTACTTCTTAAGATAGTTTGCTACTTAAGACTACCTTAATCTAAACTCACGGCAGCGTAGGCCATTATGGGCATTAACTACTAAATCTTAATTCTAGTTATAAAGTTTCAAAGCTTATACCTAGCTTAAAATTACTTGAGGCTGCTATGTATTAAATTAAATTAGTTATACCTTCATTAGTTTAAATTAATTATTATTTGAGATCTATTTTAGTTTTATTCTATTTTAATACTATGTACTTCTGTTCATATCTGTTACACGGTAAGCCTGCTAAATTCTAGGACTTGGGATTGGGGAAAGGATTTGATTTAGGATTTTGAGGATAAGGGATGCTTCTACTTTTAAAGGTCTGAAATTGAACCCGTCATTATCCGTCATAAGTTTATGCTTTTGGTAGATCGTTATCGCCCTGTTGCAGTCGAGTAGAATGTGTTTGGCTGTAAGTACTTGTCCTGTACATAGTGGACAGTCTGGTGGGGTGGATCTCTGAAAGAGATGTTTCTTCACTGCCAGGAAGTGACCTAGTCTTATTTTAGAGATGGACACCCCAAGGGTTTTTAGTAGATGCATGAGTTCAGGGGGTAGTGCTTGGAATTCATTATGTAGGAAGAGGAAATCGTTGGATTGTCTTGCCTCTTCAATCAGTTCGTGCTGTATCGTTGATGCAGTCCACCTTCTCACCGAAGGGTAGTCTGGTGGGTACATCATTTCTACAGGGGACATACAAGCTAATTTTGCTTCCCTGTCCGCATGTTCATTCCCGCTTATGCCCGTATGGACTAGGCACCAACAAAGCTGGATGTTAGGATTATTTGAGAGCGCTGCTCTAATGGCAGTGATGATGGGTGTGCGATTAACAGGGCTGGCGGTAGCTCTTATCGTGGATAAGGAATCTGATAGGATAATTGTTGGTTTTTTCCTTTCAGACGCTATTCTACACGCCTCCATTATTGCGCAAGCTTCCGCAGTGTAGACCGAGGTCCACTCCGGTAGCATGAACCTGCTGAGTAGTTTCCCGCATTTGTCCACAACTGCGAAGGCTACGCTACTTGTTGTCTTTGATGCGTCAGTGTAGAGTCTATCCTCCATAGGAAATTGGACTAGAAAGGCTAGCAGTTCAGCAGTTTCGTGTTCGGTATTTGTAGTTGAGTTGTCTTGTAATTCATGTATTCTTCCAATTAATGACGTCCACAAGGAGATGTTGTGGATGGGAAAGTTATTGGGTAAGGAATGTTTGTATTCCTCTGGAATTTTTTGAAAGGACCGAAAGAGAGAGGAGTACTTGTGCAGAGATGGGTGAGGAGACTTGAAAATATTGGTGATAATGGTGTGGAGAGGAAGTCCAAGGTTATGAATATTTTTCATAACCATGTTAGATGCTAGCCATTTTAAGCGATTACTCACTGTCGGTAGATCAGCTTCGAAGAGCAGACTGCGTATTGGAGTAGTACGTAAGGCGCCTGTGGCTACTCGCGCAGCCACATTAATTTGTATTTGTATTTTGTTAAGTAGGTATTGTGGACTGTGTCCAAAAAGTGTAAGACCGTAGTATATTTTGCCAATAATAATAGACTTAGCGATCTTACACGCCAAAGGAACCGGCGGGCCGCGTTTCCTGCTGCAGAGTGCTTTCAGCATGTTGTTCCTTTTGGCCAAATCGTCGACTAGCCTGCTAATGTGTATGTTCCACTTTAATTTTGGAGAGAAATGCATGCCCAGAATTTTCAGAGAAGGAGAAAACTTGACGCGTTGGTTGGACAATTTAATAGTTTTATTTGTGCACTTTCTTTTGTTACACACGTGGAGCGCTTCGGTTTTTTAATGGTAATTTTGGCTCCGTTTTGATTGCACCAATTTGATAACACTGTGTATGTTTGGTTTAGTGTGTTTCCAGTTTTTTGAGGGTTGCCTGAGCAGTAAAACAAGAGGTTGTCAGCATATATGTGCGTGACAACATCGGGGATGTTTTGCAACAAAATAGCCAGCGAATAGATTAAAGTGTTAAAGAGATAAACTGACAAAGGAGAGCCTTGTGGTAAGCCGTTCATGGTGCTGAACTTCCGTGAACGGACACCGTTACACCTAACGGTAAAGTATCTGTCGCTTAGGAATGCTTCCACAATCCTTATTAGGTTTGTGTTCACATTCCATTCGTGTAATTGAAGGAGAATCACATGCTTCTGTACTCGACCATAAGCTTTTTATAGGTCAAGGGAAAGCAGAACTGAATGTTGACGCTTCGCCAGCGCGCACGCTAGGTTGTGTTGTACCTCCTGGAGTAGAGACAGAGTCCCTTTTCTAGACGGAGTCCCACAATGTTTTACGGCAGTTTCTGTTCTAAGAGCCAGCTTAGCCTGTTGGCAAGGATTTTCTCGAGGATTTTGGATGGAGTTTTTAGGAGGGATATAGGCCTGATCTTGTCTGGGGTAAGGGAATCTGGGGAACTCTTCGGGAGTGGGATGACTTCTGCTATCTTCCATTGTGCAGGGAAGGTACCAGAACTCATCAGTACACCTAGTACCTTAAAGAATCTCCGTTTCCAGGTATAGGTTGAGTTTTTGATCATCACCGAGGAGATTTTATCTAAGCCTGGGGTGGTGCTCTTGCAGGCTTTGAGGGCTACCTCAAATTCCTGAAGAGACAAGGGATGGTTTAGAATGGAGTTTGGAGTTAAATTGGAGGATACGCTTACTGTTTTCTGTGTACCATTTTTGTTTTTCCGAGCATGTGATATGAATGTCCTGTGTGGATCGGGAATAGTTCGCAATACGGTCGGCAATTATATACGCTCTTTCCCCAGGATCTGAGGTGTGGGTGTTGTCGTTGGCGATAGCAAGAATCTGCGGTTTCTTACCTGTACCGAGTATGGCTCTGATTTTTTGCCAGTTATCTTGTAACGAATTGCTAGGGTTGATACTATTCGAAAAGTCAACCCAAGCTTGTAATTTGGCTGTTTTAATAGCTCGTCTCATGCGTGCGAGTTACGTCACCGCAACAAAACATATCAAAATCTTTAAATAGTATTTTTCCCATAGAAATAGATTGGTCATCATAAATAAATAACACACAAATTGTTTTAACATGTTTTTCACAATTTTGTAATTCTAAGCTTTCTTTTACATAATTATAAAATTATAATTTTCCCATAACAGTATAACACAGCAAATTATATGAGAAAATGATCACGTTAATTTTCAACGTGACTTATTAAACTTATTTACCTTGATAAGACAAAACATGTAATTAGTTTTAAGCCAAAAATATGTAAATTAGTCTAAGTGCATTTCTTAAACAATAAAGACGTTTTTAGAAAATTCAAAATTTAATTTTTTTTTATGTACATAAAAAGAATCTACTTTAGTGGCGCAGTCGGTAGGATACCAAATCCGAAGATTGGTATTCTGTACATATAAATATATTATATATAAAAAAAAAAAGACACATAAAACAGAAAAGTATTATAAATTTTTTTTATTAAATACAAATAATAAATTCAAAAAATTTTGTTTGTACAGTTTGATGTGTAAAATTTATTTTAGTGATATAATACTAAAACAATAAAGTGACTATAAGAAAAATAGTGAACACAGATAGGGATAAATAAATTACTCTATCGAAGAAACAAAATTTTTCGTCACAAACTTAAATAAAAGTTATATATACATATATATATAAGTGAAAATTGTTAAGTGAATTTTTCTGAAAACGTAATTTTTCTTTAAGCTAAAAGAAGAAATGCCGACTCAATCAACAACATCAGGTGCTGAAGCACCTCAACCACAAAATCCACCAACAGCTACTATATCTGTAACAGAATTAATGAAAGAAGCCTCTCGTATTAAAGAATACTATGGAACCAGTGATTATGATCTGTCATCATTCATAAGAGAAGTGGAAATATTTCTTCCAATGTTCGAAAGTAATCAACCCTTGAAAGAATATGTGTATCAGAGAAACGTGCTTAATAAAATACAAGGTCCAGCTCTCCAAGTCATCAGGACATTAGGTCCCAACCCACAGTGGGCAGAAGTTAAAGACGAACTCATCAAAAATTTCGGGATTCGAGAAAGTTATCATCATCTTCATCATCAAGCGATTAGTACTAGGAATAATTACAATGTAAGTGAATACTATGAAAATTTAAAAAATATATTAGATAAATTAAACACTAAATATGAATTTGATAAAGATAAACCGGTAGCATTTACACCACAAGCAAACGAATCTATAATATTAAGAACATTTCTCAATAATATAGATGCAAATTGTTCTAGTGTTATACATAGCAGAAATATAAAAAATTTAAGAGAAGCTTATTATTTGTTAGAAGAAACGGGAATGATTAGATGTAATAAAAATAAATATCCGAATAAACATGTGAAAAATAATGATAAGATAATCTCAAAACAACACCCTCATAATAAAAACAATTATGTATCTCCTAGAAATGATCAGGTTAGGCCCCAATTTAGTAGACAATCAAATCAGTTCAGACAAAATTATAATAGTAGACAATCGAATCAGTTCAGACAAAACTATAATAGAGACTTAGGTAATTCGGGACAATACAAACGGACTTATAATAATAACAATTATAACAACCATAACAGTAACAATTACAACAGAAATTCGGGTCAGTTTAGACAAAACCATGTTGAACCAATGGAAGTCGATCATATTCAGAAAGATGGTTGTGAGGAG
Source organism: Villa cingulata (assembly GCA_951394055.1). NCBI lineage: Eukaryota > Metazoa > Arthropoda > Insecta > Diptera > Bombyliidae > Villa > Villa cingulata. The sequence continues at coordinate 1,830,577 of OX596025.1, forward strand.
GTAAATTTTCAATCATCGCCTCAAAAACAAATTTACAGATAGTTGAGTTAACTATTGGTAATGATAAAATAAAATGCCTTATCGATACAGGGTCAACGACAACTTTGCTAAATAAAACTAAATTACCACAGTATAAACGTTTAAAACTGAAAGACAATATATATTTTAACACACTTAGTGGACAAACAAAAATAAATGAAGAAATTATAACGGCATTACCAAAAGAATTTAACGAAGACAATCTTATGAGTTAGAAACTTACTACTTTTAAAAATAAAGAGTTTGACGGCCTTATAGGACAAAATATATTAAAACCTATGGAAACAATTATTAATTTAGAAGAAGAATATTTAGAGATACACAACGTGAAGACAAAGTTCTTACATTCGTGTCCCTATAAATATGATGAAGCACATTCATTAGAAGTGTCTCGATTAGATCAAAGTGTCTTAGAGAAGCTTCAGCATGAAGATATGAATTCAGAAGAGAAAGAAAAATTGAAAACTTTAATCAATAGAAATAAAGATTTATTTTTCCAAGAAGGCCAGAAACTAAGTCATACTCATGAAGTGCAACATGAGATTATAACAAAAACAAATGAAGCTATATACTCGAAAATCTACAGATATCCTCAGATACATGAAGAAGAGATAAATCGACAAATGAAGGAAATGCTTGAGCAAGGTATCATCAAGGAAAGTAATTCACCATACAATTCACCTTTGTGGATTGTACCGAAGAAAGCTGACAACTCTGGTAAGAAGAAGTGGAGGATCGTTATCGACTATAGGAAACTGAACGAAGTAACGGTTGATGATAAGTTTTCTATACCGAACATCGAAAATATTTTAGAAAAATTGGGTAGAGCGCAGTACTTCACAACATTAGACCTTGCCAAAGGCTTTCACCAGGTCCTGATAAAAGAGGATGATAGGAAAAAGACAGCCTTCTCAACACCATTGGGCCATTATGAGTTCATAAGAATGCCGTTTGGATTGAAAAATGCGCCGGCAACCTTCCAACGATTAATAAATTCAGTACTTAGAGATTATATAAACCAGATATGTGTAGTCTATTTAGATGACATCCTTATATTTAGCACTAATATAGAGGAACATGTAGATAGCATTCAAAAAGTATTCAATAAACTAAGGGAGCATAATCTCAAAATACAAATAGATAAGTGCAAATTCTTCGCCAAACAAACAGAATATCTAGGACATACTATATTGACATGTATATTGACAACCGAAGGGATTAAGCCGAATATGAGTAAAATAGAAAGTATTCAAAAGCTTAAATTACCGGAAACCACAAAGCAAATTAAGTCATTCTTAGGAATGACCGGATACTATCGTAAGTTTATAAAAAACTACGCAAAAGTTGCACAAGGTATGACTAAGTATTTAAAGAAAAATACGAAAATAAATAAAAATGATCCACAATATATAAGCACTTTTGAAAAATTAAAGAGATTATTAGTAGATCCACCAATATTGAAATATCCGGATTTTAGTAAAAGGTTCAAACTGACAACAGACGCAAGTGATTACGCAATAGGTGCTGTTTTGACCCAAGATGAACACCCGATCAGTTACGCAAGCAGGACATTAAATGATCACGAAAAAAAATACTCGACGACAGAAAAGGAATTGCTAGCTATAGTTTGGGCGGTCAATTATTTTCGACCATACTTATACGGCAGACCTTTTGACTTAATGACAGACCATCAACCACTCAAATGGTTACAAACCAAACATAAAGGAAAGGATATAAACCCCAGACTACAAAGGTGGTTATTGAAACTAGGCGAGTACAATATTAACATCGATTACATTAAGGGAAAAGAAAACAAAGCTGCCGATTTTATGAGCAGAATTAATCCCGATACAGGAGAAATAAATGCAATCGAACCATCCTCATCTCAAGTAGATGATAACGAAAGTTTAAATGCTACAATTCATTCAAAGGAAGAAGAACAAAACGATCACTTTCCTATATTGGAGACGGTTGTAAACCGATTTCAAACTCAAATCATATTAACAAACAATAAAACAGATGAAGTTGAGATTATAGGAAGAAGACGGAAAATATACATAAGTTCAGACGACATTAACGATAATTTCATGACAGACATTTTTCGTAGGCTTTTAAAAACAGGTCGAGTAGGTATATATTCTGAATTGTCAGATCATGAGTATAATAAAGTTCAACAGAAATTAATAGAATTGTTTAATACAAGTTTGACTTTCTATAAATGTGTTTATCATGCTAAGGAAATGCGAAACGAAGAAGAAGTGTATAAGCAAATTGCTAAATACCATAAGGACGAAACAGGTCACGCAGGTATAAACGAGAATTATGAAGGGCTGAAAAAATTAATTTATTTTAAAAATTTAAAAGAACTTATACAAAAATACATAAATAACTGTGACATTTGTTGTAGGGCAAAATATGACAGAAAACCTTTAAAACCTAAATTTCACATTACCGAAACTCCTAGCGATGTAAATCAAATGATTCATTTAGATATATATATATATAAAAAACAAAATTTCCTAACATTCATAGATAAATTTTCGAAACACGCTGTAGCTTTATACTTAGAAGATAAAAATAATGTTACTATTATAGAAAAAATGAGATTATATTTTTCAATAAAAGATAAACCTAAAAGAATAACAATGGATAATGAGTTCAATTCCGTAAATATAAAAGACTTTTTAAGACAAGAAGGTGTAGAAATACATTTTACCAAACCCAACAGCCATACAGGGAACTCAGATATTGAAAGGTTCCATAGCACCATAGGTGAAAAGCTCAGAACGTTAGAAGCAGGAAATTCAAGACTATCTACACAGGAAAGAGTCTTTAAATGTGTAGAATGGTACAACAAATCAATGCATTCAACAATTAAAAGTAAACCAATAGACATAATTGAAGGAAGAGTTGATAGAAAAAAAATCGAAAATCTGTTGAAAGCTACAAAAGAACATAGAATAAATAAATTGAATCAGAATAGAGAAGATTATTATCAAAATCAGGAGGAAGGGTATGTCAAAAATTACAAAGCACATAGGCACAAGAATGAACCGAGATACAGAAAACTAAAACTTGAAAATATACATCCAACGAACATTAAAAGACCTAATAAATTTGCAGGTAAAATGGATATTGGTAATTACGACAATGATATTGCTTCAAGTGGCGAAAGCAGCCTTAATGATAGAGAAAATAGACAACAATAATGGATTCGCCGAAATAAAGTTAGAAGACGTACAAATTATTCAAAACTATGATCTTGTTTTACACATTATAGAACCAAAAAAAATCGAAAACATAATTGATACCCTAGAAAATAACATTGCACAAGTGGAAGCAATAGAAAACGAAAAACTTATACGATACGAACTAAAGACAATAAAGACAAAAATACAAACTATACTACCCCACAAACATAAACGAGGACTCATTAATATTGTAGGAACAGGATTCAAATGGTTATTTGGCACGATGGACGATAACGACAGAAAAGACATAGAAGAACATTTAAAGGTAATTGACGAAAATAATCACATGACTATTGACAATCTTAATAAAAACATACAAATTAACGATCACTTTAACAAAACGTTTGACACATTAAAAAAGATAATAGAATCAGATCGAAGCAAAATATTAGAAAGATTTAACGATATTAGGGAAAATAATGAGAAAGTATACAAACAACTGCTTTATGTAGATTTCTTATTGAAAATCAAAATTTTAGGTGATAACATAGAACACATACAAAATAATATTGCATCAGCAAGACTAGGCATAATGACTAATAATATATTAACTACGGAAGAAATTATTAAGTACCAAATAGATTTAGAAAAATTACAAAATATTAAATTAGGGACAGCAAAGTATAAAGAAGATAAAATAATATTTGCTATTAAAATACCTAGAGACACAATACCGGCTAAAAGATCACTAATCATTCCTGTGACTAACAAAAATTTTGAAGAACTAATGTTTGAAAGCCAAGAAATAATAAAACTTAATAATATTTCTTATGATTACAATGGTGACGCTAATTTTAGAAATTTGAAAGAAACAGATTTATGTATATATAAAAATAATTGTATAAAAATTAAAAATAAAAGAGCAGAAATTATAGAAATTGAATCAGGTTTAATTCTTTTAAAAAATCAGAACAATGAATACTTTAATAGTACATGCGATGAAAGGACATTACAACTTAAAGGAAATTATGTATTAACTTTTCATAATTGTAATATTAGAATTAAAAATAAACTATTTTATAATAAAGAAGAAAAATTTAAAAATAACTTTGTAATACCATCAAATTTCGTGATGAATGAATCAAAATTACAGACAACATTTGATGAACTTGTAATTAATCAAATAGACAATATAAATGAAATTAAAGAGCTCAAATATCATAAAAAAAAACAATATAATATATAATTTAGTAATACTTATTATAATTTTATTAATTGTAATAGTTTTATTTGTTTTATACATATACATTATTAGTAAATATAAGAAATTCAAAATAAATATCAAAAAAACTCAGGAGAGTTTTCAATTAAATGAGGGAGGAGTTACGTCACCGCAACAAAACATATCAAAATCTTTAAATAGTATTTTTCCCATAGAAATAGATTGGTCATCATAAATAAATAACACACAAATTGTTTTAACATGTTTTTCACAATTTTGTAATTCTAAGCTTTCTTTTACATAATTATAAAATTATAATTTTCCCATAACAGTATAACACAGCAAATTATATGAGAAAATGATCACGTTAATTTTCAACGTGACTTATTAAACTTATTTACCTTGATAAGACAAAACATGTAATTAGTTTTAAGCCAAAAATATGTAAATTAGTCTAAGTGCATTTCTTAAACAATAAAGACGTTTTTAGAAAATTCAAAATTTAATTTTTTTTTATGTACATAAAAAGAATCTACTTTAGTTGCGTTAGCTTTCCTATATTCAATTGCATTTTCAGTGGAATTGCACCTTTTGAAGCGTTTCCAGGCGCTGTTTTTGCATTTGACTAGGAGATGCACCTCATCGTTATACCAAATAGGCTTTGACTTTGCTTTAGGTCTGGATAGAGGCATGCTTCTTGAAGCAGCAAAACGTATGGCCCTAGTTAGAATGGTAATTTCTCTAAAGCAGTGAGGACTGGGTGTTTTTTGTGACAGAAAGAGGTCCAGCGATTGCTGGAAAATGTTCCAGTCAGCTTTGGTTTCAATGAAACGAGCTTGGTTGCAGATTTGTTGATGTCTGGGTCTTTGGTTCAATTTTATTAGAATTGGAAAATGATCACTACCTTGAAGAGTGTCTACTTTCCATGTAGCATGAGTGGCTAAATCCGGACTTGCCAAGGAGAGGTCCACATGGGTCAGGGTATTCCTGGTGGAAAGGAGGGTTGGAGATCCATCGTTAAGCAGGACGAGTTCAGTAGACTCAATCCATCTTTCTACTTGTCTACCTCTTGTATTCAGGCGCTCTGATCCCCATAAGGGACTGTGCGCGTTGAAATCTCCAAGAAGTAGTTGTGGTCCTTCTAGGTCTGTGGCCAGATTTTGAAGATCGTTGGTTGGGTCACATGAATGGCATTCTACATAAATGTTTGTTATTCGGAGGGATTGGTGGGATAGGGATGTGACTGTTATGGCTGGGTTAGTAGTATTGGGATAACTTACAGACACAGGAATTCCCCTTTTCACAAGAACCGCCACCCCACTCTTACGAGTATCATAGCGATTAGTGTGGAAAACGTCATACCTGCCCCTGGTAGCCATTGTATGTGATGATGGAATGTGGGTCTCTTGAATAGCTACGAAATCCGGATTGTATTTGGATATTAGAATATCCAGGGAGAGACCGTTCGCATACAGGCCGGCCATATTTCATTGGAGTATAACCGGACCTCCGCGAAAGGTCGAAGTGTGGGATGAATTGGATGTTGTGCTCGTCATTTTGGTTCTGATTATCAATTCATTATTTTTTGTGTTCCATGGTCTCATCCGAGTCAGAAACTATTTCTTCGAAGTACATTTTGTTGATGTCTCTGTCTGTTAAGGATAGTGATGAAAATATGTCTTTGTCAGGGGTCTTCATATTGAAGACCTGAGTGATTTCTTCTTCCATTGAATTTGGTGAATTCGACAATAACTTGTTGAAAGCTATGTTTGTATTAGTTTGTAATTGTTCGTTGTCTTTTGTCGTGTTTTCTGTAGTGTTTTTTGAGGTGTCATTGCTTTCTGTTGGTTGGTTAGGTTTGTTTTGTTTTGGGGTAGTGGTTAGTAAGATTATTTTGTTAGTAATAGATTCGTTTGTAGAAGGTTGAGTTATTTGATTAGTTTGGACTGTTGTACTGTATATTCCAGATCTTACCATGTCAGCATATGATATCGTGTTGTGTTTCATCTCTCCTGGGTTGTTAGTTTCAATAGTCGCTATTGGTGGTGGTTGATTATGCTGAGGCCGCGTACTGAAATACAGCTTTCTTGCTTCGTACCTGCTTAGATGTTTATCTGTCTGCAATTTCACTACCTCTTTCTCTCTTAAAAATGTGGGACAGGCTCTATCCATCGTAGCATGGTTACCAACTAGGTTGCAGCTCACGCAAAATATCCTCTTACATTTGTGGTTAGTTTCATGTTGTGCTTTGCCTTCACCACATGTTGTGCAGATCGGTGTTGCATTGCATTTAGTTTCATGGTGGCCGAATCTTAAGCAATTCCTGCACCTGAGAGGGCTAGGATACCACCTGGTCACCGGGATTCTTTCATAAAGCACATTAATAGCTTTTGGTGGGTCGAAGGTGTTGAAAGTAATCTGGATCGTACCAGTAGGAACTTTGACATTGTTTATGTATCTAGTGAGATGTCTTACCGCGGTAATTGACGGGTTTTCCTCTTTTAGGCCTTCTAATAGTTCTTTTTCATCGAGGTCCCTCAGAAGAGGTGCTCTGATGGTACCTTTGCTAGCATTTAGTTTTTGGTGGTATTCTATTACGACTTCTGTCTCGTTTATTTTGACGCAATTTTTTATTAACTTGTCTGCTTCAACATTGTTGTTTATCAGAAGAAGATATGTGCCATCCCTGGTCGGTTTCATTGATTTTATTCCGCTGGTGTGCCCCTCTAAGGTTTTCTTGATTAAAAACGGGTTAAGTTCGGTTACCTTTTTGTTATTTTGCTTCGCATCTCAGATTCAGGTACTTAGGATTTGAGCCTAAGGTAAAAATGTTAGAAATTTCCGCATGAGTTGGACCAAAAAAATTATTTGTTTTGTTGCTATTTGTTCTCTTCTCTTTTCTTAAAATTTTCCTTGCTCTTTTCGGAGTAACGTAATCGCCATCCGAATCCAGAAGATCGAACTGGTTAGGGCCCTTATCGGGCGCCATCTTGAAGTTGACCCCTTTCAGGCGGAGCCGGCCCTGGTATCTCTTTTTTTAAAATGATAATACACGAGTTTTTATATCACGACTATTGCACGTGTTATCACGTTGAATAGCTAGAGGTAGATTTGATCACGACAATGCACGTGTTATATGCTACTGACCGTTAGGTACTTCTATATTGTTTACTTTATGTGTATTTAATTTCTTTGATAATTATATATTATTTGTTTATTTATTTATTTATTGTGTATTGTGTTAATAATTTTATTATTAAAATTGAAATGAAATTTTCGATAATCGACCGATCTTATTCCAACCACAGTTGAACCAAGACTGAATTTCTATTTATATATGTATATACTATTCAATTACAAATTTAAATTATTTCATCATTCAATATATGCTTATCAGTATAATTTATATACACTATATATTAATTCAATAAGATCATATAATAACATATTATTTGAAATTCTACCTGCATATTTTTACAACAATATGTATATTCATTATACTGTACTGTACCATTACATATATTTATATTTATATAAAGTAAAAATAGCAATTGATTTCTATCAATACAAAACATTAAACAAAATAAATTAATAAATAAAAACGTTTGAATATCTTCGGTGTTATCTTTTCACCAATCATCATATTAAAGGAATTGAAAATTTTAAATTTTAATATTTATATTGTAATTCGAGCTTATATCTCTGTGTGCTCTGTTGTACGAATAAGTGCAGAATGCGATAAGTTAATATTATGTAATATGTAATACGGTAATCTGCTGCGTTCACTTTTTACATAAATGTCATTTGCTCAATTATACATCATTTCTGAATTTTTCCAAGGATTTTTATTTTGTGTTCTAGAAAGGATTAAATAGCTTTAGGAACAAACTTTTGTTATTTTTTCAAAATTTGTATTTATGTAAAAAAAAAAAACAAAATATTTATTATCATTTGAAAAGATGTAGAATCTTTCATTAAAAAAAAATTAATTTTCTTATTTTTCTCAATTATCTTTGCTTCGTGTGCAACTTGAATTTTCTTTTTTCTTTATAATTATTCATTAAAATGTCATTGAATGTATAACCGAATATGTATTTATGTCAACAAGATGGATTCATTAGTCCTTTCTTTCAATAATTATTATATTTGATGATAATTCTATGATGAAAGGATATACTTACAAATGTACTACATGTACATATTTACTGATATGATTCTAAAATGTACATATTAGAAATCGATTTCATAATCTTAATTAATGAAAGGATTATATTTATCGAAGATTTTCAAATTTATTCAAAATCAAAATTTTCGTCAAACTATTAATAAATCAATGCATATACAAATATGTATATGTATATGATTACGAATGTTATGGATACAAACATTTTATATGGTATGTGATATGTATGTAGGTATATACCGTAGACATGACAAAACTGACAAAACATTGTATCATTTTAATGATACTCTGTACATATTATATGTATGTACATCGATATAGGATGTGTGCACTGTGCTCATACACTCATGTATGGTTTACTTTTGATATGAACGATTACTAAAATTCAATCATTTTACATAAATAAAACAATCATGAGAGATTATACTTTGATAAAATAAATGTGTATTTGTTGGAAGTGGAAGTATTGTATGAATATTTCAATATGCACATAAATTTGAATCTTCATCAATATATTCCTACTGACATATTATATTATATGTGCATCTGCATATATTCATACATTTCTATTGAATATCATTTTAGTTAAAAACATATGCATAGATAGAAATGCAAATAACATACATACGAGTATATGCATTAATTTTATCAAATTCAAAAATTTTGGTATAATTCTTAAAAGAATTTTCAATTTTATGTTTCACATGGAATGCAAATAAAGTTTTATCCGATCGATAGTCGGTGTAGTAATATACGAGTATATGTATAGCATGTAGGAAATACTAATGTGACACGTTTAAATATTCTTATTCAAATTTACTCCTACCAAAAACAAAAAAGGATGAAAGAAAAAGAAATGAAAAAAAACAACATACGATAATTTCGATTTGAAATTTTCCAATATTTCTAACATATCAGAATGATGTTGCTTCTTAGTTACAATGTTCACGGACACAAGAAGACGGAAAGCAAGACAAATTTTTTTTTGAAAAATTTTCATGAGAATTTGAAAATCTGTATTTGCACATATTAGCAGTTAATTAAACATGAAATATTCACAGTTTTTCCCAAGTACTACATCTATGTATATGTGTTATGTATTAAACAGTTCGGTTAACAAATATGATGGTCATTATTTCAATAAAGAAAAAAAAATTGAAATAAAAAAAAATAAAATAAAAGAAGTGGAAGATGAACAAAATTATTTACTGTCCTTCTTATTGGTTAGTTTAAATTAAAAAAAAAAAAAAACAAATCTTGTGCATGCATCTACTCAGAGAAAACTTCAAAAGAAAATTACTTTTCTTTTAAACTATCCTTACTCGCTCCTTTATCGCTACTTTGAAGAATTTGATATGAAAAAGTAAATATTTTATCAACATCAACAAGAAAAACAACAGGATAAGAACGAAAACATTAAGTTACATAAAAAAAATTATTCTGAGAAAACTTTAGAAAACGTTTTTTCGTTTGCATTGTTTTTGTTTTTGCCTTTAGTCCTGGAAAAATATTTTTTATTAAAAAAAAAAGAAAGTATGAAATACATGGAATGAGTGAAATTTTTACACAGATTCGTAGATAAGGGATGAATTGAAGAGTTATAAACGTAAACAGCAAAAAACAAACAAAGCCTAGGACAACGAGTATACAAACAAACAAAAATCAACAAGAAAAAAAATGGCAAGAAAATATAAATGAAAAACTTTAAAAATTTGCTGTATAAAACTGTGTAATTTTTCACAAGAAAAACTTTCGCTACTATCTAGAAGAAAAAAAGCAACAAACAGCGCTTAAGTATACCGATACACACATAAAATGAGAAATTGCAGCGACAAAAAAATTGTAGATCGTTTCCAGTTGCCTTTCTCTGTGCTCTGTTTTCATGTTCTCGTTATATAATTTATTTCAAGCCCCTCTATTTCAAGCATATACAATTAACGATGATGTAACTGCAAAAAATGAAAAAGAACAAACAAAAAAAAAGAAGAAAATTTTTAAAATGGTAATTTTCCAGTTGCACAATTTTAAATGGTAGCAAAACATAAGAAAAAGCATAAATACTTAGAAAAACAAATTTTTAAATGAAAAGTTAAATGAACCAAAAATTACCTACCGAATAAAACAGGGAGTGTACTGAACAAACAAATGCTGTGTGTACTCGTCATCCAACCAAAAAAAACACTAAAAATAAACAAATTTGAAAAGTAGAATGCAGAAAATGAAATAAAAAATTTCCCATGACATTACAGTTTTATGCAGACATTAAAAAATAAATGAAGAAAAAAAAAAAACGTAGAAAAGTGTATTTTCTCGTACTTGCATTCGTAATTAAAGGTTTAAGCTTTATTATAGGTAGTAGAGTGCATATTCCCCTTCTCAGTCGATTTTAATATTTTAATGTGTGATTTGTTTCTTTTATTTTTAAAATGCTTTTATATCCTGTTTTTATTTATATTTCTATATTACACCAGTGAAGTAAATAGTGTCTTATTTCTTGTTTCACGGTTTAACTTTTTGGAACAAATTAAAAAGCCAGAAATATCCTAGCAAAAGAAAAAAAAATTTGTCCATTCTCATGCTCAGTATGCATACTTAATTACGTATTTAAGTCTAGTAATTGTGTTCAGCCAGCATTGCCGTTTTGATAATTATTTTCTGCGAAATGTTTTAATTTTTCGTTGATTTAGATAATTTCATATTACGAATACGCCATCACTGGTTCTATACTCTAATGTCTAATGCTAATGCTGTAGTTTCTAACTTTTTTCTCTTCAGATTTTCAAATCGTCGTTTGGATTTTAATTTTTCTTATTTTTACCGAATAAATGAGAATGAAAATGTTTAAAAATATCTCAACTGCTGCTTGTAAATGCAATTTAAAGATTTTTGCTGATCATGTTTGATCTACGTTTTCCATGTTTCCTACACATTCAATGAGAGAGGATTTTTCTTTGTAAATGCGAATATGCGTTATAAAATGAACTGATCCCATAGAGAGGTCAGGTAGCTAATATTTACTACTACTAACTAGAGTTGTGAGAGTTTATATCTGGCTCCTAACTGCCAAAGTTTTTTTTCATTATTGGGGATATTTGATCGACAAATCAGAAAAATTTTCTCTGAAATTAAAATAAATGAATGAAAAAGTTTTTAAATAAATTACGTTCTGATAGTTTTTTTTTGTTTTGGTTTTTAACCGAAATAGGCTAAACAATTTTTTTACGTGCAGCAATAGCAACTTTGCTTATTATATTTAAAAGAGTATATAGAGATACAGGAGAGCAATTAATGTTTTTTAGGAATTAACTTAATTTCTACCAAACAAAAAAACTATGAAGGAGGTACGAAAAAAACCGAAAAATTAAATAAATAAATTGCAATTTATTGCTTTTATACATGCAGTGGAAGAAAAATAAATTCTTCTTCTTTTTGAGCTAATTAAAAAATCATTAAATTTACATTAAGGATAGTAGGTACATTTGTATAAATTTGTACATATGCACGTATAGAAAATGCTAAGAAAAACGGTAAATTTTTCGAGTAAAAAATATATATTTTTTAAATAATTAAAAAAAACTGTAAATAAAAGAAAAGACTAACAAAAATTTAGAGCAATAAAACAATAAAGTTTCTTGAGTGGAAAAAAAAATTTGAAGATCCATTCTTATCATCATCATCATCATCATCACTTTACCTATAAACTTATAATTAAATTGCCCTAAAAAATAATAAAAGAAAACCGAATCAACAACTTCAAAAAATACTTTTTTATATTTTATTTAAACAGAAAAAGTAAGTCGATTATTAATTACATAGAAAAATAGTGAAAGTACAAAAAAACAAACAAAAAAAGTAGAAAAGAAAATAATGGAATTAAACTAAAGAAAAACAACAATTGAGAGTCAAATATGCAATTTTCGTTCATGTTTAAAATAAAGTAAAAAAAAAAAAAAATGAAAATAAAGCACTAGTTTTCAAGTACGTAGTATTGGTTCGTAGACATGTAAATGTATTACATCATGTAGGATCTACATATTGCATATAACAACGTATCTACATAAAAATGGATATATATGTAGATAGAAAATTATCTTTCAGTTTTTTGGTCTTATATGTTTTATTCAGTTCTTATTATCATTCTTATCACTACCATCAACAGCATGATTATTATTTTTTTTTTTTTTGTGATCACTAAAGGATTGAAACGATAAAGTGTACTATACAATAGGCTTCTTACTGTACTTACTTATTTAATTGCATTCTCTATTCATCATTTTAATTGACCTAAATTTCTTTCGATATACATATTATAATATTGTTCTGGATGTCTTACTTCTATGTTTTGTACTGATACTTGCCTCGTTTTATTGTTGTCGTTGTTGTTGCTGTTGTTGTTTGTTTCTTATTGTCAACGTTCATTACTTTTCTGTGCCACATACCTACTTATTGAACTATTGAAATTCATCAATGGTACCCACGTATGTTGTATTGTGTATGCTTTAATTCGTCATAGCAAGGGTCAAGTTAAGTGATTAATGTGCAATCTAACTATGTGTGTACCAATAATTCCATATATACTCGTAGATACATTGTTGTGAAATAAGCTCGTTTTTATACTAAATACATGTACTACAGTACAGTACCAGTATTATTACGTATTATATTCATACAAATATAGATATAGATATTTTAATATAAAAGTGTTTGTATGCGTATCATCACATGAATATAGGACGAAAATGTTTTATATATGGGCTATGGAAACAGGTATACGATATAATATGTTATGCAAATATATAATGCCTGTTTCAAATTGAAACAATTATGCAATAGTTTTTGTTTCAGATACCGCACATTATACATATACACTTACACATATGTATATTCCCGTAAATAGACAATTAAACTTATTGCTTGTATCAATAAAAAGTTTTGATTTCATTTTAAATGGACAATATAAATGTACCTCGTATAAAGGATGGATTAAACTACTAAAATTTTGAAAGGAAAAAACATTGTACTTTTTCTTTAATCAAAACGAATCATTCATTTATACAAATAAAATGTTTACTAAAAGCTGCAATAATTATAAAAAATTTTAATTTAGAACATACTCGTACATTTTTGCTAGATAAATAAATTGTTGACCATTATTATATTTGTTTGATTTGACATAAGGCTACCAACCAACACATATGTTAAGGTAAGGTCTTTTAAACTTGTAAATTTTCATATTTTTGTAACAAATTAATGAAATGTCTGTAATAATTGTAAATGACTATTGGCAGCTATATGTATAAAGTGGTACAGTTTGTTAATTTTTGCAATAATATTTGTTATTATTTGTACTTAAAGTATTTTAATATTAAAGCATAATCCTGCATAAGTATTTAGTCTTTAATCTCTATGGTCACCATTACATTATTAGTACTATAATAAAACTCTTATTAGATTTCTCGAAGATTAAATATAAAATTTCTAAATATTTATTTCAAAAATGAAACTACTTACTATAAAACAATAACTGATAGAATATGTATATATTTGAAAAGGAAGCCGCAATATTGTTGTAACCGCAGCAGTAGCATAAACTTTAGTATTAGAATCATTTTGAAAATCGTATAACTTCGTACAATTTATTATACACATTTATTACCGAAACAATAATAAAATCTATTAAAATGTCTGTCATCAAATATGACGTTGGCCCATTTTCATTTAAATTTTAAATGCTAAATTCTTGTTTTTTATTTAAAACTATTATGATGCCTTATGTTCGATCGTACACAACATTTAGTACATTTATACATAAAATATTTCTAGTTTCTACTAATACACATGAAGTAGGTAAATATATGTTCATATATATAAATTTCATATTTATATTCATATATTTGATATCCAAATACGAATATATCAAAACTTATAAAATGAATTGCTTTAGAAATATTATGTGAAAATTAGTTTTTTGAAAATCGCGTTAAGTAATAAAATTTTTCAACATAACTGCATAGCAAAAATCTATATCTATGAACTTATATAACGAACATATTTACATTTATGCATACGTAAGTGCATAGTACATACATATATATGTGATGTGTATAGTATATACATAATTACTACCTTATTCAAATACAATATTTATATACATTTAACATTTACATATATTCACTTTTACAATATACATATGTATATGATTTATAGATGCCATTTTGCCATGCATAATGCTATGATTTAGATGTAGTAGGTAATATATTATTAGACATACAATAGTTTTACCGTCTGTTAATATAAGTGAATGTGAACCCACATTCCCCTTCTTTTATTCATTTAATAATTATAAATTTGCAATAAATTGTGTGCCTAAGTAATTTTTATGGTGCAATGTATGTATATGTGTACTGAAATCGAAATGCTCCTTACTTAGATGTACATTGCATACAAAATATATGTATATTCATCTAATATTTTATAAATAATTATCCACTCATTTATAATGTCTTTGTTTTTTTTTTGTTTTTTATCATTTTTAATCTAAGAAAATATGTACACAAAATCTAAGCAATCATCGTTTTAGAGCTATCAAAATCTCAGTACCTTTACTTAATAATATGTACAACCTGCACATGCATTCAGAAGTATGTAATATGGTAATATGGAATAATTGTATATATACTAGTACTATTTATATTGCATAATAACGTTAGGAGGATATGAGGACATTAAATTTAAAGTGAAAATAAATTAATATTCATAAAATGTTGAACGAAGAGCAGACGTTGTAATGCAAGCTTATACATAATAAATTAAAGTCTGTCGCGATACGAGAATACACTTATACGTACACTTTTACTCCTACCTTTTAGGTTTACTATATCTATACTCATCCTTCATTCTATGTACACTAATGTTAGAATTATTAAAGGATTTTGTATATAGTTAACGTAAACTGAAGAAAACGATTGACAGGAAAACAAAAACAAGAATCAACAACAACATCAGTAAATACGCGAAACTGAAAAATACACTGTCACTGCATATAGCCTTGAAACATTCACAATATGGAATGTTTACATGTTTCCATAAAAATACTCTTACATGCATATGTTTACACTATAAGCATAAATGTATCTCTTCACCCGCATATACCTTTTCTCGGAAAATTTGAATTCTTATGTGTACATATACGAGTAGAGGTAATGGGATTTTCAGTATATACATATTTGCAACAGATATAGCAATAATGATAATAATAAGCTGGTGACTTAAACTTAAAAAAAAATGAAAATAAAAAATTAACTAAATAAATAAATAAACACTTTAGCATGTCATCGTATTATGTATTATCCTATCATCATCATCATCGTCGTCATCGTGTACATACTTCAACTTCACTACATATAATTTGAAAATACCAGCATTTTACGTGAAGTACTACGTACTGTCGTACTATACTACACATCGCCGCACTGCTCCCATATGTGTACACATATACACACATCTACCTAATATATATTATATATTTTTTGTTTGTGTTAGAGTGGTGTATTGCATACATGTACAAAGATTTTCATTTATTTAGTTTTTTTTTAACTTTGTTAAGGAAAAAGTAGTACACAACAACAGGAACAAAATAAACCACCATTTTGTATAAATATAACTATGCATATATGTACATATGTACGATTATACATTTATGTATTTATTTGTGTTATATAATATAAACGAACATAGTGCCAATGTATCATATACATGAGCATAAAATATTCTTTTTATATGCTGTTCGTATACCTGTACCTGTACATGGGTATATCCTTTTTCTGATATATTTTCAACTTATTATTATTACTCTATCATTTTCGTATCCTTCTTATTCCAATAACAAAACATAGACACAGCAAATCGAAATGAAAAACCGCAAAAAACAAAATATGCCCGATAGTATGATAGCAGATAAAGAAAAGTGTGTACTGAAATAATAATTTTATAGGTAGACAAGTAGTAGTAGGTGTATATGGAATGGAATCTATGTATATGTACATTATATAATATCATATATATGATATGTAGATATAGTAATGTATGCTATAACAAAATGACCTACAAATAGTAAACTGCTGCTAGATAAAATGAAAAAAAAAAATTGGAAAAAAAAATAAATGAACATTTGTTAATTTGCATATCGTATAACTGGTATGGTCTAACGTATAACCAAGTATAACCTTATAACACTTTTGGCATTTATTTAACCTCTAACATTTCAAAAAATTGTAGAGAATAAACATTTTCAAATTATTACAGAATGATATACACTGCTGTACTTTTTTATGTTGTGTATTGTATCATTATCGTATTATATGGACAGTATGCCATTTACACCATCATCATCATTATCGTATATTTTATCACTCTGCTGTGCTGTTCCACTAATTTTTTTTTTCATCGAATTGAACTTCTATATTTAAATAATTCATGGAAGTAAAGAATTGTTACTGTTGGTTACATTGCCTATAATGGTGTAAAGTTATGATTTCATTTTATCATTCAAAATTCATCATTATCGCTTCATCAAAATTCATCATTTATAATTTCTTAATTCACAAAACCGATTCTCAGTTATTAAAGAGTAAGCCAAGAAAACAAGGAGTATAATGCACTAAAACCAAGGAACCAAGCCAGCTTACAGAAAATATAACTGCACGTAAAATACACACAGGAATACTCAAGCCCATAAGCGTAATATAATTATATTATTGTAAATAGAACTGCTGGCAATAACAAACACAGAGCATAGCATAATTTATTTTTATACATTACAGTTGCAGAGCGCCAATAAAAGATAATTAAAATACTATTTATGTATTTTTATTTTCAATTTGACTATCGTACCTTTAAATCATAACTTATCGTATCGTTCAAATCAAAGCTTATCTATATACAATAAGCTGTGTCACTCTCCACGTTTTTCCTTATCATTTTTTGACCTTCGTACCGTTATGGCCTTACAACAAATGGCCTTAGCGGAATTGAAAAAGAAGATGGTTATTAGAAGACTGTTTATATGAAAGAAATAGAAAATTTAGTAATGATGACGTTTCTGGATTTTGGAAATGAAACATTATTAAAGGGTGTACAAATTAAAAATAACAAAAAGAATTGCTTTAATTATTTTTATTCTTTTATTTTTTTTTTCTAAAATCGTTATAAATGCATAACACTTAAAATTTTATGCTTATTATCTAATCTTTTTCATTTTTATTAAAATTTTTTATAATATTATAAATTCTTACTATAACATATTGTTGTTGTTTGTTAGGGGGGAGGTATGAAACCAGAGCACTCAGACATAACGCTGTCCATTGTACTCGAACCCCCCGTATAGTTAAACTTCTTCGTTGCTCTCAGATAACGAAGAAGTTCCACTCGACTTTCAGGCCCAATTTGTTCGGGTCTAATGACATCAGTGCCGAAAATGCGCATTCTAATAGCGGAGAAGGCCAAGCACTCACACAAGACGTGTTCCGTGGTGTCCTCCTCCTCTCCGCAAGAAGCACACAGTGCATCACTGATGACTCCTATGTTAGCGAGATGCTTTCCACATGAGTTATGCCCTGTAAGGGCATTGACCATAGCTCTGCAGTCCTTCCTTCCCTGTTTGAGTAGGAAAGCCGCTAGAGTCCGGTTTGACTTTTTGATAAAGCGGTTGGTTTGCCTGCACTTTGGGAGATTTTGCCATAGACTCTCATGCAGATTACCTGTTAGTGCATCTACAGCATTCTTCACCACCGTCGTGGGCACACCAATTACTGGTTCAGGGCCTATGAAACGCGTTTCGGCGCCTTCTTTAGCAATGCTATCGGCTGCCTCCTTGCCTTCAAAGCCCTGATGTCCTGGTATCCAAATGAGATCCACGGAATTATGTCTTGCAACATAATTCACCCTATATCTGCATTCGAGAACAATTTTGGAGGAGACGATTGGGCTCTTCAATGCTTTCAGCGCAGCTTGACTGTCGCTGTAAATACAAATGGACCTGCCCTTCCATCCTCTTTCAATTGTCCAATGAGACTCTAACATATAATCTAATAAAATTCATCTTATATTCTTAAGTCGAGATTTGGACTTACTGGACATTTCATCACTGAAATGCTTTTCACAGACACGATGATCCCTTAAAATTTTTCCACCAATAAGGTCGCATGTATTAATATTTTGCAACCAAACGTTTTTCCTGACAACAAAAGAATCATAATAACAATGAAATTTAGTAATTTGCTAATATATTAATATATGTATTTCTATATAATTTTTAGCACATTTTTTAATATGAATCTATGTCTAAAACCAAAGACAGACCAAGAGTTTTATCTTGATAAAATCGATAATCTATAGATTAATTTTCCAGTCTGACAACTTCAGTTCTGAATGATCTAGTTGTACAACTGGATTATATTAATCTAGTTCTGTAAACTTTATTTTGCTCACTCGATTAACAAAGAAGAAAATATAATTTGACAATAAAATTATATATTAATTAAAAGAATTTATATTGACAAACAAGAAGTTTAGAGAAAATAAAACTAGATTTATAGTCTGTCACATCATTTCTCGTTAACCTAGATTACCTCAATCTAGATTAATTTTGGTCTGTCTAGACTATAAATCAGTGATGGTCGTTCACGTTTACTGAGTAAACAAGCGTAAGCAATATGTAAAGTGTAAACACAGGTAAGCAGATCTTTTAATGCTACTAACCTTGCAATGTTTTCTGGGAACTCAAAAAATTTTAATTCTGGATTATCAGCCTTTTTAATGTTGCACGCCAAACATTTCACATGATGTTTACCCATATTAAATAGTTAAACTTATATTACATATATAAAAAAATTTATAAATTTGTTATCCTTTTTATGTAAAAATTTACCTAAACTACACGCAATTGAAATTTTATTAAAATTTTTTAAAAATCACCATAAATAAAGTTGTTTTCAAATTAAATATAAAAAAATTCAAAAATTCCGTATCCTTTTTATAAAAATTTACCTACACCACACACAATTGAAATTTTATTAAAATTTTTTAAAAATCACTATATCACTTATGTAAAATATACTGTATATGTAAATTAAATATTAAAATTTTTACGACTGATAAATTATAAAAAGATCACCTTGTACTTTTCTCGTTCAAAAAATAATATATAATGAAATTTCTTTCCACTCGCTACTAAAAACACATTGTAAAAAAATGTAAACAAACCAGGCAGCTGTTAATTCATTTTTATAATTTCCCTATAGTTTATATGCGATGTCGGTATGACCAATACCTACATGAAAAAAATTATTTCCGCTCACCTTTCTGCCTTATCATGATATTCGAAGACGAAACGTTTCGTATCGTCTTGTTGAAAACGCGATCATGATATTCGAAACGCTCCAATTTCAAACGATTTTCATCGTCTACTCAGTCGATAGCATTTTGTTCATCGTTTACATATAAATTTATTTTTTTTTTTGGTTTTAATAGAATTTTTTTTATTTAAAGCATATTACTAATATTTGTGAATATTAATATTAAATTAATTTTTTTAAAAAAATGGAAATTATTATTAAAAATGATATTTCAAAACATCAACAAAATAATAGAAATGATATCGAACCCTTTTTTCTTACAACAAAATTGGAAATTGTATGAATTAAACATTAAAGCTTCGTTTTTATAAGGGATTTATATTGTACCACTATGTACCACTTAATATTCGAAACGATGAAGGTTCATAATAGCAATTTTATATCGTATCGTTTCGTTTCATCGTTTCATCGTTTCATCGTCTTCGAATATCATGATAAGGCGGTACGTTATGAAAAAATCTCATATACAGTCACGTATTTTTTTTTTACTTTTTATTATGATCTATATTTGGTTCATTCTTTCATGCACCACTAATGTATAAGACAATAGAATTGAAGTAGAAATTTGGGTCTTTACTGTTTTTACTAATAGAAAATTTTTGTTAATATGCAATGGTGAGCATATACAATTTTTTTTTTTTTTAAAAAGAGTGGCACAGCTTATTGTATATAGGTAAGCTTTGGTTCAAATAAGCCTAGGTGATTAATCGTTTTTGTTTTGTACAGAACATAAAAAAAATGCTAATATTCTTTCATTTTAATGATGAATTTAATTTAACCTATTCGAATAGGTTATATTTTTATCGTGAATCAAAAATAGTATATCTAATTGTTAAAATGTCACATAAAATTGAGAGTTAAACGTTAAAGGAGAAATAATGTCAGCAGGATATGTGTGTGTATGGTATCTGTCTGTCAAAAACGTTTTAAATGTAATATCGAACATTCTGCATACTCATCTAGTATGTAACTCGTAGAAAAGTCAAAGAAAAAAACAACCCATATTTAAAATATCATTGAATAAATTGACTCATCTCATAAGCTAATACACTAATACCTAATACCTATTACGTGCTACTCCATGTATGTTGAAAAGATATAGAAAGGGTATTATATAAGTACGTAATATAGAAAGAGGATAATAATTAAAATGATTGCAGGTTATCGAAACAAATAGTTAATACAAATTTGTTCTAATGATCAAAATAATGCTTATAATCATACATACATACTACATGAACTATGGTGATGATGATGAAAATAAATAACCGAAAAAATAATGTAAAAAAAAAAGATGAAAAAATATTCGAAAAATATCTAACACATATCATAGATGAGGATCAAATTACTCTAATTGAAATAAAAGAGACAATAAAAAAAAAAACAACTAAGAAAAGAAAAGTTTATTAAAAGCCATAGAAGAAAATTAACCATTTTATTGTGGCAGAGAATAACAAATGAAATACTATTCATGACACCATTTCATTATTAAGGACCTAAATATTAAGATGAACAATTAAGACAAATATAACGCAACGTAAACAAACGCATTCAAAATGATCCCGTTGCAAACACAAATACGAATGATTTGAATGTGATCCCACTCCAAAAAACAAAGGAGTTAGTGTCAATAGAAAAACAAAAAACAAAGGATAATATGTCAGTTGTTGTTTGTTTTGTATTTTTCGTTTTTTCACTTTTAGTTCTTTCTATTCCACATATTCGTGTATGGCATGACGTTGTTTTTCAAATATATTTTTTTTCCTTGTTCATTTTCTCATATTTTCGAATATAACTCAGGATGAAAATGTCGGAAATCTGTTCTATTTGTCATTTAGGGCATTATTTACATAAATTATTTATAAAGATAGAAAAAAAAAATTGAAGAAAACATAAAAAAAATTTATTACTATGAAAATGTTTATTTTTGCGTATAATATCACACTAGATAGTACAGTGGAACTTGTTTAATTCGAACTCGACCGGACCGGAAAAAAAATTCGAATTATCCAAAATTCGAATTATCCAAAAATTCGAATCAAAAAAATGTTTCTTGTTGTACGAACAAATCATCTATCTCCCTTCCCATTTTAACAGGTTTAGGATAGTCTACTGTGTAAGATAGAATATAATTGTGAAGGTATTGTTTTATAAATAAAGGAGATTAAAATACCTGAAGATTATGTGTCAATAGAGTTTGATCTATTTTTGATATGAATACATCTCAATAAAAAAAGAAAGGAAACCGGTGATAAAAAATGTTAAATTTCTACCTGCGAGGGCGCGCATTATTCACAAGAGATAAAGAGATACCCGCCTATTGTTTATTGAGTAATCTTCGGTAATAATTTCTTTTCTCAGGGGTTATATTTTTCATATTGAGTTGTCAGTCATAAAGTTTGAATTATCTAAAAAAAAATCGAATTATTAGAGAAATTTTAACATTTTTTAGTATACATATTTCAAGGGACCGTGACGAATTATCGGTAAATTCGAATTATAGATGTTTGAATTAAACAAGTTCCACTGTATATGACATTCCTAGATAGAGTTTTACTTATACGATAGTACAGTAGAGCCAGCTGACCATGGCGAAAAATCACGCAGATGGGAGATATTTTCAAAATTTCCTTTAATTTCCCCTTCAGTACGAAAAATCGTAAAAAGAAACATAGATTAAGTTTTCCACTCAGTGGGTGTGGTGACTGTCGATTATCAATCGCACATCAAAGCAAATCCTCTTTTTTGCTTAAAAAATTAACAACATCCCAATATATAATGTTCACTGTACGACGACTGCCATAGAAGCAGCGTTACCAATTAAGCTACACGGTAGCTATATTTAGCTACCAAAGGAAAGGTTTCAGCTACGGAAATTTTTGTTTAGCTACCAAGATAAATTTTCAGCTACCAAGTGGTAGCTAGAAATGTATTTGACTAGTATAAATAATTTAAAACAATATAAAAGTTTTTTAAAACAATTTTAAATTTCAAATAACGAAATTTTCGAGAAATTTTGAAAAACGTAGTAGAAAGTTTTTAGCAATATAGTAAATTTATTCAGATATGAAACTCTTGTTCTGAAGCTAAGTATGTAGTAATTCAATATTGTGTGTTGAAAAAAAAAAGAAAAAAAATGATTTTGAGTTTGAGCTGGAAGGAAATTAAGATAACCTAAATGAGTTAATTTCCCTTCCTCATCCTAATGCTGACATAGAAAGAATATTTAGTACAATGGATATTGCGAAGAACAAAATAAGAAATAAAATGAAACTTAAAACATTGGACTCGATTTTATCAATTAAATTTGGTTTGCAAAGGCATAATAATAAATGTAGGAAATATGAAATCTTATGAAGCCACCGAATGTGTCGATATAAATGAATTGTCAATAATTAAAAAAATTAGAAAAAACTGAAATAATATTTTTAAAGTTTTCAATTGATATCCAGTTAATTTACTTTATTCATTTGTTTTTTTTTTTTTTTTTTTTTTATGAAATGTTAAAATGTTTTTTGTTCCAATTATTTTTTTAATAAAATCTTGAAATGTTATTTACTTTTTTTGTAACCATACAAAATAATTAATAAATATGTGAAATTTATAAAGTTTATTTACTTTGACTTCCATATTATCATACTTTCAAACTCTAAAACTTTAGCTACGATTTAGCTACCAAATTTTTCTAATTTTAGCTACAAACTATCCAGTTTAGCTACCAATTTAGCTACGGGCCCTGTTTGATAATTGCCAAGTCTGCATACAACTGAAGAAACATTTGAATAAAAGGAAAATAGGAGAAAGAAAAAAATCAAAGGAAACAAGAATTAAATTATCCACTCAGTGAACACAGCGACGGCCGATTACCGACCGCACACACAATTCATATCCTCTTTTTTAACTTAAAAAATAGGAGCACCTTTCTAATGATGGTGATTGTATAACGAATGCCATGCTGCTAAAGAAAAATTTGGAATTTAGATAAAGCAGAATGAACAAAGTACAGAATAACAATAACAATATGTGCGATCATAGTGATAGTAACTACAATTTTAAAATTTACAAATATTTCCTTGTCGAATTAAATATTGCAAAATAAAATATACTTTGTATGAAATTGTGTAGATAAAAAATTCCCACTTGAATTGAGAATTTCCCATTTAAGCAGGATTTTTGAAAAATTGTATGTTTCCATCACTGTTAAATTTCAGTGGAAAGGTTAAAAAGCTTCTACTGCGCATGTTTCTCCTTCGCCACCTTTCAGTGGCTTTACAGTACTCCTCGTTGTCATAGATTAATAAAAATGAAAATGAAAATTAGAACAAAACAAAATTAGTGGCAGTCAGATTTAACATATAAAAAAAAACATCATACATATACGAGTGTTTAATGTATACTACGTATACACATATAATTCATGTGTAAAGAAAATTATGAACAAAAAATCAAAAAAATTAAGTAACGACAAATGACTCATTAACAGGACAAACATAACAGGCCATCATCATCATGATCATCATCATCATCGCCACCATTATACAATGAGATTTAAAACATTACAATGTCACATATGTAATGCATATGTATGTATATGTCTTAAACGTGTCAATTTGTATATGTATGTATATGATGTGTACAATGTTTGTTCGTAGTAAAGATAAACAGAATAAAAGTATTTGCATTAGCAACAGGATAACGTGTAAAATGGTAAAAAGAAAAAGCAAATGAAAATGAAAGCCTCACATTGACATCACTTCTGTTGAATTTAAAAAAAAAATAATTTAAAAGACGAAGTAATGTACTTTTTACAATTTTTTCTGTTTTGTTATTACTATTGTTCATATTGTGCTGATGTTGTTGCATTTTTTTGTGTGTAGATTTTACGAGAATAACCTAAATGAAAAAGAGACTATAAAATTATAATGTCAAATATGTGAAAAGAACTTCGCATATAAATATAATGCCACAGATTTAGATTCATAAATAACTTTTAATATGTATAAGCAAGTTAGCTGCTATAACTAACTAAGAATTGAATGTAATCTGTAAAAGGATATTACATACCGATACTGAACAATATGTACTAGTATGTACATTATATGTACATATGTGTATGATATGTGCGAACATAGTAAAATTAAAAAAAAAAAGGGATATAAACGTACGATATAGAAAAAAAAAATAAGAAAATAATAATGATACAAAAAACTTGACAATCAAAATTTATAATTGTGAAATAAATAACGACGAAGCTATTTACTAGGCTTATGAAATAAAAACTTAAAATACAAAAAAAAGGATTAAAACGACAAAAAAAAAATGAAAAATGGAAAACAAAAAATTTGAATGTTAACAAAGAAAGAAGAACAACGAATAAGTGAACGAAATAAAGGATAAAATTCAAGCATTCAAGATTATTTATGATGAATGAATTTTAATGCTTCGATGCGGATATCCGGCCACTTCATAAATAGGATACGAAGAATATAATATGTATTTTTATTCTCTCTATACTTATAATGTACGTACTTATAATTTACATATATCAACATAAATGAAATCCACCATATGTGAATATATGTACATACGTAATACACATTAATAACGAATGCATATATTGTATAAGGATAATTAGATTTTTGGTAACCAGGCCGTATAATCAAAAATTTGTAATTAGAGCATGTCCTTATCATTCTGATGTTCCCTTTGTACTCGATCTTACATAAGTGTATTTGAACAATTTATTTTATTATTATTGTTGATTTTTTTGTTTGTTTGATTTTTGTTGAATTTTGCTTAGCGCAAAATTGTACTGTTACACCATACTTTGGTATTTGTACTTGCATACATACATTATTTCTATTTGTACATTAGGGGTATATATATATATATTTATATTATCAAAGGATATTCGGAAATTTATTCTGCTTTTATACATCACATATTATACTCTTATTAATTTTTTTTTACACAAGAAAAAATTTAACATTTTCTTCCTTTATACGATTTATTAGAAAATGTCCTAATTTGTTATTTCTTTCTTATTTTTTTACAAAAATGTTATCTGATATTCCATATACATCATCACTATCTAGAAAAAATTATGGTAGATGGATATTATAATGCATAATACAATACTTAATTGGAATGACTTGAAGGGCATTCTGTTTGTTTGTTATATAAATTGTGATATCTAAAAAAAGGAATCAAATTTAATTTGATATGATCATACATATACAGTATGTCCTTTAATCAAAGCCAAAATATACTAAATGGGTATGTGAGCAACAAAAGAAAAGTAAAATAATCTTGAACATTGAAATTAACAACAAAAAAGAAAATGAAATGAATATTCTTCATCATTTGTCTTCAGTCAGTCAACATTGAAAATCACACATATACGTCACATATACATATATCTACAAACTTATTTAGAAAAATTCAGACTATTATAATACCAAGTGCATTTAAATTATGTACATAAGTTTGTATTCATATGCATGCATTCGCTTAGAAGTACACATTACACAAATCCTATGTTTGGACAATGGATGGACGAATGATTTTTTGTTTACAAATTGTCCTAAATTTTTTTCTTATTAGAATTTATTTTGTATTTATTTTTCATTTGTCTCATACATCAATCTTTATTACAAATGCAGTAGTTTACCAAAAAAAAAACTAAAAAGGAAACACTAAAACGACAACTAAACATACGAAATTCTAATGAGCAAAACGAACGAGTGAATGAATGAACGGATGAAAATATTATTTATTTTAATTTATCCTGATTTTTGTTTGTTTATATTTTTTTATGGTTTTTCTTTTCTGTTTTAATTTTGCTTGTTTGCAATGACATCGATGAACGTAATGTATACGAATGTGTATATGTACGCTTATTTATTGTTAAATTGTGTTTATTGTTGTTGTTTTTGTTGCTGATGATTATGTTATCTTTATCCTTTTAATAATTTCTTATATAATTTCCTTTCTCATTATCATGATCATTACCAAGTTTTAATGATGATGATGATAATGATAATAATATACAGAGTAAAACTAAAACAACAAAGAGAAATAAATAAAATGTATCCTTCAGCATGAATATACTATATATACTTACATTTATACAGTACAGTACAATATATGTACGAGTACACTGTACGTATGCATGTATATGAATGCATGCTGTGTGTATATATGAATAAACTTGAATAGGCAAAAAAAAAAATACAAAACAAAATAAACATTTTTGTTTACAATTTTTATCGTAAAGGATTTAGGCTTTTCTATTTCAATATTTTTTTTACATTTTTTGCTAGGATTTAGTATTCTTTATTTTTTTTTTTTATTTTTCATTTGCACTTTTTTTCTTTTTTTTTCTTTTTTGGTGCAACGCAGCAATGTTGGAATGTATCTTTATACAGTTGTTGTTTCTACTACCACAATGCTCTGATGCTTTACACAATTGTGGTTCTGGTATAGACATTGTCAAAAGGAAAAACAAAAGAAGAATCAAAACAAAAAAGAAATTGTTTTTATTTTTCAAGTTGTTAGATATAAACTTTCAAGGTTATCCTGTTAAAGGAAAATTTACTGTAATCCTTTCGGTATATGATATTAAACATAATATCTACATAAATATGTAGTAGAATTTAGAAGGGATTGGAATCCTTTTTTATTTTTGTTGTTGTTGTTGTTGTCAGATTGATGTTGTTTTCTTGAAATTTCGTACAAGGCAAATAAAAATTATTGTAGGAGAATTATAGAAGAAACCATATAATGTCCTCAACCTAAAATCAAATAAAAAACAAAAACTAAAAAATAAAAAAATAAATAAATAAATAAACATTACAGGATGTGGCTGGACAGTGAATATATTTGCTTTGATTTCTATCTTTTGTTATTTCTATTCTCATTTTCTATTTCAACCTTATTTTGCTGTTGTTGTTGTAAAATGCACATGCATTTCTTTTTTTTTTTGTTTTACATTCAGGAGAATGACAGAAGAATGAATACACTTTGTTCGATGTGTCTATATTTTGTTTTGTTTTTTGGTTTAAAATATTGTCCTTAAAATTGTTAATCATCATTATCATCGTCATTATTTTCATTATAAATCATCATTATCGTTGTATTGCCTTATAAACTTTCGAAAAAAATCATTTTTTTTTCTTGACGTTAAAAAAAGCAAAAAAAAATTTCATTCAATCAGTAAATATTCTGAAATGTCTTCAGCCTTCGCATATAATATGCATATATAGTATGCATGGGGATATTCAAAAACAAAATAAATAAATAAAAGAAAAATGGAAAACAAATGACAGGAAATTAAATCGTTAAAAGTTAAAGAAACAACAAGAGTATACCATTCTGATGAACATTGAAAAATGACTAGAACAATTGGGATGTTTTGTTAAGTTTTTTTTCTGTTTATTTTTTATAATTTTCTTACTTTACCAATGTCAGATTTTTGCCTTATACATTTACAGATTTAGGTTTTTTTATCGTTTTTATTTTAATTTGCATTTGTTTTTATTTTTATATTTGCAATAATTTTCGTTATTTTTTTTTCTAGTTATGGAGTTTTTTTTTTTTTTTGTGTTTAGAGAAAATACGAAAATACACTGAGTAGAGGAGAATATCATTGCACAAAATCATCAAACTGTTATTAGATATTATCCTGTCCTTTTTACATACGAGTAATGTATATGTGCAGTGACTTATATGACAGTATACTTAGTACATATAAGTATATATATGTTTGATGGTATAAAGATCCTTTAAACTTTTTTTTGTTAAGTTTGTTAAAAAAGAACAGTTGTCAAAAAATTTGAGTAAAGAGAGATCACACACATTTATATACATAAAATGTAAGAAGAGAGGATATGCTTTGTGAATAATTTTTATTTGAAATGTTTTTTCACGTGTGATTTTGTCATTTTGTGATATCGAACCTACATATGTACATGATGTATAGCTACAGAGTTAGATGCATCACATAAAAGCGGAAAATAACGTAACGAAGATAAAAACCTAACTGAAAACATTAAATACGGTTATAAGTAAATGGCTAGTTACCGAAATTGATTCACATTAAACAAACAACGTGATAAAAAATTATTTTAACTGGATAAATAATTGAAGAAAAAAACATTTTTATTTATTTTTTTTTTTTTTTCAAATAGAAGACAAAAAACAATAAATAAAATAAAATAATGAGAAAAAACAATTGTTTAGAGAATGTTACAGAATATTTTGCTGAAGTTGTCCATTTGATAGAACATTTCTATTTTTATTTTTTTAATTAACTTTTCTTATTTTTTGACGGTGTGTATGCGAGTACGAGAGATTAATAATTCTACCAGTAAAGTGTAAAATTTGTTTAATATATTATTTTTTTTTGCTGTGTAATAAGAGTTAAATTTATAAAAAAGTTTGTTTTTTTTTTCAAATTTTTGGTGAAATAGAGTGAAAATATAAAATGAACTACATGTGTACTGTAATTAATTTTTTTCTCGAAGAGTAATTTTCTCACATGTAACTCCTATCCTCATAACAGTAGTAGAGTAGACCTCAGCTAGTGTTTGTACATAGTAACATATATTTATGAATTTTTTAATATGCTTAAATATTTAAAAAGGCTTACGGAACTGTGACGATGATGATGATGATGATGGTGTTTGAACAGTAGTTTTTATTCGTGTATTTTTGAAATAAAATATTTCAAAATTTTCAATAATTTTTTTTTTGCAAAAAAGCAACAACAAAATAAACAATATTCACAATAACATCATAAAAAAAACAACCATACCTCTAAAACTTCATGATATTATATCCTGGAGAAAATACAGAAAAATAATTTTTTGTTACAAGTTTAGTTCAGTCGAAGAAAAGTTTAACGTGCACTAATGGTAAAAGTTGAAGTTCATTGATTCACGTTCACATAATTTTCTGGAGGTGTTTCTTAATTTAAATATATACTAAATGAATTGAGTAAGACAAGACTCCATTTTGTGTTCCTGGTATCTAGTATACACCACCATTACACAAAACTGCAGTGGTTAAATTTTTTGCAATACAAACTGCACAAATATATAAAACAACGTAAAACCGTAAAACTGTATGAGAGTTTTAGTGTGGTTTTTTTTTTTATTTGGGAAGCAGAGTGTGTAGATGAGTCAAATTTTTTTGTGTGGTTACATATATGTATAAATATATATCTTTCCAGAATGTAAAGATGAAAATTTTAAAAATTTAAAAGATTTTTTTTTATGGCTTCTTAGAAATTTATGGTAATTGTTTTTCCTCCCTCTGTGAATATCTTCGCTAAATCATGATTCTGCTTATGTGTTTCGTATTAATTTCTGGATCATATTGTTAATGTGATTTACTATAATGTACGTTGTATGTTCATTTTCATGTGTGCGAGAATCTGGTCTGCATATGAACAAGTATTATATGCATTGCGATTTGTACACCACTGTGTATAAAATTAAAATTTAAAATGATAAAAATTGAAAAAAAGCACAAAACACAAAGCACTTGTACAGGACCAAACTAATAAAGCAAAGTAAGCAAAACAGGCGGCTTCTTTTTTTAGATTATATTATTTTTTTGTTATTGCTTTGTATATGCTTTGTGCACTTTCATATTTCTTTGTCAACTTTTAATACAATTTTTACGTTTATTCATCATACATATGTTGAATACACAATGCATATTAATGTGTAATTTCGCTTTTTTTAATTTTCGTACTACTTGCTCTAAATCACAAACAATTTTCCAAAAAATTTTAGAATGTTTCTTAATTTTTGTAAAGTAGCAGGTGCTAATGGTTATTAGCAAGCAAATTCGTTGAAAACTTTTTGAAAGTTTATACAGATTTTTGAAATAAATGATGTTGGAAATCCATACTTAGATATAAATTCGGATAAACCGAATGATCTTTGGCAATATCTGGAAAACCGTTAGTCGTAACGGGTTGAAATAATTTTTTCCAGAAAGATTGTCGCGAAATCTATGAAAATGGCCTATCGGATTAATCAAAATCGACAAACAAATTTTTTGGCCCAAAAAAATAGAAAGGCTGAGAATTTTTTTATCGAATTTGACCACTTCAATGAAACTACTATTATGTACTTTTGGACGCTCTTTCCAATGTAGCTACTAACTTTTCGCTACGGCCTCTTGTTCCTGAGATACATAGTATCTAAATTTGTTTTGTACATTATTTTATTTTATTTATATTTTTCGCCATTATAAGTACGAGGTACGAACGAATAATATGTTATATAGTATGTCTATGTATGTAGGTATGTTTTTTGAATATTATATGGATCTATATATACAACACTTAAAATGCAATCGTGCAATACTCTGGTTAGCTATACATTTTATATATGTAGTAGGTACATATTTGTTACATTTTCCCTGTAACTCCTGATATTTTATTTTATTGTGAAAAAAACAAAATTAAACAAAAACATTAAACAATCAAAAAGATATACATATCTATGCGTAGTTTTGTATTGTGTACATAAATATGTATGTATATGTAAGAGTATACGTCGTTAAAGCAGTTAAGGCACAAATAAAAAATAAAGCATTTCACACAACAATACATGTTTTATGCACACAATTTCGTATAAACATACATATCTCCATATGTACATAATATGTATGTTATATAGTTAACCAGGAAATGGGTACCTATAACGACCTATCTGCTGTACCTATTAGACGTATGTATGTACATGTATATGCGAGTACATAATGTATGTGCATATTTTAACCTATATTATATTTATATGTAAATATATTCGGTTCTATATACCTACATTATAAATTTTGTAGTGTTTTATGTATTTAATATATAGTGCAGTTGCAGATTTTATATATGCAGTCATATATACATTTGTATGCATGAAGTGTATACATATATTCGGTATATATACAAGGAATCTGGAATAGTTCCATTCGTCTGCAGTCATCGACTCAACAAAAGAAATGAAAAAGAAAGGATAAAAGATGGTGGGAATGTGATTTTTATTTCTATTTTTTATATTTTATTTTTTCTGTTTTATTTTCTTTGTTTGTTTGTTTGACTATATGTATGTATTTTTTAAATAAATTTTGTATTTTGAAGAATTTTTTTTTTTTTTTGATTCCCTTTTGTTTGTACATTTATATATGCTTTGCTCGTATGGATATAAAAACATAAAACGTAAATAAATAAATAAATAAATAGGTATCTACATGTATATGCAAAAAAAGTAAAACAGAAACTGGGAGAAATATAGGATAAAATAGTATCCTGTGCACATAATACACTTTTTCTGATTCATATTACTTGTATATGTATATTAATATATCATTATTATAGTATCTATATGGAATGTAATAGAGGAGTACAAGAGTGTAGTATAGAACGTACATATGTTTGAATACATCAAATGATGGGAATTCATCATACAGAACATCAGGCCAAGTCAAGCATTTTTCATATATGTAGTTTCAAGTTTCAACTTTCTAAGAAATGCTTGTTTATAGCAGCGAAATTAAAAAAATGAATCACTTGAATGCATTATTTTGCAATAATTCTTGTTTATTCATTTTTTTTCTTTTAGTTTTATTTTATTTTTAATTTTCTGCAGTTATTTTAGTTGATCGATGAAGGACATAACATTAATTAATCACAATTTTATACAAACACACAAACATACATAATAGGAATACAGTAAATTTCATAATTATAATACCACCTTGTATTTTCTAGTTTATCCTTTAGTGGTTATTTTCCTTCAATTTATTTCATTGAAAAATAGTGATGTAGGAGAAAATTTAATTTCTAAATAAAATTTCATGTTTTTTTCTCACAAAATAAAAATGAAAATTTATTTGTCTACTCGAGGCTCGTGTTAGATTTGTATGAGAAAAAGTAAATTGTTCGAAGTGTATGTTTCATTAACTGACCCATATGCCCATATCTTATCATTTGATTACATTTCATTCCTGAAGCTTTTTGCCTCATATACATGTAATAAAATTTTTCTTACATAATCTCTAAGCATTCTTATATATCTGCATATTGATCTCTACACTCGTTTTTGTTTCTCTCTACACATCAGTTTTAAGGAAATTTGTTTTGAGAAACTTCACTGAATTAACAAGAGAAGAATTCATGTTTTCAAGAACGATTAAAATAATATAAAAATATTTTCTTCCATTTATTTCATTTTTCATGCTTTCGAAATTACGATTTATTTTACAATCATTGTGTATTATCCTTTTCGTAAATAAGCAACAAGTAATAAAAATATTCAAAATCAAAAGCACATAATATAGTAAAGAAAACTTCAAAATTTTTTTAATATTGCTTCCTGTTCTCTCTGCAGTTCGTTGATAAATTTTATATGAATATTTTTCCTTGCTTCTATACAATAATGTATGTGTAGAGGAATTGATAATATAAAGATATTCCTTCAAGGATAAAATAGTGTCTCTGTCACATGAACATAACTATACTCCTTTTTAAAGATTTTTATGAATGAAATACATCGGGAAATTTATGCAATAAATAAAATATTAAAAAGGATGAAAAAAATGAAAAAAGTAACACAAAAAAGTTTTTTTTTTCGTTTTTTTTTCTATTCCTTATTCTCGTCATCATTGTATGCAGTCAATTGAAAATCATTCGATTTGTATGCAATTTTTCAAGAAAATTTATGTCAAAGGAATTTTCCTGTTTTCCTTCGGTGATATTTCCTCCTTTTTTGTGCTGCACTGCATCTGCACTACGATTATATGGAGTAAAAAGTTGGGTATAGATACATACAATTTTAAGTCAAAAATTTGAAAATCGTTTAAATTAATAATAAATGTACGAAATAGAGAATTTTTTTTTAAAATATTCACAAAAGAAAATTTTTGGAATATGGTACAGAATATATCTAAGGACTGAAAAAATAAGGAAATTGTAATAGCAGAAATGAATAAAGAAAATTTACCGGAATTCGCGTAGATCAGCTAATAAAATGGAAATGAAGTTCTGTTTTTTCCGTTTACTTAAATCTACACATGAATAAATTTGAATTGAGAAACTTTGTTAGAAAGAATTTAAAAAATCGAACAACCCATAAATCGAGCTGTATGTAAACTATTGCCAATATTGCTCTTTAAAAATTGACGGATGATATGAATCACATAATCGATTATAGAAAAATGTTTTGAAATTTTTTTGAAATTCTTAACTGAATAGCAGAATTATTAATAAGTAGATCGATTTGCATTTCAAGTGATAACACTGAAACAAACAATCTAAAAGAATAACAAAATATAACAAAAAAATATCAAATTAAAGACCATAGTCCTATTTAAATATAATTGTGGAATGACTGTTTTTTTACTACTATCGTTTTGTTTTCATTTTATTGAAAATTGCACATACTTTAAGTTTGAGCTATGCACTTTATCTCTGAATCCTGATACGCAATACATAACATATTAAGCATAAATAAAATTTTATTTTCTCTTTTTGGCCTATACAATTTTGTTCCATATTATGACATCATATCATCTTAGATATTTGGAAAAATAAATCATAAATCTTGAAATCGTTGATGTATCGGTATCCGATCAAAATCTCCAAAAGCGATGTGATAACTTTCATTTTTTATTTTTTATTTCACAATTTTTTTTTTCTAAAAACACAGTCAAGAGGAATAAAATTAGATAGATTCTTTTGAAAATGAAAACCATATTTTTTTTTGGTAAAAAGTAAAATGAAAATGTCTGCGATCCACAATTCTGAGACAAATATTGATTGTTTTTAAAATGCCTAGTAAAGTTTTATCTGTCATCTAAATTATTAAACTGAGAAATTACAAAAATTATAATGAAAATTTAATTCATTTAGGATAATATTTCATCATGAAATTAAATATATAATTAAATATAATTAAAGACAATACAAATTAAATATAACTGTGAAAATTTTTCAAATGCTATATCTGTTAATTGCAACATAACAATAATTAAATGAATGATTATTCGTTTGGGTGTTATTTCGAAACACAATAAAACAAAATATAAAAGAGTATAGAACCAGAACTGGATACCTGTGGGTACAACATCTCGTACAATATCTCTATTTACATATAATATTTTGCAATTTTGTAAAAAACCAAAATCTGAAATTTTTCATTAAGGTAAACGTAGAAAAAATTAAAATAAAAATGAATTTTATTGAAAAGGAACTCACAAAACGAGCATAAATTACACTTTTAGTATAGTTTTATGAATAAGAATTCAAAACAAAAAAAAAATGCTTAGACTAACATCTTTTTTTAGGTTTTCTTTTAAATTTAAATTAAAATAAGAGTACAAAAAAGGACAAAAGGAAAATTTAAATGTGTTGTTTTGTTGCTTGTTGAGATTTCATTTCCTTAATGCGCAACATAAGCTATTTTCTACACAGATAGTTTTATTCTTTTATTATTTAATTTTCAACAATCCCTATAATGTGCCACAGACTGCCATTGATAATTTTATTAATTTTAAAATTTAAATACTATTTTATACTCACTAAATATAAATGTGTGTACTACGAAATTATTTTTATTGTTCAGAACTTTTGTATGTGTTGTTTTTTTTTAAGTGAAGCTTCTTTAGCGACGTATCTATTTAAAATTTTTGTTATGAATTTTCGTTACGAATACTTGTAACGAAAAAGTGGAAGTGAAGTAACTCAATAGAGTAACTAAGGATATACCTAAAAGAGAAGTATATGAACGAAAAGCAAATTGCAGCGCATGAGTAATAGTGTGAACTGTATTTAGGCTGACATATGTACATATTTATTTATGTATACATAAAATCGTTTTTAATGTTGTCAAATGAATTTTGATTGTGTAACTTTAGATTTA
Source organism: Villa cingulata (assembly GCA_951394055.1). Lineage (NCBI taxonomy): Eukaryota > Metazoa > Arthropoda > Insecta > Diptera > Bombyliidae > Villa > Villa cingulata. Next base: position 1,866,552 of record OX596025.1, read on the forward strand.
ATATATAATTATTTATTAATTTTGTTAATACTGTGAATAATATATTGTGAAGTATATAACATTGTTTACTATGTGTTCTTATATATTGCTTAGTAATTCATACTCATTTGAATTTTTGAAAGTTAGGAATTATAACATCATACAATGGACAAACATATACTAGAGACAGACCTAAAATTAATCTAGATAAAATTATCTGGATTATCTCTAATCCGGATTTATAAAGCTGAACGTGACATATGGCAAATATAGATTTTTCAGTCAGATCTGACTTGGTTTAACACTGATTAAAAGCATATATGAATTTAGATAAAAAAGTTCTGTCTATTCAGACACTAAAATAACATCAAATAAAAAATAAAAAACTGTTTAAAAAAAATTGTTCGATAAAAACCTAACTTATCTATCTTAGTGCTACCACATATCTGATTTTTCAAACAAACTTACCTTGCAGATCTAGTTTACCGAACACACTTAGATAATATTCATATCTGACTTTTCGAACAGTCTTACTACTAAGATCTTATTTACCGAACACGCTGGAATTTAATATCTAACTCAGATCTGATTACCAAAAAGAGCCATATTTGATTTCATATGAACATTTTTAAATAAAGTTTCTTTCACAATTAAGTATTATTGAAGTTAGATAATCATCATCATTATCATCATTAGTGTTACAGCCAACGATATCCAATTTTGTACCTGGAGCGTTTTCAATTCATCTTCAATAGAATTCAAATATCTTTTTCTTGAGCGGACTGGATTCCGTCTTCTTCATTGATTTTGTTTGAAGATAAATTTAACTTGGTAATATATTGTCTAATATATTATATTTTATTTATATATTATTACATTTAATATTATAATTCTTAACTTTCAAATATTCAAATGAGTATGAATTACTAACTACTTAATATAAAGAACACACAGTAAAAAATGTTATACACTTCAGAATATACTTCCTATTAATTTTCAATTTAATAACATCTTCATTATTATCAATCAAAAAATCGATGAAATAATTAGATTTATTATAATAGATCAATCTTACCATATTCAGCTGAAGTTGAGAAGATAATCAATAAAAATGTATAAAAAATTACAATAATCATTGTTGGAGATTTTAATACAAATTTTTCTTTAGCATCACCAGCTCCATTAATTGACTTTTTCAAAGAAAAATTTAATTCAATTATGTCTAATAAATCCTGCAGTAGCGACAACAAATCATGGAACAACATCTGCATCTAAAGAAATTTCACTTCAAGCGTGAGCTTATGTGGATGAGGCTCAAATATATTTTTTTTTTCGTCATTATAACAATCTCACGTTATCGCATGCATTATCAAATACATATACTTAGTATATATATATACGTATGTACACTGAAAAACAAAAGTAAAAATAAATATACATATAAGACTGAAACTAACATAGGCCGTGGTCAAAAACGTCAAATTGCATGCTTTGCAGAAGCCTGCTGTCCAAAAACAATTTATTTTTGTTCTGTTTTTGTATGCTGCTACTGCTCACTAATGCTCATTCGAGCTTATGAGGAGGAGGCTCAAATATATATACATATATATATATTTTTTTTGATTTTCAGGATGAATAGTATAATGTGAGATATAGGTGAGTGTACTCTTTAGAAACGACAACGATATACTCATACATATGTATATTATGTATAAGCAGATGCCGTCATCATTGAGGAATTGATGATGATCCTTTGTAAAGATTAACAGAATCCATATTATTTATGAACACAGAAAATACTTTACATACGTACATATATGCATATTACATAATATTTTATATAGTGTACATTTGTTTTTGAAAAAGTTGTGTACGTATATTTCACAAGGAGTAACAGAAACGTGCTTACACAAATATGCTCATAATATGTATCTATGTGTGCATTATTATGATGCACAAATATTTCAATTTAAATTATTCGTGTTGAATAAAGGATATAAAGAGCAATAATTCAATACATTATTGTATACGATACTGCTGCTCTCTGCTGTCGAAATTTGTTCTCGATATAATATATACGTACATATAACTCAATGCACTTCAGTCACGATTTTTTATAATTTCTCACCCTATATTCGTATATATCTAATTTTCTTTCTTTCTTCTAATTTTTATTTTATTTGTTGAAAGCTACACTATACGGATAAGAGTTCGAAAAGAAAATCAAAAAACTGAAAATAAAACAGAAAAAAATGACAATTTAATACTCAATACATCCATAAATTAATTGAAACAAGAATTAAGTACAATAGTATGCATAAGAAGATTGTGAAAGAGAGGAAGGGAGAAGAGAAGTGATAATTTACACATTAATGCAAAGATTTAAAAATTGCAAAAGAAAATATTCTGACAAAAAAGAACACCAGAAAAATATTGAAAATGTTTAAAGAAAAATTTTTACGTTTTCGAGTGGTTGTGTGTATATGTGTGTAGTATTCAAGAGTTTTTGTGTATGTGTCATACTATATTAAAGTGAGATTGCAATATATTACACTTACATAAATTTGAATTGATTTTGTACACATACTCACTAAGAGCACCTACAAATTTTATTGGTAAATTTGCTATTTTTATTTTTTGTTTGTTTGTTTGTTCATTTCATTCATTTCTTCATCCTATCTTCTCGAATCTAGTATATGACCATGAATATAAAGAACGTGGTTACGTGTATATATTGTGCATACAACATCGATCGTAATTTGCTTTTCATTTGACAGCTTAGGATTCCTTTTCTTTTGTGTAGCATTTTTTTCTTTATTCATCAAAAGCATAATATGTTCTACTTTATAAAATTTACATCAACATATATGTATAAAAATTCAATTAATCATAATCATCATTATCTTCATTATCGTCATATTCTTCTTCGTTCTCGCGTTCTTGTTTCTTTGTTAATACAGAAAAATCACAAAAATTTCATATTTTCCAATATTTTTTAAATTTTCTTTAAGGAATAAGTTAAAAATATTTGCGAAAATAAAAATGTTAAAGTCCAGAATTATTATTAAGAATATCATGTGTGTATACATGAAGGTATATATAGGTACTGCATGTATGATCGATTTTTGTATTTTCAATAAATTTAGATTAAGATTATTTTGTAAGCCCATAACAACATACTTATACAGCTGCGTATGTATATGTTGTACACACAGTTAACCTCACAAATATTCAGACGACCTGTTATTTTTTGGAATTTATGCATATCCAAAGGAAAGTCAATAAATTGTAAGAATGTCGCAAATTCCAAATTTTAAATCTATACTATTTTCAGAAATCGAAGTCAGTACAGGCAAGATAGGCATGCTGTTCTATATTCTTTCACATTGCGTTTGTATAAATCTGTCTCGTGTGTGGGGTGATCAGATCTCAATTTAAATCCGAGGGAAATATTTTAAATTGTATATTATGAAGGGCTGCAGTTTGCAAAAAACTTTTTTTTTAGATTTTACAAAAAAACAGGTAATTTTGTAACATTTAGGGAAATTTTATGAAATATGTTCATTTCTTTACAAAATAACATATAATAACAAGCTGATTTGAATAATATGATAGCAATTTGCATTGTAAATAATTTTCTTTCTTATTCTAAGAAAAGACAAAACAAAAAATAAAATTCAGAATGTAACGGTAACGTAACGAAATCATTAACAAGTACATAAAGGGAACAAAATAGAAGAAAATGGACAAATAAACAAATATGAAAATGAAAGTATGTACGTATGTATACAAAATTTAATATCAAATTGATACTGAACACATAATTTTATAAATAAAATTAAAAATACTGAATATGGTTTAATCATAAATTCATATTTTTTTTATAAATTTAATCAATACTCCCAGTAGCTACGGCAACCCTGAATTATCATAATTTTCTTTTATGCCCATCTTCCCGCTGACACGATTCAATGTCAATCAACATTTTATACTTTGAGTGGACATCGGCTGCGCAACGACTTCATATTTTATAGTTCGGTTTTTTATTTTTCATATAACCAAAATGGTGTTAACTGATTAAATCAGTTGCCTTCACGCTGTGTGATAGGCAACATCAAAGGGGATGGTGTATTTCTTTTTCCCAAAAAAAACAGGGTGATTCATTATTAGAAATGAAAAAATCAGCAAACAAAAATTAAAATTTGTCTCAAAAACCGAACATTTTTATGATATTTTCAAATAATGCTACTTTTTTATCAAATATAAATTTACAGGAATGTGAAATTTGTACAGAATCTCCCTTTTAAGAATTATTTGTGAACAAAATTATAAATTTATTTATGCACAATTTGGAACATCCTGTTAACATATTTTAAAAAGTACCTTCTTCAGGGTTTACAGAGATATATTATTCAGAATTTCCTACAAAATATTATATGTAAAGTTATCAGAACCTCATCAATAATACAATACTGACTTCGATTTCTGAAAATAGTATAGATGATAACGACGTGAATGATATTATTTTCTACTTAAAATGCTAATTTAGCTTTTCCTATCTATCAATTGTTCTGTATACAAGTATAGTAATTGATTACCCCAAAACACAATTATTTTCACAATATATCCTTTATTCTTAATATTATCAAAATTAACCAATTAATTGTACACTTTTTTCTATATCAAAACTAAAAAAACTTTTACATCATTATTCTTATAATTTTCTTACACACTACAGACTGCACCACTTCCTCATGATTTTAATTATAAATTACCTCCTTCTGTCAAAGATCAACTTACACCGGTCTCTATATATATATCGTACGACATAGTAATCTAACTCTATTATGCTTAGCCGACATCTATATTTAAATAGTTGAGATATAATTGAATCATAAGTATGTTATATTTCAACTCTTACAACTCGGCCATCCTGACCTTGGTAATCGCCTCGATTACCTCGGAACATAAAATACAACTTTACAAATCAAAATTAATTAATCACGATAAATTTTCACAATGCACAAATTCATCTACTTATGAATAAATGTATAAAGTCATAAAGTGATACATAAAATAATTGCTAAACATAGCCGTACGTTATATTACATAAATGCATGAGTTGTGATACATAAATTTCGACATAAATAACATATTCGTAATTTTCTAGAATAATTTTTCTTTTGGATTTACAATTATGTAAAAAAATATTAAATATATACAGTACAATTTTAAAATAATGTAATAATTTCCTACCATCAATTCAATAATAATCTTTTATAATATCTGTTTGTCTCTTTTTTGTTTATTAAATTACATGACATAGTTTACGCTAGTGATGAAATCTCCGGATTTATTACAAACGGTCTCATGTTAGCCACCGAACAGATACCTTTGTACGGTATACGGGAAATTTGCATACCTTCTAAATCTTTTATTAAATATCTATCATTCTCGAGAACCTTTGAAATTTCATAGGGTCCTCTATACTTAGCAAAAAGCTTTTTATTAACTCCCGGAATAGTCACATTATTTTTAAGTAGAACATAATCTCCTCGATTATATTTATGTGGTTCTTTATGTCTTTTATCATAACAGATTTTGTTGTAATCTTGAGATCTTCGAATATTTTCGTCAGCTTTGGCCCTTTTTTGTAGTAAAGTAACTTGTTCATCCTTTTCTATGTTCGATTGAATGTATTCTGCGATTCTATCTACAACCTCTCCTTTTTGATTGACGCCGAATAATAAACTACTTGGCGAAAACCCAGTAGAACGATTAATTGTGTTATTCAGAGCAAATTCAATCCTACCTAAATGTTTGTCCCAATTTATACTTGTGTTGGCTTCGCATTCTTTTGCTAGCATTGTCGTAAGGACCCGATTGACTCGCTCTACCTGACCATTAGCTTGTGGGGTCGCTGTTGCAATTTTAATATGTTTTATGTTATTGTCGTCTAAAAATTGAATAAATTCATTCGAGGTGAAACATGAACCTCTGTCCGAAATAATTCTGACGGGCCTACTGTAGCACTCAAAATATGACTTCAGACATATTATAGCTTCTTTGGTATCAGTGCTTCTAACAGCATAGAGTTTGACAAATTTAGAAAAACCGTCTATTATCAAAAAAATATGTCGCTTTTTATTAATAGAATTAGCCAACGGTCCAAAATGGTCTATGTGAATAGTATCGAAAGGTAGTTGTCCCTTTGGTATGCTGTGCAAAGTACCCTCAACCCTACCTGAAATTGGGGAATAATATGCGCATTTTAAGCATGTGCTGACATAATCTTTAATCTTCCTTTTCATACTTGGGAACCAATAAGTACGGTTCAAAAGTTCATAAATCTTGTCCGTTCCCAGGTGGCACATAGTGTCGTGGTGTGTTTGGATAACTCGACCTTCCATAGCTTTGGGAACATAGAAACGAATTTTATCGTCAACTTTCCTATAGATTAGGCCATCAACCATTTCGAATAAAGAACTTTCTCTCTTTTCCAACCCTGATGCTATGGAAGAAATAACAGGATCTTGTCTTTGTGAAGCAGCTAACAGGTACTCGAAAGTTTCATCAGTAACATGAAGAATATTGATCGAACGACTTAACGCATCCGCATGCATCATTCGGTTACCATCACGATGTTCGACGACGTAATCAAATTCTTGAAGCTCTAAAGCCCAACGAGAGATACGGGGATTTATCGATTTTTTGTTTAATGTCAGAGTCAATGACTGACAGTCGGTAATAATTTTGAACTTAAGTCCAATTAGATAAATCCTGAATCTACGAAGCGCGTAGATTATTGATAAAGTTTCAAGTTCAAAGCTATGGTATCTCTTTTCGGGTTCACTGACACGTTTAGAGAAGTAAGCAACAGGGTGGAATTTACCATCCTGTTGTTTTTGTAACAAAATTGATCCATAACCAATAGTTGATGCATCGCAGTGCAACTGAGTTTCGGCAGAAGGGCTATAAATGGATAGGACTGGAGCGTCAATCAATTTAGATTTCAAAGTTTCGAAAGCCTCTATTTCATTTTTAGAAAAATTGAATTTTGCGTCTTTCTTGATTAAGTCATACAGAGGTTTTGCCATTGATGCAAAATTATTAATGAACTTTCTGAAATATGAGCATAAACCTAAGAAACTTTGTACGTTTTTCACACATGTTGGTACTGGAAAATCACTAATAGCCTTTATATTTTCTTCATTGGGACGAATTCCTTCATAATTAATCCTATAACCGAGGAAAATTATTTCTTCTTTAAGAAAGTAACATTTATCAAGTCTTAATTCTAGACAATTAAGATTAATAATATCTATCACCTTTTTGAGTATATCAATATGTTCCTCCATAGTTTCTGTAGCGATAAGTATATCGTCAATATAGGACAACACTTTGCCAGTGGAAATTAACGGTTGAAAAATCTTTTTCATATATTTCTCGAAGACAGCTGGAGCATTTTTCAGCCCAAAGGGCATAAGCAAATACTCAAACTGTCCAACGGGAGTAATGAAAGCGGTGTATTTAACTTAGTTTTCCGAAATTTTAACATGATGGAACCCCTGTTTTAAATCTAGTGCTGAGAAATATTTTTTATTTTTTAGCCTGTCCACCAGATCTTCTATTAAAGGCAGAGGAAAGTTATCTCTAATTGTTATCTTGTTCAATTGACGATAGTCTATGCACAAGCGTAATTCCTTATTTTTTTTTTGGACCAGAACTATTGGTGACACGTATGGTGAGCTACTTTCGCGAATTATATTTCTATTTAACAGATCGTCTAAAATTTTCTCCAATTCTATCCGATGTGTATGAGGTAATCTTCTAGGTGTACTATAAAAGGGTTTACTATCAGTAACCTCAATATTCATTTCAAAATCTACTGTTGGATTACAAAATTCATTTTTACTACCGTAGGACCAAGCTGACGTAATAATTTGTTCTACTCTTCTAATTGTTTGATAAGGTAAGTTATCATTAATGTTTAACTTTATCTTTAAATCGTTTTCGTCCGTCACATTTATGCATAATATTTGTTTAGTAAAATCATCGACGTTATTAACATACGACATACCTGAGTTTTCATCATCAGCGTAATTTTCCTTACAGGGTGGTGCAGTGTTTTCATTTAATGTTTTTTCATCGTCTATGCGATCGTCTTTTACATTAATATTTCTTAGTTGTAAATTAATAATTAACATAAAATTTCTACCTAAAACAATAGGATAAGTCATTGAGTGTTTTCTTACAACATGTAATTCAACATCATAAATTTTGTTATAAAAATGTACTTTTGAATTTATTAAACCTATAACATACAAACTGCTGCTTGCTGATGCCAAGAAACCTATATTTATCTGGATCCACAGGGTGTACCACACAAGTTGGCAGGAATTGTTCCTGTACGAAACTAATTGGGCTACCTGAATCGAGTAATGTCAACAGGTTGCACTCGAACGTATGGTTCTTATCACCGGCTTGGTACGTAAGGTAGTGTTCAAAGTCGTTAACCGCACACTGTTGTTCCGATGCTCGTTGGCTTGGAGCATTTTCTATAGCAAGAATAGGTCTTGAATTTGCTTTTCCATTATCAGCGTTCTGAAGTAGGTTTTTATTTTTCTCCTTGCAGTTTTTAAACAGGTGACCCGTTTCGCCACATGAATAACAGGAACCCTTTTCGCGACGAGGACGGGGACACCTATTAAAAACATGACCTATCTCATTACAATTGTAGCACCTCATTGGACTTTTGTTTTTGGCTTCTTTAACAGGATTTCGATGATGATAGTCATCGCTTCCGCCTTGTGTTGCTTTCATTTTATCATATTTCTGCAGAGCGCGTTTCAATTCAGAGAGAGTGTCTGCACCATATAGCAGCATTTTATTGGTCGAGGAGTCGTTGATACCGTTTATGATGTAGTATATTAGATCTGATTCGTCAATGTTTGCCGAATTTCCGATCTCTTGCATCGCGAACATGTATTGTTGCCAAGTTTCATTTTGTTTCCTCTTACGATTTCGGAGTTCGTTGTGAACATCAGCTGACGTCATCTTTCTACCAAATTCTCGAACTATGACTTCCTTCAGATCAACCCAAGATTTTACCGAAATTGTTCGGAGAAATAATTTTGCCGTCCCAGTTAGTAAACGACGAGCGTAGACAAGACAAGTTCGATCATTCCAACGTAGAATTTCAGCAGTTTCGTCAATATGTTTGACCCACTGATTGACATCATATTTGTCGTCACCACTAAACGTATTTAAAGATTCTTCGACGTCTCTGAAATTAAAAGACTGTGTAGCTGTTAAAAATTCTTCATTTTTATTTAATTCTGAAAGTTGTTTTTTTAACTCGATGATTTCCTTTCTTTTCCTTAATTTTTGCCTCAGCATTTCAATCTCTGCATCTTCTTCGTTCTGTTGTAAATTATCATCTTCGTCGTTGGTCAAATCTTGTTGATTGCTGTTGCCATTTGCGTCATCACGAGTTGACTGAGTACTACCCGAAGATGATTGATCTTGAAAAAGATGATTATCTTCAGGAAAATGTAGTGCAATATCTTTGTCATTAAGATTCTTTACTGCATTTTCTAACCTAACCATTAATTCACTTTTATTTCCAGTCGTTTTGTAACCTAATTCACCCAATTTAATTTTGAGCGTGGTAACTGTGGCATTATCTATAAAGTTTCTGAATTTTTCTTCCATTTTTTTTTTTTTGGCAAAGAAAACGATTTTTCTTAAAAATTAAGTTATTTTTTAAAGGAATAAAAAAAGAACACTTGGATATGAAATAACGTGTTGTATAAAATTTGTCTTTTGAAATTCAAAACACAGTTTTGGGGATATTAAAAAGATATTTTCGGATTTTTTCCATCGACCACGTTTTTTTTTTTTTGAAATTTATACGTATGCACAAAAGGTTACTATCCCACTTCTGAGATTTTATAGTAATTGATTACCCCAAAACACAATTATTTTCACAATATATCCTTTATTCTTAATATTATCAAAATTAACCAATTAATTGTACACTTTTTTCTATATCAAAACTAAAAAAACTTTTACATCATTATTCTTATAATTTTCTTACACACTACAGACTGCACCACTTCCTCATGATTTTAATTATTAATTACCTCCTTCTGTCAAAGATCAACTTACACCGGTCTCTATATATATATCGTACGACATAGTAATCTAACTCTATTATGCTTAGCCGACATCTATATTTAAATAGTTGAGATATAATTGAATCATAAGTATGTTATATTTCAACTCTTACACAAGTAACCTCCCCTAATATTTTTTTCATTACCGTATATACACGTACTTAATATGGTGTGTTATCCTTATTCAGAAAGTTTTTAAACAGTTTCTTTAATAGTCTTCGGCAACTTCCCATGCGTTCGGTAATGTCGAAAATATTATCAATTGATGGATTGAATGATTGATTTGACTAATATCAAAAGACACTTGATTTTTGTGTGGTCAAACATGCAGTCTGCAAAGTTGATATTAAAAAACGGATTGAAAAAATAAATATAAATTTGAGTGATTTTTAAATTAAAGTGAAATAATGGAGAAAGTGAATTTATACAAATTTATATAAATTATGATTAATGAAAACAAAATGTGAGAATGATTAATGAACAAAACATATAATGAATAGTACATTTACTTACAAATCATGATCTTCGTCCATTCTCTTCTTCAAAAATTATTAATTTGTAATTATTAAAATTATTGATTTAAATTTATTAAAATTATTAATTTAAGATTGTTGAAACTATTTGGCTTATAGAACAAAACAAAATCTTTGTTTTTCAATTAGTTTTTTTACTTTCTACATAACCTAGACACGTTGACGTTTGCAGATTGCAGCATATACTTATCACCTGCGTTATCTGCATGGCTTTTATCAAAAATTTGATTCTATCGATTTTACCGAACGTATGATCTTTGCAATCTGCAGTACCGAACTTTCGACATTTGTCATCTGCTATGCAGTTGACATTACCGAACACATGGTTCGTGATCAATATCTTGTTCTATCCCATCCTAACTCTATCATAACTGCTGGAACAGAATGCTGCAGCTGAGTCTAAGGCTGAGGCTGTAGCACGAGCTGTCAGAATTCAAAACAATGAAAATGAATGTGCAGGAATAGAATGTGTCGCTGCGGCTGAAGTAGCCGCTGAGGCTGCTGCTAAGTTTCGATGAATTTCGAATTTTACGCGCGTAAAGAAGTTTTGATAGCTAAACTACAATAAAAAAAGAACAGTATACGTATAAATGATGAAAAATAATTTGAAACAAGATAATCCCAAAAATTGCAAACAACAAGACAAAAAAGCAATTTTTTTTCTTATTTTTAATTACTAAGCACTTTTTTATTATTTAATCATTAATAGTTCAATTTAATTTAACTTAAATTCGTAAAATAAAGTCAGTGGCAACTACACCATTCTGTTTGTTATAATCTCATACAGCGCTGCAGCGTATACTTCATACTACACTTCACGCTTCAGCTTCAGACTCAGCTGCACAATCTGTTCCAACAGTAACCTCAACACGTCGACTTGACATGATCAGCTCAACCAACTCCACCTGTGTTTAAAGCTTTGGCGATCAGAAAAGCTCTCACAATTCGTGATTGTAGCTATATATGATTCTTCATTTTCATTTCTATTTAGATATTTTTTTAATATATTCCCCTATCAAAATTTTTCTCTCATTAATATCGTATCTATCAACGGTAGCTGCATTCTTTTTTGGTAATGTAACTATTATTCGTACATAAATGGATGTTTCATAGCGCTTTTGTGTGAGTTATTTAATTTTATCAATGGAAGCTGTGAATAATGCCCTGAATTTACACTTTAGTTCTTCTCATTACTAAAAATTATTGTGTCCGAATATTTATAAAGCCAACTGTATACGAAATAAAACTGAAAAAAAAACAAGATGGAAATATGAGTATTGTCGTATCGTGGAGATGAAATAAACAAAGAGAAAAATGAAAAACAAATAAATAATACAATTTATTGCAGACATAAATGAAATCCGAATTATATTCATCTAGATATATATCATACTGTATAATAATACAGGAAATAGGATTAAATTCAATACAATAAATAAATTATAAAAAAATAAAGAATTGACAAAAACATAAAAATACAATATAAATTTAATTCTTTTTTATTATCTTTGTTGGTATCTATAAGAGTACGTATTTTATTCCTTGTGAATTATAATAATTCAACCTCAGAATTATGTAATTTTAATTAGTTCTTGATAGATACAATCACTGGGTTGGTTATATATTTTGTTTTTCGTATCCTCATTGGAAGAATTATAATTATTGCTGAATTGATATATCTCATATTCAAGCATTTACGTACTTATGTATGTATTTAACACTTTAATACGACAAAGATTCTGATCAGATCAGAATCAAAACTGTCACTGTCATAGAAAAAAACGATTTACTGTGATATATTTCTTAATGAATGTAGTTTGTTTTGCTTATATGTGTTGTTAAGTATCTGCTCATGCTTATTTTTAGACGGCCTCAATATTGGCTAAATCGAATATGAAACTCGATTTCTCCTAAAGAGATTTAAATAAATGTTACAATGTTACAAAAGTGAAAATTTCAATGAACACTTTGTCCGATGCCCGAGCTTTCCTATCCGTGCATAAAACAACTTTGCTTATTGTTTCTGTTTGTATAATTAAAATATTCATTATTGTGTCATCATACTTAGTTTAATAAATCTATGCGCTTTACGCTTTTTATGTAATTGAAATGGAAAATTGTTGAAATACTTGAAACTGATGGCAGTGATGATCATTAGTTTTCTGTTTTGCTACAAATTGCTATAAATTTTATTTTGCGTAGCTTGTTATTTTTTAATGAATTTTTATTTTATTTGAATTTTAATTTTTTGTTTTTGCTTAAAAAGCTTAAAAAATTAAATTTTAATCTTTTTTTCCAATTTTTTAATATAAAATAAAATTATAAAAAAATTACCAAAAATTATTACAGTATTACTAATTAATATCTTTTTTGTATTTCTCTTTTTTTTTATTTTTCAATATCTTTTTGTGCATTTGAAAATTATTCTATCTGAAAACATCAAATGAAAAATTAATGAAAAATTAAACAGAGTTTTAGCAAGAAAATTAAAACCTCACAGTGTTGCTGACGGTGTTAGATCATACTTAAATCGGGCTAAACGGTCCCAGCAACAGGATCATCAACAGCAGCAGCTTCAACATCCTAACATGGAGTTTTTACGTGGGGTTTATGCGTTTATGCAAGTGAGTAGATCATCGGTGAGTGTCTTTAAACCATTACTAATTTCTTTACTAATCATAAAAAATTTTTCTTTTCTCTCCAATTTTATTTGCTAAATAAAAACGAATAAAACCGATAAATAAAAAACAAAACGAGTTCGTTCGTATATAATATCGAATACGCATAATAATTATTTATATGCTGCGTTCGTATATCACGTGAGAATACAATGATTCGTTTCGTAATTCATAAATCAATGTAAAAAAAATTATAAGTATTAAAAATATTAAAACAAAATAATTTTTGTAATTAAATCTATAAAATCAAAACAAAACATGAAAAACAAAACAAAAACAAATTTCTTTACAAATTATAATAATAAAAAATATATTTTTTTTTTAAATAACAAAAAATATGTGAATACGTAAAAAATGAATAAAATAAAAAACAAATCAAATGTATAAAATGAGTAGTAAAACGAAAACGAGAAAAAAAACATAACAAATAAAAAATAAATACTTACTAGCATTTTTTATCTAGAAAATTGTAAAAAACATTAGTTAATATGGCATAAAAATAAAACACAATTTATTCGGTATACAGTTTACAGTTTTTTTTTAGTCAGGAATTTTATAAGAAACAAACTAAAAAAAATGTTCAAAGAAAATAGTAGAAAAAAATTAATATGAAAAAATTAAAGTAAAAAATATATTCAATCACATGTAATAAAAAAGAAAAGCAAAAAAATTAAAAAATTCTTATAAGAAAAAAATTTTAAAAATCAGTTGACGTTAACTACTTACTTAATCACAAAATATTTTTTTTTCGTAATTTAAAAAATAATGAATGTTTTTATACATACATATATATATAAATATAATATTTTAATTTTTGTTTTATGCTTCTGAAATTCAATTCAAAAAGACTCGAAAAGAATTAATCATTTACAGAAAACTATGAAAAAAAAAAACTTTGAAAAGTTCAAATCAAATTAAATTTATCTATTTAATATTCTTATATAAAATACAAATATTATCTTATTATTATTTACATATATCATTATTATTATTATTATTATTATATTATTCAGTATCAGTATCCTTTTTCTTCGTCTTCTGATTCTAACTTGTTTCTTCTTCTGTGTGTGGCTGATGATGTTTAATACAATTCATATATACAATGGGGCGCATAAGAAAAATAATATAACCATAGATAATGAGTGTATATTTATAATAATATCATTCTTATTCAATATTATTAATAATCATGTTGTGTAGTCATAATTCGTATATTACGTATAATAATACTCACATAATAATTTCAAATAAATTGTACTATCGTATTTATTACATCAATAATAATACTACCTCAAGGGTCTAATAAAAAACAAAATTGTGAGATTAAAAATATTAAAAAAATAAACAAAATCAAAAAATTCCATAACAAACAAATTAAAAAAATAATAAACAATACAATATAAAAAAATACTTAAAAAATAATAACTTTAAAATTATAAAAATAACATAAAAATTTTTTCATCATCTTTTTTAACAATATACATATGAATTTGTATAATAATATTCTAATTAGATACTACTTTGCTACTACTCTATTCTACACTCTCTACCTTGTACATACATATGTATACTCTACCATTCTATTAAAAAAATTTTTATACAAATATACTCGTGTATTCATATATAAATTCAACTACATATATGTATATATATGAAGGACGTTATACATACATCATATATATTATATAATTGTGTACAATCAATGTATTCATAGATGTGTACATAAATGTGTAGAGCTAAGTATAATACCATCAATTATATATTTATACAAAATATAGTGGGAAATGATATTCATTCCTATGCGCAAAAATATCATACTCATAGCTATACCCATACTACTGCTTTTAAAAAGGAAAACAAACGAAATTTAGTGGAAAATTTAGAAAGAAAATCATAAAAAAAATCAAAACAAAATCGAATAATAACAATAAAACTCTATAACAAGGAAGAAAACAGAGGAAATCGTAGAGAGAAAATATGAAAAACGAATTAGAAAATCATAAAATGAAATCTAGAATGAAATCGCAGATTTAAAATTATATACGAAACTCATATATAAAAACTATAGATGAAAATTATTTGAATTGTTTATATAAGAATAAATCGAAAACACAATAAATACATAGAAGCAGCAAAATAAATGAACATAACAGTAAAATATAAAACAAACATGAAATTACTAGGAAAGAAACAAAAAAAATTCAATAATAGTCATATCAATAGTAAAATAATCGACAGGATAGGAGAGTATAAAGTAACGAAAATCAAACAAACCGATAAAACAAAAACGTTTTTAATTTCTGGGGGATGAAATACATATGTATGCCTTTTAATTATGCGGTTATCGTCAGTTTTACATAGTGCATAAGTAGATGAATGAATCAGTGAATCTATGTAAAAATCGAAATAAATAAAATAAAAAAACTGTACATAAAATATACATACAACAAATTACAAATTATGGTGTAGCTGTAATTAAAACTAAATATATGGCAAACGAGCAAAAATCATTTACATAAACAAAACGAACAAGGCAAATAAAATAACAAAAACAAAAATCTACATACATCATATTAATCTTTTTTCTCATTTTATTACTCAAAATTAAGAAGAAAAAATAAAAATACAATGTGGATTAAATGTAGAGAACAGAAAAAGAAATATTAAAAATCAAATAGTTGCAGAAATATAAACAGAGTTTATAAACATTTTGGAAAAAATAACAATAAAAAGAAAATCAAAAATATTACTTTCGCTTCCTCGACAAAAAACGATATATAACCACCAAAATCTACAAAATAATGAGAGAGCAATAAAATAGAAAAAAAATATAAAATTTAAGAAATCTTCTTTAAACAAAATATGCACAGACAATACACTTATAGGAAACATTATACTATACTGTATATGAAAATATAGAAATGCAGAAAAATTATTTTTACTGATGATAAAAGATATATCCAATTTAAAAAAACACAAAATAAATATACATACGTAGAATAAAGAGTAACAAGAAGAAACTGTAAAATAGAAATACATTATTTACATACTTACATAATCTGTGTGTACGTGAGAAATTTATTGAGAACAAATCAAAACAAAAAATTTATTCAGCAATAAATCAAACGAACAAGAAACTGATCGAGAAAATCATCAACAAAATACATAAATAAAATAATTAATTTATAGAAAGAAAAGAAAATTACATAAAATGGTAAAGTTTATACTATACTTTTAGTGTATATATTATTATTATTATGTATTTTATAATATTGTTTCATAAATATTTTATATATTTTTCTTCTTATAATTAATTTGAAATTATAATTTCATATCTTTCTATTTTATTTTTTTAACTTCTGTTTCTGTTAACTGTTTTTTTTTTTTTTTTTTTTTTTCATTTTTGTTAATTAATTTTACCCTATTTATAGTAATAAATATTTCTATATACATAAATATATATATAGATATTAAAATATTTTCAAGACAAGCTATAACTATAATAAAAAATGTTTTTTCCTTATTATTTTTTTCATATTTTTATACACACGCAGTTATAGTTAGTTTTATTTACAATATTTATTATATTTTTTTGTTAAATTTGAAAAAAAAAAAAAAATACCAAAGAAAATAAAACGAACAAAAACAGAAAATAAAAACGATACATACTCGTATATGAAAAGAAGTTATTCAATGTAATTGGTTGACATTTGCTTTCATCAAAACTAAACATTAACGAAGCAATAAAAAACTAATAGAAAATAATTAAAAATCTAAAATACTTATGTTAAAAATTTTCTGTTTTTTGATGTTTTTTTTTTCTTTTTTTTAATTATGTTTAATTCGTTTTATGTTATTTTTATTTTTTAATTATTTTTTTCATCTTTGGGGATGCAAATCGATTTTTATAGAATAATTATTATTATTTTTTGTTTTTTTTTTTTTCTGTTTTTGGTAAATCGAATAGGAAGCGCTGTATACGCATCGTACAAAATTGAAGAAAATACAAAAATAAATAAATTTGAACAAAACGAAAATCTGCGAATTTCTATTCTAAAAAAAAAAAATAATACAAAAAAAAAATCAAAAACGAAACAATTAAATGTCCTGAAGATATGGAATCGAATTGCATTGAATCGACATTAAATATGATTTTCACAATAATATAAATTATATGTTTATAATGAAAATGAATTGAAACTTTTTGCTCGGATGCTTAACATATGCTGTCTACGTTTAATATTATTATATTATATTTAAATACAATATTTATTATCTATATATATTTTTATACTCAAATATCGTATACTATATTACATTTATATTATAGTATTTTAAACATACCACCACTACTACTATACTACAACTAATATAATTATTTAGTTTTACTTCTACTGCTACTGAATTCAATACTATACAAAAATTTTATAATACCATTAATGCATTATAATATTGTTAAAATGATAAATTGAATTTATATCCTATATACATACATACATAATAATACATATATGCATATGATAATTAATATTATTACTTATTGTCATATTTAAATCAAGACACATTTCAACACATACAAATTATAAAATTATTACTTACCCATACAGGCCTATACCTATAAACATTAAAAGAAATTGTATCTCCGCATACAATACATAATACCTACATATTAAAGACATTACCAACTCAACTCAAATAGAAAATTACTTAACTTATATATATTTTATATCAAATATACATATGTTTTATGTTTTTTTTTTACTATATAGCTACATATTCATATATTTTACATTATAAATTACATTTGTACATGAATATATGAAATCTTAATACTCATTAGAAAATAACTTAATGGAAAATAAAATAAAATTAATAAATAGAAAAATCAATTTGCATTTGCACCTTCACACCATTACCATAAACATACATAATAATATTTTTAAGGTAATTTTAAATATATATTTTTTTATTCCATTGAATTGGTTACATGTTGTACAACATTTTACTTTTATAACATTTACCTAAACATCCTTATGTACCATTATTAATTTTCTATAAATTAGAATGACTGTATTTTTTATTTGTTTTTTATGTGTATAAAACCATATTATATTTTTTGTTTCTATATTATATTTTTAGACTGACTTCATACTTCACATAGGTACTCATAATTATTTTCCTGTATACATGTATACGAGTATTTACATGAAATATTTTTTAATAAAAACGAACAGACTCTACCGTACTATTGAATTCTATATAATTTTGTCTATTCAATTTCTTTAAATTCATTTATTAAGTAATACAAAAATTATATAAATACAATACAGTCAGAGTTAAAATTCACCGGACAAAGTTAAATTTTATTTTTATGTTTGAGTACAAAAATTTGAACAGACATTATATTAGTTATTAAAATAAATTATTTTCAATTTAATGAAATAATATTTGCTTTTTTAATTCTTTTGTTGTTTTAAATAGATTTTATTTTTGCACTTTTTCGAAAGATAAATAACTGTACTTGTATGTAATTTATGTGACAAATATTTATTATAAATTTATTTTTATGTGTTGAAAATTCATATAATGCAATATCTAATACTACATCAGACTGTCATTTAAATAAGAAACATATCAGCATGAACATTATCTTAAAAATATAAGAAAAATTACTAAAGATTAGAGGTATAAATAAATTATGCGACATACTTAACTATCATCATGCTCACTTCAAAGTTTACATTCTACATTCATGCTCACGACAGTGAAAATAATGGTCTGAAAATTATAAGATTTAGCAGTTGTATTTGCAATTTCATTTTCCCTTTACAATATTTTGACACAAAGTATTTTCACAATGCTTGATTATATCACCGATGATGTATCAGTCACAATATAATGTATTGTATTTGTTGCTATCACTCCTAATCAAAACACAGTAATCACAAAAAAAAAAAAATTCTAAAATTTTGCTATTTAACAAAAGAAAAATGCAATTGAGAGTAAAAAATATATTTATTCATTTTTAAAATTTAAATTCAATAATTTGATTATAAAATAAAATGCATGCAAAAATATGCTCTAGTTTTGTATAAGATTTTCAATTAATTTTCATTGGTAATTTTTATTTTTTATTTGTGTGTATGTATACATTATTGAAAAAGAGTATATTTATTTTCAAATTTACTATTTAATTTATTTTTAAATTAGATTATATTTTTAATTTCCAACAAAATCAAAATAATAAAATATACATATAGTTAATTCATTGAAAATTATATTTCTGATTAAAATTGAAAATTTTACTTTTATCTGATGTCTTTATAATAATGACAACTCTGACTGTATTTGAATACTTCTTATACTTTCTGTGAGTATATCTACATTTACAATGGAGTGAATTTGAATATCAAATTAAATTTATACTGAACATATATGTAAAACGTATAACATACTTGCATAAGAAGATAATAATTATCTGAATTTATACTTTTATACCATTTTACATATACGAGAGCATATCTACTGTATTTATACTATACTACCACATACACTTTATATATACATATTGACGTACTCTTACTCTAAACTATAAGACTCTAACTGTACATGTACTTATTACTTCTTGTACACTCTGCTCTACAATAATATGTATACTGCACATTTTCATCATCACGAGAGTGCATATTAAATATGCTGAATTATTAAGATGCGTTAAAATTGGTTTAATTTTTGTTCTTTCTTATTTACACATATTTTTCTTTAACTTTTTTTTTTCTAATTTTCCTTTTAAAATCTGTACTCCCCGTTTTAATTTACATGCATATTCTATGCATATTTAGTAATATGTGTTATGTTTAGGTATGTATTTTTCTTCATTTTAATGTAAATAACACTCGCTACTATTATCAAGTATGTATAAGTAATATGAATATTTAAAGTTTTAAGTGAAATAAACGTACACTATATAAATACATGCGAGTATAAAGTAAGAGTGTATGAACAATGTTTGTATACTTTTTACATCGCTACATTTATGTAGATGAATATCAAAAAATTATGTGTTTCAGTAAGAGATCAAGAATAGATGAAACAAATGAAATAACACAAAGCAAATAACAGGTGAAATTTAATAAAAAAATTTTAAACCAAGATACATTAAAACATTATTAAAATTTCATAGAAAATATGAAATTAGTTTTTCATTTAGTTTCTATATTTGTTTTTGTTTTAATTTTATATTTTGTTCTTTTCAATTGCTTTTTTTCTTAGTTTTCTTTTCCATTTTTTGTTTTTATTTTCGAATTCAAATATTCAATATGTTATGTTGAATTTTTCATATTATGTATGCCAAAAGGCAAATTGAAAATTTTACATTTTATAAATTTAATCAAAATATTTAGTTCGTTTTATTCATATTTTTTGTTTAACTAAAAAAAAGGATACTATATTATTAATTTTTATTTATTTTTTTTTTTTAATTTTAATTTTACATTTCTTTTTATTTTGAAATAACCGCAATACGAAAATATTATTTGTACCTACATAATAATACAAATTTAATTTATATTTGTTCGTACGAATTTTATTCATTTTATGTCTCGTAAATTGTATGCTGCGTATCAAATTGGAAAACTGAGAAAAATTTTGTAGAAAATAAAGGAAAATGTATTCTTGAATTATCTACATACAAAAATCACAAAAACAGAATATTAAAAATTTCCACCAAAAATGCTGATTGGCAATGCTAATAAAGGTGTATATAAAGATCGTATATTTCATCGCATTATACATGAATATAAACACGACAGAATATAACAACTACAAAAGCAACTAAGTATCTGAAAATATAGGAAATATAAATTTAAAAATCAATCATAAAATAAGCAACTCCGATAATGATTGAAAAATCTGAAAAACAAATTTAATAATTATTCGTAACTATTTTCATTTTATTTATTAATCAAATACAAAAAAAAAATCAATATAGAGTCAGTGTATTATAAAACTAAATCAAAGTTGAACGAAAAATTAACTAAAAGAAAGCAAAAAAAAAATTACAACTGATACTGAAAAATTCAATTAAAATCTGATAATTACAAAACAAATGAATGAACACAAAAAAAAATATAAAAAAAATGTAAAGGATAGAAAATAAAATATGGCATAAAATAAAAGAAAATTAGAAAACGAATTAAATTTTTTTTTTTTTCGAAAAAGTTAAAATCTATAATAGATATTGTATAGCTTGCTACGTACGTGCATATACGAATAAATTAGATTTCGTATTTTTGTTACAAAAATATTAGGTTTTGTATCCATTTATATTGTACTTCAAAAATAATAATTAAAATGTGAGCATATACTATTACTACAAAAATTATGTATTGTCATGTTATCCTACATATGTGAATAAGAATAATGTGAAAAAAAAAACATAAAAAATTAAAAAAGTAAAAAGAAAAAAACATTTTTTCCTACTGAAAAAAAAAAAGATTCTAATTTATATTTATCTGAATAAATATTTATAAATAAAAAAACGTACTTACTGCATCAAGTTTGTGATTGAACTCCATATTATAATGTATATAAAATAAATTTGGACATTTTATTTGTATAAAAAATACATAATGATGATAATCGGTACACAAGAAAAACACACACTAACATAATATACAAAATCAAAACGCAACAAATATCTAAATCCAATTAATTAATTTTAACAGAACAAATCAAAAAAAAAAAAAAAATAATAAAAAAATAAAAACTTTTAAATTAGAAAACAAAAATTGGATTTAAAATACACACAAATTCATACATACATACATAAGTACATATGAAAAAAATTTAAATTTGAAAGAAATGAAAAATAAATAAATAAAATCAGGACTTTAATTGTTAATTGATGGAATTCTGAAATTGAACTTCAAACTTTATACTAGCGAAATCGAAAAAATATAAAACTTAATTTGAAATTTTATTAGAAATTGGTTTTTTGTACTATAAAATTAATTGAATTTCTCGCAAAATTGTTAATATTGTATGAAATATGTTGCTGTAAATAAATGTATGTATATATGTGACTGTGTGACTTATTTGAAATGAGATATAAATTGAAAGAGTTATTTATTTATTTTTTTTCACTTTTTTTCACTCCAACGCATTCAAAACGAAAAATTTCTATTGAGAATATCAGGGCCTTTTATGATTATTCTTTCTATAGTTTAAACAAAATATTTTCTGTTTCAAACAAACACTGTTTCAAATATATAACAATATTCACACGTATAGTTCTATAAAATAATGTAAATAATTATAATAAGTTGCTATGGAAAATTACAGATAATTTGCATACATATACACATACATTTTATCCGTATATATATAAGTATTGATCGCAGTACAAATTTGTGGTGATACACATTATATTGGCATTTGATTTTAGAGAGCATTAAAAATGGAAAATCTTTTTCCAAGACACTTGATGTTTTCTTTACAATAAAAAAAAAAAACAAATTAAAATATTACGTAATTTGTCAATTTTTCCACATCGAAATTTTATAAATAAATTTTCTAACATAACCAACATTACCAAAATGACAAAAAAAATGAACTAATAATTTGTTGTCTTTAGGCGTCGATTGTTTCTAACATATTAAAACATACGATGAATATGTGAAGGTAAATGTATTCAATATAAAATTTCAATTTAATTTCCTACGCGCTTATAATACTGATAGACACACCCGTGTTATTTAAACTACAAAATAAAAAGAAAAAAAAAAAAAAACAGATCATATTACCAAAAAAAAAAACAAATTATTTTTTTTTTATTAAACAGAGCAAAATTTAATATTCAATGTCAATATTAATGCATAAAATGAATCATGCAAATGCTTATATCAATTTTTTACATTATCTACGGAATCAAGACCGAATATTATCACGTATGTATGTCACTAGTATAAAATCGTTAGTTTGAAGAAAAATTTTGGCACTTAGATGTTGTTCATGATTGTTAACGAAATTTAAAAAAAAATGATAAAGGTATTCACTTAAAGCAATAAAATGCATGTAAACCGAGTAAAATTTTTATTTTTACACGATTTATACGCTTTTATAAAATTTTGTATGATAATTGATTTGCGAGATACTGTGTAAAATATTTGCTGTCAATGAAATTGAATTTTTGACAATAAAGATGACAGAAAATTTCCAATATTACTGAATTATAATACATAGTTTTTTTTTTTGAGTGAACGTACTAATAGGCGCTAAAGGCAATCAAAGCAGACAGAAGATATCTGCTGCAATTAGTGTATTATTATAAAACAAACACAATTACAAGAATAAGTATGACAACACTGACAGTACAATATGCTTTGAATGTGTTTCTGAGCACATTTCTGTCCCTATTGGATGCTAGCTGTTTTGATTGCGTTTAGCACCTAACAGTGCGTTTACTGCTTAAAACCTATGTGTAATATTACGATAATACGAGTTTGTAATTTTACTCTCTTAAGTGAATACCCTTAAATAATAATAGAAAATTAACAAAAATTAAATTTTATTTGCACTAAATGTCTATGTTTGTATAAATAGGTGTAAATTTGTATTTTATATATATGTACCTATTATTGTATGTAAATAATTTGTACAATATTTTTAAATTTTATATATGTAAATTTCTATATATAGTTGTACTAATATTAAAACGATTTTTGTTAATGTATTCATACATAAAAAAATGCACACACTTTCAACTTACAAAGATTTAAATTGGATGAAAATATTCTCTTATATTATATACATATGTATACATGCATTCATACTGTACATTATAATGAATATTATGTAACATATGATGAAAATGTATATATTTAAATTTTCTACTGATTTCAATTATAATTGCAGGTATTGAATTTAAGTATTCTGTTTTTGCTTACTATACATATACATACGAGCATTTCACACAATAAGCAAAAAAATATGAATTAAAAATAAAACTGAATACATAGTCTATTCATCATCACAACAATATACCTACACGATACTATGTGATCTCACAAAAAAAGTGATACATAATATTATTATGAGTATATGTACTTAGTATTTAGTATATATTAAATTAAACCTGTACATGAGCAACAAAAATGAAATATTCTCAACGTCAAATTATGGTAAAAACAAAAATTTATTAAAATCTAAATTGTAATGCATTTTTCGCATAGAAATACTACATGTCTATTATAGTATTGAAATGTTCGCTTACATTATAAATATTAAGAAAAATGTAAACGCTGTACAAAGGCTTCTAAAACAAAAGTAAAAATAAACAAAAAGAAAAGAAAACTATAAGAAATAAAAATCTTATCTGTATGATGTACTATATCTAACAAAATACGGATTAAGAAACTAACAGTTAAATTTCAATTTTTATGTAAAAAAACTTCGAATATCTATATAATGTGGTACATATACACCTATACGCACAAAATATTATATTACATACATATGTATCTACATAATATTCTTGTGTATATTTTTGTTAAGAAAGAAGAGATAAAACATTAAATTAAAATGAACTTTTTCTTTTTCTTTTTGAATTGATCTAAATGATTAACATTATTGTTTTTGTTCTTTAGAAAAGAAATCCATTTCAGGATTAAAATTTTGAAGACATATTACTTAGTCATATTTTCATCATATTTTCATTTTTTGTTGGAAATTAAAAAGTGGAAAATTTCAATAAATATTTGAAAATAAAAAGAGAAAGAAACTCTTATACAGCTGTTTTTTTCTTCGAATATTTTTTCTTTTTTTTTTTCTAAAAAAGAAATAATTATAAAAAAAAGTATATGATCTCATGTATGATTTAAATCATTAATTTTTTCCATTTCGCATTGATATAAAAACATTCAACCTACATACATATACTTATATACAATCTACATCGATCTACTCTACATAAAAGCATTTTACACAATTTACATTCATAATTTAAAAAAATTTTAAATTGAATTTACGACAAATATAGAAAAAAGACAAAAATAAAAAAGAGAAAAATTTGCCAATTTTAGTAGTCACATATACATACATATGTATTTACATGAAAGTATATACGTAAATTAAAATTTTCATTTTTTTAGATTGTACCTACATAATCCATAATATATCGAACTGACATTTTTTTGTATTATCGGGACAATTAAATTATACTTTATTTTACTTTTCTTGTTTGTTTTTATCATTATGTTGGTTACATTTTTCTGTTGTTTCTGTATTTTTTATTTTCTTCTTCTTCTTCTTTTTATTGAAATATTTTCCTTATTGTTCTTTGTCATCGTGTTATTATTATTCAGACTCTAGTGTGCACTGTTTATGTTTTTTGTCGTTGTTGTGTTGTTGTTGCTTTGTAGCTTTGTTGTATAAATTACTATCATCACATAACATATACATACATATTTTTTCATCTCATTATTTTGATAATTTCTATTGTAGATACAATCTAGATATATGTATTTATGTGTTGTAAAACTAATATAGTAATAATTTTATATTTAAAAATAATTTTTATTTTGAATTTGTCGATATTACTAGAATTATATGAAATTTATGTTTATTTGTGTCATTATTATCATCATCATCATTACAAATACTCTGTGTTGTACTGTTCTTCATTATTTCTTTGAATATTTTTATTATTATATGCGAATGTTAGTTTTACCAAAAAAAATATAGTAAAAATGATAAATATTCAACAGCCTGTGAATACGATGTATGTACAATATAACATAATGCTTAAATACGTAATATAATTTTCAAATTGAATATTTTTTATAGAAACATTAACATATTTTTTTCCTCTTTCGCTAGAAACATATATTTTCACTTTACTATGTACATAACAAAACACAACTAGGTATATCGGATATGCATTAGCATTACAATCATACACATGTCATGAAATTTTCATTTAGATATTTCTAGATATTTAATTTTTTATTTTTTTTCAGTTAAGGTATCGTAGATAGTGAAATAGAAATATTTTTTCATACAAGCAAAAAATCACAATTATCACTGCATAAAAGATAAAAGGCATGCACATACATATTTTGCATATAAATTTTCATACACAATTACACAATATTAAGTATCTACCTGCGTATGCATAATTTAATAATATTTTTCACAGTTTATGTTCATTTCATTATTTCAATCACATAGTAATCACTCAATCATGTTTAATCACTAACATCCTCTTTACTCATGATCACAAAAACAGTTACTTAAATGCAATAAATCATTAATTAATCACTTACATATATGTATATAGAAAATATCACTATGATCTGATCGCTACAATAATAATTAATCAAAAATATGTATTTTACACTTTGTCACTATATAAATATACATATATGTACACTTCATAATATATTTCTTTCGACATATACAAATATTTCCCTGCTATAATTCTACACTAATAACAACCATGCTGTTTTTTTTATTTTATTCATACTATACTATACAAAATGTAGATTTGAATATCCATATTAATGCATTTATATACATACATAATGTACATATAATTAAGCTACACAGAAGAAATAGAAGAACTTTTGACAGAAAAAACAAAATGTACTGTACATACATGTACTATATGATATGATAATTTTTTTATATGTATAAGCACACTCCTTCCTGTATGTGTACAGTGTACATATGAATAAAATAAGTATATAATTTTCATTTTAAAAAATTAGTCTGTATGTTATACAAGCATAATGCTATGCTATGACAAGTATTATTTTATATACGATTATTTTCTATCGTTAAACAATATAATAAATATAATTCAATTATTATATCGTATAATGTATGAATAAACTTATGTATGAGACTGTTATAAGTATATATCAACATGCATTATGCATATTATATACTTATGTAATTTACTTGAAATTTACTCATATTAGTGTATAATTATTAATAAAATCAGTTTAAACTTTAGTTATTGCCAGTAATGTTATTGTTCTTATATACATATATACAATATAATAATAACGATAAGCTTGATAATTAATGTTGGTTGGTTATTATTTATAATAACAGATATTTTTGATGTTTTCTTTATTAATATTATTTTTTAGTTGAATCTGTTTTATTACACTTTGTTGTTACGTGAAGCAGAAGAAAATTTTGACTATCTATATTAAATATATATATATATACCTATTATTGCATTTTGTGTGTATATATTCATATATATATATATACATATATATATAATATATAATATACAGTAATAAGTTGTTATGTACATACCTATTAATAATACGTATTGATTAATTATATTTATTTAATAATAAGTGCATTTTGTTCATTCATTTTTGTGATTAACTAATACAATACCAATAATAAAAAAAATAACTTTTTCCTATAATATTGTTCTTGATCTTATAATTAAAATACTTCATTTTTAAACTGAATTTTTTAATTTTCTTTTAAATCTATAAAAATAATAAACTTTTAACAATCTCCTTCATTTTAATACGGACAGCATATATGTTAGCAATCGAGCAGAAAGGCAACAAAAAACCAAAACTATACGACAAAAATTTGAAAAAGAAAAAAAAAACAAAAACAAAAAATATAAAAATACACAAAATACAAAACAAAAACTTAAAATCCTACTAATTAAATGATTTCGTAATGTGTAACACTTTAATATTTATCTGCAAGAATATATATGCGGAAAAATAAGAAAACACCTACATAGTAATGACGAATTTATAATAATTATACATGAATTAGTATACAAAACTATCAACATTTATACTTAAATCGGAAAATATCGTCTACGTTCTTTGTTTTGAAGACATAAATGTGAATGTAAAGTAAAAATTACATAATACATATTATAAAATGAAATTATTTTTAAAAGACAATATACATGTATATGTATCTTATATAGATACATATAATATATAATATGTATATAGAAAAGTAAAATAAAAGTGCTCATTAAATGTTAATTGTGTGGCCCGATATCGATGATGTTGAAATTTCGATAATTTATTAATTTTTTTTATTATTTACACTAAAATTAAATTTAAAAAAAAAGTTTAACATTTAACTTAACCTTAACGTAATTAAATATAAAAATACTCGCACCATAATATCACATCTTGGTTTCCTTTCTTTGTTTTATTTTTCTTCTTTGTTTTTGTGGTTTTAATTTTTAAACTACAATCATATTTTTATTTAATATTTCACCAATTATGTACCTATAATTATACAAAAGTATATAAAAGTAAAATATTTATTATAATTACTTAAATAAGCAAAATGCAAATTTCACACAGTAATTTACTTGAAAACCATATGAGTAATAATATTGTATACCAGTACCACCAGTTTACCTGTATAATTTATTATTTTTTATTGCATATATAAAGTAATATAATATTTATACCCACCCACAAACATTTTTAATGTAATTACACCTATTTACTTATTACAATTTTTACCAGATATTTAGTATCAAAAGTAATTAAATAAAATGTAAACAATATTTATTTACCTATACACACTACTTATGTATACTATAACATAACCTATCTATAACTATACAGAAAAAAGCCAATAACGCACGTTTAATCCGTATTTTTTGAAAATTAATAAATTAATAAACAATAAAAATTATAATACGTATACGCATATGCATATCTAAGAGTAAATAATAATAATGTAGTAGAAAAACGTAGAAAAACAGCCAAAAGTATTATAGTTAAGTTACTACATAATACTAATTATACAGAATAACAATAATATCAAATATAACAAAAGTATATTATACTTATACTATAGCTATTTACCTACCTACATATATATAAATAAAATAAAGATGAAAATTTTACATATATATTCACCAAATCACCAATTAGTATTTCACCGCATATAATAATCAATCACATAACTTCACTTCACAACCAAAAAATCACCATTTACATATCAATAATATGCAAAACCACCACTACAACCACCACAATCGCTACTCTACTTTTTTTGTCATTCAACTAAATTGCTTATATAAACTGATATTAGTAAAATAATAAAAAATAAACTTATTAATGGATCGGTATATTTTACAACATACAACAGCCATTTTTAACACTATATATACATAATGTACTCTTATATTACAAAAATTCATCGAAATAAAAAAACAAAAAAACAGAATACAAATAATACAATAATGACAGCAAAAACTACAACAAAAAACTAAATATTAAATTAAATAATCAACAATCAAAATTTATTAGAATATTATAATTAACAAAACAATTAATTAATTGTAAATTAAATTGAAAATACCTTCAATAGAAAAAATCATTTACGTTCAATGTAAAAATTAATATAAACAGAAATATTGTACCCTAAATATTATTTACTACACTACAATCACAATCAAGTCATGAAAAAATTACAAAATAATATTCCATACATACGAGTATATGCGAATTTTGATACGGAAATATAGTCATCACTACTGCTACTTTCATATATTATTTTATTTTATATTTTATAATTCACAATAATGTCACTACTAAACACTAATCTAATACTTATTCCACGCCACACTACCATCACTTAATATTTACTTATTAGCGAAAATCAGTAAGAAACCATATCACTGTCACTGAAAAACAAAATTAATTTTATTCTACATTTTTTTTTCTTTTTGTTATTGATATGATACATAGATATTTTATACGAACATTTGATTGAAATAATATACAAACATAATATATGTATAAAGAATATTCGTATATATTCATCGACATATTATATAGTAAATAAATACAAAATAAATTTATTTTATATTACACATTCATATAACAAAAAAAGTACAAATTTTTAATAATATAAATTGTAGTAGTAATATCGAAACATGAGAAATCCAGAGCTTTTTAATTATGATGATGATGATAATGATGAATATAATAACTGCGATAATACACAGTAGTTAAGAAAATAAATAAAATATATACACAAATTAAATAAGACAAAATATTACATACCGATTACGCTTTGTAGAATTAAATATTTATTTATATAAAATATAGACATAATATGCTTACAGCATCAGCAGCAACAGCAATATATGCACTATGTATGTTTATTAATTTATAAAAAAATATCTTACAGATGAATTTAAGCGTATGTAGAGCAAACAAGACTACACTAAGCTACATAAACATAATAAGTACAACAACATATTTAACATAGTAAAAGTAAAAGGTATTTTGAATAAATATCAAAATCACAATAATGCAATTAATCTATAACATACCAACATACATACATAAAATGAAATATAATACAGAACAAAAAAACAAAAAAAAAACACCACCACAACAAAAAAGCAAGCAACAGCACCAGAAAAAAAAAGCTTTGAATTTTTAAAATATTAAATTAACAAACTATTAATTACCTATATAAAAATGCAGTAGAAAACTCTTATCCCTATGCAGAGCTAGGTACATATATATTAATTTTGAATACACAGTTACCCATAATAATAATTTATTTTTTTGAATATATGTAATTTATAATTATGTTGTTTACCTAAACACACAGTATTCAAATGGCACAAATATGTCACAAGTAAAAAAATATGTATATCTAACTACTTGTACTGTACTGTAGAAAATTTTCAATCACACACCGTCGTAACTCGTAAGTTGTGTACCTACCTACTATGTACTTCACATACTAAACTAATAAGTATCTGCGCCTATATTAACGCAAATCGCATTATTTGTGTGCCTGTTATCTATTATGCAATTCTATTCTATAGTTGTTTTTTTTTTCATACACATACTCACACACACATGAGCCTATTTTCATGTAAAAGGAAATAATAATTTTTTTCAATTCTTATTTTATGTAAGTATTTTTGTTTTTTGAAATATTAAAACGTTATTTTTTTTTTCTTCTTAGATACAAAAAAAAGAAATATGTTAGTTCACACCACAAATAAGACAAAAATGAAAATTAAAATAAGGCACCATAACAGCAAAAAAAAGAAAAAGCAAGCAAACAAATAAACAAAATAATAAAATAATTAGAAAATTATAAGAGAAAACCATATAAATAATCCACAATCGGAATAAAATGCTTTTTATTCTCATCTTTTCCACTTTTTAATTTCTTTTTCGTTTTTTTTTCTTTTTCTTTTCTAATTTCTATTTTTGTTTCTACTGTCTATCTTTCTTCTTTTTATAATTTTTACAACTCTATTCAAATTCAGTAGAATCACGTAGAAAAAAATTAAAAAAACAAAAATTATTTAGTTTTTTCAAAATGAAGTTAAATTTTAAAAATACATGTATGTACATATGTAATTAATTTCTACGTTTTAGTTATATTTTGTTTACTACATAAATCTTTATTTTAGTGATTTTTTTTTTTGATGAAATATGAATAAAATGTATCTACAAAGAATAATTTCTGATCATAGTTTTTAATCAGATCTAATTTAGTTTTAGTCACTTTTAGTTGTTTTTTTTTAATAAAATTATTTTGAATAATAAATTTGATTTTGCATAAAATTTATTTTACATACATATGTGATAATTATATAGATAAAAGAATATACATATTGCGTGTAAATAAATGATATAGTTTATATTTTAATAAAATCTTAGTTTTTTAGAACACAACAAATTATAAAAAAAAAAAAATTACAAAAAAAATTGAATAAAAAATATAAAAAATTTTTTTTTATAAATTTTTTAACATTTTTATCGATTTGCTTTTAGTATTATAATTATGTACATACAAAAATATTTCAAAAAAAATATACAAACAATATAATTTCTTTTAAATATAATATTTTTTGATAATTAATATGATAAAACATATTTATTTTTATAATTTTTTTTTTATAATCAAAACATGTTCACATAACATGTAGTTTTATATTACATACTTACTACGTTACTACTTAGTTATAAACGTTTTTTTAAATACATAGAAATTAAAAACTGCATAAGATTCATTATACTTGTTTTGAATAATATCGCACTGTATAAAATGAATTATACAAAAATGAAAATGTATACAATATCACCGAACAAAAAATGTAAAAAACAAAAACAAATCACAACAATAAAAAATAAACAAAACATTTTTTTTATAAACATAATTTTAATTTTTAAATTTAATTTTTTTTAGATTTTAGTGTATCTAATTCATTTATCATGTATTTATAAGCATCGCTTTAATAATATAGTACACACATACTGAAATAAAACAAGCTTAATAATTTAATTACTTCCTGAATATATTTTTGCTTAATACTTATCATTAAGTTTGAAATGCAAGAATGCAATCACAGAAAAACTTCATTTTGTTTATTATTTTTAGTACCAGTATAACTGAGACTGACAGCCATCGCACAATTCGGGCGACAACCACAGTGTAACATAACATGAATTTTACATTTTTGTTTCTTGCGAATAGATTACTACCACTGCAGGTCGGTCGGTCAGGTCGTGAATGGCTCGTTGTCGATGAAAAATAGAATAGAATCTTTTTGAGCGACAGCGACAGCGTGAAGTACAGCATGGTTCAACCGTTCAATAGTAAAAAGTCCCATTTAATTACTATATGCGCTGTAGTTGTCGCCGGAATTGTGCGATAGCTGTGAGACGAGCAAAGTTAAGTTGAGAGAGCTTAAGCTCAGATAAGGTTAAACTTCGGTTTAAGGGATGTTTTGATTTCACTGTAGTAGCTTAAGTCTTAAACTCTGTTTATCTAACAGACTTGTGTCACAGTTTAAGACTTCTAAGCAGGATTAACTTAGCTTAAACTTGAACTTTCACTTCGGCATTAGTATTCCTATGAAAAATCATGTTGGTATCAAATATATATTTTTTGATTTTGTTTTATAGAAAGATAATTTTTTATACATATAATATTTGAGTCTTTGAAAAGTATACATATAAATCTTCTATAATATGTAAAATAAACAATTAAATGAGAGTATTCATTTAATGCAGTGAAAGACATGTAAACCGACTAAAACGTATAAATAACATTTAATTTACACCGTTTATGCCATTATACCGTTTACGTTTATCCCTTTTACTGCATTGAGTTAATACTCCTTATAATTTTTATGTAAAAAATATTATTGAACTACGAAATACGAAACTTGACCAAAAATTTTCCTTTCTTTCAAAAATTAGTTGACCGGAAAACAATTCAAATTTTATGTAAATATGTATTTACCAAATTATTAAAATTTATTGAATGATTTGTGCCTGCACTCATGTATGTACAATTAGAAACTTTTTTTTTTTTTACAGAAAAAATTAAAAATGAATCAACGAAATTAAAAGTTATAATCCTCTGTCACGGTTATAATCTAAGATTATTCATGGAAAATGATCTGTTACATAAATTAAACACCTCACATAAAATACTGGATTACATACTGCATACATCCTGTTAAAAGTTTGCATAATGAAAATTTTGAAATTGTAAAAATGCAATCCTATTGTAAAAATGCAATTCTTAACTGATATTTCAATATCAAACAAATAATATGTAAGCTTAGTTGAAAAAAAAGAAATAAATAAATCCTTGAATTGGAATCCAGGGAGTCAATGAAAATACTTACGTAAAATCTAAATAATATACGAGTATATGTGATATTATTCATTTTAAAATCCGGATATTTAATATAAAAATAAACCTTCAAAAAGATGAGAAAATATTATTATGAATTCAATTTTTATTTTCTTTTCTTCTTTTTAATTACATAAATTCCTTATTTGTATTTACATGTATGAATATATGTATCACTAAACTTTAGAAAATGCATACATATACATATGTAATAATAAATTTTCATTACAAAATTAAAATAATATATGATGATTTTTCATATATAGATATTCATGTACATATGTAGGTTATTTTTTCCTCCTCTGGATATCATATATTAACTATAGAATCAAAGTACTTACATATTTAATGCAACGACAAAACAGAATTCATTACAATATTTTGTCTCATTTCCTTTATCTATACAGACAATTTAAATTATATAATCTCTAAAGTAAAGTGTATTGTATACTATATCGTATTTAATTTAAGTAAAAAAATGTTTTTTTGTTTTCGTTTCTCTTCAACATTTTTTTCTTTTTCTCATTTGAGGGTTGCTATTTTGTTCTCTACAAAATATAACAAAACAAAAATTTAAAGAAAAAAGTATTAAAAATAAAAAAAAAAAAGAAAAAAAAAAGAAAAACGAAAACAAAACAGAGATTTTCTTTAAATCTATACAAACATGCAAACTTTATAAATATGTTTGTACATATATATGTACTTATGTATATGTATATACAGTTGATACATAACCTTGAACGTTTTTGTTTTCAGGTCAAAATTCTAAAACTATATACTCGTATATAACGAAAAAAAAAAGCTCATAATTTTCTTTTCTTTTTCTTGTTTTCCACACACACAAATTACATACATATATAAATATATATTTTATCAAATGGCATATAAAAGACTGCACATATGTA
This sequence comes from Villa cingulata, assembly GCA_951394055.1. NCBI lineage: Eukaryota > Metazoa > Arthropoda > Insecta > Diptera > Bombyliidae > Villa > Villa cingulata. The sequence continues at coordinate 1,901,528 of OX596025.1, forward strand.
CATATACGAGTATGTATGTATGTTCATGCATATGAGGAACGTTTTTTTTTTTTAATTTTATTTAAATAATATGAAAAATAACGAATAATTTTGTATATTTTTGCAACAGACGGTTGCATTTAAACCAAAAAAGAATAAGAAAAAATTAAAAATAAATTATTTTTCATGTACTATAGACTTGTATTTCTTGTACACATACTCGTATGCATACTCATACATGCAAATAACATAAATGATGATTATATGATGCAAAATTATATACTCATGTACATAATTATATACACATAATATATGTATATGTAAATATTATATAAGTGTGTTTGTAAGTCGAATATTGTACATATGTGTATGCATATATGCGTAAACATAAACATTTCTAAAATAAATGATGAATAAACACAATATGTATAATAAAAAAGAATAATATGCATAGAATTGCAGCTATACGATTTTTATAGCTCGTTGGTTTCATATAGAATTTAAAAAAAAAATAAAAAACAACAAAAAAAAATAAAAAAAATGTAAAATAAAGTACAAAAACTAAAGAAGAATTTAAAATCTTTTGCCATCTTTCTTTGGAGAACATGAAACTTTGCTTGATATCCATACATATCTATATGTATATGTATAGTATATGTGTAGTGTAGCTATCTACTTCTATTTTCTTCTACTGTTATAAACATGGATATGTGTATTTTGTCACATGGCAGCTTATATTTATGTATTTTTTAATTTCTCCCATTTAGTCGGAAAATCTTTAAATTTTTATAACCACATACAACTTGACATTGATATGACTTTGACATTTTTATGACCTCAATCTTGACCAAAAAAAAAGCAGAAATGAAGCAAATATAATGGAATGTCAAAATTTTAAAGTTTTATAAATTTGCATACAGAACATACTGAGGTATTATACTTAATGTATAATATACATACATAATAATGTACATACTTGTATATGCACATTTTAAAGAGTATAATAATTTCAGTGAATATTTTATTAAATTGTTGTTTTAAATTTAAATTCTTCAATATAAAATGTCAACTAATATTTTTTTTTCCAATAATCTGAATTAAATTAATCAAATAAGATAATAATGGTGTTAATAGTAAATAAATAATAATAAATGAAGCAGATAAATCCTGTGCTAATTTCGTTTTTATTATCATTAATTTTATCAAATGTAACAAATTTGCATTTATAAACTAATTAATAATGGGATATATATTTATAAAAAGTTGGTCTGATCTAATCCAGATTTTTATTTTTATTTAAAAATAATTGATATTTCATTTGAATAAAAATAAATAAATAAATAAATTATGATCAATTCATATTTATTACTTACTTAATTTTAAGTATGTGTTTTATAAAATGAAGATATTCTTTACCTGTTTCAAAATATTTAGATTGGAATCGCTTTGAAAATAGATATACGAGAATTTAAATTTCCGAATAATGTATATAAATTTTTACGTAATTATTAGGATTATTCAGTTTATATTTTTGAACTTGCGTATGTAAATAGATGACGATTTTGAGATTAAAATCTAAATTAAATCTTTTTTATATTATCATAAAAATTTGTATATTACATAAAATTATATGTACATACATCTATAATCTACACATACATTCATATATTTACATATATATCTTTAACATTTATGATAATTAGAAAGTCATCACACTTACTTCTACGATTATTAATAAATCATGGTTTTCAATCTGTATATCTTGCTGTGAAAAGAAATTATAAAGGATTCACGTAGTAAATTAAAAACGGTCAACTACAATTCTTCTCTTCTCTCAAAGATCTATGCTAGACATACATATACTGTGCGATATACACTATTCAAGTTATAAATGTATTATTGTATAAAGTGACAATTAATTGAAATATGCCTTCAACAGCCATAAAATAAAACCAGAAAACAAATCAAAAAAATACTTTTAAAAAATTAAATTCAAATTGAAATGAAAATTTTAGTCTTGTTAGTCTTATGATGGCATCATTTGTACTCGTATGTAAATACTTTATAACATAAAATAATACAAATAAATATAATTTGCATAGTATACATTATGCTACATTATATCACAGACAATCTTAAGCACACAACAACACTATTATTATTTTTATTATAATATATACGCCATCACTAAAAAAATGACTTAAAAAAAACTTTCTTCCAAAACGAAAATCCTGTACATAATAGAATAAATATTACAATATAAAATAAATTAATAAAGGGGATAAAAAAGTAAAAAATTCACTACATATTTATACATATATATACATTCAATATACACAGAGCACAGCAACAATATTTCAAAAATATTCGCCAACATATTACGATCATGCATCATTTAATTTACATCATATATATGCATACTTTTTGTCTTCACAATCATATTCACAGTATTACTCATACATTATGTCTATATAGATAAGTACATACGAATACTTTGTATAGACAGTTTTCCGTTTATAAAATGATACATGTATAAAACAAAATGTATTTTAATGTTTTTTCATTCACTTAACACTACATTTCTACATAAATATAATGTACATACATACATTCAAAAATGATGCATATTCATATTACGAGTACATGTTGTACATACGTTACATTTCATTTCATTTCATTTAGCATACATATATACTTATTATGTGTTATTTTCACATAAAAATAATGTAAAAGTACATTTTCGTATATTAAGTATGCACGGGTATAGTATATGGTAAATGCGTATATGATTTATTAGCATTACACAAAAAAGGATTTTTTTCATATCTATTATATTTTTATTTCTTTCAATATGTAATATATGATACATGCCATAAATTATTTTTTCTTATTTTTCAAGATATTAAAAAAATTATGTTACAATTTCATTTCATTATTATCGACATATACAATATGTTTACTCTACACATGTGAGTATATATACATTTATATTTGCATTATTGTATAAAAATATACATATAAATTCACTAATGGATATCATCGTATATGTATGTAACATTATGTACATTTTAATTTAATATCCTTAACTACACACTGTATTGTTATTTATATATATTATTACATATTTAAGGTACATACTACGTCTTTATGCACATATCAATACATTATCTGTAAATATAAAAATATATACATAGAATATATGTTATGTATTTTATATTCAATTTGTATACAAAAATAATATAGAGTTTATAAAATGTAATGTAATGTACATTTCTCGTATAAGTACGACTATAAATGCATATTCAGCGATAAATATACACATATATCGTACAAAAGAAAAGAATATAACATTTTCGTATTAATAAAATTTGTTCAAACTACATGCGTACATACACATGTATCCAAACAATATTATGTATAAAATAATTCTTTATAAGTACATACAAGTGAAATATTTTTCATTACACACGAAAAAAAAATATAAGAAAAAAAAATACTCAAATTGAATTCTTCAATCGTTTTTATGCACTCATATTTCAATTTTTTAAATTTTTTTCTGTATTCGAATATTCATTTATGTTTTTGATTCTGATTTTATATTATTATTATAATATAATATTTATTTTTTGTAATGTGTACTATGTATATGTTTGTTCTGTATACTCTGTTATGTATGTATGTGATGTAGGATTATTTAAGCAAATATGAATCTATGAACATAAAGTGCATTTAAGTTTCGTTATCTACGGTTGAGTTCATGATTACAATATGATTAATCTGAGCACTCTAATGCCGATCATTATTGTAATATGGTTGATCTGATCACTCAAATTGGGTTCATAATTATTGTAATCTAGCTCCTAGTCGAGCATAATATATTTAATCGGTTTGAATATTATGATTATGTAGATTATATATTTGAAGATCGAACCATGGATCAAACATAAATTTATAAATTTTTAATTTTCAATTAGTATGTCTTCTGACAATTATTGATATTATTTGAGACCATTTAAATTAGACTTAACAGTTCACAAAAAAAAAAAAAAACTTCCTTTCGTTCAACATTATGCACTATACTACGATTAAATTCTAAATAATATGTTTAATCTGATCGCTCCATTTGATTATAATGATGAACTCAACCTATTTGTAGTAAAAAAAAAATTTTTATGCATAACATACATATGTGTGGATTTGTAGTGAAGCATAAAATATTATTTTTTTACAATATACATACATATAGATGTGGTAGATGTTATGTGTAAACATAGAAAATAACAATATGTATCAAATAAAACTAATTATTATTTTAAAAATTTCTGATATTTCCAAAATAATGACATCAACACTCAAATTCAAAATAAAAATAGAATATGTACAAATATACTACGACGTGTAAATGAAAATAAACAAAAAATTATAACACAACAGCAAAATTTTTCAGATTGTCCTTTTTTTTTAAAAAATATTTATTTTTTACAAAATATGAAATGTATGTGTAGTAGCTATATATATGTGATGATAAAAAGTTTTTACATAATTTAGTGTTTATATGTTTGAATATTTTTTATATACCAGTATATAATGTATGTATGTGATTTTTGTAAAAAAAAAAATTTTATTGTGGTTTGTTTTTATTCTCATTTCCTTTTTTTCTTATCTGAATAAATTTATATATGTGTGTAGAAAAATATATGCATTTTGATGGACATCTGTTTCTGTAATAGATTTAATATAAAAATGAAAAAATCAAATTGCAATAATCACGAATACTGAAAATAACATTACTTTATTTATCTTTTAATAAATGTATGCGTGAAATTTCAACAAATTTTCTGATAGTTTTTTGTTTCTTTGGATAGGAAAATTAAAAATTTTAATAAAACATCAAAAACAAAAACAATTATTTTCAACAAAGTTTTATACAGAATTGTTTATGTTGAAAATATTTTTATTGAATTTCTAATAAATAATAGACAAACAGATGCAGTCAAAAATAAAATTGATGAATTGATGACGGTTTCTGAAAAATTTATATCATAAGTATCTAAAATTATGAAGTATTTAAACTTGAAAAAACTAAAATCGAATGCCCATATCACATAAAATTTTATCAACGATTGTCATAAAAACCTTTTTCAAAATTTTATTAAAATCCTCTCTCTGTGACGTATTTCTGATACAGATGATTTATTTTTGAAATAGATTTAAATTCATGTATCCATACCAACAGAATATAGTACAATACATTCTATTATAAGAATTTTTTCATTTTTGAGGAAAATTCAATAATTTCAAAATATGTACATATATATACATTCATATATACGTATATCTACATATAAGGGATTGAATTATACATTGTTGAATACATCTCAAACCTAAAATAAATTTTGATTTTATCATGATGATGTAGTGCGGTGCAGATTATGATGATAATATTTTTTACACATATCATGTATAGGCACCTTCATATCTAAATAGTCTAACACTACTTGTATTCTATATTTTAGTAAATACGAATCCAGCTACAAATTAAAGTTCCGATTTAAAAAAAAAATTAAATAAAATGAAGTAAAAACATATTAACAAAATTATAATGAATTCCAAAAAAAATTTTAGAAAATAAGAAACATAAATTGAATAAACGCACTTCTGAATTTTTGTAATTAATTAAATCATATTTTTTTTTATTAAAAATATAATTCACACAATAATAAACACGTAATAAGTGTACAGTATTCTTATAATTATCTAGTCTTATTTTTATTATTTTTCTGAACAATTAATAAAAATATGTATCTATGTATATATATTGAAAAAATTATTTTGATAATTACAATTATTAGGCACTCTAATAAGTATATGTATTACTGTTACTGCAATCCAATATAAATATCCTGCACTAAATATTAAGCACTTAGGATTTATAACTATTTTGTACACCACAGCTAAATTCAAATTTGTGTATAAGAGACCACACTATTTTTATGATCGCAGTATAAGTACATAAAATGTAAAATGTAGAATAAAGTAAAAAATAAATATTATTATTATTACAATTTTCTTTTTCCTTGTCATATATATATGTATGTATGTATATATGAATCACACATACTTACATATTTTATTGTATATATAAGCATAACACAAAATAGATCATAAGTAGTTTTGAAATTCTAAAAATAAAAATAAAGAACAAAAGTAAAATATAAATTACACAATTTTTTAAAGCAAGTATATACTTTACATAATAATGAATATTACTTATATAAAAATAAAATAAATAATTACACATACTTATAAGTCACTTTAAGAACATTTTATAATAAATATTTAGTATGTACACATACACCCACCTGTAAATAAGTACCTATTATTATATTTAATGTATAAAATTATTAAAATATTAATTGTGTATAAATTTGATCGAAACTTATACGTATATTTTATTATTTTAAATACTCATATTATACGTAATCTAATTTGTAAAGCTTTTTTTTTTAGTATAATTAAGTATAAATTATCACCTCACAAATATTTACTCAAAAAAAAAATCCAAATTGAAGCAAAGAAAAAGAAGCATACACGTGATTTGAATCACAAGTATAGTATTGTTGCTATTTTTATTTAAAATTTATTTTTTATATAATACTTAGTAGTTGTTACTTTTTTTATTTTGAATTTAATTTTCTGGGATAAAATAGAAATGAAAACAACTGAATTATATTTAAAAAAAAAAAAAAAACAAAAACTCACAACTTTGTAAATTTCTTTTTTTTTTAGCATTTTTTTAACAACACACATCCTTGAATTCTAGATTGATAACTTTTGAAAATTGAAAAATCCTTATAAATGAAATAAATATCTTTGATATACAGAAATTTTTTATGATGATTTCTTTTTCTATAAACAACTTTATAATTCATTTTTCAGCCATACAACTGATATCAGATTGCACATTGACTAAGAAAGTAAACGCAACTACTTCATCTCAAGTCGGTATAGATTTTTCTACACGGTTTTTGTTTCGTTCATTTTTCAAATTTAAAAATCTCATATTTTTCAACAAATTTCTATTAAATTTAATAATTAATATTCAAATTTCCTTTTTTAAATTTTTCTGTTTTTTAAATTAGTTATAGGCAAATACATTCGTATAATTCACAATATTACTCATTCCTTCACTAAAGAGATTATTATAACTTTACTCGAACATTAAGAATAAAATAAAATCAACGATAATTTAAATTTAAATCGACATTAAATGCGTCAAATCAATACATACTGTCGTTCTCTACAAAAGATCATTAATATATACGAGTATCTACATTACCGTATATACATATATATTTTATGAAAATTCATTATTCATATTTCATTTTTAATGAATAAAAAAAGAAAAAAAAAGTAGATAAATGATTGAAACAAATAAAATACAAAATTTTTTCGTGACTTACTCCAAAATACGCAAATACATACATGCAATATGCAAAATTACTTTATGATTAAATAACTCTAAAAGATTCACTACTATCAAAAATTCAAGGATGCGTTTATTAAAATATAAAGATTATTTATGTATAATTTTATTGATAATTGTATTTTTTGTTCATTTAAATTAATCTTTATAACATTTAACAATTTAACATGATAAACACACAACTAAAATGTATCGACATGTTTATGTATTGTAAAAAATTATATATGAATTGATGAATATAATGGGATGTAATACATAAAAAAAACACACACACATTTTATAATAATTATTATTTTTATTAAAATTAACACTCACACCAAACATTAGTATATTGCTGTATATGTTATATTGTACATGTATATACATATGTATAAATTTTATTGTAAATATATATATATATATTTAATTCACTATAAAATAAAATATTCAAATATTATTTAATATAATTATTTATTATTATATGTATCATATACGTACTCGTATATTACATTATTACTAAAATAACTATTTACTGTATATACTATATATGTAGAGAGTAGATTTATTTGTGTGTGCTATATAAGTTTAAAAAAAATTAATAAAATAAAAAAAGATATTTTATTTTAAATGTTTGTTTCTTACCTATACTTCTTAAAACTATAATGTATATATATATATAATACTATACTATACTATTATCATAAATTATTTTAAAACTACCTATATTATTACTATTAATAACCTGTATATATACTTTCACAATTATATTATTTTTATTATTATTATTATTATTATTATATTAAAAAATATTTATAAACATATTAACCATTATCGAAATTTCATATATAATAAACATTTTAAGAAAAATGGAGTACATTAAAATATTATACATACATGTAATAAAGTCAATAAATAAGTATGTATGTGTATGTGTATTTATTGAAGAAAATAATATAATTTTAATTTTATTTAAATATCAATTTAGCAAACAAACAAAATAAAAAAAATAGATTTTCACAAAAAAGAAGAAAATTTTTTCAAACTTAAATTATTATATCTACAATATAAATTACATATTACATAATATACTAGAAATTACATATAAAAATTTACATACATATATACATATACAACAGCATACATATTATATCCTGATTACAAAGAGTAAATTTTTGTGAAAATTAAATTATAAACAAACTTGATCGCAGCAAGTATATATATATTTTTTTTTGATTCCTACTTACATACAATGTACGATAAAAAAGGACAAATAATAATATACATATATTATTTTAAGAAAATGTAAATATAGAAATAATACATTATGTACATATAAAACATAAAATCAATCCGTAAAGAATATAAATATTACATGAAATATAAAATTTGTAAATTATAATTTTTTGTTTTCGTTTTTTGTTATTTTTTTTTTTTTTTTTGTAAATTATGTTCATCATAAGAATATATACGTAGCTATATCTTATAAAGATGAAATTAATGCAAATATACGAATTCAATTGATATATGATGTATCAATACATGTATATTTATGTATTATACTATCTTATATCTACTTAAAATAAATAAATATTTTAAATTAAATTTTTCTTTTAAAAATCATAATACTTAGTTTGCGGGTATATAATACATAAAGTAAATATTTGATAAATACAATTTTGTGTATAAATGTATACATGTGTAAATATTTTTTTCTTTCTATGTAAATATACATGTAATCTGACATTCAATAATTGAATAAGAAATAATTTGCATTCCTATCATATAGGTAATATAATTATTAACATACAATAATTTATAATAATTTCAACAAAAAAAAAAATTCAAAGAACAAAAAAGAATTAAATAAAAAATGATTTTTATTTTTATATATTATTTTCTTATAATATGCAGTACATTTGTTATTATAATTTTCATGTATTGTAAATTTCAAATAAAAAAAGAAGAAATTAAAAAAAAAAAACGCAAAAGAAAAACAATCAATTTTGTATACATTTATTATATAATATCAAATATACTATTATTGTAAATTATTATTATAAATATATATATTTTTTTTTTGTATATTATTAGCGAGCGGCTGATAGTATAATTTTGTTATTTTTTATTATTATTTCAATAGTAGTTATTATTTTTATTATTATTTATAACTATATTTTTTGCTATTTATTTTTTATATTCTATATCTATATGTAAATATTATTTATCGAGACTTTATTCATATTTTATTTTTCATTATTATTTAGTTGTAAGAAAATTAAGTTTTTTGTTTTTTTTTTTTTTCAAAATTTAATTATCATATTTTTATTTACTATAATAATTATAATCTAATATTACTTTTTATATTAGTATTATCATATTATTAAATTTCATTTTCTTTTTTTTTAACATTTCGCATTCTATTTATAATTTACTCACTGCATATTTTTGCAAAATTTGAGCCATTTATTTAACGATAGTTATATACATTTATAGATATAATGATAAAATATGTATGTAAAAAATTTCTTAATTTTAAATATGATATTCGAAAATATATTTTACCACAAATTTGATATTGACAATTGAGTCATGTCAACTTTGACTGTTACTTTTACTTATAATTGAGTGCAGTTAATTGATCTTGGATTTTAATATTCAATACTTATATCAGAGATCTAAAAGTAACTATAACTGTTTGTTACTCAGTTCTGTGCTTATATGTAAGAAAATTTACAAATACTTTTGGTATTGTTCAATATGATGATGAATCACCAGAAGTATAATCAAACTGGTTTTGTTGTCAAACTGCATTCAGCGAACTTCAATCCTAAAAGTTACCAAAGTCAAACATAATAATAAAAAATTGAATGTAGAAAATTTAAAATAAAAGGCTCATTTTATGTTTCATATAACACGTTCGCTCTCGAACAAAGGTCTCACTGCTTTGATTTTCTTTTGTCACTTAGAAAATTTTTTATATTTTATTTGAAATTTATCAACTATTCATCAATCCAAATTTTTGATTTTATTGTATTTTCTCTACATAATATTATATAGCTCTTAATAGTTATTTATATAAAGATTCATTACATAATTTATATACAATCAATACATATACATACATTACATTCTTTTTATTTATTCACTTAAATATTATTTATTTTATTTAATTTTATTTAATATTATTTTCAGATTTCATTTTCCTTTCATTTTTCAACATTTCTACTTTAGACCTGTTTGTTAACCGGCAATGCACTAAATTTTATCAGACAGCTAAATTAATATAATACAATTTTATACATAATATATTTTGTCTAAAAATTAATAATTAAAATGAAAATGTTAAAAAACAGGTCTAAAAAATAGGCAGATTTATTATTTTTTTTATATTAATTATTCAATGATATTATCAAATGAAATTCCTGCAATGCAGTTTTTTGCAGTTCGTTCGAAAACTATTAACTGCAAAAGCAGAGCGTTCGATAAGTTTTGCACTGCAATGCAGTGCGTTCGAAAACTATAAAATGCAAAACAGGCCTGAAAGATCCTAACGCAAATAAGCAGCGTGATTTGAAACACTGCATATATGCTACTGACAAGTGTACTGTCGAAGTTATCTACCACTTCATTCTTTACTACAGCTAGATTGTACGTACATAAATTTTTTACAAAAATAAAATTAAAAAAAAAACAATTTTGGGATTTCGAACTTGTTGTATTAATTGTATTAATTGGTTTTCAAAGTTTTATTCTTTATAATGTCAGATTCAAGTGAAGATATTGAAAAATTACTTATGTAAGTATATTAAAATTGAGGTTAAAATTCATATTTTCAATAAATAAAATTGTACGAACACATTATTTTTCAATATTATAATTATTATTGTTGGTTATCACTTGTCACTCAATTTTTCGTTCGAAAATGCAAAATGTCAGAAGTGAAAACTCTTAACCATTGCATTTGCAGCGCTGCTTTATTCCGGCATACTGCACATTACTGTTCCAGTACTATTTTTAAGATACGAAAGAATACACAGTGCAGCCTGCATTTTTGAAAAAGCCTAATATTTTTGCATAAAATTAAACATACATTTAAGAAAAATAAAAAAATGTTGTAATTGAATAATTAATAGAAATAGGTTTCATTTAAATTTAACATAATTATGATTTATTTTCAGTTCAACTGAATCATTGTCGATTTCTGAAAGTGATGAATACTATATAAACATACCTAGTACATGATCTGCGAAATGTTATAATTTAAAATTTTGATTAAAGCATTTTGTAAAATTTTGATTTTAAAGTATACTTAAAGTTTTCTTTTGAAAATAGCACAAGCCTGAGAAATTTAACATTTTTTTTTCCCGTCAAATAATTATGCAATTTTTTTATTTGTTTAGTTATTCTGAATTAAACCACATTTTTTTTCATTTTTATTACGTCAGGATTTCTTTTTATCAAGGATATTCATGTTTACAGAATTACTACCCATTCTTTAACAGTTTTTATAGAAAAATGAAATGTAAAAATACATTAATGATTAAAATTGAATATCTAGGTGCAAAATGAACAGTATTAGTTCTGCATTAGGCTAAAAAACTGTATAATTTATGAAGACTAATAATATCTTCTTTTCAGTCTTTCTCTACTGTAACTGAGATACGGTGCATCCCTTTCATCCCATCAATAGTCAGCCATCTGATAACTTAATTCTATGATTTTAATATTCTTGTGATATCCCTCTCGATGTTCTTCACTAACTGCACCAAGTTTTTTAGGAAAGAAATTGATATGCGAATGTAGAAAATATGCAATTTTATATTCATATTGCAACACATTTTTTTGACATTATAAAGCATAATTCTCATTTTCTTCCAAAAAAAATCGCGTAACTTCTATACACCTACATAACAAAATTTAGTGTTCTAGCAAATGATAGAGAACAAAATTACCTTTCTTTTGATGTGTTATCACAAGTAATTTAGAACTCCGTTCTAAACAAAAAGAGATCCTGAAGTCAAAATTTATGGTAAATTTTATGAAAAATTTTGAGAAAAAATTGGATTCCTGAAAAAAAAATGCACTAGGTAAATTTTTTTTTTTATTTCTGACCTTAAAAGAAAAAAAATTTCTCTTCTAAATAAAAACAATCCAAGGTCGATTGGATGTTATTGGATGTTGGTTAGCGTTACCGAGTTATTTAGAATCAATTATTCGTGGAAGAGTTAAAAATGTGCATATCTCTTCCGCTCTGTGCATATCTCTGTAAATATTTTTCTCGTAGCTTCGGTCCTAATACATATCTACTTAAATTGTTATTTAGTTTTCTTAGGGGAAAACCATATCGCAGGCATGTGTAATTAATAAAAATTTAAAAATATTCAATTCAAAGAAACACTACTTGTCATAATTATCGGTATTTTTCACTTTCAAAATTGCAGTAATTTTTTTTTAATATCTTTTCCATTCATTTTAATCTATTATTTTAAATTTTTATTAATTTTTATATGATTATTTATTACTTTATTTTTTGATAAAATTTATTGTAAATTTAATTATATACAACACAATTTAATTATATATAAATTTAATTATAATCTGTATATACAACACAATATTATACATAATCGTCTATATTAAAGATTTTATCATATATATTTAATTATATTCTTCTGTTTGTTTTTTTTTACTTGTAAAATATTATTTACAAAAAATATATTTATGTATTATATGTATTTTTTTAAAAAAAAATATTTCTATTAAACAACAATACATAATTAAAAATATATATATATATACATATACTTATATATATACATAATATATTTCATTAAAATAATAATTACTTTAAAACAAACAACAAAATAATAATTTTAAAAACTAAAAAATAAAATTTTTTTCCAAAGAATCATAAACTAATTGAAAATTTTTTTTATGTTTCCAATTTTTCTGCAACAAAATGAAACAAAATTCATTTAATAAATCGAAAAAAAAATTCAAACAAAAATATCGCTGAAAACATCGTCAACATTCAAAAGGTATCGCACGTTAAAACTGATTCACCTGTTTTTCGACTGCACACAAATGCAACTGTTATATTATTGATAACATTTTCGATAGCCGTCACAACACGTCAGTACGTGGGAAATCCTATAGATTGTGTTCATACGAGGTTTGTATCAATGATGAAATTTTCACTTTGTCATTTCAAATAATTCTAACATTTCAAAACATTTTTATTTATTTCACAACATTTCACGTTATTTTTCAAACAGCATAACAATTTCATTGCGTTTAATTTTATTTATATTTTTAATATTTTAAATTTTACACTTTTGAAATTTTTTATAGTGAAAATAAAAGCTTTTACAATGAAAGTTAAATAACCGTTCATTTGAATTTTTAGAGACATACCTGAAGATGTTCTCAACACCTATTGTTGGATACATTCAACATATACTGTAGTTGATGCTTTTATGAAAAAACAAGGAGCTGAAGTACCATTTCCAGGTGTTCATAATTCACAAGGACGTGGTCCATTAACTATAAAACACACAAAATATTATCAATGGGTTGCGTTCACACTGTTTTTTCAGGTGAGTCACTATGTTTCAAAAATTAAAAATAATAAAATATTAACGGTATTCTTCAATGTTTTCAATGTTTTTCAAAGTTAAATAGCTTTTTACAATTCTATAAACTTTTATGTAAAAAAAAAGCTTTATAAAATTTAATTTTAAAAATATACCAAAATATACATACCATACTGAACTAAATTTATGGCTAGAAACTGGAAATATGTAGAAAAAATTATTTGTTTTATTGAATCTTTCGTTAAAACGTTAAACTACATTATCTTTGTTTGCAACGATTTGCTTGCATTGTTGTAGAGAAAATTCGGAAAATTATGGGTGCTAGATGCATCAAAATACCTATAATATGATATATAAAATATGAAATGAATGATAAAACAATCCAACAGTCGTTTCTTATTTAGAGCTTTTTTATCTTTTATCGTTGAATCGTTGAATATTCAATAACATAATGAATGAAGTAGGAGTGTGTGAAATGGAGAATAGAATTCATTTAGAAATATTTTCTACTTTTCTCGTGTGAATTTTTAATGAAAAACAGAAAAAAGTATTATAAAAGAATCATTTTTTGTTGTTGTTGTTGTTGTTTCCAATTACAAATATGCAGAAAGACAGACAAATTCCACATGAATTCACAATTATAACTGATTTGAAATTTCTTCTGGATTATTTATTTTGAAATTTTTTTGGCTTTTTCTGAATTTTCTACTTTTGACTTTATGATGATTACATTATCCGGTGTAGACAATAGAATTATATATAATTTAATATTCATGTGAATATAATTATTATTTCTGTTAACACACACACACACACATGGTAAGAAAGATTTCTTCTTAATAAATATATGCAATATATTTTAAAGATGTTCTATTCATTTAATTGTCTACAAATATATTAAAAATTTCTATTTATTATAAGAACAGAAAGATGTAGTGTATTGATAAATTGAATTTGAATATTTATTTAAAATAATTGCAAAAATAAATAAAAGGATAAGAAGAGAAGTACGAAAAGTTAAATTAAATTAATTAAGAATAATCAGCAAAAAGTCTTTAAAATTAAATGGAAAGTTTCTAATCAATAACAGGGGATCATTTTATGTATCCTTAAATTTATTTTCTTGCTTAGTGTGATTTTATATTTGCTAAAATAATTTTTTATGCATAATCGATCCTATATTAAATATGACGGATATCGATTGAAAAGAAAAAACATAAAAAAAATTGATGTACAATATATACAATCAAAAAAAGAAATAAAAGAAAATCAATTTTTCTTTAATATTTTTCCCATATATCCATTTCTATTAAGATGTATGTACTACACGATATAAAATAACATCATTGATATTCATGTCATATAAACGTCATCAATAATAAAAGAACAACGAAATATGTACAAATATGTAAAAGTATACATAAAATAATGCTTGTATTTGTATAGTAAAAAATATTCATGTACATGTATCGTGTATTCGAATGAAAAACAACGAACAAAATAATTTTTTCTTTTTTCTTTATGGTTGTTGATGATTTTTTTTTTTTTTGTTGTAGACATATATTTATTTTTTTTTGTTTTTCTGTTGTTCTTTCTTTGAAAAAGAAGAGTTTTCTTGTTTTCTAAAATTAAAAACAAAAAGGAAAAATTGGAAAATTATGACACAAATACATAGAACATATTGAGATTATGTTTTATAAGAACATATTTTTTTTTACAAATATTATATGTTTGTACATTAATATTTGATTTATTTTCTTTTCTTATTTATGTACCTATACATACACAAACATTAATATTAATATTAAATTTAGTACATAACAATACACATTATCTGTTTATCAATGGATTTCTTTATTTTATAGTTTTTGACTTATTTTTTATGTTTATGTAACCTCTGTTCCTTCCCTAGTTATACTACTATACCCCTATTCCTAACACTTCAAAAAAATATTTTGTTAATTCTCAAAAAAAATAAGAAAAAAAAATTAATTTGAGAAGAAACATTGATGTATTCATATGATGATTTACTGTACGTATTATAAATAATAATTGTGTTATTATTCTGCACACTTCTTATGATGTTTTAACAAATTTTTTGGTAAATTTATTTCTATCTACGACTATTTACTTCAGCACTGAATCAGCAGAATAAATGATTCCATTTTGATTGCAATAAAATAAATAATAAATAATCTAAGTAAATTACTATTTGATTTGTAATCATCCAGAATTATCAACAAGTTGTTTTTAAAGTGATTTTTATTTAAAAATAATGTGAAAAAAAAAACATGTGATATCTATCTATATATGGTGGCACGAATAATTTGAATCGAATTCATCAAATTTTTAACTTTTAATTTTTAAGAAAGGTGAAACATTTCTAATTATTGCATATTTCAAATTAGTCAAATTGTTAAAATGACTGCTATTTACATAAATGCGTATTGCATACTGCGTAACGTGATTTTCCATTAATAATACTAAATCATAAAATGATTAGAGATCTGATATGATAAATATTGTCAAATGTCAATCTCCTAGTCCTGACAAATACTTTAGAAGTAAAATGATTATCGTATTATTATTTAAAAATGAAGTTAATTTCGTGTAATCAATAACTTTTGTAACATTTTTTAGTAATGGGAATCAATTCTGATTTCCGTTATAACACATATGTACATTTTAAAATTTATAACTGTTAACTTATGCTTTGGCAAATGCTTGATAATAATTTTATTTTATAAAGAACAAAAGATACGAATTTTGAATAGTAATTTTCTTAACAAATCGTTAATTCCACTTTATTTAATTATTATTAATTGAAATCCTTAAAATTTACAAAATATTTAGTCTAAAAACATCGAAAACAAAAAAAAGAAATAGTAGATCAAGAAAATGTTAAACAAGAACATATTTAAGTACATAGTACAGTACATACTCGTACATACATATATGACTTCACCTATGTAGTTAATAAATCATTCCAAACCATTATGAAAACTACTTCAGACATGATAAATCGTATGTACTAGAAAAAATGTAAAAAAAAAATTAGAAAATAAAAAGCTAAATGCCCATATTTACATATGTACTCGTATACATACCTTATATAATAAAATAAAATAAATAAAATATTTCCAGTTTATTAATAAGAAGCCACCTGATAAAGATATTTCTTAATTTTATATCCATAACATTCACATTTTTCATTTTTTTTTTAAGTTTTAATTTTCCTTCGATGTTTTGAAAATCACTTTGAAAAGTATAGATTGTATTACATACTAACAACACACAATCGTCTTTCTTTAAGTACTGATACTCTAATTCTGACTATAGGTATATACAGGGGGGAGTACGAGTATATGATAATGACATAAAAATCTGATGTTCAATTTATTTTATAGTACCCTTTTGACAACAATTTATTGTCGACAGCAAATAAACAAACATAACAAAAATTAATAAAATATATTTTATATTCTTATACATGTAGTATTTCTGTTTATGTAAAATATACCGCGCTGCACGCATTACAATAAGTTCTTAAGAAAATTTTCATTTAATGTCGGTTTTCCTTATTTTCAAAAAGTTTTTATACTATACTGTTACTGTTGTATTTTTATTGTTTCTGTTTCTTGGTTATAAACATTTTCGTAAATATGTATCTGTTTGTACATCGTTAAAGAGATAATTTAATCCTAAAATTAGAAATATAGTAAATTTTCCGTGGAAATAATATTTTCTCAAATAGAAAATAATAATAAGAATGAATAAGAACAAGAATAAAAGAAAATCAAAACTTGTTCAGTTTATTACAGATTTTATGCAGCAGTCAGCTGTTGCAGATGTCTTCGATTTTTTCTTCTTTTTTTTTTTCCTTTTATTTTTTTTTTATTTTTTTATTTTTTTTCAATTTGCCTTGTTTCATTGTTTTTATTTATTTTTATTTGTTTTGAGATTGTGTTTTTCTCATTTTTATGTTATTTACCTATATAACCAACGCTAAAATAAAATAAGGCCATATACATATATGCACATGTATGCAAATAGGTATGTGTAAAAGTAAAAATCTCATAAAATTGAAACATTATGACATAAAATATAATAACATTTTTTATCATATGATGTTTACTTATACGTCTGTGAAGACATGGTAGATATATTTTATACGAGCATTTATGTTACATAGATGCAAATAACGAATAAGCAAAATAAAGTAGGCAGCAGCCTCATGACTGCATACAAGCCGGATCGTCCAGAAGATATAGGCATATTTTTTATGTTTCGTTATTTATTTTTTATGTGTTTTACTTACATTTATGTATATATTCATATAAAGTTTACCATATGTAGAGTATGTATAGATGTCACAATTAATTGCAAAAGTTTGTTGTTAAAATTTTATTTATTATGATCATCTGGAGAAATTATTATGCACACCTTATCATTATTTATAAATGTGAATGTTATTCTAAGTACGCATTGCATAGATACGCACATATATTTAAATGATTTTTGATTCTTTTTAATAATTTTCATGGAAAATAATTTTTTTTTAAATTCATGAAAATTATAAAATGCACTTTAGCTATGAAGAATTCTTTTTAGATGAACTGCATTTGTTGATGCGGTTGGTTGCATACAATTTAAAAAGTTTTGTTTTATATTTAATAAAATTATTTTTAAATTTTTTTTATTTTTTCTTGGATTTGAATTGTTCTATTTTTGGTTTTCATACGTATACATATCGGCACATGAAAAAAATCAAAGATATATATACATATACATGTAGGAGCACATTCTGATGATGAAATTGAAAGCAACAGAAGAAAATGATGATTACAACTCACTCACAAAGTATAGAACATGTACAGACTGGTATAGGGTATTCAATTTTTACAAAATTTTCGTAATTACGAAAATTTTTCGATATTTACACGTAAAATTTTCAAATTTAGATCCACCTTATCTATGACATAATGTGAGGTAATAAGAACGGTTGTTGTCTGCAGCTAAAACAGATTTTAGATTCGTATTACGCATTTACGCACATGATGCAAGGGGAGAAGTAATTTTTGTAGCAAATTGCATTTCTATAAAAGAAAAATTTTAAATTTTTTTTTTCTTTTGTATGAGAAACGAGTTCACATTACATTTTTCATGAAGCAAATTCATTTTTCGTACAAAACATACAAATTAAATGAAAATCCAACAGAAATCATCTAGTAAATCAATTTGAATAGCTCGTAATTTTATCTTTCATATGAGGAAGCTGTTATGATCAAGGTTTAAAAATAAAATTTTACTGAGATTATTTTTGAGTCGATTTAATTTTTAGTTGTTCGTACATTTACACACTATACTTGTACATATACATATATATACATAAGAGTACATTTTATTTAAAATTTGAGTACATTTTTATTGAAATAACGTTTACAATGTAGATTATGTATGATGTAATTGGCTATTCAATTTAACAATTTGAAATATTAAAAACTCTGAATATTACTCGTATTACACATTCGTTCTAATGTTGATGGAGATGATGATGATGATGATTATGAACTCTGATGGATTTTATTTTCACTTTTTTGAGAATTTCGAATAATCAAATAATTTGCATAATGAAATCGGATATAGGTATAATCATATATAAACGTTCTTCCTGTATGTAAGTATAGGTACATACATAATGCTTTCGTACAAATTCTGATGCTTAGAGTAAAATGCATCAATGCAGAGGAAATATATGTGTTCGATACTGGAGCGAAAAATAGATAAAAAATAAAAAAAATTTTTTTTGATTAATAATGAAATGAAAATGAAGTAAAGTAGAATTTCATTCTGTGACTAATTAGTCCGAAATGTATTTTATTTCTTACCTATATACGTATATATTTTTTTCTTTTAACTATATTCTTTTTTATATTTTAATGCATTAAGATTCTTACTTACAGAGAAAATGCATTCGTGAAAATTTTTCAAATCTTTCAATTAATTCTAAAGATTATAAAAATAAAATCTGTTCTTAGCTTTTATTTTTATTTTTAATTTTTAGTCGCTTTTATCTGAACATTGGAAAAGAATAAATTAAAAAAAAATACTATACGAGTAAAATGTATATAGTACACTGAAAATTTTCATAAGATATTAACTGTCTGTTTTTATTTCATGAAAAAAGAATAATGATTTAAATGAAACATTCATTTGATACGGTACGGTACGGTCTTATTTGCCCATTCTAATTTTTCTACATTATTGAGATATGAAAGAAAAATAGTTTGGTTTTTCTGAATTTATTTTGGCAAAAAATATTTTTTTTTTTTCATTTTAAAATTATATCTTGATTGATAATATATAATATATAAAAACAAAACAATATTGAAAATATATAATGGAAATAATGTAATGTACATACAAATACAGAGGATTATTGAGATTTTAAATTGAAAAAAAAAAAAATATAATAGAAATAAAATAAAACATGTTTTGGCATTCAAAAATGTTGGCTTGTGTACAATATTTTACGTTTTTAAATGGCATATATGATACGCTCTTACTTATTTTTGAAATTCTATTAAGCTGATAGAAAATGATAAGATAAAACTAAGAAAACCATTAATGGAACCGATAAGGCGTAAGACAAAGAAAAAGCTTTTAGTTATATCTGAAAAATAAAAACATTTTTTTTTTTCATTTGTTCTTATTTAAGGACACTAGTATTATTATTCATTACTTTTATTCTTTCAGTTTTTAATTACGAACGTAGTGTTAATTCGTTCTATTAAAATTTATTATCTCATATTCAAAATTTTCTTTCAGTTTTAATTTAAATTTTATAACAGAATTTTCCAAATATGTACTGCATAACTTTCCTCATATGTATATACTATGTATATATGTATGTACATGTCTTATTGGTCTTCAGAATATATAATTTGTACATAGTATGTTAGTATTTCACTTAGTACAATAATTTTATTTAATTTTATGTACCTACATTTTTTTGAATTTTTCTTCCACCATAATTATTTACGGTTAAGTTGCTTGTGAAATTGAAATTTTACAGCATTCATTATTTTCTTTATTTTTTATTTTTTATGATTATTATTATTTTTTTTTTTAAATTTAAGTACTTATGGATGGTTTTATATGATCGTTTCAAATTCAAGTTCAATGTTGAATTCTCATAGTTGTACTCTTTCCTTTCTATCTGTTTTTTATTATTTCAAAATTTTTAACATTTTTTTAAAACAAATTTTCTTTTATTCGAAAATGTAATTACTTTTGTCAACAAGGATATTCACATTTTTTTCTTTTTTTTTTTTTTGGAATTATGTATATAGAAATAAAAATAAATTATCGATTTTAGAACTTTATCATATATAGAACACACATATAGACAGTACTCTCTCACATATGTATTGATACATATAAAAAATAAGTATCTAACAAAAATGTACACAGAAAACAACCTGTTGACAGCTTTTATGGCTTAACGCTCTTAAGTTTTTATTACCATACACTTTATACACTGAAGCTAGCTACAAATTGTTTGTCTTTTTTTTTTCAAACATACTATATTTCTTGTACATACTTGAATGTGTGCAATTTTATGCGAATTCCTTTTTTTTATTATTGTATTATTTTTAATTTTTTTTTTTTTTTTTTTTGAAATATTCTTTGCAGTATAAAAACTGAATAATAATTTACTGCACTCATGTACTTTATCTTTATAATTTCTGTTAAAAAAAGCTATCGTTCCATACACATACAGTCGTACCTCATACATATAAATACAAATATAACAAAATATATTATCATTTATGTGAAAATAAATAAATACATGCATAATATATGCATAATACGTGCAAATTGTGCGAATAAGAGTATACAGCAACATTTAAACTTCGGAAACAAAATAATTTTTTTAATAAAGGCCCCAAAGGTTTTTCGATTATTTAGTGCTACTATAAAAACATACATTGAAAAATTCAATAGTTTAAATAATATTATTCTGTATTACTCGGTAATACAGTAAATAAACGCAGTGTCAGTTAATGCAGCAAGGTTTATTCATAAATCATTATACATGTACGTTGTCTATATGGTATACACAAAAGGATGCACACAATACATGCTTAATACAAAAGATACGATGACCATTTATGATGTTGATGATAATGGTGATGATTGTATAGACTTGGAAATGCAATGTAAAATTTATCATGAAAATTATATTTACATCTATACTTAAATGTCTGTGTTTACATACATATGCATTAAACAAATATATACTCAGGATTAAATATAATAAATGTATTATGCATGATATACATACGTACACATTATACATAAATATTCATACAGAAGGACACTGTAATAAACAAAAATGTGTTTCGTCTTTCTTACTTAGTGTGAGCATGTTATGTTGATAGTATCCTGTAAATACTTATATGAAAATTTATAAAAAAACAAAAACAACTAAAATCACAAAAGATAATACAGATCTAGCTAATACATACGGTTCTTTTGAAAGAAATTCAGTATAGTGTCGCTGTTTTTATTAACTTTGACTTTGAAATTAGATTTTTTTTTATTTATTTATTTTTTTTTTTTTTTTTTTTTGGTAAATGAAAAATAGTAGTTTACATTATTCTCACGAGTAAAAACGTTCTGTTTTGTGTTTAATTCTTTTGTGATACATTTTTTTTTTTTTTTTGAAAACGAAACGTAAAAAACAATAATTTTGTGACCAAAACACAAATAAAATACTCAAGGTACACATGTGTATATGATTCTATACATAATAATTATTGTACCTACAATATTGTGTCATTTGTCAATGTGTGGTTTACAACTAAAATTTATTCGATGTTTTTTTCTTTTTGTGAATGTAGGTACTACAAGTACATAAGTATCTATGTACATTCAAAAAGTTAGCAAAAAATTGTCATTGTCACCATCGTCACATCATCATTATCGGCATCATCATCATCATAACCATCATAATCGTAATTATTGTTTCTATCGTCATAAGCACACATATGTAATGTTTATAATTTTTTTTTATCCTTTTCTTATATATATCCACCTAGTTTTATTCATGTATTTATTGGTGTAAAATTTGTTTTTGTTTTTAATTTTTCTTTTTATTATTATTATTATTGCAGTTGTTGTCTCCATCTTAATTTGTATTCTGAATTGGAGCATCACGATAGCACATGTCATTTTCTGTGTATTGTAATCTACATGCATATAAATGTACCACGTATCCCCATACATTAAGAATTGCGGCAATTTCGGGAATACCGGGTTATATATTGTCTTATATATACATTCATATGTGTATGTACTTATATATGAATGTGTATATTGAACATTTTAAATATAGGTATAAAGAAAATAATCGCCTCTATTATGATATGCACATACCTACTCATATATACTTACTTATAAATATTATGATTTTTTTTAACATATTTGTATTATTATTTATTATTCTTTCAGTGTTCTTGTAAATTTTTTTTTTCAAATTTGTATACATTTTATGTTCGTGTATATGTAAAAATTGTTTTATTTGTTTATTTTTTTTTTATTGTTGTTGTTGTCATATATTTTATTGTTTTTTACTTAAAAGCCATTTTATAAGGCTTATTGTTTAAAATACAATTTACACACTATTCAATGCATATGTATACTATATAATAAATGTATAGAGTACATACATATACTTAGACTATTATTGAGTATATGCGATGAATATTATATGTGATGCCAAAACTTTACACATACATAAATGTGCACATATGTAACACATCTTTCTACAAACTTATAAGACATATAAGTATAGTATTAAAACTACTACATACTACTACTACAACTACTACTACTACCACCACTACAACCGTATCTATGAAATCTGCTACTATTATAATCCTACAATACTGAAACTATAATATTGCAACAACTATGTATTTTACATCGATACACTACACTTATTTATAAACTTTAGAGATTATATACACATAACACGATGTTTTATTTTTATTGATATATCTACATACAAAGTGTCTATCTGTGTAAAATATATTTTTTTTAAAAAACGTATTGTTTTTCTCCTTCACTTGTTTCGTATATTTCGGCAATATAAACTAGCCGTTGCTACATATATATAAAAATACATATCTGTCGTCACTAAAAGTAGCGAGATGATTTTCATTTTCATCATTATCATCATCGGAAACAGAATCAGAATTCAGAATCATCATCATCATCATCATCAGAGAGTTAGCCATATCGCCATAATATTATAAATAAAATAAAATATCAGCAGGATGTAAAATCAGTGTTAATTTTGATTCCGGGACGCACATAACAATATACAAAACACACGGTATATTTTCAATTTTCATATAGTAAATATTCACTTAAAAGAAAAAAATAACAAAAAATTGAAAAAAAAAAAATACATATATAAATAAAAATAAAAACCAGAAGAAGAAGACGAAGAAGAAAATAAACGAGAACATTTTCCAATTTTTAAATGATTTAACATAACATTGTACTTCTACTTACATTCAGAATTCAGATTTTCATTCATTCATTCATTCATCCATCCATCCATCCGTTTACATATTTTATTTAAGATAATTTTTTTTTTAATTTTTATTTTTGTTCCATTACACTTTAATGGTGTTGCTGCTATTTTAGTGTCGACGGCATTTTTTTTTTTCTATAATTTGTGTATATGTGTATATAATTTTTGGCTGGATATAATTTTTGGCTGGATAATATTATCTTTCATATAATAGTTTTTCTTCTGGTGTCTGAATGTTTTTTTTTCTCTTGTTTTGTTCTTTTCTATGTCTTGAAATATACATAAAAAATTACTTTATTGTTAGCACCTATATAGCCGTCAAAATTCAAGAACCAGGATAACAATAATCAAATTATCCTGTGTAGGCCTCGTATATGATGTGCTTACATAAAAAAAAACGCATTTTTTTTCCACCTATTTTAGTCGGCGTGTGTTATGTGTGCATTTTAAAAACAAAAAAAAAAAAAAAATGAAAAATCAAAAATCAAAAAATTCTTTACAAAGTAAAAGCAAAATTTTTAAAGTTTTTCTTATTCACAAGTGCGCCTGCGTCGATTCATAATTTCAGTTTCCAATTAATAATTATGTGACGCATACGTTTTTCAATATATGTACGTCATCAGTGTGATATGCATTTACTTAAAAGAAGACAAGCAATTAAAAAATTTTTAAAAATCTATGTATATACCTAAAAAATAGACACATATTTGTACGTTTGTACATACACTGATAAAGTATGTAGATGCTTAACTAAGTGTAGTATAGAAAATTAATTTAAATAAAATGATCTGTGAAAAATATAGATATTCTGTGAAATTAACTTGAAATTTTATTCTGTGTACGTATGTACATGTGGAGTGTATTTTTGTTTTTTATTTTAATTTTTTTTTTCTTTTGCTTCAGTTATTTTGTCTAAAATATTTTAAATGTGACATACATACATGTGACGGGAGAAATCGTATAAAGGGATGAATACACCTATTTAACTTACACATTTTTATATTTTCTGTTGTTCGTACAAGAAAATTAATTTTTCTTATTTTTTTATAATAATTTTGTTATACTATCTATCTTTTATTGGTTTTTTTTTTTGTTTTATCATACAAATTAAAACCAGAAGAAAAATAAATATAAGTTTTGAATTTCATATGTGAGATAAGATTTCCGGTAAAATTAAAAATTAGATAAGAATTCAAAAAAAAAAGTGTGTAAAATATAAGCAGAAAAATATGAGAGAATAGAAATAGAGAAAATAAGTTCTAAAATTAAAAAAAAAAAAAAGAATAATAAACATTTTAATGATTTTGTGTTATGAAAATAAATTTGTGACATACATAATACTCGTACTCACTTATGTCATGTGAATATATATGAATTTAGAAAATAAGAAAAAAAAATGTAAATTTAAATGGGACAAAATGAAAAAAAAAAAAGCAAAAAACGTGAAAAAAGCATGGTGTTATTGAATCATATTTTAATATCTGTAATAGCTATATAACATATATACAATGCAAATATCATAGATGAGTGTAGTTTATGAGAAATTTATGATTTGAGTCATTGATCTAATATTATTAATGAGAAAGGCGAGGAAGGCGTTCCTTCAAGGAACCAAAAATATCGTTCGATCTATAGAAAATGTGTTACTAATTAATTTGAATTTTATTTTTTATTTCTTATTTTATTATAATTTCTTTTATGTATTTTTTTTTTAAATATTTATTCTTGGAAAAATATAATCATTATTTTACATACACATATGTGTATATAAAACAAACGCATAATATTCAAATTCTTCAGAAATAATATAATGTAGTTCTATTTAAAATTGTTTGAAGCCATTTAATAATATGTTTTGTTACAGAAATTCATAGAAATTTTGAAATTTTCTCGTAATTCAACTACATGATCGAACATAAATACGACTATTCTATAATAATAATATGCATGCGTGCAATTCAAATTTTAATGAAATCATAATTAAATGATTATTAAAATTTCTGTCAAAAAATCTGAGATATTTAATAATAATTTAATAATCAATATTTATGAAAGTTTTCAGTTTTACAAAACATTTAGTTTGCCTAATTTCAGTTCATTTACCTATTACTTGAAATTTTTGAATTGAAATTACAAAAATAAGAGTAAAATTGTACACACAAAAATACTACATTTTAAGAAGCCCTATTCTAATCCTCTCTCTAATTGAGCAAATTCGATAATAAGTCTTTTAATGTTATTATACATTCTGATGTAATTTTAATAAATATATATGTGTTTGTAGCAGGATATAGAAAGCAGTCAATTGAATTTTTATTACTTTTGAGTGACAGATAACATAAAATTGAATAATTATTAGGCAAAATCAATACCCAAATCTCAGATTAACATTTTTTCAATTGAATTATTTTATATTTCGTTTTATGTTCTTATTCAATTATTAATATTATTTTTTTTTTCTTTTTGTTTTCAATCTGAAAAAATAATTTGGCAACGAATTTTTGTACAATAATCAAGAACATTTCATTCAATATAGTATATCTTCATTTCATACTAATATCTAATACCTAATACTAAGAAAAACAAATTTTCCTTTTCACGCTACTGCTTATTCATTTCCTCTTCTTTTCTCAAAACCTAGCTATGAACTTTATAAAATTGTGTAATGAATAAACAAAAGATCCGATTGCACACAAAATATCATAAATTGAATTTAGAAAATAAAAATTCCATCACATAAAAAATGAACTCGAAGTAATCAGCAGTAATAGAATAATATAAACAAAATGAAAGAGAGAGTTCATTATTTTTTAAACAAAACAAAATTATGTATTATGTATTAAGTTTTTCTTTTTTTTGTTTGTTACAGTGTGCATTTATACGAAATTTTTTTTTCATTTCTCGATAAAAAAAAATGTTTGGATTAATTAATTTTAATGTGAATCGATTTAAAACAGAATTATTTTTTTTTTAATCGTGCTGAGATTAGATTTATAATGAACCTATATTCACCGACTATCCAGATTTTTTGAAAATAAACAAAATATGTATATATTTTTTAATTCGATTTTCCATTTTTTATCTCAACTTCAAAAAGGACAAGAAACACAACGTTTAAAAACAAAATTTCAAATTTTCAAAATATTCATAGTATAGTTTATTTGATTTTTCTAAAACATTTAAAAATTTCACTCTAAATAAACAATGGAACAGTTAAAAAAAAAATAAAAAAAAATGAAATTTTAAAGTAATTATCAGATGAAAATTTCATCTTTCTTCTTGCATTCTATATCAAATTATATTTTTCTATATCAAATCCAGTTTCAATGTATACGTACATACTTATTAAGTAGTGTATATGCACCAGATTTTTCAATAAATTAAATTGCAAATTGATGTATAAACATGATAATATGTTACATATAGCTACAGATTAAATTTTGTAGATGTGCACATACTTACATGTATTATAATCGATCTGTGTAATGTATGAAAACAAAAATTAACCATGTACGTGCGTAAAGCATTATACATACACCTATAATCTATAATACACTTATGTATATACTGTGCATATATTTTAACAAAATATATTTTTAATGTTTTGTGTTTACATTAAATTACCTCATAGATTTCAAACAAATAAAATTTTATGATTATTTAACTGAATATTTGTTATATACGAACGAGTATTTTACATATTATTGCCAAATCTTTTACATACACACATCATACATACATATGTATGTATACACGGCAACAAGTTGTATTCATAATTTTATGTAATAACGTCTGTTCATCGTAATTACCTGAGTTATATATGCGTATGTACATATGTACAAAATTGTACAGTTCACACTACATATTTACGTAAAAATTAGATGAAAAAATAAAATCTAAAAAAAAATTGTATAATACTGCCACCACATAAATTTTTATGAATTAATAAATCTAAACATTGAGTAGATTAATTGGGTTCTAAAAACAAATAAGTTGCAATTTTTTGATACAATTATTAATGTTCGAAAATTGTTACAATGGTTTTTTTTTTTTTGGTACATTGTTAAAATGTTCGAAAATATTTTACGGGATGTGACTATGGTAAATTGATTTTGATTGTATATGCAATGTAGTATGTATGTCTGTAAATATAATATGTTATTTAGTTATCCGAATTTTTAACACATTCAACTTTTGCAAGTTAGTTTAATTTGTATTTTAAATTGCAGACATTTTTTAAGACATAAAAATACCATGAACGTATTTTTGAGAAGCAAAATCAAATTCAATTCTAGCGATCACCATATTATTGCTAACTAAACACTAAAAATCTTTGATTTTGTTTCTGATTTTCAAATAACATAATTTAAAAGGTTATGTCTATAAAATGAGATCGAAATCATGATATTACAAAATAATTGTCTGAGGCATATTCTGTTGATCATATGCGAAATTCAATATTAACATCAATAGATCATTTATTTTAAAGATCAATGTTCAAATAAATAAATAATGGTTTCATGTTTTAAAAATAGAAATTGACTTGGAAGGAGCACAATAGGAAAATAGCTAATAAAAAATGTGATTTAACTATAAAAAAATGAAATTTATAAAAAATCCTAACAAGAGAAATCCGAATAAGTGCCTTTTTCATTGAAAATAATTTTTATATACTTAATTTGAAAAATTAAAAAAAAAAAATAAATCAATTTACTATAAATGAAAAATTAAAAATATACTAGTTTAATTGAAATGAAATCGAAAAGAAAAAAAAAATATTGTTTCTCTTGATTTTCGTTTATTTTTTTGTTGATTTTTTTGAGATAAAAGTGCATTAAATTATATACATCATATATGATCGATATTACAATATATATAATTTTATAATGAAAAAAAAAAATTGTTAATTTAAAATTAAATTAAATTGAATAATTAATTAATTGAGTTCATAAATAATAACGTTTTCAATTGTATAAAAAGGGAAATAAAATTTTTGTTCTTGTAAACAAAACCAAAAAGATAAATAAAATGCCAAATTGTGATGATAAAAGTGCCAATATTTATTACTGCATAAAATATTTATCGTATCTAATTATAATAATAGAATTATTATCATATTACCGTAATTATAGAACAAAAAATTCTTATAATTCAATTAAAATTCATAAAAATTATGATATTAAGTTAAAAACTTCAAATTTATCGTCAGCTAGGAAAAGAAAATTTTTTCAAATTCATTCAAATCTGAATGATCGGTAGTTTTATATAAAATGAAAATTTTATTATTATTATTTTTTCCAATTAATATATATTTGTATATAATATATATATAATTAATTAAACTGACAACTATAACAACGAAATAAAAAAAGAATAAAATAAAATGCTTTAGAAATGTAAATCATCTTTGAAATGGCCACAAAACATTTTATATTTCCATATGCATGTACACACACACAAGAGTGGCTAAAATAACTTCTATAAAGTATATAGAGAATCAAACGAAAGATTAATCAAAATAAAAAAGACTAAAAATCCTAAAGATCCCATTATCGTCATCATAATCATCGTCGTAGTCGTAATCATCAGCATCGCCATAATAATCATAAGATCGCGTAATCATTATTATAATAATCGTTCGAACAGAAACGTTATAAATAAAATAAATTTGTACTAATGTACAATGTTAGATATATTTCGCGGTTTGAAGAACCTTGTCAAGGTTAGTCATGTGAAAACCGATTCACCAATATTTCGTTTACATTATTCGATAACTGTGATGATGTTAATGTCATTCTCATTAATAATAACAACACGACAATATGTTGGTAATCCAATCGATTGCGTACATACAAAAGATATACCAGAAGATGTATTGAATACATACTGTTGGATACATTCGACGTACGCATTAAAAAATCTATTCCAAAAGAAAGTTGGAGTTGCTGTACCATATCCAGGTGTTGGTAATTCTGAAGGTGATAAAAGTGAAATGAAATTATATAAATATTATCAATGGGTATGCTTCTGCCTATTTTTTCAGGTTAGTTTTGTTATTTGATTTTTTTTTTTTTATATATTATTTTTTGTTTATTACGTCGATTTGACTTGAAACAATTCTGAAAAGAGTTTTGATAAAAGAAAATAGATACGAATTCAAAATATACACACATTTTACTTTTTGGTATGATTTAGAAAATTTATCCCATTTCAAAAATTTGTGGAATGTACATAAATAATTCTGTGTATGAAATTGTATGTGAAACATTGAATTTGAAATTGATAAAGCTCAAATTTTGATTAAAAAAATATAATCATCTACTAGATATCTCACGATAATAAAAAAGTGACACCATAATTAAATAATTAAGTAGATTTTTCTTACCTCATTCATACACAATAAGTTCTATATCATCATCCTTTTTTTTGCCCAGCCCAAATTACACCAGAGTGAGATTGTATTTCTAATCGGACGTTGGCGATAGGGAAAATTATATTGAAAGCTTGTATAACAATTGCAATATTCCTATATAATAAAATATACGATATTCTACGCTGAACTGTGAATACCATCTAATCTCGCACGTAATCTACGTTGGATTGTAAATAAGACTTGATCTTCAATCCTTACATTCATTACAAATCGATAATTCAAATCTGTAACGTACAATTATTTATTTACTTACATACACAAAATCTTAAAAATTTTTTAATTATTAAAATTATTATCATCGTATTCGATCATCAGAATTCATTTCATTTGCCACTAAGTTGTTAATATCAGTCTATCAAAATTTGATTTAAATCATCATATCACCGTTCATTTGATGTCTGAAAACTTTTAACGATATCCTATTTATAAATTTTATTAATTTTTGTTTTAGAAGGAAGTGATCTGTCCCAATTCGATCAAATTTATATTCTGTCGTGTAAATGCAATGACGCTGCAGGTTTTTCTAAATTTTGAAATTTGTTTAGATCAATTTCATTTCACATCTAAGAAAAACAAATAATACAATTTTAAAGGAAAAATATCAGATTATTTTCATAAATATAACTATAAAATTTAATAGTTTATTTTTTTTAATTTGTTTTCCTTTTTTTTATAATCATATACTAAATGATTTTTAAATGATTGACATTTATTTGCTGTGTGTCTGATTCCATTTATCTGGATAAATGTACTCGTATTATTATATAGCGTTTTACAAATACATTCAAATGAAAATTTATATGCATTTATGTAATTGTATGTTGCAATTTATAATACATTTTATTAGAATGAAAGCAATGTAAAACCAAAAACTATAAAGATTCAATAATAATTGTAAAATTTTACAAAAATTCAATTTCAGTTTTTGACAGACATTTTTGAATGATTTGTTGTAATTTAAACAATAATATTAATTTGTGTATGAATAATGTAAATTGTGTAATGAAAAATTGACTAAAGCAACAATTACGTATACTACTAAGTATATATATAGTATTGTTGCCAACAGAGAAAATTTATGAATTTTTACATTTACTCGTACTTGTCGTACTTATTATATACACATTATGTACATCATTATAGTCGTGTAGATGGAGAAGTCAATGCTTCTTGATGTGAATCTGTATATACAGCATAAAATATATGCAAGCATGTTTTTCATTTACGTTTATTTTTATTTCTCTTTTCTCCATATGTCAGTTTATCGGGCGTGTATCAAGAAATTTATATTATTGCCTTTTAAGAAAAATATAAATTTAAAAATAAAACAAGATAATTTTTTTTGTTGTGTTTTATTTGAATAAATTTGGAAAAAAAAATATTCTACATTTTGTTTACATAAAATTATTGTGAAAATGTAAAACAACAAAAATTTCTTTCTTGTACATATACATGTATATTAAGCAAATACAACATACATATATACAATTCTGATATAAGAGTACCTATATGTACATACAAAATTAAGATTCATATTTATGTATCAGAATTAAATCTAATATCATCGATTAAATCATCGATTTGTCTTATTATGATTTTCAGTTTTTCATTCATTTATTTTTTTGTTTGTTCCTTTTCAATCTGAATCCAAAATTTACAATTAAATTAATTTTTCATTTTTTTTTTTCTGATAGAATTGAAATGTTTACATACTGTTGATGAAATCTACACTTTTAAATAATTTACTAACTATATTTTTAATTTGTTAATGTCATCAGGAACATTAGTCAAAAGAATAACTAAATGACACAAAAATGAAATAAATAAATACATAAATAAATATAGTATTCATATTTTCTGAAATTATATGAAAAATTTTAAGAATTAATTATACAGAAATTAAAATTTTTATTTTCCAAAAATATTTCTCTCTGTATACAAGATATGAAATTAATTTACTAAATCGTTGTCCTAAATTTCGAAGAAACAAATTGATTTGTCGAATTAATAGACAAAAAATTGTTTAACAAATTTAAGTTAATTATCGAAAAATTTTGCTAAATTTTTTTTTTTCAAAAATGTTTTTTTGGTCATTTGACACATCTGGGATTTTTCGTCGATCTTATACTAGTATGTTCATTCATTCATTACTTGACAACAGAACGAGTGGGTTATCTTTGTTTTTCAAGTCTTATGAAACATAATTAACGACTAAATTCTTTCTTTACAAAATGACAGTATACGTACGTGTATGTATACATAAGTCTCATAAGATTATTCCGAATACACATTACACCGTTTCTCAATAATTTCCATCTCTTGGAGTATTGAATATTTGAATATCTAATCTAGGATTTTCTAAAAGTAGTTTCACAATAATTTTGTCATCTCTTTTTGTTTTTGAACCGTCCTATCCATTTTGTACACATCTTCAACACGATTGTAAGGAAATTTATATTATCTAGCAACACCAAAAGATGACACAACTTCATTCAATATACAAAGTGTTTTACTTTACAACAAAAGAGTGTGGGTAAGAATGTTAATTTTCTGAAATCAAGCATACTGTATAAACTCCTATCTCGTGTGTTGTGTACAAATTTAAAACATATGTAGATTCAATGAAATAAATTTCAATAATTTTATGGAAAAGACTTCTGTCAGGGCTTTTATTTTTATTTTATCATCGTAAAAAAAAATAATTAATTTTCTGGAAAGTAAGTTTTAATTTAAAAAGTTAATTCAAAATAAATGCCAAAAATAATCCATTATGCAGTGTATTTTTATTTTGTCACTATAACAAATTGGCATATACACGTACAAATAATAACACGGTAATAAAAATAATCACATAATGACATGCATATACTCGTTTAATTAGTACGCACTTATTTAAATTTCAGTCACATAATTCACATTTAATTAGCATCATCGCAACGTATAATTAAATATACAATCGTACTATGTATACTGTACCAGTACCAGCTTCTATTATTTCAAGTAAAATTAAATTTAAAATTATTAACAAAAATAAAGAAAAATAATTCCCAAAGGAAAAAAAAAACCAAAACAAAAAAAACCAAGAATAAAAATTGTAGAAGAATAAATATGTAGGAAAAATTTAAATATTTTTAAATTTATTTTCATTTCACATTAAAAAAAAATTGTGTGAGTATATGTATGTATTACAAATATTTTAATTTCAATTACACTTTAAATACTAACCAGGCGTGTATTATACGAATACAAGTCTGCTACGTACATACATATGAACTGTACATACACATTTATAAGTAATTTTAATATGTATGTGTGTATGTGATATTCGCGGTTATTATCATAATTTTTCCACAATTTCCTCAAGAATAAATTAAACAAGAAGTATAAAATATAAAAAACGAAATCAAAAAAATAAATAAATAACAAACAACAAAACTCAAAAGTAAAATTTTTATCAAGTGATTTATTACTTGCAAAAAGAAAATTAAAATACCTTCTTCTTCTTGAAGAAAACTTCTGTTTTATTTCAAATTCGAAATAATTTTATTTGTTTTACAAATTTCGTATAACATGTGTACCTATATACAGTATACTGTTGTAAACTATAGTTTTCGTATAATGATCGCATTACTGGTAATCCGTGAATTTGAAATTAAA
The DNA here is from genome assembly GCA_951394055.1 of Villa cingulata. Taxonomy (NCBI): domain Eukaryota; kingdom Metazoa; phylum Arthropoda; class Insecta; order Diptera; family Bombyliidae; genus Villa; species Villa cingulata. The sequence goes on from OX596025.1 coordinate 1,936,261, forward strand.
AAACAAAGTATTTTAAAATTTGGCTAAACTTCCGAATTGGTGCCGCCAGATTTTGAAACGAGACCTTCCGATAATGATACTTTGGAATGTCCTCTTTAACGTGGTACATGTCTATATTGGCGCAAATTCATCTTAAAGACGCAAACTACTCTTAAAAATTTTTGTTCCAAAATGGCAGTTTTACGAAAAGTTGTAAAAAAGAAAAAAAATGTTCAGTTAAGAGTAAAAAATGCAGGTTAATTCAACTTTTTTTTACCTCTTTTACTAAAATTTAATTTCATTTACCTTTTACTAAAATTTACTAATAGTATGGATTAAATAAATACGAAAAAAGGCAATTTCAGTAAATCCTCAGAAGCACTCCGATTTTGATGTTTTTTTTAAAAAATATTATTTTTTTAAAAAATAATTTAAAATCAGAAACCTTTCACAGGGAGGAAATAAATATTTGCATTTTTATGCAATATTTTTGCAACTCATACAGGGTGTCCTTCCGCGAATGGTCACTCCAAAAACAGTAGATAAGACTCATCGAGACAAACAAAAAATTCTACTGCAGAGGTGATGTAATCTCAACTATTCAGCCGCTAGAGCGCGATAAAGATTTGTCGCACTTCTTCTACGAAACACCCTGTAACAACTACAGTGTAATAGCTAGAAGAAAGTAATATGAAAAAATTCTGTAGAAAACTCCTTCTCTCTCTAATGACACCTTACTTGCTCATCTATGTCTTTCCTTTCAATAGTTATTGTGTTGTAAAGTCAGAATTTAGCGATTTTTTGTCAAGATCGTGATCTGGAGAAATAACGGTTTTTGTAAAACACGTCATTTTGGACTAAAAAATTTTTAGGGTAATTCGCGTCCTTAAGATGAATTTGCGCCAATAGACACATATACCACGTTAAAGAGGACATTCCAAAGTATCATTATCGGCTTCGTTTCAAATTCTGGCTGCACCAATTCGGAGCTCTTCACTAAATTTTAAGTTTTATATTTATACAGCGAAATTTTTCATATCGTTTGCAATTCGAATTTAATTGAAAAATACGGCTGAATTCATCAACAAAAACTTTTTTATCCTTTCAACTTTGAGTTATATTCTATTCCTCTTTTTTTTTCAAATTTTACTACTATTATTTTACTACTTTTTTGTGTGCAAAGCAGGTTTAGAAATTTTAAAGAAACACATACATAATACGAGTATATAATTTCGTTGATTTTCCCCCCTTTTTTATGGATATTTGTTATTAGATATTAGTTTATTTAAGTATAACGACAACAATACCTACATGGATACGTACGTTCATTGATATAACTCAATAAGCCTTTTAAAAAATAGTTACGTCCCTCCACCCCTTGTACTTATTCAAGTCATAAATGTGAAATAAAATTTTATTTTTATAAGTAGGAGTACCTAATATTGAACAAAACAAAAATTGATCTTCTTTTCATCACGTTCTTCTTATTTTTTTTTCTTCTACTTTGTCTTTATACTTCTTACTTTATTTTGTATTTATTTTCCACTTCACGATGATATTATTTTTATCTACTATACAGTGGCATAAGTGGTATAAAGTATACATCTATTAATAGAGTCGATTATGTGTCATGTTTTCACCCACTCATTTCATAATATTTGAAATAAAATAATTTAAAATAGCAGTACAATACAATAAAAAACCTTTTCTTCTATTACTATACGTATACAATACAATACTTTTCAAATAAACAAAAAAAAAGCAGCAAAACACATGCACTTATGTGACATATCAACTGACAAACGAAAAAAAGCAAATTAAATGAAAACATAGAAAATGCCATCTTCCTAGAAAGAACCTAATAAAAATAACCATCAATATAACATTATGTGATGATAATCAAAACTTAAAAAAAGCACACATACACACACAGAAATATACAAAAATACTGGAAATGAAAAATACTGTTTTGGAATTACGGAAAATAAATAGACATAAAATGACATTAAAAAATAAACAAAAATATTAAAAAAGCCAAAAATTTTTGGTACAAAACGAAACAAAAAAACACAAAAATATCAGAAAAATAAAATAAATACATACACATTTCCATCAGCATAAATACAAGATTTAAGAATTTTTCACATGTCGATGTTTTTTTTTAAATATTGTTTTTTTTTTGTTTCTTGTCAGTTTTTCTTTTCAATATCGATTTTATATTGTGTTTAGTGTATGTAAGTAATACGAATACGAAATACGACATAAGAACCCGAAATATACGCACATATAATGTACTATAAAAATATTTGTATGATGTATCGCTGTATATATTATTATATCGATATTTTTTATCAATTGTTTTCATTTATTATAAATTATGTACATGTGTAGTATTTGAAAATGTATACAGAATGTCAGCACAATTTATTTATGTAGTACAATTATTTAAATAATATTATTATAACAACTTACTTATAAATAATAAAGGCAAAAGGGAATGAATATACAGAATAAAAATGAATAAAATTATGAAAAAAAAGTATATATTTAAAAGAAAATTTAAAAAATCTTAACGAGTTACATGACATATTATCAGAAATATTATTCATCATTCATAAATTAATTGAAAGATCATCGAACTTTAATTCAGTACACAAATAATAATAGTAAATAAATCTATGTACATATATATAAGTATGTACATAATGTACATGCATAAATACGTTTGATACGTTTCACGGTTTTACAGAGGTGGGATGTATGATAGTATTATACAGATTGATATTTTTTATACTTATTTTAATTTTTATTTTAAATACACGTATGTATGTACTATATATGAATATGCGATTATCATTTTACTGTGGTGTACGTAAGCACGTAAGCACATTATACAAGAGTATACGCGTAATTAATACGATTTTCCGTGAAGTGTGATCAAAGTATGACGAAAACAAAATTCAATAATGATAATACAAAAGATAAAAGAAAATGAACTCGTATTGAAAGCGGAAGAATTATATGAAAATGAGAAAATGTATACACACGTAGACTTAAACTGCTTAAACGACAAATCATGTGTGTGCAAAATATAATTTGCAATTTATCATTTTTGACCGAGCATCAGATTGATATATGCTTACATATAGGCATAATATGTATGTACTTTATATAACCATACAGAAAATTGTTATTGGATAATATTATATAATGATGTTATATGGATATCTATCAACATATACTCTGTAAAAAGGTGAACATATGTTAAATATATATAGCTATTTGAATACTTTTTACCATTTTTTTCCCGTACATTATACCTATACATATATGTGTATATTGTATAACTGTATAAGCATGATATCATAACTCATACGCATGTGTAATTGCATTAAATTTTCTGTTCTTTCTTGAACTTTTTTTTTATTTGTCTTGGTTGCATATTATACAATTCAAAACAAAAATAAAATTTTATTTAAATCATAACATTCGCATCGCGTATTTGGAATGCAAAAACATCGAATATCCATCAAATGAAAATGCATTATATATACACATATTATTGCCAATTGATTGATTCCAGATGCTTCTCTAAATAAAATTTGAAATGAATTTAAATGTTGCAGTTATATATACTTAGGTATGTATTTTATGTATTACGTATGTACATATGTACATACTTACAATACTATTCATGATGATTTTTATATCTTTGGTAATGTTTTCCGTGTTTTTTAATTTTACTTTACTTTTTTGTTTTACTAATAGATCATAATTGAGTTTTGTAGCGACTATAATTAATGTACGAATGTATTGTTTGTACTCATATGTACATATATACAAAAAGAGGTACAAAAAAATTTGAAGTAAAAACTCATACGTATATATGTACGTTCATTGATTACATTTGATAGATAGATAAAAGTTAATTTCTGTTTTATAATTTTGTAATTTTTTTTTTTTTAGTTGTTTAGTTTCTATTTACGGGCACAATTCTTTTTAATAGAAATCTTTCATTGAAAGTCTATTTTCAATAAAATTCATCCATTTTGTCTGTATGTTGGCTGGAAATTTTTTAAAATGTTCTCTTCGTGATTATATTATAACTGAAATTTTAAATGAAGGATTTTCTTTTTTCACTTCTAATTTGTATATATACGTACATACATACATATATGTATTGATAATTCTTTTTAAAAAATTTCTGGTTAAAAGTCCTATTAATTTTTCCTAATAATTTTTTATATTCTTTTATTACATTGAAGTGAAACTTCTTTAGCGACGTATCTATTTAAAATTTTTGTTATGAATTTTCGTTACGAATTTTTGTAACAAAAAAAGGGGAAATGAAGTAACTCAATAGAGGGGTAACTATAAAGATATACCTAAAAGAGAAGTAATATGAACGAAAAGCAAATTGCAGCGCATGAGTAATAGTGTGATCTGTATTTAGGATGTCATATGTATTTATTTATGTATACATAAAATAATTTTTAATGTTGTCAAATGAATTTTGATCGTGTAACTATAGATTTAATATTGTACAATAATTTTGTTAAGTAAATAATATATTGTGAAATATACATATAGCATTCTTTACTATGTGGTCTTATTGCTTAGTAATTCATACTCATTTAAATTTTTGAAATTTAGGAATTATAACATCATACAATGGACAAACATATACTAGAGACAGACCTAAAATTAATCTAGATAAAATTATCTGGATTATCTCTGATCCGGATTTATAAAGCTGAACGTGACAGATCGCAAATATAGAACATCCCTAATGCAATCAGATGATTTGTTAAATTTATTCATAACCACACAGTCACCACAAGTTACTCTAAGGCTATTATTTTCGTGTTACTTGCGATTTAAGTATCGAAATATTTTAATTATTTTAACTTTATTGTTTTTAGAAACGTTCAATTTGTAAAATCACTCATTTCACACAATTTTAATAAGTTGCAAAAAAAAAATACACAATAAATCAGAACCAGAAAATTGTCACGTCTTCTTCTTCCTACTGCAAATCCAGTCTATGAGGATAATCCAGTTTTCGGAACTGGATTAGGATAATATAGTTATACAAATGGATCATCTAGTTATTGTGATGACAGACAGCCACTTTTATCCAGATTAACGACTTAATCTAGATTGAAACGCTTAGCCCGTCAGTGTTAATATGCTGTTTTCGGTAATGCAGATCTTTCCTGTCTTTTCAGTCAGATCTGACTTGGTTTAATACAGATTAAAAGCATATATGAATTTAGATAAAAAAGTTCTGTCTATTCAGACACAAAAATAACATCAAATAAAAAATAAAAGCTGTTCAATAAAAACCTAACTCATCTGTTTTAATGCTACCACATATGTGATTTTTCAAACAAACTTACCTTTCAGATCTAGTTTATCGAACACGCTGAAATTTAATATCTCTAACTCAGATCTGATTACCGAAAAGAGCCATACATAATTTCATATGAACATTTTTAAATAAAGTTTCTTTCACAATTATTATTGAAGTTAGATAATCATCATCATTGTCATCATTAGCGTTACAGCCAGTAAAGAAGATGTCCAATTTTGTACCTGAAGCGTTTTCAAATCATCTTCAATAGAATCCAAATATATTTTTCTTATGGGCGGACTGGATTCCGTCTTCTTCATTGATTTTGTTTGAAGATAAATTTAACTTGGTAATATAATGTCTAATATGTTATTTTTTATTTATATATTATTACATTTAATATTATAATTCTTAACTATCAAATATTCAAATGAGTATGAATTACTAATAATATAAATAAAGAACACACAGTAAAAAATGTTATACACTTCACAATATACTTCCTATTAATTTTCAATTTAATAAGATCTTCATTATTATCAATCAAAAAATCGATGAAATAATTGGATTTATTAATAGATCAATCTTACCATATTCAGCTGAAGTTGAGAAGATAATCAAAAAAAATGTATAAAAAATAACAATAATCATTGGTGTAGATTTTAATACAAATTTTTCTTTAGCATCACCAGCTCCATTAATTGACTTTTTCAAAGAAAAATTTAATTCAATTATGTCTAATAAATCCTGCAGTAGCGACCACAAATTATGGAACAACATCTACATCTAAAGAAATTTCATTTATATAAGAATACCGCATGCATTATCAAGTACATAAATAGTATATATGTACGTATATTATGTATACGTATGTACACTGAAAAACAAAAGTAAAAAAAAAATATACATATAAGACTGAAACTAACATAGGCCGTTGTCAAAAACGTCAAATTTCATGCTTTTCAGAAGCCTGATGTTCAAAAACAATTTATTTTTGTTCTGTTTTCGTATGCTGCTACTGCTCACTAATGCTCATGCGATCAAAATTTTGACGTTTTTGACCTTAGCCATATTCAGTCTGAAATAATCTTTCTTCTCTAAATTCTACATTTTACTTGTGACAAAAGGAATGTTAGTTTTGATCATATTGTAGAATTTCGAACAAAGATATAGGAGAAAATAATTTATGTAATAATTCACTTTTCTAAATGTAAAAATTCATGTCATCATTACTTACTAATTATAATGTCACACACAAGTATGTATATTACATTACGTAAATGCACAAAATCAACTAAAAAATTACTAAACACATACATATAACCTACATACATAATGTATGCATATAGATGATACTAATAAGAAAAATGATATTTTAAATGAAAAGCTTTGAAAAGTTAAAATCTTTTTGCATTGTATTTATGATTTAAATTGGTCACATACTAGATGATTGATAAAAAATGAGAATCAGGAATATTTGGTTAGCAATTCTTATGCCCATTAACCTTATGCTCAATTCTATTCGCAGTGGAAGCTTAAGCTCAGATATGGCTTAAAATTCCGCTTAATAGATTTTTCGATTTCACAGTGGTGGCTTAAGTCTAACTTGGCTTAATTTCTGGTTTAGTTTAAGTCGTCAAAATCCAGCGATTAATTAAGGTTAACTGGTAAAAATAAGTAAAAATCAAATGTCAAACCTATATAAATGAAATTATCGTGTTTTGCAATTAGGTATATAGAATTAATTTGTGAAAATCTGAAATCATAAGATATAAAATTGTTTATAAAAATATAAATTATAATCATAATATAAAAACACCACCAAAATTACATTTACAAAATATGTACTTGAACTTTATATAAAACTACTTAGCTGTACCCTGCGCGCGTTGCTACGCTACCAACTAAAATAAATTTGAAAGAAAGACATTATACAAATATTCAATTCATTTTAAGTCATTTTATTGATTTTGTTCATTTCGAAAAAATTGTGACATGAATTTTTTTTTTATCTCAAGTAAAAGTGAAAGAAAACAATAAAACATTCATTTTTCGGTAAATGTTTACTTTATGGTACACACACTAGGGTGGGGTAACTAATGATGGGGAATGGTAGGGGCATGTCCCCTGACCACACTTCGGGGGTCAAACCTTGGGGGACGGACAGTGGCGGCGCAGGGCGGGGGGTTAAAAATCGAAAATTTATCATTTTGTCATATGCGTTTATGGTTGTTGTGTAGGCTAGGGGGGTCGGAGCGGGTGGGTAATGAATGGAGGTGATAGAGGAAGGTCCAATGAATATACTTAGGGGGTCAAACCTTGGGGGACGGACAGTGGCGGCGCAGGGCGGGGGGTTAAAAATCGAAAATTTATCAATTTGTCATATGCTTTTATTGTTAAAATGTGGGCTAGGGGAGTCGGAGGGGGTTGGTAATGAATGGGAGTGACAGAGGAAGATTCAATGACTTCACTTTGGGAGCTGAACTTTCTAAACGGAAGTATGTTGCATTTTCTCTACAGATATACACACATTGTCAGATTTGCCTTCTATACAGATATACACTCATTGCCAGATTTGAATTTGTAGAAGGCAAATGTGTATAAGGCAAATCTGACAATGTGTGTATGTTGCATTTTCTATACAGATATACACACACTGTCAGATTTGCCTTCTACAAATGTGTGTGTGTGTGTGTGTGTGTGTGTGTGTGTGTGTGTGCGTGTGTGTGTGTGTGTGTGTGTGTGTGTGTGTGTGTGTGTGTGTGTGTGTGTGTGTGTGCATAAGTGTGGATATGCATTTGTAGAAGGCAAATCTGACAGTGTGTGTATATCTGTATAGAAAATGCAACATACACACATTGTCAGATTTGCCTTATACACATTTGCCTTCTACAAATTCAAATCTGGTAATGAGTGTATATCTGTATAGAAGGCAAATCTGACAATGTGTGTATATCTGTAGAGAAAATGCAACATACTTCCGTTTAGAAAGTTGTAAAGGTGTAAGGTCGGCAAGCGCAAGAGTAATCGCGGTCGACTTATAACGGGCCAATGGGTTTTTGGAGGTATTTGTCGTGAGACAAAAGATGTATTTTTAGTTCCCGTTGATACACGAGACAGTGAAACACTATTAACAGTTATTAGAGACTATATTGCTGATGGCACAGTCATTTATTCTGATTGTTGGCGTGCATATAATTGTCTCGAGCAATCAGGCTATCAACATCTAACAGTCAATCATTCATTAAATTTTGTAGATCCTTTAACTGGCACTCACACTCAAAATATTGAAAGATTTTGGAGAGATTTGCGAAGTGGTGTGCCCCGTTTCGGTCGTACAAAAAACATTGGACCGGTTATATAGCCTCATTTTTATTTAAGCGTCAAATTGATTATCTTGATCTAATCGAAACATTTTTTAACAACATGGCAGAAATGTATCCACTCGCTGATAACGATTTTTCGCGAGAGGCCGCTAATTCGTAAAAGGAATTTTAACCTCCCATCCTGCTCCTATACTTTGCCGTTTCCAAACTTCAGCTCCCAAAGTGAAGTCCTTGAATCTTCCTCTGTCACCCCCATTCATTACCAACCCCCTCCGACCCCCCTAGCCCACACTTTAACAATAAACACATATGACAAATTGATAAATTTTCGATTTTTAACCCCCCGCCCTGCGCCGCCACTGTCCGTCCCCCAAGGTTTGACCCCCGAAGTGTGGTCAGGGGACATGCCCCTACCATTCCCCATCATTAGTTACCCCACCCTAGTGTGTGTACCATAAAGTAAACATTTACCCATTTTTCTATACATTAATCTTAATCTTACGAAGATTACTAAGTTTACGACGTGAAATGAATCTCCTTATTCTCTGTTCAATGTAAGCCTGAATTTCATGAATTTCACAATTTACATAAATTCTTATGTCATCCACAACTCGAAACGTCATCATTCGTTCGCTGTAATATACACTTTAACACTTGCAAGGCTAACTAAAATAAAAATAAAAGAATTTTACACTTTGATATATGTATGTACAAAGTTTATATTATATATTTGATTTTTTTCACACAGTTATCAAACTCAAGCTAATAAGTTAATATCACTACTAACTTGTATTACGACTGGTAGTAAAATCAAAACTAATACGCATGTGACATACAATTAAGACTAAGTTCAGCTAATACCTAAGTATTTGAACATGCGGCTTAAATGTTATTTTGATATTTTTGGGATATTTGTTCTGTAGCACCTATAACCCCAACTCTGACTTTAAAAAAAAAATTTCAAAAACCTTCCTTTGGATATGTCTAATAATTTCCCAAATTTTCAAGGAGATTGGATGTATGGTTTTTGATTCTATAAAGGACATAAAAACAAACATTCATTTTTATATATATATAGAAGATATAAACTTGACAATTTTTGAAAAGCTAAGTAGTTTACAAATCACAAATTAATAAATTTGACATTTTTGATATTTGTGACTAGCTACAGTAGCTTACAAAAAATATTCTTTTCCGTTAAGCTTGGTTTAATTAAGCTATAGATAAAATTCTATTGTGAAATCCAAAAAAATTAAGCCACGACTTAAGCTCGTTTGCAGGCTTAACTAAGCCAAAACTTAAGCTTCGACTGTGAAATTGGACATTAATGTTTTTCGTGTTTTGTTTAAATGAAAAAGAATTAAAATCTGAATTTTAGAATGACTGTCATATATACGATGTTAGATCAGAATAGTTTAGAAATACATTTCATATAGATCAAAAATTAAATGAATATATAAGATAAACACTATATCTAGGAATACTATCAGCTTTTTACTGTTTTACTAATTTATGCAAAAAATTTTGCTTAATTTTTTTATTCTAAATTTATCTCTGAATTCATTTATGGATTCTTTTCATTTTAAGTACCATAATCGTTTTTTTTTATATTTTCTTTATTGATTTTCTTTGAAAAATAATTTTGTTGTTGTTTGCATGAGTATTACCATAAATATGACAACAAGTATAAGTATTATGTACAATATATAAGTAGAAGCATAAAATTTATTGCAAACGAATCAATTTAAACGCATATATCATAAAAATCTATTAAACGAATCAGTGATTTTTTTACATTGTCGATAAAAATTTAATCAACTCAATGTATCTTAGTACCATTAAGAAGAGGGTATCATATTTTTGCCATATTTACAGTGTTGTGCAAAACAATAGCAACAATTCGAATGTATTTAGATTATAAAAACGAAGTTTACTACAATACATAAAAGAGGCCATAAAGTAATTTTGACTTGTGTTTGTGTTTTCTAGAAAATGGTGACAGTTCTAAATACAAAAACACACACGTTTTTTTTTTCCGAATAAACTAAAATTATAATTGAAATTAGAAGTTTTTCCAATTTACTTGAGGTCGTGTTAATCTTGTTCAAGAGTTTAATTTAATTTATACAGATTTTCCTTCATAACAAAATATACACGAGTAATATTATCGTTTGCATGCGGTTAGGCGTCTGTTGGAAAACAAAATTGAAAAGAAATGGAAAAAAATTAAAATCCAAAGTTCTAAGATATAATAATCTTACCCAGTACGATTTAATTCGCTGTAAAATTAATTGAAAATCTGTCTAATCAATTACGAGAATTTTTTGATTAAAAAACTTGAATAAAATGAAATAAACAAACAAAATAAAATCCAAAAAATTAAAAAAAGAAAAAATATATAAAATTAATAAATTATCTACTTCGTTGCATTACAAATTCTGCTCGATGTATAAAAGCAGCTAAAAATTATCTAATCTCTATAGACTCAATTTTTTCAATATCTATAACACAGATAATCCTTCATTTAGTATTTATGAGCATATCTACATTAAATAGAATGTACTTCTCTATATACATTATGTACATTATATGCGAGTTTATATTCTAAAATCAAGTAATAATTAAACAACAAATTATTATTGTATATATGAATTTCAAATAATGAAAAACATCAAATATCTAAAATAAAAACAAAGAGAAACATTTTTTTTCATATTCATCAATTTAATGCATTACATACGTATGTATGCCGATATAATACAATAACATTAAAATAATTTTGGATAAAAGCCAATGCGCCTAATCAAATCTGTTATACTCGGGGGGACCTAATGGCATCAATGAATGTACATATACGTGCAGATGTATATGTATAAGTTGCTATTATATTTTCCTAGTATATATGTATATATTATATACATTCTCGTACATATATACATTTTATATCTGCATATTTACTGCGTATGGTGTATACATACAGTGCCTGACAAAGCAAATGCAACTGATTCTAACTCGTTATAAAAATGGCCATATCATCAATAGCGCTACAGCTCATGTCGAGCTTGGCCCTTCACCGAAATGATCTCTAGACTTATTATATTACCGTCATGTGTGCAACTACAGTTTAAGCGATGATTACAATGTTTTCGTTTCGTTTCGTTTCGCAAAGCTGAAACGAAAAAAAGTGTAGGTAACGATTACCATGTATTCGTTTCGTTTTGTATGAAAAATAAAAACAAAGTAGAGTTATGTCATTTCGATTCGGAAAATATTAAAATTCAATTGAACTTTTCATTTCGTTTCGTCTCGATTCAGGACATTCTAGAGTGCGTTCAGAAACGTTACTATAGTTAACTATAGTTAACTATAGTTATCATTTGTCGTTCGGAATGGTGGTGGTATAGTAAAACACAACTTTTTAGCGTTCGTAAACATCTGTAGTAAAGTAAATTTTTAACTATTTGATGTCAAAAATTAACCCTGCTCGAGAGCATGGTTAACGATAGTAACGATAGTAAGCCTTTAAGTGGCAATGACATTGACAATAAAAAAATCGTTTGTCATTTAATTTTGTGCTGTGAATTGTGAAAATTTCAATTTTATTTATTTGAAAAAAGTAGTAGTATTAATTAATTTTGTTTAAAAATTAATTTAAATAATTAATTAATTTTTGTTAAACAGAAAATATAATAATTATATATAAAAATTTTTTTGAAAATTTTTTAAACTTGACTTGACAGCTGAATGACAATTTATTTTACTACTGTGGTAAAAATCGCGTTCGAAAACTACTTGAAGTTAACATAACTATGGCTGTAGTACAACATAACTTTGCTTAAACTATACTATACCATGACTATGGTTAAAGTAATTATCATGAACGCACTCCTAATCGCTCCCATTTGTTTTATACGTATAATGTGGTATAATTAAATTTGACAGTTAGCTGAAACGAAACGAAAGCATTTTAATCATCGCTTTAACCTGGATTGCGAATCACTGAGTTGCTGGTAGAGAAGCAAGCTCATTTACATGATAGGAAAAGCTTAGACTGATCTATTATTTATTAGAATGATGTAAATGTAATGCTCTTATAATTCTTTGTGTATTACTTGTTGTCAGCAAGTAGACTACTTATCATCAGCAATTTCTAAACTCTTTTTCCCAGTAATGATAGTTGGGTGTAGGCAATGAAAAAATGAAAATTATTTTTCTTACTTTTGCCGTGACGACGCGGACAGGACTAGAACATTCACTTTCGAGATCGGTATGCAGTTTCTCGACCATAATATTGATTCTATGTTAGTAATTATCTATTGGAAATTTGAGTTTCTTTTTCTTTTTGTTTTTGTTCCATGAAATTATTACTAAAGATGGAATTAATATTATTTTAAAATTAAATCTAGTGGACATGGAAAAATAAATGAGAACAATAATTTATTTTGAATACCTTCTGGAAGTGATTATGTGGTCATTTTTGTACAATTTTGTAATCTGTTACATTTTTTTTTTGTCCGGCACTGTATTTAAATTCACTGTATGTGAATTAATTTAGTGCTATCTTTTTACAGTTTTCGACTGTATTGGAAACAAAACAAAATTCAAATATATCATATTCTAATAACAATATTTACATGTGATTTTTGTGATTTCAATTTTATTTTAAATAATTTAATAGAAAAAATATTGAAGTACAAATTTTCATTTTATCAATTTTAGATTAATAGAGTATAAAATACATATGTGTATATGAATACATATATAATGTATTTAAGCCTATTTATACATTCATTTTTAATATTTATTAAGAAATTTTAAAATGAATATTTTGTTTTGTATTGAAACATTATTTTGCATTCATGTTTTATGATACACAAATACAATACTGAAAGCAAAATATTCATGTACATATTATACGAAATAATCTTGCTATAAAAATATAAATACTTCACGACTTATGTGAAAGTAAGTAGTGCATATACATGCATATTTTTAATATTTAAAATCTAAAATGGAATTTTCGCAATTATCATCATATTTATCAAAAATGTTGTATTAAAAAAAATGTAAAATGTCCAAAAAATCTTAAACTAATAGAAGCTACTTATAAATACTTATAAATGATGTATATATATAATTACATATTTTAAATAAAAATATCACATGTCTGTGTCTAAATATTCTTTCTGTATTATACAATATAACTTTTTTTTTCTATTTAATTGTGAAGGGATAACAAATTGTTAAGTTTAATTATTTTTGGTTGCAAAGTATTAATTATTTTTTTTTTATTTTCAGGCAATTTTATTTTATACACCAAGATGGTTATGGAAATCATGGGAAGGTGGAAAAATTCATGCGCTTATTATGGATTTAGATATAGGTATATGTACAGAAGCTGAGAAAAAACAAAAGAAAAAATTACTTCTCGATTATTTATGGGAAAATTTAAGGTAAAAGAAAAAAAAAAATAATATTGGAATTTTAGTTTATGTATATTATAGATATTATATATACGAGTATGTGTACATTATTAAGATATTGAAATTTTTAGAAAATACTGATATTATATGATTTTTATAAAGAAAAATTTACATTTTAATTTCCTTTTCAATATTTTCTCTTATAGGTATCATAATTGGTGGGCCTATAGGTACTATGTATGTGAATTACTGGCGTTAATAAATGTGATAGGTAAGAAATTGTTAAAGTGAAAATTTTATGTTTTATTTATTTTTTACATTGTTTTCTTTACTGCATGAGTTTATTATTCACAACAATCATAACAAGTTAAAATTATTAATCCTCAATACATCATAATACTTAATACTTAATATTGAAAATTAAACTAAGTATAACGAATATTTTTGTTCCATGTTATCACTTCCAATTTTTTAAAATAAAATGTATATAAAGCAAACCATTCAAACGGTATTTTATTATGCATTATAGTTTTAATTTTAATAAAAAATAAATCCAGATAGAAAAAAAAACTAAATATATATGTACCTACTAAAATTCATTGAATTGAAATATTTTTAATACCATATCATACTTATTATTGCACTACCATATACATACATATTTGTGTATTACTATCTTATTTCGATAGTGAAAGTGAAATTTAATAATGCCAAATAAATAACTGACAAAAATAGAAGAAATGATGTATTGATAGAAAAAAAAATTATATACTAAATATTTTATATATGTATGTATAAATTGAAATTATATAATACATGTATCTATGTATATTTTGAGTAAATTTAGTTTAAATCATGCATCAAATTAATTACTTACTTAAAATATATTTTTTTATTCAATGATTTGCATACATATAATTTGAACATCCCTACCTATAGCTAATACATAAAACAAATTTTAATTGTAATTATATGAAGTTTTTGTAAAATATATTTTATTAAATGAATGCTGATAAAAACAGATTTATTTACATCATTCATAATCGCGTGACATTTACATGTACAAATTCATGCATTTGAAATAATGATAAAATGAATCATATGTATATGTAAATTCCATATATGCATACGTTTGTATACACATTATATGCTTGAATGCATTTCGTCATAAGGATATAATTATAGATAGCTTATAGTTATTAATTATCCCAAATAAATTAGTGCCTTTATTTGTATCATTGATTTTTCAAAATTATCATCTGTCTCACATTCATTAAAAGGATACGTTATACACATAAAACGTAAAATTTTCTACAACCGAAATCTCACATAATGCGGCATACAGAATTGTACGTACATATATGTATGAGGACTATTTATGTCTTCCTCAAACAATAAGTTATGTGCATACATATTTTTAGCGATTCGTCGAAAGAGATCGAATATAAAATTAAGGATATTTATGCTGTTTGTTGTCAATTTTTCAATTTGTCGTATAGTTTGTAATTTTCTGATAGTTACTTTAGTTTTTTCAACTTCTTAAAATGAGAATGAACCAAGGAGAGAAAACTGTTAAAAATACGAATACATAATTACTACTAAGCACGACTTGTAATAAATATCTTTATTGTCCAAATGTTGAGACTTATAAATTCTTGTACTTTCTTCCTTATCTGATTCACATTTAAATTTTTCAACTAAATATTAATTTATCAATTGTAATTTTTTTTAAACTAAAAAATTAATGAAGAATACGTATGTTATGTACTACATAAATTACCATATTATCTTAACATAAAGAAAACTATTTTTATTTAAATATTTTTAGTGTATATATTTCTTCTTATTATAGCAATGGAAAATTTGTATTTGATTTTATTCAATTCACATGATAATGATGGTGTCAGAAAATAGAATATTAAGTCTTTTTAGATACACCATAATAACTATATAGAAAAGAGTGATTTTTTAAATGTGTATTATACGTATGCATATTATATGAAACGAACTTTACTCGAAAATCTAATAAGTTTTGCTTCTAAAATGTAAATAATTTTGTTATTAATATGTTGGTTATTCCTATATTACAAAATTTTAAACCAAAGTAAAAATATCTTAAAAAAAAACTCTTTAAATGAGAACGTACGTCAAAGTACTAACGCAAGAAAAATGTTATTGAGAATAAGTATGTAGTTGTTAAAATTTGTTTAATTAATTATTTCAGTTTGAGCAACATCACATATAACTGTATTTATACTTTCATTTATTAATAATACTAAAGATCAATCGTTTATATTTGAGGTGCTATATACGTTTGTGTATATAATGTAAATATGTATATGCGAGTATATTGAAAATTTGAATATAACACAATGTATACAAATACAGATTAATATATAGTATATTATGTTTTAATTTTAGATAATATTGCAGTAATATCTTAATAGTAAATTTACATAATATGTAAATATATTTTACATATAAGTATATATTCATTTATTGTTTATAAATCACAACATTTGTATTATTTATGGCACACCCTCTAATTGTAAATAAAATCATTCCAATATAAAAATAATTAATTAATTGATTAAGGATCACTTATTTATTTTTTTATTTTACAAACTTAGTGAATTAAGTATATATTTTATCCATACTTGATTTAATACTAATTTTTTAATTTTTGTATTTTCTTCTAAATTCAAAATAATTTTGAAATTTTTTTTTTTTGAAAAAATTAAAATAAAAGTAAATTGTTAAATAAAATTTAAATTATTTTACGGTTCGTTAAATATGTATATAATTAGGAAATAAGTATTAGAATAATTTTTACATCCGAATAAAAAACACATAAAAATTAACAAAAACCAGAAAAAAAAAAAAACAAGAACACAAAAAACATTAAATAAATGATTTCAGGTCAAATGTTTTTAATGAATCGATTTTTTGACGGCGAATTTTGGACATTTGGCCTTGATGTGATAGCATATATGGAGGCCGATCAAGAGGATCGTATGGATCCAATGATATATATCTTCCCTAGGATGACCAAATGTACATTTTTTAAATATGGTTCCAGTGGAGAGGTAAAAAAAAAATTGATATATAAAAACAAAACAAAGAAAAAACGAATTTGTTTATCGGAAAAACGAAAACGTGTAACGAATAATAAATTTCAAATGGTTATGTTTCTTTCTAATTTCATTATTTGTATGTTAAACGAGACTCTTAAATCCGTAAATAACGTTGAAAATATAGATATGATTTTGTGCTTATTAGATAAGTCTTTAACCGTTCAATTTTACGGAATTCCAGAAATTATCATGTCGTGTTTTGTTAGAGCAATCGTAAATAATCTAAATACATATCTAAATATCTGGTTTTCGTTTATCGATAAAAAAATTCTTACAATATCTTTAACTACCATCTTATTTTTCTTTTGTTAAATTTTTTCACTTCGTTGAAATTTCGTTTTGTTATTATTTTTGGTTTTTTTAATTTCTTTTCTATATATATTTTTTTTTTTGTAGGTAGAGAAACATGATGCAATATGTATACTACCATTAAATGTTGTTAATGAAAAAATTTATATATTCCTTTGGTTTTGGTTCATCCTGTTATCATTTTTGACGACATTAACACTTATATACAGGGTGGTTATAATATTTTCACCTCGAATGAGGGTATATTTATTTCGTATGCGATTTAGGTAAGACAAAAAAAAATTGTAACGTTAAAACATCTAATACAAAACGTATGACCGTTCTTCTTATATTTCTGTGTATTGTAGGTTAGTGCGAAGAGACGCAATTGAAATAATTGTAAGACGTTCAAAAATGGGCGATTGGTTTTTATTATATTTATTAGGTGAAAATATAGACACAGTTATATTTCGTGATGTTGTTCAAGATTTAGCTAATCGTTTAGGACATAACCAACACCATAGGGTGCCTGGTCTTAAAGGTGAAATTCAGGATGCATGATATTGGGAGTATTAGAAAATAAAAAAATAAAACGAAAAAAATGTAAAAAAAAAATGCAAAACAAAATGAAAACGAAGTTCTGTTTATTTGTTATGTAATGTATAAATATAGTACGTTAGTGCAAAAAAAAAATAACTAAAATAAAATTTAAAAAAAAAAAGAAAAAAAACCGAAAAAAAAATAAAAAAATAAAAAAACAAAAAAAAATTAAAAAAAAAACTACAAAAACAATTGTCATTAGAAGGCATGTATATTGAAGAAAAATATAAAAAAAAATGTTATGTATTAGTGAAACTTTAATAATGTAAAGTATAAACAAATAGAAAAAGAAAAAGCATACATGCATGTATGCGCAGTATTTAGAATGTTATACGTTAAGAACAAAATTAAATGAAAAGAATATAAATGTAATGGTTCTTGTTTTTAATTTTTTTTTTTAATATAAATTATAAATTGCATTATACGTAAACGAAAGAAAAACGACAATTATACTATTGACACACTGCAGAGATAAAACATGGTTATCTCAAATGGTTTATCGATAACTTGTTATGGGTGACACATTTAAATTGAGGTGAACTAGTTTATTTATTCATACGACACCTGTCAAGATAAATTCCAACACTAATTCTTTTTCATCTAGTCAGCCTTTGGTTTGACAGTTTGTTTAAATATAATATATAAAAAAAAATAACACAAACGTCAATGATAACTGAGTTCGAACTTGGTTAACAAGATAACTAAGTTCTAGAAACTCGGTTAACTTAAACGAGTTCTGAAAGTCGGTTATCGCAAAGACAAACCAGAAAACTGAGATAACCATGGTTTATCTCTGCATTGTGTCAATAGTATTATACTACATAATTACGACATAATGAGACGATTTTTACATCATTACGAGCAGCTCATAATGAATTAATTTTACTTCATTATGAGGAATTAATGAGTATTTAGCTCATAATGAGCTGTAATGTGTCAGTAGTATTAGACATAATAAATTAAATATGATTGTAATTAATGAATGACATTGACATTAAAAAAAAAAAAACATCAAACTATATCAAAATAAAAAAACAACAAAAAGATAAACGAATATTTATAATAAATATTAAATGAAAAAAAAAAAATAATAACATTAAAATAACCATTTATGATAATAATTACAGTGTTCATAATATTTTTTTTCTAATGAAAATTTATGAAAAAAAATAAAAAAAAAATAAATGAATAAATATTATAAATTATTATTATTATTGATATTACTTACATATAACTACTATATAGAAATTTTTATACAGAGAACTGAATTAAATATATATTATACACATACTTAATGAATAAATAAAATTTGAAAAATTAAAAAAACAAAAAACTTTAATTAAAAGAAATGAGAAAATTGATAATTATACACATATTATATATACGTACCTATATCTATATACATATATATAGGTATATTCAAAGTAAACAAGAATTAAAAAAAAAGAAATTAAAAATGTAAACAATTTGAAAAAAAAAAATAAAAAATAATTTTTTAGGAAAATTGTGTAAGTAAATTCTCGTCGTTATCGATCCTTTTTTTTCGTTCAAAAAGAATTTTTGTTTTCAACACTCATATAAAAATACATTAAAGCATTGTGGAATTTATACACTAAACTAAAGATAAATGTATTATAAATGTAAATATTAATGTAAACATACATATAATAGAAAGCATAAAATTCATGAAATACACACACATAAATATAAAAAAATTTATCGAATAAGTGAAGAGATGCAAATAAAAAAATTCATATGAAAATTAATGAAAATCTAGAACACATAGAGTGACAAGTAATGAAAAAAAAAAAATTGTAGAGGATGCAAACAAGGAAAAACATACATACATACATAGATTAGATAAAATAAAGAAAAAAATTAAACGATATTATTGGACTGGAAATTAGTTTACAATCTTTTTAATTAGGTTTACCGTCCAAAAAACAAATAACAATACTAATAATATGAAGTGTATGCATATTATTTATAATATTGTAAGTATTCAAATCTTGTTATAAAAAAATCCTAGATATGTATATATGCATGTATACAGATGCTCGAAAATACAAGGAAAATTTTAAAATGAAATAAAAATGAAGACAAAAGAATAATGCAATTAATTAAATTAATTAAGTACAGACATAATAATGTGTTTATTTAAATATTAAATACACATACACGTATACGATATGATGTGTAATATGTTAGTGAAACCAAAATCTACTGAATTTAAATTTTTAAGTAAGAAATGTAATAAAAATGTATAGGAGCGTATATGGATATGTATAACGAAACAAAACGATAAATTATAAAAAATGTATAATTCATTTAATTATACGAATATACATACGAACATATGAGTGTGATAAACTCAACAAAGATAAGAAATGAAAAATCGAATTAATTTAATAAATTAAAAATTAGAATTATTTTAGGGTATTCGCTACTCCTACCAATTCAAATGCATATACAAACATATAGATCCATAATTTTATATATAAAATGTAGATAAAAATTATTATATTTATTACATTAAATACATACATAGTCATATTCAAATTAAACTTACATACATTGTATACATTTACATATATCAAATAATATAGGAATTATTGAAAAACTAAATCAAATTTTTCTTAACATAAAAAAAAAACGGAAAAAGAATGTATAAAAATTAATAAATTAAAAAATAAACATACACAAGAACCCGTATCATAATCCAAATTCCAAAAAGAAATTCCTTAAAAATTAACCTTTATATAATAAAATACAAATTAAAAAATATTTATATATACATACATAAATACATAATATAATAATATTAAAACACCAATTAAAACATTCTTTTTTATAAATACATACATATAACATATATTATAAAACAAAAAAAAAAATAAATAAATCAATGAATTTAGTATAAAAACAAAACCTTGTAGAAAAATATAATTAATAAAACAGGGGTACTAACAATATCACATCGTATATTCCTCTAACAATCTTTGTAATTTTGTACATACATTTAGTATATATAAAAATAAAAATTACATTAGTGCTACTACATAAAAGATAAAAATATGTACATATAAGGATACTACTTTGATTACAACAAATTATACCAAACTAAGAATATCACAAATAATAATACGAGGAATACAATGGAACTACTTAAAAATGCCCTTAGTAATTTCAATTGAAAATGAAGTGAAAGGAAGAAAAATTTTTTGAAATTTTTTTTTATTACTATCATTCTTATTAATATACATATATACACAATTACGAATATATTAAGATTATAACTTATATGTTATACTCGTATTGTTTAATAAAGTAGTGAAAATTTCGTATTTATATACCTACACAAACATATTTAGAAAATTTCCTACATTTAAGAGATCATTATTATTATTATTATTATTATTGTTGATTTTAACAATAATAATGAAAAAAAAAAAAGAAAATATGTACATAATCATAAATTAAGTTCGATTATAAGTCGCAAAGATATGTATAAAAATATAATATAAATGATTTCGAAATTAAAATTCAAAAATTATTCGAAGAAATAAATACATTAATGAATTTAGAATTTGGTAAGAGAGTATGTAATATGTATAATGCTGATATTAAAAAATGAAAATTGATAAGCAATGATAGAAATTATTTAAAAAATTATAAATATTAAGGTATTAAAATAACGGAAAATTAATATATATTTATAGGTATTTTATAAGAGAAAAGTAAATTCAGAAAATTAAAATTAATTTTTTCAAAAATAATTTTTAAAATTCTCTAGAAACAAATTTTATTTCTCGTAATAATGAAATTAGTGTACCATACCTCGATCGATTTCTATATGCGAAAATTTCAACGAATATTTTATTTTAAAAATAAATTGAATTTTAATTTTTATAATAACTTAGACTGACATTTAAGTATATACATACGTAAATATACGAGCGACGAGTACGTAATGTTATTAGTTTTAATTAGTAAATTTGCTTTTTTTAATTTTAATAATTAAAATCAGTGTAGAATCATCAACGAATATTTATTCGGATATTCTAATAAAAAATTAATTTTTTAAAAATTTAAAGTTAATAAAATAAATGACGAAAGTCTCTCTATATGTACTTTATTCATGCGAATTATTCACATGCGAACACATTCCAAAATTCATTGACTGCATAACAAAAAATTTTTATTAAAAATTAAGTTATATGAATTGAAATTTTATCTGAAAAGAGTACTCTAGAGAGCAAGAAATGCGAAAAACATTTAAAATGAATTTCTCGAAATATTTTTTGTTTTTACCTGCGAGTATATAAAAAACATAAAATCAACAAAATTAATTAGTTTACTTTTGTTTTGTATTCTACATTCAATTTATCTTTATATGCGAACATAAAATTTAATTGTTTCGAAATGCAAAAGGAGAACCAGACATAAGCTCAAAAAACATTTTTATGGTAAATAATAAATTAATCGACTTCAATGAAAGTTTCAATTAGAATATATTTTCATTGGATTACGATATTGAATTGTGAATATACATACCTATGTAGACAATAAGGTGATGAAAATTTTTTTTTGTTTTTCAAATTTTTAAATTTCACAAATACATAATAATGTAAATACATGCATATGTACATACGTCTGTATTGTGTACCTAATTGATCGAACGATAATTTCAGAATTGAGCAAAAACTGAAAATTGCCTAAAGCGAATTTTTTGCTATTCACGTGGATACATGTAACTGCCATTATACCCTTGTATCATATACGTATACAATTTGTTTTAGAATAAAATTTAAACTATTCATAATCGATAAATATTACATACATTATGTATGTGTATGTAAATATATAATTATTGGCCTTAAAGGTAAATACATTTTTGAAAAAAATATTCAAGATCAGATCAATATCAACAGATCAACAGGAGGATCAGATTAATATTAGAATTTTTGAAAAAATGAAATAAAATTAATTAAAAATAAAAGGGAAATATTGAAATAAAAAAGAAAATATTTTAACCTTTAGTTAGGGAATTTTTATGCTTTGTTTGAAATTTTTGTTGAAAAAAAAAAGAAAAAAAAAACAAAAACAAATTAATTATGAAATATAAATAAAATAATGCAAATAACCTTGGAATGTTAGTGATGCCGCACATGTTCAATGAACGATATATTGCAAAAGAATTTTTTTCACTAGACATCTACCCAAAAATGAAAATAGTAATTTAGTGAATCAAGAATTAAAGTTGTAATTATATCTATCTTATTCAGTTCTTAATATTGTAATTTTATTACATTGAGAGTGAGTGAAATATATCATACACATACATTTCACTATAATCTCTATTTTTGTCGGATTTATATTTTTTAAAAACACGCCGTATGTATTTAGAATGCACTTAGGCGTGCCATTATGTTCATGATTATAACAGATAACACATAATTTTACTCTTTATAACAACAATTTATGAAGTTCTTTAATTTCGTCATTTCGTCAAAGTTTTTTACCATATCTAGATAAAAATGTATATTAAGAATGGATTGAGTGTGCTAAATAGTGTGTAAATAATAGTGTCCTGTGTAATGTGTAAATCATCTTGAAATGCACTTTTATAATTTTTTCTTTAAACTCATTGGAACGAAAATAAAAATAAATTAAATACTTTATTAAACTTTTCATTTCATTTTGTTAACATTAAATCCAAAATCATCCAAAACGTTAATAAGTTCAACTAAAACCAAAAACGAAACAAAAAAAAAATGTGAACACAAAAAAAAGGACGAATCCAAAAAAGAAAAAATAAAATAAAGGATAAACGAAAAATATTTACATTAAATATTATTTATTATAAATTCAGCTTGATTATGGTTTCACCAACTAAACGCAAAAGTATCACAAGAATATGAATATCTACGTACGTATACTTATGTATACGGATTGAGGTATAAAGCAAAACATTTCAAGAAAAAAATTATGAAATTTACTAGAACAAAAGTAAATTAACAAAATGAAAACACAGTAATTCTGTATTAAAATTAGAAAGATTGGTCAATTACAGAATACAGTGGGTGTAATATTTTAATAAATAAATAAAGCAATACACACTTTCTTTAAGATAGTGAGTCGGAAAATGAAAAGCAATAAAACACTATTTTTGGTTTTTACAGTTTTTTCCATTCGAGAAAATTCAAAGAAGAAAAATTTAAAACTTCGATGAAGATTTGAAAAATGTTATAATTATGTAATAGGAATACATGATTTTTGATCATAATAAATTGAGTTAATGAGAAAATTGATGAAATTTTTTTCACTATTTCAATTTAAATATTCTTCACTGATACAAAACCAAGAAAAGAAATAAAATATTTTCAAATTAAATTTAATAAGGAACTATTTAAAATTATTTAATAAATATAAATATATTAAAAAATTATTGTGACAACCTTAAATTACTTAATTTTTATTTGAAAAGAAAATAAGTAGAGGCAAACAAAAACAATCTTATTGATAAATGCGTTATATTCAAAAAAATCTACATTCCATTTTCAGGACAAAATATCATATTTCGAATCAATTGCATAATTTTATTTTACTTATCAACTATATAACGTCTTTCAAACCAACAGCATTCTTTTTTGTTTGATTTGCAACATAATATTTGAAAAATGTTTACATTTCAGGCATTTTAAAATTCCCATTATTTCTAATTAATCAAATTTGTATTTTCTTTTCAACTTTTAACATACAGAGAAATACTAACGATTTTTTTTTTTTTTTTTTTTGAAAAACAACGCACAATTTCTATTTATTTTTTAATATTCAATTTGAAACCTTCGAAACAGGCTGTTTAACACTTAGTAAATACTTATTACATGTGATTTCTGTTGCAACCGTCAGCTCTAAAGTCTAAACATGTATTTTGCATTTTTCAGTTTCGGTTAGTCTTTCGATCTTCAGTCTGATCATTATTAGCTTGTCCCTATATAAAAATTCGTAAATTCATGTCTTGTCATCAATTACGATGTGTTCAATAGACGTTAAATCGGAAGTTCCACGTTTAAACACATCTGAAGGGAGATGTTCAGGTTTTATAGAAAAAAAAACCCATCGAAAACACGTGTTTTTGATCTACTGATTATACTCGAAACACATTTTTATCATGTTTTGAATCGGCAATTATGTGGTTCATTATGAACAAAATTCGTTATGAATTTCTGGAGTGAACCGATTTAAACAACTGCTTTAAACAATCTGATTGACAGATTGCATTATTTGCAACAGTAATCAAATGAAGACATTTTAATGATACATTTCCGATATATTTTTTGACAGGATTATAATTATAATCCTTTATTTCATTTTTAAATCATTTACTATATACATTTTTATATCATATGCTGCAGAAATTAGTCTAACTAGCATAAAAACTTTCATATTGCAGTTGTTTCATGATCATTGATACCGTAAAAGAAACAAAAGCTGTTGATACGAAAAAAATTTAATGGATTCGAAATAAGACATTTATTATCCTGGAAATGGTAAAAATTTGTTCCTGCATTCATAAAATAAAATGAAAAACAAACAAAAAACAAAATTAAATAAATAAATAAATCAAATTACATATGTAAATACATAAATCAATTATATACATACGTATAATTGAATAAAAAAAATAGTATATGCATATACAACCATAAACACTTACATATACATATGTTATGAAATGTATATATGTATATACATTAAATGCATATACGTACATTATTTATATAAATTAATACGAGTACATATTACAAAATTCAAACAAAATACTATGTGTATTTATCATACTCGTATTATGTATGTAATGATTTATATAAAATGTAAATTGTTTACAGTTCGATTTAAAGGTTTGAAAAAAAAAACATGCACACAGAAACACAAAACTCATGTAAAAAAAAAATAATTACATATACATATTACATATTTTTAATTATTAAATACAAATACAAATAAATATAATGAAAAAGTGTTTATATAGATAAACTGTAATACACATAAGTACATACATATGTATTCATAAAATTTATATACTCATAGTATGTATTTACATACAAAAAGAAAAATAATAAAAATAACACGTTGCCATAGGACATAATAAAAATCAAGAATTTAATCCAAAAAAATTTAATAGGTACTAAAATATACATATATAATGAGTATGTACATAAAAAAATTTTATAATATTAAACGGAACACAAAATAAAATAATTTTAAAGTTTGAAGAGAAAAAATTGATAAAACTTTGTTTTCAAAGTTTTTTTTTTTTTTCTTCACAGATTACATACATATTATATGTAGAATAAGTACTACATTTGTGCATAGATATTAGAAAAATAATTACTAATTAATAAATGCATATTAATTAGGTGTAACGAAAAATTCAAATAAAAACATAAATAAATTAAAATAAAAAAAAAATAATAATTATTATATTATCTACGACAACGAAATATCCTTAACTCCTTATTTATTCATATTTTGTTTTGAATATTTTGTTACTTTTTCAAGTTTTTTTTTTTTTTTAATTAATTTATTATTTATTCACTTATATTTGTCAATTATTATTTATTTTTTTCTAAATTTCTTTTACGAAGATTATGGTATACATATACATAGTATAATATTTAATAAAATACATTTTTTTGTAACAAATAAAAATAAATATACTCATATACAATAGTAAATAAAAAATTATACACATACTTACATCATATATTATATTTCATACATATATACAGTATCATATTATATACATACATACATACACATAAATACAAATATTATTATGTATAATAGGTACTCTCTCAAGTCGCAACACATAATAAAAAGAAAATTGTTTGAAATTAAATAAATCAAATAATTATTAATATTATTAGAAACAATTTATAGGTTATACACATTATTGTATTATTGTTTGTTTATAATAAAAAACCGAAAAATACTTATAAAATTAAAATGAACAAGAAAAAACCGAAAAAAAAATGTATTTATTATAAATAGTAAAAGAAAATGTATGGATTTAAAAAAAAAATAAATGTGAATATGTATTTATTTGTTGAATATATAATTGGATATGTATGTTTGTGCGTATGGCTGAGAGTTAATATAATTTATTGAATTTATTCAAAAACATTAACGACAACAAAAATTTTATTTAATTAATAAAATAAACTCTAAAATTTATTGAATGCATGCATATAGAGTATGTACTATATAAAACAAAAAATTATGTTGAAAAATTATATCATACATATGCATACATACATATATACATATGTATGTATACTTTTTGTGATTTGAGTGAAAGAAATATTGTATATGAATTTTTAAATATGAGTAGTTTTATATGTACAAAGTAAAGATCGAAAAAAAAGGATTTGTAATAAATTATTTGTGTTAAAATTAATTGAAAGGAAAGAACAAAGGAAAATTGATTTATTTTTTTCAAATTAATTTTAGAGTGAGGTTGAAGTGTGTTCACAATGTATGATGAATGTTTTATGAGAATATTAATTTTGATCGTTAAACCGTTAAACGTTAGCTATAAAACAAAATAAAAATTATTACTTCAAATTTTATTTTTTTGTATCTTGTTTTCTTAACTTTCCCTTTTTTTTTAATTTTTTTTCCAATTTTTTTTTCATTAGAAATATGAGTATAATCATTAATAATTTATTAATATTGCATACTGTAATGATTATTAAAACGTTGATTAATTTTGTTTTTTCTTTCATTCAATTAATTTTATTATTTAAATTTATTTTCAATATTTTACAAAATTAATACTTTTCTTTCAAATATCTAGTATTTTATTTGTTGTGTTAATTTTTATTTTATAAACAAATCATAAATATATTTTATTATGTAATATACATATATACATATCTCTATTATATAATACACGCAAATAACACTAATATTAGTAGGAGCATTTTATAATTTATATTTTATTTTTTTAATTACAACGAAATAAAGCACTACCAAATTCTAAACAATCAGTCTAAACAAAAAAAAGTCTAAACAATATTATTATTTGTTTTTATTATGGTTTGTTTTTTAGTTATATATAAGTAGGTTTCGCTCGCATTTAGAAAAATGAAGAACTGACTTTTCACTGACTGACTATTATTCACTGACTTTTAACATGAACAGACATGAGATAAGACATTATTATAGCTTCGATTCGAAAGGTATAGTCAAAATGTATTCAATTTTTGACAAATTCCGAAACGTTTTAGTATATCAGTGAAATTTCAAAAATTGTAAATCCACTAGGATGTATTGTACATGATACAAATAAATGTTACAGAAATTGCATATATTACGATTCTCATAATGCGGCATCTATCACATCAAATTTATGCTTTTGTTATATAAGCTGAATTATAAAAATCAAATTCTTTTAAGATATCGGAAAATAAACAATAGAAAAAAAAATGAAAGCATAAACGATCGTTGAAAAATTCAAATTAACCTCAAAAACAAATTAACGAAACAAAAAAAAAACAAAAAAATCGAAAAATACATGAAATGATATCGCGTTCTTAATTAATATAATATATAATATATAAATAGTACACATTATGTAAATGACAACTATATTTATGAACATACATAATTATGTTTGACGATGGTCAAAAGTACGAGAACACAAGATTATACTGCCAATTACTTAAATTAAAAATATGAGGGATAATTTGAATTTAATCTACAAACTATAAAAAACAAAAACAAAATACAAAATTATAACTAAAATATATTATTAATAATACATCGAAAATACATTGATTTAGTATGTAATACAACACTTCTTATACATAACTACTTACCTACCAATATATATACAACCCACAAAACATAAGTATAATATGGAGAAAAATTATAAATTAAAATTGTAGTTTTTTCTATGCATATGTAAAGTAAATTCTAAAATACCATATCATCATATGCGTATATAATGTAATGTAATATCCTTTTGAAATGAGAAATAAGAAATCCAGATAAGTTTTCAAAAAACAAATATGTAAATTTCAGGTTTTATATCTGCTTGTGGCTTTGGGTTTCTATTCTTTTTATTATTTTCTTTTTAATATTAATTTTTTTTTTAATTTATTGATTTATTTATTTATAATTGATTCAAATTATTTTATAAATTTATATAATTTTTGCAGAAAATCGAAAACTCAAAAAACAAAATGAAAATTTAGAAAATAATATGAAAAATTATAATCATTGATTTTTAGAAACATTGCAAGTAAGAAGAAATGAAAAAAAAAAAATCTGATTAAGTATTTTGGACAGCCAATACTTGTAATGCGAATACATATATAAAAATTAAAAGATAAAAAATTTTAAGATTGTGTTTCCGCAATTGAATTCAATAGAACATTGGGTATGTAAATAATTACATATAAACATATAGATTTGTGCCTTTGAACACAATTACTATTATATAGGGAACACGATCATTTTTATACTATACACTGCCTTTTGTGTCGATAGGACAAAAAAGAACATAACAAAAACAAAATAAACAAAACTAAAAACAATAACAACAACAATACTAAATTTAAATATGAAAAAAAATAAAAGAAGAGAAGAAAAAAAATATGTATTATAATAATATGATGAAAAAATAAAAAAAAAATTATATACATATTATATTGCATATTATAAATTTGCAGAATAATGAAAATTTAGAATTTTAAAGATGCTCTACTGCAATCATGTATGTAAATGTATCGAATTAAAAATATACATATTCAAAAATAAAGAACAAAATTTAAATGAAATATAAATAAAATAAAATACAATCAAACAAATTAAGTTTAAATTAAGATTAGAAAATAAAAAAGAATAACGAACAAATTAAAAAGATAAATACATAACTGTGTATATTATTTTTACTTTATTATTTTCATTTCATCATTTTTATTAAATAAATACTCTGTCCGCTATAAATAAAGCAAATCCATACTCTATCCTATATGGAACAAATATTTAGCAGTTTCATTTTTTTTTCAAACTACAGTTAAATGAAATGTAAAATAATATTGAAAAATTAAATAAATTTTTGAAGGGCATTCTTTGAATTATTTAAAAATACCTCGTTTTACAGTATATAGTACATGATATAAAATTTTCAATGGGGTTTATGTTCGCTGTATAGTAATAATGTCGATACAATATATTGTATCCTTTCAATTTCAATTATGTTTTTTACCGAATTCCTTCAATTCTTATTTCAAATTTACCATCGTGAAATTTTTCATAATTTATATATACATATACACATTATAAGTATATTTAACATATCTAAAATTCATTTTGAAGATCGTTTCCTTATTATTCTTTTTTTTTCATCATTGACTAAAAACTTTAAGGAATTGAGTTGAAAATTTTTCGCTTCTATAGATATTATCAACTACTTATATAATAAAATAATATATGTACATTACATATATACATATACATATATATTCATTATGATAACATATTTACATACTCATTACATAAATAATAATTACATTGTAAATAAAAATTATAAAATAATTTGAACCAAATAAACTTATATGTAAATACTGTTACTATATATTAATAACATGTGTAAATTTAATAAAGAATTAACTTAATAAAAAAATAGAAAAAAAAAAAGATCCGATCATAAAAAATAAATCTAGAAAAGAACAAAAAAATCAACCACAACGTAGGTATTCATATGATTTTTTTTTTTTTTTTGAATTGATTATTATTATAATTATTAAAGAAAAGAATTGATTATAATTAATATATTATAGTATAATTACAATTTAAAGAAGAAGAAAAATTAATATTTAAAATTAAAAACAAAACAAAAGACGAAAAAAAAATAAAAAGAAAACATTGTATAAATTATAAATGATTAAAAAAGAGGTTCGCCAATTGCCTTTTAAATAAAATTTAATTCGAAATGGAGAAAGAAAATAAATAAATTTTAAATCTAAATACAAATAAAAAAATAAGTAAAATATGTAAAAAAAAAAGAAAACAAAAAAAATTAAAAATGATTGTAAGCAAATAAACTTAATATTAAATATAAAAAAATAAAATACAATAAATAAAATTTATAATAATAAAGAAAGAAGATAATAAACCCATATAATAATTATAATTAATAAAAAATTAGTTCATGTAAGTATTATTTGCTAATATAAAATTAATAAAAAAGAACAATTGAAGTTTTATTTCTGAAAAGTGACATAATGTATTTAAATCAAAAAAAAAAGAAAATAAAAAATTAAAATAACAAAAGTTATATAAAAATATCCTTTCGTTTGTTGGTTTTTTTTTGTTTTGTTTTGTTCAATTGAGATTATTAAATTGTTTTTCCGTAGATTTATAGATTGGAATAACACTGGTAAGTATAATATATTCAGACAAAGTACTTTTCATCAAAACGTGTTATAGTTTTTGATTAATAAATTTATAAAATAAAGCAGAAACAGTCTAAAAAAATTTTGATTTATAAAATAAGTTAGAAGCAGTTATAAAAATTTACCAAAGTCGTTGTATCCTATAGTCGATGAATACAGAATACATCTCGAACGATAAATAGAAGCGTAATAATTGTAAATGATAAAATTAGCTTGACATTTTATGATTGCATCGAAGTTTCAATAATGTATCATCAGAATCCGATCTTCTAAAACAAATTCACAAACAAATTTATCAACTAAAAACCCGTTATTGAAATAGTATCATATTTTCTATTTACCCCCTACAGTCATAACAAAAATATTAATAAAATTTAAAAAAATGAAAAAAAGAATAAATTAAATATAACAATTAAAAATTTTCTTGTTTTTATTTCTTTAATTCTCTTATATTTAAATATTTTTTGAATTAAATTAATAATTTTCAAATTAATTATAATAGTACATATCTAGGGAATATTTATCTAAGAAAAATTATCTCCGTTTGTTCTGGATTTCTAGCAGTTTTTAAGACTTTTCATAATGATACTATGTTAATATAATCATAAATATGTAGTATATGTACATGAATGCAGTGTGTATTAAAATGTATTTGCATATAAATGCTAAACAAAAAAATTTAATTCAGATTGTTTTCAATTCAATTCAATTCATTTATTGAGACTTATATTACATAGTATATAATTAGATTGCTTATTATTAGATTATATAAGTAAGAATGAGTTTTTTTTTTTTGTTTTCTTTTTAGCTGGCTTAGAATTTCTGTATTGCTTATCAATACTTATACATATATTCAACTTACATTTGTATTTTCTTAAATACTAACATTCTAATTTTATTTGTGATAAAATGATTTTAGAGCATTTTTTTTTTCATATATACATATTTATGGTGCTTGCTCCCGGTACTAAATCAAGTATGGACTCTTGAACTGGTCCTCATAATTTAATTAAACAACTATGTTAATTTCTTAAAATACTATATAATAAATACTTATATCTATATCCTTTTTTTTTATTTATTTCTTTTTTATTTTTTTTTTAATTTTGTTACTTTTATAAGGACTATGTACACTTAATTCTAAAAATCATATTTACAAATAATATACAGAGATTGCACAAATGGTGATATCAAATGGAAAGGAAAATCTTTTTTGTTTTCGGGTAGCAGAATTAATTTGTTAGTCTCTATTATTGCGATTCCGCTCTAAACCGGAATAAAATTTCAAAATCAACGGGTTTTCATAGGTGCTACTAAATGCTGGCGCAGAGTTCTCATTTATTATGTTAATGGGAGAAATATAGTAATTATCTAATACTGAATCGTTTATATTTCTGTCAAAGATGTCTTTTATCAGGGGATTGGGATGGTTTTTGATTCTCTCGATGGAGCGCTTTGACAACTCAACCAGATGATTCATTAATGGACTTATTTTGCTTTCCTGATATAGGTACTCTGTGCAGTACCACTTTTTGTTTGGCCTTCGATATTTACCCAAACAATGTCTGATTATTTTTCTTTCGGAATTTTCTAGTTTAGAGGCTACACTAGGTGATATGGTGAACCATGTAATGAAATTGTAGCCAATTATTAATCTAATAAGGGTTTTATAGATAAGGAGTTTCGTTTCCATTCTCATGTATTTGGAGTTTAATAGGGGTTTTAATATGGATGTGACACGTTGTGCTTTTATAGAATTGTTTTAGCGTGGCTATTGAAAAGCAATCTGTGATGGAGATTTATTCCTAAATATTAAATAGAATTTGTTAAAGGAATGTGATTACTATCAACGCACAATTGAAGCTTCTTACTTTCTTTTACCGTTCCTCTATGTGCTCTACTGTAAGAATTTCTGAAACAAATCAGTGAACTTTTTGTTGTATTTATCTTTATGCCCCATTTTTGGTAATATTCTAGTAGCCTAGGTATCTTTTCCTGTAGTTTGCTTAGCGCTTTTGAAGGTTTTTCAGCTGTGGAAAAGATTATGGTGTCGTCGGCGTAGAGGCTTGAGGATATTTCGCGGGTCATTTCTGCTCTAAGTGGAAAGTCATGGAGAAATATATTGAATAGCTTTGGACCGAGTACAGAACCCTGGGGAACTCCAGATTTTACCGGAACTTTTCTCGAAGTTTTCCCTCCTATTGATACAATTAAAAATCGGTCTTTCAAAAAACTGTGAATCAGTCTAAGAATTATTTTGGGACAATTGATTTTTTCTAATTTATATAGAAGTCCTTTACTCCAAACTCTATCGAAAGCTTTTTCTAGATCTAGATCTAAGGCTACTGTACAGTTTCTATCCCTCAAACCTTTTATAATTAAATCTGTCAGAAACAGAAGGGCATTCTCTGTAGAATGGAAATTTTTGAAACCGAACTGGTTATGTGGAACAATATTATTTTCCGAGCAGAATGAATCTAGTTCGCGCGCTATGAATCGTTCAAGTAGTTTGCCTAGGTTAGAGAGCAGTGAGATGGGCCTGTAATGTTCGATGAATAGGAATCAGTTTTGCTATTTTCCATCTTTTCGGCAAATAACCGTTATTTATGCAATTATTGAATATTATTGCGAGAATATTATCCAGTTCTTTGGGACATTTTTGAATTATGAAGTTCGAAATATTATCCGGTCCCGTAGATTTTTTCCGGTTAATAATATTCTTTCTAGCATGCTCTATATGTTCCAATTGCGTAAGCGCAATATTAGTATCAATTGGCTTAGTTGTTTGGTTGCTTGGACTGAAGATAGTACCCACTGGTAGCCAGTATTTTCCAGCTCAAATTTTGTGACTAATTGCTCTACATTGACCTTCAGATCATTATCGTTTGAAGGATATCCTTGTAAATATCCTTGTAGATATCCTTGTAAAATTCTTCAAAAGCGATTAATTTTTTGGTTCTTGAAGATTATCTCGTCTCTCTCTACATTTGGCCCAAACAGTTTCCTACCTGATATTCTGTCAATTTCTTTGTAACATTGTGGGGAGGGTTTAATTTTGTTTAATCTTTCCTTGAACAAGTTATTTAATTCAAACGCTACCCTATCTTTGATGATTTTATTCAGACATTGAATTCGAGCGTGAAGCTCCTTATACTCTCTGCCTAGTCTGTTAAAATTTCTGTGGTATAATCTTCTCAAATGTCTGGACCAGGTGTTTCTAATTTTCATTAAATTTATTGTTTCGCTGGAAATGTATTTATATTTTGATTTCAGGTTAGTTACGGAAATGGAGTGTTTATCTATACAGTGATTCATAACAGTTTCTAGTTCCTCAATGATTTTGTCGATTTCACTATTTTCTAGGTTTCTGTGGCTTGGTGCGGAAATGTTATTGATACCGTAAGAGATGTCTTTTTGAAAATTGACCCAGTTTGTTTTATCAAAACTTTTAGTTACTTTCATATTCACTTTGAGTGGATCAAAATATTGGCACGATATTTCTAGCAGTATGCCGAAATGGTCTGAATTTGAAGGAACTGTTGAACATTTGGTTATGTTAAGTTCTCCTGAATAGCTTCTGAGAGAGTTAGAGACTAAGAATAGATCTACCTAGGACGAACTTCTGGGAAAAGTGGGGCTATCTGGGGGAATGATATCTAGATCTAAATAAGGACCATTAAAAAACCAAGTATGAAATGTCTGGCCATTCAAATTGTATGTTGAATCATTCCAGTATGTATGCCTAGAGTTCCAATCTCTTCCGAATACACAATATTCAAAGTTTCTTGAGAGACTATATATTTTATCTAAATCGCTTTTTAATCGAGACCCTTGATTGCAAGGTACATATATAGCTCCTAGGAGCAAAGACTTCAGTTTTTCCAACTTGATTTCTACAAAGGTGGCTGAAATGAATTCTTGATTTTCTTGAATATTTTTTAAATTCGATATTGTTTTTCAAGATAATTGCTGTTCCTCTTCCTTTATCATTTCGAATTGTATTGAAAACTTCAATTCTAATTCTATGTCGAGTACTAAGGCAAGTTTCAGAAATAAGCCCCGCGAGTGGATTCAGCATTTTTAACACCTGTTCTAAAGATAGTCTCTTTTCGTCTGAGATAAGTGAGTTGACATTTTTTGCCAAAATTAGGACCTGATTGTTATTTTACCTCAAACAACTCCCGCTCATACTACGATAGATGTGTGGAATTCAAGATATGCTGTTATTTTGTCTTCTTGTGATGACAGACTTATGTATTTTGGTTTTGGAAATGCCGTATTTCTTTTATAAGCTCAGTAAATGAGCGGTTGAGCAAAGATTTGGTCTCATTCAAAAAGTTTTGAATAATTGCATGGCTATTTGTATTGGGTTGGGGTAAAGATTTCCCCGCATTGGATTGAGTAATATTTATGCTCTGCGGAATACTGGAATGAAGACCAGATTTAGCCATTTCAGCAAAGGATACGTTTCCTTTAACAAAATTGTTGACCGATTCAAAAACAAATTCTTTCCTAGTTTTCAAAGTTTCCCTTGCCTTTTGTTTGAGAATTTTTCTCTTTTCGATATACTTAATATATCCTGGACAGCCTTTATAACTAGCTGTGTGATGCTGATTGCAGTTCACACAGGTCGGTAAGACAACTGCATTACGCTCTTCCATATTTTTAATTTCTGGACATACGGACACATCGTGCTTGCCGCTGCTGAAAACACAAATCGTTGTCCTAGAGCAATAATCACTACCGTGTCCAAAGTGTTGACAACGATAGCATCTTATAAGATCTCCCTGTTTACGAATTTTATCCCAAGAAACTCTCTGGTGTAAGAGATATTTAATTTTTGAAATTTTTTCAACATCTTTGTAGCACTTTAACTGTACCACAAAAATATTGAGGGGCCTATTATTCTTTTTTGATTTTGAGGTTATGAATGGAGTGACTCTAAGAATATTTACTTCCTTCTCAAGCTCTTCTAAGAGTGCCTGTGTTATTTCTACAGAGGTGAAATTGTAATCAACGCCCTTTAATAGAACAGAAACTTTTTTTTCTTCCCTCGGTGCAAAACAGTAGGATTCAATTCCTAATTCCCTCAGCTCCTTAACAATTCTGTTATGAACTTGTGCGTCATTGACGAATAACTTTATTCTGTCACCAGATAAATTTACATATTTGAATTTTATGTCTTGTGGCAGTTCTATTAAATGTTTTTGGATATCTTTGACAGATAGGTCTTTAACAAAAATTGGTGGACAAAAAGATTTTCCTCTTACCATGTCAGTATTTAGTTTAATTTTGTTCTTATCACTATTGTTAGTATTACTATTTGTACAATTTTTATTGTTACTATCACTATTTGATTTTAATATTTCATTTATTGTTTCACCTTCATTAGCCGGATTGTTACCTGTTGCAGTTTCTAGTCTGTTGAAAAATTCATACCTATTTTGCCTGCGTCGCTGTTGTATATTGTCCTTTTCTGCGCAATAATTCCTTTTCTGCGTTGTAGCTACTCGTGTCTCGTTATTATTTTTCAATGTGATTTTTGTCGATAGTGCCTTGTTAAATATGTTTTTTCCAGTTGTGTTTCCAACGTGGTCATGATCTATGGCAGAGTTTGGCATTGTTATTACTGTACTACCAAAACTGTATGTATACGGTTTCCAAATATTGTTTTCACTGTCGTCCATTTGTGCTAACATATTTGTGCTGTCGTCTATATCTCTTGCTTTATTAAGTTCCAACTTTTTGGTTTGAGCTACTCTAGCTGATGTTGGTGAATCACCGTCACTATTTTCACTCATTTTAATATGAGTTTTATTATTTTTCAGATTGTTTTCTAAACATTAAATACCTCTATGTTGTGAGCAAAAATGTATGTGCTTATTTTAATTGCATATGTGAATATTCAAACAATTGCAGTACACATACTATACTATGTATACATGTATATGTTAATTGTTAATAATAATACGCTTACAATACATGATCATAATTATTAATGTGCAGAAAATACTCGCATGTATCTCAGGTGATTTTTATGTGGAATATATAGGATATAGGCATGTGACGATATTTTGTACGTAACGGTCATATTAATAGATAAATTATTGTACAATTTAAAATTTACAAATCCATATATAAGTTAAAAAAAAACCTTTTAACTTTAATTTAAAAAAAAAAAGATTTTTTAGATGCTCTATGAGCTTTATTTTCAGACTGAATTATTTATTACATTTTACTTAAAAACTAACAAGCTATTTAATTAAAATTACACCTGCATGTAATGTAGAACATGGTAGAACGCATCATCAGCGATTTTTGTGAGAAATTAGAATAATAGCGATTCTGTGGAAAAGTTGTTGCGTAAGAATGTTGCACATGCGTGTTGTTTATGTTGACCAAATTATGTATTGCATGGAAACGTGACCTGTGTTTGTTGCTTGTGTTAACTCTTCCCCTTTTAAATCCAAATGTCCTCATTTGGCAATTAAAAAAATGGTGTTTCATAGAATTTCCTTCTGTTTGGATTTCCTATATTGATAATGCTTTCTGATGTTTTCGTTTCATCTTCTTTGGAATTTCTCTGTATGGTTGATAATTATTTTCCTATTTCTGGATTTGTTAATTGATATGATAATTAGTATGAATAATATCAAAATTACAGAATTGTAACTGATCATTTTTTGAGTATGATTTGCGGTTTGCAAAAAATCAATTCCATTTGTTTATTCAAATGTATTTCTTTCATAATTTCCAATGATAAGATTTCTCTGTATTCCGTTTCTTTAGGTGTTGGCTGTAAAACAGCAGGAAGAGCTCGAAAAGTTGATGCTTCTTTAGAGATGAAAGTCATGTCGTTGATTGTGATCGTAGTGTTATGAAATATTATCAGGAATGTTCCTAGAAGGCAGGGGGGGAATTTTCTTTTTTTATGATACCTTTGAATTGGTTGAGCAACAAAATACCTTCTGATATTTCTTCTATAGTGGGAATATGTTGATTGTTAATTTTATTACATGTCGAATTGTGACTTTTAAGAAGATGCGGTATGCAGGTGGAATTACTAATATCTACGATATTGTTCTGATTACAAATCGATATTAAATTAAAAGTTTTACAATCTTTTGCAATACATCAAGAACATAATAAAATGAATATAGTTCCCGCAAAAACAAAAATAGCTCCATTGAGACAAATAAGTATAGCAAGACTCGGACTATGTGCTGCGTTACTTCTTACAAAATTATTCATTCAAATTAAAAATTCACTAGCATTTGATGAGAAGAAATTAGAGATTTATGGATGGACTGATTCCAAAACAGTACTCGGTTGGCTAGATGATTTTCCAAGAAGATGAAGTACTTTTGTAGGTAATTGAACATTTTAGAAATCACCGAAATCACCGTGGTCTGGATCACCAGCAATCCATTTCTTTTCCTTTTATGTGGCTTTGTATTATTTATAATTTCCTGAATTTGCAGCAGCTCGTGTTGGAGATAAGGAAAGCAAAAATGTTCTTTTGTGATTTGATGTTCGAGAATCTGACTGGTTTCTGCTATAAATTCTTCGTATTTTCTCAATTCGATAATATGAATCAGTTTGAAGTTTCCGTCTTGTATTTTCGCTGTACCAGTATTTATAGTAATTATTTGTGCGTTTGAATAATCTAAAATTTGTGTTTCACTTGTAATAGTGCGTATTATACTCCTGAAAAATTTAGAAATAATTTAGTTCCTAATATTACTTTTATGAATAGTTTTTCCAGATTCTGTTATTACGACCGTATTTTTGTTTTCTTTAACTATCTCCTGCTTAAATCTAACTGGAAGCTTTGACCCTAAACGTTTATTATATTTAACATAAATTATCTGTCCTGGTGTATAATATTTTATTGGTTTTCTTTTCTTGTTATGGTATTGAATATCTTTATTTTGTTTTGTCCTTTAACTTTTCTATATTACTAAGACGGGTTTTTTCAAAATCTTAGGGATTCTATTTGGAATTCTACCGAAAAATAGCTCTACAGGTTTTTTTCCGGTATTAGAATGTACAGTGAAATTGTATTCATTTACGCCTCTCTCAAGTAATTCTTCGAATGTACGGGCTAAGCATCTTCTGCTTTTAAGCATCTCATAACCTCAGTCAGAGTTGAATGAAAGCATTCAATTTGACCATTGACCTCACTTTTATACGATGGTGTTTTAAAAATTTTTATTTTCAACTCGTCTTCTAACATGGATGTTATTGAGGATGAATTTAGAGATTTTTCATTATCGATAACTATAACTTCTGGTATACTGAAGAAAAATAGTAAGTCTCTTAGAGGTTTTCTAACATCTTAAATTGCTTTTGTTTTTATGATTTTCGCTTTCGCTATTTTTTCTTTTTTTACACCACTCAATATTTCACTATCTATATGTTATTTGTTCGTGATTCACTCCATGAATAAGTAAATCATTCATCTGCATAAATGCATTAACCCCATTGCAATCTACTCATTACTCATGTATCTTTTTTTCCAATACTTACTTATTTGAAGAGAATATATTCTTTATTCTTTCTCTGTATTTGTAACATTCATTTAAATTTATGCTTTTATTTTTGGATGCATTTTTAGACATGCGTCCATCTTCCCCTCTTAAAAGGGATGTCAGGGGTTTTGCTAATTTTGCATAATCTCTTATAAATCAAAGATAATAACCTGACATACCAAGAAACGATATGAGATCTTTTAATGTTTTAGGAGCAGGAAAATTGGCTATGGCCTGAACTTTTTTTGAAATTCGACATTGTCTTGAAAAAATTCGCATTTGTCAAGCTGAACTTTCATATTAGCTGCCTCTAATGTTTTGAAAATTGCTTCGAAATTTTGGAAATGTTCAGATTCGCTTTTGCCAAATATGATAATATCATCTATGTAAACGTATCATTTTTTTCCTATATGATCTCTTAAAATGTCGTCTAAAGTTCTTTGAAATATTGAAGGTGCGTTCTTCAAACCGAAAGGAAGACGCGTGAATTCATATTTGCCATTATTTACAGAGAATGCAGTTTTTTCTATATCGCTTTCTTTTAGTGGTATTTGATGAAATCCACCTTTTAAATATATTATTGTGAAGAATTTGTTCTGTCCTAAATTAGACAGTATACTTCATTAATTTCTGGAATTGGATATTTATCCGGAATCGTGATCGAATTCAATTTACGGTAATCAATGACCATTCTATATTTTCTTTCTCCTGACGCATTTGCATTCTTTGGTACTATCAACAAGGGGGAGTTAAAGGGTGATTTAGATGGCCTAATAATGCCGTCTTCGAGTAAAGATTTTATCTGTTTTTCGACCTCATCTTTCAAGCACATTGGGTATGGATAAGATCTGGAATAGACAGGCTCATCGGTTGTGGTTCGAATTTCGCCTTTAACCCTTGTGGTATAAGTCAATTTTTGGTCAGGATCGGAGAATAATTTTGGGTAGTTTCTTATAACCTTGTTTAGTTTTTCTTTCTGTTCTGAATTCAAATGAGATGTATTTAATAGTATTTACTGATTCTGTTGCATGTTGTTTCAATCGAATGACGAAGTTTGGTTGAATTGTAATTAAATTTTGGTCCGTATGAATTGTAGCTCTTAACTGCTTAAGGCTATC
Source organism: Villa cingulata (assembly GCA_951394055.1). Taxonomy (NCBI): domain Eukaryota; kingdom Metazoa; phylum Arthropoda; class Insecta; order Diptera; family Bombyliidae; genus Villa; species Villa cingulata. The sequence goes on from OX596025.1 coordinate 1,977,482, forward strand.
ATTACCTATTATGCCATCAAAGTAGGTAAGGTTAGGTAATATGAAGGTAGGGTTAGGTGATATGTTACCACCTACAGGATTAGCAAAAAATCGTTTTTCGTTTAAAATAGGATTTCTAACATATCGAGTCTGAATATAATTTCTATTTGATCCTGTGTGCACTAGAAATTTTAATATTTTCCCGCTCTTCGCAAAATATTCGATAAAGGGCGGAGAAAGCTTTTTAATCTAAAAAATGGACATAGTATGATTTTTGTTCGTCATCATTTTCATCAGTCGTTTGATCAAACTCTTCATTGTGGTTGAAATCAACAGGATCAGGCTCGTATTCGCATTCGTAATTTCCATTTTGATAGTTCTTGTCAGAAACGTGGTCTACACTATGGTAAATTCTTTGAAATTTGTTTGGCTGCTGCATTTGATGCGAGGGTGGTATTTTATACACAGGTTGTCGTATTTGTGTTATATTTTGATAATTTGCTACACGAGAATGTAAGGACTGATCAATATCCATAGACTCAGGTTTGGAAACGGGATTTATTGTTGATCGAGGAAATTATTGCTTTTAAACCTGATTAGAATATTGTGCTTGTGTAGAAAAATTCATTCTTGGCGGTATTTGAGGATTATGCAATAGTTCAGGATAGAATTGTATTCTATTATGCTGGAGTTGGAAAGTATTTTGTCTTTTTGGTGGAATAGAAGGTGCTGAAGTTGCTGGTTGCATTGCTCGAAAATTTCCATGACTATGCTGTACTCTGCAGTGTATGTTTTCTAATTTTAAACATAAGTGAAGTGCTTCAGGCAAATCTGCAGGTTCCTTCATACTTAAAAGTCTGGGTAAATCAACTTTTAATCCTCTTACAAAGGTGTCTAATGCTTTATCTATGTATGCTTGGGTCATAATGTTTAAAGATTCTTGACTCATTTCCATAGAAGACAGTTTGTTCAAAATTAGAGAAAGGTGATAATATACCGCTTGGTAAAATTCAGGAATCGATTCATTTTTTTGAATCAAAGTAGTCATTTGGTACTCCAACGTACCTAAATCTCTTTTGTCTGCATAATGTAAAGTGAGACATTTTGAAATTTTAGCCCAATTTAAAGTAGTATTATACGATTCTAATGCCGTATCTGCGCAACCGGTGATTTTATTACGGATGACACTAAGTATTCCATAATATTTTAGTGTACCTTTCAAATGTTCATAAATTTTTAAAATTCTATCTACACTTTTTTTCCATGAACTAAACTCTCCTGGCTAACCTGTAAATTCTCTCAAACTTTTAACTACGTCTGGTATTCGGTCCATATCATTTAAATTTGCTTCTAAGCCAACATCAATGGTTTGATCTACATCATTATTAATATCTGCTCCTGGATTCAAAAATGATCTAAAAATTTCCCTACTTTCTCTTCTAACTATTTCAGAGATAACACTTTGTAACTGATTAAGATCTTAATTATTTTGAGGTATCTGGGGATCAGCTTGGGGATGATCACCACCACCAGCCACTTGCAATCTAGGTGGACTAATTATGTTATTATCTTGAGGCATCTTGTTCGTTCAATTGAAATTTTCGAGATTATAAACAGACTAATCACACAAAATTTTTTTAAAATATTTATTTTTAGTGTTTGATAATAATCAATATTTGCAATTATTTCTGTAAAACTGGTCAGTATTTATTTAATTAATTTTGATTTTAGAAAAGAAAATATTATTACAAATTGCAACGAATGAATTACATATAATTTAATCGCTTAAAAAAAATTACGTTTTAACTTGATTTCTTTTTCCTTAATTTATTTTAGTTTTTCACAATATTTTCTACTTTCTTTTAGATACAATTTTCGCTAAATTTTCGTTTTTTAACTATAATTATCGTGATTTTCTTCCTTTAATTCAATTATTTTTTATTCCATATTTATTTTAATTTATGTAATTTCTTTGTATCTTTAATTATATGCGATTTTTTTCTTGGTTTTTTTTTTCAATATTTTCACTTTTAATTTTATTTCCTAATTTAAAAATTATCTTTAAACTTACGTATAAAGTAATAGAAGAAAGATGAGCATTTCGTCGACTTTTCTTTATTGTCTGATGATGTCTCGAACTCTTTCTTTGGACCTGTTGTGTTGTGTTGTGTATTTACTGTCAACAAATTAGGCGGCTGCTGTAAAATATTTTAAATCGGCTTGGTTATCTTAATTTTTTTCTATTTCACAACTCCGTTTTTTCCTTATGTAGGTGACTCCGGAGCCTCGTTTCCTAATCTTGAAGTTGCACAGTATTCAACGAATCTTCTTCTTCACTTCACGATTGTGTAAAGTAAATTAGCAATACTCCGATTGTCTTAATTTTATTTTAAAGTTTAATTAAATATTTTTGTTCAATTTTAGTGATTGGTTACACTTCAATATTTTTATTTTTATTGCACTGCAACTTTTACACACCAACGGTCCCTGTTCGAGCGCCAGTTAAAAAAAACCTTTTAACATTAATTTAAAAAAAAAGATTTTTTAGGCAATGCTCTATGAGCTTTATTTTCAGACTGAATTATTTATTACATTTTATTTAAAATCTAACAAGCTATTTAATTAAAATTACACCTGCATGTAATGTAGAACATGGTAGAACGCATCATCAGCGATTTTTATGAGGAATTCGAATAATAGCGATTCTGTGGGCAAGTTGTTGCGTAAGAATGTTGCACATGCGTGTTGTTTATGTTGACCAAATTATGTATTGCATGGAAACGTGACCTGTGTTTGTTGCTTGTGTTAACTTACATATTTTTATACCTTTACTCGTATATTAAGACAATTAATTAAAATTTTTATTAGATGCTAAATTAAATTGAGAAAATGTAATTTTTGTTTGTATTAAATTAAAATTTTTTAATTAATTCGCATACCTATAAAGTTGCATAGTATATAATATAGGACTAACACAAGAAAGCGTATACGTGTTCGTTTTACATAGGTACCTACAATTTAATTTTAATCATAATTTGTAGTTTTAATTACACTAAACACTAAACCTTAAAAGAAAAAAAACTCCAAAGAATATGAAATACATATATAGGTAATGTATATTTACATATATTATTTTTTTTTTTTTACTTTTAACATGTTTATCAGTTTCAAGTTTTTGCGGAGTTGCTATTTTTAACCATTCAACAGTAATAAAATTATATAAGTTTCTTATTTAAACATATGTTTTTTTATTTTGCGTATATGTAGGATTTACCAGTACGAACTTCAGAGCTTTCAACATCTTCTACAACGAAAAAAACTGATCGAAAAGTCAGACTCAAATTTTACTTGATGTGTTCATGTGCTCAGAATGTATAACAGATAACAGGTGATGTGCTGTGAGAAATTTATGGATGAAGCTCATTTTTGGCTTAATGGGTCTGTGAAAAACAAAACTGCAGAATTTAGGTTGAGCAAAATCCTCATGCAATTCACGAATTTCCTCTTCAAACTCAAAAAATTACCGTTTGGTGCGGGTTCTAGGGTCAAGGCGTGTTCGGACCGGACTTTTTTTCCTTTTTTTTTGTTTTTTAAGATAAAAGTAGAAATCACCTAACTTAAATGGCGAGCCCAATAGGAATGATAACAGCATATTTTTGGTCTAAACTGAAAAATATATTGACATAAACATAATGTTTACTTTTAACAAGATGGTGCTACTTGTCACACCTCTAATCATACTATAGACTTGTTGCAAGAAACACTTCATGTATATTTCAAAAAATTCTGATTTCAACGATCTGTCGTGCGATCTAACAACCTTAGAATTCTTCCTATGGAGCTATTTGAAATTTTTGATCTACAAGAATGAATAAAGCAAAAGCCATTCGCGATTCACACTCAAACGATATTATTTTTCAGAACGAAATGTTTCAGAAGGAACGAAAAAAATAAACAAGTCACAACAAACAATAAAATATCACTCTTGTTGTTATCATTGTCTTTCATTTTAAAGTTATGACAGGATTATTGGTGAGCCCTTTATATGTATGAATTAATCGCTATAAATTTTTCTTCTATAACTATAATTATTATTGTTAGTATGAGTTTTATAAAATTGAAAGTCAAAGACAGGCGGGCATTAACCTTGTAATAATTGCCAAATTAGTATTATAATGCAATAATGCTCAGAAAAATAAAAATGATTATGGTATGATGATACACCTTCACATTTTTACCAATGAAAATACAAATTCAAATTCATAAATGAAATTACTACTATTATAACTACATCTATTGTTCATGAAAATTAAAACAATAATTATTTTATTCACTTAAATTTAAATTCACAATATATTGCTTAACAAAAGAAAAACTAATTTGAAATTGAAAATGAATTTTAAAATTATATCAACCGAACTAGATTACTACCAAAGATTGAATAAGAGAAAAATATTGTGATGAACTTTGATTATGTATAAAATAAAATTTATCATAAAAATACATATTTTCATATTTGGTAAAAGAAACTGTTTTCCATATACCTACATTTCATTATTACAATAAATAATTTGAATTTTGAATTTATTTTTAGGTTTGCCGTTAGGTCGATATTAAAAACAATTGTATTGTTAATAATTTGTTATTAACAACATATAGTAAATGCAGGTATATGGAAATTACAATATTTAAACTATTGTACATAAACATATAATTTTTATGATAACAAACTGTAAAAAGTGGCGTGATATAATATTGAATGTTTTACATGATACATTTTAACAATTTTATGAAAACTAATTTAAACTTAAATTAAACAGGGTGATCCATTCTTGAACATACTCCCCCCCGTTAAGATATTTCTTAACTAGTTGACTGGTAATTTGCAAATCTTAGATGATGGTCTCTTTAGAGTCCCATGTTCGGTGCGTATGGTAACGACTCGTACTAATTTGTCTTGACCTGGATGTAACTGTATAACTCGCCCCAGTACCCATTTAGCAGGTGGAAGATTCTCTTCTTTTATGACGACTAGGTCCCCTACATTCAAGTCTCGTTCAATTTTCTGCCATTTTGGTCTTTGTTGCAAAGTAGTTAAATATTCCTTACTCCATCGATGCCAAAAATCTAGTTGCATTCTTTGTACGAGAACCCATCGTTGCTGTAATGTTGTAGATTGATGTTCTGATGTGTCTGGTAAAGCAGTTATCGGTTGACCAATGAGGAAATGCGCTGGTGTTAAAACATCTAAATTTGAAATGTCATCATTTGTTGGACACAGCGGTCGTGAATTTAATAATCCTTCAATGTGTATTAATAATGTGCTCATTTCTTCGTAAGTAAGTCTTGTCTTCCCAATGGTTTTATAAAGTATAGCTTTGACGGTTTTGACTCCTGCCTCCCAGAGACCACCGAAATGTGGAGCTGCAGGTGGATTAAATTTCCAATTTATTCTATTAGAAGACAAAAAATTTTGTGTTAATTCATTTTTATATAATGATGACTGGATATTATAAGCATCTTGAAGGTATCGGTTTGCTCCAACAAAATTGGTACCATTGTCACTATAAATGGTAAGTGGTATACCTCGGCGCGAAATAAAACGTTTTAAACAAGCTATGAAACTTGCGGTTGACAAATCTCCAACGAGTTCGAGATGTAATGCACGTGTACTAAAACATATGAACAGTGCAATGTATCCTTTAGTAGTTTTTGCACCTCTCCCTCTACGGATTAGTATTTCCAAAGGACCAGCGTAATCGATGCCAACGTTTTGAAATGATTTGTATGCACCTACTCTATGTTTTGGAAGACTGGCCATTTATTGACGTGATGTCATTCCTCTATATCTAACGCAGACTACGCATTTATTAATTATAGTTTTAAGTGAAGTTCTGCATGAAATGACCCAATATTGTTGACGAATTATATTGAGTAGTAGACTTAAGTTAGCATGTAAATGAAGTTCATGAAGATATGTTAAAAGCATTTTAACAAACATATGATTTTTAGGGAGAAGAATTGGATGTTTTACGGTATATGATTCACGTGTATTACTCAACCGCCCTCCGACTCGGATCAAACCTTTATCGTCAATGAAAGGAGTGAGAGAAGCAATACGACTGGTAGACTTTACGCAGTTAGTTTTTTGTAGACAAGACAATTCTTCTGAGAAGGCATCCTTTTGAACCCATAGAATAAGACTTCGGTAGCTATTGTCAACATCTTCAGCTTTCACCCATGATGAATTATTTGTTGATTTTGTTATGCGGCTTTTACAATTTCTAAAAAATTGAAAACATCTACTGATTATTCGAATTATTTTACCTAATTTAGAAAATTTCTCAAATAAGGTTAACAAGAGTTGGTTGTCTGTGTTGATTTGAAAACACGTGGTATATTTGGGTCTTAATTCCAAATTAGTTTGTTGATCATCAATTTCTATGTTACTTTTCATAGTTTTGTGCCAATCGGTTGTTAGCCAATTTGGTCCTTGCCACCATAGTGTTGCAGTTACCAGTTGACTCGGAGTAAGTCCTCTAGATGCTAGATCAGCAGGATTATTGGACGAAGTCACATGATTCCAATGTAATCGCGGATATGATAATAAGATGATTGAAGTACGATTGGCCACAAAGCATTTCCACCTCCGTGGGTTGGATGAGAGCCATGATAAGACTACTGTTGAATCCGTCCATGTATAACAATCATTAACCGGAATATTCAGAGTGTTACGAACAAAGTTTAAAAGTTTTGTAAGTAACAACGCGGCACACAATTCTAATCGCGGTATTGACACCTGTTTAATAGGGCACACGCGAGTTTTCGACGCGACAATAGAAACCGATACTCTTTCATCATGACTGATTGTTCGAGCGTATATTACAGCTGCATAAGCAGCTTCAGATGCATCTGAGAAACCATGAAGTTCAATACGACGGTTTTGAGTGTGAAGATATCGTGGAATTTTCAATTGTTGAAGGTTTAACAGGTCCTTACGTAAAAGATTCCACCTTTCACCTATATCTTTGCATGAGTCATCCCAGTCATATTTACGAAGCCATAGTTGTTGTAAAAGTATTTTGAAGGTAATAGTTATCGGAGATATAAGACCTAAAGGGTCAAATATTTTGCTGGACTCTGATAGAATAATTCTTTTCGTTATCTTGTTATGTTCAGTTAATAATGCATCGAATGAGAAACTATCATTATGTGGGATCCAATTTAGACCCAGGACCTTTAAATTTGATATGTGATAATCAAATTTGATGGTGTCTTTGGCTGTATGTTCTGAATTGATGGATTCCAAAAGTTGGTTTGAATTTGATGACCATTTTCGGAGAAAGAAATGTCTGTTTTGTAATAATGCTGTTAATTCGTGATATAAGTTAATAGCTTCTGATTCATTAGCGGCACCTCCTAGAAAGTCATCTACGTAGAAGTGATGTTTTATTGCATTTTCTGCTAGTGGAAATTGATGTTCGTATTCAATTCTTAATTGATTTAAAGCCCTTGTAGCTAGAAATGGTGCTGCAGAAGTACCGTATGTCACTGTGTTCAACCAATAAGGTTGTAGATTTGAAGATTCGTCCTTCCAGATAATTCTTTGAAAGTCTCTGTCACTTTTGTTGACTAGGATTTGTCGATACATTTTTTCAATGTCAGCCACCATCGCTATTTTAAATGATCTGAACGCCAATAGAATTTGTATTAAATCTGGTTGTGTTTTTGGACCTACTGCTAATCTTTGGTTTAATGTAGTTCCGTTTGAAGTGCGTGAAGATCCATTGAATACGACTCTGACTTTAGTAGTTGTACTACTAGGTTTAATTACTGCATGGTGTGGAAGGTACGCGTGTTCAGCATTTGTATGAATTTGTGTAGGTGGAATAGGTTCCATATGCCCTAAATTTTCATATTCATTCATGAATTTTTCATATTCTTCTTTAAGATGTGTGTTGCTTTTAAATTTTCTTTGTAATGAATTAAAACAAGATGCTGCAGTTGAAAATGATTCTCCTAAAGGCGGAACATCTTTCTTGAATGGTAGTCTTACTACATATTGTTTTGTAATAGCATCAACTTCATGTGTTTTTTTGAATAATTCTTCACAATATTCTTCTTCTTCCGTTAATGTCCGGTTTTGATCAGGTAATTCTTCAATTTCCCAAAACTTCCTTAATGTGAATTCAATATTTGTGACATCAATGTGCAATGATGTGATTGAAGCAGCATCGTCCTTCGTGTTTACCCTACCAGCTACTATATATCCAAATATAGTCCGCTGAAAAGGGGGAAGTTCCTTTGATATGTGAATTTGACCATCTTGTATAATTTCGAAGAAATAGTCTGCTCCAATGATCATGTCTATTTTCCTTGAAATGTTGAATTGAGGATCAGCGAGAGGGTAGTCCTTGAAAATGTGACAAGTATTGAAATTGAAAGTCCTTGCAGGTTGTGGTGTTGTAAGCTTATCTAAGATATAAGCTTGCACGCATATATGCTTACTTGAGACCCTCGAAACTAATGTAATGTTTAGTTTTCCCTTTGTGGTCATTGTTGTCATTGATGATAGCCCTTGTACAATGACCTTTGCCCTATTTCTTTGAAAGGAAAGCCGTTTGACACAATCTTCTGTGATAAAAGAAGCTTGCGATCCCGAATCAAGAAGAATTCTACATAAATGTTGTTGACCTTGAATATCTTGAATGTACACTAATGCAGTTGGTAACAGAGTAATCTTGTGGTTCATGTTTTGGGTGAGTGAATAAGAATTGATACATGATGTGTTTGGAAGGGTTGAAGTTGATTCTGGATTAGTTGAAGTTGATGCAGATTGTTGATGGTTTGTGTTTAATTGTGAATTTGAATTTGATGTAATTTGTAATGAGGTTAATTGTGTTTCAGTTGAATTGACGTCGTGCAGACTAGAGTGATGTGATTTTTGACAATAGTGACATTTATAGTGTGACTTACATTTTTTAGACGTATGTCCAGCCTGTAAACAATTAAAACATAGAGAATATTTTCCTACTAGAGCTCGACGATCTGATATATTCATATTCTTGAATTCAGAACATTTGAAGAGTTGGTGATTACCTTTACACTTAACACATATGTATGAAGTTTGGAGATGTAGATTACGAATAGGTTGGTTTGATGATAATTTCTTTGTTGTTGTTGAACTGCAGGATTCCAAAGCATCACACCTTTTATTTAAAAATTCTATGAACGCGTTGAATGAAGTAAATGTTTTATTTATTGAATCTTCAGACCACGCCTTTCGAGTTTCAGGATCTAATTTATTTAGAATAATGTATATTAGCCATGGGTCGCGGGATTTTGCATCTGAACCTAAAACATCAATTCCTCTTACTAGTTGATCAGAACCTTCAACTATAGCTCTCAGTGAGGAAACATGGAGTGGTTGAGTACAACTGGGTTGATTAATGAATGCTTTTATATACGATGTAACAATTTGCTTTTGCTTATCGTACCTTTTGGTGAGATTGTCCCATGCTAGTGTATAATTTGCATCGCTAATTAACAGATGTTTGATATTAGATGCTGCATCTCCCTTCAAAGCACCCTTTAAAAATTGAAGCTTTGTAGCGTCAGATAAATCTTGTCGCCTACCAATACATGTGTTAAATAAATCTTTAAACGAAGCCCAATCTTTATAATCGCCAGAAAATGAAGGAATATCGATTTTAGGAAGCTTCACTTGTTGATAATTAGATGACGTTGTTGGAGTGGAAGTCACAGGTTTAGATAACCCTTCGATTAATGCCTTTTGTTGTTATATGAGAGTGGAAACTGTATGATTTAAAGAGTTTGTATCTGTTACATTTTCTGTTGATTGTTCACGGCGTTTAATATTCAAATGCTTACGTAGATTAGCTTTAACTTCAAAATATTTTTCTTCGAATGTATCATACTCAGATTCTACACCGTTGGCTGTTAAATTAGTATCAACCACCTTAAATTCAGACTCAATTTCCTCTAATTTTTCTAACCTAATTTCAATTTCCTCGATTGTTTTATTGGAAGGAAGGGAATCAGAAAAGGTTTTAAGTTTAGTTAAAGATCCTTTGAGTCGACCTCGTTCAATTTTTAAAGCAGTGCAATCACTCATGATGAAAGAGTATAGAAAATTTATTTAACGTTACGAAACTTTCGGATTAAATGGAAAATAAAACACAATTTATACTAATTTTCATTTATTTGTTATCTTATTGATTTTCAATGTTCACTGTCACGACAATTAAAATATAGAGAAATTTGTTCGTAGTCTAAATTTTGTTCAAGTCTTATAATTGTACAATATGTTAAAGTCACTTACGTTATGGATTTTCATTCAAATGTTCGTATGTTATACTTACAACCTCCAATTAAATTTATATTGTTCACCCTGTACTGGCACGACATTTATTTCATATGTGTTAAAATTAATTATAATTTATGTGATTGATTATTGATTCAGTAATTTAATTTTACATCACATAATTAAGTATTTTGTATTAATTAATTCCACTAATTAATTTTCAAATTTATTTGATTTCTGAAACACGTGAAGACTGAAAAAATGTTGCTAAATTACATGTCCCGGGTTTCGGCACCAAAAAATGTTCATGAAAATTAAAACAATAATTATTTTATTCACTTAAATTTAAATTCACAATATATTGCTTAACAAAAGAAAAACTAATTTGAAATTGAAAATGAATTTTAAAATTATATCAACCGAACTAGATTACTACCAAAGATTGAATAAGAGAAAAATATTGTGATGAACTTTGATTATGTATAAAATAAAATTTATCATAAAAATACATATTTTCATATTTGGTAAAAGAAACTGTTTTCCATATACCTACATTTCATTATTACAATAAATAATTTGAATTTTGAATTTATTTTTAGGTTTGCCGTTAGGTCGATATTAAAAACAATTGTATTGTTAATAATTTGTTATTAACAACATATAGTAAATGCAGGTATATGGAAATTACAATATTTAAACTATTGTACATAAACATATAATTTTTATGATAACAAACTGTAAAAAGTGGCGTGATATAATATTGAATGTTTTACATGATACATTTTAACAATTTTATGAAAACTAATTTAAACTTAAATTAAACAGGGTGATCCATTCTTGAACATCTATTATTATCATTATTATTATTATTATTATTATTATTATTATTATTATTATTATTATTATTATTACAAAATGCAATGCATATAAGGTTTTTATTACGTTTGTATTACTGGTATTACGTATTACTTACTTCTTTTAATGTATGTTAAAATTTGTATAATATATGTACAAGTATTTTAAGATTTTTTCTTCAGAGTTCTATTCTATAATATTCCGATATAATTACACCGAAAAAGAATGTCTATTACCATAGACTAGATATAGATGTGAAATGCTTATGGCAGGAATCGTGTTCATAACTATTAAGTAAACATCAAAATAGCTTTTGAGAGATTTTGAAAAAGCTATAAAATCAGAATAAGGAAAATAAATGAGAGAACTTTTGTAATCTTTTGAAATCTTGTATATCTTCAAGAAAAAACAAATTTAAAAATCAAAAATCTATGTAGCTATATCCTTATCGGAAATGATAAAAAATATCAAATAACAGGCAAATGTACAAAATCGTATATTTTAAAGGAAATTTAAATTTTCAACAAATTTATGTTATGACTGGCAATGAATATAATAATATATATGATCACAGGCAAATATCCTTAACTGTGATATTATATACAATTAAAACTGGTTTTGAAAGTATCTAACACATGTGTGCATGCATATTCTATCAAAGAATATACATATATCTACTAGTTACGTTAGTTATATATTCTTTGATACTATGTACTCTGTATTGTTGGCTACATGAATATAAATATCACTGATCAACCACTAGAAAAAGATGTGACACTGAACACGTGTTAGCAAAAATTTCTCATGGCCTTTGTCCCGTTATTCATTCGGCCTTAACCAGTACTAACCAGTACTAACACAGTGAAAAAGTTCCAGATCGCCTTTAAAAATGCATTGTGAAAAAATCGTATACATGTACAATATGATTGTATTGCTCACATGTATATATTGTTTTGTATCTTTTCTTCATTACGGCGGTTTATAAGGAAATATGGATTTGACATAAGTACATTAATACTGTACTGTTTTTGTAAATTGAATTTTGATTTTTTTTATTATTTTAAAATAAGTATTTATGTGTGCTAGTAAATTTAAAAAAAAAAGAGTGTCACATCTTATTGCTTTGTTCATCAGTGATAAATATTCTATATTCATGATTCAATATAACAACATAACCATCCATATAACACAGTACTACTGCCAGCTATTGCAATGAACATGTATTGTGTATTGTTTTTTAAATAAATATGCATGTATTTTCATTGCCAGCTATTGAAATATTGAAATCTACAAAATATGTAATATATATGGAAATTCGTGAGCGAAAAATTATCTCTCCTCTCAGTAAAAGCTCCTGCCAGCCATTCTTCAAGTTTCTGCCAGCTATGATCGATTTCAAAAGTGTATTAAAAATTTATACGGTCATTTCTCATCTATATCTAGTCTATGCTATTACTTTAAGAAACAAAAATGCTTTTGTTTATGCAATATTCAACAAACATATCTATATGCTTATACTTACATGAAAAAAATGATACACATATATTCTATGTAAAGAGAGATTACGACTATTATTTAAACCGGTTAGTAAACGCCCAATTATTTTGTACTTTTTCGTTGTTGTTATTACATATTATTATTTTATTATTTATTGTTTTTTTTTTTTTCAAGATTTAACTTTATTTAGTTTTTCTTCTTCTGCTAATTTTTTAAATCTACGAAACTCTTTTTTTATCTTTTAATTTCAACATAAAGATGAAAGCATATAAAAGTAATCATCATTATATTGTCATGGAAAAATATTTTAGATACGTACTTAAGTATTATAAAAATATCTGTTTTGATTCACTCTTAGTAAATGGCATATGTACATGAAAATACAAGATACCAGTATATGTATTTGAATGTGTAAATAAAGTTTGATGACCTTTTGATTCATTAATTTTGTTAACATCAAGGTGAATTTAATTTGTTTTATTTTTTTTATCCATTTAACGTCAGTTTTTTTTTTGTAAATCTTAAATATAGATAATAATGTAGATATGTGATATGACTGATAAATGTTTACAGGTGTATAAAATGTAATATGTATTCAATTATGAGAAAATGATATTTATCAAATAAATATATGTATTTCTTTTTTTTTTAAATAAAAAAATGTATAAATACAATTTAACATACATACAGGTACATGTACATGTAAATATTATTCCCTAAATATTTCAATAGTCTTTTTATATTTTTTCAATAAGATAAATATAAAATTATGATTTCATCAATAAAAAAAATCATTTGCATTATATATATTGTGCAATCATGCATACGTATACATAGTATGTAAAATAAATCTTAAGAGGAAACTCTTTTGGAATTTGAATTTTAGCAAACTTTACCCCTCTCTATAATTTTGTCATTTTTTCACTAATTTCTTTCAGATTTAGAATAAAAAAGTTCAAAGGATGAAATAGATTTTAAACGTTACAGATTTGTGATAGTCCTTTTAGTTTCAGAGTTATAGGCCCAGTTTCACAAAGAATAGATAAATTATTTATTCCAAAGCTTTCGCTATCCATAGAGCCTATTTTGCGTTTCACAAACGTTTGATAAGTTAATCTATAGATAAATCTATAGGTTATTTTAACTTCATGATTTCTGCAGGTTAAAATGCTTATCTATAGATAAATGGAAAGTTCAATTGACATTTATCCACTGTACTGGTAAAAGTATATGTTTAATTATTATTGAATTGTGTTTGATCCAAGTTTTATATTAAAAAACCATTTAAATTTTAAAAATAATATATAAAAAATAAATAAATTGTTTTTGATTGAAGTTTTATACTAAAAAACTTTGAATTTTAAAAATAATAGATATAAAATATGTAAATAGAATGTAAAATAGAAACAAGTCTCAAAAATTTATCATACGCAAAGAAATTTTATCACCAACTTTCTGACGGTGATAAATTTGTAAATCGAGTGATATAATGGTGAGATAATATAATTTTTTAGTAGAAATAATTTTGAAAAGAAATCAAAAATTTGTATTTTTATTAAATATTCTATATTTTTTATTATTATTTTTTATTTATTTATTTATTTATTTATTTATTATAAATAAAAAAAAACTAAAATTAAGTCAAATGTACATACGATAATAATATTTAAATAAAATTATAATAATTATAATATTTCAATATTTTTATTTAATTAAACTTTCATTATAAACAATAAACAATTTGTCTGATTGCCAGAGAAATACAAGTATGTATTAACGTATCTTGAAATTTGAATTTTTAAATTCAAAATTTGAAAATATACATATGATTATGATATTATGAGTGAGACAAAAATGTAACTCAAATCAAATGTATCAAATAAAATCAAACTATAATCAAGCAAGGCATGAGACGTCAGACGAGTATTGAACTGAGTAATGGGAATGGCGGCAAGTTATAATACAAATATGTACATAATGTAGAATGTACGCCAGATTATTTTATAATTTATTTGTTAGCAACGATAAAGTACTTATATCACATCGAGATCGAATTGTTTTGTTTTTTATATACGAATACGATCACCCAAAATATTACTTTAGGATTTTCTTTTTATAAATAAAATATCTACGAATTTCTACGCTTTTTTTCATTGTGTTTATTACGATTATTAGTACGACGATACGATTACAAATAATACGTGACCGTGAGATATGATATTTAAAAGCGCAGTCGTAACTATTCACGTTAACGTAACGCCTCAATATTTTAATATCATAATTTTTAATGACATTTTCGCAGATTAGTTTTTACAGAAAATTCACATAATTATGTAATTATTAATTAATTTCACTGGATTTACAACATTTTTTGAATTTACTTAGTTATAATTTGATATTTACAAAAGCTGCTTTCGATTTACCATTTCCAAGTACTTGCGAGTATAAAAAGTGTGTCTATATAGGATAAATTGTTATAACGAACGACACAAAATTCGTAAATCGTAACTATATATTTGCATTTGCTTGAAAAATTTTTTTTGAGTAGCTGCGAGTAGATGGCTTAGCACAGACATTTACCTAATCTCCTTGCAAGTACTGGAAAATGTTAGATCGAAAGCAGCTAATAAATAATTAATTCAGATATGAATATTCAAACCTTAATTGAACGATTTTAATTAACTGTTGGAGCAGAATGTCTAGCTGTAGTTACGGTTAAAGCGCATGTATAGTGTATTCTGAAGTCCTGTATACGATTGTAACGAACAGAATATACTACTGACTAATGTATGTGGTAGTGGTAGCTGATTCAAAAGTAACAAATTAAAAATTTTTCAATTACAAAACAGAAATGTCAATCTGTGGCGCTGTAAATTAAAAATTTGTTAAAGATTAGCTGCAGCTTCAGCTACGACTATACAACTACAATTCTCAGTTCTAAGATGTCATTGTAAGAAGCCCACAGTAAAACACGATTAGGATAATAACTCGTATATCCCATACAAGACCAATATAAAAAATTTTTATTTATTTTTACCGCTGAAATTACTCGTATATTTTAAAATTTGTTTTATAACTCACTTTCATCTTGAATTTCTAAAACAAAAACTGATAATAACGAATAATCGACATTCATAAATACATAAAAACATGTTATTCTTTATAAGCCTTTGTATACTTGTTTACATTTTTATGACACACTGATTAATTTTTCAATTACGTGGTTATATAGAGTTCTGAAGATATTTTGACCTATTCTGGTCGTGTTAACAGTTTCCTTTAACTAGCAAATTTTTAGTTTTAAGTGTTTGACTTGATAGCAGATACTTTAAATTTCGTATTCTGGTATATGATAAATTTCGGAATCATTAAATTTAAATCCGAAATTAGAGAAATTAAATAACTATATATATACAGAGTAAAAACAGTATTCACTTCCCTACAAATTTTAGAAATAACAACACTAAAGCCAACATTACTAACCAACACTAAAGTCTAGAAGGCATTTATTTTATTTCCTTTCGTATTTCCATAATGAAAATTTTTATACAAATTTAACGTAAATGATGTCAATTTGACGTTAGTGAGGAAAATTTTTCAATATACTCGTATATTTCATTCATACTTATTTTCATCAGCCATTCTCATTAGTTGAAACAGAATCAGTTTGCTTACAAAAATGAGAAATGAAAATGAAATGTTTAGGAATGAAAAGAATTTTTGACATGTCTCACTTTTTCACAGAATGAGAATCGGCCCTCAGTTCTCAGAATCGTAGGTATGTTAGAGCCTTAAAATAGTTTTGTAAATCGGCTTTAGCTTAGTTCTTCTGGATATTCTTTTTGAATTTAATATCTTTTCGTATTCGAAATAGGTTCTATTTGTCGATACAATTCTATCTTTCACTGCACCTGCAACCGTGAAACACACTGCCTAAGTATTTAAATCATGATGCTCCTTTCAATCGGATATACCGTAACATGAAATCTTGTATTGTCTTGTTTGTCCGAGATCGAACCATTTTGAATCTTAAAGGAACAATCTCAATGTAACGCTAAGTGAAAGTGAAATTTCATGAAAAATATCATACTGTTCAAAATACAAAGCTAAGTTAATTTTGAAATTCGAAAATTTGACATTAAAATTTTGTTTAAATTGGCATATGACATTCAAATTTTCAAATTCTCAACTGAATTTCTCCATTTTTAAGTAGGAATTTAAAGGAATTTTAGGGAAATTCTTGGATTTTTTGGAGGTCTCCATCTGTTGGTCAATTTTCTAACAACATTTTTGTAATTAAATTTATAGCTTTTGTTAAGTGAAATTGAAATTAGGAATAGAACCTAACTTCATTTTACTTTAGCAATTTCAATTTCAATTAGAAAGTGACGCAGATATCTAATGTCGTGTAAGAAAATAAGGAACGAAAGACAGATAAATTCCAATTTCACTTAGCGTTGTATTGAAAATGTTTCATAAATGTTTTTATTTTTAACGACATAAAAAAATAAACAATTAACGAAATAAAAAAATAAAAATAAAAAAATTTCTCAAAAATGATAGAAAAAAAAGGAATAAAGTGTTTTGGGAATAATTAACCATAATTATGCTTTTCATATTAGTTTAATTTAAAGGAACCGTTTTCACAATTGTACTTTAAAGCAAATAAAATGAGTTCTTCATTTGATTCTCAAATTTTTCTCATTCTTTATCATTCTTTGAATAACATTATATTTTTGTGTTGTTCGTACTGAAATTTTGTTGAAATGTCTCATGTATGGAGTGACAGTGAGTAGAGTGTGTTATAAAAATTTTGGTTCATATAATGTAAATGTAATAAGTTCCCGAAACTTAAATTTTAAAGATGTAGTAGATTCTGAAAAGTACGTAGTAGGTTTTTAGGACCACTCAGATGTAGTAGATCTACTACAATTGTAGTAAAGGTCCCCACACTGCTTATATATCAAATAAAAGGTAATTTTGTTTTCCACTGTTCGCTAAAACATTACATCCTTCTACGCAGAGGGTGTACAAAAAATTACGTTCTTTTTCTTTTTGATTTTGTGTTAAAAGATCATACAAAAAAAAACTAGATATTTTCAATGCCCTCTAACCTGGAAAATAAAGTTGATAGAAATTTTTTTTAATACTTTTTTTTCTTAAAATATTTTCAAGAATATCGTGGTTTAACTAGTTTCACTTGAAAAAAAAAACACCCTGTATAGATTTATATGTATGTACATAATTGTATACTATATTGTATTGAATATTGGTATTGTATTTTACTGTAAAAGTTTCAAGTATTAACACGTTATTTGAAGAAAGGTTGTATTTTCTTTTTCACTTTTAAATTTTCTTTTCTTCATCATCATTATTTTTATTATTGTTGTTGTTGTTGTTGTTGTTGTTTTTGTTATTGTAATTTTATATTGTATTACTCTTGATCTACCAATACCTAATTCATCCTTTATGGAAAATGTTAAGGTAAAAAACCAATAAAAGAATAATTGAAAAAAAAATTATATAATAATACGAGTATATACACGTAGATATATTTTTTTTTTTCTTCAAAATTTAAATCTTATTTCGTTAGCATCAACAGAATATATAATTTTTATTTAAATATTCCAAGCGGTACGCTATACGCATTCTATATAATGTATTCGTATATACATGGGTAATTCAAAAAAATTCCGAACGAAATATCTGCGCTGCGTCAAACAGTCAAGAGTTTGGTTATATTTTGAGGGTTTTGAAAGACATGCCGAAATTTTATTGAGTTTTTTGAACAAATACGATTCAAATTCTCAAGACTTTTCACACCGTATATTGACTGGTGATGAAACTTTGTGGTTTGTACGAAGAAAAGTAAATTTATAAAAATTAACAACTATAGTGTATTATTACATTTTTTCGGGAATTTTTTGAATTACCCTTGTATATACGATAATACGTTGTTCAATGTTCATATAGGGTTCATATAAGTTTTGTGTATAGGGAGGGATATAGAAGAAGATAGATTTTATTTTAGATTTTTATTTTTATTATATACAGCGAGATGTGATACATTGTGTTTTTAAAAATTCGCCAAAAGATCCAGGAGGGTTGGGGTGTGTATGTGCTAAAGGGAGACAGGTTTACCTGGTCTTAACTGACGAGAGTGAGAACAGAACTTAATTCTTTCCAGAATGAAAGGAGAGATAATATTTCCTTTAATGATTTCGCTAATAAAAATTACATCAGCCAATTCTCGTCTTTTCTTAAGAGGCGCGTCAGATCGATTAAACAGAGACGATTGTCATATGGAGGCAGAGTCGATGGATTATTCCATGGCAGATTCCGAAGAGCAAAGCGGAGAAAGTTTTTCTGAATTGCTTCAATGCGATTGCTATGAACCTCATAGTGAGGAGACCATACCTGGCTAGCATACTCAAGATTTGGACGGATAAGGCAGGTGAACAGAGATTTAAAAACATAAGGATCTTCAAATTCTTTAGATAACATTTTTTATGAATCCCAACAAGGAGTAGGCCTTATTTATAATATAGTTATAATGGGGCGGAAATGAAAGTTTGTCGTCGAAGTAAACACCTAAGTCCTTGTACAGATTAACTTTAACTAGTGTAATACCATTTAAAGTATAAGAGTGGTAGATTGGTTTCATAACGACGAATGAAACACATGAATACGCATTTGTTAATGTTAAGCGAAAGGCTATTGATAGAACACCAGGAAAAAAATTTATTTAAGTCGCTTTGAAGTTGAAAGCAGTCATTAATAGAAGCAATTTTTTTGAAAATTTTCATATATTCAGCATAAATACGAAAGACACTAAAATTTAAAACATATTTAACATCATTTACCGCAATGATGAATAAAAGAGGACCAAGGTGACTGGTAGCTTCAAACGGTGAAGATTCTATGGACCTGAAGATTACACTATAAATTCTGTTGGAGAGATAAGATGAGATCCATTTGACGAAAGAAGGCGGAAAGCGTAATTTTTTTAATTTAAACAGAATAACGCTATGAGGAAGAAGATTGAATCTTCAAGTAATTTTACGTACAGGTACACTGCTTGTAAAAATTTCCAATGCTGAAACCCATTGTATACGGTGTATATTACTATTACTGTACATGCCATTCTGACATTAAATGCTAAAGTAAGTAATTTGATTAAATTTATTTTTATAATATTTTAGCTGACATTATGATGTTATTAATTTGCTTGCTTTCAATACAAAGTTTGCTATGGTGCGTTCATGAGATGGTGTAAGATTTGGGTGTATGTTCACACTTTTTACACTCTTAGAACGCGCGCAGACTAAGAGCGTAGCGTAGCGTAAATTTCAGATCGTATAAATTTCAAATCAATTGTTTCTTATTATGTTGCACATGCAGTAAGCGCAGCGTAATTTGAACCATACGCTATATTTGAAATTAAACGCGCGTAACGCTCAGCTAGGCTCTTAGTCTGCGCGCGGCCTTACCACAATTCGTGAATATGTACCACTATTGTAAGGTATACATATATCTTGAAAACTAAAAAACACTATTGAAAAATTTTATATTTTGATAGTTATAAGCCTGACCAGAGTGAACTTTTCATACCTCAGGGCTTTGGGGATGTACCTATAATAAATGAAAGTTTTCATATTTTTTAAGACAATAGCAGACCTACTGATATGTCTATTAAAAGGAGAAATTAAGAAACTTTGGTAGTTGATTTCGTTTTGTTGTTTATGCGGCTATGATAATATGGTAAATTCTTTAAATTGAACAAAGGCATAAATTTTATTTTTGAATATTTTATTCAACACAATAAGTATTTTATTGATAACAAATTCAAAAAAGAAAAGAAATGCACAAAAAAATTGAATTAGTTATATCTTCTTCTATTAAATTCATAATCATAATCATAATAATCATCATTTTTAGTGGGTACATCTTCCTTTATTTTAAAACCAATATTTTTGCAAGAACTACCTAAATCTCTTTTACATGTGGCAAACAGATTAACACGGTTAACATTTTGATTTGTTTCTCGGTTTAAATTTTCGCATCTACTACCCATATTTGCAGCACAATTAATTGTAAAATCCATATCATAATTTATGTTTTTGCCGGTTAAATTAAAGTTTACTCCTTCTATAGAATTTTTGCAATTACTTCCAATATTTGCAGTACATTCAGCTATATATTCCTCAGAATTGAATTTTCCTTTTTCGCCGGGCAAAATGAACTTTACTCCCTTTAAAGAATTTTCGCAATTACTACCATTATCTGCGATACATTCAATTGTAAAATCTTTATAATTTTTTGTTTTTTTACCGGGCAAATTTAATTTTGTATCGATTATAATATTTTCGCATTTACTACCATTGTCTGCAACACATTTAATTTTGAAATCCTTATCAGATATTGTTTGTCCGCCTTGCAAATTGAAGTTTGTTGCATATATAAAATTTACACATTTACTACCATTATCTGCAAAACAACTTACTGTAAAATTCTTGTAATAATTTGTATTATTCCCGGGCAAATCAAAGTTTGTTGCGTTTATGAAATTTACGCAAGTGCTACCACTGTCTGCATTACAAGTCACTGTGAAATCCTTATCATATTTTGTTTTCTTTTCAGGCAAATTAAAGTTTGCTCCGCTTATAAAATTCATGCATTTACTACCACTAACTGCATCACATTTATTTGTAAAATCCTTATCGTATTGTGTTTTTTCGCCATGCAAATTAAAGTTTGCTTCGTTTATAAAATTAACGCAACTACTACACGTATCTGCAACACATTTTCCTGAAGAAACATTTTCATCTTTTGTATTTTTGATGGATAAATCAAAATTCTCTTCGTTCATAAAATTTACGCATTCACTACATTTGTATGCAACGCATTTCTTTAAAGAAACATCATCATCATATGGCGTTCTTTTGGCTGGCTTATATGATTTTCGTCCGTTTTCGGAATACGTGCAAAATCCACCATTATCAACAGGACATTTTCTTGTATTAGAATTAACATATATTATTTCTTTTCCGGCAAATCTTAATTTTGTTCCGTTTGCAAAATTTACGCAAATATTACCATTTTCTGCAATACATTCATCTGACAAAACATTTTCATATGTAGTTTTTTTGGCAGGCAAACTTTTCTTTGGTACGCACATTTTCATGCATTCTTCTTTAGTCGAGAAAGTCCCTCTACAATCGAATTGAGTCCCTACGCAACTATTAATTTTAGGTTCATAGTAGTATTTAGGAACAAACCGGATACAAAAGCCTGAACGACCATCTAAACATCTCGCTTTAAAAAAAAATAAAAAAAAAAATACGTTATTAACAAAAACTGAATATTTTTCCTTTTCATCAATGATAATAATAATTGAAACGATGAATATGAGTAATGAATATACTTTTACAAGAATTTTATAAATAATTTTTCTTATTTTTCGCATTTTACTCTTTAATCATTGGCGAAAATATATTTTTTCAATAGTTTATTCGCAATTTATATTGCCATTGCCATGATATGAAAATAATAAATGAGTGTAAATCAATTAAACTTACCATCAGGATTTTGGGCTGCTGTACTACCAATTACGAGAGCAGTTAATGTTACAAACAGAAGACCGAAAATTAATTTCATTTTAAAATTTTTACCGATTCACTTTTCAATAAAGTATTTAGAATTTGTGTTCGGATATTTTATATAACTTTTAGTCCAATTACACTCTGTTATCTATTACGATTGTTAAATAGATATATCAAATTAATTGTCAGAGTTATGGATATTTATACATTTTTTGGTTTGCATAAACGTAGTTAACAAATACTACAGCACTTTACTATATATGTATACATACATATAAAATAAAAAAATATTTGTTTGTTTTTATATTCTATATAAATATTTATTTATGTTTCATTTATAATAATCAATATCTATGTAAATATTTATTATTATAAATGAAAAATGTGTTGAAGTTAAATTTAAAAAATATTTAAACAGTTTGTATATTGACATAGTTGCACATGTGCTTTTTTATATTGCGCACTTGTACTTATATACGAGTACGTAAGTTTTAATTTTTATATTTGAAAAGCATTAAGGGAATTCATTTCATTTTTCAGTTTTCAAGTTTCGCAGTTCTATTGAAATAAACGATAATATAAAATTTTTTCGTAGTTGTTTTTATTTCATCTGTTATATTTATTTTTTAATATGTGTTTTAATTTCTATTCCAACTATAGTATGCCAATTTTTATTTCTAAGAAAAATGTCAAACATTATAACTACGAAACTACGAAATATAAAATTTAGAAACTGCGAAGCATTTTACCTTCACAGTTTTTCAAAACTTTCGTAGTTCACAAATATGTATGTAAATGAACTACGAAAAACTGAAAAACTACAAAAATTACGAAGTATACGACGTGAAATGAATCCCTATATTATTATGACAGAAAACAAAAAAAAAAAATTTTTTTTATAAGTACATTTTACTCAGTTTCGTTTTAAACTATGGGTGACCAGCGCTGGATTGTATCTTGTATCCTCTGAAATATTCACAAACACTCATGATAACATTTTTTCGTCACAATGCAATCTTTTCACCTTTCTTTAAGCAAGCTTTCCCTAAAGGTTTTCTCTTTTGTGAACCCAATATTAATATATTATATGAGGAAAAATATATTGTATCGTGAAATATTGTTTTGTATATATTATGTACAAATGGTATCTATGGTAATCGTAATAGTATATTTGAATATATAACCCAGCTGACCATTCAGTGAACTAAGTTCACAGTGAATTCATAGTGAATGCCAAAAATCTTCACGAACTGAATAATTTTTTCCTTATTCATTTTGAAAATACGAAATGAAAAATAAGTGAATTATTCAAAAATGGGTACATTATGAATACACCAAGTGATTGAAATATGAATTATATTCATATAAAATTCATTTGATGAATGACGATTTATGTAAACTTATTTTAATTTTATGATTAGACGAATTCATTCGCTTTATCTTTGTAAAATGGTTGCGATTCACAAAGGTTAACACTATGAAATCACTTAGTGAACGTAAATTGAAATTTTGTATTTCTTTTTCATGTACTAATATGTAAACTGAAGCGATATAAAATGTAGTTATTTGAGTCTAAGAATAAGGAATAAGCAAGTGTTTTAAATTCTGTGTAATATTAGTTTTTAAAAATAAAAAGTAAAATAAATAAAAAATAACGAAGTGATTAATATTATTAAGTGATTAAAGAGTTTTTATTTAAATTATTCAGAAAAATCAAAACGAAAAGTAGGAATATAATAATTAGAGCCAGGATTCATTGATTACTCACATTGTGAATGGTATTTCACCTTCACAAACTGCATTCAATATGAATTCATTTCGTGTTTTCATTAAATGTTCTAAGTGATTTCAAAATGAGTTCAATAAGTGAATTCACTATGACCTATTTTCACTATAGCATGCAAATTTTTGAAATAAAATATCTTCACAAATGATTCACTGTGAACGTTCACGTGAAGAATCACTTGGGTAACATGAATTCAGAACGAATTCACTATGAGTTCACTTCGTCAGCTGGGAATCTTTTTTATTTCAAATCAAATTAACAATAACTTACCAATGGAAACTATATACATATATACATATATTCATTCAATAACAGTTAAAAATTAACTGCATCCATCTTCTCTACATTTATACAAACAAAATAATTAAACTAATGGGCTAGGGGGAGGCGGGCTTAAAAAAAAATAAAATAAAAAAAATTAAACTAATATACAGTTACAGATTATAATAATAACATTGACTATATAAGAATACTATAGATAGATCCAGAATGTCGGGTTTTCCGCAAAGTTTATATATTTTACATGTCGAATTATTTTCTAAATCGAGCAGATGATTTCAGTGTGCGGTATTATATAAATACAACAAACCAGATCAAAAAACTACAATTTTTTGTTAGGGCTTGAAAACTCGATTGTGTGGTGATGAACTGGTATCCAAAGTGAATATAGGTGACCAAACGAATATAGGTGTTAGGTATAAATATACACTTTGCTGGTATCGTTCAACTGTCACCCAAGTCTGTCAACTGTCATTAATTCCCATTAATTCCAATCAGTAATGATGGTAAGGTAATGGGCAACGGCATACACATTTCTAAGGCAATGTAAAGACGTCTAATGTTTAATGTCTGACGTCACACAGGTTGTCGGAATATGAACAACACAACAACAAGAAACAACTTATACATACGACACAACAACAACACACAATTTTAATTCACATTTGTTTACCATTTAACGATCTAATTTACGTCACAATTCCAACTGCCACTCCAATGATTACATTGCCTCTAGAAATGTGTATGCCGTGGGTGAAAGTTGATTGGTGATTGGTGAATGATGAATACGATACGAGAACCTTGAACGTGAATGGTGGTAGCTGGTAGTGGGTGATCTTTCTTATCAGAAAATTTAAAATATAGCATGGCATAATTTTTATTTATTGTTATTTTTATTAGTTAGTCTGGTGAGGAGGTGTGGTATCGTAAATGGTATTGATGTCGATTATTGTTATTGTATGATTGTATATTTATTGTACTGTGTATATTGTGTTGTTTTGTGTTCAGTATTTAGTTGTGTTATTATCTATTATTATAACAAAAAAGTAAGTAAATATAATAATTGTAAAAAAATGAATATGATATAGAACATTACATAAAATTGAATTTGCATAAATAAGTAATTTGAAAATTTTTTATGGAAGTTGTACGAATATAATAAAACACCATACATATATGGATTTGACATTTGTATTATGTATATAATAAGACGAATCCATCTATATTGCAGCACTGAAACTACGAAGCTTTGGTTAGTTATCTATGGATAATTTACTAGACAACTTTCATAATTTTGTTTGTGAAACAGTTGTTTTAATTTATCTCTTGAATAAATTTATCAATGAGTTAGTTATCCCTAGATTTATCTATTCTTTGTGAAACTGGGCCATAGTATTACAAATTGAGGCCTTTTACCAATTGTTCATATACTTTACCTCTCTCTATTATGATAATTTTTTGACCAATTTGCTTCCAATTTGAAATGTACCAAGATAGAAAGAAGGAATAGGTTTTTAACGCAAATAATTATCAAATTTTCATTTCTGAAATTGTTTGAAACCATTAAAGTATGGGTCTTTTTTCCGTTATGTAGATGTGTTAGAAAACTATTTTCGATCTCGATTTTGAATTCCAAAAGAGTTTTCTCTTAAGAATATCTAAAATATATCGATGGAAACAATTTCATTATACACAGCTTGTACAAAAATGTTTATCTTATTTATGTATACGTCAGTAAACTCAAATGAAAAAATATGTACCTTTGTAGGGTGATCAATTACGAAATATATGTAGATTTTTAATTTGAAATCAAAACAATACTGTAACAGATATATCAGCATAAACTTTTCTTCATTTTAAAGACTGAATTTTTTAAAAAATAATCTTGTGCAAAAAATTGCCTCTGTATTTTAAAATTCGAGTCTGAAGATCAATTTTTCGCAACTTTTTCACATTAATCTGCTCTTATTTCATCAATAATACGATTAATGTCGGTTATAAGGATTATTAGGAAAAATTGATGTTTTAATGAAATCTCAAAGAAAAAAGTTCAATAAAATAATGGGCTCTATTCTGTGACCTTTCTTTAATATAACAGAATTTTCTGTTAAGTATTTAACAGATTGACTTTTTAACAGACTTTTTAAAATTCGTATTCTGGTCGTAACAGAATTCCGAAATCTTTAAGAAGTTGTCAAATTGAATCCGAAATCTGTTAATTTTTAATTTGACAGCTGTTTGTTTACATTTGGAATTTTTATTTATATATAAAGTATGTACTATATGTGTATAAATGTATATGTATGTATATAAATAAAGTTATATAAAAGTGAGGATTTTTTGCAAATTTATTTTTTTAAAGCAATTTAAATTTTAAAAAAATATAAATTGTCGTACATATGTATCCATAATTTTAATTACTTTTTTTTTCTTTTATTTATTTATTTTATTTAAAAACAAATTTGCAACATCAACTAATTAAAATTAATTAAATTATTTATTTATAATTAATTAATTTTTAAACTATTTTATTTCACTTTTCAATTATGATTGTATACTTTGATTTACTTTATATACTTTTATTTACTTTACTTTTTTTTGTAAACAAACACTACACATAACCGCAAATATATTTTTAAAATATTTTTAACTAAGTTCTTTAACTTAAAAGACTCTAAAATGTTCGCTGTTAGTTAACAGAATTTTAAAAGATTTTTAACAGATTTTTATGTTAGCTTTTCGACCAGAATACGAATTTTTTCAGTTAACATGTTTCTTTTAAGTTGTCAAAATTTTATAAGGGGTAACAGATCTGTCAGTTAACAGAAAAATTACAGAATAGAGCCCAATATCAGTATTTTGTAAAGTAAATGGTAACCCTCGCTTTGCGTCGTCCCGTTTTGCATCTTTTCGAAGTTGAATCGCAACTAATTTAATACCGAAATTCCGCTTTGCGTCGTTTTGCATCGCTTCAATTCGAAGTTGCATCGTTTTTATTTTTGGGGGATTACCCATGTTAGTTTGCGTTACATCGTGTTGAAGTTATTCTGTACTTTACTTTACTCAATTCATAGTTTTATGTTTGCATTTGTAAAAAAGTGTTTGTTTGTGTTTCCTAAGATACGTATTCATACTACTTATATTATAGATTCTTTACTTGTGTAATTAGAGTTGTTGATTGATTTTATTGTTAATTAATTCCTAAGGTTTTTCAAAATGAGTGAAAATAAAATAATTAAAAAAACGAGAAAAACAATAAGTTTGCAAACGAAATTAATTGTTTTGCAAAAACTGAATGCTGGCGAAAAAGCTGTTGATGTTGCCAGAGAACTTGGATTAAGTGCTTCTACGATAAAATCAATGAAAAATCGTGATAGCGAAAAAATCAAAGTAGCAGCTACAAATATGATATCTTTAGATGCGAAACAAACAACTCGCATAAGAAGCAGTTTAATGACCAAAATGGAATCATTACTTTCAATTTGGATAGACAACCAAATCAAGCAAAAGGTTCCGTTGAGTACAATCGTCATCAAAGAAAAAGCTAAAAGTATTTATGATGATATTCGTAAAGATATGCCAAGCAGCAGTGATAGGGAAGAAAATTTTGTAGCTAGTTCTGGATGGTTTGAAAGATTTAAAACTCGTGCGAATCTTCATAATATTAAACTACAAGGAGAAGCTGCAAGTGCTGACGTTACTGAAGCAGAAAATTTTAAACAGGTATTAAAGAAAATTATTGAAGAAAATAATTATTGCTACAAACAAGTTTTTAATGTTGATGAGACTGGGCTATTTTGGAAACGACTACCTAATCGAACGTTTATTTCGAAATCTGAAAAAACAATGTCAGGATTCAAAGCTAATAAGGATAGGATTACACTTCTACTTGGAGGTAATGCAGAGGGAGATTTCAAGTTCAAACCTTTTCTTATTTATCATTCCGAAAATCCCAGAGCTTTGAAGAACTGCGTAAAATCATCGCTTCCTGTACATTGGAGGTCTAATAAAAAGGCCTGGATGACAACGACATTATTTAAAGATTGGATGACTAACTGTTGCATTCCCGAAATAAAACGTTACTGTGCCAAAGAAAATCTAGATTTCAAAGCCTTAATTCTTCTAGACAATGCTCCTGGTCATCCCATTTATGTTCATGATTTTTCAGATAACATAAAATTTTTATTTTTGACACCAAACACTACCTCTCTAATCCAGCCAATGGATCAAGGTGTAATATACACATTTAAGACTTATTACCTTCGGCGTACGTTTAAGGAGCTTTTAAGATCAATAGATGGTCCTGATAAAAACACTTTGCCAACATTTTGGAAACAGTTCAATATTAAAGACGCAATTCATCATATTTCACAGTCATGGCTAGAAATAAAACAATCTTGTATGAATGGTGTCTGGCGGAAAATTTGTCCTGAATGTGTCCCGGGTCAAGAAAACGAAGACAAGACATCAAATGCCTGTGAGGAAATAATTAGAATGGCAAATGATTGTGACTTTGAAGGAATGCAGCAGGAAGATATAGACGAACTAGTGTGTTATGTTAAAGATCTATCAAACGAAGAATTAATGCAGATGGAAATGGCAGTTATAGAAAATGACGCAGTAGATGATGCAGAGAAGAAATCGTTAAATGCCAAAGTTTTAGGCAAGACACTAAGTTTAATTGATGAAGCTCTTGAAATGTTAGCTGAACATGATCCAGACATTGATAGAAGTTCAAAAGTAACGCGGGCTGTAAAAGATAATTTAAATGGTTATTTTGAAATTTATAAGGAATGTAAGAAGAAGCAGATACAAAAAGATATAAGATCATATTTTTCTCCGAGTATGTAAAAAGAGAAAATAATTTTTTTTATTTTTTATCATTTCTTTATTAGATATCGAATGAAGTTTTTTTTATGTTTGTTTCTATTTTATACCAATATTTTATTAATGAATTTGTATTTTTTGTTTGGTTTTAATTATTTCAATAAATGCAGTTGTTTTTCTTAATATTTTGATTGTTTTAAAATATTATACACTATCATAATTCGCACTTCTCAGAACGTAGCTCTTATTTTCCAGTACATTTTCATATAAAATGACTGTTCGTTTAGCGTCTTTTCGCATTGCGTCGACTTTTCAAGAACACATCACCGATGCAAAGCGAGGGTTACCTGTATTAAACAGTCAGTAAATTTTGGTAGTTCAATTATATGATCACCCAATATTTAAGTTATAAGAGTGTATAGAATTTGTATGCTTGATATATAATTTGCATCATATAATAATTGTCTTGTGTACAAAATTTTGCAAAGTGAATGTTTTTTTCATTCTGTAGATGACATCATCCTCTATACAAAGCATCATATAAGTATGTGCAGATATTTAATGTATATTACCACATATTACATACATACTCTATGTAAAACTTGTGCGAATCTGTTTGCAGTAAATGAAAATAATATATACAAATTTCTATGTAATTTTATATGTATAATGTACATAAGTTTATGCATATCACATACGTACTTCTCTCATAATCACAGAGTGTGTTGGCTATATTTTCAGTCAACAACCAGTAGTTAAAAAATTCATTCAAAAAAAATTAAATCACATAAAAACACTTAAAGATAAACGATATTGCAAGATGCCAAGATGTATAGAGTAACAAGGTGAGCCACAAGATGTATAGAGTAACAAGGTGAGCCATTCCGACAGAAAAGCTCTTTTTTTAAAGGCTTGCGAAGTCATTCCAACCGAAAAATGGTATTTTTTCTTCATAATTTTCACAACTTCATATTTAACATTTCATAATTTTGAAATAATAATGATATTGTAATATGTAATTAAAAAATATGATAATATGATCATTTTAAAAACAAAACAATTTGGAAATAAAATAATATGATTGCAAATATACACCTAAAAACAAATCTAACGAATTCAATTCAGTCAAATTCAGTAAATCGTGGTAATTGCTTTCATTACAAACTCGGTATAAACTATAAATGACGTAATAACTTAAAGCCTTACAAACAGCTTTTTCGCTCTGGCTCACCTTGTTACTCTATACATCTTGGCTTTTCTGTCGGAATGGCTCACCTTCTTAGTCTATACATCTTGCGATATTATAAATATTCAAATAATGTAATAATATTATAATATTCAATACATTACATTTGGTACTAACTAAGTAATCCGCATAATACCACGTTCACCTGTATGGGCTTGTATGGGCCTGTTGCAGTAAATAAAATAAAATAATAATATTACGACAATATATGATGGTTATTTCATTTTATTATTATTTGTTATTTCATATTTTTCATTTTTTTCGCTTTTTATTTCCTTAGCAAGCTAATGCAAATTTTATGTTAATGGATATACTACAGAATTTTTCAAAATACATATTTCTTTGTTGGAATACAACGTAGACTAATTTATACTATTTTATACTATTTTATACTAATTTATACATAACATAACTGTACACTACTTTAACTTTAACTATATACATATATTCATGTTTTTGTATATCTATTGTATTATTTCATATTGTTCATTTTGTAATTAAGAGAAGTAGTCAGGCAAGTTTGGTTCTGTTTTATATTCCAAGCAATTTATATGAAATAAAATACCAACATTCTTCGATTCTCATTTTAATTTTTTTTTTTTTAATTTTTCATTATTCTCATATATAGGAGGGATAAAATATATGATCAAAGGATTTATTCAATAAATTATACAGATATACGGTATATAGTATATATAGTGCGCGAAATTCACATAAAAACACCTAGTTTTTTAGTGTTAAATTAAATGATATTCAAAAAATGGTTGAAATCTTTGAAAACATGGTTAATAACGTGGAGAATTTTAATTTTATTTACAATACTATTTTTTTATGTCGTTAGATCTCATGAAATGCAAGAAAATTTAAATAAAAGTGGAAATCACATGCGAAATTCACATAAAAACACATTTTTTACCACGTTATAATTATTTTATTTATTAATTTAATGATGAAAAACTTTAGTGTAATTATAATGTCAATAATATCAATATTTTGTATGACCTCCTTGTATTTTAATAACTTCAAAAATCCTGTGTGGCATCGATTTTATCAAATTTTGGCATTCTGCAATGGAAATTGATGCCCATGCACTTAAAATGGCATCTTTCAAACTTCTAACGGTGTCATACTGCCGTCCATTTTCATAAATTCGCCTCGCCAGAATTCCCCATAGGTTTTCTATTGGATTTAAATCGGGACTTCTGGCAGGCCAGTCCAAAACAGTAATATCTCTTTCTCTAAACCAGTCTTTTACGATTTTTGCAGTATGCACAGCAGCATTATCTTGTTGAAAAATAAAATCATTGCCACACATTTCTTCTGCCCTCTCCACCATCATTTCCTCCAAAAGGTTGGTGTATGTTGGGGCATTCATTCTTGGCGGTACCCAAGCAACCCTTGTTTTTCCATTGAATGAAAATGCTGCCTAAATCATTACACCACCTCCTCCTGCATTTCTGCTCATTCTAACTTCTTCTGGCAGTCTTTTGTCATGCCAGTAGTATGCAAAACCGTCACATTTTTTTCCTTACTTCACGTAAAATTAATTGTTTTTGCTTATTTGAAATTTTTTTGTTGCGATCATATTTCGCTGTTTTAGCATAATTTTCTTTACCAAGTATGAGAAAATTACGAACAACTGTTACTGATCTCTTTAATCTCGTTGCTATTTTATGCAAAGAATAGCCAGCTTCACTATATGCCAAAATTGACGCTTTTTCAGACGTGTCTAGAAGTTTACCATGTGGCATTATAATTTCTGTAAATATACCGCTATAAAATCGCACTGTTTTATTCTCAATTGAATAAATATAATAGTACTTACCTAAATAAATGAAAATTCGCTTAAATTTATAATATATTAATTGTAAAACACAAAATAATTTCACTGTTTTTATGTGAATTTCGCTTCAATTTTTAACAATATTGTCACTTCACTGATATTTATTTAAGTTCTTTGAGCTTCAAACTCATCAAACAGACTAAACAAAGAGTATTTACAATATTTTTTATCAGTTCTTCCGATTAGCAATCAAAAATAATAATAAATCGAAGTAACCGTTACTTGAAATTGATAAAAGCATTGAAATCACAAGTGTTTTTATGTGAATTTTGCATGTATATATGTACGCGGTATACGGTATGTATATATATATATTCTACTTTAGAGGCTAAGAGACTCTTAAGCTCTTAACTGCAGATTGCATAATTTTAGGAGTTGTAGTTAAAGTATATAAGAGATGTCAATCAGCTGATCTCTTAATTGGTATGGTGAATTTAGCTATTGACGTTTATAGGTTTTGGTATTGGGAATTAGTGGATAAAATACGTCAAAAAATATTTTTAACGGAAAAAAATCTCTTAACTTTAGAGGACATCGATGAGGTCCTCTTACATCTCTTATCGTATGATGTACAATAAAAATATTGTTGTATAATAATATTTCAGTGTTTATTTATATAAAATATGAATGCCATTACAATATTTAATAATAATACAAAAAAAAAAAAAATAAAAAATAAAAAATAAAAAATAATAAATTAAAAAAAATACATATATGTACATACATATACATATATAAATTATTTATATTTTATATATTACATATATGATTATTTATAATTTATTATATGATTATTTAATATTTCAATATCAATAATAATTAAAATAATAATATCATAAAAATAATAACATATAAAAAATAATTATTATACAATTCAGTATTATACGCATATAATTATATCAATACACACAGATAGCCGTCGCCATTTTTACAACATTTCAAATGAAACAGCTGACTTTGGTAAAAAATACCTTATGCACTTTTGTGTGGTAAATCTGCTATCTAGAATACCAATTCTATTAAAAAATGGATTTCACCAAAAATTCAAAATAATAAGAGAATTAAGAGATCTCTAAAGTAGAATAGCAGGGATAGTTTAAGTACTCATTTTATGATGTAATTTTATTTTAAATTTTTTAAAATATATTATTTTTTTCTTTCTATTTGTTCCTCTATCGCTCTGAAATTCCTTCTAATTAATTATTTATCTATGCAAAATAGTAATTATTCAAAAGATAAAAACTGTAAATATTCACCATACCCATACATAATAAAATACAGGGTATAAAAGTTTGATGTTCATATAGAAGAATTTTTAAATCCTATCATAAAGGATATTTCTTCCATGATTTTGAATACATACATAAACATTATATACTATTTTTCATATAAATAGTAAACTTCAAAAAGGATTCAATATCAGTTCATATTTATGACTGGCTAACATGTAAATTTAATTAAATAGTTAAAAAATAATGAGATTTAACAACAATAAAACGCAAAAAATTTCTACTTAAGAATATTTTATTGAACTCAAACTTCATACAGTATGGTATAAGTTCAAATATAATAAAAAATATTTTTATAAGTAAAGAATAATATTTATCTCTATTGAAAGAATTATTAAAATAAATTTACTAACAGTATTCATACTTGTTTATTTCTTTTATTTTAGTTGACCATATTAATAATCAAACTTTTATTCTTTTATATTATTTTTGCAAAAATTAACATTTTAATTTTAGGTATGTATGGTATGTAATGATGCAAAAATAAAGAAAATAAATAAATAAATAAATAAATAAATAAATAAATTTGATGCTATAAAAATGATTTCAATACACACACACACAACATAAATGAATTTATGCATAAGTATGTTATCAACAAGTAATAAAATCATTTAATTCTTAGTCAAGCATACCGATACGCATTAGTAGCTCTGGCGGTAATACAGATTATTAAGAATTTATTTTACTAATCGAAAAATATTTGTGGCTCCTACTCATCTCATACTTATACCCTTATATGTACAGAAAGTAAGCATCATAATTTATTTTTTCATATTTAAGGGATATCGAAAAAAAAGAAAGATAAATAGGTATGTAAAAAATTGTTCTATTAAGATATGCACCTATTTTAAAAAATTTAAGATAAAAGACTTATTAACGTTGTGAAAGTTTTGTAATTATTATGAATTTTTTCAATCTAATTTTTTTTTTGTTTTACGTAAAGTAGAAGAGAATATAAACTTGTATGCTTGTAAGTACGTACGTAAATACGTGTGTAGTTATTTATTTATTTAAAAGCTCATCTGCTTGGAAACATTGCAAATTAGTACAAGTGTTTAGTATTCTTTATGCTTTACATATTAATAAATAACTTTTTAGGGTTTCATATGTTGCTTTATTTTAATGAAAATATACATATAATGAAACCAACACATTCAGTCCTACAGATTTAATAACAGAAGCAAGATCTGTATCAGTTTTTGGAGGCGACGACACCTTCGAACTAAGCCACTACATCAGAGAAGAGACTATATCACCGGATTAACCACCAGACGAAAGGTTACGATAATATCTTCCAAATATACTAATAACTAAAATACAAAGTCCAGCAGCAAAATCTTTTCAAAGACTAGAAGATGCAACGTGGGGAGACATCAAAAAACAATTGAAAAAGTCGTTTGGTGTTCAACAATCTTATTTGAAGCTGAAGGAAAAAGCAGACTTCATGAAATTTATTGCAAGTCAATACTATAAAGATTTATCAAAATTATTAGATAAGTTAAATCTTAAGTATAGATTAGATGATGAGAAACCTATAGAATTTTCTACTAGAAATAATGGAAAAAGCATTTTAGAAAAATTTTTATGTAAACTGCCCAGATCAGATAGTATGTTTTTAAGAATTAAAAATGTAAAAAACCTAGAAGAGGCATATTTTGAATCACTCGAAACTAGAATTAGTAACAACCCCTTTTCTTTACAAAAACATAATCATAAGAAATTTAACAATAAAAATCATAATTTCGAACGAAATTTATCACATAATAATAATTCACACAACAACGATCGTAGAAATGAAAACCCTAACCACAACAATTATAATAATAATAACCAACAAAGACCAAATCATAACAATAATTTTTTCAATAAAAATTATAAATACAATAGCGGAAATTTCAGAAATCAAAATAGCAATTTTAATCAGAATAGATATCAAAATTCCGAAATGTCTCGTAATACCCGTAGATCTGTCGAACCTATGGAAGTGGATGAAAATTTTCATTTACAGCCTCGGGAAATACATTACCAATAGTTGAACTTACGATCCATGATAAAAAAATATTGTGTCTGATAGATATTGGAGCCTCTATTTCTTAAATAAACGATGATATTTTCGCTAATATAAAAAAACAAAAGTTGAATAAGCCCATAGAAATAGTTAGTTTATTCGGTAAAAATAAAATTTTACATGAAATAATCACTGAAGTACCGAAAGAATTCAACCATGAGGCAACAATGACTTGGAAAATTCTACATTTTAATAATAAATCATTTAATGCTATACTAGGTCAAAACATTTTAGAAGCAGTCGGTTCAAAGATTAATTTAGAAGAAGAGTATATTGAAATAATGAATAAAATAACTAAATTTACGAATTCTTGTTCTTTTAATAATGTTGATGAATTATATCCATTAGATATGGAAAATAAAAATATAATTGAATATATTAAAACAAATCATTTAAACAAAGAAGAATATAATTTGTTAAACAATGTAATTCTAAACAATAAAGATTTATTCTATCAAGAAGGTCAACAATTAACTCATATTAATGAAATCAAACATCAAATTATTACAAAACATAGTCAGCCTATATATTCAAAAATTTATAGATTCCCTAGGTATAATTAAACCCAGTAATTCTCCATATAATTCACCAATTTGGGTAGTTCCAAAGAATATGGAAAAAGAATCAGTGAATCAATCAGGGAAATAGAAATGGAGAATCGTTGTAGATTCTAGGAAACTTAATGAAATAACGGCTGACGACAAGTTTCCTATACCAAATATAGAGTTGCTTTTTGATAAATTAGGAAGAGTCAATATTTCACAAACCTTGATCCCGCTAAAGGGTTTCATCAAATCCTTTTAGATGAAAAAGATCAATCAAAAACTGCTTTCTCTACTCCACATTCATTTTTAATATGTCAGGATGCAATTCGGTCTTAAGAATGCTCCTGCTACCTTTCAAAGAATGATAAAATTTGTCTTAAAATGATTTATCAATGTTAGTTGTGTAGTATACCTTGATGACATACTCATTTTCAGTACTTCACTCCAAGAACACTTCGACGCTATCACTAAGATTTTTCAAAGACTTCATAAATATAATTTAAAAATCCAACTCGATAAATGTGTATTTTTATCAAAAGAAACTGAGTATCTTGGACATTTATTGTCTAATGAAGGTATTAAACCGAACTCCAACAAAATTGAAGTGATAAAATCATTAATACTTCCTACAAACAAAAAAGCAATCAAAAGCTTTCTAGGGATCACTGGTTATTTTCGGAAATTTATAAAAGATTATGCTAAGATAACACAACCACTTACTCAGTGTCTTAAAAAAGATAGAAAAATTGACATAAATAATCAAAATTATATAAATGCATTCAAGAAATTAAAAGAAATTATCACAAAAGATACCCAAATTTCAATCAGAGATTTACTCTGACAACAGATGCAAGTCAATATGCTATTGGAGCCGTATTGTCACAGAATTGTCAGCCAATATCTTGATCAGTGAACATGAGATCCAGTATAGCACCATCGAAAAAGAATTACTAGCCATTGTCTGGGCGACTAAATACTTTAGACCCTACTTGTTTGGAGTCAAATTTACCATTAAAACGGATCATCAACCTTTGGTCTGGTTGAATTCTTTGAAAGAACCTAACTCCAAACTTCAACGTTAGAAGATAAGATTAAATGAATATGATTTCGATGTAGAGTATGTTAAATGAAAAGAAAACACAGTATAGCTGATTTCTTGAGCAGGATAGATGCAAATAAAAATGAAATAAATAATTTAGAAATAGAAAATATTGACGAAAATGAAAGTAATTTAGCTACTTTTTCTACAAATTCATTTAGTAGAAAAAAAAAACAATCAAGAAGAATTAGTTACTTTATATAAAATGTATAGAATAATTTTTATCTCTAAAGAAAATCTGGAAGATGAAAACTACTTAAACGATCTGAATTATAGAGCATTATGCAATTCTTCAAAGCAAACTGGTTGAATTATTCGGCAACGAACCAAAAATTAAATTTATTAAATGCAACAAAATTGCAAAAAATGTAAATAACGAAGACGAATTAATCCAAAATAATAAAAGAAACACATGAAAACAACACCAATCACAGAGATATTTTAGAAAATTTTCTTGAAATTAAAGAACAATTATTTCTTCCAAAATTAAAATATATATATACAAATATATTAATAATTGTGATGTTTCATTTTATAAATGGATTTTTGGTACTATGGATGAGGATGATGAAATAGAAATAGAAGATTATTTGAAAGCATCTAAAGAAAATATTCATAATCTAATAGACAATTCCAATAAACAAATAAAAATAAATAATATTTTAGAAGAAAACATAAAAATTCTTCAATTTAGCATACAGAAAAATCATGAAGAAGTAACTAAACTCTTTGAATTTGTCACACATAATACAAAAGATATGTTGAAGCAAATCCAATATTTACAAATGTTAACTCACATAAATTTACTCAACGAAGAGGTAGAAAAAATAGAAAAAAACATAATATCGTCAAAATATCAAACAATGACTAGATCAATTCTTACATCAGAAGAAATCGATGAATTCGACATAGACATATTGAAATTACAGAAATTAAAAATTTCCCTCGCAACATCAAACACTAAGTTATATTTTATCATACTGGTTCCAGAGATGAGTAAATCAAAAGCAACAAAGTATAAAATTTTGCCAATACCAAATTCAAATAATGAAGAACTAGACATAAAAAATACAGATATAATTCTTTTTGAAAATAAAACATAGTATCTGAATCAACAAAGATATAGGAAAAAATTAAAACCGACAACAGATTGTATTTTAAATTTAATGAACAGTTCTTGTAATAAATGTTTAAAATGTATAAACAGAAAAACAGAAATAATAGAAATTGATTTGGGCTTAGTTATTGTTAAAAATGGAAAAAACATAAAATTAAAAAATCATTGTAACAATATTGATTATAATTTAAATAAAAACAATTTAATTTCTTTTAACAATTATTGTTCACAAAAACTAAATGATGTTGAATTTATAAACAAAAAAAAAGAATTTAAACATAACATTGTTTTACCTAGCTATAAAAAAATTGAAAATATTAATGTTACATTAAATTTAGAAGATTTGCATATGAAACAAATTGAAAATTTTAAACATATTACAGAAATAGAATCTAAAAGAAAGAAAATTGTAATAAATACATATGTTACAAGTAGTTTATTATTACTAATTAGTACAATTATTGTAATATTTAAAATAACAACATTTTTGTAAGGAAAAGAAGTCAAACAAATTCCAATTCAAGCGTTAATCATTTTGCCCAGGAGAGCAAAAATCTTGAGGGACGGGGAGTCATATATCCAGAAGTCTTTGTCATATACCCAGAAATTTCAACATTAACTTCCGTTCCCATTAATTTATAAAATCAATTAATTTTTTTTGATTAATATACAAATTCTGCTTATTAATTATATTTTTAATTTTTTTCTAATTTCCTCTGCAAGCTTTCGAAATCGATTATGGGATAAACAATTTTAGACGCGAAACATAATTTTTACAAAGCTTGCAATTTTTTATAAAAAATAGATAATTGCTGATCAATATAATTTTGACTTCTTTTTCGTAATTTTCTTTATAGTAAAAATTTAATTAGTTAGTTAGTTAATTGTTAACTCTGAAAAAGTAAAGACATAAATAAAGAATTTTTGATTAACAAAAATTCTAATTGTGTTTTATTTATATATATAATTTATTCACAATTTTATAAGTGTAGTTTTTAAATTGTGGTTTTCGGTAGTAGGTTAGGCGAAATAAATTCATTCAGAATTTATATTCATGTTTTGCATATATACGTACATATATGCATATAATAAAGAACTGGCGACGAATTCTTAATAAATAAGATAGAAGGTAAAGGAAATATCTATTTTCCCGTACAGGACACTTGAATAAAGAAAGAATTATTAAATATATATGGTAAATAGCGATAGATGTTTATTTAGGATAGGAATTTATAACGATTAAGGATTTTAGTTTTAGCACAGTATATCTATATTCATGCAGTAGTGACACTGAGCTCGTGTTAGCAAAAATTTCTTATGACCTTATTGTCCAATTAGTTATTCATTCGGCATTAGCGATTTTGCTAAAACTCGATAGTAATTAAGAGTTTTAAAAAATGTAACATTAATACAGGGTATACTCATTAAAAAAAGTACAAATTTTGTTATTTAAAATTTTTTATCTAAATAAACAAAATTAATTGTAAATGCATTACACTTAAAATTTTGTGTTTGCTATCAAATGTTTTTACATTTTTGTTAAATTTCTTAATTATAAAATAAATTCTTACTCTAATATATAGCTTAATAAAATAAAATTTGTCTTGTCTTCAAATTTCTCAGAAACTATGAATCACCTAATATCTTGATATAATGACGCTGTCAGTTAGTCACACAACTTGTTCAGATCGCCTTTAAAAAACATTATGAAAAAATGTAAATATCTGCTTATCAGTTTTAATTTTCTCTATGATTTACATTGTCTAACTAACCAGTACTAACACAGTGAAAAAGTTCCAGATCGCCTTTAAAAATGTGTTGAGAAAAAATCGTATACATATACAATATGATTGTATTGCTCATATTTATTATATTGTTTTGTATCTTTTCTTCATTACGGCGGTTTATAAGGAAACATGGATTTGGAATAAGTACATTATTTCTGTACTGTTTTTGTAAATTGAATTTGGAATTTTTGTTATTATTTTTAAATAATATATGTGTTTTGGTAAATTTAAAAAAAAAAGAGTGTCACATCTTCTTGTTAGTGGTTGATCAGTGGTTAGCATAGACTGAATAGTTCCGAAGAAGAATTTTATAACTCTTGTGTCCGTATATATATATTATAGCAATTGAGAAAGTATTTTATTAATAAATCTGTTACAAATTACGTTAAAGGTAACATTTCTTTCACAGATATGACTAAATCTGGTCTACAAAATATCAAAATGTCGTCTAATACCACCCAAGTCGAAGATAATCCAATCTCTACTAGCTCAGGAAATAACATATTTGAAGATTTCCTAGAAGAAGCTAATATGCTTTTCAACCGTCCTTTTTCTGAACTAATTAAAGAAATTAGACAATTTTGGCAAAGATACTTGAATTTGAATTCAAGAGATGAAAAAATAACAGCTTACTTACAATTCCTCACTTCAATCGTAGTATGAACTACCGCAGTGCCTGCAACCAAAGCAAACAGCTTAGGGTAGTGGCTCAGAATGTCAATTCGATAGTATCCCATGATAAAAGATTACGTCTTGAGCATGAATTGAAAAAGTTAGACCCGCTGGCATGTTTTATATCTGAAACTTGCCTGAAACCGAGACACAAAATGACCATAGATTGTTTTCATATTATTAGGAAAGATGACGGTTTTTGCCTGAGAAATTCCATCAAATTCAAAATCATTAGTGAAAATTTTCAATTTATTTCAGCGTGTTTGGTAGAAATTAAATTCAAAATATATACTGCTGTGAAATCTTTGCTTTTCGAAGCTATCTACGTTCCCTGCAACGTTGGTCAGACCCTTAAGAGAGATTTAGATAAAATTTATAACCTAAGTAGGAATTTTTATTACTGCATCCTTGGAGGAGACTGGAACTCTAGACACAGCGTTTGGAACGATTCAACCTATAACTTGAATGGACAGGCCTTACATTCTTGGCTTTTCAGTGAACAGTATTTAGATTTGGACATTATTCCTCCAAACAGCCCAACTTTTCCAAGAAGTTCCTCATATTTAGATCTATTTATAGTATCAAATTCTATAAGATATGGAACAGGCGACTTCAATATAAGCAGCTGCTCAACAATTCCCTCCGCTTCGGACCATTTTGGTATTCTTCTTGAAATCTCCTGTCAGCATTTCGATCCTTTTAAAGTAATCCTTCCCAAGTTCAGAACTTTTGAACAAACTAATTGGGCTAACTTCAATAAAGATATGAGCAGCGATCTCAATAAAATAGAAATCTCATATGGTAGAAATCTGCAGAACTCTAAAATTGATGAGCTTATTATAGATGTTGAAGGCGTCATTGAGGGGTGTGTCAATAAGCACTCTAGAATCCAAATATAAATTTATCTCCGAAACTACTATCAAACTCATACAGATTAGGAACTCTTGGCTTAGACAACTGAAAAGAATTTTCCACAGAAATCTCAACAGAACAAATAACGAATATAAGGAGCTAAGTAGTCGCATTCATTGTCTGAGTAAAATTATCAAAGATAGAACAATGATGGAAATGAACAAGTTCTACTCGGATAGATTGAAAAAAATCAAACCATCTCCTCACTGCTTTAAAGAAATTGACATGATTTATGGAAGAAAGTTACTAGGCCCAAATATCGAAAAGGATGAGCTCACTTTCAAAAATCAAAAATTGATTGACATTGACCAAAAACTAAAAGCTTTCGAGGATTTCTATAAAGATATAATAACGAAAAAAAAACCGTGTCTGATACAAGTCTCTAAACTGAAGTTGTTCATTCGGTCGAAAAATTCTCCTTTGATAATAATAGCACCCACATAACAAATTTCATTTCCTATAATCCGGCAACTAATCCGAATTCTCAGGCGAATACCTCCTTTCTTAGTAGTGAGCAGATAGAATATACGAGAAAATTTTTTATCAATCGGAAGAAATCTTCAGGCCTTGAAAATATTTCAAATTTTATTCTAAGAAAATCTCCCAGAGAACTAGACTCAGTACTTGCTATTTTATTCAATAACTGCATAAATAACGGCTACTTTCCTAGCAGATGGAAGATAGCGAAGTTAATTCCTATATCCAAAAAACAGAATACGTCTCATATAGAGGACTTTAGATCCATCTCAATGCTCTCAAATATTGGCAATCTATTTGAAATATTTATTTCACAAAATCTCGACCACTTCTGCGAAGTTAACAGCATAATACCGCACAACCAATTCGGTTTCAAAAATGTCCATTCGACAGAAAATGCCCTGCTCTATGTTACGGATTCAATTATAAGGAATCTAAGAAATAAAAAATGTAACTTGGCTCTTGATTTTGACCTGGAAAAGGCATTCGATAGTGTGTGGAGTAAAGGTCTTATATATAAACTTTTGAAAATAAATTGCCCAAAAATAATTATCAGACTAATTTGTAGCTTTCTAAATGATAGATATCTCTCTATTTCTATTGGTGAGAAATTTTCTAATTTAGTCCCTGTGAGATCTGGAGTTCCTCAAGGTTCTGTTCTAGGACCAAAACTTTTTAACATCTTCTTCCAATTCAGAAACTCAATAGGTGCTGAAAAATCTGCTAGCCTTTATGCAGACGACACCATTATTTTTGTCGCTGATGATAAACATTTTAAAGCATTAGAAACTCTTCAAAGTTACATTCCGGACCTCATTGTTTACTACAAAAAATGGCGCATAAAACTTAATGGAAGTAAAAGCTCATTAATTTGCTTTAGGAACTCTTACGGTAGAGGACACAGAAACACTATTAAGGAGAGTAAAAACCTTCATCTATGCCTGAACGACAATAACGTTCCTCTTACTAATAGCATCAAATATCTAGGTATTAATCTACACCACAGACTTGTTTTTAATCCACATGCGAGAGCAA
This sequence comes from Villa cingulata, assembly GCA_951394055.1. Taxonomy (NCBI): domain Eukaryota; kingdom Metazoa; phylum Arthropoda; class Insecta; order Diptera; family Bombyliidae; genus Villa; species Villa cingulata. The sequence goes on from OX596025.1 coordinate 2,020,724, forward strand.
CGCTTAAAAAAGTACAGTATGCTACATCCATTTTAAGGCCTTTGCTAAATTCCAAAGTTGTCCGAGTTTAAACCAAACTCTTAATATACAAGACCCTAATTAGACCAATTGTCGGTTATAACTTTTTGATTTGGTTCACTATCTCACCGAGTTTAGCATTTGAACTAGAAAAATTTGAAAGAAAAATTCTCAGACATTGTCTTTGCAAATTCCGCAGGTCCAATTATTATTATTATTATTATTTATTAAGCAGAGAGGTCAGTAAACTGCCTCCCTACTGCCCACACCACGACCCTCCAGGGCCTTTTGGCGGTCACCTTCTTCGTTACTTAACCTAACAATGAAGAAATCTAATACTAGAAGACTTATTGCAGAAGGCATAAACTTAAAAACTACCCTTACACCTTACTTATATTAAACCCAAAAGACTAAAATTAGAGCAACTTATGGCGCAAGGCCTATTTTACTAACTACCTATATACTAATGAACAAATAGGACAAGACAACGCTAGTCTATAAGTTCCACACCATCCCACACATAGCAAAGCCATGAGAAGGGTGGTGGAGAATTTATAGACCAGCTACTTACTTACTAACATTAAGTTCTGAAAACAAAGGTACTGTATAGTGTCCTGTCTGAGTAAGAGCGTACGTGATGTTATGTCGTCTGGTAAACGACACATACAATATAGAAAAACATAAACTTGTCGGCACTGGTTCGGGCTCATACAATTTACAGTCGTCTGTATAAGTTAACGTCAGTCAGTAACTTGAATAGGGGAGAGTTCTGGTCCTGCGACGGATCCAGAAGCTCTACTCTACTCAAGGTCGATGACCCTAGCGCTGCCAGTCTGTTCCTAATTGTCGGGCAGTCTAGTAGTAATTTCGTCGCGTTCCTGTGTCTGAAGCAGTTACAATAAGGGCAAGTTGACCCAACTCTGCCGTTGGAAGAGCGGAGATGGGTCAACCTCGTATGCCCAGTTCTCAATCTAATTAATGAAGTCTGTCGAACCCTACCTAACAAAGGCCTGAATTTCGGAGCAGAGAGATCCGGGTTAATCTCCCAGTATTCACGTGTTGTGTCTGAACCAATATCTAGAAAGGCAGCCAGCCTTTTCTCTTTCAATCGGCACAAACCCATTCTATAAATAGCATTGGGACTTGGAGGAATAAAAAGGGCAGACTCGCTATCCACGCCAATGGCTGCTTTGGCGGCCTGGTCTGCCAGTTCATTTCCAGCAATACCCATGTGCCCAGGTATCCAACAAACACGAATGTCATACTGGCAGATGATACTTCTTACTAGGTGTAACAAGTAATCATCATTTCCGAGATTTTTTAGCGCATGAATGACAGACAGTGAGTCCGTAAAGATCACCAGACCTCTGCCATTTTTAGCTCTCCTAGCCGCAGCAAACCACACTGCAACTAGTTCAGCATCAAAGACTTGAGTGTCTAATGGTAAACCCTTTCTTATCACCGTCTTCCATCCATGCGACCCATGTTTTTGGATTACTGCTATACCAACGCCAGCAGCAGTTTTACTGGCATCAGTATAAAGCTGTAATCTATCTCTATACTCCTCACAAAGCTCAGCATGCAGAGCACGAAAGACCTCGGGACTGTAAGCATCCCTACTGTACCTACTCAGGTCGTCCGTAATGTAATTTTGTATAAGGCTGGGATTGGGAAGAAAAGAATTTACAAAGGGAAGGAGGCAAGGACGAGGAGGTAAGGATTCTACGAGGCGGGGAATAGTAATCACCGATCTACGTAGAGATGAAAAACGATTGAAATAGTTATTTTCTAAAAAGTTCCAGATAATACCAAACAGAGGAGATCTAGGATCAGCCAACTGCTTGGCAGCAAACCTCAGTCTGGATTTCATGATTCTATCCTCGATTCCCCAACAACCACATTCTGCTAAGAGAATGGGAATTGGGGTGGAATGGTAGACACCAGAGGCTACTCTTAGGATAGAATTTATTGCAGTTTGGATCTTCTTTTTAGAAGAAGGTGAAATATCACCAAACAGGGATAGGCCATAACCTACAATACCATTTATTAACGTGTTTGCAATATGAATGAGTGCGCTAGGAGATGCACCCATTCTACCTGCTGCAAGTGATTTTATGAGATTAAGAACCTTTTTGAGTTTATTCACCACGACATTAACTTGGTCTAACCAGTTAAGTCTCTTATTGAAATGGATACCTAAGATCTTTAACTCCCTTACGGGAGTAATCACACGTGAGAATAACTGAATGTGATGAACATTACAGTTCCTTTTTCTACACATGTGAATGAATTCCACTTTTTCGAGTGGGATTCTTCCACCGTGCTCCTCAGCCCAACTGATGGAGAATTCTGAAGCTCTGCGAAGTTCGTACATAGTCTCCGGAGTGCTATTCGTGACACTAAGCAAGATATTGTCAGCATATACCAAGACTTTAACACTTGGATATCTAGCTAGTGCCACCAGCAACGAATCCAAATAGACTATGAGTAACGTAGTGGAGAGGGGGGATCCTTGTGGGATTCCATTATCCAGAGAATAGCGACTAGAGTAATAACCATTAGTTCTAACCCTAACCTGCCTGTTAGACATAAAACTGTAAACAGTTTTAACATAACATGGGTCAACACCCCAAGAGATCAGTTTACGACATACGAATACGGCTGGAATCTTATCGTATGCCTTCTCTAGGTCAAGAGAAATGACACTAGCGTGATCTCTCGCTGACAAAGAAGAAGCAAGCCCCTCTTCTAAGTCATGAAGAAGTGTGATGGTCCCTCTGCGTGGACGAAAACCATGCTGTCCATGATGTAAAAGATCTTCAGTTACCCTCCGGATCCGACATCCCATAATCTTCTCCAATGTTTTAGATAAACAAGGGAGAAGGGAGATAGGACGGAAATCTAGAGCGCGTTTTGAACTAGAGGTTCTCTTCGGAATCGGTATTAAGGTGGCTAATTTCCAATCCTGTGGGAAAGTACCGCTGCCAAGAACGTTAGAATAAAGCTTGGCAATTCTTTCCCTAATCTCGATCGGTAATTTCCTAATCATGTGGTAGCTTATCTGGTCCTCCCCAGGGGATGATCCACTGAAAGATTTTAATGTATCATCTAATTCTCTAAGTGAGACCTCATAAGCTAAATTAAACCTCACATGATAAGATGCTTCAATCGAGAAAAGGTTTTTCACATTAATAACCGATTCCGGCATGTTCATATCGCTGGAGACTGAAGACCAGGAAGATGCGAATTCGTCAGCAATCTCAAGTGGATCGGTGATAGCCCCATCAACTGTCAGAAGAGATAGAATAGAGGAAGGAGGTTTGCCATAGAGGCGTTTCACCTTCATCCATGCATCTCTTAGCGAGTCAGATGGAACTATAGAGCTAGCAAATGCCTGCCAAGAGGCCTTTTTTGCTGCTCTAACTGCCCGTTTCACTTGAGCGGTAAGTCTTTTAAGGTTGATGGAATTAGTTACCGAAGGACATCTTTGGTAATTCTTCCATGCTATGTTTTTCTCCTTGATCAGATTTAAGATGTTATTATCCAACCAGGGAGGTCTATGACAAGCAGAAGTGCGAACTAAGGGAATAGAAGAGAAAGCAGCAGATCTGATAATTTTCTTTAAGCTGACTGCTTCTTTATTGACATTGCTGCTATATGGAAAAACTCGATCATGTTGTCGTGCTAGCCGAGAGAAAAGGTCCCAGTTTGCCTTAGCTTCAACAAGTCGAGGAGAAATTCTGCGCTTAGCTAGCTCTTTATCACTATAAATTAAAATAGGGAAATGGTCACTACCCTCTGGATTGTCATGGAGTATCCAAGACAAATCGCTAGCAATACTATTTGTGGCTAAAGTGAGATCTATTGCAGAGGTAGTATGGTGAGTCGAAGAGACGAAGGTAGGGGCACCATCATTTAGGAGCAAAAATGACGAGTTAGAGATCCAATCCGCCAAGAGAACTCCCCTGGAATCGATCCTACGATCCCCCCAGAAGTGGTGATGGGCGTTAAAATCGCCACCAATAATAGATGAGAAGGGGAGTTGATTTATAAAGTTATTTAAGATGGAGGAACTAATAAAGTCGGTTCTAGCAATATATATTGAAGAGAAAGTCACTGGAGGAGATGTGTGTACGGTGATTGACACATTTAAGAGATTTGTAGATATATTGAGAAGAGAGTGGCTTAAACTTGATCGTACTAAAATTGCAACTCCCCGTGAACGAGACGAGGTGGCGTTGTCTGAAAAATAACAACGATAACCTCGAAAGTTCAAGGGCCCATTTTGACAAAATAAAAGAGTTTCCTGTAAAAGAATAATATGTGGTTTGTACTGGTGTATGAGAAGTTCCAGACTGTGCTGATTAGCACGAAAACCTCTCATATTCCATTGCAAGCAGGTGAGCTTACGAGATGAAGTTTGTAAGCTCGACATGAAAAGATCTAAGTTTTATTTTGTTATACAAGATAAATTAGATCTTAAGAACAGAGGTTTTCTGGTGAAATGAAAGGTTTGTAAGCTCTTATTGAGCAGACGAACTTTCCATTTCAATATCATCAGGAGCTGGTGCGGGACTTGGATTTAGAATAAATGTTGGTTCAAAGGGGAGGTAAACCGTGGGGTATACTTTGACGTAGTCTTTTAATTTAAGTCCAGAGTTAAGAAAGTTATTGCCTTGTAGGCTAACGAATTTAGCAAAGAGTTGTTTTGATTTTTCATCGAATTTTATTAGGTCAGAAACTGGAATCTCAAAATTAATTTGAGGAGTTGAAGTTTCTTGTGTAAGAATATTAGTGGTAGATGTAGAGGCTGTATTTTGGCCTTCTGCATTGCTACCAGGTTTAATGTTTAAGTTATTGTTTGGAGAGTCTGTTTTTTCAGTTTTGTTTGAGTTTAAGACAGGGGCAGCTACTGAATTGAGAGAAGCTGTTTTGTTTTTATTAGAGATTGACATTTTTTTTGTTGTATTAGTTTTGGTGATACTAGAAGTTGCTACAGTATTTGTATTTGTTTTCGTTGTAGCAGTTGGGGGTAGAGTAATATTATTGGCAGCTTTAGCTGCATAAGAAACCGAACCAGTACGTTCGGCCAGATTGGGGAGTGGGACATCCTTCTTGTTGATTTTGTTGCTGTTGTTCTTATTTGTAGAAGCTTGAGGGAAGCGTTGAAAGTATTTTTTCTTCGCTTGGTACTTCGTACATCTCTCCGTTGTCATGATCTTGAGTATGTCTTTCTCCCTAAGATACATAGGGCAATTCATACTCAGAGAAGGATGCGTATTATTGTTGCAATTTTTACAATAAGGTAAAATGCAATCACCCTCGTGAACAGGGTTACCGCAAACTGCACAGGGGGAATCGTTGTTGGGGTCACACCTGTTCTTAGTGTGTCCAATTGCATGGCATCGAGTACACCTCATGGGATTGAGGACATATTCTCTGACCGATACCTTGAGGAAACCGCCTAGTTTAACGCTAGACGGTAGTCTGTAGCTATCGAATGTCAGTACAACTGCTCCAGAGTTATATTGTGTCCCACGACGCTTAATATGCTTGGCTGCAATAACTCCCTGGCTGGCCAAATCTGATTTAATTTCTTCTTCAGACGAATTTTTAAGAAGAAATGAGAAAATTACACCCCTTGATGAATTAAGAGCAGTAAAACTCTCACACTTGATATTGAAGGATTTATTTGGAGCTAAGCGTAGAGCTTTAGTATTGTAAAACCTCTTGGCAATGGTGTTGTTTTTGACGAGAAGCTGAATCTTTCCGTCATTTCTCCATTCTAGGTCCAAAATTTCCTTGGAAATAGCCGATATGGCTCCAAGCACTTGGAAGAAGTTTTCATCTTCTAGTTTCTTATAAATTGTAGTAGTTGAGGTGGATGCTTTAGTGTCTGTTTCAACACTGGAGATCAAAATGTACTTTGCTTCTTCTTTGTTAACATTGATGTCTTGTAGAGCAGGAAATAAACTATTAGTAACATCTATAAACGATTTTTTGCCTCTGGATCTTTTTGGTGGAATAGTGGTGAAGTCATCATTGTCTAAGAGGCTAAACCTATTCTGGCCCCCAGGGGGGTCCAACATGATGATAAATCAAATAAAGGTGGCTAGTGTAATATATCCAGCCTATATATGAAAAAGTGTAAACAAAGAAAAATTTGGATTGAACTTTTTAATTGAGTCTATCAGGCAACTCTGTTAGAGAATTTATCTAAAATAAAAACACCCAAAAAGGGGTTAAGAATAGTCCAGAATTTAGTTATAACAGAGTTCAAAATATAGTTTAACACTAAAACTTTATTGTCTAAATATTTATTGTCTTTATATAGTCATTTAAACTGAATAATTATTAAAAAACCAAAACACATGTATCAGCGACGTGCGGTCTAAAGTGCAGAGCGTGCAGAGCACACCCTGAAGTATTGTTCAAGAAATAAAAAAATAAATCACTTTAAAAAAATTTGTTTTACACTTTTCAAATATTTCAAATTCGTTTTTCACACATAAATATGTACATGTCACTTTCAACAACATTCAATGAGAGCAGCAGCATTAACTATAATAAGAATCATGTTAGTGTAGTATTTTTCTTATAATCTTATCCAATTGGAAACTCTGTAAGTGCAGAACAAAGTCTGCGCGCTGACTTCATATGAAAAAATTCAACAAACCAATAGCGGTAAAGAAATACTAGACAATGTAATAGCTATACGCTTAATGGTGCACAGAATTCGCTGCACCTACTCACTATTTAGCAACATGCTTATAAAAGGTTGAGTATTATTATATTATATCACTATCGCTAACAAATTAACAAGACTGCGCGCTGATATAATACTTATGAAAAAATGTAACAATCCAACAGCGGTAAAGAAATACTGTATAGACAATGTTATAGCTATACGTATACACTTAATGGTGCACAGAATTCTCTGCACTTATTATCAATGAATTATTATTGAATGTACGTATGTACGTACATAAATGATACATGCAAAAAATAAATATCAATATATAATACCAGACTAAACAAATACTCGTTTTTTTTTGAATTGTTTCAAAGGCAGTTATTTTTTTAATGATAATTGAAATTTGGTTGAGGATCCTAGTATCTATTTATTTTTCTACTTCGAGTTTTTATATTATTTATATAAAATTTTTAAAGTGTGTTTAAATCTTTATAAAATGGAAAATAAGTGTACTTGCGTAGTTTGTGATTTATTAAATCAGCCTTTTTCAAGGCTAAATCATACTGAAAAAAGTGACTTAATTAAAAAGCCGCGTTTTATTCCTCATTTGAATTTAACTAAAGAAGTTACGGTTAAAGGAAAAAAGTGTGAAAGACATTTTAATATAGAAAACTTTAATAAATTTTCCTGGCTAACAGGTTGTGAAAATAAGAAAAAATTGTTTTGCTGGCCTTGTCTGTTTTTTACACTCACAGATAAGGAAAAATCTGTGTGGACTACTACTGGGTATGATGACTTAACACATTTCAATGTCGCTGCTCTGAAACATGAAAAATCCCAGCTACACATCAGATCTGTTGTTTCGATGAAAACTTTTGGCAAATCGCGTATTGATTTACAGCTGGATGTACAAAAACGTATTTCATTAACTCAATACAACGAAAAAGTTGTGAGAAATCGCAATATAATGAAAAGACTTATTGATGTAGTATGCTACTTAGGAACTCAAGAAATAGCTTTTCGAGGGAATGATGAATCTTTGGCTTCCGACAATAGAGGAAATTATGTAGAGCTTTTGCAGTTTTTGGCACGATATGATGAAACTTTGGCTAGCCATCTTAATAACGCTACTGTTTTTTCAGGCATATCGAATAGAATTCAAAATGATATCATATGCTCTATTAATAACGTTTTACTTGCCAATATTAAAAAAGAAATTTTAAATTCGAATTTTGTTGCTGTTATGGTGGATGAAACGGTTGATGTTTCTCACAAATCACAGCTATCAATTGTTTTTAGATATGTAATTAACGACCAACCAAATGAAAGATTCATAGGATTTTTTGATATTAGCACAGACAGAACGGCAACAGCAATAGCTAAGTTGATCGATGAAGTTTTAAAAGACTGGAATATTGGTGAAAAATTAGTGGCTCAAACATATGACGGAGCAGCAGTAATGTCTGGTTCTGTGGGAGGCACACAAAAACTAATAAGGAACATTTATCCGCAAGCACTGTTCGTTCACTGCTATGCACATGTTTTGAATTTAGTTTTACAGCGATCTGTATCTTCTATTAGAGAATGCAAAATATTCTTTTCAAGTATGGAAGGTTTATCAACTTTTTTTTCAAATTCTTCCAAAAGAAATAATGCTTTGGATGCAATTGTAAAGAAGAAATTCCCCCATTCAGCTCCAACTAGATGGATATATTCTTCAAGAATTGTTAATACAGTTCAAAGTCACTGGGAATCTTTATGTGACTTATTTGAAAATATTTTAGAAAACCCAGAAATGTGGGACTCAGACACAATTGCGTTATCGAGTGGCCAGTTAAACTTTTTGAACAGTTTTGAAACAGTTTTTCTGTTGAATATATTTTCCGAAATATTTTCATTCACAGACTTTTTGTACAACATTTTGCAAAAAACGAATGTGGATATTACATTTTGCATCAATCAAATAGAAGAAACAAAGAAAAAAATTAAATCACTCCGCAACAATTTCAACCAAATGTTTTCCGAAACAGTTAACAAGGTTGGAGAACCAAAGAAACGAAGAAAACAAGTTGATGAGGATTTGGTTACTTTTTACAAAAGAACATATAATGAAATTATTGACACCATATCGACGCAAATAGATGATCGGTATAGAAATTTAGAAGAATTTAAATTTTTGGAGTTGCTAAATTCAAAATTTTATGAAAAGAATGAGACAAGTTTTCCACTGGATGCGTTCACATCATTAAAAGAGAATTATGGAAAATTTTTCGATGAAGTCAAACTTAAAAATGAACTTCAAGTGATTTATTCCTCTGAAAGTTTTAAAGAAAAAACAGTTTGCAAGCTTTACAATCACATTGTAGAATGTGATTTAAGTGAAGTATTAAGCGAAACAATGAAACTGTGCCTGCTAGTAATGACCATTCCATTTTCAACAGCCGATGTAGAAAGATCTTTTTCGGCTTTGAAAAGAATAAAATCTTATTCTAGAAACAGGATGGATCAGGAAAGACTATCTTCTCTGGCACTCATGTCTGTTGAAAAAAAATTTCTTTCGAAAATGCAGTCAACAAATGTTTTCTACGAGGATGTTATAAATGATTTTGCAAAGAAGGAACGGAGAATAGAACTGATGTTTAAATAATTACATACATATTATCAATTGATGACATATGTACATACATTATTTGACTAATTCAAATGTTTCATTATCTGTTTTACTTTTTATAATCACACAGGAATAAATTAATTGTAAGAGGATTAGGCCTACCGGGGACACCTCTCTAAAAAAAATGCGCCAAGAGTCTTACCTCAAAAAGGTGGTGGGGAAATAGACTTTTACTGAAGTATAGTTTCGTTCGATTTTCTGCACACTCAATCATCAGGTCCACCGCACGTCACTGACATGTATTAATATATAAGAACTGTCAAATTTAGTAAATTTTTTTAAAAAGCACTTTTAATGTTTATAATAACAATTTTTTGCGTAAACTTCAATTTATTCTAATTAAGAAAACTAAATTTAATATATTTAATGATTTTTTATAATTATTGAAACAATTTAATATTTAAAATTATAAAAATTTAAAGACCACTTATTTCACTATAAGATTGTCGCTCGGCGCTGCCGTTCGATTTCGCAGGTCCAATAAAAAATGGTATACTACTAAACGCATTTACTCTGAGTCTAGAATGACGCCTTTAATAAATTATTTAATAAACTCATCTAGACGGTCCATAGAAAGAGCAAAAGATCATATTAACCCAATAATAAGAAGAATATTTGAAAGCAACATACATAACTCAGTTTTAGAAAACTATTATATCTCGCCCATAAACATAGCGAATGCAAATTCTGCAACTCTTTTCGACTCTTCAAATCTATCGATGAAATTTTACCAAAATGTCGTTCAAGGTAGAAACAACAGAGGTTGGTTTGATTACCAATATAATGCTATATATTACCAAACGTAATATGTAGCACATTTCAATTAAATATCACTTGCATAAATTAGAATAAAATAGATTTATGGGGATGGGAAAAAAAAATCAATAAAAACAAATATAAATTGACAAAGTATATTATGTAAGTGTATTACATACACATACACTATATTCAACTTCTATCTTTTAACTATGATAATTTAGTAAATAAGTGACTTTTTTTTTAATTTTAAGTAAAATATTTCAATATTCGAAATTAGTCTATTCTAGAATTAAGATGCAAGTGATATTCAATATTTAACACTTAAAGTAAGAATTCTATTAATTAACTATAACTGACAACATAAATGAAAGTCAAGTAGATTAGTGCCGGGAGCAAGCATGGCTAAGTTAGTTCATAAGTAACGTTAAGTTAAAACTGACAATGTAAAACACATAACATAATGCCAATGCATTATAATTTGCACATTTGTACTTTAAGTAAGTATAAGTAGATGTAAGCAGGACATATTTATACAGTCAGGTATATGATTCTCATTTATGTATTAATTTTTTTTAAAACATAAGTATTTTATATTATTTATTTTTTATGTATTAAGACTCAATAAAGTATACTAAAAAAAAAAATATTATAGCAATTAAGCGGTACTATTGATGTTTAAGACCTTTGTCTCAATTAAAAACAAAGATAAGGATTCAACGACAAGAAAAGATAGGTATAAATAGGATTAATTTGATACTTCTAGAGTAGAGTAGGCAAAAATACTTAGAAATCAGGAGTGTAGTTAGTGAGTTGTTTTGAGTTGCGAAAATGCGAATGAGATTACCATGGGGCACAGCTACGGATTGATGAGTGATATTTACTGAAATTAATATTAAAATTTTATTTTAACTTTAACTAACTTTTCTTTTGAGTTTACAAATCGTGATAATAACCGAATAGTTATTATAGAATTGTATATGTACTTTATAGTAAAAAAATATTAGTTACTATTTTTAAATAAATTTTAAAAAAATCGTTTTAATTACACAATAAACGTTCGAAATTGTATTTAGTTACATTTTAATTATATTTTAATTTAAATAAATTTTCCTATTATTTTTAAATTCAAGTTTAATTTTCATTATTCACTTTTTCTTTTTAGTATTTGCTTTATAAAAAAAAATGAATTATAAATTTTTATATCGAAATATTTGACAACTTTTATAGAAAATATATAGTGTAAAACTGAATGAAAATAAAATATGATATGGCAGTATCTTACTGTAGAGGCGACCGATTTACATAATACAAAATTTACATCGTCTCGTCTCGTCTTAATTTTGTCGATAGTCGATATTATATCGACACTCATAATAGGGCCCATTGCTCGTTTATTCAGACGATAGACTTGTACTTGTAGTGTTCACTAAAAAAAAGTGAAAATTGAATAAAATATTTTTTACGTGCACAAATATACACATATGTTACATATGCATATACATATATATAACGAGTATATACATAATTATATCACCATGATAAAGTAATAATAATTAGCATATAATAATAAATGTATGAGTATACACCTTAAATTTTATTTTATCCAAAAAAAATATGCATACATGGACATGGTACTTGACGTCATCTGTTTTATTTTCAGTTTCTTCTGCTTTAAAGCTGAAACCTACGGTGAGCATTTGTACTTCTTTTTTTTGATTTGAATTGAATAGAAACTGGAAAAACGATATTTGAAACTTTTATTTTGTCTCTAGCATACACATATAATTCTTCCGTGTCTGGAACAAACAGTTATGGCGAAAACCCAATTTACACTTTGATTGCTTTGCTTGCTTTACTTGCTTTGACAACTAAGTAGAAATAATGTGCTTAAACGCGATTACATTACCCCCAATGAGCAAAGCAAGCAAAGTCGAAAGTTGGTCTACTTTCTACTTTTTAACAACTTTGAACGCTTTGACAATTAATAAGTACATGATATAATTGATTATTTGTGTGTTGTTGTGATGTATTGCATTCCATTAACAAATAATATATGTATGTATATATGTGTGTATTAAATATGTATGTACCTATATTATATAGATTATATCTACATTCTATTATAATAATAATTAAATAATTTTATTAGAGAAAATTATTAAAATGTACCTACCTATTGTTTTTGTAGCATCTATTTTTTATTATAAATTATATTGTATATATAATATGATATAATATTATATATATAATATGTATTATTTTATATAGTTGTTATTCATGTTGTTATTCACAAAGCAAAGCGTACATTGGAACAAGCAATGACTTTGCTGGCTTTGACAACCAAAGCAAGTAAAGCAAGCAAAGCAAGCGAGGCGTACATTGGGTTTTCGCTATTATAGTCAACATTTTCACTTAAAAGAAAAAATTAAATCTTGAAAACAATAGAATATTTCTGATTCATGATAAATAATTTATATACAAATTTTATATGTGTTTATTCCGCAGTGCCCAGCCAATTTGCAGTTGTAAATAGTATCACTATTTATACACTACAAATCAGCTGCACCGCACTGTATAACAGATAGCAGAAAAATGAAAAAACCGAAATTCAGTCGTGCATAAAATTTTTTTTTGGAATCATTAAAATAAATTATAGAAAAAATACAAAAAAATATGAGCGTGTATTTTCATTTATATGTAACTATATAGTCTTTACTAATACTATGTTCATATTGTACTTCATTATGAAGTAGAACAACGTAGAACGTCCTTACTAAGTTAATTTTAATATAAGTTCCTATTTGATTTTATTTCATTCGTTTCGACGTGTTTTGAAAATATCTTTTGAAATAAATTTAGTATTTTGACAAATAAATTTATAGTTAAATATTGAACAATATACGAGTATATCTCTATTCTTAATTATGGAAGGAAAATGAAGTAAATTTTTAATTAAAAATAAACTTCTACTTCATAATGAGGTACAGTATGAATATAGTAATATAAAAATAAAATATAAATTGTGTATAATTATTATTATATTCAGAGTTACATAATATTAATAGTCATAATGTTATTGCTAAAACATATTTATAGTGTTTACATTTTATATTGCATAAACGTTTTAAATTTAAATAAACGCAGAGTTAGACTTTTACTGTAAAGAGAAAAATGAAGCAGGTATCTTGAACTTTCTGCTTACATAGTTAGAAATTAATGTAGAGGGCGCTGTAGTTCTGCAGTCTGTATTTTCTCTGAAAAAAATGGCAAAAAATCGCTAAATTCTGACTTTAAATCACAATGACTTTTGAAAAAAAGACCTAGAGAAGCATGTAAAAGGTATCATTAGAGAGAGGGGTGAGTTTTATATAGATTTCTCTTAAATTACTTTCTTCCAACTAGTACCCTAGTACATGTACATCGTAGTTGTTATAAGGTGTTTCGTGGACTAAGTGCGAAAAATCTTCATCGCCCCGGCGTAGTGACTAAACGGTTGAAATTACTCACCCCCGCTCTCCTCCGTAGAATGATTTTTTGTTTGTCTCGATGCGACCTTTCTACTACTTGCGGGTTGACGACCTGAGTTCGGACACCCTGTATGTACAATAACTTTGTACGTATTTGTATACATATAGTGCGTTTCATATTTATAATGCCACTAAAAAATTTAAGATTTCTAACCATTCATTGATTTTAGAGAGATGCAATGTTGGAGAAAAATATGTAGAATAGTGAACTAAACGAGAATAAACACAATTCATAAAATTATCTATCAATGCGTATTGTTTTTGTTTTCTTCAAAAATGAGATTTTTCGGTCTTACCAGAGTTTTTAATAGTATTCAGGTCTGTTGAGTGCGTAGACCAATGCAAAGTCGCAATTGATTTAGTGAAAAGTCAAAATTTGGTTTCACGACTGATAGAAATCTGACATTATCATTATAATTTAAATATTTTTAAATAATCAACTTTGATCAATAAAAGCAACACTGATAAGTGTCACCATTATGCATCAGTAAACTGGAGTTCTGTACTTCTAGAAGTCGTAAATATTTCCCAAATTATCACGTTCCCACTCACAGAATTTTCTTTTGGAAAAATATAAGGAAATTTTTCTTAAAACCTACTGTTATTTTTTGAAGCCGGTCACTAAATTCAGTGTTTATCATCAAAATATATCATCTAAAAATGTTTGACATAATTAAAGCATTTAGAAATTGGCTTGTTAATTCATCTTTCCCGTCAATGATTCAATTTCCATACATATTTAATAATAATTTAATAATTTAATTATTCATTTATTTTAAAAATAAATTGTTTAAAAAAATAACTGGTGTTATTTATACAACATTAAACAAACTTTTTTTTTATAAAAACAAATACCACGAATTGATAATTTTTTAAATTGTATATAATCTCTTTTTGCTCACCATTTTGCATATTTCTCTCGAATATCGCATTTCTCTAAAATCAATAATTAGAAATCTAAAATTTATTAGCATCGTTATAAATATGAAACGCACTATATTTGTATTTATGTGTATGTATCTCTATGCAAAACTGACTTCAGTCTTCCATTCATATATTACGATTTTTTCAACTAGTACTGCATTAGTGCATTACGATCTGTAGTTTGTATTTATTTATATATGTACGAGTATATTGACAATATTACCTGATATTACCTTTACGCCTTTATCTACTTACTACCTTTTCCATTAGACAGATATGTTAGATTTTAGATGGGTAGATGCGGTAGATGTATATAAATTATAGAATAGATTATGTATATAGATACATATAAGTATTATAGATCGTTTGTCTTTTTTCTTTTTTTTTTTAAATTTAACTCTTCGTGAATAAGCAAAATTCCCCTTCTCTATAGAGATCGATTCATTTTCATCAACACATTGGTGTACGTGTACTACAAACACCAGTGTATTATATCGTTGATATAGTGTAATATAATATATGTTTATATACACCACAGTATAAAACCACAGTTTTTGTTAGTGGTTGATCAGTGACATAAACACTCACCGTTGCTGTATATACAGGGTGTATCAGTTATTAGTACCAGGATATATGCCGATGGGTTGCCCATTATTGCCCATTTTTACTATTTCTGCACTCCTTTGATCCTTATAATAACTCGATAACGGATGAAGATATCATGCTCTGATCCTCTTTGTTTAAAAGAGAACATTTTTGTGCACCGAGTCCAAAAATAAAAATATTTTTTGTAGTGCACATTTTTTCAGAAACCCAATATATACTCAACATTTTTTAAAAAATTTGTCATAATTTTTGACTTCAGGATTTATTTTTATCTAGAACCGAATTCCATATTACTAGTTGCGTTATATCAAAAGAAAGGTAATTTAGTTTCCTATTATTCTCTAGAACACTAAATTTTCCAAAGTAGGTTGAACAAAAAGTTATGCACGATTTTGTGTTAGAAGGTTCTGCAAAAAACTCAAAATTTTTAAAGCCCTCTAGCTTAGAAATAGGGCCGATAAAAATTTCCGTTAAAGGCTGAAACACATAGTTTCGTTTCGGTTTTTTAAAACATGTGTTTATTACATGGAGTTGAACACATTGGAGAAGAACGAACGAAACGAAACGAAAAGGCTAACAAATTTTAAAAATTTTTTCCTTTCGTTTCGATTCTTTTCATTTTCACAGTTCGATATGGTGTTTTTATATGAAATTAAACAGAAACAGTACAGTTTATTGTTTAAAAATGTGCGAGTGAGCAAAATTAAATTTAATACAATAATATAATAACAATAATAATAATATAATTAATATTTAATAATAATAATAATAATAATAATAATAATAATAATAATAATAATAATAATAATAATAATAATAATATAATTAATATTTAATAATAATAGTAATAATATTAATAATAATAATAATTAAAATCAAATAAAATAATAAAAGATTATTTACATAAATAATTTAAAAAAATGACGACACACTTAATATAATAGAATATTGACGATAGTTTTAATTTCAATTGTTTTTTCAAATTACTATCATATATTTATTATTATTTTCACTTAATACCTTTCAATTTTTCATATTTCTTTAAAATAATTAAAAAAAGAACAACACATTTAATATAAAATAGAATAATAAAAACAACTGAAAGAAAACGCAACGAAAGGAAACAATGTGTACGACACTTTTTGATGAGTAATACCGCTTTTACATTTAATGCAGTGACTTCAACTTCGACTTTGATTTAATGGATATGTATTAGAACTTCCACATGCAATGCAGTAGACTTGACAGTTACTTTTCTATTTACTACTCGCAACTCTAAGTCTAAGTTGAAGTCATTGCACTGAATGTAGAAGCGGCATAAAAACGAACCTGACCGAAACGAAACGAAAATATGTGTTCCAGCATTATTATAATTTTTTTTTACCACATAATGGGCAGCCTATCGACATATATTCTGGTACTACTAATTGATACACCCTGTATCTACTAATATAGCAATACACAAGCAGTTCGTGTGTTTTTAGTTTATATCAAAGCCCACTCTACTAACAAGCCCTGAAGTACCGTTTGACACGCACACATTGATAGCAAGCGGGAGTTCTATAGTTCGTACAGCACACCATTGTTTACATTTTTATTTATTATTATATTATATAATTACGGGTTCGGTAATGTCAACTGCATAGCAGATGACAAATGTCGAAAGTTCGGTAATGCATATTGCAGATAACGCAGGTGAAGGTATATGCTGCAATCTGCAAACGTCAACGTGTCCAGGTTATGTAGAAAGTAAAAAAACTAATTGCAAACAAAGATTTTGTTTTGTTCTAGAAGACAAATAATTTTAACAATTTTAAATTATTAATTGTAATAAATTTAAATCAATAATTTTAATAATTTCAAATTAATAATTTTTGAAGAAGAGAATGGACGAAGATCATGAACTATTCATTATACCTTAAATAGTTTTGCTCGTTATTATCTCACATTTTGTTTTCATTAATCATAATTTATATAAATTCACTTTCTCCCATATTTCACTTTAATTTAAAAATCATTCCAATTTATATTTATTTTTTCAATCCGTTTTTTAATGTCAACTGTGCAGACTGCATGTTTGATCACACAAAAATCAAGTGTCTTTCGACATCAGTCAAACCAATCATTCAATCCATCAATTGATAATATTGTCGACATTACCGAACGCATGTTAAATAAGCAAAGTAATAATAACCAAACCATACTTAAAAAATATGTAAAAAGATCACAAAAAGCAGAATAATAAAATATTCTAAATAAAAACTTAAATAAATGAATTGTGATAATAAAAATTTGAAAAAATATTTAAAAGTACTATGGATTTATGTAGAATTTTTTCAAAACAATCTATATTAGACGTGATAGAAATTTTCGATGATAAAAATTCTAATGTTATTGAAACACTAAGATATTCAAAGATATCAAGGTAAGACGATCTGGATTTAAAACTAATTAAAGTTAATAAAATTTTAAATATTTATGATTAATTAATCTGTTACAGATAGAAAAATCAGATCAAACCAAAAATATGTTACACTTGTTATACAGCATTAAAAATGTTGCTTTTGATTTTTATAAAAATGTTCATACAACTTTAACTCATCAACCAGAATTGAAAGTAACTACAAATAAAAAAAAAAAAAAAATATTTTAAAAATCTACCAAATTCTGATTATGTTGCATGGTAATGTAAAAATAAAAATTGTTTAGGTTGCGAAATATTTACATCAGCGACAGAACAGTACAGTTGATATATTAAACAAAGTGAAATTTAAACTTAAATTAGTTATGTTTCTTAATTATTTATACGGATTAATTATCAAAATATTTTGTTTTAATTGTATAAAATAAATTGTGAAATGGTTTTCAATAATTACAATTTATTTTAGAATAATATTTATAAAGTTGTTTACGTACGCATATAGCAAGGTGAAAAACTGGGTTTGGTTTGAATTAGTTATGTTATTAGTTACGTTAAATTATATTCACAAAACTTTATTATTAATAACACTTTCCCGCTTTGTTGACTATGTTATCTAGAAATTTAAATTTATTAAAAATTAAAATTTTATCTATAATAATTATGAAATTATCAAATATTAATAAAATATTACATATTAAAATTCACCTACTGTTTTGATTATATCAATACATACAAGTAATTTTGACGTTTCAATATAAATTGTATCGTACTGTACTCCCGACTTATACATATAAAGAGTTAGTACACGGCTTGTAGTGAAGTAGGCTTTGTTTATATGCATATCCAACCCAAACACTCAAACAAAACTGATGTTTAAAAAAATAAGAAAAGTGATCGTAAATGATTATACCAAGCCCAACACAGGTAAGTACATACATATATATGCACATATAATATTATACCACATATGTTACGTGTATATGAATACTCGTATTAAAAAGTTAAGAAAACAAAGTAAAAAAATGTGAAATGAAAATATTTTTTATTTTTTAGTTTTTCATTTTAGTTTGTAGATTGTAGTATTGTGGTATTGTATTGTATTGTATTGTAGTTACACGTTACAAGGTACTGCATAATCATTAGTAGAGAACAGGTAACCAAACAGTGTAGTGTGGTGTTATAGTAGCGAAATTTATTTTGTTGCTATGATTTCTGTTAGATGGTAAAATAATTTTTATTACATAAATAAATGAAAATTAAACACAAGTACGTATTGAAAAATACAAGAACGAAAAATGATAACAAAATATAAAGTCTAATCACTTATTTTTTAGATTTAAAAATTCAATAATTTCATTTATTCAATTCAAACGAAACGGTAACAAGAAAAAAGAAAAGTGAGAAATGAAAACCTCATAATAAATTAAAATGTAAAATTATTAAATTAATAAATTCTAATATAATTAGTTCAAGTGAATGGAATAATATTAAAAATTAATAACTAAGCACCTACAAAATATGGAAATTGAAAATTATGATACGACGTATTACATAAATTTACTAATGTGAAAAGTAAAAATACTTAGCACAAAAGATACATTTATGTTTTAAATTTTTGTTTTTTCATGTATTTTGCAAATTATAAATTATCGTGGAGTTTTTCTTGTTTTCCAAATTTTCTTCTTTTTTTTTTGGTTTTGGAATTGTTATTTATGAGTGAGCATGCGGTTTTTATGGTTTTTTTCATGGTCTAGAACCTAAAAAATAAACCGAAACATTAAAAAATAAATAAAAATTCAAAAATTGAGTTAAAAAAGAAAAATACAATTAAAAATTTATAATATCACAGGGAAAAGAAAATTCTATATATGAATGAATACGTAGGTGATTGTGACTTTAAAAATTTAGAAAATGTAACATATTAATATATCTACCTATGTTAATGAAACAAACTCTACAGTTATAAAATAACAAGTAATCAAAACTTTAAATGAAATTTGGCAAAAAGTTTTTTACTTTTGTTTCTTTTGAAGTTAGTTGATTCACATATATAAAAAAAAATTATTTTTAGTCTTTTTAATACTATAAATTCTGCTTTTGTTCATTTATAGTTTCAATTCAAAAGTATAATATGCACATATCTACATACATTGATACACATATATGTACATACAAATAAAATATTTTAGATGTATACATATCTTGTATTACTCTATTTATTTATTTTTTGACTATTGTATACTTATGGCAAAATTTTGAAATTTTTATACACACTTGCATACCAAATGTACACTATACATATTCAATATTTTACGTGAATTTACACGTAAATACTATATAAATATGTATATGTATATATAACTTTGAATACATATAATTATATAAGTAATGTATTGTAAGATACATATATGTATGCATATATATAAGTATATATGTATGCATCTAAAAAGTTTTATTTGTATGTATACCTATTTATTTTTATTATATTCAATAAATCGTACGCGTATATACTTATTATTCATAAAACTAGTAATCAGCATCTCAAGGTAATCAGCAACGTAAAACAACATAAAAAGTGATAATTCATATTGAATAACAAAAAAGAAAAAAAATATACAAAATTAAAAAAAAGAAAATTATATGAGTATCTAACTAAAGATAAACTATAAAAAGAGCTGTAAATGATTCAATAAACAAGGTAAGTTTTTATGGTATCTTCTTTTTATAATTGACATAATATAAACGTTAAGTTGGCCATATGATAGATATTTCTGTATAGAAATTCAATTGATTAATGCAGTACATAAATTCATTTAATTAACATTATATAATACAACCAATCCCAATGATGAATCAGAAATGATTTAATTGATTTGTTAGTCTCTATTTAAATGTATGATATATGAAATTCTCGAAAAAATATTATTTATTTTCTGAGAACCTATATAATATGATTACAATCTAATCAGCAGGATTCTACTTTTGATTAGAATATGATTCTTATTTTCAACTGGAATAATTTATAAATTTATAGTAAGATCAACAATTCAGTGCATTTTAATTAAAAATTCGAAAAATTGTTTTCTATGAAATATAAAAATTAAACTCAAATATTTAAAAGAGTTCTGATGGATTATGTGTAATGCAGAAGAAGTACTCAAACATTTTATTTTTCTTTCAAGTGATTTGTTTGTTTATTTTTCCAATTTATGTATTTGCCTCTACCAGAATATAGATTCCAAAGATGTCTAAAAAAATTTAGTTTCACTAATCTGATCATTAATAGCGAATCTTATTTAAGTACACGACTGCAATATCTTAGAAAAAAAATATGTTTTCACATTTATGCTCACACAGCAAACGACTTCAATATTTTTAATGGAAAATAACAGACCAAAATATGAAAAACAAGTAATTTTCCTTTGATCAAAGTAGATCAAAAGTTAAAAAAAAACACGATAATTATTACAAATGCATTTTTTTTAAAACTACATTTTATACAACTGGGATATAATTTGAAACGTCTTCAAATACTTTTGAGAAGGTGCATAAGATTAGACGCATCTTTATTCTTGGATTTGTTGAGACATTAAGTTTTTATGGCTGAAACCTACGGTTTAAAAATGCGTTTAATTTTTTAGAAAAATATTCACTCATGTTTACACCAAAAATACAAATTATAAAAGAAAAAGGAATTTTATAAACGAATGTCGTACCGCAACATATGAGCAGAAAAGAGAAGAGAGAAGTAAAATCGTAATAAATGCATATACACAAATTTTGCAATAAAATTAAATAATTTTAAGATGTTTCAAATTTATGTACACACTAATATAAAAGTACAGGAAAATGCATAGAGAAAGTTTAATTCTGGTTTTTCCTATGTCGGTTTTGCTCTATACCTACTATGTGTTTATTGGTTAGTTGTTCATTTTCGTATGTGTAAAACAAAGCAAATAAATGTGCAATTTTCTATGAATAAAAAAACAAAAAAATTTAAAACTGGAAACAAAAATTGTGGTCGTTTTATCTTTTTCACCTACAGCAATTTCAAATTTTTTTTTTGGATTCTGTTTACCATATTTGCATGTACTATGTAATCTACTAATCCTTTTTTTTATTTTATTTATTCAATTGAAAATGAACAAAAAATATTCATTATTCATTATTTATTGCAAAATTTTAATTTTCCTTTTTCATTACATTTTTTTTTAATTTGTTTTTTTATGAGTATCAATTGACACTTCCAAACACTTGTCATAACGCCTACTTTTAAATTCAATTTGGATTTATATTTAAAAATAAAAAGTAAAAATTAATAAAAGATGAAAAAAAGTACATAAGCAGAAGTTATAATTTACATCATTTTTTTTTCTTTTTCTTTTTCTTAGATTAAAATTTAAACTCAAACTCAAATTATAACTGAAATAATGTACACACAATATGACAGAAATATTCGAGTGTATCCCAAGTAACATTTTTAAGCCAGCTAGTTTTATATAGGTTTTATTAATGTTTTATGAGAGCAGTAGACATGTCCAGCAGATTTATAAAGGTGTTTACTAGTACTCATTGGCCTTAGAGAGCAAAGAGTTTTATTTTTAGTTTTAAAGATTACTTCTGGAATTAATGATAAAACCATTTTTCCTTTAAAGCTTTTTAATCTTGAACAAGTTTTATTATTGTCTGGAGATTTGCTTTGTCAAAATGTTTTGGTTTTAAGTTTTCTGTTTGCTTTTGATTAGTTTTATAAAGTTCCTGCATGACTTAATAAATATTGTTCATCAAGCTGCGTCAAAACTAGCATCAAATTCCTATAAAAGTTTTATCATTAAGTCGGGAAAAACGCTTTAAATCTTTGTTTGGGGAGTATTTTATACAAGACTTTTCAATTTTACATGTGGCTCCTATAAAACGAAAACCAAGGATGCTTTAAAAATATTATAACCAATTCTGTATTAAAACTTTTTAAAAACTGTGAGGTTTTGTTTATAGCCATATATAGACACTTCCCTTTAGCACTTGTGAAATGCTTGGAGAAAACAAAAAAATTTTATTCAATAACCTATAGTATATTCCAAAATACATTTCATCATTCAAGATTGTTACATATATATGTTTTAAAAATGTCAGATTTTTTTAAAAATTGGAAAAAAATTAAAAACAGTGGTCATTTTAAACGTCAAGCTAAAAAAAATATCTTAAAATCCTGAATACAGAAGTTTTACCAAGTAATAAGCAGATATGTAGCTTAATGTAGTCTTAATACTCTACAAATTGTTGGTGGTGTTGGCAAATACACTTGTACAAGAGCAAACGATCTTGTATAAAGAAATAATAAAACTAAATGTTCTTATAACGATATATTATTGCGAATTAATTTACAATGTACAGACAGACAAACTGATTTTCAAAGCGCATGTCTGTTTTTCTTTCAATTTTATGCAGGGCGATTATATTCAACATACAAATATTGGTACCATGCGATTCTTCGAAGTGTTTTATGAAAGAAATTGTACTAGTAAAAATTCAATTGAATTTATTTTAAGACCTTGTATAACCTTTTGTATACCAAACATATCATCCTCATTATTTCTGCACAGAAGCGTGTTTTCAACTACATGTTATAGTATATCAAAATAAAGGTAATTGAATTACCTATCACTTGCACAAAAAATTAAGATGATATAGGAATGTACAAAAAATTACAGCCGATTTTGTGTCACAAGGTCTAGAAATTTTCAATATCCTCTAGTGCTTTCAGTTGAGTTTTTGCTAGTACAATTTTTGTCATGACACAATCCGAAGAATTGCATGGTATCAATATTTGTATGTTAAATAGAATCACCTTGTATTTAAATACATGAAACTGTTTAAATAGCTGCGAACTAGACAAAAGAACATGGCATAAAACTCAAAGCATTTAAAAAAGCATTATATAAAACTAAATACTCTCGTATGTGACAAAATGATTTTGAGCAAGCAGTATGTGAGCCTCGATGTATTTATTAAAGGTTTAAATCAAATAAAAAGGTTTTATCCAATATCCACCATTTTCAGATTTTCGAGCTGCAAACATATGAAAATATTAATTCAAATTTTTCCTGTTTTTTACAATTTTATACTTTCCAAGGATTAATGAAATAAATATTGATTATATATCAAGACTATAAATCAATTTTTATATCTTTAACAACTCAAAAAGAATTAAATGAAATTTTGACTTTTTAAAAATATTTTTCCGTTTTTCTAATTTTTTATTAATTTTTCATTATTTTTGAGGCCCTTTAGTTTTTTGGGCTTATTATGTAAGATTTCAACAGTAAAGTGGCTGTAGCATTAAAATTTTACGTTTGAATAATGATAATTTTACTTTTATATGTAATGTCTATTCATATAAAAGTTAAAATATTAAAAAAATAAACAAATATTATCGTGTTAGGCATAGTCATTGTTATAGGCACTTCTAGTTTTATTAATAAAAGAATTTAATCCAAATTCTTTATATTAAATTCTTTTTTTCTATTAGTAATGTAATTTTAAAGCAAATTTATCTAGAATTAGGCATATTTGGTACTTATTAATCTTAATAAGGCAATTTAAATATAGTTTTATTGTATATTGCAAGAGTATATCACAACTAATATAAAACAACACAATTGTGCTTTTAGGTTCTATAAGAGCTTTATCAATGGTTTTAGGGTGCTCTACGAAAACTCCACACAACTGGACAAGATAAAACTAAGGAGTTTCAAGACAGTTTGTAAAACTGGCTCTCACAACCCCTTGTAGATAGGCCTTTTCAACTTTATAAAGGTTATAAAAAAGTTTTATGACTATTTCCTCAATCTAACAGCTTTGAGACGGTCTTGAAAAATTGGTTTGATTTATGCCCTGTATGCCATTATAAAATTAAAATTGTTACTTGGATATATTTATGTTACTAACGACTAAGTTAAAGGCTAATAGTAAAGCCCATTGTGTTTAAAAGTCAGAATTCAGTGATTTTTTGCCTATTTTTTTAGAGAAAATAAGGGCTGTGGAAGTAAAGCGCCCTCTATTTCAATTTCTAATTACAAAAACAGAAAGCCTGAGACACCTGCTTTATTTTTGCCATCTACAATAAAGGTCTATCTCCTACCGCTTCAATGCCAGCACATAAACACAAAGTGTCAAAAACCAGTTCTCAAAAATAAAATATATATAATAATATTATATTAATATTATTATATAATATTATAAATAATTCTTCGCATACCGAAATTATTCTTTTTCCTATTTTAATTTTTTTATTGTTGTTATTTTTTTAAACATAATTATATAAGATCGATACATTAATCATCTTCTTCAAAATACATATATTACATATACTCGTATGTACTTTTATTTAAAAAACAATCAATGAGCCTAAAAATGAAAGATTTCAATGCAAAATTTAATACTGATTTAAGCAGGTTACTTTTTCATTTTTTGTATTTCATTGGCGAATAAATCTAAATAATGTAAAAATTATTTTAAAAATATATTTCTCTCCCAATTATTATGAAAACAAAAAAAGCACCTAATAAGTAAATTACATATATGACTATAAACTATGGTCACAATGTAATTTACAAATTATAAACATACGAGCACATCATACACGCTAGTATGAATTTTAATTGAAAATTATAAAAATCTTTAGTTTTATAATCAGTTGAAAAATCAAAGTAAAATTTTTGTGCAAAGGCGAATGATGGAACTTCTTGAAAGTGTGTTTGTTTCAATCAAAAAAAAAAAAAAAAAACAACAAAGTTGTAATGGCGATGCATTTTTTTGGTATTGGAAATAATTTTATGAAACATATATACTATAATTATGTATTGAGATACATTTTTCTGTGTTTATTTGGGCGTAGGATTCTGAACGATTTTCGCTCGTTACATGTTGGTTATTCGCATGATTATAATAACTTATAAACAAAAACAGAATTGAAGAGTAAAAAATATTGTAGGAAGGTGTCTATTTTATTTGATTTTTGAAATTGTTTTTGTTTTACCTTTAGGCGATTTATCGGGTAGTTGTATGTATTTTACTTATTATTATATTGTCTATAAGTAATTTGTATTTAATAATCGAATACAGTGCAGTCTATAATCGATTGTTGTTTGATAATAAAATTTGCAAGAGCACGAAAACAAAAAAAACAAAAAAAATGAAAATGAAAACCAAAAACCTTTATAAACTTGGCAATAATGTCAATGATTTTAGAGAATAAGTATATGTACTACGATACTACATAAAGGAATCTATACAATGTATATGATCTATTTTTCATTAAATAAAAATTAAAAATAAAATTTTTTATATTCAATAGAATAAATCTTTAAAAATTACTTCATCGGCTGATTTAACAAGTTGATTTTTCTTTCTTTTTTTTTTCTCTTAGTTTTTAGAAATTCTACTACCTACCAATATTTGTTAGGGTTTCTACTATATTTGCTTGCAGTTTATGTACTGTATTCAAATAATACAGTACAGTAATATTACAGTATCCAAATGGAACCTGTGTTGTAGCAACATTTTTCATTTTCACTTAAGTATTTATTTATTTTTTGTCCAATATACGAGTTTACCAATCTAATCTAATATATACTTACTTCCTATGTGGATATATGTACGTTACAAGGAAGATACACAAATATATCATACACTTATTTACATACATACATACTCATACGCATTTATGATTATTATGAATGGGTATCTACATATATATACATAGACTCGTATATATATATATATATATGAAAAGAATATCGAACTACTAGTATGTAGTTCTATAGTATTTGATATAAAGTATGAATATTATGTTACATTATCAATAAAATATACTGCTCGCATACATATAGAAATACGAATATGAACGCTTATAATGTATCAGTATCAATGTGTATATGTAAAAGCGTTTATCATGTGTATAATGTACATAAAGTATATATACACAAAATATATAATTACTTATGTAAATATATGTATATTATATTTATAAATAGGTTTATATAAGATTTTTTTTAAGTTAAGTGAATACACCTCGTTTGAAATTGTAGTAAACGATGTAAGACGTGGTGAACGGATGCATGCAATAAATAATATGTATATAAAATAAACTTTTTTTTGCGAGGAGGAAGACATGATGTAAAACGAATTTTTATTCCTAGGGTATTGTTATTGCTGTTGGCTGTTGTCTGGAGTTGTTTTTCTTTTTCAAAATATTTTCTTGATTCGAAAATCTAAAAAAAAGGATACACTTCAAAAGATACTTGTGTTTCAACACGAAACAACATAACAAGAAAATATATGTTTTATGATTTGTAAGGATGATAATATGTAACATACAAATGTACTTATGTTCAGTACTGTACTATTATAATGAACATACATACATACATACATTTGTGTGTACACACATAAATATGATTTTAATCAATTTTAAAAATCTGATAGATGAATGTGCGCATACATCTGCTAATGTAAATGCAGATCTCAATATAAATTGTAATATCAGATCAATTCATTATTCGTATTTACTTCTTTATTTTGCAAAAGCACATGCATACATACATAAATATTTATATCTATACATTTAAGCGGAATTATCAATATAAATACATATATATATATATATATATATATATAGTATGTACGAGACTAATATAATAATAATGAAATATTTGTAATAATTTCTTTTATAGCTATGTACATAAGTACATAAATGTTGCATTTATATCGATTATTATTATTATTAGATATACGTATATATGTACATTTATGTGAATATTTACAAGCATATGTGAATGTGTGTACTCTGTAATTGTAATTTGTAATGTACTAAACTAAACTAGCATAAATGATAAATTATTATGTTATTATTTATCAAAAGAGAAAGTGCATTACAATTGCATACTATAATCGTTTTAATGTATTTGAGCGAATTCTCTCTATACAATTGGTAGTATATTTATTGTAAGTGTACTATAGTATATGTAAAACCTAAACATACCTTATACCATTATATTTATAAATAAGTATAACTGTATGTATATTTGTGTATCTATTAGAAATGATATGTTACGCGTGTCGTTCAAAGTAAGCATACTTATGTATATACATACATAAATACATAGTATCAATAATGCTGAATGAGAAGTTATAATAATATATTAAAATAAAATAAATAAACAATAGATAGAATTGTTATTGCAAGTATTTGCTTTGTCTGTGAACATAAATTTAAATAAAGGAAAATTTTCAAAAAAAAAAAAGAAGATGCATTTTATTTTTACAAAAATAAACAAATAATTACTCAAACATTTATTTAGTTGAATTTTTCTCTATGTACATAAATACTCATTGCTTCGCATATAATTTGAATTTTTTATGTATTAATATAGAATACATATAATGTACTAGTAAAGTACTTACTACTTTAAAAAACTTGTTGCTATAATATATGCTTTTTTAAAAAAATACATAAAGAAAAGATTAATTTTCCAATTTTGTACATGCAAGCAACCTAGTATCGTACAATCAGCTTCACATACCACATTTACGTACTATTTAAGAAGTATTTTGTGAGAAAACAGTAATTGAACAGTTGCTAGGTTGCCTGTTAGTAGATAATTTTTCTCTTTCAACATTTCTATAATTTACATAATAAAAGATTTTCTTATTATTTTTTTTTTTCTTAAATTCAATTCTATATATTTTTGCGGTTTTCATTCATTTCATTTTCTCCCTAATATAATATGTGCATAATATGTAAATATGTAATTATGCATGTGAATGTATAAATGTTTAATGAGGAATTTTCATCTTTTTCATCAAGTGAAATTTATATTTCTTATATCTTGTATGTTTTGTATATTTTGTTTTTGTTTTTTGTGTTTCTTTTATTATTTTGCTTTTAATTTTTACTGTTTTTAATTGTATTCTTTTCCCATTTGATACATATACATACATTCCATATATAGGTGATATATTTATCTTATTTTCTTCATTAAGAGTATTTATTAACTTTATTTGAAAAATATAAGAATACAAAAAAGAAGAATTTATCTGTAACCTGTATTTTTATAGCTATATGCAAATTAATATTTTGCAATTTAATATCCATACCATATACATAAGTATTTAGCATTTAAATTTGAATTTTATGTTAAATCTTAATAAAAAAAAATTATTTTACACAAATAAACAAAGATAGTCATTTCATTTAATTAAAATCTTAAAAAAACATTCAAATAACAAATTAATGAAATTAATAATTAGAATTAATTGTGTAGGTAGATAAATGAATGAAGAAAAAAAAAATATAAATATAGAAAAATACTCGAATGTACAAACTATAATGTGGTGTGTAATGAATGTAATGCCTCATGTACCATGTAATACCTCTTATTTGAGATTTTCAAAAATTAATATCAAATAAGGAAATGTTTATAACTGATTTTTATTTTACTTATTCAAAATTTTATTGTCATTTTAAAAGATTAAATAAATAGTTGAATTTATTATCTTGTGCTCATTAATATATTATGTGAAATTTATTTAATTTAAATTTTTCGTATGAACAATTAGACGAACATTACTTTTTCCTTAATTTATTAACTTCAAAGTTTTTCCAAATATTTAATTTTTTAAAAGTACTAGTACACATACACGATTAATTATTTCTAAATAAATTGATCCACTAAATGTTTAAAAAAAATAAAAAACACTAAATAATTCTCACAATTATTTGAAATGAATAACGTATTTTGCTTAATTCATAAGACCATTAGAATTTAACCCATTTCTTTTTGGCACCATTTTGTAATTTATACCATAATTTTTTTATTTTTCTCTTGAATTTTTTTTTAAATCTAATTAGATTGATAGATTCGATATTCAGTATAGTAATTGAATTCAATTGATGTTTTAATCGGCGAAGACGGGACAGATTAAGAAAATATTTTCAAAAATTTATAATAAAAAAAATAAATGATAAAAATAAAAAATAAAGTGCTTTAGCTGAACGAAAAAAAAAACGACGAACTTTTCTTCTGTTTCCCTTTCCCTTGATTTAATTTCGTCTAAAAGCTGGGCAAATAAACCAAAACAAACCAACATATGAAAGTAAAATGAATCGAATGTTTATACATCAATATTGTCACAATTGATCGGCCGATATTTGATTCAATTTACATAATAACATTTGCGTGTCGATGACAACATTTAATTAAATATTATGTAAGTATTTACAATAAGCTTACCAACAAATACACGAACTTTCATTTACCATTTTTCTCTTTTATTCATTTCGTTATAACAGGTATTGGTTTTTTTTTCTTATGAACATTTGTTTGTTGATTTGCAGGAGTTTAATACATGGCTATATAAAAATGCATCATTATTATTATTAAATTCGTTAATTTTGTTATTCGCTTTGTTTTTATTGTCGAATTATGTTCGAGTTTACTGACAATTCATCTATTTTTTATAATCTTGCATGTTTCCAATAATTCGAGTACCTATTACAGAAAAACATAACATAAGAAATTTAATGAAAATTTTTAATTGTACAATATAATTTCCGCCTTCTTCTTCTTTTACTTTATCTTCTACTTCTTTTTTTACTTACCGTTTTTAGAATGTTTCCGATTATAAAAATAAGAATTGCAAAATTAAAAAGAAATTTGAAATTATAATTTAAATGAAAGTCAATATATTGTCATTGTTCATATTTTTCGACACAGTATACCGTTTTTTTTTATAATTTGCGGGCATTTAAAAGATTAAATCGTATATGCGATGGTCGTTAAAATATTTCTTACAATACCTAGGTACAAAGTATTAAAGATTCATCTGGATGTATCTCATGTAAATAATTTTAAAATTTATGTGTGTAAACCAAATATTTTCTAGTGAAAGAAAACTATAAAATAAAGGCGATAAGTCATAAAACGACATTCAAGTAAGATTTTCACCTTTAAAATATAAAATGTCAAAATGAAACAATGATATATGTAATGAACATAATGTAACAGTATACGTGAATAAAAGAAAAATTAAAACAAAAAATTAATAAAAATTTAAAAGGGATGATAGAAAAAGCAACAGACTAATCTTATAAATAAATTTGGTGCGTCTGTTTTTCTCTATGTCTGTCTGTCTGTCTGTCTGTCCGGGGTAATCTCGAAAAAGGTTCAAATTATCTTAATAATAATCTTAATAATTATATTAAAGAGTAATTCCTTCCGCTTAACATAGGCTACTTTTTTTTCCAAATTTTATTAAAACAATAAAAATTTGGATTAAACAAATGAAGGTCTGAAAAAAATCTATGAAATCTATGAAAAGTTTTTCTTCTAAATGAACTGATAATCGTGGTAATTGAATTACAAACTCGATAGAAATGACGTAATAACATAAAACTTTACAAAGGGCTTCTTCGCGCAGGCTCAACTTAAGCAAGACCCCAAATGGCCATTCCGACAGAAAAGCTCTTTTTTTGAATGGTTGTGACGTCATTTATACCGAAAATAGTAATTTATATAAAATTAATAGAGAGCTATGTTGTTATTTAAATTAATTTTTAAAACGTTATAAAATTATTTTTATTTTCTTATGTTAGTTATGAAGATACAGAAATTAAAATACTTTTAATACCATACTTATATTCCGCAACATATAAATTTAATATTATTATTATATTTCATTATTATTAATACATATTTGTTTTATATTCGTAATTTTTTGTACTTTTTTCGTACACTACCCGATTTTGAATTACTATAAATTAAAAAATTATTTAAATATTTTATACGAAAATAGATCCTACTTCTAAAGAATAGTTTTTTAACATCGTTTGACAATGGTATAAATTGTGCGATATTTAGTAAACTACTTAAAATATGTTTGCCTAAGTAAATTTTAGTTTTATTATGAGCTTGAAAGATTTTTTCTAATTATTTTACATTCTCAAGAAAATATTTAATAGGTTTAATTAAACCTCCTTCTGAAACTTCGTCAATCCAAGTGTAATTTAAACTACTATTTTCTTTATAGTCTGAAGATTGCATTTCCTAATAAGGAACCCAGACAAAAACTCAGTAGCATCTTCCTCAATAACAGTAAAACTAATATCTTTTGTTTCTTTTGCTACGTTGAATTCATCAATACACGATTCATTATTTGAACTTGAAGTATCTATCGATAAACTGTCTACCAATTTTCGAGTAACTTGCAAATTACCGAAATTTTCACTGCTTGTTCAGTATTGTTTTGCAGACCAACCTGCTGTGATGTATCAGAACTTCCTACAAAAATTAATGTACGATGATTTATTTATGTTAATATATTTTTTATAAAGGGCATTATTATAGTTTCAAATTACAGTGGTGGGCAGAAGTATTTTTACAACGACTTTTTTCGTCGAAGAAAAAATTTAAAATCGTATATTTTTTTATTTTTGAATGAATCATTTCGATTTTTTTGCACTTACTTTGGAAATATGTGTAGATAAACTATGACAATTTTCGTGACCAGATGTTCAATAATTTCCAAGAAAATAGCTGTAAAAGATAATCGCTTTGTGGGACAAAAGTATTTTTACAAGTGCATAAGTATTTTTACATTTGAATTAATCATATATGTTTAGTTCAGGAGTATCATTTGTGCAGCAAAGTTTGTGTTTAGTATTTTATTATTTTCTGTTGATGTGATTTCAAATTATTTTTGAAAAAAATTTTAATAAAAACCAGAATAAAATGGGAAAGTCAAAAGAAATATGCTTGGAAATTCGATTGGATGTGGTTGCTAAATTTAAATCAGGAGTTCCTGCATCAAAATTATCAAAAGAGTATAAGATTACTCGGCAAACAGTATACAATCTAGTGAAGAAAAAAGATACGTTCGGAACCGTACAAAACCAAGCACGGAGTGGTCGAAAACCGATAACCAGCATACGTCAGGACAGAATGTTGAATGACAGAAAATCCAGATATAAGTTATGGAAAGATTGCATTTGCATCTGAAAACATTACTGGCAGCCAAATTAGCTCGAGGATAGTTCGAAGAAGGTGTAAGGACTTCGATGTACACACGTACGTTGCTCGGAAAGTCGTAGACATTTCTCCGACAAATGCAGCGAAACGATTAGAATTTGCTCAAAAGTACATAAAAGAGCCGCTAGACTTCTGGACAAACATTTTATGGACAGATGAAAGTTCTTTCCAGTACCACGGCAGTTTTGGAAAAAAGTTTATGCACCTTCCTAAGATTTTAAGAAAAAATGCAGTTCAACCTTACAACAGACACGCTGGAGGCTCCGTAATGTTTTGGGGATGCATGTGTTATTATGGTTTGGGAAGTTTGGTACCAATTGATGGAACGATGAATCAAAACAACTACATCGATGTCTTAAACAACTATTGTTTTCAGCTGGTGACAGTCTTTTTCCTCATCCCAATTGGTTTTTGCAACAAGATAATGCACCATGTCATACAGGATGGATGGTAAAGATGTTTCTGAAAGGAGTCGCTCTAAATATGCTACCATGGCCACCACAAAGTCCTGACCTAAATATAATTGAGAATTTATGGGCTTATATGAAGCAAAAGAGAACAATAAATAAAAACAGAAAAATAAATGATGCAATTATTGAAATATCAGATATTTGGAAAGATATTCCTTTAGATTATATACATAAATTGGTGGAATCAATTCCAAGGCGATTACAAGCAGTAATTGATGCAAAGCGGGGAACACGCGCTATTAGTAATAAGGCATTTATAATAATCTATAAATTTATTTTTTTTCATATATATAAATTGAATTTCAATAAAATATTTTTCAATACTAACATTATTTTCTGTGTGTAAAAATACTTATGCACTTGTAAAAATACTTTTGTCCCACAAAGCGATTATCTTTTACAGCTATTTTCTTGGAAATTATTGAACATCTGGTCACGAAAATTGTCATAGTTTATCTACACATATTTCCAAAGTAAGTGCAAAAAAATCGAAATGATTCATTCAAAAATAAAAAAAATATACGATTTTAAATTTTTTCTTCGACGAAAAAAGTCGTTGTAAAAATACTTCTGCCCACCACTGTATATCAAATAATATTATATTATATCAAATAATTAATATCAATTATATCAACATACAATACTATCATGTAGATATAACTGACACAAAAAAGACGACACAAACATTTATTGGTGTTAAGTTTACACGTGAAATGACTCCTCAGAAATAGTATCTGTTGAGTTTACCAAGGATGCACAATCGTAATCTATACTTAAATTCTATAGGTGAAGGATGGTCATGAAGACCGCCCTTCGAGCGAATAACCCCAAAAAAATGTTCCAGGCAATCTTGATTTAGCCTATTTGTTATAATAAATCTTATATCATGTGTTTCTTTCAAAAATTCGAATAATTGAAGCAGTGATGAATTGTTTACCAGAATGCCCCGTTGAAAGGGAAGTAATTTTCTGTGATTGGAAATTTTCAAATTTGTAATTATATTATTCATTTCAGAGAGGATTTTGTTTTGTTCTTGAAGTGCCAATCCATAAGCTTTTATCCTTTCTCTTGAATCCATCGATGGGATTTTGGAATTGAACACATCAAACCAATCGTTCACAATTTTAATAAAATTACTTGTTTCTAATGCATTTGGTGAATCTAGATTTTCTAGGGTAAAGCATCTTCTTATTGCACTGGAAAGTGAGTTTGGAAACAATTGTGTTGCAAGTTTAACTTATTGTTTTGTGACTCTGTTAGGATATATATGTTGATGTGATAATTTAGGACAAATTTTCAAATCATGTTTTTGTGCTTCTCTCTATCAATTGTTTAACAGAATCAGCATTTATTGATTCATTTTCTAATTTAAAGCCTGTATTGAGGAAATGGTTTCTTATTAATTTGATAAGATGGGGTGCATCCGCGAAAACAAAAACTTTTTGATTATTGTTGATAGAAAATGGTTTTTCTTCTGAAATCGCGAACTCCTTCTATAATGCAAAGTTAGACGGCCCCAAATCAGACACTACAGCAACAACATTAATATTTATAGATTTCTATTTATCAATGATTTGCTGTAGTATAAACGTTGACATAGGACAATCAAAATTAAAATAATGTTTGTTTCCAGTTTTTAATTAATCCGCGAGCCATCACAACTTGAGCGTAATTATGCGGTTTTAAAACTTCATCATTTGTTCTATCGTACTCGTAGTATGACTTTAATTTGATCTCATCGAACATCAAGACAGTTAGCCTTTCCGTTCCCTTATATGAAGATTCTGCTAATAATTCCATTACACAGTCTAGAATGTTTGTGGTAAGTTTTAATTTACTTGTCCATGCTTTTAGAGTAGAAACCGCTGGTAACGGATATCTTTTTGTATACAACCGATGGTCCTGATGAGTATAAAGATATAGCTGAAGATATGTCTCCAGCTGTCCATACTACTCTTTTTTAAGGATTTTTTAATTTTTTAACTTGTGAATGTCCAAATATAGTTTTTATATGGTCTTCGTAAGACTGCAACTCTCTCAACTTTTTATTTTTCAACAAAATTTCTTTCTTCAGTCTTTCATTTTCCTTTTTTAATATTTTAATTTCTATGTCTTGGGTACATCTTTAATTTAAACTATGTTATATTATAAATATTACAAACAATTACAATTAAAATCGTTTTACTGTGTTTTGACATCCATTATTATTTTTGGTTTTTACTTCTTTGTTGTTTGAATTTTTGTTGTCCACCAAGCTGAAAATTAATATCAAATTTGTTATTATAACAAATTATTATAGTAACTATACAATGCACATACTTTTCAGAAGTGCTAATTAATTCTTCAGCTAACTGCTTTTGGGTACGTTTTTCATGTCTTCGAGTCCGTTCTGTTTCTTGTTGCTGTTTTGGAATATTTATATTTGGTATAGCACACTTATTTAATCGTCTTTTATTTTTTGCAGTATTCAACAGAATATCTTGCATTGTAGTCCTTTTCTACAAAATGTTCCGAACACACTTTAGCTATTTTTAAGTTTTTTATTTTTTTCCCATAAACACTAAGCCACTTTCCAGAACGTCTTTATCATTTTTAGGGAAATAGAAAAATTTTATAGCTTCACTTCCTTTTTTTCCTTGATAATTTTTACAATTTAATATGGAATATTTAACCATTTTCAAACAATATTAATATTATAATATTTAACTAAAAAATATAACAAAATAATAATTAAAAGTAATCAACTAGTAATCGTGGTAATTGCTTGCATTACAAACTCGGTATAAATGACGTAATAACTTAAAGCTTTGCTTTATACAAACAGCTTTTTCGCTCTGGTTCACCTTGTTACTCTATACACCTTGGTTCCCACTATAGTTCTATGACAATGCGGACGAAGTCGCTGGCACACACTAGTAATTTATTAATAATTACGTTCATGAAAAGTCATTATTTTTTTATCCAAGTATGCAAAAGAAAACCTGTAATAAATGCAATTTTGCCTACAATGGACATAGCATAGCACATAATATAATGTACATCTATGGCATAAGTAATTGATTTTATACAAAAGTCTACGATGTGTCGCAATCTTTATTAAAATGATAATGTTAAAATGAATAAATTATAATAATTTCGAAATGATTAATAATGAAAACTAATAAAAAATAATAATTTAAAAAATATGTGTAAGATATAAATAATTTTAATTTTCATTGCAGTTTTATATTTTTTTATTTTGTTTTTTATAAATACATTTTTTGTATTTTGTTCAAGCTTATATATACATATTTTCACTTAATGACATGAATAAGATGACATAGAATTTTAAATTATTATCATAATTCTTTTGCAAGTTATATTTACATATGTACTAAATGTATCTGTACATACATACATATATGTATGTATATGATTTGTATATAGTTATTTTTAAGCATATTATAAGTAAAGGTATACAAGATACAAGATGTACGCATATTATTTATGTGTATTAACATTTAATAGAATAAATGCGCATAATGTTCAAAGTATATGTGAATCTAATTTAAAATTGAATTGAATGTTTTTTTTTTCTGATTCATTTTTACTTCATAAACATTTGTACACGCATACCAAGCTACTATGCCGTATTATATCGATTCATCGTCATAAATTAATCATCACCAACGTATGATATATGAATGTAGATATCAATTATAAATACAGCTTGAATATTATAATATGTACGAAATGTAAGATTTTCGAATTATAAATTTTTATAAATTTGATTTGCATAGTTACAAGTTTCACCATTCACCTGTATCCGTGTGTACAAAAAAATATGAGTAAGGCCAATTCTCTACATTAAGGTTCAAATTTTCGCTTAATTGCGAAAACCCAATGTACGCCTCGCTTGCTTTGCTTGCTTTACTTGCTTTGGTTGTCAAAGCGAGCAAAGTCATTGCTTGTTCAATGTACGCTTTGCTTGCTTTGCTTTGTGAATAACAACATGAATAACAACTATATAATAAATAATACATATTATACATATATATATATATAATATTATATCATATTATATATACAATATAATTTATAATAAAAAATAGATGCTACAAAAACAATAGGTACATTTTAATAATTTTCTCTAATAAAATTATTTAATTATTATTATAATATAATGTACATTTATAATCTATATAATATAGGTACATACATATTTAATACACACATATATACATACATATATTATTTATTAATGGAATGCAATACATCACACCAACACCAATAATCAATTATATCATGTATTAATTGTCAAAGCGTTCAAAGTTGTTAAAAAGTAGAAAGTAGACCAACTTTCGACTTTGTTTGCTTTGCTTGCTTTACTCATTGGGGGTAATCACGTTTAAACACATTATTTCTACTTAGTTGTCAAAGCAAGTAAAGCAAGCAAAGCAAGCAAAGCGAACATTGTGTTTTCCCTATAAGAGATATTTTGATTTCACAGTGGAAGTTTATGTTTTAAACTCTGCTTATCCAATAGACTTCACGTTCACGCCATTCATTCAGATTTAACTTAGTCAAGCATAAACTTCCACTATGAAAGTGAGCAGAAATAAATTATATTTTTAACACATATCTACAAATTTTCCTTTTAATTTATATATAATCTGTTCTATTCCTTTCTATACATATGTAAGTATTCGCTTATTCATATTTCACATACATAAAAATACAAAATTGAAAATTATTATCGTCATAAGTGCAACAAATTCATTTATGTATCTCTGCCTCTGATGTCTATGAAAATTCGGAAAGAAACAGGTGATTATACATGTATGAAATACTATACAGGCCAGAATGTGCATTAAATTAAAACTTGAATTCAAATCAGTACGGTAAGAAGTATGTATTACGATTCATATAATATCCACAAACGGATAAGAAATTTATCAATTTTGCTATACGAAAAATTTTATCATACTTGAAAACGAATTGAAAAAAGAACTAAAAAAATTTATCGATTTTGTGTCTAAAAATTCACCATTAGGATTGATCAACTAGAAGAGGAAAAACACTTTTTTTTTTTCTACTTGTCTTTCTTTATGTTCATTGTTTTTCTTTTTTTTTCTTCATTTATCGTGTAAAGATATATTTAGTACAGATATTAAATATTTACTACACTTATTTATCTGTTGTTCCCCATAGATCTATCACACAAATTATGATGAAATATATGTACGATCAATTTAATTGCACATAAATATAAACGTTTTATATGTACATAACGTACATATGTATCGTATTTATGTGTATATTATTAGAGTATTTGCTATCGTGGTATGCATATATAATTACATGCATGTACATAGTTTTGAAAAATATTTAGTTCTAGTATGTGTATAATAATAATAATAAACGAATGAACATATTTGATCATACTAAATGCAATTATGAATAATAATTTTTTTTAAATGATTATTATTGGTTACCATATTATGTATAATGTATACTTTTATATTCTGTTTGTACATTTTATATCGTACACATTGTATAAATAAATATATTTAGTACGCAGAATGTTTTTTTTACATATTACATACATACTATGTACATATTTTTATTATGCTTATAATAATTGTACATATATACAAACATACATACATATATGTATCTATAAATCTAAATGGTATAATGTACAAAAAATTAAAATTAAAGAAATAAATAAAAAAAATTTTGTCGTTTTTTATCGTTACTGAAAAAGAGGTGTGGGTAGTAGATCTGTCTGATAAAAGCCTAGTATAAAATTTATATTTGCATACGTATACTTATCGTTTTTAGGATGTACATATATACATAAATGTGTATTTCAAATGTAGTATTCTTAAATGTTGAATGTATTGAATGTAATATAATGTATACTAATACAGTACACATAGAAAATAGGAATAAATGAATTTGTTAGATTTTGATGTTTGATCAAAATCGATCGTCATGATATCAGACAGACAGAGAGTCAGTTAGCCGCGATCATCAAAAACTTCTTCAGAAAATTGTTTCAGATACGCTCCTCTCGCTGAAATTAAATAAACTTTAACCAGTATAAAAAAAGAAGAACAAAAAAGTAAAATGTAAAAAAAAAATGAAGAAAAATAAAAGTTGGAAAAAAAAATGAGAAAAAGTTAAATAATAAGCGATTGGAATTTAAAATTTTTAACGAATCAAGTGTACAATAATATAGCGAGTTATAGTCTTTCTTTGATTGATACTCATATAAGCAGATACATACACTTGTGTATAGTTTTATTTGTTTGCAACAAAGCGAACGTCATATAAATTTATCATGATGAATGATTAATTTAATTAGAATTTATTTTAAATTTTTTATTCTGTACAAAAAAATAATAAATTTCCCATAGATTAAGTTAAAATTATTTTTCTTAGTATAAATAAATGTACATACTTCTTTACAATTCTAAACACGTTTATTTCTATTAAAATTGTTTTTTTCTCTCTATATATCACATATTACATACTTTTATACGATGTCATTTTCTTGAAATTGATTTATCCGTTTAAGACGTTGTAATTAATGTTTCTACCGAAAGGAATAATTAAATAATTATGAAATATTTGTAGAACGATAAAAGGCGTGATAATATTCAAAAATTTAAACCATAATTTTTATAATTGAAAGTGAACATATTAACAAGAACATAAAAGAATATTTTAATTTTGAAATCGTTTTAATTTGTAGAAATACCACAACCCGCTGGTAAATTTCAGCTTTTAACAATATTTCCATTTGTTAATGACGTAATGCATTGACCGGCACAATTATGTCTTCAAAAGTTTTACTAAAAATAAAAAAATTTAAATTCAAGTAAAATTTAATAAAGCCAATACAAATTTTTAATGGAAATATTCCGACAGGCAAATACTTATCAATTTATTTGTTTTCAAAAACAAACAATAAAAACCTTAAAATATTAACAAATAAAAACAAAAATATTCAAAATCGATTTACTAGAAAATTATACGTTTTCAAAAGGAACTATAATAATAATGAATTTTACAATTTTTTGAAGTATTTTTTTTTGAATAGAATCATATATTATCTAAATAATTATAATTTATGTTATTTATATGGATAAACTTTATTATGTGGATAAAATTATTTTTTTGAGTTTTGAATTCGGAGTACTCAAATACAATGGTAGGTTGAGTACAGATCATACGTTTCTGACTAAAACAAGTTTGAAATTATTATTCAAATAAACAACTTGAATTTGAAAAAAAGAACATACATGCACTCACAAAAATATACAACCACAACCATAAGTTTTATCTGTAGATTTTACTTAATTATATGATGTAAAGTTCTTTTATATCTTGCATGAGTTACGTTACCGGACCTTCACCTCATAGAAAAAATAGAAGATCGATCACATTTAAATATAACAACAAAACAGTGTGAAAACTTTTATGCAAATTCACAATTAATAAATATCATAAAATTGAGAATTTTATGTTTATCATTGCACTTTTCATACAGTATGTATATTATTCAAATACTCGTATATACTAAAAGATACAAAACTTTTAACATTGGTATGCCATTGGTATCGTATGGTATAAATCTGTTAAAAGACGTGTTATACGAAATTAATATCCATTTTTAGGAACGATTATATTTCAATGAATTTGAAAAATTATGTAATGGATTTTTATGTTGAAATTACGCCAAAACAAAATTTTAGGTAATGTATCATAGCATTGAAATATGCCTAAGTTTTGTATTTTTTTTTTTTTTCAATTTCACTATGCAAATGAAAATGAATAATAATTCATAACGGAAATCCGACAATATAATTATTAGTTATAGTTAGTTATAAGAAATATAATTAATAATAATTAAATAAAGAAAACGACTAAAGGGATGAAATGGAAGGAAATCACAGCGTGGAATTAATTTTTTGCATTTC
This sequence comes from Villa cingulata, assembly GCA_951394055.1. Lineage (NCBI taxonomy): Eukaryota > Metazoa > Arthropoda > Insecta > Diptera > Bombyliidae > Villa > Villa cingulata. Next base: position 2,061,868 of record OX596025.1, read on the forward strand.
TGCTAAAAAGCAATTTAAGATCATTGTCATTTTTCTTTGGTTTTTATGTGTATCTTTCATAGTTTTGTTTTTATTTTTACAATTTAACATATATTATATACAATACTATAAAATATACTCATATATTCATATATTTTATGTACTCATCAAATGTATGAACATACTTATGTAGATGTTTACTGGGTCTAATTAGCTTTTAATTATGTGCTCTATCGGATAGTATCATACAGAACAGATGCGTTTACAAAAATAATTATGTACTGGTATGTACAAAACAACACTCAGATAATACATATATTTCTTTACATATTTTTTTTATATATGTTTGTTTATAATGATTAGATCATTATAAAATCCTTGAGTATAATAATATATGTAATGATCAAAAATTATAATCTAAAAATAGTAAAATATAAATGCAAGCATAATAATTTACAGGTTATGTTCTACACACGCTGTACAATTATCATATACTATTATGAAAAATCGTATTAATTACATTATTTAAATATACATACATTCATAGTTGGCAATGTAATGTAATAATGTATATACTCGAATTTGTCTGCGGTAATTTTAATTACACACGTAATAAGCACATAAGTTTATGACACAATTGAGTATACATATTCTAAAAATTCAAGTAATTTAAAATTTTAATAAAATATGAAAATTTAATTGACCTGATCGAAAAGCGTGCTAAATGTTAATAAATATTTCTTTTTTTATTTTTTCAGTTACATACTAATTTCGACACCAGTTCAAACCACTGCATCCATAAGTAAAATTAATGTAGTTTTATCTATCCCTATAAACTCGTTCTTTTGTTTTGTTTTCTGTTATCGTTCATTCACGTATTCATTCGTTCTGTTTAGATATATTATTTACGCTCTGTCAAACATAGCCTATAACAAATAATTATCTAGGTTAGTAGTAATTGTATTTAAGTAGTAGTAGATTGTATTTAAATTATGTATATATGGTATGTATGTATATAGGTATAAGAAACTAAGAGAGAGAGAGAGAGAGAGAGAGCATTGCATAATTAAAAACCAAAAATATCACACATATAGAAATATTTTTTTGTATTATAAGTATAACAAGTTATAACAATTTAATAACACCCTAAAATACAAGCAAAAAAATAAAAAATAAAAAACAAAAAAAATGTAAAAGAAAAATAGAACTTATAATAAAAAGGCAATAACATAATAAATAAAATGTTCGATAAAAATTCATATAAATCTATTATTAAGAGTAGGATATTCGAGGTGCCTGAAATAAGGCCATATGAAAATAATGCCATATGGTCTTATTTCAAAATTTTATTTGAATTTATATAATTTTTACGAAAATTTTGAAATTATGCCATATTCTTGTTTCTAGTAATAACATTAAAATGAATTGAAAATTATTGTATTATTGTTATTAAAAATATTGTACAACTAATTATTACAATAACAATATGAGATTAATTATGATGAATATGTATCAATAATGCGTTTACCGCTTATGTACTTGCTATAAAATAGGAATTTATCACATGACTGGTAAATTCAAAATTTCTAATTGACTTTTTATTTCAAGTGATATTAGTAAAGTGATATTTTTTTTTTAAATTTTTAGTAAAAGGTAAATTTAAATCCACTATTATTGCATTTCTTTTTAAATTTTTAGTAAAAGGTAAATTGGAAACTCTTTTTTCTGGATTTTTTAATATATTAAAATTCACCTTTTTTTAAACATTTTAAATATTTATAAGAAAATATTAATATAATTATTCTCTACGCACTATTAATACCGTTCTAAAAATGTTCTGCTTCGATATCACGAGTTAGCGATTCGGAAATTCAGCCTTTATTATGTACAGGATTTCATTTTCATTTCTTTTTAAATAAAAATATTTTTCTAAAATCAATTTTGTTTTATTTCGACCATAAATTTTTAAAATTGAAATAAAGCCACATACATGGCCTTATTTCAAAAACAAACTTGAAATAATGCCCATAATCAAAAAACTTCAAATTATGACATTATTTCATATGGCCTTATTTCAGGGCGCCGGTTCGACTTTGAAAAATTTCGAAAACAACAACATCGATATTGCATACAAAAATTTTAAAAAATGTTTTTGCATAACTTTTAGGCGCAAATAAAAATGGATTTTTGAATACTTTGATGAAAAAAAACATAGTTTTATTTTGTTAATAAAAATGGAAATATAGTATAACAAAGATTTTTATACTTTTTTTTTGTAAACAATTCAGAAAAGTCTAAATTTTATTTTGATACCAAAATCATATAGAAATATGAAGATTTAATATATGAAAACAGAAATCAAAGTTGAACGATTTTTCAAAAAAAAACCCTCTCCTTTTTTAAGGACTATAAATAAATTTCAGGACTAAAAATCAAAAATGTGCCCCATTCAAGGAACACAAAATCCTTCAGGCTACCTATATTAAAAATTTCAAGGAAATTGGTCAATCAATATTTGCTGTTCGTGGTGCATTTGGAAGCCGAAAAATCGCAATTTTGACAACTTTGACACCCTGTAAAAAGGAAACAAGGGCAATTTTAGAAAAAGTGCTCTATTCAAGTTCCACAATTCTTATCAAAGTATCTATGTTTCAAATTTCATTGAAATCGGTTAAGTAACTTCGGAGATATGTGAATGTGGTGCACAAGATAGCAGATATCTCGAATCCTAATCTTAATATATAAAAAATATCACATACACGAGTATTAAATCTTTTTACCTAATAATTGATACATGGTGTGTATCTACAATTCAAAAAATTAATTACTTTTAATTACATTACATCACAACACTGAGCACTGCACACCTGATGTATTTACTCTTCACTTAAATATTATTAGATATAAAGTGCTGATTGCAATATTGCATTCTCAACTTTTTTTTTTATTTTTATTTTTATTTTTCATTTTTTGTTATTTTATTATTTTGTAGATGTTCATATAATTATAGAAAGATAAATGTATTATATATACATTAATTATACAGCTTTATATATACATATACGTACATATACGTACTGGTACTATCTCTACATAATCTCATAAATACAAATTATAAACATTAAAAATTGTGTTTCATTATCCATTCATTATTATCAACATCATTGGCGTCATCACCATTTATCATTTTTTTTTCACCTTTTTCTTTATCAACAATATGCTTAAACGCATGCTTTGTAGCGTAGCTCAATAAAATAAGTGAAAATGCATCAATGGACAAAATCGTTCGCAGTTCAGTTTCGATACTTTTGTTATCAATTTTTAGTACTATACATAATTTTTTATAAAATTTTGTTTGAAAAATTATAATTTTATTGCAAAGTATTTTTTAAATGATAAAATTTCTTATCAACAACGCAACATGTTACATGTAACTTTATCCTTGTAATTTGCCATACTGTTTTCTTGTGATCATCTGAATGGAAAGTAAATGAAAACTGAAACAGTATTGAAAATTGTTGCATAAAATTTGTAAATTTATTATAAATTTTGTATGTTAGAGTGGTGGTGACATATTTAATATACAAAAAGTTTCAAAGTATACGAGGTCTGTTCAAAAGAAAAGGTGAATTTTGAATTTTTGCGGGCTGTGTACATTCGATTATCGAAATTTTTTTTTGTTATGTTGGTACACATATGTTTATCATATGTTGACATTATCAGCCACTTTGGATTAGTAGTTTGTTTTTGACAACTGAAAAGGTTAGTCACGTTTTTGTGTGTTCTTCGATTTTTTTCCGAAATTGCTAAATTTTGAGCAAAAGCAACGTCGCATTAGTATCGCTCAGGAGTTATTGAATGACGTCAACGACGATCCAGATTTGCTCAAAAGGGTCATAACTTGGTGACGAAACGTGGGTATATTGTTATGACGTCGAAACCAAGATTCAATCATCCCAATGAAGCGGCCAGAAGAGCCAAGACCGAAAAAAGCACACCATGTTCGATCAAATGTGAAGGTTTTGCTCACTGTTTTCTTCGATTGCAATGGTGTGGTGCATCATGAGTTCTTGCCAACAGGTCGTACGGTTAATAAGGAATACTACAAAGAAGTTATGCAACGTTTGCATGAAGCAATACGACTCAAACGATCGGAATTGTGGAAAAACAAATAACGGATTCTGCATCACGATAATGCACCAGCTCACACATCAATGCTTGTTCGTGATTTTTTGGTAAAAAACAACACCGTAATCACCCCTCAACCACCGCATTCACCAGATTTGGTTCCCTGCGACTTTTTCCTATTCCCGAAACTGAAAAGAACAATGAAAAGAAAGCGTTTTGCCACAAATGATGAGATAAAATCGGAATCGAAGAACGAGCTGATGGCCATACAGAAAACCGCATTTCAGAAGTGCTTCGAGGATTGGAAGAAGCGCTGGCATAAGTGCATTATATCTGAAGGGGATTACTTTGAAGGGAACAAAATGGATATTGATGAATAAATAATTATTTTTCGAAAAAATTCAAAATTCACCTTTTCTTTTGAACAAATCTCGTATATTAATACACTAGAGTATATTTAATTTGAAAAAATAAAATTTATTTGTTGAAATCTTATTATGTAATATTGTCTTATTGGATTCAGTTTTAATAACATAATATTGATAATATATCCAAACGTATGCATTGTGTTGTAGATAAGGCAATTGACCCGTTCTGAAAGTGAAAGCTGTTTTTTCTGTTCAAATTGTTAAATTGAACAAATGTAGCATATCCAGTTTCTTGTATTAAATGTGAATATACACCGATATTATATTATGCATTTTATAATATACTACATATTAATATACATACTGTCATTCTACGTATAAAAAATTAAGTTTTACCTTCATTTTTATTATATAAATCATATATAAATATACATATATATGTTTATACATATGTTATATGTTTATATATTTTTGCTTGCAATTGTACATATGAATAATGTTCATTTCATGTATATGTTACATGTTACTAAATAACGTAATAAGAAATAATAATAATAATAATGTAACAGAGAAACGTATATCTACATAAATAATTATATTGCAATAATAATAAATGGAATAAGTAATAATAATAATAATGTGATTGCTTTATATACTTATATTTTTTTATATTTTATTATTCGATCTGTATATATTTATATAATGTTAACATAAATATATGGAAAAAGTGATTATATGAAAATACGCTCATTATATCTATATATTAATTACATATATAGTTAAATATATACATATGTTAAATGTACGTACACATATAGGTGAATTAAATGCATACATATTTGTTATATATTAATATTATGTTGGGTCTTATATTGCTTTTACATATACGACCGCAATAATCCAGGTGAGACATATATGATTTGTAGATTAATAATAATAAGTAAAACGCGAAGGGGAAGATAAAAAACAACTAAAAAAAATTGAAAACAAAAAAAGAAAAGGAAAACAAAAAAATTTAAATCGAATACATATGAGAAGATCTGTATATAGAAAATGTATAACAAATCGTATCATAAACATAAAGACATGGAAAATAAATACACCATATGCTACAAAGTAAATAAAAGAAAAAAAAATTCTTTAAAAATGTATAAGAAAAGTGAGAAAATACTTGCTTTTATTAAAAGTAAAGGTACAAAAGCTCGGTTTTTGAACACCTTGAAAAATTTATAATATTGGCTTAAAAAAAATGCAATTTGAAATCGTAGAATTTCTTGTCTATAAATAATTATACCTATAATATAACCACATGTTAAATTTGACTATTTTCATTATGTATATATGTATTTATATTTTATAATATTTTATTACTCAAGTTTTCTTGTTTGATAATTATATACATACATATTTATATATTTTTTGTTACTTAAAATAGAATGAAGAATCGATCAATTTCGAAATCATAGAAGTGATAAACGAAAATTCACATTTAAATATTATATACTCATTTAAACAGATGGAGAAATATATTTTGTTACTAGCTTTAATTACATTAAATTACATTCGTATTTATCATTATGTACGAATATACTATACATACTACCACACACTACGAATATATTTACAACATAAATAATACGTATGATGTATGATACACATTTGACATGCACATTGTTTCCTTCCATTTGAAAAATTGTGCTCATTTGCAAGTAATGTATATCATCGTACACTAAGTCTATATTCTATGTGTATATATACACTGTCGAGCAACTGGTTACGGACTACCTCTATTTCTTTTGCCTTGTAAATACCAAGAGGTATTTGAAAAAAGTAATTATGTAGTATAATTACATCCATCAAATGCAGTTTTAAAATGTGTGATTTAGCTTAGCTGTCTATTCAAAACAGATTTTTTGAAAAACCCATTATTTCAAAAGAAATGTATAAAATCATTGAGCAACAGGATACGGACATAATAAAAAATGTTATAATATTATTACAGGAAATAATGTCTCTGGTAGAAGTAAAACAATTAATTGGAATTTTTTATAGTTAATCTTATTAATTTCATATCTGGTAGCACTTAAATTTTTTTTTTGTTATATGTATTTATTTTCACTGTAAAAGGCAAAAATGAAACGGGTGTATTGGGCTTTCTCCTTAAATACTTGGAAATTAACGTAGAGGGCGCTGTAATGCCACAGCCTGTATTTTCTATGAAAAAAATGGCAAAAATCTACTAAATTCTGAATTTGAAACACAATAACTCTTGAAAGAAAAAATGCAGAGCGACATGTAATATATCCAGAATGTATAACCAATAATAAAAAGTCAGTCATGTCATGTGTAGGATGTATGTAAGTTGTAAGCTTATACAGTGTTGCAAGTATCAACAATATGTAAATAGTTTATATCACACAATGAATATACAAAATTTATTTAGTTATGTATATGGTTATTATATAAGCACTGATGTTTTAAATTAATGTATTAATTTCAAAATGTTATATTAACATTGCATACGATTTTACACATATTTTACATAGATATAACTTCGTGAAAGAATTGAAAAGAAAATCACATAGAAATCGAAAGTATCAATAATAATTCATACATGCATGTCTTGATTTTATCCATACACCGATATATAGACATAAATGTTCATACTCATATGAGTACACTAGCACACTTTCTAGTAGTAAAATGAAAAGATTGGAACTTGTTATCGAATCGTTTTTAAGGTGTGTATAGAACATAAAAATTTTTACTGCACAGCTATGGAATGCAATGAACATTATTTTTCTAATGTGGGAGGCAAAATGATATACCAAAAGCACAACAATAAATATATTGATAAAAAACAAAACCAATTTTTAAAAAATGAATAGAAAACTCATATTAAAATTCAAAGCACGTTATGTAGCAAAATTTATAGTAGAATTATAATAATAGAGTGTATCATGTGTGTGTACAAATGTGTGTGTAACTAATATTCATTAGCGTAAATATATATATGAATGTTCATTTTAGTTACATATGAGTGTAGATTAAATAAATTACGAACTTTAATATTTCTGCAACAATGCTTAAAAAAAATAAAATACATATATGTGTACATAACTATTTAAACATACAAAAATAAATAAAAAAAAATAAATTTTATATGTATACAGGGAGTCCCGCCTCGGGTGGTCAACCGGCACACAGCAGATAGGTCTCACAGAGACAAACAAAAATCGTTCAACAGTTGAGGGGGGTAATCTCAACCTTTTAGTCGCTAAAGGGCGATGAAGATTTTTCGCAATTTCTCTACGAAACACCCTATAACAACTCCGATGTACTAGCTAGAAGAAAGTAGTCTAACAGAAATCTTTTAGGGTGTTATAGAGTTGTTATAGGATGTTTCGTAGAGAAAGTGCGAAAAATCTTCATCGCCCTCTAGCGACTAAAAGGTTGAGATTACCCCCCTCAACTGTTGAACGATTTTTGTTTGGCTCTGTGAGACCTATCTGCTGTGTGCCAGTTGACCACACGAGGCGGGACACCCTGATGTATACACACACCTTTATCTAACAACGTTACACGTAACACGCGGTTACACGTTATATATGTATGTATGCACGTCAATGAAATGTACGTATATAAAATGTAAAACTTGTGAACACAAAATATGAAAAATAAGAAAGAATATAAAACATGACAGTATGTAATATTCTGTATATGAAAATTAAAATTGATATTTTAAATATGAATTTTACTACCTTAATTTTTGACTGTTACAGTTTATCTTTTTTCTCTGGTTTTGGGTGTGACACCTTGAAATACGACGATTGAAATTTTCATCACATTAAAATTTTTTTTTTTTTTATGTATAAATTCGCTTCTGTCACTTCTAATCTTGTGAGATACCTACCTAAAAAAACTTGTGAGCATATGTAAAAATATACATTCGTGTGTTCCTTTTTTTTGTTGCTTATCGTTAATTATATATTACATGTTTTCTGTGAGTATTGCAACTTATGTATGTATTGCAACAAATACTATTTAGCTCTTGCGTTTGCTAAACCAACACCCACCCACACACACACACACACACACACACACACACACACACACACACACACACACACACACACACACACACACACACACACACACACACACACACACACACACACACACACACACACACACACACACAATTAGGTAATTAGGTAATTAGGTAGAATGACAATTAACACAAAGTATAATTATTTAGATTTTTAGATCAGTCTAAGCCGTATCGTTTTTCAACCAGTGGTTCGCAATCCACATTAAAGTGTATGTTCACACATCTTTTCGGTGAAAACTCTGGCTCACTTAGAGCTTGGCGCTACGGAAGAAGAAAGCGATTAAAACATGTGGGAGAAAAATAGAGCACAGAATCTCTAAAAATATATAAGTAACGACTAAAAAATAAAAATGACCATGGCATATACATATGTATACATACTATATCTTATGTGACATATGACGTACAAGTACAATTTTAATTTTTAAGATGAAAGTTTTTTTTGACTGATACTGACACAATTTTTTTTTTCAGATGTTAAACGAAGGTTTTAAATTAATTTCACATTTTGATTGTTATTTTTATAATTTCTTTTTTAATATTTTACTTTTTTTAATTCATACTTGTATATTACAAATATGAAATTTTTATTTCATAACTCCACTTTAGACAACATAGTAAAACGACATGTGACCCAAAAACTTTCTTCTCATTTCACATATCACGTTATTATTATTATTATTATTATTATTATTACTATTATTATTATTTATTGTGGGTGTGAGGACAGTAAACTGCCTCACCCTCGCCCAAACCACGATCCACCAAGGCCTTTTGGCGATTATTGTTTACAAAGGTTTTACATTTTTTATTTACAGTTTTTGTTCCCTGTGATACTATTTATGTTTGGAGCGTGGCCACGCTATTCCCCCTTCACCACTTACGTGGTAGAAGAGACGGTAGTGGCTCTACAGGGTCACATCTATAGTTCACAGGTGCTTATTTCTATTTGTTAGTGTTGAAAAATCTTAGAATTAAGGTTAGTGCTTAATGTATGAAAACCCCTTAGAGGAAGCGGTCCAAATACTTACATCTAGGTTTATCTTTGTATGAGGGCACGGCCGCATCTTTACTCCGTCCACTTTTGTCGTGGAAAAAGTGGTGACGGCACCTCTACCCTATACAAATTGTCCATGTGGACTTTAATTTGTTGTTAAAATTTTCTCTTTTATTAACATTTTCTTGTTTACAATTTTATTTTCTTATGTTTTTATGTTTTTATTTTTATTTTTATATTTATAATTTTTATATTTATATTTTCTTTTTTATGTTATGTTTATGTTATACCAATTGGGCACGATTTTGTGCGTGCTCAACTTGTACCCTCACAGTTTGTCCAACAGTCTGTAGTGTGTCAGTAGTCTATATAGAGCAAATTATTAGTCTCTACTTACGTCCTGTAGGCCTAAGTTTGTCCATCTGGCTAAATGATGTAAGAAAATGTGAAAGGGTAAAATTAGAGTGCATTTTTAGTCGAAAATGTTATATCACATTTTTTCGTTTGGGCTTTATTTTCGACGCTAGAGGGCGTTTGAATTTTTTATGATTACTCATACTTTTTCTAGCTTATATCGTGCGACTTTTGCACATTTTTGACCCTTTCCGCACATCCTTGATCCTTAATAACTCAAAAACGGCTCATGCAATCGACGTCAGATTTTCTTTTGTTTGAAAGAGAACACTTTCTCACAGTTTTTCTTCTGGTTTGGAACATTTGCCGTACTGCAATTTTTTTCAGATAACCTATGCACTAAATATGAAATATCTACATACGTATATGTATATAATGCATATTAAAATTTTAATGTATATGCAAATATATACATTTCACGTGTTTCTCTTTTTTTCGCTTTACTGAATAATAATAATAATAATTATTTATTAGGGAAATTATTGTACATGTATGTGTATACACTTAATAAACATTTCGTTGATAATTCTTGCATAAACAAAATTTTCTTTATCCTTTGCATCTTCTTTCCAAAAGATACTAAAACAAAAAACAAAACAAACAAAAAATGTACGTTATATAAGAAGATTATCTTTTCTTTAAAAAAAGTTTATAAAGAAATAAATAAAAGCAAAAGGAGTAAGAAAATCGATATCCATAAAGTCTGTTTTTGAAGTGTTTCATTTTTTATAATGTAAACATTATTGTATTTTCTTATAATACACGTCACATTGAGAAACTGATTATTTTTCTATTTGTTTTTGTTCACCTTTTTTAGTTAATTCTTATATATGTATAATAATATATACAAGTATAGTTATTTAAATTTTTTGTTTTTGTTGTTTTTCTTATGAAAAAGTGTGACAATAATAGCTGACTAGATTTAGGAAAATATTTTCAAAGGTTATTATAAGATTTTTAAAAAAAGGATATAAAAAACACTCATTTTTTTCTTTTTTTATTTACATAAATACGTATACATTTATATTTACACATTCTTTTATTTATTCAGGACGCATCCAGATGCAATTCCATGTTTTTAAAAATAGACAATTTCGTATATGTATTCCCTTCATACATTTATTAAAAAAATTAAAATTTGGATTGATTTTTAATATAGGTAAAATAATTTTTTCAAAGTCGTGTAAAGAAAATTACATGTTCTGTAATAAATAATTCAGTGATTTTTTTTTCTCTTCAAGACACAACATTAAAAATATTTTTACAATAATTTATCGTTTATACAATCCTTATGTTTCTTTTTGTACTAAGAAAATTATACAAATATCCTTTTTTTTCATAGTTTTATGCTTGTTGATCTTTATATTATCTGTCTATGTCCGAAGATTAAAATCATCCAATAATATATAAAAAGGAAATTTTAATTATTCACCTTTCATTTCATAATTTGACTTGAATACAAAACGAAGATGTAATGAAAATAAATTTCGTATGAATTAAGTTTCTAAATCACATTTTATTATTTCACTGTATGAATGGTCGAATGATCTTATCTCATTTTTCAATTGAAACTTTTTTAAACTATGATATACATACATTTTCAAACAAGACATTTTTGTAATTTCCTTTTAACTATACAGTCGATTATCTACTGCATAATTTTAATTTAAATTTTAATTTAAAAAATTTCTATTCTAGTTTTAACATGTTTCATGATGTACATACATATTCGAAAATATATCGAGCGAAACACCATGTATTTTCAGCTCCGCAAGAAATACATATGTATATGTTCATATGTACGTTGTGCACAATTATTACGAAATATGAAAATTTAACAGTAAAGTAAATCTAAGTAAATTAGGAAATTTTTAAAATTATCTTGTCACTACATAAATATATATAAAAGTGAAATTTATTGATCTTTTATGTACAGAGTATATGTAGATATGTATGTAGTTTAAACTCGTGTATATTTGTTTTAAAAAATTTTAATTTACACATATACATATGCATATAAGTACATTAAACCATTAAACATATGAATGTATGAGTTTATACTGCAATTATTATTTTTTAGCTCAATACTTTTATGTAATGTGGTAATTAATATATATTAATATATATTATATTCATTTATTTTATTACTTACATAAATGTACATAATATAATAATGTATGCATTTCAAAATCACACACGAAAGCATACGAACTTATTATTACAAACATGTTTGGTAAATGAATAAATGTTTCTCACACTTTCAATCAGCAATTTCAGTTAGCCATTTTTAGTCGTCTATTTTCATATACATTATGAGTCTAATGAGTTAATTTCAATTTGGTAAATTAAAGTTAAAAATAATATTTTTTACTTGTACTATGCATTTACAACTATTTACGTATATATGTATTTAGTTTCAGATATTATTTCCTGGAAAATTTGTAGAAAAGTGAGAATTTCCAATTTTTTACTCATTTTTTTCTATTTATTTTTATTGTCAATAATGTTATAATATGCAAATGCACCTATCCTACATATACACAAAAGATACGATATTTATTTTTCATTATAAAGAAAAAAAAACGTAATTTGAAACCTTCATAGATTTATTATTAAAATCTTGATTACATTATACGAGTATAGTGTAATGATAATGATGCCATGATACTTCCGATTTAAAGTCAATTGAACATGCAAATTGAGAAGATTGAATATGATATGACATGCACCTACCTGTGATATATGCATACCTAATATAAATAAGAAAAAATTGAAACAAGATAAAATGAAAACAAAATGAAAATGAATTAGAAATGAATAAGTGGAAAACTGAACTTTTAGAAAAATGTACACATACACATTTCAAGGAAATATGTAAATTCAAAAAAAACGTCTAAAAAATGAGTTACAGAAAATTTTCATTCATAATTGCATTCACTAAAACTCCAATCAAAACAGTTACTTATTCATACATAAGTAGAAGGAATTTTCTCCATTTATTTGTAAAAAATGACATGAAATAAGAAAATTATATTTGTGATTTATAACTTGTAAAAAACATTATATCTATGTATTATGTATTAGGTAGTAGGTTCTTACGTCTTCGTATGCATATCATTATCAAGAAAACTTCATTCATTTTTATATTTCATGATTTTTTCTGCTTGCTAGTTATCTTTAGAACTACATTTTAAAATTCAACTAAAACCAAATACTGCATAGTAATACGAGTATAATGTAATGTATATGTAATGTATATATTTACATATGTACAAAAAAAATATGCAATTTAGTCGTCGGAATAAATCTTCTCTAAAACACTTAGGACACGAATTGGCATCACATTTATATTATGTCTTCTTTTATTTATTTCAAAATAGAACAGCTACAAACAATTTTCAGATGATCAATCTAGGCTAGGCTCTTGAATGAATCTAAAAAGGCTAAAAAATCTTTAGGCTATTTTTATATACATATTTGTAAGTACATTAAGGTAAGGCTGTAGTTAGCATTATACTATTGACACACTGTAGAGATAAACCATGGTTATCTCAAATGGTTTATCGATAACCTGGTATGGGTGACACATTTAAATTGAGGTGAACTAGTTTATGTATTCATACGACACCTGTCGAGATAAATTCCAACACTAATTCTTTTTCATCTAGTTAGCATGTTAGCTGAAATTTGGTTTGACAGTTTGTTTAAATATAATATAAATAAAAATAATAACACAAACGTCAAAGATAACTGAGTTCGAACTTGGTTAACAAGTTTACTAAGTTCTAGAAACTCGGTTAACTTAACCGAGTTTTGAAAGTCGATTATCGCAAAAATAAACCAGAAAACTGAGATAACCATGGTTTATCTCTGCAGTGTGTCAATAGTATTATACTTCTATAAGCGTAATTCAAAATATACATACATACATACTTTGCGTTTTTTTTTTATATGTGTGTTTCTATTTTTTAAGTCGGCATTTTTGTAAACAAATAAATAAAGATAAAAAAGTTTCTTCTTTCATTAACTGAAATTATTAAGTTATGTATGTTATATGTTATATTTAATTAATCCTTCGGTTAACGATGGTAATTCATCATTCTATGTACAAAAAAACTACAAAAAAAAGAAATAAGAAACTAAATTAAAAAAATATAATGAAAAGTATTAAAATAGATAACGAACTCATCATTATCATCATCATTAAAAATAATTCCGTACATATAATTTCATAAACATGTGCATAAAAACAGTAAAAAAAATGAATAATGATTGACGGTTGCATTTACTTATTTATCCTTTTGCTCTTATTACTGTTGTTGAAAAATTTAAAAATAATCTATCTTTACATTTAAAGTAACCACGTATGTATTTATATTGCATATTAGCTACTATAAATGTATGTTATGTATGCATATGTGAATGTAAAATAAATATGTTCTGCATAAATGCTTAACAGTGAACATGTTTACTTCAAGGAAACATAGATTTTGAAATAAAAACTGAGCATATTTATGTACTTACATACATACATACGAACATATTTACAAATTTTAAAGATAAGCCGTTTCTTATACAATATCCATAGATATTCTAATCTATATTAATACACGTACGGGTACGAACAGTAAATACATATATAGCACAAGATAAACAAATCTAAACTGCAAATTCATAAAAATAATATGTATATGTGAATATATGAAGATTGGTATGGATAAAGTTGCAGTTGCATATTTTATAAAAAGGAGAAATATTAAACGTAACTGTTCGAATTCGAACACATAAGTTTCGAAAAGTGTATCTGCCTTATCATGATATTCGAAAAAGAGACGTTTCGTATCGTCTTGTTAAAAACGCGATCATAAAATTCGAAACGTTCCAAATTCAAACGATTCTCATTGTCTACTCAGTCGATAGCATGTTGTTCATCGTTTACATATAAATTTATTTTTTTTTTTTTTGTGTTTTTAATAGAATTTTTCTTATTTAAAGCATATTACTAATATTTGTGAATATTAATATTAAATTAATTTTATTAAAAAAATTGATATTTTTATTAAAAATGATATTTCAAAACATCAACAAAATAATAGAAATGACATCGAACCCTTTTTTCTTACAACGAAACTGGAAATTGTATGAATTAGACATTAAAGTTTTGTTTTTATAAGGGATTTATATTGTACCACTATGTACTACTTAATATTAGAAACGATGAAGTTACATAATAGCGATTTTATATCGCATCGTTTCGTTTCATCGTTTTCGAATATCATGATAAGGCAGTATATTTTAATATTATACATACACAATAGCCGTACTAATAACATTCTACTAAAGTGAGCTTTTTTAATTTTTTTAATTTTTTGCCCATAATGGCCTATGCTGCCGTGGGTTTAGATTAAGGTAGTCTTAAGTAGCAAACTATCTTAAGAAGTAAATAAATAAATAAATATGTAAATAAATAAAGTGAGCTTTATATTAGTGTCTATGACCAGTATCTAGTGCTAGTATTCTTATAGGTGCGAATATGTACATATTTACATAGTTCAAGTTTATAAATAGGAAATTGTGAATGAAAAATTCGTTGAATCCAAAGCAAGTCTAAAATCATAAAATGTAATAATGATAATAATAATAATTGCAATATTTAATTTCGAAACCAATAACTGGCGATATACTCGATATATTAGCTGTTTTTCTTTGGTCACAATTATCTGATAATTCTCAGTTCTCAATTGAGCAATGCATTTCTTTGGTCGGTGTTTTTTCTACTCTGTTATAGGTGGCAGCAGCAACGAAGTGAGATTTAAGTAATCTATCTGAAGAAAAATATTTTTGCTCAATTGATGTGAGGAACTGAGAATCAAAAAAAAGACACAATTTTGACAATCTTCGTGTTCATACTTCGTAAATTTTTGGATTTATTGTAGTTTATTTCCAATAAATAATTTGTAGAAATTAATATGTAAAAATAAAATTATTTTTAATTATTTCTTTTCAACATGACAATCAACTGACAATAAAAGTATCAGTCCGTTTCTTTCAGTTTGTTTGCTCAGTTAGTAACAAGAAGAAAATAAATGATCTAAATGAGGTGTAGAACTGACCAAAGAAAAACAGCTATTGTAAATAGTATTATGTTACATATTACTACGGATTATTGATCTAATGGTTTACACATTCTAGAAAGTCTTAAAATATTTATATACATATATACGTATGTGCAATAGCACCAATAGTACTTTTATATGTCAAAATAAGTATATTATATTACACATCGTCAGTCAGTAGTATAATGCGTTTTAGAACGTCGATAGTTTTCTTAGATTTCATCACAACATTTAAATTTAAACACAACATCAAGAATTTGTATAAAAAAAAATGAGGAAGCCAAAACAAAACATTCATATATAAACATGAAAAATCTAAACACAAGAAAATCTCACAAGAAACATATATACATACATATATATATAAATAAAAACACGAATATGCCATGTATATGCATAATTCTCAATAAAATTCGGTAAAGAATCATGCAATAATAGCGTATCTTCTACAAAAGAGATTTTCGCTTAAATACCTTCCTATTCCTACTACGATATTATATCGAGAAAGTACACAATTGTTATAAGAACATTTTAATACGAATATAGTTATAAACTTACACAATGGACGTCACATACTTAAGTAATATGTAAAATAAAATTCAGCATTATTATACCCATTACACATGAATGTATGGATACATTCATATTACTTAGATGTTAATATGTACAGTGCTTCGATGTAACATGGCACCAATTACAATTTATACCTTTGAAATAATCGTACATTATAATATATTATATGTATGTATGTAATATATGTATATTATACAGTTTGTTCAATAAGTTTCCATGTACATAATTCATATATAAAGGGTTTACCAATATTAACGTCAGAACTTTAAAATGAAACACAATGATAACTGCAAGTGACATTTACATGATTTATTTATTATTTTGAAGAACAATCTTACGTTCTGAAAATAATATCGTTTAAATGTCCTCCTCGGCTTTGTCTGGCTGAATGCAGTCTTGAGAACCAATTTTCCATTACTTTCTCACTCATATCGCGTGGTAAATTTTCAATAGTGCGTTGGATGTTCTGTCTAAGATCGCGAGTCGTTCTTGGCTTATTCTCGTAGACCAAAGATTTCAAATAGCCCCATTGGAAAAAGTCAAAGGGAGTTAGATCGCAAGATCTTGGCGGCCAGTTTACATCAGCATTTCTTGAAATAATTCGTCCAGGGAAATTTTTCTTGCAACAAGTCGATTGTCTGACGAGATGTGTGACAAGTCGTACCATCTTGTTGAAAGTAAACATTGTTTATGTCAACATTTTCCATTTTAGGCCAAAAATATTCTGTTATCATATTCCTGCAGCGCTCGCCATTCACAGTTACATGATTTCCACTTTCATCTTCAAAACAATAAGGCCCGATTACGCCTCGAGCCCAAAGACCGCACCAAATGGTAATTTTCTGGCTATGAAGAGGCAATTCGTGAATCGCTTGTGGATTTTCCTCAGCCCAAATCCTACAGTTTTGCTTATTCACAACCCACTGAGCCAGAAATGCGCTTCATCCGAAAAGATGATTTTTTTCCCAAAATCTAGATCGGCTTCCAACTGCTCTAAAGCCCAATTAGCAAAAGTTCGACGCAAACCATGATCAGTTGGTTTGAGTTCTTGAGCTAATTGAACTTTATAAGGCTTTAAATGAAGATCATGATGCAAAATTCTCCACGTGGTCGTATGAGATAGGCCGAGTTCTTGCGAACGACGTGGAACGGAGAGATTCGGATCTTCCCTTACACTCTGGCTTACAGCTGCGATATTCTCCGCTGAACGGGCGGTTCGGCGATGTACAGAGTTTGATTCATCTGCAACTGAACCAGTTCTTTCAAATTTTTCAACGTTACGATAAATAGAGTTTTCGGTTGGTCGATTATGTGGACCATAGATTTCTTGCAATGCACGAAACGTACGGCGAACCGAACAGGCATTTTGGTAATAAATTCGAATAATTTCTACGCGTTCTTGAATCGTATACCTTTCCGTAATCACTTGTCACACAGTAATGAGCACATCAATCAAAGCTTGAGTTTCACATTTCGATCAGTGTTGTCGTTGTGACTGTTTACAGTTCTGACGTTCCTATTGGAAAACCCTGTACATATTTCTGCTTTTAACAATTATTTTCATAACATTTTCTTTATTTTCGGTCTTTTCTTATAACTACTTGAAACATAGCGGTATAACTTCCTTAAAATTTTTATGCATGCTACAATGCTTTGTATAGCAGCATTATAACCATATAAATAAATCAAAGACCACATAAATATATATTTATATGGTCTTTGATATAACATAACTATATGAGATTGTCGAGTAAAGATTAGAAGAAAATAAAATATACTACATACTGAATTCATAATGCAAAACTAAAAAACGAAGAAAAATGAGCGATATCCATAGATATACATATGTATACATATATAGCTTATATAAATACCTATGCACAATACACACAGATATCATATGCATACAATTACAATATAAGAAAAAATTAGATAAAGTAACTATATAGACACTTCAGATTAGTACACACATTATACGGTTACGTACAAAAATATAACCCGGCATTATAAAATTTAAGCCCTATATACAAAAATATATCTATATGCATATACATATATACATACATAACTACACATGCATATGCGGATGTGTGCACATCCATGTACCTGATGTACCTGCTAGCATAGCTAAAAGTTGTTTAGATAGATTTTATTTTATAGATATTTTTTTGTTTTTTTTTTTTTGTTCTTAGTTAGATAGATGAAAACATTTATGGTATCTTTTAGAGTTAAAGATGAACTTTTACGGGAAATTATATCCACTGGAAAAAAGTCACTAACACAAAAAATACCAATTAAAAGACAGAAAAAGTAATAGATGTTCAAACTAAAGAAAAATTAAAAATTGAAATGCTCTTTGTATGATTGTTTTTGTTATTTTGTTGATTTTACATTTTAGTATTTTTACTGTTGTTGGTGTTGTTATTTTACATTTTGAATGTTGTGATAATATATGAGATTTTTTAGCACCGAATTTCAATAGATCAAAAGCAGCAGCAACGAAGTAGCAATATACTTTTATATTTATATTCACTATAACAATATATTGAGATCATAACCAAAAGTAGGGCAATAATTCAATTCATCAAAATTTAAATTTATAAAATAAAAACATAAAACGACTTAGAAAAAGAAGTTAATAAAATAGGTCTTTGAAAAGGTACACGCTTAGGTGTAAAGATTGAAAAATTATGAGAAATTCTATTTTTTATATTAAAAAAATTTTCTGAATAAGATTAACAATAAAATAGAAAAAAAGTTAAGTGCTTTTTATTTTTATTAATTTTTTTTTTTTTTTTTTTTTTGATAAGATATATGTACATATGTACATATTGTTATCAAAAATGAATTAAAAAATGGGGAAACATGTTAACCAGATCAATAAATCATAAGAAATTTGTAGAAGTTTTGTTCAATTTCAAATTTTGGAAATGAAAATGTACACATTGATATAATAATCAGAAAAATCAGAATAAATTGGAGTAAAAATATCAAAATGGATACTTTTAAGAGGCAATTTAAATTATTGTATAAAAAAACTGCTTTTGTTTCTTTAAAAAACTGGACTACCAAAATAAATTCCTTTTGTAGGTGACTCGCACAAGACTAGTGTTAATAATAAGAAAAATAAATTTCAAGAAATCGTTGCTTTGGTTGCTAATATTGGAACTTATTTATCCATATAATAAATGATTCTTTTATTACGTTATCAGTTTTTCATCATCTGATGAATTTTACAACATTAACACAATACTGACATTCACTTAAGGTTATTGAACTAAAGGAGTGAACGTACAAGTATACTTATTATTATGTATACGTGATATTCAATAAATTTTACTGAACACAAACATTCTCTAGAAACTTATGAAAATTTCCAAGATAAGATAAACACATACAATGAATTTGTTGAAAAGTTAAAATTATACGATGATGTAATTGAAAAGTCAATGTAATGAATTTCAAGTGAGTTTTTAATATTTTTATAGATGTTGTCAAAAATTTTTCGCCACATTTGAAAGTGGATAGGTAGTCGAAAATTTATACGTTTATTCACCTTATCACTGTGCCAATTATCGCTAACAATTTTAATTTTTTTTTTCTCAAACATAACTTCTTTCTGGATAATGTAAGTTGTTTAGTTGTGAAGTAAATAACGAAGTCGCATATTAAGCAACAGATCAACTTATAAATAAAAGTTACTTCAATGAAAAGAGATAATTTCAAATGTTATAATTCGTATTGTCTGAATTATAGCATTTCTGATATTTATTAATGATCTTTTTGTCATTATATATCTAATATTTTTGAAATATTTCACATAAGAATTTAAAAAAAAAAATAAAATTAAGAAAATTGACAAAAATTTATTATCAAAATATTCTTGCATTCTTTAGAATTTTCTAAAATTCCTTAAAATTTGTCAAAAATTTCAGAAATTTAAGCTTAATAATAAATTAACGTAAATGAACAATGATTCAGTTGCAGCACTATTTAAATAGATGTATAGAATATATTTGAGACATTATATACTACTACATTTGTTTTTATACGTTTCAATTAAAAAAAAAAAAATAATCAAAATTATGATGAAAGATGAAATACCCAAATTTGATATAAAATTTCATAATAATTCTTAAATATAATTTAAAATGCACTGTAATCATAATTATTTTAAACCTCGAAATATTATATGTTCGACTTTGAAACACATTTGAAATCAGCTATATAAAAATATTATAATATAGCAATGATTATAATTTTGAAAAAAATTTTTATTTTAAATCATAAATCTACTTGATATGAAATATTTTTGTGTGAAAATATTATAAAGCTATTTATTTTGTTATTTGAACTAATTATCTTGAGTACATGTATACATTACTTCCTTATGCATTTATATATAAGTAAGCAACTATTTACCACTAATGTTAAAATCAATTATAGTTAAAATCAATGCGTTCAGTTCATTGCAGCGATGCAATTCAGCGATGAAAATGCAGCAATGTTTAGATAATCGCTGTATACAATTTACTGAACTATTTACAGCTTAATCCGCTGTGAACAGTTGATGTTGATAATAAGTAAGTAGGTTGATATTAAATCATTCGCATAAGCATGCGGATGAGAATCAGATTCTCTTAGTTCTAGTAATAGAGAGTTAATAAAGATGGATCATAATAGACAGCTACGCGGTCTATCTGATCTTTCATCATAAAAGATCTTTGCCCCACTTACACCTCCCAGGCCACAGATACGTCCTAGTCGCACCCACGATTTCTGTATTAGTGTTATGTGTGGTGTTGTGTGCAATGAAGCCAGCCGCTTATTTAAAAGAGCAGTAGCAGCTTTGCTTTTTTGCAAGTTATTCTGGGTAAATACTATCTGCATGTGCGTATAGACCCGTATACACCTCTTACCCTCTCAACGGTGAATGTTAAATTTCACCCTACCGATGAAAAGATAAGGACGAAGATAGTAAGCAGATCTCAAGACCTTAACACTATCTTCATCTATGCCGGCCACAAGTAGAGCACCTTCGGATTCATTCTGGGTACTCTTCTTGGGACCGTAAGCATAGACTATCAAAATTTTTGTGTTAAGCCCTGGGTTCTGCTTGCTGATCGCTGCTAGCAACTCGCCGATCTTTCTGGGTTTACCAGGAATCCAGCAAGTTGCTCGCACCAACTTTGGAATGTCACTAATTTTCGCCACGACAAATTTCGTGCCCTTCCAAGCTGGTATGTTGGTCACCTTTTGGATGAGCCACTCGAGGCTCTGCTCTGCTCGTTAGAACAGCGTACTAAAAGTCCGCCATTTCTTTCAAGCAGATTCTTTCGTCTCTCTTAGTAGCTTCCATAGATGATCAACCAGGAAGGAAACCTGATCTTTTGCCAGATTTCCTTCCTGTTTATCAGTCGTTATATAGCCACCGTTAAGACAGCAGTAGTTACATTAGAGTAGATTTTGCCATTAAGTAATATTGCTAGTATATTTATATTTAGGGATAAAAATGATAATCGTTCAATGTTTCACCATCAAAATAAAACAGCTTATATTTTAGTTACTTAAAATGAAACTCAAAAAAGTAATATTTAAAAAACATAAAAACTAAACAGACTCGAAAAAATATACCTATGTAATATAAAAAATATTTTTCTTTTTGGTTTTAATATAATTTACATAAAAATTGTATAAATTAAACATTCAATTCATATATTTTTTTATTTTTTGTTTTCTTTTTGGATATCTTTTTTGGTAATTTTAAATATAAACATGGTACTGGATTGTTATTTGTATTCAACCAACTCGTATGTGTATATTCGATATTTTTTTCTATTTTTGCTGAAGGTTTTTAATATTGCATATGACATCATTCATTGTGGTTTTTCGTTTGAATCGAATCTCATTTAAATAAATAACAAAACACATAAAAACTATAACCATCTATAACTTAAGAATAATTGTCAATTCATAAACAGGGAGATACAGATTTTAAAATAAACATTTTCAATGTGCTAATACACGTATATAAAATTACATAGTACTAATACACGTTTTGATGTGTGTGCAAAATATGCCTACTATTAAATTATAAATATTTTCATGAGTACAAATAGCTACATTTTTGAATGATTGAATCATAAGTTTCTGTTGTACTGTGGTATACAAAATTGAATTTGAAATTAATGAGAAAACTGTGAGATCAACCAAGTATTGAATTTTAAGAATTGATGTTTGTAAGTATTTAATCATAAAACTAATAATTTGTATCCTGATTTATGCGAGAAGAAATGCAAGGATATGAGTTTAACGCTTAAACGCTATTATTATTGCCGGTTTTGATATCATACTGTGTGAAATTATAAATTGTATAAACATTTTGTGAACAAACAAAAGGTATATAATATGTACATATAAAAGGTAACTGAAATAATAAATTTGTCTTTTTATTACTGCATATGTACTATATTATATATAATTACTCACACAATCTAAAATTATAAAAATACAAAAACAAATTCACAATTAATTCAATTATACTTTATTATTATTTTTTTTATTTTGCTCCGAAATATACTTAATAAAAAATATACTGGAAACAAAAGACATTGATAATACGATTTTATAAGCCACTGTATAAATTAAAAACTGTCGTGGTGATATAAAATTCATTAAATCTGAACTGCTATCGTCATATGTATATATACATATTTTCATACCTGTGTACAAATCGTACAAAATTATACGTTTATTCAATTATGTACCTACTCATAGAAAAATTAAAATATAAATAAATTCAATAACGAATACAAACGACTAAACTGAATTATAGTGCAAATGCATAGCACTGAAATGCTAGAAAAATATTTCAACTATTTCAAATTTATTTTCAATCAAAAAAAAAACCAATTCTCGAACAAATGAAAAAAGAAAATCAAATTTAGTAAAATGATTCGGAATGTAAACTAAGCACATATTCCCCCCCCCCCTCTTCTAAATACTCATATGTACAGTGGATAATAAAATAATAACTTTTCGTTCTCTACCTACATACGTTCACCTATCAATTTCTGAATACCAGCCTAAAAAAATTTACGATATTTCGCCATTCTTCGGATTTGTTTCTGTGTCATGTTGCATATTTATTGAAGTTACAAAAGCGCAAGTAACAGCAACAAATCTTGAGTTCAATGCGAAAAAAAAAATAGTTGAGTGGGTTATAGATAGGTAACATATTTTTCAATTTTGCATTTTTATTTTATTTTTTTTTTCTTCTGCTTTTGTTAGTTTTCTTAAATTTCTACTTCCTTTTTTTTGTTGCTTTTTTGCTCTTTTAACTATCAGAAAAACTGATATTCGTGTTACTTTAATAGAATATAGAACGAAGGAATATGTTACATATGTAGATGATGTTGAAAACCACTCGTATATTTATATGATCATTATTTCCATCTAAACTTAAGAGTAGGATTCGACTTTGGAAAATTTCGAAAACAACAAAAACAATTTTACATACAAAAATTTAAAAAAATGCTTTTGCACACCTTTTAGGTGCAAATAAAAGTGGATTTTTGAGTATTTTAATGAAAAAAAAACATAATTTTATTTTGTTAATAAAAATGGAAATATAACAAAGATTTTTATACTTTTTTTTGTAAACACTTCAGAAAAGTCAAAATTTTATTTTGATACAAAAATCATATAGACATATGAAGGATTAATGTATGAAAATAGAAGTCAAGGTTGAACGATTTTTCAAAAAAAAACCCTCTTCTTTTTTAAGGACTATAAATAAATTTCAGGACTAAAAATCAAAAATGTGCCCTATTCAAGGACCACAATATCCTTCAGGCTACCTATATTAAAAATTTCAAAGAAATTGGTCAATCAGTATTTGCTGTACGTGGTGCATTTGAAAGCCAAAAAATCGCAATTTTGACAAGTTTGACATCCTGTAAAAAGGAAACAAGGACATTTAAAAAAAAAAAATGCTGCATTCAAGCACCACAATTCCCATCAAAGTATCTATGTTTCAAATTTCATTGAAATCGGTTAAGTAACTTTGGAGATATGTGAATGTGGTGCACAAGATAGCAGACATCTCGAATCCTAATCTTAACAAGGATGTCAATTTCTTTTCTGCAATTACGAGAAGATCCGCTGACTATATATGCAGTTAGTAGTGTTTTTTTGATTTTACAACCAAACGTAAATTGGTTGAATTTTGCTTGCTGGTACTTAAAGCTTATTTAGCGGATATTAAAGAAAAAAAAAGTGAGACTAACACAATTAGACACAATTATGGAAAAGCAAAAAAAGAAATAAACCCTTTAATCTTAGTTTGTTTTAGTCTATTCTGCATATTTTTCAGTATGGATGTTTATTATTTTATTATTATTTTGTTTACGATGAGGTTTGACTTTTTCTATAAACGATTTGTGAATTGGTATTTATGTTCATCTGGTGACTTCTATTTTATTTTGTTGTATTTAGGTAAATTTGTCGTAGAGAATGTAAAACATCAAGGACAAAATGTGTTGTTATTTTTTTGGTTTATTTGCCTGACACATTTTTGTTTAGTTGAATAGTTATGTACATCAATGTAACGTGTAACATAAAAATACATACAGCAAAGCTATATATACATACAGATCCAGATCATTCCAACGAGATAAATAATTTAAAATGTAGTTCGAAATTAATTCAATATACAGATGAGTGGGTGGATAAATATAAAATGTATATACTCTGTATGTGGTTATAGACACATGTGTGTACCATTATAACTTTATCTGTTTTATATGGTACAGTTTTTGTCTCGTCATATACCATACGCTTTAATTTTCATTATGAGTTTTATTTTATGTCTGTTATTTCTGCACTTTAAATTTTAATCAAGGTGAAAATGGTAAAAGCTTTACATGTACACATATATGATATGTACAAGTAAATGTATGTCTAGATAAATACATAAATATATACATAAATTTGTACTTGTGTATTCAATTAAATTAAGTAGATAATTTTTTTTTTCTAGAGCACACGTAAAATGCAAAATATAAAAAAAAATGAAATTGTGTAGATGCATGTGTACATGTACATGTGTACATAGAAGAAGAATGCGGATTTTCGAGAATTCCAATATAAAGAATATTTGTTATTAATAATCAACTATGACGCATATGAATTATTATACTCTAAATTGGCATATTAGCTTTTATGAAGTTACATTATACATTATTGTAAGTTGTTTAGTCTATACACAGCATGATGATTAATAATGCTTAAATCGAATTTTTGACTAAATTGACTATTTATATACAAATAACTGGAATGTTTTCATGCAATTTCAAATGTATATAAATAAATGATGAATTTGCTTAACGTTTTTTGTTTTTCAAGTACATTTAAAACACAAATGAAATATTAATACAATTTTTGGATTATTTTTTTGTTGTTAAAACTTTTTAAGATTTATGATTATACGAAATAAAAAGTTCAAGAAAATTGTATTGTATTAAAATTAAATGTCAGTGGAAAATTTTCGTCAAATAAATTTTAATTCAAAATCTTTAATTGTTTTCTTGGTTTTCTTTTATTATTAATTGCCGATTCTACACTCAATGTAAGGACTTTAACTTCGACTTTAATTTAATGGATATGTATTAAAACTTCTACTTTCAGTAGACTTAACAGCTACTTTTACATGTTAACAAAGATAATAGTAGTTTCATATCAAGTAGAATTAGACTATATTATCTTTGATTGAATGTAGAAGCGGCATAGGGCTTTTAAAAATTGAAAATTAAAATAAAGTGAGAACAAAAAAGTCTCAACAAAGTTTTGTTTGTTCAATTGTTCAATTAATTGATTTGTCACCATATTCATAATTCATTTATGTTCATATTTATTTCAAATTCACGCCTTTTTCATAAATATTCTGATGAATATCATTTCAGAACATACTCGTATATATGTAACTACATAATATCTTTTTATTTCAATAACAAAAGTGTATAGACAAACTCTTGTCTTCTTTTTTTGTCAACTCTTTGTCGTTTAATTTGTTCGTATCTGTACATACGCATGAATTTCAGAATGGGTGAGTTTCAAAACGCCTCAAAAATGTGTTGTGATACGGCATCAAAACAGTCGTGATGCAAAGTTTTAAAACAGCATTAATGCATCGCATCGATATTGCAGTCTACAACTTTGACGTTTTGAAACGAATTTGTTGTTTTATTTTGATAACAAGAAAAATGGTTCACCTCCTGCAGTACATAATTTTAAAATTTAATTAATTCATTCTCTATACACTAAATCAAAAAAGGTGAAACAATTTTTTAATAAAATTAAACAATATCAGGATGGACATATTTTATAACCATTTTCGAATGAGCAAAAACACCTTCAGTGTAAGTGCTCGTATAATATAATACTCTCCATTTTTTTTGCAAATTTTCATTAATTTTATATAAGCATCACATTAAAAATTCAATTTATCATCATAAAAGTACAAAATTTTTGTTTAAAACAGATTGACCTTTGGTCCCATACAACAAAATTTGTATAAAACTAAATCATTGAAATGCTACTGAGAAAAAAATCTATTCAAATCGATTTTGCATCATAAAAATTTTGGATGCGTAGATTGCTTGACAGATGCGTATCAGATGCATTCACAATGAGTTTTGAAACTGTAGACATTATTATCGATTCAAATGTTATCGTTTCGAAACTGTTGATTATGCATCGAGGCGGTATTTAAACGTTTTGAAACTCCCCCAATCTGTTTAACTGAAATAAATTGACATTATGTTCACCTTTTTTGTAAAATTCATTAAGTACTCATTGAATTTTATATTGCAGAGCGTAAATATATTTGAAACAAAATAAAAGAAAAATTTAAGCTTAACTATAAGTTGGCTGATAGTTGATAAGTAAAAACGTGAATAAAAAACGGACATGGTAACATGAACGAGACTAAAGATAAAATTCTAGGCAAATAAGAAAAATCAAACATACACATACATACATATTATGTACATAGATTCATGTAAATTGTTTATCTTTGATATAATGTTATTTGAGAGAAAAAATAACAAATAAAAATAGTATGAAATGGATAATGAGCTAAACGAAAGAGAGAAAAAGATAGGATAAAAATTTTTTTATTGAAATTCCTTTTAGTTTTTTTGTTTTATTTTTTAAATATTTTCTCAATATATTAAAGAAGTAATACCGCATCTATAATGATTTTAGCCGCAAAGTGTACATTATACACTAAGCACTTAGCAAACTATTTACTAAACACTAATCACACACATAAGAATCGTATGATTACAATATGTAATATCCATGTGTATTTACATACCTAGACCTATATATTATATGTAATATATTTAGCACATTATAATAGTGCTCAGAATGTACTTATGTATGCTTTCAATATTTTCGGATGAAGTTAAATAGAAAAATGTCGAGTATATCTGTTACTATGGTGGTATTTTCTGATTAAACAAAAAAGCAAAATTACGAAAATTCAGTAATTTCGTGTGAAGGGAATTGAATGGCAGGCAAGGAACGCTAACTACATCATGCATATACACGTACATTATGTGACATGCAATAAGCAAATCTATACTAAAAGTGAATTAAATACTATAAACTGTATAATATATAATATGTATGCATTTTAATCTATTATCTATCATACAAAGAAACAGGTAAAATTTAAATGAAGATCATCATCATCATCATCAGAAACAAAATCATATAATATGTATTCAGTTTATATAAAATGCAACTGTAATTTAAGCTTTTTAAATATTACACATGCATACACTACATACACATGTACATGCATGTTATAAAAAAATTAAATAAATATAAAGAAGCAAGTCTACACATTACATTATATAATATGTCGATTTGTATCAAAAGTCTACTTATGTGTCTGTATGCATAAGAAAAAAAATGAACAAAATGAAAAGAAAAGAAAATACCTGGAAATGATACAATCTCTATCCTTGAATTTTATTATCATTATCAAACATGTTTAATGTGCATTGAGCCGTTTTCTTTGAAAGTGGTGTAAATTCATTTTGACCAAAAATTAGTTAATGATAAAAATGAATACAATTTACTATGAACTTTTTATCTATAAACTTTTTCCAAAAAAATCTGTTAAAATGTTGGTAAGAAAGGGAAAAATAGCGAAAAATCAGTACATTTGACTTAAAATCTGCACCAGATATTTGGAAATATAGTACTAACACATTTATATCATCATTCCAGACCCATCACATTCGAAAAATTTAGAGATATGATTGATTTTATTATCATACATATATCCCTCCAATACATCATGACTATTTAAAAAAACTTGATCATAATGAAAAAAGTTAAAACTTATTAATAGTAAGAGTATAAATAATTTTGTGTGAATGGTGAATGTTGAAATAAAGCCTTTTTATTTTGTTATTTTTTATTATTTTTGAAGTATTTATTAAAAATTCCATAAAACTAAATAGTTTGTTTCAATTGAGATCCGTAGTCAATATTTTATAAATGTAAGATTTTTACTTTTTGCTGACTTTGAAAGTGGTGTAAGTCACTTTTAATATTTTGAAGTCATTAAAAGTATAAATTTTTGTAAATCACATTTTAAAAATGATTACATCATAAATTTAAATCAATTTAAAAAAATACAAAACTAGTGTAATAACATATATCCATATTTTTCAAATTATTCAAATGAAAAACCTTTAATAACTCCATATAAAATAAAATACACTTACACCACTTTCAAAGAAAACGGCTCATATGTACATTGTACATGTAGATAAATATATATTTGAGAATCTTTGGACTGGAAAAAAGGGGGAAAAAAAATCAAGTCGAAAAATAAAAAAAAATTCATTATTAATTTAATTTTTTTTCTGTTTTTTACTTAATAAATGTACTCTGCAAATGAATATAATTTTTAATGCGACGTTAATCTTTTCGCATCTTTCTGCAACATTTTTTTTATATATTTTCTTTGTATTTTTATATAAGCTTATGCGTTTAAAAACATTCAAGTAAGCGCAAGCAAGGTTTGTTAATGCATTAATTTATATGCCTGCCATTCACTTTAATAATATATACATAATGAGTAATGTAATATATAAATGTATCTATGTGTACGTACATGCATTATGTATTACATTTATGTACTTGAAGTACGAATTAATTTAAAAGGAGGCAAAAAAATGACAGTAATACCAGAAACAACAACAATAAATAAATAAAGCAACAAATTTCCGTAGATTTTATAAAAATACTTTTTATTAAGCAATCAATAACTACATAATATTGTTTATTATTTCATTAATATGTAATACTAAATGTGAAAATTATTAAGTAAATTTTGGAAAAAAATCAATAGATGTTTTATTTGTTTTTTTTTTTTACGAAAGTCTAAGCAAAAGATGTAAAAAAACTTTCAAAATACATTTTGAATTAAAAAACAAAAACGATAAAAAGCTTGATATAATTTTACTATAATATAATTTTTATTGCAACCATCTGTAACTCATTATTAAATTTATTATCTGATTGAAATTAAGAATGCATTAACAAAGTTAAGAATTTTAAACTTTTGAGGTATTTACATATTTTAAATCATAATAATTTAATTTAGAAAACAAAGAACAATTTTCTTTATTATGCATACCTTATTTTCATTCTTTCTTCCTCTCTTCACATTTCTCACTAATTTTTTATCGAAATATTTTTCATTTCTTTTTAACTTTATTCTTATGTTTTTACTTTATTGAATTTTTGACTTGACTACTGTAGAAAATTGAATTTAACTGAATAATCCTGGTGATGCATTTATCTAAGTATATCAGAAACAAACTCCTAACCCATAATAAAATCTATTCGTTACATCCTTCAGAAAAAAATTTATTGTAGAAAAAACATAAATAAGTAGAATTAATTATAAAAGATAGATTATGGTATGTAGGTATTAGATGAACGTATAGTTGATGCATGAGTCAATTTTTATATAATTATATACATATATACGTCACGTCAGAATATTTCTAATTTGAAAAAAATAATTTCTATCTATTTTCAATTATATAAGCACGTCATGTACACAATGAATATACGAGTTTGTATAAGAGTTACATATATACGTACATTTATTTATTTATTTATACATAAACATATATATAGTATATGCTCTGTAATAAAAAATTTCAATTAAATATTTCTTTTTAAAAAATAAATTGGATATACCGAATTTTTAATTTATTGTTAAAAAAGTGGTATACATTTGTTACTTGTTTTGAATGGTAAATAGTAATTATAGTTCTATACAAATCACAAAGTTTTTAAATTTTTAATGACATAATGTACAAAATTAAAAACATTTTTATTTTTTTATTTTCAATTTTATACAAGCATATTTTTATAAAACGAAATTTTATATCGTATGTATATAATGCATATATGCATCCATGTTTAATGAAACTCATATGTTGCTTGGCATTTTATCAGATTAACGTGATTTCTTAACAAAATTAACATTTTCTTGTATCTTGCTAAAAATGCAAAAAATTGAATAATACGAGTTCATAGTTATATATACAATAATTGAACAGTATATGTCTGTTCACGTAATATTACTATGACTTGTTCCATCGACATAATGTAGGGTTATTGTTATTATTATACATAAGTAGTGCGTTCCATGCATTCGTGGCTTGATATAATTGTGGTAAGAATATTACGAAAAATTTGTCTTTATTGGAGAGAGGGGTTTGTCAAACGAGTATATATATACAGGCTCATGTCCAAATGCATATTAATTAGTTCAGAACAGTTATTTAAATAAGTGAAGTTTCGGTACAAATTAAAAACGTCATAAAAATATTCCACTTTATTAAAATAAAGAAAAAAAAAATACATTTATATATTTATATACTAACATTTATTTATTACAATGTATAATGTTAAAACACTTAATTTTGCAATATATTATCTTTATTTTTATAAAGACAAACGTTTTACTATACTAATTACAATATTACAATTATAATTCCAATTCTTAACTTAACTTTCTTGAGCAACATTTAAATTCAATTATAACTTCAAGTATAATATATGATACATTAAATCTAATATGTTAAAAAGAAGAAGAAGAAAATATTTCCGTTGTTTTGCAAAGTAAACATTTTTTATGAGAATAAAATTTATAATTGTTTTTATGAGAATAAAGTTTATAATTTTTTCTAAACTAGAATTTATGATTTCTCCTTTTATATACTGGTTTGTTTGTATTTCTGAATTATATTTTGAAAGTTATGTTTTTCTTTATTTTGAGTGTTAGATTCGTATCTAACTCCTCCCCCGTTTGTTTCAATATTCACCTGAATCTTTTTATTTTGTTTTCTTTTATTACAATACATAGGTATCGGGAATTTATCGTGTAAAGTTAACTTCATTAAGTTTTCTGTAGTCAATTACGATTCCCCACTTTTTTTCATCGGAATTATCTGTTTCTTTTGGCACAATCCACAAAGGACATTTATATGGAGAGTTACTCTCGTGGATTATACATGATTAAGCATTTCATTTATCTGATGCTCTATCTCCTTTTCATGTATCTGAGGATACCTGTAAATCTTGGAATCAATCGGCTTATCTGTAGTGGTTATTATGGAATGTTCAATTTCGGGAGTTGATGTTAATACATCCCCTTCTTTGAAAAACAAGTCCTTATTTTGTTTTAATAGTTGTATTATCCTATCTTTTTCTTCAGTATTTAAATTTTCAAGTACTATTCTGTTTAAAAAATTGTCTGTAGTACCGTCAAGTGTATGTATTTCGTCAAGAAAAAAAGAATAATTATTTTCTTCAAATAGAATCTTGTTACCATTTACTTCAATATACTTTCTTTCTAAATTGATTTTTGCTTTAAGTATTTTTTATTATTACTTGGATGATGGACAACAGGTTTGACTTCGTCAAATTCATATAATTCATATTAAGTTTATAATTTCTTTCTTTAATATTTTCAAATAATTCTCTTAAAGATCTAGATTGATTTAACAATTCGGCGTAATGGTATCTCGGTCTTCTAAAATGTAGTCTAAGCTCTTGTTTAACATCTTCCCATCGTTGTCCATTGTTGCCCAGTCGCTGTATACATTTCTTCGCTTCACCCTGGATTTGGTCGTTGATTCTGATACCTACCGTACATCTTGGCAAAGTTCGAAGGCTTTCTCTACGGTGTTAATAAACTCTTGCACAGTATAATCGTCTCTTCCGTTGAACTTTCTTAATTTATTCACGTAGTTCAGAAACTGCTTAATTTTTGTCGGTGTCAAACCTTCTTTTTTTAAAAATCTTATCACCGGGCGGTACTCTAAATATGACATTTTTTAATTTGTAGTGAAACTTCACTTATTTGAATAACTGTTCTGAACTAATTAATATGCATATATGGACATGAGCATGTATTTATACTCGTTTGACAACCCCCTCTCTCCAACAAAGTCAAATTTTTCGTAATATTCCTACCAGAAGTATATCAGGCCACGAATACATGAAACGCACTACGTATATGTATATATACCTATACATAATATACGTATGCAGTACATATCATTCAAGTATTTACACATTGCAAAATCATCACTTCGTTCTTAAAGATAAAAAATTAAGAAACAGATAAATTAAAAAAAAAAGTAAAACAATCCTAAATCTGTTAATCCTCAGTTCGTTATTTATTTTCTCTTAATTTCGTTATCTTCAGTCTTATTTTTTATTTTTTTTATTTTTGTTAGACATCTATTACTTACTTTTAGTTGCTGCTTTTTTATGCTTTTCTATAAGAGATTACGATAACAAATTATCATCAGAATATATTCTTACATACATATATATTTGAGCATTTTACACATCTCATACCAAAAATTGAACTTTTTGATCTTTTCGGTAGATTTAAATTTTTACTATACATATTTTTCCTTTAATTTTATTTTATTTTTACGTACACATGTAATATTTGTATGTCTCAAGATTAAAAGAAAGAATTTTTTGCTAATACTGTAGATTAAGGGCCACACCTCCGATTTTCTTGAAATTTTGACCACTGGTTCTACTCGATAATACAAAAAAATTGACAAAATGTTTTTTTACGGAATGCCCCCTTCGGCCACAAATCGCATTTAAAGAATTTTGTCAAAATTTTTATTTTCGCAATATTTCTATAACGGTACAAGGTACAAACATGTAACATGGCTCAAAAGATGCGTCTCAAAATGCCTATATTCTGTAAAAAAACTTTTTTTTCAAAATAGTCCTATTTAAAGGATAATAAAGGACATTTTAGATTTTTGACTATTTTTACATTTTTACAATTTCTCAGAAAGGAGTAATGATAATCGGTTCAAATTTTTTGCAAATAAAAAAGGAGATCATAAGAAAGTTCTTTCACTTATTACTTTGATCCTGGTGTAGAAGGCAAATGCACGCAGACACACATGCACGCAGACACACGAAGTCAGACACACGCACATACATACACATACATGAGTATACTTTAATAAAATACTGTAACTTATTGCAAAACTTAGCACCATTAAAATCATTTCTCTCTAGGATATTTGCCTTCTACATAAGGATCAAAGTAATAAGTGAAAAATAAACCTTCATTGTCAAATCCTTTTCAAATATGTTTGTTATCTTGTCATAAAATCATAATAAAAATCTAATATTGTATCAAGCTTTTTCAAGCAATTTCTTTTCCTAAATACATTCGTCTATCACGAATGATATGAGTATATAAATACGCTAAAAAATTTACTTACCTATTATACGTACATATATAGATATAATATTTACATCTATTTTTGTATTGAACTATTAAGCTTTATTAATCAAAATTATTTTTTTTATTATACTTTTTAATTTATCTAATTTCAGATGACACTTAATAAATTAGATGTTCAACGATTAACCGCAAATAATAAGCATAACAATATTCTACAGATAATAAAAATAATTTACGTTTTTTTAATATTTAACGTAAATGGACAATCGAATTATGCATCACATGGAAACAATGTCGAATATCAAGGAAAAGGATTACCAGAAGAAGTAACACTTGATGGAAAGGTTTGTGAACAAATAATTTATTTCATGAAGTATACACACACAATATGTTTTAATATAAAAGTATATAAGTGGAATATAAATACATATACCACGAGTAAAAATATCTTTATTTTCATGACTACATATAATCTATACATATGCAGTATGAGCAATACCATGTACGTAGATATGCGTACATTTATGTTTGAGTTTTCATAAAATTCAAGTATTCGTTTAGATCGGATATTGGACGATATTCAATGATCATATTTTAATGAATAATAAGAATTATGTAAATCTGGTAAACATGTAATTTTCATTCATTTTCATTCATAGAGTTTTATGTGTTATTCATTATCAGTGAATTCAAATCTTTGAAGTATTCTATGAGAACCATAAAACATTAATTCTACTCAGTAGCTCAGTACACGGAGCCTATTTGTTTACTTTGCTAATGATAAGCAAAATATATTTTAGAAAATACAATTTATTGGATTTTTGACAATATTCGACCAAAACTGAAGAATATTAAACATTTTCAATATGAAAAATTGTTTTGTTTTAATTTAATTTTTGTTTTTGTTATTAAATTTTTCTTAATTAATTCATTCATTTTTTTTTTCATTTATATATAATTTATTGTGTCAGTCGAGATTTATATTATATATAGGTATATGTATATTATATTATGTTACTATTTTGTTACTGTAATATCGCATTAAATTATATTTTGTTAATTATAGTTACAATTCATGTTTTTATATCTTTTTTTTATTGCTTGATCAAAAATTTTCGTACACGGGTAAATCAAAAAAATGCTTACAAATTAATTCAATCAAAAATTACAAAATTAATAAAAATTACAATTTTAATCAAAAATCGAAAATAATTATTGAAAAACAGGAAATGCGTGTGTTTGCAATGTCGATTTCACACGCGTTGTATTTATCGTTGACTTTATGCGTTGAAAAACAGGAAATGCGTGCGTTGCAATTTTGATTGCACGCGTTGTATTGATCGTTGACTTTATGCGGTTAGATGGTTATATCCCTGTGTTAAATAATATAAAATATATATAAATATTAACCAAGAATCGCTAAAAGGCACTGACGGGTCGTGGTGTGGGCGAGAGGCTGTCAATTTACTGGCAGTTCATAGTAATAAATAAATAAATATTAACCAACAAACATTCACAGCATACATAAGTATTATTAAGCGAATTAAAATTAAACAAACCAATAGAATAGTGTATACTCTATTCATGATTTCCCTTTAGAATATGCAAAAATAATTGTCACATAAATCTGCACATAATAAATATACCTACTCAACTCTTTGATATTAATTATTATCAACATACCATCTATACATTATTATCATCTTCATCGTCATCATATCATTATCATTATCATCGTTATAAACACATAGTGATTACTATAGTTTTCATTTAACTTCATGCACACTCATACATGTGCAATGAATATTTACGTGTTTTTAGTCTGTTATAATTCTTTGTACATCATAGCAAATTGCCATAAAAAATACTGGACATTTTTTTCTTTAATAATTGTACTCAAATGTAAATTACTGCTGAGAAAATAAAAACAAAACAAATAAAACAAATACAAAAATAATAAAATGGAGAATAGTAAAATAAATAAAAAATTATATACGATAAGATGAAAATCTTTTTAATTTTCCTTTTAATAGTGAAACGTAAAACAGTGCATCGATGAGAAATATCTACATTTTGAGAGTATAAAAATGATACATCATGTTAGCGCAAACACATTATGTAACTTATAGACACATTAAAGTGTGTACGATAAGATAGCATGTATTTTCAAAATGCAATGGAAGTAATTTTTACTAATTAGGAAAGAGATTAAATGTACAAAAACATTTGTAGTCTCTTAGAGTTAATTAAAATTTTTATGAATGCACGGGAGTAAAGGATCATTAAATCTAGATTAACGACCAAACAAAGTAAAATTAAAATATCAAAAAATAAAAATATACTATGACGTCTGTAAGATTAGCGCAATGACAACAAATGGAAAAGTCATTGGACTTTATGTTATTATTTTATTTAAAGAGACTCGAGTTTATTTTATTTTTACCGCACTATTTCGTTCTTTAAATCGTCTTTAAAAATTTAATTTTAAAAGACGCAAAATTTAATCACCTCTACTATATTAACGAATACTGAAGTGTGTGTATTTTGTTTTATTAGTTTTTAAGCAGATTCTCAAGAATCTCAGTTGATCTTTGTTTAATAAAATAAAAAATGGTTGATGATATTTTTCTGACAAAATATAAACTTCATGCATGTTTACATTTAAGCTGTTTGAATTTATTTTTGTTTCTATTTTCTCTTTTACTCTTGTTTATTTCATTTAGGTTACAAAACTTGATGATCTCAGTCCCATAATATTTTTGAATCGAACTAAAGCGGCACTTAATTGCGCTGCAGGGTACATGCAAGTAAGAAAGTTTTTTATTTTTATGCAAACAAATTTAAGATAAAATTTAACAATAAAATTCGATTATTTCTAATATGTGCTTTCTTAGGTTGATCTAAAATTTAATGAACCATTTTTTGGTATTGCATATGCAGATTTTGATCGTAATAGCGCTTGCCAAGTTTTAGGAAAAGGCAATCTTAGCTACCGGCTAGAATTACCTTTGAAAGGATGTGGTACAAAACAGGTAGATAAAACAGTTGCATTTGTAATAAAAGTTGACATTCTAAACATATAAATATGTAAATTTCATTTTAAGGATCCACAACGTGTTTTTACAAACAATATCGTAGTGAGATTTCATCCAGGCTTAGAAATGGACGGAGATGAAGTAATTACGATCGTTTGTCGTTATCCACCTCCAGTAGCACCAGTACCTGCAGGGTTACCTGCTCCAATGTATGCAAATATTTTAAATTTTTGTAGATTTTAAATTTTACGAATAAGAATTTGAAAAAAAAAACTTTTCCAGCTTAAATCCAGTTGCTCCAGCTGCTATAGTTGAACCACCATTGAAAGGAATTCAGATTCTTTTTATCATTTGCGCAATTATGTTCCTAACATTAGTTTTACTCGGACTCGGTGTATCGTATTACTGCCTTCGTCGAAGACCAGTGACTGTTGTTAGACGACTACCAATGTCAATGGGAAGTGGATCAGAAATTACAAAACTAAGTGGAAGTAGTTTAGATAATATTTCACAATTCGAAGGACTGAAAATTCCACGTGCACATCCTCCTCTTACGGCTGTACGAAGTTCATCAGAAAGCGAAGGAGCACTTGTTTCCGACACCATTCCTTCTGATTATCCGAGCGAATCTCACTCTGAAATAGAAGAACACGACACAAGGTATTTGAAATTTATTTTATTCGATATCGAGAATGATTTGTTCTCTTACATGTAGATCACTGCCGTTTAGTTCTGCTGGTAGTTATGAGAATCGGGCGTTTGTTCAAGAAACATCTAGCATTTATAGCGAACATTATTGCCGTACTGAAGAATTTCAAGCAGGTAATGCTCAAACGGCTATGGTACCGAGGCATCCTGTTGCAGCTAAAGATTCACCGAAATTCGATGTACATGTGAGAGTCAAGCGTGCACCGCCGCCACCGCCGTCTCCAATTACTTCGGATACGGAAAGTGTGGCTACTACTCGTCACGAACGCAATCTTTCAACAATCATGGAAACTCACGAAGATCGCGAAAGTGTCATTACGGTAGATTCACTGCCCCACGATGTTGCTCATTCTCAATTCACTTATGTCCCTGAAATACATGCACCACCGCCACCCGTATTCTCGATGTATAAGAGACAACGTGAAGTTGTAAGGAACTATTCATAAAAAATTCATAATAAAGTTCTTACAATTTTCGCCTTTTCAGCATGAAGAACGTCAAACATCATGGCCCGACGATTACGCAGACGGACCACCCGTTAGTGATTCACGTAGTCTTGTTTCTCTTGGCACAGAAATGACAGATACACATTCTGTAGGCGAAATGATTGATTCATCTCACTTGTACACTATGCCACATCGTACTTCTGTTCAAATAGAACCTCCGATTGTAGCTAAAAAGTCTGCACATAAGGTTGATGAAATGTTCATGCGAACTGTTCACGAAAAAAAAACGATCGAAGAAATTGAGAATCGAGATAGAATTATTACAGAGCACCGTCCGCCTCCTCCGCCTCCTGATACTAAATGGGACGTAACAATTCGTAACTACCCAATTGACGAACAACCTCAATGGGAAGATTTCTCTGATATTTCGAGTGCATCTAATTTAACGCTTACTCCTAAAATGGAAAGATCTAGTCTTAGCCTTCCTCCAACTCAATATATTGGCGAAAATGGAGAGCAGCTAACAAGTCCTCAACTTGTAAGTAATATGAAACCAATTGAAATTCCACCTGAAGATAAATCTGTTCCGAACTGGGATATCTTAATTCGTGTGCTTGAGGACCCTGATATGCCAGATGCTGATGATACAAGCTCAGCACATTCCAGTGTACATCCTTTAACTCGTCAAATAAGTTATGAGGATAAAACCAAATGGAAAGAGATCATCACAACTGAGTCAACTCTCCGCACCATGTTAAAAGAAGCTGTGTACCGGGAGGATTTTGAAAAAATTCGAAATGACGTACGATATGAAAGTATTTTCGAGCCACATACTTGGGACATTTTAGTTAGAATCTTGGCTCCACCAGAAGAAGATCATAGAGCACCAAAACGTCCCAAGAGAAAGGAGCCGTGGGATACAAGATCAAGAAGAAGCTCATTGCCAACACTGTACGAATATGATAGTGACGGTGGTTCAAGTGTTCGAACAATACGTCAAGATCCAACATTACCATCGACATCAAGCAATAGTTACCAATTGAGTGGAAGATCACGTCGGACATCTAGATCATCGTATCGTTCTGATCACGTAGATATGCGAAGTATGTCCGAAATGACTGTAGATTTTGCCAGACCAGATCATTTCGACGATTCTGAGGGTAGCTCTTATTATCCGAGATATTATGATGAAGATGGTTATGAAAGGCGTTCAGTACAACGATCAATAAGTCATCCAAGTTTGGCACGAAGTGCTAGTGAATTTACGGAACATTGGATTGCACCAGATAATGATTCGGATATTTCGTCACCAGAAGTTACACCGACGTCTCGTCGTTCACAACGTGTTTTGGTAAATTCTTAAAATATTCAATTCTTATATACAATTTTTTCGTTTTGTTTATTTTACATATGAATGCACATACCTATTTTCATAATTTATAACCGAGAAATATATGCATACGATTTTGTACCTGAATTACGTCATTAATTATTATCATTTAAGTCACATACATATATTATACACAAATTTCATTAATTTAATCAACGTCAACCATTTATTTTTATCCTGTATTTTCTTATTTTATTGTTCTTTATGTTTTACGTATGTTTCTTTTTATTTTCATTTATTTTTCTTTTTTTCATTAAAGTCAACATTCCAACAACGTCCTCCGCCGCCACCACGTGCCGATCGTATTATAACTCAAACGCGAGAATATGTTGAATCTCATAGAAGTACTTATCAAACAGATAGTGACGTAAAGCCACGTGAATGGTAAAAGTTCTGATAATTATTTATTATATACACACAAGAGAAATTATTATTAAAATTTAAATTGAAAATAGTGGCAAATATAACAACAAATAACTAATGAAAATAAAAAAATACAATGAATAATTTCATGATTTTAGGTGAAAGAAAAAGTCGAAACACATAGAACAAGGAAGAATGATGCGAGAAAATGATGAATAAGGAATGGTTAACAATATAATGAGAAGACTAATATATGAAGACTAATGTTGATGTTCATGGTAATATTAATAAAAGCAACATGGAACATGCATAATGTTTACATACATATCTATAAACATTTTTATGAGATTATTACTTATTACTATATTTCGCGTTTATAATGCACATTATTATAAACATCATGATTATTTACTTGGAACATTAAACATGCTATTGGAAGATTTCTCGATTCGATATACATATATACATAATATACAATATAATATATAATTTCTCTTAAATTTTTCTTTAATAATCAATTCTACTAAAATTTATATGAATTAATATAATAATTTAATTTTCAATTAAGTTAATTAAAAAGGAAAATAAAAAAAATAAGTGTGCCACTAGTTCAATTATTATAAAATATAAAATGGAAAAAATTCTAGACCGCGAATAATCTTATGCATTATATAAATCATTCATAGCTAAATAAAATAATATTTAAAAGTGGTATTTTCTCCTAAAACGTCATCCGCAAAGAACAAAATAATTTAAGTAAATGTTTTTACAGACATAAAATAATTTTGTTTTCGAAATGACAAATAAATAAAAAAAAATACATACATTTATATCGTCGGTTAAGTAGTGAAACCTCGTAAGTGCAGTTTGTCGAAAAACAATTTTTTTTTATTCAATTTAAAATTGGAAAATACATAATATAAAATTATTAAAATAAATATATTTCCAATAATTATTTCTTTAAATTTTAAATAGCTTTTAAATTTTTTGGAAAAATCATTAAAATTGTACCTAAAATTAGGTTTTTTCCTTCTCCTGAAAAAAAATTTTTTTGTTAGCTACGAGGTTTCACTACATAACCGACGATGTACGGAGACGTACATTTTTCGAAAGAATTTTTTAAGAAATATTTTCACCTCATTAATATTCATGCAAACGTAACAAGAATTTTTATTAATGCATGATCATGAATATAGATATTAGAAATTACACCTAACATATGTACATATACCTTTGTTCTTTTCTTTTTTTAATATATACATATGTTTCCAATATTTGTAAATGAAAGTGAATTTTATTTTTGCAAAATGGTAAAATTATGATATTTTATTTTTAAAATTTTATCATTCGCTTCTTATTTTTCCTCCTTTCATTTTTTTTTTCTAAAAGAAATTGAAAATTTTCTAATAGTTTATCTTATTTTATAAATTTTATTTATAAACAAGAAAACTGAAATTTAAATTATTTTCATACTATTATAGTTTTTAAATAAATAAAAGCAAAAACGAATGATAGAAAAATTTATAAAATAAAAGAAAAACTATAAAAAAAAGAAAAATAAAAAATCAGATTTTAAGTGGGAAAAGACACACAGTTTTTATTTCGTTACTTATGTCCAATTTGAATTCAATTAAAACATTTTACACTTAAATTCAAAATTTTTTCACACGATTTCAAAACATAAAATTATTATTTTGCTGTTATCTTTGTAATTTTGTGATACGTTTGAAATTGATACGAAAGGTTTATGAAAATAGAATTATGTAGATTAAATATCTTTAAAAGTAAATTTTTTATTAAAAATTTTAAAACGCAGTAATTTCATATTATCAATATTATTGAGACTACAGCAAAGATACAATATTTTTGTAACTTGTGTGAAAGAATTTTATAAATTTTAGAAATGTGTGTACTACGGTTGACAAATTATTTTCCCCTTATTATAATTTCTGTTTTTCACTTTCAACACATAATATACTCGTATGTATATACAAAATATGTCGAAATAAAAAGCAAATGAAAAGATAGTAATAAATTATGTAAATTTTCAATAAAATTTTTACATATAATATGTATTTAAATTACTAGCAGAAAATAAACTAGAATATAAAATAAATTCGAACATCGAACTAGAAAAAAAAAAGGAAAGAAAAGTTAATGAAAAATATGCATATAATAAAAATAAGAAAACTAGTTCTATAAAATAAAAAAATAATAAAAGGACGATATTACAGTATATTCATTAGAAGATTTTTGTAAACACACACATATTGTATATTTACTAATGTGTATTACACAAATTTTTTTGTACTTATTTTAAATTTTATTTTTATATAAAATACATATATGTATACTAAACTAAATAACAATGCTATATTAAATAATTTTGATATTCATATACTAGCCCAGTGCGTAATTTAAAAGGTGATAAATAATTTTATAATTGCAATTTAACAAAATACACTATGTGCATTTTATTATGTACATGTAATAATTATTTTTTAATATCCTGAACAATCCTTTACTAAATACAATATTATATAGCTAATTATGTAATCATTAATAAAAATGTTTTTGTATTTTAAACTGTAACATATTATATACGAAATTAACACATATAAAGTTACATAACAATAAAAAAAAAATATTCCACCAAACTAATAGAGAAAAAAAATATTATACACGTAGATTATAAGCTTGTAATAATTTTATGTTTCAGTATTTGTTTTTAAAGGTTTATTAAATTTTTTTTATTTGAAGTTATATAAAACATTGTAAAAACCAAAATGAAAATATAAAATACATGAAACATGGTGAAACATTGCATGCAATAAAATTTTAAAAATAATAATAAATCAAATTAATTAAATAAAAAAAAATTTTTTTTTATTTCAAAACAAATTTTTAATCTGACGTTTATTATTTTTAACTGTTGAATACGAAATATTCGAAATACTGTATGTATATGCATGTAATTTAATAACACATTCTCATATATCTTTCTAGATTTCGCGTTACATGAGAAAAAGTTATTTACTACCGAGCATTAAATAAGATATAATAAAACTAAAAATATATTTTTATTTCTATATTTTCCAATGCAAAAATTTAATAATCTTGTATGAGTATATTTTACTAGAATAAAGCCTCCAACTCATTCTATATCAAAGATTTCATCTATGACGGATTTACGTATACCGTAAATTAAATTATGTGTATGCACATAAAAAACAAAATGGTGTTTATTATTCATCATTACGCAGTATAATAAAAGTGATTATACTCATTATTTTTTAATATTTTATAAATTTTTCCATTATGTATTGTATTTACCTCTAATATGTTCTAAATCTGACTAAATTTTAGCTTAGAATGGCTCAAGTTAGAAG
Organism: Villa cingulata; assembly: GCA_951394055.1. Lineage (NCBI taxonomy): Eukaryota > Metazoa > Arthropoda > Insecta > Diptera > Bombyliidae > Villa > Villa cingulata. The sequence continues at coordinate 2,105,718 of OX596025.1, forward strand.
TTTGGTTACATGGTATGGTGTTATTTAAACACAATTATACAACGAAGAGAAATTTATTTAAATTAAATTTTCGCTGACATTATGTTAAAGTGCCGTCTATCCTTCTACACACCATAGTAGTTTTTTTTAAAAATAAAGACAAAAATCTTTGAATCTATCTATGCCTTATCCAATAAATTAATTTGAAGATGTTAATATTAATTAATGTCTCAATTTTAAATATCATATGCATTATATAATGATAATATTATAGTATTCTATTTTACTTAAATTTACACAAGTTAGCAAAAACGAATTTAGATACCTATACTTTAGTTGAAGTAACTTTTTGTTTAGTTGATCTGAGTTACTCCAAATCAATTACAATTTTTATTCTAATCAAAATTTTTTCACAACTTTCAATTTTGAATAAATGTATGAAAATGAAGAGAGTCCCAAGTACTTAGTAAATTATCTTTAAAATTTGCTCATATTAATTTGAATATTGTTCAAAATCCCAAATTCAATCTATAAGATACGGTATATTAAGCTTTATGCTTTATTGATTTTTCTAGAAATTTATAATCAACATATTATATTCTGTCTATTCACATTTTTTAAAACAAAAGTATTTTAAAAAACAAAATTCTCTGTCATAGAATTTCACTTTTCTTATTACCAAAGAAATTTTAGTTTATCAAAAATAAACTAAATTTCTTCTGTACCTTCTTAATAAATTTGCCTTTGTAATCAATTGTAAATGTACATAAATAAAAGTATAGAAGCATAAAAATATTATATTTCCAGTAAATTTTATGAAAACTGTAAAATACATCTCTAAATAAGTATGTAGCACATAAGTCGTTTATTATACTATTTTTTACGATGTTTTAAAATTTTAAAAAGAAAAACAACGAAAGAAGGGAAAAGTAAAAAAAATACATAAAAAGGGAAAAACAAGCAAACAAAATTTATTAAGAAAACCAGTGAAAGTTTAATTTAATTTAATTCGTATACATATACATACATACCACGTACGAATATCTACTCTAAATGAAAATTTTAAAATTTTTTTTCTTTTACGTTTGCGATAAAAGTGTATACTCGTATTTATAGCGCTAGCATTTGTTTTCCTGTTTATTTCAAGGACAAGGATAAATTGAGAATCTCTGAAGCCTGTACATACGTATGCATACATATGTATATGTATGTATATACATCATGTTAAAATAAATATATATATGTATATATAAGAATATGTACATGTGTATGTGCAAGGTAAAAATATTATAGGTATATGTGGCTGGTCTGCAGCGCCAACATTTCGTGAACGTGTACAAATACATTATATCTTATACACACTTACAAACATGTGTGTTGCTATATGCGTTGTAGAGTCATTCGTTAATGCAGATTTTACTCCATCAAATAACAACTAGGTTTGTTTTTATTTTTAATTTCTATTTTTCATCTCCACCAAAACAAAAAAAAAAGTTAAAATTGAAAAATAGTGAAAACGTATTTAAGTTGAAAACTCTATAAGCTTCTTATGATGACCATGAAAAGTCCATGGCCTGACTATACACGAGTGTTGTGCACTGTATGAAGTTGAAGTATGACTATATATCCAACTACATCATACGGTCATGTCATACACTATTAATTTATCAATTCTATAGTGGTAATCTCATAAAATGAATAAGAGCTTGTATTCAACTTGTAGTCATTTTATGTTTTAGTTGTTTTGCAGTTTTTGTTGCTCTTGTTTGAAAATAAATTTGCAACTTTTGATAAGCTTTTTTTCTCCATCCATATTTATCCCATTTTAAATCCTCATATAATTCAATGATTATGTGAAATACTTCTAAATACTACATAAAAAATACTTCTAGTACTAACATTTGAGTGCATTGATCTCTTTCATTATAAATATTCTCTTTTACATGTCGAAACATATAAGGATAACGACGAAAGCCATCACATCATTTCATATTCATAATTCCTTGTAATTTTCGTTTGAAGAGTTTATGGAAAAAATTCTTTTTGCAATTAGCAAAAATAGCAAAATAATTAGGTGCCTGGATGTCATTGTTGTCATTTTCCTTAATTACATCCACAACAAAAATAGCAGCAGTATTTTAGGTAGTATAGTATGTAGCATTTTGAAAAATAAACAAAGAAAATTCATAACAGGCAAAGAGATGAGGTCACAAAAAATAATGGAACTTTTCTACAATTGAAACAATTAAATATCGTGTTATTTTCTATGAAAATTGTACTAATTTCTACAATTTCATTTGTTTTTTTTTTTTTTAATAAAAATAATAAACCATTTTGTTCAAAAATGTGCCGCACAAATGAAAGAAATGAAGTTTTTTTTTATTCTGTATATTTATTTATTTATTTTTTTCAGACTATATTAATTAGTTTTGATTGAGGTTCATGTGATGTATAGGTAAGGGATATTTTTAATGAAGCATGAAAAAAATGTATTATTTCTTTTTGTTTTTTGTCCAAGTTCTTACTTATATACCCAAGCATACATAGGTACACATATGTACATTTATTATTTAAGGTTTTCAACTGAAAAGAATGTGAGACTCGTTTTACTTCGATATAAATAGAAAATAATGGTAAAAATATAACTCATGAAGCAAAAAATAATAATAATTATAATAATAATAAGAGATTTTTCAAACTTGAAATTCACTCATATACGAATACCTACTACTCGTATGTGCAAAATTTCGTTTTTTTATTTTTATTGTTATTTTAGAAAATTTTCTAGAATTGAATTAGTTAAAATATCAATATGATTATAAACTTTTACAAGTAATTTATTTATGTTAATGTAATGCATAATACCGCTTAAAATTTTTAATAATTTTTTTTTCACGTTTATTTTTCTAATTCCATTTCTTAAATTTTCAAAATCTTTTTTATTTTATTTAAATTGATGAACGAATGAAAAACAATAAAAAATTTGAATAAAAAAATTAAAACTAAAAAATTTTAAATGATACAAAAAATTGTTGATCAAATTTTTTTCCACACATTTTCATTTCTATTTTTTCTCGTTCGTTTTTGTGAGGATTAATTTCCTGTTATTTATGTCATATTTATGATATGCTTACTTCGATTCTTCATATAATGTTCTCAATTTCTAAAAGTTTAATACCACTCATATGCTACAAGATTCGTTTCTTATGCCATTGACAGACATCTAGTATAAATGTGGTATCGATACCATATCGTACTGGCTATAATACATGCCTGGCCTGTCACCCTATACTAGTTTTATATCAGGAAAACAAGCTGGTATAAACGTGGTATTGAAACCAGCATGATTTGTCTAGTATGAATCTAGTATTCACAAAATTTACTAAACGTAGCGCCATTTTAAATCTGCAGAAATTATAGATACTTCTTAAACTTTTTTCATTCACGACCCCATTTATGATTGCGAGTTTTTTGGCGACCCCATATAAATATAAAAGAAAGATAAATTAATATTTTTTTAAGATTCATTTATTAGGTAACAATATACATATACATACATATGAAAATATATAGGTTTAGAATTCGTTTATAAACATACAAAAATCTGAAAAAATTTAATGAGATGGATGTGCCTGTTTTTTATTGCATAACAAATTAAATCTTGGTGGAATGTTTGACACTGCTGGACGTAAGACCTCTTCAACATTTTTTAGCGATGAACGATATTGGGATTTAATATGTGTTAAAGCTGAAAAAGTAACTTCACATAAATATGTGGTGTTGAATGGCAGAAGAACATTTAACGCCATATCAGCGATTGTGGGAAATTCTGTTCTAGTTCCGATCCAGAATTCAGTTAAGGCCTTTTTTGGAAATTGTAGTTTTAAGTTTGAGTCACTCGAAAGCTCAGCAAATTCCTCTTGAGCCTTAAGGGGCAGATGATCAATCTCACTCAAGCCAATCCAAAACGGCTTTTGAATCCAAACTATTTTTTCAAAATCAATATTTAATATAAAATATGCACGGAACTGTGTTTCTAGCGCTTTTAAGTGATCTACAATAATTTTTGCAATAAAAGTTTTACAATGATTTTTCTCGATTATAAAATTGTCGACACTGGAAAACATTTCGAGCGAATTTTTTTCTACCCTACTTTTCCAAATGTTGATCTTTTTAATAAAACTTTCAATTTTATCATTCGAAGTAAATACGTAGGCCACTCCCAAAGTTTTGCAATGCCAGGTAACAGAAAACGATATAACAGAAACTAGTTTTTAGAACCAGTCACTAGTCTTTTAGTAGTCAGTAGTCAAAAATATTTTGAACTGTGTGTTGTGGAAAAAAAATTATTAAAACAGAAAGGTTCTGAAGTTATTGTTGAAATGGAATTAACAAGAGAAAATTTCCGGGCAATGATTTATTATGATTTTCGGTATGGGTTATCTAATCATGAATGCTACGACCGACTTATTTCTGCATTTGGGGATGAAGCTCCGTCCTTTTCAACTGTATTTCGCTGGTACAAAGAGTTCCAGGCTAACCGCAAATACTTGAAGGACGAACCCCGGGAAGGTCGTCCTGCAACTGCGGTAACGGAAGAAAATATTGAAAAGTCGCGGAAGCTCTTAACGGAAGATCGGCGAATTACGTATGCATCGATTGCTGCAACTCTCGATATTGGTATGAAAGCAGTGCATCAAATCCTGCATGATCACTTACGGGTCAGAAAGCTTTGTTGTCGGTGGATACCTCATCGGTTGACCTCCGAACAAAAGAAGATGCGTGTGAATTGGTGCAAAGATATGATTGAAAAATTTCGCAGAGGAGAGTCAACTGCTGTCTACAATATTGCCACAGGTGACGAATCTTGGATATATTGCTATGAACCGGAAACCAAGCAGCAATCTGCTCAATGGATCTTTGAAGATGAAGAGAAACCAACCAAAGTCAAACAAAGCAAGAGTGCTGGTAAGCAAATGATCGTCACTTTTTTTGGCAAAACGGGGCATATCTTTACATTGGCAGTTGAAGATCGTAAGACAGTAAATGCGGAGTGGTATACCAATACTTGCTTGCCAAAGGTGATCAATGAGTTAAGAAAAACAAACTCCCAAAGGCGCATAATCCTTTACCACGATAATGCACCACCCCATGCAGCTCAACAAACAAAGGAATTTTTAAAGGCTGTAAACGTTGAACAAATGACTCATCCGCCCTACAGTCCAGACCTCGCACCTTGTGATTTCTTTTTGTTTCCTTTTATGAAGGACAAAATGCGTGGTTTGCGTTTCGATAACGCCGAAAGTGCAGTAAATGCATATCAACAGCTGCTTTCTGAGGTACCTGAAGAAAAATGGCGATCGTGTTTTAATGATTGGTTTCGCCGAATGGAAAAATGTATCAAATATCACGGAGACTACTTCGAAAAACAATAAACTATTAGGAAATGCAGAACACTTCGTCATTTAGCCATATTGCAAAACTTTGGGAGTGACCTACGTATATCACAATTTTTTCCTTGAAGAGACAAGTTGAGATCGTTTAATTTTGCAAAAATATCTGACAAATAACAGCTTGGATAGCCATAAGTCATTTTGAAAAAAAGCAGCAAGTTCACATTTTCGTTCGGTTAAAAATATTTCGATCTCGTCCTTTAATAACAATAATCTTCTTAAACTCTGACCTCTGGACAACCATCTTACTTTTGCATGTAATAATAAAGTTGTGTAGTTGGAATCTGCATCCTTACAGAGATTTGAAAATAAGCGGCTGTTAAGCGCATGACTCTTAATAAAATTTATAATTTTAACAGCATCCTTAAGCACATCGTTCAGTTCTGGTGCTAATTTTTTTGCTGCAAGGCCCTCTCGGTGAATAAGGCAGCGAGTAAAGGTTATATGATCATATTGAGCAGCTTGAAAAAATGATTTAAACCCCAAATTTTTGCCCGTCATCGCTCCTGCACCATCTGTGCATATTCCACAGTAATTTTTCCATTCCAAACCTTCAGTTTTTAAAAATTCTTCAACTTTACAATATATGTCTTTGCCTGTAGTATGTTCTTCCATTGGACGACAAAATAACAATTCTTCCTCCACACTTTCTTTATAAACATACCTGACATATACTAACAACTGAGCCAACTCAGTAATATCAGTTGTTTCGTCCAACTGAATTGAAAATTTTGGGCTTTCTTTAATTCTTGTAATTAGTTGCACTAATTGGTCCTTGTTAATATCAGAAATTCTACTCGAAACAGTGTCGTTCGACAAAGGAATTTTTCGAATATCATCGCCATATTTACTTCCATGTAGTATTTACTACCATTTTAATGGCAGCAGGTAATACAAGATCTTCTCCAATGGTGAACGGCTTTTTATTTTTAGCAATACAGTATGAAACTTCATACGACGCTAATAAATATTTTTCATTAACGGTTATAAATTTTTCAAATGATTTTTTTTCTTTATTTGAAGATTTGTGCAGTCTTTCAAAATATTCTTTTGGTTTATTGACATATGAAACATGCTTTGATTCGAGATGTATTTTTAATTTTGATGGTTTCATACTCTCCGGAGCCAATAATTCATTGCAGATCAAACAAAGAGGTTGTTCATTACCCTTACAATTGTGAAATGTAAAGCCAAATTGAAGAAAAGACTCATCATATTTTCTTTTTCGCACATTAGATGCATGTTTTTCAATACTTTGTCCTGCCTGGAGGGAGTTTGTAGCATTATCATCTCCATTTTTTTTTAAGTTCAGCCATTTATCCATGGCAAAAAATTATTTTGATCCTAAAATACAATAAATATATAAAAATAACATATTGCTTATAATAATTGATTTATTAATTACCGAATAAGTAAAAAAAAACTAAAATCTCGTTACGGCGAAACACTGACAATTGACTACACTAGAAGAGCGACAATACTACACTAGTTCACATTACAGTTAGTGTTATTAAATCATTGTCTCGCTGCACGTGTGTGCGAGCATTCCAACCCAAGGTATATAGACAACATAAGGAATGACCGATTCCAGGTATATAGACAACATAAGGTATGACCGATTCAAGGTATATAGACAACATAAGGAATGACCGATTCCAGGTATATCTATAGACAACATAAGGCATGACCGATTCAAGGTACATATATAGACAACATAAGATATGACCGATTAATATGAACAGAAAAATTCTCTCTCGTGAGCTTTCATTATTCGTCATCTGGTTGAAAATTTCATTTGGTTGAAATTTTTATATGAAATTGTTGTGTATGTTTATGTGGTTAATATGAATAAATAAAAGTTAATATGAATAATTAATAATTATTAATTTTTTCTTTTCGACCCCAGACTCTCGCGACCCCAGAATTTCGCTACGCGACCCGATTTGGGGTCGCGACCCATAGTTTAAGAAAGCCTGTATACCATCAAACTGATCTTCTTAAAGTTGATTTAATTCGATTATTATATACATTTCTACTGCTGTTTGTAGCATGAGTACACGGTACATCAGCATGTGTAATTGTGTATTCTAATATTAATGATAATAAAATTTCATTTTTCAGTTTTTTTCGCTTTTTTGTGTTTAGAATTGTGTGAATATTCAATTTTCACTTGTCATATCATTTTGTTTTCTCTTTTTAATTGCTGATAAAAATTCAACATGTGTAAGAAATGTAATAAAATAATTCATTGATTCAGTAGTAATAAGAAAATTAAAATAAATATGCAATTTTCACAATTTAAAAGTTTTATTTATTTTATAATTATAATTTTTTTTTTGTTATGAATATATTTTATGAATACTATATATTATGAATATATAGAAATTTTTGAAAAAAAGGAACTTTATTTTAAACATATACAGAAATAAAAGTTATATATAATCACAGACAATGTTATCATTGTGTGTGATATTATTAAAAAAACGAACAGATTTATAGAAACAGCTTATACTAACAGTAACATGGAAACAAAAATTTTCCTTTTCGAAAGAAAAGTTTGTAGAGAATAAAAATATTAAAATTGTCATAGATTCAAATTTTCGAGAAAAAAAAAAAACAGAAACATTAGTTTAAAGAAATTACAAAGAAAAATGTTTGTAAATTTTTTTTAATTCTGTTGTCAGTTCTTCGAATTCATTCATTAGTATAGGTTAGAATGAATATCATAATATTTGTGACGCACAAAGAAAGCTAAACTAAAACATAATAAACCGTCTGTTGAAAAAAAATTAGAATACTATACATTATTACTTGTGCAAATACTCTAGATTCTTGACAAAACAAAATATAAATATAGATATTCATGTATTATCTGAAACAGTCGGATATATTAATTTTTACTTAAAATAGATATGTGCTCAACTTTCTGTAACATTTTTATCCTTTAAAGTTCATTATAACAAAACCCAGAAAAGTGTAAAACCCTGAAATCTTCATGTTCTTCAGTGATTTATTTATGTACTTAATCATGTACCTACCCCCCCATATTATCGTTGACTATATGAAAATATATTATTATTTTCTATACTCACATTATTTTATAATGTATAACGGTAAAACTATGGCAATGACATGTGTCGCTATATAACTGGAACCGAAAAACACATGAAAATTATATTCTACTATTAATTATTACGAAAAAAAGCAAGACTAAGAAAACAACTGACTATTTTAATTTTAATAAAAGTTTGTGGTTGTTGCTCATTTGATTATTTTTCGCTCCCTTTTCCTCAATGAGAATGCAGAATCATTTCATCAAATTTTATCACTGACAAAAAAGTTATTGTTTATTCGCAGTTTAGTTTAGCCACGATAGTACTAATTTGCCAATAAATTCTTGCCGCAATAAAATATTCCTAAAATACTACATCTGATACTAATAGAATTTCGAAATGAAATTTGTATACATCTAATTGGAATTAGTTTTTCGACTAGTGAGTGAGTATGAGTACTGAGTACTGCTAGTGATTAAATATTTTAAGAAAAATATAAATAAATATATACTCAATTTGACTTCGGATGGCGTCACACTCTCTTAAAAAATTTTTCAATCATACCTTGTAAGTATTCTATTTATCTTGGTAACAGCAATGTTATGGGAATATGCATTAAAAATCTGTTTTTGATAGTTGAATTTTTATTTTTATTCATTTTTTCTAAGATAATATTTTAATAAACTGTGTGTTACATAAAGTATGTAAGTTTTAGGAATTTTTTTTTTTCCTTTTTTTTTTAATGTAAGTTTTGTTTTACATTATTATAAGTAATTGAAATTTAATTTATTGTATTTTTTTTAGTTTTTTATTTGGTTTACGCAATTACGCAATAAAATTGATCTTTTATTTTTTGATAATAATTCTAATTATTATAACATGTACGAATTAAATGAATAGTGTTATTTATTTTGATCATATATAATAATATACTAAGGGGAAACTTCCGAATTGGTGCCGGCAGATTTTGAAAAGAAACCTTCCGATAATGATACTTTGGAATATCCTCTCTAACGTGATATATGTCTCTATTGGCGCAAATTCATCTAGAGGACGCAAACTACCCTGAAAAATTGTTGGTCCAAAATGGCGGGTTTGACGAAATCCGTTATTTCTCCAGATCAGGATCTTGGATCGGATTAGTTGATAGACCATTTGAAAGAGAACTTCTTGTTATATTTTTCACAGTTTATTTCACTTTGATTGGATTAGCGGTTCTTGAGATATAAGGACTTAAATTCAAAATTTTGTGTTTTTTAAAAATCACTTTTTCAACTTCTTTTGATGACGCTATAACTTCAAAACTTGAAAGATGACATATATGTTTTATTATATCATTTGAAAGGTTTTTTGGTCCTCTTTTCAATGGTACCACATTTATGTATAGAAACTGCATAGATAGAAAAATAAATGCACAAATAAACAAAAAAATTAGAAAAAATACAAATTTTCATAAGAAAAATTTATACTTAGAATATTTCGGCGAATATTTAAATTTTTTTTTTTTTTCCAAATATACGAGTACATATATAAGTACATACAATGTATATAGTAGTATATATTAAGTGCACGCGAATACTCAGTCCATTATGGCACCGCCGATCAGTAATTTCTGTCAGATATATCATCCAGTTTATTATCAGTAATTAGTTACTGGTGATATCAAGATCACAAGATCGACACCAAACCATCGAGCTATTCAAGCCCCAACAGATAAGTGGTGTTAAAGTGATTGTTTTGTTTAAATATTTAATGTGATTTATTTTCTTTTATGTGAAATAGTTCATTTTGTATTGTTTTGTTGAATGTTTATATATTGAATTTGTATTGTGATTGTGATGTTTATGTAATGCCTAATCTGTGTTTTGTGCATATTTTATATTAAATGTTTTTTTTAATGTAGTTTATTTATATTTCGTGTTGTGTTCTGTTTTGTGCTACATGTAATTTTTCTTACGTTCATTTTTTTTCATTTTAATTTATTATTTCCTTTTCTTTTCAGGTTGATGCTGGAATCAACATATTTTGTCGTTTATATTTTGTTTTAATTTGCGTGTTTGTTTCTTTTTCTTCTATTGAGTATGACTACATTAACACATTACATAATAACACTGTACTTTCATATGTATACATTGTACATAAAATAGATATTAAATTTCGATCTGCAAATTGTCGTTAGATTTTTGTTCTTTAATTATAGTAACATTTTTTTCTTTTGAATTTTGTGTGCTTACACTTTTTTTTGTGTATTGTATATATTGTAACGTTGTTTGGCTATGATATATTATCGAATTTCAATTTACGATTATGAGATAAAAATTTAAATTTTAAACAGGAACTTTAATGATAATTATCCGCATATATGCTGTTTTGAAGTCAAATTAAAGGACGCAATATTTAATTAAAAATAATCACTTTATAATCTGGATAAAATAAAAAGTAATTTTCTTTTTTTTACCTTTTATTCTGTTCGTTTATCTTTATTTTCGATACAAAAATTACAATACAATATATTTATATCCAATATGTGAGACTACAATCGCGAATATGATTTATAAAATGTAGACAAATATTAATTGTCCGAGATTAATAATTAATTATTTTTTCGAATTAGAATAATAATTAGGAAATTTAAGCAGCTATTCGTGATTATTATTTTTTTTTTTTTTTGCCTCAGCTAATGAGAAAATTGTGATAAACATTTTAATTCTTCTTTTATTATTATTATTATTATTATTATTATTATTATATACATATATACATACAATGTATATAGTATATTTTTAAGTGCACACGGATACTTAGTCCATTATGGCACCACCGATCAGTAATTTCTGTCAGATATATCATCCAGTTTATCATCAGTAATCAGTTACTGGTGTACATTGCTGATGGAAAATTAATGATCGACTTGGGCAAGAGTAGCGCGCTGACTGGGGTTCGAACCGTGATCTCAAGATCACAAGACCGACACCTAACCATCGAGCTATTCAAGCCCTCAATTCTTCTTTTAATTGAATTATAATCAAAAGTACTAATTATAATAACAATTTTGTTTGTACAGATTAAAATTTAAACTATTTAAACGTTATAACGTCGATGATGCTATCGTAGGATTGGTCGCCAGAAATTTACACTATATGAGAATTCTTTATGCGTAGCTTTACTATTCTATGATGTTACATACTGAATTTGCCAACCTAATAGAATTTTTGATTTTAAATGCAGTCAATCTATCCATCTACGTACATACATACTTCAAAACTTTTGCAATTACAAATATGCACATGTATAAGTAGACACAATAAAAATATCACGATTACACCACACGCATACCACTACACCATGAGTTACACTCAACAAGTTATTAGGTAGGTATGCTGGGGTTTATGTTTTCTAGAATTTGTGGAAAAATTTTTTTCCTCTAATAAAATGATACAGGGAACCAGGGAACATACTGAAATGAAAAGTTCGAGTTACCTTTCAATTTCAAGGCTTTCAGTTAGTACGTCAATACCATGGCAAAGACCAAGATGTATAGAGTAACAAGGTGAGCCATTCCGACAGAAAAGCTCTTTTTTTAAAAGCTTGTGACGTCATTTCAACCGAAAAATGGTATTTTTCCTTCATTATTTTCACAATTTCATATTTAACATTTAATAATTTTTAAATAATAATGATATTATAATAATGTAATTAAAATATATTTTTTTTTCAAATATACATAATACAAACAATGTATATAGTATATATTAAGTGCACGCGGATACTCAGTCCATTATGGCACCGCCGAACAGTAATTTCTTGTCAGATATATCATGCAGTTTATTATCAGTAATCAGTTACTGGTGTACATTGCTGATGGGAACTTAATGATCGACTTTGGCAAGAGTAGCGCGCTGGCTGGGGTTCGAACCGTCATCTCAAGATCACAAGACCGACACCCAACCATCGAGCTATTCAAACCCCAATTAAAATATATGATAACATGATAATTTTAAAAACAAAATAAATTTGTGAAAAAAATGATATGATTGCAAAAATACACCTAAAAACAAATCTATCGAATTCAATTTAGCCAAATTCAGTAGCAGTACATCGTGGTAGTTGCTTGCATTACAAACTCGGTATAAATGACGTAATAACTTAAAGCTTTACAAACAGCTTTTTCGCGCTGACTCACCTTCTTATGGCCGATTTCTTCACTTCCAATTACCTTCCTGCTAACTTTAGCGGCAAGATAGCAAAGAGATTTGTATTTCTTCACCTCTGATTAGTACTTAGCTGCCAGCTAACTTTAGTGAGAAGATGAAGTTCTGATTATTTATTTCGGTTATTATTTATTTCTGATTATTAATTCCAATTGGAAAACATTCAAATAATTAAGCTTTATATGAAAATTTACATTGAAAATTTCGAGTATCGATTCAAAAATTTCGATTTTAGGTTTGAACATTAGCCAGTTAGCTTTGTAGCTAGTTAGCAAGAAGATCGTGTGAAGAAAACCAAACTCGTTGCTAGTTGCCAGCTAAACTTAGGTATGAAGCTAATCAGAAGTATGAAGAAATCGGCCATTAGTCTACACATCTTGGTAGTCAGTATTAACTATTTAGGATAGAAAGTTACTTATATAAAAATTGAAAAGTTAGAAATGAATATTAAGAACTCTCTATATACTTTGGTTGTGATCAAGATAAATAGAATACTCATAAGGTATGATAGTTATTTGTGTGAAAGAGAATTGACATCGTCGCCAGCTAAAAATATTGAAATTCGTATTAAAAAAATTTCATTAGGATTCAAACCAAATAAAAAACTAAAAAAAATGCAATAAATTAAATTTCAATTACTTATAATAATGTAAAACTTACATTAAAAAAAAAAGAAAAAAAAATTCTTAAAACTTACATACTCTATGTAACACACATTTTATTAAAATATTATCTTGGAAAAAATGAATAAAAATTAAAATTCAACTATCAAAAATAGCATTTTAATGCATATTCCCATAACATTGCTGTGTACGTACAAGAAAATATTTTACTCAATTTGACTTCCGATGACGTCACACTCTCTTAAAACATTTTTTGATCATACCTTATGAGTATTCTATTTATTTGATGAAACAGGAATATAAAGAAAACCTACTCAACTGACATGCCCTTCCATATGCTTATATGTCGGCATATGTCGGTTTAAGATGAAAGCTTTCTCTCATCAATTTGAAAATTTTCTCTCTTTACTTCTCAATTTTTTTTTAAATTCTAGAATAGAACGAAGAGAATATTTTCTGCGTCTTTATACCCGTATTTGTACCATTTTACCATATTTTACGTTAAATATGTGCTGTAATTTTGTAAATCATGAAATTACACACCAACAATAATCAACCTTGGTCCTTCTTATATAGATGTTTTACCCATGTTTTACCTACGTTGCGTATTCGTTATTTGTATGTTTAAAAATGGAGGATTTTTTTAACTATCATCCGTACGACCTTACTCCGTATAATTAAAATTGATGAAGATTGGTGAAGGGCTTTTCATGAAATTTTTCGTTTGGTTTGGACTCAGTTCTGCTAGAATCCTTCAAGTTATTAGCTAGTTTAGTTTAGAGCGTTGAGTTGAGTTATGAAGAAAAATTTTATGAATATGCATATTTCATGAATATTATCGGGAAATCAGAATTAATTAACTATCAGTAGTATCATGTAGAATAAAGTATAGAGAATAGCTATAATAGATTGTGACATTTTTGTTATATAACGATTAAAAATGCATTAAAATTTTTTGAAAACTTTCTCGTGATATATTGTGAAAGTTACAAGAGAAATAAAGTGTTTTTGGTTTATTATCGTTTGAAAATTTACTTTAATAGGATAATTTTCAATAATGTGGATGATGTATGTTATTTAAAAAAATATTTGTGCTTTCCTGTCAGATATATTCCTGTGAAAATTTATGTGCACGTATAGTTAATTAAATTAATTTTGAATACGCATGATATAGAAGAGCTAGAAAAGATTAAAAAATGAAAAGAAATAATAGCGTAAGTTCTTATTTAATCTGTTTTTCTTTTGCTAATAGAAAATTTTTTAAGAGTGAATATGAATATTTGAAAATGAATGACATGTTGAGGTAATGCGAATATTTTTCTTTGAACTTAATTTCGGATGAAATTCAATGGATTGAAATTTTCAAACATGAAACGCTATGATTTGAAAATTTTATTTTACGTTACTTTGTGATTTGATTATGAATTTCAGTACATACTCTACTTTAAATTTTGAGTCTTATAAAATGCTAAAATTATAACCAAAGGTATAACATCATAAACATTAATCATCAATAAAAATAATTATTGTCATTTATTTTTAACTATCATCATTCAGCGTCATTATAATATGAATTCAAAATGACTCTTCTGCATTTTGCAATTTGTGTGATATATTTTTATCATTTCACGTTTATGTGTCATCACATTTACAACGTTGATTAAATTAAATAATATAATTGAAAAAGATAATACTTCTTTTACTATTAATTGGCAATTAATAAAGAACAACTATATAATTTTTGTGTTATTATTATGTTCATTTTGAAGTTACTGAAACAAAAATAATTAAAAGTATAATAACAAACAAAAGAATAATTTATAAAGATTCCTTTAAATCGTGTGAATTTTACTTTTTCGACCATAAAGTTTCTATCTTTAAAGTTAAATATTTTTAAAATAAAAAAAAATCATATTGCACTCACATACATAGTACGAGTATAAGTAGTATATTATGTATATGTATACATAATTTACAAGTTTTTTTATATTACATCTATAGGTACTAATAAGACTTATTTTCCAATTACTTATCATTACTGCTTCAATTAATTTAAATTCACATCTTATCACATAATTATCTTTATTTACATTTTGTATGTAAGTATGTATATACATTTTCTTTCTCAAATAATTTTATCTTTTGTATAGTATTAAATTTTAATTTATCTTAAATTACTTTCCATTAAAAAAAAAAGATGAACTTCTAATATACCAATTTACCGAATTTGTGTACATACATCAAAAATAATCATTGAATTTTCTGTGTCGTAGAGAATTTGGATATTTTTGTATTTCTTTGTGTATTCTAATGGCAATAATTATTTAAGGCATCAAAATTAAGGTCTTTTACCGCATCCTATAGTCTCACCATCAATTCTGATTTGTTGCCGGTTGTTTTTTGTCCTAACTCATTCAATTTTAATTTTAACGCAACACATGTGCCATTTTCAATAAATCTCTGAACTCTATCTTCCATAATTTATTTCAATATTTCGAAATTCAAGAAATATGTTGATGAATTTTCTATAGCACTGAATATGAGTTTTCCATCACATGTGGTGTTACGACAGTGAGTGATTATGTTACGACAGTTAAATACCAAAACTATTAAAGTAACACCAAATGGATTTTCCATTAGCTATTAATATTATGATTTTAATTCAGATTTTAGAAAACTTTAATTGTTCAGGATTGCAAAGATTTTTCCAGATTATTTTATGAACCGGCACGTGCATTTATATTAAAGTTATCGAACAAAGAAAATTCGAACTCTATTACATACAGTTATTTGGTCAAACACGAATTTTGATTATTCTATGATTTTATTAAATTTAAATAATTTTAATTATTATATATTTTCTTTTTTGTAATTTTATCCACGTTATTTTTTTTTTTTGATCTACAGAACTCTTACAATTAAAAAGTCTCTTACATTGAGTCTCTTGTGATTTCTGATTTTTTTTAGTTTGTTTAGAGAATTTTTAGAGAGTTTAGAGAGTTTAGAGATTCATACCTTCATAAATTTTGTAGAGATTAATAATAAATTTTTTCCAGGCATTATCATCATCCCACTTCTGAAATTCTGTCAGGATTTTCTAAATTATTTAGATTTAAAATGAAACCACATTTTCCAATATAATTAATACTTTATTTTACATTACTGTACTATATATAGTAATTTTCCACTTAATTTTATTATGTACTACATGCTTAAAGATTTCACAAGAGACTGCACTGTATTGCATACCATATGATCGCCGTTATCATTTTCACTACCTGCTACTATTTTTTTCAAAATCAAGGTCAATATTAATTATTAATAGAATATCATTTTCAACTAAGTACAATAGGATTCATATAGATGCAGTACAGTGCAATATAGTACAGTACAATTTTGGAAAACCTTACAATACAAACATGAATTACGTATAAGCAAGCTTCATAAATAATAAATGATTATTAAAATTTTATTTGGACCACGTTTTTCTTTTTATTTTTCTCGATTTTATCCTTCTCAAGTTATTTGTCGTTTTTTTTATGTGCTTTTTCTATATGCAAAACGTCAAATTTTATGTTTTGCAGAAGCATTCTGTTCAAAAACAATTTATGGAAAGCATAGCATGAGTTCAAAAATGTAGTAAATTATTTTTATGCGCATAATATTTGAGCATATAAGTGCATGAGTGAAAGTGTTGATGTGAGAATATCAAATGTCATGTTATAGCGTTATGTGTATTTCAGGTGTAAAGTTGGCTGTTATTTATAAATAAGATTTGAATATTTTGATCCAATAATTATAATTTTTTTTTCAATTATTATTAATATTACACTATATTCCATGATTCTATCTGAATATGATAAAAAGATAAGTAATTTATTTTTCAAAACAATATAATGGCGTAAAATGTAAACAAAACTCAAAAATCCATATCACAAAATTATTCGGACGATAATTATTTCAATGTTTAAAACAATTTGTCATCGACGGGAGCGGGATAAAGGGTAAATTTAAAATGGCAATTTATATTAAAAATACTAAAGTATTTAAGTGGAATGCTGTTATTTATTATTACCGCAATATTTTGCAGAAGCAATATTGCCCTTCAATATTATACTATCCAGAAAAAAATTGCTGGAAATGTAGTGTCTACTCTACACATTTAATATACATATTGCCATATTATAATCTTCATATCGCATGGTTTTTGCTGCAATTTTTTTTAGAAACTGAAATTTTTTTGCAAATACACACATAATTTCAATAGTTTTATTGTATATCCACCTAATTGTTAAAAAAATAATAATAATGTATAGCATAAGTCACTCTTAACAAATTCCTTCTTCGTTTCTATTATGTTTCATTCAAATAGGTCCAACCATTTTGGAGATTAATGTGAACAGACAGACAGACAATGCGATATTACAGGTGCATAATATCAGAGTGATAATTTTGTTTATTATTAATTACTAAAACAAAAACATACTTTATTGTTACATTTTACAAAGTATACAGGAGATATATTAGTACACGAAAATCAATGAATAACGCCTTTGTTTTATTGTTATTTTACTAATGCAATGTATTTTCTTATGTGTATACATTATTTGTGTACTCTTATATGCATATTATATAGTATACTATATATTGTCAAAAATAAATTAAAAAAAATTAATAAAAAAATTCATAAAACTAGATTAGTATATTGATAGTTACAAACAATAACACTTTTGAGCTTAAAAACAAAATATTTTCTTAATTGAGAAAATTGAAAATTTTTCACAATTTTATTTTCAATTTATTTTTAACTAGCAGGAATATAAATTTCAATTTCTGTGTACATTATTATGTAGGTTAAGGTATTACATCACAAAATTTAAAACTTAAAATAAAACAATAATCCGCTATTAAAACAGATAGTTATTAAGATTATACGTTCAATGAAAAATGGCGTGATATTGATATAATGACGGAAATGTATGCATATGGTACTGAATTTTACTTATTTTTCGATTTATTTCATCAAAGTTTTGCAAATTTGAAATTTTTAATATAGGTAGCCTGAAGGGTATTGTGGTGCTTGAATAGAGCACATTTTTGATTTTAGGTCCTGAAATTTAGTTATAGTTCTTAAAAAAAGAGAGGGTTTTTTTTTGAAAAACCCTTCAGCTTTGACTTCTGTTTTCATATACATTAAATCTTCATATATCTATATTTTGGTATCAAAATAAAATCTGACTTTTCTGAAGTGTTTGCAAAACAAAAATATAAAAAAAAAATCTTTGTTATATTTCCATTTTTATCATCAAAATATTCAAAAATCCATTTTTATTAGCATCTAAAAGGTATGCAAAAGCATTTTTTAAAATTTTTGTATGTAAAATCGTTGTTGCTGTTTTCAAAATTTTTTAAAGTCAAATCCTACTCTCAAAAAATTACATTCAAAATAATACTTGTAATCATATCCTTACTAATTTAAAAAGAAAAATAACTTTTCATAAAACAAAACTAAGTAGAACACAAACAAAATTTTAAAATAAAAACATGAACTGACAAATGAAGAAGAACCTAAAACTAAATGAAATTCTTGAAGATTAAAGGAAAAATACAAATATTCGAAATCATGTATATTTAGAAAAAAAAAAACAAAAATGAAGAGAAAAATAAAATAATATAAATAAAAATAAAACTTACTTCTATACAACAATTCACATGTCATATTTCTATTTATTGCACATTCATTATATCGTGTACGTACATACTATGCATGAATACACGTATGAACTCAAAATGAAAAAAAGAACAAACATTATTTATTCATTGATGAGATTAAAAATGAAAAACAACAACATCAAATGTTTAGCAAAATTTCTTTGATTTCCCGTTGATATTTCATTTTTACTCTTTTTTATTTTCCTTTCATTTATTCATCGATTTACTATATAATACCACAGACAATATTGTCTGTGATAATACTTTCTTTTTTGATATTTGTATACACAGTTCAATTGAATTTATTTCGCTTTAATGATTATATTACTGTGGATACTAATGTTTTTCACTCTTTTATTATGAGCACTTATAAGATATACACAGATCATTTTGAAGAAAAAAAATAATGCGTTTTTATTTTTTCTTAATTTTCGATTGAAAAAGATTCTATCCTTGAACGTAAAAACATTTCACAATTGAAAATATTATATTGCACTTATGTTCCTGTATAATTTTTCTATCAATTTTCTAACAACCGTATCATACAATAATACAATACTTTGTGTTACTAAGTATTTTAGTAACCATTTCAAGAACATGTACCATATGTATACAATCTCACATGAAGTGTGATAAAACCGTAATATTCAAAAAAAAACCGTACGAGAATAGGCAAATTCAAACCTTAAGGACATTATGGACATTATGCACTTTTGGTGAATTGTGCTATTATACTTTCTCATATGTATTGTGTTGAATTTTGATTTTTATTCAATGAAATGTTCTCGAAAATTCCCACCGAATATAAATTTTGAACACATTCTTAATTTGTTTATGTTTGTACAAGAAAATTAGGTCACATTTAAGAGTTATTTTATTCTTCTTTTATTATACAAGTTCATTACAAATATAAGGAAATTTATAAGCACATTCATTTACAAGTGGTTTATTGAGTTGCGAGTATATTTATGTGCATTTTTAAAATGAATACATTTAAATATTTTATTTATAAAATGTTATAATTCATGAATAAAAGTAAAAGCAAATATTTTTTAAAGTACCTAATTCATAAATAAACCACACATACGAGGTCATATCTATATTAACCTTTATATTTTATATGATATTACATTTTTTTTTTATTTTGCTTCTTATTGTGGACTAGAATTAACGTGTAAAGTAAGTATATATGCGGTTACAATTGTGTATATTTAAACAGGGTATTTATATGCACGTAATGAAATAATTAAAAGTTTTGAAGAGAAACAAAGAAAAGAAGCGTAACGAAAAGGAACTAGAATTTTAATTTATCGAGATCATTAAAAATGTTGAATATTTTTAACTGGTTATAGCCATTACATATATTTTCCTCGCAATAACTTATTTACACTTTATAACTACATATTTCCAAAATTATTTATATAAATATTAGTGGAAATTTTGCTAAATAACTTTGGAACAGTATGAGATGGTAGTTTAAAATTTAATTTAGAGAAAAAAAGAACAAACAAATGATTCGACGGAAGCATACTTTTGAAAGGTTTTAAACTTCCAATTACATAATTACATCGATTATTTCATTTTGAATGTATATCTACCCGAAAATCGTCCTCTGTATAACTATACAGACATAAGAAATTGACTAATAGTACCTAATACACTAATACATAATATAAATATTTACTAAATAACACGATAACAAGGAATTTTTAATGATCCTTTTTTATTATTCTCCTATCTTTTATTATTTGTTCTATCTTTTTTTTGTACTTCATTAGCAAAACAACAAAATATAAAGTAGGTAATGATAATTTAATTAATTGGAAAAATTGCGAATATACTTAATTATAAGATATGATAAATTGAATTCTATTTTACGTGAGCATTTCCTCCTTAGAGAAATTTATGTAATAAATGCATTTACAAAGATATTTTTAAATACTCTATAATAATTGTACTGTACGTAAGTATATTTCTGATTTTTGAAATTATGGAAAAAATTAACTAAACCATAAAATGTGCAAAAGACGCACATTATAATTTTTCGCATCTCTGTTATCATTATAACGAATCTTCATTATTATTATTATCATACTTATAAATACACAATATAATACATATATAGAAATTTTCCTTTTTTTTGCATTTTATAAATCTATTTGAATTTTTTTTTAAATAAATAGAAAAACTTGAATAACATGAATAGAAAAAGTTTATATGTAAGTGTCAGAAGAAATTTCTCATATTTTCTGCAACTCTGAAATGTTTTATGTTTTTTACATTTGTCAACCACGATAAATCGAGTGGTTAGCAGTGCTGCTGGACGCTGATTAGCAGTACATTTACTTTAGTTAGTAACCACTGAAAATTACAGTGGTTAACGAGTTAACTAACGTCAAACCATCGAACAGTATGACGAACACGGATCGAACCATCGAACTTCGTGTCAAACATATCATTGTTTATATTGAAATTCTGGTTATTGTATAATATACACAGTTAGTGACTAAATTAAAAGGACACATATAAAAAACATAGCTTTTAGTAACAACATCACTTTTCTTTAAATTATTTGAATTACATAAAATTAATTTAGTAGAAAGCTAATAATGCGTAAATATTAAAAAAGAACGAAAAAAAAAATTAAATTGTATAAATTATATTAAAAATATTTATTTTATTTTTGTTTTAATATTAATTTTAACAAAATGTCGAATAGAAAAGAAATTGGCATACAATTGAGTGAAATAGTAGTAAATTATCGAAAAAGAGGTGAAATTTTCGTTCTATAGATAAAAAGTTTGAAATATCAAAAACTACTATTGAAAAAATTTGTGTTATACTATTGACACACTGTAAAGATAAACCATGGTTATCTCAGTTTTCTGGTTTATCTTTGTGATAACCGACTTTTAAAACTCGGTTAAGTTAACCGAGTTTCTAGAACTCAGTTATCTTGTTAACCAAGTTCGAACTCAATTATCTTTGACTTTTGTGCTATTTATTTTTTTCTTATATTATATTTAAACAAACTGTCAAACCAAATTTCAGCTAACATACTGACTAGATGAAAAATAATTAGGGTGTTATTCACAAAAATGGATATATCCGTCGGATATATTTTAGCCGGATACAATTTCATCTTATTCATCAACCTAGATAAAATTTGTTTTCGAACTTCGTTTTCGGATCGAACATGTGTGTCAAACATGTCTATTGATTGTAATTTTATATCACAAAATGAAAAAGAGGTTCTGTGATGTAATAATTATGTGCAAGGATGATAACACAGCACACCTATATTATCTTTATTTGTGCTGTTGCTGTTAATAACAAGGCTATGTTCGAACGATATTTATAATACCACTCTGAGGTTGTCTTAAAAATATCCGAGTAGTGTTTTATCCAGGTTGATGAATACATTTTATCTCAGATAAAAGATATTTTATGAATACATAAACTAGTTCACTTCAATTTAAATGTGTCACCCATACCAGGTTATCGATAAACCATTTGAGATAACCATGGTTTATCTCTGCAGTTTGTTAATAGTATTACACTATTATAAATCACAATTTAATTGTTTTCCATTCTTATTTAATATCACACATTACTTGTTTTCTGTTGAATTAATTCTACGTAATTTAAATGATTTATAAAAAACGTGATTTTGTTAATAAAAATTATGTTTTTATACGTGTCCTCTTTATTTAATCACTAACTGTACAAATAATACAATTGACAACACAAACAAAATTTCAACTTCAAATGTCAAAGATAACCAAAGTTAAAAGATAACTAAACTAAAAAGCAGTGTGTCATGAGATTGGTTTCGAATTAGTTACAAACTAAACGGTATAGTTAAATATCCCGGTGTGTCTACAGTCTAACAGATAATTAAGATTACAACATTTAGGCTGGTATTCACCAGATTATCTTTTATCTGAGATAAAAAGTATTCATCAAGCTGGATAAAACACAACTCGGTTTTTTTTAAGACAACCTCGAAGTGGTATTATAAATAAGTGGTTCGAACATAACCTTGTTATTAACAGCAACAGCACAAATAAAGATAATGTAGTACCACTGTAGTATCATCTTTGCATATAATTATCACACCACAGAACCTTTTTTTCATTTTATAATATAAAAATACAATCAGCCGACATGTTTGACACACATGTTCGACCCGAAAACGAAGTTCAACAAGAGTTCGGAAAGCACCTGAGCGGCTGTGTTATTGAATTATTTTCTTCCAAGGAGGAGAAGGATGTTATATACTAGTATATAAAGTAGATCTCTTACTCTCTATATACACTGTATAGAAAACAGAGATAACCATACTGAAAGCTATACATAAACTATGTCATCTTCATATACTGTAAATTGTCTTTCGTCACTCCGTATCCAGACTTCATACACAGCACAACTCAACACGGTACTCATCCTCATCCACATAGTTGCTATTACATATTATTAAATAAATCACAGTACATATATCTATTACTATTTAATTATAATAATACTGTTACTTGGAGTTAATAAATAGTTGAATTATTAAAATACACATTATTTGTACTAAATACACAACATTAATATTATTATTTATAATTATAATAATTATTATTATTAATACAATTCTATTATTATTATTATCAAATTACATACAATATGCACGACACGAATACAATATTTGAATATCAACAATTTAAATAAAATAAATAAGAGATATAAGAGGTCATCATCGATGAACTCTAAAGTTTAGAGATTTTTGTCCGTTAAAAAAGACTTTTTCGGTTAGAAACGTTCAAAAGTAGAATGTCAAAATTCATTAAAAAATTCACCACTGAAGTTAAGAGATCAGCTGATCACATCTCTTATCTAAATTAATTTAACTCCTAAAAGTATGTATTTGTAATGTAGTTTGCACTAAAAACGATAAGAGGAATAAGAGAAATAAGAGATGTCTTATCCAGAATCGCACCGATTATCTAGGTTGATGAATAAGCTGAAATTGTAGC
Source organism: Villa cingulata (assembly GCA_951394055.1). Classification (NCBI taxonomy): domain Eukaryota; kingdom Metazoa; phylum Arthropoda; class Insecta; order Diptera; family Bombyliidae; genus Villa; species Villa cingulata. The sequence continues at coordinate 2,129,770 of OX596025.1, forward strand.
CGGCTAAAATATATCCGACGGATATATCCATGTTGGTGAATACACCCTTAGTATACCTATGCAACAGTATCAGTAATATCATAAATAAACTAGCTCCCTTGTCCCTTTATCATGATATTCGAAAACGATGAAACGATGAAACGAAAAGATATGATTATGTAAACGAAATGAATTGCTATTATGTAACTTCATCATTTCGAATATTAAGTGGTACATAGTGGTACAAAATAAATCCCTTATAAAAACAAAGCTTTAATGTTTAATTCATACAATTTCCAGTTTTGCATGTTAAAAGAAGCTGTAAAGGTAAATCAATTTTATCACATGGTCGCCATTTAAAGCTTTTTATGACGTAGCAATTTGACAGCTTTTAGTGTTTGTAAACAAATTTTGTTATTATTCATTTAATTTAGAGCGTTGGAGAAGTAAAATAATTAATTAAATAAAAATTTTAAAAAAATAAATATATACAGGTACATTTTAATATTACAAATAATTAAAATTGGATGTACTTCCGTTTAGCGGAACTCAAATTATCAAATTTTATCTATCCTAATCGATAGGTAATGACGTCCTGAGCAATTTTTTTTTAATCTTTTTTGGTGAAACCGCCATCTAGTGGTCAAAAAAATGCAATTGAAAATTTGCTACAAAAATCAAAGAAATGACTATAATTCAATAACCAGTGATCTTACAGACACTTTATCTATCCTAAATGTACGTGTGCATGTGTGTGTATGTGCATTTGTAGAAGACAAATTTGACAGTGCGTGTATTGTGCATGTGTGTGTGTATGTGCGTTAATTATATAAATGTTGAATCTCCTACCTGAAACAAAAAACAAAATATGACGCAATATGTATTTTTTGACGCTGAATACGGTCGGGTCGGTCCTCTATCGCCAGAATTGGCAATTCTGCATTTTTATCTAAATTCGTATTTTGTCAATATCTTTAATGTCTTGAAATGGTAAATGATCTCAAAAGATGCGTCTCAAGATTATTAAAAATTTTTCTCAAAAAGTCCTAGTAAAAGGATAATAAAGGACATTTTAGATTTTTGACTATTTTTACATTTTTACCGAATTCTCAGAAAAGACTGAGGATAATCGGTTCAAATTTTTTACAAAATAAAAAGGACATCTTGAGAAAGTTTTTCCATTTATTACTCTGATGTAGAAGGCAAATACCCTACAGAGAAATGATTTTGATGATTCTAAATTTTGTAATAAGTTACAGTATTTTATTATATATGTGAATGTGTGCGTTCCCGTGTGTGTATGCATTCCTAGATGGCAAGTCTGATAGTATGTGTGCATGTGTATGTGCATATGTAGAAGGCAAATTTGACGGTGTGTGCATGCTGTATAGCAAATGCTTCTATCAAGACTTTATTCTTGCACATGTCCTTTATCATACTTCTGTTAGGTCCTTTTACAAAAAAATGTATCTATACATATATTAATATTAATATCATATTATATGTATTTCTTTCTTTAGTGGCCAAAAATTATATCCTTAAAACACTCAATAATAGGACATTTCCTTCAACGACCACGATCTAGGGTTTGATTTGAAAAATTTGTTTCTGATGTCCTTTTTAATGTCCAGAACGTTAATATTTATCTTTTAAAATTGGTTTGGTTCCGATATTTGAGTTCCGCTAAACGGAAGTACACCTTTAAAATTATATAATAATATAAAAAGTATTGAAATAGCATAGTAATAGCAAAAATAGTGTCAAAATAATATAGTAATAATAATAATAGTAATAGAAATAAAAAAATTATTATTGAAATTCAATTTAACATACTAATTTCCATACAATTTATCGAAATTTGTCAAACGATTACGTCACAGAAAGTTAGAGCTTTCAAATTTACTTTAGGAAAATTCCATTTTGTTTTAAAATCCTGGGCAATATCATACCATTCTTTTTTAGATTGGGGCATCTAAAAACATTGAAAAAGTTTTACAATTTGCAACCTGATAAATCAGAAATTTGTTTTACGTGTAGGTACTCCTTTTTTGGAGTTGCATATAGCTTGCAGAGTTTCAGGAATGATGTGGCTGATAGCTGGCACTGAAATTCGAAAGCTATACGAAAGATCTGTAAAAGAGTTTCCTGTTGCCAAATATCTTAACGTTAGTAGAAGCCTATTGAAAATGATAATTTTTAAATAAGCATTAACATACAGGGTGATTCTCTATCGGACGGAACCCTTGAGACAAGTGATTGTTCGTGCCGAGAAACGAAAAAAATTGTATGGCAGGGGGGGGGGGGTCTATTCTCAAGGGGTAAGGAGTTACGGGGCTACGAAGTTTTTTTTTTAGGTCAAGTCACTTGTTCCGTATTTTTTCCGTATTTTGACCTGCAGTAATAAAGATCCTTTTTGAATATTTTTTTTATGTATTTGCAAATCGAAATGTATGAAACAAGGTAAACCACTTTTATTTCTTTTCACAACGAGAAATATCAACAACAACAACAGGTAACAACTTTTCGATGCAAAACCACTGTTGTACTTTATCGCAGAACTCAAGAACTACGAAAGACAATCAAATAAAATAAAAAGCAAATGAGAGGCGATGCATTGGGCTATATTTTAAGTAAAAAAAATTAAAAAAAAAATAGGGCAAAATTTTGAGATATTTGACCTTGAACTTAAAATTTTCCGTTTTTTTCCATGAATTTTTGACTTTGATGAGCCGTATCTTCAGCACTGCTAGTCCAATTTAAATTATTTAGACATCAAAGTAAAGAGCCATTGATTTTCTTTCTAATGAGTGCAGAATGACTCAAAAGTATTGAGTATTTCGTGAGTTATGGCCAAAAATACGGAACAAGTGACTTGACCTAAAAAAAAAACTTCGTAGCCCCGTAACTCCTTACCCCTTGAGAATGGACCCCCCCCTGCCAAACAATTTTTTTCGTTTCTCGGCACGAACAATCACCTGTCTCAAGGTTTTCATCCGATAGAGAATCACCCTGTATAATAAGAATAACTATTTGTGAATTTCAAACCTTGTAGATGCAGTAATTGATTCTCTCAACATAGTATCCTTTTTTTCTATATAAGGTTTAATTTTATTTAGTAACTCAGAAAAAGCTGAGATAGACATCCGAGAAAAGTTTTGAAAACTTTTTGGATCTTCCCGTTGAAATTCTTCTAACACAAGATTGGATACGTCTTTGCCCGTATTTCTTTTTAAAAACCAATTTCTAGACCATAATTGTCTTTTAGTTTTTCGCACTTTCTTTGTTTTTTTACACTTTCGTTTTTTTCTTAGCATAATAACCACAATTGTTGATAACAAAGATAAAAACTTCTGTTTTCGTTTTAGTTCTTTATTATTCATTTTCACAATTTTCTCACATCACTTGTCACACAATGTAAATACTATAGTAGAACTGACAAGTCAGGTGACACTGCATTTGTATTTTAAAAGTGACATCTAGCATGAAATGTCATATGACAAATCACGTAGTGTAAAGCCACTATAAGAGCTTATTTTACCATGCGAACGTGAATACATACATGGTAATTTGCGTATTAGTTGCAGGGCCGACCCAACATAAATATGCGCCCTGTTCAAAGTGTAGAATTTCGCCCTAATACTATATGATATTTATAATTTCTTACAAAACTCAATTATTATTATAAGCGCCATTTCCACAACACCCCTGAGATGGACTTCAAACTCATTTATTAAATATTTTCAATGTGTGTAAATTATGTATCTTATTAAAAATAGATATATAAAATTTGAATGATACCAAATGCACACATTAGTTATATTCTCATACAAATGCATGTTTTATGAAGAAACAATGGTATATTTTTACCGAATTTTCAACTGTACATCAATTTATCATCAAAATTCAAAATATTTGGATCGAATTAAATAAACTGTAAATTTTTGCGTATTCATTGAACAACTTATCATACTTTGAATTTTCTACGAGGTATTTTTCTATTGATAATAGGGCTTAGCTAAATAATCTGTCCTGTCCTAAATAATCTGTGCTTCGTTTCTGTATCACTTCTCGATTGGTTTTCTCGACTGGTAAACTCGATTTGACGTCATTATGACGTCATTCTCGATCGGCCTGTTTCTGTATCTGTGGTGAATCGAGAATGTAGCGATCGAGAAACTTCTCACCGATAATTTAGGTAGTGAGAACTGAAAAAGCCGTTGAATTTTAAATTTTTTTGAATTTTAAAATTGTAATACGGTAATAATAATTGCAATTTTAATTATTAATAGTGAAAATAATAATGTATATTTGTTATTATAATTATAAATTTAAGAAAAAATAATTTGTTTATATACTATTATACCTATCCTTATCAATAAAAGAAAAAAAAATAAAAGCCGTGTAAAGTAAATTAATATACATATAAGTACATATATAACATATTTTTTATTTTTATTGTAGGGGAAGGTCAGGTAAAACTAATAATATATTATAATTAAATAATATAATATATTGCACGTAAAATTTATAAACATTTTCAAAATTTTCAAGATTTTGTTTTTTTATGCTTCTAAATAAAAACAAAAGAATTTTATTAAAAGACACAAATGACAAGTGGTATTTACGGTGTCTAAACAAGAAGGGAAATTCACATCCTTTGTTATTGTTTAATACGATTAATACCAACCATACCGGTTTGTATTACATTACTATACATGCAAATAAAAATATTACAAGATAGAGATATTTTATACTATACTTCTATGGCATTTATCTTTTTGTTTTTTTATGAAATTATCTTGATTTTAAAATTGTACTAATTATTTTTGTAATTAAATACACTCATATATTCATAAAATGAAAAATATTGGTTAAATCTAACTATAATATTTATACATATAAACTTTTGTATGATAGAAATTTCAAATATTTGAAAAAAGCGGTTAAATATGTAATTAATATTGAATACACTAACAACTTAAATGTTATATTGTTTCATTCCCGATATTCCCTCTCGATTATAGATACTAACCACGATTTTCTCGATTGGTGAATTTCGAGAGATACAGAAACGCAAAAATTTTTTGGATCGAGAATTACCAGTCGAGAAGCTGTGACGTCACTTTTTTCACTTTTTTCTGAGATACAGAAACGAAGCACTGGTCCTAAGATAATTGTTAATTATTTTCAATTTTGATAAACCGCACTCTATGGATGATACAGTGACGGGAAAGGTGCTTAAAATTTTCACTAAAATAACTGTTTGAATTTGAAAAAAAGTTAACTACGACAATATGATAATGGGGTTTCTTTTGATGATTATGATTTATAAAATCAAACCTTTTCTTCCCTTACATGTACAAGTCAATCAAATCTTTGTCTAAATAAATATCAAAAGGATTTCTTCGTTGCTTATATTCTTTTACTTTATGGTATTACATTTATTTAAAATATTCATCTCTTAAAATATGAATTCGCCGAAACTGTTCATTTTAAACTTTTTAAATAACACAAAACCAGAATTTTTTTCAAACAAATTTGGTTATGTTTCTTTAATAATAACTTAGTCTTGACTTATGGTTAAATTTTAATATCGTGATTAAGCTAAACTCGACATTAAATTTGTTATTAGTTTATTATTAAATTATTAAATTTTCTGTAATTAAATTATTAAAATTCTGAATAAATATATTTTCTTTTTTTTCTAAGCTTTCCATGAAGGCTTTTGGGGGTCTAACTATTTTTGCCTTTTCAAATATTTTTATACCTGTTTCAGGACGCTTTTAAATTATAAGAATGAATGTAATTACAGTATAAGAATGAATGCACATCTGAATATAACAAATACATAATATATCTTTGTATCTAGCTAGACCATACCTTTTTCCAAATATACAAAATATTTTAAATTTTCACAGGTCGCTTTTAAAAGGTACACGATTGTAGGTGTTTACAGTTAAAAATGTTTTTATCTAAAATTAGCTGTAATATAACAAAAGGACATTTTAAACATGACCGAAAAAAAAAAATTTGTATATTATGATTGTAGTGCAATTTAAAGGCATATTGCAATCTGAGGGTCTATTCTGGTTCGTTGAGAATGAGAATGAGAATTTTTCAGTTCGAAGTGATTCTATTTCAGTGAGAAAATGAAATAAACTGTCAAATTTTTCTCATATGAGAAAAAAGTTTTCATTTTGATTTTGGCTCGTGAGAAAAGAAATGAGAACATAAAATAATGAAACTGAAAATCGTTGGATATTAAGAAACATATGAAATTTTTTGAAATAGGTACTGAGACATATGCGAAATACATTATTTTATAAATTTCGTAATTTTACAATATTGAATAATTTTGTAGATATACAATTTAAATATTTGGAATTTTATTGGCGATAGATAGATCCTTAATTTATAGTCTTGTTTTTTGAAAACATATGTATGAAAGGTAAGGTAAAAGAAAAGTATATATTCATGATTGGGTTTTTTGTGTATTGGCGATACATTATCGTAGTTTATTACCTCGCTGTAATTTTACCTGTTTTATGTATTTATGTAGCGGCATCCTTTTTCAATCAAAATAATGCGACGTCTGAATGTGCCTTTGGTATATATTTTTAAATTAGGTATATTTTTTTAAAAAGTGTATTGAGGGAATTCTTTATCCTTTGAAAATATATAAATATGATTTTTATCCAAAACTTACATTATTTGTAAGAATATCGTCAAGCAGATCAGATACAAAAAAAAAAAATTATGAACATTTTTTGGATAACCCCGAGAAATCTTTTCGCTTACGATTTGGAATACGATTTCCCTGCGCTACCTGAAGATCACTTCTTCTCCGGAAATGACAGATTTGATGTTCCAGAAGATCAACGGACAATTTCAACAGAAAAATTCGGTCCAAAAGTATTAGTGTGGCAAGCAATTTGCCAATTTGGACTTCGTTTGAAGCCTTTTTTGCAAAATGGACAATTAACTAACAACAAGGTATACGTAAAAGGGTGCTTGCAGAAAAGACTTCTACCGCTTCTACAAAAACACGAGGATTGAACAATTTTTTGGCCTAATTTAGCAAGCAGTCACTATTCAGGAGAAGCAATGATCTAGTACACAAGAAGGCAGCTAGATATTGTACCGAAAGAATTCAATCCTCCAAACGTTCTAGAACTCCGACAAATTCAGAGGTACTGGGCTGTAGTAAAAAAAATTATAAAGAAAAGATGGGAAAGAAGCGAAAACAATGGAAAAATTTACAAATTTATGGATATCGGGATCCCGTAGGTTAAAAAATAGAAATATCAAAAATTTAATGACTCATGTTAAGAGAAAATTGAGACTTTTTAAAAATTGTAAAATAAATTAGACTTTAAGTACAGCAATTGAAAATATAGAAAATATAGATTTTAAAAAATATGCATTTTTTTATTTATTACATACGTAGCAAATTCTATGAGGGATCAAAAATGCGTTAAAACTTTCTGAAACAGACCTTATATATATATTTTAATTACTGTTAACAAAGTGATTTACTGTGCGATTCTGGATAAGAGATCTCTTATTTCTCTAAAGTTTTGGTGAAATGTATTTTTTAAGAGGAATCGGTATTCTGGATAAAAGATTCACCACATAGAATGACATAAGATTTACCACTGCTTTTAAACTCACCTCACGAAGAATGATAGTATATTGACAATGTCAAGTTTGAAATTAAGATCAAAGGCAGTTACACACTACTGCGGAAATTATATAATTTTTCGTTTTTTGTAACAATAAGTTATTGATTGAAATTAAAAAAAATGAACTTTTTGTTAAAAATATAATGAAAAAACAAACAATTTGAGTAAAATAATTTTATATTTTTAATTTTCATTATTATTTGTAATGTGTCATAGCACATATTTACTGTCTGTTTTGCCCGTATTTTCTATTTGGTTTATCAACTGTATGGGTGATTTGAGATCTATTCATAGGTAAAGTTTTCAGGAATTTTATGAGCTAATCAGCTGTTTACAATCCGCAACTCTTGCCACTGCCTGTAGATATTGATCAGCTATTCCTGATATTATACATGAGACTGCTTTCTTGCCATATATTTCACATCGATTCAATAAAGCTATATTCGCATAGTAATATTCCAATATGGTTTCGTTTGACCTTTTATAACGTTTTAGCATTTGATTCAATTGCTCTGCATACTCAACTTGTGTCGGGAACGCGTCAATCAATTTCATCTTCCATTCACTCCAAGTAAAATTTACAGTAGAGAGGCTCTGGTACCAATCTTTCGGCTCTTTCGCTAATCCTCTAAATCTGCTTGTAGCGTGATGGATTGTGGCCAATTCATCCCAATGATATATCTCACGTAGCTCGCCAATTTTCTCCAACCAAATTGCGATACTTTGATTTTCTTTCTCAGGACTAAACTCGGGGATAATTTCAGCTCCTACATTGAAAGATCGTCTGTATGTTGGCAAATTTTGAGTTATATCTTTTACATTTTGTGTAAGTGAACACATTATCTGTGTTAAGTAGGATAATTGTAAGAAATATCGTCTATGTGATAACGGTCAGGATGGTTGATGGCTTTGTGACTGATATGCCTTTACAAATATTTTAGCTTAACTAACAACAATTATTACCCCCTAAATCTATACTTACTAAGCAATCGCTCATTATATTTTTTTAAAATTTATCTTTTACAGATCGACTAACAGTGCGGATTCGCGTACGGGGAAGGATTGATTCTATGTGTTTTACCTATATATTTTACTTATATCAGAACTAATTATACGTGTTTATAATATAGAAAGAATAAACAATTTTACAATGTTTTTGTAATCCTAATTTTTGTTCACTTTCTTTCATTAAATTTCAGTAATACAAGACAAATGATTGTAAATGTACAAGACAATTAAATTGAGAAATTCGTTCCTAAATTTTTATTTTCAATTAAACGTCGTTCAGGACTTATTGATCACAAGCCCATTTTCTTGTATTTTTACCTTTTTTCATGTTTAATAAATGACACTTAACTAGCTTTATTACATTTAAATTATCATTATTGTTGTCTAAAAATTTTGTTGAGATGACATTTTTTTATACTATACTTTACGTTTCACTTAAGAGTATGAAATCAAAAATTTAAATTGAAAAATAACACAACGAAAATACCTAACAAATACATTCAAAAAATATTTTTGTCATTGTCTTTGTTTACTTTCTGTTATTTTTTTTTAAATTATTTTGCACTAGTCCTCTTTTATTTTTATTTGTAAATTTCATGGGTATATGAAATGCGTATCTAATTCAAAAAAAAAATTTTTTTTCAATTCTTATATGATGTGGCAACCGAAGGCAGAAGAAGCAAAAAACATTTGGTATAATCAATTGAAAGACATTATTATAGACTTACCTGCTATCGTGATATGTACAACAAAGCAAGTATCATACAAATCAATGCAATTGAATAATTTACAAATTATGTTAATAATAACTATACTACTATATATATTGTTAATATAACTTAATCCTACACTCGGTCATCTAAATATCATCCGCCTCGGATGAGTCTGAAGTGTCGGTATTTTTGTCGTATGTGGTAGCCCATGCCTTCATCTTGTCGACGCTGGTAGTTGTAGTTACGGGGCCTTCATGATAACCTAATTTTTCCACCACGAAGCGGTCGTTGTCATGGATTTTTCGGATGATGTATGGGCCTAGAAATTTTGAGCGTGTTTTTAATCCGATGCCGAATTGAGTTCGTTCTATAGCTACGATATCACCAATTCTGTATTTATGAGGATTCTTCCTTTTTTTATTGAATGTGCGTCGATTTTCTTCCTGGATTTTCAATTGTGCTACTTTTGCTTTTTCGCGTAATTCATCTCTGGACTCTACAAACATATCGACAATCTCTTGTTCTACTATTTCTTTGATTCTTATATTTTCTTTCAATTTCATTTCAACTCCAGTTAATAATTTAAATGGTGTCATTGCGATTGCTCTTTGATATGTACTGTTTACAAACATTTGAACTTTTTCGACATATTTGTACCATTTATTAGGTTCTTCTATTGATAGTTTAGTTAGGCAACTTATTACGATTCGGTGGATGCGCTCTATCTGACCATTTCCTCTGGGTACGCCTGTCGTGATGTGTATTAGTTCGATGTTTTCATCTATGCAGAAATCTTGAAATAATTTCGAAGTAAAGGATCCTGCTTGATCAGTAATTATTCTTCTGAGATTGCCAAATATATTCGTTATGACTCGTAATTTTTTTATAGATTCTTCAGCAGATAAAGTTTTAACAGGAAAAAGCCAGGTAAATTTAGTAAAGCCATCGATGATGCCGAAGATGTGCTTGTAACCTTTTTCGGTTGTACTCAGTGGTCCTAGATGGTCAAGATGAAATGTGTCTAACGGTAAGTTGTTTCCACAGATAGGGTGCAGGTAACCTTCTTGTTTTCCTTCTTTCCTTGTGGCTAATATACATTCTATGCAGTTTTTTATGCATTTTTCGACTTTTGATTTTAAATTTGATATGTAGAATTCTTTCTCGATAATGTCTTGAACTTTACGTAGGTTGAAATGACCTTGGTCATGCACCTTCTTAATAATATTATCTTCCATATTTTTCGGAACCACATACAGAATGATATCATTTTTGAATCGACATAATAAATCGTTCTGAATTATATAATCTTTAAATGGTCCATATTGCAGTACTTTGATAATGGTTTGGATACTTTCATCGTCATCTTGTGCTTGTTTCAATTGTATTAGCAGTGTATTGTCCGCTCCTATGATCATCGAAATTGGATTACGACTTAGTGCATCTGCGTGTCGAAGTTGGTGTGCTTTCCTGTGTTCAACTGTAAATTCGTAGTCTTCTAGGAGCATTACCCATCGAGCGACTCTTGCACATAAGTCTTTCTTTCGTAAAGTTAACTCAAATGCTTTGCAGTCAGTGACGAGTTTAAACGGGTGCCCTAATAAGTATACTCGAAATTTTTTGATAGCTTCAACTACAGCAAGTATTTCCAATTCGTAGCTATTATACTTTTCTTCGAACGGTGATGTTTTTCGGCTCATATAAAAAACAGGATGTATTTGATTATCTTCATGACTAGTTTGAAGAATAACTTCTCCGAAACCATGAGAACAAGCATCAGTGTGCAGCTCTGTTGGTGCTCCTGGTCGAAATATGGATAGCACGGGTTTTTCTGCTAGGTTCTGTTTTAATATCTGAAAGGAGTTTTTGCATTCAAAATCAAAGTTATATTTTGTATTATTTTTTAACAAATTATATAAAGGTCGTGCTTTAAGAGAGAAATTCTCAATGAATTTGCGGAAGTATCCTGCAAGGCCTAAAAATCGTTGCAGTTGAACTGTTGTTTTCGGCTCTGGAAAATGATGTACGGCTTTAATTTTATCTGGTGACGGTTCTATCTTACCATTTGATATTAAATAACCCAAATATTCGATTTTTGATTTTAAGATTTGGCATTTTTTCCACTTTATTTGCAGACCATAATTAGATGCTATTTGCAGGACTTGTACTAAATGCTTGAAGCCTTCTTCTTCAGACTTTGCAGGAATTATTAGATCGTCAATATATATCATCACTATTTTACTTTGAATCAATGGCTGAAAAATGTGATTGATGAATCGCTGAAAGGTTGCTGGTGAGTTGCACAGGCCGAAAGGCATTTTTAGGAATTCATAATGGCCAAATGGTGTTACGAAAGCGGTATAATGAATGCTGTTTTCATCAACAGGAACATGGAAAAATCCATTTGCTAGATCTAAAGTGCTAAAAGATTTTGCATCGTACAATTCATCAATTTGCTCATCAATATTGGGTATTGGAAACCTATCCTTGTATATTTTTTTATTTAGAGATCGATAATCAACACACAATCTGAAATTACCATCCTTCTTTTTTACAACCACAATAGGGCTTGCATAATTAGAAAAACTTTGCCTAATAGTGCCGTCTTTTAGCCACTCATTGATTTGATTTTCAACAAAATATTTTTCTCTAGGTGCTAACCTGCGTGGAGGCTGATATATTGGAATATCATCTATCACTGTAATTTTCATTTTAATTGCTGAATCACAAAGTTTTTTAGGTACGTAGTTTACCATAGCATTATTAATTTCGGTTTGGATGTGTTTGTTTCGTATGTGACATATTTCAGGATAATCGTTTTTGTCAACAATGAAAGATTGAGCCGAAAAGAATTGTTCGCGATTGGCAGTCAATTCATTCAGTTTTTCAGAATTTTTATTAATTTTAACTCCACTTTGCGTAATTGTAATTTCGGCTTGTTCAAGTAAATTCATACCTAAGAGAAAATCAGGTTGCATAATATAATCTGGTACAACGTGAATTGAAATTTTTTCGAAACAATAATAATCTATATTTATGTCACACATGAAATATCCTTTTGTTTTAACTTCACTGCCTAAACCTGAAACCGTAAATCCAACTGATTTGAGTTCATTTACATTTAGACCCAGTTCATAAAATTTACTTTCTTTAATAATTGAGATATCACTGCCGGTATCAACTAATGCAAGCATGTTTTTATCGCGCAAATTTACTTGGCAATAATTTTTTAGTTTTGATTTTGATAAAAACATTGTATTAAGCATAACTTGTTCTTCATTTTTCGGATTAAAGTTGTTCGGATTTGAATTAGGACAGTTGAAACTTTGATGGCCAAATTTACGGCATTTAAAACATTTCGGTCCTTTATCTTTATGTGGACAATCGTTGTAAGTATGCTCGCTTGAACCACAATTGTAACAACGTTTTGTGTTTTTTCTAATTTGATCACTGTCTCGACGGTAAGTATTTTGATTTGTTGACTGGGCTGTGAATTCCTTTGTCATATTGTTTTTTAATTGTTCATAAATTTTTAACTTTTGTTTAAATTCAGAAAGGTTTTTGGCTCCATATAAAATCATTTTACATACTTCACTGTCTGGAATGCCTGATATTGTATATTGAATAATAGATTTTTCTTCAACGGATGCCTGTGCTGCAATATTTATCATTTGATAAAGGTACTCTTGTAACGTTTCAGAAGAATGTTTTCTTCTTTTTTTTAGTTGCTCGTGAACATTTGCACTAGATATTTTTTGTTCGAACTCGTCTATGAGTTTTTCTTTTAATATATCATAATCGAAAGGTTTAATTTCAAATTCGACAAATGCTTTCGCTGGTCCTTTTAGTAATTTTTTGCAATATAATAACTTACGGATTTTGTCCCATTTAAAAATGTTGGCAAAATTTTCAAATTCTTGAAACCACATGACAATATTCGTATTTTCGGCACCGGTAAACGATATCATAAGAGAGTCTAGACTTTGAAAATCAAGGTCAATAGGAAGAGAACTAGAATTTTCCACATCATTATGATTGCAAGCACCTGCACAATTATTGTTCACTCCCGTTTTCTTATTTCCACGTTTTTTCCCATTTTTCACTGTTAGCAAATTTTATAGTTTTTTTTTTACACTTTTTTTTAAATTAAAAAAAAATATTTAATTTCGGCTGAGCCCCCAATTGTAGGAATTTTCAAAATAAAAGATGGACTTCAAATTCAAAATTCAAACTTTATTTTACAAATTCAAAAAATCACTCAACTCAACTACTCAAAACAACACTTTTATTTGACTACTCTGAACTAACTAACTGACTTTACAGTAATATATTCAATAATTCATAAAATAATGAGCACTATATAATATTATATAATGTACTAGATAAGAAAACAATAGGTAGGTATTATCATGATACAAAAATAGAATAGCTATTTTGCATAATTTTGGAATTTATGGTAAGTAGGTATAAGCAAGTATCATACAAATCAATGCAATTGAATAATTTACAAATTATGTTAATAATAACTATACTACTATATATATTGTTAATATAACTTAATCCTACATACATACAGTCATACAGTACAAATGTTCATTAGTACTCTAGCTCAGCTATTTTATTCGCAAGTCGCGCAACGATAAAGCATTGTATTGTACAGATTGTTTTTTTTTTTGAATACATATTGTGCATCATAATAGCAGATATATTATAACACAATTATATCTGACCTATCTACTATCCTTCAAACAAAATTATATTACCATATTACCGAGTTACAAACCTTTATTGATAATTTATAAACGATATTTGAAATATGATACATACAAAATCTAAACATTTGTGTATATAATTGCGTATACATGTAATGAATGAATATATGTACTACATAAATATACATATACCATATACATATATTCATACAATATACAATATCATTAGGTTACTCCATCCTCCAGCTATTTTATTCGTAGTGCTTATTATGCACATTATATACAATATACAATATTGTACATCATAATAGCAGGTGTTTTCTTTGCAATGCTTTGCTATGCTGGCTATGCCATGTTCTTTTTTTGTTTGTTTTTTTATTTATATTTTTTTCTTCTGTTTTCGGTGATCTTATTATAACAATTGGAAGCATTTTTTTTTGTTGTTTATTGAATATGTACCACTCACACATATATAATATTTTTATTCACATAAAATGAATAAACGTATCGACAAAGATAATAGTAGTTTCAGCTCAATACATTTTCTTTTTAGTGTAAGTGGTAATTTTTCCAAAAACGACACACTCACATAAATGATAAGGATCGAAAAAGCTTCATCGAAATCAAAAAAGTTTTTCAAAATTTTTCGAATTGCTTTGAGTTATGTACCCTCTACAGTCTACACAATTATAATCATTTCAATAAAAGTGTCTGACACTGTGTAATATAATGGAATTTTTTTTGTAAATCGAGTTATCAAAACTAATTGTGAAGACGGACCATAGTGTTTCGAATTTGTTCTCATTTATTATAAATATTTTCTCTCACTAAATGAAAAGAACACCTGTCAATGTTTTGCAGCACTAAATAATACACAATGCTATTTACAATGTACATTTAATTCATATGATATTCCACACATATAAGTATTATTTAAGTGTATTTGTATATTTTGAGTATTGAAAATAGAATAAATGAATATCATTGGCTGGAACATATAAATATAAATTTGAACATTTTTGAGAGAGTTTGATCATATATATTTATTTTCCATGTATGGTTTATGCTCGTGCATAAGGGTATGTAAAGATCCATATTGAATTGAAGACGATCTCGTATATATACGTACATAAATCATATAACAAGAATGAACAACGTTTGATATAACCATAGACCGATATACTTATATAATATGTTATATTGGTCTTTGGTATTACATTAAATGCGATGTAAAAACTAATTCTAATACAATTTTAAAAATTAGAGTAACCGGCCGGTTTACATAATAGACATGACATAGTAGACATGAATAACAACATGCTGCTTGCTTATGCATAATAGCACAGATTATATATATCAGGATCTATAATGTATATAGTATCCATGACCTATCTTAATATATTTCTTTATGAAAATATTTGTGTGTAATGTTAAATATTAACCTCTTTGTTATTCATTATAAAGGGATAATTTAAAGTATTTTCTTTAAAAGTGGTATGTGGTATCAATTCATTTTATATTATACATACATAGATATATGAATACATATTTGGTAATTGCATATACACTTTCGCTATCAGCTGGTTTTTTATTCATATAAAATTGAAAAGTCAAACTTTTTGCAATTTTTTTTCAACTTCGGTTTGATTTCGGATTTATGAATATAATTTAATAGTGGTTGTTTGATGCGGAGGAGTGGTGTGGTGGGTGGTGGGTGGTGATTACTCACGAGTAATTTTTCATTAGTAAGGTTGAAAAATTTTATAAAATGAAAAATAAGATATAAATGAAAAAAAGAGAATATTGGCAGGAGGGTGCGGGGGTGCTTAAAGAGTATAAAAAGTGTTGTATAATTAGCGTCATTCGTTAACACTGATCAACATTTTTGAACTAAATTAAATTAATTTTTTCATAATCTTTTTTAGCCATCTACCACACTATCCTAAGCATCAAACTGTAACTATTATATTTTTTTCATAAATCCGAGGTTAAATGAAACATTTTGAGACTAGAATCATGAAGATTTATATATTTTTCGATTTTTAATGTTTAAAAAAACTAGCTGACCGCGAAAGTTTATAATTACCGAATATTTAAAGAATTAAAAAGAATTTAATAACAATTTTGATAGGTAACAGCCCTCGAGCAAATATCCTTTTAAGATACCGCAATATCTATATTTGAAGAATATATCATTCATTTACTACACCACTATTATTCAGGTTCCGTAAATGCAAAATCCACTTTGATCGTGATCAACATTTTTCTTCTGCTTTGCTATGACTTTCTTTGATATTTTTATACATAATTTTGTTATAACGATAACACTGAAAACTGAATTGTCATCTTCTATGACATTTTGCTGATATACATATTGAGATAGATATATAAACTCTCTCTCGATATTAGAAGCTCATGGCGACGGGTTCTTAAGAAATAGCCAATAACTAATAATAATTTGTAACTATTAATTTACTTACTTAAATTAAGAAATAATAAAGGATTCTTATAAATACATTTGTGTGTTCTTAATTTACAACAAATTTGCATATTAATATTATACTTTATTTAATCATATATTTGATTTTAAAATTTTTAAATTTGAAAACTGTCTTCCAACTATGGTCAAACTAAAACTGGATGTACAGTATTGGTCACAACTACTTTTACACGGCATTCAATTTCTAATCAATAAGTAATGAGAAATGCATCCACAAAACATTACAAATCCATAAATTTGTTTAGTGTACATATATACATAATTATAATAATAAATAATTAAATATAATTTCAACTGTATTAAAATATTGTGAGAACAATTGATAATTCATCGCTTTTTTGTCCGAATTCATTAGGATCATTTAAGTTCAAAACAAAGTTACATATATTTTATAGAAAAAAACAGAATTAAAAATTAAAAAGTAGGAGCTCATTTTATTTATATAAAAAACATGCAATTTTAAAAACTTTTGTTTAAAAAAATGCTGTATAAAAATATTTATGACTAATACTAAATGTCAAAGGCTATTCAAGTTTCTGATAATATATTCTACAATAGAGGCAGGTCAGATTAACTTCCTCTTTTTTGACAACTCCACGAACGCATCATGCAGAACTGACCAGTTCTCGCGCTAATTATATAATTATACACTTCAGTATATAAAAAAAAAATACACAATTTATATTTTAATATAAATTGACAAAAACAATTATATTTTCACAAATTATATACTTTGGTATATAAAACAAATACACAATTTATTATATTAAACAAATTATATTTTCACCAACTTAAGTTAGAGGAATTAAAACAAATTTTAATTTGTTTAAATGAACTTTATTTAGATACTAAAAATAATAATTTTACAATAAGGTTCTGTAGAACACTTTTAATATTCTGCCAAGTTCTTCAGAACTTTCTTTACAGAACCGAATCTTAAGACTGAATAAACTTTCGTTTTTTACTGTATTTATACAAAAATATTGAATGCGAAAATATTATTTTCCCATCGAACTAGAAAGCTGATCATGTAAAAATATATTTTGATAGTTATTATAGTAAGTAATATGGTAATATATTATGAGAACAGTAAAGTTATTAATAAGCATTTCTTGGAATTTTGCTTTCGCTGGGAAAGAATATGTATAAGAAAATTCACATTAAATTTTTCTTAGAATTATTCTTTTGCTGAGAAAGAATATGTATATGAAAATTCACGTTTACGGATGCATATTTTTTGATCATATTATATATTTGTTAAAATTTTGTTGATCGCGATTTTGTTGAGGGTCATATTTAGTTACCGATGTACCGATTTTAAATGAATGAATCAAATTAAAAATTTCCATTCAAAGTTATTAGGTAGAAAAATATTATAAATTTTACAATTTTATTTTTTATTGTCGGCAATTTGATTTAAGAATGATATTAAATAGTTAAACTATCAATTTAATAGAAACGTTAAAATACAAAGGTAAATTCTGAATTCAAATAAGCAATTATAATTTACTATATACGTAAACCTATTCGACGTTATTTTGAAACATCATTTTTTGAATCACTACTGAAGATATTTTGATAATACAGATCTCCAAAATATTTCTAGGACTAGAATTATAGGCCCATTCTACTTAATAATTTATTTTCAAACAAACATAAATGAAAAAAATTTGATTGCATTCAATCATAAAAATCCATAAATTTACAAATAATTTATTTTCGATTTCATGACATCTTGTTTATTGCTATGATTTGTGAACAAAAATATAACATTTTTCAAGCTACAAAATGATTATCAATTTTCATTGAATCTAATTAAATGTTCATCAGCGCTAGTATTTAGAATTTTTTGAGTTTATACTTTATACCACAAAAAAAAAAACATCAACGAAATAAAAGTTAAAAATTTTGAAATAAATATTTTTAAGCTTTCTGTTTTTAAAAAATATTGTAAATAATTTAAAATTCATTATCCTCAAGATTTAGCAAAATATACATATTTGTAAATTATGTTCCATATTAATTTTAAAATGAAATATCAATTTTTACCTAGTTATAGAAAAAAAATTGACTCAGTCTATAAAAAAATTTGGTAATTCACAAAACACCTGATTTTTAAATTTTTATATTGTGATCATAAATCAGAATAATACTTTATGTGTTCAGAAGTCCTAAGTCCTAAACATTAAAAAAGACATTCATTAAAAATTTCAAGAAGAAATTCAATTCACGGGATATGATATAATATATAGAATCGTATTATGCATTCATAACTCAATGAACTCAAAAAAATAACAAAAAAAAAAACCATAATATATCCATATGTATACATATATTATGTATAATCAAAGATACTATATACTATCACAGATAAGGGTATCTGATATGTGATACTATGTAAAAACATATTTATATGTATTTATATAGTATCGCTGGTATAATGATACAATAATTATAATGTATGCATATGTAAAAACCTCTGTTGCCAAATATTCTACAATCCTACACCAGAAACTAATGTAGATCTATACAAGTAATACATATAACCAAAAACCATATAAATGTATACATTTATATGATCTTTGATATAAATACAATTGTATATATTGTTGAATCGTCATTCAACATTTTAATAACCTGAAAAAGAAAGAAAAATAAAAGTTATTAAAAATTAAAAATTACATAAATAAATAATAAATAAACAAATTAATAACACCAAAACCATAAACAAATACACAAAACAGAACAACACAAAAGTAAACAAACAACATAACCAAAAAAAAAACATATCACACAAAATTATTTACAAACATAAAACAAATAAAACTATTCACACTGCACAATACAATTTAAATTTAAACACATATAAAATATAATTAAGTAATAACACATATCACAAACACTAATCACAAAAATAATTCCAAATTAAAATGATTACTCACAATTTAACTATCACAGTATGTATATATATAAGTATCACTGTGACATATTATAACAACACAACACAATTTCTATCACAACAATATGGAAAACAAAACGTCACTTACATATTACCATTTACCAGTTGTTCCAATTTAATGAATGATCATTGTTAAATAGAAGCTGAATTACCAGTACCAATAGAGTTATTCACAATCACCACAAATTGTCATTCGAATTACCGGACACAATTTGAAAAAAAAAACGGTTTTATAAAAAAGACGAAAACATGAGAAAAATAGTAGAACATTTCAACAACGGAGAAAAAGAAAATTCCAGAACCGCGAAAATTTAGTATATAAAGGGTTGCGATTCGCAGAAAAATTTGTCTTTTGCGATTACCTGACTATATTGTCGTACTGAGACTGAACCAGGGAAAACAAAGATCGCCTCATCAGCCGGGACGTATTGAGTCCTAAAAAAATCTAGCGTATTGAGCTAGTAATTAGGGAAGTTAGGAATTTCTGTAAAAATATTTAGAATTTTTACAGAAAATAGGGAAACGTCGAATTAATCATCAAAAAAAATACTTAGAAAATTTTTCTTACAAAATTTTCTAATACTTCGGGCCGGATCATCAAAAATTGTTAAAATTGATTTTTTTTAAAAAAAGACTTAGAAAATTTTTTTACAAAATTTTCTAATACTTGGAACAAATTCATCATCGTTAAAGACTTAGAAAATTTTTTCATAAAATTTTCTAATACTTCGAGCAGAAATTCAACATCGCTAAACACTTAGAAAATTTCTAGGACTTAGAAATTTTCTAAAGTTTCATCGCTGAAAGTATCATCAGAAAATTGAATTATTTTGGAAAATCAGAAAATTCATCGAGACAGTAAAAAATATTTCATCTCGACAGTCGTCAATTCCCGTCGGCAATCTTCAGTTCGCATAACGATTTTTTTTGAAACTTTAAAATTCAAACAATCATTGTTTAATTGGTTCATCGTTATATTCAGCAACAGTTCTTCGATCAACATAGTTTCTACAACGCCATCTATCCGTGTAGGTCGACCTATACCAACGAATAATTAGTTAATTCATATTTAATATTTAAGAATATATGCAAAATTTATAATTGAATTTGATATATTTCATTTGTATAGATTCATGATTTTGTTTCAATTGTAACATATTCTGTTAAAATTAATTGCATAACTATTTCCGGTTAATTGAAATATTATTGTATAATTGAACATATATTGAATTTTTTTATACATATTGAATTAGGTTCATTTGAAATTTAAATATACACGAATTTTAAGTAAATTAGAAATTGTTTGTAATTTAGTTTAAGAAATTGAATTGTTAGATTTAAGAGAATATTTTAAAATAAAATTTTATAACGTAAATTGAAAAACATTGTGTTTTTATTTTATTAAAAAATTTTTGAACCGGCACCTTTTCTAATTATTGTTAAATTGAAAAATATTTTTATATTATATTTTTTGGTGGATTTAACATATATGTATTTCAATTAGAAGTAGTAATGGTAATTTATATCAAAGCATATAGCAGGCGACAAGGCATATTAACAAAACAACACATACATACATATATAAAAATACATGAAATATGAAATACATCCTTTCAAAACTCATTCATATATTAAATACGACTTTCAAATCAATACAATAAAAAGAAAGTTGGAAACCAGTCCTATTGTCAATTGTTGTATTCATAAAGCATTTGTGTACAAAATATCTATTTATTTTTACTTATTCAAGTATAATATCATATCAAATAAGTGATGGTACCACTCAAAACTATATAGCATTTAATAAACCAGTCATGCAACTCACAAACTAATTCATCTATATAAATATTCTTATGTTTCTCTCATATTTACATCCCTCATGAATTATAAATTTTCGCTCTTTTTAGATATTACTTATTCGATATATTATGGTTCATCTACTACTAGACTATATCAAAGATAATACAGTCCTACTAGATGAACCATTTCATTTTTTTTATTTAAATGTTTGTATGTTTGCCAAAAATAAAGATCGAAAAAGTTTTTCGAAACAATATCGAAAAAGAGCGAAAGTTTATAATTCAGGAGGGATGTAAATATGAGAGAAAAATAAGAATATTTATATAGAAGAATTAGTTTGTGAGTTGCATGACTGGTTTACTAAATTTTATATGGTTTTGAGTGGTACCATCACTTATTTGGGGTGCGTTCATGAACATTACTTTAACCATAGTCATGGTGTAGTATTGTTTAAGCAAAGTTATGTTATACTACAGCCATAGTTATGTTAACTTCAAGTGGTTTTGAACGAGATTTTTACCATAGTAGTAGCAATAAATTATCATTCAGCTGTCAAGTCAAGTTTAAAAAATGTTTACATATAAAATTAAAATAAATAATAAAATTTTATATTTTTTGTTTGTCAAAAATTAATTATTTTTTAAAAATGAAGTTTAGAACGAAATTAATTAATTTCAAATAAATTAAATTGAAATTTTCACAATTCACAACAAAAAATTAAATGACAAACGATTTTTTATTGTCAATGTCATTACCACTTAAAGGCTTACTATCGTTACTATCGTTAACCATGCTCTCGAGCAGGGTTAATTTTTGACATCAAACAGTTAAAAATTTACTTTACTTCAGATGTTTATGAACGCTAAAAAGTTATGTTGGTAGTTATGTTTTACTATACCACCACTATTCTGAACGACAAATGATAACTATAGTTAACTATAGTAACGTTTATGAACGCACCCTTGATATGATATTATACTTGAATAAGTAAAAATAAATGGATATTTTGTACGCAAATGCTTTAGAATACAATAATTGACAATAGGGCTGTTTCAATTTTTTTTTATTGTATTGAGTTGATCGTCGTATTTAATATATGAATGACTTGAGAAAGGAGGTATATTTCATATTTCATGTATTTTTATATATGTATGTATGTGTTGTTATGTTAATATGCCTTGTCGCGTGCTATATGATCTGACATAAATTACTACTACTACTTCTAATTGAAATACATATATAGAATTGTATTTATATCAAAGACCATATAAATATATACATTTATATGGTCTTTGGTTATATGTATTACCTGTATAGGTTTACATTATTTTCTGATGTAGGATTGTAGAATATATTTAGCAACAGAGGTTTTTACGTATGCATACATTATAATTACTGTAGCATTTGTACTGTACTCTATACATTTATATGGTCTTTGATTATATGTATTACTTGTATAGGTTTACATTATTGTCTGATGTAGGATTGTAGAATATTTGGCAACAGATGTTTTTACGTATGCATACATTATAATTAGTGTAGCATTTGTACTGTACACTGTACTCTATACATTTATATGGTCTTTGATTATATGTATTACTTGTATAGGTTTACATTATTTTCTGATGTAGCATTGTAGAATATTTGGCAACAGAGGTTTTTACGTATATTCATACATTATAATTACTGTAGCATTATACCAGAGATACTATATAAATACATATAAATATGTTTTTACATAGTATCAGAGATCAGATACACTTATCTGTGATAGTATATAGTATCTTTGATTATACATAATATATGTATACATACGGATATATTATGGTTTTATTTTGTTATGTTTTTGAGTTCATTGACTTTTGAATGCAAGATACGATTATATATTATCATATCCCGTGAATTGAATTTCTTCTTGAAATTTTTAAAGAATGTCTTTTTTAATGATTGGGCCTTAGGACTTCTGAAAAAATAAAGTATTATATTTATGATCATAATATAGAAATTGAAAAATCAGGTGTTTTGTGAACTACCAAATTTTTTTATAGACTGAGTCAATTTTTTTTCTAACTATGTAAATAAAAATTGATATTTTCAAATTAATATGGAACATAATTTACAAATATGTATATTTTGCTAAATCTTGAGGATAATGAATTTTAAATTATTTACAATATTTTTTAAAAACAGAAAGCTTAAAAATATTTATTTCAAAATTTTTAACTTTTATTTCGTTGATGTTTTTTGTGTATGGTATAAAGTATATACTCAAAAAATTCTATATACTAGCGCTGATGAACATTTAATTAGATTCAATGAAAATTGATAATCATTTGTAGGTTGAAAAATATTATATATATAATATATAGGTATATATAATAAACAATATGTCATGAAGTCGAAAATAAATTATTTGTAAATTTATGGATTTTTATGATTGAATGCAATCAAATTTTTTTCATTTATGTTTGTTTGAAAATAAATTATTAAGTAGAATGGGCCTATAATTCTAGTCCTAGAAATATTTTGGAGATCCGTATTATCAAAATATCTTCAGTAGTGATTCAAAAAATTATGTTTGAAAATAACGTGGAATAGTTTTACGTATAGTAAATTATAATTGCTTATTTGATTTTTGAATTCAAAATTTACCTTTGTATTTTAACATTTCTATTAAATTGATAATTCATAAACTATTTAATATTATTCCTAAACAAAATTGCCGGCAATAAAAAATAAAATTGAAAAATTTATAACTTTTTTCTAACTATAACTTTGAATGAAAATTTTTAATTTGATGCATTCATTTAAAAAGTGCAAGAACTGGTCAGTTCTGCATGGTGCGGTCATGGAGTTGGCAAAAAATAGGAAGTTAATCTGACCTGCCTATACTTTAGAATATATTATCAGAAATTTGAATAGCCTCTGACATTTAGTATTAGCACTATTAGTCAAAAATATTTTTATACAGCATTTTTTTTGAACAAAAGTTTTAAAATTGCATGTATTTTTAATTCTGTTTTTTTCTATAAAATATATGTAACTTTGTTTTGAACTTAAATGAACCTAATGAATTCGGACAAAAAAGCGATGAATTATCAATCGTCTTTTAATACAGTTGAAATTATACAATATTTTTATATTTTAATAGTTGATATTATATTTAATTATTTATTATTATAATTATATATGTATACACTAAACAAATTTATGGATTTATAATGTTTCGAGGATGCATTTCCAATTATTAATTGATTAGAAATTAAATGCCGTGTAAAAGTAGTTGTGAACAATACTGTACATCCAGTTTTAGTTTAACTATAGTTGGAAGACGGTTTTCAAATTTAAAAATTTTAAAATTAAATATAATTACTATATATGATTTATAAAGTATAATATTAATATGCAAATTATGTATAAAAATATCTAAGAAAGTCATAGCAAAG
This sequence comes from Villa cingulata, assembly GCA_951394055.1. NCBI lineage: Eukaryota > Metazoa > Arthropoda > Insecta > Diptera > Bombyliidae > Villa > Villa cingulata. The sequence continues at coordinate 2,154,566 of OX596025.1, forward strand.
CAGAAGAAAAATTTTGATCACGATCAAAGTGGATTTTGCACTTATAATAGTGGTAACGTAGTAAATGAATGATATATTCTTCAAATATATAGATATTGTGGTATCTTAAAAGGATATTTGCTTGAGGCCTGTTACCTATCAAAATTGTTATTTAATTCTTTTCAGAGGAAAACCATCAGAGTGCAGTGTAATTGATAAATATTCGGTAATTATAAACTTTCGCTGTCAGCTAGTTTTCTTTAAACATTAAAAATCGAAAAATATATGAATCTTCATGATTCTAGTCTCAAAATATTCCATTTAACTTCGGATTTATGAAAAAAGTATAATAGTTACAGTTTGATGCGTAGGAGAGTGTAGGTAGATAGTTAAAAGAGCATATGAAAAGATCAGTTTAATTCAGTTCAAAAATGTTGATCAGTGTTAACGAATGACGCTAATTATACAGCACTTTTCATACTCTCTTAGCATCCCCGCACCCACCTGCCAAAATTCTCTTTTTTTCATTTATATTTTATTTTTCATTCTATAAAATTTTTCAATCTTACTAATGAAAAATTACTCATAACTAATCACCACCCACCACACCCCACACCACTCCCCGCATCAAACAGCCACTATTATATTCTATTCATAAATCCGAAATCAAACCAAAGTTGAAAAAAAAGCAAAAAAGGTTGACTTTTCAATTTTTTATGAGTAAAAAACCAGCTGATAGCGAAAGTGTATATGTAATTACCAAATACTGTATTCATATATCTATGAATAACAAAAAGGTTCATATTTAACATTACACACAATTATTTTCATAAAGAAATATGTTAAGAAAGGTCATTGATACTATATACATTATAGATCCTGATATACATCATTGAACAATCTATTTTTATAATTACACTTGTATGTATGTGTACAAAATACCATATATACGATGTATACATATTACATACAATCATGTATATCGCATAAACAGCACATTCATTGCATATAGTATTTACTATTATCTATTCTGCATAAGCAAGCAGCATGTTGTTATTAATGTCTACTATGTCATGTCTATTATGTATGTATTAGAATTAGTTTTTACATCGCATTCAATGTTATACCAAAGACCAATATAATATACCATGATATAATATATTTTATATATCGGTCTTTGGTTATATCAAACTTGTTTATTCATGTTATATGCTTTATGTATGTATGTGTACGAGATCGTCTTCAATTCAATATGGATCCTTATATATCCTTATGCACGAGCATAAACCATACATGGAGAATAAATATATATGATCAAAATCTCTCAAAAATGTTCAAATTTATATTTATATGTTCCAGCCAATGATATTCATTTATTCTATTTTCAATACTCAAAATATACATTTACATATAAATAACACTTATATGTGTGGAATATCATATGAATTAAATGTACATTTTAAATAGCATTGTGTATTGTAGTGCTGCAAAACATTGACAGGTGTTCATTTCATTTGTGAGAGCAAACATTTATATAAATGAGAACAAATTCGAAACACTATGGTCCGTCTACACAATTAGTTTTGATAACTCGATTTACAAAAACAATTCCATTATATCACAGACTGTCATACAAATTTATTGAAATGATTATAATTGTGTACAGGGTACATAACTAAAAGCAATTCGAAAAATTTTGAAAAACTTTTTTGATTTTGATGAAGCTTTTTCGATCTTTATCATATATGTAAGTGTGTCGTTTTTGGAAAAATTACCACTTACACTAAAAAGAACATCTATTGAGACGAAGAACTATATTATCTTTGACTATATCTTTGGTATCGTTGAAAAATTGATATATTTAGACCCGAAAGTTATGCAAAATATTTTTATTATATATGTCAAAATTTTTGTGAAAAATAGGAATTTTATATTACTAATAATTTTAAAATAATGTAAAAATTTTTAGTTTTCTATTTCGAAATCGAAAAAAGAACATTCGAATTACCTTATATGAAAATTTCAGTATAATACGTAATCATCTACCCATGAAAAATTACATTTAAAATCTATACATTTTTTATAAAAATCCTTCTAATTAAGACTAATAAGGACAAAAATCACTAAAATGCTCCAATCAGTGCACTCTACACCCTTGAGTGATGTATGACAAAAATTTTAGAAAAATACTGATTTTGGGTAAATTGTGTACACGTTTGCTCAGCCATTTTTTATCCAATTTTTATGAAATATGTTTTAAATGAAAGCTCGAAGGGTCCAGAGTGAACTAAGTGGAACAAATTTTTCAAAAAGGTTTTACACTTACACTTACAGGTTTTACACTTACACTTACACTGTACACTTTTACACGGTTTACACTGTGTTTGCTTTGTATTGTTTTGTTATGATATGTTTTTTTTTTCAAAAATTTTTTTTGCTTCTTCTGACTTCGGTTGCCACATCAAATAAGAATTGAAAAAAATTTTTTTTTTTGAATTGGATACGCTTTTCATATACCCATGAAATTTACAAATAAAAAGAAAAGAGGACTAGTGCAAAATAATTAAAAAAAAAATAACAGAAAGTAAACAAACACAATGACAAAAATATTTTTTGAAAGTGTTTTTTATGTTTTTTCGTTGTGTGAGTTTTCAATTTAAATATTTGATTTCAGGAAAACATGCTCTTAATGTATGAAATAAATTTTGCTGTATATGATGTTCATTACAGTCAAATGTTTAAAAGAATATTTCACTGAGTTTGCTTACAATAAGACTTGGTATTTATTTTTTTTTTGAATATTTCAAAAATTTTCAAGGAAAATACTAAGTTACAATATTATATATGTTCTTTGTCTCGATTTTTTTTGCATTTTTGCGGACAATTGTTTCAATTTTTTTGTTTCAAATTAATTGAACTAATAAATAATGAAGAAATCAACATAAAATGTTATGAAGATTTCCTTTTATATTTCTTACAGGTCAAACATAAAACTCATAACTATTTTATAAGTTTTGAGCGTTTTTTAATTATACATATAATTCATTAAATTCATAGATTAAGATCATGTATTTAATTGAAACACCCTGTTTTAATTTATTTAATTTGATTTCATGTATTGCGTACATACATATGTATAATAATATATGTTATATGTTATATGTACATGCATAACATTCTACAATTCAAAAAAAGGCAGACATGAAATAATTGACTATACTCTTGGACTCATACTTATAATGTATGTAAAGCTTTAAATAGTTAGGGTATTCATTTCAAATCTCATAAGTCTCTTAAATCGCGTAATTAGCTTAATTGGTCGTATTTTTACAAGAGTTCGTAAATTTTTTCTTTGCTTTTAAAATTACGAGCTCTGCCTAAACAAATGAGACTTTCTAGTTGCGTGTATATCAACCTCGTAAATATTTCTTTTATTATATACATACATTTATACATACAGTGTATATAGTATATTTAAGTGTACGCGGATACTCAGTCCATTATGGCACCGCCTATTAGTAATTCTGTCAGATATATCATATCATCCAAGTTTATCATCAGTAATCAGTTACTGGTGTACATTGCTGATGGGAAATTAATGATCGACTTGGTCGAGAGTAGCGCGCTGGTTGGGATTCGAACCGTGATCTCAAGATCACAAGACTGACACCACAACCACGAGCTATTCAAGCCCATAAAAACAATATATTTTGTATAAACCAAGGTTTGAACTTGTCATTTTTACCAGCTAAAATTTGAAAATTATGTTTGTGGCCATATTTTGAGAAAATTGTTGGTTTCTTATGACAAAATAAGAATTTGTGAAAAGATAAAATACAAGTACAAAAATTCGTGTTTTACGAGGTGCTTTTCACGTCATTTTGACTTACGAGTTCGTAAAATCACATGTTGCGTACTTTTTCGATTTGAAATCATTACCCTCAGTATTATTCGTGTCGTAATAATAATAGTAATAACAATCTGACTGTGGCGCCACGAAGTATAATCGCTACATGGTGGAATGGTGAAATATACAAAAGTTCCTTGAAAGTTTTCATGTTATGTAATATCTTGAGCAAAAAACATCAAATTAAATTTTTTTCTCAGCTATTATTTTTCACTCTAACTCAACCAAGTAAAAATCAAAAGATTTTGATTTTTCTTCAACTGTTGATCAACCTGACATTTCAATCAACAATCTATATACAGACTCTTCATCACGTTGACAACATGCTATGTTGACAACCTGGTTGACAACCAAGTTGAAAGTCTGTATGCTGCTTTATAGTATTGTATTTTGTATTATCTTAAAAATATTAACAATTTACTCTGAGTTCTGAGTAATTCAATTGACAAGAAAAACATAAATTAAAAATTTTAAAACTAAAACTAAAATGACAAATACGGAACAAGCATGAAATGGTGTTTTCGTTTAATAAATTCATTTGTACATTTACATTAACTTACAAATTTGTATCTATACACACATAGAGATGCTGTTTGATTTCTGCAAGTAAGAAAAATCAGTTGTAGAAAAATATTTTCCTTTTGCTTTTATTTTTCTTATATTATTTACCTAGTAAGTAAAACCAATAAATCAAAAAAATTAAATTAAATTAAACCAATAAAACAGAGTGAAATAAAAAAACACACAAAGTTAAAAGAAAAGGAGAAGGGTATTGCAATGTTATACATATGTAGATAATTGATCAATTTTTATCTATTAGATTAACTGATTACCTTTTTTACATAACAGATTAAAAAAAAAGAGAATAACAGTAAGAATAAGAAACTTCTTTTGAACTTCTTTATGTTCTTGATTTTTCTTTTCTTTTCCACTAATTTAATTATATAAATTTGTAAGTGCTCGTGTCTGAACGACATTAGTTGAAAAATGTTCGCAATAAAAAAAACTCGAACAGTAAATAAGAATCAATCAAGAGGAAAAAACTAAAACAAAAGAGAAACTTTTGTAATAAAACTGGGAATATTGGAGAATATTATATGGCACTGTACCTCCACAACCTGTATTTTATATGAAAAAAATGGCAAAAATCTACTAAATTCTAACTTTGAAACACAATAACTCTTGAAAGTAATAACGCAGAGTAACATGTAAGGTATCATTAGAGAGAGGGAGGAGTTTTCTACAGATTTCTCTGAGACTACTTTCTTCTATCTAGTACATTGGAGTTGTCATAGGGTGTTTCGTAGAGAAAGTGCGAAAAATCTTCATCGCCCTCTAGCGGCTAAACGGTTGAGATTACCTCCCTACTGTAAAACGATTTTTTATTTGTCTCGATGAGACCTATCTGCTGTGTGTCGGTTGACCGCTCGAGGTGGGACACCCTGTATAAAAAAATTTAATACTTTGTTCGAACAGAATCCCATTTCAATTTGTTATTATTGTTTTCTAGGATCATTAGCCAATCTGATATATGATTTCATTGATGATTTTTGATTTTTTGTTTGTGTTTAACATTGAATATGTTTGAACCAATGAATTGAAATGAAAAACAAATGAAAAAATACATACATAGACTGTAGAGCAGCACATTGAAGCATAAAAATTTTCTGATTTTTCAAATTTACTCGTACACATATCGTCTAGTTTATTAATAATTGCCACATTTTTTCATGTAACAACTTAATGTTATTATTTGTGATACATTTCTAAGCTTTGTAAACACATTTCTATACAAGAATTTTCCTAAGTTTTGAATGTGACCAAAAAAAGAGTAGCGAACTCTAAAGAATTATCTATTATAACGTAAATCTTTATTTTTTACATTATGTATTTATTTTATTCTAACCTTGCTTCTAATAAATTAATTATTTTTTGTTTTTTATATTTACAGATTTATTAGAATTTAAAATGGAAAATTTTTAAAACATTTAAAAGGATTTTTTAGTTATCTGCTATCCAAAGCACGGATGTAATTGATAATATTACGATAAAAAACTTTCGAATTACACATTACATACTATATAATGTCATGAAAATCCAATTAAATTTACATCGATAATCAATTACATAATAAAAATTGAAGTGCAAATGATAAAATAAAACGAAACAAAAATCCAATAGTTTGTAGTGAGGACACGTGATACTTGGTATACAATAAAAAAAATTATTGTTTTTATATTGCGCAAAAAAAAATACCAACAAAAAAGACTTAAAGTATGGATTCAACTACAAATACAAATTCGATAACAACAACTCCACCTTTAACTCCACCATCTGTAACTTTATCCTGTATACAACATCAGCCGCAACCGAATACAAATACATCACTATCAGCATCATCATCACCACGTAAAAAAGGACGTTTACAAAGATCTGAACGATTACAATCCGATTCCAGTGCAACATCGTATTCATCATGGGAAGCATTAGTTAGAGAAAGTTTTGGTCAAGTTGCGTGGCCAATTAAAATAACATCTTGGGAACTGGTTGATGATAGGATTCAAATTGTACCGACAAGGTAAGCGTTGTTATTTTTCTGATGGCCTCTTTATTATTCACATCCTCCGTTGCAATCAAACTATAGTAGAATATATAAAAAAAATAAGCAACAGGGAATATTTTAAGTAAATTCCTTTAATTAAAAATTTTTTTTTATTTTCTTTAATTTAAAATGTTGACGAAATATTTTTTTTTCATATTATCAGGCAAAATAATGTCGACATTTCTGTCTTTGTAACTTCAAAAAAAAAAGGAATAGAAAAATTAAAAAAAAAACGGTTTCGTGAACGAATTATAATATTTGCGTGAAAGTTAAAAATTTATATAAATATATAAAAGAAGAAGAAAATCAATGAACTAATAACTTATTTTTCCTCATTATTTTACACATGACAAATCTAAATAACTCTCATAAACTAATCACTATGGAATTTTCTAAAAATATAAAAAATTTGAAATTATTTTCTGATGCTTCTCATTTTTTTTTTTTTTTTTGAAATATAAAAAGTTTTTTGTTTATTCTTTCTCACTCTGGACAAATACATATCTGTATATGGGTACGTACAAATATAATTTGGTATAAAATAAAAGTTGTCCTGGTAATTCGTTTTTTTTTTTTATTTTATCGGATGTGTTGGTTTTAATGAAAATGTAAAACTTTTTTTCTTGTATTATTTAGACTAGAAACATAGACTTTTTACTGGAATGAATTACAACAACGTATATAAGCAAAAGAAAAATTCTACAACCGTTTCTGGGTGATGGAGATGTTTTAATCAAAGCTAGATTTCAAACACTTGCTATTCAAGATTTACAAATTTAATTTGGTGCAGTACATGACATTATTGACATTATTGAATCTTTAGAAGAGAAAATTAAATTATAAATTCGTGGAAAGTTAATAAAAAAACGAAAGAAATGAAATTGCGCTCCACTATTTCATGATGTTTGGGATATTTTAAACCCACTTAACTGTAGTTTTGGGACATTTTATCCCACTTAACTATAGCGTTGGTACATTTTTTTTTTCCTTTGGGTAAAAAGTAAAAAAAAATGAATTTTTTGCTTAAATTTGGTTAACGCAATTAGTTCAAAACATGAGAAATAACAAAACACAAAGAAAAAGTTTTCGTCCCGAAACGGATAAGACACCACAAATCATACATATATATAAAATAAATAATCGACATGTATGATTTCATAAAAATATGTCATAACTTAATTTGAATGAAACAAAGATTTGTTTTAATTTACTAAAAAGTAAATATCAGTTGTAACAACTTTATACGTACATACATATACATATGTATTATAATTAAATGAGAAAACAAGTAAAGGATTTACTCATTTACTGAAGATAAATGAATGCGAAGAACATAAATAAATAATGTGTGTAAATATTATATACAATTGTAGTAACAGTGATCTGATGCTTTATCTTTTCACACACTCATATATACTTAAATGTATATGTGAAAAACACGCATTAGAAAACTATTATCTATTATTATTATTTCTTTCTATTTAATTTTTTTATACGATAACATAACATTATAAGTATGTACGCGCACACATGCAAACATATCCAATAATTATGAATTGTACTATTTCACATGTAATTTTCATTTTTGATTGTTGATATAATTATATTTATGTATATATATGTATATCCTTACATATTAGGATATTGTCAAAACACGTGGATATTTTTATTTCTTTGTTAGTACAATAAACATAAATAAGAAAGGATATAAAAAAATTATAGAATAAAATATGTGTTAACAAATATACATAAAGTGCAAATAAAAACAAATAAACAACCAGTATAAATATACATACATTTGGAAATGTTTTTATGTATATGTATATATATATTTATATAGAAAATACAATATATTACTATGTATTACGTATTACTGGTATTACATATCTTCTTTTTCTTCTTCATGGGACCACAACCTTCGCCTCTAACAAACATTACCGCCATTTCTGAATGTCTTTAGTTTTTGTAATCCAATTCTGTATTTGGAACTTTTGCAAATCAGTAACTGCCGTGTCCCACCATCTTTTTCTCGGTCTGCCTCTCGGCCTAGTGTCTTTCAAATTTCCCATGAAGAGTTTCTTGCACGGATCTGTGTCTTGCATTCTACTCACGTTCTCTAACCATCTAAGACAATTGATTCTGATAAATGATACTATATCTATATCGTCGTAGATCCTATATAGTTCATAATTTTCTCTTCTGCGATACTTATTATAATCATTATCATTGATTCTTTTTGCACCAAACATTCTTCTGAGTATCTTTTTCTCTATTCTTCTTAGCAAAATGTTTTACATAATATTATACACTTTTATAATACGTACAAAAATTATTGATGCTATTCATAGTGTAGTAAAAAGAATTATTTTACTAGATTTACTAGGTTTAAGATTACGATAGCCTTTTATACATTGAGTAAACACCCTAATTTATTATGTTGTTACATATACATATTTATGAATACTAAACGTACGTTACATAACAAAAGTACATACATAAATATGTCATTTTAGAAAAAATTATTTATTGTGGTAAATTTAGTGAGTATATTTACTTATGTATGTATGTATAAAAAAAGTGCATCACATGTTTAGGTGTAACAGGAATTTTTGTTTTTATAATAAATTTACATTATTTTCATTCACCTGTATGTACCTACACTACACATACATGTATATATTTAATACATATGCAATCGTAATTCTAAAATCCTAATACCAGAACGTTTCCTATTTATATAATTTTTGTACGTAATTTCGTAACTGTTGTACAAACGAATGTGTACAAATTAAATTTTTTATACTACAAGAACGAGAACGCAACAGAATCAATCATTCATATATTTATGTATGTATACATGTACGTATTTACATTTGCCGACTTGTACTCGTATGTGGTCAAGCCAGAAATTAAAACTAAAATTATTTATATGTGCGGAATATATGCTCAATATTTATGCAGGACCAGGAACTATATACAAATATGTACACGTATAAAATATTTGCACTTGTAGAATATTTACTGCTGGAACAGAATGATGCAGCCAGAGTTGTTCCAATTTTTTACTTTACATTTTTTACATTTTTTTTTACATTTTTTACCATTTTTTTTTACATTCGATTTTTAGAAAACAATTTTGTAAAATATGTAAAAAATCAAAAAAAAACCGAAATTTTGTTTTTAAAAAAGAAAAAAATTTTAAAATTAAATATTCAAGAGATTTTAAGGTGGTGAAAGAAAAGACATTTAAAATAAGTACGCTCTGTAAATATATTTAATCATTACATATCATCGTCATCACTGTCATCTAAAATTTCTAAATTGTTAATTGTTTTTAAATTTAATGAAAAATAAACGTGAATTAATTTTTTCGACCTTTCGAATGTAAGACGATTTCTTAAAGGAGTGTGAATCTGTGCCCAATTAGAAAAAGTCCTTTCCTTTTTTACATTTTTTACTACTTTTTTACATTGTTTACTACTTTTTTACATTTTTTACTACTTTTTTACATATTTTTACATTTTTTACCTTTTTTTACGCGTTTTTTACCATTTTTTACCAGAAAAATGTAAAAAATATTTTTTTACATGAAATTGAACAACTCTGGATGCAGCTGAGTCTAAGGTGGTCTAAGGCTGAGGCTGTAGCATGAGCTGTCAGAATTCAGAATTCAAAACAACGAAAATGAATGTACAGGAATAGAATGTGTCGCTGCGGCTGAAGTAGCCGCTGAAGATGCTGCTAAGTTTCAACGAATTTCGAATTTTACGCGGGTAAGGAAGTTTTGACAGTTGAACTAAAATAAAAAATATACAATATATGTATACTCGCGTAAATGATGAAAAGTAATTTGAAAGAAGTAAGAAGATAATCCCAAAAATTTCAAACAACAAGACAAAAAGGCATATTTTTTTCTTACTTTTAATTACTAAACACTTTTTTATTTATCATGAATAATTCAATTTAATTTAACTTAAATTCGTAAAGTAATGTCAGCTGCAACTACACCATTCTGTTTGTTATAATCTCATATAGCGCCTCAACGCATACTTCATACTACACTTCAAGGTAATTCATACTACACTCTAAGAGTGTTCCAATTACCTTGACTACACTTCACGCTTCAGCTTCAGACTCACCTGCATAATCTGCTCCAGAAGTTATAAACATTATTATGTATATTATAATAATGTATTAAATATATAATATATAATAATATAATATGTACTACATTTATTAAAATACATAATTTTGACTTATACTCATACCTATCCATACCTTTACATGTGTGTCGATAAATTACAAAATTTTTAATATAAACAGCACAGCAAGAAGGCAAGTAATTTACTGTAATGCTTTCTTTGTCGTCTTCAAATATTCGAGTAATTCTAATAAACTAGAATTAACCGATGTAAACAAATTACACCCACATATATATGCATTTAATCATCTGCACAATCATAATAGGTTTACAACATGAATTACATAATATATTGTCTTTTGTTTGGAGAATGACCAACACTTAAGGCCTGAATATGGTTCACCGTCACCGTGATTTTTCAAATATACAAAATTAATTTTAGTGAATATGATACGCCGTCACCGTTTTTATAACGGTGATGGTGAGAGTTGATCAACTTTCTATTTTTGACCGTCACCGTCACCTTCACCGAGTATGTAACCTTAATTCTAGTATATTTAGGTGTTTATTATGTTTAATTTATTCTACAGTGTTGGTTGATTGTGAAGAAAAAAATAAGAAAATTATACTGCCTTATCATGATATTCGAAGACGAAACGTTTCGTATCGTCTTGTTGAAAACGCGATCATGATATTCGAAACGTTCCAATTTCAAACGATTTTCATCGTCTACTCAGTCGATAGCATTTTGTTCATCGTTTACATATAAATTTATTTTTTTTTTTGGTTTTTAATAGAATTTTTTTTATTTAAAGCATATTACTAATATTTGTGAATATTAATATTAAATTAATTTTTTTAAAAAAATGGAAATTATTATTAAAAATGATATTTCAAAACATCAACAAAATAATAGAAATGACATCGAACCCTTTTTTCTTACAACAAAATTGGAAATTGTATGAATTAAACATTAAAGCTTCGTTTTTATAAGGGATTTATATTGTACCACTATGTACCACTTAATATTCGAAACGATGAAGGTTCATAATAGCAATTTTATATCGTATCGTTTCGTTTCATCGTTTCATCGTTTCATCGTCTTCGAATATCATGATAAGGCGGATAAAATTTAAAAATGGTTTTTGAAAAAAAGTTAATTTTTTGTGTTCGAGACGATTTTGTATTCATTTGGACGGTGAACCATATTCAGGCCTTTAGTATTAGCATAAATAAACTAGAATAAAGATGCACAGTGCTTATGGAAAACATGCATCTATGAAACAAAAAGAGCTTATTTAATAGCTTATACATGCTTATACACCATCAGACAAGCTTTAATTCTATACATGTTGTAATCGTAATATATACGAGTATTTCACAATTTCACCACAGAGTAAAATAACTATATACAGAGTGTGCAATACAATCCTTTCCATTGCCGAGCTAATTTTGGAAGTGGATTTAGCGAAAATCCACCTCTCTCAAAGCTTTTCTTATAAAATGAGTACATTTTGAAAATTGAGAGTAGAAAATATAAATAAAACAAAACAAAACAACACAGTTTCAAATATACAATCTTACATACACGTAATATAATGTACAAGAAGGGAGCAATTTTTTTCTTGTTTGCGTACATATTTTGTATTGGGCAATAGAAATATGTATGTATGTACATAAGTATATAGAATATGTATGATACTGGAATATATACTGTTTTGTACCATAATGTTAGATATAATATATTTATGTATATTTACGAGTATATATGTATATATATATACGCACATTATAGTTTGTTTTGGTTTGTTTTTGTTTTCGACCCTTTGTTACTATTTCATTGTTATTTTCGACCCTAAATTTATGTTTGTTCGATTATGATTTCATTTTTTCAAGTTAATATGCATCTTACAAATTATGCTGCTTCTACATTATATGTGTATACACATTATATACACATGTACAGTAATCACAAAAAGTATTTCTGCATAATTAAAGTATCGTAATTTGGATTTAGACACTTGTAATACTAATAAATTTTTATATTTATTTTTTCAAACTTTAATAAATACAATTTCTTAAAAAAAACCATAATTATTCTTAGAACAAATATATTATTTGAATTATTCCAAAAATTATTCCTGCATTAATTCTATCGCAAAAATTATTATGAATATTAAAATGAAAATAATTGATTTAATTTTGACTTTCAAGAAAAATACCGAGGAAATTTGAATTATTTAGTAAAAATTTGAAATTTGTTGTGCACAAGTAGCACCAATAATTTTTGTGATCACTGTACATACCTATCAATTTCTTCATATAAACAGAATCTAAAATCTAACATCTACCAACTATCAACTATAAAATCCGGTATTTGATGATGTAAGTCAAAATAAAGAAAAGACAACCAAGCCTCCTTGTATACGAAGTGACAATATAGTTGCGTTCCTTTTGACCAAGTAAAGTACTCGCAAGTACTTGTAGTCGTGATCATCTACACCACCTCTTGTATTCGAGTAATTTACTTGACAGTTGCATGGTTAGTTACGCCAAAATTCGCCGTCAGAGGTGTTTGTGTTTTAATCGTTAGAGATTAAAGAAATAGGTTTAGGTCTATAATATTTTTAATACACATTTTATTCAATAGGTGGCTTTTTATTGTTTAATGTTATGAAGCATCTAAAATCAAAGCAAAACAAATTTGAAATACATGACAGCTAAAATTGGAGCATGGCCAACTGTCACTCCAATATTTACATTGCCTTAAAAATGTGTATGCTTTCAAATTTGAGGTTACTCTTTACTTCCAAGTAAAAAATTGCGTTCCATTTATAATATACTCCCGAGTACTTGAAAGTTCTTTACTTGGTCAAAAGGAACGCAACTTATGTGTAATGATAAAACCTGTCTGTACATTTACATACATCTATATCTAGCTATTGTGGTATGAAAAAAAAAGGGTAGCAGTATGTATGAATAAAAAAAAGTAAAAAAAACATTTCTCTTTTTGGGAGAGCACAATTTACGAATTTTAAGTTTCAAATCAAAAGTTTTATAGATGAAAATGCAAACTTGAAATTTTTTAAAATGAGCTTTGCGATATTGGCCTATCTGTGTATCGTTATTTAGGTCTGTGATTTCACTGTCTGCTACTACCAGCATATTGCTTCTACAAGTATACAAGTATTTATGTTCATATGTACATATATGTTGTTTTTTATGGTACGAACTACGAGGTATGTATCATATATCAATATCAATATATCAATATATCAATAATGATCATGAAAATTGTATGACGCGTACCAGACTATCTAATGCTAAAGGCTAAAGTCTAGTAACAGACAACAAAAATGTTGATTGGTTTAGTGTATTCATTTACTCATATTGTTTTTCGTCTTTAATCATCCTTAAGAAATATTATTTACAGGCACAAGTAATTAACAATGTGCTATGAATTGCAATGATAAAATTCATTTCCTCTATAAGAAGGATCTTTTCTTTTATTTTGTTTTTTTTATACCTATCAATTTTTTTAAATAACACAGGTATGACATGAAATGATTCACTATATTCAAATATTGTTTGATCTTCGTATATACCTACTGAAATTTTAATGATAAAAATATTCGATTAGTAAAACATGTCATGTTTATGTCCTTTCATTCTAAATTACCTAGCAGACAGTTGTTTTTTTTTTTTAAACTATCCTCATGATATATTTATATATATTCGAATATAAAATTTAAATAACGTTATCTAACGTTAACTATTTATACTAGTTTCCTACAAAATTAATTTCAATCTTATTTTGAACCTTTAAAACGGCACAAAATCAAAACGACGGTTAAATTTTGAATATATTTTTTCTTTGAAAAATAATTTTAAAAATATTAATTTAATTGACGATATTTTGAAAGAATATTATAATTTATTTATTTATTTATATTCATATCAAAATATTGTTTTGGAGAAAAAATTAAAGTTATCCTTGAATTTCAATTATTTGTGACAAAAAATTGAATAGTGAATAGTGTGACATTTTATGAAATAAAATAATAAAAAATTGTTATATTGAAAGTATTATTGTGTTTTTTAAACTTATGAACTACAAGGATAAGTGGACAAGACTTTTGTTTCCTACACTTTTTTCTATTATTAACATTATATAGGTAATTTGAGTTTATTAAATTCTGGAAAAAAAAATAAAAGTAACTATGTCTTGGAAAAGAACAAAGTGTATTATTCCCACTTGCCAAGCAACATGTGCTAAATTTCCTAAGAGAAGATTTTTTAGTTTTCCAAAACAAAACACTGATAAATATGAGAAATGGCTTGCTAATGTAATATTTTTGGCGGAAACAATTCGGCAAAGAAAAAAACCATATATTTGTGAAATTCATTTTGAGCGCACTTGTTTTGGAAAGAAATTCTTGAAAAGAGACGCAATTCCTACTTTGTTTATAAAAAATGCATCCTTGCAAGAACACAACAATGCGATCAGGACTTATGGACGAACTGAAGAAGATAACAACGAGGACTTGAATATTGAAGATTTGAACAGAATATCTCGTTGGCTTCCATTACAGAACAGGGGCAATGAAAATGAGATTGAATTATTTTGTTCAAATTGTGAAAAAAATGCAAAGCAAATTCGATTTTATTTAAAAAAAATAAATAACTTGCAAAAGAAAATTTGTCAGTTGCAAAAGAGAAAAAAATTTACTCTTAATAGAAGCAGATACTTCCGATCGAAGTTTTTAAAATATCAAAATCTTTACAACAATGAACGACAAATGCGACTGGATGATAAAATAGAAAATTTATCTGATATTTCAGAAAATGCAAGAACATTTTCAAAAATGATTCTGAGAGAAGACAGAAGCTGCTATTCTGAAGAGGAAAAATGGCTATCGCAGTGTATATTTTTTAGATCGACAGCCGGCTACATATTTTTAAGAGACACTTTAGGTTTCCACTTGCCTTCCATTTCATCGTTACGTAGTTGGATCAAGATAAAAAGTATATCTCCTGGTTTTGACGCACAGGTTTTGAAAGAAATATTTAAAAATGTGGCAAATTTGAAACCACATGAAAAAAATGTTATTTTGATCTTCGATGAAATGAGCATACAAGCCAATTTAAAATACGATGAATTTAAAGATAAAATTATTGGTTATGTTGATTATGGCATTGAGGAAAGAAACAATACTTTGGCAAAATCTGTATGTGTTTTTATGGTGAGAAGTTTGTTAGGAAAATTCAAGCAAGTTCTTTATTATGTAGCTACTCCAGGAACAATACCTGCTGAAATGCTTGATTCTCACATTACAAGATGCATCAATATGCTTTCAGACTTCGGATTAATTGTAAAAGCAATTGGATGTGATCAAGGATCAACAAACAGAAAATTATATAACAAATATAAAATGTCGCATAGTAAACCATATTTTGAACATAAAGGACATATAATTCATGCTCTATATGATGTTTGTCATTTATTTAAAAGTATTCGGAACAACATGAAAAGTTCCAATTTGTTAACACCTGATGGTGAAATTAGTTGGGAAATAATTGTATTTTTATACAAGACAGATGAATCCCAAGTGACAAAAGTTTGTCCGAAATTAACATACAGACATGTTTGTCCTTCAGATTTTGACAAAATGAACGTTCGTTTAGCTGTCCAAGTTTTAAGCCACAGTGTTTCTATAGGAATTCGCACACTTTTAGCATACAACAAATATCCCAAGGAACTAAACCAAATAGCAATATCCACTGCTAAATTTATTGAAAAAATGAATAGATTATTTGATATATTAAATGGAAAACCGGCACTGAAACAAATATCTCAGGAAATTGAATATTTACATGAAATGAAAGACTATGTTCTTCATATTAAACCAAAGATTGGGTTTGACAGATCTCATTGTTTCAAAGGGCTAGCTTTGACGATAGAAAGTATTTTGGCGTTAACAAATTTCGTATTTTCTATACCTGATATTAAATTCTTTCATTTAGAAAAACTAAATCAGGATCCATTAGAAAATTTTTTTTCACACGTTAGAAGTAGAAACAGTAATAAAAAAAATCCATCCCTTTATGAATTTTCTTTTATTTTCGCGAAATTAATGTCTATTAGATTATTATTTTCAACAAAGTTTTCAAATTGTCTCGATGATAATGATGAGTCGTTCAATATAGATTGGGATGCTTTATCAAGTGAAAATCGAGGACAAATAATTTCAAATACATTTGAGTCAGTCGAAGAAAAGACAGAAGATACGAACGAAGTAGAAATGATAGGTCTTGAAATAGAGTATGAAGAGGATAGAAAAACAGAATTGACCGATGCTGCAACAAGATACTTTGCAGGATATTGTTATTTCAAAATGATAAAGTCCCTTAAACAAACTTGTGATAATTGTCACACTGAAATGGTGAGCAATATGGAAAAAAATGATCTGTCAGAAACCTTAATAAAATTAAAGCAATATGAAAATTTAAACGATAATTCTGGTTTAATTAACACAACAAATAAATTTTATGAGATTTGTAAAATACACGCCAAAATATTTCTAAGTATATTTCAGTTGACTCCTCAAATTTTGAATATTAAAAACACAATTATTGAAAAGTGTATAAAAGATGTAAATATAATATATCCTGATTGGTATCATAAAGATAATGAATGTTTTCAGCATCATGTAAAAGTATTGGACTTTTTCATTTTAGTTCTTTTACGAAAACATTGCAAGTGGGAAATGGATGCTTCAGGGCATATAAAAATGTTACTTAAAAGTAAAAATCAAAAAGTGAAAAATTTGATGAACCAATAGATTTTTAAATTTTTATTATTTTTAATATTTATACATATGTACATACATATGTATATACATATATTCATATAAATTTAGGTAGTTCTAAATTATAATATTATCATAGAGGATTGCATTAACCAGCATAGATACTAATTTTTTTATGTTTTTTTATTTATGACTAATTTTATTTATTTTTAATACTAGCTTGAAACAAATGATGTAACAATGTTATATTACATGTAGTGTTTTCTAAACACATGATTTAACTAAACTGATGTTTCAAAAAAATTAACTAAATAAAAATAATGATTTCAAATTAATAAATTATTTCATTTCATTAATTACACAAGAAATATTTTGCATATAACCTCATGCATTGCTTGGTTTGTTTTGATATCCTTAATTTAACATATAATCACATACAATATAAACTTTAAATAAACTAGTTTATATTATATATATGTGATATAATACAAAACGATAATACCATCAATGGTAAATATATAGAATAAAATGGAATGGTATGCATGCATAGCATTGATCAATAAAAATACGATAATACATAATACGTATATGTTTGTTGTCTGTTACAAGATTTGGTTTGATCTCAAACAAAAAAGCTCTTTTGTCTGCTACTAGATTGTCTGCTACAAGAAATAAAAGCGTTGTAATTTTAATTCAACAACTGTGTATCTTTATTCTAGTTTATTTATGGTATTAGTCTTCTCTAGTGATCTTGTTGTCAAACAAACATAATCAAACACTCTCCAACCTAAATTCCTAATCCTAAATGCATTATACATTATACATTCACCTTTGAAAATTCATATACATTCCATAAAACTTTTTCATTTCAGTCTTATATGTGTTGTGTACGTTGTACGACGATGCAAATTGATGATTATTGTTTTCATACGATAAAAGTGGTTGATGCTGGGCATGCTAGGTGTTCATCATAACAACCAAAGGTTCGAGTTCTAGCTAGTTTAATTAGCATTTTACAATATATAAAATAAAGATCGATTTTCTCTAACTTGTTGTCAACACCTCCAGTGATTTGTTTACTTTTATTTTTTAATTTCTCCGTATGTGGTAAATATATGTAGTTAAAAATAGCGGGTTGTCGAAATGACTATCATCATTATCATCGTGAATATTTATTACTTATGCTTATATACATAAAAAATTTAAATTTATAAAAACGAAAAAAAAACATTTTTGTCCACATTCTGTATGCATACATACTTATGTACATGTATGCAATGCATATACCTACACATATATTTTTTTAATTATACACTAAACCTTCTATAATATAACGATAAAATTAATAATTATAGCTACATCCATGTATTATTTATATACTATGAACACAAATGCATGTATGAATGATTACTAATACCAATAAAGAGATACGTAAACAAAAACTAAGCCTCATCATAGACATATACGTATGTATGAAATAATATTGAATGAGGATAATTTTGTATTAGTTTTTTTTTCAGATATTGAGGATTGGTTATTTTTGTTTTCTCCTTCCTTTTAATGTCTTTTTTTTGTATTCTTTTTTTACTTTTCTATCCCCTACGTATGTGCATTTTTATTACTGTTTTTAAAATGTTTTTAAAATCGGAGTACGGATATACGAACAGAAGAATCGAAATTAAATGAGAAAATTTTTTTTGTTTTGGGAAATCAGTTTTTAATTGAAAATTGTAGAGAAAAGATGTGAAAAAAAGAAATGAGTAATGCATTTTATTTGAAAGTGATGTGAATTAATTAGAATAAGAAGTGATTATTTGATTTCAATAAACAGTGTAATGAAGACTAAAATATTACAAAAAATATAAGCTGAAGAAAATTGATTTCAAAAATTAAAAGAAAAACATGAATTAGTGGGATTCGAAAAGAATGTCAGTGTTACCAATTTGTTTTTCTTTATTTGTCAGGGAATTATGATTAAAAGAAAAAAATATAAATAATGAATGAAAAAATTATGTAAATTACAACAGTAAAAAAAAAAACTGAATATATCAACATGATCGTCCAACTGAATTTCAAAACGAAAATATTTCTGTCAATGATTCTATCCTAAACGCAATTTATAATTTAAAAGATAGAATTTCAGTAAAATTCACACTTAAATAGAATTGTAATATTTATAATGTGCTGTTATTCGTTATAACGGAAATTTACTTGAATAATGGTAAAATCATTTAAAAAACAAATTAATGAATTAAAAAATAATGAACATTTATCATATAAAAACTTAAAATATCTCTTACAGTAATATTTATTTAATTATTTTTTTAAAAATTTTTTTTTGTAATTAAGGCCCAAAAAAATTATTTTAACTTTAGGAATTCTAAGAAAATTTTTCATGTGAATAATTTCCAAATACTAGTTTGGACAAAGTTTCTGACCCATTTTTAATCAATTTTATTACATTTTCTTCATTTTCTATTGATATTAAATCTTAAATTAAATTTTGTTTTCCGTGAAAGTTCGTTCATAAATAAAATTTGGTTTAAAATAGTAATTTTGACGTCGTGTCAAACAGAGCAAAGAATAAGGTATCTTTGCTCTGTTTTGCTTTTAATTTTTTTTTTTCTCTTAAGGCTTTAAATTTACTTACACAATACATATAGACCATCTCGAGGTCGAGACGCATCTTTCGATTTATATAACAAATATATCTATATGCAGAAAAAAAATTTTAACAAATTATAATATGCGAATTGTGGTCGATAGGTGTCACGTCAACAGAAATATTTTGTCACTTTTCTCGTATTAATAAATAGAACCTTTGTATAAAATTTCAAGGGCTTAGAAGGAAAAACTTTTCAGAACTCAGGCTCTTTTGATGTTGCCTTTCATAATTTCAGTCCCGCGTACCACTTATATTGTTATATAGCAGAAAAAGTACAATATGTGTGGAAAAGAAATAACATACATAAATGTATCTAAACAGCGAAAACAAAGCATCGCAGCATCTGATCTAAATTATTCAGGAGGTTTTTAAGTGAATCAAAGACTCTTATCAGTTTTTTTCTCTAAACTTTAAAACAACACATCAAAAAAAAAAAGAAATCTTTAAAATACTTGTTACAAAATCATTTTAATGAAAACGGAAAATTAATATAAAAGAGAATATAATAATGAGAAATAGAAATGAATGAAGTGAAGTGTTAACGGGTTTTATAGAGTGGAAAATATTTTATTTAGACGAATTAATTAAAAGCTTTAAAATTTTTTTATTTGGCTCAAAAAGGATTGACACAAATTATTATTATATTCTTAATACGCATTTAATATGAAAAAGTTTTAAAAAGAGTATTTGTGTCAAATAATGCATATTAATATCATTAAGAATACAATTTTATAAGTGTAAAAAAAAGAAAAAAAAATAAAAAAAAAACAAAAAAATGGCGATGAAATCAACACAAAAACTAAAGGATGATGTAAATGTAACAGAATCAATATCATTACCAAAAGAGTCAGTAGAAAGTTTTATGTCATCACCTGCATCATCATCGACTGTATCATTTATATTTTCATCAAAATCGACATCATTCTCTTCACTCACTTCATCCTCGCCATTATCCTTGCTATCATCCACACCACCATTGTCATCATTATTGACAGGACAGAATCGTCGTTTACATTATCGAAACCGTCGTCAAAGTTATTTCACGATGAAAGCAGAAAGTCTCGACTTTGTGAGCGAACCAATCGATTGGAAAGTATTACAGAGTGTCAAAGAAGAAAATGAACAAATCCCATGTTCTCCCACTATTAACACAACAGCTGCTACCACAAATACCACCACTGTTAATGTTACAACTAAATATCTTACTAATACTTTTTATAATTCAAATACAATGAATTTTAATACCAATAATATTCAATTGAAAGGAAACAAAATATTTCATCAGCAGAAACATGAAAACGAAAAACCGTATAGCAAACATTTTGAGATAATCGATAAAAAATATAAATTACAAAAAATTAACGTTCCAACGTGTACTAGTAAAAAAAAAAAATTCGGATTTCGTAGCAGTACAATATGTGTGGATGAATTAGAGCATCTAGAGAAACGTAAAGGGTAAGCTATTATTAGCAGTAAATAAAAAAAATCATTCACTTTTATATTCATACTTGTCAATTTTTTTGTTTTTGTTACTGTGATTGAATATTCGTTTCAAATTATTTTTTTTTACTTTTTTTTATTTTCTAGTTAATTTTTTTCATTTTGATATCAGCAGAGAAATTTTTTTTTTTTTGTCTTTTATTAAAGACATAAATTCATATATCACAATTCAAACCTTCGTGTATTATTTAAGCAAAACATAGCTGAATGTACGTATGTATATAAAACCATCGATGAAAAAGGCTTTCTCAACTAAGAATACAGAAATAGAATACAAACAAACACACTAACAAAAAAATATATTGTATAAAACAAAATACTCGTATATTGATAGAGCAATTCTAATGAAATATAAAAATTTAAATTAAAAACTAAAAAAAAAATATTTATCTAATTATATACACTTAGATCTAGTTTTAAATATAATGTGTGTGCAATTCACACGTGGTAGAAGTGAAACCTTCAAAAATGTTGGCTTCAAGATAATGAGACGAATGTAGAATTTCGGGAAGAGGATAATTGTAGGTTTTAGTAATGATCATAGTGATACAAAGTTTGATAATTATTTTACATTTTATTCGTATATATTATATATTACATAGATTTATTCAGACTCAGAGCTTACATTTTCGAAAAATGATACAAGAGGCTTATGGTAACTAAAGTATGAAATAAATACTTTGGTCTTAATATGGTCAATATATCTTTGGAATACTGCGTCAATTACTGTTTTTGATCTTGTTGTTGATAGAGTGCGACTGCTGCACATTTCCAAATTAAATTTGGCGTCCAAAAACTCAATCAACGGAATCACTGTATCCGATGCAAAATTTACATTAAAATCCCCACTAAGAATCATCGGAATTTTATCGTAATCTTTTTTAAGAATTCGTGATACTTCTGGTGTGTATTTAATTAAATTTTCGTGAATGAATTCAATAATTGTATTTATTGATTGGTTGGGAGAAATGTAGATAGCTACAATTAATACTGAAATACTATTATCTAATTTGGTTTGGCATGCACATATTTGTCCCACTTTATCTACAATGTTTTCATCATTCATCCACGTCTCGGAGAGAATAAGAAAATTCGACGACGATGCTATTCTATCAAGCTGAAGATCTTGTGCATGAGCTCGTAAACTTTGGCAGTTAAATGTATACAGTGACAATCCTTTCCTTGTGTTTATAAAATCATATAATAGTTTCTCAACAGTTTCTAGCCGATTCAAGCTCAACCGTTGAAACTCAGCTCGCAATTCAATTGTGGATACTGTTGCTCTTCGACCGTGATAAAATTTTCTATCATTTTTTTTTGAAACAATATGTAGGCCCTCAATCGACGTTACTCGAGATAGTGCGACGTACAAGAGCTGTTGAGCATGTGATTTGTCATATTCATATACAATTTCACCAAATGTACCTCCCTGGGACTTATGAATCGTTATCGCACAAGCAGACACCAGTGGGAAATGGTTACGTTTTGCTATTACTGTTTTATTAGGTGCTAATGGTACAGACGATGTTCTTCGCTCTATTGGTACTGCCAGTGAAGAAAGATTGTGCTTTTGTACTGATGCCGCGGCCTTTCTTCTGATTTTCTCACCAGTCTTATGAGAACCAGGGAATTCTAGCCACAAACGACATATTTCTCCTTTGTCATTATATTCAATATAAACTAATTTTCCCGTCGCACCATTCGCCAATCCATCTGACACGTCGATATTAGTTGTTATGATGTATGATTTATTGATAACTAATGTCAGTTCATAAGGCAAACCTCCTGTATCAATCGTTGACATTTTGTGTAACTTTTGATGCATAGATGCTTGCTGTTCAATATTCTTGCAACCTATATATACATCAGTTGCTTCTGAAATAACTTTTTC
Organism: Villa cingulata; assembly: GCA_951394055.1. NCBI lineage: Eukaryota > Metazoa > Arthropoda > Insecta > Diptera > Bombyliidae > Villa > Villa cingulata. The sequence goes on from OX596025.1 coordinate 2,178,060, forward strand.
GACTGCGGAGTTCAAAACTTTATTATTATATGCAGCAACTGAATGATTATCGAAAAACAATCGTATACCGTCGGGACAAATTCTCTCAACCTCTTCTTCAGAGTAGAACCGTGATTCAATTAATTGCAACTCGTGCTCGTCTAAGAGCTGCCCATCACCAATTTTTGTTAATATTGTTGGGAAAGTCCGATTGGCCTGTCGCATCACTTCGCTCAGTTCGAAGAATTTCAACCCTCGCCAAAGTGTTGGCCCCGCTATTTGTCGCTTTATTTGCTTGTAAATTGGAGTAGCGCGAACCGGCGGTAGTTGACGTAGATCACCGATCAAGATTATATCTAATCCTCCAAAATTCACTTGAAAATTACCGGTAATTTGCTTCAATCTTGAATCTATTTGCGACAACAACTCTGCTCCAATCATACTGATTTCGTCGATAATTAATACGCGAACATATTTGAACAGTGATCTATATTGTTGTGCTACTTCAATTGACAAAGGCAGCAATTTTGAAAGACTTATCTTAAGTGCCGTGTGTATCGTTGTCCCATCAATAGCCACAGCAGCTTTGCCAGTTGAAGCACATGTGATATAAGCGTTACAAAATCCATCGTTATCCAAATAACGATTATAAATTTCCATCAAAAGTCTGATCACAAACGTTTTACCACATCCAGCAGGACCTGTGAAAAATATTTGCAACGGAGAGGGATTTTCTAACTGAAGATTATGAATGACATGCATCAAAAGATTTTTCTGCTCTTGGTTTGCCATTTTCATCAACTCATAATATTGTTCATTAGGCATAAGATTTTCTTTACGTTTGGCAATGGCACCGAGTTTATTAAGAGTCGCTAAGCGTAAATCATTGTTTACGCTCGAATCTGGATTGTCATAAAGTGCTTGAAATGGATTGGCTTCCGGAAATCTGGTAGCAACATCATGGACCTCGTCGTCATCGTCCCCTTGATCATCTTCACGACATAATTTTCGACAAATTTCAATAGTTCTGTTGATGTCTAAGTCAGATTCAAACTCTTTACGACGTTCTAAAATCAGATGTTCATTTTCGTCATAAATCCTTATAAATTTCATTTATTCAAGAATATCGTTTTCTTCGTTACGAAATGGAATGTGCAGAGACACCATTTCTCTTTTATACTCATTGTAATCAGAAGCTATGTCATAGTTTCTATATCGAATGATGCGTTGTTGTCTTCTACGTACATATATACATTCCTTGTGAATTTTTAGTATAGTTTGCAACGAATTGTGCGAGTGATAATTCTTCTAATTCTTCGGGCCGCTGTTCATATTTGTCAAACCAATTTTCCTTCCAAATATTTGTTGAGTTCTCATCGGTATTCAGTTCGTCTAATTCTTTTTGTGTTCGTTTAATACGCTGTCGTTCAATAGGCCATACGGTAGAGATATAAACTACAGATACTGAACTTTTGGACATAGGTTCACGAAGTAAGTACCACGCTGCTTCTTGGCTCGTCAATTCAACAGTATTCAGCATATTTACACTCATTTTTCTTGTTATTTCTACTATGTCAAATTCAGGATGCTCATTCATTATTTCAAGAATTTGACGTTGTAAGTTGCTAATACCTCTATTAGTTTTATTAACATATTCAACAACATATGCCGCACAAGAGTATTCCTCGATAATGAACTGCATGTCGGTATTTGATTGTAATATATTGAGAATAAAAGGATTGAAAGGGTTGTGCCATTTTTCATTTGGTTGTCGTTTAAAAAATACTTTCGGTCTAGTAATTCCAGCTTCCAGAATATGAAAGTAATCTTCATCAGAAGAAATTTGATTTTTTTCATAAAAAGATTCAATGTTTTCGTAATCATTGTTTTCGAGGTTGATTTGTAATTGTTTATATCGTTTAGCATAGCTGGCATATCCTGGATAATCTTTCTGCATTGGTTTTAATATCGTGGTGAATTTACATGGCATGAGCATCAAATCGACACTTCTGAGGTTGATTGGCATTAGTTTTTTTTGTAGTAGGTAAATGTATGTATGTTTGAGTTTGCAAACCAATATATCCAGAAGCTTCTGTTGAAGAAACCGATATCAATTGATCGATCACCGTTATAGCATTTTGTTTGTCCCTACCAAATGCATCTACTGGAGCATCATTCAGTCACAACAAAATGTGTGCGTGAGGACTACCACCATGTTGAAATTCGATCCGTTTGAAATAGTTGACAACATGGTGATTTCCAAATGGGCTATTTTTCTTCGATTGTAGAATAGTCAATAGTATATTGACTAATTTATTGAAATATATTGCACAAGTCACAGCATCTTCATTGACGAGTGTAGTCTTAGTTATATAATCCAGCGACGCAGCTTCTTCTGTTGAAATTTCAGCTCCATTATTTTTTAATTTATACAGTAATTGTAGTAAGCTGTTCCATCCAATTTCATTGGCACTCAAAGTAAGAAACATCGTAGGCTTTCCCAATTGTCGAATCCTCGCAAAAAGATCTCTTTTTCGTTCGCTCCATTACCAAACAGAATTTGGTATTGATCGCAAAAAAGCCAAATTACTGATTCAATTTGCTGCCTTGTAATAGTTGTATGTTTTCCCACATGCTTGAATGCGATAGTAAGAGAATCACGAATTCTTAACCTCATAATTTTCATAGCAACGTACAGTAAATGATATGGAGTAACTCCTCGCCGGTCTGCTCTCCGTAATTCACTAGTCGAAATTGTAAATGGTGTTGCATTTATTCCCTCTCTGAATGATCGGAAATGGCCCAAAAAAATCGATGGGAAAGAAAGTTCTTCAGCATGTTCATCAAAAATTATGCTTTTCGGAAGATTATTCTGTCCAGGTGCAATCCGTAAATACTCGTCATCATTCCACATCAGAGTATGTTGTTGTGCAGTGAGACTGTCTTCAATAGGTATATCTTCACTTATTTCTTCTCGATTAATTTCAGCAGTAGTATGGTCATCATTGAAAAAACTTTCATTAATTTTAATATCGTTTATGCAATGATCATCATCAATATTCCGAGGCAAATGTTTCACCATATTGTCCACATCGACAGGTACGTTAATAATTTGGCCATAAATTCCGTATTGCCCATGTACGTGTCGCAACCGTCTTATTTGCATAAATGGGATCCGCGGAGAGACAAGTCTTTCAGAAATTAAATCCAGTTGTGGTAGAAATGCAGGTATCGCTTCATACTTGAATCCGTTGTATTTGGACATTGTTGGAATTACTTTTCTCTCGATTGCTTGAAAGCACGTATTGCACAGTGAAATATCCTTACTTTTATCATAATTTTCAATTATTACACTTAGAATGTCTTCATGTTCAGCACGTGGTGGTTTCAAATCTTTTTTAAACCACAATCGTTCACAAACTAAGCACGTATAACCAAACATATTGTTAAAAAATATTTTTCGAAATTCTTCGTGAGCAACTCTATTTCGACGAAATTGTGAGTAAGGAGTTGCAGGCTGTTGATTCACTTGAAGGAGACCTGAAAAACAATTCGTAATACGTGATATTAAACTTTTCTTTAAATTAATTTTTTATTTCAGTTTTTAATTTTAATTTTTAAGTTTAATGTCAATTTTTAATTTTGATAAAAACTAAAATAATTATTAAAAAAGTTTTTATTAATAATATGTAAATAAAAATAAATTTGATAAATTTCATCTAATTTTATAATTGTTCGAGATTACAACAATTTGTAACTTGTTTTTTTATGAAAAAAAATTGTATGAAATATTTATTTGCAAAAATAACGTACATTTAAACAATTTTAAATAACGCTTATCACATCTGACCTTTTCAGTTAACTTCACACTATTAAATGACACATAATACATGTTTTCTACGATAAATTTATTTGACAGATATGAAATCAGTAAGATAAAAGAAGAAAACAAAAGAATATATATTAAAATTTAGAGAAAAAAAGACAAAATGCTCTCTATTCAAGTTTAAAATGATGTTGCCTATAGGTTACAAATAACTGAAAGGGTTTTAAAAACGCGATCATGATATTCGAAACGTTCCAATTTCAAACGATTTTCATCGTCTACTCAGTCGACATTAAAATTTTGTTTTAATTGACATTTGACCTTTTAAATTTTCAAATTTTCAACTGAATTTCTCCATTTTTAAGTAGGAATTTAAAGGAATTTTAGGGAAATTCTTGCATTTTTTGAAAGTTTCCATCTGTTGGTCAATTTCCTAACAACATTTTTGTAATTAAATTTTAGCTTTTGTTAAGTGAAATTGAAATTAGAAATAGTACCTAATTTCACTTTACTTTAGCAATTTCAATTTCAATTAGAGAGTGACGCAGACATCTAATGTCGTGTAAGAAAATAACGAACGAAAGACAGATAAATTCCAATTTCACTTAGCGTTGCATTGAAAATGTTCCATTATACTAGACAAATCATGCTGGTTTCAATACCACGTTTATACCAGCTTGTTTTCCTGGTATAAAGCTAGTATAGGGTGACAGACATGTAGGTCAAAGATGTAGGTAGATAGTGTAGCTAATACCATGGTATGGATACCACGTTTATACTAGATATCTAGATGTCTAGAGTCTTACCTTATTGAACTGTAAACGCGTGTTGTAATTTGAACTTTAATATATAACCGAATCGAAATGTGCTAACTTACATTGTATGGTAAATGGTAAATCGTAATTTTTCTACCATTTGTCATAATTGTTTCTTTTAGTCGAGCAAGTGGATTTTCCGATATTTTTATTTATAAAATGAAAGAACTCGTGTTTGTACATGTATTCATTTAATATTGCAAGAAAAAAAAGGAAATGAATTAAGTTTTTTGGCAATAAGCAATATTGACTTCAATAAAATTCAAATTTTTGTTTTCAGATCGAAGAAAAACTCCGAGAATGCTGAAAGATAGTATTGATCCTTTTTTATTGGATGAATTTAGTTTAAGAATTTACTGTTGTTAATTTTTACTTTTATCCATTATCAAACACCTAAACGCTGATAAATTAAACAATTAAACTGAAATTTGTTAAAACATATTTGGAGATATTTTTAAGACCAATATTAAGAGTCATGTCATAGAATACCATTTAAGACTCATGTCACAGAGACAGTGTTAAAAATAAAGTCACAAATTATCTCTGTTTAATAAAACTCTTAATTCAGGAATAGATCTGTAAATATAATATACGTAATATACATACCACATTTTTGAATCAATTGTTTTTTAAATAGAAAATTGTTACAATATAATTATAAACATAAAGGTATTTTTTCCTAACTCAACAATTTTTATACAATTTATATTTTAGAATAATAAGTAGTGTATCGCCAAAAAGAATAGCGTGCTGAGGGCGAAGGGGAGGTAGTTTATCTAACCTCTTTTCTATATTAAAATAAAATAAATAAATAAACAATAATTGGTAAATAATTATATACTGTATACAGTATGAATGTATACATATCCATGAAATTATACAAAATACATATACAGGGTGTCCCGTTTTAACATGTACAAATTGGTACCACGAAAAGAAAGGTAATTTAGTTTCCTATTATTCTCTAGACCACTAAATTTGCCAAGTAGGATGCACAAAAAGTTATACATAAAGGTCCTACAAAAAACTTAAAAAATTTTAAACGCCCTCTAGCGTCGAAAATAGGGTCGATAGAAATTTTTGGTAGTACAATTTTTTTCATGAAACATTTCAAGGAATTCCGTGGTACCAATCTGTACATGTTGAAACGGGACACCCATTATATAAAAATTGTTATTGATTTTGTCAACATTTCAAATGTAAAAGTAAAAATTATTATTTTTGAACTATTTTAAATAATAAATTAAGAAAAAAATGATTATATAAGACACTTTAAGATTTAAATGATTATAGAAGACACTGTATTTCGTATTTTGAAACTGTAAAAGCGGGGGCGTCAATAAATTAAAAATTTTTATTAAATGTTATTAGTAAAAATGAGAGAAGATTCTCAATAATGAAACTACATTATCTTTTGATATACTTGAAGGACTACTAAATTAAAAAAAAAAAATTAATACAACCACATTTTTTATAAGCAATATTAATCAAATATCAAAAACTTTGGAAAAACATTTTTGGGAAATTATATTTTTCAACTATTAAAAACACAAAAACGTACAAATGTACAATTACGAAATTCAAATCAAGTAATTTTTATTCCTAGAACTTTTTATGTAAATTATCTTTCAGTTTTATGGTTTAACAGTTTTGTCTTCTAAACTTTGTTCAAAGTTTTCCACTTACTATATCCTGTTTCGCTGTCAGCTTTTAATTTTCTACCAAAATAGAAATTATTTAATTTATTTTTTCAAGAATAATTCAACTATTTTATCTTTATTATTTATACGTACACATTTTTATAATCTTTAGAATATTAGCTGAATTATAAATATGCTGAATTAAAAGTTCAGTAGAATAATAATAGCTGAATTATATGTCCAGTACACCTACCCAAACATAATTTAAGTGAAGACAGTTTATACATATTAATACATTCATAAATTTGTCTTGCGCTCTAAAAATACATTCCACCATATGCTTTCATATGACTTTTTCACTTCTATATTTTGAGGTAAACATAAGTGTTTCTATCGTCATGAATAACATACATTAAATATAACGTAAATCCAATGATTGGAATAAAAACAATCTTTCCAAAATGACAATAACTTAAAAGTATGTACATTATGTACATGTAACACATATAAATTCTACATAAATACTATATAAATTCTATATTTTTGGTATAACATCTGGGTTCTATGTATATAAATATAAATGTATACATTTATGTAATTTTATACATATAGAGACTTTATTTATACACATAGGTACATACATACAGATTTTCAATTCCCATAAACATTAACTCATTTTTTGGAAGTTTATTTAATGGTGTCTTAATTCTTTATTATATGAATTTTAAAGGATTCAATAATACATCAGATATATCTTGTGCTTCGTAGCGATAACATAAAAAAAAATTATCAATTTTCATTCATTCTTTCCACGGAGTTTATTTATATGTATATTAATATAAATATAAAATAAACTGCTATTTATAAAATTTGTTTTAGAATACATATTATATTCATATTTTTTATAATTGTTTGTGGAAAAATGGAATGTAGTATTAGATTATCTCGATTGTTAAATTAACGTTCAAATGAAAATTAATTATAATCATAATGTATAAAAATTTTCAATAAAAAAATTATTTTCATTGGTGTTAATTTTATAGGATATTATTAAGTTAATGAAATTACAAAATATTTTATGCGAGTTTTTTGTACTTGAAAATAAAATAAAAAAGAAAAAATTAAATTAATCATTAAAACAAAAAAAAAACTTTTTTTAGATATGTTTTAAAAACGTTCTAGTTAGTTATAAAATAATAAAAAATTTCAAAAAAAAAAAATCCGGAATTAAGAAAGTGAATTGCTGTGTACAATTGGTACAATGCATATGTGTATACCACTCTAGCTGTATATGTGAAGGTATATTAAGAGATATAATTGTGCATTCATATTCACATGTATATATTTATATTAATAATCATATGTGAAAAAACTCATATAAAATATAAATTTGTGTCAATTGTTTTGAATTCTTCATATAATTATGTTCAAGAGTTAAAAACAAGAAAATTTTCGAAATGCTCTGATATTTATATACAATACAACAACAAAATTTTTGAAACTAAAAATAAAAAAATAAAAAAACTAATTTAAAAAAAAAAAATAAAGAAATATTTTTTACACAGCAGATACATGCAATTTAGTAATAATTTTTGTTTTACTTCACTTCATTTTTGTGTGTTATTCACTTACTTCAAGTTCATCTAAATTTACATATAATTCATAATTTATTTAAATTTTTAACTTATACAAAATTTACATGAATATCCTTGAAAATAAAATGTACCTGAATATAGCTATCTGAAAGCTAATATATTTTTATGTGCATAGAGTGAATATAAGATTAGACTTAAAGGGCCGTATGTTCACATAGACTAACTAAGACCAGATCGGTATCATTTAAGACCTATTATGGGTTAAACTTGAATTAAGTAGTATGTTTAGATGCGGATTAAATTTTAATTTTTGAATATGACTGTATCTTGACTTGTATCTTTATTGCAAGGTTAACTAAAATAAAAATAAAAAAATTTGACACTTTGATATACAAAGTGCATATTATGTATTTTAATTGTTTCACACAGTTGTCAAACTCAAGCTAATACCAAAAATCATATGTACTATACTATTTTCAGAAATTGAAGTCAGTACAGGCAAGATAGGCATGCTTTTCTATATTCTTTCACATTGCGTTTGTATAAATCTGTCTCGTGTGTGGGGTGATCAGATCTCAATTTCAATCAAGACAGAGATATATTATTCAGAATTTCCTACAAAATATTATATGTGAAGTTATCAGAAACTCATCGGGTAACTTTTTCCATAAGCACAATACTGACTTCGATTTCTGAAAATAGTATAGGAAGATATATTACGCTATACAAAATTATTTGTATGAAATAAGAATTGTACTAGGATACTAATATCAGTACCCAAGTTTCAAAATGAAGTTGAGCGGCGTCGTTCAACCTGAAGTTTTCATATTCAAACTTATGTATAAGAAAGAAGAAGCATGTGGTATAAGGATTAAGGAATATGTACATACCTACGAAGTACTGTACGTTTGTATGTTGTACAGAGAGTGTACACACTATAATATTTAGTTTATATCGCGGGTTTATCTACATACATATACGAGTATATAGTGATAGTACGGTATACCAATTAATTGTGTGTACATACTTTATTTTGTATGATGATATGATAAATACTACCCTATCATGATATTCGAAAACGATACGTTTCGTATCGTCTTGTTAAAAACGCGATCATGATATTCGAAACGTTCCAATTTCAAACGATTCTCATCGTTTACTCAGTTGATAGCATTTTGTTCATCGTTTACATATATTTTGTACGTTTTGTTATTGTTTACATAGTTCTTTGTTTAAAAAAGAAATAAAGAAAATACATTTTTTTCTGTCTTTCTTTTTTTTTTAAACTAATTTTATTAAATATTTATAAATAATGTCAAAATTAAATGTTTTAAAAAAACCAAGTAGCACAAAATATTTTAAAATAATTCCAATCAATTGGAAAAATTCGTTTGTGTAAAAATTGTATATGGCACCACTAAACGTTCGAAACGATTGAGTTACATAATAGCAATTTTATATCGTATCGTTTCGTTTCATTGTTTCATCGTCTTCGAATATCATGATAAGGCGGTTAATTTTGTATACTATACTATACATACATAATTTGTCTGTAACAAATGCTCCAACTGATGTTCTTTATTAAACAATTTTTGGACATCTGAAAAAAATTCAATGAAAAGTTGAAACAGTCAAATCAATTTTATGTACAAAGTTCAATTCGGAATTTTCTTGTGAACAATTTAAAGAAAGTATAGAGACAAATGAGTCTTTGTTGAAAAAAATACATTCGTCGGAAAAGTACAAATGAACATTGTTATCAATGGAATGTTTATATTTTTTTTTTTGTATTTTAATGTTAAGTTTGTTGAGTTTGTTATAGAATTATTTGTTGATTACTTTAATTTTGTCTAAATTATTCATTTTTAATGCTCTATTTTTTAATTCAAATTTATAATGTTATTTTTTTTCTTACATTATATCATCATCAAAATCAAAATTAAATAAAAATTCAATATAAAACATAATGTATCCCGCCCGCGTATTCTTCATAAAAATCTGGTCACTTTAAATAAGAGGAATACATATATAAAATTCAATCAATCGCTATAAAATAGTATTAAGATAAAATAATAATTCAAAATTCAACCAATTTCTATGACAATTAAATTCAAAATAAAATTTATTTGATGTGAATAAGTTATGATTCATACAATAACGAATAAAACATATCCACAGCATAGCATTCTATAACCAAAAATCATATGGTATAGGATTTTTGGCAATATCAATGCATATATTTGAATTATTGACTGTATAAAAGTTGTACGTCAGTACGTCTTATCAGTCTTATTCGAACACTCATGCAAGCTATAACTAAACACTCATGCAACTATAATAACATGGCAAAAACTTCAAGTTCAAGTAATTCCAACTTCATTTTAAAGCTTGGGTACTGATATAGAAATTTATTTTTTCATATTTTTTCCATATAAATAATTTTGTATGGCATAAGATATCTTCTATACTACTTATATGATTTTTGCTAATATCTAATACGCTAATACCACTACTAACTGGTATTGCGACTGGTAGTAAAATCAAAACTAATACGCATGTGAACATATACAATTAAGACTAAGTTCAGCTAATACCTATGTTAACATACGGCCCTAAATATTCGTGTTCACTTTTAATTAGTTTCTGTCACAGATCTAAGTATTAGAGGCAATTTTAAAAAATCTTTGTTTTTTTTTTACAATTTTTCATTTTTAATTTTCCAAGCTTTTACTTTGTCTGTGATTAATATGTATAAATATAAGTATATGTGTGTATATGTGTATACGTTAGCACTTAAAAACATTTAATTTTATTCCATTCTGATTTTATTTTCATTACTGCAAACATTTCATGTTATCATTATTATAGTTATCGCATTCATCATCCTTATATGGTCATTGTGATTGAATATTTTAATCTATAATTTTCTATTTTTATTTATTTATTAATTTTTTTTTTCAAATATTTTTTGCTTTCTATATTCCATAAAATTTATCAAATTTAATCATTAAAAAAAATACGAACAAATATTGAAATCGTAATAAAAATTCTTCATTTTTATATTACGTAAATAGTATATATATAGAGAGATAAATATACTCATCTATCTTAAAATGTATTCGCATATTATTAAGAATATTTCTCTATGTTTGTATCCACATCGTACAAATTATATAGATTAAAGTCAATACATCTGGTCTTATTCCATAAATTAGTGTGCTGTTATCAAAATCGATAAATTCAAAAAACTAATTTAATAAAGATTAATTACCGAGGATTAGATAATTTTTATTTTATCTGCCAATAATGTATAAATCTTTTTTTTTTCTTCCTATGCGAAAGTTTTCCGTTCATACAATAATATAGAACAATTTTTTCATCATATACACAATGAAAAACTCTTCCAATATTGATGACGATGTGAACATGTTTATATACATTATATCTATCTGGGTTTGTATGTACAAGGACAAATACTATATCTATATACGGAAATTCAGAAATGTAAAACAAAATCAACTGGAAAATGGTTCAATGACCACAAAAAAAGGAAAACGAATTCAAGTTATCAAAAATACAGCGTCGTCATCGTATATTTAACATTATTATCTATCTATATCCTTCTTATATTATCATAGAGATGGTACAATTTTACAGAAAAAGTGTTCACCTAAATCATGGTCGACATAAATCGTCATCATTCACTATAAACAAGAAGGAAATAAATGAAAATAAATAAATTAAAAATGAAATAAAATAAAAACGAATACATATTACTTTTTCCTATTTTGTATTTTTATTTCTTTATTACTTTTTGTTATTTTTTTTTCTACAATTTTCTAATATTTTTTCTTGTTTTTTGTTAATAAAACTTATGTATTTGTATCAAAACAAAATTTCCCTGGCTCCTGATTTCCTAGTTTCATTTCACCAATTTTCATTTCATTTTATTTTTATTCTTTTTATTCCTTATTTTTATATTTTGGATTTATAAATTGTATGTAGCATACGTATACAAAAAAGAAAAAAAGTTGTTCTAATATTTTCATTTTTATCATTGTCTTCCTTGCCAAAGAATAAAACCTTTACATTCTTACATACACGTATTAGATATAGATCTTTTTATTTGTATGTATGCGTTATAATTGTTATGTCAATTTATTTGTCGCCATCGCTGTTCTACTAACTTAATTTTTAGTGTCGAAAAATATACAATACTACATAAGTTTACCAGTATTATACATTAAGTACATCATATACATTTCAATTTCATTTTTTTAAATTCATTTATGTTTTTGCTTTTTTTCGACAATGTTATAATATTTAATTTAGTGCATATATACATATAAGTGTATATGGAATGGATTGGATAAGTATATGTCATTACACTATAAACAAAAACTAAAGAAGAAATAAAGAATTTATTTCCTCATTAATTTATGAAATGTGGCCTAATTCTACATATATCTAACATTATATAGTGTATACATAATATAGATTACGAAGAAAAATTTAGAATCAAATTTTTATATTATCCTCAACATAACATAAAAACAATAATTTTTAATAATATAAATAATACAAAAATATTGTTATTTATTCTGTATATAGTACAAGAAACAAAAATACATAAATAAATATTGAAATGAAAAAACAATTCTGATTCTGCTTCCTTATTAGATTTTCATGGCAATAAAACCGAATTACAAAGTACCTACAGCAATCTACAATGTACATAATAATAAAATCGTGTATTTTATACTGCAAAAAGAAAATCTAAATAGTCATCATTTATTTTTTCTTCTTCTTCATATATAAATATATACAATTTATATGCGTGTAGTTGTGAGTATATTTGCATGGGCTAGAAGTTATATAATAAATCAAAATATATTCAAAAAATAAATAACCATAAAATTTAAAGGATACAAAAGCGAAATCTAAAAATAGAAATTCATACGCTTGTTTTAAAAGTATGTATAGTATTATATAAATGTGTATAAATATGAATAGTGTTGTGTTACAAAATACATAGTAGTGTAGTAAAAGTGTATTATATGGTGTAAGATTCCCATTTCCGTTTTTTCATTGTTCGCTTCTTTCTTGTAATAACCAAATGTAATGCGATACATGCAAAAAGTATGTTGTGTTTTAATCTTAAGTTAGCAGCATTCTTTAGGTCATATCGTGAAGAAACAGTACGTGACCGTAGTCAAAGTTTATGTACCCCGTCAAATAGGACGCCACACAATAAGGACATAGGAGCATTAAGAACACTACAACGAAGAGCATCAAGTGTTATGTAAGTAATGTGGATATAAAATGTACACTCAATGCAAGTTTTTTTTATAGATTTGCATTATATAGAAAAAATATATACATACAAAGTATCATGTAATATAAATGTATGCTCATTACATTGTGTAAATGTTTTAAATTGCAAATACTGCGCGCTAATAATTATATTTTAACACCTTGTAAAACTTATAAAATAATAATAATTATTAATAACTAGAAAAAGTATTCTTTTCGGTTTTTATTAATTATTTCTTTTTTATTTTTATTTATATTTGATGTAGTACATTTATATGTCACTATGTCGTATATGCACGTATATACAATATGATTTCGTATTTTGTATTCACATTTTAAATTTTATGGTAATCAGATGATCAAAAAGAGCAATAATTAGCATATAATAACTGTGTATGCGACACAAAAACACGATATAAAATTTTTTTATCAAATCCTCTATTGATTCAAATCTGAGCACCAAAAATGCACTTTAATTTATAATTTTTATTATTAATCAAATTTTATAATATTTAGCACATAATACCAAAATATGTATGGTTTGTTATTAAATTGTACTGTAATTCCGATGCATATTTATTGCATGTTACTATATATACATAATATGTTTAGTATGTGCATGTACACTCATGTGCATTTTACTTTATATATTTGTAGCATTGTACATGTACTTCTTAAGTATAGGTATGTATATGTAAAACGTATTTTAGTGGTGTACTGTGACCTCTTTATACTTGAAAATATGTCGCATAAAATCTCTGAAAATACTCGTACTTCGTACATTATATCCACATAAGTGATTACATATGTTTATCGTTATATAAATACCTAAGTGTATACAGTGATGCAATATATATAATTATAAAGAATTTGTAATTATAAAACAAAATTTCGAATAAAAAGTAAATGGAATAAAATGTATAATAGTTATAGTTAATTACAGTCATATTAAAATTAAAATTTTTATCCTTTTATTACATAGTGTACATTTATGTATGTATGCATTATATTATTGCTATTAATATTATATATTATTTCCTGGCTGCTTATCAAAACGAAATGTACTATAAAAATCAGATTTTCTAAAAAGTGTGTCGTTTATTAATTTTAAGAAGAAATGATGAAAAATCATGGTGTAACTTTTTGTACACGCTACTTTGGAAAATTTAGTGTTCTAGAGAATAATAGGAAACTAAATTACCTTTCTTTTGATATTTTTTATTTGTTTGAAAGAGAACATTTTTGTGCTTCGATTCCAAAAATAAAAATATTTTTTGCAGTGAAAATTTTTTTCAGGAACCCAATTTATACTTAAAATGTTTTAAAAAATTCGTCATAAATTTTGACTTTCTTTTTATCTAGATCCGAATTTCAAATTATTTGTTGTATTATATCAAAAGAAAGATAATTTAGTTTCCTATTATTCTTTAGAATACTAAATATTCCAAAGTAGACTGTACAAAAAGTTATACATGATTTTGTATTTGAAGGTCCTACAAAAAACTCAAAATTTGTAACGCCCTCTATCGTCGAAAATAGGGTCGATAGCAATTTTTGGAAGTGCAATTTTTTTCATGAAACATTTCAAGGAATTCCGTGGTACTAATTTGTACATGTTAAAACGTTAATTATGCATAATTATAATACAATGAAAATAAATATTAAATTAAAATGAGGAATATAATTTGGGGGTATGAAAATTCGTTTATTCTATGAAAAATTTACTAACATATTCTTAAAATTTCAAAACATTTAGAACAAATATATATGAAATAATAGTACTACCTAAAATACCATATTTTTAAAAATATAATTTTTTTCTTTAGAACTAGAAACAAAAATTGAGAACAATTGTTAAATTTTGAAATCAAAATTAATGTAGATGTAACATATGAAAACATTAAAAATTAAAAATATTTATATATTAAGAGTTTTAATTAAGCATAAAACGATGATTTATTCATAACATAATAAAAAATCAATCGATTACCTATATCATGATCCTGTAAAATCAATTAAAATCTACGTATGTATCATATGACAAATTAACTATATTTGAAATGTCATAATGTCATATCTTATTACCGCATCCACTTGGCATACATATTTTTATAGTATGTTATACAATGTACAGATTTTTTATACGAGTACATATTGAATGAATGAACATTTATCTTTCCTATGAGTAATCAATTCAATACATTTATCTTGTTATTTTTCATCTAAATCAAAGATGTATATATGTATATGTTTTTTTTATTTCCTATTACGTGCAATATTACACACGAATATATATTTGATGCAGGATATCCTTTTTAATAAAATTGTTTATAGTCGTTTATGAGTATGAGTTTTAAAGTATCTAAAGCTATACACATACATCAAAACATGTATGAAGTCGAAATCATTATTTATTATGATTATTACGATGAAATTATCACATGTGACACTTTCCAGTATTACATACTGCATGCATGTATTTATATATACTTATGTCTACAATATACATAAGTGTAATAAAATAAATAAACTATCGTCCTATGCATGATGTATAGACAAGTGTAGGTTTTTCTTATTTACTATGTGTGACGTCATAAAATTTCAATTTGTGTATATCGTGTAAAGTATAATATAATCAATAAATATTAGTTTTCAAACATATATGTACATACTTATGCGCATACCTACATAATGAATCTATAGATATAATTGCAAAAATTGAAAAAGAAATTAATAAATAATAGTACACGTTTTTATTATCTAATCGATTTTTAATTTTATCTTTTAATAATTTTCATATTATATATATATTATATGTATTAAATTTTCATATATATATTATTTTAATTGCACTTTATTGGTCCTTATTCTGCTATTATTTTTTTTATAGTACGTGGCACTTGAATTGATTTTATTACACGTAGTATATATTTTATCCACTTTTTTGTAAATTCAAATCAAAATAGATACCTATTCTACTGTAAATTCATTAGTGGTGTTTTCGCGTCGATAGATATGTACAAAAGTGAGGAAGATTCGGGACTTGAAATGATCAACAGAGACTTGGTAAGCCATTGGAAATTTCTTTGAAAGTAGTTATCTAAAACTAGTGTGCCATTGGATATATTTCTTCGATCGAATATGATCAAATTACTTGGAGAATATGACAGAGTTTAAAACGTCATTTAATATATTACTATACTTACTATACTTTACTATTTACTAATATTTTCAAATTCATTTTTGACAAATTACAAATTATATTTTCCTTTTTCTTTCTTCTTTATTTCGAATCGTTTAAAAATTAAAATTATACAAGATACATTCAACTTAAGTCGAGGGAAGACGATAACGATAGGTATACATAAGTAATATATAGAGGACTGAATGATTTCCGTATTACATATTACAATATAGTAAAATTAACACTATATTATTATTTAGTAAATAATAATATTGATATTACATTTTAGCGTATATATTACAATAAAAAAAGTATTCTGTCAGATTACTATATACAAAATTTATATAACATATAAAACATTTGCGAAATATATGTCTTTTTGATCTTAGTTACGGTTACGTAAACGAATGTTTTGTAATTTGAAAATTTCGATCAAAATAAATTTTGAATTTGGGGAAACTTCCGAATCGCTAGCTTGTTATATAGAAACAATATATTTTCAGAAGGGTACTTTGGGACGTCCTCTTTAATGTGTCATATATCCTTATTTGCGGAAATTTGATATTTGGGAGAAAAGCACCGTTAAAAATTTTTCAAAAAATTCACCGTGTTTCACAAAAACCATTATATTTATTTTTTAAAATGATGAGTGGTTTCAAAAATTCAACACTGCTTTAGTGTTGCAAAAGAAGCTTTCGTCAACAGTTCAAAAAGTAATCAGGACTAAAATCATGTGTTCATTTTTGCATTTTGTTCGCAACACTAACTTATCACAAAGTCAACATTTGCATCATGATTTTTGATGTTGTAATGAATAAATAACCTAAAATTCGTGACGTTTGGTTGATTTTAAATTATTATTAATGCTATCATGGATCAAGAAAACAATGAACAATGAGTTAAATTTCAATATTTTGAATTTGGTTTATTTATTTAATTTAATTTTTGATTTTCATGATTTTTTATTAATTTGTAAAATTTTAAAAGACAACAAAGCTTCAAAACTGTCGTAAAATAAATCAGCAACATCAAAGCATCGCAACATAAATAATCAGAGTTGCGCTAACACTGCGGCAACACTTCTGCAACACTGCAAAATCATGATTAATTTTTAAATCCAGCCAATACAGGATAACAAATGATATTGCATTTTATAGAGAACTTTCTACTCTTTCTAACGAAATATATTTTGTCCCGTAATAATAAGTGGTTCCTGAGATATAAGGACTCAAAGTCAAAATTTCATGTTTTAAAAAAAAACGATTTTCCATTTTTTTTTTATATTGATATATCTCCAATAGTAGAAGGAAGAGATATGTAAATTTTTATGTCAAATGAAAGATAATTTTGTCCTCTTTGAAATCCTCTTAAACCCTCATATATCCCCCCTCTAAGAAACTATAGACAAATGTATGCAACAAAGTGAATGTTTTTTATACATAACTAGTTATTTTTTGCTATAATAATGAAAGAAAGGTAATAATAGGTACATCAAATAATGAAAATGAAAAAACATATATATATCTGAGCCTTATCCACATAACCTCACGCTTGAAGTGAAATTTCTTTAGATGTAGATGTTGTTCCATTATTGTGAAGTCGAAAGTAGAAGCCCAAGTTGAAGGCACTGCATTAAATGTAAAGGCGACATTGCACCCAGCATTTCGACTTTATCACAGTCTTCATTCGAAAGAATATTTTTTGGAGATTTAAAATAGTCTTGTCCGTACACCACAAGATAAAAAAATATATGAGCCTCATCCACATAAGCTCACTCTTGAAGTGAAACTTCTTTGGATGTACTTAGATGTTTTTCCTTGATTTGTTGTCGCTATACTGCAGGATTTATTAGACATAATTGAATTAAAGTTTTCTTTGAAAAAGTCAATTAATGGAGCTTGTGATCCTAAAGAAAAATTTGTATTCAAATCTCCACCAATGATTATTGTTATTTTTTATACATTTTTATTGATTATCTTCTCAACTTCAGCTGAATATGGTAAGATTGGTCTATTAATAAATCTAATTATTTCATCGATTTTTTGATTGATAGTAATGAAGATATTATTAAATTCAAAATTAATAGGAAATATATTGTGAAGTGTATAACATTTTTTACTGTGTGTTCTTTAATTATTATTAGTAATTCATACTCATATGAATATTTGATAGTTAAGAATTATAATATTAAATGTAATAATATATAAATAAAATATAATATATTATTCATTATATTACCAAGTTAAATTTATCTTCAAACAAAATCAATGAAGAAGACGGAATCCAGTCCGCCCAAGAAAAAGATATTTGAATTCTATTAAAGATGATTTGAAAACGCTCCAGGTACAAAATTGGATATCGTTGGCTGTAACGCTAATGATGATAATGATGATGATTATCTAACTTCAATAATAATTGTGAAAGAAACTTTATTTAAAAATGTTCATATGAAATTAAATATGGCTCTTTTCGGTCAGATCTGAGTTAGATATTAAATTCCAGCGTGTTCGATAAACTAGATATCTGAAAGGTAAGTTTGTTTGAAAAATCAGATATGTGATAGGACTAAGATAGATAAGTTAGGTTTTTATTGAACAGATTTTATTTTTTTTAAACAGGTTTTTATTTTTTATTTGATGTTATTTTTGTGTCTGAATAGACAGAACTTTTTTATCTAAATTCATATATGCTTTTAATCAGTGTTAAACCAAGTCAGATCTGACTGAAAATTCAGAAAAGATTTGAATTACCGAAAACAGCCTATTAATACTGACAGGCTAAACGTTTTAATCTAGATTAAGTCGTTAATCTGGATAAAAGTGGATGTCTGTCAACTAGATGATCCAGTTGTATAACTATATTATTCTAATCCGGTTCTGAAAACTGGATTATCCTCATAGACTGGATTTGCAGTAGGAAGAAGAAGACATAAAAATTTTCTGGTTCTGATTTATTGTGTATGTTTTTTGCAACTTATTAAAATTGTGTGAAATGAGTGATTTTACAAATTGAACGTTTCTAGAAACAATAAAGTTAAAATAATTAAAATATTTCGATACCTAAATTGCAAGTAACACGAAAATAATAGCCTTAAAGTAATTTGTGGTTACTATGTGCTTATGAATAAATTCAACAAATCAGGTAATTGCATTAGGGATGATCTACATTTGCAATCTGTCACGTTCAGCTTTATAAATCCGAATTAGAGATAACCCAGATAAGTTTATCTAGATTAATTTTAGGTCTGTCTCTAGTATTAGAGTAATTTGTGGTTACTATATGTGGTTATGAATAAATTCAACAAATCATCTGATTGCATTAGGGATGATCTATATTTGCAATCTGTCACGTTCAGCTTTATTCGGATTAGGGATAATCCAGATAATTTTATGCAGACTAATTTTAGGTCTGTCTCTAGTATATGTTTATCCATTGTATGATGTTATGATTCCTAACTTTCAAAAATTCAAATGAGTATGAATTACTAAGCAATCATGTCGATCACGTAGTTCGAGTCGATTTTTCGATCTTCGAGTTTTCGAAGATGTCGATCACGTAGTTCGAGTTTACAAAAATAATCATTCGAGTACTCGAATGACACTTCGAGTGTATAATTGCACTCGAAAAATTAGTTTTTATACAGATTACAGGTTATGTCAATGTTATTAGTTTGTTATAATTTACAAAGTTTTGTGCTGTGATTGATTAGTCGCGATAAAAGTGATAAAAATGAGTCGCAAAGATAAATTGTAAGTTTTTAAAAATTATTTTATTATTTTTATGTATGGATGGAAGACGTGTGTATTTTAAAATGTGTTATTTTTTTACTGGTTATAAAGGTTTACGAATTCGGACCAGTTTAAGAAATTGGTAGAGTTAATGGAAGAGCATCCTGAAATTGCTAAAAATTTCACATCAGGTACGAACAGAGTGAATAAGGAGACCATTTGGACTAAAATTTGCATGCAGCTGAACTCTTTAGGTCCTCCTGAACGAACCGCTGATGAGTGGAAAAAGGTACGTTTTTCTTGTTTGTATGCAGAAAATAGTTATAAAAAGTTATCTTAAAAATGTTCTTGCTACTGTATATTATAGGTATGGTGGGATTTCAAAAGTAATATTAAAAAAAAGCAACAAGAACAACTGAAATCAATGAGACAAACTGGTGGTGGAATAGGAAAGCAGTTCATTTTTTCTGATTTAGAAAATGCAGTTATAAAACTGTTAAATTCAGAAATATCTGTAGGTGGAGGACAAGGCATGTCGTTTGGTCTCTTAGATGATAATTGTAATCCATCGAAAGAGATAAATCATAATAATAATAGTGACTGTGATGTCCTTACAAATGTCTCTTTAGAGAATAGTCAAAATCAAAGTCAGGTAGAAGAATGTACTCCGAGCACTTCACAAAAAAGGCACAATAAAACTATAAATTCTTCAGAAAAAACATCATTACTACATAAACACATATCGTTACAAGAAAATTTATTTATAGAAATAGATAAAAAATTTAATGAACTAGTAGAACAAGAAAAAGAATTAGTTCGTTATACCAGAAAAGCGTATGATGTCCATAAACAGAGTTATGAAATAAACAAACAAAGATATGATTTAGAGAAAAAAAATTATGAATTAAACAAACAAACATATGTTTTACAGAAAATGATGTATGATCTGGAAAAACAAAAATTTGAATTAGAAAAAGAAAAATTAAATGATACGAGAAAAAACAATTTTGAAAAATTAACATTGAAAACTAAAAAATTGGAATTGAAGACTGAAGAATTTAATTTTAAAAAATATGGAATGGAATAATAGTGATTTAGTGTTTTTAAATGTTTCTGTCAACACATGAATTTGAATACAAAGAGTTTATTTATTTTAAGCATGCATATCAATTATCTTTAATTATTTCATTTATTATATTAAATCATATTGAATTATTCGATATCATTGAGTTTAGTATTGAATCTCTGATAGCTGCTCCAGTACCATATTCTGCAGCTTCCTCGTTGTCATTTTCATTTAACCCCAATCGGTTCTCAATGTCATCATCAATGATGTTATAGTGCTTGCGAATATTGTGTAACGCTACACAAGCATTAACAATTTTCGTTGACTTTGCTGGAGAGTAGTGTAGTTCTCTGGCTCCTAACAAACATCGAAAAGTGTTTTTAAGAACCCCAATTGTTCTTTCAACACAATTCCTTGCTCTGGAATGTAAAGTATTAAACTTAGCTTGTGGGCTGCCTTCGTCAGGTGATCTATATGGCGTGATTATAAATGGTTCTAAGGGGAAACCTGCATCACCTAAGAAATAAGAGAAATAGGTGCAAATATTATAGTTTGTAAATATCTTTAGAGAACTAAAACGTACCTAAAATTCTTGAAGTTTTATCACCGCTTTCGTACTGCCTTTTTAAGTAAGCTCTTATCTTACTGACATTCCAAATACCAGCGTCGTGAGAAGAACCAGGATAAGTTGCATCAACAAATCTTATCCTTTGCTCGTAATCACAAAACTGCAAGTAATCTATGTGTCAAAAGAAAATACATATATTTTTTATATTTGTACTTACAATCATAACATTTAGACTATAAAATCCCTTCCTATTGTAATAAAGGTGTTGCAATTCTTTTTTGGGCTTGATGATTTTGACATGCGTTCCGTCTATAAAGCCTATTACTCCAGGAAATCTTGAAGTTTCATACACTCTTAGTTTGATTTGATTTTTTTCATTCTCACTCATTTCAGACTTTATCCATCTGGGACATACGTCGTTTTCAAATATATTTAGTACTTCTTTCAGCACTCCACTAAAAGTCGATTGTGCTAATCCCAAATTGTAGTCATTTCCTACGCCTCTTTGATATGATCCTTCTGCAAAAAATCGAAGAGCTGCAGCAAGCTTGAGTTCCGGTTGAATAGCTGATAATCTAGTTCTTTTTTCGAACTTATCCTGAATTTCATTTAATAAATGGCTAAATGCAGGTTTTGTCAAACGAAATAATTTTTTAAATCTGAAATACACATCTTTTAGTAAAAAAATTCACTCGAATAAATTTATACTTACGTTATATCCGGCAGATTAAATAAGTTAAAGAAATTTCTAAAAATCCTTCTTTCATATTTTATATCCCGTACACTTTCTTCTTCATTTTCATCACTATCTGAATAAAACAATTCCAACGATAACATTCTAAAAATTTATATTTTTACCCAAAATCAAAATCTTAATTTACAATTTCAATTTCACAATTAAATTAACCTATCTTAATACAAAACGACAAAAAATTTCCATACAAAAAAAAATTTTTTTTTTAACAGTTGGTACAACATTCGAGTAAAATTTTTCGAACTACGTGATCAGGAGAAAATTTCCACTCGAACTCGACTCGAAACTCTTCGAGTATTTCGACTCGAACTACGTGATCGACATGAATATATAAGAACACATAGTAAACAATGTTATATACTTCACTATATATTATTCACAGTATTAACAAAATTATTTTACAATATTAAATCTAGTTACACGATCAAAATTCATTTGACAACATTAAAAATTATTTTATGTTTACATAAATAAATACATATGACAGCCTAAATACGGATCAAAATATTACTCATGCGCTGTAATTCGTTCATTCGTTCATATACTTCTCTTTTAGGTATATCCTTAGTTTCCCCTCTATTGAGTTACTTCACTTCCCCCTTTTCGTTACAAAAATTCGTAACGAAAATTCGTATAACAAAAATTTTAAATAGATACGTCGCTAAAGAAGTTTCACTTCAAAAAACGGCTGGGGTTCCTAAAAGGTGAACCTTCTGATCGCCTTTTGTGTTTTGTATATTTTTTTTGTTTGTGTGTGTATTTGTGTTGAGATTTACTGTATTTGATTAAATTTACAATAATAGATCAATAATACAATACATCAGTACAATAATAAGGTATGCAAAATTGATCATATTCTTTAAAACATTACAAACATAATTTCTTTTCTTTTTTATTGATTATTTCTGTCTTCTATATGAACTTATAGTTCATTCATTACACCTAATTTATTTATTTTTTTTATTATATAGTTCTCATTATTAATCATTCAATTTTATAAAAAAATGTCGAACATATACCCCGGACAAAATTATGTGTCCTAAAATGGATATTAATTTTCCAATTTTCTTTTTAATTTTCATTACTTTCATTATCAAAACAAGATAACATATTTTACGAACATAAGTACAAGCATAAAGGACGTTTTATTTTTCAATTTTTTATTTTCATTCTTTTTTTTTCTGTGAGAATTTTTTATTTAATTTACGTTTTATTGCATTGGAAGGAATTATAAAATAAAATTTTAAATATTTTATTTCTTTTACTGTTCTATTTCTTGTTGTATACAAATATAAAGTCCCAAATGTAGGGTTTTATAAGAAAAATAAAATTTATATTTTTATATATAGTACTTTTGTATATGTGTATCTTGTTAGAAGCTAACAATTTTTGCCAGTCTGTTGTTTATTCGACTAATGTAATATGCCCCCCAGTTCGTATTTGGATATTATTGATATTTCTTAATTATTTTCATATTAATTGTTAAATTATTATTTTTACTGGCAATGTTAAAATAATTTCTCAATTGTGTCGTATTTTGAAAAATTTGTTAGAGTTCAAACTTTTGAACAAATTTTATAATTCCAGCATGAAACCTTTTGCCAAATTTACAATTTTGTCGATAACAATTTCTACTTTTTAAAAATTCTATTGTTCTCGCCCTATTCAAATCTTCAAAACACAAAATATTACCAAATTAATATTAAAAGTAAAAGCAGAAATGAATGAAATATAAAACAAAATTCATCATTAGCAGCGCTACTGCTCATGGCGAGCCTGGGTCTTTACCGAAGTGATATTGATATCATGACTTTATTACTATCATGTGTGTACCTACAGTTTAACGTAGATTGCGAACCACTGGTAGACAAACATAATCTTAAAACTCAAAAAATATAAAGAAATATAAAGTAATTGATTATCTACGTCTACTTCCATTTTCATTTCTACTTATTACTGTGTTGTTTTTATAATGACTATTATTATTATAATTATTTATAATATTTAGTTTATAATAATTATCAATTTATCAATATAAATTAATTTTATTATATACTGACTTTATATACTATTGACTTTAATTATACTGACTCACTTGACTATATTGTGTTGCTGACTGACTGTATTGTATGGACTGACTGAACTGACTGATAATGATAATGATAAATTATAAATATTCTATGTAATACATAATAGACTACATATTATTGATCAGGTAACTAGCATAACAACTTTACTTAAAACTATTAATAATAGTTATATGTACATACTACAACATCTTCCTTTTTTTGTTTTTTTTTTTTTAGTTGAATTGTGAATATCATTTAGAAATTTTTATAGTTTTGTATTGTACATACTTATATTTTTAAACGGTGGCTGCATTAAATCTTTCTGGAGGTACCACTGCACGACCATAACGTGTAAAAGTTCCTTTTTCTTTATTACTTGAATCATTTTTTGATGACTGCATTATTTGATTATTATTAATATTATCATCACTTTTTACCTGTGAATTTGTTCCGTATCTTTTAATTTTTAAAATACGTTCTCTTGTTCTTCGATATAGATGACCTAAATTATCTCCGACTATGTATGATCTAGGTTGACGGCATTTTTCAGTGATAATTCCCGGTTCCTATTTGGAAATTGGAGACTTTTTATAATATATTTTTCCTCTGTTTGTAGAGGTTTCAAGTTATGTGTGTTTCTATTGTAGTATTTCTCTACTTTTTCATGACTTTTCATTGTTTTTTCTTTATAATCTTTTTTATTAACTATTTTGGGATATAATAATTTTTCCAACATTGGAAGTTAAGTTCTTAACTGCCATGACATTAGTAATTGAGATGGAGAAAAGGAATTACCTTTTGCGGTTGTTCTATAATGTAATAAAGCGATATATGGATCTGAATTTGACTCTTGACATTTGGTTAATAATTTTTTAATAGTTCCAACTGATCTTTCAGCTAAACCATTTGATCTGGCATGATATGGACTAGAAGTACAGTGGCCTATTTGCCATGATAAACAAAAATTTTTAAAATTTTCAGAATTAAAAGGTGGACCGTTATCAGAAACTAATATTTGTGGAATGCCATGACGAGCGAAAATTGATTTAAGTTGTAAAATTATTTGTTTACTACTAAAACCTTTATCTAACTTAGCCATTTCAATATACTTAGAGTAATAATCGACTATCAACAAAAATTTACTTTTATTGAAATCAAATAAAGCTACACCAACTTTATTCCATGGTAAAGTTTCAATATTGTGTGACAAGAGAGGCATTTTGAGATTATTCGGTCTATTTCTTATGCATGTTTCACATGTTGATATCATATATTTGATATGTCATTTTTGATGCCGGGCCAGAATATATTACCACTCGCTAAATTTTTACATCTTTCCATACCAAGATGCCCTTCTTGAAGAATCTCTAAAATTTCATGACGTAATTTTTTAGGTATGATAATACTAGTACCTTTTAATAACAAGCCATTAACATAATGTATTTCATCTCTAAATCTAAAATATGATCTTACTAGAGGATTAACCTGTTTAACAGAGTCTGGCCAACCATCTTGACAATATTTTTTAAGAACTTTTAAGGATTCATCACTATTTGTTTCCTCTTGAATTGACTTGAGCTTTGATTCAGACGATGGTAAGTTTTTAATTAACATATTTACATGAAGTTTCAGGTCATTATCCATATCAGTAAATTTTTCTGATGAAGCAGAACGAGATAGAGTATCAGCAATAAACATATATTTTCCCGGTTTAAAAACTACTTTTAGATCATAAGCTTGCAGCCTGAGCATTAGCCTTTGTAAACGTGATGGGACTTTGAATAAAGGTTTATTAAATAATGTGATAAGTGGTTTATGATCCGTTTCCACTATAACTGATTGACCATAGATATATTGGTGAAATTTTGTACACCCAAATAAAATTGCCAGTAGGTCTTTTTCATTTTTGTGCATAGGACTTCTGTGTTTCCGTTAGAGAAGCAGAAGCAAAAGCTATCGGTTTTGATTCATGAATAATTACGGCTCCTATTGCATCCTTTGATGCATCAGTTGACACAGTTAATGGCTTATTTGGATTATAATATGTCAAAACTGGAGCATTTGATATTAAATGCTTTAATTTATTGAATTCTTCTTCATGATCGCTAGTCCATAACCATAAAGAATTCTTCTTCAATAAATTTCTTAAATTTTGAGTTTCTTGAGACAAATTTTCAATATAAGATCCCAGATAGTTTATCATGCCTAAGAATCTTTGTAATTCTTTTACATTAGAAGGACTTTTCAAATCACAAATGGCTTTTACTTTATTTGGATTCGGTTTCATACCATCACCATTGAATATATGACCCATAAATTTTAACTCTTGTTTACAAATATTTGACTTAGCTTTATTGAATTTCAACCCAATTTGACGTGCTCTATTTAACACCATTTCTAACTTCAAATCATGTTCATATTTAGTACGTGTCGCAATAAGAAAATCATCAATATAAATAATAAGATCAGGAGTATCGGAAAATAATTTTACCATAAGTGAATGAAATATTTCTGGAGCAGCATTAATACCGAATGGCAAACGTAAAAATCTGTATTTACCGAAAGGTGTTATAAAAGTACACAATTTAGATGATGTAGCATCCAACGAAACTGTCCAGAACCCAGATTTAGCATCTAAATTCGTGAAGTAATTGCAACCACTTAAAGTCGCTTTGACTTCTTCTATTGTAGGAAACTGACAATGAGACCGTAATATTGCCTTATTTAAATTTCTAGGATCGAGACATAGTCTTAACTCACCATTAGGTTTAGATACTAACACGATTGAATTCACCCATTCAGATGGTTCATCAGTCGGTTCAATAACTTTCATATCAACTAATCTTCGTAATTCAACCTTCAATGGTTCAAGCAATTTGAATGGAACTTTACGTGGATAACCAACGACCGTATGTTCGGATTAATTTCTAAATGACATTCAGCTTTCAGGCAGCCTAGACCTTGATATACATAATTAAATTCCTGAAAAATACAAGTACATATCTTTTACAATTGAATCTACTTTTATTATCAATTTATATTTAATGCAGGTAGGCAAACCAAATAATATTTGACAATTCATATTAACGATATGAAAATTAATATATACGTTTTCGTTTTTTAGTGCACATTTTACTTTACTTTCACCAATAATTTTTAATGGCTCACCACTAAAAGTAAGTATTTTAGTTTTACATTTTGAAATGTTATTGGTGTCCAAATTTAACTCTTTAAATTTATTTAATGACATAATATTGGTTTGCGCACCTCTATCAAGTTGAACATTTTCTACTTTGCCATTAATTATTATTTTATGATACCACAATTTGGGACTATTTATTCCAGATAAAGCACCAATGAATAAATCACCATCATTCTTCGCTAAGTTTCTTTGGCCATCCTGAATTGATATATGAGACGAATTTTCTTCATTTATTTTCACGGTGTTGACTGATTTTTTATATCTGCACATTTTTGCATAATGATTATGTTTATGACAATTGTTGCATATAACCCCCAAAGCTGGACAACGATTGCGATGTTTTTGTCCACAACGTGTACATATTTTTTGTCGTTGACTGTAATTATCTCTTGCGTTTTTATTATAATGATCTTTAGAATTGTTCGTAGTTTTATTTTTTGTTTTCAATGAACCAATAAAATTTGTAATGCTATTAGACTGCTCTAATTGTTGTATCTGGTGTCGTGACAGTTCAAAACTTTTGCCGTTTCAATTGATTTTTCTAATGTGATATCACCATCATTTAATAGACGTTCTTTTATATAACGATAATTTTCCTTCAATCCACAAATGAATATATCTCTTACTAGATTTTCACGTAAATCATTAAATTCACAATTTAAACTTAGGTTTTTTAAAACTGTCATGTATTCATCTATATTTTCATTTTGCAGTTGCTTCCTAGTAAAAAACTTGTGTCGTTCCATCGCTACATTAGTTTTTGGTACAAAGTAAGCATCAAACCTTTTTACTAAATCTTCATATTGAACATCGTCAATGTCTAGATTAAATGATGAAAAAAATTTCTAGACTTGATGGGCCCATGTGATGAAGAAGTAATGCAGCTTGACGACTATTATTTTCTTTATCTAGTCCAGTGGCTCTCATGAAGATTTTAAATTGTATTAACCAATTTTTCCATTCGTTGGATAAATTTTCTTTATTGAAATCTCAAGGTGTCAAGGAAAAATTTTGATTTATAATTTTTCCAGAATTTTCTGACCCCTTTGTGCTCTTGAATTTGGTATCATCAGTCATGGCTTTAGTTCAAGGTCAAACTGGTCACTTCTTCAAGGTTAAATAACGCACTTCTTTATCACACTTTTATTTTACCTTTTTTTTTTAATTTTTTTTTTTTTATTTATTACACACACCTGACACCATGTGTTGTTTTTATAATGACTTTATTATTATTATAATTATTTATAATATTTAGTTTATAATAATAATTATCAATTTATCAATACATATAAATTAATTTTATTATATACTGACTTTATATACTATTGACTTTAATTATACTGACTCACTTGACTATATTGTGTTGCTGACTGACTGTATTGTATGGACTGACTGACTGATAATGATAATGATAAATATTCTATGTAATAAATAATAGACTACATATTATTGATAAGGTAACTAGCATAACAACTTTACTTAAAACTATTAATAATAGTTATATGTACATACTACAACAGTTACTTATTTCTATTATTATTTTGTATTCTTCTTCTTTTTGAACTTCCATAATTAGTTTCTTTTAAAACTTCAAATTCAAATGCATAAATTTAGATCAATTATACAGGACCAATTTATACGAATGTATTGATTTCATATTATTCGAGTTTTGTTCTATTTCAAGTGTTTTTATGTACATTTATGTTTATTATTTATCGGGTTTGCAATAATTAAAATAAAAATTTTAAGATGAAATTTAATGATAAAAACTTTGTTATTTATTTATTGTATTTGTTCTTGTAACATAGTTCAGTGTTTATAAATGCTCAAATTTTCCAGTATAAAAAAAATGCATGTTCATGATGTAAAAAATTACAATAACAGAAATTTTATACAGATCTTCTTTAAAGCTGAAACGACAGATGTTTCAAACTGTTAACATTATCCGAAATTTAGGATAATGTCCTAATCTTTATTCTATTTGATTCTATGATTTATAAATATAGTATATATATTTAACAAAATCTTCAAAAAAAAGAAGATGAAATAATAAAAATGTTCTCAACCATGAAATTTAAATTATGAACTATAGTTTTTAAACCAAAAAACGAAATCAATTTCTTAAAAAATAAAAAACAAAAAAACTTTTTTCTTCTATTTCACTTTGTTTACTTAGAGCATTTTTTTTATGTTATAAAAAAAGTACCAACAAATGTGTTGAAGGATGAAAACAATAATTTCTTTATAAGCAAGTATAAGAGACTGCTAAACCCCTCATTTTCGATACGAATGTGAAACATTTCCAATTGTAATTTTTTTTTTATTTTTAAATTTTTGTTATAATTTCACTTTTCTTTGGTATCATATTTCATGATAATTTAGATATAACAGTATTGGATATTTTAAAAGAAGAACAATTTACATGATAATAATAATTTCTTATTTAACAAATTACTTTAATGAAAAAAAAAAAATTGTTTGCACTTCTGCTACAAAAATTAATACCTACTCAATATTCATTTCAATTCCAGATGTACATTATGTATTTATTCTGTCAAATAATTTTTTCAGCATATAATTATTTATTTAAGTGCATTAATTACATATACATACTTTATAGTAGTATACGTACGTAAATAACAGTATTTTCATTCACGAAAAAAATTAATTACACAATCACATATATTATTAATAAAATATAAATGTATATATGTAGATGCATAAAAATCTAAAAAAAATCATACACACTTCTAAAAGTAATATGTAAAAACATGAAAACTGTTGAATGAATCCTGTAAAAAAATATTTGACTTCCATTTTTTGCTATTCCGAAATTGATTACGAATGTATTAACTTACTAATTCACATGCATTTATGTGATTTTTTCCTATATATACCTCGCACTATTTTAAGTATATTTACAAAGAATATATATGCATACATATTGCCTTGACAAAGAAAAATTTATTTAACATTTGTTCTGATTTTTTCCAATTTTTATTATTTATCATATTGCAGTTCATCAGCTACAGAACTAATATCAAGACGTGGAGTATTTTCTAGACGGCATTATGGATCTGTTGATCAGGTAAGATTTATTGTTGTAAATGCATTATAATTGAAATTATGCTTTTCTTGTTAATTTTAATTAAGAAGAAAATAGCTAATCTTAATTCTGCTATTGATTAAAAATTAAAAAATTAAAAACTTTTGATGTTTCCATCTCTTAAAACATGTATTACCAAATATTTTATTATAACATTTTATATTTTATGAATTTTTATGAGAAGAAAAATATTCTTAGTTTTTTTTCTTTTATCAATGTCTCTTACATTTAGATATATTAAAAAAAATGAAATCCGTTGTGTTGATTTTTTTAGGAGAAAATTTTTTCCCGGCTGAACTTCCGATTCGCTAGCTCGTGGTATCGAAACAGTACATTTTCAGAAGGGCACTTTGGGATGTCCTCTTTAATGTGTCATATATCCTTGTTTGCGGAAATTTAATATTTGGAAGAAAAGCACCGTTAAAAATTTTTCAAAAAATTTACTGTGTTTTACAAAAATCGCTATCTTTGTTTTTTAGAATAATGCAGGATAACAAAGGATATTGCATTTTAAAGAGAACTTTCTTCTCTTTCTAACGAAATAAATTTTGTCCCGAACAAGTGGTTTCTGAGATATAAGAACTCAAAGTCAAAATTTCATGTTTTTAAAAAATACGATTTTCAAACTTCTTTTGAAATTGATATATCTCCAAAAGTTGGAGGACGACATATCGTCGGTTAAGTAGTGAAACCTCGTAACTAATAAAAAAATTTTTTTTTTTGGAGAAGAAAAAAACTTAATTTTAGATACAATTTTAATGACTTTTCCAAAAAATTTAAAATCTATTTAAAAGTTAAGGAAATATTTAGTATTGGTAGAACTATATTTATTTTAATAATTTTAAATTATGTATTTTCCAATTTTAAATTGAATAAAAAACAAAAAATTGTTTTTCGACAAATTGTACTTACGAGGTTTCACTACTTAACCGACGATATGTTAGTTATAATGTCAAATGAAAGATCATTTTGTCCTCTTTAAAATAATGCCCCTTATACCCTCATATGCCACCCCTCTGAAAAACTATGGACAAATGTATTCAACAAAGGAGCATGTTTTTTATACATAACTAGCTGACCCGGCGAACTTCTTTCCGCCATATTTTCTGAATTCCTAAAAGACTTTGTTTTATGACAAAATTAAAAAAAAATTAACAATATCTTCTGGTTACAATAGGACCATATTGAAATAAAGTTACAATAAAATAATACGACTGCATATATTCATATCATATTAATTTTTTATTATTAATTAATTTATTATTTGTTCTTCTTTTTGTACAATTCTCATGGTAAATAAATACTATTCCTAAAATTATTCTATCTCATACTTATATTTTATTTTAATGCCTTATAATGTACAATATTCTTTGTTTTTCCTTTCGGAGAAAAAACATATAGCGCCGATGGTTTGCCGACTCTTGAGCATGCAACGTACAACTGCCCATGCGAAAAACATTGAAATTCAAGGTTTATTCCACACACTTCTAACGATTGGCCTTGGGATTTATTAATTGTCATTGCGAATGCGAGGCGCATTGGAAACTGGACACGTTTGAATTCAAAATGAAAGTCAGTTGACAGTAGTGGTATTCTTGGAATGAGCACATCTTCGCCTTTGAACTTTCCTATGATTATAGTGGCTTCAATTAAATTTTTCATAATTTTTTTAACAGCGAGTCTTGTTCCGTTGCACAGTTTTGGTTGATTCAAATTGCGTAACATAATTATCACCGAGCCAACCTTGAGCTGCAAATTGTGTGGTGGTAATCCTGGCAAATCCAATGATTTTAGAAATTCAGTTGGATAATTGACTACTTCATTTGTATCGATAATGGAATCGATCGACTTAAATGAATGTATTTGTCCATCAATTTTACTCTGAATGTTTATATTTAAATCATCTACATCTTTATTTTTTGCTGCTAAAAAGGCTCGTTTACTCAACCAAGCATGATTTTTATAATTCACACCAATGTTTGGGAACACTTTTAATATTAATTCTTCCTTTGAAGTTGTGAATTGACAAAAATTTGGTGGAAATGAAATAAGGCCAGTAGAAGCGTCAACAGGAATTCTTCCATTGCCAATGTCTAATAATGCGTTTGAAAACACTTCTGCCGATATGTCCTTTTGCAACTCCACTCGCATATTGGTTGTTAATTTAATTTTTTTACGTATCTCCATAAATTTGATGCCTTCAGGCAAGCATTTATTTCATCAGCAGCTGTTGATCTGGGTATGACTGGCAGCGTTTGGCGAAAATCACCAGACAATAGAATCATCGCACCTCCAAAGAGGTTCTGATTGATACGTAAATCTTTTAATGTTCGATCGAGTGCCTCTAATGCTCGTTTGTGCGACATCGTACACTCATCCCAGATAATTAATTTACAATTTTGTAGCACTTTTGCCATTGCCGAAGTTTTGGTTATATTACACGTCGGTTCATCTATATTTTGCAAATTTAATGGCAGCTTAAGCGCAGAATGAGCAGTACGTCCACCTTCCAACAATGTTGCAGCGATCCCGGATGAAGCTACTGCCAATGCTATTTGACCTTGAGCCCGAATTGTATCTAAAATCAATGAAATCAAGAAAGTTTTACCAGTTCCACCGGGTGCATCAAGAAAAAAAAATCCTCCATTGCCATCATTTACTGCTTTCATAATAGTATCGTAAGCTGATTTTTGCTGCCGATTTAAAAGTGGGACTTTGCTTTGTACGGATTGACTCAAAACAATAATGTCATATTGCCGTTCTCGTTCAAATTCACGATTGAATGCATCGTGCATGGGTCGATTAGGTGCAAGCATTCCTAAGTCGTGCAGCATCTTGCCAGACATCATCACGCACAAATCTTCTAATGATATCAATACCTCATTATGTATTTCTGCGCAAATTTCCAGTTCGGGATTGTCCGTTGTTGAGCGCACCCTATGCAAAATGTCTTCAGCCATACTGTCTTTGTATTTGTTCCACAAATTATGTGGATTTGATGAAAACCAGGTTGAAATAAGGATTGCAAAAAGTGATCGAATTTGATACGAAGTACATGAAATAACAGCATCAGCGAGTGTGTGATCCCAATGATTATCATCCTCCAATAAATTTAAACGTTAACAGGCTTCACGATATGTTGGGCAGATTTCACCATTGATTGTTCGTAGACAGGCGAATGAAGTTAGTCCACGAACATTAACTAATAACAAACGTAAGTAAAAACATTCGTCATTGCTTGGGTGAACTGTGTAAATACGCCCCAATGCATCGGTTGAATAGACATCCACATATCCTGGTACAGGTTGTCCTTGTTTCCGACGTTGAAATTTTTTGTTGGATACATTCCATGTAAAATATTTTGGCATTTCAGAGTAAAGCAATGTTCTTGCAAATGGATCACTTGCACATGTCTCGAAGAAGCATGTCAACGTTGTTGCTGGTGGTCGTTCAGCTCTTTGTACTGCATTTTCTGCCGAAAAATAAACTCTTTGTCCATTTTCCAGGTGAACAGCTAAATGTACTACAGTGGGATGACGTTCATGTATAGGAAATGAAAAGATTATTCTCCAAATAGCTTCATTGGTACTAACATATCTTCCAATCTGATATTGTGAAACTTCATCATTATCATTTGAAGCTCCAATACCAAATACAGCCATGTCGTTCCCTTTAGTAACATACTTGCAAACATATTTAATTGATTTGATCGAATTACAGTACTCAACATTGCAATGCGCTTTGAATATTTTAGAGAGTAGCGGCAAATATGGAACAATCCAGCTGTTGTTGACTACTACAGCTTTATTTTTGACTTGCAAAGTTATTACTCTCCCGTTATCTTGTACAGATCGCCGACGATACAGGGGGTAGCCATCATTGCCTGTAATTATTTCAGACAACAAAGCACGGGGATAACGCTTTGAGCATTTGTTGTTGCTCATGCATGGTAATTCTCTATTGTGTTCGCCACACGGTCCATGAATCATGTTTTTATTTACTACTTCATACAATTCTGGATCAAGTTCTGGATCAGGAATTTCTGCGCAAATGATTGAGTCAGTTTCATCTGGTCTTATTTTTTCAAACATCCACAAAAGAAGATGTGCATGAGGTAATCCTCTCTTCTGCGACTCTACAGAATACATCCAACAGCGTAATTTACCAAAGACATGATATTTAACAATCAAGTCCATGAGCGCTTTGAATTTCTGCTTGAATACTCGTGCTGTTAAGTCGTGACGATCGCTGGCTGATTGACCAGGTAATAACAGATTAGTGATTTCAGTTCATTTCGGGTTGCATGTGAAAGTAATAAATAAATCTGGTCGACCGTATTGGCGCACGTATGTCATAGCATCTTGAGCATATTCATGCATGTGTCTCGGGCTTCCCACATACGTTGCTGGTAAAATAGTAAGTCGTCCCACATTATTTCCATTTCCATCTGTGTTTATAGCATCGCGCAAATGAATGTATTCTTCTAACCGTAATTTTTTCTGGTTGAAACGAATATAATTTAGACGTTCTGTTTCAACCTTAACATACATATCAACAGTGAATTGTTGAGATAATCTGCGACATTTCAAAATGTGATTATCCTCGTTTACTCGTATCATGAAACGGTATGCATAAAAATTCATTGAGCTGACCTTTTTGTTAATTTCTTGACCTTTAAAAGAAAAAAAATGCATTTAAAACAAAACTGAAAAATTATTTCTACCATTACTTTTTTTTTGCTTGCATGCAGGAACAAAATTGAGAGTTAGATTGCATATCCATCTAGATTACACGCATATCATTCACTGGATTAATCATCTTGATCATAAAATTATATCCATCTTCTCCTCTGCAAAATATTAGGGGTATTGTAATGCATCATAGGAACGATGTGTTTCACCAATACGTTTAAGGTTGCCACCATCACGTCGTTGAATTACAATGTCGCGAGATTCCATATTCTCTCCAACAACCACAATGGCAACTTCGTTTAATGTTGGTGCATTGAAGCGTCTTTCATGTTCTCCTGCAGGTCTTTTATCTGCTCTGATCACTATTTTATGATTGTCTGATGGCATCATTTCTAAGGCTGTTTTGAACAATTGTATCAACTGATTATTTTCATGTAAGAGTTGTTGAAGCTGCACGACAATCTCTCTCCTAGCTGTACGATTGATAGCACAACGTTGATTTACTTCATTTTCATAATTTCCCAGGAAATAAATTTGAAGAAATCTGTATTCACCATCAACTGATGGCAACAATGCTCCTGCACGGTGGTGAATTTGTCCCTGAATCTGAAATAGAATTATCATAATGGGTAGCTATAATTAATAATGGATATTATGTTATTTAAAGAATAATCAATACCTTAAAAGTTGGATTGAAACCACGTTGTTCAATAATATTTGCACCAAATGATGTCATTTGGAACATACTGTTGTAACTTTGTATATTCTGCAAGAAATGCTTTGATAGAGGATCTTGCCCTGAAAGTAATGAATTGAGTGGTTCAGGTGGTGTCTTTAGCTTCGGTAATTTGACCTTTCCATTCATGCAACATAATCCTGTCGGTTCCAGTCGAAACCTCAAAGCATTGCAATATTGACAAATGGTATTCATTGTTCTAAAATCAACCGATTTATCACCAGCGTAATCGACTGTTGCATCATATCTAAACGCCAAACGTTCATAGGTAATTGTTACATTTGATCGTCTGTTTGGTCGCCTCTCGCTTAAAGTCGATTGTATTTGTTCTTCATGGGAGGTGGTAGATCTCGCTTGAGAAATTCTCATCCTGTTTGCCTCCAAACGCTGACATCGCTCTTCTTCCGTCTCATTAGCTCGAAGACTGTACGCCCGACATGCGTTACGCGTACGCCGACCGATATTTTTACGCTTTATTGGTGGCATTTTAAACAATAATAGCGTAACCACAATTAATTAAATTTAAATTCATTTGTGCACACATAATTCAGCGTCAGCGTAGATAATAGATAATGTTTGTTAATTTATTGCCAATATTTCAAAACTCATTTTAAAAATTTTTCTTGATTATTTTTTGTTATATTATTTTTTTTAGAACACAAATCAACTATAAAAACAATTCAAAAATAATATTAAAAGAAATTATAAATTCACATTTCACAGCGTTTGGCGTCAAAATTAAAAATTTTTTTAATCATAGCCTCCTTCGTAAAAATCGACAACGATTTTCTGCTGAATTTTAGACAACTTGATTATGTAGTACGTATGCGATAAATTTTTACAACTGAAAAATCGTTTTCTTTTTTCGTTGTCGTTTTGGAAGCCAAATTGTGGTTACACTATAAACACGACCCAACTTCCACACTCACATCCAAACACACAAAACACGACTTAACCTCTAAATTATTATCAAAACAACGTCCGTTAGCCGCGTTCCGCGTCCAATAGTGTTTCTGTATCTTTTTTTTTTGCTATTGTATTGGCTGTAAGCCATACATTGTGCCAGTGTGCAAATATTCAGGATAAACAAAATTCAATATCTAAAATTAAAAACAAATTAAATCAATCAACAATCAATCAATCCAATAACGTTTTGCTGTTACGTGTTTTTTTTTAATTTGGATGCGCCCTTTTAAACGAAATCTTAATCAATAAAAACGTTTCATTAATTGGTCGATTTTTTTTATATACAAACCTTGGCGTGGCGATAACGAACACAATAAAAAAAGAATTATCCAATTTGGTGCTGGCGTTCGGAAGTTATGCGCTTACATACATTTCGCAGATTCATTTTTATATTACGTATAGACTAGTTATTTTTTGCTATAATAATGAAAAAAAAAAACAATAATAATTGCCGTACTGCAATACTTTTGCAGGAAACTTATGCATAAGAAAAGCGGTTTTAAAAAATGCATAATGAGTTTTGATTTCGGTATGTTCTTTTGCTACGAACCAAATTCTTAATAAAATTAATCAAAAGAGAGGTAATTTTGTTTTCTATCATTTTGCAGCTCTGTATGGTGGGTTTAATTTGCTTAAGACTGATTTGGAACAGTTCCCATATATTGTAAGACCGTAGTCAATAGTGCCACCCATTGTTGATTGGATTATACTGCTTAGTGTTGAAAAATGTGCATTACTGTTTTTGCTGGTTAGATATTTTATTCTGTTTAGTTGTTTGTTTAATTTTATCTTTATATTATTGACGTGGTGGTTCCAGATAAGTTTTTTGTCAAAATGTAGACCTAAAATTCTTAGATTATCGGTGGATTTTATCGGATTATTGCCGATTTTTATGGAAAAGTCTTTGCAACTTAATTTTCTGCAGAAATGTATTTGTTGGGATTTATCTGTGGATATTTTTGCTCCAGAATAGTTAGTCCATTTGGTTAGATCATGAAAAATTTTATTGATTAAGGTGGTGGCTTTGATTAGGTCTATTTCTTTACAGATAATGTAGAGGTCATCGGCGTAGAGAGAATGTTCAATATGATTGTATTTGTTGATAAATGAGCTGACTTCATCATATGCTATTTGAAACAGTGTTACTGAGATAGGTGAACCTTGGGGAATTCCTGTAAAGGAGTTGAATATAGAAGAGTATGTGCCGTTAATTCTCAGGCGAAATTTACGATTGGTAAGATAATTTTCTATGTATTTGAAGATTTTTGGACCGATGGCAAATTTTTTTAGTTGGTTTAGGATAGAAGGATGTTTTATTCTATCAAAGGCTTTATTAAAATCTAATGCTATGAGTGTCAGATGTGTTTTTTTTATAAAGCTGAATGGGTTAGGTGATCTAAATAGAGGCAAGTATCTATTGTACCACTGCCTTTTCTATAAGCAAATTGAAACGGATTGAATGCTTTACTGTTTTCTAGAATCCAATTTAGTCTGTTTGAAATTATTTTTTCTAGAAGTTTGCTGAGGCAAGATAGAAGGGATATGGGTCGATAGGATTTGACATTAGTTTGAATATGATTTGGTTTTAGAATTGGAAGTATTGTGGCTATTTTCCAAGTTTGTGGTATGATACCAGATGTGAGGATATTATTGTATAGATTGATAAGTCTTTCTTTTGTTGCAAGAAAGGTTTTGTAACATGGGGTATGATATTTTGTCATAACCAGGAGTAGTTCTTTTGACTTGTTGAATGGCTAGTTCGAATTCTGTTGTGGTGATAATACCTTCTATTTTTTGGGCTTTTGGGTTTATGAAGTGTGGATTATTGGTGTTTGGAGATAAAGGGCTGTGGTCAATGTGGTTATGAGATGCAGGTGTATCGTAGGAGAAAGAGTTACTGTAGTAAGTACCAAAGATTTCCCCTATTTCTATTGGATGTGAGGCTATGGAGTTATTGTTATGTATTTCTTTGTTATTGAATGGAGATTGATTACCAGTTAGTTTTTTAATTTGATTCCAAATGAGGGAGGATGATGAATTTGGATTGATTGTATTGGTAAATTTAAAGAAGGATTCTTTTTTAGCATTTTTGGTTTCTCTTTTAAATATTGCATTTAAATTTTTGTATTTGAGAGAATTTAGAGTGGTAGGGTGTTTTTTGTAAAAGTAGCATGCTTTTTTTCTTGATTTGTTTAGAAAATCTAAGTTTTTGTTCCACCATGTTGAGTATTTATTATGAGGTTTTGAGGTGGGATGTGTTAATGGAATGGAGCTCGAGGCTGCAAAGATGAGCGCTTTCTGAATAGTTGCTGCTTTTTTGTTTGGGTTATTTGATATAGTGTAACGTGATAAGTATAAATCTGTTTGAGTTAAGAATTTTTGCCAGTTTGCTAGATTAGTTTTAAATTTCGGCAGGAAGTTTGAATTCGCGGTTTGTTTATTGGATATATTGACCGTTGTAAATGATGGAAAATGGTCACTTCCATATAGATCATTTAATGTATCGAATGAACATAGTGGGGCAATATTGGCTGAGCAAATACTTAGATCTATGTGCGTGTAGGTATAGTGAGTTGAGTAGTGTGTTGGTTTACCATTATTTAGCATTATTAAATCTGTGGTTAAAAGCCAATCTTCAATTTCGGAGCATATAAGATTGTGTGAGGGAGAACCCCAGATGGGGTTCCATCCGTTAAAGTCGCCGACGAAAATGCACGGTGTTTTTATTTGATTGTATAGATTTAATAATTGAAAGCTTTTCATTTTATTATGTGGGTGGATGTAGATAGATATTATTGTAATTGGATTTTTTGTATTGATATCAATGGATAGCGCCATCAAGTCTGTAATAAGGTTAATTTGTCTATGCAGTAGATTATTTTTTATAAAAAGACCAATTCCTCCTTTTTTAAGTGTGTGTGTTGTAGTAGGAAAATTGAGTGAATAAGTGCGGTAATTATTTATATTTGGATTTGGATGCTTAAGGGGTATGTGGGTTTCTTGGAGTGCA
Source organism: Villa cingulata (assembly GCA_951394055.1). Taxonomy (NCBI): domain Eukaryota; kingdom Metazoa; phylum Arthropoda; class Insecta; order Diptera; family Bombyliidae; genus Villa; species Villa cingulata. The sequence continues at coordinate 2,218,308 of OX596025.1, forward strand.
ATGATTTCTGGGCTCAATTCGTTGATAAGAAGTTCTAGGAAAGGGAAGTTCTTGAAAATACCTTTTATATTCCACTGTAAGATTTTCATATTTTATAAATATATTATGTGTTATTGAAGTATGGATGATGTGTTCTCTTGTGTTGTGATTATGTAGACTTTCCTATGAGGGTGTTATATGATTTAAGATGTTGAAAATTATAGTTGAGTTGTTGATTGTGTAGAATGTAGATTAGTGAGTAGATGTTAGTTGATTTATGTTATTCCATGGTAATGTCGTCTGTTGGTTGTTGTATGGTTGATTCTGTTGTTTCTTTGTTATTTGATATGCATGTTGGATGAAATGACAAACGACAAACGAAATGACAAAAATGAAATGACAAACGATTTTTTATTGTCAATGTCATTACCACTTAAGGGATTACTATCGTTACTATCGTTAACCATGCTCTCAAGCAGGGTTAATTTTTGACATCAAATAGTTAAAAATTTACTTTACTTCAGATGTTTATGAACGCTAAAAAGTTATGTTGGTAGTTATGTTTTACTATACCACCACTATTCTGAACGACAAATGATAACTATAGTTAACTATAGTAACGTTTATGAACGCACCCTTGATATGATATTATACTTGAATAAGTAAAAATAAATGTATATTTTGTACGCAAATGCTTTAGAATACAACAATTGACAATAGGGCTGTTTCAAATTTTTTTTTTATTGTATTGAGTTGATCGTCGTATTTAATATATGAATGACTTGAGAAAGGAGGTATTTCATATTTCATGTATTTTTATATATGTATGTATGTGTTGTTATGTTAATATGCCTTGTCGCGTGCTATATGATCTGACATAAATTACTACTACTCCTTCTAATTGAAATACATATATAGAATTGTATTTATATCAAAGACCATATAAATATATACATTTATATGGTCTTTGGTTATATGTATTACCTGTATAGGTTTACATTATTTTCTGATGTAGGATTGTAGAATATTTAGCAACAGAGGTTTTTACGTATGCATACATTATAATGACTGTAGCATTTGTACTGTACTCTGGTCTATACATTTTATGGTATTTGATTATATGTATTACTTGTATAGGTTTAAATTATTTTCTGATGTAGGATTGTAGAATATTTGGCAACAGATGTTTTTACGTATGCATACATTATAATTACTGTAGCATTTGTACTGTACTCTATACATTTATATGGTCTTTGATTATATGTATTACTTGTATAGGTTTACATTAAGGCCAAAACCAAATGCATACCTCAAGACTCATACCTCATACTTCAAAAAGTGTACTTCAAGACTCTGAATCTTAGCAAAACCAAATGCTTACCTCAGCTTCAAACTGTTGCCAATATTATGAAAACAAAAATTATATACATGTAAATATAATATACAGTAGTTACCAAAATTATTTGTAAGTAACAAAGTTTTTTTTTCTTTTTGTCCCTCTTCAAGTTCTATTTTGTACAATTCCTTAATTATTTTTCTTCAGGACTTAATATAGAATGGTATTTCTGTGAACTTTACACTTTTTAACTAAATCTTTTAAACAATAACAGGAATGCCATTTGTTATATTCAGCAACTATAGCAGCTTTTTTTCTATCGATAATTCACTTTTTCGTTGCATTTTTACTTCCAATACTCACTAAACGCACTTGAAAATTAAATTAAATGAATTATTTTCATCTTAGTATTCGTATTATTGACCAAAATCAATAAATAAATAATTCAAGTTACTCCTCAGAACACTCCATATACATATAAATAATTTTCGTCAGCACTGTATAATCTTTGTACATATATTACAAATAAAAATGATAGATGTCAAGAAGCATATTTTGTATTATAGATGTTGGCATTATTGTTACCTCAGACTCAAAATTCTAAATTTTCAGAATCTCGGATTCAGCTTCATTTGCGGCTGAAGTCGTGAAGTATGCATTTGGATTGCTTCAATACATTTTCATTTATCAGAATCAATTTTGACACTTAAATTTTGAGGTATGAGTCTTGAGGTATGCATTTGGTTTTGGCCTTTATTTTCTGATGTAGCATTGTAGAATATTTGGCAACAGAGGTTTTTACGTATGCATACATTATAATTGCTGTAGCATTATACCAGAGATACTATATAAATACATATAAATATGTTTTTAAATAGTATCAAAGATCAGATACACTTATCTGTGATAGTATATAGTATCTTTGATTATACATAATATATGTATACATATGGATATATTATGGTTTTATTTTGTTATGTTTTTGAGTTCATTGACTTATGAATGCAAGATACGATTATATATTATCATATCCCGTGAATTGAATTTCTTCTTGAAATTTTTAAAGAATGTCTTTTTTAATGTTTGGGCCTTAGGACTTCTGAAAAAATAAAGTATTATTCTGATTTATGATCATAATATAGAAATTTAAAAATCAGGTGTTTTGTGAATTACCAAATTTTTTTATAGACTGAGTCAATTTGTTTTCTAACTAGATAAAAATTGATATTTTCAAATTAATATGGAACATAATTTACAAATATATATATTTTTCTAAATCTTGAGGATAATGAATTTTAAAGTATTTACAATATTTTTTAAAAACAGAAAGCTTAAAAATATTTATTTCAAAATTTTTAAATTTTATTTCGTTGATGTTTTTTGTGTGTGGTATAAAGTATATACTCAAAAAATTCTATATACTAGCGCTGATGAACATTTAATTAGATTCAATGAAAATTGATAATTATTTGTAGCTTGAAAAATATTATATATATATAGGTATATATATAATAAACAACATGTCATGAAGTCGAAAATAAATTATTTGTAAATTTATGGATTTTTATGATTGAATGCAATCAAATTTTTTTCATTTATGTTTGTTTGAAAATAAATAATTAAGTAGAATGGGCCTATAATTCTAGTCCTAGAAATATTTTGGAGATCCGTATTATCAAAATATCTTCAGTAGTGATTCAAAAAATTATGTTTGAAAATAACGTGGAAAAGGTGTACGTATAGTAAATTATAATTGCTTAATTGATTTTTGAATTCAAAATTTACCTTTGTATTTTAACATTTCTATTAAATTGATAACTCATAAACTATTTAATATTATTCCTAAACAAAATTGCCGGCAATAAAAAATAAAATTGTAAAATTTATAATATATTTCTACTTATAAATTTGAATGAAAATTTTTAATTTGATGCATTCATTTAAAAGCGCGAGAACTGGTCAGTTCTGCATGGTGCGGTCATGGTGTTGGCAAAGAAGAGGAAATTAATCTGACCTGTCTCTACTTTAGAATATATTATCAGAAATTTGAATAGCCTTTGACATTTAGTATTATTCATAAATATTTGTATACAGCATTTTTTTTAAAAAAAAATTTTTAAAATTGTATGTTTTTTATATAAATAAAATAAACTCCTAATTTTTTAATTTTTAATTCTGTTCTTTTCTATAAAATATATGTTACTTTGTTTTGAACTAAAATGATCCTAATGAATTCGGACAAAAAAGCGATGAATTATCATTTGTTATATATTTTAATACAGTTGAAATTATATTTATGGATTTATAATGTTTCGAGAATGCATTTCCAATTATTAATTAATTAGAAATTAAATGCCGTGTAAAAGTAGTTGTGAACAATACTGTACATCCAGTTTTAGTTTAACTATAGTTGGAAGACAGTTTTCAAATTTAAAAATTTTAAAATTAAATATATTACTATATATGATTAAATAAAGTATAATATTAATATGCAAATCTATATATATAAAAATGAATCTGCAAAATGTATGTACGCGCATAACTTCCGAACGCCGGCACCAAATTGGATAATTCTTTTTTTATTGTGTTCGTTATCGCCACGGCAAGGTTTATATACAAAAAAAAAAAATCGACCAATTAAATAATGAAAATTAAATAAAATATTATATTATATTAAATAATGAAAGAAATTATAAATTGACATTTCACGGCGTTTGGCGTAAAAATTAAAAATTTTTTTAATCATAGCCTCCTTCGTAAAAATCGACAACGATTTAATGTAATGTTTAAATTAAATTTTGCCAATCGTTAGAAGTGTGTGGAATAAACCTTGAATTTCAATGTTTTTCGCAATGGCAGTTGTACGTTGCATGCTCAAGAGTCGGCAAACCATCGGCGCTATATGTTTTTTCTCCGAAAGGAAAAACAAAGAATATTGTACATTATAAGGCATTAAAATAAAATATAAGTATGAGATAGAATAATTTTAGGAATAGTATTTATTTACCATGAGAATTGTACAAAAAGAAGAACAAATAATAAATTAATTAATAATAAAAAATTAATATGATGAATATATGCTGTCGTATTATTTTATTGTAACTTTATTTCAATATGGTCCTATTGTCACCAGAAACTATTGTTTATTTTTTTTTAATTTTGTCATAAAACAAAGTCTTTTAGGAATTTCTTTTTTTCGGCGGAAAGAAGTTCGCCGGGTCAGCTAGTTATGTATAAAAATATCTAAGAAAGTCATAGCAAAGCAGAAGAAAAATTTTGATCACGATCAAAGTGGATTTTGCACTTATAATAGTGGTAACGTAGTAAATGAATGATATATTCTTCAAATATAGATATTGTGGTATCTTAAAAGGATATTTGCTTGAGGCCTGTTACCTATCAAAATTGTTATTTAATTCTTTTCAGAGGAAAACCATCAGATTGCAGTGTAATTGATAAATATTCGGTAATTATAAACTTTCGCTGTCAGCTAGTTTTCTTTAAACATTAAAAATCGAAAAATATATGCATCTTCATGATTCTAGTCTCAAAATATTCCATTTGACTTCGGATTTATGAAAAAAGTATAATAGTTACAGTTTGATGCGTAGGAGAGTGTGGGTAGATAGTTAAAAGAGCATATGAAAAAATCAGTTTAATTCAGTTCAAAAATGTTGATCAGTGTTAACGAATGACGCTAATTATACAGTACTTTTCATACTCTTTTAGCTTCCCCGCACCCACCTGGCAAAATTCTCTTTTTTTCATTTATATTTTAGTTTTCATTCTATAAAATTTTTCAATCTTACTAATGAAAAATTACTCATGAGTAATCACCACCCCCCTCTTTACTCCCCCGCATCAAACAGCCACTATTATATTCTATTCATAAATCCGAAATCAAACCAAAGTTGAAAAAAAAGCAAAAAGGATGACTTTTCAATTTTTTATGAGTAAAAAACCAGCTGATTGCGAAAGTGTATATGTAATTACCAAATAATGTATTCATATATCTATGAATAACAAAAAGGTTCATATTTAACATTACACACAAAAATTTTCATAAAGAAATATGTTAAGAAAGGTCATTGATACTATATACATTATAGATCCTGATATACATCATTGAACAATCTATTTGTATAATTACACTTGTATGTATGTGCACAAAATACCATATATACGATGTATACATACAATCATGTTTATGTATATCGCATAAACAGCACACTCATTGCATATAGTATTTACTATTATCTATTCTGCATAAGCAAGCAGCATGTTGTTATTAATGTCTACTATGTCATGTCTATTATGTATGTATTAGAATTAGTTTTTACATCGCATTCAATGTTATACCAAAGCCAATATAATATACCACAAAGATAATATAGTTCTTCGTCTCAATAGATTTTCTTTTTAGTGTAAGTGGTAATTTTTCCAAAAACGACACACTCAAATAAATGATAAAGATCGAAAAAGCTTCTTCAAAATCAAAAAAGTTTTTCAAAATTTTTCGAATTGCTTTTAGTTATGTACCCTGTACACAATTATAATGATTTCAATAAATGTGTCTGACAGTCTGTGATATAATGGAATTGTTTTTGTAAATCGAGTTATCAAAACTAATTGTGTAGACGGACCATAGTGTTTCGAATTTGTTCTCATTTATTATAAATATTTGCTCTCACAAATGAAATGAACACCTGTCAATGTTTTAAAATTCATTATCCTCAAGATTTAGAAAAATATACATTATTTATAAATTATGTTCCATATTAATTGAAAATAAAATATCAATTTTTACCTAGTTATAGAAAAAAAATTGACTCAGTCTATAAAAGAATTTGGTAATGCTCAAAACACCTGATGGCTGGAGTTCCGAATAGGTGTTCCCTCTGATCCTCTTGAAATTTTGACCACAGATTCTACTCGACAATATCAGAAAAGTCACGGAATATTTTTTGTCGGAAAGCCCTCTATCGGGCACAATTCGCATTTAAAATTTTTTGTCAAAATTCTTATTTTAGCAATATCTCTGTAACGGTACATGATGCAGGTATGTTTTACAGCTCAAAAGATGCGTCTTAAGATGCTCTATATTCTAAAAAAAATTACTATCAAATTTTCCTTCTACAAATGCACACACACACATACACTTACATACACACACTACCAGATTTGCCTTCTACAAATGCATACAGACATAAACCCGCAAGCAGACTCTATCATATTTGCCCATATACGTGTAGTGTTTATGTATGCCTGTATAGAAAATACTTAATGCACACATTGTTAAATTTACCTTCTACAAATGCACATACACACGCATATATACGCACATACACAAACTATCATATATTTGACTTCTACAAATACACATACTCACATACATACACGTGCATACGAACATAAATTGCAAAATTCAGCATTATTAAAATTATTTCTCTGCAGGACATTTTCCTTTTTCATCAGGATCAAAATAATGAATGAAAAATCTTGCTCATGGTGTCTTTTTTGATGTGCAAAAAAATTTGAACCAATTATCCCTACTCCTTTCTGAGAAATTGTCAAAAATGTAAAAATAGCCAAAAATCACAAAATGTCCTTTATTCTCCTTCTACTAGGAGTTTTTGAAAATTTCTTTTTTTTAGAATATAGAGCATCTTAAGACGCATCTTTTGAGCTGTAAAACATACCTGCATCATGTACCGTTACAGAGATATTGCTAAAATAAGAATTTTGACAAAAAATTTTAAATGCGAATTGTGCCCGATAGAGGGCTTTCCGACAAAAAATATCAGAGTTCTGTGCTTTGCGTCACAAGGACTATCTGTGGTCAAAATTTCAAGAGGATCAGAGGGAACACCTATTCGGAACTCCAGCCCACCTGATTTTTAAATTTTCATATTATGATCAAAAATCAGAATAATACTTTATGTATTCAGAAGTCCTAAGGCCCAAACATTAAAAAAGACATTCATTAAAAATTTCAAGAAGAAATTCAATTCACGGGATATGATATAATATATAATCGTATCTTGCATTCATAAGTCAATGAACTCAAAAACATAACAAAATAAAACCATAATATATCCATATGTATTCATATATTATGTATAATCAAAGATACTACATATATACTATCACAGATAAGTGTATCTGATCTGTGATACTATGTAAAAACATATTTATATGTATTTATATAGTATCTCTGGTATAATGCTACAGCAATTATAATGTATGCATATGTAAAAACCTCTGTTGCCAAATATTCTACAATCCTACATCAGAAAATAATATAAACCTATACAAGTAATATGTACATATAATCAAAGACCATATAAATGTATAGAGTACAGTACAAATGCTACAGTAATTATAATGTATGCATACGTAAAAACATCTGTTGCTAAATATTCTACAATCCTACATCAGAAAATAATGTAAACCTATACAGGTAATACATATAACCAAAGACCATATAAATGTATATATATATTTATACGGTCTTTGATATAAATATACAATTCTATATATGTATTTCAATTAGAAGGAGTAGTAGTAATTTATGTCAGATCATATAGCACGCGACAAGGCATATTAACATAACAACACATACATATATATATAAAAATACATGAAATATGAAATACCTCCTTTCTCAAGTCATTCATATATTAAATACGACGATCAACTCAATACAATAAAAAAAAATTTGAAACAGCCCTATTGTCAATTGTTGTATTCTAAAGCATTTGCGTACAAAATATACATTTATTTTTACTTATTCAAGTATAATATCATATCAAGGGTGCGTTCATAAACGTTACTATAGTTAACTATAGTTATCATTTGTCGTTCAGAATAGTGGTGGTATAGTAAAACATAACTACCAACATAACTTTTTAGCGTTCATAAACATCTGAAGTAAAGTAAATTTTTAACTATTTGATGTCAAAAATAACCCTGCTCGAGAGCATGGTTAACGATAGTAACGATAGTAAGCCCTTAAGTGGTAATGACATTGACAATAAAAAATCGTTTGTCATTTCATTTTTTGTTGTGAATCGTGAAAATTTCAATTCAATTTATTTGAAATTAATTAATTTTGTTTTAAACTTCATTTTTAAAAAATAATTAATTTTTGACAAACAAAAAATATAATAATTATAATATGTAAAAATTTTTTAAACTTGACTTGACAGCTGAATGATAATTTATTGCTACTACTATGGTAAAAATCGCGTTCAAAAACTACTTGAAGTTAACATAACTATGGCTGTAGTATAACATAACTTTGCTTAAACTATACTACACCATGACTATGGTTAAAGTAATGTTCATGAACGCACCCCAAATAAGTGATGGTACCATTAAAAACCATATAAAATTTAGTAAACCAGTCATGCAACTCACAAACTAATTCTTCTATATAAATATTCTTATTTTTCTCTCATATTTACATCCCTCCTGAATTATAAACTTTCGCTCTTTTTCGATATTGTTTCGAAAAACTTTTTCGATCTTTATTTTTGGCAAACATACAAACATTTAAATAAAAAAAATGAAATGGTTCATCTAGTAAGACTGTATTATCTTTGATCTTTATTTGTGCTGTTGCTGGTAATAACAAGGTTATGTTCGAACGATATTTTTAATACCACTCCGAGGTTGTCTTAAAAATATCCGAGTAGTGTTTTAAGCCTGAGTCATAATGTAACGCTAAGTGAAACTGAAATTTCATGAAAAAGCACACTGTTCACAATGCAAAGTGAGCTTTGAAATTCAAAAATTTGACACTTCAATTTTATTTAAATTGAGATTTGACTTTGATTAAAAAAAAAAAAAATTTTTTTTATTTAAATTGACATTTGAAATTCAAATTTTCAAATTCTCAACCGAATTTCTCCATTTTTAAGTGGGAATTTAAAGGAATTTTAGGGAAATTCTTGCATTTTTTTGGAAGTCTCCATCTGTTGGTCGATTTCCTAACAACATTTTTGTAATTAGATTTATAGCTTTTGTTAAGTGAAATTGAAATTAGGAATAGAACCTAATTTCACTTTACGTTGGCAATTTCAACTTCAATTAGAGAGTGACGCAGACATATAATGTCGTGTAAGAAAATAAGGAACAAAAGACATAAATTTCACTTTGACTTAGCGTTGCACTGTGAACAAAACATTATCCAGGTTGATGAATACACTTCATCTCAGATAAAAGGTAATCTATGTTGGTGAATACCATCCTGAATTATCAGCAAGCAAAATAATTTTGCCTCGAAAGTTTATTATAAATGCACAAATTTGTATTACTTGAGGATACAAAGTACATAACTACGTGTATTACATAAAAAAACTAAAATCCCAAATGAGTGTAAATATTAAATTATATTATTTTTAAACTACATTGTGTTCTTATCAAAGCAAAATTTTCGAATATGTTAAGTTTAAACAAACAAGCAATACAACACAAAGTTAAAAAAATATCAGAACAGAAACCAAATAGTAATTGGAATGAAACAGCCACAACGACAACCAATTCACACATAGTAATACAATTACTCTCTTTTATAAATAAAAAATTGCACAAAAGAAATATTATTATTATTATTTTTTTCACTCTCGTATAACATAACGAACACCTCCAAGTATTTAATACTTCGACCAATACTAGATCTATACTTTACATTAATGTTTTACTGTTCATTTCTAAAAATTGATTTATTCTAAAAGTACTGGTGTATTTAATCATATTAGTACATTTTCAAATTAAAAAAATTAAATAGGTACTAGTATGTATAATAAAATAAAATACAGAAATTCATTTATTTTATGGTTACAATCTGTGGTCGTAATATATAAATTGATACAAAACAGCATGTGGTGTTTTTTCATTAAAACGAAAAATTAAAATGGAAAAACGTAATCAAACAGTTGGACACGCAACTATTATTAAGGATTCATCATCATTCCATGTAATACGTTACGTTACACTTAAATTCAAATGTATATAACATACATTTTATTCACCCACATATAATGTATTATAAAATTAAAACAATAATTGCTAAATTCGATCGTTTCACTTTAAACACTTAGTTAAAAAAATGCACTCTTGTCTTGTTTGAAGACAACTGTACTAAAGTAAACACTCAATAATTGTAATGAAGAAAAATGAATTAAATTTAATTTCAATTTTCTATTTTAAAACATAGTATTTATAATATAATATCAGTGCTGCCATTTTTTTTTTATTTTTTTCTGATTGTAGGTAAATGTAATTCGTTTATTTTGCAATACTTATAACACTGACAGGCTAAGCATTCCAATCTAGATTAAGTCGTTAATTTGGATAAAAGTGGATGTCTGTCATGACAATAACTAGATGATCCAGTTGTATAACTAGATTATCCTAATTCAGTTCTGAAAACTGGATAACCCACATAAAGTGGATTTGCAGTAGGAAGAAGAAGACATAAAAATTGACAGTTCAGTTTTCTGGTTCTGATTTATTATGTATTTTTTTTTTAGCGATTTATTAAAATTGTGTGAAATGAGTGATTTTACAAATTAAACGTTTCTAAAAACAAAAAAGCTAAAATAATTAAATATTTCGATATTTAAATCGCAAGTAACACGAAAATAATAGCCTTAAAGTTATTTGTGGTGACTGTGTGGTTACGAATAAATTCAACGATTCAGCTGATCGCATTAGGGATGATCTACTTTGCAATCTGTCACGTTCAGCTTTATAAATCCGAATTAGATATAGCCCGGATAAGTTTATCTAGATTAATTTTAGGCCTGTCTCTAGTATTAGTAACAAATAATTAGTTTTCAATAATCTAGTTTAATTGGTGAAGAATACGACAATGCGATAGGAGACTCCTTGCCATTTCATTTGACATATAACTCACCCCTGTTGCCTATTCGCTATTCCCTTCAAAAGTTATGGGCAGTCAAATTCAAAAACATACAATTTTTTACCTGATTTTTTGGAAAAACTTAGTGATTTCTCGAAAAAACACACAATTAACTTCCAATTTTTTTCGTCAGTAGAAAGTCTAATTCTTTCTGAAAAATTTTTGTTTACGTCTTACGTTGTTATTTCTTTTCTTTCCAGAGATATAGCAATTTATGTCAGTTAAGGTTTTAGTCAATTTCTGGAAATCCCAAAAAATTTTTCATTTTTACATTCAATTTCCAGGAGTGTATTTTCGAGAAAACCCTGATTTTTTCCAATAAAGTGTATGTTTTCGAATTTGACTGTACATAACTTTTGAAGGGCAAGAATTCTCCTGTGATGTAAAATATCGAAAATAGTAGTGTTTAGTACAAAGAGAGAAGAAAAACTTTGACGCCCTCTAGTGGCTAGGCGGTTGAAATTCCTCCCTCTCCCCTCTGTATAATGATTTTTTGTTTCACCCGATGAGCTCTATTCGTGGTTTTCTTTTGTCGGATCTTAACGGAATATACTTATATATAATGTACCTTATATATGTACCTTACCTACCCTAGAGTTATTTTGTTTGTTGTTTGTTAGGGGGGAGGTATAAAACCAGAGCACTCAGACATAACGCATTATCTATTTTTTTAAATAATTTTTTCAGGTACATGTATTCTAATTCATGGTCATGTTGTACATAAAGGTTGCACAGAAAAGTCGTCATGTATACACGTTCTACATTATTGAGACCATGTTAATCAAACAAAGTATTCAGAGAATAATTGGTTACAACCACTAAAGGATAAACCATTTCAGTCTATTTTGAGTTAGTTACAGAATTATGTTAAGGGAGAGCATTTGCACAAATCTAATTGCTTAGTTTGCTGGAAATGATACTAAATTATCTACTTTTATTTTTCAATTTATATTTACTCAGTTGGATCAAAAGGTCACATGTCACTGAAGATATTTGCTTCAAATAGAAATAAGTCCATTGTTCGCATCAAAAAGGAATAAAATTCATATAAAACTGCAATTGACATGAAAATGAAACAAGTTTTCTATGCACATTATTATTGATTTTATTCATAATTAACATTATTTATATAAATTCAAAATTATAATTATTAAATTAAATGAAATTGAAAAAAATTGAATTTCATTTTTTATTAAAACTATATACATATCTATAACACAACTTGCACTACTTTTTCATTCATAGCCTTCTATTATTTATACTAACTGTACTATTTATTTATAATAATAATAATAATAATAGAAGGCTATGAATATGAATTATTTCTGATAGTTTTGGTTGAAGGTTATGATTGCTGACTCTAATAATTTGCCTTATTCTGAGAAGCGAATCACTTAAGAATCATGTGGTACGAAGCGAATTAACAAAATCGGTATTACCAATTGGGAATTAGGTGACAAAAAGCGATTGTTACCGTTTGTCTCATATTTTTCGGTATTCTGACAATCATGTGATATTGTCATTTTTCATTTTTTTGTGATATTTTTAGTGTCTGAAAATTAGAAGTGATTGTTGAAATGGATTCAAGTGAAAGGTATGTAAAATATATTTCATTATACATGTAGCATTAAATATTCAATATTATTATTATATACATTGTATTGTACTGTTTTTCATAAATCTTATCAATTTCAGCAAAAAAATTACAAACAAAAAACAGTTTGAGATGCTCGTTAATTTCATGAAGGAAAACAAGCATATTGCTAAGGGCATGAAATATGCTGAAAACTTCATGGCGAAGGACAATTATACTGTTCACTGGAAGGAAATTTCAACTAAATTAAATAGTGAAGGTCCTCCAACCAGGACAGAATCGGAATGGCAAAAAGTAATTTATTAAATTATATTAGAGAATTTATACAATAAAAAAAAATTTAATTTTTTTCAGATATGGAATGATTATAAATTAAAAATAAAGAAAAAGCTCTTGGACAACAAAAAAGAAGCTAAAGCAACTGGAGGAGGTCCCAATAAGATGCACCAGTTTTCTAATATTGAAGAAGACGTGATTAATTTATTAAATATGGAAAACTGTGTGAACCCAACTGGGAAAACATTTGGGCTTAATTCTGAAATGGGAATACAAAATTTAGCAACAACAGAACATCCAACAATAGAACATCCAGCAACAAAACATCCAACAATAGAATATCCAAGAACAGAATATCCAACAATTGATGAAGTAGCAGAACAGATAGATGAAACGGAATGGAATAGGAAACCTTTAACTGGTCCATCTAGAAGACGAAAAACTAAAGCTGCAAAAGTGGACGATAAGAGAATAGAAATTATACAAAAACAACTAAAAATTTCAGAAGAATTGTCATCAACACTCAAAGAAATATCAAGGTATCAAAGAAAAATATATTATTTAAAAGAAGAAAAATTAAAATTTTTTAAAATTTAAAATCGAATTAAAAAAGGCCAAAGAAGAACGAAAAAACAAGGAATCAAAAAATAAAATTGAGGTAATGATGTATAAAAAAAGGAGCTAGAATTGGATCTACAAATTATATAGTAAAAAAATCAATTTTTTTATTTTTTTAAATTTATTTTAACTTTTTGTTAGCTCTTTTAGATGTAAGTGAAAATACATTTCAATGTTAGTTTTAAGAAAAAATATTTTTATAGATTTTGTTTTATTGTTAAATATGAGCTAATAAAATAATGTTAAATGAAAACCAAACAACATAACTTTTTTATAACTTTAATCATTTTCATTCATCAATATTGAATTCATAATTTGATTTCTTATTCTAGTCCCAGCATCGTTAATGGTTTCATCATCATCATCCTCTACATCAATATTGCCACCCATTATTTGTTCCTCATCGTTAATGTTAAACTCTCGTCTCAAATTATGTAACGCACAACATGTATTTATAATTTTTTTAACTTTATCTTTGTTATAATGCATATGCCGTTCTCCTAATATGCATCTAAAGGAGTTTTTCAAAACTCCAATCGTCCTCTCTATGATACTTCGAGTTTTTGAATGCATTCTATTAAATCTGGCTTCGCTGCTATTCGGTGTGGTGTTTCTGGTTTGTTTTGGTCTGAGTAATAAGGTATGGTTTAAGTGGGTATCCTGCGTCAGCTTAAAATAAGAAGAAATTAGTTATAAATAAAAAAATAAAGCAATTCAAATTACCCAATAACCATGTATTACTGTTATTATTATTTTCATAATTGTTTCTCAAAAAACGCTCTATTGACTTGCTTCCCAAACAAACGAATCATGATTTGCTCCTGGATGAGTAGCATCTACATAGTGAATCATCAAGTTTTGATCACATATCTGAAGTTATAGACAAATTTTGTTTTAAAAATGAATAAAAGAAAATATGTAAAAAACTTTACAAGCATGACATTGATGCTATAAAATCCTTTTCTGTTGTAAAATAGATGTTTCTCTTCTTTTGATGGCGATATAATCCTAACATGTGTCCCGTCAACACATCCTATAACTCCAGGAAACCGTTTTTATTATAAAAACTATATTTTATTGACTGTTGTTCTTCGTTTGTAGTAGGAAAATTTATTTTGGTAGGACAAATTTCTGTTTCGAAGAAGTCAAGTACTTCGGAAAGCACCTTAGACACTGTACACTGTCCCAATCCCGCAAAGTAGTCGTTTTCGACACCTTTTTGGTATCCACCTTCTGCAAAAAACCTCAAAGACGCAGAAAGTTTAATCACTGGCGAAACTGAAGCCGATCCTATAGGTACAATCATTTTCTGATCCATTTTGTCCAAAAGGAATTTAAAAAGTTCTTTCGAAACACGAAAGTACTTTACAAAACTTTAACTTTGTAAAAGTTTAACTTTAAAACTAAAAAAACTTTAACTGTTTGCTTTAACTTTTTAATGATTCCTTTAGTTCACTTCTTCCAACGCCTCTTCATCATCGTCATCGAAACTTATGTCCTCTAAAGAGCACCACTGCTTTAACTTTTCTGCCGCTTGGATCGACTCGTAAGGTTTTTGACTGACTTGAGTGCTAGTAGTGTCTATAACCACATATCGATCGTTTGGTAGTACTGCCTTGATCTGATAGGGGCCTCGGTATCGTGGTTGTACTTTTCTTGATTCGCCAGTTGAGATGGGTTCCTGCTTTATTAACACTAAATCTCCTTTATTATATTTTCGGGGTGGCTTATGTATGTTGTTAAATTTCTCTGCTTGTTTAATCTGCTTTTCTTCAATCCGCTTTAACACTCTTTGTCTAAGTTCAGCAATCGGAATATCCTCTTCATTTTCATCTTCTTCGTTGTCTTGAAGTGCTAGAAGTAATTTGTTTTTAATTATTGTTCTTGGATGACATCCAAACAGAAGTTCTTGCGGAGATACCCCCGTAGTGGTTTGCTTTAAACTATTAAGATCCCATTGAATCGATATTATATTCTTATCCCAGTCGCAACCACATTCATCTGTAGTTAAAGTACAAATAGATGCTTTTACCGTTCGAAAATACCTTTCGATTTGACCGTTCGCTCGTGGAACTCTTACTGACGTCGAAATATGCTTGATCATATTTTCCTTGCAGTATTTCTCAAATTCGCCGAATGAAAATGATGTTCCTCTGTCGGTAATAATTCTCGTTGGGATACCAAAATATTGGGTTATCTCATTTAATAAATTTAACACTCCTCGTGTAGCTGTAGATCTTACTGGCTTCAATATTAAAAACTTCGTAAAAGTGCAAATTAACCCTATCAGATGTGTATTGCCTTTTTTGCTTTTTGGAAAAGGGCCTAAGTGATCAATATGGATGGTATAAAATGGTATTGGTTGTCGTTCTGGTGTATGTAAAATGTATTTGTTTTCTTCTAAACTTCTTTTATTATACAAACATTCTATACAGCAGTTAATGTACTTCTTGGCAACTTGCCTTAAATTTGGGAACCAGAAATATTTTTGTACATATTCCACTGTTCGAGTATGACCACAATGTCCCATGTCATCGTGAGCTAATTTTAGAATTCTCCATCGAACTCCTCGAGGGACAACAAATCGCAATCCTTTGTCAGTTTTTTTGTAAATTCGATTTGTTTGTAATTGAAAATTCCCTTTTATTCCGTCTATATCGTCTCCTGTTGTTAATGTTCCATTAAGAATTTTACGTATGTGAACTAGTTTAGGATCTTGAGATTGAAGTGTTGACAACCAGTCCTCTTCTTCCATTCCTACAATCAGAATTTTACTGCTAACAGTTTCACTTTCTATGGGCTTCTCAACTGGATGTCGACTCAGAGCATCTGCATGATTCATTTGTGTACCTGGACGATATACTAGTGTGAAATCATATTCTGCTATTTTAAGCCACCAACGTGCTATCCTCGGGACAAGATCTTTTTTTTCTTGAGTTAACTTAAGTGAATTACAGTCGGTTACAACTTTAAAATGTTTATGTGGCAGGTAATATTTAAAGCGTTCCATACTTTCGACGACTGCTAATGCTTCCAATTCGTAACTATGATATCTGGTTTCTGCATCCATCGTAGCTCTACTAAAATATGAAACTGGCCTGAGTTTTCCATCTTTGTCTTTCTGCATCAATATGCCAGCTAATCCATGGCTAATGGCGTCAGTGTGAAGTTCTAGATCTGCTCGCTCATCGTATATTGCTAAAACGGGTCTATGACTCAAAATTTGTTCCAGCTGCTTAAAAGCATGTTCTTGTGCATCTGTCCATTTAAATTCTACATTTTTTTTCAACAGATTATTAAGTGGAGTAGCTAAGTTTGAAAATCCCCGAACAAATCGTCGGAAATACCCAGCTAAACCCAAAAACTGACGCACCTCTTTCACTGATTTTGGCCTCTTGTATTCGGTAATCGCTACTGTTTTCGTTTCTCCTGGCTTTATCCCATCTACCGAAATTTCATGTCTTAAAAAATTAATATTTGTTTTCAAAAACTCACATTTTTTAATGTTTAGGGTAAGACACGTTTTTCTTAGTTCATTCAACAAGCTTTTTAGAACTTCAATATTTTTCTCAATACTCTCTGTAGCAATAAGAACGTCATCCATATAGCATACTAAAAATTCTGAGTTTAGTCGCTTCACTATTTCTGCCATCATTTTCATAAATACTGCTGGTGCGTTGGTTAAGCCGAATGGCATCCTTTTAAATTGATAATGTCCGTCAGGAGTAACAAAGGCAGTTAAATGTTGACATTCTGGTTCGATAGGTATCTGATAATAGCCATTCATCAAGTCTAGCGTTGTTAAAGTACTTTCGATTTACTAATGAATTTAGTGTATCTTCGATGTTGGGTACAGGAAAGTGTTCTCGTTTAGTGATAGCATTTAATTTCCTATAATCTACACACATGCGTAACTCACCATTTTTCTTGGGAATCATTATTACGGGACTGGCATACTCAGAAGATGAATTTTCTATAATGTCTGCTTCTAACAATTCTTGAATCTTTTTCTTTAATTCTGTTTTTATTTCATATGCAACTATATAAGGTTGATAACGTATTGGCTTGTTATCTTTCAAAGTTATTTTCATCTTTACAATATCGGTTTTACCCGTTTCCTGTAAACTACTGGCGAAGCAATCTCTATACTCATTCACCAGTTTCAATAAGGTATTTTTGTATTGTTCTGGAATAAACTCTGGTCTCATTAAATTCTCACTACAGAATAAATTTTCTTTTTCTTGAGTTGATATTTGAGCTGAATGTGACGGAACACCAATTTTTGTTATTTTAAATGTTCCCCAAGTTTTATTAACTTCAATATCTGGTCGATCGAGGAAATTACGGCCTACAATAACAGGGGTAGATTGTGCGTGGTTGGGTACGACTACCATTCTTACCTTTAGCTCTATGTCAGAAATTTTCAAATTTGCTTGAATTTTTCCCAACGCCATACACTTGTTTCTTCCGAAACCAATTAATTTTAAGTCACATTTCTCAGTTTTCCAATTATTTTCTACTACTATGCTTTCCCAAATTGTTGTACACTCGCTACCTAAATCTAGAAATGCAACTAACTGTAGTTCATTCACTTTCACCGTTGGATAATATTCGTTTTCATTATTGATATCACCTGTTTTTTTATATATTGTTGAAATCTTCTTCATATTACACTCTCTTGCTATATGCCCTACTTGTCGACATACATAACATGCCTTAACATTTGAGGATAATCTGCATGCATTTGTAAGGTGACCTTGTTCACCACTTAAAACATTTTTTGGTACTACTACCAGTATCATTTTTAGTTTGTATCTTTGTAGGTATGTTCTTATAACTTTTTAAATTTTTATTTTCACCATATGGATATGAACGAATGTTTCTTTTGTAAGAATTAGAATGACCCGAATAACCAGCCCTATTGTTTCTATTTAAAATTTCTCTTTGTTTTTCTTGCTTTTCTATTTCTTCGTATCTTTTAATATTTGTTAATAATTCTGCCAAATTCTGACAATTAGCAGCAAGCAATATATTTATTAAATTGGAATCACCCAATCCTGATATGATGTATTTAATAGTAGTTTCTTCTTTCAAATTAATTTTTTTCGCTAAAGCCGCCACGCTATAAAAATAATTTTCGACGCATTCATCACGTTTTCTTTTTCTTCCCATTATTTGAAATATGATGGAAGTTTCGTCCTTTTGAATAGGAAAAGCTTTAACTAGTTCACTCTTAAAACTACACCATGAAAGTATAATGCTTTGCTTGCTTTCATACCAATATTTAGTGGCCCCTTCTACACGAAATATGGCATATAGTATTGCAGATTTCTCATCCCATGCGTATATTTTCATTAAATTTTCAATATTTTTTAGACATTCACTAGCTTCCAACTTATTTGAATTCGAGGGATCAAATTTAGGTATAAGATGACTTACCTCCGTAATTCCCATCTTATGATAACTTATGTGTGATTCAGCTGAATCTCCCATACTAAAACCTTCTTCTTCGTGTCTTCTATTGCGTTCCTTCAGCGCTTCAATTTCTGCCTTCATTTTTTCAAGCTCAGATTTTAAATTCTGAACCGCATCACGTTCAACTCCACTGTCTTTTAATTGTTTCACTTTTTTCATCATTTTTTTTTCTTTTATTTTTACATACACGAACAATCAAATTGTCAGTGATCACCTTTTTAATTGTCACCAATCACCTATTGCTAATCACAAATATTATATTTATACATTTCAAAATTCATTTAATTTTTTTTATATATATCGCTATAATCACTAATATTATATTTCTACATTTCAAAATGCACTTAATTTTTTTTATATATTGTAGGGAATCTCACTTCTAATAGTTATATTATTAACCAAAAAAATGTTATTATTTTAAAAGAAAATAATAAAAACGATATATTTAATATTTCACAAGATTTATATTTAATAGTTAACTTCACAAAATCCAAATTAAAACTAAAACTTATTCTAATACATAATTCTGAAACATTATTATCTCCTATGCTACTATGTTAAATTTAGTAACACATTACTATATTAAATTTTAAAATAGTTACTATGTTCTAATTTAAAATGCCTACAATTTGGCCAACCTGACAATTAAGTCGACCTCGACATACGATATCTTTTACAAAATAATATAATAAAAAATAAATATAAATTTATTTACAATACATACATATAATTTATTCAATGAAATTCTTCAATTCAATTCAAGAAATCACACAATATTTACAGACTGAAAGAAGCGTAACAAAAATGGAAATACTATATTCTATAAATTATCACTAATCATCTTGAGGCAGACAATATATCGAATTATCACTTCGGACAACAGATATACCGGTTCCATAATATGGCATTATGTATGCAGAACCATCAGCTGGACCAAGAACTTGAATTGTTATCAAAATTATATCAATTAGATGACACAAAAATATGAAACCTAATGTACAAAATTTCATTAGTCCAATAGCCGGATATCCTAAATAAAATCTATCTACACCAAACATTCCCAAAAATACCGATAAAAGTAAAGTTGTATCAAAATGATAACCATTTGTCCATTTGCAAGGCATTTCTTTTGTAAATGATGAATTTTTTTGTTTGAGTTGTTCACGTAATTCTTTCACATTTAAATCATATACATTGTATTCCTCCATTTTCGTTTAAAAATATTTCTTTCAAAAATATTCTAATCACCAACTATATGTTTAAATTTTATTTAAGCAAACTAAAGTGACGCCATTAGCAAATTAATTTCACAATTATATACAACAATGTGACAATAAAATTAACAATAAACTACAATATTCAGGCTCGAATCCCACTTCTGATAATTGTAGGGAATCTCACTTCTAATAGTTATATTATTAACCAAAAAAATGTTATTATTTTAAAAGAAAATAATAAAAACGATATATTTAATATTTCACAAGATTTATATTTAATAGTTAACTTCACAAAATCCAAATTAAAACTAAAACTTATTCTAATACATAATTCTGAAACATTATTATCTCCTATGTTACTATGTTAAATTTAGTAACACATTACTATATTAAATTTTAAAATTTAAAATGCCTACAATATAAATAAAATTCACTTTTTTTTAACTACTGGGTCCACTTTAGATAGTAGCACCTTTAATTTTAAATAAATACTGAGCGCACTTTTAGAATGTAATTAGTAAGCTTATTTTGGGGCCAACTCCCTTGCATGCCCGCTGATAGTTTATATATCAACACTCCTGAATTAATAAGTTTTTGTGGTTCTAACTACTCTATCTAAACCTGACCAACCACTGTTTCACTCTACTGTCCTCACTGATGTTTGAAATATTACTATTACCCCTAACTATTTCTAATCGTCCTTTTATACATTTTATAATTCTAATATTATTCTACTATATTCTATTCCTGATTTACTATATCCTTTACCTCTAGTACCTTTCTTTGTATTTCTAATCTTAACCAATCGGCGCCTTTAAATTCGTTATATCTACATATCATAACGCATATAACTTATCCTTTACTACCTATTCTGTATTATGTTCATAATTATGTCTATCCTAATTCGAAGAAGTGTTTTATAACTATCCATGCAAGGGAGAATACCGTCTCTTAGACAGGCGTCTTATTTTTATTATGTCGGCGGGGTTTCCCAACATATGTATCAATTCTTATATCCTTTTAAATAAAATTATTTTCTAGGAATTTTATCATTTATCGGAAGCATTCATTACATTAGTTACACTTTTTCAGATTTTATTAACATCAATTATTTAATTTTGACATATGAAAAACAACGACAGCTGGTAATGTTACCGTTTCCACTTATACTTTTATCACTTAGCATATTCATCGTATCACACGAATATCGTAATACTATTGTTTGAAGTGATACTTTAGTATCACATGATTCTTAAGTGATTCGCTTCTCAGAATAAATATAAATATTTGTTATGGTTGTGTTATGGTTGAATTACGTTAATGCGACAGTCCGATGCGAGATCTCGTACGAGTCTTGTTCTATCCTCGTTCGCGCATAAATATCGTCGAGTAATTTACATTGATATAATTTAATATAATTTGTAGCAATAATGATAATAATATATATAAGTATAGCATTAAGCCTATTGTATTATCCTTATATATGACATCATATTAAAACTTTAGCGCACGTGCACTTAAATTCTGTAGCCATAAAGATAACAATATATATATATTTAAGCATAAACTTTAGCATAAATGCATTTGTATTGTATGTATGTAATACATAGAATGTATTTTGAGCAGTTACACATTTTTATATGAATAACAATAGAAAAGTACCGTAGCCTATATTATAATGTACACTGTATTGCAGTATTCCTGTATATTAGATTATAACTTTTAACGCACGTGCACTTATTAAATCAACTTTGAAATACATAACTGTAAACTCAGGTCAAAATTAGTATAAAAGGAGCATATTTTTTGTATTAAAATTCATTCTTTTCTGAGCAAGAGAAGGATTAACAAATAACTTAAAAATTGTAAATTTTATTATTACAAAAATAAAATTATATACATATTCAAAGTCTATTTGTTACAAATTTAATATAATAATTTAATATAATAATGTAATTTAATATAACTTCATAATTTAATATAATTTAATATAATATATTTCGAGTAATTTAAATTAATTTACATTAATTTACATTTTATTTAAATTTTAATTTACATAATTTACATTTATAAAATTTCACAATCATAATAACCTATCAAAACACACAACAAAGACAACTGTCATTACATGTGATTTGATATTGATATATACATATATACATATAGTGACTTCATTCGTTGACATGGCTTGTATAAATATAGAAAGCTGTGGAATGACTAATATGTATATGTATATATAAGAAATTTCATATCAGATACTCATACAATTTTAACATTTTAACTGATCACATTTCTTATATTAAATTTAATTTACTAATACAAAAAAAAAACAATAAAAAAATAGTTTATTAATTCTTTTCATTTCCTTTTCCTCCATTTATTCAATAGTTAACACAATCAGAGCTGGAGGGTTTCGATCTCAATTGCCGAAGATTTCGCTTGGAAAATGGAGAATCATTGGCTGAAAAAGATGAGGTATGTAAACCAGATAAAATTGAGTGTCATTTATATAAAAATAGCTGGAAGTACCCGCTTTGCCATTCATTTATTATTATATTTTATGATAAATTCATTCATTTCTTTGGTCTAAGCACATTGTAAGTGTAGGGTAAACGAATAAAATAAAAAATGTATTTTAATGTGAAATACGTTCTTAATGTTATACTTGTTATTTGTATAAAAGTTGACTACCTACTAAAATAATTAATTTTACCTAAATACTATTTTATTTCTTACTCTAAATTCGAATATTCTCATCTCTTATCATTGATAAGAGATGTTGAGTGGGTATGATGCAATGTATCAGGTATTATACAATGTTACATACTTTATGTATATAACAAATTGTGTACATATATTATAATATATTGTAATTTATATATAATTTTATAATTTACATTAATTAATAGCCGCTACACACATTTGATCAAAATATAACCAATAAAATATCAACTTTAGTGCTTTAGATGATCACTTTGAAAGAAATATATCCAACGGCCTACGAGCATTAGATGACTATTTTCGGGAAAAATGACATCCAGTATTAAATGACCAATTCTGTTACGAAATGATGATTACATACAATATGTACATATTTTTATAATCGAATATAGTAATATTGCATAGCGTAATATATTTTGTCTACCTCCACTCTGTAGTTTTTCTTTTACTTGAAATTTCATATTTTTTTGTATTTTGAATTGTATAATACGTATTCATATTATATTGTATTTACTGTTATCAACTATTCTATATCATAACTACTTATGTACATTTAAATTGTATAATCAACCTTTGAATTTATACCTACATATAAATGAAAATTACATAATTGTAAAATAATTTGTGTGTTCATCTCACTCGATAGAATCTCCATTGTATTGATAATAATCAATTAGTTCAACTCTCATCTCATACATTTGATATTGACGAATCAATTTTTTGTTGTAATTTTTTTTCGTTTCATCTTTCATTGAGTGAGGTCAGCAACTTAAAATTATTATCATAATACAATTAAAAGTAAAATAAATTGTAGTGCATTATAACACAATTAAAGGTAAAATAAATTGTATTGTATTATTGAAATTCAAGTTTTTTTTTTATTGTAATTAAATTTTGTTTTATTTTTTTTTAAAACATCTTCTATAAAGAAATATAACCAATGAAATTTCCTTCTATAAAGAAATATAACCAATGATTAATCAAATATGGCAAAAGAAAGTGTTACGAAGTTGATGGCTCCTGTAAAAAGTGCGGTTTGCAAGTTATTAAAGATGAAAAAACAATGCTATGTGATGGATTTTGTGAAAGATTGATGCATATAAAATGTTGTAAATTGGATATGTGTGGATTGTCAGAATGAATTGAATGTAAATTGCATATAAATTATGGATGTGTGTGGATTGTAAGAACGAATTGAATGTGTTTAAAAAGAATGTCTTTAAAAAAATGATGAATATAATGTGAAATAAATGCGAACAATTTATTAGATAAAATTAATGAAAAAGTCAGTAAGATAGAAGAAAAAATAGATAAAATGAAAATAAATAATGGAATTAAAAATACATACGCTGATGCAGTTAAAAATGGCGGGAACATCTCTAAAAAATACACTTCTGGGGTTATAATAAAAACTAAGAATAATATTGATGTAAGAAAAATTGTACAAGAAAAAATAAACCCGGAAAAAGTTGGTACCCCTGTTGAAGTCTGCAAAAAAGTAAAAGGTGGCATCCTTTTTAAATCAAACTGCGAAGAAAATAATAAAAAATTAATTGCTGAAGCAAAGAAGGTATTGAATGAAGAAAAGTTCTTAATAAAAACTACAAAAAAAGAACACTGGCTCTTGTGATTACTAGAGCAAGAAAAGAATATAATGATGAAGAACTTATAAATGAATTAAAAACACTAAATGTAAATATTAATGATGAAGACCAGCTAAAAATTAATTTTATAAAGAAAGACAAATTTAATAAATTTAAAATCTTTATAAATATTAATGGAAGTATGTATAAAAAATAGTTAATAAATACGTAAACCTGGGATGGAATTCTGTTTACATTAAGAGCAGGTTATTCTGATTTTACTGATTTTGGGTGATTTGGGTACACGTTTTCTCAGCCATTTTTTATCCAATTTTTATGATATATGTTTTAAATGAAAGCTCAATGGGTCTAGAGTGAACTAAGTGGAACAAATTTTTCAAAAAGGTTTTAGTTTTTCCTGTACAGGATAATAAGGACGAGGCTTTCTTCAAATTTCAACGTGCTATGGTACACTTTTTCTCCGTAACTACACCATGTATTTTTCTAAAATTTTTGTCATACATCATTCAAAGGGTGTAGAGTGAACTAAGTGGAGCACTTTAGTAATTTTTGTCCTTATTAGTCCTGTAGAACGCTTTGAAGAGAGAAGGATTTTTACCAAAAATGTATAGATTTTAAATGTAATTTTTCATGGGTAGATGATTGCGTGTTATACTGAAATTTTCATATAAGGTAATTCGAATGTTCTTTTTTCGATTTTGAAATAGAAAAATAAAAGTTTTTACATTATTTCAGAATAATTAGTAATATAAAATTCCTATTTTTCACAAAAATTTTGTCACAGATAATAAAAATGTTTTGCATAACTCTTGGCTCTAAATATATCAATTTTTCACCGATACGTTTATTCATTTTATACGAATAAAAATATTATATATGTGTGAGTGGTATATATTCAATAAACAACAAAAAAAATGTTTCCAATTGCTATCATACGATCGCCGAAAACAGAAGAAAAAAAAATAAATAAAAAAACAAACAAAAAAATGACATGGCATAGCAAAGCATTGCAAAGAAGCTACCTGCTATTATGATGTACAATATTGTGTATTGTATATAATGTGTATAATAAGCAATAAGAATAAAATAGCTGGAGTAAGGAGTAACCTAATGATATTGATTGTATGAATATATGGTTATGTATATTCATATAGTATATTCATTACATGATGTACGCAATTATATACACAAATGTTTATATCTTGTATTTCAAATATCATTTAGAAATTATCAATACAGGTTTGTAACTCGGTAATATGGTAGTATAATTTTGTTTGCAGGATACTGGATAGGTCCAGGTATAATTATGTTATAATATAAGTATTTATACTATCATGATATACAATATGTATTACAAAAAAAAAAAAAACAACCATTTGTACAATACAATGCTTTATCGTTGCGAATAAAGTAGGTAGAGTAACATAATGAATATTGTATATTGCATGAACATTTTTTGTACTGTATATTGTATACATGTAGTTTTTTGAAAGTGTAATATAATTTGGTTTACAGGATGCTTATAATGTTAGAGGTATTCACGAAATGTTGTAAGAGTGTAAAAAGTGTGAATATACACCAAAATCTTACACATTACACTATATCGTGAACGAAAACTTTGTATTGAAATCAAGCAAATTATGTCAGCTAAAATATTATAAAAATAATCAAATTATTTTAGCATTTAATGTCAGAATGGCATATACAATAGTAAGCAATAGTAATATACAATGGGTTTCAGCAGTGTAAATTTTTACAAGCAGTGTAGGTAAAAATTACATTGAAGATGTTTACAATAGGTGTAGGATTGTACGAGTTTACACCGTTTACAATGATACAAGACCAAACCGTGAATACCCTAATTAGTTGTCTGTTTTTAAAAAATAATATTCTAAATGTTCAAGTCAAAAATTGTTCAAAAATTATAACAAATCCTGAAATAATTTTTCTATCCATGTACAATAGTGAACATACTACATACACACTGCACATATATATGTAATTGTGTGTCAAGATAGTGGCATAGCAAAAGCAACATCAATAAGAAAAAAAATGATGAAAGAAATAAACCTGCGAAGTATTCGTATAGCAGCACCACAAATAATATATATATATATGTATGTATGTATTATATTCTCTGCGATAGCAGGTAGGTTGAAATGTACAAAAACAAATTTACTCTGGCTATTGCAAATACGTTTGCGTATAATTCTTAAAGCACAGGCAAAGCAGACATTCGACACTACTACTACTACATATACTGTCAAATGTTAAAATATGTAAATACACTGATAAATTCGATACAGTACCAAATTTATATTGTTTCCTGGTAAATGGGTGTTATGTATGTGCTATACGCTTTGTTAGTTGTACTGGTTGTACAAACTTATGAACATATGTAGTAAATGTGTAAAAATGAATATGTATTGCACTACATATTAACATTCATTTAAAGTTTGTTTCAAGTTCAAATTTTGGTATATGTACACTATGTTGTTTTGTTATGACGTGTACTTTTTTTTATGAAATTTTTTTTTGCTTTTTCTGCCTTCGGTCCTCATATAATATTAAGAATTGATTTTGTTTTTTTTTCTATTAGTTGCGCATTTCATATACCCACAAAATTTACAAAACAAAATAAAAGAAGGTTAGTGTAAAATAAATGAAAAAAAAAATAATAACAGAAAGTAAACTAACACAACGATAAAAATATTTTTTGAATGTATTTGTTAGCTATTTTCGTCGTGTGAGTTTTCAATTTTAATTTTTGATTTCAGGAGGGCATCCTCTTAAAGACGAATACGGAATAGTCAGATGTTTCAAGTGTTTGATGTTTAATCATAAGCCAGCAGATTGCAAAAATGAGACTGCATGTTCTACTTGGAGTGCGTTCATGATAATTACTTTAACCATAGTCATGGCATAGTATAGTTTAAGCAAAGTTATGTTGTACTACAATCATAGTTATGTTAACTTCAAGTAGTTTTTGAAAGCGATTTTTACCACAGTAGTAAAATAAATTGTCATTCAGCTGTCAAGTCAAGTTTAAAAAATTTTTATATATAATTATTATATTTTTTGTTTAACAAAAATTAATTAATTTTTAAAAATTAATTTTTAAACAAAATTAATTAATAACACTACTTTTTTCAAATAAATAAAATTGAAATTTTTACAATTCACAACACAAAATTAAATGACAAACGATTTTTTATTGTCAATGTCATTGCCACTTAAAGGCTTACTATCGTTACTATCGCTAACCATGCTCTCGAGCAGGGTTAATTTTTGACATCAAATAGTTAAAAATTTACTTTACTACAGATGTTTATGAACGCTAAAAAGTTATGTTGGTAGTTATGTTTTACTATACCACCACCATTCTGAACGACAAATGATAACTATAGTTTGCTATAGTTGGAGTGCGTTCATGATAATCACTTTAACCATAGTCATGGTATAGTATAGTTTAAGCAAAGTCATGTTGTACTACAATCATAGTTATGTTAACTTCAAGTAGTTTTTGAAAGCGATTTTTACCACAGTAGCAGCAATAAATTGTCATTCAGCTGTCAAGTCAAGTTTAAAAAATTTTCAAAAAATTTTTTATACATATACATATATGTAGGTATATGTACATTGATTTTTATTAATGTAATGCAATACATCACACCAACACCAATAATACAGTCTACTAGATGAACCATTTCATTTTTTTTATTTAAATGTTTGTATGTTTGCCAAAAATAAAGATCGAAAAAGCTTTTCTAAGTAATATCGAAAAAGAGCGTAGGTTTATAATTCAGGAGGGATGTAAATATGAGAGAAACATAAGAATATTTATATAGATGAATTAGTTTGTGAGTTGCATGACTGGTTTATTAAATTTTATATGGTTTTGAGTGGTACCATCACTTATTTTATATGAAATTATAATCGAATAAGTAAAAATAAATGTATATTTTGTACGCAAATGCTTTATGAATACAACAATTGACAATAGGACTGGTTTCCAAATTTTTTTTGATTGTATTGATTTGAAAGTCGTATTTAATATATGAATGAGTTGAGAAAGGATGTATTTCATATATCATGTATTTTTATATATGTATGTATGTGTTGTTTTGTTAATATGCCTTGTCGCGTGCTATATGCTCTAATATAAATTACTACTACTATTTCTAATTGAAATACATATATACAATTGTATTTATATCAAAGATCATATAAAATATATACATTTATATGGTCTTTGGTTATATTTATTACATTATTTTTATTATCATTATTATTATTATTATTTTATGTACGGCCTTTCAACTCTAATTAGGTTATTTAAGGCTAGAAATTACAATTTTTTTTTTTATAATGGCTTATTCATACTTATTTTAACTTATTCTTACTTATTAAATAAAATATATACATGTATATTAGTTGTAAACTTCATCTTATGTGTTTTTTATTTATTTATTTATTTTTTTTAAATTTCTTGATAAATATTTATTTCTTTACAGAATTGAATTATATTTCTAATGTTATTAATATCTTCATTTACAAGGTTTTTGAGTTCTTTTATGCCAAATTTTTCTCTGTGCTTGGAAAGGAGGTTGCATTCTTCAAATATGTGTTTTATTGTAAGTTTGGTGTTGCATCTGCATTTTGGTGTAGAGGATTTGTTAAGTAGATGATTGTGAGTAAGTTTTGTGTGTCCTGTTCTTAGTCAAGTTAGTATTGTACTGTCTTTTCAATTTAGTAAGTTTATAGTCTTCGAGGGAGTTGTGTCTTCTTTTATCTGTCTAAGTTTATTTAGGTTCGATTCATTTTTCCATTTGTCATTCCAGTTTTGGTATACTTTCTTTTTTATTTGTTTTTTGATGTCATCAATGTTTTGTTTAAAGTTTGGGTTGATTTTTGTATGGAGGGCTTTTTTTGCCAATTTGTCTACTTGTTCATTCTTTTTTATACCAGTATGACTTGGTACCCATATGGATGTGTAGTTTTTTGGGTTATTTCTGTATAAGTTGTCTTTTATTTCTTTGGCTATAGGATTTTTGGGGTACATTGTGTTTATTGCTAGGATGGAGCTTTGGGAGTCGGTACAAATTAGAAAATTTTCGTCGTGGCAGTTTTTAGTATATTATATAGCTTGTAAAATTGCGTATAATTCTGCAGAGTGTATGTTTGTATAGTTTGTTAGATGAAATGTTTTTTTTGAGTTATTAATTATGAATGCGCATCCTGTTTTTTTGCCTCGTACTGAGCCATCGGTCAATATTTTTGTGTGATTTTTGTATTTTGTGTTGAATTTTTCTTTGAAAGTTTGTTCATAATGTTCAGGGTTTGTGTTCTGCTTTTTTAGTTTGAATGTATCACGATCTATGTTTATGTGTGGAGATAGCCATGGTGGTGTTTTGAGGGTTTTGTAGGTATTAACATTATGTTGTAATTTAATATTTTGGTTTAGGGCTATTGTTTCGGCTCTTAATAGTAGTGGTTGGTGTTTATATTTTTGCATTCCTACTGTACTTTTAGATGTAGAGTGGTTTTTGTGAGATAGCGTTCGCAGGAAAAGATTTAGTGTTTGGATATCTCTTCTATAGTTTAGTGGTATTTGACCTGAGTCAATTAGTAAGCTGTGTTTTGGGGTTGTTTTATATGCTCCAATGCTTAGCCTTATACCAGTGTGGTGGATTGAATCTAATGTCTTGAGAGAACTCTTATTAGATGACGAATATATTTGTGACCCATAGTTAAGGATTGGCAGGATGACAGTGTTATGAATCCGAAGGAGTAATTCTCGATTTGATCCGTAGGTACTACTTCCTAATATCATAATAATATTAAGTGCTTAAAGTGCTTTTGCTTTTGTTTGTTTTATGTGGGTTTTCCATCTGAGTCTATTTCGAATGTTAGTCCCAGGTATTTATGTTCTTTTGTTTGTTCTATGGTTTGATTTTCTATAGTGAGTCTAGGGATTTGGGGTATTTCATATTTTCTGGTGAATAACATAAGTTTTGTTTTTGTTGTAAAAAAAGTCATTCCGTTTATTTTGGTCCATTTCTCCAATTGTTTTAGGGTAATTTGGATGTGTTTTGTGGCTGTTTTAATGTTTTTGGAGGAACTGTATATTACTAAGTCGTCTGCGTACATGATGTGTTTAGTATATTTGTGAATGAAATTAGTGATATTGTTTATGCCTAAGAGGAATAGCGTTGTACTAAGTACAGATCCTTGGGGAATGCCATTTTCTGCTGGTTTTGTGTTGGAGGTTGTATTTCCAATTGCCACTTTGAAAGTTCTTGAAAGAAGAAAGTTGTTTATGAAGTGAATCATATTTCCTTTTATGTTTAGTAGTTTGGCTTCTTCTATTATTTTATGTTTCCATAGACGATCGTATGCTTTTTCGAGGTCGAAAAAGACAGCGATCGTGTATTGTTTTTTTGAAAAGGATTTTAATAGTTCTGTTTCTAATAGACTAAGAGCGTCTATCGTTCCTAAACCTGTTCGGAAACCAAATTGATATTTATTAATGAGTTTGTTGTGTTCGAGATACCATTTTTGTCTCTTGTTTACCATTCTTTCGAGAACTTTGCAAAGACAGTTGGTTAGGGTTATTGGTCTGTAGTTAGTTGATATTTTTGGGTCAGTGCCTTTTTTAAGTATCGGAATTAAAAGGGCTTCACGCCATTTCTGAGGAAATTTATGCTTTTCCCATATGATATTATAGAATTTTAGTAGATAAAATTTTTGGGTATCGGTTAGATTTTTGATCATATCGTAGTGGATAAGATCTGTCCTGGTGATGAGCCTTTTATCTCTCGTAGGGTTTGTTTTAATTCATATAATGTGAAGGGTTGATTATAGTTTTCTATGGTGTCGTCGGGAAGGTTAATTTTAGTAGATTCCGTTTTATTTTTGTATGTAAGAAAATGTGTTTTATAGTTATTATTACTAAAGGAGGCTTCGAAGTGATTGGCTAATGCATTGCATATTTCTTTTTTGTCAGTGATGATTTTTTTGTTTGGTAATTCTAGTGCTGTTGTTTCTGTAATTTTGTGTTTGCCATTCAGTGTCCTGATTTTTTGGTATACATCCTTTGTGGTTGTTTAATTTGTTATTGCCGATGTAAATTTTTGTCAGGTTGTTTTTTTATAATATCGGATAAGTCTTCTGGTTTTCGATTTTGCTTTTATAAGTTTATAAAATTTTCTTGACTCATATTTTTTTTAAATGTTTTGAATTTGTTTTTTTTATCGTGGATAGCTTCTTTAATTTCGTCGTTCCACCAGGGAACGTACTTTTTTTTTGGATGTGTTTGAGATAAGGGTATTGTTAGTTTTGCGGATTTTAGAATTTCATCTTGAATGTATTTTTCGAAGAAGTCTATATTGTTGAAATTATCTGGAGATTCGGTGAAGTGTATGTTATCTTGATATTTATCCCAGTTGGCTTTTTTAATATTAAAAGTGTGTCTACGAATGGAATTTTGTATACTTGCGTTTATTCTGGAGATTATAGGAAAGTGATCGCTGCCATAAAGATCGTTTATGTACCAGTCTATGTTATTTTGTATTGGGAGCATATGGTGAGGTCAATTGAAGTGAATTTTTTATAAGAAAAGTTAAAATGAGTTGGTTTTTTATGATTAAGAATGTTTAGATTATTGTTATTGATAAATGTTTCTATTTCCTTACCTAATTTGTCTATTGTTAGTGAACCCCAAAGTGGGTTGTGTGCGTTAAAGTCTCCTACTAATAGGTAGGGTTTTTCTGTTTGATTTATAAGTTCTTGGAGTTGTTTTTCTGGAAGTGTATTGTCGGAGTATAAGTTTATGATGGAGATGGCTCTATTGGATAAATGGATTTTGATAGCTATGGCTTGAAGATTAGTTTTAAGTGGTATTTCTTGACTGTAATATTGTTCGTCTACTAAAATTGCAACTCCTCCACAAGCTACAGTATTTGTGTTTTTATTTTTATAATAGCATTTAAATCCTTTTATGTTTGGTTCTGAATTTTTTAGTTTAGTCTCTTGTAAACAGAAGATATTATTACAGTAATTTTTATTTAGTAATTTAAATTCATTTATATGATGTTAAAAACCGTTTATATTCCATTGGATTATGTTTGTTATATTTTTATTATCTTGATTCATTTGTGTTATTTATTTAGGTTTAGTTCATCGTTTGAGGTTTCCATTTCTTCGGTGAGTTCATCTATTTTATATTTGTTTGTTTCTATTTTTGGAGGTCGCCCTCTTTTTTTAGTTTCTCGTAATGATTTGTTTTGTGTTTTGGTTAATCTCTTCGTTTTGTTTGATATGTTTTTTGGCAATATAATTGTTTGTTTTTTGAGTGCCTGTTGCTGTTGTTGTGATAGGTTAATAGTATTTAATTGTATTTCCTGTGGTTCGGAAGTTGATTTATTAGTTGTTGGTTGAATTAGAGATGTAATGGGTGCCTGCTGTGTGATTTGGTTCGTTTCTTCGGTTTGTGTTGATATTAGCTCTTTTTTTTGGTCGCGATTATCTGATAATTCTCAGTTCTCAATTGAGCAATGCGTTTCTTTGGTATGTGTTTTTTCTATTCTGTTATAGGTGGCAGCAGCAACGAAGTGAGATTTATGTAATCCAAACTGAGGAAAAATATTTTTGCTCAGTTGATGTGAGGAACCGAGAATTAGAAAAAAAAACAATTTTGACAATCTTCGTGTTCATACTTCGTAAATTTTTGGATATAGTTTATTTGTAATAAATAATTTGTAAAAATAAAAAGTTTTTTAATTATTTATTTTCAAAATGACAATCAACTAAGAATAAAAGTTTCAGTCCGTTTCTTTCAGTTTGTTTGCTCAGTTAGTAACAAGAAGAAGATAACTGATCTAAATGAGATGTCAAACTGAGAATTATCAGATAATTGTGACCAAAGAAAAACAGCTATTGATTTTTTGAATGTTTTTGCTACTGCCGCATAGGTTTCGCTGTGGTTATGTGGATATCTTTTCATATATATGTTTTTTGCAGTTTTGTAATCAGTGTTTTCTATTGTTTTAATTTTTTGTATTTCTTTTAATTTTATGAATACCGGACACTTTTTGCTTAATGCATTGTGATTTTCTTCACAGTTAGTACACTTTTCTTCGTTTTCACATTTTTCATTGTTTTCTGTGTGAAATTTATTATCACACTTTGAACATGATTTTGGTTTTTTGCATTTTTTTTGTTATGTGACCGAAGTGTAGGCAGTTTTTGCATCTAAGTGGAGGTGGGATGTATTGTTGAATTTTTGTTTTTTCGTAGCCGATGTTTATGGTTTTTGGTAGTTCGGTTGTTGAGAATGTTAAAATAATAAGTCCCGTTTCTGTAAGTTCATTGTTTCCTATTTTTAGAATTTTTTTTACCTCGAATACGTCTTGCGATTTTAATTCTCTTAATATAATTTCTTCGGGTATGCTTCTTAATTCATTTGAGTATATGACGCCTTTGCAATGATTAAGTGTTGGGTGGTCTGTAACTTCTACTTTTTTTTGTTGGTTTAATTGAGTTACCTGTATTAGTTTTTGTGCTTGTTTAAGATTTTTTATTTTTATAAGTAAGGTGCCGTTTCTTAGTTTTTTGCACATATCAACTGGGTTCTCAGCTACTGTATTCACGACCTTTTTAATTAAAAAAGGGGAGACTTTTTCAAGTGATTCTGAGGTTTCAGTATTCTTGCGCTTCATTACTAAAAATGTTGGGCCCTTATTTGAATTTATTAATTGTTTGTTTTTGTCCGTTTTGTAGGATGAATGGTCCGTGTGAAAACCTCCAATGTCAGGTGGTTTCGGTGGAAAGGCGATTTGAAACATTTTTTTTTGTTTTTTTTTATTTTAAGTTCAATACACTTTAACAAAACAAATTTTTTAATAATGTAATAATGAAATAATAAACTGTAACTTCACTCTTCGTTAACCTACAACTTTTTTATCGACCGGTTAGGTTGAATTGCAAATTGCAGACTGTCTACATTATTTTCTGATGTAGGATTGTAGAATATTTGGCAACAGAGGTTTTTACATAAGCATGCATTACAATTACTGTAGCATTATACCAGAGATACTATATAAATACATATCAATATGTTTTTACATAGTATCACAGATCAGATACCCTTACCTGTGATAGTATGTATATAGTATCTTTGATTATACATAATATATGTATACATATGGATATATTATGTTTTTTTTTTGTTATCTTTTTGAGTTCTTTGACATATGAATGCAAGATACGATTATATATTATATCATATCCCGTGAATTGGATTTCTTTTTGAAATTTTTAATGAATGTCTTTTTTAATGTTTGGGCCTTAGGACTTCTGAATACATAAAGTATTATTCTGATTTATGATCATAACATAAAAATTTTAAAATCAGGTGTTTTGAGCATTACCAAATTTTTTTACAGACTGAGTCAATTTTTTTTCTATAACTAGGTAAAAATTGATATTTTATTTTCAATTAATATGGAACATAATTTATAAATATGTCTATTTTTCTAAATCTTGAGGATAATGAATCTTAAATTATTTAAAATATTTTTTAAAAACAGAAAGCTTAAAAATATTTATTTGAAAATTTTTAAATTTTATTTCGTTGAAGTTTTTAGTGTGTGGTATAAAGTATAAACTCAAAAAATTCTAAATACTAGCGCTGATGAACATTTAATTAGATTCAATGAAAATTGATAATCATTTGTAGCTTGAAAACATTTTTTTTGTTCACAAATTATAACAATAAACAAGATGTCATGAAATCGAAAATAAATTATTTGTAAATTTATTTATTTTTATGATTGAATAGAATCAAATTTTTTTCATTTATGTTTGCTTAAAAATAAATTATTAAATAGAATTTGCCTATAATTCTAAACCTAGAAATATTTGGAAGATCCGTATTATCAAAATTTCTTCAGTAGTGATTCAAAAAATGATGTTTCAAAATAACGTGGAATAGGTTTACGTATAGTAAATTATAATTGCTTATTTGAATTTTGATTTCAAAATTTACCTTTGTATTTTAACATTTCTATTAAATTGATAACTCATAAACTATTTAACATCATATCATATCATAAAAAAATAAAATTGTAAAATTTATAATATATTTCTACCTATAACTTTGAATGAAAATTTTTGATTTCAAGCATTCATTTAAAAAGCGCGAGAACTGGTCAGTTCTGCATGGTACGGTCGTGGAGTTTGCAAAAAAGAGGAAGTTAATCTGACCTGCCTCTACTTTAGAATATATTATCAGAAATTTGAATAGCCTTTAACATTTAGTATTAGTCATAAATATTTGTATACAGCATTTTTTTTAAACAAAAGTTTTTAAAATTGCATGTTTTTTATATAAATAAAATAAACTCATAATTTTTTAATTTTCAATTCTGTTCTTTTCTATAAAATATATATAACTTTGTTTTGAACCTAAATGATCCTAATGAATGAATGAATTGGATGAATTCGGACAAAAAAGCGATGAATTATCAATCGTTCTCACAATATTTTAATACAGTTGAAATTATATTTAATTATTTATTATTATAATTATATGTGTACACTAAACACATTTATGGATTTACAATGTTTTGAGGATGCATTTCCTATTACTTATTGATTAGAAATTAAATGCCGTGTAAAAGTAGTTGTGAACAATACTGTACATCTAATTTTAGTTTAACTATAGTTGGAAGACAGTTTTCAAATTTAAAAATTTTAAAATCAAATATATTACTATATATGATTAAATAAAGTATAATATTAATATGCAGATTATGTATAAAAATATCTAAGAAAGTCATAGCAAAGCAAAAGAAAAATTTTGATCACGATCAAAGTGGATTTTGCATGAACGCAACCTGAATAATAGTGGTAACGTAGTAAATGAATGATATATTCTTCAAATATAGATATTGTGGTATCTTAAATGGATATTTGCTTGAGGCCTGTTACCTATCAAAATTGCTATATAATTTTTTTTAGAGGAAAACCATAGCAGTGCAGTGTAATTGATAAATATTCGGTTATTATAAACTTTCGCGGTCAGCTAATTTTTTTAAACATTAAAAATCGAAAAATATATGAATCTTCATGATTCTAGTCTCAAAATGTTCCATTTAACTTCGGATTTATAAAAAAAATATAATATTTACAGTTTGATGCGTAGGATAGTGTGGTAGACGGTTAAAAGAGCATATGAAAAAATCAGTTTAATTCAGTTCAAAAATGTTGATCAGTGTTAACGAATGACGCTAATTATACAACACTTTTTATGCTCTTTTAGCACCCCCGCACCCACCTGCCAATATTCTCTTTTTTTCATTTATATTTTATTTTACATTCTATAAAATTCTTCAATCTTACTAATGAAAAATTACTCATGAGTAATCACCACCCACCACCCCCCACACCACTCCCCCGCATCAAACAGCCACTATTATATTCTATTCATAAATCCGAAATCAAACCAAAGTTGAAAAAAATTACAAAAAGGTTGACTTTTCAATATTTTATGAGTAAAAAACCAGCTGATAGCGAAAGTGTATATGTAATTAAAAAATATTTATTCACATATCTATGAATAACAAAAAGGTTCATATTTAACATTACACACAAATATTTTCATAAAGAAATATATTAAGGTAGGTCATGGATACTATATACATTATAGATGCTGATATATATAATTGAACAATCTATTTTTATAATTACACTTGTATGTATGTGTACAAAAAGACCATATATACGATGTATACATACAATCATGTATATCACATAAATAGCACATTCATTACATATAGTATTTACTATTTATCTATTATGCATACGCATATGTTGTTATTCATGTCTACTATGTCATGTCTATTATGTAAACCGGCCGGTTACTCTAATTTTTAAAATTGTATTAGAATTAGTTTTTACATCGCATTTAATGTAATACCAAAGACCAATATAATATATTATATATATCGGTCTATGGTTATATCAAACGTTGTTCATTCATGTTATATGATTTATGTATGTATGTGTACGATATCGTCTTCAATTCAATATGGATCTTTATATATCCTTATGCACGAGCATAAACCATACATGGAAAATAAATATATATGATCAAAATCTCTCAAAAATGTTCAAATTTATATTTATATGTTCCAGCCAATGATATTCATTTATTCTACAGTGAGCGAAATTTCCATAGGTCCACCTATATTTTTAGAGGTAACTGGTAATTTACAAATTCACGTCTGTTAAACACATGTTTATTATTTAATGTTCTATGGTAATAGATGGAAAAACACAACAAACCCAAATCCTGTTCATTAGTTTTTTTAAAAATAGGATGATTAGCAAATTTTCAGGTATATAAGAGCGAAATTTCCATAGGTCCACTACTGATTAAATTAAATAAAACCATCATTTTTCGAATATTAAGTATTTTATTAAATTAAATACAAGTTTTTAATAACTAGTGCTGCCAAATTTATTTTTAATAATTTCAAAAATTCTGTTTTTCATTGAATTAATTAAATTTTCTAGAACCTCTTTTTCTATACCTATCCAAGCTGCTCTAATTGCCGTTTTAAGGTCCTCTACACTGTCGTACTGTTTCGCATTTTCATAGACTTTTCGAGCAAGATTTCCCCATAAATTTTCAATTGGATTTAAGTCCGGTGATCTTGCTGGCCACTTCATACTTAGTATATTTTTTTCTTCAAGCCATGTTTTTACAGCTGAAGACGTATGAATGGGCGCATTGTCGTGCTGAAATATCCAATTTTCTAACGGCATTTGCTCGCCAAAATCAATCAGCACATTTTCTAGCAAATCAATGTAATTGCTAGAATTCATTCTTGTTGTAATCCAGCATATTGGGGATTTTCCATGGAAACTAAATGCTGCCCACACCATTACTGAACCCCCACCGAAATTTCTACTCATGGCTACTTCAGGAGTCTTTCGAATATCATGCCAATAATATTTAAAGCCATCGGGGCCATCCAAATTAAACTTCTTTTCATCAGAAAAGATAAAATTTTTCCACTCTTCCTCCCATGACATGTGATCCTTAGCAAACATTAATCTTGTTGTTTTATGCCGTTCTGTTAGTACTGGTTTTAGCTCTTGTTTCATCCATTTGAATTTGCCACTGGTTTTTAAAATTTGTTGGACACGTCTTTTTGTGACCGTTAAGCTCAGTTTTTCTTTTATTTGTCTCGCTGTAATGTTTTCTTTTGACGCAGTACGCAAAATTGCTGAGCGATCTCTTAAAGACAGCTTCGTATTACCACCTTTTGGATGGTTTTTTGAATAATTTTCTTTATTTTTCAAGAAATTATTGATCAGATTGTGTGATCTCTTCAATTTTTTCGCTATTTCGCGATTGGAAAGTCCAACTTCTTTGTAACAATTGATTTTTGTTATCTCTTCTGCAGACAGAAGCTTACCGCGTGGCATTTTAGAATTAAAATTTAAATTTTTTCTTAAATTATTTTAAATTAATGAAAAAAATCCAATTGAATAGTTTTAATTTACTTAATTTATAACAATTAACAAATTTTTACTATAACTTTTTCAACTAACTTGTTTGAAAGATACTACACAATTAAGTGGACCTATAGAAATTTCGCTCTTATATACCTGAAAATTTCCTAATTACGCTTTTATTTTAAAAAAACCTAATAAAAGGATTTCGGTTTGTTGGGTTTTTCCGTTTATTAGCGTAGAAAATTAAATAAAAAACATGTGTTCAGCAGATGTGAACTCGTAAACTACCAGTTACCTCTAGAAATATAGGTGGACCTATGGAAATTTCGCTCACTGTATTTTCAATACTCAAAATATACAAATACACATAAATAATACTTTTATGTGTGGAATATCATATGAATTAAATGTACATTTTAAATAGCATTGTGTATTGTTTAGTGCTGCAAAACATTGACAGGTGTTCATTTCATTTAGTGAGAGCAAATATTTATAATAAATGAGAACAAATTCGAAACACTATGGTCCGTCTTCACAATTAGTTTTGATAACTCGATTTACAAAAACAATTCCATTATGTCACAGACTGTCAGACACATTTATTGAAATCATTATAATTGTGTACACGGTACATAACTAAAAGCAATTCGAAAAATTTTGAAAAACTTTTTTGATTTTGATGAAGCTTTTTCGATCTTTATCATATATGTGAGTGTGTCGTTTTTGGAAAAATTACCACTTACACTAAAAAGAAAATCTATTGAGAAGAAACTACTATTATCTTTGCCAATAACCAATTATATCATGTTTTAATTGTCAAAGCGTTCAAAGTTGTTAAAAAGTAGAAAGTAGACCAACTTTCGACTTTGTTTGCTTTGCTTGCTTTGCTCATTGGGGGTAATCACGTTTAAACACATTATTTCTTCTTAGTTGCCAAAGCAAGTAAAGCAAGCAAAGAAAACAAAGCGTACATTGTCTTTTCGCTATAAATAAGCTGAGTGTAAGGCTGGAGATAATAAATGAGAGAATTGTACGAACAATATGGCGTTGGTGAATGAATGTGATCATAAGTGTGTAGTAGGAACTGTCAATCATTGCAGACGAGAATCAGGGATGTAATCGAGAAGACAGATTATAGTATTGAAAAATTAGAATGAATGATAAGGGATGTGATGAAAATGAATTGAATGTCTTAAGCAGAATGAAATTGAATGTAAAATTTTTAAATATTAGAAGTATAAGAAATAAATTAGATGAGATTAAGGCCATAACTGAATATGATAAGGAGATACACTTAATCACACTAAATGAAATATGGATCTATAATAGTGAAAGCAAATTCTTTAATATTCCTGGTTACAACTCTATTTTCAACTGCCGAAACGAAAACAGTGGAGGTGGTGGAGGTGGAGGAGTACGATATATATTAGAAAACATTTAAAATATAATGTGACTGTAATGGAAGAGGAAAATAATGTTATTGTACTCCAAAATAAAGAAAACAACAATGAAAAAATCAAGATAGGATAGAAATCTCTGATAAGGAGAAAATCCCAGACAAATTTAACGAGTTCTTTATGAATGTTGGAATTAAATTAAAAAGCAAGATAAGATCAGTGAAAATGGTAAGTAATGTGCATAATAGGGATACGATATTTTTATATCCGGTTTCACAACAAGAAGTTAGATACATCATATCGAATTTAAAGAAAGATGCTGCTTCTGGAATAGATGGTATAACGGTAGTAGATATAACATCAGTTCTATATGAAATCATTGAAATACTAACTGATAATGTGAATGATATGCTTAACACGGCTATTTTTTCGGACTGTCTAAAGAAAGCAGTAGTTATTCCAGTCTACAAGGGAGGAGATAAAAAATAGCGTCGAATTATAGACCGATTTCTTTATTGAGTATAGTCAGCAAAATATTTGAAGGATGGAAACATATGTACATTGGTTAATGGCAACTACAGTAAATCATCAGTGCTGAGAGTTGGAGTACCGCAAGGCTCAATACTAGGACCACTTTTATATTTGCTGTACATTAACAATATGTCGCAAGCAAATCTTACAGCTA
The DNA here is from genome assembly GCA_951394055.1 of Villa cingulata. Lineage (NCBI taxonomy): Eukaryota > Metazoa > Arthropoda > Insecta > Diptera > Bombyliidae > Villa > Villa cingulata. The sequence continues at coordinate 2,259,664 of OX596025.1, forward strand.
AATATACCGTGTATGCTGATGACACATGTCTGCTGTGTCAAAGAATCAAAGTGAACCTAAATAATCAGCTAACAGAGACCTACGAAGATTTAAGAACTGAGTAGAAGGCAACTTCCTGACTCTTAATGAGATTAAAACAAAATGCATCATCTTCAAGGTGAAAGAAGATATAAATCTAGTTTTCAAGATAAATGATATAATATTAGAAAGAGTCAAAGTAAATCAAATATCTAGGAGTCTATATAGATGAAAAGTTAAGCTGGGATTATCATATTGACAGGATGATGAAGAAAGTGATATCTCTAGTGTCGGTAATTGGAAGAGGCCCTAACTTAGAAGAAAAAATAACAAAGCTTGTCTATAATGCACACGTACTATCTCACATCAGATATTTAGTTACTATATACTCCCAGACAACTAAAGGGAATATAGAGAGAATAGAGAGAATAATGATCAGAGCACAAAAAATATTGTTCAAATTGGATAGATTACTAGGAACAAAAGAAGTTATATGATATACAAGTGCATTAAGCTTCAAAGAATTGGTGATTATGGAGAAAGTTAAGTTCATCTACAAGACGCTACATAGTGAAATAAAGACAAATATAGTACTGAGACTAAATAAAAGCTTTCACAACTACGAGATCAGATGTTCGGAAGATATTAGGGTTGACAGAGAAAGAACAGACCGTGTGAGAAAAGGCCTACTAGAAACAGCAAGCAAAGAGTACAACGATCTTCCAGAGTGGGTAAAAAACAGTAGCTGTGTATTTATGAAGAAAGTAGTTATAGTATACTAAAAGAAAAGAGGCAATAATCGTTAATGAGAAGTAAAGAAGCTAGAATAGTTTTAGATTTGGCTAGGTTAATGAGTATGTAAGTTTAGTATAGGTTAATTAAATGCAATATAGAATATAGGTTTTTGTAAAGTATGTAGTAAGAGATTTTTTTAAAATTTGTGATATGAAATGAAATGATGCATGATAAGAACTGTAATGTAGAATGTTATAATTATATGAATAATGTATAAATAATGTATGAAAAAGTGCATAACATGCATATAAATATATTAAAACACGAAAGAGAATAGAACTTCCCAGCTCAGGAATCAGCTTTTGCTGTTTAGAATTAGGGCTTTAGGAATTATAATATACAGCTAAAAATCAAACAATAAAATTTATTTATTGGTTATATATGTATAAAATTGTAAACTAATGAGTAATGAGTAATAATAAGTATAAAGTAAAAATATCAGCTTCAGATCATAATTATTTCAAAAGAAATATCCAATTGCATACCACACTTAGTTGAGCACTTCAGAGCTCATCTCCAATGAACCAAACGTGGTTCGTTGTTAGTTAGTGGTTGGCTTTCAATGTAAAAGATAGTTTTCTTTATTTCATTTTTCAAGGGACTCATAAACATGTGATATGTCTAACGGCTGGTTGACAGACAATTTGCAATAATTTCTCTCTAGTCATTATGACTTCAACTTCGACTTTGATTTAATGGATATGTATTAGAACTTCTACATTCAATACAGTAGATTTGACAGCTACTTTTACATGTTAAGCATGCTGTGAAGTCGAAAGTAGAAGTCCAAGTTGAAGTCACTGCATTAAATGTAGAGGCGTCATATGAGTGGATACAAGATACAATATATGAGTGGATTCTGGTTCCTGAGATATAAGGACTCAAAGTCAAAATTTCATGTTTTAAAAAAAAAACGATTATCCAACTTCTTTTGATATTGATATATCTCCAATAGTTGAAAGAAGAGATATATAAATTTTTATGTCAAATGAAAGATAATTTTTTCCTCTTTGAAATCCTTTTAAATCATCATATATCCCCCCTCTAAGAAACTATAGACAAATGTATGCAACAAAGTGAATGTTTTTTATACACAACTAGTTATTTTTTACTATAATAATGAAAAAAAGGCAATAATAGGTACATCAAATAGTGAAAATGAAAAAAAATATATATATCTGAGCCTTATCCACATAACCTCATGCTTGAAGTGAAATTTCTTTAGATGTAGATGTTCCATTATTGTGAAGTCGAAAGTAGAAGTCCAAGTTGAAGTCACTGCATTAAATGTAAAGGCGACATTGCACCCAGCATTTCGACTTTATCACAGTCTTCATTCGAAAGAATATTTTTTGGAGATTTAAAATAGTCTTGTCCGTACACCACAAGATAAAAAAATATATGAGCCTCATCCACATAAGCTCACTCTTGAAGTGAAACTTCTTTGGATGTACTTTTCATGATTTGTTGTCACTACTGCAGGATTATTATACATAATTTAATTATACTTTTCTTTGAAAAAGTCAATTAATGGAGCTGGTGATTCTAAAGAAAAATTTATATTAAAATCTCCAATAATTGTTACTGGTATTTTTACTACATTTTTATTGATTATCTTCTCAACTTCATTGAATATGGTAAGATTGATCTATGCTAATTATTTCATCGATTTTTTGATTGATAATAATGAAGATATATATTGTATATTACGAAGTGTATGACCTCTATTGCGAATATCGATTGTGTTTTTGATCGAATGATGAAAAGCTGTTCGATTGTGAAATAATTCGGTATTGTGTAACACAATCGAAAGCATCAATTAGTAATGCCATATGCGTTATTAAAATTATAATATATTGTGAATCTTTTTAACATTATTGTGAATAATGCTAGTTTTTCATTGCTTATGTGATTTAAATTTTGTTTTGAGAATATTGATATTGGGTATTTGGTCCTCCACCAGTTGCTGTTTGTTCTTTTTTGTTGTGGATCAATTTTTTTTAATATTAAATTTTAAATCAGTCCACACCTGAAATAGAGTAATTGTTAGATGGATGATAAATGCTATAAAATATTTGTTAAATACTTTTGTACCTTCAACCATTTTTCAGATGATTTTACTGGAGGGCCAAGACTGTTTAAAATTTCAGCATACTTTCCCCAATTATTTAAAATTTGGCTTTTTCTATAAAGTCCCTGTGTAATTTGAGGATTTTGTTTCAAACTTTTTTGAACTTTTTTTATTTAAATTCACGTATGCTTTTTAATCAGTGTTAAACCAAGACACATCTGATTGAAAAGTCAGAAAATATCTGAATTACCGAAAACATCCTATGTTTTTCTATTGAATGATGTTATCTATAATTTTTAACAATTCCAGCGACAACCACAGCTTAACATAACATGAATTTTACAGTTTTGCTTCTTTGGAATAGATTACTACTGCTGCAAAATCCAAGGTCGTGAACGCTGAAAAATAGAATAGAATCTATTTTGGGCGACAGCGTAAAGTTCAACGGTAAAAGTCCCATGTGTTTACTGTACACGCTGTAGTTGTCGTGGAATTGTGCGATGGCTAACTTTCAAAAATTCAAATGATTTTATTTTTTTGGTCTTCGAATTTTAATTTTTTTGGTCTTCACTCTTCAACTAACTACTGCTTACTGACTATCTAATAGTATAAATTCTCTATTTTTCATCTATTATTCTTTCTCTTTTTTCTTCTTCTTATAATTCGGCCATCCTGACACTATTTCGTCCTCGAAATTCAATTTTTTCTATTTTTATTCTTAAACTAACAAATCCAAGGTTTAATACGAGTGACATCCAAAAAAATATCTTCAAAAGGTCTTTGTGTGACCTGAAAACCGTCGACATCTTTTATATAGTAGCGATCATTACCGAGTACTTTTTCAACCACATAAGGGCCTCTATACTTTGGAATTAATTTTTTATTCACACCAATAGTAGTATCCACATTCGTGGTCATCACTAAATCTCCCACAGAGTAAAGTTTTGGGTCCTTTCGTTTTTCATTAAATTTCTTTTCGTTATAATTTTGTGATATTTGGATATTCGTAGCCGCTTCTGCTCTCATCTCAGGCAAGTCTTCTCTTACTTCGTCAAATACATATATGTTTCTAAATACTCCTTTATTTTATCAACTACTTCGCCTCTTTGGCATCAAGTCTTCTCTTACTTCGTCAAACACATATGTTTCTAAATACTCCTTTATTTTATCAACTACTTCACCTCTTTGGTCAATACCAAACAGTTTAGATGGAGTAAATTTTGTGTGCTATTTGAACAAGTATTGTTCAAAGCAAATTTGACTTGAAATAAAACTGTGGTCCAAAATATTCCATTCATTGTTTCAAAAGGACTATTTCCCTTAGGGATTGAGTGAAAATATCCCTCAACTTTACCAACATGAGCATTGAATGAAATGCACTTAGTACAATTATTATTGTGGACAAAACTAATTCGAATTATATCATTCTGCGTCATATTTTGCAATAATCTACGTGAACGTAAAAACAAATAACATACGAAAATCATTTGATTGGTTCACTTACAAAGAATGAATTGCACAAGGCAAAAATATTTTGTTTGAAGGTTATTCAACAGATTAGTTTTAGCAACGAGTTAAAGCAAATCACAAAACTTGGCTCATTATCTACAAGAAGCAAGCTATTCGACTTGGCTCCATTTAAAGATAATGATGGTTTACTACGAGTTGGTGGACGACTAGAGAATTCGAATTTACCGTAAAAGCGAAAGCATCCAATTATTCTACCTAAACTTCACATAGTTTGTCATCTTACCGTGAAGCACTTCCACAATAAATACCTACATTGTGGTCCACTCTTATTATCATCCGTGTTACGACAAGAGTTTTGAATTTTTGGAATAAAAAACACTATAAAAAAGGTTATTCATGAGTGCTTACCATGTTTTCGACAAAAACAATTCTCCACACATAAAATAATGAGCAGTTTGCCATCGCAACGTGTTACCTGCAGCCAACCTTTTATGCATGTTGGATGCGATTATGCGGTACCAATAATACTTCGACTGACTAGGGGTAGAAAACCGTCCTTTATCAAAAGATATATTTCGTTGTTTGTATGTTTTTCTACCAAAGCAGTAAATCCTGAATTAGTGGGCAATTTAACAAATGAATCGCTGCACTACGCAGATTTATTTCACGTCTTGGAAAGTTTTCGACTTTATATACAGATAATGCAACTAACTTCAAGGGTGCTCATCGATTGTTGTCAGAAATGCATAATCTCATATCATCAGAAACTCACAACACACTATTTAAGGATTTCTTATCACAGGAAGAAATTGACTGGTAATTCATTCCGGAGAACTGCGGGAAGCTGGCATAAAGTCTTTAAAAAGTCATTTGAAAAGAGTAGTAGGCAACAATGTTCTTACATACGAAGAAATGAATACCGTGGTCACACAAATCCAATCCGTATTAAATTCTCGCTTTCTATGTACCATATCAGACTCGGGCTATGAAGCACTTAAGCCAATCCACTTACTAACTGGACATTCTTATTCTCCTGTACCTCAGCCTATCGTTCCAAAACAACAAATTTCTCGTTTATCTAACTTGGAACGAATAACATTTTTCTATAAATTTTAATAAATTTCAAAAATTGGTGGTTACAATTCGGAAGTTCAGCCAAAATTAAAAATTCTAACATTCATAATAAATTGTATTTTTGCTGATTGATGGTATACAAATATGTACATAATTTTGATAAAATATACATATATTATGGCATTATTATAATATTGAAATGTTGTTTACAAATTTATCTCCAGTTAAAATATTGAAAGCAGAAATTATCATAAAAATCGTTCAGTTTCAAAAACCAGCAACAAAATATAAACGCAAGGTGCAATGATTTTTATATACATATCACACCATAAACATAAATAATGTATGTATGTATATACATTACAAATAATTTTGCAGCAAAATATCAACATATAAAAAGAAAAGAAAAAGAATAAAGAAACGGCAACTAACAAAATAATCCATACAATCATACAAATTCATATTTATATCAACGTCTAATGTTCTTTATCACTCAGTTTTCACTTCACCCTTTTTCTTAGTTGATTTTCAGGTGTTGACAAAACTATCCCCTCTATTCTAGGTAATAGATGCCTAATAGATCTATTAACCTATTAACTAAGAAGTTAGTAGAAAGTGCTATTCTACTTTATAGGTTTTGTAGACATTAAAAAGTTGAAAAGTTAATAGATTTGTAGACATTTAAAAAACAGTTCAGCTGTTATTTATTATTAATATTTGGAAATTTAAAAATATTTATTTTTTTTAAAATCCGGTAAATGTATATTTAATAATAATAATTTTTAATTATTTTTATTTATTTTTAATTATTTTTATTTATATTTATTTATTTTTAATTATTTTTATTTATTTTTAATTATTTGTATTTATCATCAACCAAAAAAACAACATTTCACAAAATAAACATTCAAACGTGATAGTTAATAGATCTAATAGCTCATCGAGAGGAGCTATTAGCTAATAGAATTTTCTAACCACAAAAATCTATTAACCTATTCGCTAGAATACGAAAATCTATTAAATAAAAGTCTCCACAAAATTAATAGACCAGCTGATTGTCAATCTATTAACTATTAAGTAGAATAGGAAATTTTCTATTAACTAAAAGTTAATAGACTAATAGCTATTAATCTATTACCTAGAATACGGGGGTATGATGGTTAATTGGTGCAAATTAATTTACATGCCATCAACCCCATAATTCTACCAAAAAACACATGAAATTACACTTGTAGTTTCACTTAAAAATTATTGTATATACACAAATTAAACACATTTGTAACTTTTATATTTCACATTTTTCACTTTGCCGACGGCATTTGCATTTATAAACAAATTTCAATAAAGATGAAGTATTTTGATTTACATGAATCAAATACACATTCAATCAAATCTTCATTTTAATTGAAATTTAATAAATAATAATATTAAACACAACACTTTTGATTAATTTCACGACACTCGAAATATCCAAAAACACAAATATAAAATATAAACAATAAACTGTCAAATATTCAGCAATAAACAATTAGTCCAATAAGACTATTCAATGTTGATCTCAACAATTGACGCAAACATCAACATACATTCCACTATTCATTATAATTATAATTTAGACAATCAATAATCAATAAAATAATACATATTTTAGACTAAGACAACAACACTTGTAATTAATTATACATACAAAAAAAAACAAGTTGTACACAATCACTATATATAAAATGTAACTAAACATAATACATAATAAAATAAGTAACAGATCAAAGACCAAAATGTAATAAATGTACCTAGCAACAATTACTTACAATATCAATATTATTACTTACAATTCAATATACAAATTCCAATTAGAATAATCATAATTATGCAAAAAAATTGTTATTGTAACTATTATTATTATTATTAGGAAAATTAAATAATTGTATTATTTTTTGTTGCATACTATTTGGTGACAAAAGTAAATTTCAAAAAAAAAACAATGACAAATAAAATAAATAATTAATTTTAAATATTCAAATAATTACAATAGGGCTCAAAAATAATAGACACCGTTAATTTTCTAGAAATTTACTTTTGTTCACAAAAGTATATAAACAGAAGAAATCAAGCATCTTCACCTTCATTCCTATTCTAACTAACCAAGTGTAAATTACTGGGTGCTGAAGAAGTTTACTAAGAAATATAAATTTCGGGTGCTGACTGAAATTTATAAATACTTAATTATTCCCATACTAAAATTTAGTGAATTTTCTGGGTGCTGACTGGAAATTCACTAATAAAATAAACTTCGGGTGCTGACTGAAGTTTATATTCAACATATATTCCTGGTGTTGACGGGAATATAAATATTAACTATTTATCTTACTCTGGGTATTGACTAGAGTATTCATATCATAATATTCCTGGTGCTGACGGGAATATTTACATATAACTACTCCGGGTGCTGACTGGAGTTTCTATTAATATTCCTGGTACTGACGGGAATATTAAACTATTTTTTTTTCTTTACTATAGAAATTGAACTACTTAGCACAAATAAATACTTTGTATTTATTAGTTATTATAATACTGAAAATTTAAGACTATCAATTTAAGTTTGGAATTACTTTAATATAGATTAAGCAGATAATTTTAATTATTTTAATTATTGTATAAGTTGAATTTGAAGAGAAATAAAACATAAACTCAAAAAATATCTATCTTTTTTATTTTTTGAACCAGCACCTTCTTAATCGTGTACTAACGATTGTAGGTGTTTGTCATATATACAAACATCTAATATTGTCCATCGACCAGCATATAGCATATAACAAGCTATGTATATAAAGATCTTTATCTTTTTATAAAGACTACATAATGTCACAAACAATCAACATACTTTATGTTTATTGTTTGTGATAATGTGCACAATTTATATATTATATATTATGTCGTCTTTTCAACCACCTAGGAATGAAAAAATATTCAACAATCAATAATAATTTTCGTGGAGAAACTTCGCTTATGTGGGTGCGAGAGTGATTTGATGCAAAACGAAAAGCGTTCTCTTTAAAATACACTGCGTAAAATATCTATGTAAATTTATTAATCAATGGTTATACTAACGGACATCAACTTACCTCCAGCTAAATGGTTACTTACAAAGGTTATTCAACAACATGCGAGCAAAGATGGCCATACTAGTGTGGTAACGATACGCACAAAAACAGGTGACTTGATGAGACCCATCGTAAAATTGGTAAAACTACCGTGTAAATAACATCACTACTTATGCTGGATACTCCAGCCGGGGGCCTGTATGTTTGTATATTTTTCGTCATAACTATAAGATTGTTATTTGTCACCCTACAATTATATTTGCCTTATTCTATAATTGTTAGAATTAACAATTGCTTTATATTATTTTTGTTTAATGAACACCTGCGTGTAATTCAACTTCATTCAATCGTCATAGTGGTAATTCGTATTTCTCTTTTACATTGATTTTGTATTCATTTTAAATTTATTAACTTCTAATATAATTATAATCATATAATTTTGATTTTATTCGACACTCTAGTTTCTGATTCTAAAGTGAAAGGTTGATCGATTAAAATGCGGCTGTAACATACATATTGTAATATTAATAAGTTGTGAATTAGTTAAATAGTAAAATAAATAAATCATTATTTGTAATAGTAGTAAGTTTTTCATTATATGTATTGCTACCTAACATCGGGAAATCTTAGGAATTAAACTTCTACAATGCCTATAATTCTAGTCCTAGAAATATTTTGGAGGTCTGTATTATCAAAATATATTCAGTAGTGATTCAGAAAATTATGTTTCGAAATAATCGTGGAATAAGTTTACGTATAGTAAATTATAATTGATTATTTGAATTCAGAATTTACCTTTGTATTTTAACATTTCTATTAAATTGATAGCTCATAAACTATTTATTATCATTCTTAAGAGCATGTTATAGTGATTTTACTGATTTTGGGTAATTTGGGTACACGTTTTCTCAGCCATTTTTCATCCAATTTTTATGAAATATGTTCTAAATGAAAGCTCAAAGGGTTTAGAGTGAACTAAGTGAAACAAATTTTTCAAAAGGTATTAGTTTTTCCTTTACAGGACAACAAGGACGAGGCTTTCTTCAAATTTCAACGTGCTATGGTACACCTTTTCTCCGTAACTACACCATGTATTTTTCTAAAATGTTTGTCATACATCATTCACAGGATGTAGAGTGCACTGAATGGAGCACTTTAGTGATTTTTGTCCTTATTAGTCCTGTAGAACGCTTTGAAGCAAGAAGGATTTTTACAAAAAATGTATAGATTTTAAATGTAATTTTTCATGGGTAGATGATTGCGTATTATACTGAAATTTTCATGTAAGGTAATTCGAATGTTCTTTTTTCGATTTCGAAATAGAAAAATAAAAATTTTTACATTATTTTAGAATTATTAGTAATATAAAATTTCTATTTTTCATCAAAATTTTATCATAAATAATAAAAATATTTTGCATAACTTTCGGGTCTAAATATATCAATTTTTCACCAATACGTTTATTCATTTTATATGAATAAAAATATTATATATGTGTCAGTGGTACATATTCAATAAACAACAAAACAAATGATTCCAATTGTCATAATACGATCCCGAAAACAGAAGAAAAAAAAATAAATAAAAAAGCAAATAAAAAAAAGAACATGGCATAGCAAAGCATTGCAAAGAAGACACCTGCTATTATGATGTACAATATTGTATATCGTATTATATAATGTGCAGTGCCGGATTTCAATTTTTGGTGCCCTAGGTTTTTAAAGAAAATGGTGCCCTAGTTTTTTATTTTATATTGTTTTTTTATTTAAAATAAAATAATTACAATTTTTAATTTATATTTAATGGCTAAAATACTGTTTTCTTGATTTTTTAATAGCGAAATCTTTAATAATGTCATTAAAATCGATTTCACGTAGTAGATCACTTTCGATGCAAAGAAGTGATAATGCATACAATCTTTCCTGCTTCATCATAGTACGAAAAGGATTTTTTAATCTCTTGAGTTGTGAATTGTGAAAATGATCTTTCTGCCGTACAATTTGTAACCATCAAACTCAAAAATATACGTAATGCAATCTCTACGTTTGGAAAAGCTGATGTTAATTTATCTCCCCATATTATTTTATATAAATTTGCTTGATTATGAAATTTATAATTATTTTCGTTTTTATGCCAAACGTAGCGATGAAATTGCTGAACTTCATCAGCAAGTTCGGAATTAAGATCTTCTTGGTACTTTGAAATTAAATATTGAGAACTGGTTACAATATCGACCTTTTCACTTGTAATACAAAGAAAATCAAATTGTTCTGAAATTTCACGATAAACCTTGCCTCTTAAGTCCATTTGCAATTGCAATTGATCTATTATAACCCAAAAAGTGTTTATTCGAAAATTTTCTTTTGGGCTTAGTTGAACTTCGGGAGCATTGCCATCGTCACTCATTTTTTTTTCTTATACGTCTTCGTGTGATTGTATAGTTGACATCAGGTAGAAGTTTTTTGGAGCGATTTTCAATATTTTCAAAACTTAAAAACCACATAAGTGTACAACAAGAAAGGAATTAATCATAATGTACAAAACATCATAAGCTTTAAGTTTATACCAAATTTGAATATAGGCAATAGGGAAACCGAAAAGCAATGTTGTTTTTTAAAATTTAATTGAAACAAATAAATTCTTAACAAATTTTTATTTTTATCAATGATGTAATCACCATTGCAATCAGCTAAATTTTTTTATCTAGTCGGCAAATTTTCAGCAACGGTTATATAGGTTCTTGATTATGAACACCTGCAATCATAAAATCAGAACCTAAAATATAATAACTATACATATAGATGATTTTTAATTTTTTTTTTTCTTGGAATTACTTGGTTTATTTTAAGAGTTTTTTATCAATAGGTTTATGTTCAAAAACTGTTATCCCTATGCCAATGCATATACATATATTTTAACTGATATTTTGTTGTTTTTTGTGAACTGTACTGTGGACAATATGAATTTTGTGTGTACATTTTTTTTATTTTTTTTGAAAAAATATCATTTTGTTTTTGTAATTAACATTAATGACATTTTAACTTTTTTAGTTATAATTTTAAGCATCTCATACAAAACCCGGAGTACTATTTTCTTTTGACTATCAATTTAGATAGTTATAAATGATACAATAAAAAATATGAGAAAAAAATTGCGAAATAATATATTTTATTTTTTTTTTTTTCATTTTGAATTATTTTTTACAATGGTTGGTGCCCCCTTCTCGGTGATGCCCTAGGCCTGTGCCTTGTGTGCCTTACTATAAATCCATGACTGATAAGTGATAATGTGTATAATAAGCACTAAAAATAAAATAGCTGGAGTAAGGAGTAACCTAATGATATTGTATATTGTATGAATATTCATATAATATATTCCTTACATGATATACGCAATTATATACAGGGTGTCCCGTTTCGGGTGGTCATCCGGCACACAGTAGATAGGTCTCGCCTAGACAAACAAAAAATCGTTCTAGAGGGGGGGGGGGGGTAATCTCAACCGTTTAGCCGCTAGAGGGCGATGAAGATTTTTCGCACTCAATCTACGAAACACCCTTTAATAACTACGGTGTACTAGCTAGAAGAATGTGGTGTAAGAAAACTCTGAAGGAAACTCCCCCCTCTCTTCAATGATACCTTATATGCTTCTCTACGTTCTTTGTTTCAAGAGTTATTGTGTTTTAAAGTCAGAATTTAGTGATTTTTTGCCATTTTTTTCAGAGATAATACAGACTGTGGAAGTAAAGTTTGAAAATATATATTCCAATGGCATAGTTCTAATACTTTTGACTTTAATTAGAACAAATGAAAAAAAAGTAAATTTGTGTGTTAATCTACAGGCTCTTTTTTTAATGAGCATACATGACTTATATGATTATAGAATTTCGAATTTTCAGGCTTTGGTTTTACCAAATTGATATTTCCAGATATTGAATAATTAACAAAATTTGTATCGTTTACATTTCATCATTAAATTCGGATTCATTCGTAGATATTGTACGTTACACAAAATCAAAACTTTGTTATAAGTAAGTAAGTAGTTTATTATCTATTTATTGTCCATCTTAAACTATTGATTCCCAAGTGCTCAAATTGAAAAAACCCATATTCGTTTCATCAATAAATTCACAAATACTTAGTTTCGCTAACTTTTTTAATTTGGTTTTTCTTTTCATCCTATATAAGATGTATTGTTGAATATGTATGTGCACACTTATATATGTATAGGAAATCAAATTTTAGATACAAACAATAATGAAAAGTCTGCCAACAAGAGAGAAGAAAAACGTAGAAAATTAAAAAAAAAATAAATAATAAAAATTAATATTTTTTTTAATTTTACATTATTGTTGTTTGGAATAATGCCAATGATTTCCTAACAAGTTATTTACCTTTAATTTCCGTTAATTTACTTCCTGTGACACGTACAAAAACAACATTTATTAAATTTTAATAATTTTTCGCTTTTTTATTTTATTTTAAGACAAAAACTACAATTATAAATTATAGATCTATATCTATACAGACTTATCTATTATTGGAATGATGTAAAATGTAATGCGTAATTTGTTTTGTTTTTTTAAATATACATATATTCAGTCCTCAGTCCATTATGATACCGCCGATCAGTAATTCTTTCAGATATGTGATTGAGTTCTACATTCAGTAATTAGTTACTGATGTATTTCGCTGATTAAATAAATGATCGACTTGGGTGAGAATGGTACACTGGCCTGGAATTTTAATTCGGAACGTCAAGCATTCAAAGATGAGTGAACTTTGGTAGTAATAAAAGTTGGAAATAGGAAATTAAAAATTGAAAATTATTTTTCTTACTTTAACGTGGGCAGGAATCGAACTTGAATCTGCACTTCGAGATCACTAGCAACCTGTTCTAACACTTGCATCACCGAACCTCCCTTTATAAATGTTATACAATCGTATTTACAAGATTACACAAATCAGCACATACACACTTATTCGAATAGAATTCAAAGGTTAATTCATATTAATTTTCTAACTCTCTAATTTTTTGTATCTAAGATTATATTATTTTCGTTAAACAAAAAATAAATTAATTCATTCCAATATTACGTTATTTTCAATAATTAATGATACAATAATTAATATTAACTACATATATACTTTTTTAATGTGAAAGACGCCTGTTTTCGTTTTAATAAAAATCTTTTTGATTTCAAAATAAACCATTTTCATTTCAATAAAAACCATTTGCATTTCAATAAAAATCTTTTTCGTTTCAATAAAAAGCTTTTTCATTTCAAAATAAACCATTACTTTTTGTGATAATTACAAATATATAGATATTGTTAAAAAAAACTGATTTTTACTACTATATTTTTTGCAATGAAGATGGTTTATTGAAGATTTGTAACATAATATTACGAATTATTTAAATTTTCATTTTAGGTGTTTGGATCACCAAGTACACCGATTCTTGAGAATCCAGAACATCAGACACGTTGGTATTTTAAATATTTTCTTGGAAGATGTAAGTAATAGTATGATTGATATTTAGAATAAGAAACAATAACATTAGCCCTATAAGTTGAATTCAATATTGTGTATGTATTGTGTGTGTGATAATATGTATATGTACATATAATACGAATAAATTTATAAAAAATTGAGTTATTTAAATTATAAATTATATACGTATTATCATAGACTAATCTATAGATAGGAAATGACCGTATAAATTTTTAATACACTTTTGAAATCGATCATAGCTGGCAGAAACTTGAAGAATGGCTGGCAGGAGCTTTTACTGAGAGGAGAGATAATTTTTCGCTCACGAATTTCCATATATATTACATATATTGTAGATTTCAATAGCTGGCAATGAAAATACATGCATATTTATTTAAAAAACAATACACAATACATGTTCATTGCAATAGCTGGCAGTAGTACTGGAATCAATATAGAATATTTATCACTGATCAACAAAGCAATAAGATGTGACACTCTTTTTTTTTTTAAATTTACTAACACACATAATTACTTATTTTAAAATAATAAAAAAAATCAAAATTCAATTTACAAAAACAGTACAGAATTAATGTACTTATGTCAAATCCATATTTCCTTATAAACCGCCGTAATGAAGAAAAGATACAAAACAATATATACATGTGAGCAATACAATCATTTTTTCACAATGCATTTTTAAAGGCGATCTGGAACTTTTTTTTTGACTACCTGACGCGTCATTATATCAAGATATAAGGTGATTCATATAATTTCTGAGAATTTTGAAGACAAGAAAAAGTTTATTTTGTTAAGCTATATATTAGAGTAAGAATTTAATTTATAATTAAGAAATTTAACAAAAATGTAAAAACATTTGATATCAAACACAAAATTTTAAGTGTAATGCATTTACAATTAATTTTGTTTATTTTAGATAAAAAATTTTAAATAACAAAATTTGTACTTTTTTTAATGAGTAGGTATACACTGTAATAATGTTATATTTTTTAAAACAGTTGGTGTTGCAGTTCCATTTTTTTTGTCTCTTTTTCGTATACAAAGGCTCTTAATTGCTATCGACTTTTAGCAAAACCGTTAAGGCCGAATGAATAACGGGACAAAGGTCATGAGAAATTTTTGCTAACGCGTGCTCAGTGTCATTACTGTATGAATATAGATATACTGTGATTTCAATAGCTGGCAATGAAAATACATGCATATTTATTTAAAAAACAATACACAATACATGTTCATTGCAATAGCTGGCAGTAGTACTGTGTTATACGGTTATGTTATACTGGTTATACTTATGTTATACCGTCATACATGGTCTTACTTGAATCATGAATATAGAATATTTATATTCATGTAGCCAACAATACAGATTGCATAGTATCAAAGAATATATAACTAACGTAACTAGTAGATATATATTCTTTGATAGTATGCATGCACATATGTGTTAGATACTTTCAAAACCAGTTTTAATTGTATATATAATATCACAGATAAGGATATTTGTATGTGATAATATATATTATTATATTCATTGCCAGTCATAACATAAATTTGTTGAAAATTTAAATTTCCTTTAGCCTACTGTCACATGAGTCTGATTCTGAATCTGAAAAATTCAGAATCACTTTCAAATGCATTGTAGTAAATGTGACTTGTTACATGGCTCTGAAAAATTCATCTTCTAAAAAAATTCCGGTTCGTACTTCCGTTTTGTAATCTGATTATTTTCAGAATAGAAAATGAAACATGCTGACAGTAAATGTAACATGTCACATGTACCTGAAATCTGAATCTGAATTCATAGCTAAACCACTCAATAAATTGACATAAAATTACTTGTTTATATACAACTTGAAGATCGTAAGATAGAAGACAGAAGATTAACTTTATTTCACCCTCCATTGAAAAGTGCGTCTTACCTACGTACTCGCCACTCATAGTAGTTATTGTTCGATGGTTTAATGTTCACTCGATAAGTAAAGTGTTTTATAACAATAACAAATTTAAAGAAAAATATTGAAAAGGAGTTTTCAGATTCAGAATCAGAATGAACAAAAAGTGAATTCTGAATCTGAAATTTTACGTTTCAGATTCAGAATCAGAATAATGTGACAGTAGACTTAAAATATACGATTTTGTACATTTGCCTGTTATTTGATATTTTTTATCATTTCCGATAAGAATATAGCTACATAGATTTTTGATTTTTAAATTTGTTTTTTCTTCAAGATATACAAGATTTCAAAAGATTACAAAAGTTCTCTCATTTATTTTCCTTATTCTGATTTTATAGCTTTTTCAAAATCTCTCAAAAGCTATTTTGATGTTTACTTAATAGTTATGAACACGATTTCTGCCATAAGCATTTCCAATCTATATTAGTCTATGGTATTATGTTATCAATTTTATGGTATTCCATAAAAGTATGTCCTTATTTAAAAAAAAAGCATACGAAATGTATGATTTACATTATAAAGAAATTTTAGATAACTGCATTTTTCTCTCATATCATAATGAGTTCTGTAAATTATTAAGTACCTACATAATGTACGCATATATGTGTCTATTAGAATCCAAAGGGGATCATAGGAGTGTTAGGTGAAATTGAAAAAATCATGAAAATGGTCTCATATCCATATTACTGTTATTATCAAATGTTTTTAAAACCTATCCTTTTCTACAGCACAAATATACACGATTCAACCAAATAAAAAAAAAAATATTTCTAATGGTTTTAGGTAAAATTACATATAAAATTTGGAAAAGGTTACTTTTCGAAACTGATACATGGAAAAGGCTACCGTTTGAAATTAAATATCTAAAATGAAACTCGTGAAAAAAAAGAAAACATAGCTATATAAAAAAATTCAAAAAACTTAATTGTTCTTATCAATAATTCATAAAAATAAAATCAAATAACAAAAAATAATTCCTACACATAAATATAATTATATAAAAAGATCTGTACCATTTTCTTGTTGTTCACATATCTATTCGTCGGTAACATCTTTGATAAAATTACGGTAACAACAAAAAGTCAAGTAACTCAAGTATTATTGTATGGGCTGTTGTACTCGAAAGAATAAGAAAAAGTCTCTTTTGAAAATTATATTTCATTTTCAGTACAAAACGTATAGAGGAAAAAGCGCATGCTTTCGAAGTTCAATTAATGTGTAGGAAAATATACCTTTTTGATACTTATTAAATATGGAAAAGGTTACGTTTTGAAAAAAAAACACTGATTTCGATTCGATTTTTAAAGGAGAAATGGAAACTTTTTCAAATTATTTAAACTATTTCTAATAGAAAAAAAAACTAACTAATAAAATGGCATATATAACTCTTTTTTTTTAAACAAAAAACTCTTACGATCCCCTTTTAATTCTGTAGAACACATATAATGAATACATACCTATATGTACCTACAAAAAAGGATAATAAATACATTATGAGGTCATTACATAATATAAGTTTTCTCTTTTATTGCTTTTTTTACGTTTTGCACTTTATTTTGCATATTTTCTTTACAAATAATTGTTTTTTCTCTTTTTTCGTCATGCATTCAAATTCACTCTGGTGTGGTTTATGAAAATATAAAAAAAGTACATCAAAACTATGTTGGAATCGATTCAAATAAGAATCCTTATTTTCTATCGGTTGTTTCCCAGGATTCTGGAAATAAATGTACACCATTATATCGTGCAATTTTATTTAGAAAGCAGGTAAGCTAAACCACGCTAAACACAGCATTATATAGATAATTTCCACATTTGAATACAAATTTATGGCATATGTGTCTATTAGATGCAAAAGGGCATGTTTTCCGTTTTATTAGAAAAATGAGATATATATCACATTTTGTAAATATTTCAAAACCGCATCTAATTTTATCTAATACATTTCGAAAAACTCTCATATAACTGTTAAAAAATTGATTTGAAAAACACTATTAGTTTCAAAAAGGCATCTTTTCCAAAAAAGTTTAGTTTCAAAAAGGTATCTTTTCCAGTGAATACTATGTATATTTATCAAAAAGTTTTTATTCCAATGCAATTGATGTATTGATACAAAAAGTTATTTTCAAAATGGGCTGTTTTCCTTTTTCGGTTTTGTTCGTTCAAAATCTATTAGAATGCTCGAACGGTTTTGAAATAATAATGGTAACAATAATAAAAGACTGGAAAAAGTGAAAGTTCTACACACTTTAAACCTCCAGTTAATTATAATTGGGATATATTTCATGTACATAACAATTAAATCCGTTTTCTAACCAATTTTTTTAAGTTTTGGTAGATTTTTATTCTTTCTTAATATATTATATTTTTATCGAATAAATTTGAATTTTGAATATCATATTGATCCATAAAAAAAAAAAAATAAAAGGTACCTTCTTTCAGAAGTTGTTTATGTGTCTATTAGATGCAAAAGGGTATGTTTTCCATGTTAACACGTTTTGAGAAAAACACGAAAAACGTTTTATTTGTTATTAGTAGCATATGCATATATAAAAATTGTTTTTTTTTTAATTAGTTAGCATTGTGAAAGTAGAATGCTGTTGCAATTTTAATTAAAAAATGCATATATCAAGAAAAATTAGTTTGAAATTTGGAAAAAGATTACCTCTTGAAAACAGCTTCTGGGAAAAGGTTCCTTTTAGAAACTAATGTTTTAGAAAAGTGGCCATTTTTAAACAAAATTGTGATTTTTTTATCTATTTAATTTTTTTTTCTTTATGGATTATTATGACATTCAAATTTATTCGATAAAAATATAATATAGAGAAAGAATAAAAATCTAGAAAAATGAAAATCATTTTGAAAATAACTTTTTGTATCTATACACCCATTGCATTGGAATAAAGACTTTTTGATAAATAAACATAAAATTCACTGGAAAAGATACCTTTTTTAAACTAAGCATTTTTGGAAAAGATGCCTTTTTGAATCTAATGTTGTTTTTCAAATCAATTTTTTAACATTAATATGAAAATTTTTCGAAATGTATTAAAAAAATTAGATTCAGTTTTGAAAAATCTACAAAATGTGATATATACTATACTGTATTATATATCTCATTTTTCTAATAAAACGGAAAAGCTTACCCGTGCTTGTAATAGACACAATATGTGCTTTCTATTTGGCAATTTCAAGTACTTGCGAGTAGAAAAGGTAAATATCTGTGCTAAACCATCTACTCGCAGATACTCATGAAAAATTTTTCAAGTAGCTGGAAGTAGATGCAAGTAGCTACGAATAATTTTTGTGTCGTTCGTTTTAGAAATTTATCCTAGACACATTTTAGTACTCCCAAGTACTTGAAATTGCCAAATTATTGAAAAATATTGGGTCCTATTATGAGTGTCGATAGTATTGACTATCGACAAAATTAAGACGAGACGATGTAAATTTTGTATTATGTAAATCGATCGCCTCGATAGTAAAATATTGCCATATCAAATTTTGTTTTCACTCAGTTTTACCATGTTATTTCTATAAAAGTTGTCAAATATTTCGATATAAAAATTTATAATTCATTTTTTTTTTTCAATTTTGAATAAATATTTAATTAATTTTTGTAATTTTTAATAAATGTTTGATTAATTGAAATAATTTGTTTCTAAGTGAGAAAATACATATAAAACATATTAATTTAATAATGACTTTTTTGGATAAAAGAAGAGCATTAAGAGATGCGTTCATTTTTTTTTTTTTTTCAAACAGCTCAAACACCATTTTTGGTAATTTTTCTTTAATTAATTAAATTAAACTTAAATAAATTGAGCAGAATAATTAAATACACCTTATATTATATACAAAGCATACATAAAATGTAAAATCACCATAGACTACTATATGCCTGTCGATTAGTTTTAGCTGATTGACTCAATATGTCGATATTCTCTCCTCAAATCGACACTCATAATACAAAATTTGTCGAGTCGAGTCGATAGTCGATGACGAGACGATATTATCGACACTCATAATAGGGCCTATATTTTCAGTTATTTTTTGTCTTTTTCTCAACTTTCAAAAAAAAAAATAAATAGGGTTTTGGTGTCCGTTTTGTTTTTTGTAGAAACAAAATTTGATTTCCTGATGTGTTGAAAAAGAATAACAACACATCCGAACCAAATTAAACAAAGTTTGAATGGCAAGTGAAGTATTTATTTCATTTCATAATATACATGTATTAAGAATGACATATTAAAATGTAATAGATCATAATTCAAAATGGAATAAATTCAATATACAATGTCAATAATTATTATAAATCAAACTATTATAAATTACTACAAATTCAAAATTAATAATTTAGTTAAAAATAAAATCAGCAATTTTCTATATTTTTCAACACTACCCCTCAATTGCATAGTCTAAACCAAGTTCTTTAACGCACTTCCAATGTTTGGCCTCTGGTAAACGTTTGGTCAATATGTCTGCTCGCACATCTTCTATTCTCAAATATTTAAGAATGATATTTTTTCTTTTGACTGCTTCACGTATGAAATGATGACGAATATCAATATGTTTAGTCCTCGCATGTTGTACAGGATTTGATGCTATTAGTTGTGCGCTTCGGTTGTCATTGTAGATAGTCACTGGTGTATCATTTTTCAATTCCATTTCGATTAAAAATTTGTTCAAGTACATGACCTCTTTTGTAGAATCACACAAAGCAATATACTCAGCTTCAGCTGTTGATAATGCGATGGTTTGTTGTTTTCTGGATTCTCAGGAAACAGCGGCTTCTCATAATATGAAACAATATCAGCTGTATGATTGTCTATCACACTTGTTTGAACCATCAAACGCATCGGCAAAACCAACCAAATCAATTCCAGTTTTCTTGAAAACTATACCAATATCTCGAGTTGCTTTTAAATACCCCAATACCCTCTTCGCTGCTCTCCAATGTCTTTCATCGTATTTGTGGTTAAATTGACTCAGGTAACTAACGGAATGGGCTATATCTGGATGTACCACGGCTAAATATAACAGAGCACCAATCAAATTTTGGTAAGGCAATTTTTCTGTTTGTAATTTTTTATTTTCGTCTAAGTCTTGATTTAATAAATTTGAGCTCGTTTCCATTGGTGTTTGAATAGGGTTAGCATCTTTCATATTAAATTTACTCAGCAAGTCATTTATGTACTTTCGTTGAGTCATTATTATAGTTTCTCCTGGATTTACTGTGAATTCAATACTTGAACAATAATTGTTTCTCCCAAAATTTTTCATTTCAAAATGGTTTTTCATATATTCTTTGAACTTATTTATTGATTTTAAATTATTTGAAGCCACAAAAATGTCGTCGACGTAAATTGCAACTATTAATATTTCATTCAAATTTTTCTTATAGTAGACGCATGTGCCTGAATTTAATTGTGTAAGTCCCATGTCTATCAATTTTTCATTCAATTTTAGAAACCACTGTCGACCAGTCTGCTTCAAACCGTATATAGCATATAGCCTTTCGAAGTAAGCATACTTTGTCGTTGTTAATTTTTACTTTGTACATTTCAAAATATAAATCGGGTACTTCCATATATATTATTTCTTGGATATCACCATTCAGGTACGCAGTAACGACATCCATCTGATGTGTGTTTAAATTCTATTCTACTGACAAAACCACTAATAGTCTGATGGAACACTGTTTTGTTACAGGCGCAAATGTCTTTATATTCAATGTTCTTTCTTTGTGAACAACCTTTCGCAACTAATCTTGCTTTTCTTCTTTTAATTAAACCATTTTCATCTTGTTTTGCCTGAAAAACTTATCTGCAACCAATTATTTTGTGACCCCTGGGTCTATCTATTATCTACTATTTGCCATTATGGTTTTTCTCATGTGCATGTAATTCCTTTTTCATTGCATTTTTCCAGTCATTTGCATCTTGACGCATCAAGGCATCTTCTGTCGTTTTTGGGTCACACTCAACCATATTTACAGCCTCATAAAACACTTCTTCACTATTCTTCACTTCTCTTTCTTTATCTTCAGAGTTGTCTCTTACATCTTCCTCTTTTTGTGTAATTTTCTTACTAATTACTCTCCCGTCTTCTTTATCACTACTCTCATAACTACTCATTTCTATCTTTTTCTGTGTTTTTTATGTCAATTAATATTTCATTTTCATTTTTAATTTTATCTTTTTCAGTATTGGTACTTGGTATCATGTTACATTTCTTCTTTGGTCTACCTTTCTTTCCAGTTTTTTTCAATTTTTGATCGCCCAGGTCCTTTTCGCAACGCAATTTAGTCATCAGTATTCATATCTGCAGATTTGGTATACGTTTGTTGATTACATTCTTTTTCACCTCTTATTTTATTTTCAGATTTTCTTGTATTTTCTTCTTTTATATCATTGTTTATCAATGCATCTGTCTCATTCTCATTCTCTTTACCTAATTCAAATAAAATTTCAATTTCTTCAACTCTTTTCGAATCATCTTTCTTTATTTCCATCTTTTCTTTTTCTATAAATATGATGTCTCTACTTTTTATTATTTTTCTGTTATCAGGATCCCACAACTTATAGGCTTTACTATCCTCACAGGATCCAACCATAATCAGTGGTTGTGATCTTGGTTCAAATTTGTCTTTTCCAGGCTTATTTTGCTGGGCTTTGCTTCCAAACACTTGTAAATGCTTCAATGATATTGGTTTTTTCGTCCATAAAATAAATGGTGTCTGATTTCCAATACTTCTCGAAGGACACCTGTTTCTCATGTAGTTTACACAAGCAACTGCTTCAGCCCAAAAAGAAAGAGGTAACTTCGACTGCAGTAACATACATCCTGACATTTCGATTAATGTCCTATTTTTTCTCTCCGTCACCCCATTTTGTAGTCGACAATATTCGACCGAAAATTCATGCTTAATGCCTTTTTAGTTAAAAATTCAATGATTTTAT
This sequence comes from Villa cingulata, assembly GCA_951394055.1. Taxonomy (NCBI): domain Eukaryota; kingdom Metazoa; phylum Arthropoda; class Insecta; order Diptera; family Bombyliidae; genus Villa; species Villa cingulata. Next base: position 2,282,623 of record OX596025.1, read on the forward strand.
TGTTACTGTATTCTTTACCATTATCTGACCTAATTGTCTTAATTTTCCGCCCAGTATAAGTTTCAACCTCTGCTTTATATTGCTTGAAGTAATCAAAAACTTGATTTTTATGTTGCAAAAAGTACACTGTACACCACCGGTTATGGTCATCAATAAAAGTTAAAAAATATTTACATCCGCCATTCGATGATGTTCTCATCGGACCATATATATCTGTGTGAATGAGATCGAGAAGATTTTGTGATAACAAGCATGTTTCCCTTTTAAAAGGCTTTTTTGTTTGTTTACCAATAATGCAAATTTCACATTGTATTTTTTCATTTCAATCAAACTTTTTAGCACTTATTCCATGTACCTGATGGTTCTTTATAACTTTACGCAACGATTCAAAATTGACTTGAAATTGAAAAAATATAACTGTGAAACCATTTTCAGTAACTTTTGGTATCGAAATTAAATTTGTTCGTAGCTTGGATACATACAGTGTTTGTTTTAATTCAGCTGTATTTCCATAACTTCAGTTTAAATTCACTGTTCCACGCCCTAAAACTTCAGTAGTATTATTATCAGCTAAACATAAATCACTCACCTCAGTATTATTCAACTTCGAAAACTTGTCTACTTGTGCACATATATACGTATGTGAAGTTACACCGCTGTCTAAACATCAATTTATTTTTGACTGTCGCTCTGTAACTTGCTGTACCGATAACACTTCTTGTGACAAAAATGATGATGACTGTTTTTCATTTTTTTATTTTTGTAGAAGAAATTGACTTCTTTATGCCTCTTTTTCTACAATGAAAACATATACCATTAAATTTATTTGTCTTACCTCCTTTATGTTTAATATCATTCATATTTTTTTTTAAATTGTTTGTTGAATTTCCTTTGGCGTATAAAGAGCCCTGTATAAGTTGCAAAAATATTGCAAAAAAATGCAAATATTTATTTCCCCCTTTGAAAGGTTTCTGATTTTGAATAATATAAATAAACATAAATTAAAAAAAAAATCATCAAAATCGGAGCTGTTTCTGAGGACTTCCTAAAATTGCCTTTTTTGCCTTTATTGACTCCACTACTTATGAAAATATATTTATTTACGTTTGCGTATTTTATATACTTTTTTATAGTGGGTGAACCACTGATCAGAATATTAATCTTATTCTGTGTGTATTTAAACTAGAAACAATTAGAATTATGTTACCCTAATTCAAACCTGTTTGTAAGAATACATAACCATTTTTGTATTCGTCACTACGTACTACGTGGTACTACTAAAGAAGTTGTGATGTTAGTTGAGGAATTGATGATGTTGCTGATTGATAAATTTTCTCTTCATGTGTCTTAGACTTGTATCGATCGAAATGAAGTAAAGTATTATGTTTTTTATTACATTTTAGACATCCTCTAGATTTCTAGTTGCCATAATTGTGACCCTTCCTCAGGCAATTTAAACAAAGATTTAGCTTTCTTGCTTTTGTATTTCTATATTTTTGTGATAGTTTCAAAAATTCGTTACACTGATAAATTGCAAAATTTTTCTTGTATATGATGCAAACTATTATCAGTTCTGGTCGTCATGAATACATTAGCCTTTGTTATTTTTGCCTTATTTGATGATTGTTGAAACTGTCCTTTTCCAAATGCCTCTAATGTTTAATAAATTAAAAAAAGTTGAATAAATTAATGAAGGGTTGTACATCTCGCGAGTCACTCAATGACTGTTCGTATAAAGCATGAGTGTTCTTATCAAATTTTTCATTATAATGTGGACTACTATTAAGTCCCAACATTCTACTAAAAGTCCTAAATTTTGTAAACCTGACAAACATTCCTTTGTAGTGTCGTATAACAATTTTTACGCTGAAGCAGATTCACTGTGGATTGTTACCTGAGCCATAAGTTTGTCTAACAGCCATCGCACAATTCCGGCGACAACTACAGCGTATACAGTAATTAAATGGGACCTTTTACGCTGAACTTTACGCTGTCGCTGTCGCCCAAATAGTTGTATTTTTTTTCAGCGCAAAAATGTAAAATTCATATATATTTTACGCTGCAGTTGCGCCCGAATTGTGCGAACTTTCGGCGATACGCTGTACAATATATGCTGGCGATACGCTTACCACCATCACATTAACTCCCGAAGGCGCCTACATCACATACATGAATCTGTATTTGGCATCGCATGCTGCCATAAAAACGATGCTATAAAAGTGTTTATAATTAAAGTATTCAGCAGCACTTTTTGGTGGTCGCCTAATAGTAATATGCTTGCCGTCTATGGCACTAATACAATTCAGTACATTCCAAGTGTTACAATATTCACTACATATTTCTTCAAAATCTGTAACATTTGGCTCAGCAACGTAAATTTGAGACAAACATTTCCAAAGCATTTTACATGTCTCGAGTATGACTTGTCTTGCTGTTTCTTTTCCAACTTTAAAACTCCAAGCTAATTTTTGTATAAATGTTCTTTGCAATAAATAACTATAATTAAATATCATAGCCTTAATAACAATTAAAGAATTCCATTTACCAAGGGCCTAAGACTAATCCTTGTTATTAACAGGCAAGATTTCACTCATGGTTTCATTAATGCGGACTGATTGAGATCTATCTTTCAGGAAGGTTTCAAACCAAAGAAGAGAACTTCCCCTAAATCCAGCCTTAGATAGATTCAGCAGAAGTTTCAACCAGATCAAACAATTTGGAAAATTCAATGAGCAAACTTGCAACTTTAAATTTTTTATCCATAAATTTTTGCTTTTGCCTTTTCTAAATCCAAATTGACACTGATTAAAAAAATCAATTTTGTCAAGGTAGGAAATCATCTGATCAGCCATGATTTTCTCATATATATTAGAGAAAACTGACAGAAGCGAGAGGACGAAAATTGTTAGGGTCGGTAAGATCACCTCTTTTATGGACAGGGATAACAATGTCTGTTTTCATTCTCGTTGGAAACTAGCCTTTAGAAAAGCTCATGTTAATCAGGTGCGACAAAGCATCGCCAATTTCAAAGGAGATGTATCTTATAAGTGATGAGCTGAGGTCATTAATACCAACAGATAGACTTTTTTTAAGAGATGAGATTGTTAGAAGGACATCATATGGAGTAACATGTCGAAAGAAGAAACTTGAGCAGTGTATTTTGACTCTAGAAGATGAATGTACAGCTTCACAGTCATATTCTAGAGGTGAAACTTTATAACTATTTACCATATTAAGAACATTGATAAAGAATTTGTTAGACTCAAGAGCTATGCTATATCACAGTCATTCACTACCATCGAACCATTTGAAGATTTAATGGAAGTAATCTTGGTTGCCGTTCGATTTAGTCCAATTATATCATCAATGATACGCCATTGAGTCTTCGAGTTACCCTTGCACTTTAAACTTGGTTTTACAGTATTTAGATTTACGTAAAATGATTAGTTTTTTTACTTCTTTACTAATTTTCAAGTAATTACTCTTTATAAGTGCATCACCTGGATGCTGCAATACCTTTTTAGAGATTTTATTTTTAATTTTGATTTTGTGGCAGATGTATGTTGTTATCCATGGTTTCAGATGTTTGAAAGTGCTTTTTTTAAATGGGGAGACAATGGTATTTTTTTCATATAAGTTGTAAAGAAATTAATAAAAGTATCCAAAGCACCAGAAGGATTTTGGACTTCAAATACGTCTTGCAAAGTTTCATTTCGTAATAAAGAAGTTAGTGCCTCACAGTTGATTATTTTATAATACTTTTTAGAACTATACTTCTCACTAGAGCAAGAGGTGTAAGATACTGTTACGCCAGTTGCATTGTGATCAGTGATATTGGGCGGAGAAATATATGCTTGTATATCATATCTGGAATAATTTGAGAACCTACAAAAAATGTGATCTATACATGTAGCTGAATTTTTGGTGACCCTAGTTGGTTCATTTATCGGGGATTCAAAACCATTATTTGAAAGCAGAGTCATGTATATACATCACTAGTTGTTGTTTGTTGTTGTTTGTTAGGGGGGAGGTATGAAACCAGAACACTCAGACATAACGCTGTCCACTGTACTCGAAGTCCCCGTCTAGTCAAACTTCTTCGTTGCTCTTAGATAACGAAGGAGTTCCACTCGACTTTCAGGCCCAATTTGTTCGGGTCTAATGATATCAGTGCCGAAAATGTGCATTCTAATAGAGGAGAAGGCCAGGCACTCACACAAGAAGTGTTCCGTGGTATCGTCCTCCTCTCCACAAGAAGCACACAGTGCATCACTGATGATTCCTAAGGTAGCGAGATGCTTTCCACAGGAGTTATGCCTATAAGAGCGTTGACCATAGCTCTGCAGTTTTTCCTTCCTGTTTAAGTAGAAAATCCGCTTTGAAACGCGTTTCGGCGCCTTCTTTAGCAATGCTATCGGCTGCCTCATTGCCTTCAAAGCCCTAAAGTCCTGGTATCCAAATGAGATCCAATACATCACTAGTAGAAGGTAGATGTAATATATTAATATTTATGTCACCTACAATTAAGATGTTTGAAAAACGTTTTGATTTAAGAACATTATCTAATTCCACAATAAATACATCACTACCACTGTGAACGAACTTATATATACAAAAAATATAAATATCAAAAGAATCGACGACTAAATTTAGCAGAAGACTGTCAGCAGTTTGAAATTGAATTATTGAATGTGTACACTGTACACAGTATATTATCATTAACAAAAGCTGCAATCCCACCTGCTCTTTGCTTGTTATTGCAATTAGCATAGAGAGCATAATTATTGATATTGTAATTAAAAATTTCATTATCATTTCATTAATCCATATTTCTGACAATATAAGTACATTGGGTGTGGGTATGGATATTGAACTGAGATGAGCACAGAGACTATCAAAATTTCAACGCATACTTCTAATATTTTGATGGAGTATCGATTATTGTTACGAAATGAAAATCATTATAATGCTGAATTTATATAATAATCTCAAATTTATTTTAATCTCAAATCATTGGGTGCATTCAGTTCCACGTAGCGATGTAAAATTTTCCATTGCTGCGATAATTTCTCTTACTGAACGAATTCGCTGCAAAGTCATAGTCAAATATATTATTATAATAAAAGGTACTATTACGGTACTTTATTGCAAAAAATGTGTTACTATTGAAATATATTGACATGATAGAACATTTGTAATCGTTTATCATATATATCGGTACTTGCATAATAGACTTGATTGCATTAGCAGCATTTTGTGATAAGATCACTACTGACATTACAGTCGAAGCATTACAAACCCGGTTAGATAGATTAGAAACCATTTGGACGGAATTTCTTCAAATTCGAAACGAATTCGCTATATTTTGTAATGACCCAAAATTCCAAGATCAACTTAGGCCGAACCCACATTGAATTAGTCAAGACGAAACAAAGCAAACAAAACAATAAAACTTGTTTGTGTGCAACCCACACTGGTTTAGTCAAACTTGATCAAACAATCATACACAAAAGCATGAATAATGCAGTGTGGGTTACAAATAGAGCAAGTTCAAAATATTTGTTCAAAATCATTCAAAATGTCGTACGATTCAGATGATGAAATAGGTGTAGTGTTGTGTTTGTGGAACAGTTTTTTTAATTGTAATAAATCTGGGAGGAGAATGTGGATTCACCCACTAAATTTAAAGCGAACAAAGGAGGACTCAATCAATACATTTTTTGAAGAATTAAGTCAAGATAGAGAAAAATTCAAAAACTTCACAAGAATGGAGTTGGAAACTCTCTGTGAGTTATTAAAATTAGTAGAGCACGGTATCATTAAGAGTGACACTAATTTTCGAAAAAGTATTTCTGCAAGAGAAAGATTGCTAATTACATTAAGGTAAAAAACACTTTATTTCGAGATAAGTTTTACATAGTATTAAATTTTAAACAATTATTTTAAAATAAAGATGAATTATCGTTATAATATGAATTTTTTGCTGGAGCAAATGTTTGGTTGGTAGTTAATTCTTCAGAATTGTGATATTCTTGCTCATCTACAAGTCTCATAAGACTTTGGTACATATTATTCCTGAATGTGCTCTGTCTTTGTGGCGTTAACTTGTTTATCTCCGGTAGTAATCCTTTGAAAAAAATCAAATTTTCATTTTCCTGTAGAGGATGACGGGATCGCGACTGAAGAAACTCTATCATTGGCTCGGCAATTCTTTCAGGAACGGTCATTGTTTTTGGCTTTTTAAATTGTGGACTTTCAATTGTTGAAGTTGAAGGCTGAAAAACCTGCAAAAGCTCGGTATTTTGAGTATTTTTTGGAGGCATATTTTCATCGGTCAAAGTGTTTTGATCTTGAGTTGAAAACTCATCGTTGTTTAAGATATTTCCAGTTGATTTGTGCATTTGCATATAATCTTTCATAAAGCTCATGGCATCTGCGAGGTACCAACGCTTTCTGTAACTTCCACTGGCACCAGATTTAAGTGATTTTTCTTGTCGTAAAAATCTAGCGTAAGAATTTCGCAATGTTGTCCATTTTGTCTTGCAGTCACTAGCTACAATAAATCAAAATAAATTTTTGATTATTTTTTTAACGAATTATAATGTTAAATTATATACGTAGGTATTTCAATAAAAAAAAAGAAAGAAACAAACGAATTGAATAAATTTTTTAAATCGTCGGTAGAATAAAACAAATATATTGAAATGTGAATTAATTTTTGTTTTTAATTTGATTTTAATGTTTTAGATATCTTGCTGTGGGTGGAAGTTTCAAAAATCTTCACTATCAGTTTCGATTGGGTGCTTCTACTATAGAAGAAATTATACCAGAAACGTGTAAAGCCATATGGGACTGTTTATATCCAATTGTTATGCGACCACCTGATACTGAAGACTGGATATTAATCGCAGAAAAATTCAAAAATATGTGGAATTTTCCAAATTGGATTGGGGCACTTGATGGTAAACACATTCGCATCCAGTGCCCTCCAAATGCAGGGTCTGAATATTACAATTATAAACAATTTCATTCAATAGTCCTCCAAGCGTTAGTAGATGCTTAAGGAAAATTTATTTTCATCGATGTTGGCGACTATGGTAGAAGTAGTGATAGTGGCGTCTTCAATAATTCAGCTTTTGGACAGGCCTTTAAAACTGGAAAACTTGATATTACACGTTTTCTCAGCCATTTTTTATCCAATTTTTATGAAATATGTTTTAAATGAAAGCTTAAATTTTTCAAAAAGGTTTTAGTTTTTCCTGTACAGGACAATAAGGATGAGGCTTTCTTCAAATTTCAACGTGCTATGGTACACTTTTTCTCCGTAACTACACCATGTATTTTTCTAAAATTTTTGTCACACATCATTCAAAGGGTGTCAAAAATGTTTTTGCTTCTTCTGCCTTCGGTTGCCACATCATATAAGAATTGAAAAAAAAAAATTTTTTTTATTAGTTGCGCATTTCATATACCCACAAAATTTACAAATCAAAATAAAAGAAGATTAGTGTAAAGTAAATGAAAAAAAAAAAAATAACAGAAAGTAAACTAACACAACGATAAAAATAATTTTTGAATGTATTTGTTAGGTATTTTCGTTGTGTGAGTTTTCAATTTTAATTTTTGATTTCAGGATAACATGCTCTTAATATATTTTTAAATAATTGTGTTTTATACTTACCACTGATTTTCATTTCTACTGCAATTTCATTCCACAGTTTATCTATCACATTACGATTACTGTAATCTTTTAATTTGTGGTTGTAAATAGCTGGTCTGTTTTCTATTAGGAAAAGAAGCTTTTCAGTATCACACTCCATTGTAAAATATATTTCACACGATTATAAAAACTGATTTAAAAAATTAATGATGCTCTCTCTACTAGTTGATATGTTGATAATAACAACCAGTGTTGTTATTCGTGGCACATTTGTGCCTTTTTTGGCACATTTCAACTGGACTGGAACTTTTGGCACTTTCAAATACAATTTGGCACCTTTTTTTTTTGAAAGTAATAAATAATTTAAACAAAGAATTTCAAGGAGAAAATCCAATGCCACATCTTATAATTAAGAGATGTAATTTTCTTTTACGTTTTTGTTTAAGAAATTTTATTAGGTCAGAAGTACTAAACAAAGCTTCATCATTAGCTGCCATAGATTTCCAAAATGAAAACAACTTTTTACCATTAAACAAAGTTTATTGTGGAGTTGAAGTTGAAAATTTTATTATTTCAAACGATTTAGTTAAAAAGTGTGGACAAAAACTTGAACACTTTCAAAGATGTGTTGTAGATTTCTATGCTAGTTTTTGTTCAGAAATTATCAAAAGAGTTAATCTAGAAGATTCATTTTTAATGAAATTATCTTGCTTAACACCAGAAATTGCTGTTTCTGGTAGTGAATTGTCCATACTTCAATTACTACAAATATTTCCGTCAGATTCAAATGAAATAGATCGAGAACAATTAAACACTGAATGGCGACTAATTTCTGAATACGATTATTTAAAACAATTTAAAAATTTGCCAGTTGAAGAATTTTGGAGCAAAGTAGAAAAATGTAAAAACGGTTTAAACGAGCCAATGTTTCCAAATTTATGTCGAATAGTAAATGGATTACTATCATTACCACATTCAACAGCTGGTGTTGAAAGGATATTTTCGCACAATAAACTTATTAAAACTCCACATAGAAATAGATTACTGTAAGCACATGTTCGGCTTTGTTAAGTGCAAAAGACCTTTTAAAAAGTACAAACAAAAGTTGTTGCTCTTGGATACCGGGAGATGAGCTGTTGAAAAGAAATATAACGAAACAGGCAGACGAAATTTTGTAAAACATGCAAAATCAAAAAATAATTTAAAACACACAAGTGATTATCAGGAAATACATAATAACAATATTGTTTTTTTTTTTGATTTTTTATATATTTTTTGTTTACTGTGAATTTTATTTAGTTTTTGTTAATTTTTATTAATAAAAAGATATTTTTCGATATTTATATTTCGATTTTTTGATTCATTTGAAATGTAGATGGCCATGTAATTAAAGCTCTGGTAAAGATAATTACTTACATGAGAAGCATTACTTTTTTTGGCACTTTTTCCATCTTTTTGGCACATTTTTTAAGTAGAATTTGGTACCATTTGAAAAATGCTCATAATAACACTGATAACTACTGTTATAATAGCTTGCATTGTTATCTATTTCACAATAAAACTTCTCACATAAAACAACTTTCAATAAAACAACGTCAAACATGCTTTAAAACGATTCATTACTTGACTAATCAGTGTGGGTTATTATACAAAAGGTTCTATTATCATGTTTATTAGGCATGACTGAGACTGTTTGATTCAGTTTGTTTTGATTTCGCCTTATTTGGTGTGGGTTACATCATTATTGCGTATATTTCTACGTTAAAGCATGGAACATTTTGTTTTACAAAACTGTTTGATTTAGTGTGGGCTGTTCAATTTAATTTTAATGTAATTCATGTATTTAAAGCATGTTTTTTTGTTTCGTTTTGTCTTAACTAATTCAATATGGGTTGGGCCTTACAGAATGTGAAGATTTTGAAAATAGTTGCATTTCCACAAAACAACGATTGTTACACGCGATTAACGCACAGAATGCTCCCAATGCTACTGAACCAATACTTGATCGTCTTGCATCTCAACAAAACTCATTTCTTGAAAGATTTTCGAGCACTCTGTGCAATTACCATGGTTGATAAATTGTGCTGATTTCTGATCCTTCTGTTAATTTATAATTTATAATCTGATCCTTCTGGTAATATATTGAAATTTATATAAAATGGTAATTTTGAATTTCAAAAGAAATAATGGATACATATGAAATGCTCGGTAGTAATATATTAAATAAAAAATTAATTTGTAATTCAAAATTTTTCAAAATTACAGTAGATAAAAACATATTACATTGTTTACATAAAAAATATTTAATTGTCAAATTATGATTTGGATAAAGTTACAAATGGCTAATATCATCACAATAAATGAAAATGAATTTAGTTCATTTTGTTGAATTGTGAACTATAAAACAATCGCTCAGCTCTAGATTACCAAGTTAATTTTTTCGTATTTTGTGACATATGGCTGGCTTATTAGAATTAAGCTATAAGTATCGGTAAAGAATTATTTTTTTATGCCTGATTTAAATTATTATCCTATAACGATGATATAATCACAAAGGATAATAAATTTCTGTTCTCCTTCACAGAATTTTTTACTATTTGTGATTTACTTCAATTGCTTTGAAATACCCAAATTTTTTTTGAACCTTTTTGTTGAAAGTAAAAAAATTTGAATAATTTAAAAAAGACATTTTTTCATACAAAAGAAAAAAGTAATTCCTAGATATCACTATATGAGTATAATGAGAGAGTTCTTTCAATTTAAAATTAATGTTCATTAAAAGGATTTTATTTTTCATCAGTTTTTCATTTTTAATTTAATTTATTCATGTGAATGTAATTAATGTTGTTTTCTTTTTAATAGGGTACACAAAAAATTGCTCTACCGTATACTCCGAATCAAAAACTTACCGTAAAACAAATTTTAAGTCACTTTCCTGGTATGGATTTGAATACAAAAAATCCAAAAGAATTATTCTCCGCTGATATACAAAAGGATCTATTATTATTAGAGGAACAAGAAGGTTCTGTTAATTTTAAATTTGGTGTTGTTTATATGAAAAATGGACAAAAATGTGATGATGAAATGTTGAGTAACGGTTAGTATCTAAATTTTTTATAGATATTATATTATTTATTATGTTATTTTTTAATTCAATATCTTCTTAAAAAAATATATATTTCTCTTTTGTTTAACATACTATTATTGTGACCCTGCATACTTCATTTTAAAAGTGTCACTAGTATTACATAGTAATAATAGGAGTTTTTATCTATATTTTATTTTCTATTTTATTCCGATACATTATTTTTGTTGATTCGATGTAGAAAATGGCAGTGAAACATTTAATGAATTCCTGAATGTTCTTGGTGAAAAGATTAGGCTGAAAGGATGGGAACGTTTTAGAGGTGGTTTAGATGTTAAAGGTAAACATTCAAATACTCATACATACTGTACTTAGTCATACATACTGTATAAGATAAGATAAAACAAATTACAGATAATGTTTCACGTTTAATCTATGCAAGAATATAAAAATAATAAATACAATCTTATCGATTTTGTATATTTCTGTTTCTTCTTTCTTTTTTTTCTGTTTGTGATATTATAGGTGACATGACTGGTAAATATTCGATTTACACATTATACGAAGGTCATGAAATAATGTTTCATGTATCAACACTTCTACCATTTTCAAGAGATAATCGACAGCAGGTAATTGTATATACCTATTCAGATGCTTACTCGACCTATTCGCTTACTAAATCGGTGTGATTGTATATGTCTATATAAAGTTTTTTAAACTTTTAAATACGTATGTATATTGCAAGCATACCTTACATAATAACAAATACCATATATAAAACATTTATATGGTCTTTGATAATAATATGTTAAATTTATTTACATACTTTTATGAAATTTAGTCCCCATTAGCACTGAAATAAAGAAACCTTAGTTATTTTTTAATTTCGCAAAAATTTGTAATCTATTTCCCAAATATATCTTTATTTTTATTTAATTAATTTTTAATTTTTTCGAAATATTAAGTTACAAAAATTATGTCTTTATTGTTTCGATATTCGTCTGAATGAGTATCTTCATTCTATTTTTTAATAATAAAATATTTTTTTTTGTTTTTTATTTTGTTTCTTTTTCTCTTCATTCTTATTTACTTTAGGTTGAACGAAAAAGGCATATTGGGAACGATATCGTCAACATCATTTTCATTGATCAAGAAACAGACAATGATGGTACCAACATTGAGCAGAAATCAACTTTCGATCCAAATTGTATCAAAAGCCAATTTACTCGTATCCTTTAAAATTAAATGATGATAATAATGTTCATAACAATTCAAAACCTTCAGTTAAGTCACTTACTATGTTTATACTTGCTGTTAAATCGTTATAACACAAATCGATATGACATAGAACGATAGTATAAACACTTTTCATATTGATTTAAATATTTCGAATCGCTTTTACAAAAATGTCGATGATGTCGATAAATGAAGAGCTTTAACTCTTTATATCGATGTGAAAAATAAGTATAAACAGTTTATATCGCTTTAAGCAACAATATTAATATCTTTCTTTTGTTAGTCAAACCTGTTTTATAAAGCGATTTATCTTAAATACAATTAAACACATAAACACAATTAAATATCGCTTTTAAATAGGAATATATTCGAACCGGTTTGTGTTATAGCGATTTAACAGCAAGTATAAACATAGTAATTAATTACATGGTATAAAGGGTATAATGGTATGCTCTTAGCAGCCATTTTGGTTACGCATCAAATCATATGTCACAGACGTTGGGCAAAAAGTGTTACCAGAAAGTGTATATATTAAAAAAATATTCCATTATTCAATATTTCGTTATTGATTTTTCTGTGTTGTAGAATAATAATTAAAATAGTCTTTAATATAAAAATAAATTTATTCATTAATTATGTACATAATACATCCAGAAAACATATATTTTATTTTATAAAGCAGAGAGATTACAGAAGGTACGATAGCATTGGCATTGGTATCAACAAAATTACGTCAAAGTTATCAGCTGAAATCGCGAAGTAACCAAGATGGCCGCATACCACGTGACCTAAGACCAAACCATAGTCTTCCTTTAAACCATGATTAACTATACTATACATTTATACCTGTATTGTATGAGAGATTTTTATTGATTCATAAAGCCTAAAAATTTGAAATAAGCGATTTATTCGATTTATTAGAAAACATCAGAAGCAAAATGCGAAATTCAAAAAACTTAAAATAACTTTCCCGAAAAAGGTTTAAGAAATTATTTTTAATATAAAATTTTTGTTTATACTGGGAACTCTTAAAATCAATCCAATTTGTTGAATTTTATTCAAAAATAAAATAGAAAATAAAATTTAAGAAGTTAACAATTTTCTAAACATAAACAGTTGACGGAATCGAAAAAAGAAATTTATATTTAATTAAACAAATAAATTATCTTTGAATGGCTTGAATAGCTCGTTGGTTGTGGCGTTGCACTGATACACTTGACATTCCGAGTTCAAACCCCAGCCAGCACACTAATCTCACTCAAGTCGGACATTAATTCCAATTAGGAACGTACTCCAGTAACTGATTACTGATGATGAACTGGATGATATATCTGTGAGAATTACTGATCGGCGGTGCCATAATGGACTGAGGACTGACGACTAAGTATTCGCGTACATAATGTATTATTCATATATATGTGTGTAATATATGTATATAAACGAATTTATACATATAAATTCTTTCTGTTGTAGATTTTAAATATAAAATTCTTCCTGTTGTACATTTTCCTTAATATCAAATTTTACTTTTTTATTTGTTATTGGTTTTTTTTATATTTTTATATAGATATATTTGCTGTTGTTACAAAACATGAACAATCTTATCGTATTGCTATTTACTGTGATGAGACTGTACCAGCATTTGGACCAACACTACCAAGTCCACCAGAATTCTCTGTAAGTAGAATAAATAATTCCAGTTGTAACAAAGCTAATTATTATTATATATGATTATTGCGAAATAAACTACATTTCTCGCTAAGAGTAGGATTCGACTTTGAAAAATTTCAAAAACAACAACAACGATTTTACATACAAAAATTTTAAAAAATGTCTGTGCATACCTTTTAGGTGCTATAAAAATGGATTTTTGAATATTTTAATGAAAAAGAACATAATTATATTTTGTTAATAAAAATGGAAATATAACAAAGAATTTTGTACTATTTTCCCTAAACTCTTCAGAAAAGTCCATATTTTATTTTGATACCAAAATCATATAGATATATGAATATTTAACGTATGAAAATAGAAGTCAAAGTTGAACGATTTTTCAAAAAAATGTCCTTTTTTAAGAACTGTAACTAAATTTCAGGACTTAAAATCAAAAATGTAAGACTCTTAATACTTTATATTTTCTATTAAAACCAAATTATTACGTACGTATGACCAAAATTTATTAAAATTATTAAACAATATAATATTTATCTTTATTACAATTTAATACATTAAAAAGATGCCGGCTATCCAAAAATATACATATTATAATAATCACATTAAATTATACACACTCTATGATACACCATTTAATATATTTTTTATTATTCTATTGCTACTGCCACTAATAAAACTACTTTCCAGAACTGTCTACTTGCTAGTAATAATAATATTATATATTACTCTGATTGATACGGATTAATACAATACAATATTCAATATTATTATTATGTACTTACAATACAATATACACATAATTTATATACCAGGTGGCAACGGTTGATATATAACAGTTGATCATAGTTGAGCTAATACATAAGAAACAAAGAAGCAAAGAAACAAAGAAACAACAGTGTTGCCGTATTGCGAAAAACGACAGAACTTGCAGGCGAACATGCAAACACATAAGTATTGCCGTTTAGGCAAACAGTCGTCATATTGTTTTATATTACCTACAAAAATGTGCTATATTCAAACATCACCTATATTCAAAATTTCAAAGAAATTGGTCAACCAGTGTTTGCTGTCTGGAAGCCGAAAAATCGTAATTTTGACGACTTTGACACCCTGTAAAAATGAAACAAGGACATTTTTTTTAAAAAAAAACGCTCTGTTAAGCACGACAATTCCTACCGAAGTATCTATGTTTCAAATTTCATTGAAATCGGTTAAGTAACTTCAAATATTAAACTCTTTACTTTTGTAACCCATACGTTTCATTCATTTCGTTTTTATTCTTTCTTTTCATATTATATAGCTAATATATAATATATATAGCTATAGCTAATCATAGAACATAAATAATTTAAGTATGTACATACATAACATTCATTAAAATTTTCTATAATTATTTTCATTTTATTCGGCCATAATAATTTATACAACATACGTGAATAATGAATGCATATTTTAATTGAATTTTTTATGTAAAAATGTTATTAAAATATAACATAGAATAAATTCTAAATTAATATTATCAATATTATGTAAGTTAAGTTAAATGAAACTCAGAAGTTTTTACTTTTGATGTTTCTTTATTCAAGTACAAAAATACTCTGATTTACAAATTTTCTTAAATCTAAAATTACAATTTCGTTTATTCTAAATTCTATTAATTAAATATTGAAAGTGAATTTATGCAAATCAGCACTATTCGATTTGTGCACGCGAAATTATTGTTTTATGACATTGACAAAGTTCAAGTAAAGTAAACAAGTAACGGCAATGCAAGGTATGCGAAAATTGTTTAAACAGCAAAAGAACGGATGCGCGTGTAATTTATTGCATTGGACATGTTCAATCATGTTTAATATTGGTTATTACTAATAACTGTTGTTAACTTGCATGTAATTCAATTCGATATTTTTTTTTAATTTTTATTCGAATTACTGTCATCAACAAATTTTTTTGTATCATCGACATAAATTAATTTATACATATGTATAAATCGTATAGTAATTTTATGTACAAGAAAGCTTGATAGAGATTTACCACTAAAACAATATTGGATTTAATTTCCAAAATACACTCAATGCCTATCAACCAGATAATTTATGTTGCATGTATTTTTAAAACCAACTATATAATAACTAACTAATTAATTTTTTTTTATTTTATTTATTATTTATTACAAATATTATTTACAATTATATTTACATACAAGATTGTCATAATAATCCTATTCTACAATCTGTTTAATATTTCTATTTCGAATAGAAATACTCTAAACAGCAATCCTGCTGGTATACGAGATATCTCTCAATTATTTCTTATTTCATTTAATTTTATGTAAACATTAAATCATCATTCATTCATATATTTTTAATTTCTCCGTCTTCTCTTCTTCAAATACTCAATAACACCTTTTATAAATCCACACACTGTATCACTCTTCTTCACCCTATTCGGTAATTGATTGTACTCCTTACTCGCTGAAGTGCTGTATCTTATACATATATAAATTTCACTTTCTCTAATACTATTAGTTCTTCCAACCTTAGTTAAGTATTTTCATTCTGGTTTCGTCTATCTAGTCTATAAAGTATTTGAAATGCTCTTAGCATTATTTTTTCCAGCCTTTCTAGATTCCTTTTTTTTTGTCTGAGAGTATACAGGGTGTTTCGTTGGTCGTGGTAAATATTTTAAGGGTTGAAAGTAGAGGCGATTTGCAGCCGAATATGTTATATAACATTTTTTAGTCTGCGCTTTATTTTCGATGCTAGAGGGCGTTTTAAATTTTGAATCTTTTGCAAGACCTTTCAACACAAAATTATGTATAACTTTTTGTATACCCCACGCATCAAAATTTAGCATTCTAGCCAATGACAGAAAACAAAATTACTTTTCTCTTGATATGCTACAACAGGTAATTAAGAATTCAGTTCGTAGTAAAAAAACATTCTGAAGTCAAAATTTATGATTCATTTTTAAAAACCACTTTTATTACAAACAAGTTTCCTGAAAAAAAATTGCACTACAATAAATGTTCCAATTTTAATAAAAGCAGTGGAAGAGTGTCCTCTTTCAACAAACAAAATTTCACGTCGATTGCATGAACCGTTTTTGAGTTATTAAGTATCAAAGCTGTGCGAAGAGGGTCAAAAATGTGCTTAAACTCGTACATTATAAGCGGAAAAAAGGAATTTTATATGAATAATGATAAAAATTTTATTTAATGAAAATTAAGTATAAGAAGTTTTGTATGTATAGCATGTAGCACACACAAAGTGTATAAAATGGAATAATTTTTAGATAATAAATTTCATGTCACATTGTTAAATAAATTTTTTAAAATATTTATAATATTGATAATGACATAAAACCAAAACGTTAGTGACCTTGACAAAACATCCTTTAAATTGTTTTAAGTATTTATATTTCTAATGCACATAAATGATATGATGTATATGTATATATACAAAAACACGTAAATATCTACTATTAATAATTTGTATTTACACTCAATTTTTTTTATACATATGCGTATATTTAATACTGATATAACAGATAGACTGTCTTGGTAATGTTAGATATTGAATGTTGTATGCAAGCAGTATAAAAACACAAAAATTAAAAGAATAAAGACCTAAATAATAAAGAAAATGAAAAAGAAATATAAAACATGAAACAAAATGAAATAATGAATATTTTAAAATAAAAATGTATTTCTTTAAAAAGTATGAAAAGCAAATATGTACATTGTGTATGTTTACATATTTAAAGCTTTTAGAGAAATAGAATTCTAAAATTATAATCGTATAATTTGTGTATATTTTTATTTATTTTATGAATGTCTGCAGTATATTACATTCATAATTATACATATTCATAAATTATATTTATATTAGCTATAATTTTTTTTTTATTAAGTATCTTTTCATTACTTTTTTTATAGGATATATCAATGTTTCGTGAATTTATCCTAGTGAAATTAATAAATGGAGAAAAAGCCACATTTCAAACACCAACATTTTCAAGAAAACGTGAAAGAACATTAGAAATGCTCATTAAAGATTTATATGAAGAATACGTACATGATAATAAATTGGTAAGAAATATTTCTTTTTGTTATAAAAATTAAGTATATACCTACGAGTATATTCTTGAATACCTTTTCTTTTTTAATTTTTTGGTTTTAATTTAATTTGTGTATTAATCCATAACCTGTCTTCATCATATTTCAACTAGTTTTGTTTTTTTATTCTTACTTTTTTTTTTTTTTAATTTAATTGAAAAAAAAACTTCTTTTTAAATTGAATTGAAAAAAAAAACTTTTTTTTTTGTTATTCTCAGAATATGTTAAATCGTAGAGCTTTTTCTGAAGTTTTGTATGATGCTCCAAGAACATCAAAATTAAAAGAGGATGCTAGACAAATTGAATTCGTCCGAATTGGTCAGGCATTAAAATTAGAAGCTATTGTTCGTGGAGATGCGCCAACTAGTCTTGCATCAGCCAGTCCTTGTACAATATTTAAACGTCCGCCATGGGAACCCCAATGCTTTTACCCAACATTTCAGCACAGAGGTACCTTAGCTGGAGATTCATTTAGAAATGATAGGCTTTTTATAACAACCGATGATGGTACATTTCTTGTCAAAGGTATTATATAATTGATACACATATAACTCTAAATATATTTATATATATATATACAGGGTGTCCCGATTCAACATGTACAAATTGGTACCACGGAATTCCTTGAAATGTTTGATGAAAAAAATTGTACTACCAAAAATTTCTATCGACCCCATTTTCGACGCTAGAGGGCGTTACAAATTTTGAGTTTTTTGCAGGACCTTCAAATTCAAAATCATGTTTAACTTTTTGTACACCCTACTTTGGAAAATTTAGCGTTCTAGAGAATAATAGGAAACTAAATGACCTTTCTTTTCATATACTATAACAAGTATTTTGGAATTCGGTTCTAAATAAAAAGAAATCCTGAAGTCAAAATTTATATAAGGAGTGTTTTTTTAAGCGTGATAGAACTTTCGGCGGGAATAGCTGCCAAAGTAGCAGGCGGTTTAATGACATTCTTTGATATTTTTATTTAGTAGTCTTTGACAAATCATTATGGAGAGATACAAGCTTCAGCAACGCTTACAAATCGTTGAGTTTTATTTTAAATATCAATGTGATATTTAATGGTAAAAATGATAAAAAATGCCAAAATACGTAAAAAAAATATTTCGCAATGAAAAAATTTTACAAACTTCATTTAGGCACATTTTTATTCATTTCTTCACTACTTTGATCCTTAATAACTCAATAACGGATAAAAATATCATGCTCTGGCTTTCTTTGTTTGAAAGAGAACGTTTTTGTGCTTCGATTCCAAAAATAAAAATATTTTTTGTAGTGCAAATATTTTTCAGGAACCCAATTTATATATAAATTTTGACTTCAGGATTTCTTTTTATTTAGAACCGAATTCCAAAATACTTGTTATAGTATATGAAAAGAAAGGTCATTTAGTTTGCTATTATTCTCTAGAACACTAAATTTTCCAAAGTATGGTGTACAAAAAGTTACACATGATTTTGTATTTGAAGGTCAAAATTTTCAACGCCCTCTAGCGTCGAAAATGGGGTCGATAGAAATTTTTGGTAGTACAATTTTTTTCATCAAACATTTCAAGGAATTCCGTGGTACCAATTTGTACATGTTGAATCGGGACACCCTGTATACATATATAAGTTAAAGAATATTAGTTAATATTCATTTTTTAAAAAAAGACTAACTTAACTTTTCTGAAAAACGTCTTACTTTATTGAGATAAAAATCTAACTGACTTTACAATTTGTTTTTTGTCTAATTACAAATACGGTACAAACTTAAATTAATTTGTCATCAAGAAATCATAAGTAAAAAGAATTAAAAAACAACTTAATTATCGATTAATATTTTTTGTTTAACTTTTACCTTTGACTTAAGAGGACGCTGTAGTTATTTTACTGATTTTGGATAATTTGGTACACTTTTTCTCAACTATTGTTTATCCAATTTTTATGGAATATGTTTTAAATAAATGCTCAAAGGGTCTAGAATGCAATAAACGGAACAAATTTTTCAAAAAGGTTTTAGTTTTTCCTGTACAGGACAAAAAGGACGAGGCTTTCTTTAAATTTCAACGTGCTATGGTACACCTTTTCTCAGTACTAGAACAAGTGGAATTAAGAGATCTTTAATCCGAGCATGTTGTGAAGCAGGGGGAGATCATTTTGAACATTTGCTATAATTAATTAAGAAATTTATTTTACTTTTAGGATAAAGATAAATATGACAATTATAAAAAGTTACTAAAAAAAATAACTATAACAACGTATTTTAATAGAAATTTTTAATCATAATAAGCATGTACATGTTCCAGGTATGCAAAAATGTTGACTCTCTCCGCACATCTTTGATCCTTAATAACTCAACAACGGCTCATGCAATCGACGTGAAATTTTTTTTTGTGTGAAAGAGGACACTTTCCACTATTTTTTATTAAAATTGGAACATTTGTTGTTATGCCAATTTTTTTCAGGAAACCTGTTTGTAATAAAAGTGGTTTTTAAAAATGAATCATGAATTTTGACTTCAGGATGTTTTTTTTACCACGAACTGAATTCTTAATTAACTGTTGTAGTATATCAAAAGAAAGATAATTTTGTTTGCTATCATTGATTTGAACACAAAATTTTGATACATGGGGTATACAAAAAGTTATACATAATTTTGTGTTGAAATGTCATGATAAAATCTCAAAACGCCCTCTAGCGTCGAAAATAAAGCGCAAATGAAAATGTCGTATGACATTTTCGGCTGCAAATCGCCTATACTTTCACCCCTTTAAATATAGTCCACGACTAACGAAACACCCTGTATACACATATAATACATATACAGGGTGTCCGGTTTCGGGTGGTCATCCGGCACACAGTAGATAGGTCTCGCCAAAACAAACAAAAAATCGTTGTAGAGGGAGGGGGGTAATCTCAACCGTTTAGCCGCTAGAGGGTGATGAATATTTTTCGCACTCAATCTACGAAACACCCTTTAATAACTACGGTGTACTAGCTAGAAGAATCTGGTCTGAGAAAAATCTGAAGGAAACTCCCCCCTCTCTTCAATGATACCTAATATGCTTCTCCTGAAACCGGACACCCTGTATACTATAGTATTTGTAATTACATATTTTTTTTTTTTTTTTTTATTTTAAAGAGATGTTGGGTAAACCCGCTTCCCCCTTGCCCGTACCACGGCCAGCCTGGGCCTTTTGGTGACTGAATATACAAAATATATTATAATATAATTAAATTAACTTAAAACTAAACTTAGAACTAATTTAACAAGAAAATTTAAAACATTTTTTTTTAAACATTGAAAGGTAAATACGAATGAATTTATTTAATTTAAAGTTTCAATTTAAAGTTTAGATAAAAATAAAAATAAAAAATTAATATTTAAATGATTGTTTAAAAGTTTTGATTGGTATTTAATTTTATTACCATTTAAATTTTAACCATTAGTCCTTATCTTACTAGCAGACGAAAGAGTAGAGAGTTATTACTGTGTTGAGGACTGAAAAATTTGTCCCTTAAGTCTGTACGCAAGAAGAGCTCCGACATAATCGACTGCACCACAGAACAATCTTCTAGGAAGGATTTTACTGTATTATGTAAAGGTCTTTTACAACAAGGACAGATCATTCCTCTCCTACTAGATGGACGAAAGGGATGAGTGAGTCTTGTATGACCAATTCTGAGACGAAAGATGATTATTTGTTTGGCTCTGTTTAAAGTTGGATTGTAATTAATGCTGATCAGATTAGGATTGATCCCAAGATACTCACGGGTGGTCTGTGTGTTAATATTTTGGAATGACATCAGCCTGTCATTCCTCAACTGAAACGATCCCAGTCTAAACATGGAATGAGGGCTTGGAGGAATAAAAACATCATTCTCACCAAAGTTATCAATGGCTGACTTGGCAGCCTAGTCAGCGAGTTCATTACCAACTATCTCTACATGACCTGGGACCCAAACAAGACGCATATTATATTTCATAATATTTCTCGTAGCGAGAATCATAGGATCAGTTTTACTGGTGTTTTTAATTGCTTGGATAGACGACCATGAATCAGAGAATATTACTATCCTTTAGTCATTCGATGCTTTAGTGACCGCAGTCAAATATATTGCAGTCATCTCAGCATCAAAGACTTGAGTAAAGTTAGGTAATCTCCTACGAAAGAGGGTAGTCCATTCCTCCGTAACACCTTTATATACAGAAGCAATGCCAGTACCCATATTTGACATACTAGCATCTGTATAGAAATGTATTATATTCGAAAGGTCCGAGCAGATCTCAGCATGTAGAGCTCTATATGACTCAGAACTAGTGTTGTTCTTGTTGTAATTAGAAAGTCCGTCTAGTATAAAGTCCTGTATATTTAAGTTAGTATTGTTCTGTATTATTGTAGAAGGAGGGAAGGGAGAAGAGCCACAAAGTTTTGGAATAAGAATTAGAAATCTACGAAGGGACGAGGATCTATTGCGCATGTTAGTCTGTAAAAGGTCAATAGATAAGTTATGAAGTGGGGAAAGCGGATTACCCACCTGACCGCAATCAAGCTTTAATCTCAATTTCTTAATACGATCCTCTACACTCCATATACCACATTCTGCAAGAATAAGAGGTATAGGAGTAGATCTATAGACACCAGATGCAGTGCGTAAAATAGTATTAATAACTACCTGAATTCTATTAATGTCAGTAGGTAAAGAATCGCCGAAGAGGGTTTTTAGCTATTGGGATGTGTGTAGAGGAAGGTGCACCCATCCTACCTGCTGATAGGGTTTTAATCAGATTCAGAACCTTGTGGAGTTTAATATTTTTATGTTATGGTCAATAGGAGAAGAAAAAAAAATTTACAACAATTATTTTGAAGTTTCCCTTTTTGTTTTTTTTGAAAATATTTATTTTAGATAACTTCCACAATGGATTCACAATTATATTTTACAAATAAATATAGTTTTTATTTCTATTTCACAATAAATATTAAATAAATATATTTTAAATAACTTCCACAATGGATGCACAATTATATTTTACAAATTAATATAGTTTTTATTTCACAATAAATTTTAAATAAATGTAATTTTTTATTTATTTTACAATAATTTGTTTCAATTAAATGTGTAATTACAGCGGATTTTAAATTAACTATCTTGGACAACGGACTCAAAAATACTGAATTAATAATTAACTCCAACTGTACAAATCAACTATCTTTTTTAATATATACTTTAATTTAGATATTTTATATATTAGTAATTCAATTTGTCCAATTAGAATATGTGAGAAAGTTAAATTTGCTGACCCAGGTTCTCATGCTTGATTTTTCAGAGGTGAAAGAAAGTTCACATAATGATACAGGTGCGGATGCATATATGTAATATGGATTATGTATTGCAATTGCATCTATGTATCTGAAGAAATGCAAGATTGCATTTCTATAATGAATTATGCATAATGAATTTATATTGATTCCGCAATACTATTATTTTCTATGAAGGTAAATGCCATGAGAACCTTATGTATGTAAAAGAATATTAAAAAGTAATTCGGCGAAAATTTGTAATTTGTGGGAAATTATATTATATCCCGTGGTTTAGATTGCTTTGTTATAACACCCCCTCTCTTAGAGTGAGGCTCCGACGAAATGATATTTATATCTATTTTATTCTTTGATTTATTTTTAACAATATATTTTTTACACAATTTTATTATAATTATAAGATTTATACAAAAAATGAAAACAATATTCTTACTTGCAGTTGCTATAGTATATGTATAATTTTTATGTTTTAATTTTTCTATTATTTCTTTATTGTTAATGTTTTCTAAATATATATCTTCAAGTTTGAGTTCTTGTATTACTTTTTTCTCTTTGACCTCAGTTACATAATTAGGCAATATAATTCTATCATATATAGCTTTTTCAAAGTTTTCATATGTTTTATTATGTATACAAATTTTACAATTTTTAAATTTAATTAAATAATTTCCTTTTATTCTTATACTAGTTTTGCTACAATTGTGTTCAATATTATTTTCTTTAAAGTTTTTTGTAATAATGATACCATTTTTTATTTCTTTTATTTTTTCTTCATTAGTGTTTACATATTTATTACAAGATGCGGTTTGAGAACTCATAATGTTACTGATACAATTATCTAATATGGGAATTAAATTTTTCATTAAATAATCTTTTACCGGAAATTTATAAACATTATTTAATTCGTCTACCAAAATTTCTTTTATATCAAGTAATAAGGATTTGTTTTGGGTGTCTGGGATGGGTTCTATAAGGACCTTCGAATATCGTAAATCGGAAAACTGGGGTATAAGAAGTACTATGATGATTGAGTTGTTGTATGAAGTTACAGCGGTTTTTATATTTTGATAACTTTCTACACTAGAGATCAGTTTTAATTCTTCAGTATTCAAAATATTTTTTGACAAAATTCCTAGTTTACTTGAGAAAAGTATTTGTTCAATATCATCTATGTGGTTCCTATAAGTAGTAAGATATCATGATTTATTTGAAAAGTATACAGCATCAAAGTTACTTCGCCTTCTAAAGTCATAATTCTGTTAGAAAGTTCGTTAGTATATTTGTTAATATATTTTTCTATTGAGGATTGTTGATTTCTAATGTGTGTAGTAATATTTTGTATCTGATCATAAATTTATTTATTTATAATGACTTGTTTGTTGTTTCCTTCTATGATTTTATCACTGTTACTGTATATTTCATTTAATTTTGTTTCAATTTCTCTTTCGTCGTCGCTGTCCATCGTGCCTGCGATATATTTTAGACCTTTCCCCAATATATCTATAAGTGCTCGTTTTCCTCTATTGTGTGGTTTAAGATTTTGTATTTTAGCTTCCAATAAAGTAAGGCTTTGTTAGAGAGTACTATATATGGGACCGATTAATGTAGATTTTGGTTTGAGTGACAATACATTAGATTTTATGAGGTCTTTTGATGTCTCGAATTCCGTTAAATTGACGGTATGTAGAATTTTTTCATAATTTTTAATAATTTTCACTGCTTCGAGTTCCAATGTTAAATATCCGTTATTGTTTGTAAAATCATGAATTTGAATTTTTTGAGTCTGTCCAATTTTTATCGCTGTTATGAAAGTTAATATTAAAATCAATGTCTTTGATGTGTTTTCCATTTTGATTGTTGCCCTGGAAAAAAGAAAATGTTTAATTTAATTTACTTTTTTTTTGTCTTTTTTTTTTTTACTTCTATAGTTGGTTTATCAGTATTTTGATATTTTTTCTTAGACTTAACATGCGTTTTGTAATATTTCAATTGGTTTTTAACATCTACTACATGATCTTCATCTATCTTTTTAGAATCTATTTTTCTGTACTTTGAATGATTTTTTCCACCCCTTATTTCTTTTATAAAATTTTTCCCTTCTTCCATGGTAATATCTTGCCTTTTTTCATTTAATTTGTTGATAATTTTTTGCTTTTTCTCAAACATTCTTTTATAAATTTCTTCATACTCACTTTCATGTATTTTCCCGTTAATGAAATCGATAGGTTTTTTATTTGTAGTCGAGTGAATACTATCATTATAAAAGGTGATTATTTGAAGAATCTTTTCTTCAACAGATACGTTATTTCGTTCTTTATCATGTTTTAAAAGACGAATGTGTTCGTTGATGGTATTGTGCAGACGTTCAACGTCGGCGTTTGAAGTATGGTTACTGTTTGATGCAAAGTGAATATCTATGTCAAGATTTTTTAAGAATTCTCTCAATGGAATGGCTTTAAATCCTAATTCATTATCTGCTATAATTTTTTTCACGATACCAAATTGACTGAAGTAATAAGATAGGGCGCGTTTGAATTCTATCCAAGTTCTACCTATTATTTGAATTGCACATGCATGCTTTGAAAATTTATCAATTATTGTTAAAAATAGGTGGCTTTGTAGAGTATAAAAAACATCTATATGAATGATTTCTCTAGGACGACGTGGAGTTTCTGTAATTTTATACTTTAATTTAGGTGGGTTTCTTTCATATTTTTCGTAATTACATACATCACAATTGTTTGTAAACTGTGTTATGCGTACCCTCAATTTAGGACTATAGAATTTTGATTTTAGTTGTTTAAAGACTTCTTCAATTCCTCTGTGATTGTTTCGGAGATGTTCCTTTTTTATTATTTCTGCTAATTTTTCTTCATCTACTACGTCTTCTAAAATTGTTTTACACCTAATTATTTTAAATTTTTCATTGTCAGTAAAATGTTGAAAATATGTATTTTCTAAAATTTTGAAGAATTCTTCATGCTCAACTAGAATAGCATTTAGTCCGTTCGGGTAAAAATGATTTTTAAGAATAGTGGTAGCAGTTTGCTTGTCTAAAGTTTTAGTAAAGAGTAATGTACGATTTTTATCGAACACTTTTTGTTTCTTTATCTTTAAAGACCCAGAGTTTGTTTTATTTATCACTATTTGATTTTTAAATACGTTGATGGGTGATTCGCTTATGGTTATTGATTTGTCTTGAATGGCTGTATTTAATTCTGGTAATGGATTTTCTAACCTTGATAGAGCGTCAGCGTTACTATTTTTTGTTCCCTTTTTGTACTTCACAACATAATCATATTCAGATAATTTGAGTCGCCATCTGACGAGTTTGGAATTTGGTTCTTTCATAGAAAAGAGCCAAGTCAACGGTCTGTGATCTGTTTCAACAACAAATTTCCGTCCAAATAAATACGGTCGAAAGTATTTTACAGCCCATACTATCGCTAATAATTCCTTTTCAACAGTACTATAATTGACCTCATGGTCGTTTAGTGTCCTACTTGCGTAACATATTGGATGGTCGTCTTGAGATAACACAGCTCCAAGTGCATATTGGCTGGCATCTGTAGTGAGTACAAACGTTTTATTGAAATCGGGATAACGCAAGATAGGTTCATTTATCAGGAGTTCTTTTAAAATCTCGAAACTACGTTTATATTCAGGATCGGATATATTTAATTTTTACTCCTTTTTTAGGTACTTTGTCATGGGTTTTGATATTTTTGAATAGTCCTTTATAAATTTACGATAATATCCGGTGAGTCCAAGAAATTGTTTGATTTGTTTACAAGTTTCAGGTAATGGGAAGTTTTTGACGCATTCTATTTTTTTGGGGTTTGGTTTGATTCCTTCAGGTGTGACTACATGCCCAAGGAATTCTGTTTCTCTTTTTAAGAATTCAGATTTGTCTAATTGAACTTTTAGATTGACATCTCTCAATCTTTTGAAAATTTTGTTTATTGAATCGATATGCTCTTGCAATGAGGTTGAAAATATTATTATATCGTCTAAATAAACTAGACATATTTTGTTGATGAAGTCTTCTAAGACATGATTCATTAAGCGTTGAAAAGTTGCGGGGGCTGTTTTCAGTCCGAATGGCATACGCAAAAATTCGTAGTGGCCATTTTCTACACTGAAAGCAGTTTTGTGTGTGTCTCGCTCATCAACTTCAATTTGGTGAAATCCTTTTGCTAAGTCGAGTGTTGTAAAATATTGACAGTTTCCAAGTTTATCAAGGATTTCGTCTATGTTTGGCATGAGGTACTTATCGTCAATGGTTATTTCGTTTAGTTTACGGTAGTCGATGACGAGTCTCCATTTCGTTTTGCCACTGGCATCGACCTTCTTTGGTACAATCCAGATTGGTGCTGAATATGGAGAATTACTGTGTCTTATAATGTTTTTATCTAGCATATCTTTGATTTGATTTTCAACTTCTTTTTTGTGTACGTAGGGGTAACGATAAGTTTTGCTATGTATTGGAATGTCGTTGGTAGTGCGTATTCTATGTTTAATTGCATTAGTGAAAGTAAGATCTGAATTTTCGTCGTAAAATATATCAGGGAATTTTTTTATTGTTTTTAATAATAGACCTCGTTCTTCCGAGTTCAAATGGTCGATCCTCAATTGATCAATGATTGGAATATTATTGGTTTCTTCAATTATACTAAAGTTATGTTCATCGACCTTTTCTATCTTAAGAGGTTGAGGAATTTTCAAGTCAGTTACTTTTTTATTTTTTTGTTTTTTTACCTTAGCGCAAATTCTAAAATTGTCGATATTGTAAACTCCCTCTTCTATTATAAAAGAACCTTCTTTGCCCTTTTGTTCTTCAATGAACCCTAGTCCACTTTTTTGCATTACAGACAAGTTTGTTTCGATTTGTTCGTATTTACAATTGTCGTTATCTTTCGTTTTATAATTTTGGTTGAAGTTTATTTTAATAGAGTTATTTCCTGAAACTAAATTTTTGTTTTTGTAGTCGATAACAGCTTCAATTTGCGTGAGAATATTGTTGCCAATTAACCCGTGGTAATCATTATGAAACTTACAGACGAGAAATTCGACTTTGTTCGAAGGATCACCTAACTCTTTAAAAAGGGGAATATTGACTTTTTCTTTTATTTCGACGGTATGGTTTAAAGTTTTAAGTTTTAAAGGATTTTTTAAAAATGATTTCCATTTAGGGTGGCAAAGGTCTGGGTTGATTATCGAATGAGTTGCTCCGGTGTCTATGATAAATTTTAAAGGGATTGTCTTAGATTTTATAGTTATATAGGGTAGGTTGTGTTGGAGGCTGGTGGCCGAAAATTTTCTGCTTGGTCGTTGTTTTCAGGTTGCACTAAATCCACTTCCATTGGCTCTGGTCTATCTCTGTTAATACCTGAAGCATTGATTTCAAATCGATTACTATTGTTGAAATTATTGTTGCTATTGTATCTAAAATTGTTTGAATTTTGGTTCGAATTATTATTGTTGGGATTGAATTGACGGTTATTGTTATGATTTATCCTACCGACTGCGCCATTTTTATGTTATGATTTTGACGAGGACTGAAATGATTTTGTACAGGTCTCTGCTGTCTATTAAAAAATGGTCTATGAAAATTATTACGATCTGCAGAATTGAAATGTTGATTGTGATTTTGTTTGTTAATTTGGTTATTTTTATGTTGTTCTTTATTTGTTGCAGGTTTGTTGGTTTGATGATGGTTTAGTTTTTGATGTGGATTAAAAAAGGCATACCCACTTTCGTGAAGTACGTTCATTGCTTCTTCCAGAGTTTGAGGGTTTCTACAATAAATAATGGAACGCATAGGTTCCGGAAGTTTATTTTTAAAAACAGCTAAGGCTAAAGTTTTGTTTTGTTCTATCATATTGCTACATTCATCTTCGTTCTCAAACATTTGTTTAGTTTTAACGTTCAATCGTCTGAGTATATTTTTAATTTCGTGGTAGAATTCTACACAGTTTGTTTTAAATTTTACTGCTCTCAATTCGTCGAAAAGTTCTTCTGGTGTGTTTCTGTCGGCAAAGTTTTGGATAAGAATATTTTTCATTTCTGCCCATGATGTGACGTGAGAATTTATTTCGATAACTTCTCTCGCTTTACCCCTTAATTTTGATTTTATATAATCCGAAAAAATACTTTGAGATAATTCATCATATCTCCTAAGTACAGGGTATATTTTTTCAATCAAATCAATAAAATTTTGGAGATCTCTGTAGTCTCCATGAAATTCTGGAAGTTTGGATAAATATTTCAATGGATCAATTGTTAAGGAAAGCATATTTGGTTGTGGTTGGGAATTGTGAAAATTGTTAATGATATTTGAAATTTCTCTAACTTGATTTCTAGCTATATTTACTTGTTCTATTAACTCACTGTGTTCTAAATCACTTTGACTATTTTCAATCATGATACAAAAACACGATAAAGAAAAATTTAGTTGGATGGTAACATTATGTTTCTCAAAATTCGGATACAAATATACAAATACAAAACACGTATACGAAATATATATTTTTAATTCGTTTTTTTTTTATTTTTTATTTATATTTATATTTATATGACAAACAACAATTTTTTTTTTTTTTATTTATTTATTTTTTTTTTCTTTTTTTTTTTTTTTTTTTAATGTTATAAATAAATATAAATAGAATATTTAAAAAAAGGAGGAAGAATTCTGACCTTTGTTGCTGTTGTCTTCAGTTGAGTTATGAGTTCCCCGTTGTAGATACGCTGTTGTTTTATGGTGATTGAAGTATATTCCGATGTTGTAAACACGCTGTTGTTTTATAGTAAATTGGATTCTATACCGTATGTTGTTCAGATTTATGTTGGGTAGTTCAGTTGTTTATAATATTTTCCAATAACTTGATACACAAAATTTTGTTTTTGATTTGTTAAGTTTTTATTAACAACAAAAAAAAATTTTTTTTGTACAGCTTCTATTTAAGGACCACTAATTTATTCACATTACAAAAATGTAGATGAAAACTGCAATAGTTTTTTTTGTTATATACGAATCTTTTCGTTAACAAAAATAAAATATATACGATATATATTGTTTAAGGTACGCGTTAAAATATTAAAATATAAGTAACGAAATTATGTTTCAGTTATTTCGATACTACGCGTATCCTACCGACTGCGCCATTTTTATGTTATGGTCAATAGGAGAAGAAAAAAAAAATTTAAAACAATTATTTTGAAGTTTCCCTTTTTGTTTTTTTTGAAAATATTTATTTTAGATAACTTCCACAATGGATTCACAATTATATTTTACAAATAAATATAGTTTTTATTTCTATTTCACAATAAATATTAAATAAATATATTTTAAATAACTTCCACAATGGATGTACAATTATATTTTACAAATTAATATAGTTTTTATTTCACAATAAATTTTAAATAAATGTAATTTTTTATTTATTTTACAATAATTTGTTTCAATTAAATGTGTAATTACAGCGGATTTTAAATTAACTATCTTGGACAACGGACTCAAAAATACTGAATTAATAATTAACTCCAACTGTACAAATCAACTATCTTTTTTAATAATATACTTTAATTTAGATATTTTATATATTAGTAATTCAATTTGTCCAATTAGAATATGTGAGAAAGTTAAATTTGCTGACCCAGGTTCTCATGCTTGATTTTTCAGAGGTGAAAGAAAGTTCACATAATGATACAGGTGCGGATGCATATATGTAATATGGATTATGTATTGCAATTGCATCTATGTATCTGAAGAAATGCAAGATTGCATTTCTATAATGAATTATGCATAATGAATTTATATTGATTCCGCAATACTATTATTTTCTATGAAGGTAAATGCCATGAGAACCTTATGTATGTAAAAGAATATTAAAAAGTAATTCGGCGAAAATTTGTAATTTGTGGGAAATTATATTATATCCCGTGGTTTAGATTGCTTTGTTATAACATTTAATCACCACCTTTTTTATATGTTCAGACCATTTTAGATTTCTGGTGAAATGGATTCCAAGAATTTTAGTAATTCTGGAGGGGCATATCACACGATTTTCTATTGAAATTGAACGAATTGTGCAAGGTCTTTTCTTGCAAGTGTGAATAAATTCTACTTTTTCAAGTGGAATTTTACCGCCATTTTCTAGTGCCCATTTAATGGATGTTTCTGAGGCTCTGCGAAGATGACTCATTGCTTCGGGCGTACTTTTAGGAGCACAAATCAAAATATTATCGGCATAAATGTATGAATTTATTTTAGAAAATTTAGAAATTGCCTCAAGTAGCGAATCCATATATACAACAAGTAATGTAGTAGATAATGGTGATCCCTGAGGAATACCGTTATCCAGAGGATAAATGTTAGAAAAATAGCCATTCACTCTAACCTTAATGCTTCTGTTTGACATAAAGCTACCAACAGTGCCAACAAAGCTGGGATCTACACCCCAGGTGATCAATTTTTGACATACGGAATTGAATGGAATACGATCGTATGCCTTTTCAAGGTTTAATGATACAACACTAGAATGATCACCCTCTGACATGGAGGTAGCCAGTTTCTCTTCCATTTCATGAAGGAGAGTAGATGTACCTCTACCTGGTCAAAAACCATGCTGTCCTGATTGGAGATAGATTTCAGTAACCTTTTGGAGCCTTTTGCCCATAATTTTCTCCAAAGTCTTGGATAAACAAGATATTAGAGAAATGGGCCGGTATTCCAGGGCGCTTTTCGAACTATTTTTTTTCTTCGGAATCGGTATCAAAATAGCACTTTTCCAAAAATGTGGAAATGTTCTGCTACGTATTATGTTAGAATAAAGTTTCACCAATCTAAGTTTAATTTCAACCGGCAAATTTTTTATCATACGATAAATTATCTTATCATAGCCTGGAGTGGAACCGCTGAAAGAATTCAGAGTTTCTTCCAATTCACTTAGTGTAATATCAAAGGATAGATAATGTTTCACATGATAAGAATGCACGGATAAGTAATCAAACTTACTTCTAACAACTGAATCCGGAAGGTTCGAATTGCTTGACACTTCTGTCCAAGCCCTAGCAAACTCGTTTGCAATATCAATAGGATTAGTAAGAGCACCATCATTTGTTTTTAAAGTAAGGATGGATGAAGAAGGTTTACCATAAAGGCGTCTAACTTTTCCCCAAGCATCCTTATTGGAATCGGATGGAATAATGGATTTCGTGAATTGAAGCCACGAAAATCTCTTTGAAGCTCTAGCAAATTTTCTCAATTTTGCACACTGTCTACGAAACAGTATATGATTTTCGGACGAAAATGGTAATGGAAACGTTGGTAATGTTTCCAAGCTTTGTTTTTGTTTTTAATGGCATCTTTGATTTCATCATTTATCCAAAGAGAGTCAAAAGTTGATTTAGGTTTAGTACATGGCATAGAAAGGGATGCAGCCGATCTAATGATTTTTTTAATAGAGGCCGGTTCTCTATTAATTTGACTGCTCTGTGGAAAAATATTAGATTGTAATAAAGCAGATTCTGAGAATTTATCCCAGTGAGCATTTGTTTCTAAAAATCTAGAAGAAAATTTATATGTAGCCAGTAGAATATTAACAGTTATTATAATAGGAATATGGTCGCTACCCTCTAGATTGTCGTGGGCATGCCTGGCAATAGTATTTGAAATTAGAGATAAATCGATAGCAGAGCTAGTTTGATGTACTGAAGAGTAAAATGTATGTGTGCCATCATTAAGGAGCGTGAAGTTCGAGTTGGCAATCCATTAAAATAGAGTATCTCCTCTTTGATCGATCCTATGATCACCCCAAAGGCGATGATGAGCGTTAAAATCGCCACAAATAAGAGAATGAGATGGTAAAAGTTTGGCAAAGTTTTCGAGTTGATAGGGGATAAGACTATTGGTTCTTTTTAAATATATTGAAGATAAAGTCACAGGGGGAAATGTGTGTACGGTGACAGACACATTTAAAAATCTTGAATTGATATTTAGAAGAGTGTGACTTATGCTAGACCGTACTAGAATGCCAACTCCTAGTGAATTATTCGTACCATCACCCACTGAGAAATAACAGTGATAACCACGAAAATTTAAGGGCCCATTATTATTAAGAAAGAGTGTCTCTTGTAATAAGAGGATATGTGGATTATATTTGCTGATTAGCAATTCTAAATTGTGCTGGTTAGCACGAAAACCTCTGATGTTCCTCTGTATGCAGGTTAACTCACGTAAAGATGGATATGAGTTAGCCATTAAGATGATGTCTTAATGATATTTAGTAAAAATAACGTAAAGCCATGACATTTGATTTAGGAACAGGAGGGAGGAAACGTAAAAATTGGAATTTACAACATATCACAGTCCTCGATATCCGAGACTGAAAAGTCAATTGCGAATGGGACCGTGAATTGTTGATGTACATATATTAATGTAATCCAGAAAATTTGATCCCAGAAAATTGTTTCCCTGGGAATTAACAAAGTCAGAGATTTTGGATTTATCTGAATGGAATAATTTTTTAAAATTATCCATATTTAAAATTGTGTAATTCTCAGTTGTTATAGGTTCGAGTTGTTTTACAATATTTTTTGTATTAGTGTTATTGTCTTTTTTTATAGATTCATTTTTTTGTGTTTTGTTATTAATTTGTTTTACATTTGTAATTGTTGAAGTTTTTTCAATCGACTGAATTTTTTGATTGTTTTTAGGTGAAATTTTGTTTTGTTTTGTGTTATTATAATTAATGTTTGTTTTTTTGGAAGTAGAATTTTTATTATTATTTGACAATGTCTGACTATATGAAACTGAAGGTGCAGTCGATCTGACGAAGCTAGCTGCAACTTCAGCAAAAGAAAGGGGTTGTTGGTCAGAAATGTTATTTTTTATTGGAATTTGGTTTATTTTATTTTTTAATTGAGAAGAAATTTCTTGAATAGAAGAAAAATATAATTTCTTTGCTTCGAATTTACTAATTTTTTGAATATCCATGATCTGCAAAATTTGTTTCTCTTTTAAATAGGCAGAGCAACTTTTTGAATTTGAAGCATGAGAATTGTTTTTACAATTTACGCAAAAAATTTTATTACAACCATTAGAATGAGGAACTATCTCATAGCAAATACCACATTTGGCTTTTTCTTTTTCTAATTTGCACCATTTTGTTGTGTGACCCAAAATAAAGCAATTCTTGCATTGCATTGGGTTGCTGAAGTAAGGTCTCACGTTAAAACGTTGAAAACAAACCTCAACTGTTGACGGCAATTGGAAACGGTTAAATGTTAATATTATCGAGCCAGAGTTACCATTTTTATCTTTAGTTGGGATGTGTTTGGCTTCCGTAACACATTCTGTATCTTCAAAGCCATTAACTATTTTTTTCTTTTGAGACAAATTTAAGACAAAGGCAATATATGATCCCTTTACAAAAATTAAGTTTAGAATGGTAAGAAATTTCAATTTTTATTTTGGAATTATCTGAAAGCGAAATTTCTTCAACTAATAAAAATGTTTCTGCTATTAATGTATTTTTAATTAACATTATAAAATTTCCTTCTTTGTTGAAGTATCATCTGATGCTGTCATCTGATGCTGTATTATCGGTGCTGATGTTTTTGAGAGCTTTCCCAATCTCAAAGGGGTCAAATTCTTCTAATTTTTTAAATATAGAAGTTCCATCTTCTAATAATTTAATTTCTCTTGGTTTGACAACTAGAAATTTAGCATCATTTACAATATTGTTTTTATTTGTAAGTGATGGATATGATAAACTGTCGGAAATATTTAAATAATTATGTTTAAAATATTTTCTTTTTTGAGCTGGACTCTTATCATTTTGATAATCTTGAGGTAAAATTTTGAACGTATTAGGTTCTGCCCCTACGGGCAACATTTTAATTGTTTAAAATTATTTATTTATTTTATTTAATTATTAAATAAAATGGACACAAAAATTACGGAAATGATTATTTATTATTAATTGAGAATAAAATTCTCTAAAAGTTTTTATTTAGCTGAAGCCCCAAAAATTGGAACGATACTTTCTACATCAACTACCGATAACGAAATTTAATTTAAATTGTTTATTATTTATTTTAATCTAATTTAAATAATAAATTTATATATAAATTTTATTTAATTAATTAATTAAATATTTATGTGAATAAAAATTTTTCAATGGTAACTATATGAACTCAATGAAATGTATGTTTGTAAGAAAGTTTGTCTAAAACATGACCGTACTGCTCAAGCAGTGAAAGAAGACTGTTGTAAGTACATATATCGTATAAATGTACAAAATAATATAGGTTGAGTTTTCAATGAGAATTTTAATGTTCCGATGCCTATGCACCTGTCACATTTTTGTAAACAGTTTTTTTTTTGGTATTTTTTGGATATTTAACATTATGAAATTTCTAATTACTACAGGCAGGTGTATAAACCAGGTGCAAGTGGGATATGATCTTAAAGCTATTTTTTCGATTATAATGAACTTGGCACGTTTTATTATTCTTCTATAGTCTTTGCTTGAACCCATTTGAAGTGAAAGCTGTTCCACGATCACTTATTTATACGGTACGGATTTCCAAAGACGTCACTCAGTAAGTTTAGTTTTTTAACTACTTCTTCTGTATAGGTGTTTTCAACTGGAAATAACCATGAAAACTTAGTAAATGAAGCGATGACTACAAATAAATACTTGTAATTCTTTGCAGTGGATGCTAAGGGCCCCAGATGATCTATGTGAAACGTATGTAGCGGGACATCTGGCTTTACTATTGTATACATTATTCCCTCTGGCTTTCCTTCTTTCTTTGCAGCAAGTATACATGGAACACAGCTTTTCAAAACGTTATCTATTCTTTTTGCCATTGACTGAAAATAATAGTCGCGCTTGAGAATAATTTGTACTTTTCAAGAATTAATGTTTCCTTGATCGTGAATAGACTTGATTAGATCTCTTTGCAATTTCTTCGGAACAACTACAAGATAATCTCCGTCAACAAATCGATACAATATTCCACTTTTAAGTATATAATTGTCGTAATTCGGTGCATTTTCCAAAACTTCGATGATCACACGACAGCACAGCTTAAATTTTATTCCAAGTAGGTAATATCTTAGCCTAACTAAGGATTTAACAACAGTTAAACATTCCAGTTTGTAACTTGTATAGTTTTGCTCATGTTTATTCGTTTTAAAGCTCAAATAAAAACTGTGCTTCTGCTTCTGTAGGATGATTACTCTAAGATTAATTTTGCTTGCATCGGTATGAATTTCTGTTTCTAATTCTGATTTAAACAATTTGAGAATCGGTTCGTTGCAAATATATTGTTTAAGCCGATTAAATGCTTCGATTTCTTCACTTCCAAAGTGAAATTTATTTTCC
This sequence comes from Villa cingulata, assembly GCA_951394055.1. Classification (NCBI taxonomy): domain Eukaryota; kingdom Metazoa; phylum Arthropoda; class Insecta; order Diptera; family Bombyliidae; genus Villa; species Villa cingulata. Next base: position 2,319,100 of record OX596025.1, read on the forward strand.
TTCTTTGTTAATTCAGTCAAAGGTTTAGCGAGTGTTGAGTAATTTCGAATAAATTTTCTAAAGAAACCCGACAATCCTAGAAAACTTTTTACATCTTTAATACATTTCGGCACTGGAAAACGCATAACGGCTTCAATTTTTTCTTCCGAAGGACGTACACAGCCATCTTCAATTATGTGTCCTAAAAAATGCACTTTCCTTTGCAAAAACTTACACTTCGACCATTTGATAATCCGTTTTCTTCTGCAACTTTTAGAACTTTCTTAAATTTGTATAAATTTTCAGCTTCATATTGAGATGGAATTATTAAATCATCGACATAAATAAGCTAAACGTATGAGAGTCTGAAAAACGGTGTTGATGTATCTTTGAAAACGTATCATTTGTTGACGTATCTTGGCCATACTGACTATTCTTCGGACTCCGAAGAACTCTCATTTCCAGCACCATCTGATAATAACGTATTTTCGTCTTCGACCTCGTAATCGTCATCATCTATCGATTCTGGATCATCTTCACTCCATGGCTTTATTCGATCAGCACTTGTTTGTTCGGTTCGGTCCTTCATGGTCACCTTCCTTTTCCACTTCATATCTGTTGAAACCTTTTATGGCGATCACTTTATATGGTCGAAAAAATTTGGTTTAATTTTTGCAGCAGTGGCGAACTATGTTCTTTCGATTGCGACTTTATCACCTATGCTGTATATCTTCGCTTTCTTACTTTTTTTGTCATGGTACTTTCGATTTTCTTCTTGCAGTTTAACGATGTCTCTTTTAGCTTGTTGTCTCAGTTCGTCTCTCATATCAGTGAACTCTTTAATGCTTTCGGCTTCTATAATCTTCATAATTTTCAAGTCTTTTCTTGTTTTCATTTCAGTGCCAACCAATAGTTTGAACGGTGACGTGTTAATATCCCTTTGATATGTGTTCAGAACCTGTTGTAATGGTTTAACATTACTATACCACTTTTCTGGATCATCGATGGACATCTTGGTTAATACAGCTATCACGGTTGAATGCAATCTTTCGACCTGCCCATTTCCCCGTGTAACACCTGTAGTTGTAAATATTAGCTGAATATCACGTTCTTTACAATAATCTTGAAAACTATTAGATGTAAAAGCTCCACCCCTATCTGCAACTATACTGTGAGGATAACCAAAGCTTTCAGCTACTATCTCCATTTTTTGGATGACTTCATCAGTGCTCATGGTTTTTGTTGGAAAAAGCCAACAAAATTTGGTAAAAGAATCAATAATTGCAAAAATATACCTATAGTTTTTTTTTGTATTCTGCAGGGGACCCAGATGATCAACATGCCAGGTTTCTGATGGTTTTTCTCCCTTCGGTATCGGATTCATCAAGCCTTCTTTCTTTCCTGTTTTCCTTTCCGCCAATATACACTTCACGCAGTTAGTAATACATCTAGTTATACGTTTGCCTAAATCTTAAATAAAAAACTCTTTCGTGATATCTTTCATTTTACGATGATGAAAATGCCCTTGTTCGTAGATATAATTAACAATTGTAGTTTTCATCCTTTCTGGAACGACGAACAAAGTATTATTGTTGACCATTTTACACAATATGCCATTTCGAATGATATAATCGTTATAGGGTTTTTGTTGTAAAATATCCTTAATCAACTTTAATCTTTCATCTTGTTCTTGTGCTTCTGCTAATTTTCGTAAAAAGTCGCTCTGTTGAGCAATAGTCATTACAGCAGGATTTCGACTGAGTGCATCCACATGACGCATCCTGCTGCCAGATCGATGCTCGATTTGATATTCAAACTCCTCCAACAATAATGTCCATCTTGCCACTCTAGTAGTGAGATCTTTTTTCTTCATAGTAGAGGTGAATGCTTTGCAGTCAGTGACTATTCTGAACTTTTGACCTATCAGATAGATCCTGAACTTCTTTACAGCTTGAATCACGGCTAATACTTCCAACTCGTAGCTGTAATATTTTCTTTCAGTTTCTGATGTCTTCCGGCTAGTATAGTACACGGGATGAAGAGTTGAATCTTCAGAATCACGTTGTAGAAGAATTCCGCCATAACCTTCCTTACTGGCATCTGTATGCAGTTCAGTGTAAGTCCCATATCTGAAGATTTTTAAAACAGGTTTGTGAGCCAGACAATTTTTTAAATTTTCAAAAGCTATAAGCTGTTGCTCTCCGAACGGCTTTTGTTTTATGTAATGATGGAGATACGGTTCCTTTTCTAATCACTTGATCCAAATATTCTACCTCTTCCTTAAGAAATTGACATTTTCTCCATTTGACGTGTAATCCATTTTTAGCCGCTATCTGTAACACCTTTTTAACTCTGCTGATTCCCTCTTATACCGATTTAGCAGGTACTATGATGTCATCAACATAAACAATTGTGATTCCTTCTTTTATCAAATACTTACTTGAAAACGAAGTTTATGTATCGCTGGAAAGTACTCGGTGAGTTACATGGGCCAAATGGTACTTTTGAAAATTCGAACTGACCTTGCTGAGTTACAAATGCTGTAAATTTTCTGCTTTGTGATTCAATGGAAACATGAACAAATCCATTTTCAAGATCTAAAGTAGTAAACACGGTAGCCTCCTGTAACTTATCAATTTGGTCTTCGATTACTGGTAATGGATAGTGATCACGATGAATTTTAGCATTAAGTTTTCTGAAATCGATGCACAGTCGATGCGTTCCAACTTTCTTCTTCACCAAAACGACTGGACTGGCATAATCTGATACACTTTTAGTAACTGTACCGTTCTCCAGTCATTCATCTATCTGTTTATCAATTATTTTCTGTTCTTTAGGTGGAAAACGTCGTGGATTTTGGAATACCGGGGTGTCATCAAGTGGTACTATTTTCATCTGAATGGGAGATTCAGTTGGTGTTTCTGTTACGTAATTGTTAATCGATTCAGTTATTTCTTCAGCAATTTTCTTATTCTGCAAATGTGACAAGTCGGGACCATTGTAAGAAAATTCTTCTGCTATTTTTTCATCAATTTGTGCCAAAAAAACAGGTATGTGGTGTATCAACATTAACAATTCTCGTTGCTATAACGTTTGATTGTGGTTTTGAAATTTTTAATCTACCTATTGACATGTGACTTCATCTTCGCTCAGAATATTCATACCAATTATAGCATCACATTTCATAAAAATATCGTACACAACATAAAATTCAACATTATCGAATTGCGTGGTATCAATTTCCAAATTGACTTTACAAAACCCTTTAGTTTTGATAGTAGAACCTAATCCACTGATTGAGATGACAGAATACTTAAAAGAATTTATTGGATAAGTAGTATCAATTAATGAACTTTTAATTAAACTGATATCGCTGCCTGTGTCGACTAAATCTTCCATTTCGATACCATTAATTTTCATCGTACAATGAGCACTACTTTTTTTATAACATTAACACTCTTTCTTCCTCCGTTGTCTTCTTTCTGGCAAAAAGACTGCCTATGTCCATATTGTCCACATTTAAAACATTTAGGACCCTTATCCTTGGCTGGACAGTTGTAAAATTTGTGGTCAACTGATCCACAATTATAACCGCGATATGATTTTACTTCGTTAGCTTTGTTTTGGCTGATATTCGCGATGATTCTTTGACATTTGTTGAACTATTTACGCAGTGGCACCGGATTGATCTTTAATTTTTTCATACACCATTAACTGTTTTTTAACCGTGCTATCGTTTCCGCACTATACAACATTATTTTATTCACGGTCGTATCTCTGATTCCGTCAATAATTTAAATAACAATTGATTCTTCATCTACTTCTACTTGTGACGCAATATCTACCATTTTATATAAATATTCACGTACCGATTCATTTGCTTTTTTCTTAGTTTCACGTAATTGCTTATGACATCAATTGAAGTAATTCGCGATTGAAATTCTTTACTCAAAGCAATTTTAAGTTGATTATAATTTAAAGATCTACTTTCACAGTCAACGAATAATTTCGCTGCACCAGTCAGAGATTTTTTGCATAAAACGTAATTTCCGTAAATCTGACCATTGAAACGTCGAAGCGTACGATTCGAATTCTTCTAACCATTTTTTTATTGAAGTATCCCCCGACAATTTTCTAATTAAATTATCTACTTACATCACTAAAAGTAAATTTTACATTTGTTTCTTCAGGCATTCCTGTCATTTCGATCACGCTATCACTTCTTTGAAGACTTCTACGAGTTTTATTACCACCCATTGTTCCCATGAAATAATATATTAATCTAATCTTAAGTGTGCTTTACACCTTGTGATTTCTTCATATGATATGCGTGTGATTAGAGTCATAGCATATCAGTTGTGATCTGTCAAATCCTTATTATTATATACTCGTGTTTATATTCTTATGACTTTTTGTTGTGAGATTTGATTGAAAATGGATAGTGAAAAGCAGCTAAATATTTTAAATATTTTAAATATAATTTGTATAGTGTTGAAAAAAAAGAAATGTATTAAAACCAAGAATAAAAAACGAAAAATATGGTCAAGACAGTGGCTACTAAGAAGAGACTGCAATAAGCATAAAGGAATTCCTCATCTAGTTTTTAGGGAACTACTATTCGAAGATACGAATTCCTTCCAAAACTATGTTCGGATGAGGAAGGATACTTTCTTCCTTTTATTGAACAAAGTTAAGAGTCGAATTGAAAAAACCGATACAGTCCTCCGAGAAGCAATATCAGCATCAACAAGGTAAGTACTTGTCATGAAAATATTGTTAAATTGTGATGAACGTCCATATTTTTTACAGATTACTTGTAACTTTGAGATTTCTGGCCACCGGTAGTTCATATACGGAGTTATCATATAATTACAGAATTTCAGTTCCAGCTATTTCATCCATTATCCCGGAAACACTAGAGGCAATTTACAACGCTCTGAAAGATGATTATTTGAAAGTAAATTTAATTTTTTCTTGAATAATTGTACGATATAGAAAAGCACTGTATACATCTAAATATTTGCAGATTCCAACCGAAAAGGAAGAATGGAAAAAAGTGGCATATCTTTTTGAAAAACAATGGAATTTCCCGCACTGTTTAGGTGCAATAGGTATAAATCTTGAATTTTTTAAACAATTTTCTGTAAAACAAGTAATTTTTTGTAGATGGCAAACACATTGCATTTAGAGCTAATAAAAAGGATGGCTCGTATTACTACAATTATAAAAGTTTTAATAGCATAATCTTGATGGCATTGGTAGATGCCAATTATAATTTCCTTTATGTAGATGTTGGCTGCAATGGAAGAGTAAACGATGCTGGAGTGTATGCTAAGTCTACTCTGTGCAGGGCCATTGAGGAAAATTTACTGAACTTCCCTGAAGACGAACCTTTAAACAACAATTCTGAAAAATTCCCTTACGTTATTGTTAGTGACGAAGCTTTCCGACTGACCTCAAAAATAATGAAGCCTATAAAGCAAAGAAACACAACGGAAAATAGAATTTTCAATTATAGATTAAGCAGAGCTCGCAGAGTGGTGGAAAATGCCTTTGGCATTTTAGCTAACAAATTTCAAGTGCTTCAAAAAGAAATCAACCTATCAGTTGAAAAAGTAGAACTCATTACCTTGACCACTTGTGTTCTACATAATTATGTACGTAAACATGATGGCAAGAAGTATGTCGCAGATGTGGATATAGAAAATACTGATAACATTACATTCACTCCAGCACGATGGCGTAAAGATGTTTTCCAAACGGGTTTGGAAAATAGTTCTGTAAATCGTTCTTCGGACATTGGTATAAAAAATCGAATGAAATTCGTGAAATATTTCAATAATGAAGGATTTGTTCCATGGCAGTGGGAATCTATAAAAAAGTTTAATTTTTGAAAAATCCCAATTTTCAGTAATCAATTTTTTGTAATATGGGTATCGCGTAAATAAATAAACAAAATTAATTAAGAAAAATATGATTTTTTTTTCTTTGATTAAATGTATTCTTCTGTATTTTGCTGAATTTTTAAATCTAAAATTGCATCCAAAATTATACGCTTGATCTGATTGCGGTAGTCTACACTGAAACTTTGTAGTTCAGATTTAACATATTCTCCAAAACACTCCACGTCGTCAGAATATTTCTGAGTGTTAGCACGAGTAGATGACGACATAATGCTTTTTATCGCTTCCGATGCTTGACGCAAAACTTCATTTTCATCGATGGACTCATCTGTTTTTTTGTGTGGAGTGCTAGTAGGACGAACAACAATGCTGCTTCTCTTTGATTTTTTGGTTTGTGGTTCAGCATCAGATGGAAGAGTAGTCGAGTAATCAGTGTGTAAATCCAAAAATGACTGGTCTTCTGTTGTTTGTAAATCTACATTTTCCTCCCGTACATGTAAAGGGGCGACTTCCGATAAAGTTGTGGCCGTATCCTGTTTTATAGAGAAAAGAAATGTCTGTGTATCAGGTTCAAGGTACTATATATGTGAAGTGAACTTACAATATTTAAGTGAATAGTGCTTTTAGATTTCCGGGGTTGAATAAATTGGTCCAAAAAATATAACATATTAAACCAATATGCTTTTGGAATAAAATGCGAATCAGTGCCAGCTCCACTTTTCTTCGACTCTGCAATTTTTTCCTTTTCATGATTATACTGACTTCTATGAAATAAGAACATTAAAAGATTATCACACTCCCTAAAAATTAATTATTTACTTACCTCAAATTTCGACATTTTTTTACAATGTCATCTATAGTCATTCGTGAGCAAAGACTTCTTAATTCATTTTTTATACAACTTAGGCCCAGTTTCACAAAGAATAGATAAATTATTTATTCCAAAGCTTTCGCTATCCATAGAATAAATCTCAAGTTTAAGCCTATTTTGCGTTTCACAAACGTTGGATAAGTTAATCTATAGATAAATCTATAGGTTATTTTAACTTCATAATTTCTGCAGGTTAAAATGCTTATCTATAGATAAATGGAAAGTTCAATTGACATTTATCCACTGTACTGGTAAAAGTATATGTTTAATTATTATTGAATTGTGTTTGATCCAAGTTTTATATTAAAAAACCATTTAAATTTTAAAAATAATATATAAAAAATAAATAAAGTGTTTTTGATTGAAGTTTTATACTAAAACACTATTTAAATTTTAAAAATAATATATATAAAATAAATAGATTGTAAAATAGAAAAAAAAGTGAAATATATATATATGTATATACGAGTACATATATACAACGTATATAGCGTTTTGTTTGAAAAATGTCGTCAGTATCTTCAGTGAGTTCAGTATCATCTCCATCTGTTTCTACAGTTAGTTTTGATTCAGATACCTCACAGGATTCTAGTGAAGGCAATATTCAGTGTTCATGTAGATTTTATTCAAGATTTTTGAGAGCACGAACGGACCCATTTCAAAAATACGACAGGGGACAATTCAAAGCAAGGTTTAGATTGTCCAAACAGGCCGTACTTCTTTTATATAATAAAATTCAAATCCACCTTACACCACAAACGTTAAGGAGTTTTTCAATATCAGCGATGGATTTCCGTTCTGTGATACGATAAAATGATAACACTTTATGACGGTATCACTAAAAATGTGATTCTCGTTTAGTAAAATAGAAACAAGTCTCAAAAATTTATCATACGCGAAGAATTTTTATCACCAACTTTTTGACGGTGATCAATTTGTAAATCGAGTGATATAATGGTGAGATAATATAATTTTTTAGTAGAAATAATTTTGAAAAGAAATCAAAAATTTGTATTTTTATTAAATATTCTATATTTTTTATTGTTATTATTATTTTTTTTTCATTTATTTATTTATTTATTTATTTATTATAAATAAAAAAACTAAAATTAAGTCAAATGTACATACGATAATAATATTTAAATAAAATTATAATAATTATAATATTTCAATATTTTTAAAATTAAACTTACATTATAAACAATAAACAATTCGTCTGACTGCCAGAGAAATACAAGTATGTATTAACGTATCTTGAAATTTGAATTTTTAAATTCAAAATTTGAAAATATATATGGATTTGACATTTGTATTATGTATATAATAAGACAAATCCATCTATATTGAAGCACTGAAACTACGAAGCTTTCGTTAGTTATCTATGGATAATTTACTAGATAACTTTCATAATTTTGTTTGTGAAACAGTAGTTTTAATTTATCTCTTGAATAAATTTATCAATGAGTTAGTTATCCCTAGATTTATCTATTCTTTGTGAAACTGGGCCTTAAAGATTCGTTTTTTGAATGCTTATTATAATATTTATTATGCTTAGGATTATAGAGATTTTCATGGAATTCCCAACATTCTATTAATTTTAATATCATGTCTTTGGTCCATTCAATCTACACAGAAAAATAAAATGAATTGAATATTAAAAAAATTCACATTTCACATTTTGTAGGAAATAAATGAACTTTACCTTTAAATTCTCCTTATTCGAGCTTGTGGAGCTCATATTTAGAATAATAAATACAATAACAATAATTTCAATTTTTAACAATTTTTAACAGTTTAACAATTTATAACCTCAATTTTCCACTCAATCATATATGACTAGTCACAGCGGTTAGAACCTTTCCTATCCTAAAAAAAGCATATGATTTTATGCTATGTGACAGTCATAGCACAAAATCAGCTGATGTGAACTCTCTGAAACTTTCTCACATGACTAAAGCATATGAAAAAATCATACGGTGTAAAGCCCACTTTACTTTACAAATTCAATATTACTTTCTACCGGTATTTCTTAATTTTCTTTTTATATTTTCGAGAGAAACATGCACTTCGACCATTTTTACTGTCTAGAAAGAATTTTCCTTTCAGTGGAAATTAAAAATCTTTTGTGCTAAAAAATTAATTTTTTCAGTATTCTACTATATTTGTCCTACAGAATGTGAAAGTCAAAAAAATATACATAAAAAATCACAAGGACATCGTCAAAAGGATTGTTGCTTACAGGCAACAATTGTTCCGTAGAGATAAAAAAAATAAAAATTTATTTTGGTAACGGCTAAATTTATTCCAGTAACATAAACTTGTTAATTCAAATATACATTTCATTTTCTTAAAAAAAACAATAATTTGGATGAAATGCTTGAAAGCAGTTACGTTGTACGCAAAGATGTACTTTGCATTTTGTGCAAATGAAACGAGGCCATCCTGAACACCCTTCGTTCTTGCATCTGGTTTTGTTCTGTGTTCGAAACCGTCATATCTTGACGACATGTAGGGACGTTTCTCATATCCACTCTTCGAGGATCCTGGAGAAGAACATCTGCTACTGCAGTCGTTATTTTCTATACTCGACAGTTTAGGTCTACCACGTTTTTTTAATGTGCCACCTTCAGAGACTGATTTCGCTAGAAGCCCTGCAGCAATATCACTGCGAAAGTCGAGTAAACTCATACTCTCTTTTTGTGAGATTTTCATTTCATCGCAAAATCTTTGGTATTCAAGCCAAGAGTTACAAACGGCTAGGTCTATGAAATAATCAAATATACGAAGTGTCCACTTTCTAGTTTTGATGAAAATGCGGTATAGTGATAAAAGAAAATCCATTTTATCAACACCTCCCATCTTCTGATTATATTCTTGAATTATTTTTGGCTGCGTTACTTGTACATACTTTTTTTCTGATGGACAAAATCGCTGAACATTTGCAACGGGATCAATGCCAAAAATTGTTGATGCGATTTGGACAACTCCCCCGTCATTCCATGTCAGTAGGAAGATATCATTGAACCTTTCGAAACATGAGTCATAGGAGCCTCTAACCATCTTTTTCATTAAACTTTGATCTTTTAATCGAGCATTTCTTGTACGATTAGACCGCATCGTCCCAGTACCATAAATATTTCCCTTTTTTAAAGTCACAAGCAAATTAAAAGTGGTAAAAAAATTGTCGAAAAAAATTTTGAAATTACGATTAGGTTCCAATGTCTTTGTTAGATATATTACAATATCAGAACAAAATCCTAAATTTGTACCTCCAACATTTGTACGTTTTCCTTGATAAATTTCAAAGTCGTACAAAATTCCACTAGATCCACAAAGTGCATAAACTTTTATGCCCCATCTTATAGGTTTTTTTGGCATGAATTGCCTTAAGATCGTATGTCCTTTGAAAGGAATCATCATTTCATCTACACATACATTTTCTTCTTTTGGTAGAGAATGAATGTGTGTCAAAAAGGAATCAAGAAAGGGTCTTACTTTAAATAATTTATCAGAGGATGTGTCCAATGTTGTAAATTTCAGGCTATTACGAACTAGATGGAATCGTTTTCTTGAAATATTTTCAACAAAAGATGGTATTTTTGTTGCTTTTTTCCAATACATTTTAATTTGTGGAAAATTCAAATAACCGATTAGTATTTGTAATCCAATTATTTTCAAAAGCTCGAATTTAGACGTTTTAATTGACTCTCCAGTTTTTGACAATGAAATTTGATTGGTTGCCATAGCTATTTGATCAAGCAGTTCATCGGTGAAATACTTTTGAAAAAATTCTAGGGGAGTATTTGTTTCGATAATTTCGGGAAAAATATCAGGAATGAATTCAGCTTTTGGTGGTGTCCAATCTGTTTTTAACCATCTTAATTCTTTTACTGTTTTTGTTTCAGCTTCAGCAGTTCGGTCATTCGTTATATCAGTTTTATCCTGATCCTGATCAGTTTGATCAATGCTTTGCCTAGCTTCTTTATTTTCGTTTTCATCAAACAGGAGCTCGAGATTCTCATATTCATTCAAAACATTTTTGACTATTACATCGAAGTCTTCATCTTCTTCTGAAGCATCTATATCGGATAAATTGAATTCTTCTAAAATATTTTGAATTTCTGTTGTACTTATTCCTTTTATTCCCATACGCGACATTTTCTAAAAATGTTATGATTTAAAATTACAACTTTCATGCACATACATTTTATAAATACCTGTAAAGTATAAATATAAATAAGTATAAATACCTGAAGCAGTATCAGTCAATTCCTCAACTGTTGAATACTTTTGTTGCCTGTAGGTAACACGACTTTATGTCAACTATTTACTATGATCAGTATTATTTTTTCAAAACTGTTCGAGATTACAACAATTTGTAACTTGTTTTTTTATGAAAAAAAAATTGTATGAAATATTTATTTGCAAAAATAACGTAAATTTAAACAATTTTAAATAACGCTTATCACATCTGACCTTTTCAGTTAACTTCACACTATTAAATGACACATAATACATATTTTCTACGATAAATTTATTTGACAGATATGAAATCAGTAAGAGAAAAGAAGAAAACAAAAGAATATATATTAGAATTTAGAGAAAAAAAGACAAAATGCTCTCTATTCAAGTTTAAAATGATGTTGCCTATAGGTTACAAATAACTGAAAGGGTTTATACGAGTTCGAGTATATTCCAGAATTATTCCATTTTTAAAAAAAAAATTTCCCGGACGAGCCCCCGAATGTGATATTTTTATTAAAAATATAATATAATTTAATTTTTTATAACAAAATTTATTTTAAAAAAAAAAAGTATTTTATTTAATTACAAAAATGAAAAAAGCTATTTTAAATTCACTACTATTTTCTTTAACAATTTAATTTAAAATACTACTTTTTTTAAAAAAAGAATAATTATTATTTTTATCACCACTTCGACTTACTACCAATAATTACTAATTTATTGCTACTTTCTTTCTTTTTAAATCTCTTCAATTTCTACTTACTACCTGCTATATCATTCTTCTATTTATCTATTCTTTTCTTATGTATAATACAATAATAATTCGTAACTGATAATTTCTAGAAAATTTAACATTGTTATCAGTTACTTTACAAAACAATGTTACAAAAAAAAAGTTATTTCTAGAAAAATCATATTACAATATATATATTTAGTATATGTTTAGTATTATAATATATTTTTAGAAAAGTATTAGGTGTCCATTGCGAGTGTCGATTCGTCATTCGATTATCGAATATCTCTTCATTCGATTAAATATGTTTTTGGTATTGTGTAACTCAATCGAATGGAATAAAAAGTGTTACCGTGTAAAATATTAAATTTAATGGAAATATGTTATGTTATTATGAATTATTTTGATTGACATACATATGTCTATTTTACAAATTCAGTTTTTTTTTCAGTAAAAGCGAAATTGGTTATGTTTTAATTATAAACTTGCATTGTAAAATAATAAAATAATAGTGAATTGTGAAAATTGAGTTCAGTAGAGTTATTTTTTGACGAAGATGTAGAGGAATTAGAAGGAAATAATATTATTAATACACTTAGATTAAGACGGCGTATAAGAGATGCATCTAATCCACTTGACATGGATGAATATATTGGTAAATTTTCTATGGTCATAAATTCTTAATTATCATAATAATAATATTTTTGTGTGTTTAATGTGTCTTTTAACAGTTTCGTACAAAATTTTCGCATTTCACAAGCCGCTTCATTTGTTTCTTGTTTGTGATGTTTTTCCTACACAACAAATTCGATATTTGAGTTTTATTAAAATAATAAAATTAAATAAAATAATCCTTTAACTTAATAAGTACTTACATTTTAACAAATCTTATATTTTTTCGAAACACAATGCACTTAACTCAATTTGTTTTTTGACATTCGAACAGAAAAATGTTATCGAATCTAACATTCGATAATATCGAATCTAACATTCGATAATATCGAATGTAATCGACACTCGCAATACCGAATTATAAAATTGACATTCGATAACAGAATAATCGACACTCGCAATGGACACCTTAATTTAACAAAAATTAATCCCTCCATGTATAGTATATATTTATACGCATATATAATATTATATTTATATACATATACAATGTATTTTTTTATAAATTATTTTTATTTCTTTCCTTTCTTGCTATTTTATATTCAAATTTCAGAAGATCAATCACATCAACTGATACTTGATAGAACATTATCAGTACGCCAATTAAGCGTTGCTGAAGATCATGGTTTAATGTTGATACGAGGTGGTTCAACAACAAATCGTGATAACCATCGGATTTATGTGTTTCGTTTAAAAGAATTTCAAGATGATATAATCAAAGTACGTAGTCGGGTAGATGTTAAAGAGCGACGAATTGAACGTACACGTGGTTGTCATTTATATACTACCTCAAAACTTAGTGGAGGACATTTGAGGATGGCTGTTGCTGTTAATCGAAAAATTTTATTATTCCAATGGAAGCATACAGCAGCATGGACATCATGGTGTCCAAATAATGACACAGAAACAGTTGATGGTTTCATATTTTTGAAAGAGATTCAAGTACATGATAATCCTAGTATAATAACACTGTTAGAAGGTCCAACTAATACAAGCAATGGTGGATTAATATGTGTAGGATATAGGTAAATACATATAAAAAAATATATAAATACATGAAATTTAATTTTTAAAATATTTATAAGGTAAAGGTTTACATTTTAACCCCATATCCGGAGGGGTCGGGTAGTGGCTTAATCGATAGAGGGTGTGGCCCCTATTAACAATCTGAAAATAAATCATAAAATGCAAATTACCTACTCCTAAAGCCGTATACAGCCCCACATAAGTTGATTACCTCTTCCATGTTTTATTGTATATGTACGATTGTACATAATTAAATTCTGAACATAATGCTGATTATGTAAAGTACATAAGTTCATTCAAGTGCATTTACCTGTACATTTTTTTGCTTAAGCGACAATTGTGCAATTTCAATAATTACAAGAATTAAATGCTTAGATGTGCAAATATGTAATAAAGTTTATTGTTATAATTATTATTAATATATGTTTGTACGTGTTTAATATAGTTCATAAGTAATTATTTTGTATATAAATAACCAAATTGATTGATCGAATTTAGAAATAAATAAATTTCTGAAAGTATAACATCAAGTCTTTCTCTTGTTATTTACATTTGGTCCTTCGAGCCTTAAAACCACTTCTTTTGTAAGAATTTTTGTCTACAAGAGAAGAAAATTAAATCATAGTATACAATTGGAATACTTGTAGAACAAGTGTCTTCAATTAATCAAGAAAAAATTGTATAGAAATCTTGTAGAATCATTGTCTACAAGAATTAATATTATAATAGTCTGTGGATAACTTTCTTCAGACTTTCAATTTTTATATAAAAAAAAAAAAAAAACAGATTAATCCTTTCATTAGTAGTATAAACCAATACGAACATGGAGGATTTAGTAAAGGCGCAGAAAATTATTTACACAAAAATCCAGAAACTTAAGACTAATTTATCGAAAGACTCTGCAGAAAGGAAAACCAAAGAATACGCAGAAGCAAGATTAAGTTTGCTGAATAACCTGTGGAATGAAGCAGTCAGGAATAATATAGAGATCGAAGAGCTAAAAGACATACATTCAACGCATTTATATTTTCAAAATAAGAATTTTGAGCTGTTAGAAAAAATGACGGAGGAAGTAAGAGAATAATTAGAATTAATTCTGAAAGACGCATTACAAAGGTCAAAAAACACTGAGAACATTCAGGAACAATATAAGTTGATCAATAAGCAGAATGAATTAATAAATGCATTGAATAGATGCATTTATAAATTAAAAGAAAAAATAGAGAGTGAAACATCGATGGCGTTTTTTACACAGAATATGAAGAATTTAGAAGATTATTGGCAACGAATAGTTCAAAATCATGTTGACATTGTAGCATTAGGAAAAGTCAAAGATAATTACTTTGACTTGAATATGTTTACTGTGGCAGAAGAAAATTATCAGAAGACGACAGTTAAAATACAAGAGAAATGTTTAAAACTACAACCACCACAACTGCAAGTATCAACATCTACGACTTCTCAGATACAAGCACCTGCTATTAAAGAAACGAATATTAAACTACCGAATATTGATATACCGAAGTTCAACGGGGATTATTTACAATGGAAATCGTTTAGAGATTTGTTCATAGAATTAATCCACAACAACTTAGCCATCGGAAAGACTCAAAAACTCTTCTATTTAAAATCAAACTTGATTGGAGAGCCGCTTGAGTTAATAAAACATTTACAGATTACACCAGACAATTATGACATTGCCTGGTCAACACTGGATAAAATATATAACAATTTAAGAACATTGGTATCAGTTCAGGTGAAAGCATTGTTAAACCAACCAAACATTAGCAAAGAGTCAGCGACATCTGTTAAGAGATTACACGATATATCCAACGAATGTTTATTGGCGATAAAGGGTTTAGGTGTGAGTACAACTAATTGGGATCCATTGGTGATTTATTTATTAACTCAGAAATTGGATAGAGAGACACATAGGTTATATGAACAGTCCTTGCAATCCCCAAAAGAATTGGAAACAATGGAACATTTTTTCGAGTTTTTAGAAAATCGTTTTCACTCTCTAGAAGCGTTAGAAAATAAAAATACTGCAACTAGCGAAAAACAAGTCAAAACATTCCATGGTTCAATAAAGTTATCGTGTCCGGCGTGCCAACAACAGCATAAAATTTACATATGTAACAAGTTCAAAGCCATGAGTTACCAACAAAAAATGGATATAGTTCGAAAACACAAACTTTGTGAGAACTGTTTAGTCAATGGGCACTTTGCTGCAATCTGTAGAAGCTGGTCGTCGTGCAAAGTATGTCACAAAAGGCATCATACGCTAATTCACAACTCCACAGGTGCACAACGAAGTAGTCAACAAAAGCCGTGTAAAATAAATAGAATCACTGCAGGTAAAACGAATCCATCATCAACTGAAACAAAGGTTACTGCAAATATAGCTGCTAGTATTGCAACTTACAAGCCTAAAATCTTATTAGCTACGGTAGTATTACGAGCTAAGAGCAGGAATGGTAATTTCATAGAACTCAGAGCACTTGTAGATCAGGGTTCACAAGCTACATTTATACCTGAAGATGCGGTTCAAAGGCTACGACTTCGAAAATATAAAAGTCAGGCCCACGTAACTGGAATTGGTGGGGCTAATGCGGGGAGAATAAAGCCCAGCGTTGAATTATTTTTATATCCCAGATTTGTGTCTAATTACGTGTTGCACACGAAAGCACTGATTCTGCCTAAATTGACTGGTGTCCTGCCAACGGAAGAAATTGCTGTGACGACAGGTGAATGGAAACATTTGATAGGACTGCAGCTAGCGGATCCTGAATACCATCTACCTGGAAGGATAGATATAATCTTAGGTGCAGATAATTTTGCAGATATAATCCTAGAAGGAGTTATAAAAGGAGAAAATAAAACACCAGTAGCTCAGAATACTAAATTTGGATACATTTTATCAGGTGAAATTCAAAACAAAGAAAAGAATGGTGCCAACGAAGTAAGGTGTTTCGTCACAGAAACTGAAGTGGATATCTCTACAGAATTATGCAAATTCTGGGAGAATGAAGAATTGATGGTTGAAAGAAAGTTTACGTCAGAAGAGGAAGAATGTGAAAGGTACTTTAAAGAAAATTATAAACGCGGAGCTGATGGAAGATATGCAGTAAGAATCCCGTTTCATACTACTCCGAATGCAGAAGAATTAGACGGCTCACGCGAATTAGCGTTAGCAAGACTTTTTCAACTGGAAAAAAGATTTAAGACGAACAAACAGTTAGAAGTTATGTATAAAGAATTTATTAATGAATATATTCGCCTCGGGCATATGGTACCTGTGGAAGAAGATGCTGAAGTTAAATATTATCTACCACATCATGCGGTATTCAAGCATGAAAGTACAACTACAAAACTCAGAGTTGTTTTTGATGCTTCAGTTAAAAGAAACTCAAAAAAGAGTTTGAACGACATAATGATGATAGGGCCGAATCTGCAGCAGAATTTAACAATGATACTTCTGAAGTGGCAAAAATATAAAATTGTACTTACCGCTGATATAGAGAAAATGTATCGGCAGATCGGAATAGACAATCGAGATCAAGACTTACAAAGGATTTTGTGGAGAGATTCACCGAATGGAGAGATAAAAGAATATAAATTAACCACAGTTACATATGGCACTGCAGCAGCACCGTATTTAGCGATACGCACGTTGAGACAATTGGTGTATGACGATGGCAAGTTGTATCCGTTGGCAGCTGATGCTTTGTTACATGACACATATATGGATGATGTTGTGACAGGAACAAATACCATTCAGGAAGCACAAAGTAAATGTACACAGTTATTAGCATTATTAAAAGGTGGAGGTTTCAATTTAAGAAAATGGAGTAGTAATGATTTAAGAATTTTGAAACTACTGCCTCCTGAATTAAGAGAATCGGCAGATGATAGGAAATTTGACGAAGGAGAATCGGTTAAAGCTCTAGGAGTTCATTGGATTCCAAAAACAGACACCTTCAGATTCCGGATACAGCTGCAACCAGATCCTGTTATCATAACCAAGAGAACCATTTTATCAGAAGCAGCAAGAATTTTCGATCCGATTGGTTTACTCTCTCCTGTCATCATTAAAATAAAATTACTATTTCAACAAATCTGGTTAGAGAAACTAGAATGGGATGATGCAGTATCAGACGAAATTCTGGAAAATTGGAGTAGGATAAAAACAGAATTGCCAGCCTTAGAAAAGATAGAGATAGAAAGATGGTTAGGATATGAAGGTGAATTTAGTACATGTCAGCTGCATGGATTTTGCGATGCCTCTGAAAAGGCATACTGTGCAGCTGTGTACATAAGAACAATATCAAAAGATGGTCAACTGTTTACTAAATTATTGACAGCAAAAACGAAGGTAGCGCCGTTGAGGTCAAAGGTATCACTACCAAAGATGGAACTCAATGGTGCACTATTATTAGCTCGTTTAATGAGTACGGTTGAAAAGGGTCTGGAAATAAAAAATATACAGCGCTTTGCGTGGACAGATTCGACCATCGTGCTGTCCTGGATAAATAAAGAACCGCATAAGAGTGAAACATTTATAGCCAATAAGGTGTCTGAGATACAAGCATTAATAAAACCGCTTCACTGGGCCCACGTAGATTCAGAGAGCAATCCTGCTGATCTAGCTACTCGTGGTATCTATCCAAAGGCTCTGAATGCGAATAGTATGTGGTGGAAAGGGCCAGGATGGCTTCACAAAAATGACTTACCTATGCCACAAACCATAGAAGTATCAGGTCACAGTAGCAAAATCACCGAACAAGAAGAAATATCATTGATGGGTCAATTACTACAAAAATATTCGTCATTGAGTCAATTACAAAGAGTTTTATGCTACTGTATTAGATATTTATATAACTTAAAAAATCCTGCAGCACGTAAAACTGGTTACATCACGGCTGATGAGCTAGAATACTCTTTGATAAAATTAGTAAAGGTCACTCAGGAGCAGTATTTTGGCGAAGAGTTAAAATTATTAGAAAAAAATCAACCAATAAATAAAACCAGCAGATTGTTTTCTCTAAATCCGCAGTTGGATAAAAACAAGGTTTTACGAGTCGGTGGAAGACTAGAAGAGGCTGCAATAACGTTCAACAGGAAACATCCAATAATACTGCCATATAAAAGCGAGTTAACAAATCTTGTAATTACTCATGCCCATCTTAGAACATTACATGGAGGAAATTTCAAGACATTGGAGTATTTAAGACAGAAATTCTGGATCTTGAATAGCCTTAAATCTGTGAAAGTCCAGTTGCATCGTTGTGTAACATGTCATAAATTTAAAGCTGTGTCGGCAACACAACAAATGGGAAATTTGCCGCCACCACGATTAGCTGTAACTCGACCATTCACGAATACTGGGGTAGATTATGCTGGACCATTGACTCTGAAGTCATTTGCTGGCAGAGGGATAAAAACTTACAAAGGCTACATTGCGCTTTTTGTCTGCTTAAGTACTAAAGCAATACATCTGGAGGTGGTCAGTGATCTGACGTCGCAGGCATTTTTAGCAGCATTTAAAAGATTTGTAAGTAGGAGAGGTCCGGTGGCAAACGTGTACAGTGATAATGGAACAAATTTTGTTGGTGCGAGCAAAATATTGGCTGATCTCTTCAAACAACCACATTATGAGGCGGAGGTAGCCAGTGAACTAGCAAAAGAAAGTACACAGTGGCATTTTATTCCTCCTGTCTCTCCACACTTTGGTGGACTGTGGGAAGCAGGAATTAAGGCAACAAAACATCATATGATCAAGATAATAGGAGAGAAGATATTAACGTTCGAAGAAATGACAACGTTGATGGCGATGATCGAGGCATGTTTAAATTCGCGGCCATTATGTCCACTGACGAACGATCCTGAAAGTTTAGAGGTCTTAACACCTGGACATTTTTTAATTGGTTCTCCTATCCTGACACTACCTCAAGAAGAATACAGTGATAACACTACACTACGAACTAAGTGGCATGAGCTAGACAGGATGCATCAAACATTTTGGAAAAGATGGTCTACCGAATACTTAGCCAGATTACAACAAAGACCAAAATGGGCGCAACGGCAGCCAAACATCGAAATTAGAAACATCGTGTTGATTAAAGAGAAGAATTTTCCACCTACCAGATGGGCTTTGGGACGAGTGGTGGACACGCATCCTGGAAAAGACGGGTTAGTCAGAGTGGTGTCATTAAAAACCAAATCAGGGATTATTGAAAGAAATATTACGAACATATCGCTATTGCCGATACTAGATAATGATCTGGAAAATAACACTGGTGAGCAACAACTATCTAATAGCAGTCCTGCACAACAGACAAGAGCTAGCAATAAAGACATAACGTGTACACATAAGCGTAAAGATGAGAATATCCATGTAAACCAAAGATCGAAAAGGCGAAGGCTGTCCAATGATATAAAAACATCGGATGAAGCAACATGTCAGTCTAACAGAGTTAGAAAAAGCCCACGTTACAGCAACACCAACAACTCTCTACTAATCACTATACTCATAGGCTTGCTTGTGGTGCTAGCGAGTGCAGAAAATTCATTTCAGAGTTATTCTGTCTCTAAATTTAATAAAGAGCAAGGTCTCTACTTTGAGACAATTGCTGGTGCTAATGTTTATAGCAATGAATGGACGTTGGTCGTACACTTTGATCTTTCAGCATACTGGAAACAGTTAACGTCCATTAAAAATGCGATCGGGCAGGTAAAACCAATCTGTGACATTTTGCCAAAGGAACATGAATTCAAAGCATACTGTACATCTATGGTAAATCAGTTAAACCATCAGATTACGGAAATAGAGGATTCAAATCAACTAATTTATCAGCAAAACGGGAAAACTGAGAACAACAACAGACGGAAACGAGCACCACTATTTGGATTTGTAGGTAACTTAGCTAGCTCACTATTTGGCGTGTTAGACCAGGAGTTTGCCGAGAAATACGAAGCACAAATAGCAACCGTAAAGAAAAATGCTGACAACGTTAAACAGTTATTAAGCCAGCAGACATCTATAGCCGATTCCACATTGAATATCATAAAACGAGAGCAATTAGACGTTCATCAGCAATTTGTAGCGATCAAGAAACAAGTAATAGCTTTACAAGACGATATAAATAACTCTCAGGCAGATCGCAAGGTCGTCGAAAGGTTCAACTCAGCTACATTACTATTGTCACTAGAAGTAAACAACATTCGCCATATACAGCAGGCCTTATTATCCGTCTTGACAGATTTTCGTCAGGGAAAGATTAATACGTTGTTATTGACACCTGAACAGCTAAAAATACAACTACAAATTATCAGACAACATTTACCTGTTGATATTAGAGTTCCAGAAGATCCAAACGGCAATTCAGTGTTGACATTATATACTCTTATGCGAGCGAAGGCCAGAATTACATTGAACAACGTTTTGTTTGAGATCAGAATACCTCTCCTGGACGCCCAGGACTTTATAATATATCATCTTATACCTATTCCGTTGAACTATGCTCAGAAGCTGGTATACATTCAACCGTCTAGCGAATATTTATTAGTAAATACACATCGAGACAGGTACACGCCGTTAGAAACAGCAGATCTGATAGCATGTCAACATTGGCAGAATGATCGACTGCTCTGTAAACTAGGTTCACCTATGTATAATCTCAGATCGAATATTAGTCGATGCGAGATGGAATTACTCACGTTACATGACCAGTTTTCATCATTTTGTAAAATAAAAACAACACCATTAAAATCTAAGTGGATAAAAATGCATACCTCCAACAGTTGGATATACATTATGGACAAAGAAACCAAATTTGAAGTCCTATGTGGGTCACATCTAGAACAAATAATTCTTACTAAAAGCGATACATTCCAATTGAAACCAGGCTGTCTGATAAAACATTATAGTATGCTCTTATCGGCCAGTAATAAATTCACGGGAAATTTAAACTCATCATTCATTCTGGAAACTAACATAACTTCAAATATTTTGAATTACTTGTCATCGAGAATTGTGAATGAATCAACTACGTATGCACCATCAATAGTCAAGGACATAAGCTCAAGTGACATTGATGATCTACATTCCAAAATAGAAGATCAGAAAGCGAAAATTAATTCTCTTCAAGGGCTAAGCATTCATGACCTGCACCACTATTCTATTGTATATATAATGTTAGCCATTGGAATAATCATTGCGGTGTTATATTATCTAAAACGACGTAAGAGTCTCCGTTTACAGAACAATAAACCTGTAAAAGAAACAGCAAAAAACAAACCAACTCCAAAAGCTAGAACACATGCCTTTGGGTACTAAAACAACGGCGGCGGGAGTATGTACGATTATACATAATTAAATTCTGAACATAATGCTGATTATGTAAAGTACATAAGTTCATTCAAGTGCATTTACCTGTACATTTTTTTGCTTAAGCGACAATTGTGCAATTTCAATAATTACAAGAATTAAATGCTTAGATGTGCAAATATGTAATAAAGTTTATTGTTATAATTATTATTAATATATGTTTGTACGTGTTTAATATAGTTCATAAGTAATTATTTTGTATATAAATAACCAAATTGATTGATCGAATTTAGAAATAAATAAATTTCTGAAAGTATAACATCAAGTCTTTCTCTTGTTATTTACAGTATAAGTTTGTTAAAAATTAAAAGCGAATGGACTGCGCATGTTGAGAATAAAATAATATGTTTACACAAAATGTAACATTGTATTTGTGTATTTCTCTCATTTTATTCTCAAAACAAAAAGAAAAAAAAATAATGAAAAGACGCATATCCCCACGCGCATTACATTTTTTATCCATCTCAACCGCCATCCACCGTGGTTGATGACTGACTGAGAAATTAAAAATAGAACACTCACATTAAAATTAAAAATGCTTTTTTAGACGATATATAAAAATATTGTATAATAATTTAGACGATTATACCAATTGTTTGCAAATGGTCGTAACATTAATCAATAGAAAGCAACGAAAATGATGAGTAAAATGCTACACTATTACATTGACTATATAATAATACATAGACTCAGAAAGCCCATACATTTTTTATGTCGAATTATTTTCTAAATCGGGTAGGTGATTTCAGAGCCATATGCGGCAAATAAAGTAACTAAAAATATTGCATATTCATGGGATTTTAAATATTTTTCATTTGATCTAAAAAAAAAAGAAGAAAACTGCTTGATAACTGCATAGAGTACTTTTGTTAGTGTAATGTTGCTGTGCTGTTGCTGTGCTGTTGCTGTATAGTGTATACTGTATACTGTATCCTGTATCTGTATCCTAATCCTTATGTGTGTAACCATGATACCTCTGATGATACTGTATATCAACCTCGTATGCTGTTCATCAATGTTAGTTTAAAACGTGTATAATATATAATATCAATATTATGTGTTGTGTGTGTTGAATTACACACCTAAAGCATAGACATTGACTATATAATATTATATATATAGCATAGACATTGACTATACATGTATTATTATATAGTCAATGGCATAGACTAAGTACCTATGCAGGCTTAAAGGTTTAGTTTGCGTATGTAAATATTTACATGTGTAAATGTTGACTTAACTTTTAAATTAGATAAATGAAGAAAACAATTAAGAACCTGTTTTTTATTCGTGTATACCTAAAACATTTTAACTTTGTTTTTCAATTCTGAAATCTTTTAATCTTTGCGTTTTTTTTTTTTTGTAGTCCTGAAAAGGACCAATTTTTTATATATTATTGATTTATTGATTTCAGCTCGGAAAACGTACAACCAAAAAGTTAAAATTATGCGTTATTGTTTTAAAACTTCCATTCTGCTAACAGTTTCTTTGGCTTCTTTCATACCTTGTGACAACCAAATACAAGTTTTTCTCATTAAAACTAATATTAAAAAATCTAAAATTTGAATTTTATGGTCATTGCACTCATCATCTTGACGAAACCACGTTGGATGCCGTTAATTCAATAGCTTTTTGTTTCAGAATTTTTTTAATATTCCTACTGTGCTTATTTGAATTGAAATATTTTTCAAAAACTTCAACTTGTGTCGAACAAATTTTGAAAAATTCTTCCGACGGACATTTGAGTGCAACACTTTTATCTTTGGTGTAAGATTTATGACATATGAAAAAATGATTTGGTATGGATGACAATTGGATGAAGTCTGGACCAATTCTAATCCAACATGTTTTTTTCCTATCATGTGTTTCACATTTGTGTGATATTCTCTAGCAGAAGGGAATCGGTTGTATCCACCCATAGAACGTAAGGTAGAAAACTGATTTTCTACAATATCTTGTTGGAGTTTTGAAGTTAGGAGAAATTTAGTTTCTGGTACACCTTTGAAAATTTCTAATAATTTGAAAATGCCGTTAATAAAATGAATACAACCATCTACGGCATATATTCTAACGGGTTTATTATTTTTTTTGAAAAAACTTTTATTTTTTCAAGATAAATTTTCATATCATGCAAAAAATTTATGGAAAATCTGTTGTCTGAATAAAGAGGTCGTTTATATATATTTTGCTGGAACTACATTTGCTTACATTGAAAACATCAAATAAGTGATTGATTTTTTCAACAAAATTAGCTGTCGATGTAGCGACTTGCATTGCCCTAATAGCTGATGCTACAGACCAGCTAAAAACTTGAGCAGCAGTTTTGACTTTCATTTTTTGGAAATTATTTGGCCAAATGTGCCTTGAAGTTAATTTGACACACAACCTAGTTGTTCTACTTTTATCTTCAATGTACAATTTTTCAATTATGTTCCAATCAACTTTGCCATCAATGGTTTGTAAATAATTTAATAAAAGGATATTTCTTAAAGATTTTAATAAATGAACGAAGTCAAACATGGCAATTATTGGTCTTTTTTCAAAATTTTACTTTAAAATTTAATTGATATTTAAATATATCACTATTCAAAATATTAAAAAATTTAAATTTATTCACTCCGTTTTTTTTTCTAAAATTTAAATTTGAATTCTACAATGAGTCTGAAATGCGTTAAATCATTAAACAGCTTGATTATAATGACACAAAAATCAATGAATAAAATATCAAAAATAATACAATATTTTAAAAATCTACCTGTCAAGGATATTAAAATTATTTTTTTTATCTACATATCTCTTTATATGAATGAAAATTTACAAATATTATATGTAGTCTAATATTAGATTTAATGCAGAAAAAGGTTCTGAATTTAATTTTCCAATTCACAAAAAAAAAATAAAAAAATCGATATTATAATAAAAGATTTGCATTTCAATAAATTGAATGGTAAATTTCGGCACATGAAGTTATAAAATTGTACATTTAAGTATATATAGACATAAAAAAAATGTTTAGTTATAAACAAAAGAACCGAAAAAGAAAGGAATTACTGTATTTAATTACTTTGTAAAATAAAATATAGATAATAAAAGGGACTTTTCAAAAAAATAATTTATCATACTGCATAATGCATACATAGACACATATATATATATATATATATGTGTGTATTTATCTATTGATATTATATATTATATATATTCATTAATAAATACTGAATACATATGTAAGTGAAATTTTATCATCCTTTTTTTAGTTTCATAAATTTTTAAATGTTGAAATTAATATACATTTAATTTATATAAAGTATATATTTACCTATGAATAAATTCGTTATGTAATTTGTAATATACTGTAAATTTTTACATTACATAAGTGAAATTTCATCCATACATTTTCTCTATACTATTCATAAAAGGATATCAATCATGTAATGCATATAAAAATCGACGATGTCAAATTTAAAAGCGAAATTCACATTTCTTTTAAATTTATATTATCATAATAAAGTAAGGCACAAAAATAATGAATGAAATAAATGGAATACATTCATTATGTAATATTCGTAAACAATAAGAAAATTATAAAGAGAAAAAAAATCTACCCTTTTAAAAAAAGATCATTCATTATATGCCTTATGATACGATCCATATTTATTATATTTATTGTATTTAACTAACATGTGTTGTATCAGTTAACACAATACAATCAAGATATCAGTCATACGGTCATACGTTATACAGAATACAATCAGGATTGAATCGCCGTGTAATATTTTCTATATGTATGCATATATATACGTATATCTTTGACGTATATGTAGATTACAATTACAACAAACAAAATAATAACTATATAGTAACAATATCAAATATACACTATCTACAAACTAATGTAATACATACTTATATAAATTCATTTTCAAAATGTGGCGTTTATTTTTATGCAAAATTTATTATTTTAAATGGATTTTCAAAATATCGTGCCTATTTTTATGCAAAATTGATAATTTTTAATTCAAAATCAAAAAATTTAGTTCATAAATTCGCCAGCTGCGGCTCTGAATTTACATACCACTCTTTGTATGGTTTCTGAGTCTATGTATTATTATATAGTCAATGACTATTAGAAAATTTCAGGAAGTGTTTGTTTAACCGATGGTAAAATTGAAAACATGCTAAAATTAAGAAAACTAGAATTTCAATTTGTTTTAAAATATTTTATTAAAAACACAATTATTTCTAACCTCTGTTTCACACCTATTCTTAATTAGAACAGAATATGAATTATTTATTTAAAAAATATTTTTAAATATAAAGGCTTATTTTTGTACCTACTTAACCGCATATTTCTCTTTAGTTTGTTTTAATTTGGTTTTATCTACCTGATGGTCTGCATAATGACTATTTTTTGTTGTATTCGGCAATATAATAAAGTGTACATATTACGCCCATTTTATTACATTTATTTAATTTTGCGTTTTTAGTAAATAGTAAGGATTTCAATTTCTATAAAAATAATCCTTTATTATGATATATTATGTCCTGTAAAAAATGTTATTTTACAGCTCTACCGTCTTTATTCGCAGACGTATGTATGCTTATATATAAAACTAGATAACAAAGTGAATTTGTTAGCTTAAGAAAAATAAATCTTTAAATGTCTGGAGAAGAAAAACAATAAAATTACAAATGTTATAGAAATAACATATTTTTTATTAAAATAATTCTTAATAACAAATTATAATTTAAATCATACATATTAAACATTTTTATTGTATCAAAAATACAAGATGAAATAACGAATTTTTTTCAGTGTAACCAATACTAATGCAAATTCGACCAAAATTACTCACTGCGCAATTATACCATTCGCTTTTAATTTTTAACAAACTATAGCACATGCATTTTTCCAATTCAGCACTTTATATTTTGTCGCCATACAATTTTCCTCATTTCCTCAATTTTCATCAGCAAATATTACCGTTTTCTAAAAGTCCTGTGACTATATTATCGAATTTCCATCATTTTTTTTATTTATTAATTTGATATAATAACGGTATATTATTAAAAAAAAAAAAAAAAATTAAATAAACAAGAACACCTGCATTCAATGTTATTATACATTTTTAAGCATGTAAATAATAAAATTTATTGGTATAGTGTGTATCTTTTTAATAAAGGGTGAACCACGCTTAGGTAATTCATGAGGACACTCCATATCTACCAATTATACTATACCACCCCATTTTTTTTTGTACACAATTATTATCTGTATAAGGAATAAAGGTATTTCTGATATCGTGCTTATGTACGTGCATGTGTGTGTACTGCACTGCAGAAACAGGCACTTTAGTGCCAAACTGGCACTTTCAAATGATTTTAGCATTGTGGCACCCACTGGCACTCAAAAATATTAAATTTGGCACTTTTTTTTTAAAATTAAATATCAAACATAATTTATGTGACAATTAAAACATCTTACTCTTTTTTGTAATTCCACTAAAAAATCTACTACAATAAACTTTGAACGCTTTGAATCCACTACAATAAATTGTGCTGAATGCTTAAAATAAAAAGAGACTTTGTTATGTCAAAATAAAACGAGACAGCTAAATGTCACTACACTAATTCGTTCCATTAGCAATCAACATAAGTAACAAAATTTTAAATTTCATTTAATTAAAATTTCATTAAAATGAGTAAAAAAACAATTTTGGAGTAAGTATATAAATGGATATACATACATATAATCGTAGAATATTGAAATTTATTTATGTATTATGTTGATTTTATTTCAGCTTTTACAAAAAGCAAGATATTACTTCTCATGTTCCTGCTAAAAACCAAAGACAGGAAATGTAACTTTTTTTCTTTAATTATACTTGGTTTCAATTACAATGTTCAACCATTATTATTTATAACTTCAATTTTGTAGAATATCATTTCAACAATCATTATTAAAAGAAAAACAAAGCAAGGCTTTTGACGACAAATATGAGTCGGATTTAGGTGAAAGTGCCAAAAGCGACACATTGCCACAAAAAGCATAGACATCAACTGCACTACGAATCTTTAATTCAAAATGGAAAGAAACGTTTTCGTGGTTAACCAATCAAGAAGACAGAGCTATTTGTAAAATCTGTAATCAAACTCTTCCAAATAATATTAATCTAATCAAAAGACACGAGAATTCAGCCCGTCACATTTCAAGCATAAACACCTTAAAAAATCAGCCGCAAATAATTTCAAATACTAAAGAGCCACCAGTTAGTGACATATATAAAACAGCAGAATTGAAAATTCTAATGTTTTTAGTAAAAAATAATTTGCCGTTCACGTTAATTGACGATATTGTGGATTTAGTTAAATCCATAGACCCTGATTCAAAGGGATGCCAAAAAATTAAAATTGGACGAATGAAAGCTACAGAAACCATCAATTCACTTCTATGCAAGGAAACTACAATAGAGGTTACAAATATTTTGCGATCTCAATACTTTTCATTGGTAATAGACGAAACAACTGACGTCAGTACTGTAAAATCGTTAACATTGGTTGCCAGATATTTTGATTTTCTGGCAAATGTGACTAAAGATGCTTTTCTTCGCCTTCTTGAATTAGAAAGCTCCGATGCGGGAGCTGTGTTTAGCTCAATTAAGTCCTTTTTCGATCAGCATAAAATCCCATTTGATAATTGTGTTGGTTTTGGTGCGGATAACGCTAGTGTTATGATGGGAAAAAAAAGTGGAGTTCAAACGTTGTTTAAAGAAATAAACCCATTTATTTACTCTCTAGGATGTTCATGTCATTCAATGTGCATCTGCCGCAGCCAAAAAATTTCCTTTTGAATGTGAAAAATTGGCAAGAAAAATATATTTCTTTTTTTCACACAGCTCAAAGCGACAAAACGAATTCAAAGACTTTCAAACAAATTTTAATGTACCGGTACATAAAATTCTAAAAACATCATCTACTAGATGGTTGTCGTCAGAAGGAGTTGTGAATAGGATCTTAGAACAGTGGCAACCACTTCAACATTATTTCATGCTTACAAAGTTTGAAAGCAATTCAGACTTAGCCGTAGATATATCAAATAATTTAAATGATTGTTGTAATAAGGCATATTTTTACTTCTTATCTTATATTTTAAAATTGACCAATAATTTAAATAAAGAATTCCAAAGTGAGTCGCCAAAAATTTATAAATTACTCCCCACTGTCAAAAGTTTTTTGTTAGTTGTTCTGCACAATTTCATTAAAAACGAATTTATTGATGAGAATAAATTAAATGAAATTAATTTTAAAAATGAAATTTTTATCGAAGACACAAAAATATATGTTGGGCCAAAAGCTGAGATGATTTTAACAAATAAGGACATTTCTGTTGAGGAAATCAAAAATATAAAATACCAGTGCAAAAAATACTATATAAAGCTATGTCGTGAAATTTTGAAAAGGTTCAATTTCGAAGATTAAACACTCATTCACTTACAAAAACTGAATCCTAAAAATTTAGGTGACAGTATGGTTCCATTATTTCATTTATTTCCTCAAATATGTGAAGGCAAGATTGATGAAATTGAAGACGAATGGCGATCTGTCCTTTATCAACAGTTTGTTAAAAATACTGAAAGTGCAGAAAACTTTTGGGGAAGCATCTTCGAGTTGAAAAATGGTTTTGGAGAACCAATGTATCCAAACCTAAAAATTTTTGTCGGTGCCCTTCTTAGTTTTCCGCACAGTAGTGCAGCTGCAGAAAGAATATTTTCTGATGTGGGCAATATAAAAACAAAAAATCGTAATTGTTTAAAAATAACAACAATAAATGCTTTATTAATTACAAAGCAAATGATTAAAAACGATAGTTTGTGTGGTTGGACTCCATCAAAATCACTTTTGAGGAATTATAAATTGGCCTAAAAAGCCTATTTATTTATGAAATAAAATTAATAAAAAATAAAAAAATCCTCATCATCTCATCTTATCTTTCTTATCATGTTATTTAAAAAAATATATGTACCGGAATGTATTTGATGATCAATAAAATATTTATAATTTTTGTTTGAAAATCTGATTTTTTTTACTTGTGTTAATAGCTTGGCACTCTGTGGCACCCAAAAACGTAATAGTTGGCACTAAGAGTTTTTTTTCAGCTGCAGCGCTGGTGCATTTGTAGAAGGCATATCTGTGGTGCGTTTCTGTAACTCACAAATTGAGTAATTCTATACTGAAATACTCTATCCTAAGTCATTTTGACGTCATTCTCTATCGTTCCGTTTCTGTAACGTGGTGAGATTGGAAACTCTACTGAAACAATTTTCTCTACTGCTGTAAGCCTGTAAGTTGAATTAATTCTCTACTGGTTGAGTTTCTTTTTCGATAGAGTATTAGCAGTTGATAAGGATATAAAAGTAAAAATAAAGTGTATTATAAGTATATATAGTGATTGAGTTTTATTTTTTTCGATAGAGTAGTGCTAACTAATAAGATTAAAAAGAATAATTTAGTTTATTGTCCTTCATTAAGTTATTTTTTTTTAATAAAATACATAGTATTAATTTCCTTATTATTAAGTATTAATTTCAAAAGAATAATGAAGTATAAAAATAATTGTTTAAATATGAATACAGAAAAACCGGTGAATTTTTACTTAAAATAAAAATAAATATACAAATAGTTTTAGATACATATTTTACATTTTATCTTCGATTTATTTTTAAAAAAATTGTATACGTATATATATTTCAAAGTATAAAATGTAATATGTTATGTATCTGTAGATATATACAAAACTTAAAAGTTAATTATAATCAAAATTTCACTCTGTTAATAATAATCAATAATTAAAAATTTTAAAAATCCACACTAAATCAAACTTTCAGAATAATTGTTCTACGTTAATTTCATTTAAATGTTACAACTGTTGTTTAATTTTCATAAATTCCTGTCTAATTGCAAACTCACCATACCAATTCTCTATCGAGTGTTACAGAAACAGAAGAACTCTATTAGTAGAGTTTAGCGATTGAAAATCGTAATACGTCACAGAATTGAGAAGTTTCTCTATCGAGTTACAGAAACGCACCACTGATAGAAAATGCTTAATGCACACACTATATCAGATTTGCCTTCTACAAATACACGCACACACACTGGCACGCACGCACATAGATCCGCACATACGCACACCCCTTCGGAGATGGGGTTAAAATGTAAACCTTTACCAACTTATCAATTTAATTTAATTTCCAATTGCTTAAAATTTATAATTTCTATATTTTTGAAAAAGAAAGTTTTTCTTTAGTTGGGTTCAATTTTTTTTTACCTATATATACTATTTTCAGAAATCGAAGTCAGTATTGTGCTTATGGGAAAAGTTACCCGATGAGTTTATTTTACCTTCACATATAATATTTTGTAGGAAATTCTGAATAATATATCTCTGTCAACCCTGAAGAAGGTACTTTTTAAAATATGTTAACAGAATGTTCCAAATTGTGCAGAAATAATTTTATAATTTTGTTCACAAATAATTCTTAAAAGGGAGATTCTGTACAAATTTCACATTCCTGTAAATTTATATTTGATAAAAAAGCAGCATTATTTGAAAATATCATAAAAATGTTCGGTTTTTATGACAAATTGTAATTTTTGTTTGCTGATTTTTTCATTTCTAATAATGAATCATCCTCTTTTTTTTTGAAAAAAGAAATACACCCTCCCGTTTGATGTTGCCTATCACACAGCGTGAAGGCAACTGATTTATTCAGTTAACGCCATTTTGCTTATATGAAAAATAAAAAACCGAACTATAAAATATGAAGTCGTTGCGCAGCCGATGTCCACTCAAAGTATAAAATGTTGATTGATTCGTGTCAGTGGGAAGATGGGCATAAAAGAAAATGATGATGATTCAGGGTTGCCGCAGCTACTGGGAGTATTGCTTAAATTTATAAAAAAAATATGAATTTATGATGAAACCATATTCAGTATTTTTAATTTTATTTATAAAATTATGTGTTCAGTATCAATTTGATATTAAATTTTGTATACATACGTACATACATTCATTTTCATATTTGTTTATTTGTCCATTTTCTTCTATTTTGTAGCAGATGATACTTCAACAATGGATTATGATACAAATGAGGAAATGGCATAGCTATGAAAAATAAAAAAAATTGGAGAGGAATAGGCCTAAAGGGGATACCTCTTTGAAAAAAAAGCGCCTTTTGTTCTACCGCAAGGGTGTGGAAATGAACATATTTCATAAAATTTGCCAAAATGTCCAAAATTACCTGTTTTTTTGTAAAATCTAAAAAAAAAGTTTTTTGCAAAATGGCAGCCCTTCATAATATAAAATTTAAAAAATTTCCCTCGATAAAAAATTGAGATCTGATCACCCCACACACGAGACAGATTTATACAAACGCAATGTGAAAGAATATAGAAAAGCATGCCTATCTTGCCTGTACTGACTTCGATTTCTGAAAATAGTATAGATATATATATTTAGAGTATATTATAAAATTTCCTTTTCATAAACATTATTTTTACAAATTTTTTATACATACATATGTACGTATAATATGTAATATGTATTTATAAAAATTATTAAAAGATATAATTTAAAGCAAAAGAATAAAACATTCATAAATTTATCTAAATTTATATCTATAAGAGTATTTATGCATTAAATTCTTTTCGATTATTATTTCAGACATCATTATGAAATTGTTTGTGATCAAACTGGTGCAGCAACAAAACTACATGAAGTCGAAACTTCGAAACGTAACCAAACTCAATTAAATGCAGCAATTGAATTGTGTGATGGGCAGGAGACTGAATTACTTCTGTGTTATAATCGTAAGAAGATTTATTTTTGTTTGAAAAATTATAATAATACAATTATTAAGGAATTAAATTAAATAATTTAAAAAAAAAATTACACTTTTATGAAATGTATTCCTTTCTTTTGTTTTTTAAAAATTTCAATTTTTGATATTTTCTCTTTTCGTTCGGATTTCGTCATATTTGCAGATACATGTCATTTTCAGAAACTTAATGATGACATAAATACAAGTGAATTTGATTTTCACTGGAATACATCACCGACATCAATTGTTTGCGCATTCCCATATATAATTGCATTTACATCAGAATCAATGGAAATTAGATTATTAGTTAATGGAAATCTTGTATATACAGCACAAATGCCAGAATTACAATTAATTACATCAAAACGTGATATATATTTTGTGACGACAGCACCAGAATTTATATCGAAAGATTTTCACATAAAAGGATTACCAGTCGATGCAAATACATCATCACTATTAATATCAAATGAGAATAATCATCATAACTATCATAACAGTGATCGTCGTTTACATGGACAAATCTTAACGAATGATGATGTTTTAAAAATACGTCATAAAATTAATCAAACCACACAAGATAACAGCATTCAACAACAATTACAGCAGCAAGAACAACAGTATAATTTAAACAACACAAATAATATGTCAATATCATCGTTATCATCACCATCTGGAATGCCGATTAATCAGGAGAACGATATTCAAACGTTGCTCACAATACCAGGACGACATGACGTATCAATACAGCGTGCACGTTCTCTTCAAAAGACCCGACATAATAGCGAAGATCAAAAACGTTTAATATCAAAAAGTAATTCGTACGGTGAATCGTATACATCATCATCTGGCGAAAAAGATACATCACTAGACGAACCTGGCGTTCCACCGAATTCACCGAAATTGAATTCATCTTCAAGAAATAATTCACCAGTATCACCAACAAAACGCCTACCAAAATATCGTAATCCGTTCTTATTAAATAGCAATACCACATCAAATTCATCAGCAGGACAAAATTATCAACATCATAACAATGAACAAGGTACAAATTCTCCAGAACGTATAAAACCATTGCGAATATATCGAATTCCATTTGCAAATTTGACTGGTGCTCATTCACATTTTCATGCTCATAGTACATTAGCTTCATCGAAAATAACAAAAGTTCAAAACATCAAAATTGAAGAAGATTACTACGAACATGATGTTATTTTGGACAATAACAAATTGTCGTCGTCTGTAAATAATAAATCATCATCATCATCGGATTTACTTCTTAATACGAATGATGTTATCGATAATATTTCGTGTAATTGTGCTAATCTTTCCTTATTCACATCTTAAAACTAATTTAAAATAAAAATCAGTTGAAAAATTCATTATAAATTTTCTTTTCAAAAGAAAAACTCGTAATAAAAATGAGTTTAAAACAAGAAAAATAATTTAGAAAAAGGTGGTTTCAAAATTTCGTTAGATATTTAAAAATGAGATAAAAGGAAACTTTTGAGAGATAAATTCAATTGTTGAGTACATTACTAACTATGTTTTATGATCACTGAACACTGAGATCTATCCATGGTAGAAGAAACTATAAGCTGTAATTAAGAGTTTTTTCTACTATGCATGACTTAGATCAGAGTTTTAAAAAGAGAAAATAATTTTTTTTTAAAAATGAAACAGGTGATTTAATAAGAAAAAATAAAAAGTATATATGTAATATAATATAGTAATAGAATCATAGGAAAGTAGTATATATGGCTTTAGCTATCAAAAGTGTGGCATATATTCTTTAAATGTTTAAAACTTTCATGAATCTGTTTTTTTGAATTTTCTTGTAGTTTTTGTAAAAAAAAAATTTTTCTTAATTTTCCTTTTTTTATAATATTTGATACACTATATGAGTGTGTATGTATGTATAGACCTAGTAAATAAGTTCATTTTGATTTAATCTACAGATATTTTTTCTAACTGTATATAGTATACACAAATAAATTGAAGCAGTTGAAAAAATATCGAATATTACTATACATACTAATGTAAAATTTTCAAAAAAAACTGTTTATCTCAGTATTAAATATATTAATATACGTACATACCCAGATATTTGGAGTAAAAAAATATAAATAAAATTACAATAAGATACTTGATTTTCAAAGTACACCCATAGCACATATAAAATAAATACTAGTATTTATTTTATATGTGCCCATAGTATTAAGGACATTAGCTTCAACAACAACTAAAACAACAAGAAAAGAGAAATAAAAAAGTTAATATTTTAATATTTTCAAATGTTAATGTTTGTAAATATCGTACATTGAAAATAAAATAGAAGTAGATCAAGAAAATGAAAAGTACACATTGTAAAAATATAAAATTACAAGTAATGTATGTGCGTTTAAATATTGCATAAAATGTAAACATAAAATAATTAAAGGCTGGAGTTCCGATAAGGTGTCACCCCCGATCCTCTTGAAATTTTGCCCACAGAATGCCCTTTTGGCCTAAATCACGGCATACTCGTCTTTTTTGGCGCATCGCCCCCTATCGGCCATAATTGGCATTTTAATTTTTTTGCCAAAATTTTATTTTTGCTAATAACTTTATAACGGTACATGATACAGATATGGCATATATGTCAAAAGATGCGTCTCAAGATGCTCTATAATCTGGAAAAAAGAATTTTGCAAAAAGTCCTAGTAAAAGGATAATAAAGGACAATTTGGGATTTTTGACTTTTTTTATATCTTTGACATTTTTTCAAAAACGGTTAAAGATATCTGGACCAAATTTTTTGCAAATAAAAGAGGACATCATGAGCAACTTTTTCATTTATTACTTTGATCCTGATGTAGAAGGTAAATATCTTAGAAAGAAATGGTTTTAATGGTGCTAAATTTTGTAATAATTCAATAAAATACACACACACCCATACAAGTGTGTGTGTGTGTGTGTGTGTGTGTGTTATGTTTATAGAAGGCAAATCTGATAGAAAATATTTAATGCACACACTATCAGATTTGCCTTTTACAAATGCACATACAACACGGCCGTACGAACGCACACACACACACGCGCGCGCGTTTGCATTTGTAATGCATTTGTAGAAGGCAAATCTGATAGAAAATGTCTAATGTGTAGAAAATAGAAAATAGAATCTGTGTAGAAAATATCTAATGCGAAATTGTGTGATTTAATTGCATACTTTTTATGGTTTATTATTTATTTTTTTCTAATTTCTAAGAAAATTGTTCTATATTCAAGTGATTTTAGATACAATATAAAATAAATGTACACATCTATATATGTTTATATATTTTTAATGATAATAACAATAACAATAATAATAATATAACAACTCTGATTCTAATATTCTAATTCATTAAAACAACTACTTATTAATAATTCTAACATTTGAATTCAATTTTGATTCAATAAAAAATAAATAAATAAATGAAATATGATGGTAATAATAATTTTTATGATGATGATAATGACGGACTTGAATAAATGACTCGAATGTCTTTTATTAATTGTTCGAATGGGTCAATATTTAATTTTTTTATTCTTCTTCTCCATAAATATTCACATAAATGATCCGCAATATTGTCTTTTTGTATGCCAGTCCTTGATAAGGATTGCCTCATAGCACGCCACGATGCTTCGATGTTTTGTGTGTGAACCCCAGTTTCGGGATTTACAAATTCAACACTGTGGTTCACCGTGCCATGGATATACCCATGTTTTTCTATATTCCGATATGATTTCCAACAATCGGAATAAATTGTTGTCCCAGGACATACATGTTTTTTTAGCAATCCTATCAAAGTCTTCTCATCCCTGCAATTGTTTGGGCAAATTTCAAGACGGTAGTTGTAGCTACCCCGTTCAATCATGCCAAATATCCAGCATCCGTCACGAAAACGACCTCGATTATATTTCCTTTTTCCAATTTTACATTCATCTATTTCAACAATTTTTCCTTCTCCACCTATTAATCCTTCATCTACAAACGTGTCGTTGATACTGATGGCGCACACCTGATAAATAATAGTAAAATACATAAAATGAAGCAAAAATAAAATTCAATTCAATAATTATTTGCTTGAAAATACTTACTTCTCGACAAAACGAAAAACGATCCGCAACCGTTTCTCGTGAAATTGTTTCACCCTGTACAATACTTGCTTCGCGAATTGTCTGATTAAAAGACATTTTTACGGCGAAGCAGTATGTTATAATAATGCATGATTTTAAAGATATACGGCATCTTTCAAACCATGTATTATTGGCCGCGGAAACTGTGTGCTTGTATTTATTTTTTTTGCGGCATATAAATTCTCCACAAACACCTTTATCAATAAAAATCATAACATTTTTATGTTTTCCACAATATTTATTTTCTGGTATTAATTTCATTTCTCTGCACCAAGTCAAAGTTCTTCTTCTGGTGCGAAGATTGTTGGCCAGAGAAAATAAATTAAATGTAGCCATTTTTTATTTAAAAAAACAAAAACAATGAAAAAATATACTACAAAAATATTTTTTCTTCGGATTGCACTATTAATTAAAATTTACTTTGATTTATGGAAGAAAACTATTCTAGTAGTAATTTACGAAATGAAAAAATTAAATATGAATTTTCAAATATTTTTCATGGATAGTCTGATTATTTTAAATTTTTCGTAGATAAGTTGATTCAAAGTTCTAACAGACAGAAAAAAGTGTATTATATGGTATTAATATGAATGACTGAAATCAATTCTTCCAAAATCAATAACACTCAGGATATTTTGCTGAGAATCTAGGATCAATGTTTTAGATTTACCTTCTACAAACGCGCAAACACGCACACAAACTCACGTGCACACAGAAAAACATAAAAATACTCTAATAAAATACTGTAACATATTACAAAATTTGGCACAATTAAAATCATTTCTTTCTAGGATATTTACCTTCTACATCAGGATCAAAGTAATAAATGAAAAAGTTGCTCATGATGTCCTCTTTTATTTGCAAAAAATTTGGTCCAGATATCTTTGACCGTTTTTGAAAAAATGTCAAAAATATAAAAATAGTCAAAAATCCCAAATTGTCCTTTATTATCCTTTTACTAGGACTTTTTGCAAAATTCTTTTTTTCAGATTATAGAGCATCTTGAGACGCATCTTTTGACATATATGCCATATCTGTATCATGTACCGTTATAAAGTTATTAGCAAAAATAAAATTTTGGCAAAAAAATTAAAATGCCAATTATGGCCGATAGGGGGCGATGCGCCAAAAAAGACGAGTATGCCGTGATTAAGGCCAAAAGGGCGTTGTGTGGACAAAATTTCAAGAGGATCGGGGGTGACACCTTATCGGAACTCCAGCCTAATTAAAAAATAAAGTAAAAACTAAGAATTAGAGAAGAGAAAATACATCTAAAATAATTAATTTTGCTCATATATAATTACATGAATTACATATTATATACGTTATTATATAAAAATTTATTTTATCATATTTATCTACCAATTTTTAAGAATATACACTTATGTATGTATATACTTAAGTAATTATATATTTGATATTGTAATAAAAAATGTGAGAGAAACTACATACTTATGTAATATAAAAATGTATAAAAACATTGTTTTTAATAGAAATAAGCTATATACAACAAAAGAAAAAAAATTGAAATTAAAACTTTTACAAGGAAAAAGAAATAATAATAAATTATGTTTTGAAGAGATTGTATGTTGAGTTGAGAGTTGTTTTTTTTTAAATGAAAATTGAAATATTCGTGTATATAATTATACATAAATATAAAAAAATAAAAATAAAATAAAAATAAAATGAAATAGAAAAAAATTAGAAAACAGATCGAAATCTAAAATTTTTAAAATCTAAGATAAATTTAAATATGTACTCATATTCTTTTAAATGTTCCTTTTAATATGCAAAGCCCGTACTATCAATCACATGCATAAATATAGGTATAACGTTTTTTTCACCTTTCCCAGTTACCCCTCATCACAGGTAGTATATTTTCACATAAAAACTTTTCCATATGAGAAAATTAATACCCACTATATCTGGAAAATGTCAAATTATTAACAATTAGTTTAGTGTATTAACAGTATTTTGGTATGGCTGTTGACATAATAGCCCCTGTTCCAGAAAACACGTGAATTGAAATCACAAGTAACTTCAAATTCACCGTGAATTCAAAATGGTGTTCCAGACTTCGTAAGTTTTCATTGCTTTCAAAAACGGACGAATTCACTTTCGAAATCAATTGTTCGATGTTAAATTCAAAAATTCATATGTTTGTTTGTCTATGTGCTTTGCTTTATATTAAAATAATAAATAATAAAATAAATAAAATAATTAAATTTAATTTAAAATTTATTTTATTATTGTTATTGAATACTCATAATTTTGAAATTTACATTTAGTATATTTTTAGATAAAATTTATTAAATTTTAAAAAAAAAAAAAGAAAAAAAAATTCACGAAAATATTAAAATTCTAAATCGGTATATGTAAATCGCGATTTTTTGGTTATGGATTTCATGTCACAAAAATTTAGTGAAAAGTGAAATATGAAACACCTATGTTTCATTTTCGAAAACAGAAAACGCAAAGTGAATTGTGGAACACCAAAACTCACTTTCGTGAATGCAATAAGCAAAAAGCTAGTGAAAGTGAATTCTGGAACATGGGTGAATATGTTAAAATAAAAACAACATATATCTATCTAATATGTATTTAGCTTATCACAAAATGTAAGAAATAGCATTGGCTTTAGATTAGAGATAGAAAACCGAAATGTTTCCGGTAATTTATTGATAAAATGAAATTTTTATGAAATTTATGTGCTCTTCAGAACGGAATTGAAGGACAAATTCTGTGTTCAAAATACACATACATGATTATCTTATCGATTTGAAAACAAAAAACAAAAAAAATAAAGAGATTAGATATGTAATATAAGAGACTAGATATATATATTAAAAAGAATAATAAGAGAAGAGAAGGTATTCTTTTGTAATATAAAAAAAACTTATTTGATGTTCTAAATTTTTCATTATCCTCTTCTCCAGTTTTTTTTTCAATCCGTAATGACTTTTAAACTTTTTTATCACAATTAAAATCAATTGAATCGAATAAATAATGGTTTATGTGTTTTGCATTTAACCAATGATATACATATATAAATTTACATATGCATATACGAGTACATAAGAACATACATATAAGGATATACTATGTGTCTATTAGAAGCAAAAGGGTATATTTTCCGTTTTATAAGAAAAATAAGATAAATAGTATATCACATTTTGTAAATTTTTCAAAACCGAATTTACGTTTATCTAATACATACATTTCGAAAAAGTCTCATATTACTGTTAAAAAATTGATGTGAAAAATACCTTTAGTTTCGAAAAGGCATCTTTTCCAAAAAAATGTTGGTTTCAAAAAAGTATCTTTTCCAGTGAATATACTATGTACATTTATCAAAAAAAGTCTTTATTCCAATGCAATTGATGTATTGGCACAAAAAGTTATTTGCAAAATGATTTTCATTTTTGTAGATTTTTATTCTTTCTCTA
The DNA here is from genome assembly GCA_951394055.1 of Villa cingulata. Taxonomy (NCBI): domain Eukaryota; kingdom Metazoa; phylum Arthropoda; class Insecta; order Diptera; family Bombyliidae; genus Villa; species Villa cingulata. The sequence continues at coordinate 2,359,405 of OX596025.1, forward strand.
TTATATTTTTATCGAATAAATTTGAATGTCATATTGATCCATACAGAAAAAAATATTAAGTAGATAAAAAAATCACAATTTTGTTTAAAAGCGGCCTCTTTTCTAAAAGATTAGTTCCTAAAAAGAACCTTTTCCCAGAAGCTGTTTTCAAAAGGTAATCTTTTCCAAATTTCAAACTAATTTTTCTCGTGATATATACATTTTTTAATGAAAATTGCAACTAATAACAAATAAAACATTTTTCGTGTTTTTCTCAAAAAGTGTTAACATTGATAACATACCCTTTTTCTTCTAATAGACACATATATACAAATACTATACAAATAATATACATAATATACACTAAATTTATGTTCGAGGTGTACATATAAATAAACTTGCATTATTAATGCATATCATGTATGTATTTTGTATAAGTACATTAAGAGTAGGATTCGACTGGGAAAAATTTCGAAAACAACAACAGCGATTTTACTAAAATTTAAAAAAATGCTTTTGCATAACATTTAAGTGCTAATAAAAATGGATTTTTGAATATTTTGGTAAAAAAAAATATAATTTTATTTTGTTACCTAATAAAAATGAAAATATAACAAAGATGTTTATACTATTTTTTGTAAACTCTTCAGAGAAGTCCAAATTTTATTTTGATATCAAAATCATATAGATATTTGAATATTTAATGTATGAAAATAGAAGTCAAAGTTGAACGATTTTTCAAAAAAAAAAACCCTCTTCTTTTTGCTGTGTTGCTTACAAGGTGAATTTGGAAGCCGAAAAATCGCAATATTGACAACTTTGACACCCTGTAAAAAGAAAACAAGGACATTTTAAAAAAAATGCTTCATTAAGCACAGCAATTCTTATCAAAGTATCTTGCTTCAAATTTCATTAAAATCAGTTAAGTAACTTCGGAGATATGAGGTGCACAAGATAGCACATAACTCGAATCCTAATCTTAATCTCATTATCATATTTTATACAGTAACAATCATTTTACCACGTATTCAAAGTTCATATAAATTTATTTATACAGCACCTACTACACATACATTGATATTTATGGATGCAGAGGTATAAAATTTCATTGATAAACTCTTATATAATGACCTTGAAACTGATTTCATATGCAATAAATCAATATGAATTAATTTTTTTGATATTAAAGTTTGATAATGTAGTAAAGTAACAAAAGGAGATTTTAACAGTGTAACTCGTCCAAAGGTCCAAAGTATATACAATATACATACACAATACAATACATTTGATATACCTACTTAAATATTTGTATAACAAAAGAATCGTTTTTATGTAGAAAAACGTGTATAGCTAAGTAAATATACATATGATTTTGTGTAGAAATTGTAGGGCAACAGTATAAAAATATTTTATTGAACTTAATTCTATGACTATGAATTTCAATCGATATGTCAAGTATGTTATATAAATATAATATAATGTAAAGAAAGTATAATAAAATAGATAAAATCTTGTTACATGCACATGTATTACATATTAGGTACATATATTTCTGCACATATTTGAATTTATTATCATATTTATTATACAGTGTCAAGACTTTTGAAAAAAATTACAATCTGAGAAGAAATAAATAAAATAAAAAGTTTTCTTTTAGGTATTTTTTAGGAAAATAAAATAGAGGTCAATTATATTTCTCGAAGATAAAATAAATACAAACGAACAAAATATGTACATACATAAGGCAAAGTGTATATATACCTAACAAGTGGAAAATCTCAATATAAAATATTTTTTAATTTTCAATGACCTCGACATTTTTTACACAAATACACTGACAGCTACGAAAAATTAGACAGAAAATCAAATCAAGACTAAAGAAGTAGTTGAAACAAGAAAGAAATAATTAAGAAGTGCCCCTTTTTATAAAATTGAGTACGTAAAAAACAACACAATCAAAAATTCACTCTAAAAAACAACTCAAACAACAACAACAACATCAAGCACGTGTATATTACAAGCACGTGTATTTACCGTCAAATTATCACGGAGGCTATGCTATTATCATACATATGTTAGAAGAACAACGAATAAAAAAGTTGAAGCGAAATAGACTTCGTATGTGAATCAAATAAGAATATTTTCAACTACCACTAGTGCATATCACGGAGGCTATTAAAAACTAATGTAAATAAAATGTAAGCAGAGAGAATTTTGCATTATTGTGATGTCGGTGATATAGGAAATGAGAAGTTTGATAGTATTTGTACTTTTTATCTTATTTTTTCATGTACACATTTTTACATTATAAATATAGTAATTTGGGAATTGCCAGGTAAAGTGCTTTTCAGACTTTAAGAAAATTGTTGTTGCTGTGAGAATTGCTGACAATATTTGATAAATATGTATATTTGAACTACTTTTTTCTCGGATCTCCCATTCTATTTATCAAAATAGCCATGCGTTCGGTAATGTCGAAAATATTGTCAATTGATGGATTGAATGATTGATTTGACTAATGTCAAAAGACACTTGATTTCTGTGTGATCAAACACGCAGTCTGCGCAGTTGACATTAAAAAACGGATTGAAAAAATAAATATAAATTAGAGTGATTTTTAAATTAAAGTGAAATAATGGAGAAAGTGAATTTATATAAATTTATATAAATTATGATTAATGAAAACAAAATGTGAAATAATAACGAGCAAAACTATTTAACAGAACAAAACAAAACAAAATCTTTGTTTTCAATTAGTTTTTTTACTTTCTACTATAGCCTAGACACGTTGATGTTTGCAGATTGCAGCATATACTTATCACCTGCGTTATCTGCGTGGCTTTTATCAAAAATTTGATTCTGTCGATTTTACCGAACGTATGATCTTTGCAATTTGCATTACCGAACTTTCGACATTTGTCATCTGCTATGCAGTTGACATTACCGAACGCATGGTAGCTGAGATTTGTTACTTGGTTTACCTATATGTATTTACTTTGCATAAGGTTACATATATAGGCAAGTAAGGACATATATGATGAACTTAAGTATTTATGAATACGTGCACATTCATTTAAAAATTAAAAGCCTTATAAAGAAGAAAACATTTTTAAATGTTTTATTTTTTGTTTTTTCAAACATTATCTATGTATTACCAGTATTACATATGTAGATAATGTATACATAAAGTAAATAAAAGAGAGAGTTCCCAAATGAAAACACTAGAAGAAAAATCTATTGTTGTGAAACTACATTATCTTTGAAGCTCGTGAAACAAAATAGCAAAAATGGAATAGACAGGAAATGAAAAATTGACGGTTAAATTGTTTTAAATTTTTCAGTTTATTTACTGACAACACCCGACATTTAATGAAAAGACATACAATGATTTAAATTTTTTTATGAAATTGAGTAAAAATGTATTTTTATAAAATACTAGCTGTACCCTGCGAGATTTGCTACGCCACCAACTAAAAAATTCATTTTTCTCTACATTAATCTTGATCTTACGAAGATTACTAAGTTTACGATGTGAAATGAATCCCCTTATTGTCTGTTCAATGTGAGCCTGACGTGAATTTCATAATTTACATAAATTCTTATTTCACCCACAACTCGAAACGTCATCATTCATTCGCTGTAATTATATTACAGTTTATAACTTTGACACTTGCAAAGCTAACTAAAATAAAAATAAAAAAAATCGACTACATTTTCCGCCTTATCATGATATTCGAAAACGAAACGTTTCGTATCTTTTTGTTAAAAACGCGATCATTATATTCGAAACGTTCCAAATTCAAACGATTTTCATCGTCTACTCAGTCGATAGCATTTTGTTCATCGTTTTTAAATATATTTTGAACGTTTTGTTATTGTTTGGATAGTTCTTTTTTTATTAAACTAAATTGATTTAATATTTTTAAATACATAATGTCAAAATTAAATGTTTTAAAAAAACCACGTAGCACAAAATATTTTAATATAATTCCAGTCAACTTGAAAAATTCGTTTGTGTAAAAATTTGATATGGCACCACTAAACGTACGAAACGATGAAGTTACATGCGCATATGCATTGCACACGCTCGATGGTTGGTATCGTGCGTGATAAATGAAAATTAGTGTGTGTATATGCAGGTGTATGTGTATGTGTATGTACACCATGTTTATTATGTACACCATGCGCGTATGTAGATAGAATCGTGGTAAGTAAAGTACATTATGTATATTGTGTGGTGAGCGGAGTTATCGTGATTGCGATAGCTCCACTCGAAGAAAAATTTGAACTCAGGCGTTGTCATGATAAGCCCGTTCCGTCCCGTCCTGTACCGTCGCGTTCCGTCCCGTCCCGTCCCGCTCTGTTCCGACACGTTTCAAAACATACCTGTTATAATAAAACGGAACGGTATATAGTAAAGTTGAAAGCTAATATTGAAATTTTATATGGAAACAGGTTATGTTGTCCGTGAAATTTGTTCAACTCCGACTTTCGGCACCGTTCCGTTTCGTCAATCATAACAGCTTTTCGGTCAATCTATATAAATAACATGGAAATGTCAAATATTCAATTTTTTTCTTTTTACGGAACGGAACGGAACGGGCTTATCGTGACTACGCTCTTACACTACTTGTCATATCTTTTGTTTTTATTTATCTATGTTAATACGCTGATACTACTACTAACTTGTATTACGACTGGTAGTAAAATCACAACTAATGCACATGTGAACATACAATTAAGACTAACCATGTGAACATGGGCCTTAAATGTTATTTTGATATTTTTGGGATATTTGTTCTGTAGCACCTAGAACCCAGACTCTGATTTTAAAAAAAAATGTTCAAAAACCTTTCCGGCGATATACCTAATAATTTCCCAAATTTTCAAGGCAATTGGATGTATGGTTTTTGAGTCTATCGAGAACAAACAAACAAACAAACATACATTCATTTTTATATATACGTATATATATATAGAATATATAGATTTTTTAAAATTAAATACTTCATCAAATATTATTAACCACATAATTATAATATTATATAGCCATAAAAATTCATCTTAATATTATACTATACCTAGTCCTGCCATATAAGTTCTGTTACAAACTGTTTACAGTGTAAAAATAAAACGCAATGAATCCCAAACTTTTTATACTTTATTTTTAAAACACATTTACATACAAGTTACAAAAATACGAACATTTATTCAAAATGAGCAATCTCGGCCTTACACAAGTCTTTAGTCGATGGGGCCAGTCATCTATAGAAACACGCATGACTTCTATCGGAAAATTGTTGATAGTGTTGACAAGCGCCTCTTCAAACTCTCTATTGTGGTGTGACGTTTTCTACAGGCCAGTTCCTCTAAACGACCCTATAATTTGTAATCTATAGCATTAAGATCTGGACTAAATGAAGGTAAACTACTTATGAACTTTGAAACATGGTTTTCTAGCCAGAGTTGTGTGCTTCGGGCCTTGTGTGCGGGCGCAGAGTCTTGTTGGAACATCCAATGCTCACCATTGAAAAGAATATCGTTCAAAGGCTCAACAACTCCTTCCAAAATGTTTCCTGGGTAGAATTTTTGCCGAAGTTTTGACACCTTTTTTGTAATGGAGATCAGTGACCCCATTATAGGACACTCCAACTCCATGTTATTATTTTCATTCTCTTTTGTAGTGATTGCATATTATTTATAATGTATAAACATTATATGAGTATGAGTAGCACAGCATAAGGCCATCTTCATTAACACCTTCCTTACACCATTCAATAACAACATAGATACTGTATTGTATTATTATGTATGCGTATATATATATATATATATATGCCATATATACTGTATTCCTATGCTATGATATTACCTACCCGCTCCCCTTCACTTCGAACCTATATATTTGTTTGTTGCGATACGCGGATAAATTCGGTTCTCTATTTCTAGAAAACTGGGAGTTTTATCAGACTTAGAAATTAGGTTACTCTAACTCTAAGTACTTGTATATTTCGCGAAATTATTTCTTTAAGAACGAGTGTTGCACTGATTCTTAAAGAGCAAGGCAGAGTCAATACAGAAAATAACACTTTTTGTGGTTTCTGATTAACTGATTTATTGTTAAAAAATTCTTCTTTATATATCTAAAATTTACAATACATTTACATACAAATACAAAGTTCATAGCATAGTTCACTGAACTAATTTCAACTCAGCATTAATTTTATGCATTGTACATATGAGTTATAATTACTTAACAAAAATTTTTTATATATTTTATTTTTTTTTTATGTGAAAAATGTTCAACGAACTGAGCTATTTACAAAGTGCAATACAATTTACGTATATTAAGAATTATATGTAAAAAAAATGCATATGTCAACATAAATGTAAAAAAATTAAATTTAAATAGGTAGCACAAATGAAATTTGAATATACATAAACAAAACAAAAATAATTACAACTTAATCTATTATGAAGTAATTTAATTTGCTTCAACATCTTGGCCCTCCTTGAAGTCTGTGACTTCATAGGTATAATCAGCTTGTGCCTTCTGCGGTGTTGATTGTATTTTGATGGTTTGTGCACGATTTCGACAGCATGTTGTAATTAGATATATGATAATAATAAGTGCAATGCCCAGAGATACGTAACTCGTTGTTAAATGATGTAGATGATCAGGTTTCAATTCTTGAAGTTTATTTTGATGTTCTTTAATAGTTTGTATTTCTGAATTTATGTTATTAAATTCTGTAGTGTGGTTGGTCAGTTTTGCATGGATAAATGGAGAAATATTGTCTCGTGGTGCTTCCAATGTAAAATCGATAGAGAAGTTTAACTTAGGTTGAAATGACTCAGCGGATAATTGGCTGTTAACAAATTTATATGATTGAATACTTAAATCATCATCCTTCATAACACAATCATTGTTTATTGTTAAAATTCCGGTGATAGGTAATGTTATTTTTAGAAGTTCATTTTCACATAGAAATACTACTTCTGTTTCTTTGTAGAGAGAGAAAATCCATTGTCTTTGATTGTTCAATTGCGTCCAAAACTTCTTAACTGGAGAAAATTTGATTGGACATGATGGTATGATTTTCTTTTCTAAGAATAGTTCAATTTCACACAACTTGTTGAATGTTGTCTTATATAAAATTGGTCGAGTTTGTTTGCATAAATGTTGACCTTGCTTCCACTGTACACACTGTGAATATTCTTCTGTTTTCATTAAATAAAATTTGTCTCTGTAGATGGTTGTCATCAAAATGTCCAATTCGGTATTAATTGATATGAATGTATTGTTGATAACTACTGGAAAAAGGTGCATAAGTGTGTCTATTAATTTTAGTTTATTAGGTTTAGTGGTTGGACTAGAATTGGGTATACACCAGTTCGAATCTAATTTCTGACCATTAAACCACTAGGCTACTGTCTATGTGTACAGCAAAATTCCTTAAGTGATGGTGTGATTGAATCGTTATCGTAATCACGTTTTAATAAAATCTTTAAAAATCGCTGAAATCCTCGTGCATCCTTGTTTTTCTTTGTTCGTTTTGTTCTAATTTGACGTTGAACTAATTGACTTTTTATTTATTTTAAATATTATTTTTAGTTTTTGTATGATTTTATATTTATTTTGTATGGTTTAACAAATGTGTGCCACTGTACAAGAGTATGTGTACTCAAATGTAGTTTCGCAATTTCACCCACAAAATATTTTTATAAAAATATTTATTTTATATAAATATTAATTTCAAATTATATTAATTTCAATTTAATTCGATTAGAAATTAATTTGCTTAATTTTAATTTTCACGTCGGGGTCACCAATGTGCAATTCTATATAATATATATTTATTATATTTCTATACTTTGTTACAAACTTATATAAATATAAAGTTACACTTTTAAATTCTATTTTTGATATATGTGGTGAGAAGGTTGTAGCGAAACTGAATTTTCATGTTAAAAATGTAAAAATAGAATAATTCAAAACCTTATCACTTTTTTGGGTACTGTTATCATTAATAATAGTAGGTAGAAAAATCAATGTAAAAATACAATTATTTGAAATTGAATATAGGGTGATTCAGTTCCGCTACAATAAGCAATTTAACATTTTAACATTAAAATTATACGTACATATATACATGTGGGAAGACAAGACTCATTACTCATTATAGTACCATTATGTATTTTTTTTTATTTCATAATTACATCTAGGGCTATTTTTATAGATTATATTAACGGCTGGAGTTCCGAAAAGGTGTTCCCTCTGATCCTCTTGAAATTTTGACCACAGATTCTACTCGACAATATCAGAAAAGTCACGGAATATTTTTTGTCGGAAAGCCCTCTATCGGTCACAGTTCGCATTTAAAATGTTTTGTCAAAATTCTTATTTTAGCAATATCTCTGTAACGGTACACGATACAGGTATGTTTCACATCTCAAAAGATGCGTCTTAAGATGTTCTATATTCTGAAAAAAAGAAATTTTCAAAAACTCCTAGTAGAAGGATAATAAAGGACATTATGTGATTTTTGGCTATTTCCACATTTTTGACAATTTCTCAGAAAGGAGTAAGGATAATCGGTTCAAATTTTTTGCATAAAAAAAAACGACATCATAAGCAAGATTTTACATTCATTGCTTTGATCCTAATGAAAAAGGAAAATGTCCTACAGAGAAATAATTTTATTAATGCTGAATTTTGCAATTTTATGTTCGTGTGCACGTGTATGCATGTGAGTATTTGTATTTGTAGAAGTCAAATATATGATATTTTTTGTATGTGCGTATATATGCGTGTGTATGTGCATTTGTAGAAGGTAAATCTAACAGTGTGTTCATTAAGTATTTTCTATACAGGCATACATATACACTACACGTATATCGGCAAATATGATAGAGTACGCTTGTGGGTTTGTGTGTGTATGCATTTGTAGAAGGCAAATCTGGTAGTGTGTATGTAAATGTATGTGTGTGTGTGTATTTGTAGAAGGCAAATCTGATAGTGTGTGTGTGCATTTGTAGAAGGAAAATCTTTTAGTGTGTGTGCATTTGTAGAAGGAAAATTTGATAGTGTGTGTATGTAAGTGCATGTGTGTGTGTGCATTTGTTGAAGGCAAATCTGATAGTGTGTGTTTGTAAGTGCATGTGTGTGTGTGCATTTGTAGAATGAATTATTTCAATGACTGGAATAATACTATCAAATTTTCCTTCTACAAATGCACACACACACACATGCACTTACATACAAACACTATCAGATTTGCCTTCAACAAATGCACACACACACATGCACTTACATACACACACTATCAAATTTTCCTTCTACAAATGCACACACACTAAAAGATTTTCCTTCTACAAATGCACACACACACTATCAGATTTGCCTTCTACAAATACACACACACACATACATTTACATACACACTACCAGATTTGCCTTCTACAAATGCATACACACACAAACCCACAAGCGTACTCTATCATATTTGCCGATATACGTGTAGTGTATATGTATGCCTGTATAGAAAATACTTAATGAACACACTGTTAGATTTACCTTCTACAAATGCACATACACACGCATATATACGCACATACAAAAAATATCATATATTTGACTTCTACAAATACAAATACTCACATGCATACACGTGCACACGAACATAAAATTGCAAAATTCAGCATTAATAAAATTATTTCTCTGTAGGACATTTTCCTTTTTCATTAGGATCAAAGTAATGAATGTAAAATCTTGCTTATGATGTCGTTTTTTTTTATGCAAAAAATTTGAACCGATTATCCTTACTCCTTTCTGAGAAATTGTCAAAAATGTGGAAATAGCCAAAAATCACATAATGTCCTTTACTATCCTTCTACTAGGAGTTTTTGAAAATTTCTTTTTTTCAGAATATAGAACATCTTAAGACGCATCTTTTGAGATGTGAAACATACCTGTATCGTGTACCGTTACAGAGATATTGCTAAAATAAGAATTTTGACAAAACATTTTAAATGCGAACTGTGACCGATAGAGGGCTTTCCGACAAAAAATATTAGAGTTCTGTGCTTTGTGTCACAAGGACTATCTGTGGTCAAAATTTCAAGAGGATCAGAGGGAACACCTTTTCGGAACTCCAGCCATATTAACAATGTAAAAAGAAAAAAAAACTAACTGATAAGGTTTTTGAAAGTAGGTAGAAAGAAAAATGAGGTAAAATATTTGATTTTTGAAAAAATAGTTCTTCGTAGAATATGGTGGTAGAAAGAATAAAAATAGAAATATTGATTTTGATAATATCCGCCTTATCATAATATTCGAAAACGAAACGTTTCGTTTCATCTTGTTAAAAACGCGATCATGATATTCGAAACGTTCCAAATTCAAACGATTTTCATCGTCTACTGAGTCGATAGCATTTCGTTCATCGTTTACATATATTTTGTACGTTTTGTTATTGTTTACATAGTTCTTTGTTTAAAAAAGAAAGAGAAAATGTTGAAATCATTCAACCTGAAATGGTTAAAATGGTTAAATTAACTTAACCTTTTCCTTTACAATCAATCCAGGTATCAGCCAACAACCAACGATGCTAAAAAATATAAAAGAGAAAAGGGAGTAATAATCAAAAATAAATAATATATAAAATTTTGGCTGGAGTTCCGAAAAGGTGTTCCCTCTGATCCTCTTGAAATTTTGACCACAGATAGTCCTTGTGACGCAAAGCACAGAACTCTAATATTTTTTGTCGGAAAGCCCTCTATCGGTCACAATTCGCATTTAAAATTTTTTGTCGAAATTCTTATTTTAGCAATATCTCTGTAACGGTACATGATACAGGTATGTTTTACATCTCAAAAGATGTGTCTTAAGATGCTCTATATTCTGAAAAAAAGAAATTTTCAAAAACTCCTAGTAGAATATTTTCAACTACCACTAGTGCATATCACGGAGGCTATTAAAAACTAATGTAAATAAAATGTAAGCAGAGAGAATTTTGCATTATTGTGATGTCGGTGATATAGGAAATGAGAAGTTTGATAGTATTTGTACTTTTTATCTTATTTTTTCATGTACACATTTTTACATTATAAATATAGTAATTTGGGAATTGCCAGGTAAAGTGCTTTTCAGACTTTAAGAAAATTGTTGTTGCTGTGAGAATTGCTGACAATATTTGATAAATATGTATATTTGAACTACTTTTTTCTCGGATCTCCCATTCTATTTATCAAAATAGCCATGCGTTCGGTAATGTCGAAAATATTGTCAATTGATGGATTGAATGATTGATTTGATTAATGTCAAAAGACACTTGATTTCTGTGTGATCAAACACGCAGTCTGCGCAGTTGACATTAAAAAACGGATTGAAAAAATAAATATAAATTAGAGTGATTTTTAAATTAAAGTGAAATAATGGAGAAAGTGAATTTATATAAATTTATATAAATTATGATTAATGAAAACAAAATGTGAAATAATAACGACCAAAACTATTTAACAGAACAAAACAAAACAAAATCTTTGTTTTCAATTAGTTTTTTTACTTTCTACTATAGCCTAGACACGTTGATGTTTGCAGATTGCAGCATATACTTATCACCTGCGTTATCTGCGTGGCTTTTATCAAAAATTTGATTCTGTCGATTTTACCGAACGTATGATCTTTGCAATTTGCATTACCGAACTTTCGACATTTGTCATCTGCTATGCAGTTGACATTACCGAACGCATGGTAGCTGAGATTTGTTACTTGGTTTACCTATATTTACTTTGCATAAGGTTACATATATAGGCAAGTAAGGACATATATGATGAACTTAAGTATTTATGAATACGTGCACATTCATTTAAAAATTAAAAGCCTTATAAAGAAGAAAACATTTTTAAATGTTTTATTTTTTGTTTTTTCAAACATTATCTATGTATTACCAGTATTACATATGTAGATAATGTATACATAAAGTAAATAAAAGAGAGAGTTCCCAAATGAAAACACTAGAAGAAAAATCTATTGTTGTGAAACTACATTATCTTTGAAGCTCGTGAAACAAAATAGCAAAAATGGAATAGACAGGAAATGAAAAATTGACGGTTAAATTGTTTTAAATTTTTCAGTTTATTTACTGACAACACCCGACATTTAATGAAAAGACATACAATGATTTAAATTTTTTTATGAAATTGAGTAAAAATGTATTTTTATAAAATACTAGCTGTACCCTGCGAGATTTGCTACGCCACCAACTAAAAAATTCATTTTTCTCTACATTAATCTTGATCTTACGAAGATTACTAAGTTTACGATGTGAAATGAATCCCCTTATTGTCTGTTCAATGTGAGCCTGACGTGAATTTCATAATTTACATAAATTCTTATTTCACCCACAACTCGAAACGTCATCATTCATTCGCTGTAATTATATTACAGTTTATAACTTTGACACTTGCAAAGCTAACTAAAATAAAAATAAAAAAAATCGACTACATTTTCCGCCTTATCATGATATTCGAAAACGAAACGTTTCGTATCTTTTTGTTAAAAACGCGATCATTATATTCGAAACGTTCCAAATTCAAACGATTTTCATCGTCTACTCAGTCGATAGCATTTTGTTCATCGTTTTTAAATATATTTTGAACGTTTTGTTATTGTTTGGATAGTTCTTTTTTTATTAAACTAAATTGATTTAATATTTTTAAATACATAATGTCAAAATTAAATGTTTTAAAAAAACCACGTAGCACAAAATATTTTAATATAATTCCAGTCAACTTGAAAAATTCGTTTGTGTAAAAATTTGATATGGCACCACTAAACGTACGAAACGATGAAGTTACATGCGCATATGCATTGCACACGCTCGATGGTTGGTATCGTGCGTGATAAATGAAAATTAGTGTGTGTATATGCAGGTGTATGTGTATGTGTATGTACACCATGTTTATTATGTACACCATGCGCGTATGTAGATAGAATCGTGGTAAGTAAAGTACATTATGTATATTGTGTGGTGAGCGGAGTTATCGTGATTGCGATAGCTCCACTCGAAGAAAAATTTGAACTCAGGCGTTGTCATGATAAGCCCGTTCCGTCCCGTCCTGTACCGTCGCGTTCCGTCCCGTCCCGTCCCGCTCTGTTCCGACACGTTTCAAAACATACCTGTTATAATAAAACGGAACGGTATATAGTAAAGTTGAAAGCTAATATTGAAATTTTATATGGAAACAGGTTATGTTGTCCGTGAAATTTGTTCAACTCCGACTTTCGGCACCGTTCCGTTTCGTCAATCATAACAGCTTTTCGGTCAATCTATATAAATAACATGGAAATGTCAAATATTCAATTTTTTTCTTTTTACGGAACGGAACGGAACGGGCTTATCGTGACTACGCTCTTACACTACTTGTCATATCTTTTGTTTTTATTTATCTATGTTAATACGCTGATACTACTACTAACTTGTATTACGACTGGTAGTAAAATCACAACTAATGCACATGTGAACATACAATTAAGACTAACCATGTGAACATGGGCCTTAAATGTTATTTTGATATTTTTGGGATATTTGTTCTGTAGCACCTAGAACCCAGACTCTGATTTTAAAAAAAAATGTTCAAAAACCTTTCCGGCGATATACCTAATAATTTCCCAAATTTTCAAGGCAATTGGATGTATGGTTTTTGAGTCTATCGAGAACAAACAAACAAACAAACATACATTCATTTTTATATATACGTATATATATATAGAATATATAGATTTTTTAAAATTAAATACTTCATCAAATATTATTAACCACATAATTATAATATTATATAGCCATAAAAATTCATCTTAATATTATACTATACCTAGTCCTGCCATATAAGTTCTGTTACAAACTGTTTACAGTGTAAAAATAAAACGCAATGAATCCCAAACTTTTTATACTTTATTTTTAAAACACATTTACATACAAGTTACAAAAATACGAACATTTATTCAAAATGAGCAATCTCGGCCTTACACAAGTCTTTAGTCGATGGGGCCAGTCATCTATAGAAACACGCATGACTTCTATCGGAAAATTGTTGATAGTGTTGACAAGCGCCTCTTCAAACTCTCTATTGTGGTGTGACGTTTTCTACAGGCCAGTTCCTCTAAACGACCCTATAATTTGTAATCTATAGCATTAAGATCTGGACTAAATGAAGGTAAACTACTTATGAACTTTGAAACATGGTTTTCTAGCCAGAGTTGTGTGCTTCGGGCCTTGTGTGCGGGCGCAGAGTCTTGTTGGAACATCCAATGCTCACCATTGAAAAGAATATCGTTCAAAGGCTCAACAACTCCTTCCAAAATGTTTCCTGGGTAGAATTTTTGCCGAAGTTTTGACACCTTTTTTGTAATGGAGATCAGTGACCCCATTATAGGACACTCCAACTCCATGTTATTATTTTCATTCTCTTTTGTAGTGATTGCATATTATTTATAATGTATAAACATTATATGAGTATGAGTAGCACAGCATAAGGCCATCTTCATTAACACCTTCCTTACACCATTCAATAACAACATAGATACTGTATTGTATTATTATGTATGCGTATATATATATATATATATATGCCATATATACTGTATTCCTATGCTATGATATTACCTACCCGCTCCCCTTCACTTCGAACCTATATATTTGTTTGTTGCGATACGCGGATAAATTCGGTTCTCTATTTCTAGAAAACTGGGAGTTTTATCAGACTTAGAAATTAGGTTACTCTAACTCTAAGTACTTGTATATTTCGCGAAATTATTTCTTTAAGAACGAGTGTTGCACTGATTCTTAAAGAGCAAGGCAGAGTCAATACAGAAAATAACACTTTTTGTGGTTTCTGATTAACTGATTTATTGTTAAAAAATTCTTCTTTATATATCTAAAATTTACAATACATTTACATACAAATACAAAGTTCATAGCATAGTTCACTGAACTAATTTCAACTCAGCATTAATTTTATGCATTGTACATATGAGTTATAATTACTTAACAAAAATTTTTTATATATTTTATTTTTTTTTTATGTGAAAAATGTTCAACGAACTGAGCTATTTACAAAGTGCAATACAATTTACGTATATTAAGAATTATATGTAAAAAAAATGCATATGTCAACATAAATGTAAAAAAATTAAATTTAAATAGGTAGCACAAATGAAATTTGAATATACATAAACAAAACAAAAATAATTACAACTTAATCTATTATGAAGTAATTTAATTTGCTTCAACATCTTGGCCCTCCTTGAAGTCTGTGACTTCATAGGTATAATCAGCTTGTGCCTTCTGCGGTGTTGATTGTATTTTGATGGTTTGTGCACGATTTCGACAGCATGTTGTAATTAGATATATGATAATAATAAGTGCAATGCCCAGAGATACGTAACTCGTTGTTAAATGATGTAGATGATCAGGTTTCAATTCTTGAAGTTTATTTTGATGTTCTTTAATAGTTTGTATTTCTGAATTTATGTTATTAAATTCTGTAGTGTGGTTGGTCAGTTTTGCATGGATAAATGGAGAAATATTGTCTCGTGGTGCTTCCAATGTAAAATCGATAGAGAAGTTTAACTTAGGTTGAAATGACTCAGCGGATAATTGGCTGTTAACAAATTTATATGATTGAATACTTAAATCATCATCCTTCATAACACAATCATTGTTTATTGTTAAAATTCCGGTGATAGGTAATGTTATTTTTAGAAGTTCATTTTCACATAGAAATACTACTTCTGTTTCTTTGTAGAGAGAGAAAATCCATTGTCTTTGATTGTTCAATTGCGTCCAAAACTTCTTAACTGGAGAAAATTTGATTGGACATGATGGTATGATTTTCTTTTCTAAGAATAGTTCAATTTCACACAACTTGTTGAATGTTGTCTTATATAAAATTGGTCGAGTTTGTTTGCATAAATGTTGACCTTGCTTCCACTGTACACACTGTGAATATTCTTCTGTTTTCATTAAATAAAATTTGTCTCTGTAGATGGTTGTCATCAAAATGTCCAATTCGGTATTAATTGATATGAATGTATTGTTGATAACTACTGGAAAAAGGTGCATAAGTGTGTCTATTAATTTTAGTTTATTAGGTTTAGTGGTTGGACTAGAATTGGGTATACACCAGTTCGAATCTAATTTCTGACCATTAAACCACTAGGCTACTGTCTATGTGTACAGCAAAATTCCTTAAGTGATGGTGTGATTGAATCGTTATCGTAATCACGTTTTAATAAAATCTTTAAAAATCGCTGAAATCCTCGTGCATCCTTGTTTTTCTTTGTTCGTTTTGTTCTAATTTGACGTTGAACTAATTGACTTTTTATTTATTTTAAATATTATTTTTAGTTTTTGTATGATTTTATATTTATTTTGTATGGTTTAACAAATGTGTGCCACTGTACAAGAGTATGTGTACTCAAATGTAGTTTCGCAATTTCACCCACAAAATATTTTTATAAAAATATTTATTTTATATAAATATTAATTTCAAATTATATTAATTTCAATTTAATTCGATTAGAAATTAATTTGCTTAATTTTAATTTTCACGTCGGGGTCACCAATGTGCAATTCTATATAATATATATTTATTATATTTCTATACTTTGTTACAAACTTATATAAATATAAAGTTACACTTTTAAATTCTATTTTTGATATATGTGGTGAGAAGGTTGTAGCGAAACTGAATTTTCATGTTAAAAATGTAAAAATAGAATAATTCAAAACCTTATCACTTTTTTGGGTACTGTTATCATTAATAATAGTAGGTAGAAAAATCAATGTAAAAATACAATTATTTGAAATTGAATATAGGGTGATTCAGTTCCGCTACAATAAGCAATTTAACATTTTAACATTAAAATTATACGTACATATATACATGTGGGAAGACAAGACTCATTACTCATTATAGTACCATTATGTATTTTTTTTTATTTCATAATTACATCTAGGGCTATTTTTATAGATTATATTAACAATGTAAAAAGAAAAAAAAACTAACTGATAAGGTTTTTGAAAGTAGGTAGAAAGAAAAATGAGGTAAAATATTTGATTTTTGAAAAAATAGTTCTTCGTAGAATATGGTGGTAGAAAGAATAAAAATAGAAATATTGATTTTGATAATATCCGCCTTATCATAATATTCGAAAACGAAACGTTTCGTTTCATCTTGTTAAAAACGCGATCATGATATTCGAAACGTTCCAAATTCAAACGATTTTCATCGTCTACTGAGTCGATAGCATTTCGTTCATCGTTTACATATATTTTGTACGTTTTGTTATTGTTTACATAGTTCTTTGTTTAAAAAAGAAAGAGAAAATGTTGAAATCATTCAACCTGAAATGGTTAAAATGGTTAAATTAACTTAACCTTTTCCTTTACAATCAATCCAGGTATCAGCCAACAACCAACGATGCTAAAAAATATAAAAGAGAAAAGGGAGTAATAATCAAAAATAAATAATATATAAAATTTTGGCTGGAGTTCCGAAAAGGTGTTCCCTCTGATCCTCTTGAAATTTTGACCACAGATAGTCCTTGTGACGCAAAGCACAGAACTCTAATATTTTTTGTCGGAAAGCCCTCTATCGGTCACAATTCGCATTTAAAATTTTTTGTCGAAATTCTTATTTTAGCAATATCTCTGTAACGGTACATGATACAGGTATGTTTTACATCTCAAAAGATGTGTCTTAAGATGCTCTATATTCTGAAAAAAAGAAATTTTCAAAAACTCCTAGTAGAATTGTCAAAAATGTGAAAATAGCCAAAAATCACAAAATGTCCTTTTTTCCAGAATATAGAGCAGCTTAAGACACATCTTTTGAGATGTAAAACATACCTGTGTCATGTACCGTTACAGAGATATTGCTAAAATAAGAATTTCGACAAAAAATTTTAAATGCGAATTGTGACCGATAGAGGGCTTTCCGACAAAAAACATTCCGTGACTTTTCTGATATTGTCGAGTAGAATCTCTGGTCAAAATTTCAAGACGATCAGAGGGAACACCTTTTCGGAACTCCAGCCAAAATTTTCAATAAAATAACACAAAACAATAAATAAATAAAAACTTAAAATATCACCAAAAAAATATATTTATATGAAACACAACATATAATTACAGACAAATTATTTACATAAAATAACACAGATATAACAATTATATATATATATATATAAAAGACCTCGCAAACACAATAAACCAAAACAGAACAATTTCATGACACTGCACAATTTTTTAATTAAATATGTTTTTAAAAAAATAATAATATTTACTTAGAAAACTAAATTTTTTTATCAAATCACTTAACCACAAATTACAAAGAAAATAATTATCACCTGGTTTACAATTAAATTCAGCATCTTCTTTAAATGTACCGGGTAATTCATGATCTTAAATTAATTTACCAGTTACCATAAAAACTTACCAGCCAATATCATTCACAATTGACGAATGTACCAGATGTCGCATCAATCACCATTCCGAAAATGTTCCAATAAGAAAGACAGATGATGAAACAAATAGAAAATTTTATCACCAACGGAGAAAATAGAAAGTTTCAGAGTTTGCAAATTTTGCTATATAAAGGATGAAATTCGCTGAAGAATTTCTCTTTTGCGATTACCTGCCTATACAACGTGCTGAGTCTGAATCGGGGAAACCAAAAGATCAAAAAAAAACAGGATGTGTTGAGTCCTATAAAAATCAAGCGTTCTGAGCTAGTAAATCGGTATTGTTAGAAATTTCTGTAGAAATACTTATAATTTCTGCAGAAAATAGGGCACGTTAGGCCAAATTATCTACGTCTGGAAACGTTTTGAGAGTCCAAACTTAAAAAAGGACTTAGAAATTTTTCTGGAAATTTTTGAAAAATTTCTACTTTATTATACCGAGAGCTACGACATTCATTTTGATACGATATTCATATTTCATCATAAGAATTTAATCATTATAATTAATTTGGATAAATAATTGCTGACAGTAAATTAAATTTCCGGAAGTTCATTGGACGGTAAATTTTTTAAAATTTAAATCTTCAGATTCCGGTACGAGTTCTTCAATCAACATACAGCAAAGATAATAGTAGTTTCTTCTTAATAGACTTTTTAGTGTAAGTGGCAACAAAGATAATAGTATTTCTTCTCAATAGATTTTCTTTTTAGTGTAAGTGGTAATTTTTCCAAAAACGACACACTCACATAAATGATAAAGATCGAAAAAGCTTCATCAAAATCAAAAAAGTTTTTCAAAATTTTTCGAATTGCTTTTAGTTATGTACCCTCAAAGATAATACAGTCCTACTAGATGAACCATTTCATTTTTTTTATTTAAATGTTTGTATGTTTGCCAAAAATAAAGATCGAAAAAGTTTTTCGAAACAATATCGAAAAAGAGCGAAAGTTTATAATTTAGGAGGGATGTAAATATGAGAGAAACATAAGAATATTTATATAGAAGAATTAGTTTGTGAGTTGCATGACTGGTTTATTAAATTTTATATGGTTTTGAGTGGTACCATCACTTATTTGATATATTATACTTGAACACAGTAAATCTATATTCATACAGTGGTGACACTGAGCACGTGTTAGCAAAAATTTCTCATGACCTTTGTTCCGTTATTCATTCGGCCGTAACGGTTTTGCTAAAAGTCGGTAGTAATTAAGACCCTTTGTTCGAAAAAGAGACAAAAAAATGGAATTGAAACACCAACCGTTTTAAAAAATGTAACATTATTAAAGGGTATAGCTACTCATTAAAAAAAGTACAAATTTTGTTATTAAAATTTTTTATCTAAAATAAACAAAATTAATTGTAAAGGCATTACACTTAAAATTTTGTGTTTGCTATCAAATGTTTTTACATTTTGGTTAAATTTCTTAACTATAAAATAAATTCTTACTCTAATATATGGCTTAACAAAATAAACTTTTTCTTGTCTTCAAAATTCTCAGAAATTATATGAATCACCTTATATCTTGATATAATGACGCGACAGGTAGTCAAAAAAAAAGTTCCAGATCGCCTTTAAAAATGCATTGTGAAAAAAAACGTATACATGTACAATATGATTGTATTGCTCACATTTATATATTGTTTTGTATCTTTTCTTCATTACGGCAGTTTATAAAAAAAAAGGATTTGAAATTAGTACATTAATTCTGTACTGTTTTTGTAAATTGAATTTTGCTTTATTTTATTATTTTTAAATATTTATGTTTGTTGGTGAATTTTTAAAAAAAAAGAGTGTCACATCTTATTGTTAATGGCTGATCAGTGTACTTGAATAAATAAAAATAAATGGATATTTTGTACGCAAATGCTTTAGAATACAACAATTGACAATAGGGCTGGTTTCCAATTTTTTTCTTATTGCATTGAGTTTATCGTCGTATTTAATATATGAATGACTTGAGGAAGGAAGTATTTCATATTTCATGTATTTTTATATATGTATGTATGTGTTGTTATGTTAATATGCCTTGTCGCGTGCTATATGATCTGACATAAATTACTACTACTACTTCTAATTGAAATACATATATACAATTGTATTTATATCAAAGACCATATAAATATATACATTTATATGGTCTTTGGTTATATGTATTACTTGTATAGAAATCTACATTATTTTCTGATGTAGGATTGTAGAATATTTAGCAACAGAGGTTTTTACATATCCATACATTATAATTACTGTAGCATTTGTACTGTACTCTGGTCTATACATTTATATGGTCTTTGATTATATGTATTACTTGTATAGGTTTACATTATTTTCTGATGTAGCATTGTAGAATATTTGGCAACAGATGTTTTTCCGTATGCATATACATTATAATTACTGTGGAATTTGTACTGTACTGTATAAATTTATATGGGCTTTGATTATATGTATTACTTGTATAGGTTTACATTATTTTCTGATGTAGCATTGTAGAATATTTGGCAACAGAGGTTTTTACATAAGCATACATTACAATTACTGTAGCATTATACCAGAGATACTATATAAATACATAAAAATATGTTTTTACATAGTATCATAGATCAGACACCCTTATCTGTGATAGTATATAGTATCTTTGATTATACATAATATATGTAAGTAGAATAAGAAAATTTAAAATGAAAATAATTATAAAATTATGTACTTACGATATATTGTATCGAATCATATACCTCTTTTAATTATGTACATATTTCAGTTAATTTCATATTTTGTACTTACCGTTATTTATATTGAATTCTATTACACTCTTAATTTTGTACCTACAATATTTATTGAATTGTATACCTCTTTAATTATGTACCCATTTTAGGTAATTTGAAATTGTGTACTTACCGATAGTTATTGAATTGTACAAGTATTTCTCTCTCAATGATGTACTTACCCATATTGTATTATCTATTTCTTTTATTTTTCCATTATCATTATTAATAAAAAATTGTAATTGTAACCTAAGTAAAGTAGGTAAATGAAATTTAAAATTAGAATAAAAACACTTAAAATTAATCCGTGGACGTGGAAAGTCAAATAATATTAGAGTAAAATTATTGTATTGGATTATAACTTTTTTCTTAATTTAATTTTGGAATTAGATTTATTTGTAATAAAATTAAATTTTATTTTAATAAACCAAATTAAAGTGTTTGAATATTTTCGTAGTATTGTTGTGATTTAATTGCATCTGCCGGTGAAATAAATCCATAATTTACCGTATACTATATTAACTAAAATGGATTTCCACATGGGGGCTCAACCGGGATACGGTATTCAAATTATGGAAATTTATTGATAAACTGGCAGAAAAGATTTAATTCGTGAAAAATATTCTACTTTTACGAAAAGAAAATTTTTAAAAGTGTTAAAAGGAAGTGTAACGTCGTGAAATCAAATACGCAAGTAAAAACGAGTGATTTTTTTTAAATACGGAGTTGCACGTGGACCTAAAAAAGGCAGAAGACAAAGAATAAGTATATAAATGTATCACGTGATTGAGTAAGTATCAAAGTACACATTTACTAAAAAAAAATTTTTTTTAAAAAAGAACACAGTGAGAAAACAAAGAAACAAAGAAAAATTGAATAACGTGATTTCCCTATAAAAGTGTACAGGGTGATTCTGTAAAATTAAAACAGTAATAACAAAGAAAAGCGAATTCGTGATTTTCCAATATAAAGCACACCGGGTAATCGTGTATGCATTAACGTGAATTTATATTGAATTCTATATACTATTCTTTCTCATAGGGTGTGCAGTGCAAGTGTAAAATAATAACGTTAATCGAACTTAATAATTAGTCTTTTTTTTTTACACATATTACGACGGTAATAGAATAATATTTTGCGAAATTAAAATGAGCGGTAGAAGACGCAAGACCCTTCAAAGTAGCAATTCCATAGCCGATTTCGATATTGACGCCGGTAATTTGCCAACACGCGCTACTCGATTTCTAGATACAGATTCCTCTATAAAACTTAATTTTGCAGATGTTGAAAATGTCGTAAGAAAATTTAGCGGTACGGGAATGGTGAATGTTAAAAATTGGATATTTGAATTTGAACAATATTCTGAAGTTTTTCATTGGAACGAACTTCAAAAATTTATATTTTGCAAGAGGTCTTTAACGGGTGCCGCGAAATTATTCATTGATTTTGAAGCTAAACCTCTGAATTACCATGATTTGAAATGTGCGTTATTCCGCGAATTTCAGGCGAAAATTACTAGCGCAGAAATACATACAAAATTACGCGAAAGAAAAAAGAGAAATGAAGAGTCTCTTCGTGAATACTTATATTGTATGTTGGACATTGCTTCACAAGCTGAGGTAGAGGAATCTTCGATAATTAGCTATGTAATAGACGGGATAAAAGATACTCTTAGTAATAAAATGATTCTTTTTGGCGCTAAAAATATAAGTGAATTGAAAGATAAATTATTAGTTTACGAAAAAATTAAGAAAAGTGAAGGTAATAAAGCAAATCATGAAGATAAAAATATTATGAAGTCTAAATCGACCGGTATTGATAAGAAAAGTTATCGATTTTGTTTTAACTGCGGGTCAAAGGAGCATGAGTTTCATAGTTGTCCGCAAAAGGAAAAGGGCCCTAAGTGCTTCCGTTGCAACAAATATGGCCATAAAAGACCGGACTGCCGAGAAGAATTGGCACCAAGGAGAAATGATAGAGACAATAAAACTGTTCCTGCTCAAACATCTCTACATTTTGCAGCAGCAACGAAGTCCAATATGTGTATCAAAGCTAAAATTAACGATACTATTTTTGAATGCCTAATAGATACGGGCAGTGATATCTGCGTTATGAAAGATTACTATATGAAATTAATAAATCCTAATTATAATTCTAAAAACTTATCTATAGTTATTACAGGTTTAGGTTCTAATGTAACAACACGAGGGTCATGTTTTACAACTGTGGAGATTGATGGTGATGTATACGAAAATATTGAAGTACATGCTGTGGAAGAAACTTACCTGAAGCCTGACGTCATTATTGGGATGAACCTGTTAAGACAAGCAATTATCAACATAAGTTACGGTAAAATACAAATAAGGAAAAGTGCATCTGAAGAGAAAAGCAAAAACGAGGAACATACTAGTGATGAATCCAACTGTTTTCTGGCAAAAATAAACATCGATGTCGAAGAAGCTGACTACTTACCCGATCTAAGCCACTTGAAAAATAAGGAAGCTAATAAAGTTTTTTCACTAATAAATAATTATACACCTAAATTTTTAGAACAATCGCCGATTCGCATGAAGATCGTCACTATAGATGATCAGCCGGTATACAGGCCATCAAGAGGATTCCCTCCTTATGAGCAAGAAATTATTGAGCAACAGATAAGGCAATGGTTGGACGAAGGAATAATAAGAGAAAGCTCATCTGATTATGCCAGCCAAGTGGTCCTCGTGAAGAAAAAAGATGGTTCATATAGGTTGTGTGTCGACTACAGAGGGGTTAACAAAAAAATAATGAAAGATAGATATCCGTTGCCGAATATAGAAGAGCAGATCGATAAATTACAGTCCGCCGAATTTTTTACTACGCTGGACTTGGAAAACGGATTCTTGCATGTAACAGTTGAAGAACAAAGTAGGAAGAATACATCATTTGTGGTACATTGTGGCCAATTCGAATTTATTAAAGCACCGTTTGGCCTTTGTAATTCGCCGAGTGTATTCCAGAAGTATATAAATTTCATTTTAAGAGATTTAATTAGAGACGGTGTTGTTGTGGTTTATATCAATGATATAATAATTCCATCAAGAACAATAGAAGAAGGAATAGAGAGATTGGGAAAAGTACTAGATGTCGCCGCGAAGAATGGATTGAAGATAAAATGGAGAAAATGCCAATTTCTTCAAGATGATATCGAATATTTGGGTCATCGTATTCATAAAGGTAGTATATCACCATCACGCGCTAAGACTAGAGCAGTCTTGAATTTCCCTATACCGACAACAGTGAAGCAACTTCAAAGTTTTCTTAGCTTAGCCAATTATTTTAGAAATTTCATTTCAGATTTTGCTATTAGAGCTAGACCTTTAACTGAACTGCTAAAAAAAACAACACATTTTAGGATTGGTCAAAAGGAGATACAGGCTATTAATGACTTGAAAAGTGCACTGGCGAATAAACCTGTCTTAAAGTTATTTTCTTATGGATCTCCTGTAGAGCTACATACTGATGCATCGCAAGAAGGTTATGGTGCTGTACTGTTGCAGAAAGATCCAGAAGATGGTTCATTACATCCAGTCTACTATTATAGTAGGAAAACTACTGACTGTGAAAGGAAATACAGCTCTTATGAGTTGGAACTTTCGGCGATAGTTGAAGCATTAAAGAAATTTCGCGTTTATTTATTAGGACAGCAATTTAAACTCGTCACCGACTGTAAGGCATTTGAAGGTACGATGTCAAAGAGGGACTTAACCACCAGAGTTGCTAGATGGGCGCTACTTTTGGAAGAATTTGACTACGTGATAGAACATCGAGCAGGTATAAGGATGAAACACGTGGATGCCCTGAGTAGAAATCCTGTCGTCATGTGTATGTACCAGAGCAATGAGTTCCTGAGAAAACTAGCCGAAGCTCAACGAAAAGATGAAAAACTACATACAATCATCAAAATCTTACGAGAGAAGCCGTATAAGGATTACATAATTAGTAGTGAAATTCTATGTAAAAATTTGAATAACAATCTTTTATATGTCGTTCCAGATCGCATGAAAAATCAAATCATACAAGAGGTCCATGAAAAGGGTCACTTTCATTATAAAAAAATGAAAGAAATAATAGAAAAGGATTTTTATATTCCAGATCTACAACGAAGAATTATGAAGCATATCGCTAACTGTGTTCGATGTATTCTAGCGGAAAGGAAGACCGGAAAAGCGGAGTGTTTTCTTCAACCCATTCCTAAAGGAGAACATCCTTTGGAAACTTTTCATATAGATCACCTAGGGCCGATGCAAACAACAGGAAAACAGTATAAATATATATTCTCCGTTATAGATGGATTTTCAAAATTTTTGTGGTTATTTCCGACTAAAACGCTAAATAGTGAAGAAGCAATACAAAAACTTGAAATAGTAGCAGAAACGTTCGGTTATCCCGAAAGAATAGTAATAGACAAAGGAGGAGCATTCACAGCTAAACGTTTTCAGGATTACTGTAAAGAGCGTGACATCAAATTACATTTCATCACTGTTGGTGTACCACGCGGAAACGGTCAAATAGAGCGAGCTCATTCAGTCGTGATTGCAGCATTGACCAAACTTTCTATGGAAGATACAGCAAAATGGTACCAGCATGTAAAACCACTGCAACAGATGATCAACTCAACATACCAACGTGCAATTAAAACTACGCCGTTCCAGCTACTGACCGGTTGCGAAATGAAGACACTAAAGGATATCCGAATTATGAAAATAATTGAAGAAGAGCATATCAAACAATTTGAAGAATTTCGACAAAAACAACGAGAAAAAGCAAAAAAAGATATTGCTGACATACAGCGGGAGAATCAGAGAAGTTTCAACAAAAGAAGAAAAAAGCAACAGAGTATAAAGTAGGAGATTCAGTAGCTATAGAAAAAGTACAATTTGGAACCGGATTGAAGATTCGACCAAAATTTCTTGGACCATACCGAGTTACCGCTGTCAAAGGTTTTGACAGGTATAAAGTACAAAAAGAAGGAAACCATGAAGGTCCGAATATCACAGATACTAGCGCAGATAAAATGAAGCCATGGTGTGATTTTGATCCTGATGATGATACTGATTCTTTCACCGACGACGAAGCAGAAAACGTAGTAGACGATGAAGCAGAAAACGTAGTAGACGATGAAGCAGAAAACGTAGTAGACGATGAAGCAGAAAAAGTAGTAGATGATGAAGCAGAAGAAGTTAATGACGAAGCAGAAGAAGTAGAAGATGCTGACGAAGGAAGTGCTACAGAACAGTAAGGATATCTTCAAGGGCCTGAAGAGGCTACAGGATGGCCGAGTAGAATAAGAAAATTTAAAATGAAAATAATTATAAAATTATGTACTTACGATATATTGTATCGAATCATATACCTCTTTTAATTATGTACATATTTCAGTTAATTTCATATTTTGTACTTACCGTTATTTATATTGAATTCTATTACACTCTTAATTATGTACCTACAATATTTATTGAATTGTATACCTCTTTAATTATGTACCCATTTTAGGTAATTTGAAATTGTGTACTTACCGATAGTTATTGAATTGTACAAGTATTTCTCTCTCAATGATGTACTTACCCATATTGTATTATCTATTTCTTTTATTTTTCCATTATCATTATTAATAAAAAATTGTAATTGTAACCTAAGTAAAGTAGGTAAATGAAATTTAAAATTAGAATAAAAACACTTAAAATTAATCCGTGGACGTGGAAAGTCAAATAATATTAGAGTAAAATTATTGTATTGGATTATAACTTTTTTCTTAATTTAATTTTGGAATTAGATTTATTTGTAATAAAATTAAATTTTATTTTAATAAACCAAATTAAAGTGTTTGAATATTTTCGTAGTATTGTTGTGATTTAATTGCATCTGCCGGTGAAATAAATCCATAATTTACCGTATACTATATTAACTAAAATGGATTTCCACATGTATACATATGGATATATTATGGTTTTTTTTTGTTATCTTTTTGAGTTCATTGATTCATATGAATGCAAGATACGATTATATATTATATCATATCCCGTGAATTGAATTTCTTCTTGAAATTTTTAATGAATGTCTTTTTTAATGTTTGGGCCTTAGAACTTCTAAATACATAAAGTATTATTCTGATTTATGATCATAATATAAAAATTTAAAAATCAGGTGTTTTGAGCATTACCAAATTTTTTTCTATAACTAGGTAAAAATTGTTATTTTGAAATTATTATGGAATATAATTTATAAATATGTATATTTTTCTAAATCTTGAGGATAATGAATTTTAAATTATTTAAAATATTTTTTAAAAACAGAAAGCTTAAAAATATTTATTTCAAAATTTTTAAATTTTATTTCGTTGATGTTTTTTGTGTGTGGTATAAAGTATAAACTCAAAAAATTCTAAATACTAGAGATGGTGAACATTTAATTAGATTCAATGAAAATTGATAAACATTTGTAGCTTGAAAAATATTATATTTTTGTTCACAAATTATAACAATAAACAAGATGTCATGAAATCGAAAATAAATTATTTGTAAATTTATGTATTTTTATGATTGAATATAATCAAATTTTTTTCATTTATGTTTGTTTAAAAATAAATGATTAAGTAGAATGTGCCTATAATTCTATTCCTAGAAATATTTTGGAGATCCGTATTATCAAAATATCTTCAGTTGTGATTCAAAAAATTATGTTTCAAAATAACATGGAATAAGATTACGTATAGTAAATTATAATTGCTTATTTGAATTCAGAAGTTACCTTTGTATTTTAACATTTCTATTAAATTGATAACTCATAAACTATTTAATATTGTTGGAAAAATGTGATTTTTCCTTACTTTGAAACCCTTTTCTGTAGAAAATTCTACAGAAGTAGAAAAAGAAAAGGGTTAAAAGTTTTATTAAAAAAAGGGAAGGAAAGGAAAAGGTTAAATAGGAGGCCGAGCGGAGCCTTAAAAGGGATTTTTAATAAATTAAAATAAAACTACTTAACCCTTTCTTTCTTTTGCTTCTGATACCCTTTACTTTTTTTTATATAAAAAAGAAAAAACTTTTTTTTTTTTTTTTTTTTTTTTTTTTTTTACAAAAGAAAACTTTCTTTATTTTATAATTAATTTACAAAAAAAAAACAAAAAAAAATGATTAAATTAAATTTCATTTAATTAAAACTTAATCTTAAAAAGAAAGAAAATGAAAAAAAACAAAAGTTAACTAAAAAAACTTGTTCGACTCAAACTCAATTAACTACTCGATTCACTCAGAAGAACTGCAATGACTGACTGATAAAAAACTCGATTAACTCAAAAAAAAAACTCGATGTATCGTGACAAAAAAAAAGAATCGATCTTCTGGAAGTTTCTATCAATTCGCCGAAAGACGACAACGTCAACGAATTGATAGAGACTTCCAGTGGAATGTGGAACAACTTTCTACAACGAATGTCAACGAAATAAAAGAAAGTGATTATAACGTTGACATTTGACGTTGCAGAAAGGAGATCACATAAAAAAAGAAAATGTAAACAAAGAGGTGTCAGTATTACAGGTAGGTATAGACAAATTATTTTAATTTTAATTTTAAATTAATTAATTAAATGGACCAATTAATAAAGTTTTTTTTTCTTTTGCAGGTTTCCAACACGACCCCCCGTTTGAAGGCTCAAAGTTCCGACTGAGCCTTTTGAGTGTCCAGATGTCACTGATAGGCCAGGATTACCTGAAAAAAAAAGAAAAGAAAAACAGGCTTTCCGCAGTGAAAAGTTCTAGACAAATAAAATAAAAACAATAAAAGAAAAGGCTCACTGGATCGGAACGAGGAGAAGTGAGGAAAGGAAGAGTGCGGGTGTGATACCTTAGATTGTGGCGGGAGCTAAGCGATCGCGATGAACAACACTTGTGCGGTTGGATGCCTGATGTTTTATCCGATAGACTACGTCGGTGACCAGCTCAATCACTTTATAGGGACCATCCCAGTCTTTTTGTAATTTTGGACAACGTCCCTTTTTCCGTTTCGGGTTAAACAGCCAGACAAGGTCGCCCAATTGAAAGGGGTTAGCTTTAGCAGACAGGTCGTACCTATCTTTCATTCTCCGGCTCGCTAAGTCCAATTGAGTTCGATTAAACGCATGGACTTTAGTGAGCCTTTCCTGAAGGTTTTTGACATATTCTGGCAGCTCTACAGGGTGATTACCAGGAGGATCTCCAGTTAATAGTTGGATGGGTAATCGGAGTTCCCTCCCTAGGTTTAGAAGAGCGGGGGTACGTTGAGTAGACTTTTGTACAGCAGACCGATAAGAGAGAAGAAGGAGAGGCAGATAGGTGTCCCAGTCTCTTTGGTGTTCGCTAACGAACTTGGAGAGATAGTCCAAGATGGTCCTGTTAAATCGTTCCACTAGGCCATCACTCTGGGGGTGCAAGGCAGTGGTCCGAGTCTTTTCTATTCGGAAACGACGCAAAACCTCAGTAAAGATCGCGGACTCGAAGTTTCGCCCTTGATCTGAGTGTAGCTGTCTACAAAGCCCGAATCGCGAGAAGACTTGACTCACCAATGCTTCTGCCACTGTTCCCGCGGTCTGGTCAGGAATAGCTATGGCCTCAGGCCATTTGGTAAAATAGTCCATCAGCACAAGTATATACCTGTTGCCAGTCTTCGTTGCAGGTAAAGGCCCCAAAATGTCTACGGCAACCCGTTCGAAGGGTGATCCAGAGTTCCGAATCTGCAAAGGTGCCTTCCTTTTCGGGATGGCTCCTTTGCGCTGCTGGCAAGTCTGGCATCGAAGGCAATATTCGCGAACACTAGCCGAAAGGCCGACCCAGTAGTACCTGAGGCGGACCTTTGCTAGGGTCTTGTCGATGCCGAAGTGACCTCCAGCAGGGCTGTCGTGTAACTGCTGCAACACCTCGAGTCGTAGACATTCCGGCACCAGTATCTGCAACTGACCGTCCGGGTTGGTGGACTTCCTGCAAGCCACTCCGTCCTCAAGTACCAACGAGGAGAACATTGCCCAATAAGCCTTAAACGACGGTGAAACAGAGCTAAGGGTTTCAGCGGCTGGTCTTTCGCCGGCGCTTAGCCACTGTCGGACAGTCTGTAGATCCGGATCGGCTTCCTGGAGCTGACTCACATCGATGGCTTGCACTGTTGAGGTCCTTATTAGTAGAGACTGCTTCTCCTCGAGTCGACTACAGTACGCACAGGAAGTTACTGCGCAAGGCCTTCGGGACATCGCATCTGCGTTACCATGACTTCTTCCGGCGCGATGATGAATTTCGAAGTCGAATTCCTGAAGCCGTTCTAGCCAACGGGCGACTTGGCCTTCAGGTTCGCGAAAATTCATCAACCACCTTAAGGAGGCATGGTCGGAACGCAGTAGGAATCGACGTCCCAGAAGGTAAGGCTGAAAATGAGCTACTGCCTTGACGACAGCTAATAGCTCTTTTCGGGTAACACAGTAATTAATCTCAGGTCTACTGAGCGTTTTACTGTAGTACTCGATGACCCTCTCTTCGCCATCTTGGAGTTGCGACAGGACCGCTCCCCAAGCATACTGACTGGCGTCGGTGTCCAAAATAAAGGGATCGTCATCATTCGGTTGGGCAAGTATAGGTGCTACGGTCAATTTCTCCTTGAGGGTAGCAAATGCTAAATCACACTCCTCCGACCAACTGAATTTGGCAGACTTTTCAGTCAGTCCCGTCAAGGGTTTAGCAATGGCGGAGAAATTCTTCACGAAGCGCCTATAGTATGCGCATCCGAGAAAAGATTGAATGTCTTTCTTGCTGCGGTGAGTGGGCCAGCCTCTAACATCTTCAATCTTTTCTGGGTCGGTCGATAATCCTTTCCCCGAGATCACGTGTCCCAAAAATTTCACCTCCCTACGACATAGATGGCACTTCTTCGGCGAGAGTTTTAGATTAGCTTCTTGGAGGCGCTGAAACACTACTCGCAGATTGGACAGGAGTCCCTCGAAGGTCTCGGAATGGACCAGCAAGTCATCCAGGTAGCCCAAAGAAGTGGTATAGGGTATGTCGTGGAGGACTATTTCCATCAGACGTTGGAAAGTGGCAGGAGCATTGGTTAGACCGAAAGGCATAACGTTAAACTCGTAAAGACCCGAACCAATACTGAAGGCGGTTTTCTCCTTGTCGGCAGGATGCATTTCCACTTGGAAGTATCCTGAAAGTAAATCCAAGGAGGCAAACCACCTGGATCTGCCTAGTGCCTCCAGAGTGAGGTCCATTCGCGGAAGTGGATAAGAATCCTTCTTGGTCACTTCATTTAGGCGTCTGTAATCTATACAGAAACGAAGTGACCCGTCTTTCTTCTTAACCACGACTACCGGCGAGCTCCAAAGACTCGTAGAGGACTGAATGACACCTTGCTCCTTCATCTCTCTCACCATTTCTTCTGCTTCCAATCGTCGAGAATAGGGCATGCGACGTGGTGGCTGCTTAATTGGTTGAGAGGGACCAGTATTGATTTGGTGTTGCAGGATGTTAGTCCGTCCAATGTCATCTTTTGACAAGGAAAAGACGGTTTGGAAATCTATTAGTAGTGTTTGTAGAGCTGCTTTCTGGGTAGGTTCTAAACCTTCGCTGCTGTTTAGAAAAAGATCTTGTAGGGCAGGGGGCAGAACAGGGGAAGTCACTCGAGTTTCATTACACAGGAGAGTGCAATCGGTGTCCAAATAGGCAACAGGTAGGTGGCTAGGTAGGATAACGTTTTGAGAGGAGACGTTAGAAATCCTAGCCCAAACTTGGCCATTTGAAACACGAGAGATAGAAGGCATCATACTAAGTTGTTCTGGCAACAAGGAAGAGGCTGAGAGGAGGACATCCTTGTTCGGCACCAGAAAAGTATGAAGAGGTGTAACTATCTCCTGGAAGGGTTGAAACTCGAGGGACTGTAAAGTTCTTGCCAGGAAAGAGGAAGAGTGATGTAAAGGAATCGACTCTTCCTGTAAATGTAGGAGATCTTTTTCTAAGTCAAGAATGCAGCCGTACTGTTTTAGGAAATCCATACCCAGAATGCAGTCGTCGTGGATTTCCGCGGAATAGGTTAAGTGTTTGACCGAAAAGTGGCCTATTGATAGTTGAATTAGGACTTTACCTTCGACGGGGATGGTCTCACCAGTGACGCTTTGTATAGTAGCATAGGAAGGTAGGACTTCCACCGCACAAGGGCTTCGTTGTAGGACTCGGGGGTGTACGATCGTTCTAGTAGCTCCTGTATCCACAATCATCATAATAGGTATGTCATTGACAGTGCCATGGACGCTAAGGTCAGGTCCAGTAGAGACCACTGTAATGGGGATTGTGATTGGGGCTGATTCTTCCACCAACTCTGGCCCCAAAGGGTCAGTGGAAACTAGTTT
The DNA here is from genome assembly GCA_951394055.1 of Villa cingulata. NCBI lineage: Eukaryota > Metazoa > Arthropoda > Insecta > Diptera > Bombyliidae > Villa > Villa cingulata. Next base: position 2,392,080 of record OX596025.1, read on the forward strand.
AAATCTGTTGTAAGGGAGTGGGAGGCAAAATGGGAGGCAGACAAATCGGAAGTGTAACAACTCGATGGCCGAGAAGAGGGTTCATTGTCCGGTTTGTCGGCACTGGAAGGCTGAGGGGGTGACTTGGTGTTCGTTTTAGGAGGGCTTCGTAACCTAGAAGGACGTGCAGGGGACGTTGGGATGCACTTAGAAGGGCTAGGTGACCTAGAAGGGTGTGTAGAGGATTTGGGGATGGATTTGGAATGGCTGGGTTGCCCATTAAACTTCCTAGATGACTTGCGGTTTGACTTGGAACGGCTGGGCGACCCAGTAGGGTTACCGAATGATTTTGGGATTGTCCTGGTGGGGCTAGTTGACCTAGTAGGATGTGCAGATGCATTGGGGCTTGTGGCATGAGGCCCGGTAGTTGACACGGATGGCTTGGGGCTAGTGTCAGATGACCCAATAGGCTGCACGGGTGATTTGGGGATTTTCTCAAAAGCATGAGATAATCCAGAAAAATTGCCAGATGATTTTGGGATTGGCCTGGTAGGGCTAGTTGAACTGGTAGGCTGTGCAAACGCCTTGGGGCTTGTGTCACGAGGCCCAGTAGGTGGCACGGATGGCTTGGGGCTAGTGTCAGGTGTCCCAATAGGCTGCACAGGAGATTTGGGGATTTTCTCAGAAGTACTAGATAATCCAGAAGAATTGCCAGATGATTTGGGGATTGGCCTGGCAGGGCTAGATGACCTAGTAGGATGTGCAGATGCATTGGGGCTTGTGACATGAGGCTCGGTAGGTGGCACGGATGGCTTGGGGCTATGGTCAGGTGTCCCAATAGGCTGCACGGGTGATTTGGGGATTTTCACGAAAGTACGAGATAATCCAGAAGAATTGCCAGACGATTTGGGGATTGGCCTGGCAGGTCTGTCTGATGGCTTGGGGCTTGTGTCAGGAGTGCGAGATGGCCCAGCAGGGTTGCCAGATGGCTTGGGGCTTGTCCCAGAAGGCTGCAAAGACGATTTGGGGATTTGTTTGGGGCAAAGAGATAAGTTTGTCTCAGATGGGTTCAACCCCTCCTCGTGTTGCAATTTCACCTTAGTTGCTCGAGGGGTACGAGAGCTAGAAACCACATCGAAAACTACCCTATGCCCCTGTCTCAAACGAAGTTTTCCCTCGTCTTTGGAAACGCAGTCTCTATGGACGAAAACCTCCTGCCCGTTGTCATCTCGCACGATAAACCCGAAATTTTTGGTAGGGTTAAAGAACTTTACTTGCCCTGTGACCCCGGTGGCAATCACTTCAGCGGTAGGTGGAGTGTCTTTAGGGAAGGGGTCCAGCTCGCACTCCTTCAAACTGGACCGGTGGCTTTTCCCGAAAGTGCCTTATTGCTATTTGGGGACTCATGGATAACCACCTGGTTTACTCTTGCCCCTTTTCGGCTAATTCGGGTCGCATCTCGACTGGCCTCCATTCGGATAGCTAGGGCTAATGCTTCTTCCAAACATTCTGGGGCTGCATCTCTGACCCTCTGTTGGATGTCCAAATCCGCTAGGCCATCCACAAACTGCCCCAAAGCGATTCTGTCACGAGCGGCCTCTGGGCAGTCAGGAAAAGCGAGATATACCAACCTCTGAACATGCGTGGCAAAATCAGGCAAGGGTTCTTTGTCTTTCTGCAGGCGTCCACGCAGCTGGATGTGAGCCACGGACTGACGATACTGCATACTGAACCTCCTATCCAAGGCCTGATCTAGAAGGTCATAGTTGTCCTGGACAGCTCTAGGTAGGGTTTCATAGTAGGACAGGGCTGTACCCGTTAGGTGTGGCGCTAACCCTAGGGCCTTGAACTCTTGCCCTCGACACAGCCTCGAAATGGGGCTTGTAGCTCTGCCATGGCTCACGTCCATCAAACTCCTTGGGGGACACTCTCATAAAAGGATGCCCTGAGCCCATCATAACTCTGCTGCTGGTTACTAATGGTTGCCCAAAATGTACGCTGGATCTGCGTTGACTAGGCCAGGTAGCATGATTGGTAAGGGGTACATTTTGGGCAGGGTTGTGAAGGTCAACATTCTCCCCTACTACCTCATACCGCTGTCTGGGTTGATTTTCTGGCTCTATTTGAAAGCCTGCCACAAACCTAGATTGCCTATTTGAATCCCGGGCTAGAAAAGTACACCCTGTATTTACAGGTAGTGACGGAAAGTCAACTTCTGGTCCAAGGGATACTTCTTTAGGGACCACATGGCTAAAAGTTTGATTAATAATAGGGGTGGCAGCTAAGTCGTGTCCAGAATTTCGTCGGGTAGAAGTTGGAACTTCCCTGGTTGATGGAAAGACAGGAGCGCCATCTGTGCAGAGTGCAGGGGCAATAGATGTTGTTATGGCATTGGGAGTGCACACAGTCTCAGATAGAGTCATTTGTTGTAGCATTGTTGAAAAATTGGACTCAACAGTGCTAATAGGAACAGTTGGCCTCGCTCTGACAGCCTCAGGCGTAGGTAGACTGGCTAAGCGCTCGATTTCACTCAACCTCGTAGCACTTGCTGCTTGCTGGCTCTGTTCTAGGTTCTCAACTCTCTGTGACAGTCCCTTTAGTGCACTCGTCATGTCAGATACCAGCTGCACCTGCAGCGCCATCTGCTTTGCAAGTTCTGAGAGAGTAGATTCGAGTGTGTCAGAGATGGGTCGCTTATCTCCCACACCAAGGGCGGAATCCGATGAACGTTCTCCCTCAGACATATTAAAGCAGTAAGGGTAGGTATAGAGTAGCCCGAAAAGTAACCAAAAGCTATGGCAAAAGTAACCGAGTCGAAAACGAAAGGAAAAGTGATGAAAATTTTCAATCTGCAGGCAAAATCAGACAAGGGAAGGGTATAGATAAAATTTCCACAAAGAAAAATCAAAATGTGGGAAACACCCTGTAACGATTATACACTATGCGTGTACAACTACTGGTTTTGCTTGCAGACAAGAAAATAATCACCCTTTTATGGAACAGTCTGTACAACACTGTAATGGAAAATGTGCAAACAGGAATGTCTAAATTAAAAGAACAACAAAGGGTGTACAATGAAGGAATTAAAATTCAAAGGTTGTTACAAGTAAAAAGATGAACAACAGTCTTAAGAAGGAAGAAAGTTTGATAACAGAATGTACTTTTCAAGTACATAAAAAAAAATGTATGCAAAAAAAAATCTGTAAAATTTTTAAAATTGTAAAAAGGGAAAAAAAGGAAGAAAAAGGGTAATAAGATCAGGTGGTGGTGGTAGGATCTTATTTCTAAGATCAATCGGAGCACCCCACACCTGACACCAATGTTGGAAAAATGTGATTTTTCCTTACTTTTAACCCCTTTTCTGTAGAAAATTCTACAGAAGTAGAAAAAGAAAAGGGTTAAAAGTTTTATAAAAAAAAGGGAAGGAAAGGAAAAGGTTAAATAGGAGGCCGAGCGGAGCCTTAAAAGGGATTTTTAATAAATTAAAATAAAACTACTTAACCCTTTCTTTCTTTTGCTTCTGATACCCTTTACTTTTTTTTATATAAAAAAGAAAAAACTTTTTTTTTTTTTTTTTTTTTTTTTACAAAAGAAAACTTTCTTTATTTTATAATTAATTTACAAAAAAAAACAAAAAAAAATGATTAAATTAAATTTCATTTAATTAAAACTTAATCTTAAAAAGAAAGAAAATGAAAAAAAAAACAAAAGTTAACTAAAAAAACTTGTTCGACTCAAACTCAATTAACTACTCGATTCACTCAGAAGAACTGCAATGACTGACTGATAAAAAACTCGATTAACTCAAAAAAAAAAACTCTATGTATCGTGACAAAAAAAAAGAATCGATCTTCTGGAAGTTTCTATCAATTCGCCGAAAGACGACAACGTCAACGAATTGATAGAGACTTCCAGTGGAATGTGGAACAACTTTCTACAACGAATGTCAACGAAATAAAAGAAAGTGATTATAACGTTGACATTTGACGTTGCAGAAAGAAGGAGATCACATAAAAAAAGAAAATGTAAACAAAGAGGTGTCAGTATTACAGGTAGGTATAGACAAATTATTTTAATTTTAATTTTAAATTAATTAATTAAATGGACCAATTAATAAAGTTTTTTTTTCTTTTGCAGGTTTCCAACAATATTATTCTTAAACAAAATTGCCGACAATAAAAAATAAAATTGTAAAATTTATAATATATTTCTACCTATAACTTTGAATGGAAATTTTTAATTTGATGCATTCATTTAAAAAGCGCGAGAACTGGTCAGTTCTGCATGGTGCGGTTGTGGAGTTTGCAAAAAAGAGGAGGTTAATCTGACCTGCCTCTACTTTAGAATATATTATCAGAAATTTGAATAACCTTTGACATTTAGTATTAGTCATAAATATTTTTATACAGCATTTTTTTTAAACAAAAGTTTTTAAAATTGCATGTTTTTTATATAAATAAAATAAATTCCTAATTTTTTAATTTTTAATTCTGTTTTTTTTTCTATAAAATATATGTAACTTTGTTTTGAACTTAAATGATCCTAATGAATTCGGACAAAAAAGCGATGAATTATCAATCGTTTTTAATACAGTTGAAATTATACAATATTTTAATATTTTAATAGTTGATATTATATTTAATTATTTATTATTATAATTATATATGTATACACTAAACAAATTTATGGATTTATAATGTTTCGAAAATGCATTTCCCATTATTTATTGATTAGAAATTAAATGCCGTGTAAAAGCAGTTGTGAACAATACTGTACATCCAGTTTTAATCCAGTAAAAATTAATATAGCCGCAGCCTGTATTATCTCTGAAAAAAATGGCAAAAAATCACTAAATTCTGTATTTGAAACACATTAACTCTTGAAACAAAGAACGTAGAGAAGCATATAAGGTATCCTTGAAGTGAGGGGGGAGTTTCCTTCAGATTTTTCTTAGGCCAGATTCTTCTAGCTAGTACATCGTAGTTATTAAAGGGTGTTTCGTAGATTGATTGCGAAAAATCTTCATCGCCCTCTAGCGGCTAAACGGTTGAGATTACCCCCCTCCCTCTACAACGATTTTTTGTTTGTCTCGGCGAGACCTATCTACTGTGTGCTGGATGACCACCCGAAACCGGATACCCTGTATATGACATAAAATTACGACATTGTTATGTATTGCATAACTTTTTTGCAAATGTTAATTATTAATCATTATACATTTTTAATTATCATAAGCATAACCAAACCATCATTCGTTTTAAGTAGACGGTCCAATAAGAAGTGCATATAGTGTTTATAATAATTTTTTTATAATAACCAAGCCACCATATTCATTTTAAGTGGGGCGTTTACTCAAAGAAAAAATCGAAATCAAAACAACTACATTGAAATTTCTATTCACTACAAACAAAATTATGAGTTTGCATGTGTTTGTGATCTATTCTTCAAGCTGAGCTGAAGACCGTACTCGTGGTGGTATACAGAAATTATACCAACAGCAACAAAACAAACAATTCCAACCTATTTCCCTTCTTTCTACTCAATTTTACTTCTTCTAATTTATTGAATGAATAGGATTTTTTTTTTTTTTTTTTTTTAAATATACATATATACATAAATGTATATAGTATATATTAAGTGCACGCGGATACTCAGTCCATGGCACCGCCGATCAGTAATTTTATGTCAGATATACATATTATCCAGTTTATCATCAGTAATCAGTTACTGGTGTACATTGCTGATGGGAAAAATTATTGATCGACTTGGGCAAGAGTAGTGCGCTGGCTGGGGTTCGAACCGTGATCTCAAAGATCGCAAGACCGACACACAACCATCGAGCTATTCAAGCCCCATGAATAGGATATGATTTGTTTTTGTATATGGAAAGTAAACTGCAAAATATATATATGTTTATATATTATAAATATATATTATATACTTATATTATCTATTCATAGCAAAACAATGCAAAGAAAACATGGTGTATAAGCATTGAAAAACATAGTACTTATCTGCTATCGTGATGTATATTGTATTGTGTATAATATATAATATATAATATGCATAATCATAACTAAACTAGTTTTCTGGTTTATTTATTGCTACAATATAAGCATTGCGTTATAGGGTTAGAGTTAAGGCTCTGTTACATAGCTCGCTGCGCTGCGCCTCGCTTTGACAACATTAATAATAAAAAATGTGTTGTTATATGGAAGCTGTTACATAATATAAATTCAATTTTTAAAAATTTATAATTAAGAAACTGTCAAATTGAATAGACAAAGAGCAGCGCAGCGAGCTATATAACAGGCCAACCGCAGTCATAGCGAAGCGCAGTACATCTAATTGAAGCGAGGCGCAGCGCAGAGAGCTATGTAACAAAGCCTTTAGTGTCGTTAGTGAATTGATAAACTATCAAAAACCCGACCATCTACAATCCTATAAACAAAATTATATTACACATGCACAGGTTGAAAAACTACAAATATCCAGACAAAATATTCATGCTACATATTTTTTATAATATATATTGTACTACATGGGATAGTAGATATATAACACAATAATTATACATACTTATCTTACTATCTAGTATCCTGCAAACAAAATTATGTATATCACCAAATTACCAAATATATATATATATATATATATATATATATATCTTATATATCTTATATTATAGATATATATATCTTATACATATATATATCTATACATCTTATGCTTATATAATATATCTTCATACAATATACAATATCATTAGGTTACGTCTTACTCCGGGTATTTGATTCTTAGTGCTTATTATAATACACATTATACACAATATACATTGTACATACATGTACATCATAATAGCAAGTGAATGCTTTGCTATGGTTTGCTATTGGTTTGCTATGCCATGTCCTTTTTTTTGTTTTTTTGTTTGTACCACTCACACATATATAATATTTTTATTCATATAAAATGAATAAACGTATTGGTGAAAAATTGATATATTTAGAGCCAAGAGTTATGCAAAACATTTTTATTATCTGTGACAAAATTTTTGTGAAAAATAGGAATTTTATATTACTAATAATTCTGAAATAATGTAAAAACTTTTATTTTTCTACTTCGAAATCGAAAAAAGAACATTCAAATTACCTTATATGAAAATTTCAGTACAATACGCAATCATCTACCAATAAAAAATTACATTTAAAATCTATACATTTTTTGAAAAAATCCTTCTTTTTTCAAAGCGTTATACAGGACTAATAAGGACAAAAATCAAAAAAGTGGCTCCATTATTCCCAATAAATTCCTTCAAACTATATATGTTCGAAATTTGAAGAAAATCGGATAATATTTAATATGACTTTTTTTGTACCAAAGTTCGTGAAATTTTGAAAATTTTCAAACTTTGATGCCATATATCTCAAAAACCAAAACTTTTTTCAAAAATCCACTTCCATTATTCCCAACAAAACTGATTGATGCTTCTTTGTTTCAAATTACAAGAAAATTGGCCCAAAAACAACTGAGATATTTGGTACCAAAGTTAGCGATTTTCACTACTCCCAGTAAATTCCAATCTTAAGTAGACGGTCAGATAAGAATTGTGTAGTGTTTATAATAAAAGTTATAGCGTTAAAAAAAGTTATTTTAATTTCTTTAAGTACAATTTTATTCAAAAATTGTTAGAATTTGAGAATTAATATTAAATTTATAAAAATAGTGTTACAACAAGATTTGCCTTCAATATTATTATATCATAACGCAGATAGTTTGGTACGACCTTTGATGATATAATCAACCAGATTCCGACCTTGACTCCCTGGATAGCTATTGTAGGTCATTTCCTATGGGAACATTCGCAGTGTGCGGACGTGTTTTTGATCGGCTCGTGCTGGGAAAAATATAGCATAATAAATAAATAAATAAATAAATAAACTGATTTAAGTGAATAAAATTAAGTAATAATAGTACAATCAGTGTACAATTAATTTAGATGTAAGGAATTAAATTAAAATTAGTAGAAAAGAACCTGAAAAGTGAGAATAAAAAGACGCCATAAGGCAGTGTTAAACATTAGACGTGTGTTTGCCCCACACGTGAAAAGTGTGGAGGAGAATCATTTTTTCTACATTTTAGAAAAAGTGTGGTGCTATACATAAGACAGTGCACGCGTGTTCGCTTCTGTCACATTAAGTGTGGAGGCGAATCAGCGGTTTTAAACATCATAAGGCGGGGTGCCCATTCAGGTTTTTGATAAACCTAAACAGGGTGCACCCGAAAAACTACAAGGTGTAAAACAGGGTGTTAAAAATAATAAAAAAAAATATATATAGGGTGGCACATGTAAAAAACACAAGGTGCCCATGGGAAAAATAAAAAATTTTTTTTGCAATTAAAAAACAAAAACAAGTTGAAAAAAGTAAAAGTGAGAAGAAAAAAGAAAAAAGTAAAATAAAAAATAAAAACAGTGGAAAAAGAAACAGGTAAAAGTAGGAAGTAAAAATCGATAGTATAAAAAAGAAACAAATTCAAAGTGGTAGGGTGAAAAGTTCAATCGTAAAAAGAAAATAAACAAAAACAGTGCTATAGAAAAATAATCAGACATAAAGTGCATAATAAAATCAACATAAATTCAGTGTTAAAAGAGTCAATATAAGACCAAAATCAGCATAAATTCAGTGTTAAAAGAGTCAATATAAGACCAAAGTTTATAGACAACAAAAAGCTAAACTAAGGCCTCAAAATGGGGCAGCCCCCAGCGGGCAATACTAACTCCTTTGCCGCTCTGGCAAAAGAGAATAATCCAGAACCACCGAGGAAGAAAAGGGCTAAGTTTATTAGACAGCCCCTTTCGACCTTTATTTCAACTGAATACCCGGAGTTACCTCCGGTAGAAACAGCCGCCAATGAGACGAAGTACGTCCTAGTACAGAGTCCCATTACAGAACCCGATGTAAACAAAACACAGGGAGATAGCAAGGCTTTTAAGAAACTTGAGACGTATAACACGTTGCTTGTTCTTAAAGCGTTACAAGGTATCTCAAGAGAAATCTTAGAAGTGGAATGGCGCAACGATGGGAGAATACAGCTCCTGTTGAAGAACCAGACCATAGCGGAGAAATTTATAAGCGCCAAAAAGCTTATACTTTCGAAGGAAATTGGAATCCCTATCAAAATTGAGTACGTTGAGGCGCTCAACACCTCTAAGGGGGTGATTAGATGCCCTCAGTTTAAATTTGTTTCAGAAAATGAGCTCATCGAAGACTTTAAAGGCCAGGGTGTCATTGCAGCCCGTCACATCACACGCCGCAGCAACGAAGAAGCAGCAGTACCATCACCGACAGGCACCATTGTGCTGACGTTCGCGTCACACAAGGCGCCCCAATATGTCAAAGCATGCGGAGTCATTCGTATCCCAGTTAGGGAATATGTAATGAATCCCATGCGTTGTCACAAGTGCCAGCTGATGGGGCACACTAAGAACCGATGCGGTGGTCCGGAGAGATGCCAGAGATGTGGAGAAGAGAAAAAAAACCACGGAGCACAGTGCAGCACCCTGTACTGTATAAACTGCCGCTCAAACGACCATGGCGCAGCAGACCTCGAATGCCCAAGCTACCTTAGGCAAAAAGAGATTCTGCAAATAATGAATGGTGAGAGGTGCACAAAGTACCAGGCGAAGAGGAGGTATTTTGAACGCTATCCAGAGGTTGCAGAAACACGCAGAGCTACAAACCACACAACGTCAACCAGAGGCCTAGCTGATAGATTGGGCACGAAGTCCTATGCCCAGACGATATCAGGTAAGTCGCAAACAGCCTCGACTTCAACGACCACTACTCAACGACAAAACAAGGACACACAGGACAAGACGGGACAAAAACAAAAATCAACACCAACATCCAGCAACAACTCTCTAAACAATCAGACCAAAAAAACACCACCAAAGAACAAGCAGAAGAACCAAGACACGACCGCTGAACAAAACAGCCAAGAAAAACCTGTGCCCTCCAGCACACTGACCACAATACATAACTCTGAACCAAATACACACACAACACCAAACCAAAACACTACACTTAACGCAAACAACAACGAAACACAGAACACAACTACACAAAAATACTATATTTCAAAGGAGGAAGTCCTCAGGCTTGAGGAATCCTCCAGACAAAAACTTGAAGCATTCATTGCTGCCCAAGGTAATAACTACATGGACAGCAATTTAACATTCACTCAACTCCTTAGTCAGTATTCCAGGGTTGAAGTCCCCTTTCAACCTATACTGACTGAGGAATACATCATTCACCTGTCGGACGGTGAGGATATGGACGCCACGGACGAGGTTTAAACCCCCGTGACCTTCAATCCTCAGCGAACCTCTACCAACGTCAGTCATTTAGGTTTTCATAAAACCAAATGGCGATTAACTCCAATCCGAGCTCGCTTTCAACATCACGAGAGCTCACCTGCCTGCAGTGGAACATAAGAGGTTTTCGTGCTAACCAGCACAATCTCGAACTCCTGATCAGTCGGTACAAACCACACATTATCCTGCTACAGGAAACACTCTTTTTCTCCAATAACGGACCCTCGTACTTTCGAGGCTACACTTGTCACTTTTCTGACAGTGACCCCTCGTCTCGTACACGAGGAGTTGGAATACTTGTACGGTCCAGCTTAAGCTATTCTCTTCTCGACGTAACGTCGGATTTCCAGAATGTGTCTGTCACCGTACACACATCACCTCCAATGGCTTTCTCTACGGTTTACATAACCAGAACCGATGTTATCGACACCCCCGCTCTAATACATTTTACAAACCAACTCCCACACTCATCCATAATTGGTGGCGACTTCAACGCCCATCACCACTTCTGGGGTGATCACAGATCGGACCCTAGAGGTAACATTATTGCAGACTGGATACTAGAATCTGACCACATGCTCCTAAATGACGGAGCCCACACGTTCGCGTCACCGACACACCTCACTAGCTCCGCAATCGACCTATCCCTGGCTTCTTGCCATATAGCTAGCAATTTCTCATGGACACTCGATAAAGCGGACTGGGCCCTTTTCGCCCAGGCTTCTCTTAGACTTAACCGAGACCATCCCCAAAGCAGCAGCATAAACAAAGAGGCAGCCAGCATTAAAAGAATAATAAGATCTGCTGCAGCCTTGTCCATGCCATCTGTGCGACCTAGGTTTTGCTCAGAGCCCCCCTGGCTCAACAACGACATCAAAAGCCAAATAAAACAAAAGAATGTGGCTTGGAAGAGGTTCCAAAGAAACCCTACCAGCGCAAACTCGACCAATTTCAAAAGATTAACTGCCCAAGTGAGGAGGGCGGTGAAGACAGCGAAAAAGGCCTCCTGGCAGGCATTCGCGAGCTCGATTGTTCCATCAGACTCGCTTAGAGATGCATGGATGAAGGTGAGACGTCTTTATGGCAAACCTCCTTCAGCCGTACTTTCTCTCATGACAGTTGATGGGACGGTCACCGACTCATTTGGCATTGCAGAAGAGTTTGCATCGTCATGGTCCTCAGTCGCCAGCGACGACGGCCTTCCGGAATCGGTTATCGACCAGAAGACTGCATACTCGGTGGACACAACTCATCATGTGAGACACCACCTTTCTTATGCGATCACACTGGGGGAACTGGAACAAACACTGAACTCGTTCGGTGGCTCCACCCCGGGTGCGGATCAAATAAGTTACCGCATGTTGAGACAGCTACCGAGTATTATCAAGATCAGAATAGCAGAGTTGTACTCCAACATTCTGGCGTGTGGAACTTTCCCACACGACTGGAAATTAGCCACACTGATTCCGATTCCGAAGAGAACATCAACGGCAAAGCTCGCACTGGACTTTAGGCCCATATCCCTTCTTCCATGTTTATCAAAAACATTGGAGAAGATTATGGGAAAGAGACTCCAGATGGTAACTAAGGAACTTACGAATTCTGGTCAGCATGGTTTCCGCCCGAGGAGAGGCACAATCACCCTCCTACACGACCTCGAAGAAGGGCTGGCTTCTTCCCTGGCAAAGAGAGGTCATTCTAGTGTTCTTTCACTAGACCTTGAAAAGGCATACGACAGAATACCAGCCTGTTTCGTATGCCAAAAACTGACCTCTTGGGGCGTGGACTCAAACTTTGTAAAAACAATATATAGTTTTATGTCAAACAGACAAATCAAGGTTCGCACAAATGGCTACATTTCGAACCGTTATAATCTGGATAACGGTACCCCTCAAGGATCTCCCTTGTCAACAACGCTACTCGTTGTCTACCTGGACTCGCTGCTAGTCGAACTAACAAGATATCCAAACATCAAAGTGCTGGCATATGCCGGCAATATCTTGATCAGTGACACAATATGCACACCAGAAACAACGACGCAACTTCGTGGAGCCTCAGAATTTACCCTTAAGTGGGCTCAAGACAATGGTGGAAAAATTCCCCTCGAGAAGGTGGAATTACTCCATGTTTGCAGAAAAAGAAACTGCACCGTAAACCAATTACGCATCGCTTCACGCGATATCTATCCGTCAACTAGTATGAAGATTCTTGGCATCCGCTTCAATAAGCGTGCCAACTGGCAAGATCATGTAAACGTTGTGGTGACCAAACTCCACAAGGTTCAGAATCTTATGAAGATGCTAGCAGCAGGCAGAAGGGGTGCACCTCCATCAGCACTCACTCACATTGCGAACGTTCTTATTAACGGTATCACAGGGTATGGTCTGACCCTTTTCGGTGACTGCTCACCAACAAACAAGAAAGTGATACAAGCGGCAATTAATAGCGTCCTTCGAATAGCCTCAGGGGCATACCGCTCGACCCCTATCCCCATTCTACTAGTAGAATGTGGATCTTGGTGGCTGGAGGACAGGATTGTAAAGTTAAGATTAAGGTTTGCCTCCAAGCAGGTAGGAGACCCTAGGTCCCCCCTGTTTGAAGCCGTCTGGAACTTCCTGGAGACGGAGAGTCGGAACAGGTTTTCGTCCCTACGAAGATCCGTAATGACGATCCCTTGACTGGAAGGAGCCTTCCCTGTCAAACCACTCCCTATCCCTATTATACAAGCTAACCCCCCCGACAGAGACATTAGACAATACATTATAGACGACCTTAGTTTCTACCGCAAGGAAGACACCAGTCCGGAGGTCTTCCGGGCGCTGCACTCGAGGGTCTGTGAAGACCTCGGAGATAGGCTGCTTCTGTACACCGACGCCAGTAAAACCAATACTGGTGTCGGCTTAGCAGTGGTCAGTAAATGCGGTACGTCTGGATGGAGGACAGTGATACAGAGAAGATTGCCAACGGAAGCTCAGGTATTTGACGCCGAATTGACTGCAGTGTGGATCGCTGCAGCCATGAGGGCAGAAAATAACAGAGCTTCGGTGATCTTCACTGACTCACTGTCAGTCGTCTAGGCACTGAAAAACCCGGGTAATGTAGACCACTTAATTACCAGGATTCGAGCAATCATCTCCCATTACGACACACGAGTAGTCTGGATACCGGGGCATGTCGGTATTGAGGGGAATGAACAGGCGGACCAGGCAGCCAAAGCAGCCATTGGCGTAATAAAAGAGTCTGACCTGATCGTCCCACCATGCCCGAATGCCATATACAGGATCGGTCTGGACCGATTGAACAAGAGAAGACTGGCCGAGTTTCAAGAAATCGGTTCAGACACTGCTCGGGACTACTGGGAGATCAACCGTGATCTCAGGGCTCCGAAATTCAACCCTGCATTGAGTAGGGCCCGCCAGACCTCCCTGATAAGATTGAGGACAGGACACACGAGGCTGACCCACCCCTTCTCATCAAACAGAGGGGAAGGATCAGCCTGCCCTTGCTGTAGAAACTCTCTACATTCTAACGCGACTGGACTGCTGACGGACTGCCCGGCTGTTACAGCCAAGCTGACAGCCCCAGGCCGACAAGGTGTGAATAGGGGGGAGTTGCTCGATCTTTCTCAGGATGCTAACTCCGCCCTGTTCACAACTCTGACCCAACTAAGACTAACAAACAGACTATAGAGGCATCTTCGTGCCCACAGGAAGACACAAGCTAATAAAAATGAAAAAGAATAAAATTAAAAAATTAAAAAAAAAAAGTAATAATAATAATAACAAAATAAAAATAAAGAAATAAATAAATAATAGCAACAAAAATAACAATAATCCTACAACAACTAGAAAAACTACGATCTAAACTAAAATTAAAAAACATATCTTAGCACACTTAAGCATGAAGATTAAGGCAGCGGAGCCGATGCCGTTCCGCCCACTCTAAAGTGGACGGAGGGACGTTGAGGTCGCCGCCTTACACATCAAAAACTAGACATAGGAAATGTGAACCCCCTTCCTCAAAGGGGCCTTAACAATAAACTAACATAGGTCATAAGTGGGATACTAACCCTAGTACTAAGAAACTGTGCAAACTCTCCTTCTATTAAATCGAACAGCTGATTCGATCACATTTTTACTGACGAATTGTCATATTTACGTATAACAACAGTGAACAAAAAACATTTAGAAAAATGGATAGTTCAAAAAAATGTAAGTATATGTATAAAGCTTTCTTTGTTTTTTTTATAAAATGTATATATGTGCAAAACTCAAAATTTATAAAATTTCATTTTATTATACAAGCAAGTCAAGTAATTTTAAAAAATTTAAAAAAGATATCACTTAATCAAGAAAATATTCACAATAATTCAAAATAATGACATCTGACATTTTCAGTCGTTCAATCGAATTACATAATAGCAAAATTAAATTTAATCGAATCGAAGAAGTTTTAATTTTGGTGAAAATCTTTTTGTCTGCTACTAAAAAGTTTTATTTTTGTTGAAAAACTTTTTGCCTGCTACTATGACTAAATTGTCTGCTAGTAAAAATTACTTGCATGTATCAATTTTGAACATTTGTATTTCACATCTGGATAGTGTTATTAGTCTATGCTTCAACCAGTAATAACAGATTCCATACATACTCTGGATAATTTTTGATCAAATTTGTATGAAAATCCAATCACTTTTTTACACTCTTTGTGGAAGTCTATAATTGTGTTTACCGTTTGTTTTTGATATTATTGAATATTTTAAGGATATTAAAAAACATATTTAAATAGGAATAAATAAAAATGATGCTTATCTAATTACTAATACTTCGTTCATACTCTAAATCATGATTAGAAATTACTACTTTTATAAGCTGAAATGAAAATTTATTTTGTTTATTGTAATTATTTCTTTGTTTTATTGAAATAAATATAAATATGTGTGAAATAATATTGTATGTATGAATGATGAATTTTATTAAAATAAATTCATGAATGTAA
The DNA here is from genome assembly GCA_951394055.1 of Villa cingulata. Taxonomy (NCBI): domain Eukaryota; kingdom Metazoa; phylum Arthropoda; class Insecta; order Diptera; family Bombyliidae; genus Villa; species Villa cingulata. Next base: position 2,407,426 of record OX596025.1, read on the forward strand.
AAAAAAAGATTCTTTTACTTTTCTCATCTTTTTATCCACGGGATTTAATTTTACATATTTTCGTATGTAACATTTCCTTAACGCTATTCAAATTCTCGCCATTTTGAAAGTAAATTTGTTAACAAAAAAAAAAAACAATTTTTTGTTTAAAAAAAACATCAAAGGTAATTTTAATAACAGTAATGCTCGAAATTCAGCATTGAATATATAAAATTACATATTTTTGTAGTAAATTTCCATTTTCTGGATCAGAAAATTACTCCATTTTCAAAGTAATATAAGAGATAAATGAATAATATTAAGCTCGTATCTATGTAATATTACTTTCGAATAGAAAAAAAAACGCAACTTAAGAGTTTGTAATTACGCAGATTTCGACAGAAAATTCCGCTTATTATAGACCTAAAATCAAGTCATTTAAATAGTAATAAAATTACGTCTATAATAATAGCAAACTCATTTCCTAACATTATAGACGTAAAATCGCAGCGAAAATTTTTAGAGTGTAGAAATTGCGGTATCTTAAAAGGATATTTGCTCGAGGGCTGTTACCTATCAAAATTGTTATTTAATTCTTTTTAGAGGAAAATCGTCGCAGTGCAGTGTGATTGATAAATATTCGATAATTATAAACTTTCGCGGTCAGCTAGTTTTTTTTAAACATTAAAAATCGAAAAATACATGAATCTTCATGATTCTAGTATCAAAATGTTCCATTTAACCTCGGATTTATGAAAAAAATATAATAGTTACAGTTTGATGCGTAGAATAGTGTGGTAGATAGTTAAAAGAGCATATGAAAAAATCAGTATATAATTCAGTTCAAAAATATTGATCAGTGTTAACGAATAACGCTAATTATACAACACTTTTTATACTCTTTTAGCATCCCCGCACCCTCCTGCCATTATTCTCTTTTTTTCATTTATATCTTATTTTTCATTCAATAAAATTTTTCAACCTTACTAATGAAAAATTACTCATGAGTAATCACCACCCACCACCCCCTACACAACTCCCCCGCATCAAACAGCCACTATTATGTTCTATTCATAAATCCGAAATCAAACCGAAGTTGAAAAAAAATTGCAAAAAGGTTGACTTTTCAATTTTTTATGAGTAAAAAATCAGCTGATAGCGAAAGTGTATATGTAATTACCACATATGTATTCATATATCTATGAATAACAAAAAGGTTCATATTTAACATTACACACAAATATTTTCATAAAGAAATATGTTAAGAAAAGTCATTGATACCATATACATCATAGATCCTGATATACATCATTGAACAATCTATTTTTATAATTACACTTGTATGTATGTTTACAAAATACCATATATACGATGTATACATACAATCATGTATATCGCATAAACAGCACATTCATTGCATATAGTATTTACTATTATCTATTCTGCATAAGCAAGCAGCATGTTGTTATTAATGTCTACTATGTCATGTCTGTTATGTATGTATTAGAATTAGTTTTTACATCGCATTCAATGTTATACCAAAGACCAATATAATATACCATGATATAACATATTATATATTCGGTCTTTGGTTATATCTAACGTTGTTTATTCACGTTATATGATTTATGTATGTGTGCGAATATGCAAGCTAATTTCAAGAAATATAATACATTACTCAATCTTTAATTATTATTTATTATTAAAAGAAATAAATTAAGATGAACGGAGTTTTTAGAAGAATTAAAAGTTTTAGAATACAAAAACATGTTTACTCGACGGCTATTACATAAGAACTGAAAACTAAAAAATTATATGTAGCTAATAGTTGAAATTGTATATAATGTTGCCTACTTAGTTTAAATTTGAACGGTATGTGTGTATACGAGATCGTCTTCAATTCTATGGATCTATACATATTCTTATTCTTATGCACGAGCATAAACCATACATGGAAAATAAATATATATGATCAAAATCTCTCAAAAATGTTCAAATTTATATTTATATGTTCCAGCCAATGATATTAATTTATTCTATTTTCAATACTCAAAATATACATTTACATATAAATAACACTTATATGTGTGGAATATCATATGAATTAAATGTACATTTGAAATAGCATTGTTTATTGTTAAGTACTGCAAAACATTGTCAGGTGTTCATTTCATTTAGTGAGAGCAAATATTTATAATAAAGGAGAATAAATTCGAAACACTATGTTCCGTCTACACAATTAGTTTTGATATCTCGATTTACAAAAACAATTCCATTGTAATGCTAAGGTCACCGATGAAGAGAATTTCTACCTAGCTGTAAAGAAGTTAAAATATTAATTTTGGTGCGGCATGTTAGTGCTGATATTTGCACCGATATTTGGCAAAAATGCCGAAATTTTATTTTTAATTAAACTGGCAATTAAATGCCGATTTACTGAAATAAAAATCACAGCCAATTCTTCTTGATCAGACTTAACTGTCAACTATATTTTATTCATAAAATTCTTCCCTTTATATACAAAATTTCTTATAATAAAATTAATAATAATTAATATTAAGTAAACATATTACATATATGATTTGCTTAATCAAGAATTTATTGACATAATTTCAAAGTACAAATATTGTTTTTCTTTTATTCAATATACATATGCTCTTAATAATATTCTTTCTTTTTATTACTTATAACGATTTCATAATTTATAGAATATTTGTAATCAACCTAATTTCAAACTTAAATTCATATACCTTATTAACTAACAATACAATACTATGCTTACATATCATATTCATATGTTTACGACCTGTGTTAATATTTATGACATAATTCTTAAAAGCTTAAACTGCTGTATCATGCTTATGTTAAGCAATTAATATTATATATGCAATTACGAAATGAGTAATTGCATTAATTCGACTCATATTTAAATGTTTGTTTACTATTGAGTAGATCACGTTTCTTCTACTCATGTTATGTTGTCGCATATTATGTTGCATATTATATGTTATGTATGTATAAGATATGTGGTCATTATATTCATTACATCCCTCAGGGTCGGGTAAAAAAAAAATTTTTTTTTGTGAAAAGAATAAAAAAAATTTTTTTTTTTTGTGTCTTACATTTTTGTTTACAATTTTATTATTTGTTTATAATTTTGTTGTTTGTTTATATTTTTGTTTTACATTTTTTTTTTTTATTTGTTTACATTTTTGTTTACATTCTAGACTTTCTTTAATCTATTATTATGTACTTCTTTAATTGTATTATCTATCTTAATTTTAGAATTTACATTATTAGTTTCTATTACTTCGTATGGTCCCTTATATGGACTTTCAGATTTTCTTCTATTACCTACTCTTATCCATATCTTATCTCCTACTATTATATTTAAAGGATTTATTTTATCATCCAGATAGTCTTTTATTTTGCGTTTTGCTGTATCTAATAATTGCTTAGCAGTTTCTTGTGCACGTTGTAAACGGAATTTTAATTCTTGTGCGTAGTTATCTAAATTATATATCGGTTGCGCATTTTCAGATTCAAGTTCTGATGGTATTTTTGCAATTTTTCCAAATAGAAGTTCAAAAGGTGATATACCTATGTCTGAATGTGGTGTAATATTGTACGAAAACGTAAAATATGGTATCCATTCATCCCAGTTATCATTTTGAGTAAATGCTAGGAAGTATTCATTTAGTACTCTATGACTTCTTTCTATCATGCCTAATGTTTCATGATGAAAAGGTGTCGATGTGACATGATTTATATTAAAATATTTACATATATTTTGCATGATGTCATTAACAAATTCTGTTCCCATATCAGTTTTTAGTATTTTGAAGTGACCGTATCTTAATATAAAATTGTTTACTAAAGTTTTGGCTATCGTCTTAGCTTCTTTCTTTTCCATAGGGAACGCTTCTATATATTTTGTCAATTCACATTGGATGGTAAGTATATATCTATATTCTTTTGATTGTCTTAAAGGTCCGACAGTGTCAATTTGTATTATTTCAAAACTTGTTGAAGGTGTGTGTGTTAAAATTGTTTTTTCTTTCGTATGCCTTATTTGTTTATTTTTTGCACATATTTCACATTTATTGACGTAGTTTTTTACCATTTTGTTCAGATTTTTCCATATATATCTTTGTTTTATTTTGTTGATGGTTCTCTTAACTCCAGAATGTGCTCCTGCATGTGCTGTATTGTGATATTCACTTATGAACTTATTTTGCTTTTGTTTATCAATCATTTTTATAGGTGGTGTATATATAATTATCTTTATTTCTGCATTTCCCTTTTTTATTAATTCTTGTTACAACTCATTATATTTTTTTTAAATCTATCGATATTTATAATATTAAATAATTCATCATCTTTTGCCATGGCTAGTTCATATATTTTATTTTTATTTAATTCGAGTGATAGCTTTTTCACAATAATCCTCAGATTCAATTGTGTTTCATCACTATACTCTATTTTTATCTCTCTTTTATTAATATATATATTAATTATATCTTCATTATTATATTTATTATTTCTGTGCGCACTTTGTATATTTACTTTCTTTATAAATTTCAATCTTCTAATATTTCTTACTTGAGAAATTGATGAACATTCCCAGATGCTGAGATGGCCAGTCTCTACCGGTTGTGTTTGATCAATCTCATTTAATGCAGTATTTTTCTGTTTTTCTTTTTCTTTAAGCATGTTGCGTGTTAACACTTTAATTTCATTTGTAGTTGGTATCATATTTTTAAGCACATTTGAGTCTAATTGTAATCGTGATAAGGCATCTGCATTGGTGTTCAATAAACCCTTTTTATATTTTATCTCGAAATCGTAATCCATTAGATCTAGTCTAATACGCGTCATTTTAGATGAAGGATTCTTATGTGTGAATATTATTTTTTATTTATACAAAACGTTTTCATTGTTGTTCCCACTGGAATCAATTTCGGATGCTAGCTTAATTGCTTCATTAAGTGTTTTTGGTTGGGCTGCAAATATTGTCATTTTCAATGGTTCTTTCAGTCCAGATTTGAATCCATTTAAGGCTAATGTATCGTTTATGCTAGCGATGACTGTTTTATTAGCTTCACCTTGTTCCGATATATGTATTTAGTTTAATTCAGCAACCAATGTTTCTATTTCTTCAGCAAATTTGAGTACTGTTTTATTTCCTTGTTGAATGCGATATAAGTCATTTTGAATTTTTAATGGGTTCTTTTTTGGTTTATATATTTTTTCAAAGAGATCTTTAAATTGTTTCAATGTTGTTGGTATGTGTTCATTACTAATTTTGTTACGAACTTTATCTGTTATACGAGTTTTAAATATAAATTTTATTAGTTTTTCTATTTCTGTATTATCTTTCAAAGTTTCTGATAGACATTCAGCCAAGTTGACAAAATTTGTTAGTGATTGCGGTATTATTTTAAGCGTCGTACTAATATCAAATGCTGCCATTGTTATAATTTCGTTTCTTGGTTTTTCTGGTGAATTTTGTATGCTAAGACTATCTGAATATTCTTCGCTACTAGTATTGTTACTACTATCTTGATCGCTATCAATATCTTCTATTTTAACTTTAGAATTTATTATATTTTGTATTTGATTATAAATTTCTAAATATTTGTTTTTATAATTTGTACAATCATATACTTTTGATAGTATTTCTAATTTTTTATTAAAGTTTTTCTTTGAATGTTCCAAATATAATTTCTTTGTTAATAGATATTTATCCAAAAATTTCTATTTGGATTTTTCTTAAATATGTCCAATATATTTTTTAAATCTTTTATTGAATCTTCTAGATTTTTCATTAATGCAAAAAAATTTTTTTTTTTTTTTAAAAGCGAAAAGAAAGACAAAAAAAATTTATATTTGATATTATTTATTTTTTTTTTTTTTTGTTATCCAAACGGAAAGTAAAAGTAAAATGAATAAAAAATTTATTTATAATATTGTTATTATTTATTATATATATATTTTATATATTTACACTATTTCTATTTATTTCTTTTTTTATACTTTTTTTTTAATTTATTTTTAACATAACCTATTATAATTATTGCAATTAGGCATACAACTAAACTTATAATTATTATTTTTAAAGTTTCATATCGTTGATTGTTATTGATGCTGCTGTCGTTGTTGGTCGAGGCTGCATTCACTATTACTTCCTCTTTTGATTTACCGCTGCCCATTGTTCCTTCCGAACTTCTTTTATTTTGTTCCCTTGCGTAATCCTCAAAATTTTGACCAGGATGTTTCGGTAAAAATAAATTTTTCTGACGTAGAAAATGTTATTAGAAAGTTTAGCGGTACTGGAAGTGTAAATGTAAAAAAATGGTTGCTTGAATTTGAACAATATGCTGAGATTTTCCATTGGACTGAATTACAAAAATATGTGTTCTGTAAAAGGTCATTAATTGGCGCTGCCAAGCTATTTGTTGATTTTGGAGCCAAGCCACTAACCTATAACGATTTGAAATGCGCATTATATCGGGAATTTCAAGCAAAAATTACTAGTGCTGAAGTTCACACAAAATTACGCGAAAGAAAAAAGAAAAATGACGAATCGCTCCGTGAATATTTATATTGTATGCTTGATATCGGGTCTCAAGCTGATGTAGAGGAATCTTCGATTATTAATTATGTAATAGACGGTATAAAAGACAGTGTTAGTAACAAAATGGTTTTGTTCGGTGCTGAAAATATAAACGAGTTAAAAGAAAAACTGACGGTGTATGAAAAAATTAAGAAAAGTGAAACGATCAAATCAGGTCATGAAGAAAAAAACAATATGAAGTTTAAATCAAAAATTAGTGAAAAACGAAAAAGGTTTTGCTTTAATTGTGGGTCGGGCGAACACGAATTTCATAATTGTCCACAGAAGGAAAAGGGTCCTAAGTGTTTCCGCTGTAATAAATACGGGCATAAAAAACCGGACTGTAATGAACAAATAATTAGTAAAGATGCTAAAAATTCCTCACATCCTCAACCATCCGTGCGTCAGGTAGAAACGACAAAATCAAACATGTGTATAAATGGCATTAATTTTGAGTGTTTGATAGACACAGGGAGTGATATTTGTGTTATGAAAGAATGTTATTTAAAACTAATAAATTCTAATTACTATTCTAAACATTTACCTATAGTTATAGCAGGTTTAGGTGCTAACGTGGTGACGAAAGGCTCATGTTTTGCAACAATAGAGATCAATGGCGATGTGTACAAACGTATTGAAGTGCATGCTGTAGAAAATACTTACCTCAAACCCGATGTAATTATTGGAATGAATTTGTTACAACAGGCGATCATAAACATAAGCAATGGTGATATACGCATACGGAAAAATTTAACAAAAGAAAACGCTATAAATGAAGAACAAAACAACGATGAACTAAGCTGTTTCCTTGCTAAAATTAATGTTGATGAAGAAACTACTGATATTCCTGATTTGAGTCATCTAAAGAGCAAAGAAGCTGATAAAGTTATTTCTTTGATAAATAATTATTCTCCTAAATTTTCAGAAGAATCACCGATTCAGATGAAAATCATTACCTTGGACGAGGAACCAGTATACAGACCACCCAGACGATTTCCGCCTCACGAACAAAAAATTATTGAACAGCAGATAAAACAATGGATGGACGAAGGAGTAATAAGAGAGAGAGCTCATCCGATTATGCTAGCCAAGTGGTCCTGGTGAAAAAGAAGGATGGATCTCATCGATTGTGTGTAGATTACAGCACCGAAAGAAAAATCCTTAGTTAAATCAACAATTTTCAATTTTTATTGCAAAATTTCACAAAGATCGTAGAATCATACACGAAAGTATTAAAATTCATTACAATTTCGTACTTAATTCAATTAATGTATAATAGTTACATTCAAAATGTCTTTATAACATGAAATATTTTCAATTCAAATATATTTCATGTTTTGTTTAATCAATTTCATTATTATTATTAATAATTGTTTAATTTAGTTTCATTATTAATCTATAATACCGTTGTTAAAAACATGTTTAAACAAGACAAATATTTTAAGTAGTCAATTCAAGGTACAATCATTGTTAGTTTGTAATGTAAGGGTACTTCAATAAACAACCTGTACTTAGTACTAGGTTGAGTACCCTGCATCAGTATATACCTCTTAGTATATACACTAAACCGTTTGGTCATATTGACCATCTGTTGTATTGTAATGCGGTTATGTATAACGCATTACAATACTAATTCTTCTTCTTACTTTTACACGCGCATTCAAACATATATATTATAGCATTGTTGTATATACATATATATGCATCGGATGATGCAGTTGCATGTTTCAGGTATGTAAAGCAAAAATTCCAGAAATTTCTATGCTTCACCAATATTTTCCCCAATTATGTACTCAAAAGCACGATTATTGTAGCCGATCGTTAATCCATGTTCGGCTACTCGCTCAATTTTCACATATACATGCAAAATTTCTGACATATTTGTATAACTATACTCACCTTTATTAATTTCCGTGTTACCATTTATCATTTTTCTTATTAGTACATTTTTTTTATATGTACTTTCTTTATCCACCACAATTTTTAAAATTTTAAAAATTTTTGAAATAAATAAAAATATCTGAAAAAAACATATTTATCTAAAAGGGGGCATTCATATTCCTTAAAATTACATAAATTTTAATGTCGATAGGTTCCTTGTATGTCAATTTTCCTTAAAAAAATAAGTACCTATTGTATCGGTACTACACCATTTTAAAATTTTCATAAAATTTCACTCTCATCATTTAAAATTATTAAATTTATTAAAAATTACCCCCACCAAATTCTCCGACTTTCACTTTCATATAAATACGCGGTGCGTATCGGCATCAAAAAAAGTCTGTTTTGAATCTTGGTTAAGGGCAACCTCTGCCCGAACGTAAATTAAATATTCTGCCGGTCTATTGTTAGTAAGTTGATTTTTGGTAAGGGCAACCTCTGCCCGTGCATAACGTTTGTTTTCGGTTTTTTTTTATTTTTCTTTTCATTTTATTGTTTGGTTTCAATTGGTTGAACCCCTATACAAAATTTGATATCGCATGAATTCGTGTTTAATTAAAGTCATTATATGCACCTTGATCAAATTGAATAAATGTGTGTACATATATACTATATATACAAAAAATAAAATATATGTAAAAGTAGTGTTAATATAAAAGAAGAAAAGAAAAAAAGAAAAAATACATATAAATAATTACATACTCGTCATTGGTGTAATGTAACTGATATTTGATTATGTTGTTATTTCAAAGAAATCAAAATATAAAAAAAATAAAAAAATATATAATATTTACTAAAATTATCTATAAGTTCAAGAATTATATATTCTACCCATAATTATTATAAATATTTAGTTTGTGATTAATTTTTTTTGCTAAAGAATTAGTATGTAAAGTGCAAAATCCAAAATAAATCTTTAATGTAAATTTATTGTATTTGACAGTAAATAGAAAAAAAAAGAAAAAAAAAAAATAGTAAAGTGAAAAAAATTTTTAAACAGTAGTAGATGTATGCATATACATATATGGTACATGCTTGTAAAATAAATATATTAAATTTACTAATTAATAATAGCATACTAATACGTAAATTATTACATATGAAATATGTGCTTGTAATATATAAAATTGTGGAGGAAATTTACAAACCACATGTACTTACTTCCGTACATCATATTGTATACATATTAATTTAAATCCACTATTATATGTACTCGATAATCATTTACATTAAATTAATAAAATTGAAAGTGAATTATAATATTACATAGTTCAATTTTCTATTCTACTAGGTTTTGTAATCATATAAATATTGGGATTTACGATTTATTTTGTTTTAAATTTAGTATACAAAAATATGCAAATTTTATTATATAAATAAAACAAAATTAGATAAGTAAATAAATAATCAAATAAGTTTTGCTAGTTTTGTTTGATTTAATTCTACTCTTTTAATTTAAAATTTAAAGATCAAGTGAAAAATTTAAAAATAATTAAAGAAAATTTTAAATAAATATTTTTAGAAGATTGTTTAAAAGTAAAATAGAAATTCTGATATGGACATTCATGATAATTTTACCTTTTTTCTTAATCAATAAATAATTGAAAATAAATTAATTTAAATTTTAATAGCAGAAATAGTAAATATTAATCAAAATAATAAACATCATACAGTGTTGGACCATAAGAAAGTGAATTTTGTTTTTAATCGAAAACAAATAATAGCAACGTAAATTTAATGAAATCTACATCGATATAGTGTAACTGATGAGATACTCAGTAGATAATCACTTTTTTGATTTAAATAAAATTTAACCTCGAAATTTTAAAACAAATTATAAAATCATCATAATTGTAAAATAAAAAAAAAAAAATAATAACAATAAAAATAATTTTGAAATCTACATGAAAAAGAAACGCATAGCTACATATAATTTTAAACAAATAGATAATTAAATAACTAAAATCAATGAATGAGGAGTGTCTTAAGGAGCTTCGTGCTCTTCAGGAGGACATCTTGAAAACCAGGGGACCACTGGAAACACGATTTCGACTATTAAAAAAATTCATATCTAAATTAGATTCCAGTCCATCACCTAATCAACAATATCAGCAGCAACACCATCAGCAACAGCACCATCAGCAAAATCAACAGCAACAGCATAAATAAACACATCGCCACCACGACAATAAACGGTAAGCGCGCCAACGGCTATAAAATTTTTTTTATATATATATTTATACAGGGGCCCCAAATTAAAATAAATAGATAAAGTAAAATGTCTAAATTTAAGTTGAATTTGTAATTTAATTAACATGTTATACACTATAGATACGAAAAGAAAAGTAAAGTAAAATCCAAAAAAAGAAAAATTAAATAAACAAATAAGTATTTAATGATAAATATGAAAACTTAGAAAAACATAAAATAATAATCTAAAGAAACAAAAAAAAAATAAAAATTATGAACAAATAACAAAACGTAAAAAAAGAAATCAATAAAATTATAGCAGAAAAAAGGAAAATGAAGAAAAGAAAAATGAAAATACTGGACAAAATTGAATATTTCTAAAACAGCTAATCTTCATTTTTTTTGTCTTTTGTTTTATTAGAATAGTTTAAAACCATTTACAATGAGAAATTCAATTAAAATAAAATATATAATGTACTCTTCAATTTAATGAAAATATGCAACAGTAACAAAATACATATACATATATATAAAAGAAAGAAAAAAAAAAACTAAAACTAATTAGTAAATTTTACAAATTCAAACAAAATAAAATATATAAATAATGAAATTCTAGTTGTACAATTGAAATAATTTCTTTTTTCTATTGTTTTTCTATAATACAATATCTACTTTTGCATATTTACAAAAAAAAAGGAATGAATTTATGATGTATATTAAAGTTAAGTTATTGCATTTAAATAAACTGTATACTATGTAGAATCGAACCACTTTGGCTTTTGTTTTACACTCTCACCCCTATCAGAACCAATTACAAAATGTAAAATTTCTTTACTCCCTTAAACTTCTCGTTTATATTGGTTGGGAACATAGTTTTCTAAACAGCAACTATGTTTAAAGAGGTGGGTAAGTACCTATCATCGTTGGGACGAGGCATTCCTTTTACAAGTTTTTTTTTTCAGCACAACGATGGTAGAAGCTGTTTCTGGGCCAGAGCGGGGCCATATTTAGTTTCAGGTCTTCGGTGTGGGTGTATTATATTTTATTTATTTATGTTGAATCATTCAGGGTAGAAGGATTCCACAACCTTCTACCGCTTCTGGCTACGAGAATCAAAAGGGATATGGAGCTGTGGCATACTCACGCCCCATCCGGCGAGCTAGTTCGTGCTAGCCAATAAGCGTAGCCGCCACCACCACCCTCCATACTCCCATGAGTAAGTATGACGTAATAAGTGTTGATACTAGAATTTCAATTTCAGTAGCCGGCCCTGTACATCAAGTATGAATACTCGTTGTACTAATGTTAAATGTTTAATAATTATGTTTTGTTATTGTGTGTGTTTGGGTCGTGTGATATCACAGTGGGCTTCCATCTCTCATTAGGATGGAAGATACTGCTGTGACGTCATACGATTTGAACACTCATATAAATAAAACGATTTTTTTTGTATTTTGAATTTCAATTTTATTCTCAGATAAACATACATGTGGTAGTGTAGACTACACATATAAGTTGTATTACATACATATAGTACAACACTTACAAATTATGTTCATATTTCTTACAAGTTAAGCACATTCATTGTTGAAGTACTAATAAAATTTTTGGGATTGAACATTGATCGTATTCAATTGATCATGAATATTGTAAATGTAGTACCATCGTACAGTTAACAGATGTAACCTAATACCATAGACTAGAGACATAGTGTATAAATCATTAAATAGTGAATGCACAGAGAGTCAACTAATACATTCATGATTTCCTCTCTGATAAATTCAAAAAAATCCCTTTTAGTTAGAAGTACACGCTATAATGACCGTCCCTTTAATGTAAATTTCTTATAAATGTGGATGAGAAAACACTATTGTACTAAAATTTTGTTTATATGATTACTCATGTTATTTTAATACATACACAATTTTTTATAAACGCGTTTTAAATTTGGAACCTCAATGTGCGCTTGTATTTGTTCTTAAATTTTTAATCATATACAGTAGCCCGAAAAAGTATTCGCCTCTAACACATTTCATGAATTAAGTGTCATAGTTATAAAAATCAATCATTATTATTTTTTTATTATTCTTTATTTTGTTTTCGATGTATCAAAACATAAAAACGCAACAAAATTCCTTTATATAACAAAATAAAAAAAATCATTTTCATATTTCATATTACTATTTTAATGAAATACAGTTTGAACACCATGTTGCGTATTATGTATTATATATTACTTGTTTTTTGCTTCATGCTATAATTTTTATGGTTGATTTAAATTCGAGTAATTAGTACAGGCATTGTAATTTGGTAAGGGTTGTAATTATTTTGATTAAAAAAGTACTATTTTTGTATAATTGAAAAAGAAAAACTTTGCAAACCATGGCCCGTAAACCAAAAGGAACAACTGTTAAAAATAAGAATAATGAGAAAAATAATAATTGATTTTTATAACTATGACTTACAGCTACTTAAATTACAATTCATGAAATGTGTCTGAAACGAATACTTTTCCGGGATACTGTATGACTAATCGTGTACCATGTATAAACACGTTTTAGAATATACGGAAATTTCCGTTTGGAACCTCATTTTGAGATTGTAGTAGTAAACAAAATCTAATCATTTCTAGTACAGGGTGAACTACAATCTATTTGTGAAAAGTGTAATAGACTCAATATTAAATGAATAAATTCTTCAATGATTGATCTTAACCGCTGGTTAAGTTTTAATGAATTGAAGATAATATGAACTATATTTAAATAAAAGTAGAAATGTGTTATTCTGAATTTCAAGGAATTCGGTAATTATTGATATAAACCATCGCGTTTAGTTTAATAATGGAGAAAAACACAAGTACGAGTATGTTATAGATTGAGACAAAGGGCCATAAATGAGTGGCGACGATGATAATAAGAATGAATTCAGAAGAAAAGTAATAAACGAAATGTATATGACATACAGAGGCGGAATTATGTTCTGTCGTCTAAATGTTTATGACACTATGGGTTATTGCTAGGATAAGGAATTCAGTAAGATGAAAGGATAAGTAGAAAAAGGTACCGACAATGTTAAATGATGATTTGGAAAATATCTTCAAATTGTTTAAGTTAGGATCGATCAAAGAAATGCACAGGTGGTGCGATAAATATATGAAATACCAGGAAATCCCGCCTGGTTGGAATATGGTTTAAAAGGATAAAAATATTGAGGTATATATATCCTTCTCGCGATCACGGGACATAGGCAATATGAATGAGTGAATAGAATGAATGACTAACAAAATAAATGCGAGGTGTGATCATTGTATAAAGCCATATAGTAAAGAAGCTCGCAATGGAGATCAAAAGAAAAGAGCTGCAGATAGAAAAATAAAACAAATAAAATAAAAAAAAAATTTTTCTCTAAAGAGGAAACAGGCAAAAGAATTTCTCATAGAAAATTAAAACATGATAGAGCAGTATCGCACTATATCATTTAAAAAAAAAAACAAATACCAATTTTATATGGCTGAAGTCAACTTTTGAATATGTATTTGTATCACCTATCTGTACAATGCATTTTTACTCAATTTTACTAATTTTCACTAACACACTAACACTTCATTGAAATGAGAATGTATTGTAATGGTTGCATGAAAATTATATTTTTTAAAAATTGTTAAAAATATTTAGAAATATTGTCATGTCTCGAAAATTAATACATGAGCAAAAAAAACATTGAAAAACATTATTATTATTTAATTATATGTTTTTTTAAAAACTAAATATAATAAAAACATCATATTATTTCACCCACAAAAATGTATACTAAAACAATAAAACAACACTATTTGTACTATTCAATCATTAAAATGTTTTAATTAATACACTAAAAAAAAGGAAATAATTATAAAAAAAGTTGAAAAATTATATTATAATTATTTAATTATATGATTAAAAAATTATATATAATAAAAACATTAAATAATTTCACTCACAAAAATGTACAAAAATATAAATCCAGCGAAACGAACATGTACAAAAAAATGTTAATCGTTTGATATTTATTGTTGTATGGTGTTACCGTAGTACAAAAAATTATATTATACGCTAATGTATAAAATTGTATACAACTTTTGAATAGAAAATTTTTTTATTAAAATTAAAGTATTTTTAAAATTTTTTTAAATTGAAATATTTAATAATATTGAAATTTTTTAAAGATGAAGTGTTGTGCAAGAAGTTGTAAAATTTAAGTGAGTGTAGATGTTAACAATGATCATAGGAAAAGATTTTTTAGATTTCCTAAAGATTTGTATGTGTAAGTAATATGAAAAATAATTAGAATACTTATATTAAAAATATAAGTATATATAAATGAATAATTTATATACCTATATAAATAAACTTTATAAATTTAAATAACATAAATGAATAAATTTAAATTATATATTTTTATAAAACAAATTCAACAAAAGTGAGATATGTATATAAGTAGCATTAATTTAGCATATAGTACTTACAGTTACCGTTACTGATAATGTTACATGTTATTTAAATTTATGATACTGATAATGTTACAAAAATTACTTGTGCATAGCAAAGATGTATAATACAATTTCTTTTTTTTTTTATTTAGGACTTGATATCAAATGGTATTTTTGTGAACATTACACTTTTTAGCTAAGTTTTTACACAAGAATACAATTGTTATATATGCAGGAGTACAAATAATTAATGTAATAAAAATTCATGTACAGATAGATAAATAAATAAATAAATAATAATTAAATAAATAAATAAGAATTAATAACACAAAGAAACAACTTTTTTATTGAAAATTCAAAAAATGGCATCTTTAATAATTTTAAAACAACACTGGTAACACTGCATAACGAAACAATAAAAACAAAATTAAAAATAAACATGGCTGTAAACATGGCCGATGACAACTAAAAAAATGATTTCATTTTTTTTCTTTCTCCATCCTTCATTACTCTTATGTCTATCTATTTTTTTTTTAAATTTATGGAATAGTGAAAAAAGTTTGAATGTATTGTAATTTAAACAATAGAAATAAGTCGAGGTCAACGAGTAAAATCAGCAGTTTTCTTCAAGCCTGCCTTTCTTTGTTATATGAAATATATATTATTCTATGGTGTGATGTTGAATATTTTGTTATGGCAGTGCAGACAGAAATTGAATTTGAACGAGTAAGGTTCTAATCTTAGTATATATATCAGAGTTAGTGTAAATAATTTGTAATTTGTTGTTTTTTTGGTTGCCCTAAATGTCGATCGGGCGTGATCGCGAGTCGAATACAAGAAGTTATTTTAATTTATTTTTTTTTTGTGGTTATAATTAAGAAGGACAGTTAAATTTATTTTAGTGGTTTTATAAAAGTGAATTGTTAAGATATTGTAATAAGTGAATATTATCGTATATAATTTATATTTAAAATCAATTATAAAAATTTAATTATTTAAAAAAAAATTAATTATACTAATTACACCCTGTGTTTTATTTTTATTTGTAAATATTTGTTTTCCATTTCTTTTCTGACAATATTCAAATTGTTTCTATCACCTTTTAGCATTTTCATAAAAATTTGAGAAAAACACTTTAAAAATTATTTTCAAAGAGAGGAAGCCACGCCATGTGCACCTACTATGTAAGAATATAATTCTTTATTATATACTATGCTAGAGATCAGAGATCATCTATTATATAGAGATATGACACTGCGTAATTTATTTATCAGTTATTTATAAAATCACACAATGATTTTAAGAGAATTGTGAAAAGTAGACAGTGAGTAAAAAGAAGTTTGTCAGAAAACAACAATATTTTTAGAGTTGAAAAGTGAAAATTGAAACATTATTACAAGGTGTATATAATAAAAAATGCTCAAAATATTTATAGGCACTTTCTTATAATTTATTAATTTTTTTATAAATGCATTACACTAAACAATTTATGTTTACTGTCATATTTTTTTACATTTTTATTATAATTTTTAATAATATTATAAATTCTTACCCTAATGTACAATTTAACAAAATACGATTTATCTTGATTGCTACAACAATCGTAATCAAAATAATTTTTTAAATTTTCATATAATTTCAATTCTATATTAGTTTCTGAGGCAATTTCATTAAAAAGAAGAATAAATTTATTTTCTAATTTTTTTATACTACTTACAAATATCGATTGGGGTTTGACTAATTTATTGCTACTATATTCTTTAAAATCAACGAAAGTAAATTCAGGACAAAACTCACTGGTCTGTGCCAGTTTACACTGATGTTGTTTCCGATATTTTTTCAGCAACCACCCACAGAAATAATAAAATGCATTTTCCTCTCCGAAATCTAATGATTTGTATTCTGTATCAATAGAAAATGTATATTGTGTTTTTGATTTTTCTGTAAAATCATTCACAAAATTTATGTTAACATCTGGTAATTGCATATTTTCATTTGGCTCACAATTACCAGATGTTATATGTTCCATATACATAGCAGAAAATGATTTTTTAAACGAACAGGCAAACTGAAACGGGCTAAGTAGTTTTGTATTGCCTCCACGATTTCTTAACATGCCAAATGTGTTCTCTAAACAATCCTGGTTTAAATTTCTTGTTAATATAAAAG
Organism: Villa cingulata; assembly: GCA_951394055.1. Lineage (NCBI taxonomy): Eukaryota > Metazoa > Arthropoda > Insecta > Diptera > Bombyliidae > Villa > Villa cingulata. The sequence goes on from OX596025.1 coordinate 2,424,789, forward strand.
AAATACCTACTTCATTTAAATCTTTAAACAATAAGGGCAGTATATTCATATTTTGTAGCCATCCTTTTATAAATTTCATTTTTGTTGCGACATTTCTTTTTTCATCACCACGTAATTCAAAGAATTTAATATTTTCTAATAAAATTTTCATTTCTTTCAAAAAATTCATTTGTGTTTCAGTACACGAAAATGGTTTTCGAAAATTTTTTCCTTCTTTAAATTTCGAAGAATTAAATAGATCAAATAAATTATCAAATTTTTCTACCAACTCTGCTGTATTAATGGCAGTTGAATACGTTTTATCAAAAGAACCGAGAGTATACAGACCACATGCCACTGTAGCACTAATTGTTTGAGAAGCATATTTTACTTTCATTTTTTGAAAGTTATTAGGAAAAATGTGCCCATCAGTCAGTTTAGGTGCTAATTTAAACTTATGGTTTCTTTCCCGTAGATAAAACTTCTCAATATCTTGCCATCTAGCCGTTTTATCTTCAAAATTTATTTGGTATTTCATGAAATTTCTCCAGAAGGATTTTAACAAGTGTGGCGTATCATACATGTAAAATATTTTCTGATTGTGAGCATAAAAATAAGGGTCAGCCACTGAAATACCTAGCAATTTATTCAAACCAACAAAATTTCCTCCTTGATCAGAAACTATAAGTCTGGGATTCATGTCTACATCAATTAGGTGTTTGACACAATTGAAAATTATTTGCTTGAGATTCTTAGCTTCACAAGCAGAGTTGACAAAAAAATAACCTAATAGATGTGTGTATCTATGAGTAATGCCTCGTATCATTACTACGAGAGCAAAATTAGCAGGTAATCTAGTTCTATGAGTGCCATAATCTTCTAAACCTATAATCTTCCCTGCAGACTTATTAAAATATAAATTATTTTTTAATGACATTTCGTCTAAACATATTAAACAATTTTTTGCCATTTCTGGTAAGTTTTTTATCTTCAATCTTAAAGCCTCAAATAAAACTGCATGAAAGCCAGGATCGGAAGGCCATTTTTCAACATACCTCAGTAATGTCCTTACAGAAGGTAAGTTCATATTTCTGGCTAAAAAGTTGTAACCAGCGGTTGACAAAAAATAAACACTCAAACAAAAATTTTTTAACTCATTTGTATACCTCCAACCATGACGTTCTTTAATTTTATTTTGACTATGGCTTTTTACTATATTTGCCAATTCTGGAGGTAAAATGTTTTCGAAATTTTTACTCAATTCATTTTTTTCTTCTTTCAAAATCTGAATTTCTTTTTCTAAATTTTTACATTTTTTAGTTAATTTTTGTATTTCTTTTGAGTTATTACCTGAAATTTTTGTTTGAGTGCTTTTATCTGTTTTGGAAAATATCACCTGGCTTGACTCTTCTTCCATAGGTTCTGCACAAACTCGTTCAGGCACATTTATTTCTATAATCAAAATACAAATATATTTGTATACACATTAGTATATATGCAAGTATGTTTATATAAGTATATAATACATAACATGCTAATATAATGTTTTCTTTTATTTGGTTTGCAATATTTTACTTACCTTCAGTGTTTTCACCTGCCTTAACCAAAATATTTTCCAGGATTACTATTTTTTGTGGAGGTTCATCTGAATCGGTAATCATAGTCGGATATGCATCTCGTTTTAACCTATTCTTCGACTTAGAGAACATTTCCTGCTTAAAATGTTTTTGACACACTCGATTGTCTCTTGAAATCTTTTGGTTAATTAAATCATTCCTGTTTAAATTTTTTAACCATATATTTCTTCTATAAAATAAATAATAATTCATTATCATTTACATATTTAAAAATTGATACGCTTGTATAACTATATTTGAAAAAACTTTATAAACACTATTTTGTAGCAGCAGCAGCTATCCAAAGTATTTTAATATAAATTATTACTTAAAAGTCATATATACTCATCAAATAAAATTATTACTTTTCTACTTTAATTTAAAATGTATGACTTTGCTCACCTTATACTATTTTCTGGCAATAGAAAAAACTTAAATTTTGGATTTTCATCCTTTTTAACACTGCATGCTAAACATTTAATATGGTGTTTTCCCATTTTTAAATGTTTAAAAAATTTATAAAAAGTTTCTAATTAAACTAAATCACTTTATGCTTTTTTAAATGTCTTTAATTTTCACAGATTTTCAATTATCTAAAATTCTATAACTACTTATATGTATTATGTATGTATATAATGTACACAAAAAAATATTTTAAATGGTTATTAATTCCTGATCGTCTTTTTTAACTTAAATTTTAAATTTTATTTACACTTTCCAAAATAATCACTAATTACCAAATAAATTTTAATTTCAAATCACCTAAGTATATTTCAACCACAACTGAAAAATTACAAAACTCGCCGGAAAAATTTGGTATCACCTTTTACTTTATTCATATATAATTGACAATACATTAAAAATCCTTTCATGCCGCCTTTAAAATCGTATTTAAAAAAAATGTGTACAGACACAGCATAATACATGTGTGCGATATATTTCATTTTCAAAGTTCCTATAGTTTACATTTTAAAAGCAACATAACTAACACAAAAAAAACCTTTCGTACCGCTTTTAAAATTACGTTATGGGAAATTTAACATATTTCTTTATTATGTATATTGGTTTCATTCTATTTCATGTCAGAATTGTATAAGACAATGGGATTGAACTAAGCCATTCGTTTTTTACTCTTCTAACAAATGGATTTATTTTGTTAATGTGTTGGTAATTTTTTTTTTAAATTTGAGTGTCATATCTCTATACAATAGATGATCTCTGCTAGAGATCTAGTCTATGCTAATACATTACTAGTTGAACTTCAAGTTAAGAAGGAGTAAAATAAATTACGTGCACCTTAATTTTTTGTGATTAATAGTGTAAAAGTGAGAATTTTTTTGTTTTTTAAGTTGCCTATAATTAGTAAATATAGCCAAACATAATATTTTCATGTAAGTACCAATTTCAAAAACATATGGTAATAAATCCTAAATTTATGAATCTAAAATTGAATAAAATTTGAATGCATAAAATAAATAATAATCTATTTTAAAATAAAAGTACTCGAGTGTACGCTGGCATGTTTAAACACGTTTTTAATTTTTCAGTGGTATCATCGTTTTCTTCAGTGGACACGTGATTTTAGTAAGTGCTCTTATATACTATAATTATAAAATAAAATACTTTTTTATAATGTCTTTTGAAAACATTTCTTTTTATAAATGTTATGAATGCAACTTAGAATTTGTGAATATCGAACATTACAATAAGCATGTATATATGCACAGGTTCAAAAATAATTATTGCTTTAAGTGTTTGACAACAAATTGTGAAAAAATATTTTCTACATATTCAGCATTTAAGTTACATTTACTTCGTTATCATTAGGTATTTCTACGATAAGTTAACGTGAAACTTATGTCTATAAACAAAACATTTGCGTTAAAAAAATAATACGTACATATGTATTTCATTTCAGTTTTCGTTTTCATAATAGAATTATTTGAACATAAATGTTTTTGATCTCTTAAGATTGCAAAATATGTACTGGTAGTGTGTAATACTGTCGACTATGTGATATGTATTCACCATATACTAAATCTGAAATAAAATAGAATAAGAAAAATTCCAAAAAGAATGTTTTACTTATATGATCACCGTATATGATGTATGCAAAGAACAATTACATGTGTAGTTATATAGACATCAAAAAAATTATAGTATGGACACACGTAACAACATACTTACTTCATGGGTTTAAGGCTGGTGGAAGTGACTGCTGCGCTTGCTGGCTAGCACGAACTAGCTCGCCGGATGGGGCGTGAGTTTGTCACTTTCCTTAACCCTTTTATTTCGCAGCTTGGAGCAGTAGAAGGTTGTGAAGTCCTTCTACTTAGAATGCTCCAAATCGATTTAAACAAAAAAATGCTGCACCCACACCGTTGAACCTGAAATTATGGCCCCGCTCTGGCCCAAGAATACAGCTACTACCATCGTTGGTCCTGAAATAAAGAAACTAGAATGCCTCGCCCAACGATGTTAGGGACTAACCCACCTCAAAAAACATAGTTCGCTGTAAAAGAAAATAACTATGTTCCCATCCTTAAAAAAAATCAAATTGGAAATCTATTAGCAATCAAACCATGATACTTTGAGTTTTGAATCCTGAAAAAGGGGAAAGGTGATGAAGCAAAAACCTCCAATAACCAATTACGAATCCATTCTTTTCTTGTAAATTTCACAAAATTTTATTGAAACTTAATAATAGGTTTATACAATGTATCAGAAGAAGTGAGAAATTAAACTCTTTCTACATTATAACTGTTGGAGTAATTCATATCTTATCCTTTAGATTCTTTCCCATTTTATATCTGAATCAATTTGTTTATGAATATTATCATAATTTTTATTTAGCCTAAAACGTTAAGATTATAAAAAAAATCATTATGAAAAGAAAAAAAGAAAAAGAAAGATTTCAACGTATACGCCTAGCCAACTAAACAAATCTATTATTTTTCCTTCTTCTTTTTTTCTTTTTTTTCTTTATATTTTTTTTTTTTTACAAGTTATCCTACCTTATAACTAATATTATTTAACCTTTCGTTCTTTCTTTAGTTTTCTAATTTATTCATACGTAATTATTTTTATTCTAAATTTTCTTTCATTTTAAATTTATTTTGTTAAATTTCATAAGTAAGAAAAATAGAAAATTTCCGTAAAATTATCTTAATTTTAACTCAAGCATTATATTTTATTGTATAGGTGATATATAATACGATATTATAAAAAAATGAATTTTCGCAATTTAAATTTAGTGGATAAATTAAAAAAATTAATAATCAAGTATGTTATATATATATTAAAAAAAAAACCGATAAATATATCTATACAAATATCCCTTTATGGGTAATCGTAATATATACTATCTAATAACTGAAGTATCTCTTAGATTCTAGATTGCTTAATATATATGTAATATGGAGCATAAGCTTTACATGTAGTTACTTAGTTAATTACGTATACTTTGCTTTGAAGAAGAAAAAAAAATTTGATTCAAGTACATATCAATAATTTCATATAATTCATAACATTATTTCTTACACTACATTTACACATACCCATAAATATTTATATATATATACATACATGCATATACCATATATAATTACAAATAACAAAATAAAAGTGATAAATTAATTAAGTAATATACTGATTATTTATGAGGATCTAGTATTTTATTCACTACCTCATATAGCATTTGCTGGCTCACCTGTATGGTGCATATATACATATATATATATCTATACTATTATGCATATGTGTATACAATTACATATATAAAATTTATTCTTAAGATCGTACCGGTATGATTCTCTAACAAAGTATTGAAAAACTATTTCATGAAATTTGTAGGATCTGCACATTCTATTTTTTTTAAATAAATATGAAATTACTGGTGCTCTTAGATATATATTTACAAATACGGGTACCCATATTATTAAGGTGAACAGATTTAATTACCTGGGCCCAGTGAATTATTACTTGCGTTGGCGCGCGTTGTTGCCGTTGAGTATGCCGATGAAATTAGTTGTTATGTTAGTTGATGTTAAAGATGAAATAATGCTGTTGTCGTGATGATGAGCTAGTGATGTTGCAATACTGGTTGAGTTGATGAATATATTGTGACTGATGAGTAGGACGATGATAGCGTGTATGTGAATAATTATGAGTTGAAGTCGATGATTATCAATTTTCTTATCTTTCACTTAACCAAAAACTGCATGTGGGTGCCGGTATGTGTTTTTTTTTTTTTTTTCTTTTGTTTTTTCCTTTTTTTTTTTTTTCTTTATCTACATATGTTGTCACACTATATTATATATATAGATAACTAATTACCATAACTTAAAATAACTATTTAAGTTGCTAATTATATTTTTTTTTTTTTTCTTTTTTTTTTTTTTTTTTTGATTAATTTCCTTATTATATTTATCCTTTATTTCTCTTTTTTTTTCTTTTTATTTATATGTATGAAAATTTTCATTTCATATTATAATAATACGAGTATTATGTTCTACAACTATTCTATAAATTCACTAATAGGACTTATATTAAAATTCTGTTGTCACAACACTGTATTATTTTTTTTATATATTTTTTTTTATATATATTTATTATATTATTTTTGTTAATTTTTTTTTTTCTTTTTTTTTTTTTTTTTTTTTTTTTTTATTTAAAAAAATTTAAATTTTCACATATAGCTATAATTTTCTTTTCCTTCAATTTACTATCCCTTTCATAATTTTATTCCTTTTTTTTTTTTATTTTTTAATAATTTATAGTTTGTTTGGGAGAGAAAAAAAATTAAATTACTTCTTTTTAATCAAAAAAATTTAGACAATTTCAAATTTTATATTTTAATTTTCCTTCTACTTTTTACTTTTTTTTTTTTTCAATCCCCACAAGAAAAAGAATTTTCACTTCGTCTGATCTGTATTCACACACTGTCTGGCGCTAAAATGCGCGTGGTTTTCATTTCTATTAAAATTCCGATTCCATTGGAAAGTATGAATGTGGGACAAAGAAAATGAAACAAAATCTCTACATGTATGTGTAGAGAAGTAGAATTTTTATGTTAAAATTTATAAAATTTAGATATTCAGGCATTAATTCAAGTTTCAATTATGTAACAAAATTAATTTATATTTTTTTTTTACATCATGTGAGACACACACCTATTTTGTACATCATGTAATCAATCTTTGTAGATTAATTAAAATTTTCAAGAAAATTTACTATATGGCAAGTCTGAATAATTTAACTTAATTTGTCATTTCGTTCCATATTGAACCAGAGTAGCCTAATTAGGCTACAACATGATACTTCCGTCTGTTGGGTTTTGATTAGAAAGTTGTAAAAAAAATAAAATGTTACATACATTGAATTGGTACAAATATCTATAATTTAGATATTCACTTAATTTATTATATATATAGGAGCAGTATAAGGACATGAAACTATTAAAATTTTGAAAAGTTCATTCTTTTCCGGAAATGGATTTCAAAAATTCAAATCAACGAAATTAAGTAAACCTAACCCGAAAATAATAACATAGTAGATAAAATTGGAATGTGACATAAGAAATGAATAGGAGTATGAAATGGAATAAGAACCAGGGAATTTGGTGATGAGTGAAACTTGGAAATGTGTTCATGTATGTGTGAGGCGGAATTTCCAATTTGAATGGCATATATCTGAAACTTTCCAACATGCGCAATTTGATAAACAAAAGAACAAAATGCATTATGACCTAACGGTGTATAGAATAATACTATACAAAATATGCGCGTGTAATTGAAAATAAAGAGTGTATTGTAATGCTTTGGATATAGCATTGCAATACAATATAATAATTGGGTAGGTATAATGTGGATGATAATGAACAGGCCGTTAGGTAAGTTAATTCTAGAAAATTTATGAATATATAGAGTGATTGATAACAGTCACTCAAAAAAAATTTAGACCCCTCACATTACATAGCAGGCTCGTTAGAAGGTTTACCTGAAGAAAGAGTCTGAAAAAGTGAGGCTGCTATGCTTTGGATAATTAAGAAAGCGCCCAACGTGGGGAAGTCCCATGACCCTGATATTAAGAGTCTCAAAAAAAATGGGAAAGAGAAAGAAAACGAGCTAGTCGGGCTATGCAGCAATTGCTGAAATTTAAAACCGCGGGAAAATGGTGTGTCGTAACACAAAGTGGAAATATATGAAACGAAGATTTTATAAAGCTAGAGACATCTACTTGTTGCAGTTATGAACATCACCAGATCCCCTGTAAGATTTATCACATTCACAGTTTAAACTGTTGAAAGGGATCAACTACTGTATCGCCTTTCTGAGAATTGACTGAATAATGGTCCAAAAATGGGTTGGTTCCCGATATTAGATTAATATGCAGTATAGATTCCAGTTCGCCTAAGACCGTAAATTTGAATTTCTGAAATAGTATACTTGGAGTGAATTTGTCTGGATGAAATGACATGGTATCCATTTTGCGAATGTTTACTAATATTGCTTGTCCAGGATATTTGAATAAGGGAGGTAAGGAGTAAAGAAGCATTTCATTTTTGTCATAATGTATTGTGTGTCCAATGTCGATTAGGAAAATTTTATCTAAGTGAGTTAGGCCATGACCACGATCATTTTCTCTAACTGCCCTAAAAATGTAGCCTTGAGTCCGAAGACCAAATATTTCTGTGTGTGGGGGAATACCTTTGTAGAGTTGAGGATTGTTATTAACGTAAGAGATTAACCAATAGTTGTACCAGTTTTGTTGTTGGTTGTTGAATTCATTTATATAATAAAAATGACTGGTTCTACGAATATATTCATTTGTTATTACACAGTCTCCTGTGTAACCATGCTCGAACTGCAACAAATCTGGACGTGGATACACGAACTGACGATATGCGTCAAAACGTCTGATTACACTTGTTGCCATGACGGATCAAAGGAAATGTCCCCTGTTGAGTAAAATTAAAAGATACAACGAAATTAATTCATGATATATAGTCGTAAAATATTAGACACTCGACAGGACAATTGATTGTATCACATGTGTTATCATTTTATGCTGATGAATTTGATTGTAATGATGGTCTGAAAACATTAGTAATTATGAACACTCATAATGAATGACTGATAGTAATGAATCCTGAAATAAAAAAATGTAATAATTTAATGGAATGTAATAATCCCACCACTCATTACTTTCCAATGGAATGATTGATTTGTACAAAATCTTTTAGTTATTGGCGAATGTCTTTTGCATGATAAACCCCTAATGGTTTTCCTTTCATGTCTTCAAGTTCATATTGACTATTACCGACTGATTTTACGATGCGAGCTTTTGCAAATCTGTTGTCCAGTTTAGCATTTCTACTTTGGGCCATATTACTAAGAGAGAAAATTCTCCTATAAACTTCTTGACCTGGTACATATTTAACTGGACGACAACGTGTGTTATAAATATTTGTATGACGATGGTGTGCTTGAGACAATTTCTCTAACACTCGTTTACGGATCAATTCTATCTTAGCATCAGCAGGTACAACCTCTACATCCATGCCCAAATTTTTAATGAGTGGGTAAACAGATCCATGTCGTGCCATGTGTTGTCCGAAGAGCACATAATAAGGATTTACACCGATGGACTGGTGGACAGAAGTACGCATAGCGCAAGCTATCTTGGGAAGATAAACATCCCAAGAGCTGTGATCATCCTTTATGTAAGCTCTTAATGCAGATAACACAGATCGGTTTACTCTCTCAGCTGCATTAGGATGTGGAGAATGTACTGCTGTACGAACATGTTTAATTCCATAAGCATTCAGAAGATCCTGGAACGTTTTTGATACAAATTGTTTACCATTATCAGTAAAAATTGTCTCAGGCACTCCATATGTACAAAATATTACATCTTCAAGGAACTTGCACACATTTGCTGCAGTTTCAGCTTTTAGAGGTTCTAAAAATACAAACTTGCTAAACGCATCAAGGACTGTCAGAATAGCTATATTACCAGATTTGGTACGGGGATATGGACCTAAGAAGTCGATGTACAGGAATTGAAATGGTCTAGACGATTCGATTTGTTTGCCCATGGGAGGTCTTAACACTTTAGTTGTATCTTTGGTTTCTTTACATACTTGGCAATTTTCTACGAAATGTCGGATCTGGGTAACCATACCTGGCCAATAATAATACTGTCGGACACGATATAATGTTTTATGGAATCCTCCGTGGGAACAATTCGATGGAGAATGGTGCTGTTCAATAATACCATTTGACAATTCGATTGGTACCCATAATTTCCACGTTAGGTCATCAGCATCTGGGTCCCCTGAACGTGGCGTTGTGCGCCTGTACACATAACCATCGACGACACACAGATCTGGAAGTTTATCCTGATTGCTGATGATAGTTGATTTCAATTCTTCATACTCTTCCGAAAAATATGGAGAATTGAGATCAACTTCAGCTCCATTCAAAACTCCTGAACTGAGTTCGTCGGAATACATACGTGACAGGGCATCAGGGACCACATTCAGTGTACCTTTGCGATGCTCAATCGAAAAGTCGAACCCCTGCAACTTCAAACTCCAACGCGCTAATCTACCACTAAGATCCGATTGATTCATAAGCCATTTCAAACTTGAGTGATCAGTAATGATTGTAAAGGGGTGACCTTCAACGTACGCACGAAACTTTTTAACGCATAGTACTGCAGCATAGCACTCTAGTTCAGTGATACTGTAGTTCCTCTGAGCCGAATTTAACTTCTTTGAAAAGTATGCGATGGGCTTTTCCGAATCATCATCAAATTTTTGAAATAACACTCCACCAACACCGGTTGTGGAGGCATCGCATTGAATATAAAAATGACGAGCAAACTCTGGGGTGGCCAAAACTGGTGCTTCGCAGAGTGCTGTCTTCAACTTTTCAAATGAATCCTCAGCTTCAGGGGAAATACAGAATCCTGTCTTGCAAGTCTTTAGTGCATCCGTTAAAGGAGCAGCTATACTTGCGTAGTTCGCGACGAATCGTTGGTACCATCCAGTCATACCCAAAAATCTTCTTAACTGTTTTGCTGTTTTAGGCAAAGGAAAATCACGAATGGCTTCAATCTTACCAGGATCTGTTTTAAGAATTCCGTTACCGACTATGTACCCAAGATATTTAACCTCTTTTACACAAAATCTACTTTTTTCAACATTAATAGTTAATCCAGATTTTCGAAGATGCCAAGCAACTTCTTCCAATAAAGACATATGTGTATCAAAATCAGGTGATACAACTAACAAATCGTCTAGATAAACGAAAACATGTTCCCGTATACGACCTGGGATAACTTTGTCCATCAAACGACACATACGTTGAGGTGCATTACACAACCCGAATGGCATAACTGTAAATTGATACAAAGGACGACCTGGAACTGTAAAAGCAGTCTTTTCACGAGATTGCTTTTCAAGAGGGATCTGCCAGAATGCATCTTTCAAGTCAATACTTGATATATATCGAGTATCTTGTAAACGACTTAGTAATCCTGCAATGTGAGGCAATGGATAAGCATCTTTTTTCGTAACCTCGTTAACTTTTCGCGAGTCCAAACATAGGCGTACCTTTCCAGGTTTCCGTACAAGAACGACTGGGGAATTCCAGGGGCTATTTGATTCTTCTATGACACCGAGAGAGAGCATCCGGTCAAGTTCTTCATACATTAATTTTTGTATGGCAGGCGAGACCGGATAATGTTTTTGCTTTATTGGCTCAGCAACTCCCGTGTCAATGACATGCTCCTCCATATCGGTCCTTCCCAATCCCATTTTCGCGAAGGACGGAAACTTGGACTTTACCACTTCTAATCTTTCAGACTGCGAAACAGTTAACTCATGCATAATGTTAACTTCACATTTAGGATTTATATCCTTTATTGATAACTCCGATATCACATCTGGTGCGATCTTGAACCTCTTCCAGAAATCGATTCCTAAATACATTTGTTGCCGTAAAGTTGGAACTATATGCAACTTCATCATATGTGTAACTCCCATAAATGTTACTGGTACTTCAATGTATCCTTCTATTCTTTGATTATTGCCATCAGCTGTAGCTACTGATTCAGAAAGAGAAATGACTTCGACGTTTAATTTTTCAATCAAATTGTTTGCTTGTCGACCCAAACACGAAATACTGGCACCACTGTCTAGTAAGCCTACAACTTCAACATCTGCGACTTTTACTTTCGCATAAGGGCGATCGTCGCAGGGATAGCGTACTAGACCAGCCAAACATGATTTCTTTTTCTTCCTCATTTCTCTTCTGAATGTACGAAATTTTCTCAATCTAACAGCTCGTTTATGACAATTCATTTCTGACACATTGAATATTTTCTCTCGAACCTGAAGATAATTATACCATCTAACATGCCATGGTATAATAGGTTTTAACTTTCGCTCAAAGACATTCTCTTTTCTATTTATAACCAACCTTTTCGTATCATTTTCTTTATTAGCAACATTTGACGAGTCAGGTTTTAAAATAGTCATATCAGGTTCATTTAATTTTGTCACGTCCGGTTGTTTTGTCACATCTGGTTGTTTAGTATTAATAATTATTTGGGAGTCAGCTGAAGTCGGGGAGGTTGATTCGATGGACGATCCGCCTGACTCACGGGATTCATCGTCGAGTGGGACGTCCCGTTCCGCTGTCCACTCGGAACTCTGTTTCCCGAACATTTTGGACATCGAGGTGACGTAGTGTCAGGACATCCGCATTTAAAACAGAATAGTCGACGATAGTTCTCAGGACAATCTTGGAAGTAATGTCCCATTCGATGACAATTCCAACAAATCGCTCGAGATCTACCATTGGCAACCTCATCTACTTCAGCATTCTCTACCTCATAATTACAAATCGCATTTGGTAATGATTCTGCATCTGTTCGTACAGTTGTACATGTATTCATTGAATCTATATCATTTTCAAAATTATAATATGCATCCTGAGGATTCCAAGTATTAATTTCATTCACTCTAGGACGATATGTTTGACGAATTCTATTTGTCTGGGTAGCTAAATATCTTTCAGCTCTCCTACAGACCTCTCTCAACTGTTGCAATGTCAAAACAGGTGCAGTGAAAGTCATTTGTGCTAACCGTGTATCCATGTTGTCTCTTATTATATTAATAAGATCAACCTCAGGCATTGGATTCCTCATCTGATTCCTATACACGATTAATTTCTGAACAAAGTCATCAAAGCTCGTATTGCCTTGTCTAGTATTCATCATAACACCAACTATCTCAAAGTCAGAAGTTAAACGTTGATAATAATTGATAAAACTTCTTTTAAATTCATCCCACGTAAACTCAATGGCATCACGACAGAACTGAGTCCAGTACCAGTCAGATGCTTTATCCTTCAACAACACATGAATGTTTGTACATAGTTCTCTATCTGATATTGCATATCTACGTGCCAATGTTTCTACTCGAAACAAAAATTCTTCACAAGGCAACGGATCTGCAAAACCAGAGTACGAGATAGTCCATGAATTCATCACCGACTTGTGATTTACATTTGATCTCTGTACTACATGTGGACGTTGTTGAAGTCTGTTCGAAAAATTTACATTTTGTAATGGATGACTTGTTTGGGACAATGGTGAGTACAAGAATGCTTCTTGACTTCGTTGACTCTGCGATGGAATACTAAATTGTTGATTAATTTGTTGTCTTCTCTGGTCATATGTTGAACGTTGAGTGTAATTCGGATGATCTTCCTCCTCATAATGTCTCGTTGGCGTACCTATTGATTGAACAGGATGCGGATTTGAAAATGTGACATGTGTGTTTGGGTTATGCTGACTTCTCCTATTTGTTGCTCCAGTAGATAAGGATAACGGAGGATGAGGAGAGCGTTGAAACGTACACGATGACACATTAACATTTCCATGATTACCGGTTGATGGTATAGATACTTCATGTGTAGGGCGAGACATAGATAATGACCAGCTATCGGTGGTTGGCATGTCCGAAAACAGTCCAGAATCCTGTTCGATGTGTTGTTGTTGAATTGAAGTGGGACCAAAATCTACTTGGCGATGAGAGCGTACATGCTGGTTTTGTTTAGGCACTGCTCCAGAGGAAGATATATTCAGAGGTAAAGAAAGTTGTTGTGATGATCCCGTAGATACAATAACGTTGTTATTTAGAGATGTAGGAATGGGTGAATGTACGACTCGTGACATTCCTGGCCTTATCCAATTACTATCAGTAATCGTTATTTCTGTTGACATTTGCTGATCCTGATCAAAACCCATAAATGGAGTTTCTGATAGACGCGATGTGCTTGTTGTGATCGTGAGTGCTGACGTTATAGGGGATGCCAAAGATTCACCTGCTCCAGCTACATCACTCGTTGTATTTAACTCTCTGTTGTCTGCACTCTCTGCCATTTCCAATTCCAAATTCCTTCCTCTAGTATTATACTTGTGCCCAGATGTTTTTGCTTTTCTTTTATTGTATGCCCTTACTGACATTTAAAATCAGAATAAGCACTCAATAAATTCACTTAATTATGTAACAACCCTTCCGAAACAATTTCCAAACAATATGACCAACGGTAATTTAAAAGAATCGATAGTCTAACTAATTTTTAAAATTTAAGAAAAATTTTCACGTTTATTTATAATCGCGTCCCGTATATAAAAGAATTTACAAAAAAAAAAATGCTGGAGTTAATTCATTAATCAAATTATATGATATATAAAATTATCATTATTATTATAGAAGGAAAACCGGTCGTCAAAGAAATTTGGAATCTACAAATTACTTAATTAAAGATTTAAGGACCTGCAAGAAAAATCATCGGCTCGGAGAATTAAAGATTGTTGAGTATTTACATTAGGAGAGAAATCAAAATTGTATATGGCAAATAATTAAATGCCAATTTGGTCTCGTTTTTACTTTCAATTTATTGATAAAGAATTTTATAAAATTATTTTCCCAGTTAATTATAAGGTTTTCAATAACAAGTTAGGGTTTATTCTTAAAGAATTGTGTAAAATTATATTACCAATTATAAGGTTCTCAGTAAGAATCTATTAAGAAAAAAAATTTATGATTTTTGTTTTTTTTTTTTTTTTTTTTTTTTTTTTTTTTTTTTTTTTAATTTGAACTGTAATTGTATATAAGAAAAAATGACTGTAAGGTCATATGTAAACAGAAAGCAAGGCGATGACTTTGCAATTTGGCAGCTACAACTTCTGAAAATTCGTACTTTTATAGTTCAGCAATGAATGGTTTGTTAATTTGAATCCGGGTAAGCACCGTTTAACCTTTGTGTTTGTACGCAGCCACAAGACCACATTTGAGTACAGCACAGTTAAGTTACAAGTTAAGTCTTAAAATTTTAATAAAATAAAGAAAATTCTTAAAGGAGATTATTTAAAAGAGAAATCGAAAGCAAAAGAAAATTTCCTATAGATGTAAAGCTTGGCAAAAAAAAAATTAAACAGGCGGAGCGTTAAGTGTGACGCCGACTATATTAGGTTCCGACTTATTTTATTCAAGTGTGATGGAGTTGTGTTACAAGAAATTATTACAGTACACCGAATTCGCTCAACACTGGTAATACCGATGTGAAAAAAAATTAAATATTATTAGTTTACGGTGAATAGTTGCGTATAAAAGGCACTGTGCAAACAAAATACTAATTGAATTTGTAGATACAGAAAATTAAAATAAAAGACTTTAAAATTTTCAAACAAAATTGAATTACGTTGATTTACTAATAATGTGTCCCGTTAATTATGGTGTTGACTGTAGAAAGTATACTGTATATATCTGGCTCAGATAAGTTACAACAAAAAAATTACTAATCTAAAGATACCGAAAAAGATCAAACATAGTTCAAATATAACAAATTCCGTACTTTAATAATGTAAATGCTCGTCCAATATGGGTAGTATTGGTATATATGACGCGCACTAAAAAAAAATTCAAAGAAAAGGTAAAATTTTAATGATAAAAAAAAAAAAAAATTTTATGTGTCCCGGTACTTATAGACTCCACCGTAAAAATATATAGTTCCAAAAATAATTGACCCGAAATGAACTATTTACACAAACCAACTTGTATGTACGTATAAAAAAAATTTCAATAACGAAACGTCCGAATATAATTTGTTTGAAAAATCAATTTAATATAAGCAAATTTGTCACATATAACGCGCACAATATAAAAAAAAATTTCATAAAAACTGATATCGAATAATGTCCAAAAAAAAAATTTTACCAAAAAAAATTTTCAAAAAAAAATGAAGTGTCCCGATACTTTTGGCACAGTATACCAAAGACCCGTATTAAATTGTTATAGATACAAGTGTAAAAAAAAATTTTCAATTTATTTCGAATTATGAAGTATCGTTACATGTGTCGCGCACCGTATATAAGATTTATTGCATTAATTAAATATGACCCGAAAAATTATGAAAGAAAAAAAAGAATTACATGTTCCGAAAAAAAAAATTCACTATATTTTATACTGCACTGTATACACTTTATTAATTTCACACTGCTGAAAAGGAGAATTTTATTATATAATTTGTATTATAAATATATTGTCGCGTTAAAATTGTACGATAAATTTTATATATAAGAAAAAAATCAAATGAAACAACAAAATTTTAAATGTCCTTTATTATAAATTGGTGGACCTATACTTTTGTCGTTGACTGTGTGGTATGTCCCAACAGGGTACTATATCACCATATACTACGTTCAACTTATATATAATATATGAAATACGAATTTGCTGTATACACAATGTAAAAGCAGCAAAACTTCACGCACGCGTCACGTTACAATGTAACTAAAACATAAGACATATCAAGATGGATGCTGAGTGCATACGCTAGTTCATTACTCAAAAGTAATTATATGTTGCAAAAAAAAAATTCAATTACAATAAAATTAACGCGGCAGCAACGCTCTATAAATGTGTATGCACCTCAACTGTATATAAAAATGAACATCAGAAAAAAAATTAGAGACAAGGCTAGACTAACGTCAATTCCGATGCCAAAACTTTATCCGATACGCAGGACTTAGGCAAAATATTTCATAAAAGGAGGCAAAATGTATATGTAAGCTAAACAACGTAGATTACAGATTTGCTCAAGCTCGTACAATACGCGAACATAAATTTTCAATATAATTAAAGATGATGAAGTTATATAGGAGAATTGACGACTTCAAAAAAAAATTTTCAAAAAAAAACTGACGTTATGTAGTGCTTCAAAAAAAAATAATAAAAGAAATCAAAATGATAATATAATTCATAATTTTGGCTTTTGCTTCAACTCCCCCTTTTCAGAACTTCAGACCATGAGAGAAAAAAAAAATTTTATTTATATAGAAAACGAGGCTATATAAGAAAGTATGCTACGTTAAATGTAGAGCGGACAAAATATATGGCTGAATTATAACACAAATGCGTCACTGTCTATAAATTACGAGGGGATATCAGTAAGTATGAGATTCAATTCTGGTACCCAACATCGTAGTTCGAAACCACGAAGTGGTAAGCCCATCAGAATTGTCCCATAACTTCCATATCCAGACATGTGACCGTCGTGATGGTATGTGATTGACACGATTACTGGAACCCAATTGAATATACTTTTAAGTTCTTCAAATGGTAGTCAACAGTAATCCCGTCAATCACACATCGCCACGCGAATGTGCTAACAAATCAGCCAACAACTTGGAAACTTTTGGGTTGCATCACCTCAAAGAAGCTTTGATCAAACGTCAACCTGGTACCCAACTTTGCAGCTCGAAGACTACAAAGTGGTTAGCCAATCAGGTAGATGAATGATCAAAACAACTTCGAAGTTGCTCAACCCAAAATTCCAAAACAGAATGAAAACATTAAAGATGACGGTGTGTAGTCCGTAAAGGACATTAAGTGTTAGCCTATGCTAACAAGGGTGCAAAAGAAAATTTTCCGTAAAGGAACAAAATGTTGAAAGAATCAACAAAGAGAAATTTTTGTACATTCATACGAATGTACGAAGACCACCAAAGTTTGTCCGTGAAGGACTAAATGTGACACAGATCCGTAAATCTGTGTCCACGAAAAACCAATATAGTTTGGGCGCCATTTTGTAATAAATTACGCAATGGCATCCGTATGTGTAGCCAAAGCCACACACTTGGGCGCCATTTTGTAATAAATTACGCAATGGCATCCGTATGTGTAGCCAAAGCCACACATTTGGGCGCCATTTTGTAAAATATGTAGTGGTAGTGTGTAATACTGTCGACTATGTGATATGTATTCACCATATACTAAATCTGAAATAAAATAGAATAAGAAAAATTCCAAAAAGAATGTTTTACTTATATGATCACCGTATATGATGTATGCAAAGAACAATTACATGTGTAGTTATATAGACATCAAAAAAATTATAGTATGGACACACGTAACAACATACTTACTTCATGGGTTTAAGGCTGGTGGAAGTGACTGCTGCGCTTGCTGGCTAGCACGAACTAGCTCGCCGGATGGGGCGTGAGTTTGTCACTTTCCTTAACCCTTTTATTTCGCAGCTTGGAGCAGTAGAAGGTTGTGAAGTCCTTCTACTTAGAATGCTCCAAATCGATTTAAACAAAAAAATGCTGCACCCACACCGTTGAACCTGAAATTATGGCCCCGCTCTGGCCCAAGAATACAGCTACTACCATCGTTGGTCCTGAAATAAAGAAACTAGAATGCCTCGCCCAACGATGTTAGGGACTAACCCACCTCAAAAAACATAGTTCGCTGTAAAAGAAAATAACTATGTTCCCATCCTTAAAAAAAATCAAATTGGAAATCTATTAGCAATCAAACCATGATACTTTGAGTTTTGAATCCTGAAAAAGGGGAAAGGTGATGAAGCAAAAACCTCCAATAACCAATTACGAATCCATTCTTTTCTTGTAAATTTCACAAAATTTTATTGAAACTTAATAATAGGTTTATACAATGTATCAGAAGAAGTGAGAAATTAAACTCTTTCTACATTATAACTGTTGGAGTAATTCATATCTTATCCTTTAGATTCTTTCCCATTTTATATCTGAATCAATTTGTTTATGAATATTATCATAATTTTTATTTAGCCTAAAACGTTAAGATTATAAAAAAAATCATTATGAAAAGAAAAAAAGAAAAAGAAAGATTTCAACGTATACGCCTAGCCAACTAAACAAATCTATTATTTTTCCTTCTTCTTTTTTTCTTTTTTTTTCTTTATATTTTTTTTTTTTTACAAGTTATCCTACCTTATAACTAATATTATTTAACCTTTCGTTCTTTCTTTAGTTTTCTAATTTATTCATACGTAATTATTTTTATTCTAAATTTTCTTTCATTTTAAATTTATTTTGTTAAATTTCATAAGTAAGAAAAATAGAAAATTTCCGTAAAATTATCTTAATTTTAACTCAAGCATTATATTTTATTGTATAGGTGATATATAATACGATATTATAAAAAAATGAATTTTCGCAATTTAAATTTAGTGGATAAATTAAAAAAATTAATAATCAAGTATGTTATATATATATTAAAAAAAAAACCGATAAATATATCTATACAAATATCCCTTTATGGGTAATCGTAATATATACTATCTAATAACTGAAGTATCTCTTAGATTCTAGATTGCTTAATATATATGTAATATGGAGCATAAGCTTTACATGTAGTTACTTAGTTAATTACGTATACTTTGCTTTGAAGAAGAAAAAAAAATTTGATTCAAGTACATATCAATAATTTCATATAATTCATAACATTATTTCTTACACTACATTTACACATACCCATAAATATTTATATATATATACATACATGCATATACCATATATAATTACAAATAACAAAATAAAAGTGATAAATTAATTAAGTAATATACTGATTATTTATGAGGATCTAGTATTTTATTCACTACCTCATATAGCATTTGCTGGCTCACCTGTATGGTGCATATATACATATATATATATATCTATACTATTATGCATATGTGTATACAATTACATATATAAAATTTATTCTTAAGATCGTACCGGTATGATTCTCTAACAAAGTATTGAAAAACTATTTCATGAAATTTGTAGGATCTGCACATTCTATTTTTTTTAAATAAATATGAAATTACTGGTGCTCTTAGATATATATTTACAAATACGGGTACCCATATTATTAAGGTGAACAGATTTAATTACCTGGGCCCAGTGAATTATTACTTGCGTTGGCGCGCGTTGTTGCCGTTGAGTATGCCGATGAAATTAGTTGTTATGTTAGTTGATGTTAAAGATGAAATAATGCTGTTGTCGTGATGATGAGCTAGTGATGTTGCAATACTGGTTGAGTTGATGAATATATTGTGACTGATGAGTAGGACGATGATAGCGTGTATGTGAATAATTATGAGTTGAAGTCGATGATTATCAATTTTCTTATCTTTCACTTAACCAAAAACTGCATGTGGGTGCCGGTATGTGTTTTTTTTTTTTTTTTTTCTTTTGTTTTTTCCTTTTTTTTTTTTTTTCTTTATCTACATATGTTGTCACACTATATTATATATATAGATAACTAATTACCATAACTTAAAATAACTATTTAAGTTGCTAATTATATTTTTTTTTTTTTTTCTTTTTTTTTTTTTTTTTTTGATTAATTTCCTTATTATATTTATCCTTTATTTCTCTTTTTTTTTCTTTTTATTTATATGTATGAAAATTTTCTTTTCATATTATAATAATACGAGTATTATGTTCTACAACTATTCTATAAATTCACTAATAGGACTTATATTAAAATTCTGTTGTCACAACACTGTATTATTTTTTTTATATATTTTTTTTTATATATATTTATTATATTATTTTTGTTAATTTTTTTTTTCTTTTTTTTTTTTTTTTTTTTTTTTTTATTTAAAAAAATTTAAATTTTCACATATAGCTATAATTTTCTTTTCCTTCAATTTACTATCCCTTTCATAATTTTATTCCTTTTTTTTTTTTTTTTATTTTTTAATAATTTATAGTTTGTTTGGGAGAGAAAAAAAATTAAATTACTTCTTTTTAATCAAAAAAATTTAGACAATTTCAAATTTTATATTTTAATTTTCCTTCTACTTTTTACTTTTTTTTTTTTTTTTTTCAATCCCCACAAGAAAAAGAATTTTCACTTCGTCTGATCTGTATTCACACACTGTCTGGCGCTAAAATGCGCGTGGTTTTCATTTCTATTAAAATTCCGATTCCATTGGAAAGTATGAATGTGGGACAAAGAAAATGAAACAAAATCTCTACATGTATGTGTAGAGAAGTAGAATTTTTATGTTAAAATTTATAAAATTTAGATATTCAGGCATTAATTCAAGTTTCAATTATGTAACAAAATTAATTTATATTTTTTTTTTACATCATGTGAGACACACACCTATTTTGTACATCATGTAATCAATCTTTGTAGATTAATTAAAATTTTCAAGAAAATTTACTATATGGCAAGTCTGAATAATTTAACTTAATTTGTCATTTCGTTCCATATTGAACCAGAGTAGCCTAATTAGGCTACAACATGATACTTCCGTCTGTTGGGTTTTGATTAGAAAGTTGTAAAAAAAATAAAATGTTACATACATTGAATTGGTACAAATATCTATAATTTAGATATTCACTTAATTTATTATATATATAGGAGCAGTATAAGGACATGAAACTATTAAAATTTTGAAAAGTTCATTCTTTTCCGGAAATGGATTTCAAAAATTCAAATCAACGAAATTAAGTAAACCTAACCCGAAAATAATAACATAGTAGATAAAATTGGAATGTGACATAAGAAATGAATAGGAGTATGAAATGGAATAAGAACCAGGGAATTTGGTGATGAGTGAAACTTGGAAATGTGTTCATGTATGTGTGAGGCGGAATTTCCAATTTGAATGGCATATATCTGAAACTTTCCAACATGCGCAATTTGATAAACAAAAGAACAAAATGCATTATGACCTAACGGTGTATAGAATAATACTATACAAAATATGCGCGTGTAATTGAAAATAAAGAGTGTATTGTAATGCTTTGGATATAGCATTGCAATACAATATAATAATTGGGTAGGTATAATGTGGATGATAATGAACAGGCCGTTAGGTAAGTTAATTCTAGAAAATTTATGAATATATAGAGTGATTGATAACAGTCACTCAAAAAAAATTTAGACCCCTCACATTACAGGAGAATATAAATAGGATTGAAATAAGTGGTGATCAGAACTACTTTAATTTAAATGATAACGTTACAGTTTTGGCAAGTGGCAAAGAATCAGAATTAATATCTTTAACAGCTGTTACAGAACTTGAACCTACTACTTCTTGCTTCTTGGGGATTTCGAGATCTTTACTTTTACTTTTTTGAGCAAAGTATTACTGTGGACAGAATCAAAATATTAATAGAAAAAGACATAGACGAAATTTTTGCAAACAAGAAGTCCGGTTTGAAAATAGAATTCAGGCACAAACTTAGACATTGGCGCAATCAAAATGTAAAGTAATATACGAAAATGCCTACTTTTATTTTTATTGTTTCATTTTGTAGGGTATACCTGATCCAGAACCTAATTATTGCAGACAGGATATTAAGAAGATTGTTGAAGAAGTTCTAAGACACAAAAAATTTTTAACTTCTGAATTCGAAAATAGCCCTTCTTCTCCAGAATCATCAAAAACTTCAAATTCTTTCACCTCTCCATTTTCACGTTCAGCATCATCATCACCTGTATCCAGTGTTAGATATTTTGTAAGGAAATAGATTTACTTGATAAGTTAATTCAACTATTTTTAATTTTTAAGGACGTTGACGAAATTTTGGAATGCTTTCCCACTGGCCATTTTGTCCTAAAAGAATTCGACACTAATAATTCTCTTGGAGAAACCTCACGGAACATTCTCATTGACAGCATTATATCGTGGTATATGAATAATAATATATCCGTATCACGGAAAGAATTTGAACAGATAGCTGAACAAATTGAATTTCGATTTAACGACGACAAAGTGATTTATGCTGAGTAACAAATTCCAAATTCAAATTAAAAATGTTTAACCATTTTCAGAACATATATTACATCAAACCTAAGCCGGGCTCCAATGAAAACCCTGGTGGTCGCCTATATAGCCGCTATTATAATACCAAAAGACGGTATTTAAAAATTGGTCTAGGTCCAACACCCTCAACTGCTTCCAGCATTGAAGAAATTCAGAATTCCTGTCAATCAGTTGAAAGTAATGAAGGTAATAATATTCTTTTTTTAATATTTTAATATAAAACGTTGACGCATGCATTTTATAGATTTATCGGTAGACATTAAATGGTTGCAATTGTACAAAGAACCATGGGATGAAGTTAAGTTCAAATGGAAAAGAACTTTTTCGGAGAGACGAAAGCAAATACTCAGCGAACATCGATCAAAATTGTCATTATTTTTGGAAAAGTGGCCCTTATTAAAACATTCCTCTGGTGTTTCATTGGTAATTTAGCTTTATTACCAATAACAAATTTAAGAACTTTAATAAATTACAGATAAATTCTGACTTTGAGGACTTATATCCTAAACAAAAAAACTTTCTTCTTGATAAATGGGAAGATTTCAAAACAAAAATAATTCCTATTTTTAACTCGAAGATTAAAGATAAAGAGTGCCAAGAAATACTGGCTTTATTAAATAAAAAAGACATATCGAGAGGTAATATTGTATGTTTATTTTCTGAGCAACCAATTTGTATACCTATATTCGTATGTTGTTTATTTTACTACAGGACCTGAGGACATACTGATAATAGATCTTCTACATGCACTACTTCCACCTACAGTGAGATATTCAACACAAGGAGCTTCAAAAAAAACGAAGAATTTCCAAATCAACCATAAAGGATTCACAACAGTCGTTATTGTTAAAAATAAGTACCTCGAACGATTTGTACCCTTCAATTGACAAATTGAGTTTGAAACTCAGAGAACGAGGTCAGTCTCTACAACCTATTATAGTATATATAAATGTGGAAAATTATTTTATCGTTTATTACGATGATATCAAATATAAGTTTGAAACACTCCTCCCTGCGTTAGATACCTGCTTCAAAGTATTTTTTGCTTTAAATTTGAAATACCCGGAACCATCGAAATCAGTTTGGCTTTTTATTCAGAAATTTTTTTTTGAAATAGATGCATGTGAAAGAATTTCGCCTGACATATTAGTTCTTATTAAAAGCTTGAAAACATGTTAACTTGCCATATATGTCCACAACAAATTTCGTTTTCAGAAATAAATTCACTTATACACCATTATAAGTTTTTTCATAATTTGCTTTCTACAGATGATTATTACTGTTTAAACTGTAAACAAACCTACAATTTAAAAAGTTTCAAGAGACATTTTTCACGAACTTGCAAAACAGTTTTGACATCTAGTACCTCAATAGTTCAAGAAAATAATGAATCCTTTCAGAAAATTTTTGAAAAAGTGGATTCATGTAGGGAAAAATCAAAAAGAAATGATCAAGATGCCAGTTTAAAAATTTCAAATGCTGCTCTCCAACTAATGTGTACATTATATGGAAAAAACAATTTATGTCGAAAAATGACCGAAGATATTATAAAACACTTTACAGATGAAGTATTTTCTGTTATAGCAGATGAATTAGACAGCCATTTTTCCTCTGTTCTATCAGATGAAGCATCAAAAAACTTTAAACGTATTCTAAATATTATTAGAAATCCTTTTGAAAAATTTAATTCTTTCCATAAATTTATTAGAACAGTCAAATTACTTGACTTATATAACGATCCGTTTAGCTTTGTTATAAATAACGAAATTTCAGCAATTAGTGGCATATCTCCTTCCTTTGATATTTTAGAATCTGATGGCGTCATACTACCTCTCAAATTTCAATTTAGAAAATTCTTAGAATTACCTGGAGTATATGAGGCTATGATTAATAATATAAGTACGATAACTTCGTCTTCTTCACAACATTATATAACAAGTGACCTTTGGAAAGAAAAGTTATTAAAAATTAGTGAAAATAAACGTGAATTATCAATACCGTTTTTTTTGTATTACGATGATTTTGAGTCCAATAACCCTTTAGGTTCTCATTCAGGCATACATTCAATTGGAGCGGTTTATTATACTTTCCCCACTCTTCCACAATGGTATTGCTTGGACCTTAATAACATATTTGTCGCGATGTTATTTTATAGTAAATATAAAAGTCATGGAATTAATTCTGTGTTTCACCGACTTGTACAAGATATAAAAGACTTAGAAGAAAATGGAATTACTATAACATTATGTTCAGGAGAAGTTCGTCAACTATATTTTATTTTGGGTCTAATTCTTGGGGACAATCTAGGCCTTAATACAATTTTGGGTTTCACTCAAAGTTTTAACTCGCGATTTCCCTGTCGAATTTGTAAATGTTCAAAAGCAGATATCCAATCAAACTGCTATGATAAATTTGAATTTCATAGAACAATAAAGCAATATAATGATGACTTATTACAATACTTAGAACTGAATGAAAGAGTACTCAACACTGGAATCAGAGAAGCGTCAGTTTTTAATAATATTTCAAGCTTTCATGTCGTCCAAAATTTTGCAGTTGATATTATGCATGATTTGTTTGAAGGAGTTTGTCACTATGTTGTATGTAAAGTTATATCACATTTTATTACCAATGAACACTTTTTTACACTAGACACACTTAATAGTCGTACACAGCTCTTCAGTTACGGAGAAGCAGAAATCGGGAATATTCCTCCGGTTTTAAAACCAGAACATCTTTCTAAAAACAAATTAAATATGTCAGCCAGAGAAATGTGGACATTTTGCATCTTTCTTCCTTTATTAGTCGGCGACTTAATTCCTGAAGGTAATAAATACTGGCAATTACTACTTTTTTTAATTGAAATTATAAACATTCTTTTAAAATCATGTTACAATGCATCTGATATTTGTAAGCTAGAGTCTTTAATTTATGATCACCATTCATTATATAAAGAACTATTCAATGATTCTCTTAAGCCTAAATTTCATTTTATGGTGCACTATCCATTTGTAATGAAAATGCTTGGTCCCTTGAAGTACTTATGGTCTTTTCGTTATGAATCCAAACATAAGCTTTTAAAGAGTTATTGTAATAACACAACGTCTAGAAGAAATTTGCCACTTTCCTTGGGTATCAAGTGTAGTTTGAATTTTTGTAGTAGACTGATTAATGATATTGGTGTTCCAGAAAAAATAACAGAAAAGTCGAAATCTGATACCGTCTTGAAAGATACTAAATCTTTTTCTAAAATTCAAAACTTTTCTTTTGATTTTCTAAAAGACGAATATTGTTATGAAATCATGACATACTGTAAAATTGTTTATAAAAAAGGACAGTACTTGAGTGTTTCAGAAGACGGTGTCATTAAATTATACTGCATTGAAGGACTTTTAACATCAAGGACTAAAGATGTTTATGTCTTTTGTGAAAATGTTTCATTGTCGGAATATTGTGTACAATATAACGCCTATGAGGTATTAAAAAATACAGAAAAGTTTTACATTTTCAACATTAATATGTTTGATGGACCTCCTGTTCATACTTATCTTAATCCTAACGATAAAACTTATGTTATCATAAAATATTTTTGAATAATAAAGCAAGTAAATATTTATTAAATTAAGTAAATTAAGTATTATTAAATTAGGTATTACAAAATATAAAGTTTTCTTTTATGTATTTCTTGTAATTATTACACTCAGAAAAATTATAATAAAGAAAAATATAATTATGATATAGCGCCAAAAAAAAATCATGTAATTAAAATTATTATTATCGGTCTGTCTTAATATTTAGTTAATCAATTTTTATTTATTTTAAGATTATTCAAATAATTGAATCGAGAAAAATATGCAAAGACTATTCTTCCTTATAGCAAGTAAATATATGTATATCAAATTAAGTAAAAATTATTGTTATTAAGAACGAAATTTTCTTAAAAAAATCTATCACAATATGTGAGTAAAAAATGGCATAATATTAAAGAATATTTTTTTTTGAAAATTCAATATTTTTTTAGGAATGAAACAATTTAATCAATCATAAAAATATTTTTTAATAAAAATCAATTGTAAGAACAATGTATGCTTTAAGTTTAATATATTCACATTTTAACTACATGTACATACATATGTGTTTTATTTTTATATTTATATCCCATTTTTGAAGCAGATTTTTGTTAAAATATAATTATTATTAAATTCGACTGCATGAATTGTTCCCGATTTTGAGTATTTGGATGGAGTTTGAAAATCTTCAAACAATCTTAAAGAAATCTAAAACAAAGAAAAAAACAAGTTGGATGTTTCAATTATACTTTTATTTTAAAAATTCATATACAAAATTTAATTAGAAGAGGAATTTGAAATCTTGTGCGTTATAAATTAGGTATACATTACATACATACCTATAAATAAATTTGCATTACTATTTACCATATTTGGTCAAACAAGAATACTATTAGCATAAATACTATTTCATTGTGTTTTGAATATTATTACGTGATTATTTAAATATATGTGATATTGTTTAATAACTAATATACTTGTTCGATCAAACATGAATATTTTAAAGTAAATATGAATCCGTATGTATTAAAGTATGAAAATGTTTAATTAACTACATAAACAAATTAAATAGATAATGAAACTGATAATGGTGTAGTTGATTTGAATAACGATAGTGGTGAACTTTTGATAAAAAAATTAACAATAAAACGTTATTAGAAATAACAATTTTACTTAATTGACGCAAAATCAAACACGAATTTTAGTTGATTTTACAAATGAATTTCTTTCGGTGAGAGGAGTCAACAGAAAAATAATTAAGGATCGATATCCATTACCGAACATTGAGGAGCAAATAGACAAATTACAGCCTGCCAGATTCTTTACTACATTAGACTTAGAAAATGGATTTCTACACGTTACAGTGGAAGAGCGTAGTAGGAAATACACATCGTTTGTGACGCATTGCGGACAGTATGAATTTAACAAAGCACCATTTGGACTCTGTAATTCACCAAGTACTTTCCAAAAGTACATAAATTTTATTTTGAAAGATTTAATTAAAGAAGGGCTGGTTGTGGTGTATATTGACGACATAATTATTCCATCACAAACGATTGTAGAAGGTATAGGACGGTTAGAAATGGTGTTACGTGTAGCTGCTATGAAATGATTGAAGATAAAATGGAAAAAATGTCAATTTCTGAGAGACGATATTGAGTATTTAGGGCATCGAATTTGTAATGGCAGTATATCTCCATCACCTTCAAAAACAAAGGCGGTTTTGAATTTTCCTACACCCAAAACTGTGAAACAACTACAAAGTTTTCTTGGCTTAGCCAATTATTTTAGAAAATTTATTTCTAATTTCGCCGTTAGAGCTAGTCCTTTGAGTGATTTATTAAAGAAAACTATTCATTTCAGAATTGGTCAGAGAGAAATAGCAGCTATCAATGAGCTGAAAGAAGCACTAGCTAACAAACCGGTACTAAAAATATTTTCATATGGCTTACCTACAGAGTTACACACCGATGCTTCCCAAGAAGGTTATGGCGCCGTATTACTGCAGAAAGATGTTGAAGATGGTTCATTACATCCTACTTATTATTATAGTAAAAAGACTACTGATGCTGAGAAAAAATATAGTTCGTATGAATTAGAAGTATTGGCAATAATCAATGCAGCGAAAAAATTCCGAGTATGTTTACTAGGACAAAGATTTAAATTGGTCACTGATTGTAAGGCATTCGAATGTACCTTGAAAAAGAGAGATCTAGGTCATAGGGTTGCTAGATGGGCGTTAATACTTGAAGAATTCGATTACGTGATAGAGCATCGAGCAGGTAACAAGATGAAGCACGTCGATGCCTTAAGTAGGAATCCTACTGTCATGTGTATGCACCAAAACAACGATTTCTTGAAAAAATTAGCTGAAGCCCAACGAAAGGACGAAAATCTACAAGCGATCATCGAGATATTGCGAGAAAAACATTACAAAGATTATTTGATGAAAAATGAAATTCTGTGTAAAAATTTTAATAATAATACTCTATTTGTCGTTCCAGATGGTATGAAGACTCAAATAATACAGCAGGTTCATGAAAGGGGTCATTTTCATCACAAAAAAATGAAAGAAATAATAGAAAAAGATTTCTATATTCCAGATTTGAATCGCAGAATTACCAGATGCATTGCCAACTGTGTTCGATGTATTTTGGCCGAAAGGAAAACTGGAAAAGCGGAATGCTTTCTACAACCCATCCCTAAAGGAGAACGTCCTCTCGAAACTTTTCACATTGACCATCTAGGGCCAATGCAGACGACAAGGAAGCAGTATAAATATATATTCGCTGTTGTTGATGGTTTTTCAAAATTTTTGTGGTTATTCCCCACAAAAACATTAAATAGTGAAGAAGCTGTACAAAAGTTTGAGATCATAGCCGAAACATTTGGTTATCCTGAACGAATAATAGCAGACAAAGGAGGGGCATTTACGGCTAACCGATTCCAGGATTATTGTAAAGAGCGAAACATAAAGTTGCATTTCATTACTGTTGGCG
Organism: Villa cingulata; assembly: GCA_951394055.1. Taxonomy (NCBI): domain Eukaryota; kingdom Metazoa; phylum Arthropoda; class Insecta; order Diptera; family Bombyliidae; genus Villa; species Villa cingulata. The sequence continues at coordinate 2,454,128 of OX596025.1, forward strand.
TGCCTCGTGGAAACGGTCAAATAGAAAGAATTCATTCGTGGCGCCAAAAGGCCCTGGTGGGCTGTGGTGTGGGCTAGGGGAATACAGGTTTTACCTGTATCTCCCCTAAAATAAAAATAAAAATAAAATAAATAAATAAATTCGACCGTGATAGCAGCATTGACGAAACTTTCTATGGAAGACCATGAAAAATGATACAATTACGTAAAGCCTTTGCAGCAAATGATCAATTCAACGTATCAGCGTGCAATACAGACTACACCGTTTCAGCTTCTCACTGGTTGTGAAATGAGAACACAAAAAGATATACGTATTATGGAAATTATTGAAGAGCAACACATCAAACAATTTGAAGATTTACGACAGGAGCAGCGAGAACAAGCAAAAAGAGACATTGCAGTGATACAACAAGAAAACCAGAAAAATTTCAACAAGAGGAAAAAGGCAAAAGAATATCAAGTAGGAGAATTAGTTTATCGACAGATATCAGGTACGCAAAGAAGGTGATCATGAAGGTGCAAACGTTACAGATACCAGTGCAGACAGGATGAAACTTTGGCCTAATTTAGACACAGATGATGATCTACTATATACAGAAGATGAAATCGACGAAATTGCAAATGATATTGAAGAACATGACAATACCGAGGAATCTTCAAAGGACTGAAGAAGTTGCAGGACGGCCGAGTGGGATGGCATCAATTTTTACATACATCATTAATTTATATCATTAATTTTTTTTATATATATGTAGTTGCTATTCTTTTTCTTTGTTAAATTACATTAATTATATGCATAATGAATTACTTAATATAATGAATTTTGTTATATGAAATTATCATCTCTCTCATTGATTGTAATATGAACTTGATATATGTACTTATTTGTAATATTGAGAGTTTATTAAGAGAAAATTCGATTTTTAAAATGCGTGTGATGGAAAGAAAATTCACATCATTTCTTTTTTCTACCTACTGACCGTGGACGTGGATAGACGTAGCAATCATAATACTAAACAAGATAAGTACATATATCAAATCAAATTATTTTATATTTTATCATTATTATAATATAATTATATTATTTAAAATTATATTTTCAATACTTCATTTGTGTGTATTAAAATTTATATAGAAATAAATTACAAAAATAAAATATTTTTTATAATTAATATTTTTCATAATTAATCCACTTAATAAGAATTAAATTTTCCACATGTATACGAGATCGTCTTCAATTCTATGGATCTTTACATATTCTTATTCTTATGCACAAGCATAAACCATACATGGAAAATAAATATATATGATCAAAATCTCTCAAAAATGTTCAAATTTATATTTATATGTTCCAGCCAATGATATTAATTTATTATATTTTCAATACTCAAAATATACATCTACACATTAATAATATAATACTCATATTTGTGGAATATCATATGAATTAAATGTACATTTTAAATAGCATTGTGTATTGTTTAATACTGCAAAACATTGACAGGTGTTCATTTCATTTAGTGAGAGCAAATATTTATAACACTATGGTACGTCTACACAATTAGTTTTGATAACTCGATATACAAAAACAATTCCATTATATTACACAGTGTCAGACACTTTTATTGAAATGATTATAATTGTGTACAGGGTACATAACTCAAAGCATTTCGAAAAATTTTGAAAAACTTTTTTGATTTCGATGAAGCTTTTTCGATCTTTATCATATATGTAAGTGTGTCGTTTTTGGAAAAATTACCACTTACACTAAAGGGAAAATCTATTGAGAATAAACTATTATCTTTGGAAAAAGGTAGACAAACAAAATAACATTTGTTATACGTTTTTTGAGTTTTTTGCATACCGATATTCAGCACTTATAGCAAAGTCTATAAAAAATAAAGCAAATGATCATTTGCTACATTTTATGCATATGGGCCCATATTTATACTTCACATCAAAACGATATAATACAAATCTATATGAGATAAAACGGAATGAAATAAAATGCAGTGCTACTAGAAGATTCTTGCATTTTGAATAAAATATGTAAATAAAATTAAAATTTACAGTTTACAACTCAAAGAACGATAACGAAATGAGAGGTTAATTATTTTAGTTTGATGATTTTTTTGTTAAAAAATAGTAAAAATGATTCTCAAAACGATATGAACGGTTTATACCAATTTTCATATCGTTTTGACAGCTCTCAAACCGCTTTAATTATGGTTTTTGGTTAATGCGATTTGAAAATGATAAAACGTTTTAAGGGGCGTTTATACTAAACTTTCAAATCGTTTCATCTTATATCGTTTTGATTTAGATCGTTTTGATGTGTAGTATAACCTTGGTAAATGTTGGGATATGATCTTAAAACTCTTTTTTCGATTATAATCAACTCGGCTCGTCTTATTATTCTTCTATAGTATTTGGTTTGAGTCCTGAAGTGCGGTTTGGGGTTGTGAGTGAAAGGATGGGGTGCCTTTTATTTTGCAATTTTGACATTGAATATAAATATCAAGGTGTATATTTACAATAAGATGAGTAAAAATGAATAAAGTTGGCAAATTTTCATAGATTATGTTTTTTTTTACAATAAATTTATAAATGATTTTGAATTCAAGACATGTTTCTCTTTACTTATTTCATTGAATTTCATATTTATCAATTTTCTGTAAAATATTATTTTCTAAACTTTTCAAATATTTTATTTTAATTAAAATATTTTTAGCTTTATCGTAATTTTCATTTTTGAATGATTCATCTAATTCCGAAAATAACTTATTCATTTCTTTATCAAATTTATTACGTATCTGTTGAATATCAGCTTTATCGGCATTTTCAACTTCTTCATTTCTTTCCATCATTTCCAATAAAAAGTTTTTATCAACAGTAGTATTGCATTCCGGTAATTTAATTCCATTTAATTTTAGAATATATTCAGCTCTATTAATAGGAATCAATAATGTTTTATAAGCTTTATTTATTAATGAACTCCATTCCGATGAATTACGTTGTTCTTTTTCATTTCTATAAAATAAAAAAAAACTAACAAGTCAAAAAAAAAATAACTTCATGATAATATTAACATTATATACATATGTATGTTCAAATTTACTTATTACTGAATTTATCTGGATGAATTAGGCTTTGAATTTGACGAAATTTTTTAGAAAGCTCATTCAAATTAATGTTAAATTGTCGATCGTCTAAAGAGAATAATTCAAAATAATTCTGAAACAAATTACAAATATTTTTACATATAGAAATTTTATTTTTTTATGTACAGTGTGCAAAATCCGTATTCATACACCTGTATTTTAGATAAGAATCCCCATGTAGCAAAGCCATTTTGAGAGATAAATACACAAAAAACGATGTTTAAAAGCAAAATAACAAATTCATTTATTTTCTTCACCAAAATTTCCAAATTTTAAAAACACAAACAAAATATAAGCATTTATTCATTTTCCTTAACGCAAAATCCGTATTCATACTCTTGTTTGTTCATATAATACCATGAAAAATATTAACACAGAAGCCATGATTTTTTAAAATTTAATAACTCAAAGGTCTTAAAAACAAAAATTGCCTTGAATTCCAGATTTTTAGAATTTTAGATGTACAAGAAAAAATTAAGAAATATTAGTTTTTTTCAAGAATTCATCGAAATGGGTTTCAAAACAACTGAGTTATCAAACAATGACAGAAAATTAGTTATTTCACTATATGAACGTGGAAAATCGCTAAGAGAAATAGCAAAAATTTTTAATAGAAGTCACAGTACAATACAGTACATCATAAAAAAATATAAAACTGAAGGAATTTCTACGAAAAAAGTGCGTAATCAAAACAGGAACCTACTTAGCAAGAGATGCCAACGCTTTCTTATTCGAGAAATTCGAAAAGATCCCACCTTAAGTGCTCCAAAATTATCTAGTATGATATTAAATTATTTCAGTATAAAAGTTACTCCCCAAACCATACGAAATTATATCCGAAAAAACAAATTCAGAAGTAGAATTGCTTTGAAGAAACCTTTTATAAGCAAAATCAATACACAAAAAAGGTTTCTATTTGCAAAAAAATATTTAAATAAAAACATGCGGTTCTGGAACAGAGTAATATTCTCAGATGAGTGTAAGTTCAATTTAAAAACATCGGATGGAAGAGTAAAAATATGACGTGAGAAGAATACTAGTTTAGAAAAACGAAACTTATTACCAACATTTAAACATGGTGGTGGTTCTGTGTGGTTTGGGGATGTTTTAATGCAGCAGGTGTCGGTAATTTAGAATTCATTGATGGAATAATGACTCCTAAAATATACATAAATATATTAAAGAGAAATTTGAGACAGAGTGCTGAAAAAGTGGGTCTAAATGATAGTTATATATTCCAACAAGATAATGACCCGAAGCACGCGGCTGTAGATACGCGACTTTGGATTTTATATAATTGCCCTAATTATCTTAAAACACCACCACAGAGCCCAGATATCAATCCAATTGAGAATCTGTGGTCTATTTTCAAGAGAAACTTAAAAATTCACAACATTAAAAATGTAAAAGATATGAAAAAAGCACTTAAGGCTGAATGACTTAAAATATCGCCCAATCTTACAAAAAAACTTGTTGAATCCATGCCACGTCGCCTTAATGAAGTCTACAAGCGGAGAGGAAATCATACTAAATATTAATTTTTTGTAATTTATAGTTTTTTATCATTTTTTAATATTTTTATGACGAATAAAGGTGGTGTATGAATACGGATTTTGCGTTAAGGAAAATGAATAAATGCTTATATTTTGTTTGTGTTTTTAAAATTTGGAAATTTTGGTGAAGAAAATAAATGAATTTGTTATTTTGCTTTTAAACATCGTTTTTTGTGTATTTATCTCTCAAAATGGCTTTGCTACATGGGGATTCTTATCTAAAATACAGGTGTATGAATACGGATTTTGCACACTGTATGTACATGTACATACAATCATTAGGCATAAGTAATAAAAATGCAAATTATACTTACAAGTTTGCTTTCAGCATTTTGTAAACTATTACAGTTTTCACAGAAAAATAAATTTTTTAATTTCGTTGTTTTCTTGCAATTCCAGCAATTCAGTGTTGCATTCGAGGTTTTAAGAAAATATCGTTTATGATTAAAGAATGTATCGAATTTTAACAGTTTGTCATTTAAATTAATATTCGATGAATTATTTTGTAAATTATAATTAGTGTGATAATACCGGTATAAATTTTTAATTAGAGAATCATCAAGTAACTTATTTAAATGTAATATGCTGGTTGTATAATATTTAAAAGAAAATTGCCTAATCACTATTCCAACTCCAAATATGAAATTGGGTAACATTAAAATAAAAACTTTATATAACTGTTTTTATAAAATATGAATGAAAACTGAATTTTTTTATGGATTATGATTTCCAAATTGTATTCAAGAAAAAAATATTTCACAATTACATATTCACAACTGAGTGAACTGACAACTGAAGGCCTGATTATGGTTCACCGTCAGCGTCATTTTTCAAATATACAAAATTTATGTTAGTGAATATACGTCGTCGCCGTTTTTATGCCGATCAGAGTTGATAAAATTTCTATTTTTGGCGGTGACGGCCAGTACATAACCCTGAATTCTAGTATATTTATGTGTTTATTATGTTTAATTTATTATACAATATTGTTTTATTGTGACGAAAAAAATAAAAAAAATATGTAAAATTTAAAAATAATTTTTGAAGAAAACTTAATTTCTTGTGTTCAAGACGGTTTCGTGTTCATTTTGACGGTGACGGTCGACGGTGTATCGTATTTGCTAGTTCGCTGTCATCGGTGACGATGAACCATATTGAGGCCACTGATCAACCACTAACAAGAATATGTGACACTTTTTTTTTTTAATTTACACCATTACACATTAATTATTTAAAAATAATAAAAAAAATCAAGATGCAATTTACAAAAGCATTACAGAAATAATATACTTATTTCAAATCCATATTTCCTTATAAACCACCGTAATGAAGAAAAGATACAAAACAATATACTATGTACATATAAAGGCGATCTAGAACTAGTTGTATGACTACCTGTTTAAATTTAGTCGTGTCCATGTCTAACTATTCATTTATAATCAGTCGTTTAGATTGTATTTGCCTATTGAGTAAAATGGACAGGTCACAAGAGCATATTAGAAAAGAAGTGATAGCACAGTTTTTAAGAAATAAAAATCTAAAAAACAAAGTGTTAGCAAAATTAGTTGGCAAATATGTCTGACAGTTTGTCAGAACAATCAAAAGATTTATTGAAGAGGTAACTGTGCATGAAAAACCAAAAAGTGGTCGATTAAAGGTATTTCGAATAGAGATGTCGAGAAAAAGGTTCTGCGGCAGCTGGACAATTTTCCTTTGCGGTTTCCTTTCCAATACGCGATACGGCTCGGGTAGCAGGTATCTCCCATACAACCGTACAGAGGGTAAAAAAAAATTCATCATTTTTGTACTTTAGAAAACAAAAAAATTCCAAAACGGACTGAAAAATAACAAGAAGTTGCTTTTAAAAGGAGCCGAAAGTTGTATTACCAGATCTTGATTGGATTCAAGGGCTGCATCGTAATGGACGACGAAACATGTCAAAGCGGATTTCAAAACTTTACCTGGACCGCAGTACTATACCACAACAACAGAAAATAAGGCTGCGGATGATTTAAATATATTGCTATTGAAAAATTTGAAAAAAAAATCTTAGTATGGCAAGCCATCTGTCAATGTGGCAGAAAAAGGGCATCTTTTGTAATGGAGAGCAGGATAAATGCTGATATGTACATTGAGGAGTGTATAAAAAAGAGGCTAATTACTTTTTTAAGGGAGCACAATACGCCTACTTTATTTTGGGCAGATCTAGCAACGTCTCATTATTCCAGACGAACATTGGAAATTTTACGTCAAAAAGGAGTGAATTTTGTACCGAAAGATATGAATCCGCCAAATGGGCAATTATGAAAGGAAAATTGAAATAAAAAGAAAAATCAGCGGTTTCATTAGATGATTATAGGAGGAAGTGAACAAAAACGACGAGAAAAATCGACAACCCAACTGTGCAGAACCTAATGCGGCGCATAACATCAAAAGTTAGACGGTTTTCCATACAAAAAAACATTGAACTGGAAAAAATGTGTAAATAGGATTAAAATAAAATAAATATTATAGAAACTACAAAAAAAAATAAATTTTTTTAACAAAAACTATTTCTAAAATCATTTTACTTAGGGTGCAATACTTTTCGTTCCAGTCCTTATATCTATTTATCAAGGTAATTGGAACACTATATAGGTAGTATCAATTGAAACTGGCAATCGCCATTTAAAAGAGAAATTACAAATATTAGATCGTATGGCCATACAAAATCATATGAACGATCTGGAAAATGAATCAAAACAAACATTTGTTTATATGATATGATTAAAAAGATTTTATTTATTTTATTTATTTATTTTTTTCATCAAAATTCACATAAAGTAATTATTAATTTATTAAAAATTAATTTATTTTCTGTTTAAATTCAAACTATTCTAACTACATCTATTTATTTAGTAGACTCAAACAGCTTATGCTGATCTAAGAGCTACTAATTTCTATATTATTCAATTAATATTAAACTTATTTAACGAGATGAGATAAAGAAAATATATCCAAGAAAGAAAAATAAAAATAATAAATACATTAATAAGGAAAAATATAATTATTAGAAATTACAAATTTATAATTTGAAAAATTTATTGATAAAAGAAGAGACTAAACCTATTCTAGACCTAGTCTTTTGTACATCAAGACATTTTTTATGAATCCTTTTGTCGTAGAGCAGTTCTTAACCCATTATTTGCAATTAATAATATAGTATATTTATTTGAAATTTTATATAAATTTATATTATTAAAAAATAGTGAAATGTGCTGTAAAAATTCTGAAAAAAAAAAAAAAATACTGTAACAAATAGACTTAGAATATGTATATGTATATATAATTTTATTTAATAAAATGATAAAATTTACAATTTTAAGTTATTTGTTGATCCTTCTCTTGCTCAGAAAAGAATGAATTTTTAATACAAAAAATATGCTCCTTTTATACTAATTTTGACCTGAGTCTACGTTAAAAGTTATAATAAGGGCCCTGTTCAAAAACGTCAAAATATGTTTTGCATCAATGCATGGCGTTCAAAAACATGTAGGCAAAGCAGTGCAGTTGTTCAAAAACGTAGTAGATCAAAATTTATGTGCATAATGCAGTGCATATGGGCAGCGTTTAAAGTGTTGATGCGTTGTTTGCTAAATGTCAAAGTAGTACGTAGTATTACACAAATAATGGTGAATGGTAATTATTAAGATGTTTACACAAATATTTATAGCTAGAGTTTCCATTTTTAAATAATTATAAAATTCAAGCACTAAACACAGTCAGGTAAAACGTTCAAAAACTATGAATCACTGCTTTTTATAAAATTTGCATCTGCTTTATGGCAACAGCAACTAAAGAGCTGCCACTGCATTTATGCTTTTCTGCAATCAATATTTGACGTTTTTGAACAGGGCCAAGATTTCAATCGAGTACATATATAAGAAGGATAATACAATAGGCTTAATGCTATACTTATATATATTATTATCATTATTGCTACAATACTAATTTAATTTTAAAAGTGAGGGACTACAGCAATGTAGAAATAACTACTGAAATAGATGAGTTTCCAACTGCTTTTTTATTAGAGTGGAAGGCATCATTTAGCGATGAAGACTTGGGAGAATTTGATGACTATGATGCTAATTTTCGTCAATTAAACATCAATTTAAAAACTTATGTTGAAAAAATTGAAGAAAATGAATAAGTCATTGAATATCTTTCTAGATTTATCATAAGAAAACTAAATTTGAAGGAGTATTTGAACACCAATCCAACTTACACACACATGTATTGATTTTAAATCCGAAGACGGTTTGAAAAATCAAAGCTGGTGTTTTTAAAAAATATTAAAAAACTTGAAGAAATATATTTAAAAATTAATAAAAGTAATTTGCATTGAGAGACAAAATTTTTAGAAAAACATTTATTCAATTAAAAACAAATTAATTTACCAACTAATGTTAAAAATCTCTATTTCAAATGTAGATTATTATTATTACTTTAAAATTAGACAAAGAAATTTCAAGTAATTTGAATTGAGTAATTGTAATTTTAATTTGAATAATTGAAAAGAAAAATAATAAAATCGGAACGGAACGGGCTTATCGTGACTACGCTCTTAGTCTGTATCCGAAACGCATGTAATAAAGAACTGAAGTGAAAACAACAGGTTTTTAGTTGATGAGTTTTAAAAAAAAATAAATAAAAAAATAATTACGAACAAAATATTAAAATGAGTTTTGCAATTATTTGCAATAAATTAAGAAACATTGGGTGGTATTCTGTAAAATTCTGTTATTTAACAGAATTCCTGTTATCATTCACAACAGAATTCGACTTATAATTATAACAGATCTGTTATATTTGGTATTCAGTGTGCATTTTATTTTCGAATCTGTTACGAAGTTGTCAAATCATTTTCGAAAACAGTCGTTTCTTGTTTTTTTTTACAATTAGTAAAAAGTAAAAAAAAATAAAAGTGAGTGACAGTGATAGGAATTTAAATTAAAATTTTATAAATTGATCATATTATAGTGTATAACATTTTTTTTAAAATTTTAAAAACTAACATTAAGAAAAATGTCAGAAAAATGTAAGTATATACTATATACAGTGAAAAATTTGTATTAAAATTTTCAAATATCAAAAACATACAATCATGTTTTTTGTTAGTTCTTATTTCCTTTATTTATTTTTTTTTCTTTTTTATAATTTTTTTATTAAAATTCATTTTTCACAATTTTTTTCCACTGAATACATCAAATACATGAACTTTACACTAACTTTATCGTAACAGAAATAAAAAAGAGTCTGTTATCGTAACAGGTTCATAACAGAATTATAACAGATTTTTGTACACGCAGAATACCAATTTCGAACGTAACAGAGTCTGTTATGAAATGTCGAACTTTTATATGAAGAATAACAGACTGTCAAAATAACAGAATCTGTTACGTGTGTACAGAATACCACCCATTATCTATTATTTACGCTGACGCTAAATTATGTGTGCACAAATGAATTTCGCTAGGCGTAGTTCTTTGTCGACAAATTTTGACAACTGAAAAATCGTTGTCGTTTTTCGTTGTCAATTTGGAAGCCGAATTGTGGCTACTTCATAATGCATATTCATAATTCTTCCTTTTTACTATTGTTAAACCGAAGTGCTCCTTGTTTATTTTCATATCAAAATCAGCTGATTGTCTGATTTGTTATTCAATATAATGGGTCGTATTCTGTAAAATTCTGTTATTTAACAGAATTCCTGTTATCGTTCATAACAGAATTCGACTTATAACAGATCTGTTATATTTGGTATTCTGTGTGCATTTTATTTTCGAATCTGTTATGAAGTTGTCAAATCATTTTCGAAAACAGTTGTTTCTTGTTTTGTTTACAATAAGTAGAAAGTAAAAAAATAAAAGTGGATGACAGTGATAGGAATTTAAATTAAAATTTCATAAATTAATCATATTATAGTATACAACATTTTTTTTTAAATTTTAAAAACTAACATTGAGAAAAATGTCAGAAAAATGTAAGTATATACTATACACAGTGAAAAATTTGTATTAAAATTTTCAATTATCAAAACATATATGTAATCATTTTTTTTGTAAGTTCTTAAAATAGTTCTTATTTCCTTTATTTATTATTTTTATTTTTTATAATTTTTTATTAAAATTCATTTTTCACAATTTTTTTTCACTCAATACATCAATTACATGAACTTTACACATTAACTTTATCGTAACAGAAATAAAAAAGAGCCTGTTATCGTAACAGGTTTATAACAGAATTATAACAGATTTTTGTACACGCAGAATACCAATTTCGAACGTAACAGAGTCTGTTATGAAATGTCGAACTTTTATATGAAGAATAACAGACTGTCAAAATAACAGAATCTGTTATGCGTGTACAGAATACCACCCAATATTTGTCATTTGTTTATAAAAGAAATGGTATGGTAACAATGGTAAAGTTCAACAAAAGATAATAGTAGTTTATTCTCAATAGAGTTTCCCTTTACTGTAAGTGGTAATTTTTCCAAAAACGACACACTCACATAAATGATAAAGATCGAAAAAGCTTCATCGAAATCAAAAAAGTTTTTCAAAATTTTTCGAATTGCTTTTAGTTATGTACCCTGTACACAATTATAATCATTTCAATAATAGTATCTGACACTGTGCAATATAATGGAATTGTTTTTGTAAATCGAGTTATCAAAACTAATTGTGTAGACTGTAGACGGACCATAGTGTTTCGAATAATTTGTTCTCATTTATTATAAATATTTGCTCTCACTAAATGAAATGAACACCTGTCAATTTTTTGCAGCACTAAACAATACACAATGCTATTTAAAATGTACATTTAATTCATATGATATTCCACACATATAAGTATTATTATGTGTATTTGTATATTTTGAGTATTGAAAATAGAATAAATGAATATCATTGGCTGGAACATATAAATATAAATCAAAGCTTATCTATATACAATAAGCTGTCACTTTCTACGTTTTTCCTTATCATTTTTTGACCTTCGTACCGTTATACAAATGGCCTTAGCGGAATTGCAAAAAGTAGATGGTTATTAGAAGACTGTTTATATGGCAGAAATAGAAAATTTAGTAATGATGACGTTTCTGGATTTTGGAAAATAAACATTATATAAGGGTGTACAAATTAAAAATAACAAAAAGAATTGCTTTAATTTTTATTTTTTTATTTTTTTTTTCTAAAATCGTTATAAATGTATAACACTTAAAATTTTCAAGTATAATATCATATCAAATAAGTGATGGTACCACTCAAAACCATATAAAATTTAATAAACCAGTCATGAAACTCACAAACTAATTCATCTATATAAATATTCTTATGTTTCTCTCATATTTTCATTCCTCCTGAATTATGAACTTACGCTCTTTTTCGATCTTTATTTTTGCAAACATGCAAACATTTAAATAAAAAAAAATGAAATGGTTCATCTAGGTAGACTGTATTATCTTTGTGCTCGAACATGAAAGCTTTCTAAAAAAATTTATATGATTATAATGAAGAAAATCCAATTTCTTATGCTTTGATTCCACAAAAATGTTATTAACTTTTGAGAGGCTAAAGATATTGACATGATTCTTTTTTTATTTGAAAGATATCTTAAGGGCGCATTTTCTTGAAAAAAATAATATCCTTATAATGAAAATTTTTAATGAAAAATGGTAAAAAAGAAATTTTTTTGACATTTTTTTAAAATTTCATATCTGCCACATTTTGCAACAGATCGGGACGAAAAGATACTGTTGGAAAGCTCATAATGCATGCTTTTTATCGAAATCTGATTTGGACTTTTGTCTTATTTTAAACAGAAGTTATAACGTTTTATATGAGCTCACCTCCCTGCACAAACGAAAAAATTCCAACTCTTGAAAAATGGGTGAAGGACGAGTTTTTCGTAAAAATACCTAATCGTAAATGCTAGAACACTTGATTACGAATCACTCTGTAATCTGTCTGTATCAATATATAGCGCTAGAATGTTATTTATTGTAATGTTATATGTATACTTTTTTCAAGTGAAATTCAACAATTTTAAAGACAAATTAATCATTTTTCAAATCAAATTTATCATTTTATTATAGAATAAGTTTTAGTCATATTATATTAGAAATAATTTACTTAGAATAGAAGTACAATTGTTCAAATTTAAACTAAGTAGGCAACATTATATAATAAATTTCAACCAAAGTGTATATATATACCTAACAAGTGGAAAATCTCAATATAAAATATTTTTTAATTTTCAATGACCTCGAAATTTTTTACACAAATACACTGACAGCTACGAAAAAATAGACAGAAAATCAAATCAAGACTAAAGAAGTAGTTGAAACAAGAAAGAAATAATTAAGAAGTCGCCCCTTTTTATAAAATTGAGTACGTAAAAGACAACACAATCAAAAATTCACTCTAAAAAACAACTCAAACAACAACAGCAACATCAAGCACGTGTACATTACAATTACGTCTATTTACGTCAAATTATCACGGAGGCTATTATCATACATATGTTAGAAGAATAACGAATAAAAAAGTTGAAGCGAAATAGACTTCGTATGTGAATCAAATAAGAATATTTTCAACTACCACTAGTGCATATCACGGAGGCTATTAAAAACTAATGTAAAAAAAAAATGTAAGCAGAGAGAATTTTGCATTATTGTGATGTCGGTGGACGGTGATATAGAAAATGAGAAGTTTGATAGTATGTGTACTTTTTATCTTATTTTTTCATGTACACATTTTTACATTATAAATATAGTAATTTGGGAATTGCCAGGTAAAGTGCTTTTCAGACTTTAAGAAAATTGTTGTTGCTGTGAGAATTGCTGACAATATTTGAACTACTTTTTTCTCGGATCTCCCATTCTATTTAGCTTAATAGCTGAGATTTCTTACTTGTTTACCTATATTTACTTTGTTTCAACTATTAGCTACATATAATTTTTTAGTTTTTTTTCAGTTCTTATGTAATAGCCGTCGAGTAAACATGTTTTTGTATTCTAAAACTTTTAATTCTTCTAAAAACTCCGTTCATCTTAATTTATTTCTTTTAATAATAAATAATAATTAAAGTAATGATATTGAGTAATGTATTTTATTTCTTGAAATTAGCTTGCATATTCGCACATATTTTTGGCGCCCGAACAGGGACTTGAAACATAGTCTCAAAACGTGTGTGGTTGATTGTATAAGGCAATTGGAACATATATATATATATTAAGGTGTGCTGTTAAAACCATTAGTGTTGTTTTAAAATATAATATTTGATAACACAATAAATATTATGTTTTGATATATCGAATCAAATTTGTGTGTCGGCCTTATTGATTTCATCAAATTAGACAATAACAAGGACAACACCATATAATAGGTATATATGTTATTTCATTACAATTTACCACAATTTCAACAATCTGTCAGTGATATTCAAGCCTGCTATTCTTATATTACTAATTGCATACTTTGGTGATATAATAAAATGGAAAATTTGAAAAAGCAACAAAGGGTAAACAAAACGCTGTTTACAAAACTACAAAATAAAATTGCTGAAATTACTGCTGAATTAGATACAAGAATTGAATTATTGGAAGTGCACTTAAATAAGCTAGAGAAAATCTACGAAGACTTAACGAAAGTTCAAAATGAGATTGATCTATTAACGGATGAAAATGATTTAGACGAGCAAATTACATATCGAGAAACCTTTGACGATCAATATCTTTCAACTAAGGCTAACTTATTAGTTAGTATAAATCAACGACGTGGTCCACCAGTAAATATAGATGATGTATCATCCAATGTAACAATTTCACTCAATGCACTAGCACAAGGTCAAACACAGCTAATACAAGCTATGCAGCAACTATCATCCAACGCTTATCATTCAACACCAAATTCAAGTTTGTCGTCTGATTCACAATCTAAGATAAAGTTACCTACTTTAGAAATTCCGATGTTTAGTGGCAATTATAAAGAATGGAAACCCTTTTTTGACATGTATAACTCAATCGTGCATAATAATACAAGCATCTCAACTATACAGAAGTTTCAATTTTTAAAACAATCATTACATGGAGAAGCTTCTTCAACCTTGAAACATCTTCAGTTATCTGAAGGCAATTATGTCGCAGCTTATGAATTATTAAAACAAAAATATGATAAGGATGAAATGATAATTGAAATGCGCTTGGAAACAATGCATAATTATAATTCATTAAAAACAACGTGTGCAGAGTCGATTCGCGATATAACTAACACATTTGAAGAAAACGTACGAGCTCTACAAGCCTTAGGACTACCCACCAAGGAATGGGACTGCTGGTTAATATACTTATTGGTGAACAAATTGGATAAGGAAACACAACAATTATGGCGTCGATCAATAGCGTCTACAAAACGACCAAAGTTCGACATATTACTGAAATTCCTCGATTACGGGTTTATGAATTGACAACAATTTCAAAGTCAGTTTTAAAAGACATAAAACCAGTAGTCAACACAAAAGCAAAGTTGAGTTGTACCACATCAATTGATTCATGTCCACATTGTCGTGAAAATCATCGCTTGTATAATTGTCCTAAATTTTTAGGTTTAAAACAACAAGAAAGAAATCAAACTGTGACAAAATTGAGGGTTTGTTATAATTGTCTACGAGGTAAGCATTTGTCTAGTGATTGCAAGTCTAATTCTAGGTGTAAGACATGCAATAAAAAACATCATACGACTCTTCATTACGAGAACAAATCTGCAGCAATTGTACAAACTATAGATTCAACATCGGTTCATGTGACTTCTTCTACACAAATTTCACCATCTTATGTTAGCGTTCTTCCTATTGCAATGGTTTTTATACGAGATAAATACAACCAACTTCAGCCATGCGTGGCATTACTTGATACTGGCTCTCAAGTCTCACTTATATCAGAATCATGTATTCAACGATTAGGGCTAGAAAGAGAAAGGGCAAATCTTCTGATTACTGGTGTAGGTAGCACAAAGAACGTTACAACTAGAGGAAAACTACAAACACAGATTTATTCAAAAAATGGTAACCAATCTATATTTGTTACGACATATATTTTACATCAACTGACGAATGATTTACCACCATTCAAAATTGATAATAAAATTAAGGAACGATTAATTGCTGAATATAATATCGACGACATAAACTATAATTTGCCCACAAAGGTGGATATTATATTAGGTTGTGATGTTGTTTTTGAGGTTCTCCTCGGTGAGAAAATGACCATCGATGATATTGGTATAATATTATATAAAATCATTTTTGGTTGGATAATAACTGGAAGGACATTTGACAAAACATCAATATCATGTCATCATGTTACCACTAAACTGAATTTAGATGAAATATTACAACGATTTTGGAATATAGAAGAGCCTAATTCAAAATTGTTATTAACAACTGAAGAATCTAATTGTGAACATCATTTTAATACCACTCATCAAAGACTTGAGTCTGGACAATATATGGTAAGACTTCCTTTTAAGAAATCAACCGACCTACTTGATGATACTTCTAATCAAGCGATCAAACGTTTTTATAATATGGAACGAAGATTTAAGGGTGATAATGAACTTTCAAACTACTACATAAAATTTATGGAAGAATATTCGTTACTTCATCACATGCAAGAATTTACAGAAAAGTCGTCGAAGAATGACTACTATCTACCACATCGTGGTGTTTGGAAGAAAACGAGTACATCCACAAAACTACGTGTAGTATTTGACGGTTCATGTCGTCCTTCGACAGGAGTTTCAATCAACGAGATTTTACATAAGAACTAAAATTAATTTTTTTTTTCATTATATATATTATAATGTATTTTATTTATGTGCGAATATGCAAGCTAATTTCAAGAAATAAAATACATTACTCAATTTTTAATTATTATTTATTATTAAAGAGATAAATTAAGATGAACGGAGTTTTTAGAAGAATTAAAGTTTTAGAATACAAAACATGCTTACTCGACGGCTATTACATAAGAACAATTTTCCAGATTATATAACAATCAACGAAATTCAATATTCCTTAAATATTTTTATGAAACGAACACAACAAACTACATTTAAGAATGAACTAAAACAAATTAAAATTCAACAGATGTTACCCAAGAATAGTAAATTGCGTACACTTGATCCTTTTATTAATAAACTTGGATTGCTTAGGGTGGGCGGAAGACTTGAATACGCAACATGTGTTCCTGAAGACCAGAAACATCCAATCATTTTACACAAAGATAATCGTATTAGTAAATTGATCGTCGAATATTACCATAAAGAATTACTTCATTCTACTGGGCAACATTTAGAAAGCAACATCAAATTAAAATATTGGATAATTGGCGTGAAATATCTCATTAAGAAAATAACACACAATTGTGTTACATGTATTCGTTATAGAGCTAAGTTATGTGAACAAAAGATGTCTAACTTACCATCATCACGATTTCAAGTTGGAAAACCATTTTACAATACAGGAATTGATTATGCAGGTCCAGTTATAATTTTAAATCGAAAAGGAAGAGGAGCAAAATCACACAAGGGGTATATTGCTCTATTCGTCTGTCTGTCAACTAAGGCAATTCACTTAGAATTAGTAGCAGATCTGTCATCAGAAAGTTTTTTAGCAGCCTTCAAAAGATTTGTTGCTAGAAGGGGGGAAATTCGTACCATTTACAGTGACAATGGCACCAATTTTCATGGAGCTTTGAGGCATTTAAAGGAAGCGTATAACTACTTTAAGCAGAAAGCTAAAACAATTCAAATTCATCAATATCTGGTAGATAATGAAATCGACTGGAAGTTCATTGCACCTTCAGCTCCCCATTTTGGTGGAATTTGGGAGACAGGAGTTAAAAGAGTTAAATTTCATTTGCGAAGAATTGTTGGTAATTCTTCATTGACTTACGACGAGTATTATACCGTATTGTGCCAGATAGAAAATTGTTTAAATTCACGACCACTGATGACATTATCAAATGATAAATCTGATTATGAAATCCTTACACCAAATCATTTTTTAACTGGAAAACCCATAATGCAAGTTCCAGAAGTTCCAGTTGATGACAACATAAAATATTATCGCTCACGTTGGCAAATTGTACAGAAAACAATCAACAATTTTTGGGAACGATGGAAAACCGAATATTTATCAACACTACAACAGAAATACAAATGGTTGAAACTGAAGAGGAATTTACATATTGATGACATCGTATTAGTGGCAGAATCTAATCTTCCTCCTGGTAGTTGGTTGGTTGGCAGAATCACAGAAATACATCCAAGTAAAGATAATTTAGTGCGAGTAGTAACAATTCGAACTCAGAGAGGTACCATAATAAGGCCAGTTACAAAATTGATCTTGTTACTGGAGGATAACAACAATAATATAAATCAATAATTTTTTATAATGTTCATTTGGTTTGAAAAGATGTATCTTTTCAAGGTGGGCGGAGTATGTTCAAATTTAAACTAAGTAGGCAACATTATATAATCAATTTCAACTATTAGCTACATATAATTTTTTAGTTTTTTTTCAGTTCTTATGTAATAGCCGTCGAGTAAACATGTTTTTGTATTCTAAAACTTTTAATTCTTCTAAAAACTCCGTTCATCTTAATTTATTTCTTTTAATAATAAATAATAATTAAAGTAATGATATTGAGTAATGTATTTTATTTCTTGAAATTAGCTTGCATATTCGCACAACAATCGTACAAAACGTATTGGGAAAATACGTTTTCGTCGGCTCACTCCTTTATATATATATATTAATTTGCACTAGCTATAAAGAAAACTGTTTTTCAAATGCGCAATGTATTTTAGAACAAAGCATTTAAATAATTCACAAGAAAAAACAAAATAAGTAAAATCAAAAAAAAAAGAAAATAAAAGAATATAATTATGCATTTTACATTTTATTTGGCATTTTTATTCAACTAAATATAACATAACTGAAATATTTTGAATAACGTATAAAATTCAATAATGCCACTCATTTTTTAATTCACTTGAAAAAAATATTATACTTCAAAGAAATTAAAAATAGGAGAATTCATTTGAATGCAAGCTAATGCATATCTATGTATAAACAAAGATAATACAGACTACCTAGATGAACCATTTCATTTTTTTTATTTAAATCTTTGTATGTTTGCCAAAAATAAAGATCAAAAAAGTTTTTCTAAGTAATATGTAATATCGAAAAAGGGCGAAAGTTTATAATTCATGATGAATGTAAATATGAGAAAAACATGACAATATTTATATAGATATAGATGAATTAGTTTGTGAGTTGCATGACTTGTTTTTAAATTTTATATGGTTTTGAGTGGTACCATCACTTATTTGATATGATATTATACTTGATTAAGTAAAAATAAATGGATATTTTGTATTCAAATGCTTCATGAATACAACAATTATTGACTAAGAAAAATGAAAAAAATAAAAGAATGAAAAAAATTTCTCATTTCGTTTCTCACTGGCACAAAGAGTATATAAAAGAAGAGAGTTCCCAAGTGAAAGCTCGTGAAACAAAATATCAAAAATAAAATATACTGGAAACGAAGAGTTGACGGTTGAATTGTTTTGAATTTTTCCGTCAATTAGAATTTTTCTTCGATTTCCTGAACAATGAATTCAGTGATCTATTGGAGGACTTACCACTAAATATACGACATGGAATTTGGTTTCAGTTGTATGGTGCCCCAGCTCATAGCAGCTCCATCATCACTTCATTCCTAAACTATTTATTTCCTAACAAATGGATAGGCAGATATGGCCCTGTAAGATGGCCGCCGAGATCTCCAGACATAAATCTATTAGACTTTTACATTTGGGGTTATCTGAAATCCCAAGTATACCGCGAAGAAATAAGGAGTGTTGAAGACTTAAGAATGAAAATCAGAGCGGCAACAGAAAACTTAAGGAGAAATCTAAGAGCATGCAGCAAAAAACAGTCATTATTAAGACGAGCCCGAAAGTGTTGTGAAGTGGAGGCGAAAATTTTGAGCATATGTTGTAATTATTTAAGAAAATTATTTCACTTTTAGTTAAAAATAAGTTATTGTAATTATGAAATTTCTACATAAATACATAAAACAGGTAAAATTACAGCGAGGTAATAAACTACAAATGTATCGCCAATACACAAAAAAACCCAATCATAAATATATACTTTTCTTTTACCTTACCTTTCATATATATGTTTTCAAAAAACAAGACTATAAATATTAAGGATCTATCTATCGCCAATAAAATTCCAAATATTTAAATTCTATATCTACAAAATTATTCAATATTGTAAAATTACGAAATTTATAAAATAATGTATTTCACATATGTCTCAGTACCTATTTCAAAAAATTTCATGTTTCTTGATATCCAACGATTTTCAGTTTCATTATTTTATGTTCTCATTTCTTTTTTCACGAGCCAAAATCAAAATGAAAACTTTTTTCTCATATGAAAAAAATTTGACAGTTTATTTCATTTTCTCACTGAAACAGAATTACTTCGAACTGGAAAATTCTCATTTCAAATTTCAATTCACATTCTCGACGAACCAGAATAGACCCTCAGATCTAGTTTACCGAACAGGAACACACTTAATATTCACATCTGACTTTTCGAGCAGCCTTACTACTAAGATCTTATTTACCGAACACGCTGGAATTTAATATCTAGCTCAGATCTGAATTACCGAAAATAGCCATATTTAATTTCATATGAACATTTTTAAATAAAGTTTCTATCACAATTATTATTGAAGTTAGATAATCTTCATCATCATCATCATTAGTGTTACAGCCAACGATATCCAATTTTGTACCTGAAGCGTTTTCAATCATCTTCAATAGAATTCAAACATCTTTTTCTGGATTCCGTCTTCTTCATGGATTTTGTTTGAAGATAAATTTAACTTGTAATATAATATCAAGGTAATTGGAACACTCTATAGAGTGTTCCAATTACCTTGATATAATATCTAATATATTATATTTTATTTACATGTTATTACATTTAATATTATAATTCCTAACTTTCAAATTTTCAAATGAGTATGAATTACTAACCAATATAAAAAATACACAGTAAAAAATGTTATACACTTCACAAATAATTCCTGTTAATTTTCAATTTAATAGCATCTTCAATATTATCAATCAGAAAATCGATGAAATAATTAGATTTATTAATAGAAAAAATACAAATAATCATTGTTGGAGATTTTAATACAAATTTTTCTTTAGAATCATCAGCTCCATTAATTGAATTTTTCAAAGAGTCTCTGAGTCTCTGAAACGTCCTCTGGAAAACCGTATGATGAGGAAGTCTTCTATGTGGAAATCGCTGATGATATTCTCTCCGTGCTTGCATTGAATTTCCATTGCTCAGTCCATAGCAATAAATCATATCTGCACACTCCGCGTTCGTAAATTGAGACATTTTTTTCGAAAATTTTATTAAAAATTTAAAAATACAGATAAATACTATTAAAACTAGTTGCGCTACAAAAACCGATCAATCAACAGGTAGGATTCTTAATTATGACTGATTAACAAAATAGAAATCCTCATGAAAGATTTTTTGACCTGCAGCAATAAAGATCCTTTTTAAAAATGTTCTTAGAAATTAAATTTTGCACTAAAAATAATTAGTCCTTTTCAGGACTACGAAATAATTGTTTTAAAGAGTGAAACTTTATATTTTATTTCTTTTCTCAACGAGAAATATCAACAACAACAACAGGTGAACAACTTTTCGATGCAAAACCACTGTTGTATTTTATCGCAGAACTCAAGAACTACGAAAGACAATCAAATAAAATAAAAAGCAAATGAAAGGCGATGCATTGGGCTATATTTTAAGTAAAAAAAATTCAAAAAAAATAGGGCAAAATTTTGAGATATTTGACCTTGAACTTAAAATTTTCCGTTTTTTTCCATGAATTTTTGACTGACTTTGATGAGCCGTATCTTCAGCACCGCTAGTTCAATTTAAATTATTTAGACATCAAAGTAAAGAGCCATTGATTCTCTTTCTAATGAGTGCAGGATGACTCAAAAGTACTGAGTATTTTGTGATTTATGGCCAAAAATACGAAACAAGTGACTTGACCTAAAAAAAAAACTTCGTAGTCCCGTAACTCCTTACCCCTTGAGAATAGACCCCCCCCCCCCTGTCATACAATTTTTTTCGTTTCTCGGCACGAACAATCACCTGTCTCAAGGTTCTCATCCGATAGAGAATCACCCTGTATATGTATATTTGAAAAACAAAATAATAATCCTGCAGTAGCGACCACAAATCATGAAACAACATCTAAATCTAAAGAAGTTTCACTTCAAGTGTGAGCTTATGTGTATGAGACTCAAATACTTTTTTTGTTTTTATGAGGAATTGGGTTCAAAAATTAATAAAATGTACAATGAACTTGTTTTTTTCTTGAATTGAATACTCTTTTATTTTCAAGTATAAGGTAAGAAACTAATTTAAAAAAAATAAATTACATCCAAGATCTTTGTTGTGCATATCGATCTTTAGTCGAATGAAAAAATTTGAACAAAACGTACAACTGGAAAAATTATCAAATTTTGCCTATTTAACGCTCCAAGCTGGTTGTACAAATTAGTTTGCAAATTGAATTTACTACATTAAAATTGATCTGCTGATTTACTAGGCTATGTACGGTATAATCTTAGCCCAGCTGTGGTTGAGTCCAACAACCAAATTGGACCATGTGTAGGTAACAAATAGAGTTTACTTAGTTACAATCGAATTTAAAATTAAGTAAGCTTTGAATTTTGTTTTTATTTATGTCGATTACATATTTTCCAACGAAGTAAAATTGATTGCAATCAATAGAATTCAGAGCCTACTTTGAAAGAATTCGATTGTTGACTAAGTAAGTTTTTTTTTTAAAAAATTGATTTGTTCAGTTCATGTTTTTTGTCGACTAAAAATTTATTATGCACAATTGTAGACCTAAAAATGTTTTCCGACATTACAATAAACGTAATTAAAAGAAAAATGTTGTATGCATTTCACAAAAAGTAAAATTAAACAGTAATATTAAAGAAAAACGAAAAAATCATTATTACTATTTTTACTGATCTTTTGATCCTTCACTAGGTGATGGTGTATGCCATGTGAGTCGTTCTTCATAAAATTGTATAACAATTTGAGGACATTTAACATTTGCTTGCTTTGCTGGTACTAAATCAGCTTCTTCTGTACCTTTCCATTTCATTAAAAACATCAATTGTCCAGATGAATCTGTAGCACCGATAATTTTTTCTGGTTCTAGACCTCTGTCAAAACCTTGTTTTTTATTTTCTTCTACATGCTTTTTTTTTGGTTTTATTTCATTGACCGGTGTTGCAGATTTTCGTTTTGCAGATTCTTCTTTTTCTATAAAAATATAAGTAAATAATTTTCTTTAATATGTACACACATCCAAAACGAAAAGTAAATTTTAAAAAATTAATTCATATAAAAATCTTAATTCAAAAAAAAAAACTAAAACTCAATTTTATCCACACAGATAGAAGTTTCTTTCAGTTTTTATCAGTTCTCAATGTGTTCTTACGGGTTGGGCACGAAATCCCCGCGACATAATCCCCGACGACTAAATTGCAGATAAAATAATCCGCGACGATAAAATCATACTACAAAATCCCCGACGATAAAATCGCAAAATATTTTTTTTTATTAACTGATAAAATATTTACTATTCCTACAAATAAATACAAAATACATATGTAATTAAATATGGATGAAGTTGGAGTATATGTATATTTTTATATATTAATCTATATACATATATATCTAAAAAAAAGTAATTTTATTCTTGTATTCAAAGTTGTTTTCATAATTTCTAGTAGAATCGGAAAAATACAGAAAAAATTAACATGGCATCCTGCACAAGAATGACACGCAAAAATGTAACATATTATACTAAAATTGTAAAGATACAAATTAGCACGGGCCCCTGCGCAAGTATAATACTCAAAATCGTAACATATACTAAAATTAGAAAGATACGGAGCAGATTAGCACGGCCCCTTGCACAAGTGTAATACTCAAAATCAAAAATACATAGTACATACATAAATCTAAAGTGAAATAATTATAAAAAAAAGTGCAAACAAATTTAATAATTATTTTTAAGATTTTGTCGTCAGCGATTTAGTCGTCGGGGATATTGTCGTTTTAAAATTTTAAAATTCAGGGATTGTTATCGGGGATTTCGTGTCATTCTCGTTCTTACTATAAATCTATACCATAAATTGCATATATACAATTGAACATAAAGTAATTATTGTTCAAAAAGGAACAGCATTTTTTTTACAGATAAATCAGCATTTAATTTCTTACTTATTGGATATTATGTGTAACATTTGTAACATTTCAGAAACACTAGTTGACTTTCAACTATAAAATTTTTCAAGTATGAATTAAAATGGTCTTTGATATTCCGAATATGTAAAGTATTCTTTACATATATTTCTCTTGAAATTGTTCCATAAATAAAAATTATTATTCCATCTTTTCTCATACGAATATAAATGTTCTCGTGAAACGAATAACATTTATTTTTGCGAGTAAATATTGATTTCCTCTATATTATTAAAAATGCACGTATGTATAAATGTTCCAAAATTCACCTTTTTATAAAAATATTCGCTTGATATAATTTGTTTCCAAATTCTAATAAATTTCTGTAATACACGTACTACACTGAAATAAACTCTACCTGTGAACACATTTACCTGCATTTTCCTTACTTTTTCGAGATTCTTCAAATGCTGCAATTAAATCGGGACAATCAAGATTTTCCACTGGTTCCCATGAATTTTCATCTCTTGTATATCCTTTCCATTTTAAATAATATTCAACCTAATTTTAATAATATCGAAAATCAAATTTCAAATGAAAAAATAAATAAAAATTCTAACACTTATACAAAACAAATTGCATGCACCTACATACATATGTATATTCATTAGCTTAGCATACAAACCTTTCCATTTCGAATTCTTTTATCTTCAATACGTTCAACTGAATATTCAGATTCTTCAGCCTGATCACCACCCATTTTCGAAGTCATGTTTATCAGACCTTAATTTAAATTATAAATTATATAGCTTTGATCAAATACAGAAAGACAATTTTTTAAATTTCAATGACAGTAAAGAAAACACACACTGACACACTTCACACTGGCTGGATAGCAAAAGAGTAAAGCGAAATAATGGCGTACAATATCAATGATAAGTAAAATAATGAGGTTACGTTTGCGTTTAATATAAAATTTCTAATACGCTGTTTTAACTATTTTAAATTCGAAATAAATATTTTCAGTATTTCTTAATAAAAGTAGAAGTTACTTAAATTTTTTTTAAATTTAAGCAATAGTAAAATTACTTTTCTGAAGATTCTGAAGAATTAAATGTAAATGTAAATGATGATACTTTTTCTTTTTAGCTTGCTTGCTTGCGTCTTGCCGTCTTGCGACTTTGCGTCTTTCTTCGTAATTACAAACACAAACAGCTCAAACTCAACACAACAAAACTCAATTCTAAACTTATGTGTATTGCACAACGACACGTTTCGTGCCTTCCCGTTCCGTTTTTAAAAGTTAAAAATTTGACATTGTCATATAATTCATATAGCGAAACGGAAAGTAAGTAACAATATATACAAGTTAAAACATAAATATACGGGTGTTTCCGTTAACACCCGATAAAAGAAAACTACGAATAGGGCTCATCGAGTGGAACAAAAAATCGTATTGGAAGCGGAAGGAAAATCTCAACCGCTTAGCCGCTAGAGAACGTCAAAGTTTTTCATTTTTTTTCACTAAACACCCTGTATTTTCGTTATTTTACATCCCATTTCAAAAAGTATACAACCATGCGATAGGAGAATCCTTGCCATTTCATTTGACATATAACTCAACCCTACCACACGTCTCCTTCAAAAGTTATGGTCAGTCAAATTCAAAAACATACACTTTTTTACCTAATTTTTTGGAAAAAATCAGTGATTTCTCGAAAAAACACCCAATTAACGTGCAATTTTTTTCTGTCAGTAGAAAGTCTAATTCTTTCTGAAAAATTTTAGTTCGTCTTACATTGTTATTTCATTTTGTTCAAGAGATATAGCAAGTTATGTCAGTTGAGGTTTTAGTTAATTTCTGGAAATTGAATTTAAAAATGAAAAATTTTCTGGGATTGAGTAACCGATTTCGGCCTTACAGCTAAATAGAAAGGTAAATCTAAGAAAAAATAGTTCAAATATACATGTTTATCAAATATTGTCAGCAATTCTCACAGCAACAAAAAATGTCTTAAAGGTCTGAAAAGGACTTTACCTGTCAATTCCCAAATTACTATATTTATAATGTAAAAATGTGTACAATGTACATGAAAAAATAAGATAAAAAGTACACATACTATCATACTTCTCATTTTCTATATCACCGACATCATACTTAATTCCTCCAGCTGAGTATTAATTAGCACTTTATTGTTGCTAAATCGGCTAACTAAAGCGAACCAAGCCTTTTGCTAATCCGCTGCTATGATATCGAATTGTTTAATGGTTCGAGCTGCTTCGCCAGACGTATAAGATTTTAAATAATGAAGTTTTTCAATGTCAGAAATTTTACTATTGTTATGAAATTCACATATAGATCTCTGAACGACCTCCATGACTTGTATGTACCATCAAATTTTGGTAGTTCAATTGGTGGCAGACTAATTTTTGGATTCTGCGTAGATACTACGGTGGTAGAATTGGTAGAATTGTTTAATGGAATTGTTAGATAGTTCAGCAACTTTATCTTCTAATTCTGATATCAATTCAAAATATTGTTTCTCAAAATCTCAAAATTTGTGTTGAGCATTATATGTGGTTGTATTAACATTATCTTCTGATTGACAGATGATATAATGATTCTCTTGAAATTTATCGTATAAGTTATTTAATGTTGAAATCTTTTGTTCATAAACTTTAATTGATTTATTTGCTGCAATATCTTCGTGTGCGTTAATGGTTATATCATTTAATTGTTCGATCAGGCCATCTTGTAATTTAATTATACTTAGAATGTTCTCCATTTTTTCTTTTTTCTTTTTTGCCGAACCATTTGTGTTAACCACTTACAAGTTACAAATGTATTAACTATCAAATTTTATGTCAAAAAATAAAAATTGTGTTTTTATTTAAAATTATTTCAAAATTATTTAGTTCAAAATTAATTCAAAATATTCAAAAATCATTAATCAAATTATTAATTTAAATGTTTACAATTTAAAATTTCCGAAAATTATTATATTTAAATTTTAATTAATAATATCAAAAATATGCAAATAATTAAAAAAATGAAATTTACTTTTCTCAATAAATTAATTTCAATAATTATAAATGATTTAAGTATTAACTAAAAATGAAGATATTGCAGCTTGATATCAAATTGAAGATGATAATCAAAGTGTATATATATAAAGTGGAAAATCTCAACATAAAATATTTTTTGATTTTCAATGACCTCGAAATTTTTTACACAAATACACTGATAGCTACGAAAAAATAGACAGAAAATCAAATAAAGACTAAAGCAGTAGTTAAAACAAGAAAGAAATAATTAAGAAGCCACCCCTTTTTATAAAATTGAGTACGTAAAGACCAACACAATCAAAAATTCACTCTAAAAAACAACTCAAACAACAACAACAACATCAAGCACGTGTACATTGTATTTACCTCAAATTATCACGGAGGCTATTATCATACATATGTTAGAAGAACAACGAATAAAAAAGTTGAAGCGAAATAGACTTCGTATTTGAATCAAATAAGAATATTTTCAACGACCTATAGTGCATATCACGGAGGCTATTAAAAACTAATCAACTAATGTAAAAAAAAATGTAAGCAGAGAGAATTTTGCATTATTGTGATGTCGGTGATATAGAAAATGAGAAGTTTGATAGTATGTGTACTTTTATCTTATTTTTTCATGTACACATTTTTACATTATAAATATAGTAATTTGGGAATTGACAGGTAAAGTGATTTCAGACTTTAAGAAAATTGTTGTTGCTGTGAGAATTGCTGACAATATTTGATAAACATGTATATTTGAACTACTTTTTTCTCGGATCTCCCATTCTATTTATCAAAATAGCTGAGATTTGTTACTTGGTTTACCTATATTTACTTTGATGATAATGTTGATTGAAGAGTAGTTTGATGACGAATTTTCGAATTTTTTAATGTAGATGTCGCTGAAGATAGTTTCGATGATGTTAATGATTATTACTCAAATCTAGTAGTACGACGATAAGAATTTCTTATGATGAAACTACAAATTCTACTGGTTTAGATTAAGGTAGGCTTAAGTAGCAAACTATCTTAAGAAGTAAATAAATAAATAAATAATAAATTCTACTGGTTGAAAAAATAATTGTTTGTGTTGTCTCTGCAGTAGAAAATTTTTGATATAAAAATTTTCTAAGTCCGAACAGCGATGATAAGTACTATTTCGGCGATTTAATTTTTTCTGCGTGTTTTTTCCTAATTTTTTCCCTAAAAAACTTACAATTTTTTACAGAAATTCCTAAGTTCCCTATGTACTAGCTCAATACGCTAGATTTTTGATGGCTCAATACGTCCAAGTTGTTTTTGGTCTATTTGTTTTCTCTGCTTCAATCGCAATACGATATTATACACAGATAATCGCAAAAAGACAAATTCTTCTGCGATCTACAACCCTTTCTCTACCAAAATTTTGCACATCTAGAAGTTTCTATTTCTCCGTTGGTGAAATTGGGTGGTATTCTGTACACGCGTAACAGTTTCTGTTATTTTGACAGTTTGTTATTCTTCATATAAAAGTTCGACATTTCATAACAGACTCTGTTACGTTCGAAATTGGTATTCTGCGTGTACAAAAATCTGTTATAATTCTGTTATGAACCTGTTACGATAACAGGCTCTTTTTTATTTTTCTTTTTTTATTATTATTTTTCTTATCTTTTTTATTTATTATTTATTATCTTCATTATTTTATTACGATAAAATTAATGTGTAAAGTTCATGTATTTGATGTATAGAGTGAAAAAAAATTGTGAAAAATGAATTTTAATAAAAAAATTATAAAAAAAATAAATAAAGGAAATAAGAACTATTTTAAGAACTAACAAAAAACATGATTGTATGTTTTTAATATTTGAAAATTTGAATACAAATTTTTCACTGTACCTGTTAAATCCACCAAAAAATAATATTTCAATTTAACATTAATTAGAAAAGGTGCCGGTTCAAAATTTTTTAATAAAATAAAAACACAATGTTCTTCAATTTACGTTACAAATTTTATTTATATATATTCTCTTAAGCCTAACAATTCAGTATCTTAAAACTAAATTACAAAACAATTATGAATTCCTTAAATTAATATGTATTTAGGTTTCGAATAAATTTAATTCAATGAAAAATCCAATATTTTCAATTATATGATAATATTTCAATTAAACCGGAAATAGATATGCAATTAATTTTTTATAAATCAAAACAAATTTTTAATTTACAAATGAAATATATAAAATTTTGCTTTAATTATAATTTTGTATATGTACAATAATTATGCAAATAAATTTAACGAAATATGTTACAATCGAAACAAAATTATGAATTTATGCAAATGAAATATATCAACTTCAATTATAAATTTTGCATATAATCTTAAATATTAAATATTAATTAACTAATTATTCGTTGGTATAGGTCGACCTACACGAATAGATGGCGTTATAGAAACTATGTTTATAGTTAACTCGTTTATATTAACTAAAACGTTTATATTTTCTATATGAAGCCTTTATTATTAAGTCTAATTATTACATTATTTTTCCTTAACTAAAACTTAACCTTCTCGGAATTAATTCTTGTTTTCGTTTTTGTTTGGTCACGATGTTCCTTTTCTGCTGTTCAGTCAAAAAGTGAGTTTCTTCTTTTTTATCAGCACGAGACGTATTTTGTTGAGTTGAGTTCTTGAAGTTGAGTTCAGGAAAGGTGAGTTCAGGAAAGGTGAGTTGTGATGAATTTTGTACTGACATTTCACGATGTTGAATCGGTGTTGCCACATGTTGATTGAAGAACTGCTGCTGAATATAACGATGACGAACCAATTAAACAATGACTGTTTGAATTTTCAAAGTTTCAAAAAATCGTTATGTGCACTGAAGATTGCCGTCGGGAATTGATGACTGTCGAGATGAAAATATTTTTTACTGTCTCGATGAAATTTTAATTTCCAAAATAATTCAAGTTTTTGATGATACTTTTCTGTGATGTTTCTTTAGAAAATTTCTAAGTCCAAGAAATTTTCTAAGTGTAACGATGATGAATTTCTGCTTTTAACAATTCTTGATGATCCGGCTCGAAGTATTAGAAAATTTTGTAAGAAAAATTTTCTAAGTGTTTTTACGATGATAAATTCCGGCTCTAAGTGTTAGAAAATTTCTGTATAAGAAATTTTCTAAGTATTTTTTGACGATGATTTAATTCGACGTTTCCTTATTTTCTGTAAAAATTCTAAGTATTTTTACAGAAATTCCTAACTTTTCCCTAATTACTAGCTCAATACCCTAGATTTTTTGAGGACTCAATACGTCCCGACTGATGAGGTGATCTTTTGGTTTCCCTGGTTCAGTCTCAGTACGACAATATAGTCAGGTAATTGCAAAAGATAAATTTTTCTGCGAATCGCAACCCTTTGTATACCAAATTTTCGCGGTTCTGGAATTTTCTTTTTCTCCGTTGTTGAAATGTTCTACTATTTATCTCATGTACTCGTCCTTTTTATAAAACCGTTTTTTTTCAAATTGTGTCCGGTAATTCGAATGACATTTTATGGTGATTGTGAATAACTCTATTGGTAACTATTAAACTGGTACTGGTATATATTTTTTTTTTTGACAGGTCTGACAGTATTGACATATGTAATTATGTACTATGTATATTTTAAGGTTATAACAATAATCGTGAAAGGTGAAGGTATTTACCCTTTCTTTTTGTAATTTTTAATTAAGTTTAAGTGTTTATTAATTTATCAATTTATTAATTTATTAATTCTAATTAAATTTAAGTGTTTCTTTCATATTTACTGTGTGATTGTACATTTATGTTTCAATTTTATGTGCTGTGATAAATTGTGATGTTGTTCTTTATTGTTATGAGTATTTTTGTGACGATAATGTTTTATTCCATTATGTCGTGATTTTTGTAAAATTTTGTTTAAAAATGTTTTTTTTTTGTTTTGTTTTTGTACTATTTGTACTAAAGTGTGAATAGTTAATTGTCTGTTATGTATTTGTACTATTTCATGTTGTATGTTTGGTTGAGTGGTTTGTTACATATTTTTGGTGTTGGTCCTTTTGTATATTATTTTATAACTTTTAATATTAATTTCTATTGTTTTTTTATGTATTTTAGAACTTTCCTGGGTTTATGAGGAGCTAATGACCAGCTTTATCATGTGAGTATGCTTCGAGAGACAATAAAGAAGGAAAATTGATAATACCCCTTTTTCTTTTTATTTTCAGAGAAATGTTGCACAGATTCAACATCCTCCACGGGCGCCAATATTGACGAGTTTTAAGTGAGAAAAGGTGCTTTGTCCAAATATATCATTGTTTGTCTATAATTTTGTTTATATATATAATGCAAATAATAAAAAAAATGTTGTGTGTATAAATTTTATTAATTATTATTTTATTTATTATTTATTTTTCACAAATCTTTCATCCTTTTTTTTTTACGATGTTATTAATCTAATTGTCACCATTCCTTCTTTTGTCTTCGTAAAACGTATTGTTTTCTGGTCCATCTTCAATCTGTACGACTTACTTTGGTAGACCTTTTGCCACGGGATGGGCCATTCCGCAATGAGGCGTTTTATGCCCTCCGGAGCCTGTAACCACTCTGGTACTAGAAATGTAGTTGCTAGACCTTTTTCTTCTGGTTTTTGTAGCCCTACTGCTTCAAATGACGGTCATTCATTATTTTTTCCTTAATTTTCCTTCGTTTCTCCCCTACCTCGATTGTTGCAGTTTTCCTTTTTAACTTTAACCTTGGCAGGCTGTTGTCCAGTTGGCTCACTATTTCTATGCTCCAATTTGAAGCAATACCAAAGGATTGGTATTCCGATGGTACTGGTGTTACGGATCTTGAATCAGTTGCACTCATTTTTGATTTTGTACACTTTTTTTTTTCTTTTATAATTACTGAATTTGAAAAAAAATTTTTTTTTTTTTTTTTTTTTAAAAAACTCCTCTATTCTTTGTTTTATATAGAACAAAAACCTTTCTTATTGAAATTTCCAAATAACGGTCTATTCATTGAGTTTTAAATTTCTCTCCAATTTGTGTATATGGCAGTACTGTTTGTAGACTTTATTTAGTTATTCAGGGGTGATCATTTTTTTTTAAATTGATTTTTTAGTTTTGATTAATCGGAATTTTACATAATTTAACGATTGGTCTTACATAAGTTTTTTGCCCAATTTTTATCAATGCTGTTCTTACCAATCCGTTAGTACCAGGATATGTTTCAAGGATGCGACCCAATGGCCATGTTAAAGGTGAATAATTTTCTTGTTTAATCAAAACAATATCATCAGGTTTCAAGTTTTCTTGTGGAATTTTCCATTTGTATCTGATTTGGAGTTGATGCAAGTAATCCTTTGACCAGCTTCGCCAAAAGTTTTGTTGTAGTTGTTTTAAAAATTACCATTGCTTCGTAGGAACGTTATCATTTATTTTACTGGTTTCTGGTACTGCTTGCAAATTTCTCTGTATTAAGAAATGGCCTGGTGTAATAATTGTATTGTCATTCGAATCGATATTAAGTGGTGTTAATGGACGAGAATTAACACAAGCTTCAATGTTGCATAAGACGGTATACAGACCTTCAAAAGTGAGTTTCGTATTTTGTAGTGTTTTTTTTAAATGTGTTTTGATCAATTTGATATGTGATTCCCATAAACTGCCGAAATGTGGAGCAGAAGGTGGATTGAAGTGCCATTTTATTCGTTCTGTAGATAATTTATCTGCAATTTCCTCAGTAGTTTGTTTTGAAAACATAATTTTGTTGGCTTTAACAAAATTTGTTCCGCAGTCAGAATATATGTCTGAACATAGACCTCGTCTATTAATAAATCTATTGAAACTTGCGATAAAGGCATTAGCACTTAAGTCCGTTACTAATTCTAGTGAACTGCTTTAGTACAGAGACAAATGAATAAACATATATAAACTGCTGTAGTTTTTGAATTTCGTAATGATGATATTTTCATTTCAATAGGACCCGCAAAATCGATACCGACATGTTGGAACGGAAAAGATTGAGTTACTCTAGCAGCTGGTAGTTCATGCATTAATTGAGTGTTGTGTACTGGTTTCATTCTAAAACATTTAAGACATTTATGTAATTGATGGCGAATTGTATTTTTCGCATTAATTACGCCTCCATGACATGTTTTTTCATGGACATGATTAATTAGTAATTTCGTAACTGGATGATCTGCTGGTAGAAGAATCGGATGTTTTTCATCGTATGGTAGTTCTGATTTTCCTAATCTCCCACCCACTCTGAGTACTTTTTGTTCGTCTAGAAACGGGTTTAGATTTAAAACTCTGCTAGTTCTATGTATTGGTTGCCCAGTTTCTAAATTTTTTATCTCTGCTGCAAATTGATTTTGTTGTATTGTTTTCACAATTGAAACCTCTGCTTGATCAATTTCTTCTTTATTTAAATGATGCGTTTGAATTTTATGACTCAAGCGACAATTGTTTATAAAGCGTAAACAATAAGCTGTTATTCTTAGTAGTTTAGAATACGATGAATATTTTAATAAAATATCTGGTTCTGCAATTGCAGCAAAAACCTTTTGTTTTTTCGTTTCTTCAACCGAATCCAATATTTCCGGTTGTTTCGGCCACATCGTTTCATCTTTTAACCATTTTGGTCCATTCCACCATAATTCATTTTCTGTCAGTTCGTCGGGCATTTGCCCTCTTGACGCACTATCTGCTGGATTATCAGGTCCCGGTATATATCGCCACGATGAAGGACTAGTGTGTTCATGGATTTCTGCAATTCTATTAGCTACATAAGTTTTCCAGTTACTTGCATGTTTTTGTATCCATGAAAGTGTTATTGTTGAGTCTGTCCAGAGTATGATTTTAGCGTTTTCTAATTCAAGATCATTTGTTACAGTTTTCGTTAGTTTGGCCAACAAAGTAGCACCACATAATTCCAAGCGAGGCAAAGATACTGGTTTAATGGGGGCTACTTTGGTCTTCGAAGCTATTAAAGATACCTTGGATTTATCTCCTTCTTTTACTTGTAGGTATATTTCCGCCGCGTATCCTACATTTGATGCATCACAAAAACCGTGAATCGTAATTTCGGTATTGTTGGTAGCGAGATTCAACCAGCGAGGTATTGTGATGGTAGAAATGTGATGTAATTTTTCAACGAATTGTTTCCATTTTTCTACTAATGTTTCTGGAGGCCGGTCGTCCCAATCACAGCGCGAGATCCAAAGCTTTTGCATTATTATTTTCGCCGTCATAATGCATGGAGCTAGCCACCCGAATGGATCAAATAACGAAGCAATTTCTGACAAAATTGTTCTTTTTGTGATTTTTACCTCTTCGTTTTTTACTTTTACGCACATATTAAATTTATCTGTGGTAGGATTCCATCTAATACCAAAGGTTTTAACGTTAAACATGTCAGAAATTGTTAAAAATTCCTTTAATTCGCGATCTTCGACTGGAATTTGGTCTAGTATGGCGGAATCGTTCGCGATCCATTTTCGTAAATTGAAACCTCCCCTTTTTAGCAATTGTCGTAATTCTTTTTGAATGGATATTAATTCGTCTAGATCAGGATGCGAATAACATAAGTCATCTACATACATATGTTTTTTGACAATTTCTGCAGCTTTCGGATAACTGTGATGTTCATCATTGGCCAGTTGATGAATTGTTCTAATGGCTAAGAATGGTGCTGCCGCGGTACCGAACGTTACTGTCGTTAATGCATAATCCTCGATTGGTTCATTAGGTGAATTTCTCCATACTATTCGTTGTAAATCATATTGTTCTGGGTTAATATGAATCATACGGTACATTTTTTCTATATCAGCTGTAATCGCATACCGATATTTTCTCCATTTAGCAGGGTGGTGACCAATGTTGGTTGTATGGTAGGCCCGATATACATTTGTTCGTTAAGACTCATATCGTTACTGGTTTTACTTGATGCATTAAAAACTGTTCTCAATTTAGTCGTTGTACTTTCCTTAAGTACACCATGATGTGGCATATAATATGATCTATTATTATTATTGCTATTATCGACTTTAATCATATGGCCAGCTGCTAAATATTCGTCGATGTTTTTCTTATATAAGTTGTAGTATTCCGTATCTTGTTGGAATTTCCGTTCCAATGAAAGAAATTGTGATACTGCTTTTCGTTTACTTTCACCGAATTCTGGAACCTTTTTAAATGGTAAATCTACTTGATATGAACCATTTGTTAAACGTTTAGTTGTCTCTGTATATATGGTTTCACATATCTTGTCTTCAGGTTTCTCGTGTTTTATGTTCAATCATTCCTCTTGCTCCCAAAATTTTCTTAGTTGTGTATCTAAAGAAGGTTCATGGACCTGCACCATGAATGTCCTACTGGATTGCGTAGCATATCCTATGTTACCCATCACAATCCAGCCTAATTCAGTGTTTATTGCAACAGGATGATTGGGTTCAGATGAGCGTCTAATTCCTCCACGAATTATCGCTGCGTACACTTCTGCTCCAATTAACAAGTCTATTTTTCCGGGTATCGCAAAATTAGGGTCAGCTAGATTTAGATCTTTCAAATGATCAAAACCTGTCGTTTCAATTCGATGAGTTGGTAAATCGTTAGTGATACTCCTTACCACTAACGCATTTACCCGATGTTTAAAGTTTCTGTATACCGATTCCAGAGTGAATTCAGTTTGAGAATTAGCCACAGTGGCACTGCTCTGGTTGAGTCCACTGATGTGCTGATTCGTCCGTGTGATTTCGAGTTGCAGGCGTTTTGCTGCAGCAGCAGTTATAAAGGTTGCTTGCGACCCTGAGTCTATCAAGGCTCGCAATACTTCGTTGTGACCCTTTGTATTCCGAATTCTGACTAAAGCCGTTGCTAAGAGTGCTTGCTTCGTGTTTGAAGAAAAGAAAGTCTTTACTTCATTCCTTTCGTTAGAGTTTCTGACTGGCAAAGCTTCGTTTCCAGTGCTATCGCAGTTTTGTGTAGCTGTTGGTTGAGCAGAAGGTTTGTCCCGATTTGCGTTCGATGTGGTATTGAAGCTAGTATGTAATAGGGAATGATGTTTTCGTTTACATATACCGCACGTATATTTACTTTTACAGTCATTGTATTTATGGCCGAAAGTGAGACAGTTCATACATAAGTTGTTTTTTTTGATGAAGTTTAATTTTTCTGTCGCTGATAGTGATTTGAAGCTCGAACAGTTAAACAGCCTATGATCAGATTTACATTTTGTACATTTTAAATTTTGATTAGTATTTTTATTATTGTGAGCTAAGAAAACATTACTTCGTTTTGGTGTGGTAATTGCTTCTAATACGCGAAATCTGGATTCTAAAAATTCCACCAGTTCTTTATATGAAGCCACCTCATCTTTCTCGCTTTGCTTTATCTCCCATAATTCTCGTGTTTCCGGCGATAATTTCTGCAGTGTAAGGTACACAATAATAGGGTCCCAATTTTCAATGTTGACTTTTAATGATTTCAATTCATGAAGGATTTCCTCAGTGTTGTTAAGTATGTCTTTCATGGATTGAGCATTTTCGGTCTTTATTAAAGTTATTTTACACAATTTTTCTAATTGTGCATTGATTATTACCCTATTATTGTTGAATCTCTTTTCCAAGGTTTGCCATACTTTATAGTAATTAGTCCCAATGACTTCAAATGGTTTAATAATTCGTGCAGCCTCACCAGAAACACAAGATTTTAGATAGTGTAATTTTTCAACTTCTGAAATTTCCTTGTTATTATGAATTAAATTTGTGTACAAATCTTTAAATGATCGCCAAGATTTGTAGGTACCATCAAATTTAGGCAAAGAAATAGGTGGTAGTTTGATTTTCGATTTTTGTGGAGATACGAGAGTTGTAACATGTGTGGAACCACCGTCATTTGAAACGTTACTTGATTTGGTTAACGAAGTAATTTTTCCTTGTAGCTCTGTGATTAAACTAAAACAAGTTTCTTCAAATACATCATACTTATTTTGTTCAATATACTCGGCAGTGAGTTTACAATCTTCAGTTTGACAAATTAAATAGTGATTATCCCTAAATTTATCAGTTAATTCATTTAGTTTTTGTATTCTACGTTCATAAAAAAAAAAAAAAAAAAAAAAAAACAAATGTTAAATCCACCCAAAGAAAATAATATGAAAAAAGTTTAATTTAACATTAATTAAGAAAGGTGCCGGCTCAAAATGTTTAATAAAATAAAAACACAATGTTTTTCAATTTACGTTATAAATTTTATTAAAAAAAAAATTCTCTTAAGTCTAACAAATTCAATATCTTAAAACTAAATTACAAACAATTATAAACTATTTACAATAATATGTATTTCTAAATAAATTTAATTCAATTTATACAAAGAAATTCAATATTTTTAATTATAATAATATTTCGGTTAACCGGAAATAGGTATACAATAAATTTTTTACAAATCAAAACAAAATTTGAATTTATACAAATGAAATATTTAAAATTTTACTTTAATTTATAGTTTGTATATGTACAATAATTATGCAAATAATTTTAACGAATATGTTACAATCGAAAACGGAATGTGAATTTATGCAAATGAAATATCTCAAATTATAAATTTTGCATATGTTCTTAACTTATCAAATACTAACTAAAATTCGTTGGTATAGGTCGACCTACACGAAAGATGGCGTTGAAGAACGGATGTTGATTGAAGAACAAATGTTGAAGATAATGATGAAGAACCAATTAAACGATGATTGTTTGAATTTTAAAATTTTCAAAAAAAAATCGTTACACGAACTGAAGATTGCCGACGGGAATTGACGACTGTCGAGATGGAATATCTTTTACTGTCTCGATGAATTTTTCTAATTTTCCAAAATGATTCAATTTTCTGATGATACTTTTAGCGATGAAACTTTAGAAAATTTCTAAGTCCTAGAAATTTTCTAAATGTTTAGCGATGTTGAATTTCTACTCGAAGTATTAGAAAATTTTATAAAAAAATTTTCTAAGTATTTTTACAATGATAAATTCCGGCTCCAAGTGTTAGAAAATTTCTATAATAAATTTTCTAAGTATATTTTTTTGACGATGATTTACTTCGACGTTCCCTAATTTCTGTAAAAATTCTAAGTATTTTTACAGAAATTCCTAACCTTTTCCTAAGTACTAGCTCAACACGCTAGATTTTGATAGGACTCAACACGTCCAAGCTGATGAGTTTGGTCTCTTGTTTTCCTTGCTTCAGTCTCAACACGACAGTATACACAAGTAATTGCAAAAGACAAATTTTTCTGCGAATCGCAACCCTTTATATACTAAATTTTCGCGGTTCTGGAAATTTCTTTTTCCCCGTTGTTGAAATGTTCCACTATTTATCTCATGCACTCGTCTTTTTTATAAAACCGATTTTTTCAAATTGTGTCTGGTGGTTCGGATGATAACTTATGGTAATTGAGAATAACTCTATTGGTATTTATTTAACTGGTACCTTTTTGACAATTTGACAGTACTGACATGGTCATATATATACATATATGTGAATATTATATTATGCATATGTTTAAATGGTTTTATTTTTGTTAATGTTCATTGTTTATGCACTGCAATTAAATATTTTGTGTTTAATGTTTTATGTTATATATTGTGCTATGTGGATTGTTTTTGTTTCTGTTTGTATGCTATGTTTATAAACATTTTTATGTTACCTGCTTGTGCATATTCATGTTATATGTTCCATATTATTGCATATATTTCTGTGTTATATGTTTGATTACGTTGATTGGTTTACATTTTTTGTACGAAATATTATATGATCGCATTGTTTGTCTTGAAGTGTTTGTAACCTTTTTTTTTTTTTTATTATACATATTTTTAAACACTGCCCCCTTTTTTTTTGATTATTAAAAATGTTGAATGACGATTCAACATCCTCCCGGAACGCGCAAAAAAATAATTAACTTATTTTATTGTATGTATTGTTATTTTAATTTTTATTTATGTAATAAATGAATATCATGTTGAATCATTTTAGTTTTCTTTATTTTCTACCATAAAATTCACCTTTGATTTATTTAAAAATTTAAACTTTTTACTCTGACCATGCCATCCTTTGTTTTTGATTTTTAGTCTTTATAATTGTTTGTTTGTCGAAATTTTCGCGGTATTTTCACAACAATTTCATTTGTGTTCCAATATGTGAATCGAATTATCGTCTCATCATTCACCCTGTGTCGGTATGATTTTTTCATTGATTTAATTTTTTCCCATGGAATAGGAGATTTTTGAAGCATTTTGCTAATGCTTGCTGCTTTTCTATGTTCAGTATTTCGTTTTACAAATTGTTGTAGTTGTTTGTTGAGAATATGTGGTTCATGTATGTGTAACATGAATACGTTTGTTGATTGTGTGGCACGTCCTGTGTTTCCCATCACAATCCAACCCAATTCCGTTTTCAATGCGATTGGTTTATCTAAGTGTTTTGATCGTATTATTCCGTCTTGAATAATACTAGCATATACTTCTGCTCCTAGTAGCAAGTCTATACTTCCTGGAATAGCATAATCGGGATCAGCTAGCTTCAAATTTCTCAAATGATTGAAACCTGATGTTTCAATGCGTTGTGTAGGTAGTTGGCTAGTGATACTGTTTACCACTAGCGCTTTGACTCTCTGCTTATAGTTTCCATTTACCGATTCCAACGTGAATTCGGTCTGTAATTTGGCTCTAGTGGCACTGCTCTGATTGAGTCCACTAATGAGTTGATTGGTTCGTGAATGAGAGAGCTTCAAACGTTTTGTTGCTGCAGCGGTGATACAAGTAGCTTGAGACCCTGAGTCAATCAGTGCCCTCAGAATTTGTAGCTGACCATTACCGTCTCGTATTTTTACTTGTGCTGTTGCTAGCAAAGTTTCATTAACATTTCGTTGAAAAGAAATTCTTGAGTGAATCTTCTTTTTCATGTAGTTGAGCAGAAATCTGATTTGTCACTGATAAATTCGCCGAAAAATTATTATGTATCAAAGTGTGGTGCTTCTTCATGCACTTCTTGCATGAACTGTTGCTTGTGCAGTTGATGAATCTATGGCCTGATTCAAGGCAGTTTGTACATAAGTTATGTTTTTTAACGAAGTTCAATTTTTCTATTGCTGATAATGTTTTAAATTTCGAACAATGGCAAAGTCTATGATCAGACTTACACTGTGGGCAATGTGTACCCTGATTGGTACCCTTAATATTTTGATTTGAAGAAATCTTGGTTTCACTTGAAGGGTGTATAGCTTCTAATACTCTGAATCTGGCTTCTAAGAATTCTATCAATTCTTGAAATGAAGCCACCTCGTTTTTCTCGCTTTGCTTTATCTCCCACAATTCTCTTGTTTCTGGTGATAATTTCTGCAGCGTAAGATACACAATAATAGGGTCCCAATTTTCAATGTTTACCTTTAATGTTTTTAATTCATGAAGGATCTCTTCTGTGTTGTTAAGTATGTCTTTCATGGATTGAGCATTTTCGGTCTTTATTAAAGTTATTTTACACAATTTTTCTAATTGTGCATTGATTAATACCCTATTATTATTAAATCTCTTTTCCAAGGTTTGCCATGCTTTGTAGTAATTAGTCCCAATGACTTCAAATGGTTTAATAATTCGTGCAGCCTCAACAGAAACACACACAAGATTTTAGGTAGTGTAATTTTTCAACTTCTGAAATTTCCTTGTTATTATGAATTAAATTTGTGTACAAATCTTTAAATGATCGCCAAGATTTGTAGGTACC
Organism: Villa cingulata; assembly: GCA_951394055.1. NCBI lineage: Eukaryota > Metazoa > Arthropoda > Insecta > Diptera > Bombyliidae > Villa > Villa cingulata. The sequence goes on from OX596025.1 coordinate 2,495,100, forward strand.
ATCAAATTTAGGCAAAGAAATAGGAGGTAGTTTGATTTTCGATTTTTGTGGAGATACGAGAGTTGTAACATGTGTGGAACCACCGTCATTTGAAACGTTACTTGATTTGGTTAACGAAGTGATTTTTTCTTGTAGCTCTGTGATTAAACTAAAACAAGTTTCTTCAAATACATCGTACTTATTTTGTTCAATATACTCAGAATAACGATTTTACAATCTTCAGTTTGACAAATTAAATAATGATTATCTCTGAATTTATCAGTTAATTCATTTAATTTTTGTATTCTACGTTCATATACATTAATTGGTTATTTTTCAGTTAAATTTTGTTTAATTCTAATTGTAACAGTATTTAATTCATTTTCCAAAGCAGTTTGTAATTTAATTAAATTCTGAATGTTATGCATTTTTACAAATTTTTAGTCTATCTATAAATTGAAGAAAATTGAGTTTCTATTTTATCCGGCTCGAAGGACCAAATGTTAAATCCACCCAAAGAAAATAATATGAAAAAAGTTTAATTTAACATTAATTAAGAAAGGTGCCGGCTCAAAATGTTTAATAAAATAAAAACACAATGTTTTTCAATTTACGTTATAAATTTTATTAAAAAAAAATTCTCTTAAGTCTAACAAATTCAATATCTTAAAACTAAATTACAAACAATTATAAACTATTTACAATAATATGTATTTCTAAATAAATTTAATTCAATTTATACAAAGAAATTCAATATTTTTAATTATAATAATATTTCGATTAACCGGAAATAGGTATACAATAAATTTTTTACAAATCAAAACAAAATTTGAATTTATACAAATGAAATATTTAAAATTTTACTTTAATTTATAGTTTGTATATGTACAATAATTATGCAAATAATTTTAACGAATATGTTACAATCGAAAACGGAATGTGAATTTATGCAAATGAAATATCTCAAATTATAAATTTTGCATATGTTCTTAACTTATCAAATACTAACTAAAATTCGTTGGTATAGGTCGACCTACACGAAAGATGGCGTTGAAGAACGGATGTTGATTGAAGAACAAATGTTGAAGATAATGATGAAGAACCCATTAAACGATGATTGTTTGAATTTTAAAATTTTCAAAAAAAAATCGTTACACGAACTGAAGATTGCCGACGGGAATTGACGACTGTCGAGATGGAATATCTTTTACTGTCTCGATGAATTTTTCTAATTTTCCAAAATGATTCAATTTTCTGATGATACTTTTAGCGATGAAACTTTAGAAAATTTCTAAGTCCTAGAAATTTTCTAAATGTTTAGCGATGTTGAATTTCTACTCGAAGTATTAGAAAATTTTATAAAAAAATTTTCTAAGTATTTTTACAATGATAAATTCCGGCTCCAAGTGTTAGAAAATTTCTATAAGAAATTTTCTAAGTATATTTTTTTGACGATGATTTACTTCGACGTTCCCTAATTTCTGTGAAAATTCTAAGTATTTTTACAGAAATTCCTAACCTTTCCCTAAGTACTAGCTCAACACGCTAGATTTTGATAGGACTCAACACGTCCAAGCTGATGAGTTTGGTCTCTGGTTTTCCTTGCTTCAGTCTCAACACGACAGTATACACAAGTAATTGCAAAAGACAATTTTTTCTGCGAATCGCAACCCTTTATATACTAAATTTTCGCGGTTCTGGAAATTTCTTTTTCCCCGTTGTTGAAATGTTCTACTATTTATCTCATGCACTCGTCTTTTTTATAAAACCGTTTTTTTCAAATTGTGTCTGGTGGTTCGGATGATAACTTATGGTAATTGAGAATAACTCTATTGGTATTTATTTAACTGGTACCTTTTTGACAATTTGACAGTACTGACATGGTCATATATATATATGTGAATATTATATTATGCATATATGTTTAAATGGTTTTATTTTTGTTAATGTTCATTGTTTATGCACTGCAATTAAATATTTTGTGTTTAATGTTTTATGTTATATATTGTGCTATGTGGATTGTTTTTGTTTCTGTTTGTATGCTATGTTTATAAATATTTTTATGTTACCTGCTTGTGCATATTCATGTTATATGTTCCATATTATTGCATATATTTCTGTGTTATATGTTTGATTACGTTGATTGGTTTACATTTTTTGTACGAAATATTATATGATCGCATTGTTTGTCTTGAAGTGTTTGTAACCTTTTTTTTTTTTTTATTATACATATTTTTAAACACTGCCCCCTTTTTTTTTTGATTATTAAAAATGTTGAATGACGATTCAATATTTTTAATTATAATAATATTTCGATTAACCGGAAATAGGTATACAATAAATTTTTTACAAATCAAAACAAAAATAATCGTCATTCAACATTTTTAATAATCAAAAAAAAAAGTGGGCAGTGTTTTATGTATAATAATAAAAAAAAAAAAAAAAAGGTTACAAACACTTCAAGACAAACTATGCGATCATATAATATTTCGTACAAAAAATGTAAACCAATCAACGATTTTCTAAGGTTTCATCGCTGAAAGTATCATCAAAAAAATTGAATCATTTTGGAAAATTAGAAAAATTCATCGAGACAGTAAAAGATATTCCATCTCGACAGTCGTCAATTCCCGTCGGCAATCTTCAGTTCGTGTAACGATTTTTTTTTGAAAATTTTAAAATTCAAACAATCATCGTTTAATTGGTTCTTCATCATTATCATTGATTAATAAAGACATAGATAGTTTACGTAGTGTATTTTAATTGGAACGCTTTTCGTTTTGTATCAAATCACTCTCGCACCCACATAAGCGAAGTTTCACCACGAGAATTATTATTGGTTTTGAGACGAAATAAATTGTTGAATATTTTTTCATTCCTAGGTGGTGGAAAAGACGACAAATATATAATATATAAATTGTGCACATTATCACAAACAATAAACATAAAGTATGTTGATTGTTAGTGACATTATGTAGTCTTTATAAAGAGATAAAGATCTTTATATACATAGCTTGTTATATGCTATATGCTGGTCGATGGACAATATTAGATGTTGATATAAATATGAATTTGTATGATTTTATGGATTATTTTGTTAGTTGCCATTTCTTTATTCTTTTTCTTTTCTTTTTTTATGTTGATATTTTGCTGCAAAATTATTTGTAATGTACTCGTATATACATACATACATTATTTATAATGTTTATGGTGTGATATATATATATAAAAATCATTGCACCTTGCATTTATATTTTGTTGCTGGTTTTTGAAACGATTTTTATGATAATTTCTGCTTTCAATATTTTAACTGGAGATAAATTTGTAAACAACAACAACATTTCAATATTATAATAATGACATATATTGTATATTTTGTATATTTTATCAAAATTGTGTACATATTTGTATACCATCAATCAGCAAAAATACAATTTATTATGAATGTTAGAATTTTTAATTTTGGCTGAACTTCCGAATTGAAACTATACCAACTTTTGAAATTTATTAAAATTTATTGAAAATTATTATAATAAAATGTATGAAAAAATGTGTATTTTTCGCATATTTTTTTATATTTGTGCATTTATTTTTATTTATTTAAACCTTTTGTATGCAGAAATGTAATATCATTGGAAAAAGGACAAAAAAACCTTTCAAATGATATAATAAAGTATAAATGTATATGTCATCCTTCAAGTTTTGAAGTTATAGCGTCATCAAAGGAAGTTGGAAAAGTGATTTATAAAAAACACGAAATTTTGACTTATATCTCCTTTATTTAATTCCTTATATCTCGAGAACCGCTAATCCAATCAAAGTAAAATAAACTGAAATAAATACGATTTAAAATCGTATATCAACTAATCCAATCCAAGAAACGAAGAAATAACGATTTTCATAAAGCGCGCAAATTTGAACAAACAACTTTTAAGGGCCTTGTGGCCTTAGAATGAATTTGAGCCAATAAATATATGTATCATGTTACAGAGGACATTCCATAATATCATTATCCTAAGATCTTGTTTCAAAAACTGGCGGTTACAATTTGGAAGTTCAGCCAAAATTAAATTTTTTTATTCTTTTTCTTTTCCTTTTTGATATTTTGCCGAACATTTTTTTGGATGGATGAAGCCTTTTATTTTTCTTGCATGATACAATTTCGCATTTAGCGCCCCAATCGAATAAAAATTATTCAATAAATTTATTCAAAGTAATTGTATAAATTCAAAAATAAAAATTACTTGTGATAAATAGCGAAAACTAATACAAAATTCTAAGAAGTACTTCCACAGTCTCTTAAAAAAATGTCAAATCACTATATTCTGATTTTAAAAACACAATAACTATTGGAACGAAAGACGTAGTTAAGCAAGTAAGGTGTCATCAGAAAGAGGGGGAAGTTTCCTATAGATTTCTCTTAGACTACTTTCTTTTAGCCATTACACCGTAGCTGTTATAGGGTGTTTCGTAGAATAAGTGCGAAAAATTTTCATCGTATATGTCATTATTATAATATTGAAATGTTGTTGTTGTTTACAAATTTATCTCCAGTTAAAATATTGAAAGCAGAAATTATCATAAAAATCGTTTCAAAAACCAGCAACAAAATATAAATGCAAGGTGCAATGATTTTTATATATATATATCACACCATAAACATTATAAATAATGTATGTATGTATATACGAGTACATTACAAATAATTTTGCAGCAAAATATCAACATAAAAAAAGAAAAGAAAAAGAATAAAGAAATGGCAACTAACAAAATAATCCATAAAATCATACAAATTCATATTTATATCAACATCTAATATTGTCCATCGACCAGCATATAGCATATAACAAGCTATGTATATAAAGATCTTTATCTCTTTATAAAGACTACATAATGTCACTAACAATCAACATACTTTATGTTTATTGTTTGTGATAATGTGCACAATTTATATATTATATATTTGTCGTCTTTTCCACCACCTAGGAATGAAAAAATATTCAACAATTTATTTCGTCTCAAAACCAATAATAATTCTCGTGGTGAAACTTCGCTTATGTGGGTGCGAGAGTGATTTGATACAAAACGAAAAGCGTTCCAATTAAAATACACTACGTAAACTATCTATGTCTTTATTAATCAATGTCATTATCTTCAACATTTGTTCTTCAATCAACATCCGTTCTTCAACGCCATCTTTCGTGTAGGTCGACCTATACCAACGAATTTTAGTTAGTATTTAATAAGTTAAGAACATATGCAAAATTTATAATTTGAGATATTTCATTTGCATAAATTCATATTCCGTTTTCGATTGTAACATATTCGTTAAAATTATTTGCATAATTATTGTACATATACAAACTATAAATTAAAGTAAAATTTTAAATATTTCATTTGTATAAATTCAAATTTTGTTTTGATTTGTAAAAAATTTATTGTATACCTATTTCCGGTTAATCGAAATATTATTATAATTAAAAATATTGAATTTCTTTGTATAAATTGAATTAAATTTATTTAGAAATACATATTATTGTAAATAGTTTATAATTGTTTGTAATTTAGTTTTAAGATATTGAATTTGTTAGACTTAAGAGAATTTTTTTTTTAATAAAATTTATAACGTAAATTGAAAAACATTGTGTTTTTATTTTATTAAACATTTTGAGCCGGCACCTTTCTTAATTAATGTTAAATTAAACTTTTTTCATATTATTTTCTTTGGGTGGATTTAACATTTGGTCCTTCGAGCCGCATAAAATAGAAACTCAATTTTCTTCAATTTATAGATAGACTATAAAAATTTGTAAAAATGCATACCATCCAGAATTTAATTAAATTACAAACAGCTTTGGAAAGGGAATTAAATACTGTTACAATTAGAATTAAACAAAATCTAACTGAAAATCAACCAATTAATGTATATGAACGTAGAATACAAAAATTAAATGAATTAACTGATAAATTTAGGGATAATCATTATTTAATTTGTCAAACTGAAGATTGTAAACTCACTGCCGAGTATATTGAACAAAATAAGTATGATGTATTTGAAGAAACTTGTTTTAGTTTAATCACAGAGCTACAAGGAAAAATTACTTCGTTAACCAAATCAAGTAACGTTTCAAATGACGGTGGTTCCACACATGTTACAACTCTCGTATCTCCACAAAAATCGAAAATCAAACTACCACCTATTTCTTTGCCTAAATTTGATGGTACCTACAAATCTTGGCGATCATTTAAAGATTTGTACACAAATTTAATTCATAATAACAAGGAAATTTCAGAAGTTGAAAAATTACACTACCTAAAGTCTTGTGTTTCTGGTGAGGCTGCACGAATTATTAAACCATTTGAAGTCATTGGGACTAATTACTACAAAGCATGGCAAACCTTGGAAAAGAGATTCAATAATAATAGGGTATTAATCAATGCACAACTAGAAAAATTGTGTAAAATAACTTTAATAAAGACCGAAAATGCTCAATCCATGAAAGACATATACTTAACAACACAGAAGAGATCTGTAATGTAGTATGCTTCTGACAGTAGACAATTTACCTAGAGGGAAGTAAAAGTTTAATATATTAATTGGTGCGGCATGTTAGTGCCGATAATTGCACCATTATATGGCAAAAATGCCGTAGTTATAAAATATAAAATTAAGGCAATTCAATGCCGACTTACTAAAAATAAAAATGCAATCGATTTGCTTGAAAAATTTCAACTGTCTTTATTCAAAAATTTCTTATCTTTATATACAAAAATTCTTATCATACAATTAATGGTAATTAATATTAATTAAATATAAATTGCTTATATCAAGAAATTATTGACTTAATTTCAAAGTACAAAATATTGCTTACTTTTATTCTATATACATATGTTCTTAATAATATTCTTTAATTTTTTTTTTTTTTTTTTTTTTTATTATTATTACTTATGCCAATTTCGTAATTATAAATTTTCGGTCATGTACCTTATTTACTAACAATGCAATATAATGCTTACATATCATATTTATATGTGTATGACTTATGTTAACATTTATAACGTAATTATTAAAAGCTTAAAATGCTGTATCATGCTTATGTTAAGCAATTAATATTGTATATGCAATTACGAAATAAGTAATTGCATTAATTTGACACATATTTAAATATTTGTTTACTGTTGAGTAGATCACGTTTCTTCTACTCATGTTATGTTGTCGCGTGTTATGTTATATGCTATGTATGTATATGATATGTGGGCATTATATTCATTACATCTCTCAGGGTCGGGTAAAAAAAAATTTTTTTTTGTGTGAAAAAAAAATTTTTTTTTTTTTTTTTGTTGTCTTGTTCTGTTTACATTTTTGTTTAAAATTTTATTTTACATTTTTGTTGTTTGTCTATATTTTTGTTTTTATTTTACATTTTTGTTGTTTATTTACATTTTTGTTTTTTATTATTTTGTTTACATTTTTGTTATTTGTTTATATTTTTGTTTACAATTTTATTATTTGTTTATATTTTATGCTTTCTTTAATCTATTATTATGTACTTCCTTAATTGCATTACCTATCTTAATTTTAGAATTTACATTATTAGTTTCTATTACTTCGTATGGTCCCTTATATGGACTTTCAGATTTTCTCCTATTACCTACTCTTAACCACATCTTATCTCCTACTATTATATTTAAAGGATTTATTTTATCATCCAGATAGTCTTTTCTTTTGCGTTTTGCTGTATCTAATAATTGCTTCGCAGTTTCTTGTGCGCGTTGTAAACGGAATTTTAATTCTTGTGCGTAGTTATCTAAATTATATATCGGTTGCGCATTGTCAGATTCAAGTTCTGATGGTATTTTTGCAATTTTTCCAAATATAAGTTCAAAAGGTGATATACCTATGTCTGAATGTGGTGTAATATTGTACGAGAACGTAAAATATGGTATCCATTCATCCCAGTTATCATTTTGAGTAAATGCTAGGAAGTATTCATTTAATACTCTATGACTTCTTTCTATCATGCCTAATGTTTCATGGTGAAAAGGTGTCGATGTGACATGATTTATATTAAAATATTTACATATGTTTTGCATGATTTCATTAACAAATTCTGTTCCCATATCAGTTTTTAGTATTTTGAAGTGACCGTATCTTAATATAAAATTGTTTACTAAAGTTTTGGCTATCGTCTTAGCTTCTTTGTTTTCCATTGGGAAGGCTTCTATATATTTTGTCAATTCACATTGGATGGTAAGTATATATCTATATTCTTTTGATTGTCTTAAAGGTCCGACAGTGTCTATTTGTATTATTTCAAAACTTGTTGAAGGTGTGTGTGTTAAAATTGCTTTTTCTTTTGTATGCCTTATTTGTTTATTCTTTGCACATATTTCACAATTATTGACGTAGTTTTTTACCATTTTGTTCAGATTTTTCCATATGTATCTTTGTTTTATTTTGTTGATGGTTCTTTTAACTCCAGAATGTGCTCCTGCATGTGCTGTATTGTGATATTCACTTATAATCTTATTTTGCTTTTGTTTATCAATCACTTTTATAGGTGGTGTATATATAATTATCTTTATTTCTGCATTTCCTTTTCTCATTAATTCTTGTTGCAACTCATTATATTCTTTTTTAAATTTATCGATATTTATAATATTAAATAATTCATCATCTTTTGCCATGGCTAGTTCATATATTTTATTTTTATTTAATTCGAGTGATAGCTTTTTCACAATAATCCTCAGATTCAATTGTGTTTCATCACTATACTCTATTTTTATTTCTCTTTTATTAATATGCATATTAATTATATCTTTATTATTATATTTATTATTTCTGTGTACACTTTGTATATTTACTTTCTTTAAAAATTTCAATCTTCTAATATTTCTTACTTGAGAAATTGATGAACATTCCCAGATGCTGAGATGGCCAGTATCTACCGGTTGTGTTTGATCAATCTCATTTAATGCAGTATTTTTCTGTTTTTCTTTTTTTTTAAGCATGTTGCGTGTTAACACTTTAATTTCATTTGTAGTTGGTATCATATTTTTAAGCACATTTGAGTCTATTTGTAATCGTGATAAGGCATCTGCATTTGTATTCAATAAACCCTTTTTGTATTTTATCTCGAAATCGTAATCCATTAGATCTAGTCTAATACGCGTCATTTTAGATGAAGGATTCTTATGTGTGAATAAGCTTATAAGTGGGCGGTGATCTGTGACTACTGTAAATTTTCTGCCGTAGAGATAAGGTCTGAAATGATTGATTGCCCAGTAAATTCCTAATAACTCTTTTTCAATTATTGATTTATTCATTTCATGTTTATTTAATGTTCTACTTGCATATGATATTGGTAAATCTTTGCCAATTTCTCCTTGAGATAATACTGCTCCTAGTGCGAAATTTGATGCGTCTGTTGTTAAGATGAAAGGTTTTGAAAAATCTGGATATTGCAGTATGGGTGGGTTTAGTAATTTTTGTTTTAAATTTTGAAATGATGTGTCGCATTCTTTAGACCAAATAAATGAAGTGTTTTTACGACATAACATATTAAGTGGTTTTGCAATAGATGCAAAATTCGGAATGAATTTTCTGTAATAGTTACAGAATGCTACAAATCTTTTAGTTTCATTTGCATTCGTTGGAGTTGGATAATTAACTACTGTGTCGTATTTTTTAGGATCTGTTTTTACTCCTTCGCTAGTTATTAGATGTCCCAGATAGACTACTTCTGATTGTAAGAAATTGCATTTTTCTGGATTCAATTTAATGTTATATTTTCTCAATCTTTGAAAAGTTTTAATTAAATTGTTGTTGTGATGTCTGAGACTGCATCCGAAGATAATAATATCATCTACATATAAGAATGCTTGAGCATCAAGACCTGATAAAGCTATGGATAACATACGTTGAAAACTATTCGTTGAAATTTTTAAGCCAAATGGCAATCTTTTGAATTGAAAATGTCCTTTACTAGTTGAAAATGCTGTTAATGGTCTAGATTCTTTCTCCAGTTCAATTTGATGAAACGAGCTTGTTAGATCCAGCGTTGAAAAATATTTCGCTTTGCCTAGATTATCTGGAATATCTTCTAGTCTTGTTAATGGGAATTTGTCATCCAAGATCTTTTTATTTAATTGTCGAAAATCAACTACCATTCTCCATTTTTTCTCTTTATTATTACTTTTCTTAGGTACTATTAATAACGGGGAGTTATATGGGCTAATCGATGGTTCTATGATATCATCTGTTAAGAGCTTTTTTATTTGCGAGTTTATTTCTTCTACTTGAGATTGCGGCAGACGATAGTTTTTTATATACACTGGGTTTTTATCGTGTATATTTATTTTTTGTGTATAAAAATTATTTACACCTAAACGATCTCCATCCAAATAAAATATATCTGAAAATTCTTTAAATATTTCTAGTAATGAATCCTTTGCTTTCTGATCTAGATTATTTATTTTCAATATGCTTTTTAGTTTTTCATATCTGTCTTCACATACTCCTTTTGTATCTATTTTACTTATTATGTGGAAGTCTTTTAATGGAAGTATTTCCAACGGGGGTAATTTAATATTGACTTCATTGTCAGTTGTATTTAAAATTTTTATATGTACAACTCCTTTTGATGGTATAATAGAATTAGCGATAAAAACACCGTCTTGAATTTCTTTGTTCAAAATAATGCTATCTTCATTGACTTGACAATTAATTGCTTGAATCGATTCTGTTCGCGCTGCTATCCGTATGTATTTTTCTTCTTTTATTTTGGTAATAAGGGGCACGATGAAATCTGTTTCATCTGTACAAATTGTGATTGTGAAATCTTCATAATCTATTTTACACTTGTAATTTGCTAGAAAGTCTCTGCCAATGATGCCATCTGTTATTATTGGAAAGTTTTCTTCTACAACATGGAGTTTCTGAGGTAGATATTCATTTTCTATTAAAAAGCATGCATTTATTGTTCCAAGGGTTTGAATTTCATTTTCTGTCACACCTGTTATTTTACATTGTTCATTATTAATATGTGAATTTGTTTTTAAAGTATTTACTTTTATTATTGAAATGTCGGCACCAGTATCAATTAGAAATGTTCTTATAGTATCTGAAATATCTATTTTTGCTAAGACGTAATTTGTTAATTTTTCAATTTTTAATTGATATATATTGTTTTCTCGTCCCCAATCTGATGTTCTTCGGGGACTACTTGCGCGTTTCCCGAGTTGATCACATTGATTCTTCTTTGATTTCTGCTATTTGCACCACGATTGCGATTGTTATTATTATTACTATTATTATTTCTATTATTATTGTTATTATTATTATTATTGTTACGACTGTTATTATAATTGTTGTAGTTGTTATGATTATTATAGTTGTTGTAATTTTTATGATTGTTATAGCTGTTATTATATCCCTGTGGTTTTCTATTATTTCTGCCATTATGGTTTCTATTTTGTTTATTTGTATTATATCGGTTTCTGCTGTTATTATTATTTTTCATATAAAATATGTTTTCATTGCCATCTCTACTAGAATCAATTTCAGATGCTAGCTTAACTGCTTCATTAAGTGTTTTTGGTTGGGCTGCAAATATTGTCATTTTCAATGGTTCTTTCAGTCCAGATTTGAATGCATTTAGCGCTAGTGCATCATTTATATTAGCGATGACTGTTTTATTAGCTTCACCTTGTTCCGATATATGTATTTCATTTAATTCAGCAACCAATGTTTCAATTTCTTCAGCAAATTTTAGTACTGTTTTATTTCCTTGCTGAATGCGATACAAGTCATTTTGAATTTTCAATGGGTTCTTTTTTGGTTTATATAGCTTTTCAAATAGCTCTTTAAATTGCTTTAATGTTGTGGGTGTATGTTCATTACTAATTTTATTACGCACTTTATCTGTTATACGAGTTTTAAGTATAAATTTTATCAATTTTTCCACTTCTGTATTATCTTTTAATGTTTCTGATAGACATTCAACCAAGTTTACAAAGTTTGTTAATGTTTGTGGTTCACCATTGAATTCTGGTATTATTTTAAGCGTGTTACTAATATCGAATGCTGCCATTGTTGTTGTTTCTTTTCTTTCTTGTTCTGGTGAATTTTGTGTGCTAAGACTATCTGAATATTCGTCAATACTATTATTACTACTATCTTGATCGCTATCAATATCTTCTATTTTAACTTTAGAATTTATTATATTTTGTATTTGATTATAAATTTCTAAATATTTGTTTTTATAAGTTGTACAATCATAATTTGTTTTTACTAGTGTTTTTAATTTTTCATTAAAGTTTTTTTTTGAATGTTCTAAATATAATTTCTTTGTTAATAAATATTTATCTGAAAAATTTCTATTTGGATTTTTCTTAAATATATCCAATATATTTTTTAAATCTTTTATTGAATCTTCTAGATTTTTCATGAATGTAAAAAAAAAATATATATATATATAATGATTAAAGAGAAAAACAAAGAAATCTATATTTGATATTATTATTTTTTATTAATATATATATTAATAAGATACATTTTTTGTTATTGGAAAAAAAAATGAATTTACAAAATTTATTTATAATATTATTATTTTTATTATATATTTATATTTTATACATTTATATTATTCTTATTTATTTCTTTTTTTATAATTTTTCTTAATTTATTTCTAATATAACTTATTATAATCGTTAAAATTATACATACAACTAAACTTATAATTATTATTTTTAAATTATCGTAGCGTTGATTACTGTTGATGTTACTGTTGTTATTCGTTGAGGCTGAATTTATTACAACTTCTTCTTTTGATTTACTGTTGCCCATTGTTTCTTTTTGATTTCTTTTATTTTATTTAGAAAAAAATTCTTTTCCTCTTTCGTAATTGATAAATTCACTAATCGATAGAGCTCAGCTATTTCCTTTCTATATTTTACTTTTTGTCCTCCTCTTTTTTTTATTTTTATTTCTTGTATTTTTGGTTCTTGTGTTATTCGGTTTTTATTCCTTTGTCTATATTCTTCTATAGATATCGGTCGTGGTCCCACTTTGTTATTGCTTTTGAGGTCTTCGTGAAGACGGGGGTTTATCTGCATATGATGTTGTAGTATTTCTTGTGAACCCGCATTAAAGTTACATCTGTCGCATCTGAGTGCACGTTTTTCAATATTTTCCAAATCACGTTTGGGCAGGGTCGCCATGTAATGTAGTATGCTTCTGACAGTAGACAATTTACCTAGAGGGAAGTAAAAGTTTAATATATTAATTGGTGCGGCATGTTAGTGCCGATAATTGCACCATTATATGGCAAAAATGCCGTAGTTATAAAATATAAAATTAAGGCAATTCAATGCCGACTTACTAAAAATAAAAATGCAATCGATTTGCTTGAAAAATTTCAACTGTCTTTATTCAAAAATTTCTTATCTTTATATACAAAAATTCTTATCATACAATTAATGGTAATTAATATTAATTAAATATAAATTGCTTATATCAAGAATTTATTGACTTAATTTCAAAGTACAAAATATTGCTTACTTTTATTCTATATACATATGTTCTTAATAATATTCTTTAATTTTTTTTTTTTTTTTTTTTTTTTTTTTATTATTATTACTTATGCCAATTTCGTAATTATAAATTTTCGGTCATGTACCTTATTTACTAACAATGCAATATAATGCTTACATATCATATTTATATGTGTATGACTTATGTTAACATTTATAACGTAATTATTAAAAGCTTAAAATGCTGTATCATGCTTATGTTAAGCAATTAATATTGTATATGCAATTACGAAATAAGTAATTGCATTAATTTGACACATATTTAAATATTTGTTTACTGTTGAGTAGATCACGTTTCTTCTACTCATGTTATGTTGTCGCGTGTTATGTTATATGCTATGTATGTATATGATATGTGGGCATTATATTCATTACAGATCCTTCATGAATTAAAAACATTAAAGGTAAACATTGAAAATTGGGACCCTATTATTGTGTATCTTACGCTGCAGAAATTATCACCAGAAACAAGAGAATTGTGGGAGATAAAGCAAAGCGAGAAAAACGAGGTGGCTTCATTTCAAGAATTGATAGAATTCTTAGAAGCCAGATTCAGAGTATTAGAAGCTATACACCCTTCAAGTGAAACCAAGATTTCTTCAAATCAAAATATTAAGGGTACCAATCAGGGTACACATTGCCCACAGTGTAAGTCTGATCATAGACTTTGCCATTGTTCGAAATTTAAAACATTATCAGCAATAGAAAAATTGAACTTCGTTAAAAAACATAACTTATGTACAAACTGCCTTGAATCAGGCCATAGATTCATCAACTGCACAAGCAACAGTTCATGCAAGAAGTGCATGAAGAAGCACCACACTTTGATACATGATAATTTTTCGGCGAATTTATCAGTGACAAATCAGATTTCTGCTCAACTACATGAAAAAGAAGATTCACTCAAGAATTTCTTTTCAACGAATGTTAATGAAACTTTGCTAGCAACAGCACAAGTAAAAATACGAGACGGTAATGGTCAGCTACAAATTCTGAGGGCTCTGATTGACTCAGGGTCTCAAGCTACTTGTATCACCGCTGCAGCAACAAAACGTTTGAAGCTCTCTCATTCACGAACCAATCAACTCATTAGTGGACTCAATCAGAGCAGTGCCACTAGAGCCAAATTACAGACCGAATTCACGCTGGAATCGGTAAATGGAAACTATAAGCAGAGAGTCAAAGCGCTAGTGGTAAACAGTATCACTAGCCAACTACCTACACAACGCATTGAAACATCAGGTTTCAATCATTTGAGAGATTTGAAGCTAGCTGATCCTGATTATGCTATTCCAGGAAGTATAGACTTGCTACTAGGAGCAGAAGTATATACTAGTATTATTCAAGACGGAATAATACGATCAAAACACTTAGATAAACCAATCGCATTGAAAACGGAATTGGGTTGGATTGTGATGGGCAACACAGGGCGTGCCACACAATCAACAAACGTATTCATGTTACACATACATGAACCACATATTCTCAACAAACAACTACAACAATTTGTAAAACGAAATACTGAACATAGAAAAGCAACACGCATTAGCAAAATGCTTCAAAAATCTCCTATTCCATGGGAAAAAATTAAATCGATGAAAAAATCATACCGACACAGGGTGAATGATGAGACGGTAATTCGATTCACATATTGGAACACAAATGAAATTGTTGTGAAAATACCGCGAAAATTTCGACAAACAAACAATTATAAAGACTAAAAATCAAAAACAAAGGATGGCATGGTCAGAGTAAAAAGTTTAAATTTTTAAATAAATCAAAGGTGAATTTTATGGTAGAAAATAAAGAAAACTAAAATGATTCAACATGATATTCATTTATTACATAAATAAAAATTAAAATAACAATACATACAATAAAATAAGTTAATTATTTTTTTGCGCGTTCCGGGAGGATGTTGAATCGTCATTCAACATTTTTAATAATCAAAAAAAAAAGTGGGCAGTGTTTAAAAATATGTATAATAATAAAAAAAAAAAAAAAAAGGTTACAAACACTTCAAGACAAACAATGCGATCATATAATATTTCGTACAAAAAAAATGTAAACCAATCAACGTAATCAAACATATAACACAGAAATATATGCAATAATATGGAACATATAACATGAATATGCACAAGCAGGTAACATAAAAATGTTTATAAACATAGCATACAAACAAAAACAAAACAATCCATATAGCACAATATATAACATAAAACATTAAACACAAAATATTTAATTGCATAACATAAACAATGAACATTAACAAAAATAAAACCATTTAAACATATATGCATAATATAATATTCACATATATATATATGACCATGTCAGTACTGTCAAATTGTCAAAAAGGTACCAGTTAAATAAATACCAATAGAGTTATTCTCAATTACCATAAGTTATCATCCGAACCACCAGACACAATTTGAAAAAAAACGGTTTTATAAAAAAGACGAGTGCATGAGATAAATAGTAGAACATTTCAACAACGGGGAAAAAGAAATTTCCAGAACCGCGAAAATTTAGTATATAAAGGGTTGCGATTCGCAGAAAAATTTGTCTTTTGCAATTACTTGTGTATACTGTCGTGTTGAGACTGAAGCAAGGAAAACAAGAGACCAAACTCATCAGCTTGGACGTGTTGAGTCCTTTCAAAATCTAGCGTGTTGAGCTAGTACTTAGGGAAAGGTTAGGAATTTCTGTAAAAATACTTAGAATTTTTACAGAAATTAGGGAACGTCGAAGTAAATCATCGTCAAAAAAATATACTTAGAAAATTTCTTATAGAAATTTCTTATAGAATTTCTTATAGAAATTTTCTAACACTTGGAGCCGGAATTTATCATTGTAAAAATACTTAGAAAATTTTTTATAAAATTTTCTAATACTTCGAGTAGAAATTCAACATCGCTAAACATTTAGAAAATTTCTAGGACTTAGAGATTTTCTAAGGTTTCATCGCTGAAAGTATCATCAAAAAAATTGAATCATTTTTGGAAAATTAGAAAAATTCATCGAGACAGTAAAAGATATTCCATCTCGACAGTCGTCAATTCCCGTCGGCAATCTTCAGTTCGTGTAACGATTTTTTTTTGAAAATTTTAAAATTCAAACAATCATCGTTTAATTGGTTCTTCATCATTATCTTCAACATTTGTTCTTCAATCAACATCCGTTCTTCAACGCCATCTTTCGTGTAGGTCGACCTATACCAACGAATTTTAGTTAGTATTTAATAAGTTAAGAACATATGCAAAATTTATAATTTGAGATATTTCATTTGCATAAATTCATATTCCGTTTTCGATTGTAACATATTCGTTAAAATTATTTGCATAATTATTGTACATATACAAACTATAAATTAAAGTAAAATTTTAAATATTTCATTTGTATAAATTCAAATTTTGTTTTGATTTGTAAAAAATTTATTGTATACCTATTTCCGGTTAATCGAAATATTATTATAATTAAAAATATTGAATTTCTTTGTATAAATTGAATTAAATTTATTTAGAAATACATATTATTGTAAATAGTTTATAATTGTTTGTAATTTAGTTTTAAGATATTGAATTTGTTAGACTTAAGAGAATTTTTTTTTTAATAAAATTTATAACGTAAATTGAAAAACATTGTGTTTTTATTTTATTAAACATTTTGAACCGGCACCTTTCTTAATTAATGTTAAATTAAACTTTTTTCATATTATTTTCTTTGGGTGGATTTAACATTTGGTCCTTCGAGCCGGATAAAATAGAAACTCAATTTTCTTCAATTTATAGATAGACTATAAAAATTTGTAAAAATGCATACCATCCAGAATTTAATTAAATTACAAACAGCTTTGGAAAGGGAATTAAATACTGTTACAATTAGAATTAAACAAAATCTAACTGAAAATCAACCAATTAATGTATATGAACGTAGAATACAAAAATTAAATGAATTAACTGATAAATTTAGGGATAATCATTATTTAATTTGTCAAACTGAAGATTGTAAACTCACTGCCGAGTATATTGAACAAAATAAGTATGATGTATTTGAAGAAACTTGTTTTAGTTTAATCACAGAGCTACAAGGAAAAATTACTTCGTTAACCAAATCAAGTAACGTTTCAAATGACGGTGGTTCCACACATGTTACAACTCTCGTATCTCCACAAAAATCGAAAATCAAACTACCACCTATTTCTTTGCCTAAATTTGATGGTACCTACAAATCTTGGCGATCATTTAAAGATTTGTACACAAATTTAATTCATAATAACAAGGAAATTTCAGAAGTTGAAAAATTACAATACCTAAAATCTTGTGTTTCTGGTGAGGCTGCACGAATTATTAAACCATTTGAAGTCATTGGGACTAATTACTACAAAGCATGGCAAACCTTGGAAAAGAGATTCAATAATAATAGGGTATTAATCAATGCACAACTAGAAAAATTGTGTAAAATAACTTTAATAAAGACCGAAAATGCTCAATCCATGAAAGACATACTTAACAACACAGAAGAGATCCTTCATGAATTAAAAACATTAAAGGTAAACATTGAAAATTGGGACCCTATTATTGTGTATCTTACGCTGCAGAAATTATCACCAGAAACAAGAGAATTGTGGGAGATAAAGCAAAGCGAGAAAAACGAGGTGGCTTCATTTCAAGAATTGATAGAATTCTTAGAAGCCAGATTCAGAGTATTAGAAGCTATACACCCTTCAAGTGAAACCAAGATTTCTTCAAATCAAAATATTAAGGGTACCAATCAGGGTACACATTGCCCACAGTGTAAGTCTG
Organism: Villa cingulata; assembly: GCA_951394055.1. Classification (NCBI taxonomy): domain Eukaryota; kingdom Metazoa; phylum Arthropoda; class Insecta; order Diptera; family Bombyliidae; genus Villa; species Villa cingulata. The sequence goes on from OX596025.1 coordinate 2,513,480, forward strand.
ATCATAGACTTTGCCATTGTTCGAAATTTAAAACATTATCAGCAATAGAAAAATTGAACTTCGTTAAAAAACATAACTTATGTACAAACTGCCTTGAATCAGGCCATAGATTCATCAACTGCACAAGCAACAGTTCATGCAAGAAGTGCATGAAGAAGCACCACACTTTGATACATGATAATTTTTCGGCGAACTTATCAGTGACAAATCAGATTTCTGCTCAACTACATGAAAAAGAAGATTCACTCAAGAATTTCTTTTCAACGAATGTTAATGAAACTTTGCTAGCAACAGCACAAGTAAAAATACGAGACGGTAATGGTCAGCTACAAATTCTGAGGGCTCTGATTGACTCAGGGTCTCAAGCTACTTGTATCACCGCTGCAGCAACAAAACGTTTGAAGCTCTCTCATTCACGAACCAATCAACTCATTAGTGGACTCAATCAGAGCAGTGCCACTAGAGCCAAATTACAGACCGAATTCACGCTGGAATCGGTAAATGGAAACTATAAGCAGAGAGTCAAAGCGCTAGTGGTAAACAGTATCACTAGCCAACTACCTACACAACGCATTGAAACATCAGGTTTCAATCATTTGAGAGATTTGAAGCTAGCTGATCCTGATTATGCTATTCCAGGAAGTATAGACTTGCTACTAGGAGCAGAAGTATATACTAGTATTATTCAAGACGGAATAATACGATCAAAACACTTAGATAAACCAATCGCATTGAAAACGGAATTGGGTTGGATTGTGATGGGCAACACAGGGCGTGCCACACAATCAACAAACGTATTCATGTTACACATACATGAACCACATATTCTCAACAAACAACTACAACAATTTGTAAAACGAAATACTGAACATAGAAAAGCAACACGCATTAGCAAAATGCTTCAAAAATCTCCTATTCCATGGGAAAAAATTAAATCGATGAAAAAATCATACCGACACAGGGTGAATGATGAGACGGTAATTCGATTCACATATTGGAACACAAATGAAATTGTTGTGAAAATACCGCGAAAATTTCGACAAACAAACAATTATAAAGACTAAAAATCAAAAACAAAGGATGGCATGGTCAGAGTAAAAAGTTTAAATTTTTAAATAAATCAAAGGTGAATTTTATGGTAGAAAATAAAGAAAACTAAAATGATTCAACATGATATTCATTTATTACATAAATAAAAATTAAAATAACAATACATACAATAAAATAAGTTAATTATTTTTTTGCGCGTTCCGGGAGGATGTTGAATCGTCATTCAACATTTTTAATAATCAAAAAAAAAAGTGGGCAGTGTTTAAAAATATGTATAATAATAAAAAAAAAAAAAAAAAAGGTTACAAACACTTCAAGACAAACAATGCGATCATATAATATTTCGTACAAAAAAAATGTAAACCAATCAACGTAATCAAACATATAACACAGAAATATATGCAATAATATGGAACATATAACATGAATATGCACAAGCAGGTAACATAAAAATGTTTATAAACATAGCATACAAACAAAAACAAAACAATCCATATAGCACAATATATAACATAAAACATTAAACACAAAATATTTAATTGCATAACATAAACAATGAACATTAACAAAAATAAAACCATTTAAACATATATGCATAATATAATATTCACATATATATATATGACCATGTCAGTACTGTCAAATTGTCAAAAAGGTACCAGTTAAATAAATACCAATAGAGTTATTCTCAATTATCATAAGTTATCATCCGAACCACCAGACACAATTTGAAAAAAAAAACGGTTTTATAAAAAAGACGAGTGCATGAGATAAATAGTAGAACATTTCAACAACGGGGAAAAAGAAATTTCCAGAACCGCGAAAATTTAGTATATAAAGGGTTGCGATTCGCAGAAAAATTTGTCTTTTGCAATTACTTGTGTATACTGTCGTGTTGAGACTGAAGCAAGGAAAACAAGAGACCAAACTCATCAGCTTGGACGTGTTGAGTCCTTTCAAAATCTAGCGTGTTGAGCTAGTACTTAGGGAAAGGTTAGGAATTTCTGTAAAAATACTTAGAATTTTTACAGAAATTAGGGAACGTCGAAGTAAATCATCGTCAAAAAAATATACTTAGAAAATTTCTTATAGAAATTTCTTATAGAATTTCTTATAGAAATTTTCTAACACTTGGAGCCGGAATTTATCATTGTAAAAATACTTAGAAAATTTTTTATAAAATTTTCTAATACTTCGAGTAGAAATTCAACATCGCTAAACATTTAGAAAATTTCTAGGACTTAGAGATTTTCTAAGGTTTCATCGCTGAAAGTATCATCAAAAAAATTGAATCATTTTGGAAAATTAGAAAAATTCATCGAGACAGTAAAAGATATTCCATCTCGACAGTCGTCAATTCCCGTCGGCAATCTTCAGTTCGTGTAACGATTTTTTTTTGAAAATTTTAAAATTCAAACAATCATCGTTTAATTGGTTCTTCATCATTATCTTCAACATTTGTTCTTCAATCAACATCCGTTCTTCAACGCCATCTTTCGTGTAGGTCGACCTATACCAACGAATTTTAGTTAGTATTTAATAAGTTAAGAACATATGCAAAATTTATAATTTGAGATATTTCATTTGCATAAATTCATATTCCGTTTTCGATTGTAACATATTCGTTAAAATTATTTGCATAATTATTGTACATATACAAACTATAAATTAAAGTAAAATTTTAAATATTTCATTTGTATAAATTCAAATTTTGTTTTGATTTGTAAAAAATTTATTGTATACCTATTTCCGGTTAATCGAAATATTATTATAATTAAAAATATTGAATTTCTTTGTATAAATTGAATTAAATTTATTTAGAAATACATATTATTGTAAATAGTTTATAATTGTTTGTAATTTAGTTTTAAGATATTGAATTTGTTAGACTTAAGAGAATTTTTTTTTTAATAAAATTTATAACGTAAATTGAAAAACATTGTGTTTTTATTTTATTAAACATTTTGAACCGGCACCTTTCTTAATTAATGTTAAATTAAACTTTTTTCATATTATTTTCTTTGGGTGGATTTAACATTTGGTCCTTCGAGCCGGATAAAATAGAAACTCAATTTTCTTCAATTTATAGATAGACTATAAAAATTTGTAAAAATGCATACCATCCAGAATTTAATTAAATTACAAACAGCTTTGGAAAGGGAATTAAATACTGTTACAATTAGAATTAAACAAAATCTAACTGAAAATCAACCAATTAATGTATATGAACGTAGAATACAAAAATTAAATGAATTAACTGATAAATTTAGGGATAATCATTATTTAATTTGTCAAACTGAAGATTGTAAACTCACTGCCGAGTATATTGAACAAAATAAGTATGATGTATTTGAAGAAACTTGTTTTAGTTTAATCACAGAGCTACAAGGAAAAATTACTTCGTTAACCAAATCAAGTAACGTTTCAAATGACGGTGGTTCCACACATGTTACAACTCTCGTATCTCCACAAAAATCGAAAATCAAACTACCACCTATTTCTTTGCCTAAATTTGATGGTACCTACAAATCTTGGCGATCATTTAAAGATTTGTACACAAATTTAATTCATAATAACAAGGAAATTTCAGAAGTTGAAAAATTACACTACCTAAAATCTTGTGTTTCTGGTGAGGCTGCACGAATTATTAAACCATTTGAAGTCATTGGGACTAATTACTACAAAGCATGGCAAACCTTGGAAAAGAGATTCAATAATAATAGGGTATTAATCAATGCACAACTAGAAAAATTGTGTAAAATAACTTTAATAAAGACCGAAAATGCTCAATCCATGAAAGACATACTTAACAACACAGAAGAGATCCTTCATGAATTAAAAACATTAAAGGTAAACATTGAAAATTGGGACCCTATTATTGTGTATCTTACGCTGCAGAAATTATCACCAGAAACAAGAGAATTGTGGGAGATAAAGCAAAGCGAGAAAAACGAGGTGGCTTCATTTCAAGAATTGATAGAATTCTTAGAAGCCAGATTCAGAGTATTAGAAGCTATACACCCTTCAAGTGAAACCAAGATTTCTTCAAATCAAAATATTAAGGGTACCAATCAGGGTACACATTGCCCACAGTGTAAGTCTGATCATAGACTTTGCCATTGTTCGAAATTTAAAACATTATCAGCAATAGAAAAATTGAACTTCGTTAAAAAACATAACTTATGTACAAACTGCCTTGAATCAGGCCATAGATTCATCAACTGCACAAGCAACAGTTCATGCAAGAAGTGCATGAAGAAGCACCACACTTTGATACATGATAATTTTTCGGCGAATTTATCAGTGACAAATCAGATTTCTGCTCAACTACATGAAAAAGAAGATTCACTCAAGAATTTCTTTTCAATGAATGTTAATGAAACTTTGCTAGCAACAGCACAAGTAAAAATACGAGACGGTAATGGTCAGCTACAAATTCTGAGGGCTCTGATTGACTCAGGGTCTCAAGCTACTTGTATCACCGCTGCAGCAACAAAACGTTTGAAGCTCTCTCATTCACGAACCAATCAACTCATTAGTGGACTCAATCAGAGCAGTGCCACTAGAGCCAAATTACAGACCGAATTCACGCTGGAATCGGTAAATGGAAACTATAAGCAGAGAGTCAAAGCGCTAGTGGTAAACAGTATCACTAGCCAACTACCTACACAACGCATTGAAACATCAGGTTTCAATCATTTGAGAGATTTGAAGCTAGCTGATCCTGATTATGCTATTCCAGGAAGTATAGACTTGCTACTAGGAGCAGAAGTATATACTAGTATTATTCAAGACGGAATAATACGATCAAAACACTTAGATAAACCAATCGCATTGAAAACGGAATTGGGTTGGATTGTGATGGGCAACACAGGGCGTGCCACACAATCAACAAACGTATTCATGTTACACATACATGAACCACATATTCTCAACAAACAACTACAACAATTTGTAAAACGAAATACTGAACATAGAAAAGCAACACGCATTAGCAAAATGCTTCAAAAATCTCCTATTCCATGGGAAAAAATTAAATCGATGAAAAAATCATACCGACACAGGGTGAATGATGAGACGGTAATTCGATTCACATATTGGAACACAAATGAAATTGTTGTGAAAATACCGCGAAAATTTCGACAAACAAACAATTATAAAGACTAAAAATCAAAAACAAAGGATGGCATGGTCAGAGTAAAAATTTAAATTTTTAAATAAATCATCAATTTATAGGATTATTTATTTAATAAAAAAGTATAATGAATATGTTAATACAATTATTTAATAGCTTTCAAATATTAATATTATAAAAGTAGGATGATGATGTTAATAATACAATAATACAATTATTATTTATTTAAATGATAACAATACAATAATACAATTCCGCTGGTGAATAGCAACTAACTAATTCATATAGCTAAAATGAATGAATGAATGTTAATGCTACGGCTACTGCTGTTCGCTTTTATTTATTTCTTGGCAAGCGAATTATCAGCTCCTACAATCGGCCATCCTGTAACAAATTGGACCCCAATTTGCTGTCTGGAACCCACGCTTTTATATACTCTGCGCACGTTGATGTCGTTCTTGGACCTTCGAAGGCGCCTGTCTTCTGAACGTCGTACGTATCATTTTTTTTTACTTTTATTATTTTATACGGGCCCAAGAATTTGCTCTTCAGTTTCGAACCTGGACCGAGATGTATGCGCTTGATGGCAACTAAATCCCCAATCTTATATACTGAAGCAGCTTTTCTTCTTAAATTGTACTGATGCTTATTTTCGTCTTGAATTTTTTGGATATTCATTTTTGCCTCTTCTCGCCTTCTATCTCTCTGTTGAATGTAGGATTGTATAAACTCTTTTTCGATCATTTCTTTGATTTTAAGATCTGTTTTGTTTCTCATTTTGACGCCAAACAGAAGTTCAAAAGGTGTCATACCGATGCTACGCTGATAGGTACTGTTTATCATCCTTTGTACTTCATCCACGAACTTGTACCACTTAGTGGGATTATCGACTGTTAGCTTTGATAACACGGATATTATGATAGAGTTTATACGTTCAATTTGACCATTCGCTCTGGGCAAACCGGTGGTGACGCAATGATGTAAGATACTTTCTTCTTTACAGTAAGTACGAAATTCTTCGCTGGTATAAGCTGTACCTCGATCGGTAATAATCTGGTAAGGATTTCCATAATTCTTTTTCTGTACTTCTAGTTTAGAGATTACTTCTCGCGATGTAGTTGACTTCGTTGGATAAAGCCATACGAACTTAGAAAAATCGTCTATTATAGCTAGTATGTGCTTGTAGTTTTTATTGGTCGATTCAAGTGGTCCTAGGTGGTCCACATGATATGTATTTAAAGGTATATCCCCTTTGCATCGATTATGTAAGTAGCCTTCTTGCTTTCCGCTCTTTTTATTATTTAATATGCATTGTATGCAATTTGCTATAACCATTTCAACCTTATTCTTAAGGTTAGGAATATGAAATTCTTGCTTGATCTTTTCAATCGTTCTTAACGTGCTAAAATGTCCCTGTTGATGCGCTTTTTTGATTACTTCTTCTTGCATTAATTCTGGAACAACTATTAGTTCAATACCATCTTGAAATTTGAAAAGAACGTCTTTATGTATGAAAAAGTCTTTATAGTTTTTAACTTTAAGAACTTCTTTAATTGTTTTAATGTGTTCGTCTTGATCTTGTGCTCTAGCTATTCTTAAATGTATTTCGTCGTAACCATTGTCTATTTGGATGTTTAATACAGGATGTCTACTGAGTGAATCAACATGTTTCAACCTATCGCCAGGTCGGTGCTCTATTGTATATTCGTATTCGCTTAAGAGGAGAGCCCATCTTGCTACTCTTGGACTAAGTTTCTCTTTTTTTATCGTTTGCGTAAAAGCTACACAGTCTGTTACTATTTTGAATGCCTGTCCGGCTAGATAAATTCTAAATTTTTCAAGCGCGTATACAACTGCTAACACTTCCAGCTCATAACTAGAATAATTCTGTTCGTGTATGGATGTTTTCTTGCTTGCGAAATAAACCGGATGCATTTTATTGTCTTTATCACTTCTCTGAAGTAAGATGGTTGCGTATCCCATTTTTGACGTGTCAGTATGGACTTCTGTTTCAGCGCCTCGTCTGTAAAGCTGCAATACTGGATTTCTTGATAAGGTTTCTTTTAGTGTCATAAACGCTTGCATTTCGTCGTCTCTGAATTGAAATGGTTTGTCTTTTTTAATGAGATCGGTAAGTGGACGCGCGATTAATGAAAAATTCTGAATAAACTTTCTAAAATATCCACAAAGGCCTAAAAAGCTTTGAACGTCTTTTGTTGAAGCTGGAACTGGATATTTAAATACTGCTTGGATTTTGGTTGGAGATGGATATATCTGTCCTCCACTAACAATATAACCTAAGTATTCTATTTGATTTTGCAGGAATTGACATTTTTTAAAATTAATTTCTAGACCATAATCTTTCGCGACTTCTAAAACCTTTTTTAACCTTATAATTGCTTCTTCTATATTCTCGGCAGGAATAACCAAATCATCCATATACAACAGGACTACTCCTTCATTTTGAAGATCTCTAAACACGGTATTTAAATAACGCTGGAATACTGACGGCGAGTTACAAAATCCAAACGGTACTCTAAGAAATTGGAACTGACCCCTGTGTGTGACAAAAGCAGTATATTTTTTACTATTCTCTTCTATTTTTACGTGAAAAAATCCGTCTTTCAAATCTAACGTTGTGAATATATCAGCTTTTTGTAGTCCATCTATTTGATCTTCAATGAGCGGTAGTGGATACCTATCTTTATATACTACCTGATTCAATTTTCTGTAGTCTATACAAACTCTAGGCTGACCGTTTTTCTTTTTGACCACTATCACAGGACTAGAATATTCTGACACACATGGTTCTACTACGCCCTGTTGAATCCACTCTTCTATCTGCTTATCAACCACATCTCTTTCTATATATGGCAACCGACGAGGACGACTATGAACGGGTTTTTCGTCTTTTATCATTATTTTCATCTCGACATTGGTGTCCATTTTCTTTTCAGGTTTGTATGATGTAATTAAATTGGATACTTCATTTCTACAAGCAACATTTCTAATATTTGATAGATCCAAAGAGTTCTTATTTTCATCGATATTGATGTTAAAAATATTAACTTCTGATTCGTTAATGCTCTTTTTTATTTTTACTCCTTCTTTATTTATATTTATTTCTACACTAGTAATGAATTCATTTCCTAGTATTGCTTCCATGTTGGATGTGTTATTTGGGACTACGTGCCATTTAATTTCGTAAATCTCATCATCAATTTTTGCATTTGTAATTAATAGTTTTAAACAACTCACCTTGTTATTGTCTTTTCCAAAACCACTTAATATCATACCTGATGAAGATTCGATTCCATCTAATTTTTTAGCAACATCTTCTCTTATAACGTTAACTTCACTTCCTGTGTCGATAAGTGCCGTGATTGTTATATTACCGACTTTAACCGGTTTACACATTGTCGCTAATCTGTTTTTAATAATTTTATTTATACCCACAACACTTTTTGCATGTCTTTCGGAATCACATTTGTTCGATCTATGCCCGAAGTTGCCACATTTAAAGCATTTTTCGCCTAATGACTTTGAGGGACATTCATTCGATTTATGTCCATATTCACCACAATTGTAACACCTTAATTTTATTTGTTGTTTACCGTTCATATTTTTTTGTTTCGTAACCGTATTTTTATTTCTGTCACTTTTTATGTATTCACTTGGTCGCTGATCACTACACTGTTTATATGTTTCATAGTTTTTAAGTTTTATCTTAAAGTCATTTAAATTTTCAGCACCAAACAACATAATTTTATTTGATGACAAATCATTTATACCGTCTATTACGTATTGAATAAGCGCGTCATTTTCTATTTGCCCACGACTAGCAATTTCTTTCATCGTTAAATAATACTCTTGGATTGATTCAAATTTTCCCATTTTTCTATTTGTAAGAGTTCTATGTAATTTCGCGGCGTTCGTCTTTTTCGCGAATTCGTCAATTAATGCTTCTTTCAATTTAGACCACGAATTTAAACTTTTCTCAGAAAACACAAATGTTTTCGCTAATTCCGAAAGCATCTTCTTTCCGAATATAAACATTTGTAAACGATTCCAATTTAAAAGTTTCGCGAGATCTTCAAATTCGTCTATCCACAGTTCTACCGGGTAGTCACCTTTTCCATCAAATTTACGTATACAGTCTTCTACGTCTTTAAAACTGATCGTGCATTCTGATGAATATAAACGACTACTATATTTATTACCAACGTCATCGGTATTTTCGTTTTCATTACAAACGCGTCTGTCGTTTGATACCCGTCTGGTATTATCGCGTTGCTTACACTTTTCTTTATTAATATTAACGCCGGAGTTGCTATATTTATTCACACTATTATCGTCAGTATCATTATCATCATCGTCATTGTCATCATTATTAGCATCATAATCATCACTATCACAATTATTCATATTAGTGAGTAATTGTATATTTGTCAACCTTTCCAATAATTCTGCTTTTATGTCTACTTTATCTTCGTCGATATCAATACACAGAACACTATTAACATAAATAAGTTCCTTTTCACTGAAGTTTTCCTCTATATATTTCACTTTTGTTTCATATTCTTCGTCTCCTTTCACAAAATTAAATCCACTGAACTTTCTGAGTTCACTTCTGTTTTTTCTTCCATTATCGCACTCATACACTAGCACATGTAGTAATCTAATATTTTTTGCAGGCATATGTTTCAGATTGTCTGCAATATGTTTTATGTCTGCTAGAGTGAGACGAGTAGCATTTCCCTTGTCTGCCATTATCATTTGTATTTTATTAATAACGCTAAACAAAGATACTATAAAAACGATGCTACTATTCAAAATGGCCGCACTTTATTAATTTTAATTATTTAATTTTTTGAAATCACAATTTCAACTATGATTTTACAAAAACAACGCTACTATTCAAAATGGCCGCACTTTATTAATTTTAATTATTTAATTTTTGAAATCACAATTTCAACTACGATTTTACAAAAACAACACTACTATTCAAAATGGCCGCACTTTATTAGTTTTAGCAATAATTTAATTTTTAAAATATTTAGTATATTTAAATATCTTGGTTGAGCCCCCAATTTATAGGATTATTTATTTAATAAAAAAGTATAATGAATATGTTAATACAATTATTTAATAGCTTTCAAATATTAATATTATAAAAGTAGGATGATGATGTTAATAATACAATAATACAATTATTATTTATTTAAATGATAACAATACAATAATACAATTCCGCTGGTGAATAGCAACTAACTAATTCATATAGCTAAAATGAATGAATGAATGTTAATGCTACGGCTACTGCTGTTCGCTTTTATTTATTTCTTGGCAAGCGAATTATCAGCTCCTACAATACAATAAAATAAGTTAATTATTTTTTTGCGCGTTCCGGGAGGATGTTGAATCGTCATTCAACATTTTTAATAATCAAAAAAAAAGTGGGCAGTGTTTAAAAATATGTATAATAATAAAAAAAAAAAAAAAGGTTACAAACACTTCAAGACAAACAATGCGATCATATAATATTTCGTACAAAAAAAATGTAAAACAATCAACGTAATCAAACATATAACACAGAAATATATGCAATAATATGGAACATATAACATGAATATGCACAAGCAGGTAACATAAAAATGTTTATAAACATAGCATACAAACAAAAACAAAACAATCCATATAGCACAATATATAACATAAAACATTAAACACAAAATATTTAATTGCATAACATAAACAATGAACATTAACAAAAATAAAACCATTTAAACATATATGCATAATATAATATTCACATATATATATATGACCATGTCAGTACTGTCAAATTGTCAAAAAGGTACCAGTTAAATAAATACCAATAGAGTTATTCTCAATTACCATAAGTTATCATCCGAACCACCAGACACAATTTGAAAAAAAAACGGTTTTATAAAAAAGACGAGTGCATGAGATAAATAGTAGAACATTTCAACAACGGGGAAAAAGAAATTTCCAGAACCGCGAAAATTTAGTATATAAAGGGTTGCGATTCGCAGAAAAATTTGTCTTTTGCAATTACTTGTGTATACTGTCGTGTTGAGACTGAAGCAAGGAAAACAAGAGACCAAACTCATCAGCTTGGACGTGTTGAGTCCTTTCAAAATCTAGCGTGTTGAGCTAGTACTTAGGGAAAGGTTAGGAATTTCTGTAAAAATACTTAGAATTTTTACAGAAATTAGAGAACGTCGAAGTAAATCATCGTCAAAAAAATATACTTAGAAAATTTCTTATAGAAATTTTCTAACACTTGGAGCCGGAATTTATCATTGTAAAAATACTTAGAAAATTTTTTATAAAATTTTCTAATACTTCGAGTAGAAATTCAACATCGCTAAACATTTACAAAATTTCTAGGACTTAGAGATTTTCTAAGGTTTCATCGCTGAAAGTATCATCAAAAAAATTGAATCATTTTTGGAAAATTAGAAAAATTCATCGAGACAGTAAAAGATATTCCATCTCGACAGTCGTCAATTCCCGTCGGCAATCTTCAGTTCGTGTAACGATTTTTTTTTGAAAATTTTAAAATTCAAACAATCATCGTTTAATTGGTTCTTCATCATTATCTTCAACATTTGTTCTTCAATCAACATCCGTTCTTCAACGCCATCTTTCGTGTAGGTCGACCTATACCAACGAATTTTAGTTAGTATTTAATAAGTTAAGAACATATGCAAAATTTATAATTTGAGATATTTCATTTGCATAAATTCATATTCCGTTTTCGATTGTAACATATTCGTTAAAATTATTTGCATAATTATTGTACATCAAAGATAATACAGTCCTACTAGATGAACCATTTCATTTTTTTTATTTAAATGTTTGTATGTTTGCCAAAAATAAAGATCGAAAAAGTTTTTCGAAACAATATCGAAAAAGAGCGAAAGTTTATAATTCAGGAGGGATGTAAATATGAGAGAAAAATAAGAATATTTATATATAAGAATTAGTTTGTGAGTTGCATGACTGGTTTACTAAATTTTATATGGTTTTGAGTGGTACCATCACTTATTTGGGGTGCGTTCATGAACATTACTTTAACCATAGTCATGGTGTAGTATAGTGCAAAGTTATGTTATACTACAGCCATAGTTATGTTAACTTCAAGTGGTTTTTGAACGCGATTTTTACCATAGTATTAGCAATAAATTATCATTCAGCTGTCAAGTCAAGTTTAAAAAATTTTTACATATTATAATTATTATATTTTTTGTTTGTCAAAAATTAATTATTTTTTAAAAATGAAGTTTAAAACAAAATTAATAAATTTCAAATAAATTAAATTGAAATTTTCACAATTCACAACAAAAAATTAAATGATAAACGATTTTTTATTGTCAATGTCATTACCACTTAAAGGCTTACTATCGTTACTATCGTTAACCATGCTCTCGAGCAGGGTTAATTTTTGACATCAAATAGTTAAAAATTTACTTTACTTCAGATGTTTATGAACGCTAAAAAGTTATGTTGGTAGTTATGTTTTACTATACCACCACTATTCTGAACGACAAATGATAACTATAGTTAACTATAGTAACGTTTATGAACGCACCCTTGATATGATATTATACTTGAATAAGTAAAAATAAATGGATATTTTGTACGCAAATGCTTTAGAATACAACAATTGACAATAGGGCTGTTTCAAATTTTTTTTTTATTGTATTGAGTTGATCGTCGTATTTAATATATGAATGACTTGAGAAAGGAGGCATTTCATATTTCATGTATTTTTATATATGTATGTATGTGTTGTTATGTTAATATGCCTTGTCGCGTGCTATATGATCTGACATAAATTACTACTACTACTTTTAATTGAAATACATATATAGAATTGTATTTATATCAAAGACCATATAAATATATACATTTATATGGTCTTTGGTTATATGTATTACCTGTATAGGTTTACATTATTTTCTGTTCTGATGTAGGATTGTAGAATATTTAGCAACAGAGGTTTTTACGTATGCATACATTATAATTACTGTAGCATTTGTACTGTACTCTGGTCTATACATTTATATGGTCTTTGATTATATGTATTACTTGTATAGGTTTACATTATTTTCTGATGTAGGATTGTAGAATATTTGGCAACAGATGTTTTTACGTATGCATACATTATAATTACTGTAGCATTTGTACTGTACTCTGGTCTATACATTTATATGGTCTTTGATTATATGTATTACTTGTATAGGTTTACATTATTTTCTGATGTAGCATTGTAGAATATTTGGCAACAGAGGTTTTTACGTATGCATACATTATAATTGCTGTAGCATTATACCAGAGATACTATATAAATACATATAAATATGTTTTTACATAGTATCACAGATCAGATACACTTATCTGTGATAGTATATAGTATCTTTGATTATACATAATATATGTATACATGTGGATATATTATGGTTTTATTTTGTTATGTTTTTGAGTTCATTGACTTATGAATGCAAGATACGATTATATATTATCATATCCCGTGAATTGAATTTCTTCTTGAAATTTTTAAAGAATGTCTTTTTTAATGTTTGGGCCTTAGGACTTCTGAAAAAATAAAGTATTATTCTGATTTATGATCATAATATAGAAATTTAAAAATCAGGTGTTTTGTGAATTACCAAATTTTTTTATAGACTGAGTCAATTTGTTTTCTAACTAGATAAAAATTGATATTTTCAAATTAATATGGAACATAATTTACAAATACATATATATATTTTTCTAAATCTTGAGGATAATGAATTTTAAATTATATACAATATTTTTTAAAAACAGAAAGCTTAAAAATATTTATTTCAAAATTTTTAAATTTTATTTCGTTGATGTTTTTTGTGTGTGCTATAAAGTATATACTCAAAAAATTCTAAATACTAGCGCTGATGAACATTTAATTAGATTCAATGAAAATTGATAATTATTTGTAGCTTGAAAAATATCATATATATAGGTATATAAAATAAACAACATGTCATGAAGTCGAAAATAATCTATTTGTAAATTTATGGATTTTTATGATTGAATGCAATCAAATTTTTTTCATTTATGTTTGTTTGAAAATAAATTATTAAGTAGAATGGGCCTATAATTCTAGTCCTAGAAATATTTTGGAGATCCGTATTATCAAAATATCTTCAGTAGTGATTCAAAAAATTATGTTTGAAAATAACGTGGAATAGGTTTACGTATAGTAAATTATAATTGCTTATTTGATTTTTGAATTCAAAATTTACCTTATTTGTATTTTAACATTTCTATTAAATTGATAACTCATAAACTATTTAATATTATTCCTAAACAAAATTGCCGGCAATAAAAAATAAAATTGTAAAATTTATAATATATTTCTACTTATAAATTTGAATGAAAATTTTTAATTTGATGCATTCATTTAAAAGCGCGAGAACTGGTCAGTTCTGCATGGTGCGGTCATGGTGTTGGCAAAGAAGAGGAAATTAATCTGACCTGTCTCTACTTTAGAATATATTATCAGAAATTTGAATATCCTTTGACATTTAGTATTATTCATAAATATTTGTATACAGCATTTTTTTTTAACAAAAGTTTTTAAAATTGCATGTTTTTTATATAAATAAAATAAACTCCTAATTTTTTAATTTTTAATTCTGTTCTTTTCTATAAAATATATGTAACTTTGTTTTGAACTAAAATGATCCTAATGAATTCGGACAAAAAAGCGATGAATTATCAATTGTTCTCACAATATTTTAATACAGTTGAAATTATATTTATGTATTTATAATGTTTCGAGGATGCATTTCCAATTATTAATTAATTAGAAATTAAATGCCGTGTAAAAGTAGTTGTGAACAATACTGTACATCCAGTTTTAGTTTAACTATAGTTGGAAGACAGTTTTCAAATTTAAAAATTTTAAAATTAAATATATTACTATATATGATTTATAAAGTATAATATTAATATGCAAATTATGTATAAAAATATCTAAGAAAGTCATAGCAAAGCAGAAGAAAAATTTTGATCACGATCAAAGTGGATTTTCCATTTACGCAACCTGAATAATAGTGGCAACGTAGTAAATGAATGATATATTCTTCAAATATAGATATTGTGGTATCTTAAAAGGATATTTGCTTGAGGCCTGTTTTCTATCAAATTTGTTATTTAATTCTTTTCAGAGGAAAACCATCAGATTGCAGTGTAATTGATAAATATTCGGTAATTATAAACTTTCGCTGTCAGCTAGTTTTCTTTAAACATTAAAAATCGAAAAATATATGAATCTTCATGATTCTAGTCTCAAAATATTCCATTTAACTTCGGATTTATGAAAAAAGTATAATAGTTACAGTTTGATGCGTAGGAGAGTGTGGGTAGATAGTTAAAAGAGCATATGAAAAAATCAGTTTAATTCAGTTCAAAAATGTTGATCAGTGTTAACGAATGACGCTAATTATACAACACTTTTCATACTCTTTTAGCATCCCCGCACCCACCTGGCAAAATTCTCTTTTTTTCAATTATATTTTAGTTTTCATTCTATAAAATTTTTCAATCTTAATAATGAAAAATTACTCATGAGTAATCACCACCCACCACCACCCACTCCCCCGCATCAAACAGCCACTATTATATTCTATTCATAAATCCGAAATCAAACCAAAGTTGAAAAAAAAGAAAAAAGGTTGACTTTTCAATTTTTTATGAGTAAAAAACCAGCTGATTGCGAAAGTGTATATGTAATTACCAAATAATGTATTCATATATCTATGAATAACAAAAAGGTTCATATTTAACATTACACACAAATATTTTCATAAAGAAATATGTTAAGAAAGGTCATTGATACTATATACATTATAGATCCTGATATACATCATTGAACAATCTATTTTTATAATTACACTTGTATGTATGTGCACAAAATACCATATATACGATGTATACATACAATCATGTATATCGCATAAACAGCACATTCATTGCATATAGTATTTACTATTATCTATTCTGCATGAGCAAGCAGCATGTTGTTATTAATGTCTACTATGTCATGTCTATTATGTATGTATTAGAATTAGTTTTTACATCGCATTCAATGTTATACCAAAGAGCAAAGACCAATATAATATACCATGATATAATATATTTTATATATCGGTCTTTGGTTATATCAAATTTGTTTATTCATGTTATATTCTTTATGTATGTATGTGTACGAGATCGTCTTCAATTTAATATGGATCCTTCTTACATATCCTTATGCACGAGCATAAACCATACATGGAAAATAAATATGTATGATCAAAATCTCTCAAAAATGTTCAAATTTATATTTATATGTTCCAGCCAATGATATTCATTTATTCTATTTTCAATACTCAAAATATACATTTACATATATGTAAATAACACTTATATGTGTGGAATATCATATGAATTAAATGTACATTTTAAATAGCATTGTGTATTGTTTAGTGCTGCTAAACATTGACAGGTGTTCATTTCATTTGTGAGAGCAAATATTTATAATAAATGAGAACAAATTCGAAACACTATGGTCCGTCTACACAATTAGTTTTGATAACTCGATTTACAAAAACAATTCCTTTATATCACAGACTGTGTAAAGTATGTAGTGGTATGTGTGTCATACTGTCGACTACATGATGTATATTCACCATATATTAGATCTGAAATAAAATAGAATAAGCAAAATTCAAAAAAAAATGTTTTATTTATATGAACACTGTATATGGTGTGTGCATATAATTAATTACATGTGTAACTATATAGACATATAAAAATTATAGTA
The DNA here is from genome assembly GCA_951394055.1 of Villa cingulata. NCBI lineage: Eukaryota > Metazoa > Arthropoda > Insecta > Diptera > Bombyliidae > Villa > Villa cingulata. The sequence goes on from OX596025.1 coordinate 2,530,540, forward strand.
TGGACACACATAACAACATACTTACTTCTTGAGATGATGGATGGTGGAAGTGGCGGCTACGCTAGTTGGCTAGCACGGTGCTAGCTCGCCGGATGGGGCGTGAGTTTGCCACTATCCATCTCTCTTTTGATTATCCGTAGCCATGAAGCAGTAGAAGGGTGAGAAATCCTTCTACTTAGAATGCTTCAAAATAAACTATATCGAATTAAATAAAATACAACACCCACACCGTTGAATCTGTCATTATGGCCCCGCTCTGGCCCAAGAAAACAGCTGCAACCATCGTTGGTCCTGTAAAATAAAAAGAAGAATGCCTCGCCCAACGATGATTGGGACTAACCCACCTCAATTAAACTTAGTTTGCTGTAAAAAAACTAAGTTCCCATCCTTTTTAAGAAATGCTAAAAATAAATCAATTTATTTAAAACTTATGCTTTATGTTCATATTTGCCTGTGGGGTCTGAAAGAGATAGTTGAGCAAAAGCCGAAATTCAATATTCTTAATTACACATTTTATTACTGATCATTTGCTTTTGAATAAATCTATATACAGAAACTATAATTTTATTTATCTTCAACATATTAATATGAATTCACTAAATATAATACATCTGTCTGCATGGATTAAATGATATTTAAATTTTAATCTTTATATGTAATGCGTATTTCAAATAATTTAAACATGTTAATTATTATATTTCACGCATTGCTTAATTAAAGATATTACATTTCGGGATACATTCATTTGGTTTCCTTCTTATATCTACAACGAGCATTAAACAAATATAGTTAAATTTAGACAATTTCTTATATCGATTTATATTTCCAACTTACAGTGTTCAAGTTTCCTATTTTTTTTCCTTTCTTTTTTTTTTATATTTTTTTTTTTTTTTTTTTTTTTTTTTTATTTATTTTATCATTCATTAATTTGGGGTGAATATTTATATAAAAGTTTACTCTATATTCATTCTGATTTTGATTTTAAAGTATTATCAATTTTTCTTCTTTAGCATTGACTTATTTTTTTTTGTAATTTTTGTTTGCAACTTATTAATTATATATTTACATTTAGTTTGAGTTGTATTTTTTTTTTGTTCTTTCTTTTGGTTTTCTTTTCTTTTCTTTTTAAATTCCTCTAATTTTCATTGTTTGTTTTCTTTTATATGAAGAAAAATTTTCTTATGCTTTACAATATAATTTGTTAACCTAACCTAATTTGAAATTCATATTTATTAGCTCTATGCCATAATGATATACAAATAATACAAACAATTAATTGATCAACTATGTACAATATGGTACAATATATTAACATTTACCTGAGCTCAGATACTTAACGTTGGCGCGCTATTGATGGGTATAGGTGTTGATGATAAAATTGATGAGTGGTGTGGATGATTGAAGCAATATATTTGTTGTTGTGACTATGGAATTTAGCTGTCTAAGCGAAGATAGTTGATGTAGTGTTGCTCCTGTAGAGGACGTAAGTCTGAAGTATTATTTATTGTTGTGGCGATAACTACGATAACCAATTCGCTGTGCCTTTTGTTTTTTTTTTTAATTTTTTTATGATGATAGTATACACCCAATTTATTTAAAATTTATTAATTTATTTATTATTATAATTATTTATTTATTTTTTTTTTTTTGTTTTCATTTGAAATTTTCAATCATTTTCTTATAGGTAAATATGTTTATTTTTCAAAAAAAAATTTTATTTAATTTTCTTATCTTCCTTTTTTGTTTATTTTATCAATTAATGATTAATATGATGATGTTAATACTATGAAAATTTATTATTATTTATTATTATTACTATTTAATGGCGTATTAAATAATGTATATCGTATTATAGTTACTTGATTATCCCACTGTACTTCTCTCAAATCACCATAATAAAATTTGTTTTATGAATCACATATCAAATAGAAAAATTTACGGGATGAGATAACAGAAAATAAGCATATAGTATACACCAATCACATATGTATGTGAATTATTATTAATATTATTATATTTTTTTTTTTTTTTTATATTAAAATTTTAATCTCTGGTTGGTGTACAAACACATCATTTTCAATAATAACTATATATTTACAAAAACCATGATCAAATTAAAACTACTGCTAGATTATTTATTTATCTTTCTAAATTTCGAGTTAGATTATGTACTAATATTATGATAAATTTACATACATAACCAACACGTGGTACCTTTTTTTCATATTTTTTTTTTTTTTATATTATAATGTGCTCTAAGGTATCGTACATTTTTTTTTTCTTTGTTTTGTTTTATATTTTTATTTTATAATTTTACGTATTTCATGAACAGGTATAATTTACAAATATTATATAATTACTCTACTGGTTTTAAATACAATATATAATTTTTGTGAGCATAAAAATAACATTTCTAAGATATTATTAATTAAATTTCGACACTCTATGGTACCATTCACATAATTATAAGTTCAACAAATTGTGCTATGATAAGATATCAAATATATGACCTGTATACAATAAACACAATGAATGATACAATTCACTTGAATTTTCACTGTAGCTGATAAAATTTTCTTTTTTTTTTTTTTCTTCTTTTTTTTTTTTTTTCTTTTTTTTTTTTTTAAACCATTTTGAAAACTAAAATTTATCTTATTGAGTTAAATTTTCATTTTTTTATATAAGGACCGTGCGCGAAAGTCCTTGCGCATTTTTGATTGCCTGTAGAACCCATATTTTTAAAAAGAAAAAAATCTAAGGTTATTTTTTAAAAATCTTATTTTATATACAATCTAAAACTAATTACATTACACATCAGATAGTCTTTTATTTTTAAAATTTCTTATCTTACTCTTAATACTACTCATTAATTTTTGAATATTTTCATCTGTTAATTTCTCACAACCAGTTTTCCACAATTTAGCAAAATTTGTTAATGATTTTGCACATTTGCCTTTCTTCCGTAAGATGTTTTTAATCTGCGCCCAATATCTCTCTATAGGTCTAAGTTCTGGTACATTAGGTGGGTTGATGTCTTTAGGCACGACATCTACTCTATTGTTCTCGTACCATGCCATAGTTTCTCTTGAATAATGGCAGGTAGCCAAGTCAGGCCAAAATATTACAGGTTGACTGTGCTTCCTTATGAGAGGTAAAAGTTTCTTCTGCAAGCATTCCTTAATGTAGGTTTGGCCATCCATGGTCCCTTCTTTGAAAACCGGTTCTGAACGAAGTCCACATTGGCAAATGGCTTGCCATACTAAAACTTTCCGACCGAATTTTTCAATGGAGATCGTTCTATCTTCTTCAGAAACATCAGTTCTTTCTTTAGCAGAATAATACTGTACACCTGGTAAAGTCGAAAAGTCATATTTAAAATACGATTCATCGTCCATGATCATGCATCGTTCGGGTCGTTCATTCCACCAATTGTACAGCAATCTTGCTCTTCTGATTGCCTTTTTTTCTTGTTCTTCACTTCTTTTTGGATGTTTCTGCTTCTTAAATGTCTTTATGCTGTTCTTATTCTTGATTTTCTGCACGGTAGAACTACTAACTCCATGTTTTTTTGCTAAGTCTCGTACTGAAAGACAAGGATTGTTTTCTAACGAACGCAGTACACCTTTTTCGGCTTTATTATCCATGAATCCCTTTGGGCGGCCTGAACGTGGTATGTCAGCTAACGAAATGTGTTTTTTTAAACGTTTGATGGTATTTCGAACGTTGGCTTCAGATGTTTCTACCTGCCTAGCAATCCACCGATAGGATTGTTCAGGATTTTCGAGATATTTTTCCACAATTTTTTTTCTATGTTCCAAATGTGACGATGACATTTTGACAACTAAAACAATTTTCACGAAAGTGACTTTTTATAACAAATTAAGATGCAACAGGTAATGTGTATTTGAAATTTGAGAAGGGATAGGGGCATAGTTTTTAAAATAGAGGACATCAAAAATGCGTAAGGACTTTCGCGCACAGTCCTTATATATATCTAAAAGATATTCAATAAGTATATTCCGATCAATTAGAAGGCAAGTGAATTTAAGCACAATATAATTATTAACTAACAATTTCCTGTTTTCTTCCCTTTTATTTTTTTTTTCTTTTAATCAATTATAAAATCCGTAGCAAACGTCTACCTTAATTTAAAAGAATACTCAATTACCGGCACAGAATTAAAATTTCAAATCGGGCAGAGATTGCCCTTACACTTTTTAATACCCAAGAAGGTTCAAGAAAACGCGTGATGCGCTTTTATATTCCGCCAAAACAATAGATGCATTTTCTTATTGGAGAATATGAGTGGGGGTTTTCATATAAGAAAAGTGAAAATTGGAACGATAACTTTACATATATGTGTAAAGTACAAAATATTTTATACAATTTCGTAGGATTCTGAGAAAATCAAAAGGAATTTCTACATGTGGTTATTTACGGAAGATAATTTAGAATTTTTAGAATCCTAAGACATATAATTTATGTAATAAAATTCATTAAATAGGCTTTGTAAATAAATTTAAAATTTTTCAAAATTTAAAAAAAAAGCTTGGACTGGCAATGCTGCAGTTCATAAGCATTTTCCATTTCATTTCATGTGGGCCTATACTATCGATTTTGAACTGTATTATCGGACGATTAAGGAAAATGATTAAGTGTAGACAACAACCGGATAAATAAAAAAAATTAAAAGAAATTGCATTTAAGTAATGGAAAAGGATGTACAAAATCATCTAAACATTAAATTAATCATAATTCTTATAAAATATTTCATAAAAAGACAAGGAATTATGATATAAATTGAAAATTCTTAAAATTTTGAAATAAAACATAGAATTTTAACATCTCTGAAAACAACCAATTAGAGTGGCCATGCATTTTGACGTTAGAGGAACAATCTGATATGTGAAAAAAATATATAAAAGTGGAATTAATGAGAACATGGGGAATTAAATGAGAATAGTGGAGAAATTGAGCGAATATATATGTATGCGTGTGCGGCCATTAAAATTTAAAGTAAAATTTAAGTAGAATGCGCATGTATATGTGCATATTATTTATATTAGAATACATGTATAGGGGCGGCCATTAAAATTCATAAAAGAATATGCATATGTGTGGGCATAATTCAAATAAAATATATAGGGGAATGGAATAATGTGCTAACCTTGACCATGTATTTGTAACAATTTGACCAACAAAAAAAATGGAATGGTCTGGAAATACATTGGAATCACGTGCATAATACATGCAGTTCTTCTTATCTTATGCGCATTATGCATAAGAACAATGAGAAGAATTATGCGCGTGTTATGAAAATAATTGTATTGTAGTGCAATACAACACTTGGGCCTTTTGAAAGGTAATTATGTGTACTGTTAGGTACACATAATTAAGAATAGATGAAAATATGGTGTGACTGATTACAGTCACACACAAAAAAAATAGTACCCTCACATTACATAGCAGGCTCGTTAGAAGGCTTGCCTGAAGAAAGAGGCTGAAAAGGGTGAGGCTGCTATGTTTGAAAATATTTAAGGAAGCGCCCAACGTGGGGAAGTCCCATAACCCTGAGATTAAGAGTCTCAATTGAAAACAAGGAAAGCTGGACTAGACGGGCAATGCGCAAAGAAAAAAGGTGCAGTTCGTAATCTGAAGGTAGGTGGTGTGTTCTTACAACACAAAAATATTTTCGCAACACACTTTGAAGAAAAATTGAAATATGGGTGATTCTCGTACTTTGCTTACTTTTCGTTCTTACACACCGGCCAGTGGAAGCTAGTTACACTAATGAGATGTAGTAGTTCCACCGAACCAGTGTGAAGAACTCCAAGGGCAAGTATCGAATGGTCATTGATGCTAAACAAGGAAAAAAAATTGAAAATTACATGATCAATATATATATAAAGATTTTATCCTTAGATTCCTCCGAGTTCTCATTATGTAGAATGTTGGATGATTTCCTGACAAATCCAGCTCAATGGACATGCGGAAGCTAGTTGCACTAATGAGATGCAGTAGTTCCGCATATACATTGGGCCAGCCAACCAACCAATGTCATGATAGATCAGGGATTAAACATTATTCGCGGAATTTTCCTGCGAGACGACTGTTTCAAGGCACATGAAGATTACAATTTAAATTGTTGGTACAGATCTACCACAGGATTACGATTATGTGTATCAAAAAGTAAATGACCACTTTCTTGAAAATAGTCCAAGAAGGGATTAGTACCCGATATTAGGTTAATATTTAATGTTGTCTCGTCATGAGAAAGTGCATTAAAACGGAATTTTCTATTCAACATTCTCGAAAGTGAGTCTTCATGACGAGGAATAATCGAGTCTAACTGGTGGATTTTTGATAATATGGCTTGACCTGGATAATCGAGGACGTACGGGATTGGACAAATTATCATTTCGTTTTTATTGTATGATATGGTCTTCCCAAAGTCGACCAATAAAACCTTATCCAGAACGTAGGGATCCTGAGCATGATTATTTTCCCTCACTGCTCGAAATATATACCCATTGGTCTGGATGCCAAATATCTCGGTTTCTCTGGGAGTTCCTTTATATATATTGGGGTTATTTCGGATAAAATCGGTCAAACATAGATTAAAATGAACGTGCTGTGGATTGTTGACTTCCGTGAAGTAAAATAGATTGTTATGTCTATCGACAATGTGGGTAATGACGCATTCGCCTGAATAGTTATGGTTGAATTTTGTTAAATTTGTTTGTAAATAGGTAAAGTTATGGTGCCCGATTGATTGACTGGAATAAGCCATGTTTCTTTATTATTGATGCAATTTATTAGATAGTTTCCCTGATAAGATGTGTCGTAATCTGTTGAATAAATAAAGCAAAGATAACATACACAATGAGATTAGTATATGTTCTAGGCTTATAGAACAAGAAACACTCGACAGGATAAAATCGCACACATCATTAGTTAAACTGAAAGAAATAACTATAAATATAACTCTAACACCATTATTGTTAGCTATACAACACAAAAGAATATTTGAAAGAAGAAAGAAAGAGAAAAAAAATATGCACACACTGAAATATAATAGAAAAATTTTAAACCATTTCCACCACTCATAATCTCCAATAAGGCAACATGTATGTACAAAATCAATTTATTACTGTCGAATGTCTTTAGCGTGATAAATCCCTAATGATTTACCTTTCATATCTTCTAATTCGTATTGACTATTACCGACTGATTTTACGATGCGAGCTCTTGCAAATCTGTTGTCCAGTTTAGCGTTTCTACCTTGGGCCATATTACTAAGAGAGAAAATTCTTCTATAAACTTCTTGACCTGGTACATATTTAACTGGACGACAACGTGTGTTATAAATATTCGTATGACGATGGTGTGCTTGAGACAATTTCTCTAACACTCGTTTACGGATCAATTCTATCTTAGCATCAGCAGGTACAACCTCTACATCCATGCCCAAATTTTTAATGAGTGGGTAAACAGATCCATGTCGTGCCATGTGTTGTCCGAAGAGCACATAATAAGGATTTTCACCGATGGACTGGTGGATCGAAGTACGCATAGCGCAAGCTATCTTGGGAAGGTAAACATCCCAAGAGCTATGATCATCCTTTATGTATGCTCTTAATGCAGATAACACAGATCGGTTTACTCTCTCAGCAGCATTAGGATGTGGAGAATGTACTGCTGTACGAACATGTTTAATTCCATAAACATTCAGAAGATCCTGGAACGTTTTTGATACAAATTGTTTACCGTTATCAGTAAAAATTGTCTCAGGCACTCCATAAGTACAAAATATTACATCTTCAAGGAACTTGCACACATTTGCTGCAGTTTCAGCTTTTAGAGGTTCTAAAAATACAAACTTGCTAAACGCATCAAGGACTGTCAGTATAGCTATATTACCAGATTTGGTACGGGGATATGGACCTAAGAAGTCGATGTACAGGAATTGAAATGGTCTAGACGATTCGATTTGTTTACCCATGGGAGGTCTTAGAATTTTAGTTGTATCTTTTGATTCTTTACATACTTGGCAATTCTCTACGAAATGTCGGATCTGGGTAACCATACCTGGCCAATAATAATACTGTCGGACACGATATAATGTTTTATGGAAACCTCCGTGGGAACAATTTGATGGAGCATGGTGTTGTTCAATAATACCATTCGACAATTCGATTGGTACCCATAATTTCCACGCTAGGTCATCAGCATCTGGGTCCCCTGAACGTGGCGTTGTGCGCCTGTACACATAACCGTCGACGACACACAGATCTGGAAGTTTATCCTGATTGCTGATGATAGTTGATTTCAACTCTTCATACTCTTCCGAAGAAAAATATGGAGAATTGAGATCAACTTCAGCTCCATTCAAAACTCCAGAACTGAGTTCGTCGGAATATATACGTGACAGGGCATCGGGAACCACATTCAGTGTACCTTTGCGATGCTCAATCGAAAAGTCGAACCCCTGCAACTTCAAACTCCAACGCGCTAATCTACCACTAAGATCCGATTGATTCATAAGCCATTTCAAACTTGAGTGATCAGTAATGATTGTGAAGGGATGACCTTCAACGTACGCACGAAACTTTTTAACGCATAAGACTGCAGCATAGCACTCTAGTTCAGTGATACTGTAGTTCCTCTGAGCCGAATTTAACTTCTTTGAAAAGTATGCGATGGGCTTTTCCGAATCGTCATCAAATTTCTGAAATAACACTCCACCAACACCGGTTGTGGAGGCATCGCATTGTATATAGAAATGACGAGCAAACTCTGGGGTGGCCAAAACTGGTGCTTCGCAGAGTGCTGTCTTCAACTTTTCAAATGAATCCTCGGCTTCAGGGGAAACACAGAATCCTGTCTTGCAAGTTTTTAATGCGTCCGTTAAAGGAGCAGCTATACTTGCATAGTTTGCGACGAATCGTTGGTACCATCCAGTCATACCCAAAAATCTTCTTAACTGTTTTGCCGTTTTAGGCAAAGGAAACCCACGTATGGCTTCAATCTTACCAGGATCTGTTTTAAGAATTCCGTTACCGACTATGTACCCAAGATATTTAACCTCTTTTACACAAAATCTACTTTTTTCAACATTAATAGTTAATCCAGATTTTCGAAGATGCCAAGCAACTTCTTCCAATAAAGACATATGTGTATCAAAATCAGGTGATACAACTAACAAATCGTCTAGATAAACGAAAACATGTTCCCGTATACGACCTGGGATAACTTTGTCCATCAAACGACACATACGTTGAGGTGCATTACACAACCCGAATGGCATAACTGTAAACTGGTATAAAGGACGACCTGGAACTGTAAAAGCAGTCTTTTCACGAGATTGCTTTTCAAGAGGGATCTGCCAGAATGCATCTTTCAAGTCAATACTTGATATATATCGAGTATCTTGCAAACGACTTAATAAACCTGCAATATGAGGCAATGGATATGCATCCTTTTTCGTAACTTCGTTAACTTTTCGCGAGTCCAAACATAGGCGTACCTTTCCAGGTTTCCGTACAAGGACGACTGGGGAATTCCAAGGGCTATTTGACTCTTCAATGACACCGAGAGAGAGCATCCGGTCAAGTTCTTCATACATTAACTTTTGTATGGCAGGCGAGACCGGATAGTGTTTTTGTTTTATCGGCTCAGCATCTCCCGTGTCAATGACATGCTCCTCCATATCGGTTTTTCCCAATCCCATTTTCGCGAAGGACGGAAACTTAGACTTTACCACTTCTAATCTTTCAGACTGCGAAACAGTTAACTCATGCATAATGTTAACTTCACATTTAGGATTTATATCCTTTAAAGATAACTCCGATATCACATCTGGTGCGATCTTGAACCTCTTCCAGAAGTCGATTCCTAAATACATCTGTTGCCGTAAAGTTGGAACTATATGCAGCTTCATCATATGTGTAACTCCCATATATGTTACTGGTACTTCAATGTATCCTTCTATTCTTTGATTATTGCCATCAGCTGTTGCTACAGATTCAGAGAGAGAAATGACTTCGACATTTAATTTTTCAATCAATTTGTTTGCTTGACGACCTAAACATGAAATGCTGGCACCACTGTCTAGTAAACCTACAATTTCAACATCTGCGACTTTTACTTTCGCATAAGGGCGATCGTCGCAGGGATAGCGCACTAGACCAGCCACACATGTTTTCTTTCTCTTCCTTGTTTCTCTTCTGAATGTACGAAATTTTCTCAATCTAACAGCTCGTTTATGACAATTCATTTCTGACACAATGAATATTTTCTCACGAACTTGCAGATAATTATACCATCTAACATGCCATGGTATAATGGGTTTTAATTTTCGCGCAAAGACATTCTCTTTTCTATTTGTCATCAACATTTTTGCATCATTTTCTTTGTTGGTAATTGACGAGTCAGGTTTTAAAATGGTCACATCAGGTTCAATTAAATTTGTCACATCCGGTTCATTAAAGTTTGTCATGTCAGGTAGTTTTGTATTGTTAATTATTTGGGAGTCAGCTGAAGTCGAGGAGGTTGATTCGATGGTCGATCCGCCTGACTCACGGGATTCATCGTCGAGTGGGACGTCCCGTTCCGCTGTCCACTCGGAACTCTGTTTCCCGAACACTTTGGACATCGAGGTGAGGTAGTGTCAGGACATCCACATTTAAAACAGAATAGACGACGATAGTTCTCAGGACAATCTTGGAAGTAATGTCCCATTCGATGACAATTCCAACAAATCGCTCTGGAACGACCATTGGCAACCTCATCTACTTCAGCATTCTCTACCTCATAATTACAAATCGCGTTTGGTAACAATTCTGCATCTGTTCGAACGGTTGTACATGTATTCATCATATCTATATCATTTTCAAAATTATAATATGCATCCTGAGGATTCCAGGTATTGATTTCATTCACTCGAGGACGATATGTTTGACGAATTCTATTTGTCTGTGTAGCTAGGTATCTCTCAGCTCTCCTACAGACTTCTCTCAACTGTTGAAGCGTCAAAACAGGTGCAGTGAAGGTCATTTGTGCTAACCGTGTATCCATGTTGTCTCTTATTATATTAATAAGATCAACTTCAGGCATTGGATTCCTCATCTGATTTCTGTACACGATTAGTTTTTGCACAAAGTCATCGAAGCTTGTATTTCCCTGTCTTGCATTCATCATTGCTCCTACTATCTCAAAATCTGAAGTTAAACGTTGATAGTAATTGATAAAACTCCGTTTAAATTCATCCCACGTAAACTCAATGGCATCACGACAGAACTGAGTCCAGTACCAGTCAGATGCTTTATCCTTCAAAAAGACATGTATGTTAGTACACAATTCTCTATCTGATATTGCATATCTACGTGCCAATGTTTCAACTCGAAACAAAAATTCTTCACAAGGCAACGGATCTGCAAAACCAGAGTACGAGATAGTCCATGAATTCATCACCGACTTGTGATTAACATTTGATCTTTGTACTACATGTGGACGTTGTTGAAGTCTGTTTGAAAAATTTACATTTTGTAATGGATGACTTGTTTGGGACAATGGTGAGTACAAGAATGCTTCCTGACTTCGTTGACTCTGCGATGGAATACTAAATTGTTGATTAATTTGTTGTCTTCTCTGGTCATATGTTGAACGTTGAGTGTAATTCGGATGATCTTCCTCCTCATAATGTCTCGTTGGCGTACCTATTGATTGAACAGGATGTGGGTTTGAAAACGTGACATGTGTGTTTGGGTTGTGCTGACTTCTCCTATTTGTTGCTCCAGTAGATAAAGATAACGGAGGATGAGGAGAGCGTTGAAATGTACACGATGACACATTAACATTTCCATGATTTCCTGTTGATGGTATTGATACTTCACGTGTAGGGCGAGACATAGATAATGACCAACTATCGGTGGTTGGCATGTCCGAAAACACTCCAGAGTCCTGTTCGATATGTTGGTGATGATTTAAGGATGGATTGAAATCGACTTGTCGACGCGAGTGTATAATTTGACTTTGTTTTGGGACCGCTCCTGTGGACGATGTATACAGAGGTAAGGAAAGCTGTTGTGCTGGACCTGTGGATACAATAACATTGTTGTTCGAGGATGCAGCAACAGGTGAATGTACGACTCGAGACGCTCCGGGCCTTATCCAATTCAAGTCAGGGTCTGACATCTCCGGCATCAATCCCGAATCTTGATCAAAACCTCTAAATGTTGCATCTGATGACTGAGATGGGCCTGTTGTAACCACAGGTGCTGTCGTCATAGGGGACGCCAAGGATTCTTCACCTCCAGCTACATCTTCCATTGCGTTTGAATCTCTATTAACTGTTCCCACTGCCATTTCTAACTCCAAATTCCTTCCTCTAGTATTATAGTTATGTCCAGATGTTTTTGCTTTTCTTTTGTTGTATGCCCTTACTGACATTTAAAATAGAATAATAGACTCAATCAACTCACTTAATTATGCAACCACGCTACCGGAACAATTTCCAAATGATATGACCAAAAAAAAATCAATTTCAAAGAATGTTCAAGTGATTAAAAATATATATATAAAAGATATTCAGAAATTATTTAAAAGTCGCGACCGGTATTTTAAAAAAAAATAATTTAAAAAAATTGAAAATTAACTTTAATTTTAATTCTACGATACAATAATAAATTTTAATTATTTAGAATATTATTATTATTATTATTGTTATCAATTCCGTCCGTTATTACAAAAGAAAATTTTAAATAATTTGAAATTTTCGACTCTATCTAATTAAAAAAATTCAAAAACGATAAATATTTATATGCACACAAAAAATTATAGATTTACAATTTGTAAATAAAAATAGTAGGACCCGATACTTTTGACTTTGACTATAAAGTTGTATGAATATATGACTATGAATATGAAATGAATATGAAAGAAAATATGTGTATGAATATGAAAGAAAAAGAAAAAAAATCACTAAAATGCGATAATTAATTTTATTTATGCAATATTTCGAAATGTGAAATAAATTATTTAGAATATTTCGATACACGTTAGGTTTGTAATTTCTATAGGTACTATACGAAAAAAAAAAAATTTTAGAAAAAAAAATTGTACAAAAAGAATTTATTATGGGTTGTTATTTATGACGCAGACTGTATAAAGAAACGGATTATACTGCCAAAAAAAAATTTTGAAAAAAAAATTAAAAAAAATTAATATATGAAATACCGAAATGGACTATGTAAGACAAAGGAATAAATATCTAATTTTAATTTTTATGTAGCGATGTATACGTCGCGCCTAATATGACCAACTGTCGAAATAGAATCGAAAAAAAAATTTAAAAAAAGAAAATTTTTAAACGTCCCGGTACTTTTAACTGAAGGGTAAAAAAAAATCCTATATTATTTGTCCGTTACAAATGTAATCGCGAATTGATAGTGCAATAAAAAAAAATTTTAGATAGTTTGATATCAAGATGACCCGTTACTTATATCGCAGAATATAAAAAACATTCGAATTATATGTGACCCGAATAGGTTATATAAAAAAATTCACTACTCTTAAGATGCCAAAAAAAAATCAAAAAAAAAAATATTTCAGATATAATAAATTCCGTAATTTAATATATATCAACGTTCATTCAATATGAGTAGTATCGGTATATATGACGCGCACTATATAAAAAAATCCAAAGATAAGGTAAAATTTTAATACGTACAAAAAAAAATTTTCAAAAAAAAATTTTATGTGTCCCGGTACTTATAGACTTCACTATAAAAGCATATACTTCCAAAAAATAATTGACCCGAAATGAACTATTTACATAAACCAACTTGTATGTACATATAAAAAAATTTTCAATAACGAAACGTCCGAATATGATTTGTTTGAAAATTTAATCTAATATAAGTAAATTCGTTACATATAACGCGCACAATATCAAAAAAAAATTTCATAAAAACTGATATTGAATAATAAAAAATTTTTATCAAAAAAAATTTTCAAAAAAAATGAAGTTTCCCGATACTTTTGGCACAGTATACCAAAGACCCGTTTTAAATTGTTATAGATACAAGTGTAAAAAAAAATTCAATTTATTTCGAATTATGAAGTACTGTTTCATGTGTCGCGCACCGTAAATAAAATTTAATGCATTAATTAAAAAAAATTACATGTCCCAAAAAAAAAATTCACTATAATTTATATTTCACTTTATACACTTTATTACTTCTCACTGCTGAAAAGAAAATTTATTTGTATACAATTTATATTGAAAATATATTGACGCGATAAAAAAAATTGTACGATAAATTTTATATATATAAAAAAAATCAAATAAAACAACAAAATTTTGAGTGTCCTTTATTAAAAATTGGTGGACCTGTACTTTTGTCGATGACTGTGCGATATGTCCCGACAGGGTACTATATCACCATATACTACGTTCAACTTGTATATAATATATGAAATACGAATTTGCTGTATACACAATGTAAAAGCAGCAAAACTTCACGCACGCGTCACGTTACAATGTAACTAAAACATAAGACATATCAAGATGGATGCTGAGTGCATACACTAGTTCACTGCCCAAAAGAAATTATATGTTGCAAAAAAAAATTCGATTACAATAAAATTAACGCGGCAGCAACGCTCTATAAATGTGTATGCACCTCAACTGTATATAAAAATGAACATCAGAGAAAAGGTAAAGGCAAGGTTAAAATAACGACAAATCAGAAATTAAAGTTTATAATTGATACGCAAAGCTTAAGCAAAAATTCAACTGACCAAAAATTTTACGAAGAGACAAAATATATAGCGAAACAACGTAGACTTAAGATTTGCATAAGCTCGATACGCGAACATATAATTTTCAATATACCTATGTATAAAAAAAATTCGACGAAATTATAGTTATATAAATTGATGACCTGACAAATATTCAAAAAAATTCAAAAAAAAATAAACGAAATTGAATTGTCCAAAAAAAAGAAAAATCAAAAATAATAATAGTTCATAAAATTGGCTTTTGCTTCAACTCCCCCTTCAGAACTTCAGACTATATAAAAAATTTTATTTATAAGAAAACGAGGCTATATAAGAAAGTATGCTACGTTAAATGTAGAGCGGACAAGATATATATGGCTGAATTATAACACAAATGCGTCACTGTCTAAAAATTACGAGGGGATATCAGAAAGTATGAGATTCAATTCTGGTACCCAACATCGTAGTTCAAAACCACGAAGTGGTAAGCCCATCAGAATTGACCCATAACTTCCATATCCAGACCTGTGACCGTCGTGATGGTATGTGATTGACACGATTACTGGAACCCAATTGAATATATTTTTAAGTTATTCAAATGGTAGTCAACAGTAAACCTGTCAATCACACATCGCCACGCGAATGTGCTAACAAATCAACCATCAACTTGGAAACTTTTGGGTTGCATGACCTCAAAGAAGCTCTGATTAAACATCAGCCTGGTACCCAACATTGCAGCTCGAAGACTACAAAGTGGTTAGCCAATCAGGTTGATGAATAATCAAAACAACTTCGAAGTTGCTCAACCCAAAATTCCAAAACAGAATGAAAACATTAAAGATGACGGTGTGTAGTCCGTAAAGGACATTAAGTGTTAGCCTATGCTAACAAAGGTGCAGAAAAGAAATTTTCCGTAAAGGAACAAAGTGTTGAAATAAAATCAACAAAAGAAAATTTTGTACATTCATACGAATGTACGAAAAACCGCCAATGTTGTCCGTGAAGGACTAAAGGTGACACAGATCTACTGATCTGTGTCCCGAAAAACCGAATAATTGGGCGCCATTTTGTAAAGTATGTAGTGGTATGTGTGTCATACTGTCGACTACATGATGTATATTCACCATATATTAGATCTGAAATAAAATAGAATAAGCAAAATTCAAAAAAAAATGTTTTATTTATATGAACACTGTATATGGTGTGTGCATATAATTAATTACATGTGTAACTATATAGACATATAAAAATTATAGTATGGACACACATAACAACATACTTACTTCTTGAGATGATGGATGGTGGAAGTGGCGGCTACGCTAGTTGGCTAGCACGGTGCTAGCTCGCCGGATGGGGCGTGAGTTTGCCACTATCCATCTCTCTTTTGATTATCCGTAGCCATGAAGCAGTAGAAGGGTGAGAAATCCTTCTACTTAGAATGCTTCAAAATAAACTATATCGAATTAAATAAAATACAACACCCACACCGTTGAATCTGTCATTATGGCCCCGCTCTGGCCCAAGAAAACAGCTGCAACCATCGTTGGTCCTGTAAAATAAAAAGAAGAATGCCTCGCCCAACGATGATTGGGACTAACCCACCTCAATTAAACTTAGTTTGCTGTAAAAAAACTAAGTTCCCATCCTTTTTAAGAAATGCTAAAAATAAATCAATTTATTTAAAACTTATGCTTTATGTTCATATTTGCCTGTGGGGTCTGAAAGAGATAGTTGAGCAAAAGCCGAAATTCAATATTCTTAATTACACATTTTATTACTGATCATTTGCTTTTGAATAAATCTATATACAGAAACTATAATTTTATTTATCCTCAACATATTAATATGAATTCACTAAATATAATACATCTGTCTGCATGGATTAAATGATATTTAAATTTTAATCTTTATATGTAATGCGTATTTCAAATAATTTAAACATGTTAATTATTATATTTCACGCATTGCTTAATTAAAGATATTACATTTCGGGATACATTCATTTGGTTTCCTTCTTATATCTACAACGAGCATTAAACAAATATAGTTAAATTTAGACAATTTCTTATATCGATTTATATTTCCAACTTACAGTGTTCAAGTTTCCTATTTTTTTTCCTTTCTTTTTTTTTTTATATTTTTTTTTTTTTTTTTTTTTTTTTTTTTTATTTATTTTATCATTCATTAATTTGGGGTGAATATTTATATAAAAGTTTACTCTATATTCATTCTGATTTTGATTTTAAAGTATTATCAATTTTTCTTCTTTAGCATTGACTTATTTTTTTTTGTAATTTTTGTTTGCAACTTATTAATTATATATTTACATTTAGTTTGAGTTGTATTTTTTTTTTGTTCTTTCTTTTGGTTTTCTTTTCTTTTCTTTTTAAATTCCTCTAATTTTCATTGTTTGTTTTCTTTTATATGAAGAAAAATTTTCTTATGCTTTACAATATAATTTGTTAACCTAACCTAATTTGAAATTCATATTTATTAGCTCTATGCCATAATGATATACAAATAATACAAACAATTAATTGATCAACTATGTACAATATGGTACAATATATTAACATTTACCTGAGCTCAGATACTTAACGTTGGCGCGCTATTGATGGGTATAGGTGTTGATGATAAAATTGATGAGTGGTGTGGATGATTGAAGCAATATATTTGTTGTTGTGACTATGGAATTTAGCTGTCTAAGCGAAGATAGTTGATGTAGTGTTGCTCCTGTAGAGGACGTAAGTCTGAAGTATTATTTATTGTTGTGGCGATAACTACGATAACCAATTCGCTGTGCCTTTTGTTTTTTTTTTTAATTTTTTTATGATGATAGTATACACCCAATTTATTTAAAATTTATTAATTTATTTATTATTATAATTATTTATTTATTTTTTTTTTTTTGTTTTCATTTGAAATTTTCAATCATTTTCTTATAGGTAAATATGTTTATTTTTCAAAAAAAAATTTTATTTAATTTTCTTATCTTCCTTTTTTGTTTATTTTATCAATTAATGATTAATATGATGATGTTAATACTATGAAAATTTATTATTATTTATTATTATTACTATTTAATGGCGTATTAAATAATGTATATCGTATTATAGTTACTTGATTATCCCACTGTACTTCTCTCAAATCACCATAATAAAATTTGTTTTATGAATCACATATCAAATAGAAAAATTTACGGGATGAGATAACAGAAAATAAGCATATAGTATACACCAATCACATATGTATGTGAATTATTATTAATATTATTATATATTTTTTTTTTTTTATATTAAAATTTTAATCTCTGGTTGGTGTACAAACACATCATTTTCAATAATAACTATATATTTACAAAAACCATGATCAAATTAAAACTACTGCTAGATTATTTATTTATCTTTCTAAATTTCGAGTTAGATTATGTACTAATATTATGATAAATTTACATACATAACCAACACGTGGTACCTTTTTTTCATATTTTTTTTTTTTTATATTATAATGTGCTCTAAGGTATCGTACATTTTTTTTTTCTTTGTTTTGTTTTATATTTTTATTTTATAATTTTACGTATTTCATGAACAGGTATAATTTACAAATATTATATAATTACTCTACTGGTTTTAAATACAATATATAATTTTTGTGAGCATAAAAATAACATTTCTAAGATATTATTAATTAAATTTCGACACTCTATGGTACCATTCACATAATTATAAGTTCAACAAATTGTGCTATGATAAGATATCAAATATATGACCTGTATACAATAAACACAATGAATGATACAATTCACTTGAATTTTCACTGTAGCTGATAAAATTTTCTTTTTTTTTTTTTTCTTCTTTTTTTTTTTTTTTCTTTTTTTTTTTTTTAAACCATTTTGAAAACTAAAATTTATCTTATTGAGTTAAATTTTCATTTTTTTATATATATATATCTAAAAGATATTCAATAAGTATATTCCGATCAATTAGAAGGCAAGTGAATTTAAGCACAATATAATTATTAACTAACAATTTCCTGTTTTCTTCCCTTTTATTTTTTTTTTTCTTTTAATCAATTATAAAATCCGTAGCAAACGTCTACCTTAATTTAAAAGAATACTCAATTACCGGCACAGAATTAAAATTTCAAATCGGGCAGAGATTGCCCTTACACTTTTTAATACCCAAGAAGGTTCAAGAAAACGCGTGATGCGCTTTTATATTCCGCCAAAACAATAGATGCATTTTCTTATTGGAGAATATGAGTGGGGGTTTTCATATAAGAAAAGTGAAAATTGGAACGATAACTTTACATATATGTGTAAAGTACAAAATATTTTATACAATTTCGTAGGATTCTGAGAAAATCAAAAGGAATTTCTACATGTGGTTATTTACGGAAGATAATTTAGAATTTTTAGAATCCTAAGACATATAATTTATGTAATAAAATTCATTAAATAGGCTTTGTAAATAAATTTAAAATTTTTCAAAATTTAAAAAAAAAGCTTGGACTGGCAATGCTGCAGTTCATAAGCATTTTCCATTTCATTTCATGTGGGCCTATACTATCGATTTTGAACTGTATTATCGGACGATTAAGGAAAATGATTAAGTGTAGACAACAACCGGATAAATAAAAAAAATTAAAAGAAATTGCATTTAAGTAATGGAAAAGGATGTACAAAATCATCTAAACATTAAATTAATCATAATTCTTATAAAATATTTCATAAAAAGACAAGGAATTATGATATAAATTGAAAATTCTTAAAATTTTGAAATAAAACATAGAATTTTAACATCTCTGAAAACAACCAATTAGAGTGGCCATGCATTTTGACGTTAGAGGAACAATCTGATATGTGAAAAAAATATATAAAAGTGGAATTAATGAGAACATGGGGAATTAAATGAGAATAGTGGAGAAATTGAGCGAATATATATGTATGCGTGTGCGGCCATTAAAATTTAAAGTAAAATTTAAGTAGAATGCGCATGTATATGTGCATATTATTTATATTAGAATACATGTATAGGGGCGGCCATTAAAATTCATAAAAGAATATGCATATGTGTGGGCATAATTCAAATAAAATATATAGGGGAATGGAATAATGTGCTAACCTTGACCATGTATTTGTAACAATTTGACCAACAAAAAAAATGGAATGGTCTGGAAATACATTGGAATCACGTGCATAATACATGCAGTTCTTCTTATCTTATGCGCATTATGCATAAGAACAATGAGAAGAATTATGCGCGTGTTATGAAAATAATTGTATTGTAGTGCAATACAACACTTGGGCCTTTTGAAAGGTAATTATGTGTACTGTTAGGTACACATAATTAAGAATAGATGAAAATATGGTGTGACTGATTACAGTCACACACAAAAAAAATAGTACCCTCACATTACAACTGTCAGACACATTTATTGAAATCATTATAATTGTGTACAGGGTACATAACTAAAAGCAATTCGAAAAATTTTGAAAAACTTTTTGGATTTTGATGAAGCTTTTTCGATCTTTATCATATATGTGAGTGTGTCGTTTTTGGAAAAATTACCACTTACACTAAAAAGAACATCTATTGAGACGAAGAACTATATTATCTTTGTTGTACATATACAAACTATAAATTAAAGTAAAATTTTAAATATTTCATTTGTATAAATTCAAATTTTGTTTTGATTTGTAAAAAATTTATTGTATACCTATTTCCGGTTAATCGAAATATTATTATAATTAAAAATATTGAATTTCTTTGTATAAATTGAATTAAATTTATTTAGAAATACATATTATTGTAAATAGTTTATAATTGTTTGTAATTTAGTTTTAAGATATTGAATTTGTTAGACTTAAGAGAATTTTTTTTTTAATAAAATTTATAACGTAAATTGAAAAACATTGTGTTTTTATTTTATTAAACATTTTGAGCCGGCACCTTTCTTAATTAATGTTAAATTAAACTTTTTTCATATTATTTTCTTTGGGTGGATTTAACATACATTAATTGGTTGATTTTCAGTTAGATTTTGTTTAATTCTAATTGTAACAGTATTTAATTCCCTTTCCAAAGCTGTTTGTAATTTAATTAAATTCTGAATGTTCTGCATTTTTACAAGTTTTTATAGTCCATCTATAAATTGAAGAAAATTGAGTTTCTATTTTATCCGGCTCGAAGGACCAAATGTT
The DNA here is from genome assembly GCA_951394055.1 of Villa cingulata. Taxonomy (NCBI): domain Eukaryota; kingdom Metazoa; phylum Arthropoda; class Insecta; order Diptera; family Bombyliidae; genus Villa; species Villa cingulata. Next base: position 2,551,523 of record OX596025.1, read on the forward strand.
AAATCCACCAAAATAATATGATAAAAAAAAATTTTTTTAATTTAACATTAATTGAGAAAGAAAGGTGCAGGTTCAAAATGTTTAATAAAATAAAAACACAATGTTTTTCAATTTACGTTACAAACTTTATTAAAAAAAAATTCTCTTAAGCCTAACAATTCAATATCTTAAAACTAAATTACAAACAATTATAAATTACTTAAATTAATATGTATTTCCAAATAAATTTAATTCAATTTATATAAATAAAAAAAAATTCAATATTTTCAATTATACAATAATATTTCAATTAACCGGAAATAGTTATGCAATTAATTTTAATTAAATATACTATAAATCGAATAAGTTTTGAATTTATGAAATATAAAATTTACTTTAATTTATAAATTTTGTATATGTACAATATATCAATTAAAACGGAAATAATTATGCAAGTAAATTTAACAAAATATGTTACAATTGAAACAAAATCATGAGGTAAATTTCTTCCCAAGCAGTTCTTTTTTCAGTTTTGGGAACAAGTAATAATCGGTCGTAGCCAGATGTTGACTATAGGGTGGGTGATACAAAATATCGAAGCCTACCTTTGACAAGGCAGTCGGCGTAACACCACATTTGTGGACGGGAGCACTGTCATACAAAAGCCGTTGACAGCAGTTTTGAAGTTGATTCGAGTTGTTTGATCGGCGATAATTCACAGACTAATTATCGTATTATGGCCAAAACTCGATATTTGTACTAATAACGAGTCAGACAACACATTACGACTTAAAGGATTTTCCCAACTACTTCCCCATCCATTCCCCGAACTTAAAGACTCCCCCTCGTATAATGTGAATTTGTATGAGTATTCTAACGCAATTGAATAAATGTTATGAGCAATATTACAACAATGAAACTGTTGCAAATTAACTCATTCATTTTTTTTTTAATGAAAATAAAAATTTTTATTATTTCAGATGCGAATTTGAAATGGTCTAGTCGTCATAAAGACAGTAATAATAAAGCGCTTGATGAGATCAATGATTCAAAAATTTTGGCAGCAGTTCAATCTTCTATGAGAGAATGGACAATCAAATCGCGTAATCATCAAAGGTGAATTTGTTTTAACAAAAAAAAAAAATTAAAAAAAAATATAAAAATCTTTTATCAGACTACCAAAACTATATATCCACATTACCCTACCTTACTCTATATCTATATATTATCTATATATCTATATTTATATATCTATATATCTATATCTATATATCTTATCTATATATCTATATATCTATACTCTATATTTGTGTCTGTGCTGTTGATAGAATTATTATTTTATATGATTCATGGTATCATGTCTCTTTTTTTCTATCGATTTTATAAATCAATCCCATATACATACTTTTACATACACGTGTTAAATTTATAAGAATGTGTAATAAAAAATGTTTAAATTTTTTTTTGTATTCTTTTAATATAGAAAAAAAAGAGAAACAAAAAAAGTTTGTTATAACGATTGTTAAGAACGGACAATAGTCACATATAGTATATATATATATAGTTATAATTAGAACTTGTATTATTTACTAAAAAATATATAATAAAATTATAATACGTATAATACGATGAACCATAGAATTTAACAGTTTCTCTCAAACTCCCGAAGTGTGAACACATTCATAGTAAGTGCTCTTATATAAATCGTTTTTAGCTATAAGATAATATTATCTAAAACAATCAACCTAAGTTGAAAGACCACTTTTGTGTAAAAAAAAAAAAAAACAAATAATTACCCCTCGTATAGTTAGTGCAGTGCGCAGTTAGTGTAGTGCGTAGTGTAGTACGTAGTTTCTTCAATCTTCTTTTTTAAAAAAAAAAAAACAAAAAAACAATAAACCAAACATTAAAAGAAGTGCGTATACCATGGCAAGTTCTTCGAGGGGACAAGCTTCCCCTCAAAGCCAAAACTACTTCAGCATACTATCTAATCAACATGAAGAACAAAATAAAAAAATCAAAACATCTAAACAAAAAATTCCACAAAAGAACACCAACATCAACAGCTTAAAGAACTTTCCTTTCCTAGATTTTTCAAACAATGCATCAAGTACTTTCAACAACCAATCCAAATACGTGATTATGAATCACAAAGACCAAACAAAACAGTTAAAACAAACAAATATTTTTGAACTGACTAAATCAATAGAAAATATTTCTAAGGAATTCCTAAGTATTTCATTTACAAAACAGGGTAACCTATTAATCACTACCAAAAACGAAAAACAAACAAAATTACTACTGAATACCACAGAATTAAACAATGGTATCAAAGTAGAATGTCGACTACACCGTATATTAAATTATTCTAAAGGGGTTGTTTACTGCGACTTACTTACAGAAATTGATAACACAGACTTATTAAAATTCCTAGAAAGCCAAAATGTTAAGGAATGTGTAAAAATCACCAAACTAGTTAATAACAAAAGATTAAATACACCACTACATATATTAACTTTCGACTCACTGAACGTTCCCAATTCTTTAAAGATTGGATTTGTCACTGTTCCAGTGAAACAATATATACCCAAACCCATGCAGTGCAAAAACTGCTTCAGGCTAGGTCACACGAAAAAAAGGTGCACATACCCATCAACATGCCAAATTTGTTGCAGTGTCGATGTAAACCACTCACCAAATAATTGCGAAAAAGTACAATGCATTAATTGCAACGACAACCATAGATAAGAGACAACAAATTTTAGAAATTCAAGCCACGAAAAAATGGTCATACAAAGAAGCAGCCCAACACATTAACAATAAACACAATCAAACAACCATCAAAATATCACCAAAAGAATCCTTAGAAACAGCTCTTAAATTCATAAAAATAAACAAAACAAAAAAAGATGAAACAATTTCAACACCACATCCAATTAACAACAATCCTAACACATCAAATGAAACACAACATAAACCCAATATTAATCACAACTCTACACTATCCGACGAACATAACCCGAACAAAACACATAAACCCACGTACGCATCCAACGATCACATCAAACCAAACCCTATATCATCATCGAACAAAAAAATCATAGAACGCAACGCAAACAATCACTTACAAACATACACATCCCCTAGCACATCAAATAACAAGGAAACAACAGAATCAACCATACAACAACCAACAGACGACACCATCATGGAATAACATAAATCAACTAGCATCTACTCACAAATCTACATTCAACACAATCAACAACTCAACTATAATTTACAACATCTTAAATCACATAACACCCTCATAGGAAAGTCTACATCATCACAACACAAGACAACACATCATCCATACTTCAATAACACATAATATATTTAATAAATTATGAAAATCTTACAGTGGAATATAAAAGGTACTTTCAACAACTTCCCTTTCCTAGAACTTCTTATCAACGAATTTAGCCAAGAAATCATTGCACTCCAAGAAACCCACATACCCCTTAATCATCCACATCCAAATATAAATAATTACCGCACTTATTCACTCAATTTTCCTACTACAACACACACACTTAAAAAAGGAAGAATTGGTCTTTTTATAAAGAATAATCTACCGCATAGACAAATTAATCTTATTACAGACTTGATGGCGCTAGCCATTGAAATCAATACAAAAAATCCAATTACAATAATATCCATCTACATCCACCCACATAGTAAAATAAAAAGCTTTCAACTATTAAATCTATACAATCAAATAAAAACACCATGTATTTTCGTCGGCGACTTGAACGGATGGAACCCCATTTGGGGTTCTCCCTCACACAATCTTATAGGCTCCGAAATTGAAGATTGACTTTTAACCACAGATTTAATAGTGATAAATAATGGTAAACCAACACACTACTCAACTCACCATACCTACACACACATAGATCTAAGTATTTGCTCAGCCAATATTGCCCCACTATGTTCATTCGATACATTAAATGATCTATATGGAAGTGACCATTTTCCCTCATTTACAACAGTCAATATATCCAATAACCATACCGCGAATTCAAACTTCCTGTCGAAATTTAAAACTAATCTAGCTAACTGGCAAAAATTCTTAACTCAAACAGATTTATACTTATCACGTCACACTATATCAAATAACCCAAACAAAGAAGCAGCAACTATTCAGAAAGCGCTCATCTTTGCAGCCTCAAGCTCTATTCCATTAACACATCCCACCTCAAAACCTCATAATAAATACTCAACATGGTGGAACAAAAACCTAGATTTTCTGAACAAATCAAGAAAAAAAGCATGGTACTTTTACAAAAAACACCCTACCACTCCAAATTCTCTCAAATACAAAAATTTAAATGCAATATTTAAAAGAGAAACCAAAAATGCTAAAAAAGAATCCTTCTTTAAATTTACCAATACAATCAATCCAAATTCATCATCCTCCCTCATTTGGAATCAAATTAAAAAACTAACTGGTAATCAATCTCCATTCAATATCAAACAAATACATAACAATGACACCATAGCCTCACATCTAATTGAAATAGGGGAAATCTTTGGTACTTTCTACAGTAGCTCCTTCTCCTACGATACACCTGCATCTCATAACCATGTTGACCACAGTCCTTTATCTCCAAACACCAATAATCCACATTTCATAAACCCTAAAGCCCAAAAAATAGAAGGCATTATCACCATAACAGAATTCGAACAAGCTATTCAACAAGTCAAAGGAACTACTCCTGGGTATGACAAAATATCATACCCCATGTTACAAAACCTTTCTATAACAACAAAAGAAAGACTTATCAATCTATACAATAATATCCTCACAACTGGTATCATACCACAAACTTGGAAAATAGCCACAATACTTCCAATTCTAAAACCAAATCATATACAAACTGACGTCAAATCCTATCGACCCATATCCCTTCTATCATGCCTCAGCAAACTTCTAGAAAAAATAATTTCAAACAGACTAAATTGGTTTCTAGAAAACAGTAAAGCATTCAATCCGTTTCAATTTGCTTATAGAAAAGGCAGTGGTACAATAGATACTTGCCTCTATCTAGATCACCTAGCCCATTCAGCTTTATCGCAAAAAACACATCTGACAATCATAGCAATAGATTTTAATAAAGCCTTCGACAGAATAAAACATCTTTCCATCCTAAACCAACTAAAAAAATTTGCCGTCGGTCCAAAAATCTTCAAATACATAGAAAGCTATCTTACGAATCGTAAATTCCGCCTCAGAATTAATGGTACATATTCTTCCATATTCAACTCCTATACAGGAATTCCCCAAGGTTCACCTATCTCAGTAATACTGTTTCAAATAGCATATCATGAAGTCAGCTCAATTATCAACAAATACAATCATATTGAACATTGTCTCTACGCCGATGACCTCTACATCATCTGTAAAGAAACAGACCTAATCAAAGCCACCACCTTAACCAATAAAATTTTTCATGATCTAACCAAATGAACTAACTATTCTGGAGCAAAAATATCCACAGATAAATCCCAACAAATACATTTCTGCAGAAAATTAAGTTGCAAAGACTTTTCCATAAAAATCGGCAATAATCCGATAAAAACCACCGATAATCTAAAAATTTTAGGTCTACATTTTGACAAAAAACTTATCTGGAACCACCACGTCAATAATATAAAGTTAAAACTAAACAAACAACTAAACATAATAAAATATCTAACCAGCAAAAACAGTAATGCACATTTTTCAACACTACGCAATATAATCCAATCAACAATGGGTGACACTATTGACTACGGTCTTCAAATATATGGGAACTGTTCCAAATCAGTCTTAAGCAAATTAAACCCACCATACATAGCTGCAATTAGAAGATCTCTTGGTAGCTTTAGAACCACTCCTGTCATTAACATGTTAACTGAATTTAACATACAATCCATAGATGAGAGAAAACAATTCCTTACAAGCCGTCTCCTAGCCAAAACAATTTTCTCAAGAAAATCAATCTATTTCTCAAATTTTTTCGGACTATTACACAGGAAAAAAACCCTCCGCTTTCCCTCTACACTCGCAAAAATCGCTAACCTTACCAAAGAACTCCACATAGACATCAAATACATAGACAATACCCATCAATCACTCTCCTTCCCTCCATGGCTTCTTACACAAGACCAAATCAATACCTCCCTACACACTTTTCCTAAACCTACAACTTCCAATAATATCTACATTAACCTATATAATGAAATAAAAAATTCATTAAATAAAGATTTTAACCTTCTGTACACTGATGGCTCTGTCAAAAATGACTCAGTATCCTTCGCAGTAGTATCAGAAACAGGCAATATAGTTGCCAATGCAAACCTACCCAATTATTCCTCAATTTTTACCGCCGAAACCACTGCAATTCTCATAGCAATAGACCATACCATAAATACAAAATCACAATCAGCTATTTTTACAGATAGCCTATGTGCTCTCAAAGCAATTTCTAATATAAATCATAACTCAATTTTAATTAATCAAATAAGAGACAAAATGATCGCCCATTACAAGCAAATTAAATTAATCTGGGTTCCCAGCCATATAGGCATTCAAGGTAACCATTTTGCAGACCTAACAGCTTCACGTTCAAACCAATTCCCCCTTCTCTTTAAAAAAAATAAATCCTTAAAAGACCTTAACCTTCATATATCTAAAGCTATTATAGAAAAACAACACGCAAACCGTTTGAAGTACAATAACTTTTTCTAGTAACTTCAAATTTATTAAGACTAACACACTCAATTCAAATTATCCGCCTGTTCTCTCTCGATTACGCTCCATAAAAATCTGCCGCATTAGATTAGGGCATACTCTAATGACACATCAACACCTAATCAACAAATCCCTCCCTCCAAAATGTACGCATAGTAACTCCAAATTAGATATACCACATATATTATTTCACTGCACGAAGTATAATAATTTAAGTAATATTATTTTAGATAATAATAAAATACCTACATTCATAGATACTAATATACAAAATCTTCAAAACTTAATCACCTTCCTAAAATTATCCAAACTTTACAAACACATTTAAGAATAAGTAAATATATAACATTGTTTTTTCCTAATAACTAACCAACTTAACTATAATATAAATATAAGTAATCAGATATAAAAAAAAAAAAAAAATACATATATATATATATACGAGGGGACTAACAAAAATTCTCCGAAAATTATTTCAAAAATAATAAAATAGCTTAATCAAATATAAATTATAAAAGTTCATCTTATTATTACTTTTCTACATAATTTCCGTTTATGTCGATACATTTTTTTAGTCTGTAGATCCATCTTTAAAAACAGTGCTCAAAATCATTATTTTCTAACACTTGAAGCTGTTCATTCACTGCATTTATCATACCTGCTTTGGTACACCCTCCCGCGAAGTGGTTTTTTGATTTTTGGAAATAGCCAAAAATCGCACGGCGCCAAGTCAGGAGAATAAGGTGCTGGCACTATTTCGTTTATCCCCGACTGCGCTATAAAATTTGATGTTAATTCTGCCTTATGAGCAGGTGCATTATCATGGTGGAGAAAGTATCTTCTTAATTCACTTTTATCTCGGCCATTTAATATATTGTCAAATACTTTTGGTAGGCATATGTTCGTGTACCAGTCTGCTGTTACTGTTGATCCTTCTTCAAGGGGCACTGAAGCTATAATCTTGCTTCTACTGAAGAAAATCGCAAACATGACTTTTTTTAATGACTTTTTACGATATGCTTTCACGGGTGAAGGCTCTACTTTATTGCTCCATATTTAGGATAGTTCTTTTGTTTCAGGATCGTTATTATAGATCCATGTTTCGTCACCTGTAATTTAGTTATTAAAGGTATTTGAACAACAGTTCGAGAATTTATCTAAAAAAAAACTTAGCGAATTATACGCGGGCCTCCTTTTCTCTATCGCTCAGAAGTCTTTGAACTCATCTCGCACATTTCTTGCTGTACCCAAGACTGTCATTCAAGATTCTTGAAACAGCCATGGCATTTATTCCTAGCCTCTCCGCTACCATTTCTTCGGTCATTCTGGAATCCTCGTCCAATAGTTTGTTTACAGCCGCAACATTGGTGTCATCGGTTGATGTTTTTGATTGCCCTTCACGAGGTTCGTCTTCTACACTAAAATGACCAGTCCGGAATTTTCTGTACCACTTGTAAATAGTGTCCAGACATGGAGCATTACTACCAAAAGCAGTTTTACTCTCTTCGAATATTTGCTGTTTCCTGATACCTCGACGATAACCAAACAATATCGCGAATCGTACTTCAATTTTGCTAGGAGCTGGGAATATATTAGAACTGCTTCTACCTGCTTTCCATTTTCTCGTTTTCATCTTCACACACCTGTCTCAAATTACGTATTAACACTAATTAAGAGTCCGTCTTTCTTTATATACTGCAATTTTGCAAGTAAGTCTGCAGATAATCCGTTTTTCGGAGAATTTTTGTTAGTCCCCTCGTATGATAAATATTAAGCAATTTAAACCAATATTGTAAGACGCCGAAGGTCTCAGCTACCAGCGCTTCCTTTCTTAATTTTAATTATGTAAATTAATTTATATAATTAATAAATAATAATAATAATAATAATAATAATAGAATTTGGTGAATCAGCAGAATTATGAATTTTAGTTTTTTCTTATTTTTCTTTATTCTGATTTTCGTACTAATTGCATATAAAGCTAAATTATAAAAAAATTATTATTATATTAAATTAGGTACAAGAAATAGTATTGCATTAACCATATAAATGACCTACTTTTGAGTAATGAATATTATTACATATCTGACATATAAATAATGTATTAATGTATGGGAAATGCTACCTTTAAATTTTATTATATGAATTTATATGTTACTATATAAATGTTATATTGCAGGTTCATCAAAATTAATTAAATAAAATTAAGCATTTAGAATAAGAATTTTTATTGTAAACAAATATGTATATGAATTTTTGTAGTTATAATGACCTTTTATATAGTTAACTGCATATTAGTAATAAGTTGTGACATATCTTTTCTTTATTATTATTGATTAAGTAAGCAATAATTTTGTATAAATACTTGTCGAGAATCAATAAAAGATTAGTAGCGGTTTTACAGTGATTACAAGCCTATCTTTTCTTCCTTTGGTGAGGCTGCCAAAGGCACTGTAAAAATATCAAAACTATAATCAGTGTACAGGTGATCCACTTGAACACTATTTTCTTTGTACAGGTGATACACTTGGGCAAATAATTGAATTAATTTCAGATTATTAATTTGAAGTTAAATTGTATCCCGGCAATTAAAAGCCTTTGCCGCAACAACGATCTTGGATGTTTTGAAGATTCAGGGCCATTTAGTTATTTAGAAATGCTTCCATCACCACCCGATGAGATAAATACAAAATTTTTTTTCTATTCTACAAAATACCGGTACCTACTTATATCTAATTTAAAAAAAAAAATTCTTACAATTGAAATTTACAGTTAACTTTTTTTTCGTTTTTTTTAAATGTAAATTAATATATACAGTAGTGATGGACCGTTATTTAAATTACCGTTCCTAGATATTAAGATAGCAATGAATGGATTATCATCCCAACATAATGAAAGTAATAAGAGTGCGAATAATTTGAAGCATTTCTCTAAGTCATCATTCACATTAGATGACTTGCATGGTTTTGATGAATTATCTACAAGAGTGATTGTACATGGATTTGGTTCAGATTGTCCACATGTGTGGATATACGAAATGAAAACAGCATTAATGGCCGTTGTAATAATCTATAAATTTCATTGAAATATACGTAGTTCAAAATCATTTACTATCTATAAAAAATATTGTATGTTTTTTTTTTATTTATTTTTTTTTTTTTTGTTACTATTGGCTGGTACTCACATCGCAAGCTAAATTTTTCTCCATATAAAACCTATGTAAAAAAAATGTCGCTAAATTGTTAGCTAAATTTTTAGTTTCAAATTTCGCTTACTGGTACTCACTTCCAAACTAAATTATTTCGGTGGAACTTAATAATGGAGAGTTGTGGAACTCATTTTTCACAATCATTTTATATGGTCGAGCATATAAAAGGCAAGCGAAATATTGACAAGTCATATATTTTGACAAATAAATGTTTATTTATTTATTTTTAATTAATTTAATTTCATAGCCTTCGCGATTTTTTTTCGAAAAATTTCAAAACTCTATGTGCTCTACACACATTTCCTTCCACAATTTTTAGCTTGTAGAATTATATATGCAATTACAAGCGAAAAATTTCACGGGAACTGAGTACCAGGTCTATAGGAAAATTGTATTGTAATTTGTGTGGACTGGGAGAATGGGGCAACTTTTCCAAATTACTATGTACGTGCAGCTGCAAATACAAGATTAGTTGGGAAACAATTAGCAATTATGTTAAATTTATTGAAAGAGCATAAAGGAATAAATTTGTCTAAAACACATGTAATAGGATTTCGTTTGGGAGCTCATGTTGCTGGTTTTGCTGGAACTGAACTATCTGGTCTTAGCAGAATAACTGGTTTAGATCCAGCTGGACCATTATTTGAATCACAGTATCCTTAAGTCAGATTGGACAGTAGTCAGTACTGATGCAAATTTTGTGGATGTTATTCATTCAAATGGAGAAAATTTAATACTTGGTGGTCTTGGATCGTGGCAACCAATGGGTCATGTTGTGTAATATACCCGGTATATATGGTTTCATAAATTATATGTAATATCATAAATTTCATAAAATATATGTACTATGTAGAATTTCAATTTCTAAAAATAACTATGGGTACCGTAAATTTTTGATAATAATTTGTATGTACGTATATTAGAGAAAATATACGGTACCTACTAGTATATAATCAATACAATACAATATATATAATTATATAATTATTATATTATACGAGATCATGTAGCAGGTAGAATTCAGTTTTTAGTTAGGTACACCAGAAAATTGTTAAAATGTTATCAATTCAGTTAGTACATTGGTGCCGGCAGTATGAATCAAATGTTTTAATAAATAAAAGTGGTTTTTTTTAAACAAAATAATTTCTTTTTTCGGTGTATAATTAAAAGTGACCCTTACAGTTTTTCAGAAGTGGGATCTAGCCGTTTTATCTACAGTGAAAATGAATAATTTAAATTTTAATTAAATCTAAATAAAAATTGCAAAATTTTAAATAATTTTATTAAAAAAAAAAAAAAAAAAAAAAATAGAGTACCTACCTACCTGCCTGAAAATGGATAACAGTGAAAAACAAAACATCATACAAAATTTTCTTGTGCGATCCGGCGTAGCTGCTTTAAAGGAAAAATTAAAAATTTTAAATCTGCTTACTACAGGTGTAAAAAGTGAGTTGGTCTTAAGACTGGAAAAAGTGCTTATGTCAATGGAGGTCGAAGAAGTCAAGGAGTTTCTTAATAGTGAAGGTGACCTTAGAAGTTCACGCGCCAATGAAAATGGCGGTAAAAATAATAGTGCAAATGATGACGAAAATGGCGACGAAGCCGACGATGAGAATGGTGATGAAAATGATGACGACAATGATGAAAATGAAGAATTAAATCATCGAGGTTTGAATAATTCAACTAATTTAAGGGAACTTACTGATGAAGTGGAAAAATTACGTGAAATTTTAAATAAAAAACGTGAAATAGCTAATTTAAAACGCCAGCTGTTATCGCTTTCGATAGAAAATGGCAAACATGGTGAAAGTGTACATGCTAGTTTAGAGATATCGAGAATTACGTACCTGTATTTAGTGGAGATGATAATTTGTCAGTTGATCGTTGGATTGAAATATTCGAAGAAAATATTGAGATCTTCGGATGGAATTCAAAAACTGCCTTTATCTCTGCCAAAAGACTATTATCAGGTACCGCCAAGTTATTCTTGAGAACCGTAAACTGCAGATCTTGGCCGGAACTCAAGAATATGTTGAAAAGAGAATTCCAGAAACGAGTGACGGCAGCCGACGTTCACCGCCAGTTGCGTAACAGAAAGAAAGATAGAAATGAAACCACTCAAGAATACGTTCTTGCTATGCAAGAAATTGCATCGCTTACTTACATCGACGATTCAGATTTAATTCAATATATCATCAGAGGAATACCGGATTCATACGCCAATAAAAGCATTCTCTATATCTCCAAAAACATCACCGAGCTTAAAAACGCAATACATATATATGAAAAATTCAAATCGGATGGACGTGCCGAGGTACAACCACAGCTTAAGCATCAGAAAGTCGAGCAGAAAAACAATGGACAGCATTCAACCACTGCTTCCACGGTGCGGTGTTATAATTGTTCAGAAATTGGTCACATCAGCACATCTTGCAGCAAACCACGAAGAGACAAAGACGCATGTTTTAAATGTGGTCAAAATGGACACATCAGGAGTAATTGTCCGAAGCAGAAGTCACCTATAATGGTCCTCAGCGGGGAAAATGAATCAACACAACATGCAAGTATACAGTTTAAATCTAACCCAACTAATGATTATGAATATTTAATTAGGTACGAATTTAAGAATCCATCTTCAGCAATGATGTTCAGCGCTGATCTATTGACCATCTTCGACACTGAAAGTCCAATCAGCTTTGTGCAACGGAAATACATACCTGAAGGGTTCTTCATCTCGTCTTGCAATAGAATAGACAAAAATTGTAAATATTCTGGCATCAATGGTAGTCTTTTAAATATTATTGGTAATACTAAATGTAATGTTTGTTTTGAAGGTAAATGTTTTGAGATAGAAATATTTGTTGTTAGTAATGATAGTATGCAATATCCAATAGTGTTAGGCAGAAATTTCTTACAACTAAGTAGAATGAAATTGATAATTGAAGAGAATAAAAATAGAGAAAATGAACATTCAAAAATCAAACCTATTGATGTTAATTCTAATGATACTGACGATGAAAATTTTTTAAATAGTATTTTAAATATTGACGTGTCGTGTGGAAAAAATGAAATCGATTTAAATATAAACTGTTACTTACCTTATGACGTGAAAAAATCCGTTAAAAAAATTGTATTGCATAATAAAACCTTACCTGTAACAATTGATGATATCGATTACAAAATGGAAATTGTACTAACAAAAGAACATGTTTTTAATTGTACGCCACGTAGATTGCCTTACGCACATAAAATAGAACTAAAAACAATTTTAGATGATTTACTGAAACGGAAAATAATTCGGGAAAGCTCTTCTCCATATGCATCTCCTATAGTATTAGTCAAAAAGAAAACTGGCAATTTAAGGCTTTGTGTTGACTACCGTGAACTGAACCGTATAACTCAAAAAGATAGTTACCCTTTGCCATTAATAGAAGATCACCTTGATCAATTACGTGGTAAAAAATATTTTTCAATATTAAATTTAAAGGACGGATTTCATCATGTCAAGATTGCAGAGACCTCCATAAAATATACTTCATTCGTAACACCAATGGGTCAGTTCGAATATTTACGTTTACCGTTTGGACTGAAAAACGCTCCATCAGTCTTTCAAAGGTACATCTATCTTCTGTTTAGGCCTCTTATTGAGAAAGGTAAATTGTTGTCATACATCGACGATTTGTTAATTGCTTCAAAAACGATAGATGAGCATTTAAATATTCTAAAAGAAGTAATGTTCATTGTTCAAAAACATCAGTTGGAATTAAGGTACGAAAAATGTAAATTTCTTCTAACAGAAATCACTTATTTAGGTTATGAAATATCTGGTGACGGAATACGTCCTACTGATAGCGGCGTACACGCGGTTCAAGATTTCCCAATTCCAAAAAATTGTAAAGATGTACAATCATTTTTAGGATTATCATCCTATTTCAGAAAATTTGTAAAAGATTATGCAATATTAGCTAAACCATTATATGATTTGATAAAAAAAGGTGAAATTTTCAAGTTCGAGCAAGAAGAACTATCTGCTTTCGAAAGTCTGAAACAAAAGTTACAAGAGGCACCAGTGTTGAGCATATATAATCCTAAAGCTGAAACTGAGCTTCACTGTGATGCGTGTCACTTAGGATATGGTGCCGTGCTTTTTCAGCGTCAGGATGGAGACAAAAAATTTCATCCCGTTCTTCTTTTCCAAAAGAACCACCTCTGCTGAATCCAGATGTCACAGCTACGAGTTAGAAACCTTGGCTATAATATATGCTTTGAGACGTTTCCGTATTTATTTATTGGGAATAAATTTTAAGATTGTGACAGATTGCCAAGCGTTAACTCTTACTCTTAAGAAAAAATTAATTAATCCGCGAATATCTAGATGGGCCCTGGAGTTGCAGGGGTACAATTATAGCTTAGAACACCGTCCAAGTGAAAGAATGAGCCATGTTGATGCCCTGAGTCGGTGCCATAACGTGCTAATAGTTGAGAATGAACATTTTGAAAATGCTTTAGTGGCTGCACAACAAAATGGTCCTAAAATTCAGAAGATATCTCAAGAACTAGAAAAAGAGGAAAGTAGTTCGTACGAGATGATTCATGGAGTAGTCTATCGAAAATCCGAAAACCAGGTGTTATTTTACGTGCCAGAGCGAATGGAGAAAAACGTTATACAAACTCATCATGATGCGCTATGTCATGCGGGAGTAGAGAAGTGTTTTGATTTCCTGAAAAAGACTTATTGGTTTCCACAAATGAAAACAAAGATAAAAGATCATATTTCTAATTGTTTGAAATGTTTACTGTACTCGCCAGTTTCAGGAAAGAAAGAGAATGTTTTGCATAGTATACCCAAAGGCAACGTACCATTTGAAATCATTCACGTTGATCATCTTGGTCCACTCCCTTCTACTCGAAATAAAAGGAAACACATTTTTGTAATCGTCGATGGGTTTACAAAGTTCACCAAATTGTATGCAGTTAAGACTACAAGTGCGCGAGAAGTTATAAACTGCCTTGAAACTTATTTCAGTCACTACAGTAGATCAGCGAAAATTATTTCAGACAGAGGAAGCTGCTTCACTTCCAATGAATTTGAGGAATTTTGTTGAGGATATAATGTGACCCATGTAAAAGTCGCGGCCGCAACACCACAAGCCAATGGTCAGGTTGAGAGGGTTAACCGTACATTATTAACTATGCTGGCAAAAGAGACTGACCCTGATGCAAGTGAATGGTCCAAACATTTACCTAAAATTGAATTTGCGATTAATAACATGAAAAGTAAAACTACTGATTCGAGCCCTAGTGTATTATTATTTGGTGTAGAACAAAAGGGTGAACTTTTTGATAGTGTTTTGGAATATGTACAGGGTGTAGTTCAAATCCCTAAGGAAAGGAGTTTAGAGCAATTGCGAAATAAAGCTGAAAGCAATATTAGAACGAATCAGTTGTATAATAAAAATACTATGACAACGCGCATAAAGTACCGCGTGCGTACAAAAA
Source organism: Villa cingulata (assembly GCA_951394055.1). Classification (NCBI taxonomy): domain Eukaryota; kingdom Metazoa; phylum Arthropoda; class Insecta; order Diptera; family Bombyliidae; genus Villa; species Villa cingulata. The sequence goes on from OX596025.1 coordinate 2,566,987, forward strand.
GGGTGATCTTGTTTTAATAAAAAATGTTGTAACGGTGCCGGGTTTAAATAAAAAATTATTGCCAAAATACAAAGGTCCATACATAGTATCTAAGGTATTTCCTAATGATCGATATTTGATAAAAGACATAGTAGGAATGCAAATTTCTCGTATTCCTTACAATGGCATTTGTAGTCCGGAAAACATGAAACTGTATTGTGCCAATGAAATTAAAGAGAATCATAATTGATTTTTGCATGTACTCATTTAAAAATTATACATTATGTATTTATTGAAAAAATGTTAATCGTGGGCGATTAATCGTCAGGTTGGCCGAAATGATGTAATATACCCAGTATATATGGTTTCATAAATTATATGTAATATCATAAATTTCATAAAATATATGTACTATGTAGAATTTCAATTTCTAAAAATAACTATGGGTACCGTAAATTTTTGATAATAATTTGTATGTACGTATATTAGAGAAAATATACGGTACCTACTAGTATATAATCAATACAATACAATATATATAATTATATAATTATTATATTATACGAGATCATGTAGCAGGTAGAATTCAGTTTTTAGTTAGGTACACCAGAAAATTGTTAAAATGTTATCAATTCAGTTAGTACATTGGTGCCGGCAGTATGAATCAAATGTTTTAATAAATAAAAGTGGTTTTTTTTAAACAAAATAATTTCTTTTTTCGGTGTATAATTAAAAGTGACCCTTACAGTTTTTCAGAAGTGGGATCTAGCCGTTTTATCTACAGTGAAAATGAATAATTTAAATTTTAATTAAATCTAAATAAAAATTGCAAAATTTTAAATAATTTTATTAAAAAAAAAAAAAAAAAAAAAAATAGAGTACCTACCTACCTGCCTGAAAATGGATAACAGTGAAAAACAAAACATCATACAAAATTTTCTTGTGCGATCCGGCGTAGCTGCTTTAAAGGAAAAATTAAAAATTTTAAATCTGCTTACTACAGGTGTAAAAAGTGAGTTGGTCTTAAGACTGGAAAAAGTGCTTATGTCAATGGAGGTCGAAGAAGTCAAGGAGTTTCTTAATAGTGAAGGTGACCTTAGAAGTTCACGCGCCAATGAAAATGGCGGTAAAAATAATAGTGCAAATGATGACGAAAATGGCGACGAAGCCGACGATGAGAATGGTGATGAAAATGATGACGACAATGATGAAAATGAAGAATTAAATCATCGAGGTTTGAATAATTCAACTAATTTAAGGGAACTTACTGATGAAGTGGAAAAATTACGTGAAATTTTAAATAAAAAACGTGAAATAGCTAATTTAAAACGCCAGCTGTTATCGCTTTCGATAGAAAATGGCAAACATGGTGAAAGTGTACATGCTAGTTTAGAGATATCGAGAATTACGTACCTGTATTTAGTGGAGATGATAATTTGTCAGTTGATCGTTGGATTGAAATATTCGAAGAAAATATTGAGATCTTCGGATGGAATTCAAAAACTGCCTTTATCTCTGCCAAAAGACTATTATCAGGTACCGCCAAGTTATTCTTGAGAACCGTAAACTGCAGATCTTGGCCGGAACTCAAGAATATGTTGAAAAGAGAATTCCAGAAACGAGTGACGGCAGCCGACGTTCACCGCCAGTTGCGTAACAGAAAGAAAGATAGAAATGAAACCACTCAAGAATACGTTCTTGCTATGCAAGAAATTGCATCGCTTACTTACATCGACGATTCAGATTTAATTCAATATATCATCAGAGGAATACCGGATTCATACGCCAATAAAAGCATTCTCTATATCTCCAAAAACATCACCGAGCTTAAAAACGCAATACATATATATGAAAAATTCAAATCGGATGGACGTGCCGAGGTACAACCACAGCTTAAGCATCAGAAAGTCGAGCAGAAAAACAATGGACAGCATTCAACCACTGCTTCCACGGTGCGGTGTTATAATTGTTCAGAAATTGGTCACATCAGCACATCTTGCAGCAAACCACGAAGAGACAAAGACGCATGTTTTAAATGTGGTCAAAATGGACACATCAGGAGTAATTGTCCGAAGCAGAAGTCACCTATAATGGTCCTCAGCGGGGAAAATGAATCAACACAACATGCAAGTATACAGTTTAAATCTAACCCAACTAATGATTATGAATATTTAATTAGGTACGAATTTAAGAATCCATCTTCAGCAATGATGTTCAGCGCTGATCTATTGACCATCTTCGACACTGAAAGTCCAATCAGCTTTGTGCAACGGAAATACATACCTGAAGGGTTCTTCATCTCGTCTTGCAATAGAATAGACAAAAATTGTAAATATTCTGGCATCAATGGTAGTCTTTTAAATATTATTGGTAATACTAAATGTAATGTTTGTTTTGAAGGTAAATGTTTTGAGATAGAAATATTTGTTGTTAGTAATGATAGTATGCAATATCCAATAGTGTTAGGCAGAAATTTCTTACAACTAAGTAGAATGAAATTGATAATTGAAGAGAATAAAAATAGAGAAAATGAACATTCAAAAATCAAACCTATTGATGTTAATTCTAATGATACTGACGATGAAAATTTTTTAAATAGTATTTTAAATATTGACGTGTCGTGTGGAAAAAATGAAATCGATTTAAATATAAACTGTTACTTACCTTATGACGTGAAAAAATCCGTTAAAAAAATTGTATTGCATAATAAAACCTTACCTGTAACAATTGATGATATCGATTACAAAATGGAAATTGTACTAACAAAAGAACATGTTTTTAATTGTACGCCACGTAGATTGCCTTACGCACATAAAATAGAACTAAAAACAATTTTAGATGATTTACTGAAACGGAAAATAATTCGGGAAAGCTCTTCTCCATATGCATCTCCTATAGTATTAGTCAAAAAGAAAACTGGCAATTTAAGGCTTTGTGTTGACTACCGTGAACTGAACCGTATAACTCAAAAAGATAGTTACCCTTTGCCATTAATAGAAGATCACCTTGATCAATTACGTGGTAAAAAATATTTTTCAATATTAAATTTAAAGGACGGATTTCATCATGTCAAGATTGCAGAGACCTCCATAAAATATACTTCATTCGTAACACCAATGGGTCAGTTCGAATATTTACGTTTACCGTTTGGACTGAAAAACGCTCCATCAGTCTTTCAAAGGTACATCTATCTTCTGTTTAGGCCTCTTATTGAGAAAGGTAAATTGTTGTCATACATCGACGATTTGTTAATTGCTTCAAAAACGATAGATGAGCATTTAAATATTCTAAAAGAAGTAATGTTCATTGTTCAAAAACATCAGTTGGAATTAAGGTACGAAAAATGTAAATTTCTTCTAACAGAAATCACTTATTTAGGTTATGAAATATCTGGTGACGGAATACGTCCTACTGATAGCGGCGTACACGCGGTTCAAGATTTCCCAATTCCAAAAAATTGTAAAGATGTACAATCATTTTTAGGATTATCATCCTATTTCAGAAAATTTGTAAAAGATTATGCAATATTAGCTAAACCATTATATGATTTGATAAAAAAAGGTGAAATTTTCAAGTTCGAGCAAGAAGAACTATCTGCTTTCGAAAGTCTGAAACAAAAGTTACAAGAGGCACCAGTGTTGAGCATATATAATCCTAAAGCTGAAACTGAGCTTCACTGTGATGCGTGTCACTTAGGATATGGTGCCGTGCTTTTTCAGCGTCAGGATGGAGACAAAAAATTTCATCCCGTTCTTCTTTTCCAAAAGAACCACCTCTGCTGAATCCAGATGTCACAGCTACGAGTTAGAAACCTTGGCTATAATATATGCTTTGAGACGTTTCCGTATTTATTTATTGGGAATAAATTTTAAGATTGTGACAGATTGCCAAGCGTTAACTCTTACTCTTAAGAAAAAATTAATTAATCCGCGAATATCTAGATGGGCCCTGGAGTTGCAGGGGTACAATTATAGCTTAGAACACCGTCCAAGTGAAAGAATGAGCCATGTTGATGCCCTGAGTCGGTGCCATAACGTGCTAATAGTTGAGAATGAACATTTTGAAAATGCTTTAGTGGCTGCACAACAAAATGGTCCTAAAATTCAGAAGATATCTCAAGAACTAGAAAAAGAGGAAAGTAGTTCGTACGAGATGATTCATGGAGTAGTCTATCGAAAATCCGAAAACCAGGTGTTATTTTACGTGCCAGAGCGAATGGAGAAAAACGTTATACAAACTCATCATGATGCGCTATGTCATGCGGGAGTAGAGAAGTGTTTTGATTTCCTGAAAAAGACTTATTGGTTTCCACAAATGAAAACAAAGATAAAAGATCATATTTCTAATTGTTTGAAATGTTTACTGTACTCGCCAGTTTCAGGAAAGAAAGAGAATGTTTTGCATAGTATACCCAAAGGCAACGTACCATTTGAAATCATTCACGTTGATCATCTTGGTCCACTCCCTTCTACTCGAAATAAAAGGAAACACATTTTTGTAATCGTCGATGGGTTTACAAAGTTCACCAAATTGTATGCAGTTAAGACTACAAGTGCGCGAGAAGTTATAAACTGCCTTGAAACTTATTTCAGTCACTACAGTAGATCAGCGAAAATTATTTCAGACAGAGGAAGCTGCTTCACTTCCAATGAATTTGAGGAATTTTGTTGAGGATATAATGTGACCCATGTAAAAGTCGCGGCCGCAACACCACAAGCCAATGGTCAGGTTGAGAGGGTTAACCGTACATTATTAACTATGCTGGCAAAAGAGACTGACCCTGATGCAAGTGAATGGTCCAAACATTTACCTAAAATTGAATTTGCGATTAATAACATGAAAAGTAAAACTACTGATTCGAGCCCTAGTGTATTATTATTTGGTGTAGAACAAAAGGGTGAACTTTTTGATAGTGTTTTGGAATATGTACAGGGTGTAGTTCAAATCCCTAAGGAAAGGAGTTTAGAGCAATTGCGAAATAAAGCTGAAAGCAATATTAGAACGAATCAGTTGTATAATAAAAATACTATGACAACGCGCATAAAGTACCGCGTGCGTACAAAAAGGGTGATCTTGTTTTAATAAAAAATGTTGTAACGGTGCCGGGTTTAAATAAAAAATTATTGCCAAAATACAAAGGTCCATACATAGTATCTAAGGTATTTCCTAATGATCGATATTTGATAAAAGACATAGTAGGAATGCAAATTTCTCGTATTCCTTACAATGGCATTTGTAGTCCGGAAAACATGAAACTGTATTGTGCCAATGAAATTAAAGAGAATCATAATTGATTTTTGCATGTACTCATTTAAAAATTATACATTATGTATTTATTGAAAAAATGTTAATCGTGGGCGATTAATCGTCAGGTTGGCCGAAATGATGTAATATACCCAGTATATATGGTTTCATAAATTATATGTAATATCATAAATTTCATAAAATATATGTACTATGTAGAATTTCAATTTCTAAAAATAACTATGGGTACCGTAAATTTTTGATAATAATTTGTATGTACGTATATTAGAGAAAATATACGGTACCTACTAGTATATAATCAATACAATACAATATATATAATTATATAATTATTATATTATACGAGATCATGTAGCAGGTAGAATTCAGTTTTTAGTTAGGTACACCAGAAAATTGTTAAAATGTTATCAATTCAGTTAGTACATTGGTGCCGGCAGTATGAATCAAATGTTTTAATAAATAAAAGTGGTTTTTTTTTTAAATAAAATAATTTCTTTTTTCGGTGTATAATTAAAAGTGACCCTTACAGTTGATTTGGCTGGAGTTCCGAAAAGGTGTTCCCTCTGATCCTCTTGAAATTCTGAACACAGATAGTCCTTGTGATGCAAAGCACAGAACTCTAATATTTTTTGTCGGAAAGCTCTCTATCGGGCACAATTCGCATTTAAAATTTTTTGTCAAAATTCTTATTTTAGCAATATGTCTGTAACGGTACATGATACAGGTATGTTTTACATCTCAAAAGATGCGTCTTAAGATGCTCTATATTCTGAAAAAAAGAAATTTTCAAAAGCTCCTAGTAGAAGGATAATAAAGGACATTTTGTGATTTTTGGCTATTTTCACATTTTTGACAATTTCTCAGAAAGGAGTAAGGATAATCGGTTCAAATTTTTTGCAAATAAAAAAGGACATCATGAGCAAGATTTTTCATTCATTACTTTGATCCTAATGAAAAAGGAAAATGTCCTACAGAGAAATAATTTTATTAATGCTGAATTTTGCAATTTTATGTTCGTGTGCACGTGTATGTATGTGAGTATGTGTATTTTTAGAAGTCAAATATATGATATTTTTTGTATGTGCGTATATATGCGTGTGTATGTGCATTTGTAGAAGGTAAATCTAACAGTGTGTTCATTAAGTATTTTCTATACAGGCATACATATACACTACACGTATATCGGCAAATATGATAGAGTACGCTTACGGGTTTGTGTGTGTATGCATTTGTAGAAGGCAAATCTGATAGTGTGTGTGTGCATTTGTAGAAGGAAAATCTGATAGTGTGTGTGTGCATTTGTAAAAGGAAAATCTGGTAGTGTGTGTGCATTTGTAGAAGGAAAATCTGGTAGTGTGTGTATGTAAGTGCATGTGTGTGTGCATTTGTAGAAGGAAAATTTGATAGTGTGTGTATGCACTTGTAGAAGGAAAATGTTTGCATGTGAGTGCACATGCAATTACATACACACACTACCAGATTTTCCTTCTACAAATGCACACACACTACCAGATTTTCCTTTTACAAATGCACACACACACTATCAGATTTTCCTTCTACAAATGCACACACACACTATCAGATTTGCCTTCTACAAATGCACACACACACTATCAGATTTGCCTTCTACAAATGCATACACACACAAACCCGTAAGCGTACTCTATCATATTTGCCGATATACGTGTAGTGTATATGTATGCCTGTATAGAAAATACTTAATGAACACACTGTTAGATTTACCTTCTACAAATGCACATACACACGCATATATACGCACATACAAAAAATATCATATATTTGACTTCTAAAAATACACATACTCACATACATACACGTGCACACGAACATAAAATTGCAAAATTCAGCATTAATAAAATTATTTCTCTGTAGGACATTTTCCTTTTTCATTAGGATCAAGTAATGAATGAAAAATCTTGCTCATGATGTCCTTTTTTATTTGCAAAAAATTTGAACCGATTATCCTTACTCCTTTCTGAGAAATTGTCAAAAATGTGAAAATAGCCAAAAATCACAAAATGTCCTTTATTATCCTTCTACTAGGAGCTTTTGAAAATTTCTTTTTTTCAGAATATAGAGCATCTTAAGACGCATCTTTTGAGATGTAAAACATACATGTATCATGTACCGTTACAGACATATTGCTAAAATAAGAATTTTGACAAAAAATTTTAAATGCGAATTGTGCCCGATAGAGAGCTTTCCGACAAAAAATATTCCGTGACTTTTCTGATATTGTCGAGTAGAATCTGTGGTCAAAATTTCAAGAGGATCAGAGGGAACACCTTTTCGGAACTCCAGCCGTTGATTTCTATCCGAATGGTGGACGAGTTCAAACTGGATGTTCAAATTTATTTGTAGGTGCAGTAACTGATTTTATATGGTGTAAGTTTAATTTATTATCAAAAATATTTAACAAAATCTTATCAATTTACAAGCTATTTTTTGAAACAATTCAGCTCAAGCAGCAGAATTGGAAGGAAAATCTCTTTGCAATCATCGCAGAACATATAATTTTTTCATAGATTCTGTTGCACCACGATATTTATTTTCTGCATTTCCATGTGATAGCTATGATAATTTTTTGAAAGGAAAATGCTTTCCTTGTAAACAAGAACCTACAGTTACTGAGAATGGAATGAATAATTCCCGATGTGGTAATATGGGTTATTATGCTGACAAATCAACTGGACGTGGTCAACTATATTTGGTGACTCGTGATGAAGAACCATTTTGTGCAAATCAGTTTCAAATAGAAATTTATAATTCAGATAATAATTTACCCTTAAAGACAATCGGTAAATTGGAAGCAACACTTGAAGGTGAAGATGGTCTTAACCCATATAGACCTGAAATTATTTTTTCTTTAAATTTTGCTTTCAGCGAAAAAAAAAATAGTGCATAGGAGTCATTTAAGCTTTAAATAGCAATATTTTAATTGTATAATATTTACCGTTGTAGAAAAGAGCTGTCCTGTATATAGGACAGTAGGCTTTTACACTGCTACTTCGTACACATGAAGCATATGGACAAAAAGTGAATAATTATTTATGTATTCTAAGTTTATTCATTTCATGAAATTCAAGTTAATTGCAATATTAATTGAATCTTATTATAATAAAGCACGTAATGTAAAAACATAATTATGTATGTAATATAATATAATATAATAACAAAAATAATAAACAAAAAATAAAATAATTCAGTACATAATTCTTAAAAATTTTAAATCAACAGAACAAATAATTAAAAAATATAATTCATAAAACAAAATGCTATTGTTAGTATTGTAAATTCTTTAAAATGTAGAACAGTAGATGATATTCATATTTATATATTGTATTACATTGTATGATAAGGCTGAAAGCACTTCACGCAAACTCCCACATTGCATTTCATGCATCTAGTGAGGCACTTTTTGTGACAAAATCGACAGCGAGTTTGTTTTTCTTGAGGAATTACTAAATGATTTATACCATCGAAACGAGAATCAATATGTTCATTTTTGGGTGGTTTCGATGGACCTCGAACTTTTTGTTGCCTATAGCATTCAATTAATGTTGTTGCAACCCTTTTTCGGAAGGATAAATGGTCCAGTTCTCCACCATTTTGCTTGTAGAGTCGAAAGGCATTGTGTTCGGCAACATCAATACAATATGTTACTATAGGCATATACCATTTTTTTCCTCGTATTCCTATACGGTAATGTGACACGTTTTCGTCTGACCGATCAATTCCTCCCATGTTTTTATTGTATTTGTGAATCAACTGAGGTTTTTTAATAATTATATTTTTCTTTTCGGCTTGAGAATACCTAGAAACTTGAGATAGAGGATGAACTTGAACTGCATTAGATGCAGCAGTCACAATATTGTTATCATTCCATCTGCAGACAACAATTCCTTCCAATTTCGAAGAGTAGTATTCGAAGAATCCTCTTGCCTTTTTTTTAAATTTTTTTGGTTCAACTAGTGGACATTTAGAAGTTCTTCCTTCTCTTATTGTTCCCGTTCCTCGGAAACCTCTTTTTTTCATTTCATCTAGCAATGGAATGCTGGTAAAGAAATTATCGAAGAATACATGATAAGGCAAATTCATTTTTCTTGATTCCAGAACATCGCAGAATGTTAAAACAACACTGGCACCTAACCCAAGTTCTTTGTAATAGGAATTTACCAGCGTTGAGCTTCCTTGATAAGGTTCCATCCAAACCAAATACCCTAAAGGAGTAGCACCAGACCAAAACTTATACCCAAAACGAATAGGCTTTCCTCTTATGAACTGCTTACACCCGTGTCGTCCAAAATATTGTACCATTGCTTCGTCTACACTATAGTTTTCTTCATATGGCGCAAAATTTAAAAAATTTTTATTCAACGAATTCAGTAGTGGGCGTACTTTTGCAAATTTGTCCTTTTTGTCTAAAGTGGTGTTATCATTAAAATGCAAATTATGGAAGATCTTATTGAATCTGTCTCTGGACATTGCTGATGAAATTAATTGGTTTTTCGAATCATCTGCATTTTCCCAGTACATGCGTCTTCTAGAAACAGTATTATATCCGCTAACAAGAAGTATGCCTAGAAAACATCGTATTTCATTTTCAGTAACGTCCAAAGCGCGATTATTTTGTTGTGCATATTTGTTGGACTCTTCCAACACTAATGACATTATATCATCATCGAAAAGTAAATTGAACCACTCAACAGGTGATAAATGTCTTTTCGGTATTTGGACATCATTCCAAGGTACATCAACAAAAGGGATATCAGTTTTCTCCCAGTTGTAAAATTTCTTTTTTTTAACTAGTGGCTCGATGTTTTCACTACACTCTTCGACTGTATTATTGGAGTTTTCTTGGATCTCTCCACAGGCCCTAAGCATAGAACCAGGTAAATTTCCTGGACGCACTTCATCCTCTTCCCCTGAATCCTCATCAGTAACGACTTCGCAAGCATTTTCGGGAGGATATAGGGTTATATTTACCTCATTCCCTGTGAAATTACCATCGTCTTCCTCCAGCATATGCAATATCTCATTCAAAGAAAGTCCTCTTGAAAAGGCAAAAAAAAAATTGTAATAGTACGACTAAAGCCTACCGTCCTATATAAAGGACGGCTAATAATACATGAGTCTAGGAGTAACATAAAACAATAATTCCAAAACCTTATACATTTTCTAGATTATATACATTGTTTTCAACATAAACACATAAATTAAAAAAAATTTTTAGAAATAAATTAAAGTTTAGATACTTACTTTTTATCTGACATATTATACAAAACACAATAGCTTTAAAAAACACTCTACAAAAATTGCTCAGATGTAAACTACACAACTCAAAATTTCACAATGAACTGATAATATCATTGTTATTAGATATAATTAATCATAAACCAGTTATAGAGTTGCATTTATAATATTTACCGTAATAATTTATGAAATGTTTGCTGTCCTATATACAGGACGGTAGGTCTATATGGGTTAATGAAACATTCTTAAAAACTGAGTAAGATAATATAAATTAAGAATTTTTAACATTTGTAGAGATATTTGTATTTAATTGTTTCATATATTTTTTATAGCAAAAAAGATGCTGAATTTTTTGCTGGTGATGTTATATCTAGAATAATTGTTCTTCATCCTGCACCACGATAAACAGAACTAAGTAAGTCTGTTTATCGTGATTCTGCACTAGGATTTCCAACTATACTATTTTCAGAAATCGAAGTCAGTATTGCGCTTATGGGAGCAGTTACCCGATGAGTTTATTTTACCTTCACATATAATATTTTGTAGGAAATTCTGAATAATATATCTCTGTCAATCCTGAAGAAGGTACTTTTTAACATATGTTAACAGGATGTTCCAAATTGTGCAGAAATAATTTTATAATTTTGTTCACAAATAATTCTTAAAAGGGAGATTCTGTACAAATTCCACATTCCTGTAAATTTATATTTGATAAAAAAGTAGCATTATTTGAAAATATCATAAAAATGTTCGGTTTTTAAGACAAATTTTAATTTTTGTTTGCTGATTTTTTCATTTGTAATAATGAATCATCCTGTTTTTTTTGCAAAAAGAAATACATCCTTCCGTTTGATGTTGCCTATCACACAGCGTGAAGGCAAGGCAACTGATTTATTCAGTTAACGCCATTTTGCTTATATGAAAAATGAAAAACCGAACTATAAAATATGAAGTCGTTGCGCAGCCGATGTCCACTCAAAGTATAAAATGTTGATTCGTGTCAGCGGGAAGATGTGCATAAAAGAAAATGACGATAATTCAGGGTTGCCGTAGCTACTGGGAGTTTTGATTAAATTTATAAAAAAAATATGAATTTATGATTAAACCATATTCAGTATTTTTAATTTTATTTATAAAATTATGTGTTCAGTATCAATTTGATATTAAATTTTGTATACATACGTACATACATTCATTTTCATATTTGTTTATTTGTCCATTTTCTTCTATTTATTTTTTTCCTTTACGTACTTGTTAATGATTTCGTTACGTTACCGTTACATTCTGAATTTTATTTTTTGTTTTGTCTTTTCTTAGAATAAGAAAGAAAATTATTTACAATGCAAATTGCTATCATATTATTCAAATCAGCTTGTTATTATATGTTATTTTGTAAAGAAATGAACATACATATATCATAAAATTTCCCAAAATGTCCCAAAATTACCTGTTTTTTTGTAAAATCTGAAAAAAAAGTTTTTTGCAAACTGGCAGCCCTTCATAATATAAAATTTAAAAAATTTCCCTCGATAAAAAATTGAGATCTGATCACCCCACACACGAGACAGATTTATATAAACGCAATGTGAAAGAATATGGAAAAGCATGCCTATCTTGCCTGTACGGACTTCGATTTCTGAAAATAGTATAGTTTAACATTACAGTACAAATCCTACAGCGGATGGCTTAGCAAAGGATTAACACATTGGGATATCGATAAAGTAGTGTTAACTGATAGTTTTGGACAAAGTTATTCACTTTGTCAGCCAACAACTTCGTTAACTTCTGGAATTCCTGTTTATATGATGCTGCAACCAAACGTTTGCGAGATTCCAAAATTAGATAATTTAACGACAACATCTAAAAGTCCGATGATGCTATAACTCAATCGGGACAAGATCGTCTTGATGAAGATGATGGAATCGAAACTGTCAAGCAAAAGAAAGACATTTATAATGTAGGGAATAGCTACAAATTTGATAAGAATCAATCATTTTCATTACAAAATGATAAGAATTCAATAAAATGGCAACCAATTTTTGAAGGTAATTCTCTGGATAAAGATGTAAGTGAATCAAGCCGTAGTTTAAATTCAGACGTTTTGGAGAATTTTGAACCAGTACTGAAAACACAAAATTTTTTAAACACAGAGATTTACATGAGAACGATAAAACAGAAATAGTTGAACCAATTTTAAAATCAACAACGCCTAAAATTAGGAAAGTAAAAGAAGTACCTCTCAATGATTTAGAAAAGGAAAAAAACATGGTATACAAAAATAAACCGGTCACTGAGCAAGAACTGTTTCTTTTTCGTCTTGGGGAATTTCTAGAACGTGCTGAAAGATATGCACGTGAAACGATTTTACCAATAATATCAGAGAAAGCTCCAAGAATTTTTGGTATAGGCTGAAATAGAAAAGATTATTTTGATAGAAAGCCAAGATATATTCCACTATTTGAAGAAATTGAAATTAATAATTCTAACGCTAATTCTAGTTCTGAAACGACAAATTTAACAAAATCAATTGAAAAACCAGAAAATATAACAGTATCAGAATCGCAACAGTACAAAAATATATTAGAAATATTAAGAGAATCGAATAAGAAAAATATGAAAAGTGTTATGTACACCCTACACTTGTTATGCATTTCAAACACTCAAATACTGCAATATATCATCAAATCTCTATGTTAAGAATAATTATAAGATAAAGTATTGTATTAATGTATTACAAAGTATTTTCATCTTCTTTATAACAGTATTGTATTGTATTATTAAACTATTAATCATAATTCTATTCCCAAACTCAAGTATATTACAATGTATGTTTTATTACAAACTCAGGCATATTATAATGTATATTCTATTCCCAAACTCAAGTATATTACAAAGTATGTCCTAATCTTAATTTCAAAGATAGATATTGTATTGTAACATTTTAGATATATAAGATATGATTAATCAGCAAATTATAATAGATAAGAATTTTGTAGCTTAGATTTAAGATGAAAATGAGAATAAAGATTATTAGTAGTTCAGATTTCATTGAGTGCGGTTTAATATTATAACAACTGGTGTCAGAAGTAAAGATTTAAAATTTTCAAAGTGAATCTAGTAAAGTTCTCTATAATACTTATTCATATTATATCATATAATATGTTAAGGCAATTTGTAATATTTTTTTTTTCATTTACATAATTTTAAATTTATATTAAACTAATTTATAATACACTATGTCATTTATAGTGTATTTGTTTTTGTAAGAAAACTAATAATTTAAATCATAACAGTTATAAAAGTCTATTTATAGAACATGAATTCATAACTTGCTTTTTCTGTAAATACATTTTTTTTTATTTTTCATTATCATAGATTTGGTAGGTAGTTGATTTTTTAGTTAGGTACTCATTGTATTATATTCATACTTCTTCTCTTTTTCTTATCAATAATTTTTTACATAAAATTAAAAATTTGATACTTACTTGTAATCTAACTATCGAGTTGTTAAGTTATTTTTTTCTCATAGATTATTTTTCATAGTATTTTTAATTACATATTTTGTAGTGTAAAATTTTTACCGTGAACATTTTTTTTACAATAAATTTATAATAATTTGATAAAATTGGTTTTATTGAAAATATTCATTTAACTTTCTTTATTTTATTAAATTATTAATCGTTGGGTTGTTCCAAATAGCAAACATTTATTCTAACATAAATTTTCTGGTCCTTCGAGCCGGATCAACCCTTTGTTTTTGCTTTTAAAAATTGACGGTAAAATCATTTTTTTTTACATACAACATTCATATGTGACAATTAAAACAGTTCTTAAGACTTTTTATTTAGTTTAATTAAATCTTAAAATAAATAAAGTGCATTCTTAATGATTTTTTATACATTATAAAGTGAATTTGATACTTGTTTTATAAACCTTATTTAATCGTTGACCGCTGCTACTACTTGAGGACATTTCAAGGGCATAGTGTAAAATCATAAGTATCATACATCCATCAGAATGGAGGTTAAATTTGAAGATCTTTTAACAACTCAAATTACGTCATCGAAGTTAATTCTTAATTTTTTAACTAATATGAATAAAACGGGTAAATAAAAACGTACTAAAGGTTTTTTGATAGCTAGACGCGAACTTCTGAATAAATATTGGGACAAGTTTTGTAACAATCATGACATAATAGTTATTCGAGCTTAAGAAGATTGCACTTATATTACAGATGATACTTATTCTGACGTTGAAGCAGCTTATCTTGAAACGTTGTCGTTAATAAATGATTCTGTTAATGCAGAAGATTCGAAATCCTCTGTTTCAGATCAATTACAAAATTCATCAAATGTTACTGCTTCTTCTCATAGTTTTGACACTAAACTACCACGTATCACCTTGCCACATTTTTCGGGTAATTATCTGGAATGGAACGCGTTTAAAGATATGTTTTTAACATTAATCGATCAAAATCCTAATTTAAGTGATGTGCAAAAACTTCATTATCTCAAAGCTAATCTCACTAATGAAGCTGAACAACTGTTACGTAATTTTACCATAACTGAGTCAAATTATATAGCTGCTTGGGATACCTTAACTGAGAGATACGAAAACAATCGTATTTTAGTTCAAGCACATATTGATTCATTACTTAATGCACCAAATCTACATAATGAATCTTCAGCGGAATTGACAAAACTTTTAAATCGTATTTTAGAATCAGTGAAAGCATTAGAAAACCTTGAAAGGCCTGTTAAATATTGGGATGATTGGTTGATTTGTGTAATTACTAAAAAACTTGATTGTAGCACTCGCAAAGATTGGGAAAAGACTTTATCCTCCAGCCCAGATTTACCATCATTCAAATCACTTCAAACTTTTTTATTAAATCGAATACGTATGTTAGACGCAATCAATCCCACTAAAACAAATAAATCAAAATCAGTCATACATAATAATGTAGCTACCACATCGAAAAATAATAAAACTCAAATTGTGAGAAAATGTGTAATGTGTTCATCTAATACTCATTCAATCGGTTTTTGTTTCAAATTTAAACAACTTACAGTTGACAAACGTAAAATCATTGCCGTGAAAGAAAATTTGTGTTTAAATTGTTTACAACGTGGACATTCTGTTGATAACTGTACTTCCGCGTTTAAATGTCGAACTTGCAATCAATTACATCATTCTTTACTACATGAATCTACAAGCATCGATAACGGAAAACAGTGTGTTAATGGTTCAACAACGTATAACCTTTCTTTTGGACATTTTGTTCTTCTAGCGACAGCTTTAGTAGATGTCGTTTCTGCTAATGGTACTAGCATTCGGTTTCGCGCTTTATTGGATCAAGGATCTGAGGCATCCTTCGTCTCTGAATATTGCGTACAAATCCTTAAATTACCTAAACAAAAATGCAACGTTTCTGTTTATGGTATATTGGTGGAGCAACTCCAGGTTCAGCTAAAGGTTCAGTTAATTTATGTCTAAAGTCAATTGTTGATTCTGACTTCACACTTACATGCAAAGCTTTTATATTGAATAAGCTTACTGCTACCAATAAGGCTTGCCTCGATGTAAAACCTACTTGGGCACATCTAAAAAATTTAGAGCTTGCAGATCCTGATTGTTTAAACTCTAAACGCATCGATATCATTCTTGGAGCTGAGGTCTATGGTCAAATTCTTATTGATGGGTTAGCTAAAGGAAAATTTGGCGAGCCAGTAGCTCAAAACACATCTTTGGGTTGGATTCTTTCCGGTATCATGCTTACTAATAACCATACAAACACATTCTTCCAAACGCTAACTGTTAAAATTGAAAATGATCTTAGTTCACAACTACGTCGTTTTTGGGAATTTGAAGAAGTTGAGATTGAGAAATCTAATCTGTCCGCAGAAGAAATTTATTGTGAAACCTTCTATGAGAAAACACATAGTCGAAATTCAGATGGTCGATACGTAGTTCGTCTACCTATCCATGAACAATTTGTTCAAGATATTTCGTTGGGTGATTCAAAGGCATGTGCATTGAAACGTTTATTGCTATTGGAACGTAAATTTCGAAGTGATCCTGTACTACATAATCAATACATCTCCTTCATGGATGAATACCTGGAATTAGGACATATGGAGATAATTCCTGAAGAGGAAATGCATCTTGACAGTAAAGTGTGTTATCTACCACATCATTGTGTCATCAAAGATAGTTCAGAATCTACTAAACTTCGCGTAGTTTTTGACGGATCCTCACGTACTTCCAATGGAGTTTCTCTCAATGAACGACTGTTATCGGGCCCAAAACTTCAACAAGATCTCTCTATAATTATACTTAATTGGCGATGGTTTCGTTATGTTTTTACAACTGATATAGAGAAAATGTTCAGACAAATATTAATCCATGATGATGATCAAAACTTGCAGAGAATTTTTTGGAGATCTCGAGACGAAAATAAGATCAACGAATATCGACTTCGTACAGTTACATATGGTACTACGTCTGCCCCATATCTAGCTTTAAAAACATTACAGCAACTAGCAATTGATGAAAGATCTAATTATCCTCGTGCTGCTCACGTCCTTCTTACAAGTACTTATGTAGATGATATTTTGTCAGGCTCAGATAGTATAGATTCTACAAAATCACTTCAAATGGAATTGATCCAATTGCTTAAGTCGGGGGGTTTTATACTGAAAAAATGGTATGCGAATTATTCAGAATTAATTGATCATTTGTCTGACGAGTTTAAAGGAAAACAAGTAATTTTTGATTTTGATAAAACTTCAGCCATTAAGACATTAGGTGTGTTATGGGATCCCACTTCTGATCAATTTTCATTTAACGTTCCAGATGTATCGTCTTGTACAACTTTAACAAAGAGAAACGTTTTGTCTGTCATATCCAAGCTTTTTGATCCTCTTGGATGGCTTGCACCCGTCATTATTCAAGCCAAAATTTTTATACAAAAACTTTGGTTATTTTCAGTTGATTGGGATGAAGTTCTTCCAGATGACTTAGTTAAGATTTGGGTTGAATTTCAACAACAGTTGAAAGAAATTGAAGCAATCAGAATTAATCGCTGGTTACACACATCATCAGATACTTTTCACCTTGAACTACATGCTTTTGGAGATGCATCAACCGTAGCATATGCAGCAGCCATTTATTTAAGGGTTATTCTAAGTGATGGCACCATCATAGTCAATCTAATTCGCGCTAAGACAAAAGTCGCTCCTTTGAAAACTGTAACACTACCTAGATTGGAACTTTGTGCTGCAGTTCTTCTATCAAGACTTCATAAACAGCTTAATCTTACAGAAATATCTAAAACTTCAGTGTTCGCCTGGACTGATTCTATGGTGGTTCTTTCTTGGTTAAGATCACCTCCAAATCGATGGAAAACTTTTTTCGCCAATCGTGTAGCTGAGATACATAATTTGCTTCCTAGTCATCATTGGAATTATATACCTTCCAAATTGAATCCAGCAGACTGTGCATCTCGTGGACTAAAATCATCAATTTTAGCACAACATACTTTATGGTGGAGTGGCCCTGAATTCTTAAAGTTGCCGGACTTTAAACGTTTTGAAAAAAATGTTTCCGAAGTTTCCGCTGCCCTGATTGAAGAAAGTAAAGGTATCTTGTCACATGCTACAACTGCAAATACCATATGGGACTTACTAGAACGTTATTCTACCTTACCCAAACTCTTACGTATCAGCGCTTATATAAAGCGTTTTGTTGAAAATTGTCAACCTAAAAGATTTATAAAAAAATTTAGCTTTTTACAGGTAGATGAGATAACTGCAGCTCGTAATTTTTGGATTATTCAAGTTCAAAAATATGCATTTGCTGATGTTTTATATAAAGTCGAAAACGGATGTCATCTTCCAAAGAGCTCTCGACTTCGCATCTTGAATCCCTTTTTGGACGATAAAGGCATTCTTCGTGTTGGTGGACGGTTAAATAACTCCTTTCTGAAGTTTGAAGCAAAACATCCAGCAATACTTCCAAACAACAATCATTTTACGCAGTTACTCATACGACACGCTCACTTGATTACATTACATGGAGGTCCTCAATTGATACTTACTTATTTAAGACAGAATTTTTGGATCATTAGAGCTAGAAGTTATGTACGAAAAATTATACACAAATGTGTCGAATGCATACGTCAACGACCAGTTACTCATACACAACTTATGGGAGATCTTCCTACTCATCGTGTGATAACTTCAAGACCGTTTCTTCATTCTGGGGTAGATTTCGTTGGACCTATCATGATTAAATCATGGAAAGGTAGAGGTCACCGCTCTTACAAAGGTTATGTAGCTGTTTTTGTGTGTTTGAGTACTAAAGCCGTTCACTTAGAAGCAGTAACGTCTTTGTCAACTGGTGATTTTATCTTAGCACTAACTCGTTTCATTTCGCGGAGAGGTATTTGTTCAGATATTTACAGCGACAGAGGTACTACCTTCATAGGGACTAATGGAGAGTTGAGAAAGTGGTTTAAAGAATTTGGGAAATCATGGTCATCAGAAATTGCCGAATCAGCTGCAAATCGAGGAATAAGATGGCATTTTATTCCACCTTATAGTCCGCATGCAGGTGGTATTTGGGAAGCAGCAGTAAAATCGTTTAAACATCATTTTTATCGAGTTATAAAAGGCAGACTATTAACTTATGAAGAGCTAGCCACAATTTTGTCATCTATTGAGTCCTGCTTAAATTCCAGACCGCTATGTATCGTATCAAACAACGCAGAAGATCCTATACCGTTAAGTCCTTCGCACTTTCTCATTGGTGATTCTCTATTGTCTATTCCTGAACCGAGTTTGGTGGATCAAAATGCTAATTACTTGTTAAGGTGGCAATTAATAATTCAAATAAAACAACATTTTTGGCAACGTTAGTCACGTGAATATTTGAATACATTGCAACAGAGATATAAATGGTCCAAAGAACAACCAAATCTTGAAATCGGAGATGTTGTCTTAGTAAATGAGTTGTCCGCACAAAACCATTGGAATCTTGCTGTTATCGAAGCTATTCATCCTGGTGCTATTAATAAGGTCAGATTCGTTACGCTTAGATGTCGAGGTTCAACGTTCAAGCGTCCTATTACCAAAATTTGTCGACTACCACTTGCACAGAATATTTCAGCTGATAAATAAGTCATTTTGGCGACTTGCCAAGGCGGGCAGTATGTTAAGGCAATTTGTAATATTTTTTTTTTCATTTACATAATTTTAAATTTATATTAAACTAATTTATAGTGTATTTGTTTTTGTAAGAAAACTAATAATTTAAATCATAACAGTTATAAAAGTCTATTTATAGAACATGAATTCATAACTTGCTTTTGTTGTAAATACATTTTTTTTTATTTTTCATTATCATAGATTTGGTAGGTAGTTGATTTTTTAGTTAGGTACTCATTGTATTATATTCATACTTTTTCTCTTTTTCTTATCAATAATTTTTTACATAAAATTAAAAATTTGATACTTACTTGTAATCTAACTATCGAGTTGTTAAGTTACTTTTTCTCATAGATTATTTTTCATAGTATTTTTAATTACATATTTTGTAGTGTAAAATTTTTACCGTGAACATTTTTTTTTACAATAAATTTATAATAATTTGATAAAATTGGTTTTATTGAAAATATTCATTTAACTTTCTTTATTTTATTAAATTATTAATCGTTGGGTTGTTCCAAATAGCAAACATTTATTCTAACATAATACATATAATTTTTTCTTTCCAAAGTTCATATGTATAAACTGAAATAATAAATATATAATAATTTAAATAATATATTATATAATAATTTTATAACAATTTTGAAACTCATCAATTTCGACGAGGGAAATTTCTTGCCGTTACTTTTCATCATACTACAACATCTTCTACTCTCTACAGAAGCATAAACTTTCATCATCTACAATAAATAAAATCTTCAAAACAACGCAACATGCAAATTATTCAACTTTTCATGTAAGATAACTTCTTATAATTTGTCTAATTTTAAGAAATAAAGAAATTTTTTGTTGTTTTATTTTTAATATATATTATATTAATTTATAATTTAAATTTAAAATCAAAAGATATTTACATAAAAGTGTAATAATAATAAAAAAAAAGAGTCATTTTAAACCTATTGATAAATCAAATAGTGAATAACTTATTAATAAATCAAGTGAAATTTGGAAACTTATTGATAAATCGGGATCGTGATAAATTTTATTCAAAATCATCTATCACATTTTATTTGAAACAATTTTGTTGCTTTCGTGTGTATTCATTAAATTAAATTTACTTTTCCTTCATATTTTTTACAATATCATGTCTCAAGAGAATTTAAATATTATGAATCAAAACGCTCAAAACGATGTTCAAAACGGAAACCGCGATCTAAATCAAGATGGAAATAATGATGATGACAATATTTCATTAATTTCCGCGGAACCACAAGATTTACCAATCACTTTCCTAATAAAATTTATTAAACCTTTCGACGGTAACCGAGACGAATTAATCTCTTTCATATCTGATTACAACAAAGCCTTTTCCTTAGCCTCCAGATCTCAGAAATATGTTTTACTCGATTATATTCTCACCCAAATTTCTGGAAAAGCTAAAGCTGCATGCGTTAATCGCACCTTTTCCAATTGGGACGAATTAAAAATTTTTCTGAAAACAATGTATCAAGATAAAAAGCATTATTCTCAACTTCTGTGCGAACTCACTACTTTGAAACAAAATTCAAATGAGTCAATATCCCAATTCGTATATCGTGTGGAAACTTGTCTTAAAAGAACTATTAACGCAACACAACAACAAACTACTAACCCCGTGAATTTAAACGGAAAAATCGAAATGCTCAATGAAATCGCTCTCAATCGTTTCCTCCACTTTACTATTCCAACCATTTCAAACGTCCTCCGAATTCGAGATCTAAAAACACTAAATGAAGCTATAAGTGTCGCTATTGCCGAGGAACAAGTACAAAATATGTTCAATCATTCTAAATCCTCTACAAATAAAAATAATTTCAATAATTATTCAAGAAACAATAATTACTCTCGAAATACTTCCTCGAATTCTACTCAAAATCGATTTCACAATACTTCTCAAAAGGAAAATAATAATTCGAATTCTAGAAATCAAGTGTATCAAATTACAAATAAAGCCACTGAATCAATTCCAAATCCAAATTCTGAGAATAAGAAATTTTGCCGATATTGTAAAAATAAAGGACACGAAATTGAAGAGTGTCGTAAAAGACAATTCAATAATAATAGAAAAAAGAGTAACCAATACAATTCAAAAAACGAATATGGTACTCGGTTTCAAATCGCCCAACCAGAGTCTCTTCCATCAATAGAGGCGATATCAATCCAAGATTAATTGAAAATATTTTATTTTCTCAAACCAATTCATTTGTCACTATTCCTTCTCCTAATTCGAATAATAAGACAATCAAGCTCCTTATTGATACAGGCGCAAACGTATCCATAATTAAAGCTCAATCTCTTAATAAGGTAACCTACATAAATCGTCTCGAGCAAATTACATTAAATGGGATAAGCCAGAATAATCCAATTCAAACTGCCGGATATTCCGAAATCACTCTGAATTTTCCAAAACAAACTATTAATTACAAATTCCATGTTCTAACTCAAAGCTCTAATATACCATACGACGGTATATTAGGAAATGATTTTTTACACGATTTCGACGCTCTTATAAATTATAAAACAAAAACTCTACAACTTAAACTTGGCGATATTCCAGTACTATCTCAGAACGATCTCACTAAAACCAACTCATTTATACTAAATCCTAGGACTGAAACTATGGTCCAGATTAATGTTTTAAATCCTGAAATAAAAGAAGGCGTCATACCAGAAATCTTCCTTGAAGAAGGAGTCTACCTTTCAAAAGCTATAACAAAAGTAACAAACGAATCAATTGCATTAGCCTCAATTCTTAATACAACTAATAAAAAATTTCTTATTAAAAATTTAAATTTGAATCTTGAACCACTTCCTTTTCTTATCTCTTCTCTGCAATCCACTGAATCAAATTGTCAAACAAATTCAAATCCAGAACGATCAAAAATTTTACAATCTAACTTAAGATTATCTCATCTCAATGCAGAAGAAGCAAAATCTATTGTTGAATTATGTGAAGAATTTCAAGATATCTTTTATTTAAATGGCGATTACCTCTCATGTACTAATGCCATACAACATGAGATAAATACTAATAATTCAAATCCTATTGCCGCTAAAACTTATCGTTATCCTGAAAAGCATAAAGAAGAAGTCGATAATCAAATTCAGAAGATGCTTAACGAAGGCATTATTAGTCCATCAGTTTCACCATGGTCTGCTCCCCTTTGGGTAGTACCGAAAAAACTCGATGCATCTGGGAAAACCAAATGGCGTGTAGTCGTTGACTATAGGAAGCTCAACAATGTTACTATAGGCGATGCATTCCCACTTCCTAACATAAACGATATTTTAGACCAACTAGGTCATGCTGTTTACTTCACTACCCTGGATCTTGCCTCCGGCTTCCACCAAATTGAAGTAAAACCGGAAGACCGTCCTAAAACTGCCTTCACTACCCCCACAGGTCACTATGAGTTCGTTCGTATGCCTTTCGGATTGAAGAATGCCCCTTCAGTCTTCCAGAGATTAATGAATAATGTTCTAACTGGCTTACAAGGGACTCAGTGCTTTGTCTACCTCGATGACATAGTCGTTTATGCATCTTCTATACAAGATCACAAAAAAAAATTGTGTAATGTTTTCCAAAGACTTCGTTCAAGTAATTTAAAACTGCAACCTGACAAATGTGAATTTATGCGCAAGGAAGTAACATACTTAGGTCATATTATTACCGATCAAGGAGTCAAACCAAATTCAGAAAAGGTAAAAGCTGTTATCAATTTTCCTACACCAAAGAATTGTAAAGAAATCAAATCATTTTTAGGCCTTGCTGGTTATTATCGTCGTTTTATTGAAAACTTCTCAAAAATCACCCGTCCTCTTACTAATCTTTTAAAAAAAGACTCTGAATTTAAATGGAATAATGAACAACAGTTAGCATTCGACACCCTCAAAGCAAAATTAACCTCTGAACCTCTATTAATTTACCCTGATTTCTCAAAAGATTTCATTCTTTCAACTGATGCTTCAAATTTTGCTATCGGCGCTATCCTAAGTCAAGGCGAAATCGGTTCTGATTCTCCCGTAGCTTATGCTAGCAGGACCTTAAATAAAGCCGAATCCAACTACAATACAACTGAAAGAGAACTTTTGGCCATTGTCTGGTCAGTTAACCATTTTCGTCCATATCTTTATGGCAGACGCTTTAAGATTATTACAGACCATAGACCACTGGTATGGTTATTTAATGTTAAAGACCCCGGTTCTAGATTAGTCCGTTGACGTCTAAAACTTGAAGAGTACGATTACGAAATAATATATAAACCAGGGAAAATCAATACTAACGCCGATTGTCTATCACGGATACCTCAAGTTAATCAAGCTAACGTATTATATTTAGATCAAACAAAAGAAAAGTTCGAAGATTATGTTCGATTTTATTATAATTCTTTGACCACAAATATCCATGACTTTAGCGAAAGTTTTGAATGTATTCTTAAATCTAAAGACAATATAGCTTATTTGACAGCCACTGATCTTGATGATGAAAATAAATTTACTAGTGAATTACTTTCCATGTCTCTTAATTCTGAAATCATAAATACAAAACTTCATGAATTATATTCTATTTCAAAATCTAAAAACAAAAATGATAAGAGTATATATCATTGCTTTATAAAAAAATCTTACTACGAAAAACCCTCATACTCTGATTTCTTTTATACTATACAAAACCTTAGAATACAATTAGAAAAAGACGAAACAACTTCAATTACTATACCAAATCCTGTAGACCAATATAATCAATTTAATTATCAAAAATGCAAAGACATAATTTTGTTCATATTCCGGAATTCTAAAATTAAAATCATAATATATAAAAATACTGTCATTAACCCATCTAATGATCAAATTCCTATTATTTTAAAAGAAAATCACGATTCTCCACTTTTCGGTCATAGTGGATACCATAGGACCTTAAAAAGGATATCTCAATGTTATACATGGCCAAATATGAGAAAAGATATAAAAAATTACATAAAAAATTGTGAATCGTGTCAAATAAATAAAATCTCGAGAAGAAATTACAAAGCTCCAATGGAAATTACTAGTACTAGCTCACAACCATTCGAAAAATTAGCACTCGATATTGTTG
The DNA here is from genome assembly GCA_951394055.1 of Villa cingulata. Taxonomy (NCBI): domain Eukaryota; kingdom Metazoa; phylum Arthropoda; class Insecta; order Diptera; family Bombyliidae; genus Villa; species Villa cingulata. Next base: position 2,591,848 of record OX596025.1, read on the forward strand.
GTCCATTACCAACTTGTGAAAATGGATACAAATATATTCTTACTATGCAAGACGATTTAACAAAATTCTCTTATGCTAACCCCATACCAAATCACGAAGCTCCAACTGTCGCAAACAATCTCGTAAAATTTATTACTATGTTCGGTATTCCAAAAACTATATTAACTGACAGAGGAACTGAATTTACATCCAGCTTACTACGTGAAGTATCTAAGCTATTCCGTATAAAAAATATATTTACAACTGCCTACCATCCTCAATCGAATGGAGCTCTTGAAAGATCTCATTCAACTCTTAAGGATTACTTAAAACATTTCATTAATGATAATCAAACAGATTGGAGTACTTATATCCCATTAGCCATGTATGCATATAATACTAGTGTACACGCTTCAACTAAATTTACTCCCTATGAATTATTATTTGGTCATAAACCAATTCTTCCCAGCTCTTTAACGGTAAATCCCGAAATGAAATACACTTACGAATCATATCATGATCAACTCAAATATAGATTAAACAAAACTTTTGAACTTGCCCGCGAAAATCTCATAAAATCAAAAGAAAATTCAAAAAATCAATATGATAAAAATATTTTATATCCTAATTATAAAATTGGAGATAAGGTCTTATTACAAATTCATAAATCCAAATTACGAAGGACCATATACAATTGTCCGTATACATAAAAATCATAATGTCACTATTAAAATTAGAAATAAGCTTATTCGTGTTCATATAAATAGATTAAAACCATATAACTCTATTTCAGGCTAATCCTCGTTTTTTCACGCAAAGCGCATTCATTTAAAATCGAATTCATTACCAATGGTAGTGGAATTTTTTTATGAACATTTAGGCCACGCTAAACTTTACAATGATTATTGGCATCTTTTAGTATATACAAATATCACCTTTTATTCATCAAAATTACAACAAATTCAAAATTTACACGAAGGATCTAAAAATTTATGTGTCACAGCATCAAACAATACTTATGTTTCATATTGTCAACAAACCTTACACATGTTATCTCTAAAAATTTCTCAGCTTTTTCAAAAAGAAGAAACCCTACTTCAATTAATTGATCATAAACAAAGACAAAAGCGCGGTATTTTTAATGGTGGTGGATACATATTAAATTGGCTTTTTGGCACACCAAATGCAGATGATGCAGCTCGTTATGATGAAGCAATTAAACATTTCGAAGAAGACGATAAAAATCTACAAATTCTAATGAAAGAACAAATTCAAGTAATCACCTCTACTATTCACAATTTTAATGATACTATTTCTAATTTTAAAATAAATGAAGAAAAATTTAATGAAAACATCCGAAAACTAAATACATTTATGGAAAATGTCGTAGACACGGATCAAAATCTCGAAAATTCGATTCTAATTTTAAGTAAATTAAATTTTCTTTCTCACTTCGCTAATGAACTCGAAGAACAACTTGATTTATTAACAAATGCTGTTATTTTAACTAAAACAGATGTTATTCATCCTTGTATTATTACGCCAAAAAATCTTATTAATGTATTAAACCAAAATTTGAAATTGTTAAAAAATGGAAAAAACTTTCCTGTACCATTAGAATATAAGTTTGCTCATAAACTCTTAGAAATAAGTACTTTAAAAGCATTCTATGATAACGGAAAACTTATTTTTGTAATAATGATACCTACATATATGTAATGAAGAAATTTATAATTTATATAAGGTAATTCCATTACCAATTTTTCAAAATGACTCACAATATGTTTATATAGAGCCTACTTTTCCATATATTGCAATGACACGAAATAAACAAACTTATGTACAGTTCACTATATTAGATACAATTTGTAAGAAGTTATCAGAAGAAGATTATTTATGTAAAAACCAAATAGTTTACTCAACCACGGACAAACCATTATGCGAAACAATGCTCCTAACAGCTGTAAACAAAGTTTTACCGAAATCCTGCAAAGTCAATAACATAAAAGGAATCATAGAAATTTGGCATCCGCTGAAATCAAATAGTTGGATCTTCGTTAGCAGTACACCACAACGTCTAGTAATTGATTGTCCATCGTCCGGAATCATCGACAAAATAATTAAAAACACTGGTATACTTACATTAGATAAGGACTGTCGTGCTTATTCAAGGTTTGCTCAATTAACTGCTGAAAATATAAATTCCATCGAATATTTTAATATTATTCCTGAATTTAACATCTTGGAAGATGACTGCTGTTCGAAAACATCATCAAACAAGAGCAAAGCATATTTACACCTTTCTCCTGTTCATCTCACTAATATCAAATTAGATGAATTAAAACATGCAACACATCGACTAAATATTATTGATGAACACATGAATAAAATGTTCGAAAAACACGAAATACTTCATCATGGGAATTACTTCATTATTGCACTAAAAGTTCTTGGATTTATCATTTCTTGTGCAATTTTACATAAAATATTCTCTTATTTCGGACTATACACCTTAATAAAGTATTGTTGCTGTAGAAACAGAGAAAGAAAATCTTCAAACGAATGCCTTATCGCAATTTATAACCAATGTTTCGAAAATAGAAGACAACCTGCAACAGATTATCAATATGAAATGACATCAAACACTCCTAACGTTACTAGTGTTGTCAATCCTCATGGACGATCAAGAGCTATTCGAATCAATACAAGACGATCGCTTCACGCTTCACGCGCAGATATCAGTGCTGGATTTTCAATCGAAGATTAGTCTTCTCCACTAATCTTTCTTTTAAGGGGGGGAGGAGTATGTTATGTACACCCTACACTTGTTATGCATTTCAAACACTCAAATACTGCAATATCATCAAATCTCTATGTTAAGAATAATTATAAGATAAAGTATTGTATTAATGTATTACAAAGTATTTTCATCTTCTTTATAACAGTATTGTATTGTATTATTAAACTATTAACATAGACTAACTATAGATTGGAAATGACTGTATAAATTTTTAATACACTTTTGAAATCGATCATAGCTGGCAGAAACTTGAAGAATGGCTGGCAGGAGCTTTTACTGAGAGGAGAGATAATTTTTCGCTCACGAATTTCCATATATATTACATATTTTGTAGATTTCAATAGCTGGCAATGAAAATACATGCATATTTATTTAAAAAACAATACACAATACATGTTCATTGCAATAGCTGGCAGTAGTACTGGAATCAATATAGAATATTTATCACTGATCAACAAAGCAATAAGATGTGACACTCTTTTATTTTTTAAATTTACTAACACACATAATTACTTATTTTAAAATAATAAAAAAAATCAAAATTCAATTTACAAAAACAGTACAGAATTAATGTACTTATGTCAAATCCATATTTCCTTATAAACCGCCGTAATGAAGAAAAGATACAAAACAATATATACATGTGAGCAATACAATCATTTTTTCACAATGCATTTTTAAAGGCGATCTGGAACTTTTTTTTTGACTACCTGACGCGTCATTATATCAAGATATAAGGTGATTCATATAATTTCTGAGAATTTTGAAGACAAGAAAAAGTTTATTTTGTTAAGCTATATATTAGAGTAAGAATTTAATTTATAATTAAGAAATTTAACAAAAATGTAAAAACATTTGATATCAAACACAAAATTTTAAGTGTAATGCATTTACAATTAATTTTGTTTATTTTAGATAAAAAATTTTAAATAACAAAATTTGTACTTTTTTTAATGAGTAGGTATACACTGTAATAATGTTATATTTTTTAAAACAGTTGGTGTTGCAGTTCCATTTTTTTTGTCTCTTTTTCGTATACAAAGGCTCTTAATTGCTATCGACTTTTAGCAAAACCGTTAAGGCCGAATGAATAACGGGACAAAGGTCATGAGAAATTTTTGCTAACGCGTGCTCAGTGTCATTACTGTATGAATATAGATATACTGTGATTTCAATAGCTGGCAATGAAAATACATGCATATTTATTTAAAAAACAATACACAATACATACTCATTGCAATGGCTGGCAGTAGTACTGTGTTATACGGTTATGTTATACTTATGTTATACCGTCATACATGGTCTTACTTGAATCATGAATATAGAATATTTATATTCATGTAGCCAACAATACAGATTGCATAGTATCAAAGAATATATAACTAACGTAACTAGTAGATATATATTCTTTGATAGTATGCATGCACATATGTGTTAGATACTTTCAAAACCAGTTTTAATTGTATATAATATCACAGTTAAGGATATTTGCCTGTGATCATATATATTATTATATTCATTGCCAGTCATAACATAAATTTGTTGAAAATTTAAATTTCCTTTAAAATATACGATTTTGTACATTTGCCTGTTATTTGATATTTTTTATCATTTCCGATAAGGATACAACTACATAGATTTTTGATATTTAAATTTGTTTTTTCTTCAAGAAATACAAGATTTCAAAAGATTACAAAAGTTCTCTCATTTATTTTCCTTATTCTGATTTTATAGCTTTTTCAAAATCTCTCAAAAGCTATTTTGATGTTTACTTAATAGTTATGAACACGATTTCTGCCATAAGCATTTCCAATCTATATATTTAGTCTATGCTATTAATCATAATTCTATTCCCAAACTCAAGTATATTACAATGTATGTTTTATTACAAACTCAGGCATATTATAATGTATATTCTATTCCCAAACTCAAGTATATTACAAAGTATGTCCTAATCTTAATTTCAAAGATAGATATTGTATTGTAACATTTTAGATATATAAGATATGATTAATCAACAAATTATAATAGATAAGAATTTTGTAGCTTAGATTTAAGATGAAAATGAGAATAAAGATTATTAGTAGTTCAGATTTCATTGAGTGCGGTTTAATATTATAACAAAAGAGAACAAACAACATTATCAGAATTATTTTATTATGCCAATAAAAAAAATAATACATGGGGTTTTGATTCGAATTCATCACTCAATATAGATGAAAAAGGGGTATTAAAAGAAATTTACATCGATTTACCAACATATCGTCCATCAACGAAAAATTTTCCGAATTCTCCATCGAAAATGGAATCAACAATTTCAAAAACTCCATCAAAAAACCCTAAGTAATGTGCTGATTACAATGAAGCCATATCCGTTCTGTGTTCATTCTGTTTTCGATCTGTGGCATATATCTGGTATCTGTATTTGTGCGAAATTCTAAGTTACTATACAATAAACCGTATTGTGTTTATTGAGTCATATCAATAACATTTCCTATTCTTATTGAAAAATTTAACAAAGTTATAAAATGCATCGCAATATGGTATGGAATCTATACATAATTAAGGTCCAGATATAATGCACTATGAATTATGTATGTATCGATATACCTTATCCATCCTTTTTAAAACTCATTATCTTTATCACAGGCATAGTTTAACATTTTCATTGGCCTAACCTATAATACCACACTATAGTCTGTGACTGAGCTTTTTTCAACTGTTTTTTTATATTTTCATCATAACGATAACAATGTATTCTTTCATGTATAAGGAGAGGCATAAGAGTCTCGTTCAAGCTAACCTTAGACCATATCAAAGAATATAGAGCTAAAGCAATAGAATTTTCATTCCACAATCTGTCAAAAATTCAGAACACATAAAGTTACATAAATATCTTCGTTCGAAACATGTTTCGAACATAAATTTTTCCCCTCATAATTGTATTAAAATACACATAATTTTTCTTACTTACCATGTCCGAGGTAAAGATGGAAACAGATAACATCCGTGCCGTAATAAACAGTACTGACTATATTTTTTTTTTTCAAATATACATATATACATACAATGTATATAGTATATATTAAGTGCACGAAGTCCATTATGGCACCGCCGATCAGTAATTTATGTCAGATATACCATCCAGTTTATCATCAGCAATCAGTTACTGGTGTATATTGTTGATGGGAAAAATTAATGATCGACTTGGGCAAGAGTAGCGCGCTGGCTGGGGTTCGAACCGTTATCTCAGGATCACAAGACGAAACCCAACCATCGAGCTATTCAAGTCCCTCACGTACCTGACTATATATGTAAATAAGGCACATGTATGTTCAGCGTCAAACAGTACTATCACTGAGGCAGCGTGACGACTGATGATAGTGTACTGTACTGGTGAACGATGCTAGTTGACGGAGAGGAAGCTATCTGTTTGCTATTTAAGAGGTATTCGGAATTATATTATATATTTGCCATACAAATCATCTATACTTTGTTCATAAAGTTTATTCAGTACGGAGGCTTATGGGGATATATTTTCTCTATTCTAACTTGGTAAATTCGTATAAATGTGTTTCTGTTTAACACCTCTGAAAGTGTTGCCCCTTTAATTCAAATTTTCTATGTAAAATCGGATGAAATTTTTATAAGTGCTGCCGTTTTACCTTGATTTTCAAAATTAAATTGATTTTCAAAGTTATGCTCCTATCACAAATCCCAAAAATACTTGCCACCTTTTCATTCGACCTACATACACTTTTATTTTCTTTATAAAATATATTAAATGTGGAGTAAATTTGCTATTTTTTCTCCACACTTAATTTTTTTCTTTCTTCCACTGCACTCATTTAAAAAAAATCTGTATTATATACTTTAATTAATTTATTAAATTTTAATTTTTTTAAACTATTTTTTTATCAGCAATCTTCACTTCACAAATCACAGCAAATATCAACTAAAGAACGAAAATAATCTCTATTTTCATGCAACAAAAAATGTAACGAAAAACTAACTGTTCTACAACAGTAATACATTTACAACACAACGTAAAAGCAAAAATTTTTTTTCATGACATAAATATTTATTATAGAATATATATTTACTATACATATCTATTAATTAATAATAATATATAAATAAATTGCATCATAGAATATATGTAATATATAATTAATAATAATATATGACAAAAAGTCATATAAATGAAAATTTTTGATTTTCAAAAACGGCAATACTTAATTTGAGTATTATGACTACACGGCAGCACTAATTCATCATTCAATCTATTGTTCTTCCACATTTCGATTAGCCGAATCAAGCAACTTTTTCCTCATTAAGCGACAATCGTGTGCGCATATGAATTCCTTCGTCATACTTCGTTTTCTTCGCATATGATCAATTTTTTTCCATTTATAGTTTTTGATGGTTTTTGTTTGTGCAATCCAGTGAATATGATTGATGAATAATGGACGACAAGAAATAATAATCAGTCACCGTATGGTTGCGGTGATGGTAATATGAAATTGATTGGTGCTGTTGTTTTTTTCTCTTCTACAGCGTCTCATCATATATAAAATAGATGGGGGTATGAGTAATTTGATATATTCCTCTTAAAAGTAACGCTACTGAGCTCTTCCATAAGCCGTGTACTGAACGAATTTTATGAACAGAGTATAGATTAAAATCTGTTGCGGGGAAGGGAATCGATATAATATTATATTTTGTATTATAAATTATGTATGTGTGCAATGGAATAATGTGAATTGTATTGTATTTAAAGGTAAATACAAGTTTATTGTGTATTATGATAATATATATAGCTACGTGTATAATATTCATTACGGAATATTATGTAGTATGTAGTATCAAAGACTAGATAACAAGTTGTTATATTGGGCTTTGGTAAGATGTATATTAACAAAGATCCTTATCTGTATTATGTATTAGTATAATTGGTATAATACGAATTTATATGCGAATATTAAATGTATGTATATATGTATATGAATTGTTGTGAATGATAAGTAAAAGGGAATAACAAATTAAAATTTTTTTTCAAAGAAATGTAAACAAACATTTTTTTTTTTAATAGGAGTAATATACATAATAATATATAAACGAATGACATAATGACAAACATACGTATGTTTGTATATAATTGGTATGATCTGCATTGATTATAAATTGAAATATTTTTTCCTTATGATCTGTGTTTTGGCGTGGTCTTATATTAATTATTTCATAATCTCTATTCGAGTATTATGAATTACAATAATAATTATCATTACATATTCGTATGAATATGTATAAGAATAATTTTTGAATTTTAATTATGAACGTAATAAGCAAAAAATCTTAAAAATACTATACATTACATATATATGGATATTTCGCATGAATGGTATATCTATACACTTGCTTAGATATAATTTTAATATTTCAGGTGATTATATATGCAATATGATTTAAATATTATATTTTTTATCGTTACTTTTTCTTTCCACCTGTATCCCTAAATATTGTAGGTATGTAATATCACAAACAATATACAAATAATGTGGTAATATATAGGTATATACTTAATACAATACGCATATAGATAATAATATACATGTACATAAAAACGTATATGTATGTACATAAAAACAGTACAAAAGCAATGTGAAATTGTACAATATCAATATCGAAGGGTAATAATATACTATATACATATGTGTGTGTGTACATTTGTATATAAACAAGATCGCACGAACATAAAAAAAAAAATAAAAAAATATAAGCCAACGAAAACAACAATAATTTAATAGTTATCAAAATTGAATATAATACCAATAATACTGTATTAAATATAATACCAATAAAGGTACCCGTCCACGATGCAATTTTTCTTGCATGCAAGACGATTTTGACAGATAAAATTGCACGAAATATTTATTTCGAAGTGTACGCTGCCTAGAAAGATGAAATATTGCACAGAAATACGTATTTCATGCAATATTTCTTATTGCAAGCAATTTTTTTTATTGCATAGTGTACGCAGAAAGATATGCAATACTTCGGGCAAGAAAAATTTATTCAACTCATTCAATAAATTCTCTTGCATATGCAATAAATTCAGCTGACTAAAATGTAATGGGTTGCTGTGTTATCTATCATTCGTTGGTTGATGTTGTGTTGTGCTGTGGCTTCTTGTGAATTTGGTATGTATTTTCTATTATTATTATTAGCAAGGTAGGCCTTTCAACTTGAATTTCGTGTAAGTGCTCGTGCAATAAAAATTTCTTGCAAAGATATTTTTTTCTTGCATGATAGAAATATTGCATATTTTTCATGAAATATTGCGTCGTGTGTACGAAGTACTGCAAGTTTTCTTGCACGCAAGACAAATTTCGCGCAAGAAAAATTGCATAGTGGACAAGCACCTTAATACTATATTGCTTACTTGTCTAACAACTTCTATAATATAATGTAATATATAATGCTAATAATGTGGGGTTTTCCAGTAAGGACATAACAATTTTATATTTAAGTAAAATAAAGAATAATTAATATATGAGGTTAAAATTTATTCCAAGTGAAGTACACAAATTACATTTAATTATGGAATTCGATTTCATTCATATGACAACCCCGATCACGAAAATTGGAATAAGCGCTCTTAAAGTTGTGACTACCGATTCAGAATTGCGATAGTAATTTTCAATAATTTCTAAATGTTGCTCGTTCGTGAACTTCACCATGATAAAAATGTTATGTCCCTATTGGAAAACCCGATATAAATGCATATGAATTGTATTATCCTATAATCAGCCATTCACCTTATTATTTAATTGTTTATTTTATATTGGGCCCTATTATGAGTGTCGATAATATCGCCTATCGCCTTGACTCGACAAATTTTGTATTATGTGTGTCGATTTGAGGCGAGAATATCGACATTTTGAGTCGATCAGCTAAAACTAATCGACAGGTATAGTAGTCTATGGTGATTTGATATTTCAATTATGCTTTGTATATAAGATAAGTTGTATTTAATTATTCTGAAAAAAAAAACATGAACACTCTTCTTTTATGCAAAAAAAAAAAAATCATTATTAAATTAATGTTTTATATTTTCACTTATATTTTATATTTATAGCTACAAATTATTTAAATTAATCAAATATTTATTAAAAATTACAAAAATTAATTAAATGTTTATTCAAAATTGAAAAAAAAAAATGAATTATAAATTTTTGTATCGATATATTTGACAATTTTTATAGAAATTACATGATGAAACTGAATGAAAATAAAATTTGATATGGCAATATTTTACTGTCGAGGCGACCGATTTACATAATACAAAATTTACATCGTCTCGTCTCGTCTTTATTTTGTCGATAGTCGATATTATCGACACTCAAAATAGGGCTATTAATTTTCATAAACTGAATCCTACAAGTATTATACGTACATATGTACATAGTGTCTACAATATAATATGAACGTCCATATAAACAAACAGCATATACATTTACTTACGTACATTACGTAGTAGTACACAAATACCAAAAATCATTTTGTTCAATATTGTAAAATACATATATTTTTATAATTATAATACAATATACATACATATATGTACATCATACATAGCTATATATTGTCCCTTTAAAAATATCTCGGCTCATGCATTTATAAAAAAACCCAAAATATATACATATAGGTTACGTCTTCAACATTCGTAACACCATTTGGTGCTAACATAGCATAATTTGTTTCCCACAGAAAATGCAATGTAACACCAAAATGCAAAATTAAGCTTTTCTCACAATTCCAGAAGTCACGTTGTATTTACACATTCTTTAAATTTTGAAATTTGAAGTTTTATAAAAAAAAAGAAGACGCGTGAGAACCAAAGAAACGTTTAATAAAATTCTAGAATTAGAATTTTTAGAATTAGTCAGTCTTAATTTGGATTTCTTCGAGTCAACTTATTTTAATTTATAAAGAATTTTGGTTGTAATTAAATTGTAAATTTAATTGTATTGTAATCAGAAATATATTATTTTATAAAAATAAAATTGTTTTGTGTTAAAGTAAAACGGTGGTTTCCTTCATTAATATTTTTTTGTGTTTCACAGTTAAAATAATAATAAAAGTGGCGCAGTCGGTAGGATATCCAAGAAAGGATATCCGATAAATAAATAAATAAAAATAAAATATTTATAAAAATAAATCTCCTTTCAGAGTACGTGATTTTATAAAGTAGAAGTGAATATTCTACGATAAAAATAAAACACGGTTAGTTTTAACTATTCAACTCAGAACCAAAAATCGTTCATACAAGTGAACCAAAGAAATTAGAAGGTTTAAAATAAAGAGCACTATTAATAATAATAACAAATAATAATAATAGTGATTATACAAAAAAATAAAATAACAATAACGATAAATATTATATAAAACAACCACATGATTAAATAAAATAAAATTAAATCAAATAAAATAGTTCATAATTAAATAGTGAAACGTCGTACAAGACTTAATAAAAAAAAAACAAAAAAAATAATAATAATAATATTAAAGTGGCTACTATTCGAAGGTCAAAAGAACGACGCAAAAAACTGGAGGACGAAAATAGAAGATTATTGTTAGAATCCAAAGATTTACTAGACGGAGAAGAAATCTACGAGACTCAACTCACCCAGATGGTCAACACCCAAGGAAATCTCATCGACGTCAACCAAGCGAATCACGCAGCAGCTCACAACAATCAACAAGGAAATAATACATCAGCTATCAACATGACACAACAAGTAAGCATTGATCCTATTAAATATTTAAATAATTTACCTACCTATAATGGTAATATTGATGATCTGTATACCTTCACTGAGTTAATAGATAGAATTTACCCTTTGTTAGCCAATTATGACAGTTTAAGTCAATTAATATTTTTTGATATTATAAAAAGTAGACTAGTGGGTAAAGCTCGCGAAGCAATTGAAATTAACAATAATATTACCTCCTGGGGAGAATTAAAAAAAATGTTTTTCCATAGTTTCGGTGATAGGTTAAGTGTAGATCAACTTTATGATGAGCTAAGATTTCTAACTTTCAAAACCACTTGTTTCGATTTTTACAATGAGATAAAAGCTATGTTACGTAGGTTAAATAATAAAACAAAATTAGAAAATAATAATGAAAGTGAAATAAAAAATAATTGTAAAACGGCATTACGTATTTTTATTAATAAAATCCCAGAACCCATGAAAGGAATCTTGTGTTGTCGAAAACCAGATGATTTAGAAACAGCTATGCAAATTTTACATGAAACCGGATATGCTTTCACTCGTGTTAATTCTGGAAATTTCAGACATGTTAATAATAACCATAAGGGCCAAGCAAATGAAAATGTTAACTCCAACGGCAATAATAATAGAAACACAACTCAACATAATAATAGTAACAAAAACAGAAATACGAGAAATACTCAGCCCGGAAGAAACTTTAACAATAATTATTCCTCAAATTATGGCAGTAGAAACTTCAATAACCAATTCTACCAAAAGTCTGGCATATTTAGAAACAATTATAATCATCCTCATAATTTTAATTCAAACACACATAATCGAAATAATAACACAGATAGGGACAGAAACCATACTGTAGAACCCATGGACGTAGACGAGTCGACAGTAAACAGAAGAACCTACAACTTAGAAGAAATCGACAGAAAAACAAATGAAAATTTTCGGTTAGGTGCCTCAACGGGTCAAGTTTACCCTATATAATTGTAGAAACACCGTTGAAAAAATTAAGATTTTTAATAGATACTGGTGCTACATCAAGTATAATCAACCCAGGTCTATGTAATCCCAAATGGAAAATTCCAATACGCAAACCAATTGAAATAAATACTATTAACCAAAGGATAACAATACCTAATAAAATAAGAATACCCCTTTTTAAAGAATTTAAAAGAGAAAGTGATTTTGCAGAATTTCTTGAGTATCAATTTCATTCGAATTTTGACGGTCTAATAGGAAACAATATTTTAAAACCCCTTGGTATGGAACTTAGTTATAAAAATCAAATATTAGATACAGGCAAAGCAAAATTAAAAATATATTTTGATAGAACAGAAGAAGAATACGAAGTATTAGTCAATTCCTTAAACGTAAACGAAATCTTTAACATTGATTTACCAAAAACCAAACCTCTTTTAGAACAAGTAAGAATATAACACTTGAATAAAGAAGAAAAAGAAAAAATTATAAAAGTAATCAAGGAATTTTCATCAATTTTCTTTCAAGAGGGTACAGACTTATCCTTCACGCATGCGATAAAGCATGAAATAAAAACAAAAAATGAACTACCAATCTATAGTAAAAGTTATAGGTACCCTGAAGTATACAAACTGGAAGTTAAGAAACAAATTAATGAAATGCTCGATCAAGGTATCATACGCCCTAGTAATTCTCCATATTCTGCACCGATTTGGGTAGTACCAAAAAAGGTTGACGCTTCTGGAAAACAAAAGTGGCGTATCGTGGTAGATTATAGGAAACTAAATGAAGTCACAATCGACGACAAGTTTCCTATACCTGTCATCGATGAAATTTTCGATAAGTTGGGAAGAGCACAATATTTTACAACCCTTGATTTGGCAAAGGGGTTTCACCAAGTTGAAATCGACGAAAGGGACATCAAGAAAACAGCATTCTCAACGGACGAAGGTCATTTCGAATTTACGCGTATGCCCTTCGGGCTAAAAAACGCACCAGCCACGTTTCAAAGGCTGATGAATTTTGTTTTATCAGAATTTCTAGGAAAAATATGCTGGGTTTATTTAGATGACATAATAATATTTTCCACTAGCTTGGATGAACATATTGATTCCATAAGGAAAGTATTCGCAAAATTAAAAGAAGTTAATTTGAAGGTTCAATTAGACAAAAGTGAGTTTTTAAAAAAGGAGACAGAATTTCTTGGTCACATAGTGACAACAGAGGGCATCAAACCAAACCCGAATAAAATAGAGACGATTTTGAAATATCAAATTCCAAAAACATCTAAACAAATCAAATCATTTTTGGGAATAACGGGTTACTATAGGAAATTTATTAAGGATTATTCAAAAATAGCTAAACCAATGACTAAGTATTTAAAGAAAGGTAATAAAATTGACATTAATGACCCAGATTTTATCAAAAGTTTCGAAAGTTTAAAAACATTATTAACATCCGAACCGATATTAAGGTTTCCCGATTTTAGTAAGAAATTCGTTCTGACTACAGACGCATCAAACTATGCCTTAGGGGCTGTGTTGTCACAAGAGGGGCACCCAATTTGTTTTGCAAGCCGGACGTTAAATGATCATGAGATTAACTATGCCACAATCGAAAAAGAGTTGTTGGCGATCGTGTGGGCGGTAAAATATTTCAGGCCCTATCTCTATGGAAGGAAATTCAGTATTCAGACGGATCACAGACCGTTATTATGGTTGAATTCATTAAAAGAACCCAATAGCAAGTTACAAAGATGGAAATTTAAGCTTAGTGAGTACAACTACGATATAGAGTATGTAAAAGGAAAGGATAATAATGTAGCAGACGGATTATCCAGGGTAGAAGTTCATAGCAACGAAGTAGAAATAAATGAAGAAAATGATAGTTTTTCCACCAAAGCCACTATCCACAGTGCTAGAGAAGATAGCACGGATCACATTCCAATTGTTTATAGTCCACTCAATATCTTCAAAACTCAGATTATTATAAACAAAACCGATAGAATAAATACTCACAAATATTCTAAACCATTTGACAAAAGAAGACTTCTTATTGAATTAAGAGAATTCAATGAAGAAAGAATAATCGATCTTATGAAGAAATACATGCCATCTAAGGGTATACTAGCAGTATATTCAAACGATGACCATGTATTTGCCCAGTTTCAAGAAGTATATTTGAAATATTTTAGTAGAAATAAACTTGTAAAAGTTGTCAAAACAAATAAGTTGTTAGAAGATATCGAGGATGATGAAAAAGCGATAGGAATTATCGTTGAAACACACGAAAAGTTTAACCATAGAGGTGTTAATGAGACTTACGAAGAAATTAAAGACTCCTATTATATACCGAACCTGAAAGAAAAAATCAGAAAAATCATAAATAATTGTGAAATCTGCAATACATCAAAATATGAAAGAAACCCATATAAACCATTATACAAAATCACAGAAACCCCAAAAGCACCAAATGAAATATTACACATTGATATTTGGCTTGCCAATAGGCAAACCATGTATTTGACAATTATCGATAAATTCACCAAACATGTAACCATGCATAAGTTAAGAAGTAGGTCTTGGGTAGATTTATTAGAAGCAATCAAAACAAGAATAGCCACAATGGGAACACCCCGCAAAATTGTAATAGACGGAGAACCGGGTTTTGCGGTTAATAGTCTTAAACAATACTTAAAGGAAAACAACATAGAGGTCCATACAACCACAGCGCAAAGACATACAGGAAATTCAGACATAGAGCGGTTTCATGCGACCCTTAATGAACACCTCAGAATATTGAAAGCAAAAGATAACAATTTAAGCAATAATGACTTAGACAACGCGGTATTATTAGCGCTATCAATCTACAATAAAACTATTCATTCAACCACCGGGAAAAGACCTTTAGACTTTATTAATGGGAAGGTCAGAGAAGAAGATTACGAAGAATTAGTAAAAAAAATTCAGAAACGAAAAGAAAAATATATTGAGAATCTGAATAAAAATAGGGAACATGTAGATTTGACGAATAAAAATCATTCCTATGTAAAATCTCGAAACGTTATTTCAAAAACTTTTAAACTTTATCCTAGGTATAAAAAATTAGGGCACAAGACAGTAGTAGGTATAGATTACTATCAAGACAAAAAAGGAATTAAATACTATAAAGACCAAATAAAACGAAAATACAAATACGAAACTGATTCTATTACAGGTAATAGTGACAACAATAACGATAATAATTTTATTATCAGTTCGGAGTCAAGCTCAAATGATAGGAGTACAGAATCTCAACGAAGGTCAAGGTTATGTGATGATACAAGATCAAGAAGTTAATGTCATTATTAGTTATAGAAAAATACTACATAAAATAAATCTAAATTCTTGGTTAGGGAATTTGGACATAATTGAAGGTAATATTAATAAATTAAACCATAAGAATCAATATCCATCTATGATGCACAATTTCAAATCTTTGGCTAAAGAAATAGAAAACTTAATTCCTCATAGTAAACACAAGAGAGGTTTAATAAATCTTGCAGGTAATACTTTAAAATTTCTAACAGGAGTAATGGACGCGGATGACGAAAAAGAAATTAGAGATAGGTTAGACGTAAGTGAGAAAAACAATCGAAATTTACTAAAACAAATGAACGAACAGGTACGAATTAATAATAGTTTTAATGAAACTATGGAAAACATAACAAAACACATTAACGTGCAACAAAAACAAATAGCAACTCAACTGTCATATTTGGCAAATAAAAGTAATAAAAATGTTGAAGAAATTGAAACAATTCAACATGTTTTTCAAATACAATACGATATTCAACTATTAAGACAACAAGTAAGAAAAGTTAAAGAGAATTTATTATTAAGTCAACTAGGAGTAATAAGTAAAGATATTTTAAGTTCAGAAGAAACCCATAATTATAATATAACAATTAAAGAAATGATGAATATAAAAACATCAAGCGTTTTGTATAAAGATTATATAATTTTTGTATTATTTTTGCCAATTTATTCAAGAAGTAAATATTATCGTGTTTATATTGAACCCATTCCAAATAAGAATAATTTAGAGATTAGTTTAAAAGATAATGTATTTTTATTAAATGAAAAACAATTGTATGAAAACATAGAAAATGTAATATTAAAGAAAAATTTGAAACTCGTAGAAACAGCAGAAAACAAATGCCAAGTATTCGAAAAAGATGTTAAATGTAATTTCAAGAAAAATTCTAAAATTGAAATAAAACAAGTTTTGAATAATATTATTATAACAAAAAATATGCCAAACACAAAAATTATTCACAATTGTAATGCTTATGATATAAATTTAGCAGGAAATAATTTAATTAAGTTCGAAAATTGTAAAATTAGCATTAATAATATTGAGTACGAAAATTTTGTTTACGAAGAAAAATTAGTTATACCTAATTTCAATAATATAACAATTAAAACCATTGTAATGAACTTTTCTTTGGATGAATTACACATAAAAAACACAAGAAATCGGGATATAATTGAAGAAATACAATTGAGAAATGTCGTTCATGAAGGAATAACTATCGGAACAATAATTTTAATATTGATCATTTTGATTGCCGTAATAATTTTAATATTTTATATTGTTGTAAACCTGAAAAAGAAAAAAAAAGGAATAAATTAATCCATAAAATTTAATTAAATAATTAAAATTAAAATTAACATAACTTGTTGTACTTACCTGTAACTTGTCAACACTTTGTTTACATTTTGTAATTTTTGACATTGTCACTTGAAACAGAAAATGTCATCATCTTCTTCTCTTTTTTACATAACAGATTCAGCAAAACACAACGAACGTTGTCACTGGAATTTTCTGTCAATCCGTTGACGTTACGGCGGGCAGCGAATTGATAGAGAATTCCAGAATACAACTGTTTACTTTGTTTTCTTTGTGTGACGAGCGTATATAAACAGGCTCGTCACAACACAGTAGAGTTTTTTTTACTTAAATTTTAAAGAGTGCGAAAGTAGAGTTGTGTTTTGTTTAAATTTTTTTTAAGTAGTTTTTTTAAAAGTAGTTTTTTTAAGTAGTTTTTTTTTAAAAGTAGTTCTTTTTAAAGTAGTTTTTTAAAAAGTAGTTCTTTAAAGTAGTTTTTTAAAAGTAGTTTTTTAAAAGTAGTTTTTTTAAAAAAAAAAAAAAGTAAAGTTATTTTTTTTAAAAAAAAAAAAAAAAAAGTAAAATTGTTTTTTTTTTGTAAAAGAAATTTAAAAATTTTTTTTTGTGAAATTTTTGTTAAATTTTTTTTTGTTTGTGTGTTTAAATAAAAGGTTTTTTTTTGGTAAGTGAAAATTTTTTTTTCTTTCTTTATTCAAATTTGTTTCCGTCCCTTATTTTCTTTGTTTTTTTTTTTCGTCATCATTCTTTTTTTTATCAAGGCTCCGCTCGGCCTCCTAATTTTCGTCCTCTGTTCCTTTCTTTACCCTTTTTTGGGCTGAATTTTGACCCTTTCTCCTTTTCTTTTTACGGAAAAGGGTTAAAGAAAAGAACATAAAAAAGAAAAATTCAATTTTTTACAACATTGGTGTCAGGTGTGGGGTGGTATAATTTCGAACGGTCTTAGAAATAAGATCTTACCACCTCATTTCTTTTTTTTTACATTTTTTTTACTTTTATTATCCTTTTTCAGGATCATTTTTTTTCTTTTTCTTCAAAAGAAAAGAAAAAGAAAAAAATAATTTTTGACGACGCTTTGCTGCTGCATTGTGTTTAAAGCAGCATTTATTTTTCTATTTTCGTCTACTTTGTACTGTGTGTACAAAGTATAACAAAAAGTGTAGTAAAGACACTACACACATCATTTTATTTCTCTTTTTTTTTATAGAAAATTCAAAATTTTTTTTTTTTTTGAAAAATTGTCGTTTTTGTTATTTATTTTTGATTTTTTACAGGGAAAAATAAAGAAAAAGTGCAAAAAAAAAAAAAAAAAAAAAAAAAAAAAAAAAATTGTAAAATAAAAAAAAAAAAATTTTTTTTTATTGTGAAAAAAAAAAAGAAACCAAAAATCATTTTTTTGGAAAAAATAAATTTGCAAAACAAAAAAAAAAAAAAAAACTGTTTTATTTGTGCCCTTGATTTCTTTCTTTTATTTTTTTTAGTGGAAAACGGTGTTTTATTTTTAAAAAATCATAATCTTTACGCGCGTATTTTTCCGCCGTTATACACGCGTAATACGTCGTCTTTATAATCATTTTCTTTGTTTGAAGTATAAAGCAAACAAACAAAGAAAATTTTCGACTTATTCCTACAGGGTGATTGTTTTTTTTTTTTGTGTGGTTCTTGTTTTCATAATTGTATACAAATTTTTTTTTATACAAATTTTCTTGATTTTGTTTTTACCATAGGGTTACAGGTTGATCATTTTTTTCCTCTTTTTCGCGTTTTACAAGTATTTTCTTTTACAGGGTAGTCATTTTTTCCTCTTTTGTGGTTATAAAATACAAACATTTTTTAAATCATTTTACAGGGTGGTTCTCCTCTTTCTCTTATTTTTTTTTGTACCAAACAAAGATTTTTCTTTTCGTTAAACATTTATTATTATTTTACAGGGTGGTTCTTTCTTTTCTCTTATTCTGTGTAAGATACAACGATTTTTTTTTTGTCATTTGATAACATTTATTTGTACAGCGTTGTTCTATATACAGGGAGTTCATTTTTCATTTCTTTTACACATTTTCATTTTATTTCAGCTGTGTGGGCAACAGGTTAAGATATCAGTGCAGTACATAACTAAATCATTTTTACAGGGTGTCTCGAACTTTTTTTTTTTCTTTCTTGTTGCATTTTTGACTTTCCTTTTAAGTTGAACTGTGTAATTCCTTTCTTTTATATTCAGTCCACTCCTTGCCTGAATTTGAGTACATTTTTTTTTTATTTGAGTACATTTTTTTTGGGTACATTTTTTTTATTTTATTTGGGTACATTTTCCATATTCCATTTCTGTCTATTTTTTTTTCATTTGTTTTCTGAGTTATCGTGTCTGATACTGACAAATCAACGACACCAGAGGGTGGAGAGAGTCGAGTTTCCACACCAAACAATTTGACTGAATCCACTTTATTAGATATTGCCCGACAGATGACATTACAGGTCCAGATGGTTTCTGAAGTGACTAATGCCCTCAGAGGTCTATCACAGAGAGTTGAGCAGATAGAGAGTAATCATAGGGTACTCAACTCAGCCCGAACAGATACATTGGCCCATTCTACAGAGATACCTACTCCAGAGGTCGTCAGATCTGCACCTACAGTTCCCGTTTTGAGTAGAGACGCTCAAATAAACTGCCTTTTAAGGCAAATGCCTTTATCTGAGACCCTGGGTACGTCTATTGGTGTCCAACCTACCTCTGTAGCTACACAGATTCTTACAGAACCCTCTCCAGTCCTCTCCTCTATTACCAACCTACCTACTTCTACCCAACGGAATTCAATTAATGAGTTATCTACCCAAAGGCCTAACCAAATGACAAGTCATACAGTCTTAACCAGACCTCCCACTGAGACAGAACCTGCCTTTGCCTCTTCGCGTCTGAACATGGGCCAGACTTACCTAGCCCATGAGACCAATATGGAACCTAGGCTTTCTACCATAGGTCATCAGACAGACATGTACACTCGACAGCTAGAATCCTGCTTTCTGACAAATGTAGACCCTCCTACTTCCAGCCATCGGGTCTATAACAGTTCGTATGAGCCAATGCATAGTCGAAATCGACCAAATGTGCATTTTGACGGGCCCTATACTAATAGTGGCAGGAGTACTGTGTCTGGTGGCCATCCTTATATGAAAATCAACCCTAGGGAATACGACGGTAGGGAGCCATGGCAAAATTATAGGTCGCACTTCGACGCGGTAGCGAGGGCGAATGGTTGGCCTGATGAATTCAAGGCCCTTGGCTTGGCACCTCATTTGACAGGAACGGCCTTAGCATTCTTCGAAACACTACCCAGAGCCGTTCAAGACGATTACCACCTACTGGATCGAGCCTTAGATAACAGGTTCAGTATTCAATATAGGCAATCGGTGGCCCATATCCAACTGCGTGGTCGAATACAGAGGGACAGGGAATCACTCCCAGAATTCGCCACGCAGGTAGAAAAATTAGTGTACCTAGCCTTTCCAGACTGTCCTGAGACGGCAAGAGACAGGATAGCTCTAGGACAATTTGTGGACGGACTTCTTGATTTGGAGGTCCAACAGCGTGTCCGTGATGCAGCCCCTGAGTGCTTAGAGGAAGCCCTAGCTTTAGCAAGCAGAATGGAGGCTAGTAGGGATGCAACACGGATAAGCCGAAGAGGGATCCGAGTAAGTCAAGCGGTCGTCCAGAACAAGGGAAAAACCAGTAAAGTTAAGAAATCGGGAAAAGCCAACAGCTCAGCTTAGAGGAGTGCAAGTTGAGCTTCCCGATACAAGACACTCCAACTGGTTGTCCTACCCTAGCGACTGGGGTGACTGGTAGAATCAAATTCTTTAACCCTGACAAACATTTCGGGTTTATCGTGAGAGACGACACCAATGAGGAGATATTTTTGCATCGCGATGCAATGAAACCACTGGGGAAAGTAGCATTGCAGCGTGGTGACAGGGTCCAATTTGATGTAGTCTCCAGTGCCCGTACTCCTCAAGCCACCAATATAGTTCTCTTGGGTACCAATTCCAGGCCCCAAAACCCTACAGTCACCTCATCTACTGCTTCTAGTCCTACCCCTCATACCAACAACATCGATATTTCTAATTCTAACGCATACCCTAACAGTACAATGCCTATCTCTCGTCCTAATGTCTCTAGTTCTGAAGGTACAGCCACGCCTATCCAAAAGCCTATAATTCCTTCTGACTTTAATTACCCTAGCCTTCGTAACAATTTTGGTTCCAATACCGCACATACTTCTAATTCAAATTCCACACTCGTTTCTAATGTTAGTCCCACAGCCACCGTTCCTACCACCCCTTGTTCAAATAGTGTCATAGCTGATCCACCTAGCCCTGTAATCACCCATAATTCCTCGTTGAAAGTTCACCCTAATTTAACAATTGGCAATTTTTCGGATTCTTCAAATAATTGTTTAAATACTACACCCTTACCTTTGGTCAGTCAATCCCCTGTAACTACTTCCGTGGACGTGACAACATCCCCTCCGGTTCACTGTAACCAATCTGTTATCAGTACAATTTCTGGATATACAAATGGTCCTATACCTAGATCTAATCCACCTACATACTCGACTGACCTATCTGCGGCGTCTAATCCATCGGTTTCTACCAAACCTTCCACTTCTTCTTCGACTTTCGAACAACCCTCTTCATCAGAGTCAACTTCTAGGATTATACCAGCCTTATGTCGTTCTGATGGCCCCTCGGTTACCTTTAATAACCCTTTAAACTAATCTCCACTGACTTATGGGGGCCGAAGTTAGTGGAGAATAAGGCCCCATCCCTAATTCCTATCACAGTTGTCACAGCTGGTCCTAACCTTAACCTCCTAGGCTCTGTCAATGGAGTCCCTGTTATGATGATAGTCGATACTGGTGCTACTAGGACTATAGTAAATCCTAGAGTACTGCGGAGATGCTCTTGTCCGGTCGAAGTCATGCCTTCATTTGCACAAATACAAAGTGTTACTGGTGAAACCATCCCAGTCGAAGGTACAGTTTGCGTTGATTTTATGGTAGGTAAGTTCTCTACTAAACACTATGTCTATTCTGCCGAAATCTTTGACGATTGCATCCTGGGAATGGATTTCTTAAAGCAACATCACTGTATCCTAGATTTGGAAAAAGATCTACTTCATATACAAGAAGAAGCAGTGCCCTTAAATCATTCACCTTCCTTCTTGGCAAAAACGTTAAAAACCCTCGAACTTCATCCCTCTCAGGAGATTTTAATTCCCCTCTACACAACCCTTCCTACAGACACGGATGTTCTCCTCTCAGCTTCCTCTTTGCTGCCGGAACAGATGTGTCTGATTTCTTCTATTTCTCGTGTATCCAATGGCCAGGTATGGACTAGGATTTCTAATCTATCCTACCAAACTATTACCCTACCTAGTCGCTTACCTGTGGCCCATTTGGATACTGACCTGACTATCCTGTGTAATGAAGTTCGAGAAATTCCTATTGCTACTACACTGCCTTCTCATTTGAATGACCTCTTCCTATCTAGTAGTGAAGGACTTCAACCTGTCCAACAATCTGCTTTAAGAGATCTTCTTATCGAGTTCCAATCTGTCTTTTCTAAATCTAAAGAAGACATCGGACGAACTAGTATCCTTCGACACAAAATAGACACCGGCCTCGCACAACCCGTTAAACAACCTCCTCGTCGTATCCCTTTCTCTAGACGAGTTGAGGCTGAACAAATGGTTAAGGAAATGAAAGAACAAGGTGTCATTCAATCCTCTACCAGCCCTTGGAGTTCTCCGGTAGTCTTGGTGAAAAAGAAAGATGGTTCGCTCCGTTTCTGCATCGATTATCGGCGTTTAAACGAAGTTACCAAAAAGGACTCCTATCCTCTACCGCGTATTGACCTTACTCTCGAAGCTTTGGGTAAGTCAAAGTGGTTTGCGTCTTTAGATCTTCTCTCGGGATATTTCCAAGTGGAAATGCATCCCGATGATAAAGAAAAAACCGCGTTTAGTATCGGTTCGGGATTATACGAATTCAATGTAATGCCTTTTGGTCTGACCAATGCTCCTGCAACTTTCCAGCGCTTGATGGAGATAGTGCTGCATGATATTCCCTATACTATGTCCCTAGGATACCTAGACGACCTACTGGTACATGCCGAATCCTTCGATATCCTACTGAAGAATTTAAGAGTGGTATTTCATCGCTTATCTCAAGCGGGCTTGAAACTATCGCCCAAGAAATGCCATCTATGTCGCCGAGAAGTCAGATTTTTGGGGCATGTGATTTCGGAGCGAGGACTCTCTACAGACCCTGAAAAGATTGAGTCTGTGCGTAACTGGCCTAGACCCAGTAGCAAGAAAGATGTCCAGTCTTTTCTCGGTCTGTGTGCGTATTATAGACGTTTTGTGCGAGACTTCTCTTCAATCAGTAAGCCACTTACTGGACTTACTGAGAAGGCCTCAAGGTTTGAATGGACACCGGAGTGTGACCGTGCTTTTCAGACCTTGAAGGAGAAGTTGACTCAGGCGCCTGTACTAGCACAACCGAATGACCATGATCCATTTATCCTCGACACTGATGCCAGTCAATTTGCATGGGGGGCGGTCCTGTCACAGCTCCAGCATGGCGAGGAAAAGGTCGTCGAATTCTACAGTAAGACGTTGAGCGGACCCGAGAGGAATTATTGTGTAACGCGAAGGGAGCTCTTGGCAGTTGTGAAAGCTGTAGCCCATTTTCGCCCCTATGTCCTCGGAAGACGCTTTCTATTGCGCACCGACCACGCATCTCTGCGATGGTTGATGAACTTTAGAGAGCCTGAAGGACAAGTTGCAAGGTGGATAGAGCGGCTACAGGAGTTTGATTTTGAGATTCAACACCGTGCAGGGAAGAATCATGGCAACGCGGATGCTCTCTCTCGTCGTCCTTGCGAGTCTTCGTCCTGTGTCTACTGTAGCAGGCTTGACGAAAAACAGATGTTGCTGGTGAAGACTGCAGCCATACAAGCCATGGACATGGGACAGATTCAGGCAACCGATCCGGACCTGCAAGCAGTTCGACAGTGGCTAAGTTCTAGCGGTAGACCTGAGGCCGAATCATTGAGCTCGGCCGCCCCCACTCTTAAATCCTACTGGTCCATGTTCTCTTCCCTGGTCCTTAAGGATGGCGTTATCTACCGCCATTCCCCCAATCCTCCCTATCAGCTACAGGTGTTGGTTCCTGAGTGCTTACAGGCAGAAGTACTGAAGCACATGCACGATAGTCCGGCCGGTGGCCATTTTGGCCTTGAGAAAACCCTCGCGAAGATACGCGAGAGATATTATTGGGTAGGACTATCTGCAAGTGTTAAGCGCTACTGCCTTCGCTGCACAGTATGTCAGCAAAGAAAAGGGCCAATTCCTCGAACGAGGGCACCCTTACAGGTGCGAGTTTCTGGCTACCCGTTCGAGAGAGTTGCCGTTGACATACTAGGGCCACTACCTGTAACTGGTAATGGCAATAAGTACATCGTAGTCATGATGGACTACTTCACCAGGTGGCCTGAAGCGTTTGCGGTCCCAGACCAAACTGCTGAAACAGTAGCAGAAGTATTGGTCAGCCAAGTTTTTTCGCGATTCGGGTTATGTAAACAATTACACTCCGACCAAGGACGTAATTTTGAGTCTGCGGTATTTAAGGAGATTCTCCGTCGTTTTCGTATCGAAAAGACGCGAACCACTGCGCTACACCCTCAGAGTGATGGTCTTGTCGAACGTTTCAACAGAACCATCTTAGACTACCTCTCCAAATTTGTAGACAAACACCAAAAAGATTGGGATACATACCTGCCTTTTCTTCTCCTTGCTTATCGCTCTTCAGTTCAAAAGTCCACGCAAAACACTCCCGCTTTCCTAAATTTGGGACGGGAACTTCGACTTCCTTTCCAATTACTAACTGGTGGGCCTCCAGATCAACATCTGCAGGATGTACCCACCTATGTAGAAAATCTTCAGGAAAGACTTTCGAAGGTCTACTCTTTCAACCGGTCACAGCTCACAGAAGCTAGTCGGAGAATGAAAGACCGTTACGATTTGTCCGCGAAAGCAAACCCTTTTAAAATTGGAGACTTTGTCTGGCTTTATAACCCCAAGAGAAAGAGAGGCTATAGCCCTAAACTACAACGAGACTGGGATGGTCCGTACGAAATAATCGAATTGGTCACAGATGTCGTCTATAAAATTAAGCATAAGACTTCGAACCGAACAAGTGTCGTCCACCGCGATCGTTTAGCCACAGCAACTATCTGACGTTACTTTACCCCTTCTCATGTCCGTTTCTTTCCTAACCTTTTATTTTGTCATGTTTTCTTATCAGTCCACCCTCCTCACTCCCTCCTCCCTTCCGACGAGCCTAGATGTTTAATTAAATTAACTATTTTAATTTTATTTGTGCCGAACCTATTTACTGCGCAAAGCTTGTTTTTTCCTTTCTTTGCAGGTAAGCGCAGCAGCTGGAGGATTTCAGGATCCCACCAGGTCTACTCTAGTAATCCCTGCCTGTCAGCCACATCTAGACGCTCAGTTGGGACTTTGAGCTCTTAAACGGGGGGTCGTGTTGTAAACCTGAAAAAGAAAAAAAAAGGAATAAATTAATCCATAAAATTTAATTAAATAATTAAAATTAAAATTAACATAACTTGTTGTACTTACCTGTAACTTGTCAACACTTTGTTTACATTTTGTAATTTTTGACATTGTCACTTGAAACAGAAAATGTCATCATCTTCTTCTCTTTTTTACATAACAGATTCAGCAAAACACAACGAACGTTGTCACTGGAATTTTCTGTCAATCCGTTGACGTTACGGCGGGCAGCGAATTGATAGAGAATTCCAGAATACAACTGTTTACTTTGTTTTCTTTGTGTGACGAGCGTATATAAACAGGCTCGTCACAACACAGTAGAGTTTTTTTTACTTAAATTTTAAAGAGTGCGAAAGTAGAGTTGTGTTTTGTTTAAATTTTTTTTAAGTAGTTTTTTTAAAAGTAGTTTTTTTAAGTAGTTTTTTTTTAAAAGTAGTTCTTTTTAAAGTAGTTTTTTAAAAAGTAGTTCTTTAAAGTAGTTTTTTAAAAGTAGTTTTTTTAAAAAAAAAAAAAAGTAAAGTTATTTTTTTTAAAAAAAAAAAAAAAAAGTAAAATTGTTTTTTTTTTGTAAAAGAAATTTAAAAATTTTTTTTTGTGAAATTTTTGTTAAATTTTTTTTTGTTTGTGTGTTTAAATAAAAGGTTTTTTTTTGGTAAGTGAAAATTTTTTTTTCTTTCTTTATTCAAATTTGTTTCCGTCCCTTATTTTCTTTGTTTTTTTTTTTCGTCATCATTCTTTTTTTTATCAAGGCTCCGCTCGGCCTCCTAATTTTCGTCCTCTGTTCCTTTCTTTACCCTTTTTTGGGCTGAATTTTGACCCTTTCTCCTTTTCTTTTTACGGAAAAGGGTTAAAGAAAAGAACATAAAAAAGAAAAATTCAATTTTTTACAACAATATCAAATTAAAGTTCAATGTTTGTAAAAAATTAGTTAGAGATACTGATTTCAATTCTGCGGAGCAGAATCCTAGTGACGGAGGGGTTACGTCTTCAACATTCGTAACACCATTTGGTGCTAACATAGCATAATTTGTTTCCCACAGAAAATGCAATGTAACACCAAAATGCAAAATTAAGCTTTTCTCACAATTCCAGAAGTCACGTTGTATTTACACATTCTTTAAATTTTGAAATTTGAAGTTTTATAAAAAAAAAGAAGACGCGTGAGAACCAAAGAAACGTTTAATAAAATTCTAGAATTAGAATTTTTAGAATTAGTCAGTCTTAATTTGGATTTCTTCGAGTCAACTTATTTTAATTTATAAAGAATTTTGGTTGTAATTAAATTGTAAATTTAATTGTATTGTAATCAGAAATATATTATTTTATAAAAATAAAATTGTTTTGTGTTAAAGTAAAACGGTGGTTTCCTTCATTAATATTTTTTTGTGTTTCACAGTTAAAATAATAATAAAAGTTATATATATATATACATATATATTTATATATCATAATATCATATCTTCATCATCATCATATTATATATATAGTATATATATAATGATTATCCGCATACATATATAATCGTATTGCATTAGCGTATACAATGTACAATATAAAATATAAATTTACATTGTATTTGCCGTATACCAATTACCATTATCAATGTATGCTCTTAAGCATAATCACAAATTACAATAGAGCAAATAGCAATAAAGAAATGATCGATAGAAATAAAAACATAGCAGTCAACCAGCAGCAGTATAAAAATTATATATATATAGTATAGGCAAAGTAAATCTAGGTAAACCAAGTAATAAATCTCAGCTATTAAGCTAAATAGAATGGGAGATCCGAGAAAAAAGTAGTTCAAATATACATGTTTATCAAATATTGTCAGCAATTCTCACAGCAACAACACTTTTCTTAAAGTCTGAAAAGTACTTTACCTGTCAATTCCCAAATTACTATATTTATAATGTAAAAATGTGTACATGAAAAAATAAGATAAAAAGTACACATACTATCAAACTTCTCATTTTCTGTATCACCGACATCACAATAATGCAAAGCTCTCTCTGCTTACATTTTTTTTTACATTAGTTTTTAATAGCCTCCGTGATATGCACTAGTGGTAGTTGAAAATATTCTTATTTGATTCACATACGAAGTCTATTTCGCTTCAACTTTTTTATTCGTTGTTCTTCTAACATATGTATGATAATAGCCTCCGTGATAATTTGACGGTAAATACACGTACTTGTAATGTACACGTGCTTGATGTTGTTGTTGTTGTTTGAGTTGTTTTTTAGAGTGAATTTTTGATTGTGTTGTTTTTTACGTACTCAATTTTATAAAAAGGGGCGACTTCCTAATTATTTCTTTCTTGTTTCAACTACTTCTTTAGTCTTGATTTGATTTTCTGTCTATTTTTTCGTAGCTGTCAGTGTATTTGTGTAAAAAATTTCGAGGTCATTGAAAATTAAAAAATATTTTATATTGAGATTTTCCACTTGTTAGGTATATATATACACTTTGGTATAGGTATTCACTCTCTCTAGTATTTGGCCTTGTATATTTATACTCGAAGTATTTTTACTACATTTTGCTAATATACTACGCCTTGTTATTTTCTCCCATATAAAATCAAGTAAGCCAATCATTGTAATAAAACAATAGGGTTAAGGCATGTTTTTTCTGTGTAGTATTTCGTAGTAAATATTTTGACAGTTGAACAGACATAGTAGTCATTTGGTAAATTTTGATAAAATTTAAATTTAAAAATTTTAAAATTTTGATACAACAAGAGTATTTACAAAGTATGTTCACTCCACACTAAATTTGATTATGTATTAATACACAATAGCTAAAATACTAGCCTGAGTGAATACCTCTAGTATATATATCTACATTATATGTATATTTGAAATCTATAATGGCGTATGAATAATCAAATTAACGCACACACAAATGCTATGTGTAAACCTATTTTCATTCATAAATACGAAATTATTTTTCAAAGTATTTTTTCGAAGTATAAAATTATACACAAGTCATACACATTAATTACAAACATGTGCGAAATCCAAAATTTTTTCGGTTCATTCCACATCATCCACATTAATTGTAACTTTCCCCCTTTTCAAAATTTCGAAGCAAGAAAATATGTATTTTGGCAAACATACAGACATTATTTGAATTTAACCGTCGAATGTTATTTCTATTGCTTTAACTCTATTGGCTCTATATTCTTTGACCATATAGTTGGTGAGACACAAAAGAACGGTTTTGTACCAACATGAAAATCTAAATATTATTGGTGGTGAAAACAGAAGTTTTCTGTATTTATAATCTCACTTCCCTAGTTGAGATATTGTACACTCAGACAAAGAGTATATAAAAGAAAGAGAGTTTCTACCTGAAAACAAAACATCAATGCCTCGTTTCTGTATCTCAGTCGAGAAGTTCTCGACTGAAAGTGACGTCACAGCTTCTCGACTGGTAATTCTCGATCCAAAAAATTTTTGCGTTTCTGTATCTCTCGAAATTCACCAATCGAGAAAATCGTGGTTAGTATCTATAATCGAGAGGGAATATCGGGAATGAAACAATTTGACATTTAAATGGTTAGTGTATTAATTACAATTTCAATATTAATTACATAGTTAAACGTTTATTTCAAATATTTGAAATTTCTATCATACAAAAGTTTATATGTATGACAAAGATAATATAGTTCTTCGTCTCAATAGATGTTCTTTTTAGTGTAAGTGGTAATTTTTCCAAAAACGACACACTTACATATATGATAAAGATCGAAAAAGCTTCATCAAAATCAAAAAAGTTTTTCAAAATTTTTCGAATTGCTTTTAGTTATGTACCCTGTACACAATTATAATCATTTCAATAAATTTGTATGACAGTCTGTGATATAATGGAATTGTTTTTGTAAATCGAGTTATCAAAACTAATTGTGTAGACGGACCTTAGTGTTTCGAATTTGTTCTCATTTATTATAAATGTTTGCTCTCACAAATGAAATGAACACCTGTCAATGTTTTGCAGCACTAAACAATACACAATGCTATTTAAAATGTACATTTAATTCATATGATATTCCACACATATAAGTGTTATTTATATGCATTTGTATATTTTGAGTATTGAAAATAGAATAAATGAATATCATTGGCTGGAACATATAAATATAAATTTGAACATTTTTGAGAGATTTTGATCATACATATTTATTTTCCATGTATGGTTTATGCTCGTGCATAAGGAAGGATATGTAAAGATCCATATTGAATTGAAGACGATCTCGTACACATACATACATAAAGCATATAACATGAATAAACAAGTTTGATATAACCAAAGACCGATATATAAAATATATTATATCATGGTATATTATATTGGTCTTTGGTATAACCGTATAACATTGAATGCGATGTAAAAACTAATTCTAATACATACATAATAGAAATTAATAACAACATGCTGCTTGCTTATGCAGAATAGATAATAGTAAATACTATATGCAATGAATGTGCTGTTTATGCGATATACATGATTGTATGTAATATGTATACATCGTTTATATGGTATTTTGTATACATACATACAAGTGTAATTTTAAAAATAGATTGTTCAATGATGTATATCAGGATCTATAATGTATATAGTATCAATGACCTTTC
Organism: Villa cingulata; assembly: GCA_951394055.1. Lineage (NCBI taxonomy): Eukaryota > Metazoa > Arthropoda > Insecta > Diptera > Bombyliidae > Villa > Villa cingulata. The sequence continues at coordinate 2,622,337 of OX596025.1, forward strand.
TTAACATATTTCTTTATGAAAATATTTGTGTGTAATGTTAAATATGAACCTTTTTGTTATTCATAGATATATGAATACAGTATTTGGTAATTGCATATACACTTTCGCTATCAGCTGGTTTTTTACTCATAAAAAATTGAAAAGTCAACCTTTTTGCTTTTTTTTCAACTTTGGTTTGATTTCGGATTTATGAATAGAATATAATAGTGGCTGTTTGATGCGTGGAGTGGTGTGGGGGGTGGTGGGTGGCGATTACTCATGAGTAATTTTTCATTAGTAAGATTGAAAAATTTTATAGAATGAAAAATAAAATATAAATGAAAAAAAGAGAATTTTGGCAGGTGGGTGCGGGGATGCTAAAAGAGTATGAAAAGTGCTGTATAATTAGCGTCATTCGTTAACACTGATCAACATTTTTGAACTGAATTAAACTGATTTTTTCATATGCTCTTTTAACTATCTACCCACACTCTCCTACGCATCAAACTTTAACTATTATACTTTTTTCATAAATCCGAAGTTAAATGGAACATTTTGAGACTAGAATCATGAAGATTCATATATTTTTCGATTTTTAATGTTTAAAGAAAACTAGCTGTCAGCGAAAGTTTATAATTACCGGATATTTATCAATTACACTGCAATCTGATGGTTTTCCTCTGAAAAGAATAAATAACAATTTTGATAGGTAACAGGCCTCAAGCAAATATATCCTTTTAAGATACCACAATATCTATATTTGAAGAATATATCATTCATTTACTACGTTACCACTATTATAAGTGCAAAATCCACTTTGATCGTGATCAAAATTTTTCTTCTGCTTTGCTATGATTTTCTTAGATATTTTTATATATAATTTGCATATTAATATTATACTTTATAAATCATATATAGTAATATATTTAATTTTAAAATTTTTAAATTTGAAAACTGTCTTCCAACTATAGTTAAACTAAAACTGGATGTATAGTATTGTTCACAACTACTTTTACACGGCATTTAATTTCTAATCAATTAATAATAGGAAATGCATCCTCGAAACATTATAAATCCATAAATTTGTTTAGTGTATACATATATAATTATAATAATAAATAATTAAATATAATATCAACTATTAAAATATTAAAATATTGTATAATTTCAACTGTATTAAAAGGCGATTCATAATTCATCGCTTTTTTGTCCGAATTCATTAGGTTCATTTAAGTTCAAAACAAAGTTACATATATTTTATAGAAAAAAACAGAATTAAAAATACATGCAATTTTAAAACTTTTGTTCAAAAAAAATGCTGTATAAAAATATTTATGACTAATAGTGCTAATACTAAATGTCAAAGGCTATTCAAATTTCTGATAATATATTCTAAAGTATAGGCAGGTCAGATTAACTTCCTATTTTTTGCCAACTTAATGACCGCACCATGCAGAACTGACCAGTTCTTGCACTTTTTAAATGAATGGTTTAAGTTTTAAAATTTGGTTTAAGAATGATATTAAATAGTTGAGCTATCAATTTAATAGAAATGTTAAAATATAAAGGCAAATTTTGAATTCAAAAATCAAATAAGCAATTATAATTTACTATACGTAAACCTATTCCACGTTATTTTCAAACATAATTTTTTGAATCACTACTGAAGATATTTTGATAATACGGATCTCCAAAATATTTGTAGGACTAGAATTATAGGCCCATTCTACTTAATAATTTATTTTCAAACAAACATAAATGAAAAAAAATTTGATTATATTCAATCATAAAAATACATAAATTTACTAATAATTTATTTTCGATTTCATGACATGTTGTTTATTATATATACCTATATATATATATATAATATTTTTCAAGCTACAAATAATTATCAATTTTCATTGAATCTAATTAAATGTTCATCAGCGCTAGTATTTAGAATTTTTTGAGTATATACTTTATACCACTCACAAAAAACATCAACGAAATAAAATTTAAAAATTTTGAAATAAATATTTTTAAGCTTTCTGTTTTTAAAAAATATTGTATATAATTTAAAATTCATTATCCTCAAGATTTAGAAAAATATACATATTTGTAAATTATGTTCCATATTAATTTGAAAATATCAATTTTTATCTACATATACTATTTTCAGAAATTGAAGTCAGTACAGGCAAGATAGGCATGCTTTTCTATATTCTTTCACATTGCGTTTGTATAAATCTGTCTCGTGTGTGGGGTGATCAGATCTCAATTTCAATCAAGACAGAGATATATTATTCAGAATTTCCTACAAAATATTATATGTGAATTTATCAGAAACTCATCGGGTAACTTTTTCCATAAGCACAATACTGACTTCGATTTCTGAAAATAGTATAGTTAGAAAAAAAATTGACTCAGTCTATAAAAAAATTTGGTAATTCACAAAACACCTGATTTTTAAATTTCTATATTCTGATCATAAATCAGAATAATACTTTATTTTTTCAGAAGTCCTAAGGCCCAAACATTAAAAAAGACATTCTTTAAAAATTTCAAGAAGAAATTCAATTCACGGGATATGATAATATATAATCGTATCTTGCATTCATAAGTCAATGAACTCAAAAACATAACAAAATAAAACCATAATATATCCATATGTATACATATATATTATGTATAATCAAAGATACTATATACTATCACAGATAAGTGTATCTGATATGTGATGCTATGTAAAAACATATTTATATGTATTTATATAGTATCTCTGGTATAATGCTACAGCAATTATAATGTCTGCATACGTAAAAACCTCTGTTGCCAAATATTCTACAATGCTACATCAGAAAATAATGTAAACCTATACAAGTAATACATATAATCAAAGACCATATAAATGTATAGAGTACAGTACAAATGCTACAGTAATTATAATGTATGCATACGTAAAAACATTTGTTGCCAAATATTCTACAATCCTACATCAGAAAATAATGTAAACCTATACAAGTAATACATATAATCAAAGGCCATATAAATGTATAGAGTACAGTACAAATGCTACAGTAATTATAATGTATGCATACGTAAAAACCTCTGTTGCTAAATATTCTACAATCCTACATCAGAAAATAATGTAGATCTATACAAGTAATACATATAACCAAACACCATATAAATGTATATATTTATATGGTCTTTGATATAAATACAATTCTATATATGTATTTCAATTAGAAGTAGTAGTAGTAATTTATGTCAGATCATATAGCACGCGACAAGGCATATTAACATAACAACACATACATACATATATAAAAATACATGAAATATGAAATACCTCCTTTCTCAAGTCATTCATATATTAAATACGACGATCAACTCAATACAATAAAAAAAAATTTGAAACAGCCCTATTGTCAATTGTTGTATTCTAAAGCATTTGCGTACAAAATATCCATTTATTTTTACTTATTCAAGTATAATATCATATCAAGGGTGCATTCATAAACGTTACTATAGTTAACTATAGTTATCATTTGTCGTTCAAAATGGTGGTGGCATAGTAAAACATAACTACCAACATGAATTTTTAGCGTTCATAAACATCTGTAGTAAAGTAAATTTTTAACTATTTGATGTCAAAAATTAACCCTGCTCGAGAGCATGGTTAACGATAGTAACGATAGTAAGCCCTTAAGTGGTAATGACATTGACAATAAAAAATCGTTTGTCATTTAATTTTTTGTTGTGAATTGTGAAAATTTCAATTTAATTTATTTGAAATTAATTAATTTTGTTTTAAACTTAATTTTTAAAAAATAATTAATTTTTGACAAACAAAAAATATAATAATTATAATATGTAAAAATTTTTTAAACTTGACTTGACAGCTGAATGATAATTTATTGCTACTACTATGGTAAAAATCGCGTTCAAAAACCACTTGAAGTTAACATAACTATGGCTGTAGTATAACATCACTTTGCTTAAACTATACTACACCATGACTATGGTTAAAGTAATGTTCATGAACGCACCCCAAATAAGTGATGGTACCACTCAAAACCATATAAAATTTAGTAAACCAGTCATGCAACTCACAATTCACAAACTAATTCTTCTATATAAATATTCTTATTTTTCTCTCATATTTACATCCCTCCTGAATTATAAACTTTCGCTCTTTTTCGATCTTGTTTCGAAAAACTTTTTCGATCTTTATTTTTGGCAAACATACAAACATTTAAATAAAAAAAATGAAATGGTTCATCTAGTAGGACTGTACAAAGATAATATAGTTCTTCGTCTCAATAGATGTTCTTTTTAGTGTAAGTGGTAATTTTTCCAAAAACGACACACTCACATATATGATAAAGATCGAAAAAAATTCATCAAAATCAAAAAAGTTTTTCAAAATTTTTCGAATTGCTTTTAGTTATGTACCCTGTACACAATTATAATGATTTCAATAAATGTGTCTGACAGTCTGTGATATAATGGAATTGTTTTTGTAAATCGAGTTATCAAAACTAATTGTGTAGACGGACCATAGTGTTTCGAATTTGTTCTCATTTATTTTAAATATTTGCTCTCACAAATGAAATGAACACCTGTCAATGTTTTGCAGCACTAAACAATACACAATGCTATTTAAAATGTACATTTAATTCATATGATATTCCACACATATAAGTGTTATTTATATGTAAATGTATATTTTGAGTATTGAAAATAGAATAAATGAATATCATTGGCTGGAACTTATAAATATAAATTTGAACATTTTTGAGAGATTTTGATCATATATATTTATTTTCCATGTATGGTTTATGCTCGTGCATAAGGATATGTAAGGATCCATATTGAATTGAAGACGATCTCGTACACATACATACATGAAGCATATAATATGAATAAACAAGTTTGATATAACCAAAGACCGATATATAAAATATATTATATCATGGAATATTATATTGGTCTTTGGTATAACATTGAATGCGATGTAAAAACTAATTCTAATACATACATAATAGACATGACATAGTAGACATTAATAACAACATGCTGCTTGCTTATGCAGAATAGATAATAGCAATAGTAAATACTATATGGAATGAATGTGCTGTTTATGCGATATACATTGTATGTATACATCGTATATATGGTATTTTGTACACATACATACAAGTGTAATTATAAAAATAGATTGTTCAATGATGTATATCAGGATCTATAATGTATATAGTATCAATGACCTTTCTTAACATATTTCTTTATGAAAATATTTGTGTGTAATGTTAAATATGAACCTTTTTGTTATTCATAGATATATGAATACAGTATTTGGTAATTACATATACACTTTCGCAATCAGCTGGTTTTTTACTCATAAAAAATTAAAAAGTCAACCTTTTTGCTTTTTTTTTCAACTTTGGTTTGATTTCGGATTTATGAATAGAATATAATAGTGGCTGTTTGATGCGGGGGAGTGGTGTGGGTGGTGGTGGGTGGTGATTACTCATGAGTAATTTTTCATTACTAAGATTGAAAAATTTTATAGAATGAAAACTAAAATATAATTGAAAAAAAGAGAATTTTGCCAGGTGGGTGCGGGGATGCTAAAAGAGTATGAAAAGTGCTGTATAATTAGCGTCATTCGTTAACACTGATCAACATTCATAACACACTCTCCTACGCATCAAACTGTAACTCTTATATTTTTTTCATAAATCCGAAGTTGAATGGAACATTTTGAGACTAGAATCATGAAGATTCATATATTTTTCGATTTTTAATGTTTAAAAAAAAACTAGCTGAAAGCGAAAGTTTATAATTACCGAATATTTATCAATTACACTGCAATTTGATGGTTTTCCTCTGAAAAGAATTAAATAACAATTTTGATAGGTAACAGGCCTCAAGCAAATATCCTTTTAAGATACCACAATATCTATATTTGAAGAATATATCATTCATTTACCACGTTGCCACTATTATAAGTGCAAAATCCACTTTGATCGTGATCAAAATTTTTCTTCTGCTTTGCTATGATTTTCTTAGATATTTTTATATATAATTTGCATATTAATATTATACTTTATAAATCATATATAGTAATATATTTAATTTTAAAATTTTTAAATTTGAAAACTGTCTTCCAACTATGGTTAAACTAAAACTGGATGTACAGTATTGTTCACAACTACTTTTACACGGCATTTAATTTCTAATCAATTAATAATTGGAAATGCATCCTCGAAACATTATAAATCCATAAATTTATTTAGTGTATAAATATATAATTATAATAATAAATAATTAAATATAATATCAACTATTAAAATATTAAAATATTGTATAATTTCAACTGTATTAAAAGACGATTGATAATTCATCGCTTTTTTGTCCGAATTCATTAGGTTCATTTAAGTTCAAAACAAAGTTACATATATTTTATAGAAAAAAACAGAATTAAAAATACATGCAATTTTAAAACTTTTATTCAAAAAAAATGCTGTATAAAAATATTTATGACTAATAGTGCTAATACTAAATGTCAGAGGCTATTCAAATTTCTGATAATATATTCTAAAGTATAGGCAGGTCAGATTAACTTCCTATTTTTTGCCAACTCCATGAAAGCACCATGCAGAACTGACCAGTTCTTGTACTTTTTAAATAAATGGTTTAAGTTTTAAAATTTGGTTTAAGAATGATATTAAATAGTTGAGCTATCAATTTAATAGAAATGTTAAAATACAAAGGTAATTTTTGAATTCAAAAATCAAATAAGCAATTATAATTTACTATACGTAAACCTATTCCACGTTATTTTGAAATATAATTTTTTGAATCACTACTGAAGATATTTTGATAATACGGATCTCCAAAATATTTCTAGGACTAGAATTATAGGCCCATTCTACTTAATAATTTATTTTCAAACAAACATACATGAAAAAAATTTGATTGCATTCAATAATAAAAATCCATAAATTTACAAATAATTTATTTTCGACTTCATGACATGTTGTTTATTATATATACCTATATATATATAATATTTTTCAAGCTACAAATAATTATCAATTTTCATTGAATCTAATTAAATGTTCATCAGCGCTAGTATTTAGAATTTTTTGAGTATATACTTTATACCACACACAAAAAACATCAACGAAATAAAATTTAAAAATTTTGAAATAAATATTTTTAAGCGTTCTGTTTTTAAAAAATATTGTAAATACATAATTTAAAATTCATTATCCTCAAGATTTAGAAAAATATATATATTTGTAAATTATGTTCCATATTAATTTGAAAATATCAATTTTTATCTAGTTAGAAAACAAATTGACTCAGTCTATAAAAAAATTTGGTAATTCACAAAACACCTGATTTTTAAATTTCTATATTATGATCATAAATCAGAATTATACTTTATTTTTTCAGAAGTCCTAAGGCCCAAACATTAAAAAAGACATTCTTTAAAAATTTCAAGAAGAAATTCAATTCACGGGATATGATAATATATAATCGTATCTTGCATTCATAAGTCAATGAACTCAAAAACATAACAAAATAAAACCATAATATATCCATATGTATACATATATTATGTATAATCAAAGATACTATATACTATCACAGATAAGTGTATCTGATCTGTGATACTATGTAAAAACATATTTATATGTAGTTATATAGTATCTCTGGTATAATGCTACAGCAATTATAATGTATGCATACGTAAAAACCTCTGTTGCCAAATATTCTACAATGCTACATCAGAAAATAATGTAAACCTATACAAGTAATACATATAATCAAAGACCATATAAATGTATATATTTATATGGTCTTTGATATAAATACAATTCTATATATGTATTTCAATTAGAAGTAGTAGTAGTAATTTATGTCAGATCATATAGCACGCGACAAGGAATATTAACATAACAACACATACATACATATATAAAAATACATGAAATATGAAATACCTCCTTTCTCAAGTCATTCATATATTAAATACGACGATCAACTCAATACAATAAAAAAAAAATTTGAAACAGCCCTATTGTCAATTGTTGTATTCTAAAGCATTTGCGTACAAAATATCCATTTATTTTTACTTATTCAAGTATAATATCATATCAAGGGTGCGTTCATAAACATTACTATAGTTAACTATAGTTATCATTTGTCGTTCAAAATGGTGGTGGCATAGTAAAACATAACTACCAACATGAATTTTTAGCGTTCATAAACATCTGTAGTAAAGTAAATTTTTAACTATTTGATGTCAAAAACTAACCCTGCTCGAGAGCATGGTTAACGATAGTAACGATAGTAAACCTTTAAGTGGTAATGACATTGACAATAAAAAAATCGTTTGTAATTTAATTTTTTGTTGTGAATTGTGAAAATTTCAATTTAATTAATTTGAAATTAATTAATTTTGTTTTAAACTTCATTTGTAAAAAATAATTAATTTTTGACAAACAAAAAATATAAAAATTATAATATGTAAAAATTTTTTAAACTTGACTTGACAGCTGAATGATAATTTATTGCTACTACTATGGTAAAAATGGCGTTCAAAAACCACTTGAAGTTAACATAACTATGGCTGTAGTATAACATCACTTTGCTTAAACTATACTACACCATGACTATGGTTAAAGTAATGTTCATGAACGCACCCCAAATAAGTGATGGTACCACTCAAAACCATATAAAATTTAGTAAACCAGTCATGCAACTCACAATTCACAAACTAATTCTTCTATATAAATATTCTTATTTTTCTCTCATATTTACATCCCTCCTGAATTATAAACTTTCGCTCTTTTTCGATATTGTTTCGAAAAACTTTTTCGATCTTTATTTTTGGCAAACATACAAACATTTAAATAAAAAAAATGAAATGGTTCATCTAGTAGGACTGTATTATCTTTGGACTGTATTATCTTTGCCTCCTTGTTCTGTCAGCAACCAATAACAATCAATAGATGACAGTAAAATAAAATTGAGTTTAAAATTCCGCCATCAGATGACATTAAGAACACATAGAACATAAATATCGCCATCTATTTCTTAAAAAATAAAACTGTGTTTTTATGTTATGACAACAAGAAAAATTTAACAATTTCGCGCTACATTTAGTAAGGAACTATTTTTTAAACAGGAAGAGGAAATAAATATTCTGTTTTTGATATCTTAAAATAGATGACAATAAAATACGTAAAGAATTATGAGTTTCATTTTACCACCATCTATTTTTTGTGGGTAAAATATAGAGTTATCACTTCATGCCATTACACAACTTGTCTATTTTGGCACTACTTTGAGTAAGAATGTAATTTTGAAGAAAGAAATTATTTTTTTGAAAAATACGATTAGTACCACAACGATTTATTTATCTGAAATTTAAAAAAAGGGAAATTTTATTATAAAGGTACAAAGGACAAAGGTATGCATGTATAATTGCATTGGTTGCATAGACTCATTGCATACTCCAACTAATTATTTCATATAAATAAGCAAACATTGGGCTCTATTCTGTAACCATTCTGTTAACTAACAGAATTTTCTGTTAAGTTTTAACAGATTGACTTTTTAACAGACTTTTTAAAATTCGTATTCTGGTCGTAACAGAATTCCGAAACCTTTAAGAAGCTGTCAAATTGAATCCGAAATCTGTTAATTTTTAATTTGACAACTGTTTGTTTACATTTTGAATTTTTATTTATATATAAAGTATGTATTTATATGGAAATGTATATGTATGTATACAAATAAGTTATATAAAAGTTGTATTTACTTTGACACTTTCTTTGACACTATCTTTGTCAAACTTTTTGAAGTCAAACTATTCTATTATGAGTGCGTTCAGAAACGTTACTATAATTAACTATAGTTAACAATAGTTATCATTTGTCGTTCAGAATGGTGGTGGTATAGTAAAACATAACTACCAACATAACTTTTTAGCGTTCATAAACATCTGTAGTAAAGTAAATTTTTAACTATTTGATGTCAAAAATTAACCCTGCTCGAGAGCATGCTTAACGATAGTAAGCCTTTAAGTGGTAATGACATTGACAATAAAAAAATCGTTTGTCATTAAATTTTGTGTTGTGAATTGTGGAAATTTCAATTTTATTTATTTGAAAAAAGTATTAGTATTAATTATTTTGTTTTAAAATTAATTTTTAAAAATTAATTAATTTTTGACAAACAAAAAATATAATAATTATATATAAAAATTTTTTTGAAAATTTTTTAAACTTTACTTGACAGCTGAATGACAATTCATTGCTACTGCCGTAGTAAAAATGGCATTCAAAACCTACTTGAAGTTAACATAACTATGACTGTAGTACAACATAACTTTGCTTAAACTATACTATACCATGACTATGGTTAAAGTAAATATAATGAACGCAATCTATAGTGTAAACTCCTCGTGCCATATATTTGGCATTTCTTTGTCAAATATTTGACGAATTGTCAATAAGTGAAATCGTTGAGCTTGTGTTTAACAACGAATTTTTAACGAATCTCGGCAATGTCAATTATAGTTTAGCTCATTGATTTGGCTGTGTTCGGCTATGACATAGGTTATACTCTTTGTTAGCCATGTTGATTGTAGTATAGTTCTGCCTTTATCTTTCGCTTTGGTTTTTTGTCTTATCTGTTACTGGGGGTCAATTCTGGTTCGGTGCAGTGCAAAAATGAAAAAGTTGGTTTGCACTTAACGTTGCTCACACTTTTTTCACTTTTACACTTCACTGTGTCAGAAAAAGCGATTCTGGTTCGCTTCGTGTAAACTAGATGCTGAATGAATGTCGGAATTGAATTTTAAAGCTTTTAAACAAAATTTAAATTCGATACGATAAAATTAACTTTCGCACACTATTTTAAACTGTTTTTTTTCTAAAATTATTAAATTATATTAATTGTATTTTTATACAAAACATGCTAAAAGACACAAAATGTTTTATTTATAAATACTTACATAGAAAAAAAATTTAAATTCTAACGATTAAAATAACTTTACACAGCTTTGCACCATACTTTGCACGGACATTTAACACGGTGTAAACTAATTTTACATATGCAAAATTTTTGACATTTGTTATCATGTTTACACGGTACTAGAATCGCAAACAGTGGTGTAAGCGTGTAAACTCTTTTCACTTTTTCACTGCACCGAACCAATTGACCCCTGGTTTTTTGTTACGTAGTTGGGCAAGGGTGGGCAACACCGTGTATTTTAACAGCGTTTAATTTTGACAGCGCACACAACAAACGGAACGGAAACGGAGTATTCTATCTCAATCTCAAGCATCATATTAAATATTTATTAATTTATCTCTTAATAAACATAAACAAAAAATGGATATCATAAATTTAAAGCAGGAAGAATTTATAGAAAAACAATTTACTAATTTAAATATTATATTAAAACCTGATCCTGGTGAAGTGGGTAAGAAGAAACTCATAAAAGTCTTTTACAGAATGTAAAATTTATTTCACACAATTTTTTAGGTGAACGTGAACATATGAACAAGTTACAGAAAAAGTGTGGAGAAATCTACATATGTGAAAAAGATGTTTTCAATATTTTGTGCATATTTTGTGAAACTTCTTTTGAAGAGGCACAACATTTTTTCACTCATATTAGATGTGATCACGAGGAAGGAGAAACTTGTATTGTTAAAGTGACTGAGAGTGATCCTTTGGATATACGAAGTGACAACGGTAATCAAGAAGAAGTGAAGCCAACAATTAATGAAAAAATTAAATGTGAAAATGTAGTCTTTCCGGAAATTAATGCATTCGATGAGAATAGAATACAAAATTCAGTTGAAAATATATTGATAGGGGACAACTTTGAAAATGATTTAGAAACAAAAAAGGATTCTGAAGTAAAAAATAAAAATACAGAATTTTGCAATGTTTGTTACAAAACGTTCAGTTCGAAAAGAGCTTTTCAGCGACATAAAAGGCGTGAACACCCGAAAAAGAAAACAAAGTCAAAAGCACAATCTCTAGTCGAAACTGATGAAAAAAATGGTGGTGAACAAAGTAAGGAATACGAAAAATCTTTAGAATCCGAAATTGATGACCCTTTAAAATGTAAATATTGTGGTCGTCGTTTAGCAGACAACTTTACTTTAATAGAACACGTGAGAATTCATACAGGAGAAAGACCATGTCAGTGTCAAATTTGTGGTAAACAGTTTAGAACTGCAGGTTGTGTAAGACAACATGAAAAAAGACATAGTGATATTCGACAATACAAATGTGAAAAATGTGGAATGACATTCAAAAGTAAAGTAACACTTTATGCTCATTCACTCAGGCATGGTGAAAAGAAAATGAAATGCAATTTTTGTGAAAAATTGTTTCATTCAAAAGCTGAGAAAATAGAACATGAAAGAGTTCATACAGGCGAAAAACCATTTAAATGTAATTTTTGTGGTAAATGTTTCACAACTTGTGGTGGTTTACTTAGGCATACGAAAATGCACACTGGGATTACGCCGCACAAATGTCAGTATTGTGATAAAAGTTTTGTTACAAATGCTAGTCTAAATAATCATATCGTAGTACATATAGGCGAAAAGTCATTTTCATGCACTTCATGTAACGCCTCATTTTTTCGAAAAAATGATTTGAAATCTCATGAAAAAATTCATTCAGATTACCGTGGATATGTTTGTAAAATTTGTGGAGAAGCATTTAAACAATATCCAACATTACATGCTCATATGAAAAAGCACAAAAAAGTCACAAATTAGTGGAATTATACAATAAATGGTTTTTATTAGTAAAAACAAACTTTCTTCACTTCTACTTGACATATCTTCCAATTTGAAAATTTTCAAATTGATTGGTTATTCTTCATATTTCTGTAAACTCTCTCCTCTTTATAAAGGCGTCGTTACGATAAGCCCGTTCAAATTTCATGTTGTGAAATTTATATTGCTTATTGTTTAGTATTTTATCTTATGTTATTATAGTTAACCAAATGTGACGTTTTAACGTTCGTTATTTTTACTCATGTTTCATAAACGCTACGCTACTGTAGTTAACTATAGTCCTATAGTTAACCATAGTTATCGTTTGTCGTTCAGAATGGTGGTGGTATAGTAGTATAATAGTATACATAACTACCAACATAATTTTTTAGCGTTCATAAACATCTGTAGTAAAGTAAATTTTTAACGATTTGATGTCAAAAATTAACAATGCTCGAGAGTATGGTTAACGATGGTAAGCCTTTAATTGGTAATGACAATAAAAAAAATCGTTTGTAATTTAATTTTGTGGAATTTGTGAATTGTGAAAATTTCAATTCAATTTATTTGAAAAAAGTGGTAGTATTAATTAATTTTGTTTAAAAATTAATTTTTGACAAACAAAAAAATAATTATATATAAAAATTTTTGAATAATAATAATTATATATAAAAACCAAGATATCTTGTATATAGATTTATCTTGTATAAAAACTTCACTTGACAGCTGATTGACAATTTATTGCTACTACTGTGGTAAAAATCGCGTTCAAAAACTACTTGAAGTTAACATACTATTGGCTGTTGTACAACATAACTTTGCTTAAACTATACTATACCATGGGTGTGTTCAGTTCCACGCAGCGATGTAAAATTTTCCATCGCTGCGATAATTTCTCTTTACTGAACGACTTCGCTACATAGTCGCTACTTTGCAGCGATGAAAATATTTTGCAGCTGAAAAAAAGTTCGCTTTAAAATTCATCGTAAACAAATTTTGACATGTTTGAAATATGAATTTAATGGTTGAAAAGTTAATAAATATTTATTAGTAAGGTGTATAATTTTTTATTATGAGAGTGATGAAATTACTTTTCATTTTGATGGTTTTAAAATGCTAATAATTCCAAGTTTCTCAGGAATTTATGCAGGACAAAATAAAAAAAAATTTCATTGCATTAATATCAACTTACTTACTATCAACTGTTCTCAGCGGATTACACTGTACACAGTTCAGTAAATTGTATATAGCGATTATCTAAACATCGCTGACTTGTATTGCTGCAATAAACTGAACGCACCCAATGACTATGGTTAAAGTAATGCTTATGGACGCACTCCAGGTATGTTTTGAAACGTGCCGGAACGGAACGGGCTTATCGTGCCTACGCCTTAACTCTCTTTGTACCACACAACACTTCTTTGACAATTCTTCTTCTTACAAAATTTTATTATTTGGGGATTTTGTGTATATTGAAAATCTAATTAGAATATAAACAAAAACAACATCTGTTCAATGTTTGGTTGTCTGCCAGCCAACTAACTGTCACACAAAAACAATTATTAAAAAAATCAAAACGCTTCAAGATTAATTTTTAAACTTTTAGAAAAAAAAATTCAAAATAAGATAAGTTTGAATAAGTTTTTGTAACTAGGAAAAATGGAGGCTAGTCTAGAAAAACGAATAACTGAAATGTAAGTAGAATATATTTTTGGAATTAAGCTATAGAAAAATAAATACATACCTAATAATTGATCTGAAATTTTTAATAATTCTCTTATCGAAAGATCTTCAAATGCAAATGTAACTGGATGCCTATTTGCGAATAAACAGGGATTATGCCTTGCTGGTGTGTATCGTGTTTATTTTCAATATTATATTATGATTTTCATCTAATTATTGCCCCAAACATTGAATTTCATTATTATTTATTTTTCTCATAAACTAGCAAATGGGTCTGCAAATCCAATTTCATCTGGAATATCTGTAGCAATATCTGAACAAGCATGTAAATTAGAACCAAATTCAAATCCACCAATAATAGCATTAGAAGGCGGAAATAAGTAAATTATATTCTGTTGAATTTATATACATTATTTGTAGCTTTAATTTTTTTTTTTTTTTTTGTAGATCTTGCATTATTCATAAATATGGAGACATAACTGGCGTTATTTATAAACAAAATGCAAATCAAAGATAAATTGAAAATTTATTTTATATTATTATATTTTCTTCTATTTTTTTTGTGATGTTAACTTGAAAAACAAAAATAAAGTATTTTAAATAAAATAATATATAATTTATTGTGAAATTAATGAATTAAGTTTATACCGATTACTCGTCATATGTGAATATGTGTATGGTTTCGAGGCATTCTACTAGATTTTATATGCTGCATATATAGTCAACTAGAAATTAATATTATGTGTAAAAATACTTCCTATACACCTATACTTATATTTATGTAGTTGATAATTTGGCAGTATTTTAGATTTTTTTTTATTAAATATTATATTACATCAAACTTTTATCAACATTTCAGTTATTAAATTATTTTCATTTATTTTTATTCCATATCTATTCTATTATTTTCTCTACATAAGCCTCAAAGAGTCAAACGACTGATATAAGAGAACGCAGTATTTATAAATTGTTGATTTCAATGTAATTTACAGTCTAAAAATTGACTTTTTATCAAAATTTTATAATTTCCAAAATATAAGCAAAGATACTATAAAATACATATATTTTACATGTACATGCATTTTATAGTATCTTTGGTATAAGTTTGAAAAATAACGTTAAAAATCTAACACGAACTTTATATTCCAACACCGTCTTAAAAATTGTAAAATATACAGCCCGTTTTTATATTTAATCTTGCTCTCAGAACATTAAAATTGATACCAACGATAAATTAAATTATTTGACGAAAGGAATGATAATTTTTTATAGAAAATTCATTGAATTTGAATGATCATTTATTTTTAACGAACGTTTCAATCATTTCAAATCTAAGTCTCTTTCTTGTCGGTTGAGTGTGAAAAGAAACATGAAACAGAACTAATTGAGATACTAACTAAAGTTAAAGTACCCGCATTACATGGCATTACATTAACATTACCATTCCATTACTGAGATAGGAACTGCATTATGTTTGCATTGTTTGTGTCTTTGTACATATTGCCTACCGGCTTGACATATTATTAATGTACGCAGATGGCACTTTCCCTTGAATTGATCGATGCATTGTGGAGGAGGTGGATTGAAAATCTCAGCGGTTATTGGTAGAGAAGCGGCTCAATTTATGGCTCAATTACATAATGGTGCTTTTAATACTTTTGGATTAAATAAATGATTTTTGTATTTTTTACATTATACATAATATGTAAAATATCTTGGCTGAACTTTCGAATTGGTGCCGCTAGATTTTGAAACGAGACCTTCCGATAATGATACTTTGGAATGTCCTCTTTAACGTTGTATATGTCTCTATTGGCGCAAATGCATCTTAAGGACGCAAACTACCCTTAAAATTGTTGGTCCAAAATGGCGTGTTTTACGAAAACTGTTATTTCTCCACGCCAGGATCTTGCATCGCTAATTCAATCAAAGCGAAATGGACTGTGACAAATAGAGCAGGAATTTCTCTTTAAAATGATATATTAACTAATCAGATCCAGGATCTGAGGGCCGATTCTCGTTCTGTGAAAATGAGAATGAAAACACTTTTCAGTGAGAATTCCAATGTGTGCGATTCTTGTTCCGCGAGAAAGTGAAATTTTGTCAAATTTTCTCATTGTATTTGCTTGCTTTCAATATAAAGTTTGCTATGGTACGTTCACAAAATAGTGTAAGATTTGGGTGTATGTTTACACTTTTTACACTCTTACAACAAATCGTGAATACCTCTTATTTAATGAAAATAATATAATAACAACAAATAAAAATAAAATATACAGTAATTAATTAATTATTTGTTTTATTTACTATTTTTGTTTGGTAGACATACTCATTTTAAATTGATAAATATATATAAATATACATATACGATAATTAATAAATACAATATAATATAGTAGATTTTTTTTAATTATTATATTCCTATATTATATTATTATTTCTTATTATTTTAGATATATTATTATGCGTCTTATTATTATTCAAAACATTGGCAAAATTGTTCAAGGTAAAAAATTATATAATTATGCGCTATATTTTATTAAATAATGTATATATGTATGTTATTTTTTAAATTAAATTATAAATCATCAGAAATAATTTCGGGGAAACTTCCGAATTGGTGCCGCCAGATTTTGAAACGAGACCTTCCGATAATGATACTTTGGAATATCCTCTTTAACGTGATATATGTCTCTGTTGGCGCAAATTCATCTAGAGGACGCAAACTACCCTTAAAAATGTTTGGTCCAAAATAGCGAGTTTTACGAAATCCGATATTTCTCCACATCAGGATCTTGGATCGGATTAGTTAATACAGTCAACTCGCGATAACGTGAACACGAAAAATTTTCGGCTGTTCACATTAACGAAAATGTTCACACTAACGGGGGTTTTATCAAAGGTACAATTTAAACTAAAACAACACGTTTCTTTATATGTACATATTTTATTTTAATATTTATTCGGTTTTTGAAAAGTAGGATGTTATTTTAACTTGTTTTTTTTTTGCCCTGCAATTTCTTTAATATCTTCACGAAGTTTTCTTAGTACAATCATATCTTCAACTTTTGTACCATTGTGCTCTGCCCAATTCAACGCTTTATTAAACAATTCTACAGCTTCTTCATGTGAAATTCTTCAATTATTTTTGATTTCTCAAAAAGCGATAAAAACTTAACTTTTTCACCCATTACGCATGGACACAATTAATCTTTTCACAACAAAGTAAGTACAATAACGATATTCAACTGACAGAAAATCGAATTCATAAAGAATGGATATGATTTTTACAGTTTGACTAACGGTATGTGATTTTGGTAAAAAATAATTTTCATGAAATTTGTTTCCCGCATAAAATTCCATGAAAAACTAATTGTTCACGTTACAGAGTAGTCAATGGGTCAATGTCAAAAATATTGTGTTCACGTTAACGAGTTGTTCACATTAAGCATTGTTCATGTTATCGCGAGTTGACTGTATACCATATTTGAAAGAGAACTTCCTGTTCTATTTGTCGCAGTTTATTTTACTTTGATTCGATTAGCGGTTCTTGAGATATGAGGACTTAAAGTCAAAATTTCCTGTTTTTTAAAAATCAGTTTTTCAACTTCTTTTGATGACGCTATAACTTCAAAACTTGAAAAATGACATATGTATATATTTTATTGTATCATTTGAAAGGATTTTTTGTCCTCTTTCCAATGATATTACATTTATGTGTAGAAACTACATAAAAAAAATAAATGCACAAATTTACAAAAAAATGCGAAAAAATACGTAGTTTGTGTCCTTAAGATGATTTGCGCCAACAGAGACATATAACACGTTAAAGAGGACATTCCAAAGTATCATTTATCGGAAGGTCTCGTTTCAAAATCTGGCGGCACCGATTAGGAAGTTTAGCGATAATTTCTTGTTCTTTTTTTTAAAAAAAAATATTTTCCTAAATTATTTTTAATATGATATCGTTGGAAATTGAAACATTAATTTGTATTTCTATAATAATTATTTGATAATGTTACAAATGAATGAATTTATATTTGGAAAAATATACGTATGCATGCATATTATGAAAAAAATTAAATAAAACATGTACATACATTATAATATGTGATTTGATTATAATACATATATCCAGTACAGTTTGTCACTTTTATTCATTATTTTAGTAAAATGAAATTATCATTATTATAGTAAAATGCAAAATTATAGGATAATGTAAAAATAAAATACTTAGTAAAAATATTCAGAAACAAAAGGATGGCTAAACGAATTCGAAATCTTCTATACTTGAGAGTACTTCCCGCAGCCCTATGGATTATATGTCTAATGAGTTATGGTTCCCCTATACAGAAGATGAGCTAACAGCCTGATTGTGTTGTAGTTGTATTGGTGCATTTTATATAACTCGGCCAATATTTTAATTTTAAAATTTAACTATTAATTATTTTTATGAAAATGTAAAAAAAAATAACCTTTAGTAAATAGTTTAATTAATATTCTAAACTTTTTGTTTTTGAAATAATAAGTAATCTGTTCATAAAAGTATTATGTTTTTAATTGTAAATATATTTAGTATATGTATGTATGTATATGCAAGATATAAATATATTTTGTTATTTCTTATACATTTGTATTAACCAATAAATTTTTTAAATCGTTCCAATAAATAACAATAATATATAAATTTTGAATAATTCAAAAATAAAGAAAAAATGATCTGTGTTAATTTTTATATTTTTAATTATTATTTTTTTCTAATATTATATTTTTTTAAACAAAATACATTACATATTGTATAGATTGAGTAAATTTTGATGATTATATAAATGTTCTTGTTTTTTTTGTTTATTTATTTTTATGCAACAGATTGTGTACGTACACAATATGGCATCGATGCGGTTTTCGATATCACAATCATAATTCAATTTCAAAATGTATTTTACTGAATGAAGAATATTATCGATTACATTTTTGAAACTCAGCCTATATTATATTTATACAAAATGAAATATGGGTGGAATTCATAAACGTCAATGAATGACGATCAAATATCGTAATTAAGCATATTGTTGTACATAGAATGAAGAAGAATTTTAAAATTTGATCGTTATTATTTTTATCATCATCATTAGCAATACAGCCTACAGCCTATGATTGGCTTTGACTTTGATTTTTTAATTTTGATGTATGTACATATGTACATACATCCCATTTGGAACGTTTCATATCATCAGTTACATTTTATTTTTCTTTTTAAGTTTTACGTTATATACAAATATATTTTATATTACATATAATATACAATAAATTATATATTGTGTATATTATGTGTATATTATTTATTTATTTAAATTAATTACAGTTTTTACGTAAATAAATATTAAAATTTTATGATATTACATAATAATATATATTTTTTTCATATTTTTATTTATACTTTTTTTAACAATAATTTTATATGATTTTTGATGTAATGTTGATTGACTCTCATATTTAAGGTGTATAGGTAGAGGAATATCTATGTATGTATATATATTTGCATATATGTATTTATGTATGTATTAAAATTTGTATTTTTAATTTATAGATAACATATTAATTGATTGGTTTTTTACTAGCAGAGATACACATATATGATATGATGTGACTATTTAATAATAGCATTATTATTATTACAATACAGTCAATGGTATAAGAAGTAATTTATTTATTTATTTTTTAAAGTATTTTTTTATGATCATATTTAATATGAATTTATTAATGAATGTATTTATAGGTATATAATTTGTGCTACAAATTTTAATTGGTTAATTGATTTAAAATAATTATTTTTTTTATAATTACTGTAAATATTTATTTATATATTTTTATACTATATTTTTGTCTATTTGTTTTCTATAATTGTTTGTAATTGTAGTACCAAATTTCTGGCTAATTTTAGAACAGCTGCTGTATCATGTCTTTCTGCCATTTCTATGAAGAAAGATAATAAAGTTATTTCATAATAATTTTTAAGAATCATTTTTATTTTTTAACTTTGAATATTGCACTCGTATGTAAGTATAAGTATAAATATTCATGCGATCAAAATATTTTAATCTTGTATGGGAACACATTCGTCTGAAGTAAATATTGATTTTCATTTATTATAGATAGTCCCAAAAGAATGTTTTGGATTGCTCGCGGTGATTTTTTTCTTTCGAAAAAGATGAATCAAAAAATTTGGATTCATTAAATTTTGCTTGCGAAATAAAATAAAGTATAGCACCGTCACATTTGAAACGTAATAATACTGTGGCTTTTGGGAATCTGTTATGAGTCATATAAGAATAGAAATCGAAGAAAACATTGAAAAGAACATTTACATTAGATCAAATTTGTTCACATTTTTTTCTGACTCGGCTTTTTAGGCAGCTTAAGTAGGCCTCAGATTATCATTTATTGACAAACTCGCGTGTTTGTCAAACCATATTAGATAGTGTTAGTATGATATTGAATAATTGAATATATATTATATAAATATAATATTAAGCACGAATATTGACGTCAATATACATAGTTTGTTAATAAATATTAATAATCTGAGGTCTACTTTAGGATGATTGAGCATTTCGTCGCCAGTAATGACAATTTAAAAACAAAAACTGGCTCGGTTTTGATTTTATTCAGCAATTTCGGAACAAATTTTACTACCACTGCTACACGTTTCATGCCCAAAACATTGACCAATTTTCGTCATTTTTTTTTATCGCATCTCATTATGTACTTACCATTAAAAAATTTAATAACATCTGTGAAATCCATGCTATTTGACAGAATAATATCACGATAAGTTTCCAATAAGGCTAACGCTAAAAATAGTACAAAATGTGCACTTGCAACATATTTAGCTGCCCATATAACTTCCCATGTTGAAAATATATCTGCATAAATCAATTCTCTTTTAAAATCAAGTAAAAACCATCGATAGCAAAAATAAAAATGTGTATAATCTCCATGTGCATGCATCAGATCATACATTTCTGAATCTAAAATTTGTATCAATGATCTGGAAAATAAAAAAAAAATAAAAAAATAAAAAAAAAACGACTTACAAAATTTAAAAAAAAAGCAAATATATTTTTTTTTAAATCTAGCCTCATATTTGCAAAATGCATATCCATAGCACCACCGTTCGGAAAATTTTCTATCATTCGTTCCATAAGTTTACAAAAGCAGCTATAACTCAAAGATTCATCATCAAATATAACCAGTAAAGGTGCAACTAAATCACACATTCCTTGCATATATCCAATTTCTAAATGCTCCCATACATATCTTCGTTAAAAAAATTTTATCGTTAAGAAAAAAATAAATAAATATTGCAGCGTTGCCGTTATAATTTGCTTACGTGCATATCACATTTCGTAATTTGTCGAGATTTTCACTCGCGAAATACCAATAATTTCGATCACAACGCTGAACATCCTTTTCGATCCTATGCAAATTAAGACCAAATGTTTCCAATAGTTCACACTGAAATTAATGAAAAATATTTTCAGCTACTATTGTATTTCTGTATGAAAAAAAATTCACAAGAATAATTTTAAAACTCTCACACTATAAATTCCCCCATTTGAACTAGCTGGTGAAACACAGGCAGATTTTGGTTCTTGCAAAGCATCTAAACCCGATTGTGCTTCTTCTTGTACTGGTGTCATTACATTCGTTGTGTCATCTTGTTCTGCTTTGTCCATATTAACAATATCAATTGAAGCATTTGTTACTATGACAGCAGCATGTTGTGACATCGAAACATCCTCTTCTACGTCGTCCTTTTGATGGGATTTATTATTATCATCATCTATATCAGTTAATTCCATCTGAATATCATCAACACTTTGAAATTCTGGAATTTTCATATCTTTTAAATGCTCGGTAATATTATTATTGCCACTTAAATCGACAAATTCATTGCCAACAGTTTCATATGAAGATGTTGACGGAGAACTTTTTGTACTAGACATAACATCTTTACCTGCATTTTCACCAAAGCAATTTTCTTTCAATTCCAACAGCAATCCACCATTTGGCGAATTTAATTCTGAATTTTTATGAACATTTTCTTGATCATTTTTATCTTCATCAATCACCATCATTTCAGATGTTTGAATCGAATCCTTTGCCATTTTCGATGATTTTTCGTCGAGATAATCTTCATCAGTTTTTACTTCTTCATCGGCTACATTACCTGAATCAGTGCTGCTTTTATTTATACGTGAGGGTTTCTTTATTTCTTCAGGACATTTCTCTTCAATATTTTTCTCATGATCGTAATCTCCTGGATCTGATATATCTGAAAAATCATTATCCTCAAACACATCATTTTCCATGTCGACATCAACATCAATTCCCTTCGTTTTATCACCACTTCCACTTTCAGAACTTAATTTTGCAACTGCATGTGCAGTTTTCTCCTTATCCCTTTGCCGAACTATTGCTTCTACAGCTAACCATTCACTCATTGTTGTCTCGTAATAATGTCTTGCCGCTTCATCTAGTTCTCGCCTTTCTTCCGAAGATGATCCAAAACTAAAATAGAAATAAATCAATTTTAATTTTCAAAATTTAATTTCATTCTCTCAATAATTCATGTACCTATAATGAGCTAAAAGATATGGCCATACTTCTTTTCGAATTTCATGTTCAATTCCCCCATAATACACCAATCGGTATACTTCCGTATCATCAGATACAACACCGTTTTCACTGAGTGATTCCCATTTCTCTTTATTCAAACCTTTTTCAGCACCAGCTTAAAAGAAAATTAATTCGCCCAGGTAAATATTGCTCAAAACGAAAAATGGCATATTCATGATATTGTATTGTACCTTCTGGAGTAATTCTACCATGAACCAAACCAGAAAGATGAGTTCGAACAGTTGATAAATGTCTGCAATATGCTAGCCAACCATAAAAAGCCCGTGAAATTATTTGACGACGCATTGTCGAACACACTAATGCTATGCTAGTTGTTTGATTAGCAGCTGTCACCTTTGAAAATATTCCAAAAATTACAGTATGTAATTACTTTCAGGTCAGTCAATTAACATAATATTTAAACTTTCACATTACATGTGGACTTTCAGTTTGAGTTTGATCCAAAGACATGCTTTTACTTGAACCATCACTACTTTCATTTGTTGAACAACTGCTGAGTTGTGTACGTCTTGGACTTGTTCGCCCAATTTCCAAAATTGGATGAGTTGCCACTAAAAATGAAATCGACTTCTATTTATGCAATGATTTTCATAATTTACTATTGAAAACTTACAGAATTCTTCGTGATTACTTTTGTTTACAACTCGAAAAACGTAATCAATCGGTAACTCATCATTACTTTCCAGAACTGATGGCAGTATACGTCTTCGTCCCTTGGGTGGCCATGGAAATATTTTTCCTATACCGCGCTGCGACCAGAGTGGAGGATCAAGTTGCCCATGCGGAAGAAGACCTAGATAAGTGCAACGAAAATTCCCAAATCATCATTTAATTTACATAATGTTAATTTAAAGTTACCAGTTTCTAAGCAACTAAGAAATGCAGCCATATGCCCTCCTTCAGGAAAATGAATTGGTGGTTGCTGAACACCATCTTGCCCAACAAGAATTATAGTACCACCTGTTTCTTCACCCCGAGTTTGATGACAATGCACATAAACAATTTCATCCACATTGATGTTCAACGCATAGGCCCAATATGAATTCTTATCGGCTATTTCAGTTTCATTGTAACCGTTCATTAGTTGATTAGGCGTCCATTTAATTGTTAAAAACTGAGCTGTTTGATGTAAGCTGAGGTAACCAGGCATTGGTTCACTGACATCTTTCTACAATTTAAAAACGATCCAGGCTTGTTACATTCTAAACATTTTATTATTTTTTTTTTTTTTGAAATTTTTTAACTTACTGGAAGCACGAGAACATTATTTTTACCATACAATAATGTGGCTCTAGAATTTTGATGAAGAGACTCAACATAATCTTTAGCAACCGTTGCTGATGTTGTTGATTTAAATGATCCAGTGCTACATTCATCAGAACTAGTTCGTAAGCTTCTTTTGAAATTTAAAATTGGTCTTTTATATGATGGTGGTGTTGGATGTCCAGAACTAATACGATGACGTTGTACCTTTGAACAATTGAAATTTATAATTAGATTTTTAGATAATTATTATAGCAATATATACACAATGCCTTACAAGTTCATCAGCATGAGGATCTGTCCAAAAATGATCTGGTGTTTTGGCTCTGGAATATTCTAAAGCACAAGGCCCGACTAATAAAGAACTTAAAATCGATCCATAATCTGGATCAGCAACTAGGGAATCACGTTCATAATATCGCGATGCATTTGTCACAAGATGCTCTATAATTTTTGATAGACGTTTTTCATAGAGAGCTAGTCGAATCCATAGGTACCTTTTTTAAAGAGACAATTTAAATTATGCATTATGCGATAAAAGAAAAAATGTCGACTGTGAAAAAAAAGAGAAAAAAGAAACTCACTTAACAACGGGTGGTGATGGACTTGATGCTGTTACTGAACTACTACTGTTCTTTTTTAATATTGGAGGTTTATTTGTACTATCACTACTAGATGATGAACGTTTATTTGGATCACTGTTTTCGATATCCTGTACCTTTTTACTTATACAAGCAGCTTCAGGACAATGTTTAGCTACTTTATGTAATAATGCTGTTGTTGATGATGTCTTAAATAAACCTAATGCACGTCTACGTAAACCTTGACTTAAACATGCTTCAACAGCAGCACATAATGATGTTACAGAACCGCTTTCTTCATGCACAAATTTTCTTGTAACCGCTTCTTCCATTAATTGTTTAACTTCCTTTTTAACAGCAGCTATTAATCTTTCTTTGTACTCAATATTATCTACAAAATAAAGATTAGTTAGTAATATTAGTCTATAAAAACACAAAACATAAATTAAAAACAAAAATAAAGTTTTTAAATGTACCCGTATGAATTTTTACAGTGTGATCGTTATAAAAAATTTGAATCCAAATCAAGTGCAATAATTATCACTATTCAAAATATTCATGATTTATATAACTAAATAACCATCAACCATCTACTAAGTATCACCAGTATCACCACGTATTACGGTATTACTAATTTCAGTGGTGCGTTTCTGTATTTTCGATTGAATATTTTCTACTATTTGTGACGACACAGCTTTTTTCTATTTCATTTTCTACTATTACAATTCTACTGTTTCTGAATTAGCGATTGAAAAAGTTTGTGGTGAAATAGAAAAGTGAATAGGAATTTCGGAAATTGAACATAAGTAAAGCCTTAGATGCTACTCCGATTGAATTTATTGTTGTGATGGCCACATCTTTTCATATTTATTCATGTGAATTTTTCGAAGAATTTTTACTTTAGAATAAAAAAAATACAAATATATTCTATATAAATGAACATATGTATATACGTATATACCTATATATGTATATAATATATATACTTTTTTACTCATTTCAAAGATTTTATTAAAATAATTTGTACTATTTTCTATTTCAATACTCTTTTCAACTGCTAAATAGCAGTTGAAAATAATTCTACTGATAGAAAATATTCAATCGTTCTTTAATGCTTATAGAAACAGTTGAAAACTAATAATTCACTGTGGTGAATTTCATTTTCTACTAATTTTTCATACAGAAACACCTTAGTTGAAAATGACGTAATTTTGACGTCAAATTGAATATATTCTACTGTGAAAATTTTCAATTGCTCTTACAGAAACGCACCACAGATTTATTTGATGCTAAATTGCATCATAATTATTATGTATTAAATCAAATATGATTATAATATTTTATGAAAATTTAAAATGATCACTACGTAATAAATTGAGATGAAATAAGAATAGTTTCTCGTATAATATTGATACATCCCTCGCTCAAAGATTAGATTTGAATCCATGATCGAACATAAAGATAATGTAGTGATTTCCATCATTAAAATGCATTATCTTTATCGAAAATTTTTGGGATTAGCTGAACAAAAAAAAATTCGGCAGTGTAATATAAATAAGTATTAATATCTTGAAAAAAACCGCCAAAAGGCCCTGGAGGGTCGTGGTGTGGGCAGAAGGGAGGCAGTTTACTGACCTCTCTTCTTAATAAATTAAATTAAATTAAATCTTGAAAAAAAAACTTTTCGAAATGAATGGTATTTTGATTTTGATTTATATAGAATAAACTCAATAATAAACAAATTGAGATATTTAAATTTGAAAAAAAAATAAAATCACCCAAACTTTTTGTTACCATTTTTTCTAAAAAAAATGTATTTGTTCCAATACTTTTTTGAGGGAGTGACATTTTGTGACATAGAAAAAGTGCTCTAAATATCGAAAACAAATAAAATTTGTACATTTGTATAAAGCCAAACGTGTAAGTGAATTTGTATGCACTATTTCATTGCATTTCATATTACTCACGTTTTTTTTTAGCTTTGAGTGTGTAAGATACATATCAATTTAAGTGCACTTTTGTGAAAATTATGTTTAAATAAATTTAATAATGTTCGAATTTATGTAAGTTTTTAGTTTTTACCGAAACCATATTTCCATCTTTCATGTAAACGTAAGTAGTGATTCCATAATTTCAATTTTTTAACTTTTATTCTCTCTAAATAAATAATAAAAGAATAAAAACCACATTAGTATAAATAAATGCTACATATAATATAGTTTGTTTGTGTATAACAGAGAGATAATGTAATTATAGCAATTATAGTAAAATAAAAATCCTTTCAATTAAAAAAGTTATTTTTATTTTATTTTTTAAACCTTATTTGCGTTGATTGAATTCCAACTTGGTCCTTATTTTATCGAAATATCGCCAAGCATAGTTTCCAAAAAAAAATATCTTTCAAAAACATACAAATATATGAAATACATATAGAATGAAACAAACAGATAATAGGAAGATCACTCCTAGGATTTTGAAAAGGTCCTAGCAGCATTAGGGAAATATATTTGGACACAGAAAGTATGGGAAACAGAGGGTCTATTCTGGTTAGTCGAAAATGAGAATTTTCCAGTTCGAAGTGATTCTGTTTCAGTGAGAAAATGAAATAAACTGTCATATTTTTCTCATATGAGAAAAAAGTTTTCATTTTGATTTTGGCTCGTGAAAAAAGAAATGAGAACATAAAATAATGAAACTGAAAATCGTTGAATATCAAGAAACATATGAAATTTTTTGAAATAGGTACTGAGACATATGCGAAATACATTATTTTATAAATTTCGTAATTTTACAATATTGAATAATTTTGTAGATATAGAATTTAAATATTTGGAATTTTATTGGCGATAGATAGATTCTTAATTTATAGTCTTGTTTTTTGAAAACATATTACATATATGAAAGGTAAGGTAAAAAAAAAATTATATATTCATGATTGGTTTTTTTTGTGTATTGGCGATACATTTGTAGTTTATTACCTATTTATTTTATTTACTATTTATTTAAATTAATTCATTACATAGTTTGTATATATGGTTACAAAGTAGAATACAATAAATTTTATTACATTCGCTTATATTGTAGTTGTAGCCAACTGCTACT
The DNA here is from genome assembly GCA_951394055.1 of Villa cingulata. Classification (NCBI taxonomy): domain Eukaryota; kingdom Metazoa; phylum Arthropoda; class Insecta; order Diptera; family Bombyliidae; genus Villa; species Villa cingulata. The sequence goes on from OX596025.1 coordinate 2,650,460, forward strand.
AAATAAAATGTTGACAGAAGACTGAATTGATTGTGGCACATTTAATGGTCGAGCTCGAGACCAGTGTCAAATGTGCACTGTATTTATTTGTAAATTAATTTAAAGAGTAAAAGTGAGAGGTGAGTTTACTATTACTTACTAATAAAGACGATATACCATAGAATAATATATATTTCATATAACCTTTATACAATCACAATGGATATACTACAATAAGCACAGTATTAGAAGCAATTGCCGAAATAAGCTGGATCATTGCTCATGCTCTATTACATCAATTACATTAAGCATTATCTTGATTAAGAAGCCACTTTTTTGATTCAAACAAAAATTTTTTATTAATTTTCAAAAATTAATTTCACATACGATTGTATTTCGCAAAGACACATTCAGACGTCGCATTATTTTGATTGAAAAAGGATGCCGCTACATAAATACATAAAGGTAAAATTACAGCGAGGTAATAAACTACAAATGTATCGTCAATACACAAAAAAACCCAATCATGAATATATAATTTTCTTTTACCTTACCTTTCACATAATATGTTTTCAAAAATATGACTATAAATGAAAGATCTATCTATCGCCAATAAAATTCCAAATATTTAAATTCTATATCTACAAAATTATTCAATATTGTAAAATTACGAAATTTATAAAATAATGTATTTTGCATATGTCTCAGTACCTACTTATTTCAAAAAATTTCATGTTTCTTAATATCCAATTTAGCATTAGATTATTTTAGATCAGATTAACAGTATGGAAGTGGAAAGATCTGTTGAACTTGATCCACATTTATGTAATTTAGGCTCTTTTAAAGCCAATGATACACAGTGCCAAAAGAATGTGCCCCGATGTTATTTCTGGTTCATTCTTACACAATCTACAGAATATAGTATTACGTAAATTTTGCAATAATTTCATTCAGGTGATAATTTTGAAGGTAAGAAACAGTGAAGTGGCCATAGTTGGTATATTAAACTAAATTTTCATCAATGCTGGAAGTCTTTAAAAGACATTTGCAATATTAAATGTTTAAAAGATACATTTTTTTTTCTGTTTTGATTCTTTAGATTTTATCCAGAGATAAGATTTAATGTTGGTTTACCAACTGAACTGTTGTTTGTTTAGGGAGAGGCATAAAGCATGAGCACTCAGACAAACGTTGTCCAGGTTTACCAATTAATTATTCAATATTTATTATGCTTATCATAATTATGTCCTTTCCTTTCTAACTCAAATTGTTCACAACATAAAAAATAATAGATCATAATAATAATAAAGATCATAATAATAAAACTATGTATGTTGAACATGCACAATAACGTGTAATTTGTAATGATAACAATATAATCAATTAATGCATTTATTATACATAGATTCAATCTCGTATACTTCACAAAAAAATCAAAAAAAAAAAAATCATGTTCTAACAGATTACACAGACTCTCAACTCTGTTCAGACTTTGTTCAGGTTCAGGGTTCAAGGAAGATGAGCTAGGTACTATCTTTCTACATTTTATTTTTATTTTATTTTTATTATGTACATATTCAACACTCATAGTATCAAACACGATAAATATCAATTGAAACGTCAAAGAATTACATAATTTTAAAACTTGACCTTTAAATAAACAAAAAAAGCAAAAAAATCATTGAACTTTTGAACAGTTTTATATTTATTTAAGTATAAATGTATGTATTCGAATTCGAAATGTTCATTAAAACAAAACATCAATATATGAATGAAAATTAAAAGGTCAAAGTTTTAATATTTGATAAATGTTAAACAATTTATAATTCAATTATTTTTTTTTGTAGTTATCCTTTCTAATATTATTAATGTCCACAAATATAAAAAAAAATATTTATATTCTCATATAAGTAGGAATATTTATGTAATATGAAAAATATCAATAATATCACATTAAGGGGGCTAAGATCGGCTTGAAAGGGTTTTGAGTTGTGATTGTTAGTGTGACACCGACTATAAGAGAATAAATTTCGTATTAGAAATTGAATTATATTATGTATTTATATTGTTTGAATTAGAAATTATATATTTATATAAAACTAGCTGACCCGGCGAACTTCTTTCCGCCGAAAAAAAGAAATTCCTAAAAGACTTTGTTTTATGACAAAATTAAAAAAAAGTAAACAATAGTTTCTGGTTACAATAGGACCATATTGAAATAAAGTTACAATAAAATAATACGACTGCATATATTCATCATATTAATTTTTTATTATTAATTAATTTATTATTTGTTCTTCTTTTTGTACAATTCTCATGGTAAATAAATACTATTCCTAAAATTATTCTATCTCATACTTATATTTTATTTTAATGCCTTATAATGTACAATATTCTTTGTTTTTCCTTTCGGAGAAAAAACATATAGCGCCGATGGTTTGCCGACTCTTGAGCATGCAACGTACAACTGCCATTGCGAAAAACATTGAAATTCAAGGTTTATTCCACACACTTCTAACGATTGGCAAAATTTAATTTAAACATTACATTAAATCTTTTTCTATTTTTACGAAGGAGGCTATGATTAAAAAAATTTTTAATTTTGACACCAAACGCCGTGAAATGTCAATTTATAATTTCTTTTATTATTTAATATAATATAATATTTTATTTAATTTCTATTATTTAATTGGTCGATTTTTTTTTTTTTTTTGTATATAAACCTTGCCGTGGCGATAACGAACACAATAAAAAAAGAATTATCCAATTTGGTGCTGGCGTTCGGAAGTTATGAGCGTACATACATTTCGCAGATTCATTTTTATATATATAGACTAGCTGACCCGGCGAACTTCTTTCCGCCATATTTTCTGAATTCCTAAAAGACTTTGTTTTATGACAAAATTAAAAAAAAGTAAGCAATAGCTTCTGGTTACAATAGGACCATATTGAAATAAAGTTACAATAAAATAATACGACTGCATATATTCATCATATTAATTTTTTATTATTATTTAATTTATTATTTGTTCTTCTTTTTGTACAATTCTCATGGTAAATAAAGACTATTCCTAAAATTATTCTATCTCATACTTATATTTTATTTTAATGCCTTATAATGTACAATATTCTTTGTTTTTCCTTTCGGAGAAAAAACATATAGCGCCGATGGTTTGCCGACTCTTGAGCATGCAACGTACAACTGCCATTGCGAAAAACATTGAAATTCAAGGTTTATTCCACACACTTCTAACGATTGGCAAAATTTAATTTAATCATTACATTAAATCGTTGTCGATTTTTACGAAGGAGGCTATGATTAAACAAATTTTTAATTTTGACGCCAAACGCCGTGAAATGTCAATTTATAATTTCTTTTATTATTTAATATAATATAATATTTTATTTAATTTTTATTATTTAATTGGTCGATTTTTTTTTTTGTATATAAACCTTGCCGTGGCGATAACGAACACAATAAAAAAAGAATTATCCAATTTGGTGCCGGCGTTCGGAAGTTATGAGCGTACATACATTTCGCAGATTCATTTTTATATATATAGATATAGATATAATTATGTTATATGAATTAGAATTATATTATTTGAATTAGAAATTTTACTTCACACCCAGCACTCAGAAACACCACCTGTTTAAACCACCACCACCACCACCGATATGCATACATACATATACATATCCCATTCCCATATATCTTATTCTACTAATCAACACATAACACAAATACAAAGAGATTACAAAATATTTTTCGTGTACTTTGCTTTTGCCATGCTTAGATTTTAAACACTCATCACTCACTATGGTAGGTACCTATTCTATGCGGGATTTATTTATTGCATGGAAAATCTATTAAAAATATGTAATGTACTTTATGAAAAACAATTTTATTTTTATTATGAAAAATGTTATAATAAACGAAATATGTTGTGTTATTTGAAAGGAAAATTGTTTTAACTTGTATGGTAGATGCTTGCAGTGTATAGTATATATACAGATTAATGAATTAATCTTTTCTTCTTCTTTTAAACATTGATTTATATACGGTGTAAAGCCTATAATTTACAACCCAACGTGGGTTTCACACTAGAGTGGATTTTTAATTTTCACACAAAAAATTCTATAGCGCTATCCTTTTTCCGGTCAGCGTGGATTTCTCCATTCAGAGTGAGATTAGGTTGTTTTTCTAATCCTGATGCTGATGATGGAGGAATTATATTGAAAGTTTTAAAAGTAGTGTACCAATTCCCAATATTCTCTATTTATAATAACATACGATAATCTACTCTGAATTGTGAATACCTCTGGCGTGAAATCCTCATTGGGTTGTAAATGAGGCTTTTTGTCTTCATAATTTTGTGTGTATAATGGTTATAATTAATAAAAATTACAAAAAATATCATCAATATCTATTGGAAAGTATTTTTAAACTTTGAAATTGAAAATCATGTACAGATATTTTTGCACTTTCGAAATTTACGGTGCGATTCTGGATAAGAGATCTCTTATTTCTCTTATTCCTCTTATCGTTTTTAGTGCAAATTACATACTTTTAGGAGTTAAATTAATTTAGATAAGAGATGTGACCAGCTGATCTCTTAACTTCAGTGGTGAATTTTTTAATAAATTTGGACATTCTACTTTTGAACGTTTCCTATCGAAAAAGTCTTTTTTAACGGATAAAAATCTCTAAACTTAAGAGGTCAACGATGAAGTTCTCTTAGATCTCTTATTTATTTTATTTATATTGTTGATATTCAAAGTATTGTATTCGTGTCGTGCATATTGTAAGTAAAGTGATAATAATAATAATAATAAAATTGTATTAATAATAATAATTATAATAATAATAATAATAATAATAATAATAATAATAATAATAATAATAATAATAATAATAATAATATAATAATAATAATAATTGTATTAATTACTATACAAAGATGATAATACAGTGCGACTATAATATAACAAGGAATAAATTGATTAAGGTGGGATTAAAACTTATGGTAAATCTTATGTCATTTTATGTGGTGAATCTCTTATCCAGAATACCGAATCAAAGAGTATATAAAAGGAATATAACCTTTATATACTTTTTGCTGATTCTTATTAAAAAATATATTTCACCAAAACTTTAGAGAAATAAGAGGAATAAGAGATTTCTTAACCAGAATCGCACCGTTAATTAGTAAATTTAACTTTATTGTTATAACACCAAATGAAAATATTTCTACACAGTTACATAAAATCTCATCATTCTATAAATATCTATACGATTCTTCAAACGTTATTTTTTATGAAGCTATATGTACGTACATACATATTTTGCTTAGAATTTATGTTTCAAATTTTTTTTAGTAATTCTTCCTGAAGGAAGTAACGTCAATCCTGAAAGTCTTGTGATCATCGCTTTGAAAAATTTTAATGAAAATGAAATGTTTACACTTAGACAAATAAGATAAAGCTTTGTCGGTGTGGGTGGATTTCATTGTCCGAAAGTTGTACGTACGTTATCACGGAAACCTTTTTTTTTTCATTTTACACATTTTAATGCCAAATTTAAATATGCCTTAGTATGCGGGCTTATAAAGTATGTTGAAAGTATCGCGCATACCAGTTTTCATTGTAGATTGCAGTTTACTTTCTCTTCCTCAAAAAATGTAAGGAGTAAGGTATCAAAACGAGGACTTTCTTCCACTTAAACAAATGTTTGCCTCAACAAAAAATAACAATTTACTTGATTGACTTTCAGGATTGACGACTCCCGGGCAATAGAATTTAAAAATAAAGAAAAAAATTATATTCATATATCCCATATCCTATGTTCATACTTTTCATAATTTGGAAATACTTATATAGGTCTAATTTGATCGCCCTATGCGTACAAAATTATTTTTTTCCAAATTATTTACTTTAAATTAATGTAATTTATATTTTGTCATAACATAACGCATACATTGTACAGTTTACCCGTATTTCATATTTGTATATACTTTTACTTGCACTTGTACTTAATATAAAATTAAATCTCAGACTCATATGTATGGATACCGTAGATAAATCAAACGTGCCTTTTTATATACATACGTATGTACATAGATGCAAACAAAATGTGTGTATGCACATACAGTAGTACGTTTTCATGGGCACATCATATCAAATCGTTAAAAAATCGATTTATCAAATCCCTGAACAAATTCATTAAATTCTTTTGTATATTTATATATATACAAGTATGTATGTATTTCTATTCAGTCTTTATTTATCCAACATCATCAGGATCAAGCAATATATAATTTACTTTTACATGAGTATGTACATGTGTGTATTTATAAAATATATTATATTATAATTTATCCGTGTAAAATATACACATACATACAGATGTGTAGGATAGGATTCAAAAACAAAAAAGCTTCGGCAATTTTTTATTTATTTATTTTTAGAATAAAAATTCAAGTTCACGTAATGATTTTGTTTGTTTTGTTGCCCTGAACCACCCTGAACGCAGCTGATATGTACATACATATACATAATATCATAGACATAGTACATATTGTTGGGGATGGGGGATATTTCTCTTACATTTTGTATGTATTCATAATTTTCGATGTTTTTTTTTTTTTATTTAATAAATGACAACGACTGTATATACATCACATACACATATTTACATACACATTTTATTATTACATATATGCAAATTTTCATCAATAATAAGCAACAAGGACTGGAGAAAAATCATATTGTACATTGTATTTTGTAGTGGTGGAAATATGGATAGATTCATTGCATTTTTTTTTTTCTTTTTAAAATTAATAAAACAAAAAGAAATTTATATTCAAATTCTATCCATCTACATATCTTATCTATTTTTTCGAACTTATCACTTTTATATACATTCCTTTTATTTGAAATGATTTCAAAAATTTCTACTCGCCATTGAATATTTATCAGGTGCTCTGCAAAGTTTCAAAAGGGGTATATAGTTATATACTAAAGACACATACTAAAGTCTGCATTGTAAATGAATCTCTGCATCAGGATCTAATAGCAAGAAACATTCTATAGAAAAATTTATTGGATCACGCCAATAAGTAATTCACGTAAGTAATTCAGTAAACTCAAATAACAAAAAAATTTGTAATGGTAGTGTAATAATCAATCGTTCGAAGATGAAAATATTCTTGAAAAAATTCAGAAAATGATTATAAAAATTATCAAGCAAATGAAGTTGTACAAGTACAAGCAGATTTGTTAACAACGCCAAGAATAGTTGTAATTAGATTTTGTTAAAAATATTTTTTTTACAGATACGGATATGAGGATAAAACATTAAATGACGAAAACCAATGAGTAGTATAAGAACACATTGATTTACCAAGTGACAAATTGAGTTTCACCAACGGCATGACACACATATGCAGGTTGCCCAAATGTCATGAGGAAGTTGTTGATAGAATATTCTCCACTTTTAATAGTCTGCAACAAAAACAATGATGGCAAGTTTTGTTAGATTTTAATATAATTCATTTCACAATAATACATTTCATAACACATTTTATAATATAATTCACTTCTAAAACAATATAATGTACATTAACCTAACTGTATATAAAAATATATTTAATCGTTGGCATAATGGCATGTACTATATAATTTAGTAAATACGTACATAAATATATGGAAATAGATATTTATATATTAGTTTAAACATACATGCACATATGTATGTGTATGTTTATATAAATCCGCCTACACTTTCAAAAAGAAAAAGAAAATAATGAAAAAAAAATTGAAAAAGGAAAATAAAAGAGAAATTAATAAAAGAAAAGCTTTTTCTCTACAAAAATATTTTACGTAGACTATTTTTCACTATCCTTCCTTTAAAATAACAAACAATTATTATTCATTTCTTTTACAATTTTGAAAATTGTGTGGCTCTAACTACATATGTATTTTCTCCAATTTTCTTCTGATTCTGAATGAAAGTAAAAGTTCATAATTGTGTATGGTATGGTATATGGTATAAGATAATATGAAAAATTCAAAGAAAATTTTAGCAATTTAAAGTATATGCTTTTTTAAGAAGAGATAGAGAGAGAGAGAGAGAGAGAGATGATTTTCTTCCCAAACAATATGGCGAAGAAAATGAAAAAAAAAAAGTTCGTCCTATTTTTGGTTTTTGTCCTTTATATACTTTCGATTTTTGACTTTTTCTTTTTTCAAATTGAAATATATGTAATTAAAAAAAATTTTTTTTTTGGAAAGAAAAAAAAAATTAAAATTTACAGCCACTAACCTGTTTGTCCGGACGACATATTGTACATGAAAATTTTTGCAAATTTTCCTCTCTGTTTTTGATAATTTCTTTTTATTTCACTTTTACACGTAGTAAAAGAATTATATAAAATTTAATATTAAAGGAATCAACTATAATAAATTCACAAGATGCAACAACCGAACACTCTTTTCTTTATATTATTATCAAATTAGATTTTTATAGAAAATAATTCAGAATATTTAAAAAATAAAATGAATTTGAATTATATTCACTTTTCATTCATTAGAAAAAAAAATTGTGTTATAAAATATTTGATATACGTATATGATGATGTACGTACATAATAATTATTGTGTATCGTATGTACTCATATGTAATGTGTGCATGTATAAAATAACTTAACAGATATATGCAGCACAGATAGGTAATAATTTTTTTAAAATTTAATCAGAAAGTATTTATTTTTAATATTTATGATTCCTTTTTTTCTTTTTTGACTTAGAAAATGTATATTTTTCTTTAAACTTTTTCACTTTAATTTTTTGAAAATTATTTTTTCAAAATTCTTCAAATTTTTATCAAATTTTTTTCTATTAAATAAATAATGTATAGAGCACAACTATACTTGTATATGATAATAATTTTTTTTCTGTAATCGTCACCGAAACTAAACAGAATGAAAATTGTATGATCTCTTGAAACTTTATTGTTTTTATAAAAATGTGTGCAAATAATGATGGATGATAAGTAATAAAAATTTAAATTAATAATAAAAAAAAAAACAGATTTGTTTTTTGAATATATAAGAAGTACCCGAACCCGATGAACTAAAAATTGTACACGTCAATATATGTATATTTTGGGTTTTGAATGGTAAATGTGTAAATGTTATCATTCAAAAAGCTAAATTTATTGAAATTTTTCGTATAAATGTATTTGTAGTGTATAGGTTTTTATTCCTATTTTTTTCTTTGAAATTTTAGGAGAAATAATAAAGCTTTCGTACAGGTAATAGAATAGAATATAAATGATAAGAGCAGTTGTAATTGTAATGTGATGACGGTTATATTTATATTTAATGGGTGTACTATAATGAATGTATGTGAATACGTTTTGTTTTCTAAAAAAAATTTTTATAAAAATCTTTCATCTATTCCAACAAATATTTCCTACGTTGCATTTTTCTGGCATTTTCAATATAATTTTTTTTTAAGTTTGACAAAATTTGAAAGTGAAATATCAAAATATGGTATTTTTCAAGAAAATTCCCTATCGTCTATTACTTTTTGTTAGTTTCTGCAAACATTTTTGTATAGTCCAGAAGAAAGTTTGAAACATTAGTTAACTAAATATCTTAATGTGTCTGGTAAAACAAAACAGGAATTCTAAGCTTTTGAAATAATCGAATCATTTTTGTATTATGTGATATCAAATTTTTTCCTTTTTTCAGAATAAAAATATATTTTTGCAAAAAGAAAGTATGTAGAATGACTTTACAATACCCTTACCTAAAGTTTGAATTTTGAAATAATTTTTTTTTTTTTTTTGCATTTCGTCATTACAAACGGATATTAGGAGACAAAATAGTAGGTAAACGATACGACTTTGACATTAAGGCCTGCGGTAGGTTCGCGTAAGGTAATTGATGATATTCACCACAAATTTCCGTTCACGTATGGCAACAATCAACAAAAACTATCACTATCACTTTGAGGTGATAGCATTTGAGGTGTCACTTTTCTAATTTTTACTATCATTCTTCTTCTACACTCAGAAAAATTATCTATGCTAAACATTTAAGTACGCGAGTTTTAAATTAAGTAGGGACCTATATTCTTATTTTTAGCAGGACAGTACTTTAAATATACATGTCCGTGGTTGAAATAAGCATGGGAATTCTTTATTTGACAATTTTGCCTGGTTAAATTAAGAATTTCCTATTCATGCTCAAATTGATACTCTAATAGTATGTTGATATTAACAGTTACTGTTTTCAAGCTCGACCGTGCTAATTTTAAGCACGCGTTGACTGTCTTTTTAAGTATTCATTACTCAATACAAGCATGTCCCGTTCTTGTTTCAAGCATGACAGTTATATATATGTATGTATACCATTGAATGAATAAAACTGTATGATGCAACTCTCAATCTCATATTGTATTGAACTGTTGAATGTGTCGGAGTTAAATTTTTATCTTTGAAAGTGAAATTTTTAGGTGGCGTTAAGTTTGAAATAAATTTTCTAAAAAAAGTGAATTTTGAATATATTTATGGTAAGTAAACTTTTATTATTCTATACGTAAATTTTTATAAAACGCTATAGCATTAATTAAATTAATAACTAATTTACTAAATCTGTGTTACTTCCACTTGTTTTGTCCATACAAATTGATTTAATGCATTTTGTATTTCTATATTTTTTCATATTCTAGATTCACGAATTTTCCAACTTAACTTTCTGTGAAAGCTTAACATTTAAAGGGACAGTTTATAAGAAGGGTTTCTTTTTGACAAAGACTGAAGATTATAAGGTGTATGAAATCATAGAATGTATTATTTACAACTCTAAAGTATATTTTGTTGTTCAACATTAAAAATTAAAATTTGATAAACATTTATGTTCTTTCATTATTAAACACAATTTAGATATTTGTTCCGTAATTGAAGTGAGACATTTCGAAGGACCTCCAATTCATTGTCATGTGCTTCCAGATGGCAGAATAGCCTTTAGAAAAAAAATATTTTTCTAATATCAAATTTAATTATTTTAAATTTTTGTAGTTTGTGAGATTTTATTTCACATAAATAAATAGTTTATGCACACTATGGATAAAATTTTTTTTGTTTAAAAAAAATAGATATAAGACTAGAATGTTAAGGTACAAATTTAAAAATCTAAATTTAATTTTTTTGCTTGTGCAATTTTATTTCACATGAATAATCCATGCATAAATTATATTAAATTTTTCTTTTGTTTAAAAAAATAGTTCAAAATATTTAACTTTGAATTTTTGTATTTTGTGCAATTTTATTTTACATGAATAGTGGATACTAGAAACTAAGGAAATAAATGTCAAATATATTGAATTTCAAATAAAAATGTATGTTAAATAAAAAAATTTGGTGTACAAATAATTTTTTTCAGAACTTATTCTAATTCTAAGAATGCTGGGAAAAATCATGCTTAATAAAACTTGTCAAATGCTTACAATGAGTAATTCTAATTTTTAATATAAGAACGTTGACGCTTGAAATGAAATTCAATAATTTCAATTTTGAGCATGTCAAATGCTTATGAGAATTCTACTTTTTAATATAAGCACGATGACATGCTTGAAATGAGATTTAATAATTTCAATTTTAAGAATGTCAAATACTCAAATTAAATCTTTTTAGTACTTATATTGACACATAGTATGCTGAAAAGAATGAGTGTTCAAGCTGAGGTCGACACATGCTTGAATGAAGAATTTATGTTAAACATGCTTAAAATAGACTCATTTTCAGCACGGAACATTCTTACCTGAAAATCATTACCTCAAATACTTAATTTAAACATCGTTTTTCCTTAATTTAAGTATGAATTTTTCTGAGTGTACCTAACCAAAAAATACTCATAATCACATACAATCAATCGGTGTTTGCTGTTGACGGTATATAATTTATTTAAATAATTTTGTAATTTAAAATATATTGTATTATTTTTACAATGAAATTCTCCATGAATAATTGCAACTTACTGAACATCCGGTAATTCCAAGGATTATTGCTATCTTGCATTTTTCTCCTAATTATTTTTATTTGAGATTCATTTTCAGAATCTGAAATAAAAAATGCTATAGACGAACACGTAATTGAACTCTCTTTATTAATTATTCTTATTCACAATTTAAATTTTTATTTGTTTTGATTGACGTTTGACAACTATAAAAATACCTTGGAATTCGCCGCATTTCAAATTTCATCACTTTTTTGGTGATCACCTTACACCAACAATTACTTTTCGGTGATCACTTTTTAACTATCACCAATCACCTTACGTGAACCCACCCCTGAATATGATTCACCGTCACAAGTGACGGCGAACTGGTAAATACGATTAACAGTCGACCGTCACCGTCAAAATGAACACAAAATCGTCTTGAACACAAGAAATTACCCTTTTTTTCAAAAATCATTTTTAAATTTTATAATTTTCTTATTTTTTCCATCACAATCAAACAAGATTGTATACTTTGTTCATAAAGTTTATTCAGTTCGGAGGCTTATGGGGATATATTTTCTCTATTCTAACTTGGTAAATTCGTATAAATGTGTTTCTGTTTAACACCTCTGAAAGTGTTGCCCCTTTAATTCAAATTTTCTATGTAAAATCGGATGAAATTTTTATAAGTGCTGCCGTTTTACCTTGATTTTCAAAACAAATACTATTTTATATTTTGCAAAAAAAATTTTTTATCAGCAATCTTCACTTCACAAATCACAGCAAATATCAACTAAAGAACGAAAATAATCTCTATTTTCATGCAACAAAAAATGTAACGAAAAACTAACTGTTCTACAACAGTAATACATTTACAACACAACGTAAAAGCAAACATTTTTTTCATGACATAAATATTTATTATAGAATATATGTTTATTACACATATCTATTAATTAATAATTATATATAAATAAAATGCATCATAGAAAAGATGTAATATATAATTAATAATAATATATGACAAAAATTCATATAAATGAAAATTTTTGATTTTCAAAAACGGCGATACTTAATATGAGTATTATGACTACACGCCAGCACTAATTCATCATTATTCTGTTATTCAATCTATTAGGCCCAACTATAATCGACATACCTGACATAACAAACATAAGAAAAAATAACGAATGTTAAAACGTAACATTTGGGTAACTATAATAACATAGATAACATACTAAACATAAGCAATACGAATTTCACAAAATGAGCTTATGGCTTATGTTACTTATGTCATGTACGCTCTCGATCGTACTGCTTATGTCGAGCTTATGTTAAACGAATTTTTAACGAATGTCGGTAATGTTAATTATAGTTTAGCTCATTGATTTGGCTGTGTTCGGCTACGACATATGTCATAGCTTATGTCAGCAATGTCGATTATAGTTCTACCTATTGTTCTTCCACATCTCGATTAGCCGAATCAAGTAACTTTTTCCTCATTAAGCGACAATCGTGTGCGCATATGAATTCCTTCGTCATACTTCGTTTTCTTCGCATATGATCAATTTTTTTCCATTTATAGTTTTTGATGGTTTTTGTTTGTGCAATCCAGTGAATATGATTGATGAATAATGGACGACAAGAAATAATAATCAGTCACCGTATGGTTGCGGTGATGGTAATATGAAATTGACTGGTGCTGTTGTTTTTTTCTCTTTTACAGATTCTCATTATATATAAAATAGATGGGGGTATGAGTAATTTGATATATTCCTCTTAAAAGTAACGCTACTGTCCAAAAATGAGCTCTTCCATAAGCCGTGTACTGAACGAATTTTATGAACAGAGTATAGAATAAATTAAGCATAATTAGCAAGTTATGCTTGCTATCATAATTATCAGTTATGCTTGATAGTGAGTAGATGTGTTTTTTAACTGCGCCCGAATTTTTTTTTTTCATTATACCAATATAATATACCTACTATATTATTTTCATCGCTTGGTGTTTTTTAACTGAATTTGCAGTAAATATTACGATATTACATATACATAAATACATATTACCAATATTACATATTATATACTTGTATATACAAAAATACATATTTATACATCATAACTGTGTATATAATACAATACCACATAATACCAAAATTTAACTGTTTAGTCTTTACTTCGGATCTTGTTTTTTTTTGTTTTATTTTTTTTAATTAACATTAAACAAATTAATTCTTTAATTCCTTCTCGCATAATTGTTCTGGAAATATAATACCATCGTACACTAACTCACAATGTACGGACACAACTCGATTCAGCGTATATAAATCCAAAAAGCAATGTAAAAAAACATTACAAATATATAATGTTAAAAAAAATAAAATAAAAACATCAATTCAGTAAAAAATTCAGCTATTGATCTAAAAGGGACCATATTTTATGACCAATTTATTTAAGAAAAATATGCAGGTGTTAAAACAAGATAGAAAAAACACATACCAACAACTTCATATCACTGACATAATTTCTTCAATGTATTGCGTTTTTTTTTCTACATAGATTTAGATGGTTCCTAGCTTTTATTTTTTCTTTTTGTTTTTGCCATTACTTCTTTTATTCACATACAACCTTGCTCAGAGTCCGGATTTAAACCCTAAGAGCACCTATGGAATTATTTGGAACAGGAAGTTCAAGAAAATTTAGTTTCAAATAAAACCGAACTGAGGGACCAATTACAAAAGAATGGAATCTAATCGGTCCAAAATTTTGTGAAAAATTGGTGTGTTCGATGCAAAATATAGGCTTCAAAAAGTTATAAAAAGACGAGGAAGGACAACTGAATATTAAATTTGAACATTTAAAAATTTTGAATATGCTCAATTGTTGTTTTTTTTATTGCAATCGCCTTCTGCCCGAATACTTTTTTGATGATAAAATCGAAATGCAATTTTGTTTTTTGATATTTTTTTTAATAAATGAATTGAAATAAAATTTTTTGTGTGTTAAATCATACGTGCAAATGTCAAAAAATAACACAGTATTTTTCATTTGAAATAGATCCTTCAATTACAGGATTTATAGTCAAATAAACACAAAATTACGTTTTGCGTTTTGCCCGAATACTTATTTGAGCCACTGCATATACCTATCAAGTGGAATTACTCAATATAAAATATTTTTTAATTTGCAATTACCTCGAAATTTTTTACACAAATACACTGACAGCTGCGAAAAAATAGACAGAAAATCAAATCAAGACTAAAGAAGTAGTTGAAACAAGAAAGAAATAATAAGAAGCCGCCCCTTTTTATAAAATTGAGTACGTACAAAAACAACACAATCAAAAATTCAGTCAACACAAACAACAAAATCACGCACGTGTATATTGTATTTACCGTCAAATTATCACGAAAGTTGAAGCGAAATAGACTTCGTTTGTGCATCAAATAAAATTGCTTTCAACTACCACTACTAGTGCATATCACGGAGGCTATTAAAAACTAATGTAAAATCAAAGTGTAAACAGAGAGAATTTTGCATTAGTGTGATGTCGGTGATATAGAAAATGAGAAGTTTGATAGCATATGTACTTTTTATCTTATTTTTTCATGTACACATTTTTACATTATAAATATAGTAATTTGGGAATTGACAGGTAAATTGCTTCTTAGACTTTAAGAAAATTGTTGTTGCTGTGAGAATTGCTAACAATATTTGATAAACATGTATATTTGAACTACTTTTTTCTCGGATCTCCCTTTCTATTTAGCTAAATAGCTGAAATTAGTTTCTTGATCATCTATATATTTACTTTGATGCTACCTGCAATAGTCCAAATTATTCCGAGCAGAGATTACTTCTACAATTCAGCAACTTGCTAGACAACAAATTACAATCTCTCAGAGAATCTATTGTTGCTGACTTCTCGGATCAATTGAAGATGTTGGGGAATCGAATTGACGATCTTAATGAGAGAATTAACCTACTTGAAAGCAATTCAGATAGATGCAATCACTCGGAACTTCAAAATGAAATTCTACGATGCCGTAGAATGAACGATATTATCACGGGCATTCCTAGCGCTAATAGCATCGATGCTGATATATTTAAGAAGGTTGCTGCTTGCCTAGATATTGTTCCCTCGCCTTATGCTCGTGCTTTTCGTCTGCGTAAATCAAATGATAATGTCGTATCACCTGTAATTGTGAAACTTTCCTGTGAGGCTGAGGAACGAGCAATTTTGAATGCGGTAAAAAAACGGAAGAAACCTATATTGCTAAAACAGCTCGACTGTGACTTTCTATCCTCGATTAATGATAGTCTTCTACCTGGTGATCTAACTATTAAATGTGAAGCATTACGTCTGTATATGTGTTTGGATATGTTTACATTCGACAATCGACACACCAAGAATGACAATCCCACTCGTGTTAAGTCATTGGATCAATTACGAGCTTTGCTCACCATTAATCAGGGTGCAGTTGATAAAGATGATCATACTTAGATGATTATGGATTTTAACTTTGTGAATTACTTGATATATCTTAACTCAATAATGTTAAATAGTTTTTGTTGCTTATCAATATTTATGGTTTTCACTTATGTAATTATTATGAATTTTTCCATTTTTACCTATTTAGTTATTTCCTTCTATACATTTGGCAGTTATTTGAATGTTCATGTTGTAATTTATCCTGCTCTTTACGAATATTCTATGTTTTTTGCATGTAGTTGTAGAGAACCTTGTCAACATTAATTTTGTATATTTGAAAAATTACGGTGACGGCGACAGTGAACCATATTCAGGCCTTTAAACTGGCATTATGTTCGATATGCTACTCAATTTAAATACAACTGAGTCTGAAAGTCAACCAAAAAATTTTCGTTACAAACGAGTTTTTAGAAACGACTTTCACTGTACATTAGTATTACACAATTACATATTTACAAAGTATCTAATCTAGTGATGGTAAAAATATTAGAATGTGATGATATACATTCGTACGTAAATTAGAGCCAACAGAAATAGAACTGGCACAAATATCAGTTTGTTATTTCCTCTACGACTAGTCGACTACTGAGTTTTTAGGTAGTGTAATTTTCATTTTTGATTTATTCAAATCTAAATAATCAATATTTCGATTTGTAATTACAATTTTTTATTCTGAATCCTGTTGTTAAATTTCATATTTTATCTATCTTCTCATAATCTTGAAGCTGTTGTTTCAATTCATATATTTTTCTCCTCTTCTTTGTTAGATAATTGATTGTGGCTTGACTAGATCTTAGATGTATATGTACAAGTCTGATGAAATTCAAATTTAAATTTATCTATCTGTGTCTCATGTAGTAATCAATAACTGTTGAGAATGCTGCAAAACCAGCAGCTCCAATTATTCCAGCTTTAACACCAGCTCTCAAACCAATTAAACCACCAGTAACAGCTCCAGCATATGTACCATTTTTCCAATCAGTTTTACCACGACTCTATATGATGTAGCAAGAAAAAAATTGACTTAAAATTATATGTAATTACAAGGACACATCACATACATAATATATAATATGTATATGTACACCACATCTCTAAAAAAAAATACATACAGATTCTATTGTACATTCAACTACTGAAAATACAGCTCCAATTAATGCAAAATTTTTTGCATACGAATGTGTTGTTGATCTCATTTCACGAAATATTTCACGTGCTGTTTGTTGTTTCTCAGTTCCAGGTGTTGCTATATTTGGATTAACGGATGAACTAAATAATCCGATAGCAGCACCTAATCCATATCCTGAAAACATATATTTAAAATTTATTAACACTTCAACAGTACAATTAATGTATTATTAGTATTCATTATTCAATTCCATTTTATTCTAGTCAATTTTAAACGTATTTAATAACTTTAATTTTCTTTACCCATAACACATGCCATCACAGATCTGAACATGCAACTATCAACTGTAGCCTCAATCATTTTTTCTTCATTCGTTTTTATCTTAACTGGCCCTAAATTTTTCGGTATAATTATATTTTCTCTATATCTGGAAATAATAATACAAAAACAAAAAAAATTAGATTATAGCTATACTACACACATAACTGGCGGAAAATATTTATAAAAATAATGGAATTATAATACTGTAGTTTTAGGAAAGCAATAATATTTAAATACCTTTGAAAATTTCCAATAAAATGTTTTGCCATTTCATCAAGTTCTGGATTTTCAAAAAATGTCCTTTTTGGTTGTTCATCATTTTTGCGAGGTATTGTTGGAAATAATGACATTTTTAATACGATAAACTATTAATTTACTGGATTATTTCACAATAATTCTTAAGAGGAAAACAAATTATTATAAAATCTCTTTTTAAAATATTTTCTTGTGTACAATTTTTATAATTTTTTTATAAATTTTATATATGAATTGAATTCTGTCATTCTGCTCATGTGCTGTGTACCACAGTAAATCTATATTCATACAGTAGTGACACTGAGCACGTGTTAGCAAAAATTTCTCATGACCTTTGTCCCGTTATTCATTCGGCCCTAACGGTTTTGCTAAAAGTCGATAGTAATTAAGAGCCTTTGTACGAAAAAGAGACAAAAAAATGGAATTGAAACAACAACCGTTTTAAAAAATGTAACATTATTACAGGGTATACTCATTAAAAAAAGCACAAATTTTGTTATTAAAAATTTTTTATCTAAAATAAACAAAATTAATTGTAAATGCATTGCACTTAAAATTTTGTGTTTGCTATCAAATGTTTTTACATTTTTGTTAAATTTCCTAATAATAAAATAAATTCTTACTCTAATATATAGCTTAACAAAATAAACTTTTTCTTGTCTTCAAAATTCTCAGAAATTATAAGAATCACCTTATATCTTAATATAATGACGTGTCAGGTAGTCAAAAAAAAGTTTCAGATCACCTTTAAAAATACATTATGGAAAAATGTAAACATCTGCGAATCAGTTTCAATTTTCCCTATGATTTACATTGTCTAACTAACCAGTACTAACACAGTGAAAAAGTTCCAGATCGCCTTTAAAAATGCATTGTAAAAAAATCGTATGTACAATATGATTGTATTGCTCACATTTATATATTGTTTTGTATCTTTTCTTCATTACGGCGGTTTATAAGGAAATATGGATTTGAAATAAGTAAATTATTTCTGTACTGTTTTTGTAAATTGAATTTTGATTTTTTTATTTTTTTTAAATAATTATGTGTGTTGGTAAATTTAAAAAAAAAGAGTGTCACATCTTATTGTTAGTTGTTGATCAGTGCTGACTGCTGTGTACTCTGGTATCTGGTTCTCACTCTACTGTTTTGTTATTTGTTCTGTGTCAAGTTTCATTAAAAGTCAGCTGACTGAAAACAATATATTTTGTATTTTGTTTACTTGTTTGTAACAAACAATAGTGTATAAATGTAACAATGTAATACACATAGTAGTCGCACCTCGCATTACATGCAACAGTATTATAAATTACAGGGTTACCCTAAAAAAATAGTCTAGATTCTAGATGATGGGATGTCATTACTGGTCTTCATAAAGAAACGAAGGTTGTGATGGTTGGTCAATTTGTTAAAAAAGAGAGTCCCAAAAGTTCATAAGTAAATAAGACAAAGCCCTCAATTACGTCCAAAACGTTGGTTGGAAGATAGCGTCATGTTGTTACCAGAAAACTCAATTCCGATCATCATCCATCGACTACTAACTACCGACTTTTAAGTCTGAACTACGTTCTTATTTTCAGAGTGGGTTTATTGAAAAATAAAAGAAGGTAAAATGTTTATCATTTATAATCGGTAATTGTATGTGTAGTTCTATGTTCTATCTATTGTTTTTGATCGTAGTCAAGAAAAGCGATGTTAGTAGTCCTTTGGTAGTTGGTTTAGTATTCCTTTTTTAACAATTTTATTTTAATTAACAACAGGATAAGTAAACCTGTCTCCCCTTCGTCCGCGCCACAACCTGCCCAAGGACTTAGTAATTAGTATTCAATCGTTGGAAAAGATAAACACAATATACATAAAAAGGGCAGATCAACAAGCGTTGCATCAGTAAATTTTATCAAGATTAAGCATGAATATTGAAAATATGAATGTTCAAAAATGAAAAAAAAAAAAAAAACAAAAGATAAGATATTTTTTTTCTTATTTTGACAAATTTTTAACTTACTTTTTATTTTCTTACAATTTTATTTCCAATTTAAATACTTATTAGCAAATATAACTGGTAACTAGTTAATTTTTCCTTTTACTTTTTTATTTTTGGTTTTTAATACTTTCCAAAAAATTGCAATTTTTTGTTTTAATTTTGTATTTTTAATTATTATTATCATATTTATACTTACGCTCACTCAAGAAAGTATCAAGACAAAGGAACATTTTTGGAAGTTTCGTTAATAAAAACTGTGTATAACTGTTATTCAAAAATTTTATTAACACATTTTATTTATCATTAAGTCATCACAAATTATAGACATAACGGATCTTTTTTTAAGTTTAAATGTTGTTCGAATACTTTTTTGTGATCAAATTCTGGTACTCTATTTAAAAACTAATATTTTTATCATATAACGGAACAAAATATAATCATGCTTTTTTGTAAGTACAGACTAGACTTAATGATAAATAAAATGTGTTAATAAAATTTTTGAATAACAGTTATACACAGTTGTTATTAACGAAATCTCCAAAAATTTTCCTTTGTCCGGATATTTTCTTGAGTGAGTGATATATATTATTAAAATTAAACTTATGTGTAATGTTAAAGAAGTATAAATCACGTTATCAATCGAGGCGCATGTAAGCCATGTACATTATCAATGGGTGGACAGTGTGTAGCACCAGCAGGTCCCCAATCATGTAATCCACGGGAATTAGCTAAACGATGTGTTAGACGATGAGCAATACTGAAGCCACCACTACCTTCTAATTGTGTCAAAACAATAATTACTTGTCTATAACAATAAAAAAAATGTATTTTCATATTTTTGTCAAAACCATTTTGAAGTAAAATGAAAATCAAAATAATTATCTCTTGTTTACCTTTGTAATGGAGGCACAGAATCAATAGTCTTCAATTCTCCTCTAGTTGATACCACATTGTAACTTTCTTGACAATCACATTTAACATGAATCCATTTATTTTCGTGTCTATTCTCAACCATAACTACTAGGCCGGCCCAACCCTATAATGAATATGGTATGGTAGTAGATGTGCGTACAAAACTAAAACTGATTAAATTTTTAATTTCCAAAAAGAAAATTACTTTTGTAAGATAATAAGCAGTCATTCCTTCACGTCCTTCATGTCTCTGCCCCTTTGTTAATGTTAAACTAATTATAGCATCAGCAAGTAAAAACGGTGGAGGATTTATCTGTTCGACTAAAAGTTTCTTTGAACTATGTATTGCTAAAACACATTGCGGATATTGTAATGGATCTTCGATTCCTGTGTGCCAATGATTGAATGCTAAACATACAAGTAAATATATATTCCTTTCGAGCATTTTATGACAGCCGACAAATCCTCGCACCTAGAAAAAAAATTGAAAATTTCAAATAATAAAATAAAAACAAAAGCAAACATTAAAGAGCTGATCAATCAAATAAAATCAGAAAAATAGTCAGTCAGAATAGAAATATTTACTTGTCTTTTACTGTGTTCAACGAGTCTACCAACTTCTGGATTTGCTGGTGATCTAGTCCGAAATATTACAACACACAAGTCTAACTGTGAACGTTGTGATTTCTCAGAATTTCGTTGTCCTTCTTGGAATAATGTAAATTCAGCTTCGGTAGGTTCTAGTACCGTTAGTAATACGCAAGATAGTGAACACAATGGTTGAAGCGTTCCCTATTATAAATTTAAGGAAAAGGTATTTTCATTACATTATTTCTTTTAAATTCTTAGAAGAATTATAATAAATATAACACACATACTTGCAACCGTACTTCATTCCATCCCGAACGTACTTTACAAATATCAATGCAGTCGAAATATTTTAAGACATCTTCAAAAGATATCCAGAATACACCTTCGGATGCACCATGTGGCATTAAAATTTCACGCAGTTCATCAGTCCAGATCTCTGAGTCATCTGACCAGTCACCTCGCCACGAATAATGTCCCCAAGGATTACGTAATTTTAGTAAACGATGGCCATGAATATCTTTTACATCGAGTACAGAATACGCATGTCTTGGTCTCAATCCTTTTCTCTGATACTCTTCTTCGTCAACTTTCATATTACCTCCACCACAACTTGCTCCCATCAAAAATTTAACACACCTTGAGCTAAGTAATTGAGCCCATATCAAATCTTTGTCTAGTTCATCTTCGTTCGGTGTTGGAAGTGAATTCGGTTGAAGTGGTATACTTTCACATGGAGCTCCAGTTAATGTTGCTAAACCTTCGATAGCACGTCCAGATACCAATGCCTCATAGCAGCCATGTATTTTAGCGACTGCTTTCTCAATTAATGGTACCCACAATTGCTTTCGTTTTGCTTGCGAATATACTAGATGACCGCGCTTATCACATGGAAGCAGATCATCTACCAATACTGTAGTCCATTTTCCATCTTTACACAACCTTACTTGATAAGCACCTTGAGAGCAAATTTCTTTTGTTACCAAAACTTCCCGAACTAAATCTTCTCTTTCTGCAAGTACAGCTAAAGCACTAAGTAGCCAACAGTTGCCAAGAACTCCCTGACAAATATCAGATGGCAGTGGTGTGCGAAAAACTGCCCAAGGCGGAAATGGTCCACCATCACAGTTTATTTCATGAGGACGACGCCATTGAACAACGGGATTACCATCATTATTAGCCAATGGATTATAATATAAACTTTTTGGTGCCGGAGGAAATGAATCATCCACAAAAAGTTCACTATTCTCCTTACAATATTGTATTATATTATCCCATTTTCCCCTGGCTTCGCTTTCTTCAATTTTTCGAAGATTTTCCATTAATTTACTTTCTTTTCGATTCATATCGAATGATATTCCAATACCTTCTGTGCCAATATTAAATTCTGAATTTAAAGCATTCACCAAACCACGAGGACTAGAACAAATTTCACATACTACGCTTGCAGAACTGTTTTCAAATGTGCATGCTGGACAATGCCATGTTTTAATTGACGTTGTTGCTGATCCGCTACTGCTATGACGATTTACGTAATTCACAGACGATGATGTTTTTGTTATAACTCCGCCCGTACTATGGCGCTGTTTTAATGAATAATTTTGTAAAATAAATTTATCGTAAAAACTTTATAGTATATACTATGTAAGAGAATTATAGAAATCGGAAATTATTATTATTAAAATTACCTTTGGTATTGCACCGGATGATGATATTCTATCATTCTTTGGTGAGGGACTTCTAGAAATTCGATGTCCAGGAGGAATTAAATTTGAATTTCCAGAATTTTGTGAATTTGAATTCAACGATACTGCTCCGGGTATTGTAGCTAATACTTGTTTATTGTGATGAGCCGTTTGAACTTTATTTGTATTAATTGCAAAATTATTGGTACCATCTCCATTAATATTAGATAATGTGGGAGGATATGGACGAAAATGTGCTTGTTGTTGTTGTAATGGTTGTTGTTGCTGCTGCTGCTGCTGCTGTTGGTGTTGATGTTGCTGTTGCTGTTGTTCTGATATCGTAATTATTGGTCGTGCCGCTTTACATGCAACGCAAACACTTACCGACAAGGAATTTTTCAAAGTACATTTAATACACGACCAAAATTCACCTTTACGTAATGTCATATCTTCAATAGCCAATACACTTTTTAATTTTGATCCACCGCAAACAACACATGCTATTGATAACGATGAATTAACTAAGGTACACTTTTTACATGTCCATTCCTCTTCATTATTTATTTGTTTTGTTGATGATACTGTATCACCTTTTTGTAAATATAAATTTATGATTTTAAAAAGAGAAATTAATCAAAGGTTTGTTGTATATTTTGGGTATTTACTTTGTAAAAATTGTATATCATCTTCTAAATCTCGTTCAAATGTTGCTATTGGTACTTCAACGACAGATGGTACCTCATCAAATGCATGAGATGATTTTGATTGACCCATTTTAGATCCACATTTACTTTCTTTTTTAGATTCTAAACATTTTTTTATGAAAAAAGAGAAAAATAAAATCTATCTAAAGTTTACTTATTCATAGCATGTTTTTATATTTAATGTACGAATAATCTATTCTTACAAACTAATATGTACACCTAATTCTGTTTTTATACGATAGATGAATTCGTGAAAAAAAAAATTCATGTAAAAAATATATTGCATCAATAGAAAAATAGAAGATTGATTTCAGTTATCAGTTCTAAGAAATCAGCAAAAATAACACAATAATAAATTATGATTTTTCAAACTTAATGATCTTAAAATTTTTATGGATGAATTTTTGAATATCAAATAATCGTTCATCGTCGACTTTTTACAAAGTCAAAAGTTTCAAATTTTCTATCATTATATGATGTCGATCGTGAAATCGAAGACCATTTAGTATTTGCTCATAATCTTATAAGAAGAAGTTCGTGTAAAAACAGAATTGGATTTATTGCGAAATTAAATATTTTTTTATAATTGTCACATATGTATCTAAATAATTAAGAAAATTGTTTTAATTAACAAAAAAATAAAATAAAATGTTTATAATAAATTTTTTGTATAACTAACCTATTGATGGTGCTATAGTATCACCAATTTTTGTTACTGTTATTAAACTAGGCTGAGTTAGTGATGGTTGACTTCGTACTGATTCACATATATCACATTTTCCAACCCATAATGGATTATAAGCGTATGAACATTTAGTACAAGTCCACATTCTAGGAGATGTTGATGATGGCGATAATGATGATAAAGATGATGATACACTACTATTATTAATATTAATTAATTATTATAATATTAATTACTATCATATTATTAATAATTATCTGTTGCTGTAAATGTTTCTGTTGAAACTAATAAATTTCTGTTAAAATTAAAATAATATTATTCAAATTGATTACAATAAAATGGAAAATGAATACAAAATACCAAAAAATATCGAGTAAAAATTACTTCAAAGATTTATATATTTATTTATTTACAATTACTAAATTAAACAACTGATAAAAATAAGAATATAAAGCAAATAAAATCAATAAAAGCATTGACATTTTCAAAGTTATAAGCCTTCGGTAAGGTAAAGCATCGTTTTTATAATTTTCATTAAAATTATTCAAGCTTATATGTAGCTAATTTATGATCGTCTTTCCATCTTCCGGAAAACTTTTTGACTTGATCTCAAATCGACATGAAGCTTGTAACTTTGAAAACAGCCCTTATTTTAAGTTTTCTTTTATGTGTTAGTTCTACGTTGTACTTTTAATTTTGAGTTAAATTTAATTTAAAAAAAAGCGTCGGAGAAAAGATGAATAAAAAAATGTAATGAAATATTAATAAGCAGAATAACAGTGTAAACAAAAATAATTTCAAATAAATTGAAACAAACATATTAAGTTTTTAAGTTAATGGGTATCGTCCAATGAGAACGTTAACAACATCACTGTAAAACCTCATTTAACATTCGAAACAGAACATGCACCATATGTGTACGCACAATGAACTGACGTGGCGTGTAATCAAATCTAATTTTATTTTAACATTTAATTGCCGTTTTCTGTGGTGTTAATAGTTTCGAGTAGATTTTTGCGTTTTCAAGAAGGAAAAAATGTATTTTAAAATATCAGTTTGTGAAAAATTTTGAAATTTTTTTTCTAGTTTATCAAGTATATTGAAATAAAAGAAAGTTTTATAAAATTGAAGTTCTTATTGTACGCAAGTTACAAACAAGACGTCAGCGTTATTGGCGGTTACAGTAATGTTGGTATTGATGTGCTCTTTGAACGACATGCATAAAATAAAAGTATATGTAGAGTGTAAGTAAGTAATAAAAGGAAAAATTGTTATATCATATTATTTTTAGTTAAAATTATAAATTTACATAGAGAAAATTAATTAATTAATTAATTTTTTTTTAATTTTTCTAAAAAAAAATTGAATGAGGCACAAACATACGTTTTTAATTCATCTGATTTCCTTGGACCTTTCCAAACTTTTGCATAAATTGGAGATGATGATGATTCATTATTATCTGATCTGTCACCACTTATCATATAATCACTGGTTGCTTTTAAAGCTGACACTGATGACGATGATAATAACGGTGATGAGGGTTTTGCTATATTATGTGAAGTTTTTATATTACCCATGCTCTCAATTGAAGGCAATTTATTATTATTGTTCCCAAATGATAGCAAAGATGCTGATGATTGTGATTGCGACAAAAATTGTGATCCTCCTATTCCTCCTCCTCCTCCTGTTGCTGTTGTTCCAGCGACAGTTGTCGCCACTACAGCAGTATTTATTTGACTTAGATCTGATTTTAAATTATTTGATATTTCGTTATTATAAAGGTGCTTTGGTTCAACAAATTGCTGCTGCTGTTGTTGTGGATTTATTTTATTTTTGATTTTATTCAATTTATTAACAACAGCATATATCGGTTCCGAATTTGTTCCTGTTGTTACAATTTCTGCTGATTGAGATGAATTTTCGGCAATATCTTTTTGGACTTCTGGCAAATTCTGATATCGTTTATTATTCGTTTGTATTTTTAATGAATTTTCATTATTGCCTTGATGCATTGAAATATTCGCATCATTTGATTGATGAAAAATGAAATTTTCAACACTTTTTAGTTTTGAATCAGACTGAATTGACATCATCATTTGCTGTGGCGATGATTTATTATGATGAAAATTTTTGTATGATGTTGTTGTATTATGTAATGTTTCATAATAATTATCATCGTTACATGAAAAATTTTTATTGTATTGTTGTTGGTGATGTTTTTGTTGTTGAATATTTATTTTATTATTATGTTGCTGTTGTTGTTGATTATTAGACCAGTCCTTGACGGCAATTAAAACGCCTCCATTTCGCGGAAATGTTGCTAAATCTTTATTATACGATGTATCATTTGGATATTTTAAATTTGCTCTTGATAATGTGGTTATTGTAAAATTACTATTCTCTGTTTTTCCACCTCTTAAATTGCATATTCCGCATATTTCACATTCATTTAATAAACAACTTTTTAGATGTGCTAAATGCGCTTCGGAAAATGAGGATTGACGAAAATATGGATGATGCTAAATGATTGGTTATTATATTATTCTATTATTAATTTCGCATGTTTCTAATTAAATTTTACATTTCATTAAAGCAATTGTAAATAATGAACAATTCAAAAGAAAAAGAAAAAAACAAGAAATTAAAGTCAAAGAAAAAAAATTGTAAACTGAAATTTCAATTAATTTCCAAATACAGTAATGCATGTAATGTAGTAAAAATAGTCTAAAAATAAAATATAAAAAAATGTATGCAGTTAATTGTGAGTCGGGTGGTTGGGCAAGGCCTTACAGGGTAGGTACTTCTAGTACTGCAACTGTAAGCACCTGTCAATGGATACTTACTATACCTCCTCGTGGTGGCCCCTGGGTAGTTTTGGTCTTTGATGTTATATGATGTAGTTGGGTGGATATGACATCACAGACCGAAACGAGCTAAATGGTAAGCGCCAAAACATATAACCATGGGGGACAAGCCAAGGACAGACTCTCCAAGTGGTAAGAAGGAAACTTCGAATCCATCCGTCACTTCGGTGGCAGCAGAGGCAAGGATTTTGGAGGCCTCAGATCTCATGTTTCAACTTCCACTGGTTAATCCAGTGAGTACGTTTGCTGAGGAGGTGGCAATCGACGACTCGCTCGTTAAAGACACTTCCTCCATTTGCACATTAGTGCCTAATATGAGCGACGTGGAAAGTACCTGTACTGATCCATTAGCTCACCCCTCCTCATCGGCTGTGACTAATGTCACAGTAGATAAGTTGAGCAAGTCTCAGAAGAAGAGGAGGAAGAGAGCTCACACTCGTATCGCATGACAACAAGAATACCAAATTTAAGGTGAGGTGACACAGAAACTGACGACTGCTAGTCGAGTCAAGTGACATCCAGAATAAAGCTGCTAAGATCTGCTGAGGACCTGTCCTTAGCAGATCAGTCTGCTGCTACTGACGCGCCCCCACTCTCTTCTGAGATATTAGGAAGAAGGAAAAGGGCAATGCGACGAATGCACAAGTTGAAAAAGGGAGTAACCGATGCAAAGCAAGGTGGCAGTTGTCTTCCAACCCCTTCCCCGAAGAAAGAGACTAAAGTGGTTGACCCCTCGGGGAATGCTGCCTCTGTCCCTGATTCGATTCGAGGACCTGGCCAAAAGAGCGGTAAGCAGAAGGGAGCAGCAGCGGACAGACAAGTACCTGGTACAAGTCGATCTGCTAATGCTACTTCTGCAGCTACTCCAGAAGCTGGAACCTCGAAATCTTCCGACCTGCCAAAAGCTGCTGCTGCCTTAACGGTGGCTATAACGGCTGATTCACAGGAAGGAAATCTTTCAAAGGATCAGATATCCTCCTTGGTTGATCAACTATGGAAGCTACTGGGAGAGACGAAAGAATCTCCCAGATTTGAGGGGATGCTTGAAAGAAATGGCGGACTTTTAGTACGCTGTTCTAACGAGCAGAGCATCGAGTGGCTCATCCAAAAGGTGACCAACATACCAGCTTGGAAGGGCACGAAATTTGTCGCGGCAAAATGTAGTGACATTCCAAAGTTGGTGCGAGCAACTTGCTGGATTCCTGGTAAGCCCAGAAAGATCGACGAGTTGCCAGCAGCGATCAGCAAGCAGAACCCAGGGCTTAACACAAAAATCTGGAGAGTCTATGCTTACGGCCCCAAGAAGAGTAGCCAGAATGACTCTGAAGGTGCTCTACTTGTGGTCGGCATAGATGAAAATAGTGTTAAGGTCCTGAGATCTACTTACAAAATTCAACATTCACCGCTGAGAGGGTAAGGTCTATACGGGTCTATACGCACGTGAAGATTGTATTTATCCAGATTAACTTGCAAAAAAGCAAAGCTGCTACTGCTCTTCTAAGTAAGAGGCTTCATTGCACACAATACCACACATACAGAATACCATACTAATACAGAAACCGTGGGTGCGACTAGGACGCATCTGTGGGCCTGTGGCCTGGGAGGTGTACGTGGTGCAAAGATCTTTTATGATGAAAGATCAGATAGAACGCGTAGCTGTCTTATGGTATCTAAATGCCTCGAGACGGCTATGTTGAGACAATTCTGTTGCCAAGACGTGGTAGCGGCTAAAATCACATACCGGACCCCGGAAGGTTGGCAAGACATCCTTATAGCCTCTGCCTAAAAAATAACTTCCGTATGACTCCATACTGCCTCCTTCCTCCAAGGAGATTGTGGAATTGGTCAAGTATGCTGAGTCTTCAAGACTGGACTTTATCTTAGGTTGCGAAGCAAACGCCCACCACATCACGTGGGGTAGCACGGACTGCAACCGAAGAGGCGAAGACTTGTTGGACTTCATTCTGTTTAATGGCCTGGTGATTAAAAATGTGGGCAATAAGCCAACATTTGTTACCAGCAGAAGACAAGAAATAATTGATCTCACTTTGACGACAATCAATGTTGCAAGATCAATTACAGACTGGAGAGTATCGAGTGAAGATTCTCTCTCATATCATAGATATCTGGAGTTCTCCTGGATGGCTGACGCAGTCAATCGACAAGCTTTCAGGAACCCCAAAAATACCTGAGAGCAACGAAGAAGTTTGACTAGACGGGGGCTTCGAGTACAATGGACAGCGTTGTGTCTGAGTGCTCTAGTTTCATACCTCCCCCTAACAAACAACAACAACAATTGTGAGTCGTGAACATATTTTATAAAGGGTATTTCAAACATTTAAAGAAACAAATTTTTACACTGGTTTCAAGAATTACAGATACCAAAAATTTATTAATCCTACTAGACAAAATACCAGAGTATAATGCGCATAAAATATATCGATGTGGGGTGTGCATTAAAAAAATCGTTTTCCCATTTTGATCTAGAAATCCACATTCCCGTATTCGCAGCA
The DNA here is from genome assembly GCA_951394055.1 of Villa cingulata. Lineage (NCBI taxonomy): Eukaryota > Metazoa > Arthropoda > Insecta > Diptera > Bombyliidae > Villa > Villa cingulata. Next base: position 2,680,579 of record OX596025.1, read on the forward strand.
AGTTTTATCTTAAAATAAGATTAAGACTAGGATATTAAAAGAAAAAGAAAAGAAAATACCAATCAAAGAGGATGTTTCTCCTTCACCCTTATAGATCAATTGATCAAATTCCTTCCAACATCGTAAAATTTTAAAATAAATTAGTTTACGCACACATAAAAATAGAAACTAAAAAGTTATCAAATTACTAATAGCAAATAAATAATTTTAACTATCATATAAGGACTGAATTTGTAAGGTGATAGATAGAATCAAAGTAGATTTAACTTAAAATTTACATGTAATCTATAATCAACTTTTATGTTTAAAATTGAATTCAATTTTATCTCACATTTTCCTCCATAACAGTATCCTTATGGCCTACGTCCAATGAGCACACAATGCCAACATCACCTTCACCAATGAAAGAAAACACACAAGATACAATATGTATGCGTTAAATGGACTGACGTTGACGTACTCATTGGTACTCATTATAGTTTATCAAACCAACACCAAAATTAGTGATTCTCTTCGATTTTTCTAAGTAAATTTTGTTCTTAAAAAAAAAAAATCATCGGTTATTATAATAAATTATCTATCTAATATCTATTAATTTGTCAGTTGAGTAAAAAGCATAAATAATTTTAGATAATAATGTCAATTTAAATGAAAAAACACAAAACAAAACCCCAAGAAAAACAGAGAGAAAGTATGTAGTAAATTTATTTCTAATTTTACCGTAAAATAATCTCGCTGTTCGACAAATGATGTTGTTGTTGAATCATTCAATTTAAATGATGCTTTATTGTAATTATTATTGCTATGACAAGAATGTAATAGACTAAAATTATTTTTTCTCAGCAATTTTTTATCAGTAGTAGTAGCATTAGTATTTTTGTTGCAGTTGATTCCTTGAAATTTTTTATCTATAGATGATATTTCTATTGTTGGAAATCGAAAATCATTACCATCTTTCTTGCAATTCGTAATAGTGGTAGTGTTAGTTGTTATAACAGCACTAGCATCAATATCAATAATATCGGAATTATAATCTTCATCTTCATCAGCACAAAGTGATAATGATGATGGTGAATTATTAAATACGTTATCACAATTAACCAAACAAATATGACATCTTTTCGTTAAATTCCTGTATGATTCAGAATCCATACTAAGACTTCTTGAACGTCCTAGTATACGCACTTTATTATGTCTTCTTTCTCCTCCTCCTCCTTCATTATTATCATTTTTTTCTTGTTGATTGTTACTTTCAATGGAATTTTGTTTTTCTGTCGATTGCTGTTGTTGTTGCTTTTGTTGATGTTTATTATTATTATGAATTAATGTCTCTTTGTATATTGGTGCTAAATAGCTAACGCTATTACAATTGATGCAATGCCATGTTACCGAATTATTTTCCAATTTACATTTTTGGCATTTCCAACAACGATTTAGACTTGGATTTGAGAAATGACGAAATAATATTAATGATATTCTCAATGATTTTTTTGTATCTTCACAATTTTTACATTTCAAAATATGTCGATTGGTCCGTTTTAAGCAATTTTTAATTAATGTCTTGTAGATTTTATGAGATTCATTTCTGCAAAAATTTTTAATAATTTATCAAAACTTTTTTTGTTTCTTTCTTAAATAAAGAAAATTTTTTAAGAAACAGAAAAAAAAAATGCAGAGGTCTTTTTTTCCATTTGTAATGAAAATAAAATATCAAGAAATTTTCATACTTTTTTAAAAGAAATCAAGAAAATTGTTTATAAAAAATGAGCTTGTAATTTTTCGAAAAAAGTCAATAGTTAATGAAAAATAATTTTATTCGCTCGCACAAGATGAAGACTGTTATTGAATGATATTTACATTTATAACAATATATTTTTAAACAAAACACAACACTAGCTATGATGAGATTATATTTAAAATTAATGTGATTTTCAATAGCTTTACTGAAGAATTTTATATGGTATTTCCGAGTTATCAAAATATCAACAAACATGTACATCTACATATCTGTAGATAAATAATTATTATTTAAAATATTCTAATTTAATAAATATCTAATAAAATAACAATTTTTGATTATTTTCAAATATTATTATATGATCATACATGTTACAAGTTTTTATGAAATTTATTTATATTGAAGTACCAACATACATGTATTTTTTTTTTTTTAATTAGAAAATGTGATATAATGAAGAAATGTATTATTCAATTTGTAAAATTACAACTTAACCGTGTAACAGAAAATCCATTTATTTTCCTATTTTTTCAATTACATGTATACATGTGACACAAAAAGCATTGAGACACTGTGTTTTTTAGAAATTTATTGTTCTGGTTGTTACATTACTAATTTTCAAATATTTTACATATTTTATTCTATCCTATTTCTCTCTGTTCCAGTATTAAAATTGCACGGAAATAATTTAATTTGTAATGACTAATGAACGCACCCAGAAGGCTGGAGTAGGTATATTATATATATATATATGTAATGTATGTATGCAGCGGAATATTTTATCCTTATCACCAACAAAAATTATCTACCAAAAATAACAGTGATTGATAACAATAAAAAAAGATTAAAATTAAAGGGCTAAACTTCCGAAATAATGGTTTTATAAATAATAAATAATGGTTTTCGTAAAACACGCCATTTTGGACCAACAATTTTTAAGGGTATTTTGCGTCCTTAAGATGAATTTGCGCCACTAGAGACATATACCACGTTAAAGAGGACATTCCAAAGTATCATTATCGGAAGGTATGGTTTTAAAATCTGGTGGCACCAATTCGGAAGTTTCGCTGAATTAAAAAATTACATTAAACTCTATAAAAAATATTGTACATAAAGTTTTTGAAAAATCCTTATCTTCGTTCATGTATGAGTCAGCGAAATGTAATCTCATCAATGTGGTCTTCATTATTTTTAAATATTCGCCGAATTATTGCGTTCTGTTTTTCTAGGAGATAGGAGGATATTATTTTTTGAATGAATTCATTTTTTCGTTAAATTTCGCCTAATATTTCGATCTGAAAAATGCTTTCTTGTAGTGATGAATAATCAAATGTTACAAATATCATCCATTACACTCATCTCACACTCCTTTTATGATCCAAGTCGATTACTTTAATTATTAAATTTTTCATTGATCATAAATAGATAACTAAAAATATTAAAAAATCGTACATTTATTGAATAAATAAATAATAATACATAAATTAAGAGAGGTAAGGAAAATTGCTGTTAATTTCAATGTTTTTTCAATTAAATATTTTAGTGTTTTGTTAATTTTTTTTATTTAAAAACAACACTGTAAGTGATGTGAAAATGAATATCGTACCATAATTAGGTAAAAATTTGTAGGAATAAATTACAATAAATATGTATTTATATAGCGAATGTCCCAATACTTTTTCGAGTCAGTGTAAATATTCGAATAAATATAAACCTTCTCCCGCTTTGAATATTGTGATTCGTAGATTAAAAAAAAAAAAAATTTGAACATTTAGATTAATATGATAATTTCGTAATTTTATTAAAATCTAAAGAAACAAAATTTTTTTTATCATATTTTATGTTAAAACTAATTAGGTAATTAAAAATTGGCTTTGAATTAAATTAAATATGTAAATAATTTCAATTATATATTGTTATTAGATATACATTTATGAAGTATATCAAAATTGATAAAATATTGTTATGTACTTTTTGTTTTATCAAAAAATTTTGTTACAAAAACAACTTTTCAAAATTTTATGTAGCAAGTAATTAGTAAGTACATAAGTACGTATGTAATTCTTTCTGATGGTATTCCCAATAATTTCCCATTCTACATGATCATCATGATACACATTCACATATGATGGCATTGCATATATAATATATGTTTTATGTAAATGTACACACACTTTTTATATACATATTATAATGTATACATACGTATGTATGGTGTGTGGTGTGTGTGGTATTGTATTTGTATTAAATAAATCAATATTCACAAATGACATTTATATTGATCGATTTTTCATTTATTCTCTTTCAAGTACCTGACTGACTGACTATATAAGATTTTTTGCATTTGCACATTATTAAATAGATGAAAAATACTTACCTATTATGATTCAATTCAACATATCTTGGAAATATTTGATTATCTTTTTCATTCGTCTTATTATTATCATTATCATCTTTTAAAGTGCAAATTTCATCAATTAATGATGATACTGAATTTGTTTTCGAATTTGTAGATTTTTTCTTGATTCTTGATGATAAATAGCTACTACTATCATGATGGTGATCATTAAAGTCAACTTTTCTGATTGATGTAGTTGTTGTAGCGAATATTTTTCTTATATTGCCGCATTTTATGCACTTTAAACGTTCAGTTGGATTTATAAAATTACAATTTTTACAAGTCCATTGTAGCACTGAAGCGATTGTGCCCATCGTTTAACAATAAAAACATGGCTCTAGATTTTTTATATTTGATACAAATCTCAACCCGAACATAAAAACATTTTTTTTTTCTTCTAATCAAATATATATTATTTAAAAAAAAAAATTCAATTAAAATAAATGTAACACTAACAATTAAATTTTCATATTTTATATTTAAAAAAAAAAATAATTTATAATATATACATAATAAAGAAAATAAGAAATTTTTTTGTTTTATAAACAATTTTCACAAAGTTAAGAAAATTTACAATCCTATTCTACACAATTTCAATTATAACTACAGACAGCATACAGCAAAAACGAAACAGAAAATATGTACGTACAGTACAGTACACGTACAGTACACCTACACATAACAGTACGGACACAGACAGGAGGACAGGAGACACAGACAGCAGCAGCACGCCAGCAGCCAGCAGACTTCAGACAGTTTCAGCATCGTACACTAACTACAATGTACGGACACAACTCGATTCAGCGTATATAAATTCAAAAAATAATGTAAAAAAACAGTACAAATATATAATGTTAAAAAAAATAAAATAAAAAAATCAATTCAGTAAAAAATTCAGCCCTTCATCTAAAAGGGACCATATTTTATGACCAATTTCTTTATAAAAAATATGCAGGTGTTAAAACAAGATAGAAAAAACACACACCAACAACTTAATATCACTGACATAATTTCTTCAATGTATTGCGTTTTTGATGGTTTCAGTCAGTGGTTTCAGTTTCAGGTCACAGTCACAGCCATCGCACAAATCCGGCGACACTACATACAGTGTATACAGGTCGTGTGCGAATTTGCTAATTTTCTTACTTTTCCCTCAAATTTCCTTACTTTTCCCTGTGATACTTTTTTAGTTATTGTGCGAATTCAATTTATGCAATTTACGTCAATTTTAAATAGACAGGAAGCTGTTATCAAAATTTGTTTTCAAAAATTGTCGTTTGAATTTTACTAATTATAAAATTCATTATTTTATTCTTTTTAAAATTATTATTCTTTATTGAAAATTCAATATTTACCATTTTTTTGTCTTCCATTTTCACTTTTTTTATATCTCTTGGAATGTTTCACAGATAATTTTTTCAATTTTTAACGTTTTAATTTGAATAGTTGAGATAACACCTTTATCAACAACGAACAAAACAAAGTAAGCAACTGTCAAGTACAAGTCTACTTTTATAAAAAGTAAGAAAATTTCTCAGTTCGCCCACAGCCCTAGTAATTAAATGGGACTTTTTACACTAAACTTTACGCCTGTCGCCCAAATAGATTCTATTCTATTTTTCAGCGACAACGAACTGGATTTTGCATAGTAGTAATCTATGCAATTCTATTCTCAAGAAGAAAAAATGTGAAATTCATACAATATTCAAAAAGTACATGAAGGCCCAACTATAATTGGCATAGCTGACATAGACTATGACATAAGGTAGAACTATAAAGGTACGTATACACGACAAGAGATTTTGGTCTCCAGAGTCCAAAAAACGGTCTTCGGAGTCCAAGAGATGTGTGTATACACCAAAGAGATCTTCAAAATTTCAAGAGACCAGTGTTCTCTGGAGTCCATTTTGGTCTCTTGTTCTCCTGCCGTGTATACTGAAAAGAAGTGGACTCCACACATGGACTCTGGTTTTCAAAATGTTTTGATATTTGACTCTTGGACTCTAGAGTCTAAAAATGACATTTCGATTGTTAATGTTTGAAAAAACAATAGTGTAGTTTTTTCTAAATAATATTATTAAAAAATATAAAAATATAATAAATTAAATAAATAAAATAAATAAATAAATTAATAAATTTTATAATAAATAATATAAAATAATTTAAAATATAAAATATACTCATATATATGTATATACTTATATATATAAATATATAAATATTATATATGTACATATATGTAATATAATATATATAATTACAACAATATGTGGACAACAAAAAAAGTCAAAGAGTTGCTGCAATTAGTTGAAATTCGGCCAACTATTTTTCAACTTATCCATCCGAAAAATTCATTACGACTGGAATGACGGCAAGTAACATCAGGAGAAACATCAAATAGGCCTCCTGAGATTTAAACCAGAGACCAAATGCGTATTCCATGTATACACTAAAGAGACTGGTCTCCAAGAATCTCCTATTCTCTTGCCTCCGGAGGCCTAATTTTGTGGTCTCCTGGCACCAAAGTCTCCTATCGTGTATACGTGCTTGAGATTTTGGTCTCCAGAAAACGGAGTCCGGAGTCCAGAGACTCTCGTCGTGTATACGTAGCTTAATCGACATACCTGACATAAGCTTTGACATATGTCGTGCTACGAACACAGCCAAATCAATGAGCTAAACTATAATTAACATTACCGATATTCGTTAAAAATTCGTTTAACATAAGCTCGACATAAGCAGTACGATCGAGAGCGTACATGACATAAGTAACATAAGCAAAAAGCTCATTTTGTGAAATTCGTATTGCTTATGTTTAGTATGTTATCTATGTTATTATAGTTACCCAAATGTTACGTTTTAACATTCGTTATTTTTTCTTATGTTTGTTATGTCAGGTATGTCGATTATAGTTGGGCCTTGAAGGTAGGAAATTTTCTCATAGGAACATTTGGACCAAAAAATTTTTCAAGAATTGTAGATGTCGGTAGTGATGCCAGCGTAAAACTCAATATAAAAAAAGTAACATTTCTTTATGCCAAGCACCCAACTCCATATAAAAAAAACGGCATTTCTTTTTGCCAAGCCAAAACTTTTTGAGTATAAAGCTTTTCTCCCTTTATATGGAGTTGAATAGGAAAAATGAGAAAATGAATAAATTTGTTTACAACAGCTGATATTTTATCCGTTGTCATTTTGCTTTATTTATAGGGTTTGCATGCAATATAATATATATAATATATAATAAAATATATAGAATATAGTGTAAAGCGAATAGATAAAATTATATTCTTCTTACTCTATGTAATACAATTACCAAACACAAAACTTTTTCGTATTATTTGTTATTTGTTTATATGTATGTAAAACCACAGACAATATGGTGGTAAAACTAACCCACCAAAACGTACAATTTATGAATTATGATTATGACTTCCTAGTTCCTACCGATTTCGAGATTCGAGTATCGAATCAATTAGTTTTTGACTTGAAAAATAACATGATGATTTGATTCAGACTGTAGCTGCAGATTGCTGCAGACCAATGCAGACGCAGAGTGCAGACGAAGAAAACGAATGGATTATGTATTATGTGGATTGTGGTATTGATGTGATACTGAACAAATTGGAGTAATTCTTCTTCTTGCTGCGCTACTTTGCTTGCATATGACGTAACATTGAGTACAAATTGAGTACTATATCATGCAGTTGAGTACTATACTATTTTCAGAAATCGAAGTCAGTACAGGCAAGATAGACATGCTTTTCTATATTCTTTCACATTGCGTTTGTATAAATCTGTCTCGTGTGTGGGGTGATCAGATCTCAATTTAAATCCGAGGGAAATATTTTAAATTGTATATTATGAAGGGCTGCCAGTTTGCAAAAACTTTTTTTTTAGATTTTACAAAAAAACAGGTAATTTTGTGACATTTTGGGAAATTTTATGAAATATGTTCATTTCTTTACAAAATAACATATAATAACAAGCTGATTTGAATAATATGATAGCAATTTGCATTGTAAATAAATTTCTTTCTTATTCTAAGAAAAGACAAAACAAAAAATAAAATTCAGAATGTAACGGTAACGTAACGAAATCATTAACAAGTACATAAAGGAAACAAAATAGAAGAAAATGGACAAATAAACAAATATGAAAATGAATGTATGTACGTATGTATACAAAATTTAATATCAAATTGATACTGAACACATAATTTTATAAATAAAATTAAAAATACTGAATATGGTTTAATCAAAAATTCATATTTTTTTTATAAATTTAATCAGTACTCCCAGTAGCTACGGCAACCCTGAATTATCATCATGCCCATCTTCCCGCTGACACGATTCAATCAACATTTTATACTTTGAGTGGACATCGGCTGCGCAACGACTTCATATTTTATAGTTCGGTTTTTTATTTTTCATATAACCAAAATGGTGTTAACTGATTAAATCAGTTGCCTTCACGCTGTGTGATAGACAACATCAAACGGGGTGGTGTATTTCTTTTTCCCAAAAAAAAACAGGGTGATTCATTATTAGAAATGAAAAAATCAGCAAACAAAAATTAAAATTTGTCTTAAAAACCGAACATTTTTATGATATTTTCAAATAATGCTACTTTTTTATCAAATATAAATTTACAGGAATGTGAAATTTGTACAGAATCTCTCTTTTAAGAATTATTTGTGAACAAAATTATAAAATTATTTCTGCACAATTTGGAACATCCTGTTAACATATTTTAAAAAGTACCTTCTTCAGGGTTGACAGAGATATATTATTCAGAATTTCCTACAAAATATTATTTGTGAAGTTATCAGAAACTCATCGGGTAACTATTCCCATAAGCACAATACTGACTTCGATTTCTGAAAATAGTATAGCAGTCATGAATTTCATTGAAGTAATCAGTGATTGGTTCGATATTTTCAATTCGAAGGTTCTCAAAATAAATAGCAGAAATCGATTAAAAGCATACAGTCTTTCTCTAGAAGAACAAAATACTATTTTAAATTATATGGACCAAATAGCATTAAATCAAGAACACCAAAATGTCCTCATATATTACCATTTCAGAAAGGCGTATTAATCAGCAATATCATTAAGAGCATTATTTATTTATCTAAAAGAAAAGTTTCAAATCGATTTTATTTTAAGCAATAAGCTAAATCAAGATATTCTTGAGAACTTTTTTTAGCACAATACGTGTTAAAGGTGGTCTATATGTTCACTCTACTGCAATACAATTTAAATACCGCATAAGGTCTTACTTGTTAGGTAATCATTTTTTTAATATCATATAATATTATCATCTTTAAATATTTCGGGAGATGTAGGAAATAAAGAACTGGATGAATTACATTGTAACACAGTTGAAAATCTAGCAGGATACATTATAAAAAAATGTAAAAAACATCTTGTTCTCGAAACAGCAATATCTCAAAGGGAAAGTAATTCATCATGGACACGGGTAAATCAGTTACCTGAAGGTGGGTTAATTAAACCATCAGTAGAGTTTCTTAAACTGATTCTCCAACTAGACAGTCTCTTTGAAAAAAATAAAATAAATTTAATACAAAATCCAAATTTATAACAATTTTTACATATTAGTGAAAATGTTAACCTTCCAGTTGAATTAAAACAACTCTTTTTTAGATGCATGTTATTTTTTTTTGTGAAAGACAAAAATAAAAATCTAAATGAAAATCAAATGAAAAAAAAACATTTAAAAAAAAAATAAAAAATTCGACATTTGATAATGTCACCTTTAGTGATATTTACATCATGATGATACTGAATGAATATTGATAACGTTAAGTTAAGAGCAGGTTATTCTGATTTTACTGATTTTGGGTGATTTAGGTACACGTTTTCTCAGCCATTTTTTATCCAATTTTTATGAAATATGTTTTAAATGAAAGCTCAATGGGTCTAGAGTGAACTAAGTGGAACAAATTTTTCAAAAAGGTTTTAGTTTTTCCTGTACAGGATAATAAGGACGAGGCTTTCTTCAAATTTCAACGTGCTATGGTACACTTTTTCTCCGTAACTACACCATGTATTTTTCTAAAATTTTTGTCATACATCATTCAAAGGGTGTAGAGTGAACTAAGTGGAGCACTTTAGTGATTTTTGTCCTTATTAGTCCTGTAGAACGCTTTGAAGAGAGAAGGATTTTTACAAAAAATGTATAGATTTTAAATGTAATTTTTCATGGGTAGATGATTGCGTATTATACTGAAATTTTCATATAAGGTAATTCAAATGTTCTTTTTTCGATTTCGAAATAGAAAAATAAAAGTTTTTACATTATTTCAGAATAATTAGTAATATAAAATTCCTATTTTTCACAAAAATTTTGTCACAGATAATAAAAATGTTTTGCATAACTCTTGGCTCTAAATATATCAATTTTTCACCGATACGTTTATTCATTTTTTATGAATAAAAATATTATATATGTGTGAGTGGTACCAAAGAATATAGAGCTAAAGCAATAGAAATAACATTCGACGGTTAAATTCAAATAATGTCTGTATGTTTGCCAAAATACATATTTTCTTGCTTCGAAATTTTGAAAAAGGGGAAATTTACAATTAATGTGGATGACGTGGAATGAAACGAAAAAATTTTGGATTTCGCACATGTTTGTAATTAATGTGTATGACATATTGTGTATAATTTTATACTTCGAAAAAATACTTCGAAAAATAATTTCGTATTTATGAATGAAAATAGGTTTACGCATAGCATTTGTGTGTGCGTTAATTTGATTATTCATACGCCATTATATATTTCAAATATACATATACATAATACATATAATATATGTAGATATATATACTATATATATAATTTTTATACTGCTGCTGGTTGATTGCTATGTTTTTATCACTGGTTTTTATTTCTATCGATCATTTCTTTATTGCTATTTGCTCTATTGTAATTTGTGCTTATGCGAGCATACCCATACATTGATAATGCAATGGTAATTGGTATACGGCAAATAATACAATGTAAATTTATATTTTATATTGTACATTGTATACGCTAATGCAATACGATTATATATGTATGCGGATAATCATTATAATATATAATATGATGATGATGATAATATGATATTATGATATATATATATGTACTATATACATATTTCAGGTTTTTTTTATAAATGCATTAGCCGAGATATTTTTAAAGGGACAATATATATGTATTATATACATATATGTATATTGTATTATAATTATAAAAATATGTATTTTACAATATTGAACAAAATGATTTTTGGTATTTGTGTACTACTACGTAATGTACGTAAGTAAATGTATATGCTGTGCTGTTTGTTCATATCGACGTTCATATTATATTGTAGGCACTATGTACATATGTCTGTACGTATACACTTGTAGGATTGAGTTTATAAAAATTAATGGGCCCTATTATGAATGTCGATAATATCGACTATCGACAAAATTAAGACGAGACGAGACGATGTAAATTTTGTATTATGCAAATCGGTCGTCTCGACAGTAAGATATTGTCATATCAAATTTTATTTTCATTCAGTTTCTTATTATTATTATGCAAATCGGTCGTCTCGACAGTAAGATATTGTCATATCAAATTTTATTTATCTTATATACAAAGCATACATGAAATGTCAAATCACCATAGACTACTATGTCTATTGATTAGTTTTAACTGATCGACTCAAAATGTCGATATTCTCGCCTCAAATCGCCATTCATAATACAAAACTTGTCGAGTCAAGGCGATAGTCGATGACAAGACGATATTATCGACACTCATAATAGGACCCAATATAAAATAAACAATTAAATAATAAGTGTGAATGGCTGGTTATAGGATAATACAATTCTTATGCTTTTATATCGGGTTTTCCAATAGGGACATAACGATTTTGTGTTTTAATACAAAGGAGGCCTTGAACATTTGGCATAATCTGTCAACTTCAGAACGTCAGTCAATGTTAACATTTTTATCATGGTGAAGTTCACGAACGAGCAACATTTAGAAATTATTAAAAATTACTACCGCAATTCTGAATCGGTAGTCACAACTTTAAGAGCGCTTATTCCAATTTTCGTGCTCGCGGTGGTCATATGAATTAGATCGAATTCCATAATTAAATGTAATTTGTGTACTTCACTTGGAATAAATTTTAACCTTATATGTATATTAATTATTCTTTATTTTACTTAAATATAAAATTGTTATGTCCTTACTGGAAAACCCTACATTATTAGCATTATGTATTATATTATATTATAGAAGTTGTTAGACAAGTAAGCAATATAGTATTATTGGTATTATATTTAATACAGTATTATTGGTATTATATTCAATTTTGATAACTATTAAATTATTGTTGTTTTCGTTGGCTTATATTTTTTTCTTTATTTTTTTTTTATGTTCGTGCGATCTTGTTTTTACAAATGTACACACACACCTATGTATATAGTATATTATTACCCTTCGATATTGTACAATTTCACATTGCTGTTGTACTGTTTTTATGTACATACATATACGTTTTTATGTACATGTATATTATTATCTATATGCGTATTGTATTAAGTATATACCTATATATTACCACATTATTTGTATATTGTTTGTGATATTACAATACCTACAATATTTAGGGATACAGGTGGAAAGAAAAAGTAACGATAAAAAATATAATATTTAAATCATATTGCATATACATATAATCACCTGAAATATTAAAATTATATCAACGCAAGTGTATAGATATACCATTCATGCGAAATATCCACATATATGTAATGTATAGTATTTTTAAGATTTTTTGCTTATTACGTTCATAATTAAAATTCAAAAATTATTCTTATACATATTCATACGAATATGTAATGATAATTATTATTGTAATTCATAATACTCGAATAGAGATTATGAAATAATTAATATAAGACCACGCCAAAACACAGATCATAAGGAAAAAATATTTCAATTTATAATCAATGCAGATCATACCAATTATATACAAACATACGTATGTTGTCATTATGTCATTCGTTTATATATTATTATGGGCTGGAGTTCCGATAAGGTGTCACCCCCGATCCTCTTGAAATTTTGTCCACACAACGCCCTTTTGGCCTAAATCACGGCATACTCGTCTTTTTTGGCGCATCGCCCCCTATCGGCCATAATTGGCATTTTAATTTTTTGCCAACATTTTATTTTTGCTAATAACTTTATAACGGTACATGATACAGATATGGCATATATGTCAAAAGATGCGTCTCAAGATGCTCTATAATCTGAAAAAAAGAATTTTGCAAAAAGTCCTAGTAAAAGGATAATAAAGGACATTTTGTGATTTTTGACTTTTTTTACATTTTTGACATTTTCTCAAAAACAGTTAAAGATATCTGGACCAAATTTTTTGCAAATAAAAGAGGACATCATGAGCAACTTTTTTCATTTATTACTTTGATCCTGATGTAGAAGGCAAATATCTTAGAAAGAAATGGTTTTAATGGTGCTAAATTTTGTAATAATTCAATAAAATACACACACACCCATACATGTGTGTGTGTGTGTATGTGTGTGTGTGTGTGTGTGTGTGTGTGATGTTTATAGAAGCCACATCTGATAGAAAATATTTAATGCACACACTATCAGATTTGCCTTTTACAAATCTGATAGTGTGTGTATGCACGTGCATGTGTGTGTATATACATTTGTAAAAGGCAAATCTGAAAGTATGTGCATTTTTTACATTTACATTATTTGCCTTCTACAAATGTATATACACACACAACACAATGCACGTGCATACACACACTATCAGATTTGCCTTTTACAAATGCACATACAACACGGCCGTACGAACGCACACACATACACGCGCGCGCGTGTTTGTGAGTGCGTTCGTTCGGCCGTGTTGTACGTGCATTTGTAAAAGGCAAATCTGATAGTGTGTGCATTAAATATTTTCTATCAGATGTGCCTTCTATAAACATCACACACACACACACACACACACACACACACACACACACACACACACACACATGTATGGGTGTGTGTGTATTTTATTGAATTATTACAAAATTTAGCACCATTAAAACCATTTCTTTCTAAGATATTTGCCTTCTACATCAGGATCAAAGTAATAAATGAAAAAAGTTGCTCATGATGTCCTCTTTTATTTGCAAAAAATTTGGTCCAGATATCTTTAACTGTTTTTGAGAAAATGTCAAAAATGTAAAAAAAGTCAAAAATCACAAAATGTCCTTTATTATCCTTTTACTAGGACTTTTTGCAAAATTCTTTTTTTCAGATTATAGAGCATCTTGAGACGCATCTTTTGACATATATGCCATATCTGTATCATGTACCGTTATAAAGTTATTAGCAAAAATAAAATGTTGGCAAAAAAATTAAAATGCCAATTATGGCCGATAGGGGGCGATGCGCCAAAAAAGACGAGTATGCCGTGATTTAGGCCAAAAGGGCGTTGTGTGGACAAAATTTCAAGAGGATCGGGGGTGACACCTTATCGGAACTCCAGCCTTATTATGTATATTACTCCCTATTTAAAAAAAATGTTTGTTTACATTTCTTTGAAAAAAATTTTTAATTTGTTATTCCCTTTTACTTATCATTCACAACAATTCATATACATATATACATACATTTAATATTCGCATATAAATTCGTATTATACTAATACATAATACAGATAAGGATCTTTGTTAATATACATCTTACCAAAGCCCAATATAACAACTTGTTATCTAGTCTTTGATACTACATCCTACATACTACATAATATTCCGTAATGAATATTATACACGTAGCTATATATATTATCATAATACACAATAAACTTGTATTTGCCTTTAAATACAATACAATTCACATTATTCCATTGCACACATACATAATGTATAATACAAAATATAATATTATATCGATTCCCTTCCCCGCAACAGATTTTAATTTAGATGATTTGTATGGCAAATATATAATATAATTCCGAATACCTCTTAAATCGCAAACAGATAGCTTCCTCTCCGTCAACTAGCGTCGTTCACCAGTACAGTACACTATCATCAGTCATCACGCTGCCTCAGTGATAGTACTGTTTGACGCTGAACATACATGTGCCTTATTTATATAGTCAGGTACGTGAGGGACTTGAATAGCTCGATGGTTGGGTTTCGTCTTGTGATCCTGAGATCACGGTTCGAACCCCAGCCAGCGCGCTACTCTTGCCCAAGTCGATCATTAATTTTTCCCATCAACAATATACACCAGTAACTGATTACTGATGATAAACTGGATGGTATATCTGACATAAATTACTGATCGGCGGTGCCATAATGGACTTCGTGCACTTAATATATACTATATACATTGTATGTATATATGTATATTTGAAAAAAAAAATATAGTCAGTACTGTTTATTACGGCACGGATGTTATCTGTTTCCATCTTTATCTCAGACATGGTAAGTAAGAAAAATTATGTGTATTTTAATACAATTATGAGGGGAAAAATTTATGTTCGAAACATGTTTCGAACGAAGATATTTATGTAACTTTATGTGTTCTGAATTTTTGACAGATTGTGGAATGAAAATTCTATTGCTTTAGCTCTATATTCTTTGGTGGTACATATTCAATAAACAACAAAAAAAATGTTTCCAATTGCTATCATACGATTGCCGAAAACAGAAGAAAAAAATATAAATAAAAAAACAAACAAAAAAAAAACATGGCACAGCCACATAGCAAAGCATTGCAAAGAAGCTACCTGCAATTATGATGTACAATATTGTATATTGTATATAATGTGTATAATAAGCACTAAGAATAAAATAGCTGGAGTAAGGAGTAACCTAATGATATTTATATTGTATGAATATATGTATATGTTATATGTATATATAGTATATATATAGTATATATATAGTATATATATAGTATGTATATTCATTACATGATATACCCAATTATATACACAATAATGTTTATATCTTGTATTTCAAATATCATTTAAAAATTATCAATACAGGTTTGTAACTCGGTAATATGGTAGTATAATTTTGTTTGCAGGATAGTGGATAGGTCCAGGTATAATTCTGTGGTCACAAGGAAAAACCGCTTAAGTCGAGTTATGACAAAAGTGAGTTATTATCATTTTCATATTTTATGTTCTTTGTTCTGTTACCACACAAAATTTCGTAAATGTACGACACTTATTGACAAAGATACATGCAGAAACCATAATAGCTTATGTATTTTGATGGTGAGATTGATTTTGGAATATCGGCTTATTTTAACATAAGAAATAAAATATTCTGCTTGTATGTTCACAATAAGATCCTAAATATATATAAGTTTATTATTTAATTAAAGTAAGTAAATTACAATTTTATTAAAGTAACTCAACACCTTGTAAAATGGTTTAACCAAATTTTTCGTAATCAACTTCAAATCTTTAAAACGTTCTCCTGTAAAATCACGTTTTTCGACTTAAGCGGTTTTTCCTTATGACCACAGAATTATGTTATAATATAAGTATTTATACTATCATGATGTACAATATGTATTACAAAAAAAAAAAACAACCATTTGTACAATACAATGCTTTATCGTTGCGAATAAAGTATTTAGTGTAACATAATGAATATTGTATATTGCATGAACATTTTTTGTACTGTATAGTGTATACATGTAGTTTTTTGAAAGTGTAATATAATTTTGTTTTCAATGATTATATGTACACTATGTTGTTTTGTTATGACGTGTACTTTTTTTTATGAAATTTTTTTTTTTGCTTTTTCTGCCTTCGGTCCTCATATAATATTAAGAATTGAATTTTTTTTTTTTATTAGTTGCGCATTTCATATACCCACAAAATTTACAAAACAAAATAAAAGGTTAGTGTAAAATAAATAAAAAAAAATAACAACAGAAAGTAAACTAACACAACGATAAAAATATTTTTTGAATGTATTTGTTAGATATTTTCGTCGTGTGAGTTTTCAATTTTAATTTTTGATTTCAGGAGGACATGCTCTTAAGTTATGTGAAATTGAAACTGATAGTGAATGTCAACGGCAACGCCAAGTCGACTGATAACTGATTACTGCCCTGCTACGCTAGCAAGGTAATTGGAATACTCTATAGGTAGTATCAATCGAAACTGGCAAGCGCCATTTAAAAGAAAAATTACAAATTTAGATCGTATGGCCATACAAAATCATATGAACGATCTGGGAAATGAATCAAAACAAACATTTATTTATATGATTAAAAATATTTTATTTATTTTTTTCATCAAAATTCACATAAAATAATTATTAATTTATTAAAAATTAATAATTATTAAAAATTAATTTATTTTCTGTTTAAATTCAAACTATTCTAACTACATCTATTTATTTAGTAGACTCAAACAGCTTGTGCTGATCTAAGAGCTACTAATTTATATATTATTCAATTAATATTAAACTTATTTAACGAAATGAGATAAAGAAAATATATCCAAGAAAGGAAAATAAAAATAATAAATACATTAATAAGGAAAAATATAATTATTAGAATTATAATTATAATAAATATATTATTATAATAAATTTATAATTTGAAAAATTTATTGATAAAAGAAGAGACTAAACCTATTCTAGACCTATAGTCTTTTATATATAGTTTAAGACATTTTTTATGAATCCTTTTGTCGTAGAGCAATTCTTAACCCATTATTTGCAATTAATAATATAGTATATTTATTTGAAATTTTATATAAATTTATATTATTAAAAAATGGTGAAATGTGCTGTAAAAAATTCTGAAAATAAAAAATTTAAATACTAATTTAATTTTAAAAGTGAGTGACTACAGCAATGTAGAAATAACTACTGAAATAGACGAGTTTCCAACAGCTTTTTATTAGAGTGGAAGGCATCATGTAACGATGAAGACTTGGGAGAATTTGATGACTATGTTGCTAATTTTCGTCAATAAAACATCAATTTACAAAATTATGTTGAAAAAATTGAAAAAAATTAATAAGTCATTGAATATCTTTCTAGATTTATCATAAAAAAACTAAATTTGAAGGAGTTTTTGGACACCAATCCAATCCAACTTACACACACATGGATTGATTTTAAATCCGAAGACGGTTTGAAAAACCAAAGCTGGAGTTTTCAAAAAATATTAAAAAACTTGAAGAAATATTTTTAAAAATTAATGAAAGTAATTTGTATTGTGAGACAAAACTTTTAGAAAAACATTTATTCAATTCAAAACAAATTAATTTACCAACTAATGTTAAAAATCTCTATTTTATATGTAGATTATTATTATTACTATTACCACAAGACAAATAAATATATTTATTTGGCTTGTGTTATTACTTTAAAATTAGACATTTAAACAAAGAAATTTCAAGTAATTTAAATTGAGTAATTGTGATTGTAATTTGAAAAATAAAAAAAATAATAATAAAAACAATAAAATAAAATTCATGATTTTTGTTCAGTATCACTAAGCTTTTTTAGCGATATTGGCGACCAGATGAAAAAAATGAAAAAATAAAATGAAACACGAACTTTCTTATTACAAGTTTACACCAATTTTTTTTTAATTTCTTTACAAAAACTTTTTTACATTTAAATAGACAATTTAAAAGATGCGAACACATAAAACGAAACTATTTTAATTCTTTAAGCAAAACTAAATATATACGCCGATAACATCGATCGGCCAGCTCCACTCAAGATGTGATTGAATAATGAAGATGAATTAAACAGTCCTTGCCTTTTTGTATGTTGGTTCCTTCTACGTGCTTCTACAAAAAAAGAAAGATCTGTAATGAGAAAAAAAAGGTGTAAAGTGCATCGATTTGCGACTATACGACAATTTTCACACTGAAGTGAGATTAGTGTAATAACACTATCCCTTTTCCTTTAATCTTGATAGATCTTTGTAATATGCTTCATCCGAAGCATAGGAAGGTTATGCAATTCTTAGTATTGATTGATAACCAATTGAATCTTTATTTCTGAGTATACATGTACTCATAATGAAATATGCGAAGAACGCATTTATTGTACCGGAGTACATGAAAGGAAGAAAACGATATCCTTTGTAATCATACCGAAAGGATGTAAACATCTTAGCAGATATTTACATAGGATGGTGTGACTTGTTAGAAATTGACCGACACATGTGCATGCTTGTAACGCAAGATGCATTTGTTTTCTACTAAGCAACAATATGCTGTAGGTATTATGATGTAATCATGTATCTTGTACCCAGCAACCGTATGCTAAGTACATCGATATCCAAGCCAAGCAACTATATGCTGTGGGCATTACGAGATATGTTCGTATCTAGTACAAAGCAACTGTATGCTAAGTACATCGATATCCAAGCCAAGCAACTATATGCTGTGGGCATTACGAGATATGTTCGTATCTAGTACAAAGCAACTGTCTGCTATGTACATCAAGATTCATATACCAAGCAACTATATGCTATAGGTATTGTGTGATATATGTTACGATCTGCGCAATTATGTTCCTAGGTTTGTATCAATAAAAACCTAATTAAACATCTGCGCGGCCATAAACATGTGGTTCTAAGACCAAGAAAAAAGATTACGAAAGATCTTGCCGCATTCGAACGTGTCATATTTGAACCAATGTTCAAATATTAACGGGTAATGCGGTGCTTGAAAGTGTACTACTTACGATAATATTTAACATGCCCCCCGCCTTGAAGGAACTTCAACAGAGTCTACATTTTCCTCAATTGGAAGTTTGCAAATTTTGTTAATTGATCGACGTAACACTCCGTTCTGTGTCTGGACATCGACCACTCGAATGTAGCCATCGGACCCTGGAATAGTATGGATAACCTTGCCTAACAGCCAGTTTCTTGGAGGCAAGTTTTCATCCTTCAAAACAACGATCGCCCCAATCTCGATGTTCTTCATTGGAGTTTTCCATTTTGTCCTTTGTTGAAGTGTGATTAGATATTCTTTGCTCCACCTCTTCCAGAAGCTCTGATGTACTCTTTCCACAAGCTGCCAACGAGACAACTGATTGAGTTTGAGATTGGTTAAATCTGGTTCTATGATGGAGCTCATGTGTCTTCCTATTAGAAAATGTCCAGGTGTCAATACCTCAGGATCGTTCGGGTCGGCGGATATTGCAGTCAGAGGGCGAGAATTTATGACAGCTTCAACTTGTATCAGGAAAGTTTGGAATTCTTCTAGATTGAGAGAATTCCCATTCAATGTTCTCGTCAAGTGGAGTTTTGCTTTTTTGATTGAAGACTCCCACAGGCCGCCGAAATGTGGTGATCGTGGGGGGATGAATTTCCATTCGATACCCTCGTTGTTGCAACAATTCACGAGCAAATCGTTGTGGTGTTGACTGCAAAAGAGATCTCTTAGCTCTTTGAGTTCGCGCTTTGCTCCGACAAAATTGGTGGCATTGTCTGAAGTTATTGAGGCACATTTGCCTCGTCTCGAAATGAACCGCTTCAAGGCTGAAATGAATGCCTCCGTTGAAAGATTCATTACTATTTCAAGATGGACAGCCTTCGTGGCAAAGCATACGAATAGCGCAACATATGTCTTCAACACTGATCTACCTCTACCAAATGATTTAACAAGAGATGGGCCACAATAGTCCACTCCAGTGTGAAGGAATGGGTAAGCGATTTGGACTCGCTTTCTGGGAAGTTGACCCATTATTTGTCTCAAACATGACGGTTGGGATCGAAAGCAGCGAATGCACTTATGGAGTATCTCTCTGACCAGTTGTCTACCATTTGGAATCCAATATTTTTGCCTGATTATTGTATGCAAGGTTAGAGCCCCTACGTGTAAATGTTTCGTGTGTAGGTATTCAACTAGAGCCTTGGTAAAGATGTGTGAACGAGGTAGTAGGATTGGATGTTTGGCATCGAACTCTAGTTCGGCAAATTCTAGACGACCGCCGACTCTTAACAAACCTTGAACGTCAAGAAATGGACTTAGGCAGTATAGATGACTTCTCTTATCAATGACGCTGTTGCATCGCAATTTTGAAATTTCCTTGTTGAAAGCGACGTGCTGTATTGCTTTGATTATGGTAATCTCACTATTGGTTAACTCGGCTAATTGGAGTTCCTTTGAAGGATACTGTATGGATTTGTTCCTGCATTTTGTTATAAAACGAATTACATAGGCGAATACACGTACAGTTCTTTGATGTGAAGTGATATACTTGAACGATGAGAGTAGATCGGAATTCTCAGCGAGTAAGAGTACTTGTTTTGTCTTCTTCCTTTCGAGCGAAACGGGCTCAGCTAATTGAGTATTGGGCCATGATGACTCGCTCGACTGGAGGAAGTTAGGACCATGAAACCACAACTGATTGTTTAAGAGTTGATCAGGGCGAGCTCCACGTGAAAGTATGTCGGCCGGATTGTCATGAGACCGGACATGTCTCCAGCTGATGCTATACCTTTGTGATGTTGTCTGGATTTTGCTGACTCTGTGTGATACGAAGACACTCCACGTTGACGAGGGAGCTGCTATCCATGCTAATGTCACGGAAGAATCTGACCAGCAGTAGATACTTGAAATGCCAATTTTTAGACATTCGACGGCCTTCTCAACTAATTCTACCAGCAAATGAGCTGCACAAAGTTCGAGTCGAGGTAATGTTTGAGTCTTAACAGGAGCTATTCGGGATTTGGAGCAGAGTAAATTTGCTCTAGTTTGGCCTGATTCGTCTGTGGATCGGATGTAGATGCACGCACCGTAGGCTGCCTGACTAGCATCCGCGAAACCATGAATTTCTGTCTGTATGCTTCTATTGAGCATGACAAAACGTTCGATTTTGATGTCGTTTATGGTTTCCAAATTTGATAAAAATTTTCACCATCTACTATGCAGATCTAGCGGTACAGATTCATCCCAATCCAATCTCAATTTCCAAATTTCTTGCATTAATATTTTTGCGCTAACGATGATAGGGTTGACCAGACCAAGCGGATCGAAAAGAGAGGCTAAGATGGACAGAATTGATCTTTTGGTGATTCGACTTGAAACTTTCGTCTTATTCAACTTGAAACTAAAATAATCAGGGAGTGGATGCCACATCATCCCAAGCGTTTTCGATACGTGGCTATCATCGATGATGGTTGAGTCTTGGTACGAATTTTGCTCGATTTTCGCTAGTAAATCTTTCGAGTTGGAGCACCATTTGTGAAGGTGCATGCCTGCACTTCCCAACACTGATACCAGTTCACTCTTAATTCTGTCGACTTCTTCCAAAGAATTGCCTCCTGTCAGAATGTCATCGACATAGACGTCTCTTTCTAGAACAGACGAAGCAATAGGAAAGGTATCTCTGTTATCAATGCTTAGTTGTTTGATGCACCTGGTAGCCAAAAAAGGTGCTGACGCCGTACCGTACGTGACTGTGTTCAAAAGGTAAGTTTTAACTCTCCCTGAATTTTCCCATAGTATAGATTGCAGGGGAGCGTCATCAGGGTGTACAAGAATCTGACGGTACATTTTTACGATGTCGGCAGTCAGTACAAAACGATGTTTCCTGAAACGACATAATATTGAGAATAGGTCGTCTTGGACAACAGGACCGACCATCAAAATATCGTTTAAGGATTTCCCAGTTGAAGTTTTGCATGATGCATCAAATACTACTCTAAGCTTGACCGTATTTCCTGATGATTGTTGTACACCGTGATGAGGCATGTGATACACCTTTTGTAAACATTGTTCCTGATTGAATAACTCCATATGATTCAGAGATATATATTCGTCCATGAAGGCTTGATATGCTACTCTAAAGGAGTCATTTTTGGAAAACTTTCTTTTCAAATGAGAATAGCGCATTTCAGCTGCCTTGTGTGATGATCCCAGGGTACTAGAAGATTCCTTCAATGGTAGTCTTACAATGAATTTTCCATCTGTATTACGAGTTGTATTGTTGATGAAGTGTTCTTCGCATTTTTCTTCCTCTGCTGTCAATGGTTTAGGCTTGCGATGTATTTCTTCTATCTCCCAGAATCTCTTCAAGGTATTGTTGAGTGATTCGTTCTCCTCTTCCTTCTCTAAGCCCAGATGATTAGTGAAGTGATTAACGTTTTCAGTTTTCCTTGCACTTGTTTTGCCCGAAACAACCCAACCCAGTAATGTTTTTTGTAGAATAGGTTTCTGTGGTCCCAATTTAATTTGGCCGACACACAGAAGGTTCATGAAAACTTCTGCTCCAAGCAAGATGTCGATGCGAGCAGGCCGATTGAACAGAGGATCAGCTAATTCTATATTACTAGGAATCTCCCAGTTTGTGATATCTACTGGTGAGGAAGGTTGCTCTGAAGTAATATTGGGTAACACCAGAGCCTCTAAATCGATGCTGAATTCCGAGGTTCGTGATTTGACAACGAATCTCGTTTTGTATTTTAGCTTTATTTCTTTGGCTGCTACACCAGAAATGGATGAGCCACAACGGATTTTCTTGAGAGACAGTTGTTGCACAAGCCTTTCAGTGATAAGGTGAGTCTGTGAAGCGGAATCTAAAAGAACCCTGCAAGTTGTCTCGACTCGCGATGGGGATGAAACATTCACTAATGCAGTCGCTATCAATATTGTTGTATGTGAAGGGGTATGAGATGTGGTCAGACACTTCATGTTGATGTCCTTAGATTTGGAGATCGAGGGTTCCTGTGATGGAGTGCCTTCAGTCTTGACTTGATCTCCAAAATGGAGAGTGGTATGATGCTTTTGAGTGCACTTCAGGCAGGCAGAAGATTTACAATTTTTAACACTATGGCCTGGTTTTAAACAATTTATGCAGAGACCTGTTCTTTTGACTGCCTGATATCTCTCTTTCGGTGATGATTTCAAAAATTTAGGACATTTACGAATAAGATGGTCTGTGGACTGACATAAGAAGCAACTTCTACATTTTGATTCAATGGAGGTATGAACCATCAACCTTCCAGAGTGGTCTCGCTTCCTAGGGGGAGGCGTACCCTCTAACGAAAAGAAGGTTCCTTGAATGTGTTCGAGTGTCTGACATCTTCTCTCCAGGAAGTTCATGAAAGAGTCCCATTTCGGAATGTCGTCCAATGATGCAGATTCCTCCCACTTGGTCTTAGATGTTGAATCTAATTTCGATGAAACAATGTTGATCAGAATTGCCTCTGCGATTTGCTCTCGTGATCCCATCGAATGCAGTGCTCGAACCTCACCATTAACCAAGTCAACTAAATCACGGAGTTGGTTTACCGAGCCTTTATTTGCGACAGAAAGTTTCATCAACTTTTGTATGTGTGCTCCAAAAATGAGACGTTTGTTATTATATCTGGAATGCAATAGGTCCCGTGCTCTTGAGTAGTTTTCATCAGTACAATCTAATGATTGAATAATGACAGCAGCCGGGCCGACTAAGCAAGATTTCAAAATCTGAAACCTTTCGATGTTCGACAAAGTTGTGTCACTGTTGACTAATGTGTCGAACATGTTAATGAACCCTGACCATTGACTGTAAGAACCATCGAATTTCGGAAGTTGAATGGCAGGTAAAATGGATTTGGACTTTGAAACACAAGAGCTCGAATTCTGTCCTGAGCAGGATGCAACTGAATTGCTGTCATCTTTACTTGCTTTCAAAGCCAACAATTTTTCTTTGAGAAATGAATAGGAATCTTCGAAATTGAATCTGAAATCGAGCTCGCTCTCATCTAATAATTCAATGTCTGTTTGGAGCTGCTCAAATTTCGTACGACAATTTTCTAAGAGATTTAATTTGATACTTATCTGAATCCGAGACCAGTTGGCTGCTTCGGTCTCGATTAGTTCAGCCAATCTAACTAGTTGAGTGTTGGTGATCTTCCTTGCGGCCTTCTTCAATTCGATGTCCGCCATTGTTGCTTATAGTTGCACAACAATTATAGTTTTAATTAAAAAATGAAACGAGAACAAGTTTAGTTTCACAAATATGATATAATTTTAATTAAAAAAGGTCACAATTTTAATTAAAATAGTCGCAAAAAAAGTTCATGAAATGAAACGCGAACAAGTTTCGTTTCACAAATATAATATAATTTTGATTAAGAAAAGATCACAATTTTAATTGAGAAAGTCACAAAAAAAGTTCGTGAAATGAAACGCGAACAAGTTTCGTTTCACAAATATAATATAATTTTAAATAAAAAGTCACAATTTTAAATTTAATTAAAAAAAGACACAATTATAAATAAAAAGTTACAAGAAAAGTTCGTGAAATGAAACGCAAACAAGTTTCATTTCACAAATATAATATAGTTTTAATTAAAAAGTCACAATTTTGATTTCAATTAAAAAAGTCACAATTATAAATAAAAAGTCACAAGAAAAGTTCGTGAAATGAAACGCAAACAAGTTTCATTTCACAAATATAATATAGTTTTAATTAAAAAGTCACAATTTTGATTTTAATTAAAAAAGTCACAATTAACTTCTAATTTTTTTTGAAAATAAGACTACGAACGTACGCGGTTTGTCTTTTTTTAAAAAGTCGTTTAATTTAAGGATTAATCACTATCCGGCTCGAAGGACCAATGTTCAGTATCACTAAGCTTTTTTAGCGATATTGGCGACCAGATGAAAAAAATGAAAAAATAAAATGAAACACGAACTTTCTTATTACAAGTTTACACCAATTTTTTTTTAATTTCTTTACAAAAACTTTTTTACATTTAAATAGACAATTTAAAAGATGCGAACACATAAAACGAAACTATTTTAATTCTTTAAGCAAAACTAAATATATACGCCGATAACATCGATCGGCCAGCTCCACTCAAGATGTGATTGAATAATGAAGATGAATTAAACAGTCCTTGCCTTTTTGTATGTTGGTTCCTTCTACGTGCTTCTACAAAAAAAGAAAGATCTGTAATGAGAAAAAAAAGGTGTAAAGTGCATCGATTTGCGACTATACGACAATTTTCACACTGAAGTGAGATTAGTGTAATAACACTATCCCTTTTCCTTTAATCTTGATAGATCTTTGTAATATGCTTCATCCGAAGCATAGGAAGGTTATGCAATTCTTAGTATTGATTGATAACCAATTGAATCTTTATTTCTGAGTATACATGTACTCATAATGAAATATGCGAAGAACGCATTTATTGTACCGGAGTACATGAAAGGAAGAAAACGATATCCTTTGTAATCATACCGAAAGGATGTAAACATCTTAGCAGATATTTACATAGGATGGTGTGACTTGTTAGAAATTGACCGACACATGTGCATGCTTGTAACGCAAGATGCATTTGTTTTCTACTAAGCAACAATATGCTGTAGGTATTATGATGTAATCATGTATCTTGTACCCAGCAACCGTATGCTAAGTACATCGATATCCAAGCCAAGCAACTATATGCTGTGGGCATTACGAGATATGTTCGTATCTAGTACAAAGCAACTGTATGCTAAGTACATCAAGATTCATATACCAAGCAACTATATGCTATAGGTATTGTGTGATATATGTTACGATCTGCGCAATTATGTTCCTAGGTTTGTATCAATAAAAACCTAATTAAACATCTGCGCGGCCATAAACATGTGGTTCTAAGACCAAGAAAAAAGATTACGAAAGATCTTGCCGCATTCGAACGTGTCATATTTGAACCAATGTTCAAATATTAACGGGTAATGCGGTGCTTGAAAGTGTACTACTTACGATAATATTTAACAATTTTTTTTAAACAATTCCTCATTTTTCCTTTAAAATTGCTTACGAAAATGCATTACAAATCTTTATATGAGTTTTTGTTACGTCACGTTTCATTTCTCATTCATTCTTTATACTACCTATAGAGTATTCCAATTACCTTGCTACGCTAGTACGTTACTGCTGTACAGTGTACACTGTACAGTGTACAGGTACCAAGGTTGCCAACGAGCGT
Organism: Villa cingulata; assembly: GCA_951394055.1. Taxonomy (NCBI): domain Eukaryota; kingdom Metazoa; phylum Arthropoda; class Insecta; order Diptera; family Bombyliidae; genus Villa; species Villa cingulata. The sequence goes on from OX596025.1 coordinate 2,707,727, forward strand.
GAAATTTCACGATTTGCGTGAAATATGATCTCTAAAGTGAAAAAGGGAGTGAAATTCTTTTTTGTTCACGAAATCGTGAAATTGCTCGAAAAATGGAAAATTCCAGTTTTGAATACAAATTTAAAAATCATTATTTATTTTCCGCATTAATTACTTAACTTCATTTGCGAATAATATTTATTCCTACTTTATAGTATTGACATCTATTAGGGAATGCAGAAAACGTCTTCGCAGTAAAGTAAAATCAAAAATAGGAAAAATAATAAAAAAGAATAAATGAAATATGAAACGAAATGTCAAATGAAGCAGTTTTTAAAATTACGAATTATTATAACCTAAAACTAAAACCTCGCCATATGACTATAAAGTCGATATTGTATATTCATTCTTGTATAATATTATATATTATTCTTGTATCAGATTTATTTGTATAAATATTCTGTAAGTAAAGTGTATATTAACATATTATTTTATTATATTATTTTTTAAATATGAATATTTATACTATTTTTTCCATACAGCAAGCTTTGTTAAAATGTTAGCAAATTGGCTTAAAAATAATTCAAATGTAAGTATTCAAAAATAAAATATGAGAAATGAACAATGTATTAATAAAAAAAAATTCTTAAATAGAAAAATAATGAAGAAACAACAAACAACGAAACCGCCATAAATTTACAATTTACACCTATATATCTGGAATTTATGTCATATATTCTGGGTATTTTAACGGATTTTAATGTTATGTTCCAGTCAGAATCTGCATTGTTTCACAAACTGTGTAATGTGAGGGTACTATTTTTTTGTGTGTGACTGTAATCAGTCACACCATATTTTCTTCTATTCTTAATTATGTGTACCTAACAGTACACATAATTACCTTTCAAAAGGCCCAAGTGTTGTATTGCGCTACAATACAATTATTTTCATAACACGCGCATAATTCTTCTCATTGTTCTTATGCATAATGCGCATAAGATAAGAAGAACTGCATGTATTATGCACGTGATTCCAATGTATTTCCAGACCATTCCATTTTTTTTTGTCAAATTGTTACAAATACATGGTCAAGGTTAGCACATTATTCCATTCCCCTATATATTTTATTTGAATTATGCCCACACATATGCATATTCTTTTATGAATTTTAATGGCCGCCCCTATACATGTATTCTAATATAAATAATATGCACATATACATGCGCATTCTACTTAAATTTTACTTTAAATTTTAATGGCCGCACACGCATACATATATATTCGCTCAATTTCTCCACTATTCTCATTTAATTCCCCATGTTCTCATTAATTCCACTTTTATATATTTTTTTCACATATCAGATTGTTCCTCTAACGTCAAAATGCATGGCCACCCTAATTGGTTGTTTTCAGAGATGTTAAAATTCTATGTTTTATTTCAAAATTTTAAGAATTTTCAATTTATATCATAATTCCTTGTCTTTTTATGAAATATTTTATAAGAATTATGATTAATTTAATGTTTAGATGATTTTGTACATCCTTTTCCATTACTTAAATGCAATTTCTTTTAATTTTTTATTTATCCGGTTGTTGTCTACACTTAATCATTTTCCTTAATCGTCCGATAATACAGTTCAAAATCGATAGTATAGGCCCACATGAAATGAAATGGAAAATGCTTATGAACTGCAGCATTGCCAGTCCAAGTTTTTTTTAAAAATTTTGAAAATTTTAAATTCATTTACAAAATCTATTTAATGAATTTTAATACAAAAATTATATGACTTAGGATTCTAAAAATTCTAAATTATCTTCCGTAAATACCCACATGTAGAAATTCCTGTTGATTTTCTCAGAATCCTACGAAATTGTACAAAATATTTTATACTTTACACATATATGTAAAGTTATCGTTTCATTTTTCATTTTTTTCTTATATGAAACCCCCACTCATATTTTCCAATAAGCAAAATGCACCTATTGTTTTGGTGCAATATAAAAACACACCACGCGTTTAATGATGACGAGTTGACCAATATTTAATTGCTAGGGCAACCTCTGCCCGATATAAGTTTTATCAAAGTGCCGGTATTTTTTTTTGGTAGGGCAGTCCGGTAAAAAGAAAAAAAAAAATTTTTGGATTTCGGATAGAAATTTTAGTGATTTTGTGAATTCATTTCTTTTTCTTTAGATACTACATGTAAAAGTGGAGTGCAAAAAGAAAGAAATTTTAACTAATATATATATGAAAATTTGTACATCTATCAAAAAAAAAAGAAAAAAAATAATAATGAAAATAAAATCAATCATGCAAAAAATATATATATACAATTATGCATTAAATCTAACAATTATAATGAACGAACAAAAATGATTTATTATGAGAATTTCATGAAAATATGAAATAAAATTATTAAAGAAAAAAAAAGAAAAAAAAGAAACAAACAAAAAAAATGAAATAAAGCTATTATAAAATTAATAAAATAATGAAGATAATAATGATCATAAATCACATATACTTTATTTAATTTAATATTCTCTAAATATATTATATAACATACATATATAAAAAAAAAAAAAAAACGGTATATAGTTTTTTTTTTAATTAGTTGTAAGCGAACAAACAAATTTAAATAAAACAGACAACAGTACTCCTAATCACTAATAAAACATAAATCTTTCTCTTCTTTAATTAAGAATGTAAAAATTGTATTATGATGAATAAATAAATAAGTTATGGGTTTTATTTGACTTATTTTAAGTGTCTGAAACAAAATAAAGTTTTTATAATAATAAAACTATGGATAATTGTTCAAATTTATTAAATTGTCATTAAAATCAAAATATAGTTTATAAATCAATAAATAAATAAATAAAAAAAAAAAAAAAATAACTACAAATAATAATAAGGTATTTAAATAAACTAAAATAAATAACCATACATTTACATTCACATTTAATGATATAAAATTATAATATTAATGATATGAATATCTACTAACATATACATAGTACATCAATGAATGACTTACAATCATTTCTTTAAGTTATATTACATCATAAAAATACAAATTATTAAAAAAAAAAAAAAACAAACAAAAAAGAAAAAAAAATTTTTTCAAATAAAATGAAAATGAAAATTATTAAATGATTAATGTTAATGTTAAATTGTTTTTTTTTAACAAATTAAAATATTATATAAAAATACAAAATATATTGGAAATATTCAAATACTCATGCATATTCACCTTATGTACTCACAGATATTCATAATTAGAAATAATTTGGTTAATTGTAGAAATTATAAAATATAAACAAAATAAAATAAATAAATAAATAAATAAAATCCGGATGACATATAAAAATACATATATATATATAATTTATGAGAGATTATTTTCAAGTCATTATCCTCATCATAATCAACGTAGTCGTTTACAACAGCGTCATCATATTCCCAGCATTGACAACGATAGCATCGTCAATAACATCACATCATCATCATCAATCGTCATTGTCTTCAACATCATCATCAAATCATCATTATTATCATCACCGATATCAACAACAGCAACGGTAAGCGCGCCAACGATAATTAAGTTATTTTTATTATTTTTTTACAAGGCCTCATTATAAAATAATAATATGAGAAAAATATTTTGTTAATTTAAAATTATTTATTTTAAAAGGGACAAGTCCTTAAATTTTAATATTTGTAATAATTAAGACGAACAGGTTATATGAAATATGTACCTACATGAATAGGTTTAGATTTACATATGTATATGAAATGAATTTACAAAAAAAATAATAAAATGTATTGGTAAGATTTCGAAATTTTGGCTTTTGCATCTATACCCTCCCTTCTCAAATCAATCTGTAATTTTTTTTAGGATTTAATCAATTTAATTAGCCTTTTTATTTTAAGGATGGGAACTTAGTTTTTACAGCGAACTAAGTTTAATAGAGGTGGGTTAGTCCCTATCATCGTTGGGCGAGGCAATTTTTCTTTACTTTATTACAGGACCAACGATGGTAGTTGCTGTTTTCTAGGCTTGAGTGGAGCCAAATTTCACTTGATAGGTACAACGGTGTGGGTGCAGTTTTTTTTTACAGTGATGTGATACGGGAGTTTTCTAAGTAGAAAGATTTCACCACTTTCTACTGCTCCAGGCTACGGATAAACAAAAGAGAGATGGACAGTGGCATACTCACGCCCCATCCGGCGAGCTAGTACCGTGCTAGCCAACTAGCGTAGCCGCCACTTCCACCATCCATCATCTCAAGACGTAAGTATGACGTCATGTGTGTAATACTCAAATTTTACAGGTACAATCCGACCCTGTGTATAATCTTTATACACAATATACTACATTGGGTGTTATGTTGTATGTAGTGTGAGGTCAGGGTGGGCTTCCATCTCTCATTAGGATGGAAGATACTGCCATGACGTCACACAGCATGTATACATACATATATCCATATATATAAACAACCATTTTTTTTCATTTTTGTAGATTTACTTTATTACAGGTTTACAGTGGTCGTAGTACTATAGTAGTACACACATAATGTACATAGATTACAAAATGGCGCCCAAGAGTGTGGCTTTGGCTACACATGCGGATGCCATTGCGTAATATTACTTACAAAATGGCGCCCAATTATCGGTTATTTCGGTGACACGGATTGTAGATGTGTACGAATTGTCCAAACTGGACGCGCCATTATTACAAAATGGCGCCCAACCATTCGGTTTTTCGGGACACAGATCTACGGATCTGTGTCACATTTAGTCCTTCACGGACAACAATGGTGGTTTTTCGTACATTCGTATGAATGTACAAAAATTTCTTTTGTTGATTTTATTTCAACACTTTGTTCCTTTACGGAAATTTTTTTTTTGCACCCTTGTTAGCATAGGCTAACACTTAATGTCCTTTACGGACTACACACCGTCATTTTTTTTTTTCTTTCTTTTCATTTACATTCTGTTTTGGAATTTTGGGTTGAGCAACTTCGAAGTTGTTTTGATCATTCATCTACCTGATTAGCTTACCACTTTGTAGTCTTCGAGCTGCAAAGTTGGGTACCAGGTTGATGTTTGATCGAAGCTTCTTTGAGGTCATGCAACCCAAAAGTTTCCAAGTGATGATTGATTTGTTAGCACATTCGCGTGGCGATGTGTGATTGACAGGATTACTGTTGACTACCATTTGAATAACTTAATAGTAGATTCAATTGGGTTCCAGTAATCGTGTCAATCACATACCATCACGACGGTCACATGTCTGGATATGGAAGTTATGGGTCAATTCTGATGGGCTAACCACTTCGTGGTTTTGAACTACGATGTTGGGTACCAGAATTGAATCTCATACTTTCTGATATCCCCTCGTAATGTTATAGACATTGACGCATTTGTGTTACAATTCAAACCATATATTTTATCCGCTCTACATTTAACGTAGATTAACTTTTTGTATAGCCTCGTTCTCTTTTAAATAAAATTTTTTTTAGTCTGAAGTTCTGAAAGGGGAGAGTGTTGAAGCAAAAGCCAATTTTATGTAATTATATTATTATTTTGATTTTTTTTATTTTTTTTTTGAAGCACTACATAACTTCGATTATTTTTATTCAACTTCTTTTTTAGAAATATTTTTTTTAAAAAAAAAGTCGTCAATTCTTCTATACAACTTCGTCAACTTTTAATATATATTGAAAATTTATGTTCGCGTATTGTATGAGCTTGAGCAAATCTGCAGTTTACACTATTTAGCCTTATACATTTTGGGTTTTCTTGAAATTTTTATATGGAAAATTTTGCCTTAAGTTCTGCGTATCATCTATAAATTTTAGTATCTGACTTGTCATTATTCTGGCCTTGCCTTTATCTTTTCTCTGATGTTCATTTTTATATACAGTTGAGGTGCATGCACATTTATAGAGCGTTGCTGCCGCGTTAATTTTATTGTAATCGAATTTTTTTTTGCAACATATAATTTCTTTTGGGTAATGAACTAGTGTATGTACTCAGCATCCATCTTGATATGTCTTATGTTCTAGTTACATTGTAACGTGACGCGTGCGTGAAGTTTGCTGCTTTTACATTGTGTATACAGCAAATTCGTATTTCTTATATTATATACAAGTTGAACGTAGTATATGGTGATATAGTACCCTGTTGGGACATACCACACAGTCAACGACAAAAGTATAGGTCCACTAATTTATAATAAAGGACATTTGGAATTTTGTTGTTTCATTTGATTTTTTTTTCTTATATATAAAATTTATCGTACAATTTTAACGCGTCAGTATATTTATAATATAAATTATATAATAAAATTCTACTTTTCAGCAGTGTGAATTAATAAAGTATATACAGTGTAGTATAATATATAGTGAATTTTTTTTTCGGAACATGTAATTTTTTTCCTTTTATAATTTTTCGGGTCATATTTAATTAATGCAATAAATTTTATATACGGTGTGCGACACATGAAACGATACTTCATAATACGAAATAAATTGGAAATTTTTTTTTTTATTTTACACTTGCATCTACAACAGTTTAATGCGGGTCTTTGGTATACTGTGCCAAAAGTATCGGGACACTTCATTTTTTTTTAAAATTTTTTTTTTTGATAAAATTTTTTTTACATTATTCGATATTAGTTTTTATGAAATTTTTTTGATATTGTGCGCGTTATATGTAACGAATTTACTTATATTAGATTAAATTTTCAAACAAATCATCCTCGGACGTTTCGTTATTGAAAATTTTTTTTATGTACATACAAGTTAGTTTATGTAAATAGTTCATTTCGGGTCAATTATTTTTTGGAAGTATATGCTTTTATAGTGAAGTCCATAAGTACCGGGACACATAAAATTTTTTTTTTTGGAAATTTTTTTTTTTTGTACGTATTAAAATTTTACCTTATCTTTGAATTTTTTTTATATAGTACACGTCATATATACCGATACTACTCATATTGAATGAACGTTGATATATATTAAATTACGGAATTTATTATATCTGAAATATTTGTTTTTTGATTTTTTTTGGCATCTTAAGAGTAGTGAATTTTTTTATATAACCTATTCGGGTCACATATAATTCGAATTTTTTTTATATTCTGCGATATAAGTAACGGGTCATCTTGATATCAAACTATCTAAAATTTTTTTATTGCACAATCAATTCGCGATTACATTTGTAACGGACAAATAATATAGGATTTTTTTTTTTACCCTTCAGTTAAAAGTACCGGGATATTTTAAAATTTTTTTTTAATTTTACCTTTTATTATCGATTTTATTTCAAAGTTTGTTCATATTGTCCGTGACGTATACATCGTGTCCTCATGAAATAAATTAAATTAACTATTTATTTCTTTGTCTGCATAGTCCATTTCGGAATTTCATACTTTAATTTTTTTTTAATTTTTTTGCGGTATAATCCGTTTCTTCATACAGTCTACGTCATAAACGCGATCCATAATAAAATCTTTTTGCACGAATTTGTCTAGGATAATTTTTTTTAAACTTATCGTATCGTACCTATCGAAATTATTAACTAACGCATATCGAGATAATCTAAATAATTAAATTTTTCTGGTAACGTAGTATTAAAATTAAATTTAAATTTTCAATTTCTCTTCTTTTTAAAAATACCGGACGCGACTATAAACAAATTTTTTTTGAATATTTTTTATTTTTTTTTTTAAAAAAAAAATTTTTTTTGTAACTGACCCGGACATCCAAAATAATTTCTTCTTTTGGTCATAAGCTGTTTAAAAATTGAAGTGTATATTTCTTTTAAGAGTGTGGATTTTTGAGTTAAATGTCAGTACGGGCATTTAATAGAAAGAAAGTTAAGACATCAGGACATAGGTACAACACTAGAGGGAGAAATTTGGAATTGGAAATGGCAGAGAGTTCAGACAACAGAGATTTAAATACAATGAGTGATGTAGCTGGTGCAGGTGAATCCTTGGCATCTCCTATAACGACAGTACCTACGATCACAACAAGCACATCGCGATTATCAGAAGCTTCATTTATGGGCTTTGATCAGGATCAGCAAATGTCAACAGAGGTAACGAGTGATAGTAATTGGATAAGGCCAGGAATGTCACGAGTCGTACATTCACCCATTCCTACATCTCTGAATAGCAACGTTGTTGTAACTACGGGATCCTCACAACAACTTTCTTTACCGCTAAGTATATCTTCCACTGGAGCAGTGCCTGGACAGAACCCGCATGTACACTCTTACCGCCAAGTAGACTTTGGTCCCACTTCAATTATACAACAACATATCGAACAGGACTCTGGATTGTTTTCGGACAGGCCAACCACCGATAGTTGGTCATTATCTATGTCTCGCCCTACACGTGAAGTATCAATACCATCAACAGAAAATCATGGAAATGTTAATGTGTCATCGTGTACATTTCAACGCTCTCCTCATCCTCCGTTGTCCTTATCTACTGGAGCAACAAATAGGAGAAGTCAGCACAACCCAAACACACATGTCACATTTTCAAATCCGCATCCTGTTCAATCAATAGGTACACCAACGCGACATTACGAGGAGGAAGATCATCCGAATTACATTCAACGTTCATCATATGACCATAAGAGACAACAAATCAATCAACAATTTAGTATTCCATTACAAAGCCAGCGAAGCAATGAAGCGTACTTGTATTCACCATTGTCCCAGACAAGTCATCCATTACAAAATATAAATTTTTCAAACAGACCTCAACAACGCCCACATGTTTTACAGAGACTAATTGTTAATCACAAGTCAGTGATGAATTCGTGGACCATCTCGTACTCTGGGTTTGCAGATCCGTTGCCTTGCGAAGAATTTTTGTTTCGAGTTGAAACGTTGGCACGTAGATATGCAATATCAGATAGAGAATTATGTACAAACATTCATGTGTTGTTGAAGGATAAAGCATCCGACTGGTACTGGACTCAGTTCTGTCGTGATGCCGTTGAATTTACATGGGATGAATTTAAACGGAGTTTTATCAATTATTATCAACGTTTAACATCTGACTTTGAGATAGTTGGTGTTATGATGAATACCAGACAAGGCAATACGAGCTTTGATGACTTTGTTCAAAAACTAATCGTATACAGAAATCAGATGAGGAATCCAATGCCTGAAGTGGATCTTATTAATATAATAAGAGACAACATGGATACACGGTTAGCACAAATGACTTTCACTGCACCTGTTTTGACGCTTCAACAGTTGAGAGAAGTCTGTAGGAGAGCTGAGAGATATTTAGCTACCCAGACAAATAGAATCCGTCAAACATATCGTCCTAGAGTGAATGAAATCAATACCTGGAATCCTCAGGATGCATATTATAATTTTGAAAATGATATAGAAACAATGAATACATGTACAACGGTTCGAACAGATGCGGAACTATTACCAAATGCGATTTGTAATTATGAGGTAGAGAATGCTGAAGTAGATGAGGTTGCCAATGGTCGATCTCGAGCGATTTGTTGGAACTGTCGTCGAATGGGACATTATTTCCAAGATTGTCCTGAGAACTATCGTCGACTATTCTGTTTTAAATGCGGATGTCCTGACACTACGTCACCTCGATGTCCAAAGTGTTCGGGAAACAGAGTTCCGAGTGGACAGCGGAACGGGACGTCCCACTCGACGATGAATCCCGTGAGTCAGGCGGATCGTCCATCGAATCAGCCTCCTCGACTTCAGCTGACTCCCAAATAATTAGCAATATGAAACAACCAGATGTGACAAAACAACCGGACGCGACAAAATTAATTGAACCTGATGTGACTATTATAAAATCTGATTCGACAGTTATTAATAAGGAAAATGATGCAAAAATGTTGATGACAAATAGAAAAGAGAATGTCTTTGCGCGAAAGTTAAAGCCTATTATACCATGGCATGTTAGATGGTATAATTATCTTCAAGTTCGAGAGAAAATATTCAATGTGTCAGAAATGAATTGTCATAAACGAGCTGCTAGATTGAGAAAGTTTCGTACATTCAGAAGAGAAATGAGGAAGAGAAAGAAAACATGTGTGGCTGGTCTAGTACGCTATCCCTGCGACGATCGCCCTTATGCGAAAGTCAAAGTCGCTGATGTTGAAATTGTAGGTTTACTAGACAGTGGTGCCAGCATTTCATGTTTGGGCCGACAAGCTTACAAACTGATTGAAAAATTAAATGTCGAAGTCATTTCTCTCTCTGAATCAGTAGCAACAGCTGATGGCAATAATCAAAGAATAGAAGGATACATTGAAGTACCAGTGACCTTTATGGGAATTACACATATGATGAAGCTGCATATAGTTCCAACCTTACGGCAACAAATGTATTTAGGAATCGACTTCTGGAAGAGGTTCAAGATCGCACCAGATGTGATATCGGAGTTATCAATAAAGGATATAAATCCTAAATGTGAAGTTAACATTATGCATGAGTTAACTGTTTCGCAGTCTGAAAGATTAGAAGTGGTAAAGTCTAAGTTTCCGTCCTTCGCGAAAATGGGATTGGGAAAGACCGATATGGAGGAGCATGTCATTGACACGGGAGATGCTGAGCCGATAAAGCAAAAACATTATCCGGTCTCGCCTGCCATACAAAAGTTAATGTATGAAGAACTTGATCGGATGCTCTCTCTCGGTGTCATTGAAGAATCAAATAGCCCTTGGAATTCCCCAGTCGTCCTTGTACGGAAACCTGGAAAGGTACGCCTATGTTTGGACTCGCGAAAAGTTAACGAAGTTACGAAAAAGGATGCATACCCCCTACCACACATTGCAGGTTTATTAAGTCGTTTACAAGATACTCGATATATATCAAGTATTGACTTGAAAGACGCATTCTGGCAGATCCCTCTTGAAAAGCAATCTCGTGAAAAGACTGCTTTTACAGTTCCAGGTCGTCCTTTATACCAGTTTACAGTAATGCCATTCGGGTTGTGTAATGCTCCTCAACGTATGTGTCGTTTGATGGACAAAGTTATCCCAGGTCGTATACGGGAACATGTTTTCGTTTATCTAGACGATTTGTTAGTTGTATCACCTGATTTTGATACACATATGTCTTTATTGGAAGAAGTCGCTTGGCATCTTCGAAAATCTGGATTAACTATTAATGTTGAAAAAAGTAGATTTTGTGTAAAAGAGGTTAAATATCTTGGGTACATAGTCGGTAACGGAATTCTTAAAACAGATCCTGGTAAGATTGAAGCCATACGTGATTTTCCTTTGCCTAAAACGGCAAAACAGTTAAGAAGATTTTTAGGTATGACTGGATGGTACCAACGATTCGTCGCAAACTATGCAAGTATAGCTGCTCCTTTAACGGACGCATTAAAAACTTGCAAGACAGGATTCTGTATTTCCCCTGAAGCCGAGGATTCATTTGAAAAGTTGAAGACAGCACTCTGCGAAGCACCAGTTTTGGCCACCCCAGAGTTTGCTCGTCGTTTTTATATACAGTGCGATGCCTCCACAACCGGTGTTGGTGGAGTGTTATTTCAAAAATTTGATGATGATTCGGAAAAGCCCATCGCATACTTTTCAAAGAAATTAAATTCGGCTCAGAGGAACTACAGTATCACTGAACTAGAGTGCTATGCTGCAGTCTTATGCGTTAAAAAGTTTCGTGCGTACGTTGAAGGTCATCCCTTCACAATCATTACTGATCACTCAAGTTTGAAATGGCTTATGAATCAATCGGATCTTAGTGGTAGATTAGTGCGTTGGAGTTTGAAATTGCAGGGATTCGACTTTTCGATCGAGCATCGCAAAGGTACTCTGAATGTGGTTCCCGATGCCCTGTCACGTATGTATTCCGACGAACTCAGTTCAGGAGTTTTGAATGGAGCTGAAGTTGATCTCAATTCTCCATATTTTTCTTCGGAAGAGTATGAAGAATTGAAATCAACTATCATCAGCAATCAGGATAAACTTCCAGATCTGTGTGTCGTCGATGGTTATGTGTACAGGCGCACAACGCCACGTTCAGGAGACCCAGATGCTGATGACCTAACGTGGAAATTATGGGTACCAATCGAATTGTCGAATGATATTATTGAACAACACCATGCTCCATCGAATTGTTCCCACGGAGGATTCCATAAAACATTATATCGTGTTCGACAGTATTATTATTGGCCAGGTATGGTTACCCAGATAAGAGATTATGTAGAAAATTGTCAAGTATGTAAAGAAACCAAAGATACAACTAAAGTGTTAAGACCACCTATGGGTAAACAAATCGATTCGTCTAGACCATTTCAATTCCTGTACATCGACTTCTTAGGTCCATATCCCCGTACCAAATCTGGTAATATAGCTATTCTGACAGTCCTTGATGCGTTTAGCAAGTTTGTATTTTTGGAACCTCTAAAAGCTGAAACTGCAGCAAATGTATGTAAATTCCTTGAAGATGTTATATTTTGTACGTATGGAGTGCCTGAAACAATTTTTACAGACAACGGGAAACAATTTGTTTCGAAAACGTTCCAGGATCTTCTAAATGTTTATGGCATTAAGCATGTTCGTACAGCAGTACATTCTCCACATCCTAATGCAGCTGAGAGAGTAAACCGTTCTGTGTTATCTGCATTAAGAGCATACATAAATGATGATCATAGCTCTTGGGATGTTTACCTTCCCAAGATAGCTTGCGCTATGCGTACTTCGATCCACCAGTCCATCGGTGTAAATCCTTATTATGTGCTCTTCGGTCAACACATGGCACGACATGGATCTGTGTACCCACTCATTAAAAATTTGGGCATGGATGTAGAGGTTGTTCCTGCTGATGCTAAAATAGAATTGATCCGTAAACGAGTGTTAGAAAAATTGTCTCAAGCACACCATCGTCATACGAATATTTATAACACACGTTGTCGTCCAGTTAAATATGTCCCAGGTCAGGAAGTCTATAGAAGAATTTTCTCTCTTAGTAATATGGCCCAAGGTAGAAACGCTAAACTGGACAACAGATTTGCTAAAGCTCGCATCGTAAAATCAGTCGGGAATAGTCAGTACGAATTGGAAGATATGAAAGGTAAATCATTAGGAATTTATCACGCTAAAGACATTCGACAATAATAAATTGATATTATATACATATTTTGCCTTATTGGAAATTATGAGTGGTGGAAATTAATTCAGTCTATTACATTGTACATACTTTTGTGTGTGTTTTATTTTTGACATTTTTATTACTAATGGTTCTGGATTTTCATATAATTATTCCTTTCAGTTTGACCTAACGATTGGTGTGATCTAAACGAGTGTTCTATCGAGTGCTTCTTGCTCTATAAGTTTAGAACCGACACTAATTTCATTATGTATGTTATTTTGTCTTGTTTACTTAACAGGATACGACATAATTAGGGAGACAAGTCTATACTGTCATCAATAAATAAAGAAATCATGGCCCATTCCAATCAAGTAACCGGACACCGTAATCTACCGTATTTACGCCCTGATTTAGCAAGATTCAATTACAATTACTCAGGCGAATGTGTCTTGACACACATTATAGACAGACACAACAATTTGTTCTACTTGACTGAATATGACAATCGTCAACATATTTATTATAATAAATGGTTAACTAATCATGTCCGTTCCAACCCTAACATATATAAAGGAGTTCCCAGGGAGGCGGAAATATTTGGCGTCATATTAAATGGTTATATATTCCGTGCCGTTAAAGAAGTTAGTCAGTATCACGAACCGTTGACATTGGATAAAATTTTCTTAATTGACATAGGGAAAACCATAAAGTATAACAGGAATGAAATGTTAATTTATCCGATACCGCAGGTTTTCGATTATCCAGGACAAGCCATATTGTCAAAAGTCCACCTGTTAGACTCAATTATTCCTCGTCATGAAGATTCACTCTCGAGAATGTTAGGTAGAAAATTCCGATTTAATGTAATTCCTCATGACAAGACAACACTACATATTAACCTAGTATCAGGTACTAATCCTTTCTTGGACTATTTCCAAGAAAGTGGTCACTTACTTTTCGACCCATATAACCATAATCCTGTAGTGGATCTGTATCACCAATTTAAATTGTAATCTTCATGTGCCTTGAAACAGTCGCCTCGCAGGACAATTCCGCGAATAATGTTTAATCCCTGATCTATCATGACATTGGTTGGTTGGTTGAATGACAAAGCTGGCCCAATGTATATGCGGAACTACTGCATCTCATTAGTGCAACTAGCTTCCGCATGTCCATTGAGCTGGATTTGTCAGGAAATCATCCAACATTCTAAATAATGAGAACTCGGAGGAATCTAAGGATAAAATCATTATATATATATTGATCATGTAATTTTCAATTTTTTTTTCTTGTTTAGCATCAATGACCATTCGATACTTGCCCTTGGAGTTCTTCACACTGGTTCGGTGGAACTACTACATCTCATTAGTGTAACTAGCTTCCACTAGCTGGGGTGTAAGAACGAAAAGTAAGCAAAGTACGAGAATCACCCATATTTCAATTTTTTTTTAGGCGTGTTGCGAAAATTATTTGTGTGTTGTAAGAACACACCACTTACCTTCAGTTTACGAACTTCACCTTTTCCTCTTTGCGCATTGCCCGTCTAGCCCAGCTTTCCTTGTTTTCAACTGAGACTCTTAATCTCAGGGTCATGGGACTTCCCCACGTTGGGCGCTTCCTTAAATATTTCCAAACATAGCAGCCTCACCCTTTTCAGCCTCTTTCTTCAGGCAAGCCTTCTAACGAGCCTGCTATGTAATGTGAGGGTACTATTTTTTTGTGTGTGACTGTAATCAGTCACACCATATTTTCTTCTATTCTTAATTATGTGTACCTAACAGTACACATAATTACCTTTCAAAAGGCCCAAGTGTTGTATTGCGCTACAATACAATTATTTTCATAACACGCGCATAATTCTTCTCATTGTTCTTATGCATAATGCGCATAAGATAAGAAGAACTGCATGTATTATGCACGTGATTCCAATGTATTTCCAGACCATTCCATTTTTTTTTGTCAAATTGTTACAAATACATGGTCAAGGTTAGCACATTATTCCATTCCCCTATATATTTTATTTGAATTATGCCCACACATATGCATATTCTTTTATGAATTTTAATGGCCGCCCCTATACATGTATTCTAATATAAATAATATGCACATATACATGCGCATTCTACTTAAATTTTACTTTAAATTTTAATGGCCGCACACGCATACATATATATTCGCTCAATTTCTCCACTATTCTCATTTAATTCCCCATGTTCTCATTAATTCCACTTTTATATATTTTTTTCACATATCAGATTGTTCCTCTAACGTCAAAATGCATGGCCACCCTAATTGGTTGTTTTCAGAGATGTTAAAATTCTATGTTTTATTTCAAAATTTTAAGAATTTTCAATTTATATCATAATTCCTTGTCTTTTTATGAAATATTTTATAAGAATTATGATTAATTTAATGTTTAGATGATTTTGTACATCCTTTTCCATTACTTAAATGCAATTTCTTTTAATTTTTTATTTATCCGGTTGTTGTCTACACTTAATCATTTTCCTTAATCGTCCGATAATACAGTTCAAAATCGATAGTATAGGCCCACATGAAATGAAATGGAAAATGCTTATGAACTGCAGCATTGCCAGTCCAAGTTTTTTTTAAAAATTTTGAAAATTTTAAATTCATTTACAAAATCTATTTAATGAATTTTAATACAAAAATTATATGACTTAGGATTCTAAAAATTCTAAATTATCTTCCGTAAATACCCACATGTAGAAATTCCTGTTGATTTTCTCAGAATCCTACGAAATTGTACAAAATATTTTATACTTTACACATATATGTAAAGTTATCGTTTCATTTTTCATTTTTTTCTTATATGAAACCCCCACTCATATTTTCCAATAAGCAAAATGCACCTATTGTTTTGGTGCAATATAAAAACACACCACGCGTTTAATGATGACGAGTTGACCAATATTTAATTGCTAGGGCAACCTCTGCCCGATATAAGTTTTATCAAAGTGCCGGTATTTTTTTTTGGTAGGGCAGTCCGGTAAAAAGAAAAAAAAAATTTTTTGGATTTCGGATAGAAATTTTAGTGATTTTGTGAATTCATTTCTTTTTCTTTAGATACTACATGTAAAAGTGGAGTGCAAAAAGAAAGAAATTTTAACTAATATATATATGAAAATTTGTACATCTATCAAAAAAAAAAGAAAAAAAATAATAATGAAAATAAAATCAATCATGCAAAAAATATATATATACAATTATGCATTAAATCTAACAATTATAATGAACGAACAAAAATGATTTATTATGAGAATTTCATGAAAATATGAAATAAAATTATTAAAGAAAAAAAAAGAAAAAAAAGAAACAAACAAAAAAAATGAAATAAAGCTATTATAAAATTAATAAAATAATGAAGATAATAATGATCATAAATCACATATACTTTATTTAATTTAATATTCTCTAAATATATTATATAACATACATATATAAAAAAAAAAAAAAAACGGTATATAGTTTTTTTTTTAATTAGTTGTAAGCGAACAAACAAATTTAAATAAAACAGACAACAGTACTCCTAATCACTAATAAAACATAAATCTTTCTCTTCTTTAATTAAGAATGTAAAAATTGTATTATGATGAATAAATAAATAAGTTATGGGTTTTATTTGACTTATTTTAAGTGTCTGAAACAAAATAAAGTTTTTATAATAATAAAACTATGGATAATTGTTCAAATTTATTAAATTGTCATTAAAATCAAAATATAGTTTATAAATCAATAAATAAATAAATAAAAAAAAAAAAAAATAACTACAAATAATAATAAGGTATTTAAATAAACTAAAATAAATAACCATACATTTACATTCACATTTAATGATATAAAATTATAATATTAATGATATGAATATCTACTAACATATACATAGTACATCAATGAATGACTTACAATCATTTCTTTAAGTTATATTACATCATAAAAATACAAATTATTAAAAAAAAAAAAAAACAAACAAAAAAGAAAAAAAAATTTTTTCAAATAAAATGAAAATGAAAATTATTAAATGATTAATGTTAATGTTAAATTGTTTTTTTTTAACAAATTAAAATATTATATAAAAATACAAAATATATTGGAAATATTCAAATACTCATGCATATTCACCTTATGTACTCACAGATATTCATAATTAGAAATAATTTGGTTAATTGTAGAAATTATAAAATATAAACAAAATAAAATAAATAAATAAATAAATAAAATCCGGATGACATATAAAAATACATATATATATATAATTTATGAGAGATTATTTTCAAGTCATTATCCTCATCATAATCAACGTAGTCGTTTACAACAGCGTCATCATATTCCCAGCATTGACAACGATAGCATCGTCAATAACATCACATCATCATCATCAATCGTCATTGTCTTCAACATCATCATCAAATCATCATTATTATCATCACCGATATCAACAACAGCAACGGTAAGCGCGCCAACGATAATTAAGTTATTTTTATTATTTTTTTACAAGGCCTCATTATAAAATAATAATATGAGAAAAATATTTTGTTAATTTAAAATTATTTATTTTAAAAGGGACAAGTCCTTAAATTTTAATATTTGTAATAATTAAGACGAACAGGTTATATGAAATATGTACCTACATGAATAGGTTTAGATTTACATATGTATATGAAATGAATTTACAAAAAAAATAATAAAATGTATTGGTAAGATTTCGAAATTTTGGCTTTTGCATCTATACCCTCCCTTCTCAAATCAATCTGTAATTTTTTTTAGGATTTAATCAATTTAATTAGCCTTTTTATTTTAAGGATGGGAACTTAGTTTTTACAGCGAACTAAGTTTAATAGAGGTGGGTTAGTCCCTATCATCGTTGGGCGAGGCAATTTTTCTTTACTTTATTACAGGACCAACGATGGTAGTTGCTGTTTTCTAGGCTTGAGTGGAGCCAAATTTCACTTGATAGGTACAACGGTGTGGGTGCAGTTTTTTTTTACAGTGATGTGATACGGGAGTTTTCTAAGTAGAAAGATTTCACCACTTTCTACTGCTCCAGGCTACGGATAAACAAAAGAGAGATGGACAGTGGCATACTCACGCCCCATCCGGCGAGCTAGTACCGTGCTAGCCAACTAGCGTAGCCGCCACTTCCACCATCCATCATCTCAAGACGTAAGTATGACGTCATGTGTGTAATACTCAAATTTTACAGGTACAATCCGACCCTGTGTATAATCTTTATACACAATATACTACATTGGGTGTTATGTTGTATGTAGTGTGAGGTCAGGGTGGGCTTCCATCTCTCATTAGGATGGAAGATACTGCCATGACGTCACACAGCATGTATACATACATATATCCATATATATAAACAACCATTTTTTTTCATTTTTGTAGATTTACTTTATTACAGGTTTACAGTGGTCGTAGTACTATAGTAGTACACACATAATGTACATAGATTACAAAATGGCGCCCAAGAGTGTGGCTTTGGCTACACATGCGGATGCCATTGCGTAATATTACTTACAAAATGGCGCCCAATTATCGGTTATTTCGGTGACACGGATTGTAGATGTGTACGAATTGTCCAAACTGGACGCGCCATTATTACAAAATGGCGCCCAACCATTCGGTTTTTCGGGACACAGATCTACGGATCTGTGTCACATTTAGTCCTTCACGGACAACAATGGTGGTTTTTCGTACATTCGTATGAATGTACAAAAATTTCTTTTGTTGATTTTATTTCAACACTTTGTTCCTTTACGGAAATTTTTTTTTTGCACCCTTGTTAGCATAGGCTAACACTTAATGTCCTTTACGGACTACACACCGTCATTTTTTTTTTTCTTTCTTTTCATTTACATTCTGTTTTGGAATTTTGGGTTGAGCAACTTCGAAGTTGTTTTGATCATTCATCTACCTGATTAGCTTACCACTTTGTAGTCTTCGAGCTGCAAAGTTGGGTACCAGGTTGATGTTTGATCGAAGCTTCTTTGAGGTCATGCAACCCAAAAGTTTCCAAGTGATGATTGATTTGTTAGCACATTCGCGTGGCGATGTGTGATTGACAGGATTACTGTTGACTACCATTTGAATAACTTAATAGTAGATTCAATTGGGTTCCAGTAATCGTGTCAATCACATACCATCACGACGGTCACATGTCTGGATATGGAAGTTATGGGTCAATTCTGATGGGCTAACCACTTCGTGGTTTTGAACTACGATGTTGGGTACCAGAATTGAATCTCATACTTTCTGATATCCCCTCGTAATGTTATAGACATTGACGCATTTGTGTTACAATTCAAACCATATATTTTATCCGCTCTACATTTAACGTAGATTAACTTTTTGTATAGCCTCGTTCTCTTTTAAATAAAATTTTTTTTAGTCTGAAGTTCTGAAAGGGGAGAGTGTTGAAGCAAAAGCCAATTTTATGTAATTATATTATTATTTTGATTTTTTTTATTTTTTTTTTGAAGCACTACATAACTTCGATTATTTTTATTCAACTTCTTTTTTAGAAATATTTTTTTTAAAAAAAAAGTCGTCAATTCTTCTATACAACTTCGTCAACTTTTAATATATATTGAAAATTTATGTTCGCGTATTGTATGAGCTTGAGCAAATCTGCAGTTTACACTATTTAGCCTTATACATTTTGGGTTTTCTTGAAATTTTTATATGGAAAATTTTGCCTTAAGTTCTGCGTATCATCTATAAATTTTAGTATCTGACTTGTCATTATTCTGGCCTTGCCTTTATCTTTTCTCTGATGTTCATTTTTATATACAGTTGAGGTGCATGCACATTTATAGAGCGTTGCTGCCGCGTTAATTTTATTGTAATCGAATTTTTTTTTGCAACATATAATTTCTTTTGGGTAATGAACTAGTGTATGTACTCAGCATCCATCTTGATATGTCTTATGTTCTAGTTACATTGTAACGTGACGCGTGCGTGAAGTTTGCTGCTTTTACATTGTGTATACAGCAAATTCGTATTTCTTATATTATATACAAGTTGAACGTAGTATATGGTGATATAGTACCCTGTTGGGACATACCACACAGTCAACGACAAAAGTATAGGTCCACTAATTTATAATAAAGGACATTTGGAATTTTGTTGTTTCATTTGATTTTTTTTTCTTATATATAAAATTTATCGTACAATTTTAACGCGTCAGTATATTTATAATATAAATTATATAATAAAATTCTACTTTTCAGCAGTGTGAATTAATAAAGTATATACAGTGTAGTATAATATATAGTGAATTTTTTTTTCGGAACATGTAATTTTTTTCCTTTTATAATTTTTCGGGTCATATTTAATTAATGCAATAAATTTTATATACGGTGTGCGACACATGAAACGATACTTCATAATACGAAATAAATTGGAAATTTTTTTTTTTATTTTACACTTGCATCTACAACAGTTTAATGCGGGTCTTTGGTATACTGTGCCAAAAGTATCGGGACACTTCATTTTTTTTTAAAATTTTTTTTTTTGATAAAATTTTTTTTACATTATTCGATATTAGTTTTTATGAAATTTTTTTGATATTGTGCGCGTTATATGTAACGAATTTACTTATATTAGATTAAATTTTCAAACAAATCATCCTCGGACGTTTCGTTATTGAAAATTTTTTTTATGTACATACAAGTTAGTTTATGTAAATAGTTCATTTCGGGTCAATTATTTTTTGGAAGTATATGCTTTTATAGTGAAGTCCATAAGTACCGGGACACATAAAATTTTTTTTTTTGGAAATTTTTTTTTTTTGTACGTATTAAAATTTTACCTTATCTTTGAATTTTTTTTATATAGTACACGTCATATATACCGATACTACTCATATTGAATGAACGTTGATATATATTAAATTACGGAATTTATTATATCTGAAATATTTGTTTTTTGATTTTTTTTGGCATCTTAAGAGTAGTGAATTTTTTTATATAACCTATTCGGGTCACATATAATTCGAATTTTTTTTATATTCTGCGATATAAGTAACGGGTCATCTTGATATCAAACTATCTAAAATTTTTTTATTGCACAATCAATTCGCGATTACATTTGTAACGGACAAATAATATAGGATTTTTTTTTTTACCCTTCAGTTAAAAGTACCGGGATATTTTAAAATTTTTTTTTAATTTTACCTTTTATTATCGATTTTATTTCAAAGTTTGTTCATATTGTCCGTGACGTATACATCGTGTCCTCATGAAATAAATTAAATTAACTATTTATTTCTTTGTCTGCATAGTCCATTTCGGAATTTCATACTTTAATTTTTTTTTAATTTTTTTGCGGTATAATCCGTTTCTTCATACAGTCTACGTCATAAACGCGATCCATAATAAAATCTTTTTGCACGAATTTGTCTAGGATAATTTTTTTTAAACTTATCGTATCGTACCTATCGAAATTATTAACTAACGCATATCGAGATAATCTAAATAATTAAATTTTTCTGGTAACGTAGTATTAAAATTAAATTTAAATTTTCAATTTCTCTTCTTTTTAAAAATACCGGACGCGACTATAAACAAATTTTTTTTGAATATTTTTTATTTTTTTTTTTAAAAAAAAAATTTTTTTTGTAACTGACCCGGACATCCAAAATAATTTCTTCTTTTGGTCATAAGCTGTTTAAAAATTGAAGTGTATATTTCTTTTAAGAGTGTGGATTTTTGAGTT
This sequence comes from Villa cingulata, assembly GCA_951394055.1. NCBI lineage: Eukaryota > Metazoa > Arthropoda > Insecta > Diptera > Bombyliidae > Villa > Villa cingulata. The sequence goes on from OX596025.1 coordinate 2,729,568, forward strand.
AAATGTCAGTACGGGCATTTAATAGAAAGAAAGTTAAGACATCAGGACATAGGTACAACACTAGAGGGAGAAATTTGGAATTGGAAATGGCAGAGAGTTCAGACAACAGAGATTTAAATACAATGAGTGATGTAGCTGGTGCAGGTGAATCCTTGGCATCTCCTATAACGACAGTACCTACGATCACAACAAGCACATCGCGATTATCAGAAGCTTCATTTATGGGCTTTGATCAGGATCAGCAAATGTCAACAGAGGTAACGAGTGATAGTAATTGGATAAGGCCAGGAATGTCACGAGTCGTACATTCACCCATTCCTACATCTCTGAATAGCAACGTTGTTGTAACTACGGGATCCTCACAACAACTTTCTTTACCGCTAAGTATATCTTCCACTGGAGCAGTGCCTGGACAGAACCCGCATGTACACTCTTACCGCCAAGTAGACTTTGGTCCCACTTCAATTATACAACAACATATCGAACAGGACTCTGGATTGTTTTCGGACAGGCCAACCACCGATAGTTGGTCATTATCTATGTCTCGCCCTACACGTGAAGTATCAATACCATCAACAGAAAATCATGGAAATGTTAATGTGTCATCGTGTACATTTCAACGCTCTCCTCATCCTCCGTTGTCCTTATCTACTGGAGCAACAAATAGGAGAAGTCAGCACAACCCAAACACACATGTCACATTTTCAAATCCGCATCCTGTTCAATCAATAGGTACACCAACGCGACATTACGAGGAGGAAGATCATCCGAATTACATTCAACGTTCATCATATGACCATAAGAGACAACAAATCAATCAACAATTTAGTATTCCATTACAAAGCCAGCGAAGCAATGAAGCGTACTTGTATTCACCATTGTCCCAGACAAGTCATCCATTACAAAATATAAATTTTTCAAACAGACCTCAACAACGCCCACATGTTTTACAGAGACTAATTGTTAATCACAAGTCAGTGATGAATTCGTGGACCATCTCGTACTCTGGGTTTGCAGATCCGTTGCCTTGCGAAGAATTTTTGTTTCGAGTTGAAACGTTGGCACGTAGATATGCAATATCAGATAGAGAATTATGTACAAACATTCATGTGTTGTTGAAGGATAAAGCATCCGACTGGTACTGGACTCAGTTCTGTCGTGATGCCGTTGAATTTACATGGGATGAATTTAAACGGAGTTTTATCAATTATTATCAACGTTTAACATCTGACTTTGAGATAGTTGGTGTTATGATGAATACCAGACAAGGCAATACGAGCTTTGATGACTTTGTTCAAAAACTAATCGTATACAGAAATCAGATGAGGAATCCAATGCCTGAAGTGGATCTTATTAATATAATAAGAGACAACATGGATACACGGTTAGCACAAATGACTTTCACTGCACCTGTTTTGACGCTTCAACAGTTGAGAGAAGTCTGTAGGAGAGCTGAGAGATATTTAGCTACCCAGACAAATAGAATCCGTCAAACATATCGTCCTAGAGTGAATGAAATCAATACCTGGAATCCTCAGGATGCATATTATAATTTTGAAAATGATATAGAAACAATGAATACATGTACAACGGTTCGAACAGATGCGGAACTATTACCAAATGCGATTTGTAATTATGAGGTAGAGAATGCTGAAGTAGATGAGGTTGCCAATGGTCGATCTCGAGCGATTTGTTGGAACTGTCGTCGAATGGGACATTATTTCCAAGATTGTCCTGAGAACTATCGTCGACTATTCTGTTTTAAATGCGGATGTCCTGACACTACGTCACCTCGATGTCCAAAGTGTTCGGGAAACAGAGTTCCGAGTGGACAGCGGAACGGGACGTCCCACTCGACGATGAATCCCGTGAGTCAGGCGGATCGTCCATCGAATCAGCCTCCTCGACTTCAGCTGACTCCCAAATAATTAGCAATATGAAACAACCAGATGTGACAAAACAACCGGACGCGACAAAATTAATTGAACCTGATGTGACTATTATAAAATCTGATTCGACAGTTATTAATAAGGAAAATGATGCAAAAATGTTGATGACAAATAGAAAAGAGAATGTCTTTGCGCGAAAGTTAAAGCCTATTATACCATGGCATGTTAGATGGTATAATTATCTTCAAGTTCGAGAGAAAATATTCAATGTGTCAGAAATGAATTGTCATAAACGAGCTGCTAGATTGAGAAAGTTTCGTACATTCAGAAGAGAAATGAGGAAGAGAAAGAAAACATGTGTGGCTGGTCTAGTACGCTATCCCTGCGACGATCGCCCTTATGCGAAAGTCAAAGTCGCTGATGTTGAAATTGTAGGTTTACTAGACAGTGGTGCCAGCATTTCATGTTTGGGCCGACAAGCTTACAAACTGATTGAAAAATTAAATGTCGAAGTCATTTCTCTCTCTGAATCAGTAGCAACAGCTGATGGCAATAATCAAAGAATAGAAGGATACATTGAAGTACCAGTGACCTTTATGGGAATTACACATATGATGAAGCTGCATATAGTTCCAACCTTACGGCAACAAATGTATTTAGGAATCGACTTCTGGAAGAGGTTCAAGATCGCACCAGATGTGATATCGGAGTTATCAATAAAGGATATAAATCCTAAATGTGAAGTTAACATTATGCATGAGTTAACTGTTTCGCAGTCTGAAAGATTAGAAGTGGTAAAGTCTAAGTTTCCGTCCTTCGCGAAAATGGGATTGGGAAAGACCGATATGGAGGAGCATGTCATTGACACGGGAGATGCTGAGCCGATAAAGCAAAAACATTATCCGGTCTCGCCTGCCATACAAAAGTTAATGTATGAAGAACTTGATCGGATGCTCTCTCTCGGTGTCATTGAAGAATCAAATAGCCCTTGGAATTCCCCAGTCGTCCTTGTACGGAAACCTGGAAAGGTACGCCTATGTTTGGACTCGCGAAAAGTTAACGAAGTTACGAAAAAGGATGCATACCCCCTACCACACATTGCAGGTTTATTAAGTCGTTTACAAGATACTCGATATATATCAAGTATTGACTTGAAAGACGCATTCTGGCAGATCCCTCTTGAAAAGCAATCTCGTGAAAAGACTGCTTTTACAGTTCCAGGTCGTCCTTTATACCAGTTTACAGTAATGCCATTCGGGTTGTGTAATGCTCCTCAACGTATGTGTCGTTTGATGGACAAAGTTATCCCAGGTCGTATACGGGAACATGTTTTCGTTTATCTAGACGATTTGTTAGTTGTATCACCTGATTTTGATACACATATGTCTTTATTGGAAGAAGTCGCTTGGCATCTTCGAAAATCTGGATTAACTATTAATGTTGAAAAAAGTAGATTTTGTGTAAAAGAGGTTAAATATCTTGGGTACATAGTCGGTAACGGAATTCTTAAAACAGATCCTGGTAAGATTGAAGCCATACGTGATTTTCCTTTGCCTAAAACGGCAAAACAGTTAAGAAGATTTTTAGGTATGACTGGATGGTACCAACGATTCGTCGCAAACTATGCAAGTATAGCTGCTCCTTTAACGGACGCATTAAAAACTTGCAAGACAGGATTCTGTATTTCCCCTGAAGCCGAGGATTCATTTGAAAAGTTGAAGACAGCACTCTGCGAAGCACCAGTTTTGGCCACCCCAGAGTTTGCTCGTCGTTTTTATATACAGTGCGATGCCTCCACAACCGGTGTTGGTGGAGTGTTATTTCAAAAATTTGATGATGATTCGGAAAAGCCCATCGCATACTTTTCAAAGAAATTAAATTCGGCTCAGAGGAACTACAGTATCACTGAACTAGAGTGCTATGCTGCAGTCTTATGCGTTAAAAAGTTTCGTGCGTACGTTGAAGGTCATCCCTTCACAATCATTACTGATCACTCAAGTTTGAAATGGCTTATGAATCAATCGGATCTTAGTGGTAGATTAGTGCGTTGGAGTTTGAAATTGCAGGGATTCGACTTTTCGATCGAGCATCGCAAAGGTACTCTGAATGTGGTTCCCGATGCCCTGTCACGTATGTATTCCGACGAACTCAGTTCAGGAGTTTTGAATGGAGCTGAAGTTGATCTCAATTCTCCATATTTTTCTTCGGAAGAGTATGAAGAATTGAAATCAACTATCATCAGCAATCAGGATAAACTTCCAGATCTGTGTGTCGTCGATGGTTATGTGTACAGGCGCACAACGCCACGTTCAGGAGACCCAGATGCTGATGACCTAACGTGGAAATTATGGGTACCAATCGAATTGTCGAATGATATTATTGAACAACACCATGCTCCATCGAATTGTTCCCACGGAGGATTCCATAAAACATTATATCGTGTTCGACAGTATTATTATTGGCCAGGTATGGTTACCCAGATAAGAGATTATGTAGAAAATTGTCAAGTATGTAAAGAAACCAAAGATACAACTAAAGTGTTAAGACCACCTATGGGTAAACAAATCGATTCGTCTAGACCATTTCAATTCCTGTACATCGACTTCTTAGGTCCATATCCCCGTACCAAATCTGGTAATATAGCTATTCTGACAGTCCTTGATGCGTTTAGCAAGTTTGTATTTTTGGAACCTCTAAAAGCTGAAACTGCAGCAAATGTATGTAAATTCCTTGAAGATGTTATATTTTGTACGTATGGAGTGCCTGAAACAATTTTTACAGACAACGGGAAACAATTTGTTTCGAAAACGTTCCAGGATCTTCTAAATGTTTATGGCATTAAGCATGTTCGTACAGCAGTACATTCTCCACATCCTAATGCAGCTGAGAGAGTAAACCGTTCTGTGTTATCTGCATTAAGAGCATACATAAATGATGATCATAGCTCTTGGGATGTTTACCTTCCCAAGATAGCTTGCGCTATGCGTACTTCGATCCACCAGTCCATCGGTGTAAATCCTTATTATGTGCTCTTCGGTCAACACATGGCACGACATGGATCTGTGTACCCACTCATTAAAAATTTGGGCATGGATGTAGAGGTTGTTCCTGCTGATGCTAAAATAGAATTGATCCGTAAACGAGTGTTAGAAAAATTGTCTCAAGCACACCATCGTCATACGAATATTTATAACACACGTTGTCGTCCAGTTAAATATGTCCCAGGTCAGGAAGTCTATAGAAGAATTTTCTCTCTTAGTAATATGGCCCAAGGTAGAAACGCTAAACTGGACAACAGATTTGCTAAAGCTCGCATCGTAAAATCAGTCGGGAATAGTCAGTACGAATTGGAAGATATGAAAGGTAAATCATTAGGAATTTATCACGCTAAAGACATTCGACAATAATAAATTGATATTATATACATATTTTGCCTTATTGGAAATTATGAGTGGTGGAAATTAATTCAGTCTATTACATTGTACATACTTTTGTGTGTGTTTTATTTTTGACATTTTTATTACTAATGGTTCTGGATTTTCATATAATTATTCCTTTCAGTTTGACCTAACGATTGGTGTGATCTAAACGAGTGTTCTATCGAGTGCTTCTTGCTCTATAAGTTTAGAACCGACACTAATTTCATTATGTATGTTATTTTGTCTTGTTTACTTAACAGGATACGACATAATTAGGGAGACAAGTCTATACTGTCATCAATAAATAAAGAAATCATGGCCCATTCCAATCAAGTAACCGGACACCGTAATCTACCGTATTTACGCCCTGATTTAGCAAGATTCAATTACAATTACTCAGGCGAATGTGTCTTGACACACATTATAGACAGACACAACAATTTGTTCTACTTGACTGAATATGACAATCGTCAACATATTTATTATAATAAATGGTTAACTAATCATGTCCGTTCCAACCCTAACATATATAAAGGAGTTCCCAGGGAGGCGGAAATATTTGGCGTCATATTAAATGGTTATATATTCCGTGCCGTTAAAGAAGTTAGTCAGTATCACGAACCGTTGACATTGGATAAAATTTTCTTAATTGACATAGGGAAAACCATAAAGTATAACAGGAATGAAATGTTAATTTATCCGATACCGCAGGTTTTCGATTATCCAGGACAAGCCATATTGTCAAAAGTCCACCTGTTAGACTCAATTATTCCTCGTCATGAAGATTCACTCTCGAGAATGTTAGGTAGAAAATTCCGATTTAATGTAATTCCTCATGACAAGACAACACTACATATTAACCTAGTATCAGGTACTAATCCTTTCTTGGACTATTTCCAAGAAAGTGGTCACTTACTTTTCGACCCATATAACCATAATCCTGTAGTGGATCTGTATCACCAATTTAAATTGTAATCTTCATGTGCCTTGAAACAGTCGCCTCGCAGGACAATTCCGCGAATAATGTTTAATCCCTGATCTATCATGACATTGGTTGGTTGGTTGAATGACAAAGCTGGCCCAATGTATATGCGGAACTACTGCATCTCATTAGTGCAACTAGCTTCCGCATGTCCATTGAGCTGGATTTGTCAGGAAATCATCCAACATTCTAAATAATGAGAACTCGGAGGAATCTAAGGATAAAATCATTATATATATATTGATCATGTAATTTTCAATTTTTTTTTCTTGTTTAGCATCAATGACCATTCGATACTTGCCCTTGGAGTTCTTCACACTGGTTCGGTGGAACTACTACATCTCATTAGTGTAACTAGCTTCCACTAGCTGGGGTGTAAGAACGAAAAGTAAGCAAAGTACGAGAATCACCCATATTTCAATTTTTTTTTAGGCGTGTTGCGAAAATTATTTGTGTGTTGTAAGAACACACCACTTACCTTCAGTTTACGAACTTCACCTTTTCCTCTTTGCGCATTGCCCGTCTAGCCCAGCTTTCCTTGTTTTCAACTGAGACTCTTAATCTCAGGGTCATGGGACTTCCCCACGTTGGGCGCTTCCTTAAATATTTCCAAACATAGCAGCCTCACCCTTTTCAGCCTCTTTCTTCAGGCAAGCCTTCTAACGAGCCTGCTATGTAATGTGAGGGTACTATTTTTTTGTGTGTGACTGTAATCAGTCACACCATATTTTCTTCTATTCTTAATTATGTGTACCTAACAGTACACATAATTACCTTTCAAAAGGCCCAAGTGTTGTATTGCGCTACAATACAATTATTTTCATAACACGCGCATAATTCTTCTCATTGTTCTTATGCATAATGCGCATAAGATAAGAAGAACTGCATGTATTATGCACGTGATTCCAATGTATTTCCAGACCATTCCATTTTTTTTTGTCAAATTGTTACAAATACATGGTCAAGGTTAGCACATTATTCCATTCCCCTATATATTTTATTTGAATTATGCCCACACATATGCATATTCTTTTATGAATTTTAATGGCCGCCCCTATACATGTATTCTAATATAAATAATATGCACATATACATGCGCATTCTACTTAAATTTTACTTTAAATTTTAATGGCCGCACACGCATACATATATATTCGCTCAATTTCTCCACTATTCTCATTTAATTCCCCATGTTCTCATTAATTCCACTTTTATATATTTTTTTCACATATCAGATTGTTCCTCTAACGTCAAAATGCATGGCCACCCTAATTGGTTGTTTTCAGAGATGTTAAAATTCTATGTTTTATTTCAAAATTTTAAGAATTTTCAATTTATATCATAATTCCTTGTCTTTTTATGAAATATTTTATAAGAATTATGATTAATTTAATGTTTAGATGATTTTGTACATCCTTTTCCATTACTTAAATGCAATTTCTTTTAATTTTTTATTTATCCGGTTGTTGTCTACACTTAATCATTTTCCTTAATCGTCCGATAATACAGTTCAAAATCGATAGTATAGGCCCACATGAAATGAAATGGAAAATGCTTATGAACTGCAGCATTGCCAGTCCAAGTTTTTTTTAAAAATTTTGAAAATTTTAAATTCATTTACAAAATCTATTTAATGAATTTTAATACAAAAATTATATGACTTAGGATTCTAAAAATTCTAAATTATCTTCCGTAAATACCCACATGTAGAAATTCCTGTTGATTTTCTCAGAATCCTACGAAATTGTACAAAATATTTTATACTTTACACATATATGTAAAGTTATCGTTTCATTTTTCATTTTTTTCTTATATGAAACCCCCACTCATATTTTCCAATAAGCAAAATGCACCTATTGTTTTGGTGCAATATAAAAACACACCACGCGTTTAATGATGACGAGTTGACCAATATTTAATTGCTAGGGCAACCTCTGCCCGATATAAGTTTTATCAAAGTGCCGGTATTTTTTTTTGGTAGGGCAGTCCGGTAAAAAGAAAAAAAAAATTTTTTGGATTTCGGATAGAAATTTTAGTGATTTTGTGAATTCATTTCTTTTTCTTTAGATACTACATGTAAAAGTGGAGTGCAAAAAGAAAGAAATTTTAACTAATATATATATGAAAATTTGTACATCTATCAAAAAAAAAAGAAAAAAAATAATAATGAAAATAAAATCAATCATGCAAAAAATATATATATACAATTATGCATTAAATCTAACAATTATAATGAACGAACAAAAATGATTTATTATGAGAATTTCATGAAAATATGAAATAAAATTATTAAAGAAAAAAAAAGAAAAAAAAGAAACAAACAAAAAAAATGAAATAAAGCTATTATAAAATTAATAAAATAATGAAGATAATAATGATCATAAATCACATATACTTTATTTAATTTAATATTCTCTAAATATATTATATAACATACATATATAAAAAAAAAAAAAAAACGGTATATAGTTTTTTTTTTAATTAGTTGTAAGCGAACAAACAAATTTAAATAAAACAGACAACAGTACTCCTAATCACTAATAAAACATAAATCTTTCTCTTCTTTAATTAAGAATGTAAAAATTGTATTATGATGAATAAATAAATAAGTTATGGGTTTTATTTGACTTATTTTAAGTGTCTGAAACAAAATAAAGTTTTTATAATAATAAAACTATGGATAATTGTTCAAATTTATTAAATTGTCATTAAAATCAAAATATAGTTTATAAATCAATAAATAAATAAATAAAAAAAAAAAAAAATAACTACAAATAATAATAAGGTATTTAAATAAACTAAAATAAATAACCATACATTTACATTCACATTTAATGATATAAAATTATAATATTAATGATATGAATATCTACTAACATATACATAGTACATCAATGAATGACTTACAATCATTTCTTTAAGTTATATTACATCATAAAAATACAAATTATTAAAAAAAAAAAAAAACAAACAAAAAAGAAAAAAAAATTTTTTCAAATAAAATGAAAATGAAAATTATTAAATGATTAATGTTAATGTTAAATTGTTTTTTTTTAACAAATTAAAATATTATATAAAAATACAAAATATATTGGAAATATTCAAATACTCATGCATATTCACCTTATGTACTCACAGATATTCATAATTAGAAATAATTTGGTTAATTGTAGAAATTATAAAATATAAACAAAATAAAATAAATAAATAAATAAATAAAATCCGGATGACATATAAAAATACATATATATATATAATTTATGAGAGATTATTTTCAAGTCATTATCCTCATCATAATCAACGTAGTCGTTTACAACAGCGTCATCATATTCCCAGCATTGACAACGATAGCATCGTCAATAACATCACATCATCATCATCAATCGTCATTGTCTTCAACATCATCATCAAATCATCATTATTATCATCACCGATATCAACAACAGCAACGGTAAGCGCGCCAACGATAATTAAGTTATTTTTATTATTTTTTTACAAGGCCTCATTATAAAATAATAATATGAGAAAAATATTTTGTTAATTTAAAATTATTTATTTTAAAAGGGACAAGTCCTTAAATTTTAATATTTGTAATAATTAAGACGAACAGGTTATATGAAATATGTACCTACATGAATAGGTTTAGATTTACATATGTATATGAAATGAATTTACAAAAAAAATAATAAAATGTATTGGTAAGATTTCGAAATTTTGGCTTTTGCATCTATACCCTCCCTTCTCAAATCAATCTGTAATTTTTTTTAGGATTTAATCAATTTAATTAGCCTTTTTATTTTAAGGATGGGAACTTAGTTTTTACAGCGAACTAAGTTTAATAGAGGTGGGTTAGTCCCTATCATCGTTGGGCGAGGCAATTTTTCTTTACTTTATTACAGGACCAACGATGGTAGTTGCTGTTTTCTAGGCTTGAGTGGAGCCAAATTTCACTTGATAGGTACAACGGTGTGGGTGCAGTTTTTTTTTACAGTGATGTGATACGGGAGTTTTCTAAGTAGAAAGATTTCACCACTTTCTACTGCTCCAGGCTACGGATAAACAAAAGAGAGATGGACAGTGGCATACTCACGCCCCATCCGGCGAGCTAGTACCGTGCTAGCCAACTAGCGTAGCCGCCACTTCCACCATCCATCATCTCAAGACGTAAGTATGACGTCATGTGTGTAATACTCAAATTTTACAGGTACAATCCGACCCTGTGTATAATCTTTATACACAATATACTACATTGGGTGTTATGTTGTATGTAGTGTGAGGTCAGGGTGGGCTTCCATCTCTCATTAGGATGGAAGATACTGCCATGACGTCACACAGCATGTATACATACATATATCCATATATATAAACAACCATTTTTTTTCATTTTTGTAGATTTACTTTATTACAGGTTTACAGTGGTCGTAGTACTATAGTAGTACACACATAATGTACATAGATTACAACTGAAACCAGAAATTGAGAAAATATTAAAATTAGTTTGCACTAATTATTTAGATTTTAATATTGTCAAAAATTGCGATGTCTTCACTTTTAATCATCAACAAGAAGATAAATTTATAGACTTAAAAGATGTCTATTTAGGTGCAAAAGCCGAATCATTATTAAACAAAATAGAGTGTAATGAACTCAAGAACGATATTTTGGAATTGAAAAGAAATTGTCGACATTTTTATATTGAAGTAGTAGCACAAATAAGAAGTAGATTCGATTTCTCAGATCCGATATTTAATTTAACAAGAGTACTTGATCCAAAAGTAGCGCAGAGCTTCCAAATCAAATCTTTGCAACAAATATTGACTAGATTTCCAATACTTAAAATTCCTGCACAAGATCTTGATGATGAATGGAAACGATATGCTCTTTTACAACACGAAGAAATTGATATTAATGCAGATTTGCCAGTAGATGTTTATTGGAAAAGAATATTTGAACTAAAAAATCCTGCTGGTGTAGAAGTATTTCCAAATTTACGAAAAGTTTTCAGCTTGTTATTGAGTTTGCCGTTTTCGAATGCTTCGGTTGAACGAATTTTCAGTCAACTTAGAAACATAAAGACATTTTGTAGAAATAAATTACAAACAGAAACGTTGACGTCAATTTTGTTGACCAAAGATGGGATTAAAAATAAAGGTGGAGTAATACAATTTGAACCATCGACAAAAATGCTAAACAGTAGTAACTGGAAATAAATAAACATTCGATTTAGGACTGTAGTCTGTATTTCGTTCGTCATTCAGGCGAAAAATTTGAAAAGAGCGTACTAAAAAGGAATAACTATTAATTTTCAAATAGATTGGTTAATAATTGTAATCGAATAAATAAAAGAAAAATTTTAAACGGATCGAAAAAAAAATCACAGCCTACGTTAAGAAAATTCCAGCTGTCATTTAGTCGAATCTATTTAAAAATAATAATTATTCCTGTTTTAGTAGGTTTTTTCGTCTGAATGATAAACGAAAAATAGACTAGAGCCTAATATTTAACTAATTTAATTACTTTTATTTTTATTTAGTTTTTATTTTTTTATTGTTATTTTTTAAAGACTGCATAATTGTTTTGTTACGTTTTGAAAATCAATAAAATTTTCTGTTCAATAATCAGTTTTTTTATTTGTTTAAAAACTTGGCTGTGGCGTGAAATTTTGTCTAAAAAAGTGAAATTTATAACGACATTGTGTGATATTTCGAGAATGTGAGTTGGCAACCTTGACAGGTACACCACTACCAGCTGAGCTGCACACTTTATGATTATTGTGAATGGGATTTTAATTAAATGAATATTTTGAAATTGTCAATAATGTGGTTGAATTGAATTGAATAAACATACAAGCACGATCGTTTGACTATTGATTGATCAGTATTTGAAGATTGAGTGGTTTAATTTTAATTTTTTAATTACTAATTACTACATTACCATTACCTTACAATTACTACTAGCAGTAGTATAGTATCAGAATTAAAATTTTAGAATATAGATTATAAAAATATAATTGTTTTATTCGGGTAATGAGGACATAAGTAGTTTAATAGTAATTAAGAAAAGTGTATCTTCTATTGATTACGAAAAATCATGTATAAAAAAAGAAGTAATGTATGAATTTTTCAAGAAATTAGTTAAACAGAAATATGGAAGAAAATAATAAACTTTATGCAGCAGAATGTGATGTTATAAGTGGAGATAAATATTTAAATCAAAATGAATTTCCATGTGATAATAAGAAAAGTTTTCGTTGTAATGAAACCAGTAGTATATCACAGGACATTTTAACAAAGGATAATAATGATGATAAGATTAGTAAAAAAATTGATTCTACCAAGAGCAAACATTCAATATCATCAAATTCAGGTTCGAGATATACTTTATATACAAATAAAAATAAATTGTAATACATTACCTTCATGCTCATGTATTTATTTTTATTTAGGTAAAGGACACAATCAAGAAATAATGTCTCATATATTTTCTGAGGACATGAGAATATCGAAAATAATACGACGATTATGTGTTGAAACAAATCCATTGGTAGCTATAGAACTTTGTGAAAAATTGCAAGCAGTTATAATGGACCCATCGAATGCGACATATATTCGTCGTGCTTTCGATTTTTTAGCAGAATCTGTGCTTTTAGTATTTCATCAGGGTCCAATTGAATGTTTAGAACATGTTGCCAAAGTTTTTGGTATGCTCGGATACGTTGTAAGAAATGAATTTCCTATTTATAAAAATTGGTTGGTTCGAACATACGACACATCAAATGATATAAGAATTTTCATAATACAATCACTAAAGACAACAATTAAATATGATTCATCTAGTTTAGATCTAATGCATTATAGTGATCGTATTTTAATAATTTTAAAAGATTGGTTAGAAGGAGCAGATGTGGTTGAAAATTTTGTAGTAGTAAGTAAATGTAAAATTGTTTATTAATAATTAATTTTTTATATTATACAACATACCCAGTATTCATACATTCATGTTTTACTTTATTTTTCCGATATAGTTAAGTGGTACCATAGCGGAATTTTCAAAAATCTACAAAAAATCATTCGAAAAACATTTCACCGATATTGTAGACATCATAATTGGTTGGCATTTAGAAACAGAACAATCACCAAAATTGAAACGACATTGCTCATATGTTTTACAACAATTTTCGGAATTTTTCATAAAAATATTCGATTTTACATCCCGTTTATTAGAACAATTTCTAGAGGATATCATTACTTTTGGTGAAGATATTGAACCACCACCAATGGTGTTGTCATCGTCATCTACATCATTACCAGCAGATAATAAAATATCACCAGAAATTAGTGTCGCATCATTTATCGGTGCTTTCGTTTCAGTAATGAAATGTTTGTCTACAGATCGTGAGCTAATTGCATTCAAATTAAATAAAAAATTATTTAATGATGCCATATCCATTATATCTCGAATTGCTTGTCAAAGTTTAAGAAAAACCTTATCAATATCATCATCATCATCATCATCATACGAAATAGTACAATCAATTAATGAATTTTTTATAATTATATTATCACAAAATGATGATAAAATTGAATATGATCCAAATAAAATTTATGAAATAATTAAAATTGAAATTGATACAATGAAAATGTTTAATGTTACACAAATAAATTGTTTATTATATTTATTAGTAACATACATAAGTACATTAAAAGCAGAGACACCAATCGAAATGATTTCATTTATTTTAAATCCAAAGTGCACAGAATTTGCTAAAATAAAATTTAGTAGAAATAAAAATCATTATAAACTCGTTGTTAAACTTTATCATAAAATTTTGGCAATAAAAAATGTACCATTACTTCAGGAAGCTTACAGATTTATTTTAATGGATATGAAATTTGCAGTGAAATGTTTGATTAAAGAAGGCAATAATGAGAATGTGAAAAACAACAACAACAACGATAACAATAACTCAAATAAAATCATTTTTGAAGAATATTCAATTTTACAAGCGGAATGTGTTCTTAATTTTTATTTTTCTGCGATAACAACATTAGCCACGCAAACATCATCAATAATTGGAATGTATGCTTTACATCCATCAATTTTAGAGTTACTTATAATTGAAATGAATGCATCAAATATAGAATTATGGATTAAATATCCAATATTACATGATGCTTTAATAAAATTATTATCAGTACATTCACTTAAAAATCATAATTATGTTCTTTCAAGTAATTTACTGATGACAAATGTATTCAGTAAATTATCTTTGGACGATACAAGTCCAACATCGAAAAATTTTATGATAATTTTGGAATTCTTTGTTGATATATTAATACCATCAAAGAACACTACATATTCATGTGAAATGTTATCAGAAAAAATTATTTTAATGATAATTAATTGGATTTGTGCGATGTATGAAGAGTGTATACAGCATGCTGATTTTTTACAAAATCATCCACTTTTTACGAATATTGCAAAAGGAATTTGTACATTATCAGTGAATAGTACTTCGATAATAATTTTAGAAAAATGTGCAAATTGCATGAAATTACTTTTAAAATATCCAAAAATTAATTTAAAAGTTTTAAATTCAATTACTGAAGTGTGCTGCGTACATATGCTATCGACGAATAATAAAATCAAAATAATTTATTCGAACATTTTTGCAAGATTACCGCTTGGAATTTCGATGAGGCAAAGTTATAAAATGACCGGTTTATTTAAATACAGAGAAAATGAATTAAACGGTTTACAACGTTGGTATTTTTCATCTCAAACGCAATGTAATCTTAGAGAAAGATATTTTAAATATTTTATTGAGAAAATTAAAATCGATACAATACCAACAGAAATAGAATCATCAACTGGAAATGATACAATCGATATATTCATCAAAGATATCTTTCCAAAATGTTGGATATATAAAAGTGGAAAAGTCGAAAAATTTTTTGAAGTAATACAATCAGATTGGAACAGTTTAGTTACCTGGATCCAATGGGAAGCAGCACAATATTGTGTTAATAATAAATTACGAACATTTCTGGGTAAACCACAAGAAACATTTGTGAAAATCGAAACAATTATAAAAGATTATGCTCGTGTATTGGCACTAAAAAATGATTCGGATATTTCAAGTATTCAGAAATTGTTAGAGAATCAAGAAAATGCAAAAATCATTCTTGGTTTTGTTGAATACCTAGAGAAATCAATTTATAATGCTGCTGATGGAACAGCATTTGCATTACCATCACCAGAAAAACCTGTTAGAATATTCTTTCGTTTAAATACATCGACATGTAATGAATGGTTTAGTAGAATTCGAACTGCTGTTAATTTAATTGCCATACATACAATGCAACCAGAAATTGTTATACGAAATTCTGAAGTAATGTTACAGATGTTAGTTACATCAAATTGTGTATCTGATGCAATATTTGAACATACTATTGTGTCATTGGTATGGGCATTGATGAAAAATTGTGAAGTCGAAACACTTCATGGTCTATATATTTGGACAAAAAAAGTATCTGGGAAAAGATTGCAATGGATAAAATACGCAGCTGAACATGCTGCTGGTTATCAAGAAAAAGCAGCTGAAGGGTAAGTGTAAGATCCTTTAAAGAGGAATTTTTAAATTTAATTTATTTTTTGTTTGTTTTGGTAATTACTTTACTTTATTTTTCTATTTTTTTTTTTTTTTTTTTTTTTTTTTGTACGTTATGTTACAGATATATGGAAATTATTTCTTCGGCAGATCAAGATAAAATTGAAAGATCAACTCGTGAGTTTTTAATTGAACAAATTGTTGAATGTTTTTATTATACTGGTAAGTGGAAGGAATTAAATGAAATTTTCATTAATGAATATATTGGTCAAACAGATCAAAAAACTACAATTAATCTGATGAGTTTGGCAATGCCTTACATTCAGAGCGTTATTAATTCAAATGAAATGAATAGTAATCACAATTCAATATTCGAATTAACAAATTGGGAAATATTAGATCAAGACAAATGTGGTTACTCAAATAATTATTCATGTCATAATTTATTATTTTTAACGGAAAATACTTTAGCCGATATTGTTTTAAATAAAAGACGAAATTCAAATATTACAAATCAGTTAGACATTTGTACGAATATTGTTAATTCTGGTCTTCAACAGTATTTGCGAACAAAAACAAAAGTACATTTAAATACATTCATTATTTTAAATTATGTTATTGGTAAGATAGCTGATACTCATCAGCAGACAGTAACCACCATGAACATTGAAAATGTATTCAATTTTCTGCCGTTAATAAATGAAAATAAAATGTACGGATTCAAAACATTAATAAATGTAATGCACTGGTTGAAATTGTTACAGCCATCAGAATGTTTGAATGAATTAAATTTGCAAATCGTAAAATTGTCTCGTAAAGAAGGAAATTTGAAATTTTGTCAACAGGAATTGAATAAATTTTTCAAACAAAAAGATGTATTCTTTCTAAAGGCAACAACAGATAATTTAGATGAAAAAATATTTGAACAGGTTTGTTCTCAAATAATTGAAAGTGATAAAAAATTTTGGACAAAAGATATTTTATATGCAGTCAGTGAACTAGGAAAATGTTGGTTTAACAGTGGAGATATTAAAAAACAAGATAATGCAATTCAGTTAGTGTCGTCATGTTGTATTAGTGCCATGCCAAAAATTATAATCTCAATACAAACAGAAAAATCTGGAATATCAGAATGTTTAGCAAAAATATTATTAACTCTTGCCGATTGGTTATTACAAGATACTAACGAAGTGCAGAAGGGTATGACTCATAAACCAATTCAAAAGTTACTTTCAAAAGTTCCAAATATTAGAGGGTACTTGGACGAGAAAATAAGCTCATTCATTCCGACAATAGATATGGCTGTGGGAAAATTGTTACAAGCAAGTACTCAACAGTATCCAAATTTGGCAAAAGCTTGGAATGCTTTGGGAAATTGGTTCTATCGTTGGGGCAGAAAAATTGTCGAATTACGAGCTCATGGACATGCAGATAGAGCTAGACTCCGTGCTACTGATATCGAAGCCATTAAAAGTTTAATAGTTGCAGGGGATATTGAAAATTACATTGAGGATATTGTGAAAATTTTAAACAAACACCAGGTAAATGTTGATGACGAAGAAATTGGAGTCGATGATGTTAGTTCGACAGAATTAATTGAAAATCAGTTACGCGAAGTTGGTTTATTAAAAAATGTTGGTCTCGATGTTATTCTATCCATTATACAAATTTGGAAGCAATCTCATAAAAGTATTTACGTATATTATGAAATGGCTGTTGATTCGTATTTTAAATATTTGAATTTGGTAACATCTTCAACGAAAAATCAAGAGGAATTTTCATTAAATAACGAAGATGAGGCTCAAAATGATTCTTCAACTGTAACAGTAACACTTCGTTTATTAAGACTTATAGTTAAGCATGCGATTGGATTACAAGAAGTACTTGAAACTGGTCTTGCAACAACTCCAACAAAACCATGGAAAGTAATTATTCCTCAATTATTTAGCAGATTAAATCATCACGAATCGTACGTTCGAAAAAGGGTATCTGAACTTCTGTGTCGAGTAGCTGAAGATTCTCCACATCTTGTCATATTTCCGGCTGTGGTTGGAGCGATGCAAGAAAAGAAAACTGAACTTGTTTACACAGATCCAATTTCATATTTATCGAAACGTAATGAAATTGACGAAGGGAATCCTTTGATATTTTGCTATAATTCATTATTGAATATTTTATCAGCACAAGCTTCAGAAACTGTTAAACAAGTTAAAATGCTGGTTAATGAATTGAAACGTGTCACATTACTTCGAGATGAATTTTGGTTATATTCCTTGGCACAGTTGTATAGTGAATATTCGGAAATTTTTAATGCACTCGAATTCGAAATACGCAATTCAACAGATGATAAACTTGAATTGTTAGAAAGAAAGTACGACATATTAATGTCTGGCGTGGCAAACGATATGGATCATTTGCTTAATATTATACAACTTCCTGCAGAAACACCATACGAGAAGAATTTTTCCGATAAATATTCGAAAATCATTCAATCTACAATTAATGATCTCAGACGTCCATTGAATTATGAAAAACCAAACGAAAGCTGGCAGAAATTGAAGCAGTTATACGTTATATTCCAGCAAAAATCACAAAAAAGTTCTCAATTATCATTGAAGATGGCCGATTTAAGTCCTGTCCTCGCAAAAATACAAAATACAACCATTTGTATGCCTGGCTTAGAAACCGCCGAAAACAATTCGGTTTATATTAGCTCCGTGGATAATATCGTTTATATTTTGCCAACAAAAACTAAACCAAAAAAATTAGCATTTTTTGGTAGTGATGGTAAACGTTACACATATTTATTTAAGGGACTCGAAGATTTACATTTGGATGAAAGAATAATGCAATTTTTATCGATATCGAATTCTATGATGTCAAAATCGAGAGATTGTAATGGAAACATGATTAAATATCGTGCTCATCATTACTCTGTTATACCATTAGGACCAAGATCTGGTTTAATTAGTTGGGTCGATGGTGTTACGCCAATTTTTGCTTTATACAAAAAATGGCAACAGCGTGAAGCTGGAAATCCAAAACGTGATACACAATATACAGTGATGAGACCATCAGAAATGTTTTATAATAAATTAGCTCCTTTACTGGCTGAACACAATATAAAAATAACAGACGATCGAAAAACTTGGCCAATTTCTGTTTTGCGAAAAGTTTTGGATGAATTAACTAATGAAACACCAAAAGATCTGTTAGCAAAAGAATTATGGTGTCATGCCAGTAATCCAGTATTATGGCGTGAAGCAATTAGAACTTATTCACTTTCTGTAGCCGTTATGTCAGTTATAGGTTATGTGATTGGCTTAGGAGATCGACATTTAGATAATATATTGATAAAGCTGTCGACTGGTGATATAGTTCACATTGATTATAATGTATGCTTTGAAAAAGGTAAAACATTACGTGTGCCAGAAAGAGTTCCTTTTAGAATTACACAAAATTTAGAAACTGCATTAGGAATTACTGGTATTGAGGTTAGTTTAGTAGCATCGACAATTCAATTCAATTTGGCTTTATTTTTAAAAATGAATTTTGATTCTGTTTTAGGGAACTTTTCGTTTAACCTGTGAACATGTATTGAAAATACTTCGTAAAGAAAGGGAAACATTACTCACTTTATTGGAAGCTTTCGTTTATGATCCATTAGTTGATTGGGCAGTGAGTGATGACGGTACAACCGTTACGGCAAAATTAACAAATGCTATTGCTGTTGCTGCCGATATGGCTAAAATCGAAAAAACTTTCAATGGTGGTGGTGGCGGTGATCATCAGACATCATCAGATAAACGAAACGATAATATTAAAAAAGATAATGAGAATAATACGAAAGATTCAAAGAAATCAACTTCTTCTCAAAGTCCATTTCCGTTAGCTCGTAAAAATCAATCAAAACATAATTGCGGTGAAAATGATAGAGTACGAAACACATCGATATTACGTTTAAATGATGTGCATCTAAAGTGGATACAATACAGGTAATTTGTACATTACTTTTAGAAATTACATAAAAAAACCTTTTCTTTGTTCGTAAATTTTCGCATTTATTGGGGAAATCTTTTAATGTGTAAATGTTTTTTACTTTATTTTATTTTTTAGAAATGATGTAAATGAATTACTCGGTCTTATAATTAATAATTGTACGGATTTAGAAAAACAGCGGCAACAAATAAAAGAGAATGAAAATCAAAGAGATCTATTATCACGGCAATTGGCAATGATCAGAGAAGTGGAAACGCTGGGTACAGCAATTAGTAGTCATCCATTAAATACAATTTCACAACGATACAGCACATATAAAAGAGCAATGAAAGAATATAATGATATTAAAAATATTTTGATAGAGAGGCAATCTGATTATGAAACAAAATATCAATCGTATTTTTCATTAATATCATATGATGAAAATACTTTCAAAAAATTACAGTATGAAGTTGAAAAATTATCTCATTTACAATTAGATAATGGTTTCGTTATTATTAAGGATATATTAGAAAATGCTTCACAAGATAATTTATATTCTCAATTAGATCAAGCCTACAAGGAATTAAATGTATCGCTTATGCAGCAATCATTTATCATAAAAGTTGTTTTGGAAGCTCTTGAACAATATTTGAATGTTATAAAATTTATTCCGAAATCATTATTAATGAAAAATCATCGTTTCGAATATTATATGAATTGTTTTAAAAAAATTCTTGAAAATCCAGATTGCTGTGATGATGTATTAAAAAATTCTAGAGAATTTTTATCAGATGGCATTATGATAATTGATAGGAGAATACCATCAGAACAAGTAATCTCATATGCATATGAATTGAATAAAATTCGAATGGATATTGATTTTAATTTACAAAAAAATTATGATTTGTTACAGAATGAATTACCTGAGTATGGTGTAAGTATTGTTCACAGGATTTATTATTAATAATTAATTATCTTTGATAATGAAATATTATTTTATTTATTTTCAGAAACAATTATTAAAAGAATCACAGGATGATGTTACGATGTTTCTTCAAGTTGATTCATATTCACAACAAGCATTACAAAATGAATTTGTTCTATCGATGTGTGGTTTTATTGAAAATTATGTTATATTCGAAAAATCATATATGAATACTTCATCGAAAGAAACATTTGTACAAAATCTAAATAATATTCTTGATGAGCATCATACATCTTTGTTATATCTAACAGAAAATACAAAAATAATATTCTCAAACACTGAATTATATTCACAAAAATTAACAAATTCAGTTGATCTATTGAATTTAGCTAATAATGTAATTCAATCATTTCGTGATGCTGATAGATATTTTCAAATTGAAATTATACCGAAAATTACGTGTATGTTTATGTTAGATTCAGATTCCGATGTTATACAAACATTTGATACATTGATTGAAATTCTTGATGTCAAAAAACTTGATTTGATCATAAACAGATTGAATAGTGACGTAAATTGTTACGAAGATATTGAAATATTAAAAACGGTGTTCGAACAAAATATTAAAGATACACAAAATGATGAATTTATTGCCACAATGGCATTAATTGATCAGATTTTCACTTCAATTTATAACAGTTTAAACATATATTTTGATTCGATTATGATTTATCGAAAAGATGGAAAAACTGAATCACTGGACTATATTCTTGGTTCAAAATTATCGATGGTATGTATATGAAAACGAATATTTTTCTAAGTAACACGGGACCTGTACTAAAAGTATCCGATCGATCTTAATATTTGCTCACTGGTATTATTTTCCGACATTCGAATGAGGACATCTTTTATAGTAGTTCCCATATGACTGAACTTTAATATACTCGTCTTATCAATTTCAATTGTCTTTTTATCCTCGAAACGATGTTCTTTGAAGGGCATTTTCAATCTTTGTAACAGCTAAATTTTGAAGGGGGCTATATCAGGACTGTATGAAGTCTGATGAAGCTGTACGACATTATTTTTTGTCAAATAATTACTGTACAGGTTTGAATAGGTCGTTCGAACGTTCTGACGCGAAGATCTGAAGACAGGTCGGATACTTTTAAGACAGATTTCATATTTGAGAGATTTTTTTCAATTATCTAATTGTTATGTGTATTGATTTTGTTTTGCAGGCGCCTGTCTTTAATGAGCATGTTTTGAATTTATATTTGCAAAAACTTGAAATTTTAAAATTTAAAACGATTTCAACATTCATTTCGGTTTCAAAAGAAATGACAAATTCATTAAAATCGAGTAATTTACAAACAATGTACGATATTCAAATAATGCAACATTCAATTAAAACGTTCATAGCTGACTGTATGTTAGAAATATATTCTGGTCAAGCATCATATGTTGCAATAATGCTTCAGGTTCAGTTGATTGCATTGACGGCACCGACATCAAAAGCTGAAGAGTACCTTATCGATTCTAGAAATTTCATATTATCGATAATTGAGAAGAATATATCTTCAAATCTATATTCTGGTGAAATATATACCTATGCGAAAACGATTTTTTCCAATTTTAATGACGCCATTAGAAGGCAAATTCGAACAGATAATCTAAAACAAAATTTAATTAATGAAACAGAAATTTTACGTTTTATCGATTTCATAATTAGTGCATACGCATGGATGAATGAACAAGTTTTTGTTTCAGACATTTCATTCACCTACATACTACCGAAAAATATTTTATTACAAAGTTTTCAAAGTGCAATACAAAATTTAAATGCATGGCATATTTCAATTAATAAAATAAAAGAGGAAATAGCCAGTTATATAGCTGCAATTAAACAAAATTTAAAATGGAAAACTGAATTGTATTCAAAAATTTTAGATATAAGTCAGTCATTTTATGAAATCATTTCGAAACAAGAAACAATATATAATGATCATATGAACATTTCTGCACAAGCCCTTACATATTGTACAACGATTATGAATTTTGAATCATTGAAAACGAATAAAAATGAAATTAATGAAAATGATAAACAATTCTTGTATTACGTTATACAATTTAATAAAATTTATTCAGATTATAAAATTGTCGCTAATCATATATCACCGATCGAAGAAGCAATTGTACAATTACTGGATCCAGAAGGTTCTGTTGATCATTTTTGGATAAATAATATATCGGAACTTTTAAATGAAATGACTGATAGTACTCAATGTAAAATTGCAAATCTTGAAAAAGATTTAACATCGATTGGAGATCAATTACAAATGATTGCATGCAAATTGAAAACATTGATAAATGATGAAATTCATGTCGATATAAAATGCTTATTAAAGTCAATTCTTAATGTTGATGATAGCAGTAATCAAACAGCTTCCGATTATAAGAAATTTCGAAATTATTACAGACAATTTTTAAATCGAATCAGTGATTTGCACATGAAAATTTCACCATCATCATCTAACAAATATTTGAGTGTTGAAGCCATTGAAGAAATACTAAATTTGATAAATAAATTGAAAGTGGATATCGAAAATATCAACACTGAATTGGTGTATTTGGCTTTTGATAAATTTGAAACGCACGAGAATCGTAGTGGAAAATCAGATAAAGATAATAGAAGAGGTAAGCAATGAGTGTTGTTGGTAATTGTATTTACAATTGGGGCTCTAGAATAAAAATGGTTCAATTGGGTCGGTAGGTGTGTGGAAAGGTTAAGGTGAAGGTTGAGCACACCTCTACCTACACCTCCGTTCATCAATCATTTTTATTTTATAGCCTCAACTGTAAATAATTACCGTGTGTAGTCGTTAGCAATTTATTTCTAAAAAGATTTTTAGCACTTTTTAGTTAAATAGAATTTTATCAATTTAAAAGAATTTTTTTTTGATTTAATCATCACATACATAGCAAAATTTCTCATGTTTTACTGGAAAGTTTAGTTAATTAAAATTTTTGTTTTTTTTTTCTCCTAGGTAATCAAGTAGAACAGAAACGTAATGCTTATGCAATATCTGTTTGGCGTCGTATACGCATGAAATTAGAAGGACGTGATCCAGATGCAAATCATCGTTTATCGATTGCTGAACAAATTGATTGGATGATACGAGAAGCAATGAATTCTGATAATTTAGCACTTTTATATGAAGGATGGACACCATGGGTATGAGAGAAAAGAAATGAAATTACTTGAAAGCCAAGGCTTTTATGGATTTAATTGAAATGAAATGAATTGAATTGAATTGAATTGAAATCATCATCAAAGTAATTTAAAATATTACACCCCACATAAATAAACAAAAAATTAAAAACAAAAATAAAATACAAAATACAAACTACCTAATGTTTAAAAGCAAAAAGCGGAAAATTGCTCTGATGCTTATGTGTACCACATTGCTAGTAGGTCAGTTTTCTTTGTTTGAAGTGAAATTACATACATAAAATGTGGGAATTTGAAGTCGTATAATGCAGAGACGTCATAGTTATAAAAAAAAAACATCGAAATCAATAAATCATTTTAAAATTTTAATTTAATTTTTCATTTTATTTTTATTTATTTATTTTTTTTTATTTTTGTAAGTTTTGATCAATTTTTTCTGTAATAAAAACAACATTTAATATTTCTAAATTTTATTATTTATTTATTTTTTGAACAGTAGAAAATGATGAGAGTCGATATTGTTAGTGGTTTTTAGAAGATAATCGACTAACAGCAAATATATTAGAAAGTTAAAAATACAAAACTAAAAAGCCCAAACTACGACAGATCTATCTGAAGGAGTATCCTTGAGCAGGCCAAGACTCACATTGGATTGTAGCGTGATTGTAGATTGATTGATAATAAACTTTTAGCACTGTTCATTTTTTGTCCATGATTGCTGCTTCTTGCAATATCGCCATGTGTGCTTTTGAAATCTTTTAAGCATATTCAGGAGCCACACATCAAAAACGTTTGTTTTTCTGTTTGGTTGTAATGAGCTTTATTGTGCTATTGTGTACATCTTTTCCATTCATGTTGTTAGCTTTGATACTTCAAGTAGTTCCAGAATTTCTTTTTATGGTATTCAACAGGAGTGTATCGGTTCTCAGGCAACATCAAGATTTTTTTGTTGAAATTTATTATTCTTATGCGTTCTTAATTTAGAGCTCGGAGCGTTGTACCAGTGATATATGTACCCATTTAACACCCATTAATTCAATATTTTTAAGAAATCGGCTCCGGACCTATGAAGACGTATAAAGAGTTTGTTTTGGCTAATTCGTTTTATGTATCGGCTTTTTATTATATGAGGAGTTTGGTTTAAACATTATAAAAATGCAAGCTTACCGTAGACTTGCAACTTTGAAAACAGTCAACAGTGAAATAAGAACTTTTACCTTAGGCACTTACTTGATAAAGTGGAACGTGTATCATTTCATTTACAAATATGTACATACTTACATTTCTCACAGAAATTTTAAAAATTAAATGTTATTGAAAACATAAAAAATTGAAAACTACGTAATTTTTTCGATTAGATATATGTACATACATTACAAATTACTGACACATTTATTATTATGTTGGTATTACACACAGTATCTTAAATTAGAATAACGACTTATTACTTACATTTTTTAATGACTATACATTTTTGCAAATTTTTACATAGGTGGATTTTTAAATAAATTTTTTTTTTTTTTTTTTTGTAATAAATTAAATTAATCTTTTTTACAATTTATTATTTCTTCTTACTACTGTTGTTAAAATTCTGTGATGATGTTAATGACTGAACGGATTTTTTGATGATAATTTTTTTGATATTTTGGAATGGCGCTTCAAAAAATAACGTTAATAAAATTGACGAAATAATTATAAATAATAATTCATTAAAATTTAGCTGAAAAAGAATGAATAAAATGAAATAATGTTTAAATAAAATATTTTAATTCAAATATATGTAAATAATGATAAAAATAATTTTTAAATATTCACCATTAGAGGTATAAAACGAAAATAATCAGAATGTCTACGTCTCCCAACATTATAGAAAAAAACTGGAAATTGTGTTAAATAGATGGAATAGGAAAGTTTTGTAGTTATTTGAAATCCTTTCCAAGACAATAGCTTAGTAATTAAATCTAAAAATGAAATAGAAAAAATTTAAAAATTACATAGGTAATATAGTATATAATACTGAAACCCTGAAACTGAGTATAAAATGAAAATTAAGTAATTCTTACTTTTATGTCCGATATGAGAAACAAATACAGTCCATGAGAAATACAAGCACCAAGCGATTGGTGCAAATGCAGCATATGAAGCAGCATGAAATGAATTATATTCGTAGTTAATATTACCCATCGGAGCTGGCAACATAATAGAAATAAGGCAAAAAATTGTTGAAAGAATCCAGCCAAAACGTAGTTGATTCACTTTTAAATTTTTCACTGTATTTACACGTAAAAAATATCCCAATAATACGCCCATTATATACACTGTAGATCTGTACGGTGGAAATGAGTACATGTAATCGGCAGTTTTGAAAAGTCTTTGAATCCTAGAAATAAATAAAAAACAAATCAATTATAGAACATAAATACTCTTGTAAAAATAAGGATGTTTTCAAGGTTACAAGTTGAAGCTCTTAGAGTTTTCAAGACATCAAACTTCATTAGCTTGCTTATCAAGTTAAAAAGCTTGTATCAAAATGTGAGAAATAATCTCGATCATCTAATCACGAACCTTGGAAAATCTTTATTAAAGTTGACTATCTATACAAGCTTGAATAAATGATCGTTATGAATACTCAAGCGTGTTGCTTAGGATCGTAACCTTTAAAAACAGCCTAACTAATTCATTATATAAATATTTACGTTGTTCCAAAATAAATGTAATTGGATAATTCATTATTAATTGTTGTATAAAATCTTGCCATTGTTCCAAGAAATCCCAATGTAAGTAAAGTGTATATGGTCTTTTTCGGCCATTTCCATAATGATAATGCAGCAAATGGAGTAAGAATAAATAATTGCGTATCAATACCAACATGGTGTGTGTGAGTTAAACACTGCAAAAAGTATATGTACATATGTATATAATTCGACTTAATTACTTATTATACTTAAAATGGATTATTTTTTGTATTTTTTTGTAAATTTATAAAATCTGATCTTTTTACCATATTAGAAAATCCAAAATAATTATGAATGAATAGAAGATTTCTCCACCAGTATTTTTTACAGAGAACAGCATGATGACCAACTACAAGATTCCATTGTGGACCGGATCCCAAAAGTGGAAGTACAAAAGTACAAAATAATATCAGCGCAATTAAGGGTGGTGTAATTCTTAAAATGTAAATGATTTTTTTTTTATTTTTTCTATCAATTTCATCTTATATATGTAAGCTTTATATTGATTTATCAATTCATATTATACTTCATTTTGTTAGTCCACTGATATGTAGTATTTCAAATTTAAATTATATACCTGAAAAATCTTGCCATATATTCATCCTTAAGTTGAATTTGTTTTCCTCTCTGTAATCTGCCTATTATTGAATACGACGATAACATTCCACTAAACAATAGAAACGGATCTGTGTATAAGGAAGCAGCTCTTCCAATTACAGTCCATGACTGTCCTAAAGTCTATAAGAGTAAAAATTTGTTAAAATAAAATTTAAAAAAAAAAAATGTATTAAAATATTTGATATACATAGCAACACATTATAGTACCTCTGACATTTTCGTTCTATTAATATACGGAACAAAAAATATTGCAAGTGATTTATGTGCCAGAAGTAACATGAATGCATTTAAAAAACGAATTCCATGAATAACCCCGATGTTATCTTCGGTATTTGTTGTGCTAAAAAGCCATTTAATATTTTTTTTAAATGAAAATGCACAATACAATTCATCTGTAATTTATGTAAATTTAAAAGAAATAATATTATATGTACTTTGTTTGAAAAATTACAAAATTTACTAGACAAATATATATACATATGTATGTACTTACTTTGTGGTTGGTCATTTTTCATACAATCATAAAATGTTGATAATGTTGATATTAAAATTATAAAAATAAAAAATCCTCTGAAATGAAAAAATAAATTTATATTGTTTATTAATAATATGGTTTGGGAAGTAATTTTTAATAGCTTGAAAAAACGCTCCAAAAATACTAAAATTCTATCACAAAGTTAAATGCGGTATATGTACTTACATAACAATCAGTGTACAATTATCCCATATTATGGGATCATCTGTCTGGCACATTTCTGGTACCACTTTTACTTGTAAGCTTACGCCTGTATTGTCTGTTACATTTTTCAAATAAGCACGTAACGAATATTCTACATCTTTTGCCGTACAAGATGATGGAACACAAATTCCCCAATTGATAAGTGAAAATCTTGGAACTCGATGACCAGGCTGAAATAAATGCATAAATATGTGAGTATCTAAAAAAAATCGACGTTATTAAAAAAAAAAAAAATTAATATCCTTTAATCCATTTACATCGTTAATATCACTTTTAAATGCTTCATAGGACTGTATTAGTTGGAATATTTTTTTAAGTCGTGCAGAATTATTATTCAAAAATGTCGGTTGTATATACGCAATACAATATTTTCCACGGAAATTATTTGATGGCTCTCGAGAAGCTAGGCATTGATCAAAATCACCAAGCTGATTGATATTTCCACTCAATATACCAGATGCTAATCGAGCTGATGAATCATATACTGAAATTTTAATAAAATGAGATTTGAAATTAAATTTTTTATGGCAGGCTTAAGAAGAAGAAGAAGAAGAAGAAGAAAATTATTTTATTTTGTGCCACTAATTAAATTTATTTATTATTAGAACTATCGTTAAAATTGTAAAAATAACGGGATGCAAATCGTTGATTCAATTCTGTAATGTGTTGTAACATTTTTGCCTTAATTCCAATAAAGGTGCTATAGATTGTTCACTGTCCAATTATTTTCAGGAAAGCAGAGATATTCAACATAGCAATAACACAAAAATGTTCAATGAGATTGATGTCCAGTGTGTGGGCAGTGGGCAGGATAATCTAATAACTTTATAATTAAGGACATGGGTGCGTTCAGTTCCACGCAGCGATGTATAATTTTCCATCGCTGCAATAATTTCTCTTACTGAACGGCTTCGCTGCATAATCGCTACTTTGCAGCGATGTAAATATTTTGCAGCTGAAAAAAAGTTCGCTTTAAAAGTCATCGTAAACAAATTTTGACATATTTAATGTTAGAACAACAGCAAAGCCAACTTATCAACTGTTTGCAGCGGGTTTTTCCGCTGTAAACAGTTCAGTAAATTGTATACAGCGATTATCTAAACATCGCTGCATTTTCATCGCTGACTTGCATCGCTGCATTGAACTGAACGCGCCCATTAATTATAAATATTAATCAGCGACGAATGGGATCTGATTTTGTAGAAATACAAATGTCCTAGGCAGATTTAAAATGTTTACTAGCGGGTTTTTAATTTTTGTTGGATTCGGTGTGCATATACGTATATGTGTATAACATATAGTAGACTAAGTCAGTCCTCAATTGCATCGATGTTGTATCGACCGACACCGTATAAATGCACATTAAAATTCAATCATAATAAAAACCTCAGAGAAAAAGAGTATATAATTGAAAGCAGAACTGAAGTTTTTCAATTCCTACACAATTGAAGTATAGTCGTATAGGCTATGTACTCGTACATACGTTTCAAACGGAAAATTTGTATGTAATATAATTTTGAAATTTTTATAAAGTAAATGCATTTGTATATTCAGCATATTTTTCATTCAGTTAAATTCGAAATCATTCATAATTGATTTTCTCACATTATTGTTGTTACATTACATTATAATATAACGAAATCTGGTATAAATTAAAAATTGCAATTTTTATCTTAAAAGTAATATAAAAAATTTTAAATGATAAATTATTTATTTTCACCCAATTCATTATATAAATATTAATAAATTTCATATTACATAATTTTCATTAGTTGCTATTGTGATTGTTATAAATAAAAATTTAGCGATTATAAAGACACGAAAAATTATTTTGATTTTGTTTCATGTTTATAATAAATAATTAACAAGGTCAAAGTTAAGAATGCAATAATAGACAATCAGTAGTAGTAGTAGCATTATTATGTACTTCTTTTCCCATAGCTTATATATTTAATTGAACATTAACTGAATTATAGAGATATTATAATACATATATTTATGCATAAATTCTATGTGTATGCCTATGTATTTTTGAATGATATGAGTAATATATTTAAAATATTTTTAAAAGCTACATATAATTACAAAGCTAATAATATACATGATGTGATGTAATTTGATGTGATGTGATGTGATGTGATGTATGTGATATGTTTAAGTTCTCTTCCATTTACAGATTCATTATAACCAGCATTAACAACAACATTTGCTGCAATTTAGTCTCTGCTATTTGATGGATTTCATTGTAAATCAGAAAAATTTACATTTTTGCAGACTTTTTATATGTACATGTGCTATATCTATTTATGTACAATGTATGTTTGGTGGTCTGCCACAAATTTTAAGTAAACTAGACAAAGTGTGTCAAATGCGTTCAAAGTCCTTGAATAAACAAGTTTACCACATTATTTTGCACAGAAAATTATAAGTTACTTATAAGAAAGTTATATATGTTTTACTTCAAAGTCACATATTAAACATAATATGTACATGTGTACCTATATATGTATATTACATACTTATATGTATGTACAGATGTATATACATATTTAATTATATACATAATTATATTACATTACGCATTTATATATATAGATATACATTACATATGAGTACAGTTTTGGATAGAAAATACAAATATAACTTGTATGTAAATTTTATACGTACATACATAGATACAGTGCTGAACAAAACACTTGCAACTGACTCAAAATAGTTCTTATAATCCGGCATAATAATTCCTCCGGCGTAAATAGTTCCTATAGTCTTATTTATTTTGAATTTTTTATAGTTCTTGAAACTGTTGATTTACATATTGATTTTTATTTGAATATTTTAAAAAAATATCTTTCTGACTTGATCCTTTTTTAAACTCTTCAATAATTTTAATTTTTAAACTATTATAGTTGAAAATGTTTTGTTAACAATAAATTTGATAAATTTGTTATTGTTATTTTACTAAATACATAAATGAAATTTGGAAAAATTTTTTTTACATCAACTGTTAGCCAAATGAAAAATAAACTATGTTATATTGGAATTCTGAATATTTCATATTTTACAAGATAATAATTGTACTTGAACATTTATTTTGAGTCAGTTGCAAATGTTTTGTTCAGCACTGTATGTATGTATGTATATGATAATTTATCCAAAACAATCAATGTATACATATGCACTTATATTTATGCATAGTTATGTTTGTACATTGTACATTTATAGCAAAAATTTTAAAAATTAAAAAATATATTATGTAGGTACATTAATATACTTACAATGCTACACCTAAGCTATGTTCCAAACAGAAAGCGATACAAACTTCTTTTTGGCTAAACTATAAAGAATACTTAGAGCTGTGAAAATTAATTTGTTTACACAGCATGTAGGTGTGAACAAAATACCAAGGTCGTATCCTAAGAGAAGAAAAATATGAGATTCTACGTGTTATACTACATATATTACAAGGTAAAATCCAGGATAAACGCAGCAGAGAAAGAAGAAATGTCTCTTGGCTCAACTGTTCAGCTCATAAACTATTTAGACTAACGAGTAACGACAGACGGAGAGAAGGTGGACTGAGGAAGAAATGACTACCATTTTTCGCAGCGGAGTGAAACTAAGAAGAATACAGCATGTGAAAAATGAGTAAGTTTGACTTGACCAAATTCAAAATCATATCTTCTTCGATTTGATAAACGTCATTGATTGAAACTAGAAATGATGAATTCAACAAAGCATCATGTGGTTAAAATAGAAAGCACCAATGCGTATAGATGTACAATCAAATTTAACTTTTTAGACTTCGGCCAGTGTTTGCTAATGAGTAATGAGTATTCATTTCAAATAAAATGATTGCAGAAAAATGAGTAATGCTAAAATTAAAATTTTTGATTTCTTTAGCATTGTTTACTTTTAAGTTTAGCTTGGCCATGCTTGGATTGGTTACCCTTAAAATTGCTAAAATTAGAAGACAATTTGAACACTTTCATTTATAAGTGTATTGTTTTCAAGCTCAGCATGATCAAATTTTGCGCAGCAGTAACATATCGCTGTCAGTTTAAATGTAGCTTTAGATATAGTTTGAAGTAATTATCTATTTTAGTTTCAAACTTCATTCAAAATACAGAAATTCCCATCACCATCACAGCTGTAACCCAACCAGCATTTTTTTAACATAATTAAATTTATTTTTTTTTAAATTTGTTTTGCGCATGCTTTCCTCACTATGCAAAATCACCTTGTAATGTTCTTTGATGTATAATTGAAATGTTATTTTATATTATTTAATATTCAACAAGCAACAAAATTAATAAAAAAAAAATGTTGGTGTTGAATCTATGTATTGTATCTGTGAACTTCAATTTTTTGAGATATAGATACATACATACATACACGAGTATCTATGTATGTACAGTATTTTACATATTTATGTATGTAAATATCAAAGACGACAAATTTTTTCCTAGATTGCTTCCGTTTGATAAAAATTAGATATACACTCGTATTTAAATTAATAATAATTACCAATAAATATCAGCTATAAAGTGTTAAATACTTTGATGTTTTAAATAATGATGTGTACTTTAGTTAAAAATTTAAGACAAATCAATAGTTTTTAATAAATTTTATCAATAATTCTTTTATTTCTAGAAGGTAACTTACTTATATATATTAAAGTTTTTAGCAGGTATGTAGGTACATTATTTTAAAGTAAAAAATTTATGAATGTTTGAAAAAAAAATTATTGGTAAAGCGAAAGTGTATTAACCACATTCAAATTTATTTATTTTTACTTTTTTGTTTACATACAAGTTTTAGTTTTTATTATTAATTATTATTAAAAGTAAAAGATGAGGGCCTTGACAAATATCTAGTTTTAACGTAGCATTTAACGTTTAACAGCGTTAACATTTTTAATGTCGATAAGGGAATAATCATCCCCATTCCTATTATTATTGAAGTATACACATATGTACATATGTATTATGAGAATAATATGTAATTACTGGACTGGTAGTATGATATGATATACGAAAAATTCAATTCTGTATTATTTTTTACATTGCCAATGCCAAGTTCTTCAACATAATTATCATGTTTGAATCTTAAATTTCAATATTTTTTATATCTACATAGATATACTTATACAAACATAATTACATTGATGTGATTGAAAATTTTATATTTTTTTTTTACTTTGTTTAACAATATATGAGCATGTATAGAGTAAAAAGATAAATGAGCATGATTGTGTGTATAGGTACTGGTATGTAATTATGTATATATTTATATGCAAGAAACTACACGGTTTTATTTGTCATTCATTATTTATCAATTTACATTTATGTATGCAATTTTACTACTTGAGGTTCAAAATTCAAGCTGAAATTTCATTTCTTACCTTTTAATGTGTTATTGAAGGATATAGTGGAGCCGCTAACGTCCGGTCCACGACACAAATCATGGACCAGGGGATAGCGAGGACATGCTCCAATCGCCGATGGTAGCACAGAAGAATTATGTAAATAAAAATTAATATAAATGTAGAAAAATCGCCAAAAGGCCCTGGTGGGTCATGGTGTGGGCGGGGGTGGGCAGTTTACTGCTTCCACTCCCACAATAAATAAATAAATAAATTACACGAAAAGTAATGTAAGTAATTAGTTTTTATAAATATGAAATATTGTATGTTCACGTATAAGTGTATATAATTTTGACATACGAGTATCACTGAAATTAATCAAATAATTTTGTATCATCATTGCAAATCATTTATCTTAGAAAATATGTACAAGAAATGCATAATGGAAATTTTATAAAAATTTTAATGTGATTGTGCATCTACAAAGATAATGTAGTTTCACAACAATCTTTGGCATCTAATAAAGAATAAAGGCTGTTTTTAAAGTTAAAAGCTTTACTTGATCAAACTTGAGATTGAGATTAAATCAAATAATTTACCGTATGTATAAGCACATAAGATAAGAAAGAAGATCATGAACCTTTTAATGTTTTAAACCTTGACTAAGGGCTGAAAGCCTGAAGGACTGAAGTTATTTGTAAGCTTCGATAAATGAACATTTGAGGTTTACAAGTTAATTTAAATAAATTAACATATTAACGCAATGATGTAACCAGCATGAACACAAGCTTGTATCTAGGCTTGCAACTTTGAAAACAACAAAAATTTTTAAATACTCTTGTACGTCGTATCGTCGTATATAATTTTATAATGAATTAAATACAAGAAGAAATAATTAAATTATTCAAAGTTCCTGTAACAATTAAAAAATAAATAAATTTTTAAGTAAAATTTTTTAACGTGCAACAATAAATTGAAATGATTTCATGATAGAAAATAATAAATCATATATGAAGATGTTACGTGTGAATTATATACATATGTACTTACTTTGTAATGCCCATATTTTTAGATTCTCGATTCCATTGAACAATTGCTTTGTATGAATTTGGCATTGTGGTGATGATTCTGGATTTATAGATGCATCGAATGGCTTTGAAAAATAAAGAATTTTATTTTTCAAAGACTTGAATATTTCTGTAAAAAAAATATTTATACTTTACTTATTGCATAATACTCGTTATATAATGGAATATAAAAATGTTGAAAAACAACATTAACATAATTATTATGTTTATGTATATGTGTGTCTATGTATAATTGTATTTAAAGAAAATTCTTATAAATTATTAATTATTCAGTCTATCATCGCAATCGAAATCGCGCAAGAATATATAGAAGCCTACCATTACTCATTTTATCATTATTAATACACTTATTATAGATGGTTATCAGTAATGATCGAAGGACGTATGAAAAGCCTGTTGGGGTGGTATACTAGAAGGTAAGAGACCAATTAGTAGACATAGAAAGCGTTGGCAAGATAATGTGATTACTGATATCTAAACTCTGATGTGCTTCAAAAATTAAGACGATAAATTTATTTAAACAAATTAAAAGGAAAATTCTTGAAATTTTCAATTTTATCTTATTATTTTTAGAAATTCAGGGTAATCAAATCTGAAGTTTTTAATAAATTTTTGTTTATTTTAAATATTAAAATGACCGTTTCTGGATATTTTTGAAAATGCAATTTAAAAACACAAATTTTGGATAACTTTTTTCATGTAAATCAAATTCCAATGGGAACTTTTGAATTTACAAAGTAAAGATGATTTTTTCATAAAATAATGAATCTATTTTAAATTGCTTCGAAATTCAATCTACAAAATTTTTTATAAGAAATTTATGTTTTTCAATATTTAGTAGAATCTTTTGTATTTTTCATTACATTTCAAGTTTCCCCTGACCGTTATACATACCATTTACCATTATTGTATATAAATTATGGACAAATGTTTCTATTACTTCTGAATAAAATTCATCTGAAATTGATGGGGATTTTGCCTTTCAGTGTTGCTAAAAATGTTACTTGATGAATGGATAGCAACATAATCTTTGTTGAAAAATTCATTCATTTTGTTCAAGCGTTAAAGCAATGTCTAATTAACAATTTAAAAGGTAAATATTGTGTGGTTAGAGATGCACTGTATGTTGAAAATGGTTTTCTAAGTAAAAGGCATCTATATACCGAGTAAATCGTGTAAATAAGTGTATTTTTACTCAAATGCATTAACTGAATAACCTCTAAATTCAAAAAAAAAAACAATTTTTTTCAACAGAAATTTACTTATTTAAGGATTTATTTCAATTGTATATTTTGGGGAAAAAAATGAAGATTATTAAAAGTGTGCATTTTTCAAAATCATTTCACCTCAAGTAATATTTCATAATTTATTTTTATTGTTTTCAATTAAGTATCATGTTCATTTTAAAAAAAATTATTACTTTCACCTAATTTTGCAAAAATATAATAAAAATAACATCAGCAAAAAATATATAATAAAAATTCACATAATACATTATATGTATTTTTTTTTTTTTTGATATTTCATAATCATCAACATGTATGTACATATATGTATAATTAACATTTTTGTTTGTTACAAAATTTTAATACAAAAAAAAAATAATTTTTTTTCTTCAGTTTATTTAAAAATAAATTAACATAGAATAATTTAGCGAAATGAAAACGAATTCGAATTAAAATGAAAATAAAAAAAAAACTTTAATACGTAAATGCGTACATGTTCGTACATGTGCATAGGCATACGTAGTATATACCATTAATAACAGACAATCAATATTCTCGGTATGTAGCCGTGATATTATGTATCCGTATATGTGTGTATTACAAAAGTGGATTATGATTATTGAAAATAAAATATTTATATGTACATTTGCACAACAAAAATAATAATGAATGTCCCATCGATAAATAATAATTTTTGTAATATGTATACGAATTCGAACGTACATACATACTATATATAGAAATTTGTGATGATTTGCATCAATAATAATAATAGTAATTATTTATCAAAATAGTATATACTTATACTACATTCTATTACATACATATATATGAATGCCTATATACTAATTTACGTAGCTACATAACTACATATATGTAAATAGATGTACTCATCATCATATACATGTGTATGTTCATATGTTGTATAATGTATATGATGTTATGTTGGTTATCTGTAGTAATGTGGTAGCTCTATAGTAGTATGCGTCTGCGTAATTATTTAAATTTGCATATAACAATAGCACAGGTAGCATATATGGTAAGTTTTTTATGTATAAATATTAGTGGACGTGATTTGAAATTGTATTAAGTAATTGGGCATTTTTTTTGTGTATTATAGAAGAAAAAAAAAGTACATACAAAACAATACAAAAAACTTGATTCTTTGTTTATTTTAATACCAGCAAAATATTAATATCAATGTCGGTTTTGTTTAATTTTTATATTATATACTTAACTATAATTTACAAAATATGTATATACTTATTTATATATTGATTTAAAAAATAGTAAAAAAAAACATGTTTCTTTAATTTTCAAAAATTATATTTATATAGAAAATTTTGAACTGAATAAGAATCGTTAGGCAGGCATGCGAGGCGGCAGGAGGCATTCATAATGGCTTGATTTAAGCATTATAGATCATGATGAATTAAAAATCAAATAAAAATTTTGTAAAAATACGTAATCGTCTCCTTTGAAAGTGATGTAAATCCATTTTTGACGAAAAACAGTTACATTTAAAATTCAAAAAACAAATCCATATAAATATTTCGATACAATATATAATGGACTTACACCACTTCGAAAGAAAACAACAAAGACCATCAGTTGAAAGGTATTTTCTTTCTTTTTGTTTTTTGTTTTTGGAAAAAAAAATGTTTGAGAAATGAATAAATTTAAGTTGAATGAAATTAAATGAAATAATCTTTGATGTGTATTATGTATCCAATTTGTCCACGTCGATTCGCATATATTATAAAATACCTATGGATGTACATTTATTATGAAAATCGAAAAAAAAAACGTGCGCTAACCCATCATACATACACATATTTATGTTCGCATTCAATTTTTTTTTGTCTAATGACATACTAGTTTTAGACAGGTATATGTCATATGTGTACCCGAGTTCGAATATACATTCATATCATATACAATGAAGTAATAATTTTTGGTTAACGTAACTATATAACTTGTTATATGACACCAAAGTAGAAGGAATGTGTAAAAGTATATTAGCTATATGGTCGATAAATTATTTGCCAATACATAGCAGTTTCGTTCGATATTGATAATTGGGTAAAAATATAGTATTTTGCCAATTTCTTTTCATTTAAAAATACATATACTATATATGCTGCTTATGTGACTTTGAATTTCTTTATCAAAAACAAATAAACAAAATTTCGAAATACATATTTTAGCCCGTAGGTGTAGTGTAAATATTTATACATTTTTAGAAAATCAATTAACATTTTATTGTTTAAAAATTTTCATATGTATTGAATGTAGATTTATGATCTTATCAGTCAGTTTAAAATGTGTTTCAAGGTAAATGTGGCAAAAAATGTATGAAACAAAATTATTATTATTCGTTTGATTTGATATTTAGCACATACCAACAAAATTTGATATATGTACTTTTAACAAATCCATAAATTCTTATTTCGACATATGTATAGATATACAATTATACGCGAAGCTTAGAGATAATGTCTCTGCCCTTAGACTTATTTCTTCAGTTTAACATTTGAAATCTCTTAAAATCTACTGTCTACTAATTTTTTTCGGATTTGCCTGTGGTTTTTAAATATGAAATATTGATCTGTTGGGGTGGTATGAGTCTTTAATTGTAATTTTCGGATATTTAAGGTTGAGATTGATGCTTAATATCAAATATGTAACCTGTGCTTCGAAAGATTAAATTCTGTGCAGTGAGTAGATTTTGATAACTTAGTCTGATATCGCGGTAAGAAAATTTTGATGTTATCCTATATTTAAAGTTAAAGTTAAGAAAGATACACTCGAAATACATTTCGAAATCGGCTATGCTTCATCAACAGTTTTACGTTCAACGTTTTGCGAAGAATTTCGAAACACAGTCGCTGTGTTTTATCAAACTTTCATTTTTTTTTAGTTTTCAATATTATACTACAGTTATCCTTACAATTTTAATACGAAAAGATATTTAAAATTTAATTTCTGTTTGTGACCCATTTTTTTTTTCTCTTAATTTTGTACTAAAATTTCAAATCCTTAATTGTCAATTGTTAATTATCCTTAATTTCAGATCCTTAAATTATGTGTACATATTTTAAATGTGTACATATTTAAATTAGAACATTAAATACACAATTTAGATTTACAATTAAAATTTTTAAAAATTTACCTTTTGTTTGTTGACTTTCATTTTCATTATCAATCATAAAATTTTTGTTATGGTGATGGCGATGTTTATTATCGAAATTCGTTATGTTTTGATGAACAAAAATTGAAGAACTTTGATTATTTGAAGTATAATAAATCCATTTTGATTTTAAAACTGAAATAACTTTTGTTTCTAGATTATTTTTTTTATTGGCACTTTTTTGTAGTTGTTCTAAATTAGTATCATTATCATTATTTGATTTTTTTGTAGTTTTTATGTTATATTCATTCAAATATACTCGACAATCATTTTCATTTTCTGTTGCACAAATATCATTACTACTACTACTACTACTGCTACTACTACTACTGCTGCTACTACTATTAATCACTTCTGACGATTTTGTGCAATAAATTAAATAAAAAATTATAAAAATTAATATCGTTGGCATTTGAAACAGAAACATTTTTATCTATAATTAATTTTTTCCTTTTTCTTTTGAAAAATTAATAAATTTTGTAGATAAATTTAGTTAAATACTTTTTCTTAATTAATTATTTATTTCATATGTACAAAAATTTTTTTCATTTCCACAAAGCACCAAATAATATTCTTTAGAAATATTTTAGAATTTTTCAAATTTAACACACAGTGTAACAATAAACCATTAAACTTGTACCATATTTTAAAAATTTTTATTAATTCGTTTCGTTTTTTTTTTTTTTTAAATATTTAATTCAAAATGTAATTATAATCTACAACAATTTGTCTTACTGAATTCAAAAATCATATTGAAAATGAAAAATTCTTTAATATACCATGTACACATGTTACTGATTTTTTCGATTGTTATCGATCCATTTAGTTTGTTCAAAAGTACACAAGACACTAAAATATAATTCGCTACCTACTGGTTAGATACTTAATTCTTTTCTTGTTATCATCATCATCATAATCATAAGAATTTTATTTTATTTATTTTTTTTCGTTACAAATCGTTTAAGTTTAAGTTTTCTATACACACATAAATTAACATGGTATGCATGTACAATTACATACATTTTTATGACCAACAAAATACCCCATATGTTCAATTTTAAAAACAAAAACAAAAAAAAAAAAAAATGAAATAGTTAATACATTATTTTGTCTTTAAAATGCATATGAGAATGAGACTGTATATCTATTACCCTCTCCAATTTCAGTCATTATCATTGAATAATTTACCAATTTACCTATATGTGCACACATTTTATTTACAATACAATTTAAGCATGTATATGTACGATATACAAGATCAATGATTGTATGTATGTATCTGTGAAAATTGCCAATATTCTATGTGGGGGGATAAGAAACTTTTTTGTAATCATTAAAACTTTAGAAAAAATCATCATCAACAACAACAACAACAACAAATTTGCGGTTTCAATTCTTGCAGATGTTTATTGTTTTGGAAAAAAAATCACCATCAGAAGCACACACAACACTTTAATTCACTAAAACAACATTATAAAAATTACTGTTTTACAAGGTAAATACATAGGTGAATACGCGTTAGACTGGACGTTATATTATGTATACTGGTGGTGGTATTTTAATATAAACGGCATCAAAACGAATGGAGTGCCATGGAGGGAAAAAGTTATTAAGACTTTCGCAAGAAAAAACATTTTTTATTTTCATTTCGCTACAATTATTATTTTAATTTTAATTTTAGGGGGTTTATTATGTTTGTTTTTCTAAAAAATCAAAGTGCAAAAATTATGATGGAAAAAAATTTGAAATTTGACACAAATGTAAGTGCATTCGTTTACTCGTTTTTTTTTTATTTTTTTTTATTATAATAACTTTCGATTTTGACGAGATTTTATGATACTCTATGTCTATAGTATGTGCTGCGGCCTAGCTGGAAGTTGTAGAAAAAAGTGTAAGAAACTTGTTCTGCAATAGAATGCAATGCATATTATGTACATATATTATGTACTCGCGTACATTAAGTGCACATAAAGTAAGTAAGTAAAATTGCATAGAGATTTTATAGCATAGAATTTATTATTCGCGTTATCGTTTTAATTTTAATTGTTATTATTATTGGCAATAAAACTAATAAAAAAAGGTTATTAATATTTTTTCTAATGTGTAATTGTTTGCAATATTATCCAAAGATTTTTTATAGAAAAAATTTATTTTTGCATTCTCCATATACATACATATGTAACATATGTATATAGAGGTTTATTAAAAATAAATAATAATTCGCGAAATATTATTGTTATGACCTTACTTATTTTTATAATAATTATTGCGTAATTTCAATAATAAAAAATTTATTTAAGTAATTTTGTGAAGAAAAAAGTAAAAAAAAAATTTAGTAGTTCATTTACCGGCAGATTAGTAGGATAATTAGTTCAGATTGGAGAGTACTTTTGCAAGATTATATAAATACTATAAAACATAAAAGTATCTAATAAAAATGTGTACATGTGTGAAAGAGTGAAAATGATCGCTGCAGAAAAATTGTATTTGTGTAGATGTTGATTTTCAAAAGTTTGTATGTTTAAAACAAAAAAATAAAAAAAAATAAAAATTAATAAAAATTTTCTTGTAATGGATTATTTCATTTCACAGAGATTTTCTTCTTGATTATTGGCCTTCTTGATCTTGGCCTTCTAAACGATTGATAATAATTTATTTGTAAAAGATTCATCTCCATCAATCTCATATTTGGTGCAATCAAATTGTACGAGTAATAATAGTTGTTATATTCATCAGATACTTATTTCTATTCCATAGATGGATAATGATGTATAAGTATGCATACTATTTGATAATAAACTCACATATTCAAATTTTCAATTTTATATAAATACACATATGTACATACAAGAAATTTAGTAACGAAC
The DNA here is from genome assembly GCA_951394055.1 of Villa cingulata. Classification (NCBI taxonomy): domain Eukaryota; kingdom Metazoa; phylum Arthropoda; class Insecta; order Diptera; family Bombyliidae; genus Villa; species Villa cingulata. The sequence continues at coordinate 2,771,428 of OX596025.1, forward strand.
ATTAAAAGTTTGTACTATAGGTCTATTATAGAAGATTCCTGCACAAAGTTTGATGGAAAATTTGTTAAAATCTAAGAACAAAATTTCACTTTAAAAACTAAGTATTATGTATGCAAATTTAAAATACGTACGAATTCTCACATAATAAAAATTATATTGCAAACAATCATGAAATTTAATTTGTTAAATGTCAAATTTTGTATTTTGACAGCAAATACCTAAATCAAAAAATTAAAAATTATTTTTTTTGAAAAATTTTTATTTAGAAATTTGAAAAAAAAAAAAAACATATTTTTCTGCAGATACAATATGCAGGCAGTAGAAATTTCTTTACGAGTAAATTATATTTTTTTTACATTTACATTTAAAATTCAATTATCACAATATTTTTAATAAACGTTAATAATCGCAAATTTTTAAAAAAAATATTCACAACAATAGTGTGCATTTTTTAAAAAAAAAAAATTGCTCTTCGTTTTCTTTTGTAATTTTGCGCATAGTCAATACATTGATTTACAGATTTTAAGTTAAAAAAATAAAAAAATAAAAACCCTCTATAAGAAGAATATACTTTAGTAGAAAATTATTTTGTACTGGTCGTTACAGTTGTAAAATTGTTTTCAAAGATGAATCGCCGTTGCCAAGAAGTATTCTTCTTCTATTCCTAAAGATTATTCTTTTTTAAATAATTACTAGAATAAAGATTGAGTTAGATTTAATTTGTGTACAAATACTTTGATTGTATGTGTAAGAAAATTTTCTAAAGATATTTATTTTTAATTAGATTCGTGATACAATATTATCCGTTTTTTAGTTTTGTTAATATTTATTGTTATAAAATTGAGAAGATTCAAAGAAGAGACTACTTACTAGGGATGTTTTGGTTCGGTTTTCTTTTATGGGGGTAAGATAATTTTTCTAAATTGTTTTATGAAATATTTTAAAAATTTTTAAGTAAATACGTTTTTTTTATATTTATTTTCATCAATGAGTTTAGTGTATTGTAAAATACAGAAATTATTGATTGAGTGCAGTAATTAAAAATTAAAAAAAAAGAAAACATTTGAAATTTTTGTTTAGTTTGAGGTTATGAGTTAATATCGTTCTATTTTCTTATTTGTATTCGAGATTTTGTATTGAAAATAAGTGATCATTTTTTGAAAGGTTTAATACCTATATCTCTAACACGTGTAACACAAATAAGTAGTACCTACGTATATGTAATTTGAATGATTTTTGTCGTTTAGAAGTTATCAAAGTTTTTAGTTTCGGCTAATTTATATAAATAAAACATTTACAGTCAGAACAAAAAGTCATCAGAAAAAGTAAAATTTGAGATTTGTGTCTTAAATAAAAAAAATCAAATAATTAACGATATTAATTTCTATTTACAATTATAATAAAAAATATAAAGTTTTGAAACACAAAAATTATCTTTATTAACACGAAAATTGTAGATAACAAATAATATTTTATTACATGTCAAGTAATCATTATATATATGATTCAATAGACCGTAATTCATCATTTGTTAGTGATAGAAGGATTTATGTGTGAAATCATAGCTTCTTGTTATCTAATACTTTGAAGAGAAAAAATAAAGTTGTAGAAAAAAATTCACAAATTTGAAACTACATTTCTTTTTGTTGGAATGTCACCGATACCAAAATAATACATCAATAGACAGAGTAAAAGTTTTTCTACAAATTTTTACAACGAACAGTTTCAATATAATATAACAAGATAAGGTATTAAATGAAATATTAGACAAAAATCATTGACACCCTTCAGATTACCTGCTCATTTTCATTTATGATATTTTATTTTTCTTGTTCAAATCCATATATAATATATTGTGATCCAAGCGGTACATGTCATTATGTAGATTATGCGCTGGCACTATAGTATACTAATAGTATTCTGTTCAATTTTATGGTTTGGGAATCTAGTATCTACAGTTTTAATTTGTATTCATTTTATAAACATTAATTAATTTTGTTAATTATTTTAAGTAGGTACCGAACTTTTATTGAAGTGCAAAATTTAAATTTTATTTTTTCCGATTACTTTTCGTTCTGATTGTATATATCGATAACAATGTAACATATTATAATCATGAATTATTTTTTTATTAGTGCACTCATTAAATACATTTTAGGATGTGAAAAAAAAATTTATGTCTTTTATAATTTTTCGGATTCTTGAATTCGTATAATTTTAATGTAGTATTCGCATTATTAATTCTCAATTCATTCTTAAAATAAGAAAAAAGAGCATCATATATCTATGTACATACATGTGTAAATACGTAAATTCTATAATATATACGTAAATTCGTATTCCATATATTATACATATGTATTTTATTTTTAGTCTATATTTTTATAAATATAAATATAATGCATCATTGTATGTTATATCTGAATGTATGTGTGTATAATAGAAAAATTATTTAGTTATATAGTCACGAAATCACTTTTTCAAGTTTTGCAGTATCACAGTATAGTAAGAGCTCTTCAAATTCTATTGATTTCTCTATTGAGTACGATTTTTGCACTCTAAGGGCTTTTCTGAATGAGCTCATTAAAATGTTATGAGATGATAAATTTAAAAATTATGTTTGGAGATTAGTATGTATAGTGATGTCATCATTATGATGATGAAATGTAAGTTACAATCAATTCACATAATTATACGGACATACATATATGTGTATATGTTTGCAAGGCGCATACATGTAAAACGCTAAAGAAATATGTGTACATATATGTACATATGTACATATATTCATATTTTAAATACAAATGTAGTATTTAAATGTTCTTGTAACACAAACGACAATATACATATACAACGTTAAATCTATTCGTTTTTTTTTTTTTTTTTTTAATTAATAGTGTCAATGATTGTCGTCTGTGTTTTTGGGTTCAATCGTATATGTAACGTAGAATAAAAATAAGGAAAAGAAAATTATTATGTATTTCAATATCAAGATTAGAAAATTGGCACAATCGCTTTTTTTTTAAATAATTTCATTTTTTTGCACATTAACTGCTTCATACAGAAAGGATTGTAACTTATTAAGACGATGTTGGTGACAGTATACTTTTTCACTAATTTCATTTTTTCACTAATTAAATAATTGATATAAGAGTTCTAAAGCACCATAGGAATGGTGTTAGACTATGAATTCAGAGGTTACACAAGATGAGCTCGGTGTTCTCAAGACAAATCAATGAAAGAGCTTGAATTGATTCAGTAAATTTTAATTAAGCCAACTTCACTTCGTTATCATTAACTTAAATTTAAGCAGCGTAGAACGAAATGAGTTTCAAAATTGTCAGACATAAGTATTCCGCGTATTAAAATTATTTGCACATTATACGATGCTTACGGCAACGGAATTTTTAAATGAACGAAATTTGATCAAAATATTTGTTTTGGTCTTTACAATGAATTTCAGGTCAAACGTCTCCCTTGCTTTTATGCGTTACGCTACGTGTAGCATTTAATTGATTTTAGTAAAGCCTTGAGTTATTTCGAGTAAATTTGGTCAAATTTTTAAACCAATAATGTAATTGAAATTAAGTTTGTTTTTATATCAGCAATTAAATTTAGTTCGGTGAAGGTTTTTGATTCGATTTCAACCGTGCTTGCAGTTGCACACCATTGATGATGATGTAATTCACATTGAACAGTAGATTTTTATTACTATAAACTGAATAATTTTCATTTCTATATAGTAACTGGATAATATCAGTTAATTTCGAAAACTTAAAAAAAATTTGAATGGATGCCGCGATTTGAGAGATTGCTTTAAATCCATTTATCTCTACTACATACATGTATATTATTTTTTCCTGAAATAGCTTTATTCGCAATTTCAAGGCCCTTTTCCATGTATAACACATAACATATGAATTTTAAATATATATATTCTTTTTCAAATTATGTGAACAACATTATATTTTCAAATTATATGAAAACAAAAAACATAAAATGTTTTATAAACGTATGAATATTTCTATTCAACTTCGCTATTTTAATCACTAATGTATGCATCATATATATTATTATTTTGAATAGGATATTTCATGTAGAAATTATTATCAGAACGTATACAATAATAATGACGTATAGAAAAGTATTCGAAGGTTGAAAGTAATTCACGTACCTAATTAATTTTTAAGTATGTACTTGTTACATTTTTTCATGATTGTGTTTATAAAAAAAAAACTTTTTAATTTGATCGAAATTTATCTTAGATTGATGTTTTTTTTTTGCTTCTGCTTAGCTACATACAGTTATAGTATCATATTAAATGTAAAATAACCATTTAACTGAAAAAGACATTAAGGGTGGTGTATTCACCAACATGGTTATATCCGTCGGATATATTTTAGCCGAATACAATTTCAGCTTATTCATCAACCTAGATAAAATTTGTTTTCGAACTTCGTTTTCGGGTCGAACATGTGTGTCAAACATGTCAGCTGATTGTATTTTTATATTACAAAATGAAAAAGAGGTTCTGTGATGTGATAATTATATGCAAAGATGATAATACAGTTCACTACATTATCTTTATTTGTGCTGTTGCTGTTAATAACAAGGTTATGTTCGAACCATATTTATAATACGACTCCGAGGTTGTCTTAAAAATGTCCGAGTAGTGTTTTATACTGGTTGATGAATACACTTTATGTGATGGTTGATGAATATACACTTTATACAAAGATAATCTATGTTGGTGAATACCAGCCTAAAATAGGATAAACTACATAAAGTGGTATAGTTTCACAACGTTGTTATTATTCAAGATATAGAATCTTAAACAAACAATTTTCAATATTATCTTATAAATAAATTTGGTGCGTTTGTCTGTCTGTCTGTCTGTATGTTCGGGGTAATCTCGAAAACGGCTGAACCAATCTTGATGGAATTTTTTTTATCTGAATGAGGAATTACTCCCGCAAATAATATTCTACGTTTTTTTCCAAAATTTATTATTTAAAACAATAAAAATTTGTTTTAAACAGATGAAGGTCTGAAAAAAATCTATAAAATGTATGAAAAGCTTTTTCTTCTAAATGAACTGATAATCGTGGTTGATGTGGTAATTGAATTACAAACTCGATAGAAATGACGTAATAACATAAAGCTTTACAAAGAGCTTCTCGCTCGGGATCATCTTATGGAACATTTTCAATGCAAAGCTAAGTGAAATTGGAATTTATCTGTCTTTTGTTCCTTATTTTCTCACACGACATTAGATGTCTGCGTCACTTTCTAATTGAAATTGAAATTGCTAAAGTAAATTAAAATTAGGTTCTATTTCTAATTTCAATTTCACTTAACAAAAGCTATAAATTTAATTACAAAAATGTTGTTAGAAAATTGATCAACAGATGGAGACTTACAAAAAAAATGCAAGAATTTCCCTAAAATTTCTTTAAATTCCTACTTAAAAAGGAGAAATTCAGTTGAAAATTTGAAAATTTGAATTTCAAATGTCAATTTAAACAAAATTTTAATGTCAAATTTTGGAATTCCAAAATTAACTTAGCTTTGCATTTTGAACAGTATGCTTTTTCATGAAATTTCACTTTCACTTAGCGTTACATTGAGAATGTTCCTTTATTCTGTACGTCGTGGTTCGTTTTATAGCTCTATGACCAAGATGTATAGAGTAACAGGTGAGCATTCCGACAGAAAAGCTCTTTTTTTAAAAGCTTATGACGTCATTTCAACCGAAAAATGGTATTTCCCCTTCATAATTTTCACAATTTCACATTTAATAATTTTGAAATAATAATGATAATATAATGATATATTTAAAAAATATGATGATATGATCATTTTAAAAACAAAATAATTTGGAAATAAAATAAAATGATTGCAAAAATACACCTAAAAACAAATTTAACGATATCAATTCAGTCAAATTCAGTACATCGTGGTAATTGTTTGCATTACAAACTCGGTATAAATGACGTAATAACTTATAGCTTTACAAACAGCTTTTTCGCTCTGGCTCACCTTGTTGCTCTATACATCTTGTCTATGACAATGCGGACGAAGTCGCAGGCACACACTAGTCTTCAATATAATGGTGCGACAACCTCGGTCAGATTTTTAACTTTCTTTCATTTCTCTGTTTTCCAGTTCGAAAATCCTACCTATTTCACTTATAAAGTTATAAATATGAACCACTGACAATGACAGAATGATTATTGAACAAAGTAAACCTACAACTATAAACCTCTTTTTATGAGATAGATACGTTCCTAAAAATTACGCGTAGAATTCGCGTAAAAAGAACTACTGACTTCATATAAAAAGTTAAGATTGATTCCAATTTCCAAATCTGAAGCATAAGCCAATGTAATGAAAAAACAAACATTAAATTCATTAAGATCAAAAGATTCTTATTTACATTTCATAAAGAATAAACATAAATTCATGTGATGAATTTTAATAAAAAAAAAACATATTCATTTCGGTTGTTTGTTAAAGATTCTATAAAAAAATTATTTTATTCACTATCAGTTTCAGACAATGGAAATACGGAAGCTTTCGTTTTCGTGAGTGTGAGACTATTGTTATAGCACTTTACGGCATGAACTCAGCTATTAATCGTTGTGTTAATCATTTAGTTAAGTTGTGATATATTTCTCTGTATGAAGCCATTAAATCTCTGAGTTCACGTGAAAACTTTCCAACACGTTCTTCATCAGGATTATGTCGGGTAAAATAGTATTCTAAATTATTAGCCAATTTCAGTCCTTCTTTAATTATATCAAAAAATTTCACTTTGTTGTCTACTCAAACATCAAATTGAAACTGCTAAGTACTGCTTCTATATACACTTAGATTGAATAAAAAACCGATATAAAAGGCTATCGCTAAAAACGTCATACCGCTATATCGTTTAAACCAAGTTTAAACATGCACAGTAGCAAAAAGTGAATCAAGTACATAGCATAGTTTTGAATAAACAAAGCATTTTTTTTTTATTTTTTATTTTCACTTAGCTTTGAATGAATACCAGTGGTACCACCTACCAGGTACCAGACCAGCTTTTCAGAAGAAGGCTTAAAGGTCAAATTGACGGCGATATATTAAACACGATAAAACGTCGACGTCACCGTCAAAATGAACACAAAACCGTCTTGAACACAAGAAGTTAACGTTTTTTCGAAAACCATTTTTAAATTTTATATTTTTTTTATTTTTTTCGTCACAATCAAACAACACTGTAAAAAAAATTTCAATTATTTTTATGAGAATCAAAATTTTTCTCTAATTTTATTGTTTCCCTTTTCTCATACATTTTCCTGATTTTAATTAAAATTAAAAAAATAATGCGTTAATAAAAAATCGTGTTGATGTTGATATTGAGTAAATATATACATTCTACAATGATTTTCTTTTTTCTTTTGTTTAAAAAAAACCGGATATAATTAGTATTGTGTTTTTATGAAAAATACTTACCACTTGTCACACTATATCAAAAGTAATGATAATCTTTAAAATACATATTTAAATAATATAAACTGTGTCAGTGAAAAGCAATGTAGTAATAATGATAAATGAAAATTTTGATACTGTAGGAAATTCAGAAGTGAGAAAGTAAGGAATAAGTAAATTTCATTAATCAAAATATAATGGTGATTGCTTGAAGGCGTATAAACAAAACTGTATAAACAAAAAATTCGTTTTACTCTACAAAAATTAAAAAAAAAAGCTGTTGAAAATAATTCTTTATAAAGTTGAAATTAGAAGCCTGAACAACAAGAGGTTCAAATACAGATATAATTATGAAGCCAACATTTTACTTAATAGTTTTATTCCAACTCAAATCTTTTGCATTACAAGGGTTTTTTGTTGTTGTATGGAAAATATTTAATTAAATTTATTTTAATTTTTTTTCTTAAAAGAATATAATTCGATTAATTATTTTTTAATTTGATATACGGAGACAATTTTGCTGAAAGAAAAACAACTAAATAGAAAGTAATTATGAATAAAAAAAATGACAAACTAAAATTCTAAAATAACTTTAAAAAATGTCAAGGTGAAATTTCTATGATCTAATTCATTTATGATTCATTTCACTCAGACTTGGTTTTCACGTTTCAATTTTTTCTGATATGCCACCCCTTATATCCATAGAAGTTCTTTTAGGTTTCTTTGTTTTACGAGTATATTTTATCTATAATAATATAAGAGTTTTTAAGCTTCAAGAGTTTTAAGTTTTAAGTAAGCAGAATGCTAAAATTATTCTTTTTGAAGAGTTTGTAATCTATGCGACGACGATTTTATGATAAAGTATACACATGTACGAAGTACAAGTAAATAGTAAATATGGAGGAGAAGTATATAATTTATCATTTAAGATTTCCTTATAACCTTTAAAAATTTTTATCGATTTGAAAAGTGCATTCTTATTATCACAACAGCTCAAAATCAAATTCAAGCCTAAAAGACTAGATTTGAAGAACATATTGTCAAACTTTGTTTACTAGTTCGAGGAAAAGAAATTGTAGTTTCAATTATTTTTCTAAATTTTTTTCTTTTCAGTAGTAGTATCAATCGTTCAGAAAGTTTTCATGACGAAATTACAAAAAATTTACAGAGAAAACAAAATGATATCGCAACACCTATCACCAGTAATACGGTTGAAATATTACAAGATCTATGGAATTCAAGTTCAACAATTCCGACGGTTACTAAAATCGATTCTTATTTAAATTATCAATTAAATTCAGTTATTTCAACAAAAAAATTTATGAAAAAGAGACACTCCCAAAACGATGCTTTAAGTAAAAATATTTCAGTTATACTTGAAAATCTCTTAAAAAGTTATGAAAGATCACAGTTACCAACGCATGGAAAAGGTTAAAATTCATATTTCTTGAACTAAATATTTGAAAAAATTGAAAAAAAATTATAAATTTTGAGAAACATTTTTGTATAGGTGTATCAACTGTTGTTCGCACTAATATGCTTATACGTAGTATGGGACCAGTATCAGAAGTAGATATGGACTATTCTATGGATTGTTATTTTCGTCAATATTGGCGAGATAAAAGGTTAAGTTTTGAAGGCCCCATCAAGAGTTTATCTCTTAGCATCAAAGTAATTACTTAATATATTATTATTGCAACGTATAACAAACACTAATTTAATACCTTAGATGCTGGACAAAATATGGAGACCAGATACATATTTTTACAATGGAAAACATTCGCACATTCATACCATTACAGTACCAAACAAACTTTTAAGACTGAGTCAAGATGGTGATATTTTGTATTCAATGAGGTAGAATATAAATAATGATGATTGCGATCGCCTTTTATCTTTATCTTTAATGCTATTTACTTTTAGATTGACCATAAAAGCAACGTGTCCGATGGAACTTCGTAATTTTCCAATGGATAAGCAATCGTGTCCATTAATTATTGGAAGTTGTGAGTATTACGTATTACATTGAAATCACTAATTTTGTAACGTTTTCAATTACTTATCATATTTTCTTTTAGATGGTTATACAACTAAGCAACTAGTATATGAATGGCACGGTAAGGATGCTGTAACTTTTGTGCCGGGAATGACTCTAAATCAATTCGATTTGATCAGTATGCCGCACAGAAATTTTACGTTTACAAGACGAGAAGGAGATTTTTCAGTTTTGCATGTTTCATTTAATCTCAAAAGACATACGGGCTATTTTCTAATACAGGTATAGGCCAACTCAACTGAAAATAATAGAAAACTGAGCCACGCAAATCCATAATCTAATAAAAGTTTTAATTATTTTAAGGTTTATGTTCCTTGCATACTTATAGTTGTTCTATCATGGGTATCATTTTGGATACATCGTGAGGCTACTAGTGATCGTGTAGGTTTGTGTATAACAGCTGTCCTCACCTTATCCACAATTAGTTTAGATTCTAGAACAGATCTACCAAAAGTGAAATATGCTACTGCATTGGATTGGTTTTTATTGATGAGCTTCTTTTATTGTATTGCTACACTTCTTGAATTTGCTGGAGTACATTATTTTACAAAGGTTGGTGGGTTATATGTTCATCATGAGTGTTTCAATTCATCAGAATATGTATATGCCATAAGTTTAATCATTTACGAGTATTATGTTTTTTTCATATTAAAAATTATTAAAGGTTGGGAGCGGCGAAATACCAATTGATGAAGATGAATGGGAAGATTTGAATGAAGTTGTTGAAATTATTGGAGATGATATGTCAATCAAAGAAAATAATTTAGTTTCTTCATTACATCATTCTCCTAGTTTAAATACAAAAAATTCTTTAGTCTGTCCCTTATATAAGGTAAATATATAAATTATTGAAGAATAAAAAAAAAAACATTCTTTAAAAAAAATTTACTTGATTATATATTTCATAGGATTCTTCTTTAGTGTTTAATGAACCGTCTTCACATACTTCGACTATGGAACGTACAACTCAGACTGAGCCACTAAAATTACCTAAATGGAAGCAAATCTGGTTCTGTTTGATTGGTGATGATAAATTTCGTAAACAACGTGAAAGAGAAGCAATTAGTAGAGGTGAAAATTTATCATCATTATGAAAACTTTATTATTATTTTTGAATTAACTGCATTTTCTCTATTTTTCTATATTGTCTATATATAGGCAGCACATATTTCAACAGTGTTTCGATCATTGATCAAATTGCGCGTGTGGCTTTTCCAATGTCATTTGGATTTTTTAATCTGTTGTATTGGATGGCTTATGGAATGTATCAAAAAGAATTTTCCTGGACACCATCGAAATAAAATATAATGATATAATGATAGACTGCAATTTGTTGTATTGTATAAATGATAGGATAATTGTAGTTGTTTATTGGTCTTTTTTGTTGCTCTTATTTAAATTTTTGTTGATCAAATGAGATTTATGAAAAAAAATTATAAAATTGTTGAAATTTGCCTAAAATAAATGTTGAAATAAAATCAAAAGTAATTATTTATTACGTATATAGTGAATATAAACATTTATACCCAATGATTAGTGAGACATGTCATTAGAGCACTATATGTAATAGATTTCATCAAGACAATCAAAAATCGTATTGCAAGAAAGGGGAGCATAGGTTATGATCATCTGTCAATGAATGAAAATTTTCCTCTTCAGCACAGAGTAAGGGCTGCATCGGAGTGATTGCGGTACATTTAGGAATACTCTCAGCGCGCATTCAATGTCAAAGCCACTGAATGCCACTCAATGAGCACTTTCACTGCATTTATTTATACGAAGCAAGAGGATCAGGAGGAACATTTTAAATTCTTTATTTAATTCTTCAGTTATAATTACATGAGTATGTGCGCATATTGTACTATTTCCTAGAAATATGTCAACTTTTGGTGCTGAGTAATCGATTTTTATCTATAAATAAATTACATAATTTTTCTATTTTATTAAAATTGAATCAGAAGAACAATAAATCTAATAGAATATTTATTTCTGTATATTCTTACAATTTTTATGATGATTTCGTTCGTAAGTCAATTTTATAAGCAAAAAAGTGCTTATTATAAGAATTTTATTTGTTGATATTTACTTTTGGAATTTTTTTTTTTTTTGAAAATTTTTCAGTTTACATTATATTGATTATTGTTCATTATTTGTGTTCATATAACGTTATGTTATGTTTTTAAATTATTGTAAATTTACATTTCATATTGTACATATGTAAATAAATATGTTAATTTGAAAAAAGCTTATTGAACAATTTTTCAAATATTGTTTAACTTTGAAGGAAAAACAAAAAATGACGTTATATAGAGTTTGAGTTCAGTTAAAAGTTGTAAGCAAATAATAATAATTCGTATCCGTATTTGCGTGTATATAAAATAACAAATAAATAATATAATAAACAAATATACATAAAAATGAAAAAAACATACACATGTCTTATGAAAATATTGTTTTGTTTATTATACAAAGATATGGATGAAATTGTCTAAAATTAATGCAAAAACTACTTACCAGAACAAAAAAAGGAATCTAAAAGTAATAAATGAACTTTTATTAAGTGTGGAGAATTACTCGCATTTTCAACTTTAAAAAAAAAAAAGATTTGAAAAAGAAAAGAATCAAATAAAAGTATTGAATGAAACCAAACCTTAACCAAAAAAGTATTGAGACTCTATATAAATAAATTTTTTTCATTTTACTTATATTTTATTTCTACAAATGTTTACTAAATTATGATATAAAATTCCATAATTTTGTTGATTGCAGGCAAGTACTGTAATCAAGTGGAAGATATAACACAAAAACATAATGAAAAATCGTTTAGATTGATCAAGAAATCAACTCCAACTTTATTGCATTATAAAGCTATACCACAAGCTGCACTAATAATAATGTCAAAACTACAGGAATTAGAGTTGAAACTTCTTCATCATCGTCCATACTTATACTTACTAGATCTAGCTCCTACACTGTGTACCACTTATTTTAAAATGTGAACAAATTTTTGTTAGAAGAACATTTGATTCCGAAAATGATGTGAGACTGTCCTTCAATCAAGTACTCATAAACTTTCGTCCGCTAGGATTGTATACAATTTAATGAATAAAATAATTTCTTATATTTATGTAATATGTAAATTATTTAACAATCTTGCCTATTTTTGTATACAAATGTCATACTTGACGACCTGATGTTATGTGTCCATTTGTTCCTACTACAATAATTCAATACAAGTTTCTCGAAAACGGTAGCATTCTAATATATTTTTTTTTTTGGTTCAGTGTACATTTTAAAAAGTTTAAAAAATTTCATTTTTTTTAAAGCTTTGACTACATAATTATAAATTCGTATCATCACGTGATTTTTTTTATGTTCTTTCATCGTTACACCTCCTAGAATTCATTATAACATTTTACTTTTATTTAGGAGTATAATTATTGTTTATACTGCATCAAACATTACAAACTACTCGTTCGTAAGCGCATATAACAGTGGATGCATTTAATATTTAATTTAAAATTTATTTCCACAAAAATTTCATCCAGGTAAATTTAATTCAGTTACGATTTGCTTTTATTTTGTTATAATTTAAATATTTAACAAAAACAAAAACAACGAACAACGAACAACTTCATAAACTATGTACAACTTTTTTTTTTTTTTTTTTTTTTTGCTTTCTCTTTCAGCTTTTTAATAATACAAGATAACCTAAAACAAAACAAAATATTTGAAGATTTAAATTCGCCTTGATTTTGAACGCATGTCACATACAAATTTTAGTACACAAAAAAAAAATCCTTCTATATCTGTGCTCCACCACTCCATTCATACGAGTATACTATACATGTCATTATATAGAGAATCTCAATTTACGTTACATACATTTTCTATCATCAAATATTTGCCTTTTCAGAATAAAATAGCATCTTCATAAGAATAGAAATTTATATTTTCGAATAATTTGAAGAAAAAAACAACAAAAATTCATAAAAAAAAATTTAATAAAAAAATCATCTATCTATCATCAGTAGATGATTATTATTTAATTTTTGTTATTTAGAATTAATTTTTTTTTGTTTGTTAATTAGATTAATTGAGTTGTATAGAATATACATATTATATTTTGATCGTTTATTTTTTTTTTCCTGTTATTGCTTGCCCGTTTACAACAGCAGAAAAGTGTGTTATTTGATGAGATATATAGTTGAAAGAAAAAAAATTATCAAAGATGTGATAGGATAAATGAAAAAAAAAAATGTGTGCATTTACTACAAAAAAAAAAATAAAATAAAATAAAATAAAAAAAATAATAATAATAGAAAAATTAAATTCAAATAATATTACATGTGCCGTTTTTGTTGTTGCTATTTTAGATTCATTATATTCATTTAATGTCAAAATTAGGTCAACTTTAATTACAATCATTCAACCATATTTACATACATATATAACAACTACAAAATATTAAAAAAAATGATGAAAAATAAAAAAAAAAATTATTATTATTGAAAAACTGTTATTATGCATATCGTTCAAGGATCAATTATTAAGCGAAAAATTTTAACTATAAAAAATAAGTTAACTAAAATAAAGTATTATAAACGAAATTAATATTATAAAAATTTAATTCAATTAAAAATTTACAGCAAATTTTTTTTTTTTTGAAAATTTTTTTTTTTACTTAAATTATAATTCTCATATAATAATAATTACTATTTAATATGCGTTATGTACGTACAATTTTATAAATTATTTTATTTATTAAATATTCATTATAATATTAAAAAAAATTGATTATTATTGAATATTTTTTCGACAAGTGAATGTATGTGTGAGAGTGTGTAGACTGAAACAAAAGTATGTAAAATTTGATTATTATCTGAAAAAAAATATATTTTTTTTTTGATTTGACAATTTCATTATTTAACCTGCTTAACATACATTTACATTTTGGTGAATGTGAAATTATTTAAATTTAGAATTTGCTTGTATTATTATATATGGATAAAAAATTTACGAGTACGAGTACTGTGTATGCATAAAATATGTATACATGTTAAAAAGTAGCAATGTGTATATATAGTTATCGATTTGTAAACATCGAATATCTTGTATTTTAAATTGATCAAAAATGTAATAATCATTCTAAAACATACATAAAGGATAAGATTTATGTAAATTTTATTTTTTAGTTTTGTCAATACACATTAGATGCTTTTGATTTGGCAATTTCAAGTACTTGCGAGTACTAAAATGTATATAAGATAAATTGTTAAAACGAACGACACAAAAATTATTCGTAACTTACTTGCATCTATACTTTTAGCTACTTGAAAAATTTTTCATGAGTAGCTGCGAGTATAGATGGTTTAGCACAGACATTTACCTTTTCTACTCGCAAGTACTTGAAATTGCTAAATCGAAAGCACCTATTGTCATATTATGTATACTTTACATATTTGTCTTGAATTGTAACTACATATGTACATACATACATATATACGTGCTAGAATACGTGTATTGTGACGAGGTATGAATAATCATGAAATGTTCAAGAATGTAACACATAATACATAATATTAAATTTAAAATAAAGAAAAGGTTTTTTTTCTCTGTTGTTTGAATATTAGCTAATCAATTATTCAAAACCCGAACCTGAAGGATCATTTTTTGGTGAAAAAAAATGATAGAATTCATGATAACTGTATGAATTTGATTTTAATCTGTGTAGCACATTACTTACATTTAATCACAAATTAAAAATACTTATTACTATAAGAGATAATAGTAGTAAATTAAATATTACAAACTAGTGAAAAATATTAGCAATACTAAATACTAAATATGTATGTGTAAAATTTAATGGCATAATGTTTTAGGTGATGGTAGAATTTATCTAAACTAATGTTAAATTTTTCTTAGCCAAGTGAAAGTAATTAAATTTTTTTTTAATATTTTAATCATTAGAATTTTTGAAAATAAAAAAAATATTTATATATTTACAAAATCAATTGTGATTATGCCGAAAACATTTCGAATTAAAATATGTAATAGTATACGTAAAAGAAAAATCAAATTCGAAAAAATTGTATCAAAACTTATTCAAATAAAACATAAATCGAATTGAATATCATCAGAGAGTTATTACGTTATGCATTGAGTTTTTATTACTGGAGCAATTAAATGCAAGTGTAGCTCTTATGGTTGAAAAATATTCAAATTTATATCAATTTGGTGATGATCAAGTGGAGGCAAGATTTGTATCATACCCAAGCCTCACCACATAGCATAGCTGTTATGGCTCTATTCTCATAGACGCGTGAAAACATATCAATTTTTTTCTGATATTCATACGAAACTTTTATTTAAATTATTTGTCACAGACTATTACCTGCATTTCATTTAACAAGAATAAGCAAATATTCATCGTATATCGTATTTTAAAGTTATAGATACACCATGAAATTTTAAACAAAAATTCTCCCAAAAATACGAGTTATTGTAATAATCGTTAGTTTAATTAAAACAAAAAATACTTTATCATTAAAATTCCTTAAAAGTGTTGTTACTTTTTTTTTAAACTTATAAAAAAAATGATATAAAAATTTTCGTAAAATGTTCTGAAATATACTTGTATACATATCTACACATCGAATAATATATGTACATATATATATAAAGGACGAATTATTATGAACAGTATTCTATTGTTTTATTTGTCCTTAATTTGAAAAATGTTGTCCTTAAAAAAATTATTTTCATAAATTAGAATACTATTTATTTAGAACAAAAATATTGTACAATAAACGATTACAACCACGTATATAATTTCAAACTTAGAATAGATACTGAAATTTGTGTGAAGGTAGATACATGTGGATGATGGATTCAAATTGTAATGCTAAAAAGTATTATATTCGTTCTCGTCGTATTTTAATTTAAAACAAATAAAAATAATGTACATACTAAACATTTTTACAGCAATACAAATCGACATAATTTACATAATTAGAAGTAGAATTTTTATAAACATTGCATTCAATATACGAGAAGTATCATTAATTGTTTTACTTTATTATACACTCAGCGATAAAAAAAAATGTTGTAGAGTATTTTTCATTTATAAAAACACCTGATGTAAACTATTATTATTCATCAATGTAGTGCTACATTGTTGAAATGCGGAAATGTATTTTTATCTCTTATAAATTTTAAAATAAGCAATTTTGAAAATACAAAAGTTAAAAGTTTATTTCGAACCGTACACCGTAGGAATTTGAGAAAATTATACTACATAACAAAACTTAAGTTTCCAAAAAGTAAAAAAAACACGAAAACAGTAAACACGTGGTAATACATTTCGTATCGAAAATAAATTTCCTAAAAGTTGAAATATTCGAAATTAGAAAACTACAGAAATGAGAAAATGGAATAGTTTGATATGCCTTTACGTGAACAGATCAATTTTTTACTTAAATTTTCATTACATTAGATTATTAGTAATCTTGACTTTAGTGGTCATCGATCGCACAGTAAAATATAAACTGACTGTTAGGAATTATTAGTACAGTTGATAACAGGAGGCAAATTCAAATATCTGAATTGAGCTCTGATTAAAATTTGATTAATTCATTTTCTATCACATTTTTAAAAACGCCAAATTATATCAAAATTTTTCGAGAATAACTGAATTACTTCTACTTCATGGCCCCACAGCTCGCTCAAAGCTTCAGCCTCTCTAAGAAGATTATCTCCCTCCATTGTATGCGGGTCTTCACAGTTTTAACGGGTTCTGGCAAGTATTATATTTTAGACTTTCATGACTTTGCGTCAAGATGACGCCAACTCGCTAAACCACAACGTTTTTATTAATTTCACTAAACTAACTAATATAATAAGTTGTTTATTAATTTTTAAGTATGTAAAACGAGCACTTTATTTACTATTTTCATTTAATTTCGGCTGGAGTTCCGAAAAGGTGTTCCCTCTGATTCTCTTGAAATTTTGACCACAGATAGTCCTTGTGACACAAAGCACAGAACTCTAATATTTTTTGTCGGAAAGCCCTCTATCGGTCACAATTCGTATTTAAAATTTTTTGTCAGAATTCATATTTTAGCAATATTTCTGTGACGGTACATGATATAGGTATGTTTTACAGCTCGAAAGATGCGTCTTAAAATGCTCTATATTCTGACAAAAAAGCACGCACGCACACATTCACATTTGCCTGTATACGTGTGGAAAATGCTGAATAGAAAATGCTTAATACACACACTGTTAGATTTACCTTCTACAAATGTACACATATATATACGTGCATAGAAACATATGTAAAATTACAAAATTCAGCATTATTAAAATCATTTCTTTGCAGGACATTTTGCTTTTTCATCAGGATCAAAGTAATGAATGAAAAATCTTGCTCATGATGCTCTTTTTTATTTGCAAAAAATTTGAACCGATTATCCTTACTCCTTTTTGAGAAATTGTCAAAAATGTAAAAAAATGTAAAAAAAATGTATCATGTACCGTTACAGAGATATAGCTCAAATAAGAATTTTGACAAAAATTTTCAAATGAGAATTGTGACGATATAGGGTTTACCGACAAAAAATATTTCGTCACTTTTCTGATATTGTCAAGTAGAATCTGTGGTCAAAATTTCAAGAGGATCAAAGGGAACACCTTTTCGGAACTCCAGCCTTAATTTTTAATTTTTTTTTTATCAAAACATTGTTTTTAATATTTAACACAATAATAGTTAACAAAAATTGATTGTTAATTTCATGTTTTATTTATTTTTTATTCTAAAATTCTATTTTATAGGTTTCATTACATAACAATTATTATAAAATTATTTTTCAATCTTGAGGATCAGTGTTCCATAAGTTTTTAGGTGTATGGAACAACAAAAATATTATTCGCTGTTAAATAATCAGAGTATATTCAAATATGCCATGTTCGGCAAGCCATTTTCTTTTTATAATACTTTTAGCCGGAACATTTTCTGTATCAAGGTAAATTGAAATGTAAAAATTACCTATAAGTAAATAAAATTTTTTATAAATTTTTTTTAATCTCGATTAAGATGAATATTAGACAGACAAACAAAAAAAATTAAATTTCCTTTTCATTTATTCTTGATTTGTTATTTTTGCGATCCATGTTTAGATGCAAAAGAAAACCAACTGCGATGACCCGTTTAGAGAATGTAACACAAACAATTGCAAAAATTTTAGAGGGTTATGATATTAGACTACGACCAAATTTCGGAGGTAAATACACTTACATACATGAGAAATTATGTGATTTTATTTTCTACAACTAATAATGTTAATTTTGTAATGAAACGATGATATAATTAGGGGAACCACTGCATGTGGGCATGGACTTGACAATAGCTAGTTTTGATGCAATTTCAGAAGTCAATATGGTAAATTATTTGATACACATTTATTTTTTTTCATTATGATACGGTATTCAAATACCGTTAGTAAAATCAATTATCGATTATGTTACCTTAAATCTATACATATACAGGACTATACGATAACGTTGTATCTGAATCAGTATTGGCGTGATGAACGACTTGCTTTTAATGCATATGGACCATATTATGACGACGATGCTGACGATGATGGCGTTAATGATATTTTAACGTTATCAGGTGATTTCGCTGAAAAGATTTGGGTTCCAGATACATTTTTTGCAAATGATAAAAATAGGTATGGATATTCAAATCACATTAAGTATTTCGAGGGGGGAAATACCATAATATTTGTTACGACCATTTATGTGCATAAATCATTTTGTAATTTTGTAGCTTTCTGCACGATGTCACTGAGAGAAACAAACTAGTTCGCTTAGGTGGAGATGGTTCTGTTACGTACGGTATGAGATTTACAACAACTTTGGCATGTATGATGGATTTGCACTATTATCCGTTAGACTCTCAGAATTGTACAGTAGAAATAGAAAGTTGTAAGTACAAAGTTATGGATTAGCAGTCAAATCTAATCTTATTTAGTTTTTTTCAGATGGATATACTGTCACTGACGTCGTGATGTATTGGAAGCCAACACCTGTACGAGGAGTTGAAGATGCCCAGCTGCCACAATTTACAATAATCGGTTATGAGACCAATGATAGAAAAGTTGTCATTTCTTTTTCGTAGATTCTTTTATTTATCATCGTTTTTGTATCAATCTTATACGCGTTTTTTTTAATGTTTTATTTATTATTTAAAGGAAAAACTAGCAACAGGAATTTATCAAAGACTTTCACTATCGTTTAAATTGCAAAGAAATATAGGATATTTCGTATTTCAAACATATTTGCCTAGTATATTGATCGTTATGTTATCGTGGGTATCTTTCTGGATAAATCATGAAGCGACTAGTGCTCGTGTCGCTCTAGGTAAGTCGAAAATTGAATAAAGAAGAAGACCAATATAATTCTAAAAAACTCATCATAATTATCTTTTCAAAGGTATAACGACAGTTCTAACAATGACGACAATAAGTACTGGAGTTCGAAGTTCTCTACCAAGAATTTCTTACGTTAAAGCAATAGATATTTATCTCGTTATGTGCTTTGTATTCGTTTTTGCAGCACTTCTAGAATATGCAGCAGTTAATTATACGTATTGGGGGGCTCGTGCCAAAAAGAAAACTAAACATAAAGATCACGATAAAAAAAGTAAAAAATTTTGGATAATTTTTTTACCGAATTACATAGATACACATCTAACGGGTATTATAAAAAAAATTATTATGATTTTTTGTAGGTAAGAGTGGTAAACAAGATACATGTTCAACAAATGAAGATATAATCGAACTTCAAGATGTCAGAATGAGTCCAATACCTTCACTTAGAAAGGGAAATTACAATAACACATTGGAATCGACAGGATCAGAAGGCTTAAATTTTGCGAAATTTCCACCTAGTTTTAGAATCGCTAGAACGTATGGCACAAATCGGAATAATATAAGATATAGAGGATCAAAAGGTACACAAATACTTAGAAGTGGCTATTATAATTTTGTTTGTTCCTTGTTTTTTTTTTGTTTTTTAAAAATTTTAGGGCAGTCACAAAAACCGAGAGTATTTCATGCAATCCGAAAAGGTGCATCTGCCTTAAAAGCATCATTACCAAAAATCAAAGATGTCAATATAATAGACAAGTACTCTAGATTGGTGTTTCCTATCAGCTTTTTAGCATTTAATGCTGGATATTGGCTATTTTATATATTCGAATGATGATCAAAATATAGTTTAGAATGAATAGTTTCATTGATTTTAATTATTGAACTTGAACATTTTAGTTTATTGATGAAATGTGATGAAAAATTTAAAGTGCAACAAAATTATCAAAAGGTATAGACACACATACATCAGAGGTTAAATGTAATGCATAAACATTGTATGGTATTATAGAGAGAATAAAGTATAATGTAAAAAGTTATTAGAAAATTCAAATCATCAATTATGTAATTTTATTTTGTCTTGCAACAGTCATTACCAAAGAATGTTTTAAAGTCCTTCATTTGTTTTTAAATATTTCAATTCATTATAATAAGTATCATATCAAAATGGTCTGCATTTAAGTACCGCAAGAATCGAACCAAAAGTTTTACAGAAGTGTTATAAATATGAGATCGACACAATAGGTATAGTAGCTAATAATATTAATCGTCTGAGAATTGCTTCATCCGAATACAGACTAATATTGCAACACTTATGATCTCATCCGAATGAACACTTTCCCTTCTAATGGTAACATCTAGTAACTGACATTATTTGGTCAAAAATGTTGAGCTCTCTACTCCTTCTGTAGGGAGTTGGGTGTTTATTATTTAATGGAAAAATCTGATAATCTTTCCAGTTGAATTGTTGATCTAAAATAATTTTCTATTATTATATTTATGTGTGTTAAGGAAATCTTTCCTATCCATCATGATGCAGGTACTATGGCCACAGGTATAGTTTGAAGAATCCTTCAAGTGGTGAAAACATTTTTAATTTTATTCTTTCTGTATTCAAAATTATCCTTTCACTATAAATCCAAATGTAAATGAGGACAATGCAGTCTTATTGTCATGAGATAATACAAACTGTTTATGAAAAATTGTTGAAAATACGGATGGTTTTCAAGATTATTACAATGAATGAAAATGAACGTACATGACGTACATACATATTTAACGTTTGCAAGCTGATTAAATGACCATTACTATAAAAACTCAAGCTTATTGCAGACTTTACAACTTTGAAAATATTCTACATTCTATTCTTGTATACGTTATGTATGTAGGTATGTACGTGTATGTGTGTATCAGCTCAGTATGTATGGATCTGTACAGTAGATGTAGATTATATTGAAAGTTCAGGTAGGCAAAATTCGATTGAGTTGGCAGCGCTATCTGCATCAGTATGCGATGATGCGATGTGATGAAGGACGACGACGAAGAAGAAGATATTAAAAAGCGTCAACAAAATTCTTATTTGTTAAAGAAATTAATAGAAGACACTTAATTACATATATGTATATCATTTCGTACATTTATGATTTTTGTGATTTGATTAAATCTCTTCTCAAATCATATCATCGAACACTATTTGACATTTTTGTAATTTCATGTTTTGGCAGGATTTTCATTTTTTTCCTAAGGCAATCTAAATTAATAAAATTCACAGTACCATATACTCGCAAGATGTAGATAAAATTTCATTGAAAGTACGATTCTTGAGTGTATGTGTGTATTACATGAACATACTTCTGCATCCGTATTAACATAGTAAACGCGTACATTACATATACATTTTTAGATAACTATATACAATGAAAAATTTTAAAGAATAAAAAATAAATAAAATAAATTTCAACAAAATATTTTAAAATATTTACACACAGATACAGGTAATGTGGATCATATAATTTATGTGTACAATGTGCATATGTACTTGCGTATTAGCCCGTTACACCCACATCGAATTTATCTTAAAACATTCGCCGTCATTAACAAATCTGACTTTTTTTTACATATACTTATGTACATATGTATGTATGTATGTGTGTATGTGAATTTGAATCAGAGAATATGAAAATATATTGTCGTAGTCTGTACCAAAAAAAATTTTTTTTTAGTTAAAAATATATTTTCTAGTTTCATTCACGTATTCAGTATACCAAAGACGTGCTTATATAAAAACAAAATGTGTATTAATCAAAAATATTTTCATATATTAATTATTATACCACCATCATTTTGAAAAACAAAATAAAAAGGATATTAATTTAAATAAAAAAAAAAAAAATAAATTTTCTTTTTAATTTCATTTTAATTTTGTTGTTTCTTTCTTTTCTTTGTTTTTTTTTGGATTAAAATTTTTTTCAAATTTCAATTTTTGCTTAAAAGAAAATAATCAAAAAATATATATGTATTTCAATTAAGTATAAGTGTGCATTTCTAAATATGTAATTAAATTTACATATTGAACTTGTAATTTGAATAAAGTGAAACATATTATATTTTGGAAATACTGGAATAAAAAATCCTATTATGAAAGATAGAATTGATATAAATATGAATACATTTAAATCCGTAAAAGAAGGTAAAAATAAAAAATCTTTATAAGTTTTTTTTTTTTACTTTTTTTATGGATAATAATATCCATCCCTATTGTAATGAGAAAACAAATTTTGTGAAAAAAAAAATAGTTGAAAATTTATAAAAAAAAAAAAATTAAATTCTAAGAAATATGTACGTACGTATGTTTGGTGTTTTATAATGCGTACATGATAATGAACAATTGTATGTATTCGTATATTAATGTGAGATAAAAATTTATTTCGTCGATTTCAAAATTTTCAAATACATAATACTTAATAATCTCTAAAATATATTCAAAAATGAACAGAAAACAAATACATATGTATATTACATATTTTTAAGTATTCAATAATGTGATTAAGTGAAATTATTAGAAATTTTACAAAACATAAAAATAAAATTAAAATTCGATAATAAAAGAAAAATATAAAAAATGTACATACATATATATTATATCCTTAATACAGAATTTATTTTTTATATTTAATTTATGAAAGAAAAAAAAGAAAAAACAAATTAAAAATCCTTGATGAAAAACAAATTTTGAAAAAAAAAAAATTAATATGAAACGTTAAAATAAAATACAAATTTTTTTTTTTTTACAAAAATTTTACATTTCGTAAGACTTGTGTATGTGTGTGTGTTTTTTTTTTTTAGAAAAAATAAATTTTTTTTTTTGCAGATCCATCAATATTCATACATATATTTCTGATGTTATATATAGAGTACATTTTTAATTTGTATTTTTATTTTTTTCACATCCAGAAATAAGTAGCGCGCATCCATAACATTATTAT
Source organism: Villa cingulata (assembly GCA_951394055.1). Taxonomy (NCBI): domain Eukaryota; kingdom Metazoa; phylum Arthropoda; class Insecta; order Diptera; family Bombyliidae; genus Villa; species Villa cingulata. Next base: position 2,795,370 of record OX596025.1, read on the forward strand.
ACCAATTAATATAATAAATAGACCAGATTTTATATTCAAATAATAGCTCCAGAAAAAAATTTAAAAAAAGAAATGTACATATTGACAGTGATCTTATTTTCAATTCAAACTTGTAAGTATATTCTTGAACAAAAAAAATTGTTTTTCGAAATAAATTTATTAAAAAAGATTAAATATTATACATATATTTTTTTTTTTGTGAATGGATTAAATATAGGATTATGATGTTGTTGTTGTTTTTTTATATTTGTCCTTAAATTAATTATGAAAATTTAATTCACACACATTTACTGCATACAAATAACGTAAATAATATACGAATTAATAACATACATGTATACATGAGGACAAATTTCGAACATACTTATGTATAATCGGAGAAAATTTTCATGAATTATTTTGTTTTTTGTTTTTTTTTTCTTTTTTCAAATTCATTAAAAAAAATTTTTTTCATGTATGAATTTTCATGTACATAAGATGATGATGATGATTTCGTTTGGTCGTGTACATTAACAAGAACAAATGAGAACCGACAACAATCGTTGTTATTGAGAGAAAAAAGAAGCAAAAATATTATGTAGGAGTTGAAATTGAAAAATACGGAATCTTATTCATTCATATGTAGCATCTCAGATGTATACGAGTACACGAGTATATACAAACGAGCATGTGCTCATATGTATTTTTTAGTTTACATTTTTATAAAGTATAATATGTACGAGTATGTATGTATATGGAAAAATCAAGGAATATTATATGATAACAATAACATCAGGAGATATACGTACTTATATGAATACATACAGGTCTGTCTGAAGGTTTTGAAATTCTTATACTTATGTATTAAGCTCAAATGTGATATATTGATTATTTAACACAAAGATATTCTGTGTTATGTTATGATTATTTCCATAGTTTATTGCATATTTTTATCATTCACATATATATGTATAAAGTAATAGGTCCTTTCGATTTGGCAATTTCAAGTACTTGCGAGTACTAAAATGTGTCTAGGATAAATTGTTCAAACGAACGACACAAAAATTATTCATAACATACTTGCATCTACTTCCAGCTACTTGAAATATTTCTCATGAGTAGCTGCGAGTCGATGGTTTAGCACAGACATTTACCTTTTCTACTAGCAAGTACTTAAAATTGGCAAATCGAAAGCACCTAATATTAAACAGGAAATTTTAATTGTCAAACTTTTTTCTGATATGTGACAGAGATCTAGCATTCTGTTTACACACGTCGGTAATTTCTAGGCAATTTTTATCTCCACGTCTATCACTAAATGTTATCACTTTGAGATGATAGCATTTCAGATGTCACTTTTCTAATTTTTACTATCATTCTTCTTCTACCTAACCAAAAAATACTCATAATCACATACAATCAATTGATGTTTGCTGTTGACGGTATATAATTTATTTAAATAATTTTGTAATTTAAAATACTTATGCGAGTATTGTGTTATTTTTACAATGAAATTCTCCATAAATTAATTGCAACTTACTGAACATCCGGTATTCCCAAGAGATTATTGTTATCTCGCATTTTTCTCCTAATTATTCTCCTGAATTCTATTTATTAATTATTTTTATTCACAATTTAAATTTTTATTTGTTTTGATTAATTGACGTTTGACAACTATAAATATACTCTGGAATTCGCTGCATTTAAAATTCCATCACTTTTTTGGTGATCACCTTACACGAACAATTACTTTTCGGTGATCACTTTTTAACTGTCACCAATCACCAATCACCTTACGTAAACCCACCCGGTTATTTTAGTCATGATTAATTTTTGAACGTTTGATTGGATATGTTGCTGTAGTGTTAATGCAGTGTTAACTTTATTAACCCAACCTAGCTTTATGATCTTTGATACAAAATATGGGATAAAATGTTTTCTTGGATTTCGTTTTTTGTCCATTTGACCACTAGCATTAGAAGCTCAGTGTAAACAAATTACAACAATCGACTAACCCAAGCGTGATGTAGTAGCTCTAAAGCTACAGTATGTCACTGGTTTAACTATTTTAACGAATTCAAATTCTGTTGTTCCCATTTGAAAGACAATGCCAAAGAAGGGTGGCGTTCTACAACTGTGATCATTGAAGAAAAAATTGAAATTGTAAGAATCACATATGTAATATGTAATATGTAATATACAGTTTTTGGCAGATATAAGACGCATATATTATATATTTTCTGGGAAAAATAAAATAAAAACAGCTCATGGTTAATGGTGTACACATATACATACAGGGTGTTTCAGCTAGTAGTACTAGGCTATATGCCAAAAAAAATTATACCAACGAAAATTTCTGTCGACTCTATTTTCTACGCTAGAGAGCGTTGAACATTTAAAGTTTTTTGCAGGACCTTTTGACACAAAATCGTATATAACTTTTTGTACACCCTACTTTGGAAAATTTAGTGTTTTAGAGAATAATAGGAAACTAAATTACCTCTCTTTTGATATAATAAACAAGTAATTTGGAATTCGGTTCTAGATAAAAAGAAATCCTGAAGTCAAAATTTATGACGAATTATTAAAAAAATTCTGAGTATGAATTGGGTTCCTGAAAAAAATTTGCTCTACAGAAAATATTGTTATTTTTGGAATCGAAGCACAGAAATATTCTCTTTCAAACAAAGAAAACCAGAGCATGATATCTTCATCCGTTATCGAGTTATTAAGGATAAAAGGAGTGCAGAAATGGTTAAAAATGTGCCTATCTTGAATTTGTAAAATGTTTTCATTGCGGAATATTATTTTTATTACGTATTTTGACATTTTCTACCATTTCTGCACTCTTTTGATCCTTAATAGGGTCAACAGTAATTTTTGTTAGTATAATTTTTTTGTCACCACAAAATGGAATATAGCCTGATACTACTAGCTGAAACACCCTGTACAGAAAAACTATTCGAGCAAATAAATAAATGCATAAATTTGAAAAAAATAAAAAAATTTGATATTGTAATTGTTTCTCAAAACTTTCAGACTGGCCCACGTACATACTTACAAATGACAACAAATATTTTAGTAGATCTCTGATATTTGAGATGCTGTATTATAATATCGATTAAAACATTTTTCTGTATATCCTTAAAATTATTATTAGTATCTCAGTCTATATGTGTATAGTATAGTCACGTTTGTGTATTTTATTTATACAATAATACACATAACGGTACACTTACATGCATATGCATACATCTCAAATTTTTTTTCTTTCATAGACGCATGCTTAACAAAAAATATTGTTTAACTCATCATCATCATCATCAACATCAACACAACATCATATTCGCATCTATATTTCTACTCATATACTCAATACTCACATAAAATATAACAAAAATATGTTAAGAATGATTTCGTAAGCAACAATTAGTTACAGTGTCGTACATGGTCGCATTGTACGTATGTACATACATATATATGGTGTGTACCTCTATATCCTTTATGACTTTTAAACGCAAATATGCACCATATTATCGTAGTTTCAAAAAATAAAAGAATCTTTCTATTAAAACTATGGAAATTCATGCTTTTTGATTTTTAAATACCCATACTGAATTATTTTTGACTTTTGAAAAACTATCATCAAACAAAAAAAAATGTCTTTAAAAATCCATTTGAATAACAGCTTTGTACCATCATCATAGTGATCCATTTTTAATTAAAAACAACAACAAAAACAACAGAAAAGCACATTTTAAGTTTTTGATATTTTCATTATTTAAATAAATATATAAGTATGTCATTATATGTATGCATTATGCAATTAAATTTTAACACTATTTCACTAATTCACAAAAAAAAAAAACCCACAAACCACTAAGCAACTATAAAACACAAAACAGAAAAAATATATTTCTAAATTCAGCGGCCATATAAAAAAAGTACATTCATATGTACTTACACCCACCCCTATACTTAGTATACGAGTATATTATGTACGTACGTGTATTTACATTTTTTTGCAAAAAAATACGTACATTTTAAGCCAAAAAAAAAAAGAAAAAAAATAATTACAACATGGAACTAAAATTGTTTCCTTTTTCATATGATGACACACATATATTACACTACAACCTGCAACATTAACATGTACTGTATGTACAACCAGTTTTATAAAAATCTTTTATTCTCGACATATCTCACTTAGTTTTTGGTGTTTTACCTTTTTTCTTAAGTCTTTTCATAATAAATTTTAATTATTTTAAATTACTCAAATGCTTTTAAATATACTTAGGTATATACATAATTCATTTTGAATAAAATTAAACAAAAATTCTCATAGCAAAATGTAAGGCATCATAATACCGTTGTTTAAAAATATCGCAATGATTTTAAAATAAAAATAATAAAAATATCTAAAAATATATATATCCACTCAAAAAAGTATTGGGACAAATGAAAATTTTTCTTTAAAAAAATTTGTCAATTAAAAATTTGTATCACTGTGATGATGTGATGTTTAAAAATTGTATACCTATGACAATTTATTTATCAATAGACTTAACAACAAGCCCCTAAACTACTATACTATACTACTATACTACCCTAAAGATACTATATTTTAAAATTGAGATCAATTTAAATTATTGTTTATTTACCTGTTCTCATAGCCTCTGGCGATGACTTTACTACAAAACAGCCTGGTTTGAGTGGCAAACATCGTGACGTGTCTGGCTCCGATAATACAAACTATTATCATGATATATTAGAAACTGGCAATAATCGGATATACTCACAACATCATACACCATTTTCTCATGATACTTTAACGACAGAACCATTTCATCCAGGAATTCCACCTGTAATAATTTCTCAAAACGACCCCAGTTATAGAGTAATTGGTAAAGTAAGAGTACCTGGTAGTGGAATAGTAAAGCCAATCGGTGCTTCCTATGGTGTTAGTCGATCACAAGATCTGTACGGTGTAAGAGAATTTGGTGAACGTCATGGGGATACAATGATAGGTGGTCGTATTAAAGAACGATATGGTGGTTTTGCACGTGGGGGTCATGGTAATGACAATGTATTTATACCACAAACACATTTAGTGAACGAAGAAACAGGATTGCTAGTTCCAAATGATGAAACTGCTCATGAATGTTTGGGTGCTTGTGAACCATGGCAATGGTTATGTCCTTTAACATGTACGTGCATACCAAAAGATGGTAGATGCGATGGTATTATTCAATGTGAAAATGGAGAAGATGAACAAGACTGTAGTGAAGCTAGTGAAGATATTCTTAATAAAATTCAGACAGAATGTGAATCTATTGGTACTCATGTTATGTGTCCTAAAACATACAGGTGTATTGATAAAAAGTGGTTATGTGATGGAGACGATGATTGTGGAGATTTTTTTGATGAAACTCGTTGCGGTAAATGCGCATATAAATTCGAAATATTGTAACATTCGTTCATTTCATATAATTTTTTAGGTGCAAAAGTTAATTGCACGGACGATCAGTTTGAATGCTCAAATTTATTTTGCATACAGAAGTCATGGGTTTGTGATGGTGACAATGATTGCAAAGATTTCTCAGATGAGATTAACTGTACAAAAATGGCGTAAATTGAAATAATTTGAAAAGATTTCTCTATTTTCTAATAATGAACACATTCTAGGTGTGACTCAGATCATTTTCAATGCACTGATGGATACTGCGTATCGTTATCATTTTTGTGTGACGGTGATCGAGACTGTCTAGATGGATCAGATGAAGTAAGTTGCCAAACTCCCATGGCAAGCTGTCCGGAAGGTGAATTTAAATGTAGAGGAGGATTAGGTGGAGCTGGAGGTCCTGGTGGAAGATGTGTCTTAGAAAGATTTAGATGCGATGGAGATAATGATTGTGGTGATTGGAGTGATGAAGAAAACTGTCAGAAAAAGGTTTCAAGCTGTACATCAAATGAATTCAAGTACGAACTTTTAATATAAGTTGTATAACAGTAATGTTGTACTTTGAATTTATTTTTATTCTTTCTGTATTCATAGATGTGATGATGGGAATTGTATACCAGCCAGGTGGAAATGTGATAAAGAAAAAGATTGCGATGGTGGTGAAGATGAGAGAGATTGTATGAATAATGCAGATAATCAACCAAGTACTTGTGGTCCAGATGAATACACGTGCAAGAATGGTCGTTGTATACTGGTAAGTGCAAATAACTTCAATGGAGAGGAGATGGCAACTGGCAACTTGATCCAAAAATAAGACTTTTTTTACAATATTGAAATCTATATCGGTTGTGATATTTTCTAATATCTTGTCACAAGTGGAATTTTAAAAAAATTGTATATACTTTTTTTCTTCCAGAAAACATGGATATGTGACGGTTATCCTGACTGTTCCCGTGGGGAAGATGAAATAGATTGCAAAATGAATTGTGATCCTGGACAATTTTTATGTCCAGCAAGAAAAAATTCAACAAATTTACGGTACTTTACATACTTTCTATACTTAACACACACGAGTAGAAAATTTATGAAAAATTATATTTTTTCTTAATCGTAGAATATGTGTCCAACAAAAGCATGTTTGTGATAACCATAACGATTGTCCAAGTGGAGAAGATGAACAAAATTGCCCAGTAATTCAACAATGTCCTCTCAACTCAAAATGTGAACAGTTATGTGTTCTATCTGCTGATCGAAAAAATGAATGTGCTTGTCGTGTCGGTTTTCTTCTTCACTCAAACAGAAAAAAGTAAAAAAAAAATAAGTTTGAACATGATTGGTTGAATTGATTGAGTAACTTGTTTTCTTTTTCCATTAGTTGTACTGATATTGACGAATGTCAATTTTTGACTAGCCCAGTTTGTTCCCAAAAATGTCAAAACACTTATGGAGGCTTTCTTTGCTCATGTGAAATCGGTTATATATTGAGGCCTGATTTAAGAACCTGTAAAGCTCTCGGTGGCGCAGTACAATTGATTCTGGCAAACAGAGGAGATATTCGTAAAGTTGCTTTAAGTAGTAATAGATATACGGCTATAGTAAAAGGATTACATAACGCGATCGCCATAGATTTTCATTATAAAAAGAGTTTGCTTTTCTGGTCGGATGTTTCAACTGACGTTATCAAAATGGTGTATATGAATGGAACAAAACCTCGTGATGTTATCAAATGGGGTTTAGAGTCTCCGAGTGGAATAGCTGTCGATTGGATACACGATTTAGTATTTTGGACTGATTCTGGTACACGTCGAATTGAAGTATCTAACTTTCAAGGTAATCTTAGAACAGTTATTGTTGCAAATGATCTTGATAAGCCGAGAGCAATCGTTGTTCATCCCGGTGAAGCTTTTGTATTTTGGACTGATTGGGGTAAGTTCGAAAATTTTTTTGAATACGATTATTACTAGAATAAAATTTCAAAAAAAAATGTTTTTTTTTTGAATTTTTAGGCCCAAATCCAAAAATTGAGAGATCGTATATGGATGGTTCTGAAAGAAAACCAATAATAGTAAAAGGAATATGCTGGCCAAATGGTCTTGCAATTGATTATCCATCGAGAAAAATTTTTTGGGCAGATGCGAAGCATCATGTAATCGAAAGTTCTAATTTTGATGGTTCCGATAGAGCCAAGGTAAACTTATAATTTGAAATTATTAAAAAAAAATGCAAGACAAACTATATAAGATTATACTATACTTTTTATAACTTGAATGAATGACAAGGAGTAAAATTACTCAATATGCATTTTTTACATCATTTTTATGTTAGATCTTAAGCAATCATTTACCACATCCTTTTGCACTAACAATATTTGAAGATACAATGTACTGGACTGATTGGAATACAAAAAGTGTTTCTGCAGCAAATAAAATAACAGGAAAAGGATTTCGAAATGTTCATGAAAGATTACATTTTCCAATGGACATTCATGCATATCATCCAGCAAGACAACCGTCTTTCACCGATCGCTGTATGAAAGATCGCAGAGGTTTAAGGGGTGGATGTTCCCATTTATGTCTTCCAAATAAAACTTCTCGACGTTGTAGCTGTCCAATTAGTTTAACATTGAAAGAAGATCTGTAAATAAATTTTAACGATATCCAAATTGAAATTAATTTTGATTCAAATAATTTTTCATTTCAGGAAAACTTGTAACAAAACTCCAGAGAAACTATTACTGATTTCCAGACGCAAAGATATTCGTCTACGTCAATTAAATTCAAAAGCAAATTCAATGGATGTTGATATGATTTTACCATTGGATGGTCTAAAATCAGTTGTGGCACTTGACTGGTGTAATAAACTTGATTACGTTTATTGGACAGATGTGGAACGAAGTACAATTAATCGTGCACATTTAAATGGAAGTAATCAAGAAAGTGTTATCCGTACAAATCTTATGTTGCCTGTCGGACTGGCTTTTGACTGGGTAACTGATAAATTATATTGGACTGATCGAGGTACAAATCGAATTGAGGTTGCTTCTAGTGATGGAAAACAACGTGCTCTACTCATATGGCAAAATCTAGACAAACCAGGAGATATAGTAGTGAGCCCAATTGGTAATACACGCACTGAGAAATACATGCAAAATGAAATTTGTAATAAGGTTTTTTAAATGTAAATACATGCCTTTATACAGATGGACTAATGTTTTGGTCTGATTGGGGTTCAAGACCAATGATTGAACGTGCAGGTATGGATGGTAGTAACCGAAAAACTTTGGTTTTCGAAAATATTCATTGGCCTAATGGTTTAGCTATCGATTATGAAAAAAGCAAACTCTATTTCATTGACGCCGGCACCAAAAGTCTAGAGTACATAAATTTTGATGGAACTGGTAGAAATGCAATCATAAGTAAGAACATGTAAATAGTCTAATGGAATTTTAAAAATAAAATTAAATTATTTGTTGCAGAATCTGGACTACATCAACCTTTCGGACTAGATGTGTACGATGATAAAGTATTTTGGACAGACTGGGATAAGAAAAGTGTGCAGATGGCAAACAAATTAACTGGAGAAAACCAAAAGACAGTCTTAAATAACATGAATGACCTAATGGATGTTAGTGTTTTTCACAGAACTAGACGATATATTCAAAATCCTTGTGGTGTATCGAACGGAGAATGTTCACATTTGTGTTTATTAAACCCACAAGGATATTCATGCGCTTGTCCAGTTGGTGTCAAAATAACAGTGAGGATCATAATAAAAATTGCTATTAAACGAAATCCAAAGTAATCATTATTACTTTTTTTTTGATAGGATAATATGAAAAATTGTAAAGAAGGTCCATCTAAATACATTATTTTTGCTCATCGAATCGATATACGACTAATATCGCTGGACATCGATCATTTGATTGATGTTGTTCTACCATTACCGCCAATTATATCCAATGCGATGTCTGTTGATGTGGATTTAAAAACTGGCATGATATATTGGTCTGATAATGTTGAAGATGTGATTATGGCGTCTTCTCCTGATGGTATCCATGTAGTTCAAGTTGTTGGAGAAAGTTTGGATAGTGTCGATGGTCATGTAATTGACTCCGTTGGACGAAAGGTTAGTCAATTTTGTATACTAGAAATTTTTATGAAATATGTAATTGGTTACGATCATTTTTTCTTTTTAGATTTACTGGACTGATGCTGGCCGACATACAATTGAAGTTTGTGAGTTAGATGGAAGACATCGACATATAATTGCTTGGCAGGATCTACATTCTCCGAGAGCGATCGCATTGGATTATGAAAGTGGATTACTATTTTGGGGAGATTGGGGTCCAAATGCTAAAATAGAAAGATCTGACATGGACGGAAGTCGTAGAACTAAAATAATAACGACAAATATTGTGTGGCCAAATGGTTTATCTCTTGACACTGAACAAAAACGTGTGTATTGGACTGAGGCGCAACTAAAATATATTGAATCATGCGACTATAGTGGAAATAAACGAAAAGTTATTGTCTCATCACTACAACATCCCTATGGTATTGCGGTTACTACCGATTACATTTATTGGACAGATTGGAAAACAAAGGCATTACATATGATGGAAAAATACAATGCATCCTCTCAAAAACGCATTAAAGAAAATATTGAAGGGTTGATGGATGTTAAAGTTATATCGGTAGTTCAAAGCATTTTTCACAATTTCATAAAAAATATAATATCATGTTTTACTTTTTTTAGAGAAATATTTCGTTACCAGATAATGTATGTGCACATAATAATGGCGGTTGTTCTCACTTGTGCTTAAAAAATTCAGAGGGATTTTCTTGTAAATGCCCAACGGGAATAAACCTCAAACGGGGTAGTATTACTGACTGTGAAGCTATTCCGCAGGTAAATTGAAAAACTTGAACATCTCATAGTAAATTAACAAAAATAAATTTTTTTGGTTGTTTTGAATTTAGAATTATCTTGTGATTGCTCTGAGATCTGGTATTGGACGAATTTCATTCGATACACCAGACCTTTTGGATGTTGTTCTTCCAATAAGTGGAGTTCATGGAGCTGTTGTTCTTGATTATCATTACAATCAATCAAAATTATTCTTTGCTGATGTTAATCTAGATGTCATAAGACGTGTAGATCTTTTGAATTTGACTGACACGAAAACAATTATTTCGAATGGACTTTTTACACCGAATGGAATTGCTGTAGATTGGTTAGCTAACAATTTGTACTGGTCCGACAGTAGTCTTAGAGTTATTGAAGTTTCACGTCTTGATGGTACATCGAGAAAAGTTATTTTAAAAAATGATCTAACTGATCCTAGATCATTAATTCTTTATCCGAGAAGAGGGTAAGTTTTTTACATAATAATTAGTTAATTAAAACATGAAACTACTTAAATATTTGTGTGCAACGTTGAAGGTATATATTTTGGTCAGACTGGGGTGGACCACCAAGAATTGAAAGATGTCTAATGGATGGATCAGAACGAAAAATTATCGTTCAGTCAAATCTAGGATTTCCTACAGGACTTGGAATTGATTTTGAGTATGTGAAAGCTTTTGAAAGCAGTTTGCTGATAATTTAATATTCTATTATAGCGTAACCACAATTCGGCTTCCAAATCGGCAACAAAAAACGACAACAATTTTTCAGTTGTCAAAATTTATCGACAAGGAACTACGCATAGCGAAATTCATTTGTGCACACATAATTCAGCGTCAGCGTAGATAATAGATAAAATATTTCTTAAGTTATTGCAAATATTGCAAACCTCATTTTAATATTTTGTTCTTAATTATTTTTTATTATATTATGATTTATTATATTATGATATGTTTTTATTTATTTTTTTTAGAACACATTAACCAAAAACCATTCAAAAATAAGATTAAAAAAATATATAAATTGACGTTTCTCGACATTTGGCGTCAAAATTAGAAATTGTTTTAATCATAGCGTCCGACGGAAAAATCGACAACGATTTTCTGCTGAATTTTAGGCAACTTGATTATGTAGTACGTAGGCTATAAATTTTAACAACTGAAAAATCGTTGTCATTTTTCGTTGTCGATTTGGAAGCCGAATTGTGGTTACGCTATTATTTGTAATTTCGTTCAAATTTCAAAGCTATCTTGACTCTATTTAGATCTTAACTTATTTTTGTTTTATTTTATTTTTATTTTGGGCAATTTTGTTAATAAATTATTCGAATATATATTTTTAATTGCAGGAAACGTAGGTTGTATTGGGCAGATGCCGTACAAGATCGTATCGAAATGGCAGATTTCGAAGGAAAAAGAAGAAAAGCATTTATTCCTCACGCTAGTCATCCCTTTGGAGTGACTTTGGTATGTTCAAAATTGGTCATTTTACATCATTTTGCTCCAACTAAAACCTTCCTTTGTACATTATAGTACGACTCTTCCATTTATTGGACTAATTGGTTTAACAAATCCGTGTTACGTGCATCTTTGTCAGGAAATTTGAAGATTGAAGAAATAAGACATTCACTTAGTGGAGCTTTGGATATTCGTACAGTGTCTAGCAAACGTCAACCATCTGACTATAATCCATGCACATACGATAACGGAGGATGTTCTCATCTGTGTTTTTTCAAGGGAAAAGCCTACACATGTGGTTGTCCTGATGAACCAGATAATCGTTTATGTAAATTAGAACCGGACTTTATTGTACCTCAACGACAAGATGATCTTGAATATTTGGATGAAGTAACACCGGAAGTAACCACTGAAAGCGATTACAAGAGTGATTATTCGAAAACACAGAATATTGTCATAGTGGCTAGTGGAATTGTAACAGTTCTTTTAATAATTGTAGTTATAGCTATTCTTGGTAAGATTTCATAATTTCATTACATTACTATATACGAGTATGTACATTTTTTTGTAAGAACAGAGTAAAAGCTTCAACATTTCTCAACTTATTTCGTAATTACTTTTACTTCAGTATATCGTTTTAACACCCCTATTTTGTATTATTATACATATTTGAAATTTTTTTTTCACAGTTCTCATTCTCAACTCAAAAAGAAAAAAAACAAGAAGAACATCAAGAGGGTCTAGTCGATCTGTTTTAACATTTTCAAATCCTAATTACAACGTTTCAGATGGAACTCCGATGGAACCTAAAACAACAATATGGAAAAGATTCAAATATGACAGATCACAGGTGAGTAAATGATATTTTCTTTGATTTTTTAAGTGAATTAAAACCAAATTGTTTCGATTCATGCAATGGATGAACTGAACAAATATTTAAAAGTTACTTTTAATAAAAATTTTAAAATTTATTATGTTGCAAGCTTTTCTTTGTCAATAATTTGAGATGAAATCATAATAGCGTAACCAAAATTCGGCTTCCAAATCGACAACGAAAAACGACAACGATTTTTCAGTTGTCAAAATTTATCGACAAGGAACTACGCATAGCGAAATTCATTTGTGCACACATAATTCAGCGTCAGCGTAGATAATAGATAAAATGTTTCTTAAGTTATTGCAAATATTGCAAACCTCATTTTAATATTTTGTTCTTAATTATTTTTTATTATACTATGATATGTTTTTATTTATTTTTTTAGAACACATTAACCTAAAACCATTCAAAAATAAGATTAAAAAAATATATAAATTGACATTTCTCGACGTTTGGCGTCAAAATTAGAAATTGTTTTAATCATAGCGTCCGACGGAAAAATCGATAACGATTTTCTGCTGAATTTTAGGCAACTTGATTATGTAGTACGTAGGCTATAAATTTTAACAACTGAAAAATCGTTGTCGTTTTATGTTGTCGATTTGGAAGCCGAATTGTGGTTACGCCAGTTACGCTATAAAGCTTGTCAAAATCTTGGAAATCTTGACTTATTAAAGTTATCTAATAATATATAATAAACGAACATTAGACGGTTGGAGTTGTTGAGTTAAGTTGTTGAGTTGTTTTATATAGAGCAAATTGAGACGCATCTTTTGAGATATATACCATGTCACTATCAAGTACCGTTATAAAGTTATTAGCAAAAATAGAATTTTGGCAAACAAATTAAAATGCCAATTTTGGCCGATAGGGGGCGATGCGCCAAAAACGATGAGTATCCCGTGATTTAAACCAAAAGGGTGTTCTGTGGACAAAATTTCAAGAGGATTGGGGGTGACACCTTTTCGGAACTTCAGCCCATTCGACGTTTGTCAGCTGATTAAAATGAACAATGTAAAAACACGAGCCTATACAACTTTGAAAACAGACTAATGTGTTAAAAACAGAATCCACACAATCTCTTTCTAAGCAGCATTATGTATACCACAGTATTCTTCATTTTAACTAAGTATTTCATGAAAAAAAAAAAAAATTGTACTAGAAAATTAGAGAACTTTAAAAATTTTTCTGTTTTCTGCAAAAGAAAACAGATTTATCTTTCTTTTGATATACTTACTACAACATTCATTAAGAATTCGGTTCTAGATAAAAAAAGAAATCACGAAATCAAAATTTATGGTAAATTTTTTATAAAATTTTGTAATTGGGTTCTTGAAAAAAAAAAGTGAATGAAGATTTTCGATAAAATGATCAAATGATTTATTTTCATAAGTCGCGTATCACGATATACAATCTACAAAACTTTTATGTAATAAATGGTCATTTGAGTACTTTTCATTATGGTAATTTGCCAAGCAATACTGAAAATTTAACACAAATATCACTTTTGAAGGAAAACTAAATTTACTATCACATTTACAAAACACAAAAATTCCAATTTGATCATTCGATAATAATCCAATTTTCGATATTTTAAAATAAACTGTTGTTATTCCTTTTATGCTCACTTGTCTTCATTTTTAACAAATAAACATTAAATACATGCGAAATATGCACTATTTTTTTTTCAGGAAAGAGTATACGAAGAAAGAAGTCTTACAACTGAAACAGCATCATCTAGTCTATTTGTTGCTACTCCATCACCAATGACATCACCATCAATACCATTATCAACTATAACATAAATTAATTGAACACAAATTTTTCTATATACATACATACATACATATATATACACTTGTATACAGTACATAGCATGTACTCACTCAAAACACATCCAATACACATTAATAATTGAAACTAAACAAAACATAAATTATTATCATACATTTTATCACTAAAATATTTGTACTACTTTAAAAGAACGATTAGAAGGAAAAAAAATAATACAAAATCGAAATAAAAATTATTTATCCTTTATACAAAATTGTATACATACGAGTACAATAATCATATTACATACATAATGTATGTATATGAATACTAAAAATTGAAAATTTAAAATTACAATGCATACATAAGTGTAAGTGTAAATAAATTTTAAAAATCTAATAATATTACATTATACAGTATGTACGAGTATTATGAATCCTGATCAGAAGCTAAAAGCTCACATTAAAATAGTAAATAATATGTACATATGTGTATGTATAATGAAACTAAATAAATGCGTTGTAATTTGATCTGCATACATACATATATACCATATATGTGAATTATATACATTTAATGTACCTACATATGAATATAAGAAAAAATAATATTAATTAAATATAATGAAAATTCATGTACTAAGAAATTGTGAGTAAATTATATTTACATATGTTTCAGAAACATTTAAATAATATCAAACACTTATACAAATGTAAATATACTTTATAAATGTAAAAAAAAAAAAATAATAATAATAATAATAAGAAAAAAATTGTGAAATAATCAAATTACACATAAATGTGTACGTACATTATATGTACATATATGTATATGTGCATATGAAAAATAATCATATGATGATGAGTACATTATTTAAGATTATCTTCCGTGAATTAAATTTTAAATTATTTTTTGATACAATTTTTTTTGTTAAAATATTTATCATTATTATGAGATTGAGTTGTACATATACACATACATACATACATACATACATACATACATACATACATACATACATACATATATTGAAAACTGAATGGAATAATCAAATTTTAAATTTTCGTTTTTATTTATTCAATTGTTTTATAAAATATAGAACTTTATATGATATAACTTTGACATACCGAATTGTTTACTAGCTATAACTATGGTGTATTGTGACAATATAAATACCCTATGCTACATAAAAATTGAATAGTTTCTAATATTTTATTTTAATTTTGTTACCCGAATTTTATTTCCGAATTAACTCACACACAATATAGAACCACTAAATTTTATGCCGAACAACTAATAATTTCGACAAATAATCGAATTTCTTGTTAAACTTTTTAAAATTTTTTTAATTTTTTTGTTTTGTGTCAAATATCAATTGTCATAGAATAATTTCTACTAATACGTTAAAAAAAAAATTTTGAAAAATTATTTTTTAAAAACTACAAACAAATATCAAATATAAACAATATATACAATATCAGATTGTTATGACATTGATTTGAAATTGTGACTAATTTTCAAACTATAAATAATTCAGTTAGCAGGTATGTTCTATATTCAGTGTGTCAATGTTATAAGGAGACATTTAATTCTACTATTCCATATTAAAAATTTTAATTATGAGTATATTTATGAAAATTTCGTAATTACACAGTCGGAGTTGTTTCTAACTTTCGAATAGTACTTAATTTGATTTTTTTGTTGTTTTTATTGTATATCACAAATTTAGTTATAGCACATATAAAATAAATACTATTTATAGCATATATATGTATAAATACTATAAAATAAATAGTATTTATTTTATATGTGGTTATAGGAAAAAATAAACTCCTATATTGAATATGTCTATAGATTGTGTAAGTAATCACAGACAATATATTTCAATTAAGACAAGTTTATACAAACTTGCATTGATTATGATGTTATAGATATGGTTATAGTCATGAAAAAATTGATATAATGGCTAAATTATTTAATGCTCGCATTATGAATTTTGGCCAAAACTTAATTCGGAATAATCCAGTAATAATCACCTATCGATATATTAGTGATATTTTGGCAGCTATAAAAACTACCAAAACTAAATAATAAATTAAAATTAATTGATTTGGTAATTCGGAATTGAAAATTATTAAATAGATTGCATATACATATACATAATGTAACACAATACAATACATATGCTGTATAACAATATTGATATGTTTATAGATAATCAGAAAAATCAATAAAATATTTTTACTATAAATATACTATAAATATATAGTAAAAGTTCAATTATATATATCTGTGACTGTGACTGTGACAGACATGGTGATATTGAGAGACTACGTAGTATATGTAGTATTAAAAATATGACAGTATCCTTGAAGAAATTGAATTTTATGTGTATCGAATAAAATCGAAAATAAAAGTTTTCATACTACGTAGGTACTATTCATTTATCAATTACATGTCCTTGTATTTGTTTCAGTCGCAGGCTTTATATAGTCATTCAAAAAAAAAAAAATCATTTCTTTGTTGTTGTGTTTTATTCAGAATTCATTTTTTGTAATTTATAATTAATATGTATGATAATAATTCGATAGTCAAAATTTATTTTTAAGAAATTATTAAAATATGTACATACATATATCCATACTACATTCTTTAAATACATAAAATTATTATGTATTTTAATTCATTTTTGTATTATGATTCCTACTACGATAACAAAAAAAAAATTGTTTTTGAAAATGGGAAAATTTAAAATACATTTACAGTGGTCAACATAAAATATTTGTAACAAACATAATTGAAATATGAATTGTTTACAGTCACGGATGAATTTTTGTTTTTGTCCAATGTTTGTAGAAAATAATGAAAATTTGTAAATCTTTTTTTGTTTCACTGATTAAATTATTATACTATTTTCAGGTCAAATTCAACAATTTCAAATTCAAATTAATCATTTTTCAAATCAAATTTAACATTGTTTAAATCAAAATCAATGAAGTTCAAATTGGTATTGACATAAAAAGTGTTGATTTTAATTTTAAAAATGAATAATTTGTCTTTAAAACTGTTGAATTTAACCTGAAAGAATTTATTATGTTCTAAAGATTTTTATTACAGATAATAAAGTGTAAAAATTATGGAAAGATTACATTAACTATTAAAAAGCATTCATTTTTCTTAACACAAATTTGATTTTACATTATTTTTATAATATCAATTCGTAAATGACAAGAGTTACAGATCTTATATGTGGAAAATGAATAGATTTTAATTTACCGATACAACGGAATGAAATATGTATTCATTTAATTACAGTTATTACTGGATTTAAGCTTTTCAAAATGAGAATTGAATTAAAGTTTGATATTGACCAAAATCATAAAGCTATATACATGGCTCGTTATACTTTGTGAAGCTTCATATCGTCGTCGTTCTTTGAAAAGTCACTAATAGTCAAATTAGTCAAATTAGCGTTTCACATCGAAATGAGAGATAATAAACTGAAACTTGCATACACCTACATTTGGGTGTTCTAAAAGTTGTGTCAAAAGTTTCATAGAATCTCGTGTCTGTGTCGTGAGTTATTAAGGTCAAAGGTCACAAAAATTGGTTTTTCGCGATTATCTCGGTTTGTACAGCTTCAATGACGTTAACACCTCTAATAAAAATTGTAGAGTGCAAAATTTGCAACAATTTCTGTTCTAACCATTTTGTCATACGCTCAACCGTTTTTGAGATAGACCGCGGAGAGCACGGAGGGCTCAGCTATACATACTATAATACAAGGTCAATAATGAATCTTGGTGAATAATACATTGTGTAAAGTTAATAAATCATTAAAATATTATTAATAATGAATTATTTGTATTTATTTATTAATTAATATACTGTATTTAATAAATATATGAAGTTTGAGATTCTTTTCGCATATTAAAATTAATTTTCAGCAAAAATGGAATTAGTGACTTTTCACAGAACGACGACGATATATTATTTGTATTGAAATAAATGTTTTTTAATTTGTAAATTTGATTTTTTTCATTTTGTAAGTTTTTTTTTGTTTTCATTGAGATAAATGTTTGATTATCAAATATTTGAATGATTTATTAAATTTTTGATTTTTTATTATTTTTTTTTTCGAAAATGTTAATTTAAATGGACAGAGTTTAATTTAATTTAACTTAAACAAAGTTTAATTTAAATTGGAAAATGTTGAATTTAAAGTGAAAATGCAACAATATATGTACAGCAACAATTTTTTGATATTTTCATTTCATTGCATATTGTATTTTATGTTCACCACTGTAAATATAATAGTATATGTAAAAATTAAAGAAAACGAAATGATAGAATTATAATAACATACTTTTTAAGAATACACAGAGATAATAATATAAAATAAAACTATAAATAAATAAAATTAATGTACATACATATAATACGTATATAATATATATATAAGAATTATTAAATATAAATAATCGTATAAATATTTAAAAAACAAAAATAAATAAATAAATACTTAAAAAATACATTATTTACATGCAAAACATATATAATATGTATACGTATGTCAATAACTGGTTTGTAAACTATACATAATACATACATATACATTATTACATTACAAAATATACCATAAATTGTTGTAAGTTGTATGTTATAAGGATGATAATAATAATAATAATGATAATTTCTATATAGGTATATACATATTTAATTTTTGTAAAAATAAAATTATTTATTTTTTATTTAATTTTTTTAAACAATAATAATAATAAATAATAATGATAAATAATAAATAAATATGTAATAAAATAATAAATAGTGTAGGTATGTTTCAATTATAATTGCTTTTACAATGATGAATTTATGTAATTATAATTGATCATAACTGTGAATAAACAGTGCCAAAATAATTTAAGTAGGTATGTATATACGAATATTTAAAAACAAAATATGTTATATGTACATAAAAAAAAGATACGTATATACTTACTTACATTATAAATACAATAGTTAATAAGTACATACTTATATATATAAATATATGCATGAGTGCAAAATACAATACATACATATATACATATAATATATATATATATATACATACGTAACTATTATATAATATATGCATATAATTACTATAATTATATGGATATGCCGCGAGAGTGAGTATGAGAGTATAAATGTATAATATCAGTGCATAAATTATATAATTTAAGTATGCATGCATGTAATGTAGTATATTATAGTAACACTAAATAAAGAATAAAAAATAAATAATATTAATATATGTATATATGGTATATGTTGGTGTGTGTGTGTGTGTGTGGTTGTGTGAGTGCGTTTATATGTGTGACTGTGCCTGTGTCTGTATATTAAATGAAAATGAAAAAAAATTTAATTTTTTTAAAATTTAATTATATAGGTAGATTGAAAATTTAAAATTTTTAAAAAAAAAATATGAAATTTAAATAACACAGTATTATATTATGTATATGTAGTATATGTAATAAGAAACACTATTATACTATCTACTGATCTGTATGATCTTTGTATTTAAGTATTATAAAATAAAAACAAAAAAAAAATATTTAATAGAAATGAATTTCTATAGTATGTACACTACTGTTGAAAAATTGACTTGCCTAAATTTTATGGCTATAAAAAAATGTTGAAATTTTATTATTAGACTATCTATAGGTATCTATAGGTTCTTATAATAAAAAAAAAATATATAAGTAAATAATAAAAAAAAAATGATCACTATATATACCTACATATACAGGATTTGAAAATTCTAAAAAAAAAAAATAATGTACTATTGTACTTATATACAACGTGCATATGTGAATGCACATATACTCTCACCTAAAAATACAAAAAATTTTTAACAGATTATATATGTAGACATATAAAATCTTTTTTTTATTTTATTCTCACAGATTCTTTATTTTGAAAAATATTATTTGAATTCGTTAAAAAAAAAAAAAGCAAATACTAAATTTTGATTATATTTTTGAGTAATTTAATAGGTTATGTTAGCATATATGAGGATAGTCATTGAAATTTACAATTTATAGTATATATTATGTTTTGGAAAATACACATAGAACGGATTTTTGAAAAACAGTTTTCGATATTTCAACAATAAATTTTGATTGGCAATCTATCAGAGATTGCAAAGAAAAACAAAATTCAGAAAAACAGACTCTTTTTCATTGTTTCGAAAGTGAACCCTCAAAGCCTTATAGACAGAACTGGGAATGGTATAGGATAGGCTATAGGCTATAAATGCTTTTGATAGATCTTTTCTGAATAATCTCGATCAATTTGTGTACGTTGATACAGTTTGATATACCAACTAAACTAAACACAACAAGATGGCTAGAGTTAACAAATTTAAACAACTGCTACCATTTCTCTGTCGTAACGAAATGGATTAATTGCTAATTGAGTTGGTATATCACAACTATACCTATCTATCTAACTTTTCATATTTAAGTGTGATTCATAGTAAAATTTTGAATTTAAATTATTAGAAATTATCGAAAATATGCACATTTCTTCTCTCATAATTATTCAATTTATCCTTTGTTATAAAACTACGTGCAAAGAACTAATGCTAAGCTAAATATTATTTGTTTATCCATAGACATACTACTATACATACTCGTATAAAAATTAGACATGTCTATTTTTTCAGAGCATTTAAAAATTTTCTGGAAGTTTTCACCAACATCATTACACAAACTTTAATTTATCAAAAAATTATAAAATTAAAAAAAAAATTACTGTTCATTTTATGTAAATGATTGACGTATAATTTATAATTATCGCAAATAAATTTTATATTTTTCAATTTTATATACAAAATAATAATTGAAAGAGATAAAATTTAAATAATTATCAAGTTTCTCCTTTGCCTCCACGGAGCAATTTGATAATTACTTTAAAAAAAAATTACATACGGAGCTAAGATTATTATAATTTGGTTTTTATTAATTGAAAATTTAAAAGTTAAAAAAAAAAACGAAAATACATACATACTTATATAATAAAAATGAGAAGATCAAGTCCAAAATAAAAACTCTTAAACTAATACAATATAAAATGGTTGTAAAATCTACTTTTATTGCTTTGTTATTATTCATTTTACTGTGTGAATACATATCCATCCAAATAATATGCATTAAAAATCTCTAAAAAAAAAAACTACTTACATTATTTAAAAAATTTTTATATAATTTCACACTATTTGATTTATTTCAATTTAATTTCAATTAACATTATATAACAACAACTTCATGCTATTAACACATTTAGAACGACTGGCGATAGCAATATGATGTATTCAGTCACACATTGAACAATGAACACTTTAATCAAAATAAATAGAATACTCATAAGGCAAGATAAATAGAATACTTATAAGGTATGATCGAAAAATTTTTTAAGAGAGTGTGATCTCATCCGAAGTCAAATTGACTAAAATAATTTTTTGAACACAGCACAGCAATGTTATATGAATATGCATTAAAAAAATGCTGTTTTTGATAGTTGAATTTTAATTTTTATTCATTTTTTCTAAGATAATATTTTAATAACATGTGTGTTACATAAAGTATGTAAGTTTTAAAATTTTTTTTTTTTTTTTTAAATGTAAGTGTGCCATTATTATAAGTAATTGAAACATAATTTATTGCATTTTTTTAGTTTTTTATTTGGTTTAAATCCTAATGAAAATTTTTTAATACGAATTTCATTATTTTTAGCTGGCGATGACGTCAGTCAAGAGAATAAAAACTCTTTTTCACACAAATAACGATCATACCTTATGAGTGTTCTATTTATCTTAACTTTAATCACCTTTAATTAAAGCGATAACAACAAACGAATTTTTACCTTATAATAATATTGTCAATTGTCAGTCAGTGGTTATAGTATAGTCATTATATATAATTAGTCAATGGTATAGTTGTTCAATGTCTAATTATGATATGTTCACTTAAGAGACGCTTAAAGAACACAACACAAACGAATCGGTTTGCGAACTTTTGTTCATATTATTCAGTTCAAACGTCTAAAATTAATTAATGAGCACATTTTTTGTTCCCAAAATAATGTTCATCGTTCGTTAAGTGTGGATCCATATCAGTTTTTTAAAGGGCTAAATTTATATTTAAAGATTCAGCTATTTAAGATAATTACAGAAATATCATTATAAATTATATAATTTTACACAAATACAAAAAATTTATATTGTTCAAATATTAAATAGTAAAGCACATCTTATAATTCTCTATTTGATTTATCTATCAGATTAATTTTCCTTCATTTAAGAATTAAAAATCGAGAAAATAATATAAAATTTTATACGAAATTCAAAAAAAAAGGATAAACATTTAATTAAATATAGTAAATACAGAATTTCATTTTATTTTTTTTTTTAATTTTTGCTTAAACCTTAATGTACATATTTAAAAAATATAAATGAATAAATAAATTAAATTAAATTTTAAAAAAATTAATTTTATAATATACAAATATACCTATATATGTACTTATAAAATTAATAAGAAAATAAAAAATATTCGTTAAAAATCACTACATATACACTTATAGTAACAGTAAATCATAATAAATAAATAATAGAAAAATAAATAAAAATTAAATTACATAAATTAATTTCTGATTTTGTATAAAACTGACTGTAAATGTAATACACGTATCACATATGTATGTATGTATGTACTCACATTGAATATCAACGATAATTATATATTACATATGTATGCATCATGTATGCATGCTTGATTGCTTGTATTAATTATTATAATAAATATGTGTACGTACATACATATATATGTACAGGGTGTTTCTTTACAGAAAGCCCTCAAAAAATAAAAAACGAATGATTGTTTTGACTAGGTATATATGTACTTTATTTTAATCACCTATATAAACTCTAATTCGCGTTATATTCAATAGCTCGTCCAGTCTCCACTCGCTTCAATAACATGGCGGCATCTTTCATCACAGCTTTCCACTCATTTCTTGGCGTACTCCTCGCTAAGCTTCTTCCAAATTCTTTTTAGCACTCGAATTAAATGATTTGTGTTTTTTATTTTTAACCCCCGCAATTTCTGCTTCATGTAAGCCCACACATTTTCAATAGGGTTACAATCTGGGGATTGTGAAGGCCAATCCATAGTATTGATCCCATTTTGAGATTTCCATTGGGTGCAAAGTTGACTCCGATGTTTGGGGTCATTGTCTTCTTGAAGAATCCAATCTCGATTTCCATGTCCAAACCAATTATTTGTTGATCGTAACAACCCATTTTATATATTTTGGTCATTCGTTTCGCATCCAGTATCCCCGTGAAGCATATCAAATAACCGAACCTCTTTTAACAAAAGGCCCCCTAAACGTGCGCCTTTGCAAGGTGTTTTACAGTACGTTCTATGTACCGTTCACCTTTTTTCGTCCAAGCACGTCTCAAAAGATTTGAAACGAGAAAAGAAGCCTCATCCGTGAAGACTACATTACTCCAATCTCGGTTTATATTCTTTTGGGCCCATAATAACCCTTTTCCCATATTGGAATTTGTCAATAAAGGTTTTTGCATCGTTGACAAGTTTTTTATTTGAAATTCTTTGAGACGTCGCTGAATAGTTGAAGTGGAGATGTTTATACACTTTTTCGATAATTTTTTATGTGCTTGTCGAATCGATATTGAAGGATTTTCTAAAAAGATCTTCTCTATTGTCTTATCGTTGCGCTTTGTTGTCGATCGAGGCCTATCCTTTTTATGCACGTCATCTACAAAACCAGTTTCCAGGTAACGTTGATTCCATATTCTAATGAAGAATCTTGATTTTTTCAGATACCTGGCTGCTTCTGCTACGGTCATTTTTGGTCCCTTAGGATGGCTAACTAAAAATGCTGCTTTAAACCGCACCTTGTAATATGAACTCATTTCACTTTTAATATTGTAAAAACTAATTAATGCCACTTACAGCAAAAAAATTATACTGCGAATTAGAGATTCGATTGCTCCTTATATAGACAAAAAATTGTACCTGTAACTAAAAGGTTATAGATAAAATCGATGGCTTTCTGTAGTGAAACACACTGTACATATACTTAATATAATACATATTTAATATGATTGATTATATAAAATAATATTAAAATTCAAGATTATATTGATTCATACTACAATATTACATAATTACATGTGTATGTACATTACATACATATATCGTTGATTGCATAAGTATTTTAAATTACAAAAAAATACATAATTAAACAAAATAGTGAAAGAAAAAATATATGAAAAAAATGGATAGATATAATAAAGTTGTACATACATATCTTGAATAATAGCAATGCATTGATTTAAAAAACAAAAAACCAAATTAAGTACATACATATACCATACATAAATTAAACATATGTACACTATACACTATACGTATACACATAAATTGATTACATATAAAATTCAAAAAATACTTATGTAATAAATAAAATATTTAATACAAAAATAAATTGCGAATAATTTTTTTTACATAAAATAAAATGCACGTTTTAGTGCAAATTAAAAATTAAAAATGATGGTAAATACAAAAAATAATAATCATTTTTTCTTTTTCATCTCTAAAATAATTAAAATTATCATTTATACCGTGTATATGTATTTACAAAAAGGCAGAGATTTATAGTATGGTATACAAGAAATTTAAAAATTTCAATTATTTTATACACACATTTCTTTTAATATTATTTACATAAATAAATTTGTAAGTAGAATTATTTGTATGTACTAAATTTATGTTTGCCGCATCTTTTAATTTCTACATAGAGAGATTTTGTTAAGCACATAATGTTATACATATGTATGTATGTGTAAAGTGTAATACAGTTGCTCTCATTTAATATTTGGACGACTGGATAATTGGATTTTTTTTCCTTTTTTTATTTTATAATTCAAGTTACATAAAAATTATAAATATATACCTAAGGTACCCGTCCACGATGCAATTTTTCTTGCATGCAAGACGATTTTGACAAATAAAATTGCACGAAATATTTATTTCGAAGTGTACGCTGCCTAGAAAGATGAAATATTGCACAGAAATACGTATTTCATGCTATATTTCTTATTGCAAGCAATTTTTTTTATTGCATAGTGTACGCAGAAAGATATGCAATATTTCGCGCAAGAAAAATTTATTCAACTCATTCAATAAATATTTCTCTTGCATATGCAATAAATTCAGCTGACTAAAATGTAATGGGTTGCTGTGTTATCTATCATTCGTTGGTTGATGTTGTGTTGTGCTGTGACTTCTTGTGAATTTGGTATGTATTTTCTATTATTATTATTATTATTATTATTATTAGCAAGGTAGGCCTTTCAACTCTTAAAATATTGAAAAAAAAAATATGAAATACATATTTGAAATGTAATGTATATGCAAGAAAATAAGAATTTCGTGTAAGTGCTCGTGCAATAAAAATTTCTTGCAAAGATATTTTTTTCTTACATGATAGAAATATCGCATATTTTTCATGAAATATTGCGTCGTGTGTACGAAGTACTGCAAGTTTTCTTGCGCCCAAGACAAATTTCGCGCAAGAAAACTTGCATCGTGGACGAGTACCTTAAGTAATAGGTGGTAATAGTAATATTTTTTATTAAATAATGTTTTTTTTCAGTTTATTTTTTATTATATTTTGAACCCTTTTCTTTGAAATTGATATATAAAAGTAAATTCAGTTGTTGTGCAAGTTGTGTGCAATCTGGTATTTTTAGCTTTTCATTTGTAAAGCAGTTTCCAAAACAAAAAAAAAACAATAAACAAAAATAAAATCATAAAATAAATTTCATCATTTTATCAATTTTGCGTTCGGTTTATATCAACTATATGATCATCTTTCGATGCAGAATATGTAATATATTTTATTTGATATCACTTTATGATTATCATTTGATGATCTACAAGTTTTTAATTGTCGTCGTTAATAATTTTGAACTAATTGTAATTGAATTAATATCCTTCTTAAACTGGGGAGAAAAGAATGCATTGCAATGGCCAATGCTCTGACAGGGCATAATACCTGTGGACAGTATCTTGCCACCAAAGTGATCATCAGTGATGCGATGTGCGCGGAAGATGACACGACAAAACACTTTCTGTGTGAGTCTCTTGTTTTCGTCTCTATTAGGATTGAGCATCTTCGGCACTGATGTCGTGGGGCTGTAATCTTTCGGGTCTGAAAGTCGGGTCGAGCTTTTTCGTTACCTGAGAGCGACGAAGAAGTATGACTAGACAAAGGTTTCGAGTACAATTGACAGCCCTGTCTGAGTGCTTAGGTTTGAGAGTAGCATTGTCACCTTTCCTAAACAACAACAACAACAATATAATTAATAAAATAAATCTATAATAAGGAACTGCACTATGTATTCAACAAATGTCATAATTTTAACAGAAATCACAAAGCAGAACGATTGATGATTGCATTTTGTAATAGGTACCAAACGATTGATGTGTAATACTACATAATACATAATACTAAACATTTGGCATACTTATACCGTTTGCACTGCAGATGACAACCGAACATAGTCTAAATTATTTTTATCATTCTAATATAAACCTTCAAAAATATCTTCATTTACATATATAGGTACATAATTTATTTATTTATTCTCTCGTGATATCGGTGAGCGTTCCTACTTTGTTCAAGTATGTCGGCTATGGAATTCACTTCCTCAGGAAATTAAAATGATAGACTCATTTTCATTTAGCGTATTTGGGAGACATATTTTTGAGCATGTTCGATCGTGACATGTAGCAAATGATTTTTGTAATTAAAATTTTTCTTTTTCCTTCAATATTTTTAATTATTTTTTTATATTCATTTTTATTTTTCTAATTTAATTTATTAATTAATTTTTCTTTTTTAACTTTCCCTATTGTTAATTTTTACGTTTTCTTTTTTTTTTTAATATTTTGTAATTGATTTACATAACTGTGTTTTACATATTACTTTTAGCACTAGCATCCTTAACTATATTGTACATACTATAATAGATAGTACTATGTACTATCTAGATGTACTTTTTTTTAATATGCTAAATAAATAAAATTGACGTACACCACTTTCGAAGAAAATGGTTCTTTGAAAATTACAAAATACAGTATAATACAATATGGGTATTCACGATTTGTTGTATACGAGTGTAAAAAGTGTAAACATCAACATACACCCATATCCTCACATCCTACATTATGAACACACCCTATTCAGTAGTGTAAATTTTTACAAGCAGTTTACTTCAAAATTCAATTGAAAATATTTACAGATTTACGTTAAGTGTTTGTAGAATTGTACAAGCTTGCACCGTTTAAAATGATACAAGACCAAATCGTGAATACCCTTAAAATATGGAATATTATGATTTTATGTAATTTCCATATTGTACTTAAATTGCAAAATATATATATTTTAATTTACTCGGGCGTTTTTCCAAATATTTATGAGAGAAACTGTACATTTACATACACATGATAAATTTTTTTACATATTTATTTGTGGTTTTTTCTTAATATCAATCATTTATTATTTATGAAATATTGATATTATACATATTTAACAATTTCATAAACAAATATTTTTGTATCTTATTACTATATACTTATATTTTTAATTTTTGAATTTACTTATGTTCACGAAATAAATGAATTTTGATATAATCTAAATCCTACTTATATATCTATAAATGAATAACTCAGAAAAAAATAAATTAAATTAAATAAAATAATAGATAATAATAAAAATAATAATAATAATATACATATATATATAATATAATATTGAATTTTTAAGTGCAATAAAAAGGATGACTGTACAGATATAATTTTACGTGTATAATTAAGAAAAATAAATTAATAGTAATACATTATTTGAATGTTTGTAAGTAATGTAATGTAAAATGAAAATAATTTTTTTGTATTGAAATTAATTAATAAAAAAATATGAAATAAAATAAAATTAAAATATTTTCAAATATACGAGTAATAACACTAATAATGTAAAATTAATAAATTGTAAAGAACAATATTTTCCTAATTTGAAAAACGACATAATAAAATATATAATGTAATTCTATAAAATAATGTTATACTAAAGTACACACATACATATTTTAATTTAATTTAAAACAAAAAGCAAAAAATAAAAAATAAAAAAAAACAAAAAGCGAAATATATACATAATCAATAAATAAATTTTTTTTAACATCAATAATTGTAATAATAAAATAAAAATGAAATCAAAAATTTTAAATATGTATAAAAAATATTCAAAAAATATTCATACTATTACTATAGGCTATAACAAAAAATAAAACAAATAAATAAATAAAATGAAAAAAATTATTGACTGGAATTTAAGGAAATTTAAAAAAACAAAAAAATTTTAAAATGATCAAAAAAATAAATTGAAAAATATACATTTATGTATTAAAAATAATAATAATAATAATAATAATAAAAATAATAATAAAAATAAAATAAATAATGTATGTATGCCAGTGTATTTGAAATAATATATTGATGTTCCATTAAATTAAATAAAAATTTAAAAAAAAAACATTAAAACTAAAACAAAAAACAAAAAAAAAAATAAAATAATACTATTGTTATTTTTATGATTAACGGTAAAATTTAAAAATTAAAAATTATAAAAAAAAAACAAATTTGTATATTTATAAACGAAAGTATGTAAAGTATATATACATAAACACACAAATGTATGGAGATAAGTACATAAACTTTAAGTTAATTGCCTCTAAAAAAAACTTAAAGCTTATGTACATATAAAAATAGTAAGAAAGTAAAAAAAAAACAAAAACAAAAGACAAAGTAATAAAAACTACAAAACAAAAGGTATTTTAAATGTTAGAAAAAAAATTTATTTTTTTTTTATTTATTTATAAATAAGTATTTTACATACTTAACTTGATTGTTATCTTCTTCTTCTTTTTACCCTTAATACAATTTTTATTATTTGAAGGGGATCGGCTCTAATAGTCATGGTCATCCTGATTTGATTAGTTTTCGGCTTATTTGGCTAAAGTTTTTAACACCTCACCGGTTACCACTTAATCTGAAAGGAAGGTAGTAACTTTTCTAAAAGACATTGAATATATTCATTCATTCAGGAACTAAGTATATAGGAAGTAATTACGAAGTATGGTGAAACGAAAGTGGAAACGTTGTAAAGAGCATAAAAATTCCATAATATACGACCATCAGATTTTCGACAAAATAAAAAAATTCAATTTTTCGATAAAAAACCAAAATGTGGTACAGGATGTTTTTGCAATGAGTATCATATATTATATTTCAGAAAATATAAGGCGAGCAAAATAGGAGTACGGTAGTTTTGGATAAAGAGAACAAAGAAAATAAATAAAATACGCTTATAAAAATTTGATAAAATTTCCTTTGTCATTTTTCCATCGAAAAAAGGCTAGTTTTTTTTTTAATTTTCATCGTGAACAATATAATAATGATATTTTTTTTATTTTTTGTATTCTTTCCATCGTTCCGATTCTCGTTTGTATATGACTTCTACCACTTCTACTTAGTGAGATATATTGTATTTTCAATATGAAACAACAATCAACGTTAATTTACATTTCATTGGAAAATTTTTGCAAATTGGAAAACCTGCAAATTTTTTGGGATATTTTTATGTCAGCATGACAAATACTTAAAAATCAGTTTGACTGATTGAATCATTACAGAATCACGGCTATCAGGCAGGAGTATCAAAAGATCATCACTCTTTGTCGAGTTATGCGCGGTATGGATGGAGCGCTATATCTTACAACACAACATATATATGTGTCTATTAAAATGTTCTCATATCCAAATTACTGCTATTGTCACACATTTTCAAAACCTATCCTTTTCTTTAGCACTAATAAACACGATTCAACCAACTGTTTTAGTTAAAATTACATATAAAATTTGGAAAAGGTTACTTTTTGAAACTGATACATGGAAAAGGCTACCTTTTGAAATTAAATGAAACTCGTGAAAAAGAAGAAAACATATATAAAAAAAATTCGAAAACTTAATTTTTTTTTTAGCAATTATTCATAGAAGCAAAAACAAATAACAAAAAATTCCTACAAATAAAAATAATTATACAAAAAGATCTGTACCATTTTCTTATGGTGTGGTTCACATATCTATTCCTCGATAACATCTTTGGTAAAATTACGGTAACAACAAAAAGTCAAGTAACTCAAGTATTATTGTATGGACTGTTGTACTCTAAAGAAGAAGAAAACGTCTCTTTTGAAAATTATATTTTAATTTTAGTACAAAACGTATAGGAAAAAGCATGCTTTCGAAGTTCAATTCATGTATAGCAAAGATAATACAGTCTTGAGAAAAAAACTACTATTATCTTTGTGTATAGGAAAAGACACCTTTTTGATATTTCAATATGCGGAAAAGGTTACCTTTTGAAAATTATATTTCATTTTCAGTACAAAACGTATAGGAAAAGGCATACTTTTGAAGTTCAATTAATGTATAGGAAAAGATACCTTTTTAATACTTAAAAAATATGGAAAAGGTTACCTTTTGAAAAAAACACTGATTTTCGATTCGATTTTTAAAGGAGAAATGGAAACTTTTTCAAATTATTTAAACTATTTCTAATAGAAAAAAAACTGACTAATAATGGCATATCTAACTTTTTTTTTTGAAAAACTCCTATGATACCATTTTGATTCTAATACACATATCACATATCTCTCCACAAATAGTGTAGAGTTGTCTGTTATGTGGTTTCTTCTTAGAAACATACAGCTCTATATTCTTTGCCAAAATACATCTAGTAGGACTGTATTATCTTTGTACACATTAATTACAAACCATGTGCAAATTTTGGCAAACATACAGACATTATTTGAATTTAACAGTCGAATGTTATTTCTATTGGCTTTAGCTTTATATTCTTTGTACGTTCATAATTAAAATTCAAAAATTATTGACATTCAGAACACATAGAATATAAATATCGCCATCTATTTCTTAAAAAGTAAAACTATGTTTTTATGTTATGACAACAAGAAAAATTTAACAATTTCGCGCTACATTTAGTAAGGAACTATTTTTTTAACAGGAAGAGGAAATAAATATTTTGTTTTTGATATCTTAAACTAGATGACAATAAAATACGTAAAGAATTATGAGTTTCATTTTACCACCATCTATTTTTTGTGGGTAAAATATAGAGTTATCACTTCATGCCATTACTCAACTTGTCTATTTTGGCACTACTTTGAGTAAGAATGTAATTTTGAAAAGAAATTATTTTTTGGAAAAATACGATTACAACGATTAGCACCACAACGATTTATTTATCTGAAATTAGAAAAAGGGAAATTTTATTATAAAAGTACAAAGGACAAAGGTATGCACGTATGCATGTATAATTGCATTGGTTGCATAGACTCATTGCACACTCCAATTAATTATTTCATATAAATAAGCAAACATTAAAAATTAATTAATTATTGAAAAGATTTTATTAGGACTTTTTATTATAATCAAAATTTATTAATATTACATTATGTATAGTTTTTATTTAATATGAATTCTTAAATAAATGACATAATTTTTGCTAAAATAACATTTTACATGATTTTATAATATATTATTAACGACTATAACGACAAATTTGATAGGCATAAAATTATTTTATAATTTAACAAATTGCACTACATATTTTTTTTTTACAATAAATTAACCTTTTTTAAAAATTTTAATTTAATTTTTTTAGTTTAACTATGCATGTTTATGTTTATGTTTAACTTTAGCTTTATATTCTTTGATGGAAAATTTATATTATATATTTTTTAATTATTATTAATTAATTGTAATACGAAAATAAATAGCAAATATTAAGCAAGCAAAAACAGAATCAAACTTACCAGGTTTATTCAAAGTGGCTTCACTTATCTTATTGTATTTATTAATCAATGCTTATTGTAACAAAAACGCCTAAAACTACAAACAGAAAAACAGATATGAATTTCATTTTTTTAATTTTTGTTTGTTGCTCGATACTCTGGTGATGTGATATTAGATATTACCACATATTACCGACTTTCAGTTCGTATAGTAATTGATCTTAAACTAATTTCGAATTGATGTTTTATACAATTATACAAATTTTTGGTTCATGGCCACAGTTGCATATGTACATATGTATGTACGAATATAATAAGCAGATTCAAATATTTATTGTTCTTAAAATTATAAACGCACATTTTAACGTGAAAGAATGCAAGGTATGCAGGACATGTGGAAAAGAAATTTATTATTTCAATGATGAGGGACAATGAAAAAAGTCATGCATGAACGGTAAGTCTAGTCAAACACTAAAGTTTGATATATGAATCAAATAAAATTAAAAAAACCTACATAATATTTTGGTTACATGAGATTTTTAATCATAAGTTTTCATGAAGAATACAACAATTTATTTGTAGGTGAAAAACATCCGGATAGGCATTCGGAGGCGATTTTTTTCCCACAAAATTGATTTTGAAGAAAAACATTTATACTACACCACATAATATAGTTAGGCATTGCCGAAACATGTACGAGTATATGTTTTTTTAAGGATGAATATTGAATATAAAAAAAATAAAAAATTTCTAAATGTAAAAATTTCTATGTGGATAGTTTACATCATACAATTTATGTAAGCAATAATACAATAAAAAAAATATATAGTAATATAATCCCTCTTCACGCGTAAATTTTGTTTATTTCAACGTGACTTAGAAATTCGTTGCTTTCCCACATTTTTGAATAAATGAAGAAAAGCTTAATAAGCAAATTTGCACATTCCTTCTTCAAAGTAATCATTGGAAAATTTTTATAGTTAATAATCTTTTTAGAATTATGAAAAATTAATTAAAGTATGAAAAAGTCAGTTTATCTTGAGTCTTCGTCCAATAAAGTTGTAAAAGAAAAGTTATTCTAAGTTAAATTATTCAAAGTTTGTTTTAAATAATAAATAGCTTTTAATTATACAAAGAAGATAAGAGTTTGAAAAATAATAAGTTTGTTTTGAATAAATAATTAATAGAATCAAAAATTCGTTTTATTTGAATTTTTCCTAAAAGATTAATCAACAATCGGAAAACGATTAAATTGATTAATTCTTACTGGCGCAGTCGGTAGGATTTCCAATAAAATTTAATAAAAAGGAAATCCACAGTAAATCGAATTTACAACAAAATTGTTTTTATTTCAATTTCTAAAATAAATTCGTCTGAAAAAGGCAAACACAAAGAAATTGAATCGAAATTACAATAAAATTGTTTAAATTCAATTTACTTATTAATATCTGAAAAAGATTATTGGTGAAAAAAATTTACTTTCAAATTAATATCTGAAAAAGATAAAAATAAACAAAGATAGACTCAAAAACTCAAAAAAAAAGGAGAGTGAAGCAGCAAACCGAAGAGGAGAATCAGGAATTGATTTTGGTATCTAATCATCATTCATCATTGCGGTAATACTTTCAACAAAAAAAAAAATGGGAAAATAATAAATAGAAATAGTAGTAAATAAATTTAATAAATTATAATTGTTGTTATTATTTTGTTATTGTTTGCTTTAGTTTTATAAATTTACAAAAAATTATTATTATTTTTTTTTTGGAAATTACATAAATAATAAATAAGTTGGTTCTTTGCTTGTTTACTAAAAGAAAAGTGCTTCGTTTCTATTTTTGAACGTTCTACAAAAAAAAAAGGGGTGAATTAATAAAAAAATTAATTGAAAATGAATGACGATAATCGAACCACTCTTGAATATCTCCAAGACAATCCTAGCAAATTGATCGTACTTGGTTACATTCTCGATAAAATCGTCGGAAAAGCTAAAGAAACTTTAATTAAAACCGGTGCAATTACTAGTTGGTTAACACTAAAGAACGCATTAATTAGAAATCATGGTGAACGAACTCCTATTACGGAATTAATAGACGAATTAAGATTTTGTAGATGTGACTCTACCGTTGAAGCATTTTATAACAAAATAGTAGCCCTTCTGTGTATAATTAATAACGCCCATATACTCGGTGGAGAAAATAATGCAGCACAGATAACTGAAAATCAGAGGTTGGCCCTTAGGCAATTCACTCAAGGATTACCCCCATTACCAAGAAATTTGATCGGATGTCATGATCCTCATACATTAGATGACGCATTTGATTTATTAGTTAAGTTTGGTTACCTTTCCTGTACTCATGATAATAGAAATAATTCCTCTTCCTTTAAAATTTTAAGGCATAATCACAAACCGTTTAATACTACAAAAAATAATTATCAAAATGGAAACAATCATCCTAATTTTAATCGTAATCAAAACCATTTTAATCGTAATCACGAAAGTTTCAATCGTCATAATCAGAACTTCAACCGTGACAATCATAATTTTCATCGCAATAATAATCTGTTTAACCACAACCGTCCTTATAATAATAACAATTGGCAAGGCCACAGCGGTTTCAGAAATAATCATATACCAAGTAGACAAATTAATAATAGTCACCAATACCGAAGAGATCAACCAGCTCCGGAACCGATGGACATTTCAACCAATAAAAACAATAACTCGAATGTTGATCAGCATCAAAATTTTCAACACAGCGCAGTAAACAACTTCCCTATATACAATAACTATAAACACAAAATCTCGTACACTTACTTAAGTTCATTATCGATAGTGGTGCTGAAAACAGTATAATTAACCCCGGTTTATGTAACCCACAATGGCAAATACCATCCCCTAATTGGTCAATTAAAGTATTAAATCGTATTGTTCAAATTAACAACCCAGCAAGGTATTTGAATATTCAATGGATATTCAATAAATAAACTTTTAGCGAATATCCGGTAGATCGCAACATTTTCGCAATTGTTTTCATTTGAAAACCTTTGTCCAGACACAAGTCTATACGACTGTCAATCACTTTGTGGTATTCATTCGGTTTTCAATAAAAGTTTAACAATTGAAAACCTATCATTGATAAACTGGCTTGAATCTACATGCGATAAACTGGCTTGAATCTACACGCGATAAACTGGCTTGAATCTACATGCGATAAACTGGCTTGAATCTACATGCGATAAACTGGCTTGAATCTACATGCGATAAACTGGCTTGAATCTACATGCGATAAACTGGCTTGAATCTACATGCGATAAATTAGTGAAACACTTATTGTGGTAAACTTCTGTTAAACACAGAACGCTA
Organism: Villa cingulata; assembly: GCA_951394055.1. Taxonomy (NCBI): domain Eukaryota; kingdom Metazoa; phylum Arthropoda; class Insecta; order Diptera; family Bombyliidae; genus Villa; species Villa cingulata. The sequence goes on from OX596025.1 coordinate 2,831,199, forward strand.
ACCTATCTTTGAGACATTTTATTCAATTTTTTGAAAAATTGCTATATCTTCTGTTCAGACAATAAGAAAAACACCAAACAAACCAACTACAACCATGATTCTACACGTTCAAGGGTACAAGAATATTGGTCCCCTTAAACACCAAAATAATTTTCCAGAAAACTAAAAATAAAATTTAAATTTACATTTTTATACATTTATTCAAACATTAAAAATAACATTTACATAATACATGCTTTTATGAGTATTATATTGTATTATCAAAATTTTTATTTTCTTTTAATTCATGTCTTTTTTTCCTTTCATTGGCGTGTCGCAGCCATACTTTGGCACTCTGTTCAAATGTTACTATATTATAAGTTTTAAATGATTGTTTAATAACTTTTATTAAAATTGAAATTAAATTTGTTAATGCTTGAAAGCTTAGTTTATCATTTGTGCCTTGCCAGGAAAACTGCAAAACGACTTCATCTGTTACGACATTTTGCAAAAGTTGCCGAAATGCACTTTTCTCATCCGAAAGTCGTACAAATGATAGTTGCTTCACCTAAAGAAATATGGAGAATGCTATTTTACATATTCTTCCTTATACTACAATTTTTAATTTGTTTAAACTTACTAGCTGATTATAATATTTTTGTTCTGAACAATTTGTGTCCAATCTAACCAGGTTTGTGGGTGTCCTCATTGGTAGTTCAATTTTTTCATCAGTATCATCAGCTGAACTGGTATTGCCAATTCTGTTAATGTCTCTTTTTATTTCTCCTAACATCATTTTTAGTTCTCTCATATCCTGCTGAATTTGTTTTATTGCTGTAAAATAATAAATGTCGTTTAATCAAGAATTATTTATGTATGTTATGTTGTTATTTATGGTTTCTACCTTTTAATATAGAATTCATGTCTTCTGAAGTATTACTGCAAGATCTCTCTCCCATACCTGTATTTACCATTGTGTTGTTTTGGCTTTCCTCAATGCCATCTAAAACAGTACCAAAAATTGTGGTTTAAAATTTATTAAAACTAAATGTTTTATATTTACCTGACTGTGACTGTGTACTGGAATTATCATCAATAATTTGATTGTGTACCGCAGAGCTTATGGTCGGCAAATTAGAAGCTTTTGTTTTTTTTGCTGTGCATGGAGTGGATGTTACTGGAACTTTCATTCCAGGTAGAATTTTCTTAAATTCCTGGGTGTTAATATCAGGCTCTGAATAAATCTGTGTGTTGATGAAAAATTCACTGTCTGGAGTATCTGTATAAAATATATTTAAAATATTTTTAGAATTTTACTATACATAATACGTGTCTTCATTCATAACATATGCACGTACCTAACATGGAATTATAATTAATTATTTGATTGTCACGCTTTGTAGTTTTGGCTGGTGGTTCCTCTTCGTCATCTTCAGACATCGACTTGAATTGTGCGTAAACTTCTCTCGCTTCTGCTTCGCGAAATGACTCTAAAAAAACCAACTCTATTAATATAAAATAGCTTCAGCCAGCAGGGCAAAAACTAACCAATATTTTGAAATAATATTCTACACTTGTATGTGATCCAATCAGGTGTCACATTCTCTCTTTTTTTTTTTGCTTGTGTTAGTTGTGTTGATGTATAATGAGAAGGCCAATATAGGATGCTATTTTTCACCCAATTGCTGGGAACTGCACAGCATAATTTTGCTTCGTTTTCTACAGTTTCTATTACCATAAACATGGCAACGTATCCTAAAAAATGTGATTTACATTATAGATTTTTTTCTAATACAAAACAAAATGCTTTTTACATACAAGATAGAAATGAAATACATATTAGCCCAGTTTCGTCGTTTAAGGTAAATATTTTATTCTTAATTTCTTGAATCGTAAAAAAGTCTACGCTTTCAAGTATACCACTTGATTTATATATTCCAATATGTGATGAATACAATGGTAAATCAAAATAATTTTCTAATATTTTCAATTTTTTGCCAAAAATTCTGATTTCATTGTCAACGAATTTAGCATATTCGAAGGCTGCGATAATTCCGTTTTTTGTTAGAAACCATTTATTTCTTTTTTTATTATTCAAGGTAAAATTAGGAAAACGTATTTCCTCAAATCTTTCATTTTTCTTCTTCTTTATAACAGGGAAATCTTCATTTTCATTATTGATAAACTTGCATAGTTGTTGTTCATAAACTCTATTATGAATTTGTTCAAGATGTTTATTGCCCTTCCGTATCATGTTTTTGATAACTGACATATTACTTTCAAAGGGAAAACTTGAAAAACAATGCAATCGCCCAAACAACCTCACATATTTAGGTAAATGGATAAGATTATGTACATTAAAAGTAATTTCTTTTTTACCATATAAAAGGCCAAATGTTTGGACAAAATTAATTAACATTTTTTCAGCTATACCGAGGTGCTTCTTCGACTTGCATAAAGTATCACTGTCCAATATCCGAATAGCAACATTTAAAAGAAGAAAATGGGAATATAAATGGCTTGGCAAAATACTCTTCAGGCATACTGGGCCAATATACAATAAAAACATTCGAAATTGTACTGCCTTCCATCTCTTGAGAAAATTCATGCTCCTAATATTCCTCGCGAATTCTTTTGATCTTTGCATTTCACAAAGACACAATTTTCGATTCATTTCGATTATCATATTTGAGTCGAAGCGAAATCTAGATAAATTACTTTTAGTCCACAAAAGTAACAACTTTTTTGCTACACCTAAACACACCAAATGCATATAATCAAGAGGAAAGCTATTGATCATATCAATTTGTAACATTTCCAAGATCGACGTTCCAGTGTGATGTTCAGACTGCTGTTTACTTCTAAATGAATAATTAGTTCTCAAGGCATTTGTTACTTCAGGAAAATACATTTTTTGACTGAATGCACCTTCTTGTATACATTCATTACAACTGAAATACCCTGTATGACCTTTCGTATATTTAATGAAGGCCTTGGCAGGTACGTCACATATGAAAGCTCGTAACTTGATTTTTATTTTAAGATTTCCCATTTCAATATCTCTATTTGCCAAACAGTTTAATTCTTGTACAAGTGCCTCAAGATACATATTTGCATCAGCTGGCTTTTCTGTACCACAATAAATCCCAATAATAAACGGGGAAAGTTTTTTCTTATGAATTAAAATTGATCCTTGAATAGGCCACGCAGATACATTAGAGCTAGAACTTAAAGAAACACCATCAATATTGATATCAAGCTGGACTTCCAAAGTTAAAGAATTTGATGATAATTCCAAAGCATCCACTTGCCATTTAATGCCATTCTCAACTCCAATATGTACATAGAAACCTGAGCCAATCGATACTTTACGTACTTGCTTTGGAGTTTTAAGGAAGTTTCTGCTATCTTTTGGTAAAGTGCATATGTCATGTCTTCTTAAAATAAGAGTAAGGTCATTTAAAGCAGTAATTGGAATGCTGTGCGAAACCGCCCACGATTTCAAATCATCAGTAAATTTTCCTTTTTTTGCAGTCACCGAGAAATTATCTTCAAATGTACAAATTTCTGCGTCAGAAGTAAGATTTAGAACACTACCAATTCCAGGCAAATAATTTGCTTCATCACTTTTAGAAAGCTCACTTGACCTTCTAATTTGACAAAAGTTTTCATTATAACCTAGATTAGTTCTTTCTTTAGAGTTTTCAGCAGGCATGCATTTTCTTTTAAATGTTCGTTTTGAACATCCCCATATAGTTGAAAAGTCCGACATTTCAGTAGTACTATAAATTTTTTTTAATTGAAAAATTAAAATTGCCTTAACAATGGATGTACAAATGAATATATAAATCAATAAATTGCAGAAAAATAAAATACAATTAAATTGTTAAAATTTTGGAAGATTTTTAGAATAACAACCTGTCAGCACTTTTCGTATACAATATAGGGTAGAGGCACTAGTAGCCGGACAGTTCTAGTAGCCGGACACTTTTTTAGAAATATGAAAATAACAGTTGCAACAAGTTTCATTGCAATATTTTTACAGTTATAATCAGATAAGTATTTTGTACCGCACACGTGTGCAAATTTTAAAAAGAATATTAGAAATAAAACTACCTAGTGCCATTTCATCGAGTTCTTGGAGAAACATTTATCAAGAAAAGGAACGTCAAAAAGGAATTAAAATAGAAATGGTGCAAAAACGAAAGGAAATTCGTTTAAAAAAATCAGAATAAAAGAAAAGGTCAAGCAATAAAAAATTAAAGAAAAAAAAGAAAGAACAATGTTCATGTTGTCTTGATTATTTAATTAGCGACGTCGAGGATGATGGACTGAAGAATATTGGATGTGATACATGTCCAAGATGGTATCATTTGAAGTGCACTGAAATGGAGAAAGAAAATTATGAAGAAGCAGCATCTAAATTTTTCAATTGCTAATTATGTTCATAAGATTTAAAATGTCAGACTGAAATTTAATTTGTATTATTTTGTTTTACTTATTCTATTTGTTTTATACATAATCTATGAATTATTATGAATTGTTCTTTTTTTATTTAATTTTTTTTTCTTTTATATGGAATAAACTTTTTGTTATCGTAATTTTTATACATGTAGAATTTATTTTGAATGAAGTTGTGTTTTTATAATAAATCATGAATTGATGCAAGTAATATATAATTTTTGCATAATTATTTCACATCCACAAGAACTAAACAATGTCCGGGAACTGAATTCAAATTGTCCGGTAACTAAATTTTGGTGTCCGGATACTAGTAAAAGTGCTGGTTATTTATTTAAATACAATTTACTTAAAATTGGTACAATTTATTTAAATTATTTGTTCTCCAAAGAAATGTCAATCTTTAATTTGCGTAATTTTCATAAATTTATAGCTATTACAAATTATTTAATAATTCAAACAAAGACGAAAAAAACGTTAAGTGTCCGACTACTAGTGCTCTTACCCTACATTAGTAAAGAATTGTAAATTACTAAGAATAAATCAAATAACTATACGTTATAGTGAAACGTGAAAATTTAGAAATTGGTACGCATATTATTTAAATTACTCGTATTTTATAAAAAATTAAAAATTCACATTAAATATTTTGCACTAATATTTTTACTTACCAATTTAGTTAATCGACAATAATTACACAATATAATAACACGACACTAATGTATAATATTTGAAACAAATTTTAAGTATTAGCAAACCAATCACGATGAAGTCTTCTTTTAAACTGAAAACTGAATCGGCAAACAAACTCTGATTGTAGTACATAGTACGTTAATGAAAAAAAAATATTATTTCTGTTACAATTTGATAACTGTAAATAAGCAAAGTGATTTATATTCGCATTACGATAAAAAGATTATCTCGATGCGAATATAAAATAATAGGACTATTATTGTACAATAAATTTGGTTACCATTACCATCCGTACTGCGACAATATTGCGTATATTCTACGGATTGACTCAGCATTAGACTTAACGCAAAAATCTTGCTGGTATTTATATTCGCATTACGATAAAAAGATTATCTCGATGCGAATATAAAATAATAGGACTATTATTGTACAATAAATTTGGTTACCATTACCATCCGTACTGCGACAATATTGCGTATATTCTACGGATTGACTCAGCATTAGACTTAACGCAAAAATCTTGCTGGTATTTATATTGCATTACGATAAAAAGATTATCTCGATGCGAATATAAAATAATAGGACTATTATTGTACAATAAATTTGGTTACCATTACCATCCGTACTGCGACAATATTGCGTATATTCTACGGATTGACTCAGCATTAGACTTAACGCAAAAATCTTGCTGGTATTTATATTCGCATTACGATAAAAAGATTATCTCGATGCGAATATAAAATAATAGGACTATTATTGTACAATAAATTTGGTTACCATTACCATCCGTACTGCGACAATATTGCGTATATTCTACGGATTGACTCAGCATTAGACTTAACGCAAAAATCTTGCTGGTATTTATATTCGCATTACGATAAAAAGATTATCTCGATGCGAATATAAAATAATAGGACTATTATTGTACAATAAATTTGGTTACCATTACCATCCGTACTGCGACAATATTGCGTATATTCTACGGATTGACTCAGCATTAGACTTAACGCAAAAATCTTGCTGGTATTTATATTCGCATTACGATAAAAAGATTATCTCGATGCGAATATAAAATAATAGGACTATTATTGTACAATAAATTTGGTTACCATTACCATCCGTACTGCGACAATATTGCGTATATTCTACGGATTGACTCAGCATTAGACTTAACGCAAAAATCTTGCTGGGCAAGTGTTATAAATTCCCCATCTTTAAAGAATTTAATGAATCCGATACATATTACGTAAAATCCTTAGAGTACGATTTCCATAATAGATTCGATGGTCTAATTGGCAATAACATCCTTGCTAACATAGGAGCCTGTATAAATTATTCTGATCGACTTTTAATTACGCGTAATGCAACTATTCCATTCTATTTAAATGAAGAAGAAGAACATTACGCAAAAATTCGTTTCGATAATAACTCAACTGAAATTTTTAGCAATGAACTTAATCAGAACAGCATTCCTAATGAAATTTTCGCTACTCATTTGAATAAAAACGATTTGAATAAACTTAAATTTCTTATAAATTCTTACAAAGATGTATTTTTCAAAGAAGGGGATAATCTCACATTCACCAACCAAATTAAACACGAAAAAAAACACGCAACGATGTCCCAATCTATAGTAAGTTATACAGGTATCCGGAAATACATAGACAAGAAGTCGATCGTCAAATAGGTTAAATGCTTGAACAAAAAATCATTCAACCAAGCGATTCTCCATACAATTCTCCTATCTGGGTTGTACCAAAAAATGTTGACAATTCAGGAAAACAAAAATGGAGAATTGTAGTCGTTTATAGGAAACTAAATGAACAAACAATTGATGATAGGTTTCCTATGCCAAGTATTGAAGAACTTTTCGACAAACTTGGCAAACGTAATTATTTTTCCACTATAGATTTGGCGAAAGGATTTCACCAGATCGAAGTTCTTCCAAAAGATAGATCTAAAACCGCTTTCTCCACAGCTAGTGGACATTATGAATTTCTAAGAATGCCTTTTGGGCTGAAAAACGCCCCAGCCACATTTCAGAGGCTAATGAATGACGTTCTGAAGGATTTTATCAACAAAATTTGTGTCATTTATTTAGACGACATTTTAATATTTTCCACAAGTTTTGAAGAGCATTTGCTAAGCGTAAGAAAAACGGTATTAAACCTGATGATAAAAAAGTGGAAGCCATTGAAAAAATGAAGCTTCCTAGTACGCTTAAAGAAATACTCGTACGTCAATTTTTAGGAATAACTGGGTTCTACAGGAAATTTATTAAAGATTATGCTCGTGTAGCATACCCTATAGTTAGGTAGTTGAAAAAAGGCACAAAGATAAACGTATTAGATAAAGAGTACGTTGATGCGTTTGAAAAACTAAAACTTCTTTTGATTAACGACTTTAACAAACCCTTCGTTTTGACAACAGATGCTTCCAATTATGCAATTGGAGCAGTTTTAAGTCAGAGCCAACACCCTATATGTTATGCGTCTAGGACGTTAAATGAGCATGAACGTAAATACTCATTCATTGAAAAGGAACTGCTCGCAATTGTATGGGCTATAAAATATTTTCGGATATACCTCTATGGTCGAAAATTCACCGTTCACACAGACCACAAACCACTAGTATGGCTCAATAACATTAAGGAGCCGAATATGAAACTTCAGCGATGGAAAATTCAGTTAAACGAATACGATTTTGATGTCTGTTATTTAAAGGGAAAAGAAAATTTGGTGGCAGATGGGTTAAGTAGGTTTATTCCTCAAAATGTTAAGAGTAATGATACAATTGAAAAAATTGAAAATCCCAATATTTTTATTAATAGTAATAATGATGATTCTGATGAAGAGTTAAAATCAACAAGTGCAACTGTTCATAGCGCTGAAGAAGACGCATCGCGTTATATTTATATAACAGAAAAACCCATTAACCATTACAAAAACCAAATATATGTCTTAAACGGAGAAAAAGAAAAAAACTTTTTAAAAATAGTAAATAATAAAATTCAGAATCATTTAATTATCAATAAAAATAGTAATATATGCGAGTTATTAAAAAAGGTTTTAAAAGAAAAGGGTGTTATGTGTGTTTATTGTGAAGATAACGAGCTTTTCGTAAAATTTCAAAATGTGTACGTAAAATACTTTTCAAATAACTTGAAATTAAAATTATTGAAATCTAACATTAAATTGGTGGAAATCACGGACGAGGAAGAACTGTTATCGATAATCAAAAACGAGCATCTTCAAAACAATCACCGCGGTATATTAGAGGTTTTTAATGAACTAAAAACAAAGTATTATTATCCAAACATTTTTGATTTAATTACCAAATTCATTAACAAATGTGAGGCATGTTTACTTGCTAAACATGACCACACAAAACTAAAACCAATAGATTTTATAACTAAAAACTTTGACCGAAATGAAATAGAAGTTTTAGCAAATAAATTCGATGAAAATAAAATAAAAAAAATAAATCGGTTAAACGAAAAACGCAATAAAAATTATAAGGTTATAGATAATGTAGTTCGTAATAGGGAAATAGCCAAAAATAAACCTAAGTATAAAAGATCGTGAAAATACGAAAAAGATGGTGATTACATCATTGACACTAATACCAAACGAAGAACTAAATATTACATCAACCAACAAAAACGAAAATTTAAATACCAAAATTAAATTAGATCTTTGTTCGAAATAATTACTTTTTTTATTGTTTCTATCTTATTTTTGCAGATGCTACTTATAATCGTACTCATATACCTCTTCCCGATTACATTAGGACAATCTTTAAAAGTCACTTCAGTAAATAATGAAAATGGATTTGATCTTTATCAGTTAGACCAAAAATTGATTGTTGATAGCTACGTAAAATTACTACACATTATTGACTTAGATCAATATGACAAGATTATAAAAATCATAGACACAAACATAAATTTACTCAAACTAAGGACAGATTCTAGCGAATACTGACTATTAAATAGAGAACTCCTTTTGGCCAAAAATAATTTTAAAATAGTTGTACCAGACGTATACAACAAGCAACGCACAAAAAGAGGATTAATAAATATCATGGGTACTGCCTTGAAATTAGCCTTTGGAACAATGGACAGTGAAGACGCGACTGAAATATCTAATCACTTAGACAATCTTGATCGAAATACAATGCAAATGACTGACCAGTTAAATAAACAAGTAGTAATTAACAACAACTTAATCAAAAATTTAAACGAGACAGTTAATCACGTAAACAAACAACAAGGCATGTTACATGAGTACCTTAACAACATTACAAACACATCAAACAAATTATCACTATCAGTAGATATAACTAAATTTACTCTACAATTTTACGCCGACATTAACGCAATCAACAATCAACTCGAAAAAATTTCAGACACAATTCTAATGAGCCGATTAGGTGTTCTGCCTCATGACATCCTTACAAACGAAGAAATTCTAAATTACAACATATCAGTATCTATTTTACCCTTTATAAAAAATGCCGTTTTGATTAAAAATTCGTTACTTGTATTTGTCATCAGTATACCAAAATTTACAAAAGAAGTCTACTATAATGCATTAATTATTCCAGTTCCTAATAACCAATACGAAGAACTAGATAGTGATGTCACACGAGTAATTGTAAGTAATAAAAATGTTTATTTGTGGGATGAAAATGTGTTCTCAAAAAAAAAAAATTAAAGGTACATACAAATAATTGCATAAAAAGTGCATTAGAAAAAACCAATGTGTGTAAATTAAAATCAAATAACTATACTTCCATTGAAGAAATCGATGGAGGATTCATTTTAACCAAAAACTTACCTGTAACATACTTTACCCAAAATTGTATACATTATAAACTCACCATCAAGGCTAATAACATCATAAAATTCGATAATTGCAAAATTACGATAAATAATATAACGTTCAAGAATAGAATCGACAGTTTTAAAGATAGTGGTATTATACCAATCAGTCATGTTAATTTTACGAAACTTTTTGATAATAAAATAAATTTAACTAAATTACATACAGACAACATAAAAAAATAGGGAAATAATAAAACACATAGAATTTAAAAACAATGTAATGCATTATACTATACATCCTTTGGAATAAGCTCTTTCATTATAATAATAGTCATAGTACTCATTATTTATTGTAAACTTGGAAGAAGAAATGTGACAGTAACGAAAATCGAATTAAAAGATAATTCCCGAAAAGAACATAGCCACAATAGCGCACAAGATCCTTTTGCAGGAGCAAAAGACTTAGGGAAAGGAGGAGTAATATAATCCCTCTTCACGCGTAAATTTTGTTTATTTCAACGTGACTTAGAAATTCGTTGCTTTCCCACATTTTTGAATAAATGAAGAAAAGCTTAATAGGCAAATTTGCACATTCCTTCTTCAAAGTAATCATTGGAAAATTTTTATAGTTAATAATCTTTTTAGAATTATGAAAAATTAGTTAAAGTAAGAAAAAGTCAGTTTATCTTGAGTCTTCGTCCAATAAAGTTGTAAAAGAAAAGTTATTCTAAGTTAAATTATTCAAAGTTTGTTTTAAATAATAAATATTATTTTTCAAACTCTTATCTTCTTTGTATAATTAAAAACTAAGGTTGTTTTGAATAAATAATTAATAGAATCAAAAATTCAGTTTGATAAATAATAAGTTTGTTTTGAATAAATAATTAACAATCGGAAAACGATTAAATTGATTGATTCTTACTATATAAATAACGAGACAATTGAATTTTAAAAATTAAACTGTTGTCATAGAGTTTTTTTCCCATTTATGATGACTTATGCGTTTATGTACATTTTTATATACTATAATTAAATAAATAGAAATTTTTTGATTACACTGTTAAAAAGCTATTGATTTGCTAATTATAAAAATATAATTATCTCATTTTCGTTAAAAATCGCTTTGCGCTGTTATTGCCAGACACAACAGATATTACCACAATATTTGTATATTGTTTGTGATATTACAATTACTACAATATTTAGGGATACAGGTAGAAAGAAAAAGTAACGATAAAAAATATATATTTAAATTATATTGCATAAATATTGCATAAATATTACCTGAAATATTAAAATTATATCTAAGCAAGTGTATAGATATACCATTCATGCGAAATATCCACATATATGTAATGTAATGTATAGTATTTTTAAGATTTTTTGCTTATTACGTTCATAATTAAAATTCAAAAATTATTGACATTCAGAACACATAGAATATAAATATCGCCATCTATTTCTTAAAAAGTAAAACTATGTTTTTATGTTATGACAACAAGAAAAATTTAACAATTTCGCGCTACATTTAGTAAGGAACTATTTTTTTAACAGGAAGAGGAAATAAATATTTTGTTTTTGATATCTTAAACTAGATGACAATAAAATACGTAAAGAATTATGAGTTTCATTTTACCACCATCTATTTTTTGTGGGTAAAATATAGAGTTATCACTTCATGCCATTACTCAACTTGTCTATTTTGGCACTACTTTGAGTAAGAATGTAATTTTGAAAAGAAATTATTTTTTGGAAAAATACGATTACAACGATTAGCACCACAACGATTTATTTATCTGAAATTAGAAAAAGGGAAATTTTATTATAAAAGTACAAAGGACAAAGGTATGCACGTATGCATGTATAATTGCATTGGTTGCATAGACTCATTGCACACTCCAATTAATTATTTCATATAAATAAGCAAACATTAAAAATTAATTAATTATTGAAAAGATTTTATTAGGACTTTTTATTATAATCAAAATTTATTAATATTACATTATGTATAGTTTTTATTTAATATGAATTCTTAAATAAATGACATAATTTTTGCTAAAATAACATTTTACATGATTTTATAATATATTATTAACGACTATAACGACAAATTTGATAGGCATAAAATTATTTTATAATTTAACAAATTGCACTACATATTTTTTTTTACAATAAATTAACCTTTTTTAAAAATTTTAATTTAATTTTTTTAGTTTAACTATGCATGTTTATGTTTATGTTTAACTTTAGCTTTATATTCTTTGATGGAAAATTTATATTATGGGCCTTACTTATAAACCGTAACTAAGTTATTAATAAGAACTTAATCGTTTGTTAACTATTTTTTCATACTCATAACAAATTTAATCTTAACTTTAGTGTTAGTAGAGACTAAATTTTAATCGTGGCCAAAGCTCTATTAAGTCGTTATTAAGAGCATAATAACCTAATTTTTGATCAAACTATCAAAGAATTTCAAATTAAAATATAAAATAGGCATAATAACATAACATAACATAGTAACATATGACATAAAATAAAAAAAAAAAAATGTTTCTTTATTCAAATTGACATAACTAACTGACTATTGACATAACAAAATTATAAATTTCAAATGTAAAATTACAATTAGTAAGCAAAAAGAGCTTTTTAAAAAAGCTTTTTAAATTAAAACTTGGTAAACTGTTATGAGTACCAAAATTAAAGTCACTTCTAAATTCGTTATGTCATTACTAAAATAAAGTCGACTTTAAGAAATTTTTATGAGTAAGGCCCTATATATTTTTTAATTATTATTAATTAATTGTAATACGAAAATAAATAGCAAATATTAAGCAAGCAAAAACAGAATCAAACTTACCAGGTTTATTCAAAGTGGCTTCACTTATCTTATTGTATTTATTAATCAATGCTTATTGTAACAAAGACGCCTAAAACTACAAACAGAAAAACAGATATGAATTTCATTTTTTGTTTTTCATTTTTGTTTGTTGCTCGATAGTCGATACTCTGGTGATGTGATATTAGATATTACCGACTTTCAGTTCGTATAGTAATTGATCTTAAACTAATTTCGAATTGATGTTTTATACAATTATACAAATTTTTGGTTCATGGCCACAGTTGCATATGTACATATGTATGTACGAATATAATAAGCAGATTCAAATATTTATTGTTCTTAAAATTTTGAAACGCACATTTTAACGTGAAAGAATGCAAGGTATGCAGGACATGTGGAAAAGAAATTTATTATTTCAATGATGAGGGACAATGAAAAAAGTCATGCATGAACGGTAAGTCTAGTCAAACACTAAAGTTTGATATATGAATCAAATAAAATTAAAAAAACCTACATAATATTTTGGTTACATGAGATTTTTAATCATAAGTTTTCATGAAGAATACAACAATTTATTTGTAGGTGAAAGACATCCGGATAAGCATTCGGAGGCGATTTTTTTCCCACAAAATTGATTTTGAAGAAAAACATTTATACTACACCACATAATATAGTTAGGCATTGCCGAAACATGTACGAGTATATGTTTTTTTAAGGATGAATATTGAATATAAAAAAAATAAAAAATTTCTAAATGTAAAAATTTCTATGTGGATAGCTTACATCATACAATATGTAAGCAATAATACAATAAAAAAAATATATAAATAACGAGACAATTGAATTTTAAAAATTAAACTGTTGTCATAGACTAATAATATACATACGCATTTTATTAGTCAATGCTGTTGTGTTTATGTTGATATTCAGTTGACCGTAGTCATCAGTTCATCCTTATTAGTTACCCAAATACAATTTGTGTTTATATTTCTTTATTTTTATTCCTAGTTTGACCGTGCCCCGGATACAAATTTGTCGATTTTTTATCTGGCAAATTCGTGCGATTATAAGCGAATAATCCAAACCAATTAAATGGTCATACAGGGGGCTCGGTGGCACAAGTGGTAGAGCAATTCACTACTGATCTCTAAAGCGCCGGTTTGATTTCTGCCCAAGGCAAAAGTAAGAAAACATTTTTTATTTCCTATTTCCAATTTTCATTACCCCCCAAAGAAACTAGAATAGCAATGTTGAAAAAATCAAAAAAAAAACACTCTTTCTTTAATACTTTTTCGAATGATCAAGTCATCATACCAAGTACTAATATGACAATGTGGAGCATGTGTAGCTTACATTATATTCCACTGCTCAGATATACTTATATATTTGACAAATCGTGAAATGACATAATTGGTTTTATTTTTTAACGACAAATTTAAATTTATATAGTATATGATTAAAATTTATGGTTTTTATTTTTTTTAATTTTTTAAAACTTCATAAATTGGAAGAAATTAAACATTTAACCAAAATATTCAAATTGAATTGATTTAAAATAGAGCGGTGCAAAAAAAGCAAATCTGAAAAAAATGAGCACTAATAAAATGGAAATTGATTATCCTCCAGCAAAACGAGATGAATCATCTTTTGTAGCGATGCATAATCAAAAAATACCAGATTACTATGTAAGCCTAGAGAACGATAAAAATTTTTTAGACGAACAAACAAAATTAGCAAATAAAGTTTTAACAGGAAAAAATTGTAGACAAAATGTCATAAGCAAAATGAAAACAATTGCAAATTTTGAACGTAGGAATTTACCACACAAAATAGGAAATACATATTTTTATACGGCAAATTCTGGAACACAAAAATATGATGTATTATATAAAACGGAAAATCTAACACAACCGAAAGGCGAAATTGTCTTTAATTTAAATGATGCTGAAGAATCGGAAGCGACGAGTTTTAATAATTGGTGTGTTTCACAAGACGGAAAAATGGTAGTACTGTGTATTGGTGAGAAAAGCAAAGAATCTATTTTAATACAATCTGTTAAATGTAAAAAAACAGATAAATATGAACATATAAGGGATTTGGACTCACCAGTTAAAATTGCTTGGTTTGAAAAAGGATTTTTTTATTCTACTAGCGATGTGATTAAATATCATATATTAGGTAGTTCTCCAAAAAAGGATGAAATAGTATTCAAAGTGAAGCAGGAAAATGCTTCCGTAAGACTAACACCAATTATATCAGATGATGAAAAATATCTCTTTATTTTTGTAGAATCAACAGAATACCTAGGACATCTTTTATTTTTCGCGAGACCAAAAAAAGACAAATCTAAAAGTTATCAAATGGTAGTAGAAAGCGATAAATTTTTCAAATATATAACAAATATTAATGAATTTGCATTTTTTTTAACATCAAAAAAAGCAGCAACGAATCGCGTGATTCGAATTAATATGAACAATAGAAAGCCATTATGTCATTGTGAGTGGGCGGAAATTATTTCAAGAGATAAATATTGTATACTAGTAGATGCAATATTTGCTGGCGGAGAATATGTTATTCTGTCTTACATGCGTGTATGTTCAGCTTTTCTTCGAATTCATTCATTAATAACCGGCAGAACAACACACGAAATAAATCAAGGCTTTGGCACTATTACCATTAGAAGATTATCGAATCCAAATGACACTGAATTTTTCTACATGTTCGAATCGTTACATATACCACCAATCATATATCGTGTCAGCATCACTGATACTGTAAAAAGTCAAAAGCCTCCTGTTATTGTATTCCAAAGTACACCCAGTAATTACTGTTCAAGTGATTACTTTCTTGACCGTTTAACATTTTTATCGAGCGATAAACGTAAACAAATTCCAATGTACATAGCCGGAAAAAAAACGTCGAAAAATAAACAAGGAATTTGCATTTTAAAGGTGTGCGGTGGTTTTGGGAAAATTTATTGGCCAAAATTCTGTGTTTATACTTTTGCATTTTATCAAATATATTTCGGTATTGTTGCAATTGTATTCGTTCGAGGTGGTGGTGAAAATGGTAGAAAATGGCATAATTCAGGTAGATTATTAAAGAAAATCATTAGTATTCAGGATTATCAAGTAGCTGCAGAAGTTTTATTCCAAGGAAAGTATACAACGAATAATCAATTGGTGGCTTTTGGTGCATGTAATGGAGCGCTTATAGTTGCTGCCAGTATGGTACAGAAGCCGCAATTGTTTTCATTGGCATTGATGATAAATCCTCTAACAGATATGATTAAATTTAAACAATCTAATATATTACTAACTGAATATGGAGATATAAAAAGTTGTAAAAAAAAATTAGCGAATATACTAAAATATTCTCCACTTCATAATATTAAAATACCGACAAAAGTAGAAGAGGCTCATCCTACAGCTTTAATGTTTTGTAATGTAAAGGATCGAAACTTTGAATTTTGGCATGCTTCGAAATTTGCAGCTGCTCTTCAATACTGTGCAAAACAATCGAAATTTTGTAAAATAACGTTACTTAAAAAAATCGAAAATTTCAATTATTATCGGCCTAATTTTTATAGTAATCTGGAATTTTATGCAGATCAGTACACAATGATTACAAAATTTGTAAAATAGGCAATTAGAACTTTTAGATAAATTTTCAATGAATTTGTTTTCTAGATGGGAAAAAATTATATTTTAATGGAAAAAAATTTACTTACCTTATGTGGTAGTAGTATGTAGTGGTTTCAAAATGTTTATGTAAAATTTATTTCAAAAATAATATAAAATTTTATTTAATTTTATCCATTTCATTTATTTAATTTTATTTTTCATTATATTCATACTTTCACTAATTTATGTAAATCTGTTATAGCTTTTCTATAAAACTGAAAAATTATTTCACTAGCTGCTTTACAACACATTTGAGCATCATTAAATTCAGCTAAATTGAAATGACCAGTCGTGTTAACCGCTATCAAATTTTTTTGTAAACTATCAAAAACGAATGTAAAATTTGCTCTATAATTAGATTCACTTCTATGATCTGGATCTAAAATAAGTTGATCGGATTGATCGATAATACAATGTACAGCAGCTACTGTAAATTTCATTGGAATTCCTCCAACTAATAATGCAAGGCAGGCAGCATTTACAGTACAAGCTTCTAACTGAAATGAAGTGCAATATGAAATTAAAGTTCAATTGAAATAAATATTCCTATTCTCACCCCATTTCTATTTTCCATTTCCTGTATTTGTATAGCAATAGCAGTTCGTGGATGAAGAGCTGTTAATATAGATGTTTCACAAATATTTTTGACTACTACTTCTTTTAAACGATCATTTATTGTTGGATAACCAAATTTTGATCTATAGTAGACTTCAACTGATGCATTATTTGCTTGTTGTGTTGATAATTTCACTTCAACTGGTCCACTTACTGAAGCAAGAACAGTTGTTTTTCCTAGTAAAATTAAAAACAAACGAGAAAAAGCAGCAATAATTAAAATGTATACAAGACATAAACAATAAATAATTAGATGGAAATTTTAATGAAATCAACACGCAAATTCATTTATGAATTCACTTTAGTGGAAATCACTACACCCCTATATAACCACGTAATTTTCGAATGTAAACAAACCTTGTGTTAATAAAGCAGATCCATCGGCTCTAGTTAACGGCAGCAACTCACAATTCATTTCACGTAATTTTAAACAATTACTATCATTTAAATTTTTCATATTTTTATTAAAATTAATTATATTTGAATTTAAAATAATAAAAAAATTAAAAATCACTATCACTCCAATATATCAAAATATGTAAACACAAAAATTGGTTAATGCTAACCTTTACTTCAATGTTTAATCTCCTCTCCTCTAATTAATGAATGAATGAGTTTTTTTCAATCAAGTTTCAGCAACAACAATGACAATATGACAATCAGCTGTCATTTGTTGACATTTTATAATGTGCGCTTGTGGTGCATGCATGTGGAAACTGGAAAGTGAATTTCGAGTCTCGTATTTCAGTATTCTGTTATAGACCACAGTGACAGTTACAGTACTCAGTAGGTCAGTAGTCAGTACTCTCATAGTACTTCTGTTTTGCATATACAAATAGTAAAAACTTGAGTAAAAACCAATGCTGCGTTTCTGTATCACTTCTCGATTGGTTTTCTCGACTGGTAAACTCGATTGACGTCATCATTCTCGATCGGCCTGTTTCTGTATCTGTGGTGAATCGAAAATCGAGAATATAGCGATCGAGAAACTTCTCACCGATAATTTAGGTAGTGAGAACTAAAAAAGCCGTTGAATTTTAAATATTTTTGAATTTTAAAATTGTAATACGGTAATAATAATTACAATTTTAATCATTAATAACTATTAATAGTGAAAATAATAATGTATATTTGTTATCTTATAAATAAATTTGTTGCGTCTGTCTGTATGTATGTATGTATGTATGTTCCGGGTAATCTCGAAAACGGCTGAACCAATCTTAATGGAATTTTTTTTATCTGAAAGAGCAATTCCTCCCACAAATAATAGGCTACTTTTTTTTCCAAAATTTATTATTTAAAACAATAAAAATTTGATTTAAACAGATGAAGGTCTGAAAAAAATCTATAAAATGTATGAAAAGCTTTTTCTTCTAAATGAACTGATAATCGTGGTTGATCGTGGTAATTGAATTACAAACTCGATAGAAATGACGTAATAACATAAAGCTTTACAAAGAGCTTCTTCGCTCGGGCTTTCATTATTCTCTTATTCTGTATCTGTACATCGTGGTTTGTTTTATTGCTCTATGACAATGCGGACGAAGTCGCAGGCACACACTAGTTATAACTATAAATTTAAGAAAAAATAATTTGCATATATAATATTATACCTATTCTTATCAATAAAAGAAAAAAAAAACAAAAGCGGTGTAAAATTAAATTAAGAATAATAAATTAATATACATATAAGTACATAAGTACATATAATATATTTTTTATTTTTATTGTAGGGGAATGTCAGGTAAAACTAATAATATATTATAATTAAATAATATAATAAGAGGTGAGTCAGATAAATTTTGGAATTTTTACGGCGTTATAGCTGAAAACCTAAAAGAGGTAGCGAATTGATGTGCATAGACAAATTATTCTATAAATAGTACGCAACATTTTAATATTTTCCTTTTGTGTCTAAAATGTTTAATAAAAGAGATGTGCGTTAAAAAAGAAGAAGAAAGAAAAATTATCTTGGACAAATTTTTAGAAAATAAGAAAAGATCGAAAAAGGAGATAGCTAAGGAAACAAATACTAGTGTACAAACAGTTTACAATGTTATCAACAACTACAACAGAGGTAATTCTATTGAAAGAAATCGAGGATCATGGAGAAAGAAAAGTCCTTCTGATAGGCAGGTACTAAGAAATATTGTAAATGCCTATAAAGCTGATCCACTGAAATCAACAAGGAATGTAGCCGCTATTGCAGGTACGTGAAAATCAATAGTAATGAGATATAAAAAATTTAGTGGACTAAAAACATACAAGCAACAAGCAGTACCTGATAGATCTGAGGCTAAACAACATCTGGCAAAAACACGAACAAGAAGGTTATATGACAAATATCTAATGAAATTTGATTGTGTTATCATGGACGATGAAACATATTGCAAAGCAGATTTCAACCAGATTCCAGGAAATGTGTATTAAACTGTAAAAAATAAGAAAACAGCTAATAAAACAATTTCAACAAAACAACACACAAAATTTCCTAAACAATTCATGGTATGGCAGACTATTTGTAATTATGGTCTACGGAGCAGGGAATTTATCACGACGGGAACAATAAATTCAAAGGTTTACATTGAAGAATGTTTAGAAAAACAAGTGAAACCCTTTATAAGACAACATCAAGGTTCAGTGTTATTTTGGCCAGATTTAGCAACTAGTCACATCCATGCGGTCCCGAAAGAGGCAAATCCACCTAATTGCCCAGAACTAAAGCCAATTAAAAAATATTGAGTTAAAATGAAGTATGTATTGAAAAAAACAAAAAAATTTGTAAGAATGATATTGACTTCAGAAATCGGTGGCGGAAAGCATATGAAGTGATCAAAAATGAGTCTGTCCGGGTGCTAATGCAGCACCTCAAGCAAAAATTTAAAAATTTTTGTAATAGATAATTATATTGTGCCAATATTTTGTAAAATAAAATCGTTCAAAATATAAAATAAATCAAACTTTATTTGATTGAAATCGGAGTTAAACTTTGTGATCTGTGGTAGAACGACAATTTATCTTTTTCTTTTTTTTTATAAAATTATCTTGAATTTAAAATTGTACTAATAATTTTTGTAATTAAATACACCTATAACATGAATTCATAAAATGAAAAATATTGGTTAAAAATATAATATTCATATTTTCATACATATAAACTTTTGTATGATAGTAATTTCAAATATTTGAAAAAAGCGGTTAAATATGTATTTAATATTGAATACACTAACAACTTAAGTGTCATATTCCCTCTCGATTATAGATACATAGATATAGTAGATACTAACCACGAATTTCTCGATTGGTGAATTTAGAGAGATACAGAAACGCAAAAATTTTTTGGATCGAGAATTACCAGTCGAGAAGCTGTGACGTCACTTTCAGTCGAGAACTTCTCGACTGAGATACAGAAACGCAGCACAAGATAAATAGAATACACATTGTGTAAAAACACTTCTTATCTGTATCTTACTTATGTATCTTGAGTAGAAGCACTCCATGAAATTTGACAATTTGACGAAATTCAATATTTCGTTATTGATTTTTCTGTGGTGTAGAATAAAAATTAAAATATTCTTTAATATAAAAATAAATTTATTAATTAATTATGTGCAAAATACATCCAGAAAACATATACTTTTTGCTTTATTAAGCAGAGAGATTAAAGATGGTACGATCGCATTGGCATTGGTATCCACAAATTATGTCAAAGTTATCAGCTGAAATCGCGAAGTAACCAAGATGGTCGCATACCACGTGACCTAAGACCAAACCAAACTTTACATGGTTTAAAGAAAGACTAAACAAATATCATATGGAGTGTTTTATATAAAATTTTTCAAATTTAAAGTAAAATAATACTGGGCTTGTGAAGTAAAAACTAATAAATTATATAAATATTTACAAAGTAATATATTTGAAGGAAATTGTAATATGGACAAAAATAAATTATTAAAGGTAGGTAAATAGTTTTAATATTTATATTTTCACTTAAAAATTGTTTGTATTATATTGTAGTTTTTGATGATTGATGAAGATTCTGACAGTGATTCTTCAGCCTTTTTTTCTTCATCGTCATCTTCGTCATCATTTTCAGAAAATGAAACTAAATGTAAAAGAATGTGCATTGAAAATTATTTGGAAATTGTCGATAAATACACTGACGAAGAGTTTAGAAGACATTTCAGAATAAAACGGGAATTAGCAAATATGTTAATAAGTATTTACAGTCAGTATAAGTTCTTTCTTGAACATAATAAGTTTTTTTAGGACGATATTCGAATATAAAAATTTAAACAAAATCTGGAGGACGAGTGGAAATTGACCCGAAAAAAGAAATTTTGATGACAATTTGGTATTTATTAAATACGGAGACGCATAGGGAAATTTCTGATCGATTTAATGTGGCACGCTGTTCTGTTTATCGAGTTATAAGCAGAAGAGTTAAGTGGCTAGTAAGAGAAAGTCCAAATTACATAAAATGGCCAAACAGCGATGAAATGATACAAAATCAAATACGATTTGAATGTATCAAAAGCATTCCATACGTTGTAGAAATAATAGATGCTACATATAAAAATGCTCCAAAAATTGATAAGGAATATTATTATAACAGAAATAAATATTACAGCATTTTATTACAAGGCGTAGTCGATTCTAATAAAAAATTCATTGATATTCATTGTGGTGAAGCAGGATCTATGCGCGATATGAGACTTTTCCGAAAGTCACCACTTTATCGTAAATTAATCGAGAACGAGAGATGCATAATACCTGGAGGAGTTATTTTAGCCGATAGTGCATATGCAGCATCTAATTTTATTATCCCACCTTTTAAAGATGTTGGAACCTTGACAGAAGAGCAGAAACGATTTAATTTAAGGCACTCTGCAACCAGAATAGTTGTAGAAAACGCATTTGGGTTATTAAAAAATCGTTTTCGAAGATTACAGTTTTTTGAAAACCACAGTACTGCACTGATTGTTAATTGTGTTGTAGCAGCATGTGTGTTACATAATATTTGCTGCTCTATGAATGACGAAGATTTTAATTTCGATGATAATACGGAAGAACCGCTTACAAATATATCTGATATGTATTCACAAGAGCGAGCACAATATCAAAATTATGAGTTTATTGAGGAAGAATTTACTTCACCGCAATCATCAAGAAGCAGTCCATCTCGCAGAAATCAAATTTTTAATGAATTGAGAGAAAAGAATTTATTAAATAGTAATAAGGAATATTTATTTAAGGTAACAAAAACTAAAAAACAAAATCAGTTCTATGTATGAACAAAATAGAAAACAAAAACGTAATAAATAAAAAAACAATTCAATCTTATCGTCTTATGTAAAAACAAAGTAAAAAATAAAAAAATTAATATAAAATACATTCAGTTAATTTTTTTAGTATGTCTAAAATTTCACTTCGAAATTTTTTCCTATTCCTTTCTTTTTCTTCTACATATGTTTTAATGATGTTTGTTCTTCTACGTTTTTCATCTATTTTTTCTTCATAATATGTTTTCCGCATTTCTGCAATACATGATTTGGCTCTTTTTTTTTCTTCATCTAATATTTCAAAAACCTCAATTTTTTCACTTCCACTCTCATCAAAATCAACATCAGTGTTCTGATTCTGACTCTGAGTTGAAAGTGGCTGAGGATTTCTTTCTATCCCAACACTCAGGGAATGCGGAGAACTTGTGGTTGGATTTTTTCCTAGTATCTCGTTCATTTCATCTAAATATAGAAATTTAGATGGAGTGCTTCCAGTTCATCTTTTTTTTTGCGCTAGCGTATGCGCGACAAAGACTTCGCCACTTAATTTCTACTTGTTTTGATGTTGTTGGTGATTTCTGTAATCAATTACAATACTATAATATAAAATGCTAATAAAAGGAGTGTAAATAAACCTACTAAAACATTCATGGATTCCAGATCAGTCAGAACATTCATCCAAAATTGATTTTTGTTTCTGGTTTTAAAATATTCTTCCTTCCTGTTTGAATATACATTAATCAAGGCTTTTCCCTCATTATATGACCAATTTCTTATTTGTCGATTTTCTTGACTCTAAAAGTAGAGAATAAATAAAAATCAAAGACTTAACTTATTAAATAACTTTTAAAAATAATACTTTTTAATTTAAATACCATTTTTCTTTGTTCATCTGTTTTACACTTGTTACACAGTTTAATTTTAAGGTTATCTTTTGCTTCACTTGTCAAATTTATTTCTGTTTCTTTGAATAGTTTGAGTCATTGCTAAAATTATTGCTCAGAATCAGAAGTACTTGGAAGTACTTTGCTCATGTGAAAGAAACACAGCTATTATAGACATTTATTTGTACAAAGAAGTGTCCGTTATTATTCAGCTATTTTGTACACAGATGAACACATCTAATTGTACAATTTATCATAATCATTTATCAATTTATCACTGATGATCAAAATTGATGATTATTTCTTGTTTTGTATAATGTTTAAGTCAAAATATTACAACAAATGTGTATTTTCGATATTCGACATTACACTGCTCATTGTTCAAATTAAAAATAAGGTGAACTTTATTAAAAAAATTTTAAGATCAATTTATAAAAGATAAGAAAATACATTATATGCAAATGCAACATTCGAAGAAAGTTAATGTTGGGTATTATTGCTACTGATTGATAGATTATATATTATATTACTCAAATGATATATGCAATTTAATACTGACAGTTTTTGTATTACCTTTTTATTTATTCATTTTTTTTTTAATTTTATATTTTTTGATAAAAAAATTTACAACTATTATAACAATTAAACATCTTTATTATATATGCAAATAAATCTACTGTTTAAAAACAAAGAATCCAGCTGGATCCCAGTCGTTGTCGTCAGTTGGACCAAAACATTCGTCAAAAAACCATTCTATTGTTTTATAAAGATGGTGTAATGATTTTGAGATATCATGATTTTCATCGGTATAGATCTATAATGATATTGCATTAGCAGAAATATGGATAAAATTAAAGAAAACGCTTATGATGTCTAAAGGTAATTTATCAATAATCCTTATTTACCTGATGTCTAAATCGGACTTCTTGATCTATTAAAGCTCGTGCCAGCATTAATGAATGCTCTTGATGTACAAAATTATCAGCTGTTGCATGAATTAACAGATAATTTCTTCCTTTAATATTACCGACTTTCATTGTTAGATCAGCTTCTTGAAGTGCTCTTAAATAGTCACCTCTAAGAGGAATGTATCTTTCGGTGAAAAATGAGTCTGAATGAAAAATTAAAATATGAAATTTGAATACATGAAAAGTAATGGTGTAAACATTTACAGTGGTATCCAAACGATACAATAGGATTAATGGCTACAGCACATTGTAATACTTGTTGAGAGTCATCAATTAATGTCATTGTTGAAGCGTAGCCACCGTAACCCCATCCATAGGCACAAATTCTTGTTGGATCAATGAATTTTAAATTGTCACGGAGATATCTGTAATGAGAGAAGATAAAATCATATTATTGTAATTCATAAAACAAAAATGAAAAAAAAATATCTTACGTCAAAACTGCCAATTGATCTTCGACTTCAACTGTGCCCAACTTTCCATGAATTTGAGTTCTAAGAAGTTCTCCTTGAAAGGCGCTACCTCGTCCATCAATTTGAGCAACAATAGCTGATCGGTGGCTACACAAATACCAATTCCAGTCAACAGAGAATCTTTCTGAAACCAATTGTGATCCAGGGGATGCATCTCTATGTAAAAGATAGATTGTCATATGATGAATGAATTAAAAGCTAAAAATATTTATTTTATATAATTTATTTACTAACATATGAAGTATAAGTGGAAAAGCAACTTCTTCTTCTTCCTTCATTCCTGGCGGTAAAAATAATCTAACTTGTGCATGGAAGCCATGTCTTATTTCCACACTAAACGAACGAATTTGTGGAAGTGCAAGTTGAGATACTTTACGTCGTAAAAGATCACCATTATGTAGTACGTAAATTTTTACATTGGATTGTGTTTCCACTAGATAAACGGATGGTGATTCAGGACCTAAACATTCTTGCACATAATACGAATAATCCTTACTAAAGTAAATTTTGTTATATAAACAGTTGTTTGGTATTTCAAAGAAACATTCTTCATCTGTAGCAGAATGACTCTCGTTTACATTATTTATTAATTTAAATGTTGATGGGGAATTATCACATGTAAGACAGATTGGTTGACTTGAAGTTATGTATGCTCGATTTGTGGTTGTAACATGAAATTTAAGTGTGATTTTATAAAGATGTCTTTGACCGGGTTTTTGTTCAGGTGCAGCGACGAAGTAAACGATTTCATTCACTTCATCCCAACCAAGAATTTTTGTTACTTCAAATTGTCCCATTGTTAATGGTATGGTTCTTTTATCTTGCGATGATATAAATACAATATGTCGAAAATGACCATGTTCACCATCACGTACTGGTAATCTTTTTAATAGAAACCCACCAGTACTAAGCTCGATACTACTATTGAAATTATTATTCTCTAAATTACTAGCATTTATCGTGTTATTTGACCAAGCGCTAGATTGAGGTAAATATTGCTTCGAATATATTGGCTTGTCTGCTGGTAGAACCCACCCATCATTAACTGTTATCTCGGTATGCATTTCTTGACATATAAAATTTGGTGATTTACATAAAACTGTCATGGCTTTTGTTTGATCTCTATGAGTAATTGTTATCGATAAATCTGACGGTGATGCCCAAATCATTCCTCCAATATAACTATTATTTGACATTTCATTTGGTAATTTTACTTGTTGCGGAAATATATATTTCAACACCGATAAATTTACTACGTACACAGTAACGTTTGGATTAATTGTACCAGCTTTTGGGTATTTGTTTATCTTAACTTCTGGATATTTTAGATTATCTCCCATCCAAGTATATCTAAAACAGAAAAAAAAATCGTTATTAACAACTTTATAATCAGAAAATTAAAATGAATATATTTTGGTATATGATTATTTAATTGAAAATATCAATCTGTACAGTTATTTTAACATACTTATATTCACGAACAAGACTATCATTGAATGAAATAAATGATAGATACTGCCCGTCTGATGAAAAAGCTAATGTATCACTCAGAAGTTCAGGAACATTTTTATATAACCAATCAGGAATTCCATTAAAAATTAAATTTTTTTCACCTTTAAATAATTATTCAAAATGTAAAAACATATTTATACATAATTTGTAAATTATTTAATGATATTTGGTATACATAGATCTGTGTATTTACCAGTTGTAGTTATTCGGCATACAAGATCACCTTGTACTTTTGGTTTATAATAAATGTCATTCTCGTGTACAAAAGCAATTGCCTGGGAAGACAATTTAACACCTGTTGATCCTGATGGATTGATAATTAATTTACCATTAATATTGTTGTTGTTGTTATAATTGTTCATATTATTGTTGAAATTATTATTTGGTGCCCACATAACTAATTGTAATTTTGGTGCAATCGGTGAATTTTCTTTTGGTGCAAGAGCAAATGGGTTCCTAGTTTGTACTTCATAAACATAATATCTGTATTCAAAACAAAAAAAAAAATACTATTTTAGAAATGTTTATGCTATGCAAGGTACATATATAAAATGTAAATATTAAATTAGAAAATTATGATGCAGTACCTTGAACCATCATCATCAGTTTCTGATATTAGAAGAACATATTTTTGATCTGGCGATACTATGAATGATTGCGCATTTAATTGTCTCTATACAGAAAAATTTTAATAAATAATTATTTAATTATTCACCCATATAGATTTACATAAAAATAATATAAATAATTTTGACAGAAAATTTCAACATTGAACATTTCAAATTTAATATAATAAGAATATGCTTTATGCGTATACAAAGATTTCCTAAAGGAAATTTATAAATATCGGAAAAAGAAAGTCATTCATAAAACTATGTTCGTTGAGTCTCTTGATTTAATAAATTTCATTTTACTTTTTATTTTAGTTGAAATACTTAAATTATTATTAGAGTCAACAATGATCTTTATGTTATTAACACTTCGATACTTACAAAACTTGAATTAGTCATCAATACTCTAGTCGTATAATTTTCAAGATTTAAAATTGACAAACCACCGGTGGGATCTCTATATACAAGCTCAACATCTATAAATAAAAATAATAAAAAAAAAAATTATAATTCAACATGTATTTGAATTATTAGAAGAAGCAACACTCAAAAATTAACTAGAGGATTTAAGGTTTCATATATAGAACATGAAGAAATCAAAAATTCATAATATTCTTATATGTATGTCATCAAAAAAAAAAATCAATTTCCTGTTCAAGATGCTATTATCATTTTTCCAAGCATTTCATTTTCACATATACGATGAACGAAAATGTTTATGAACGATATTTAAATTGATATGATATTATACCGAAGTATTCATGCATAACATATAATATAATATAATGGAGTGTATATCGATTGTTACAGCACAGATAAGAAATTTTTTTAATTTTTCTGGATATATGAATTTTGGATATCTTGTAAATTATATATGTACAGTCTTTGATTTGCAGTCAGTCTCATTTGTCAAAAACTTTATAATTTTTTTATTTATTTATTTATTTTTTTTTTTTTTGTAATTGTATACCACTTGTCCATGTGCCATTGAAAGGCTTCCATTGTAAACTTTTGCCAATAACATCATTTATAATCATTCGTCTTCCTTTTATTTTAAATCCTTCATCCTCTGCAAAAAATAAAAAAAAAAAAGAATAAAAAAAATTTTTTATTTCCTCTCCTTAACTTTAGATAATATTTTACTCGTCGTAAATTGCAATGAATAATGCCCCACCTGGTGACAATAAAAATATTGAAAATATTATAAGACTGAATACGGCCGCTATAACAAGAAGTGCTATGAAAATTCCTCTCCAATTTCGACTTTCCGGTGATACAGCGACTAGTTCCTGGAAAAAGATTACTCATTACGTCGTTTGTTGAACAAATTATAAAATGTTATTTATTTGATTTAATTATAATTTTGTAATAAAACATACAAATGTAATGTTTTACTTTTACCATAGAATAACAAAGCACCGATATATATTTGTAACTTTATTATTCTATGATTTAACTCAAATTTTTTAAATAATAATAATTAATGATAAACTACTGATCTTTACTAGAATCTAGAATGCATTTAATGTATACAATTTTGTTCAAAATATTTAGAAAGAATTACTAAAATCAGTGTACATATTTCAATTAAATTGACAAAAGTTAAAGATTTATTTTGTTTTAATATTTTCCTTTTCCTTCGTGGCATCATTTGAATGCTAACCCTAACATACATGCATATATAAAATTATGTATCCTTATTTTTACTTTCATACATAAAATACATCAGTTTTTAAGTTCTTTTATTTAATTAATTTTTCACTGCCACTCAAACCTCAATAAACATTTTTAATCGAACTTTTATTTTGATGTATAAATCATTTTTTTTTTTTCATAAATTTGTATCAGCATTTTAAAATTCATCAGATTTTTAATTCGATAAATTCTTAACCTAAATATTTATTGAATCATCTTTCTAAGAATATAATTGATTGCTATTAAAAATTGTTCTTTAAAAAATCAAAATTTTTGAAAATGAAAAATCTAGAAAAAATTAAAAACAAAAATGTTCTGAAGGAGATTGCTCTGAAAGAAAAGAAAACTTTTTTTATATGAGTGTTTTTTTTTATATGTGTTTTTCATATGAGTGTTAATTGATTTTAATTCATACATATACACAACAGCATGTTAATTACAGCTCTTTTATCATAAGTTGATTGTATAATAAAATAAATTGAAAAATAAAGTTTCGATAAGAGGACATAAAAGATGTCAATTATTATTTATTATTCAGTGTACACGAGATAAGACTATGACATGAAAACTATTTTTTATGCGGCTAAGATTTCTTGTTTTTATAAGAAATTTTCGATAAAAGCGATTAAAATAAAGATATATACAATACATTATGTATCTATACATAATCATAAGATAGCAGATAGTAGAAGAAAACATGGATACATACATAAATATAAGTACTTATATGCTTATAAAATCATGCAATTGTATAAAGCAAAGCTAATTAAATTTAGTTTAAGATTTACGAAAGTAATTAAGGACACCATATTGTTATGTGATGATTTTGCAGAGTGGTATATAAACTGGAAAGTTTGAAATAATGAATGTATGTACATATGTCATTAATTATATGTAGAGTAGGAAACAACTAAATAATTGAAATTTATATTTATAATTTCGTTTATAACAAAAATATTTGTATTATTATATGAAGAAATGAAGTTGCCTTCATAATTAGTATAGTTTAAAAAGCAAACTCTAAAGATCTCACCAACACAAATACAAACCCAGTAAAAATATCTTTAACTTAAAAAATTTTTGTATATGAAGATATATTTAAATTGCAATTTTCTATTTGAATTATAATATTGGATACTGGCTTTTTCAAATTTCAAGCTTTACTTCGTCAAACCATCAAACAATAAGCTGAAATCATTTACAGATCGAGTCATGAAGATTCTGCAAGATGTAAAATACGATCATGAGCCTGGAAATTTTTGAGTTAAGATCGATCAACCTGGAAAATTTTCACTCTAAAAGCTCATCCTAAATAATCAGGAGAGGGCGTAGAAGGAGAAGGACAGTTGTTACAGAAGCTCATATTAGATGCTGATCTAGACATCTGATAGTAAATCTGATTTACTGAAGTGCAACGAATGACTAATCTTCATATGAAATAATATCTTCTGTCCTATCTTTCTTGCATTTCCGCAGTAATCCTGTCAACCTTTACTAGAGACAAGATATAAAAATTCCTATGAAAAGTCAAGGAAAATATGTGAAAGTTTGGCTTGGCTTTGGGTCGGATTACTACCACGACACTGTAAAACGAAAAACAATTTACGTCGAAACCTCACTTAAGTTGAAGCAAATTCTGAAGAAATTCGGCATGTAGCACAAATATAAAAAGAAGAAGATACATATCATTTTCTCATCAAAATAAGGATTCCCCATACACCTAATGTAAAACAAAAAATCACGTTATCTAGCTATTACAGGCTTCATTAAAATATGTATTATATTTTGTTGTTATTGTTATGTAATAAATGAAAAGTTCATTATTAATTTAATGTTATGGTTAATTGCTTTCTCAATGTATATACATACCTCATCCTTTGGTACCAATGTAACTTTCTTTAATGGTGGACCTGTTACAACAGTCTCTCTCTTTGAGGCTGTTGATGTTTTCATACTTTTACCCTTTTGTATCTCAACCATTATTCTTTGGTATAAAATTTCAAGAACAAAAACAAAACAACAAACATGAAAATTTCACCTAAACTTATATGTACTTATCTTATGTTATATATTTTAACCAGAAAATAAATAAAAGGAAAATCAAATTGCAAAAAAAAAAAAAAATAAAACAAATGTACACAACACCAGAATGTGTGTAAGGTAAATTTTAGAGCAATAATGCGATCGTTTTAATTGTTGTGTGAAATTTTCAATCGCGTTAATTGAATCTCCTTATTAATTTTATTATATGCTTAATTTGTATTATTACACTATGATATTATACTACACGCAGTGTTTTTGTTTTGTTTTTTTACAAGAAAAATAAACAAATAAAATTAATCAATTGCGTCATCTATAATAATAATGATATTTTTAAGGATAAAAAATTATTGTGTGTACATACATAAATGTATTGAACCAATAAAATATAACATTTGTATAACACTTTATATATGTATGTTTTAATATCCTTTTTTCCTACATATGCATAACTATATATGCATGCATATATGTACATTAGATATATGTATGTACAATTATTCAGCAGTACATAGTATCTCTTTAATTCTTTACATAATAAAATGTAACTATACACTTTATACCGTTTTTACAAGGACAACATTGTACAATATTTTGTGTATTACATTTTATGTACATATACGAGTATATGTGTACAATTTTATATGTATATATATTATTATTTAAAAATATTCTTTAATTTTATAGCTAAATAATTTTAATACTATAAATACAATAATGGTTTTTACACTAAAATGTTACACTTATTATTTATATGTATACACACATATGTTATAAATACTTAGTACACTTATTAATAAATGTGTTGTAGACAAAAAAAAATAAATAAAACAGTCTTCTATTTTAGGATACGTATGTATGTATATGCATATAGGAAGTCAATAGTATTGTTGTAGTAAAAAAAAAAATCCTAATTTTTCATTTCACTAGATATAGTTCAAGTTTATATGTATGTAGGTTGGTATACTAGTATATTTTTCATATGAACATTGTTTCACATATGGCTAAAATTTATATTTTCTAAAATTTTTAATTATCTATTATAAGTAGATTTTTATATTCATATATATTTTTTTTTCGTGACACAATTATTATGTTATATACGAGTTTAATACATAATTAACTATATATATATGCGTATATGCATTTAATTTTTCATAGTATTTTAAATATAATAATCTATACAAAATATATTTTATGTATGTATGTATGTATAAAATTATTGCTTTTTTATAATTTATAATTATTATTTTTTTATCATTTGTACAAAAAAAATACACACACACACATAAAAATTGATAGCATCGCTATACAGGTTATACAAAATTTATAAATTTGTTAATGGTATTTATAAAAGAAAATAATTTATTCATATAATTTTTCCATTTTAAAATTTTTTTATGCGAAGAATTTTTTTTTTTTTTTTGCAAAAAAATTTATTACGTCATAGTAGCAGATTTATCAAATTGGAACTGGTTAACTTTAACGACTAGCGAGCGAGTTCGATAATAACTGAATTACTGTAGTTGGCTGCATATTAGTTATCTACATATATAAAACATTCCATATATACCACCCTCATATATACATATCTATCTGTCTAGCTTACCTATGCAGCCTCTATATTACAGTATCCATTTGAATTAAAAAAAAAACCAAAATGAAATTTTTTTTTTTTTGGTTTTGAAATTCTGGAACTGTTTCAAAACTGGAAAAATGTGTATCCATTTTTCGGAAAGAAAATATACATACATACATAATGTACATATAGAGAAAAATGATAATATTTTTCTTTTATAGCTTTCAAAGGACAACAATAATTTTTGAAAGCTTTCACGCATATGATATGCATACATTCTTATTTATTTTATTTTGTATTGAAAATGTCGACTACATACATTCTAAATACATATTTATGTGATTCTTAAAGCCCCGATACACTACATAAGCATGCTTACACGCATGCATTTACATAGTTTGTTCAAGATAGTTGAAATTTGAATGTCTTTTGTGTTCAATCATATGATTGTGTAAGCATTAAGTTACATTTACATTCCGATCCATAGATTATGTGCCAGATTAGATTGCATTCACAATTCAGAGTTAATAACTTTCGCTATTGCCAGCGTGAGATTACAAATAGAATCTAATCTCAATCTCATTCTGATATAATCTATGCTGGATGGAAAAATACTAGCACTTTAGAATTTTTTTGAAGGAGACGTAAAAAATTTAATTCGACACATAATCTGGGCTGGATTGTAAATGTAACTTTATGGTGTAGTCTGCACACATGATTGAGTGAATTGTATTTTGTGTTAAATTTTTGATAATTAATTTTGAAATTAACATGACCGTAAATGCTTATTCGTTTCTTCAACCAAAGTCTTCTGTGATTTCAATTATCTTTTCGTTCTATATTAAAATCGACATTGTTATTGCACTTGAACAAGCGGCGTTACTCAGCTTTCCGTAATGTTTCCATTTTGAAAATTAAAATATGATTGCACAAGAATGCTTCCGTTTTCTGTCTGCATAGATAATGACTTGACTAATTATGCAAGCTCACAGTTTTGCTCAAGCATTTTTAATTTTATGTTTGTAGTCAAAGCTTAAGTTTTTCAAAATAAAGCTTTTTTAAATTCTTTGCAGATTGTGTTGTGTGTATTTATACATTTAACATTTACCCAATATATTAGTCACATATATGATAAGCAGGTATTATTTTTTACTATTTAGAAGATGATTTTGAAGAACATTTTAAGGTAATATCACGGTAATATCTATACTATCTACCTACCGACAATATGAAAAGTGAAATAATTAATGTCCTGTGTCCTGTGATGTGATTTAATGCTCAATTTACGGATCTGTTAAAAAAGCTTTACATCAGTGTTCTCGTATTAATTTTAAAATAATTCTAACAACTAATAGATGGATACATAATACAAAAATTGAGAAATAAAATTGTTGAAAAAAAATTTATGCTAGTAACAATTCCCACTGTTTATTGTATAATTTTTCTCGAAAAATTCTGTTATGTGTGTGCATTGTTTATGCTTTTTTTTGTAGTTAAAAGAAAATATTTTTCAATATTTTGACTGATTTAAAAACAAGCAAAAAACTGTTGATATAAAATATGAATCGAATGAACATGTTGCTACCAACCACTAAATGTAATTAATGTCATCTTCTAAAATTACTTTCCTTAGAATTTTTTATACAGCGTGATCAAATTGAAACTGCGTACATATATATTTTTTATATGAATATAAATGATTGGCATTTTAAAAAGATTTTTATTGGCCAGTTTCTACGCACTGTAGTGCATTTCTGTACACCATAATACAAGATGAATGCTCGATAATAGTTTCAACATATTCCGGTTTTAATTTTTTTTCTTTTCTTCGATGAATATTCTGCTGCTTTCCATCATGGCCGTACAAACTAAAATTCAATTCATCAGAAGGAATTACCATGACCAAACGTCAGATGCCCATATTTCTGTTAACAGAGGCTTTTTGACAAGTTGGCTTCAAGACAAAAAAACGAAACCCCTTGAGACGTCTTTCAACTGCACGAATGTTTAATTTCACATAATTAACAAGTTTTTTTTTTAATTTCCAAGCATTTTGGAACTTTCAACTTCAGGTCATGATGGTCATGATCTTCTCTTTCTGTTGTTTCTTAGTCCCTCATGACTAAGTCCTTCATGATGACTTTATTACCTCTGAAAATATCTAAAGATCTTGTTTCACTAGAATCTTCAAAATATTTTCTAATCGCTGATTCAGTATAACATGGCATAACCAACACATTAAACTACTTTCCTTACAACAGAAATATTTTACTTTCTGTGCAAAGGCATACCATTTTACTCTTTTCGACATTTGTCGCAGTAAACAAAAGAGGGAGGAGGGAGTTAATCTGCCATAAAATACTAGAACATTATTATCCCTTGTATTAAATAATTTAATTATTACAGGGGGTTTTAAATGAAGTATGAATCAAAAATATTTGACCATATGTATAGGCAGATAAACACCTCATATTGATATCCTCACCCTTCTTTGTTAAAAAAAATTTTATGTTTGAGATTAATGACATACTGCTTCTTTCAACATATCACACGAATTATTCTACATGAATTTTAGTAAAATTATCCTATGTCTTCAGTTTTTCTAACAACACTTTAAAGCATATTACATATGCGTTAAATTTACTTTTAGAATTACAAATCCAACATTTTATTAAGGTCAAAATAAAGAAAATTAGAAAAATTAAAATTATTGTCACGCATATAATATACTACCTTAAAATGCTCATAAATTTTTTCTCTTGTTATTCTTATTATTTCATTATATAACATCTTCCATGCCAAGAAACAATTTAAAAAACTCAGAAATCATACGAAATTACTATAGTAAACGGAAAAACAAAAAAAAAGATTTCAATTATAACGAATTTACAAAATGTAAATTGACTTAACGAATGTTTGTATTGGTTTGTTCGAGTGCGTGTAAAAAAGTCGTATATAATATCCCTAAAAAGGTATACTCGTATGTACATATTTGCATGGTAATAGTACATATGTAGGTCATTTGTAAATTCAAAATAGGTGGTATAATGTCGAGATTACCTTTTGTTTATACTATTTTCAATTTAATTTTACATTTTATCTGAGATAGATAGACATGTTGTAAAGATATCACGTGCTGATATAATAGGATAGAAAATTAGTTAAAGTAACCTTCATATTTATATTGCATAAAATCGAATCATCCATTATCTTTTGAATTAACTACTGTAACTGTATTCATTTTTCTATACTACTTAAATTTATACACTTCATACATAGCAATACACCGTTGATAGATGGCACGGCACTGCTTCAATAATTATAATCATGGCGAATAGGAATAATCATTAATTTGCCGCCGCCTATCAAACACACACATCATGAATAAAATTTTAATGATCATTACATATTCTTCATTCTAATTTCATTGCATTAAGCTCAAATGGAGTTTTAGGAACTTCATGGTGAAATGGAAATTTCCAATGACAAAAAAAAAAAAACTAAAAGTCGTAAGTGGCAGTAAAAACCACAATATAGAGATTAAAATAATCAAAAATTGGTAATAAAAATCAACAATTTATATATATAGACTCACAATGACAAAATGATCATTGAAACAGTTCGTATATTTTTATATAACAGTGGTATAGTCTATCAGTGGTATAATTTTACTAACAATTTCAAAAGTTTTGCTATTTTAAGACTAGTCTAGTACGCTGATGCCTGATGGACCTGAATTCACATTCTTATATAAAAACAATGTAAAAAAAGTGGTATGAATTCACTCATCCTCTCATTCTCTCATTCACTCCTCACCGCTGCCTGAAAACATACCTGAAAAGTATAAAAAACGTTATTTCTACAATTGAATAATGGATGACGTCTTTGTTTGTGGAAACTTTTTTTATATTTTTCAGGCACTAATTAAATAAAATTTTATTTTTTTCGACCCAAATTTTTGACAATATGATATGTTGGTTAAATTTGAATCAATTTATCATCGAATAATTTAAATTAATCACCAAAAAAAAAAAAAAATTAAATAGTTTATCAAATA
The DNA here is from genome assembly GCA_951394055.1 of Villa cingulata. NCBI lineage: Eukaryota > Metazoa > Arthropoda > Insecta > Diptera > Bombyliidae > Villa > Villa cingulata. The sequence goes on from OX596025.1 coordinate 2,867,398, forward strand.
GTTTTTTTTTTTTTTCAAATTTAAATTCAGAAATTCTAGATAAAATGAGTGAAAGAGATAAGATCTACAAAAAAATGAAAAAGAATCCACAAAACGAACAACTTAGGATTGACTTTAAGAAACTAAAAAACTATGTAAATAAGCTATGTTTATATTGCAAAGAAGAATTATGTACATAAAAAAATACAAATAGCAGGAAGTGATGGTAGAAAATTATGGCAGGTAATTAATCAAGACATATTAAATAAAGAAATGAAAGATAGTACTGAAATAGATAGTATGATGGATGATAATGGAGAAATTCGTACTGAGAAAAAACAAGTGGCAGATATATTCAACAAATATTTTGTAAGCATTGGTGAAGAATTAAAGAATAAAATTGAATATAAAGAACCTATACCAAACAAATATCAATGTAAAAACATATTCATAGAGCCAAATACGGTAAAAGAAATAGAAGAAACCATTAAACATCTAAAGAAACATACAACACCTGGTATGGATGGAATTACTACCAAAGATCTAATAATAATTAATGATATCATAAGTTTACATATATCAAAAAGTATAAATAAAATGATAGATAACAATATATTTCTTCAGTGCTTAAAAAAAGCTATGGTCATCACAATATTTAAAAATGGTGATAGGAAGATTGCAGCAAATTATAGACCAATATCTATATTATGTACGATTGGAAAGATATATGAAAAAATATTAGAAAGTAGAATAAAGTCATTCTTAAGTAAAACAGAAGGAATTGATAAAAATCAATTCGGATTTCAAAAAAGAGTGGTACTGAATCTGCAGTGATACAATTGATTTTTTTTTTTTTTTTTTTCAAATATACATATATACATAAATGTATATAGTATATATTAAGTGCACGCGGATACTCAGTCCATGGCACCGCCGATCAGTAATTTTATGTCAGATATACATTATTATCCAGTTTATCATCAGTAATGAGTTACTGGTGTACATTGCTGATGGGAAAAATTATTGATCGACTTGGGCAAGAGTAGTGCGCTGGCTGGGGTTCGAACCGTGATTTCAAAGATCGCAAGACCGACACACAACCATCGAGCTATTCAAGCCCCAATATATTGATGAGGTAAATAAATCATTAGATGAAAGAAACTATGTTGCTGCAGTATTTGTAGATTTAAAAAAGGCATTTGATACAGTTGATCATGGACTGTTATTAAAATTTATACAAGAAATTGGGTTAAGAGGAGTATGCAGCAATATCATTGAAAGCTACTTAAAAGATAGAGAGATATATACAAAGATAGGAAAAACCTATAGCAGCAAAATGAATATAAATATTGGAGTTCCACAAGGATCTGTACTTGGGCCGTTGCTATATATTATTTATATAAACAACATAAAAGAAACAAATCTTGCGGAAAAATATACAATATATGCAGATGATACCTGCTTAACATACACTGCGAAAAATAAACAAATTCTAGAAGACAACATGAATGCTGATCTCTTAAAGTTCAAAAACTGGGTAGATGGAAATTATTTAACTTTGAATACTAGTAAAACTAAATATATGATATTTAAAATTAAAAATAAAGTAGATATAAAATTAAAAATTAAAATTGGTGAAGACCCCATTGAAAGAATTGAAGAAATAAAATATCTTGGTATTCACTTAGATGATAAACTATCGTGGAAAACACATATTGATAAAATTATTAAGAAAGTAATACCTATTGTAGCTGTAATTGGAAAAAATCCTAAGTCCAACAAGTTAGTTGCTAAAATCATATATGTATAATGCGTACGTTTTGAGCAATATAAGGTACTTATGTGTAATATGGCCACAAACTTGTAGGAAAAATCTAAACAGAATTAATAATTTATTAGCAAGATCGTTGAAAATACTTTATGGATTAAAGTCTATGAATTCTGAAGATATATTTAAAGTAACTGATAATCTTCAGTTTGATAAAATTCTATATATTGAACAATTAAAGTTAGTATATAAGATAGTCAATGGGGAAATAAAAAATAATTTTTCTATTGAATATAATAAAGATTTACATACATATGACACAAGATATGCAGATAATATAAGGGTAACAAGTGCTAGAACAAACAAATAAGAATAAATAAATAAAAAAAAAAAAAAAAAAAAAAAAAAAAAATTAAAATAGTCGTCGTGTTTTTAAAGGTCTATACTCTACATAAACATATGATGCAAATCTAAACAGTCTACAAAAATTTTCTCCACTACCTGTATTCAGAAATCATAAATGGAATAGTTTTCGAATCTGAATTCATGTCCATCAGCGGTCTAGGCTTTATAAAAAATTCCAAACGATACTATGTAGATTTTCTCTAGGATTTTTGATTTTAAATATTGAAGTTTGCCATGTAAATTAAATTACATATCTGATTGTATTTTTTGCAATAATTTTTTTTTTTGTCGACAATCCGTTGAAAAATTTTGTACGGTTAAAACTGATAGGGTCAAAAATAATTAATTAATTAAATAACTTAAAATTCTTTAAAAATATTTGAAATTTTTAAATGGTATTTACTCGTACCCATTATGTATAATTATAATTTGATATTGATGTCAATTTTTTTTTTGTTCCACAGTGTTTGCCATTGGTATTTGTGATATTTTTTTAAGACGCAGGATTTTGCTGATTAATTTGGAACGATGCTCTGTTTTATAACACAATTTATTTTCGTTTTTATAACTCTATTAATTCCATTATATGCTTCTATAAATGCAATTGAAACGAATGATGCCGAAAGATGGCTGGCATATTGGATAATATACGCAATAGTGTTGATAGCTGAACATATTTTTGGGATTTTCTTAAGATTATTACCGTACTATGAATTCATTAAGGTATAATTTCTATATGTTATTTTTTTATTTGTTGGTATTTAGAAAATATGGCTGTTTTCAAAGTCGTAAGCTTTAATTCATCATCAGCTTGAGGTCACAAATTTTTTGCTCTGGAATATAAAAAAGACAATCGTGAGTCTTCCAAATTTTGACTAAAGCTGTTGACCATAAATAGCTGTTATAAATGAACATTTGACGCAATCGCAGACTTGCAGCTTTAAAAATAGTCACATTTTCATGACCGAATTGCTTGAATAGAACCAAGTAATACTGAGTATATATTTCAGTTTGAAAATCGATTTTAAATATTTTTCACTGTAATTCTGTACAAAGAAAAAAATAGAATTGACATCATTTTGTATATTTTTCAGATCATTTTCTTAGTATGGTGTATTCTTCCTACTCAAAATAATGGATCTATTTTTGCTTACAACAGAATAATTTGTCCGTTATTCACAAAACATCGTAAATGTAAGTACAAAAAATCTATTTTTATTTTGATGAAATATGCCCACAGCAAAATTGATTGAAAAAACTAACTATGTGCATTTTACATTTTCTTTTTTTGTACTTTAGTTATAGATAACGTATTTGACCGAACGGTTCGTAAAACGATGTCATCATTTTCTCATCTATTTGAAAACGGGATTCCGGAAAATGGTCCTCACATGTAAAATTTCAATTTTTTCAAAATAATGTAGAATTTATTATTTGAAATTATAAAAAATAAATTTACTTAAATTTTTTCAATTTGAACTACAACAATCATTAGAGCTATATTGAATATTATTGTATTTGAATTGAAATTAAGTAATGTACTGTTTTTATTTTATTTATTTATTATTTATTCATCAAAATTAACATAATTATTTAATCCAAAAGTTAATTCATTTTCTTTTTAAATTTAAACTATTCTAACTACATCTACGAGTATTTATTTAGTAGACTCAAACAGCTTGTGCTGATCTAAGAGCTACTAAATTTCTATATTATTCAATTAATATTAAATTTATATAAAAAAATGAGATAAAGCTTTGAAACTAATGAATTTAAAAAATTATTTAATTAAGAAATTTAAAAAAGAACAAAGAACTAAACTGTTAAATACTTATTTAAATAATGATGAATATTTAAAAGACCAACATATTTTTTTGCATGCATATATCTTCTTTGAATCTGCATTCATTTGCTAAATACTTTAAAAGGAGTTGCGGTACCTTAGAAACCTTGCGGTTTCCGTAGAAAAATAAATCTATAAAAATCAACAACTAGTGTATTATTTCATTTTTCCGGGATTTTTTTTAATTACCCTCGTACACCACGTACAGTAAACACCGATTGACCACATGTTTTGAAATTTGAATATATAGATAGGATGAAGGATATTGAGGTCCTTAAATGGAACACTTTTTTGATTTTTGGTTACTGAAATTTAGTTATAGAACTCTTTAAAAAAGAGGTTTTTTTTTCAAAAATCCTTCAACTTTGTCTTGTGTTTTCATAAATCATCATATTTTTATGTGGTTTTATGGTCAAAATAAAATATGGACTTTTCTGATGTTTTTATCTAAGATCTAAGAGGGATTATTAACTTATAGAAATCATCAAATCATTAAAATATAAGAGCAAAAAAGGACTACTTTTACTCAAATAAGACAAACGAAACGAAACAATGTACTTCATAGCCTTTATACTGTATGGGATGGACTCAAATATTTTGTTAGCGCATCTTATTGGATGATGGCTAAATGCTTTGATTGAAATTGTTTCCGAATGATTACTAAAATTTTCATTATTTAAGTCTAACTTTGAGGTGTAGTATTGAGCGATACTCAATGTTTGACCTTTCAACGGTCTTAATTTTGATTCACCATTAGGATTAATGAATGGCAAATGTATCTCTTAGATCGTGTCATTAGCAATTTGAGAAGTTTGATATAATTAGCAGAGTCGATCCCAAAAAAATGGAAAGTTTATTTTTTAACTGAAGCTTTCATTTATAAAACATTTTAGTTTTGTATCTAAAAGTTTACCTCTAATTGTGATCCTTTTTTACCAACAGAACCAGCATGTCCACCACTTTGTGCAGCATTCATTTTTACAAATTTTTGAATATGATATAATGTCTAACCGTATATGATGCGATTTTAATTATATTTTCTCTTTTAATGTTAACTTATGAACTAAAATACAATTATTAGACAAGAATCACAATCAATATAAGTAAAACATAGCATATTGAAGCAATCCTTTGCAATCTTACAGATATCTCATCCCATATTAACGAATGATTTTGATTAATTAAATTTTTTTTTTAATTAATTAATAAAAAATTCATTCGACAATAAATTCGTATCATTTTATACATATACGTAATACTATTGATAATTTATAATTACTATTATTTCATTTGCCTGCGGCTCATAATTCTTTATGGAAATCTTTCCTTTTTTTTGTGTTCACATATGCATAAAAACAGACAAAAATTATTTATTGGTATATCTACTTCAAAGAGTACGTAGATTACACGCACCACACATTACACACACACGATTTATATAAAAAAAATGTTGCTTGTATTTATGTACAATTATTTATTTTTTTTTTTTCATTTCCATAAATTTTTATTTTTTTGTTTTTTTGTTTTTGTTAATTACGTTCTGATATTAAAAAAATTCTGGATATTCAAAAATTTTTGTTCTCCATTTATTACGAGTATATAATAAGTACATATGTAGTATATTAACGACATATATACTTTATTATAGTTTTGATGATATGCTAAACAGAAATAATTTCATTTCAAACACTATAATTACGATGGTAAATAATTAAAATAAATGACAGATACACAGTTTTTGTAATTAATATCTCTTTATTATCGCACTAGGCCTATACCATTATTTTTTTAATTTATTTATTTTTAGTTTTTACTAATTTGCATATTCATGTTACCGGATAAAATTGTTAAACACCATAATTCAGTACTTCAATATCAAATAATGCACTCGTACATATTATTTTTGTTTCTTGAAAAATTTATAATTTTTTTTTTTAAAATTAAAATCGAGATATTATTATACAGGGTGTCTGGAGTTCGGGTGCAGGCATTTTGCCAGTCGATAGGTCTTGCTGAGAAACGAAAAAAATCGTATGGCAGGGGGAGGGCGTCTAATATCAACGGGTGAGGATCTAGGAGGCACAGAAGTTTTTTTTTTGAGGTCAAGTGACTTGTTTTCTATTTGTGGTCATAACTCACGAAACCCTTGGTCTTTTAGAATTATTTTGTATTCATTGGAAACATAATCAATCAGTCTTTATTTTGATAATTCAATTGTATAGATCGGTCTAGTGATGCCAAAGATATGGTACATCAAATTCAAATTTTCATGGAAAAAAATGCAAAATTTTAAGTTCAAGGTCAAATATCTCAAAATTTTGCCCTATTTTTTTTAATTTTCTTCACTTAAAATATTGCCCAATGGATTGCCTTTCATTTTCAATTTACTTTATTCAGTTATCTGTCGTGGTTTTTGAGTTATGGAAAAAAATGTAACTGTGGGTCTACCAAGAAAGTTGATATGGGTCATCCGAACTTCGGACACCCTGTATGTACGAGAAGGAATAAGATATACGAGTATGTACATACTCGTATACCTTTTGAGACGATATACATTTTGTGTTTCTATATACACACAAACACACACACACTCTTTGCATATATACTGGTGTTAAAAACTGCAGTATTTAAAAAGATATTTACGCAACAGTTTGTATACACAAAAGGATTTTTTAATTTCGAATTTGTATATACGAGTATACATATTTTTTTGATGGTGTCCTTTTGGCATACTTTCTTCTTTAATTCACACTACAGATAATACAACAGCTATACATATAAAACAGTTTTATAATTATGTATCTATAGTAAGTATGTACAAAGCAGCAAAATAGAAAATTGAAATTTAAAACAAACAAAAAAAATCTCAAAAACAAAATATATATATATATAATCCCTTTTGACTTTTTTTTTTAAATTTATTATTTTTGATTCTGAAAAAAAAAACATTTATTTGAAGAACAAAAATAAATAATTAAAATAAATCGTTTTTTCTTTATTTGCACTATATGGATTTATGTATATTAATTAATTTCAATAATACGTTGAATGTGTGTAATATCACCACCACCTTTCATCATTTTTAGTAAACCAAAAATATGAGTACATATATATGTATGTGCTACTGTAGGTATACTCGTATACTAAGAAATATACTGAATAATATTGGTGGTCTTTGGATTATGTGCAAAATTTTTATATCTGCAGAGGAATGCTGCATTGCGTGTTACACCAAAAGAGAAAAAATACGAATCCACTTATACGACACTGTACACTCCATATATGATGTATACATTTTATATACAATACAAAAAAAAAATTTATTTTGAAAAGAAACTAATCTTTCTTTAAATATGAAAAAAATATATATATGCACTGTATATATTTAAATTTTTAATATTTTCTTTTGTTTTCTTTATAAGCAAACACAATTTCTAATGAATAAAAAAAATTCACAATTTACACTAAAAACAAAAAATTGTAAAAATTTTTATATGTAGTTACGTGTATTATAGTTTGAAGAGTTTAAAAGTTTTTGATAAAGATGCTAACAACAATTTTTACTTTTACAGCATATTATATGGATAGATATGTACATATACAAGTGGAAGAATACCGAATAATAAGTTTTTATTACGATAAGAAACTCTAAATTACATATATAGAAAAATATCCTCCTAATGAAAAAGCTATACCGTAACTAAATGAAATCATGAAACTCTGAATTCTAAAACTACGAAGGTAGTCAAATCGTACAAAATATTATACAGTACGTAATCGTACTCGTATACAGAATAAGATCACAGACCTAAATAACGATACACAGATAGGCCAATATCGCAAAGCTCATTTTAAAAAATTTCAAGTTTGCATTTTCATCTATAAAACTTTTGATTTGAAACTTAAAATTCGTAAATTGTGAGAATAATTCTCTCCCAAAAAAAGAAATGTTTTTTTTACTTTTTTTATTCATACATACTGCTACCCTTTTTTTTTCATACCACAATAGCTAGATATAGATGTATGTAAATGTACATACAGGTTTTATCATTACACATAAGTTGCGTTCCTTTTGACCAAGTAAAGAACTTTCAAGTACTCGGGAGTATATTGTAAATGGAACGCAATTTTTTTACTTGCAAGTAAAAAGTAGCCTCAAATTTCAAGGCATACACATTTCTAAGGCAATATAAATATTTGAGTGACAGTTGGCCGTACTTAAATTTAAAGCTGTCATGTATTTCAAATTTATTTTGTTGTTGATTTTAGATTCTCCATAACCTTAAACAATAAAAAGCCACCTATTGAATAACAAGTATAATAAAAATATTATAGACTTAAACATATTTCTTTAATCTCTAACGATTAAAACACAAACACCTCTGACGGCGAATTTTGGCGTAACTAACCATGCAACTGTCAAGTAAATTACTCGAATACAAGAGGTGGTGTAGATGATCACGACTACAAGTACTTGCGAGTACTTTAATTGGTGAAAAGGAACGCAACTATATTGTCACTTCGTATACAAGGAGGCTTGGTTGTCTTTTCTTTATTTTGACTTACATCATCAAATACCGGATTTTATAGTTGATAGTTGGTAGATGTTAGATCTTAGATTCTGTTTATATGAAGAAATTGATAGGTATGTACAGTGATCACAAAAATTATTGGTGCTACTTGTGCACAACAAATTTCAAATTTTTACTAAATAATTCAAATTTCCTCGGTATTTTTCTTGAAAGTCAAAATTAAATCAATTATTTTCATTTTAATATTCATAATAATTTTTGCGATAGAATTAATGCAGGAATAATTTTTGGAATAATTCAAATAATATACCTATTTGTTCTAAGAATAATTATGATTTTTTTTAAGAAATTGTATTTATTAAAGTTTGAAAAAATAAATATAAAAATTTATTAGTATTACAAGTGTCTAAATCCAAATTACGATACTTTAATTATGCAGAAATACTTTTTGTGATTACTGTACATGTGTATATAATGTGTATACACATATAATGTAGAAGCAGCATAATTTGTAAGATGCATATTAACTTGAAAAAATGAAATCATAATCGAACAAACATGAATTTAGGGTCGAAAACAAAAACAAACCAAAACAAACTATAATGTGCGTATATATATATACATATATACTCGTAGGTATACATAAATATATTATATCTAACATTATGGTACAAAACAGTATATATTCCAGTATCATACATATTCTATATACTTATGTACATACATACATATTTCTTTTTCTATTGCCCAATACAAAATATGTACGCAAACAAGAAATAAAATTGGTTCCTTTTTGTACATTACCTTACGTGTATGTAAGAATGTGTATTTGAATTTTGAAACTGTGTTGTTTTGTTTTGTTTTATTTATATTTTCTGCTCTCAATTTTCAAAATGTACTCATTTTATAAGAAAAGCTTTGAGAGAGGTGGATTTTCGCTAAATCCACTTCCAAAATTAGCTCGGCAATGTAAAGGATTGTATTGCACACTCTGTATAATAGTTATTTTACTCTGTGATAAGATTTAATACTACATGGCTTGGTGGGTGAAATAAAAAGCTCTTTTTGTTCTTATACATAAATTTGGTATATACACCTACAACATACTATATTATGATATCTAATATGTAGATACCTATAATGTGTATACAGTCGTATGAATACAGAACGTAGAATGGACATAATCTTTGTGCTATCGTTTTTTATGTATAGTTCAGAATAAGACACACATGAATAGTTTTGTGGTATATTTTAAGTACATACCATGACATCGTAGCAATAAATACAACAAAAAATTTCTTTAAATCTACAAAAATTTCAATTTGCCATTAACACAAATGATCCAGATCCAGGTAATACATTTATACACTTAACTGATTATTTATACAAATTGGATTCCTCTAATCTGAATTTTATAATCTGTTGAAATGAATTAATTGAAAATAACATCAAATGTACCAAAAACTAAAACATTTTTTTTTTCATGCTTTGTACCTACTTGTATTCAAAAATGTTTTCTAATTTTAACATTATTTATTGGTATCTACTCTGGTCGTGTGTTTTTACATTCTGCTAAATTTAACATTCTGGCAACGTTTAGACAGAAACAAATTAATGCGTAATTAAAATAAATCCACTCGCTCTCTAATCAAATGAAAAATGTGAAATATTTTAAAAGTGAATAAATTAGTGTTTAGTTAAAACTGTTAAGTAAAATTTGCCAAAAAATTGGAATAGTCCCAAGAGGGAGTCCAATCATATGTTGTTTTTCAGGCCGTCAAATAACAGAAAGGATAAAGCGATCACATTAAGTTCTAAAATCATTCCTTTAAATGGCAGATAGTTGCAGAAAAAATTTTAACAAAACTTATAAACCCCACTATACCATTAGTTGGGAACCATCATACCATACTTGATGTTCATTTGCTTCGGTTCATCCAGATATTCAAAATATGAAAATGTATAAAATTTGCTTTCTATTTTCCTATTCGCTTGAAAAAATTCTTATTATCGAAATCATCACAGTTGAAAATGAAAGAAAATTTTTTTTCTTACAAAAAATTCTTACAAAATAAAAAAAAATAATGTTTTTCTGAACTCGAATTTAAATCTTTACGTGTGTATACAAATTTTTTAAAAATATCCTTAAAAATATTTCATATTTTTGTACCCGCATATATTAAGTATTAAATGTATTCAAATGCGTATATGTATGTAATTGAAACCATAAAACCAAATTATTAAAAGAAATATATACTTTTAACACTCAAGCATGAAGCCATATATGTATGTACATGAATTTATTTTATGTTTTCCAAATAAAGCAATATTAATTACACAGATAAATTATTATTATTCATTTTTCCCAAAAGACAATATTTTTATACTATACATGTATGTACACGTATTTAATGATGATATCGTCATACATATGTAATTATTATGTGAAATAAAGATATCTATCTGGTTTTCATCATTGTAAAAAAAAAAATTTGTGAAAATATTTTTATTGTAAAATTATGACCATCACAAAAGAAGAAGCAACAGGCTACATTAAATTCATAGCACCATTCATAGTCTACATGATATGATAATTGTATGTACATTGTACATATTATGTGCATATGTAGGTATATGAAAGATGTACATATTTTTATAATATTAGAATGTATGTAAATGTATGTATGTAAATATTTGTATATATTGTAAGTATGATTGTAAGTACATATGCATAATATTTTTTATTATTTTTATTATTGCTATATAAATTTAAATTTTAAAATATGTTTATTTGCTTATGTATAGATGTTACGCATACATACATATGTACATGTATGTACTATGTCTTGAATGATGTGTATTACATTCAGATTCAGATTTACAATGATTTTTTTTAACAGGATAAATCCCACAGGATGAAAATATATTGTACATATTTTCATAAAAGCTTTTTTTTTCATAGTCAAATTTTTATAATCATCAAAATCAAAACGAAAACTTTTCGTTCCTTATGCATGATACATACACACTCTCAGTACGTTTGAAAATGAAATAATGCGCAAGTTTAGAATTGCGACGGTTTACTATGTGGGAAATGAAATTAAAAATCTTTACACTTATAACATAATGTTGGTAACATTAAAAAAAAACTGAAAATTGTCGATATACTCAAACATATTTTTTCAATTCATAAATCCTTTCCATCCTTTACTTTTGTTTACTTTCAATATGGAAAAGCTATAAATCTAAGACAAACACCTTTATATCCGTATTGCCTTAATTCTTCACTCTCTCTTTCTCTCTCTTTCTTGCCTGTCCCCTTTCCTATTATTCAATTTTCTTTTCTATTATTAAATTTTTGACGAATTTCAAACATTATGATGTCAATAATTTGAAAAGAAAATCATGAAAATCTTGAAAATTACATACGGATCGGAAATGATTATGCAAAAACTTTTGTTTGTAACGTAACGTAAGTAAAAATTAATAGCTTTGCTATTTGTGATAATTTTAAAAGTAATAATGTGATCTGATAATTTTAAACTTGAAAAAATGGCGTGTGGTAAAGAAATTTACATAAAATGATGATGTTATAGTCGAAAATAATGCATATTTTGAAAAATGTATCCTTTACATTGAAAAATAAATTTACATTTTGTCAAAAAACTTTTAAATGTTTTCTTAGTTAGGCCGAGAATATTTTTGCTCTACCCTTGTAGTTTTATTATTTTTCAGCATTTCGACTTGAATGAATTTGATTGTTCATATCAATCATTCTGCATATAAATACATAATTGTCAATTATTAATTAAATTTTTATAGAATAACAAATACATTCATATACAACTTTTTATATAACTTTTATATTATAAAGTGCACATACAATATATACAGAGTTCTTTAAAAGTTATTTATTTTTTTCTGTATAATTATACTCGTAAATTTATCATTGAATTATTTAAAATTTCAATTAAAGTTTTTCACTTCGTTGTTGACATAACAGCTTTATTTATTTTATATTGTTTTGAAACTTAATAAAAATTTCTGATATCATAATATTCTAAAAATTCTATATTTTGTAATATTATTCTTTTGTTTTTGTTTATCCTTTCATCTCTTGTTTATATGCCGTATACAGATACAATAATTATTAATAACAACTTTTAATAACCAATGAATTATTAATGCGTGTATCTTTTATTGCTCTATTAAATATTATATTGTCAAGATAAGATTAACACATATAATTTTACGTGTTTAGATATTTTCGAAAATGTAGATCATAACGTTTACACATATCTATGCACATTCCAAGTGCATTACAATACAAATATTCGTATTATTAAGAGAATTTTACAAACACTAGTAAAGTTTGAAACTCGCATATTTTAAGCTTTTCCACATAAAAAATTTTACTTGTTAAAATTTATCCAATTATAATTTTATTTTTTTTTTTTTTTTTGGCACAGAATTCATAAATATTTTACACACATTTACATTGTATACACATATATGTATGTAAACATGTACAGTGTTTTGAAAAAGTTATCGTAAACTACACGGTGACAACCAATATCATGAATGTGAATGATATTTTATTAATTTATTAGTATTTCTTCAATAAATTGTTAACATATTCAAAAAATTTCTAAAGTATCATAATTTTCTATATTGCAAAATTAACATATCCTTTAAACTTAATAACAGGCCTAAAAACGACAAAGTATATAGGAGATAAAATATTTTATGTTGAAATTTATGTATTGATTTTCTTGTAATAGTTTTTCTAATTAACTTTAAACTTGAATAATATTTTATCATTTTTTATGGCAATACTCATAAATTATCTGTTGGGTTTGGATTGATATAAGAAAATTATGATATATAATAGGACATAAAGAGGATATATACAGTCCGTTGAGGCACATTATACACACTATACACGTTTCTAACAATTATTTAATTGGAAACAATAATAATTATCCAAAATCTATATTTTGAGCACTATCTCACCGATTATACTCTTCAAAATTATTTAAATATGTAATCATAAATTGATTAATATTATACTTTCTAGGAATTATGAATTTTCTTTCCCCAATTTTTGGCTGTAGTGGATTAACTTTTGCAATATACTGTATGTGCTACATTATACTCGTTTATTATATGAACAAGTCAATAGAAAATTTTAAAAGTCCTTGATATAAAACTTCGCAAAAAATTTACATATATAATTACTGAATATATGTAACTGCTTAAAATTCAAAAAAGAAAATCAATATTTTTTTCATTATTCAGTTTCAAAATGCCAATACATAAACGTATGTAGTAGAAAAGATAAGAAGGATAAGAACGTGTAATGAATGCAAAATTCACAATTTTTCAATATTAAAAAGTATTCATATACAATAGATTGAAATTTAAAATTATCTTCAATATAATATCAAACAGATATTTTCATATGTACGATTGCAATCTGAATACGCGCCGTGTCGTGTCAAGTACATATTTGTACATAGATTTCATACCCCCATAGCCATAATTCTTAATATTGTTCTAGAATCTAAAGCTAATGATACTGATGATAAACAGAAAAGTTAAACTTTTCTATAGATATTGCCAAATTTTAGCATATGGAAAAAAACGTGGTCACAGAAATAATAAAATTATAAAAGAAATCCTGTTAAACATCATGAAGAAAACAAAAAAAAAATACTTATTTCAAATGAATGAAGTGACAAAAATTACAAAGTTCACAGACACGGCAACAAAAGCGTAGGTGAAAATTTCAAAAAATGTTCTGTCCTCATTGATTACGTTTATTACAAAAGAAAAGAAAAACAAGTTGGCGACAAGCCAGAATTGTGTTATAACTCAAAAAAAAAAAAAAAAAAAATGAATATTTATGTGCATAGCTTCAAGGCAAATCTTCACCCAATAATATCAAAACTCTAACGCACGAACAAAAAGACACGATTAAGATTAATCCACTCTAAAGTGAATGGAATTTGATGATTAGAACATATGGGAAGAATAATAAAAAAATGACACAGTGATACCTTGGTGGAAGAGTCTTTGCTTTCAATAGGATCAGAATGTTTTTAAAATCTCTAATTAGGTATGTCTGATAATCAAACGGCGCGTGGTCAAAACTGATGCATTAAAATTTCCCAGTCAAGCTCTTTCAATTTTTATTACAAGCCACCAAATATGTAAGAAATACAATGTCCTTTCTGTTTGTTGATCAATTTCGGTCTCTTATCTTTTCAATCGCTTGTTACAATTTTATCAATTGCTGATGGTAGAGTAATACGTAATACTGAATCAATCAACATGAATTTACATAAAATCATTTTTACCTGTATCGAACTAAATTTTTGAAAATTATCGAATTTTTTCTAAAAATTTTGTTCATTTTCACAATGTGATCTTGATAAACGGATCGATTGAATTATTAAAGGATTGAATTATTACCTAAAAAAATATTTTTTCACAATTTTATTTTGACTTTCAAATGTATGTAAATATTTTTATTGAGGGATTTCTGATTGAATATATAAGACATGTTTTTAGTAAAGGCAAAGACCGATAATTTTTTCCTCAACCTTATTTGATAATATACATCGAGACATTTATATTAATGATACATAATCGTGGTTATAACTGGGTATATCGATCTCGATTCTTATATAATATGAATTATGAATAGCATAATATACAATTTCTTATTATATTCAAACACATACACTGAAAAAAATTTTTTGGTAAATATGACAAAAATATTTTGTTGATCACCAACAAATATATTTAATCAATGTGACAAAGTTATTTCATATTGATTACGCATTTTATCCTTTTGACAAAAATTTTGTGGATATGATAGTTTTTGAATTAAAATATTTTTTGAAAAAGTACATTGTAAAATATAATATTACTTTTTGTTAATATTTATTTTACAATAATATCTTAATCATATTGAAAAAAAATTTTTTCAGTCTAACAAAAAATTTGTAAATATTAGAAAAATCTTTAACAAATAGAATTCGTTATCGGTACAAAATTTTTATCAATTAAAATAATCAATTTGACAAAACTCTTGTTGAAATAAAAAAATTTACAAAAATGTTATCAATTTTTGACAAAAAAGCTTGTTGTATTATATTCAATTTCTTTCAAATTGAATATAATGAACTGTTCATTTTAATGTACGTACTATGTTTTGTTATATTGAATATATTATTTGTCAATATGATAAATCTATTTTGTAATCTGTAAAATTAACCGTTTTAAAATGTTTCGAATGATAAATTATTATTATCATTTCATAGTTGACTTTGAAACAGTGAAAGTTGAGAATTTAATAGTTATGAGTGATTTTGAAAAATTTTTAAGTAATGAATTAAAAATTGATATTAATAAAGTGAAGAGATCGCAAATTGTTAAGTATTTAAAAGGTGTGACTGTTTTTTTTTTAATTTTTTGTATAATTATAAAGTTTAATTATTAAATTTCAGAATGTGAATTAAATGAAGATATTTTAAAAATTATTTCGCCCAGGCATTTGGATTTATTTTTTGCTACATACGATAATATTCCGATAGGAATTGAAATAATATTTCGAGAACATTGGACGCTGGACTGCTGGACTGAGATTGAGCACCACTGGACTTTAACAACAAAGCACAGAGTACTTTTTATTAAAAATGCCTCTTCCACAGAAGAAATACTGAATAAATCCAAGCAGTATAAAAGGCCATTAGGATACAAATTGGTAAAATCTTAAACTTAAAAAAATTATATATTAAAAGCATATTTTTTTTTAGATTTCAATAGATTTCAATACTGCGCTTCCAAATTGTGGAAATTTTATTGATGAATATCCATTAGCAGTTAATAAATAAATAAATATTTTTAAGGAGAAAATTAAAGACACTTCAAGTCTTAATTTGTTTAACGAAATAAATACATCAACTATTTCTGACAGTAAGTATTTGTATGTTTATTTACTTTAAAAACGATGTATTATAACTCTTATAATGGTAAATATATAACTTTCAGATGGCCTGTTCACTTCAACTTTATATTTATTGCGTTCGGTATTAGTTCCAACTAGAAAACAGATTTTGAGGGAAAATGGAAAAAAGTTACATATGAAATATTCCATAAAAGATTCCCAAAACTCTTTTATTATGGTCGGAAATACAGTCTTAGAAATAGAATCAAAAATTGAAAATATTTCACAAAAACAACAAGCTATCCAACCATTCATAATTATTACTAAATCAGTCACTCATCCTGAAGAAATTCTTGTTTATTTTGACGGAATTAAGTTCAATTTTTTTTCCGTATTACAAGCAGTAGATACATGTTTCAAAATTTTTCATTTATTTAATTTGGAATATCCTGCAGCTTCGGCTTTAGTTTGGCAGTTTATTCAAAAATATTTTTATAAAGTACATTTAAAATCTGATAAAAATCATCCTTGTATTACTTATATAATAAGTCAAATGAATGAAAGTAATAAATAAAATATAAATATGAAATATTGTAACTATGAGTTTGAAATATAAAATATCATTAATTATTATTCATTGTACATAATAAAAAGCGCATATTATAGTTTGTCAAAATATTGCAAATGAATTAAATTGAAATTATATACATTTATAATCATTATATTAAATTTAAGTTTTGTACACAATTATTATAAATCTAAATAGATGAAAATATTTTTTGTTTGTAAATGTATATCATATTATATACAAAAATAAAATCAGAACAATATTAATTTTAAAAACAGATTTTTAATATAAATGAAGTCATTATTATCGTGTTACTGCATCTTTTTCCTAAAATTTGGTTGAAGTTTGTGGCACTTTTGTAAATAAAATAAAATAAAATAAGCTCTCCATGTACTTTTTTTACAATTAAAAAGGAAAATTCTTATGTGAAATATGTTGATAATAATTATATGTTAAAAAAATGTTGTTATTTAATACACATTAGCATTTTGTTTTAGTAACTTAAAGATTCTTGGGTTTTGAACTTAGTTATAAAAGTAAAAGAAAGCTTAGAAAATAACAACTGCATTATTTTAATTTTTTTATTGAGATATTTCACATAAGAATTTTATTTTTAAATTATGTAAAAATGTACATGAAGAATGCTTATTTTATATTGTACCTCCATAGTAATTACCCTGTAGATCTTGAGGAGGAAAAGCATGAAAGGGGGAAAAATATTAACTAAACCACTTTGTACTATTGACAATAATTTTGTAATTTTCTTTGTTATTGCAACAAATATATTTGTGGAATTGAAAAATTTGTTTTGTTCTATTGAAAGTTTTCTTAATGCTTTAATAGAATCTTTTATTATATTGATAAAAATTTTTGTAGATTTTACAGACCTTGGCATTGACTTGAAAAAAAAATTTGTTAATTAAACAAAAATGACTTTCATATAAACAAAATATTACGTCAATGTGACAATATTATCTATAAAATTTTTCTTTAATTTAACAAAGAATATTTTCAAATTTACAAGGTGGACAAATTCCTGTTCACTTTTGTCAAATTAACGGGGACCTTTTGTTGGCACTATAGTGATAAAAAATTTGTCAGATTTACCTGCATTTTAATCAATATGACAGTGCTTTTTTCTCAGTGTACTATATACTACGTTAGATACTACATAACATAGTATACAGATTACAGATATATGCTACATTTCTACTTATTGTCTTTTACTCACCCCAGTTCTTCCAAGTAATAATGCATCCATTTCTCCCCCAGAAGCTGGAACAATTGGAGGACTACCTACAACAGCGATTGTTGGGGCTGCAGATGATATTTCAACTTCTTCAGTCATTTTCAGTTTTGTTTTTTTTTTTAAATAATTTTTTTTTTGTTTTATATTTTTTCTGTATTTTTAATAAATTCTTATGTGTTTTTTTTATTTTATTTTGGTGAAAAATATACGAAATTTTTGAAATGTACTATATAGATATACGAAATAATTTTCCGAATAATGTACTAGATACTATTCTATTTCGGCTTTTTATAAATTAATTTCGTTACATATTTTTATATGATATATAGTACATATACTAGCTATACACATATTATATGATGGATAATATGTATGTACATATACTTAAAATTAATATAAATGTTCTATACAAAAATATACGATTTTTTGTTGTTGTTCTTGTTGTTTTGTTTTTATTTTTTTTTTTTTTTGTTTCTTTGTGCCTCTAAAATTCATTTATTTCTACTAACATTAATTAAATGCGATATGTATTATGTATAATTTTATTATCCTATTTTTATTTATTATTTTATATAGTTTTTCTTATATGTATGTAGGTATATTGTTTCATCATATGTATACACACATAATGTATATGGGTAATTCCATGATAAGCGGCCCCATATGGTCAAAAAATGAAAACCGTTAAAAATATAAAAGAAAACGCCTTTTATGTATATAATGATTAGAAATTATTATTTCAATAAAAAATTTGCATTTTACCTGTACCATATTTTTTTTACAAGCGTATAAAATTTTTTTTTCTTTTTCAAGATGCAAATACTCAGGTATATGTTTAAATCAATCGAATATTATATCTTATCTTTACCTAAATTTTAAAGGATAATATTTTGTATGGATTAATAACTAGGTAATAAACATAAAATATATGTTTTTACATCTGTATATCTTTGCCCATAAATAGTGCAGTTTTTTCAAGAAGTAACATTTTAGTGTCACGTACGTTACGCGAAAGAGGTATTTTTTTTAATTACTAAAGAATTATTCTTTCAAAAACAAAAAAAATTTGCTAAAGTAAGGAGAGTGTTTTAATAAAGATATTTGAATATATTTTGCCAAATTATATTTATTTATATTAGAAAAAATTAATAAGGTAAGTATGTCACGTACGTTACAATCTTAAATATTTGAAACTAATTCATAATTAATTTTAAAATTTACTTACTTTTAAACACACAGCACATTATATACAATGGAATATTCTAACAGAATGCAAAAATATAGATTAAAATTAAAAAGTGATTCGGAAAAGAGGAAGGAGTATCTGGAAAAAGAAAAACGACGACAAAGGAAAATAAGAGAAGCTATCAAAATGGATGAGGCAAAAATGAACGCAAAAAGATTAAAAGATAGAGAAAGGCAAAGAAGATATAGAGAAAAAAGGAAATTCGAAAAGGTTCAAGGTAGTCCAGCAGCAATTCCATCCACTTCTTCAACATTAGGAACGTATAAATCAAGGCGTTCTCTAAAAAAAGCTGTATCAAAAATAAAAAGGGCATTGCCTAGTAGTGCTTCGAAAAAAGAAGCTGTGTTAAAAGAACTGATCCGTGAAATCGTACCTGAGAAGGCTTATAAAAATTTATTTTCTACACACAGTCCAAATTCTAAATCATTACCTTTAGAAATGGAAAAGAAAATTAAATCTTTTTACGAAAGAGATTATATAAGTTGTCAAACTCCAGGAATGAAACAGTGGATCTCTGTAAAAAATTCGGAAAGTGGAAAAAGAGAAAAAATGCAAAAAAAATATATGATTATGAGCATAAGCGAATCTTATAGTTTATTTAAAGAAGAAAATCCCACTATAAAAGTCGGAAAATCAAAATTTTTTCAATTTCGTCCTAAACATATACGGTCAATAATGGAGATTCCACATAATGTGTGTGTATGTGTTTATCACGCAAACATTTTTTATTTATTAGAAGCTGCAAAAAAACACATAGAAAATATATCAGCAAATTCCAAGGAATTTCTCGCCTCAGTTTGTTGTGACACGGAAAATAAAAATTGTATGCTAAATAAATGCAGTGCCTGTTACAGCTTTTCTGATTTAATTCCTTTGAAATTAAACAATACTGAAATAACTTGGAAAAAATGGGAACTAAATAACAAAAAAGTAAAATTAATAGAAAAAAATGGCACAATAGATGAGATTGTTAATGAAATTGATTATCAGCTTAATAAATTTAAAACACATTGTTTCATACAAAATCAGCAGGCGAAATTTTTTCAACAGAAAAAATCAAGTATTGATGATGGCGAAGTTTTATTACAAGTTGATTTTGCAGAAAATTTTGCAATTGTTGCACAGGACGAGGTTCAGTCAGCACATTGGCAGTATTCACAAGTCACAATATTTACTGCATGTGCTTGGTTTAAAAGTGAAAGTGCAATAGAAAGCCAGGCATTTGCAATATTGAGTAACGAACTTTGCCATGACAAACATGCTGTTTGGACATTTTTAAAAAAAATAATTAACAAATTAAAATCAACTAAAACCGTCAACACCGTTACAATATTTTCAGATGGCTGCGTCGGACAATTTAAAAATAAATACAATCTCTACAATGTATGTACGGCACCAAACGACTTCGGAGTTCAATTAAAATGGGTTTTCTTCGCTTCAAGTCATGGTAAAGGACCTGTTGATGGGATTGGAGCAGTCACCAAAAGAATACTTTGGACAAATATAAAAGCCAGAAAAGTTATAATTAAAACCGCCGTTGACTGTTACAACTTTTTGAATACACAGAAAGTAAAAGGCATACAATTTTTATACATACCGAAAGAAGAAATTTTTGAAAATAAAACATTTTTAGATGAGAGGTGGAAAAGTGTACGTCCAATTCCAAAACTCCGAGAAAAACATTATTTTTGTGGACAAGGCTTAAAAGTAATTTCTACAGGTGTGACAGCTTTTGATAGATTAAAGAAATACAAAATTAAAAAATAAACATATTTTTAATGTTTATAAAGTTATAATAAAATCTTCTTCTTTATATTATATTGTGTTTTTATTCCTGAAATTATCCCTTTTAGAGTCTTTGATTAATTATTCATGATCGATTTGGTAAAATATTACAATTTGTTTGAAATATATTTTAATATTCATTTTATTTGAAACGATGTCACGTACGTTACACAAATATGTCACGTACGTTACAAAACTTGATTTCAATTATTTAAATTACTATGAATTATTTCAACCAAATTATTTTAACAATGAATTTTGCTTAGTGATTGCTTTTTGTTACTAAACAAATTTTTACCATCTTCATATAAAAATTTTAGGAGATACTCTGGAACAATAAATGTTTCAACTTTCGGCAAATTATAACTGTCACATACGTTACACATGGTTACACTTATTACTTTCATCATAAAAATAAGATTAGTTATAATTGTTATTTTTTTAATTTAGCATGTTTTTGTCTTAATGTTAAGGTAGAATATAAAAACAAAAGATGTGTAAAAACTGTAGTTTAAATAACTAAAATTTAACGAAAATTATTTTTTAAGAAGTTACTATGTCACGTACGTTACAATGGAATTACCCATATGTATATGCTTTTCGAAAAGTTTTTGCTTTTATGATGATAAATTTGATTATTAAAACATTTTTATACATTTACAATTCATACACTTATGTATGTTTGTATGTAATTATATATTGTATGCCTCATAATAAGTATAAAATGTTCAAAAACAAAAAAAAAACCCATTTACTATATACAGTATGTAGTTTACTGTTTACAACATACATATACACAAAACGCACGCAAATTGACAATATTATAATAAGTGTACTCAGCAGATATAATTTATAGCATATTTTGATAAGTACGAGTATATTTAAATGTATGTAAATTTTACTGGTTGTACGTATATATGTACATATGTTCTACTATGGATAGTTTTTTTTTTTGTATTATCAAAAGCATTTAAGTTAGTATAGTATAGTATAGTTTTAATGTACACATACGTTAAATAGATAAACGCACTAAAGCTTGTGGTGTGTTG
Source organism: Villa cingulata (assembly GCA_951394055.1). Lineage (NCBI taxonomy): Eukaryota > Metazoa > Arthropoda > Insecta > Diptera > Bombyliidae > Villa > Villa cingulata. The sequence continues at coordinate 2,889,776 of OX596025.1, forward strand.
TTATATTTTATATGTACTCCATACAATGATGAATCTTTATTATATTGTGTAATAATTAACTCTCCAATATCTAATATACACATTCTCACAATTCAAAATAATCTATCGATATAAGTATAACTATATACATATAATTACATATAAATATTACTTTTCGAATTTATTATAATACATTTAAAACTTTCACATATACAAATACATTTATATAAACTCTAAGTGTACATAGCTATATAATGTGTGTAACAACTAACTTTTTAAAAATATAATATACTATGTAATTTTTTTATATACGTGTGTTACATACGTTTTCTTGTTGTTAACCACCACCAATAAACACATTCAGTGATACATAATCATATACAAAATTATATGTAAACTTACATATAAATGTGTAATTATTATATTAAGTTCTCATTCCATATATTATAACATCGAAATTACAATTTCAATTCTAGATATACAATACATATAATATGTATGTATGTACGTGATATATGAAAATATTTTTTGATAATATATATATAATATATAATTACATACATATTATCTTGGTCCTCTTTTTCATTATAATCTTGAACAGATGACAGTTACATTATTATTATTTTGTTATTTGAACGAAAAAAAATTTTTATAAAAAATATATGTATATAATATGTACTTCATTTCATTTTTATAAAAAAAAATTTTTTTTTTATCAACTATTATAAATTATTGTTTTTATTTTGGTTTTTGGCATAAATGTTGTATTGTATATAACTCTAATACCAATCACCTCTGTTACATACTCTCTCGTACAGTGAATAATAAAAATCTCATTCAATATACGCGTATATAATTTTATATAAATTGGTCCATCGCCACCCTGTATATTTCACTTTTTCATATTATCAATAATAATAATTAAAATTTTTGTTTCCTCTTTTTTCATTTAATGTTATAAAAATCACAAAATATACATTATTCAAAATTAGATAACACATTATTCAGCCTTAACAGAAATCCCGTACATATTTATATAACACACAATCATTATGTGTATATATGTACATTATATGGCGACATAGAAAAACTTAAAATTGATTTTGTTTTTTATCATTATTTATCTACTAAATCCTTTTTGATTCTTTTGTTTTTAAATTAACTTTTCAGATTTTTGTCTTTATTCAATTAAATTTTTTATCTACACACAAAATACATGTAATAAAAATAGTGAAAAATAAAATAAAAATAAAATTTTTCTAAATTTGCACAAAATTACGAGCAGCTGTGTGGTTTTATTATATTCACTAAAATTCCGTTAAAATTGTTATCATAATTATTTTTTATTTCTTTTTTTTTTTTTCATATTTTATATGTTGTTTCAATTATACATATATCTACTTTAATAAAAATTATAATACACGAGCCGTTTGATAGTGGAGTAGATTCATCTTTTATGTGAAGATATTTTGAGGTTTGTATTTGAATGGCAATTTATATAATTTTATAAACTTAAAAAATTTTAATTTTAACTCATAAAATTTAAAAAATTATTGACAGATTCTTGATAGATTCCATTCTCATTGTTATATTACTAACTATTTGTTAAAAATGGATTTGCACCACTTTCAAAGAAAACGGCTGATATGTAAAATATGAATGAGCAAAATGGCTACAATGTCAAATTAATAAAACTGCCAAGAAATTGATGGATGTGATGTTAAATTTTTTTCAATATCAAAATTTACATAATTAATTTTTGGTGTTTGTTTAAATATTTTATTCCAGTATTGGTATTTGGTAAATTCAATTCTTATATTTTTCACATATTTCGCACATAAACGATCTTTCTCTTTTGTTATGACAAAGTTGATATTGTAGTCAAATTTCATGGTAATGAAAATGAATAATCTTTGCTTAATTTTGATGCAATTTATCATTGAAATAAATAATTAAAAATCTTGAGTATTATAATTATAAAAAGGATCAATTATTTAAAATACATATTACAAATTTTTATAATTTTTCAATATTTGTGGAAAAAAATAAAAGAAAAAAAATCATCCAATTAAACTGCTACATAGTTTAATTCGATTTTGTTGCAAATGTTTTGCTCATCACTGTATGTATTTTTGAATAACATTTTAATATGAAAATTGTATGAATTCATTTGTACAAAATATGTACGAATTATAATTTTAAGTAGTTTTAATTGTTTAGATAAATTTTGAATCTGAAATGATTGTTTAAAAGAAAATTTCATAACAATAAAATTGATAATTTTAATTCTATTTATTAGTAGGACTCTTGATTGTTTCTCAAAGTAAAAATAAGTTTGCACGAGTCAGACTCTTGATTAATGCACAAAGGGGTTAAATTTTATTATATTATTAACATTAAGATAGGATATAACATAAGGACAAAACAATTAAATTTTATATTAAATTAAATTTTTATCATTTACATATGTATTACATCTACTATGGGTTCAAATGTACACTACTTTTGTTTTCATGGTTTTTGCAAAAGTTATTTATGCAGCAATGTACATTGAATACTAAAATGATTACAGAACTTATTTGTTCACATAAAATACTCTAAATTTAAAACAAAATCGTTTAATGCATTTTATAGAATTACATATTTTTCTTTTCATTTCAATCACATTTTAAAATAGGTTTGTTTTGTTCAATGAACAAAAGTTATAAATATTCCTGTGTATATGTATATGTTCTCAAATTTAAAAAATTTGTTTTTAAATTTACATTGGTTGTTGTTGAAATTTAAGTGATTGTTGATGATTTTGAAAAAGTTGTACATGATTTTGAAATGGTCGTTATTGAACTTGAAATGGTATATATATTGACAAATGGGACTAGACTCAAACCATTTGTTCTCCTTCTGCAACACAGTCGAACATCTACAAATGCGAGAGCTCCTAGTGCTCCGAGTTCTTCAAGCTAACTTTCATACTAGTATAGCATATTCTAATCAAAAATATAAAACATGACTAATCAAAACATTTAAATTCTTCCTAGAACTGGCACTAACATCGTCGAACCTAGAAGCGGTTGGCAAAGGCATTAGGATGTTTTTCCATGGAATAAACGAATTGTTAAATTCACAAGTATTGTTTCAAAATCGATCACATCCAATTTGATAATAATTGTATTATTTTAGTACAAACAAATACATTTCTTGTGAATTACTAAAAGTGAAAAAAAATTAAATAAATTTTTCATTTTCATTTTTTTATTTTAAATAATCTTATTTTTGATAAAAAATGATAATTTTTAACCGTTTTTGAAACTACACTCCTCAATTGGTAAAAAAAAACATGTACAATTTACAATACCCATAAAACGACAAAAAAACAAGGTATGTACAAATGATTTCATGACTCATGAGATTTTTATGAGAATGCTAAGAGCTTTTTTCTCTTTTATAATAAAACCAAATTTTAAGTTTATTATTATTAAACTTGAATTTTGTCTGTCATTTTCCCCATTTAGTTTTAAACATCCTAATATCATTATTAATTAAGTCCTTTGCTTATACACATGACACATGATGTGTGCACACATATCATACGTAAAGGATGTGAGCATTCTGCATCTCATGTTGATGTTATTTTTCATTAATTTACATTCAGTTGATTAAGAATATATTTTTTTTATATTACCTATGAGAATTTTTTAAGAATTTCATGTTTTTAAACTGGAAAAAATAATACAAAATATTGGTTTTTGATAGGTTAATCATATTTTGATGGCGACAGTAATAATTGGAATAAGGAGGCTTTATGTATCTCCTTTACATACAGACAGGATAGGCACAAATATTCTTAGCTGGTATTATAGTTGATCATTATGATGTCCCATAATGTTCTTTCAAGAGTTCAGGTAATGCATATGATAGAAATGAACAAATTGGCACAAAGAAATATCAACGATTTACCATTGTAGTTATGGATAATCATATAAAAAACGATATTTAGAATGGTATTGCGTACTGCTCTCTCTCTCTTTCTCTCTCCCTCTGTTTATCTTTTTCTCTTTCATATCAATACTAAATTTTCGTTTAATACAAAGAGCATATGTATAAGTCATAGAGGTATGCTTTCAAGGCATTGAAAATTATTTTGCTTTTTGGCAGATTAAATTTTTCACCAATCATTATGCTCTCAGTGAAATCTCTATGTACAGTATACAGTTTTATACACTATAATGGGGTTTTGTGAATAATGTGTGTTATCCTTCAATAGCGTGATTGTTCATTCGTTTTTTTTTTTACAAAGAAATAAATTATATGAACATCCATCCCCATCATAAATCAATCTTTAAAAAAAAATGATTTAAGATCGATGCAGTTTTAATATTTATATGAATGTTGTATACATTATTTAAAAGGCTTTAACCACTTTAACTGTATTAAAAGTCTCTTATAAGCACATAATTGACAAACATATATGTGTATATGAACTATGTAGTAAAAGTATATGTAATATACATAATTATTGCTTTAAGTTCACTAAAAAAAATTATAGAATCATGAGTAGATTTTTTTATTATAAAAAGTTTTTCTTTCTGTGGGATATTATACACACATATTTTAACTAAAAGTTTTTATAAGTATACAGATGTTTTATTTTTTTTTTACGATTACGAATATTTTCCTTTACACAAACTTACACATTTATTATCATAAGGGTATCAACAATAAATAAATAAATAACTCATAATGTGTATGTATATAAATATATACATAATTATCTATATATAGTATTTCATGCCTATCTATACAACAATAATTCTACAACAAACAAACACAACATTTTTTTTTATTTTACTTTTAATTTTTTTACTATAATTCATGTTTGTATGTACTGTTAAATTTTATTTATAAAAAATATAAATTTCTCTTTCAAAAAAATATGTACAATATAAAATCAATTTATTAAATTTAAAATACACAAATTCGATCATAAATTTTTGTTTTTTTTTTTGCTTTTAAATTCGAAAAAGCATTTATTTTAGTGAATATATAATGTTACAAAATTAAACTTTTTAAGAAAGAACAACACAACAATAACAGCCTTAAATTATTTAGCACGCACAGTAATAATAATTCTAGTTGTAAAATTAATAAAAAAAAGCAATTTTTTTTAATTCATTTTCATTTATCTTTATTATTTTTTTTTTTAATTTTTGTTTATTTAAAGCACTGTTACTGTTTTTTTTTTCAAATTGATAAGAATTAATGAACTGTCGTTTAATTAGTAATTTTTTATCCTTATCATTTTATTTTCTGTCATTAATGTTTAAAATAAAATTAAACTAAGAAAAATAAAACTGATTTGAAAAAGCCAAGTGAAATGCATATAGAAATTAAAGCCGTAAGAAGCAAGAAATTTAAAAAAAAAAGATAAATAAAGTATAAAATTATGCTATATGATTTAGAATAGTTGCAAAAAGCTGAAACGCATATTATCGCGACAAAGCCCTTCTCGTAACTGATCAACCATATATTATAATGTATGTATATGAGTTTCAAGTTTTATTTGGAAAATCTCTTTAAATTCAAATTTTCTTTTTATGATTTTATTTTCTTTTCATCACATTCATTTTCATGTATTTTTCTCACATATGCATGTACATATGTAAAAAGTAAAAAGAAAATTTCTGTCTCTAAAATTACATTAAAAAGCATCGTGTTGTATATACATAAGAGAAAAGCTTATTTAATTATAAATATCGTTATCAGAATGTATGTATGCAATAAATGAAATAACTAAAAACACGTATACTAAACTTTAAACTCTTCTAAAAAAATACATTATTGTACACAAACTTCCTACGCTCGACATGTGAAAAGGATGAAGCTTCATATGTAGTACAGAATGTTTCACTGTCAAGTCAAGTCTATTATTTCAAACAAAAAACAAAAACCGAAAGCATCGTACGACAAGGGCGTTTTTTCTCATCCTTCTCCATATGATATTCAAAGATGATATACCACTATACCATTTAGCCATGTTTAGCGGTATTTAGCGAAGAAGAAAAACTTTGACCTTGAACATCTCGATGAAAGAAGGCGAAAACAAATTCCCCTACCGTAATAAAAACACTTTCTTGTCTCGGACGAAAAAATATTGTACAAATATTGTACATATGATAAAAATTTTTAAATTTACTTTTGTTCGTGTGAAACGCCCTGTACATTATACTTTCATAAAAAATTTGGAAATGTTTGAAGTTTAAAGAAAAAAAAAATGAAAAGACTAAATTTATATTTTCATTGCATAAAAATATTATAAGAGTTTAACAAAAAAAAAAAAAAAAAAAAAAAAAGAAAAAAAACTTTTTCTAATTTTTTTTTTTTTGTCTTTGCAAATAAACAATAATCCAAATATCAGAGAAAATTGAAAGAAACCACTAAAAAATTACTAAAATATCTATCTAGCCTACATTTCTACATTTGGTATTTAATTGTTACAATTAACAAACATTTTGGACGATAGCCTTGAAACAAAGTTTTAAGTCAAAAACAAGACAAATATATTTAAGTATTTAGTATGGTACATTATATGAATATGTACGTAAATACATATAATTTTAATATTCTTTTACATGTGAATACAAAATTTATTTGAATCTATGTTTGTCATGTACTTACTTCAATTGTAATGTGCCCTCGAGGTCTAAAATGGTCGTCACCAGATGAACGAAGATTTTTTGAATCAATTTGTACGTTAGTTTGCATTATGAAATATGTTGCGCCCTATTTGAAGATTATGGTACTGATAATCTAAACCTAAATATATTAGTAATAAAAACAAGAAGAGAATAAAAATAAAATTTAAAAATAAGAAATTTTATATATTATTATGTGTACGTGTATTGAAAAGTAATCTGCTTTATTTTATTGATAAAATTGGTTATAGTATACAGTACATTACATCAGAAATATCGAAGAAATTAATTAAAAAATGTTTTTTTTTTAATTTAAAATTTAAAGAGATTTTAATTTTATCTAGTTTTTTATTTAACAAATGATGAATAATTGTATAAAAATTAGGATTTTTATTTGACTTGATAAGACATCATCATAATTTTTCATGTTTCAATAAGTCACACGGCAGACATATGTATTAAAATTTAAAGGCTTACTTATACCTACTTTCACCCGCTTGAAACTACATCCTATATGGTATTAGGCATAAATTTCAAAACTCATTTATCAGATTTTATCATCTTGAAACGTCTTCTTTTTCCATAGTCCTTATTAACAAATATAATATAGTACATACGTAATCTACGAGATAAAACACTAATGATGCCATAATCAAAAAATCTTCAATATCTACACAGAGATATTTCAACTTTCTTGGGAAAACAGCACATAAAATTAAAATTTACTATTAACTTCAAAACTTTGTTTTACAACGGATAAGGAAAAACGCTATTTATATTACATATTATCACTAAATTTTCATAACATGATCACCACCCATACTACTCCATCTAATTTTGTATTGTGTTTGTGCATTGACGTAAAACCTCTCTTCAAACGTTTTTTTTCTTCTTCTTTTATGACGTCATATTTCTTTTATTAACGTACGAAGCATGTTTTATTTTAATTTACATAATGTATATGTACATAAATACACGAATATAACCAATAACGTCATATTTTATTGCCAATGTATTAATCTAATCTTTATTAGTAAAATAATCACGTGTACGATTTTTCCCCACGTGTTACAAGATAAAGAATAACGGTAATGATGAAACAACACATAAATAATATTTTATTTCTTACTCTAACCAATTATTCTTATATTCTAATTTTGATTTTCTGATCATTTCTTCAGCAAAATATCAGTGTGTTGAAGTAATTAATTTCAAGGTTTTTTAAACTCAAAAATAATTCAGTACTAAATATTGAGTGTTCTAAATCTAATGCTACCTATGCACAATAAAACTTGTTTATAAAACTTAGGAATAGTTAACTGGAAAAAGATTGTGCCATACCATATCAATCATATACTTACTTATGTATTTATAATTTTTAAATTTTTTAAATATATTTTGCTGTTCTACTTCTTCTTGATGGTCATTCGAATGTTGCCAAATTACAAAGTTTGCCAAATTACAGGTTCTACCACTTCAATCATTTAAATGTTCTATAATAAATTTATGATCTAGTTTGTCATACCGGATTTTACAACCAAGTTTAACTATTAGCTATATAGTACATATATGCAGGTGGCATAAGTTTAACTTTTGTATGCCTTTGCTTATGATTTTTTTTCGTAACAGAATAAAAATAAATTACAATTGGGTTTTTTATGAATACGTAAATAATTTTAAGTGAAAACGAGGTTTTTTTTTAAAAAAAAAATAAAAAATTGTTCGTTTTTAATATGGTTGTAGATTAAACTATATACATATCTTTGAATTTAGTCTCTATATACTGTCTTTCAAAACTAATGATTTTCTTCAATGTATTTAAAAAGAAATATACTGCACATACATATCATAAATTATTTTTCATGCATTATACTTTGTCGCATTGCGCATGATAAAAATTTTCTTGCATCTTAATATTCATTTTCTCTATTACAATTTAGTATCTTGAAAAAACATATTATCTGTAAAACATATAAAATGTAATTAATTGTTATATATGTACTTATATTTATGTAAATTATTTACATTCCTTTCAAATAAACTCACTCAGCACTTCGTGTTTTTTTTTTTTAATTTTTTTTTGGTGTTGAATTTTATTCCACAAAATAAATGCAATATATTATAATATCTAATTAATTCACAAAAAAAAATATAATTTCATTTTTATATTATTAATTTTCATATAGTAATTTCAGAAAATTTTCATTTTTATTCATAATCCATTCAAATTTCTACGTCAACTGTTAAATTTTTTACACAATATCCGAGCTGTAATTATAGGATATATAATGTGTTGAATATTTAATATTTATCTTTTCTATTCCTACAGAACAACCGATACAACAGACAACAGTTCAAAAGAGACTACTTGTTGGTACATGAACATTTTAGAAAACACGCTCATGATAAATGTGATAAATGATTGATAAAATATTGTATTTTGTATATATAATAAGAGATGATATAGATGAAAAGCTGTGAAAGGGATGAAAAGCTTTCGTTTTTCAAAAGATAAAATATAAAATTTTATCAATAATTTTAGCATCTTATAAAGATGTTGCATCATATACAAAGTTTATTGTTCACAAAAATTTCCGAAGTGAATTTATCATAAATCCTTTTTCCCTGAAAAATGTGTGAGTGGATAGATTATAATTTCTCTCATTACTTCCAACATCACTTTTTGATTTTCGCATGAAACTATTCTTATATAAGTTTTGTAAATTAATTGTCATGAATAATTTGATATAGCGGATGATCTTATTATTAGATTTGCTCCGAGCGACGAAACATTACGAGTATATTTTAATGTTTTAACTTCTTTTTCTCCGAAATATAAAAACGATTTCTTTAATGAAAATAAAAAAAATTTCAATTAAATAGAAAACATTAAGTAAATGCTTAAATATTTTTAATACATAAATCGTATCTATTTCCTTCTTCTTCTTCTTCTTCTTCTTTTATTATTATTGCCTTTGAAGGACACAAGCCTGCCTCAAAACTTTTTATCTTTCTCATTTCATTACTGCGTCTTGTTCATTCCAATTTCAATTCTATGAATGTGTCTCTCACGTTGGGACTTGAATATCTCGATGGATGTTGTGTTGTCCCATTTGGCACAGATCGGTATACGTAAGATGCTATCGGAAAGCTCATAATGGATACTTTTTATTAAAATCTTATTTTTCTTCCTATCATGTTTCGAATAGAAGCTATAATGTTTTATATAAGCTTTCCTTCCTCGCTGCACAGACGAAAAAGTTTCAACTCTTAACAAAAGGGTGGAGGATTTTACGAAAAAATGTCTCATCGTAAACGCTGAGGTCAGGAATCGATTGGTATGTTGTAACACTTTATTACGAATCACTCTGTATGCATTTGAAAATAAAATCTGCACAATTTCAATAACCTTGATTTTTCTTAAGTTCGCTTCCATTTCGAATTTTTCAAATTTTTATATAAATAACTGTCTATCTGTCTCACATTCAATAATCCTCTGAATGTATGTACTATGTAGTATATAGGTATAAGCAGTCTCATTTGTCACAAAGTGTAGAGTAATGTTTTCTTCATTCTTGAAACCATATTATGCAAATGAAGAAAAAATAATGTACAATTTTGCTCAAATGCTCAAACAGCATAGTGGCTAGTATAAGAGCTCTAAGGGAACCCTACTGCATTTGTATGATGGTTTAGTTTAGTATTGCACTATTTAGTTTAAATTCTAGTTGGAAACTATTAAATTAAATAAATATAAATACATATATAGAAATAATATGACCAATAATAAAGATAAAAAAAAATAAATAAAAATAATAATGAAAATAATGATAAAAAAAAAATAAAATAAATTAAATAAGTAAAAGTAATAAAAAATGAAATAAATATAAAACTAATAAAAATAAAATAAGAATAAAATGAAAATACATAAATCAATCATACATCTCATTTAATCTTCTACTCTACTCTTTGCCCATAACATATATTTTTCTAATTTTTTTTTAAATCTAATTATAGTTGAACATCTTTTATTTCTTCAGATAGTGTGTTATAAATTTCTGTCGCTCTGCCCATTATTGAATTTTTCCTTTTAGTTGTTCTCGAGAAGTTTGTTCGGATATGCTCAGCGTATCTAGTATTGTAAGAATGCACCTCATTGTTTTTTTTTCAGACTTCTTTACTGCCGATTCCGTACCACTATTCTGTTAAAATCCAAATTGACTAACATACTCGTATATCCCCTCAGATTCTGCCATAAATTTTCTAATGCTATTTTCTATAATTTTTTCAAATATTTTGCTCAAGGAGTTTAATAGTGCTATGGGTCGATAATTGTTTGGATCAGTTTTATCTCCACTTTTAAACAATGAAATGGCGACCACTATTTTCAAACACTCAGGAAATTTTCCATGCTCAAGACCTGTGTTAATAATCGAAACCAGTACTGATGATGTATGATGTCACTCACTCACTCATGTCACTCTATTTAAGTTATAGCTTATGTCTCATTTGACATAAAATTTCGTCATCTATCGAATTTAGTTTTCTTATTCTTACTTTCTTTTTTTTTTTGACATAATTTTTTAGCAATTATAAAAGTAAATATAGAGGTCATTATGTCCGTTTATATACACTTTGCAATTATTTATTGCAGTTTTTCCATATTCATTAAATATATCTACTGGTATATCTTGGATTGATGTTTCAACTTTTCTTCTGGATAATTTTTCATTCGTGATGTATATTTTTATTTTTTAATATTAGCAAATTTAGCTATTATTATGTGTAAGCTCCCCCAATTTTAATTTATTTTATATATAGCTTGCTATAGAGTAAATGGGGCTAATAAAATTAACAGTTATATATCAATGCGATTCAATAGCTCGAAATATAATATTTCATGCATAAAAACATATACAGAAATTAATTAAATTATGAATTATGAAATACATAAATAATTTATATTAGAGGTATTCACTCAGGCTAGTATTTTAGCTATTGTGTATTAATACATAATCAAATTTAGTGTGGAGTGAACATACTTTGTAAATACTCTTGTTGTATCAAAATTTTCCAGTCAGCTGATATAGTTTGACAATTAAAATTTTAAAATTTTTAAATTTAAATTTTATCAAAATTTACCAAATGACTACTGTGTGTTCAACTGTCAAAATATTTACTACGAAATACTACACAGAAAAAACATGCCTTTACCCTATTGTTTTATTACAATGATTGGCTACTTGATTTTATATGGGAGAAAATAACAAGGCGTAGTATATTAGCAAAATGTAGTAAAAATACTTCGAGTATAAATATACAAGGCCAAATACTAGAGAGAGTGAATACCTCTATTATTTATGTATTTATATTTAATATTTATTCAAATTATTAATTTATTTTTCACCAATAAAAAATTTTTTTCAATAATTTTTTTTGTAATTGTTTTTAAATATTATTAGATTTTTAATAGATAATGAAATTATTTTAATTTTGAAACTCCAAATTATAAGCATTTCACTTCACTTTCAATTAATTTCACTTCACAGTATAAAATTATTTTACATTTAATATTCCTTTACCTCTACTTTGCCATAAACTACCAGGAATGATGTCATAACATCTGGTTAAAACTGAGCACATGGTGTTGTAAAAACACGTGTAAAATGTAACAGACAAAAAAGTGAAGAGCCATCTTTAACATGCGTTAGTAAGAGAAATTATATACAAGTTAAAACGAAATATCCTCTGTATGTGAATAAAAGAAGGAATGGCAAAAACAAAAAGAAAAAATAAAAGTGTCGTGCTATCTCAATCTATGTAGAAAAAAAAACGCAATACATTGAAGAAATTATGTCAGTGATATGAAGTTGTTGGTGTGTGTTTTTTCTATCTTGTTTTAACACCTGCATATTTTTTATAAAGAAATTAGTCATATGGTCCCTTTTAGATTATTGGCTGAATTTTTTACTGAATTGATTTTTTTATTTTATTTTTTTTAACATTATATATTTGTACTATTTTTTTAAATTGTTTTTTGAATTTATACACTTAATCGAGTTGTCTCCGTACATTGTGAGTTAGTGTACGATGTTATTATTTTCTATTGTCAAATGAAGTGAAGTGTCGTGTATATCAAACACAAACAGTTCCATGTTAATTTTTGCATCGTCTTCATCTATGTCGGTTACCACATGATCAATTATATATTGTACCATTATTATTGTTTTTACGTGTAATATTCTCATTTTCAATTCTGCTTTTTATTTTGTATCCATTAAGTTGAATAATGTCCTTGTATTCTTTTACTATATCATTACCATTATTTAAAAGATAAATATTTACATCCATAAAGAAAATAATATTTTTGTTAAGGTTCATTTTGGCATCTATGAATTCCAGAAATTCACTTTCATTTTCATTGAGTGCGTATAACGTCGCAATTTTAAATATTTTTTTTTCTATATGGAGATCAATTAAAATGAAATTGTATTTTTTTTTCTGTTTTTTTCTAAGATATTATACTTAATGAAATCTCTGTAGAATGCAGTACCTCCTCCTCGACTGATATCTCTAATGCTGTAAATTGTAATAATTTGTTTCATTATTGGGGGATAACTCCAAATAGGTAGCTGGGAATATCGTAACGATACTCCGGTGACATATTCTTCAGGATGTCCTCTTTAATATGTCGTATGTGCCAAGTTTCAGAATTTTGATGTTTGGGAGAAAAGTGAGGTTAAAAATTTTTTTAAAAATTTACTGTGTTTCACAAAAATCGTTATATTTATTTTTTGGAGTAGTGCAGGATATCGATTGATATGCATTTTAAAGAGAACTTTCCCCTCTTTCTAACGAAATATATTTTGTCCCGAAATAATAAGTGATTCCTTAGATATAAGGACTTCTTCTTTTGATATTGATATATCTCCAAAAGTTGAAGAACGACATATATATATTATGATGTCAAATGAAAGATAATTATTTTGTCCTCTTTAAAATGATGCCCCTTACACCCTCATACGTCCTCTCAGTAAGAAACTATGGACAAATGTATGCAACAAAGTGCACACATACTAACACAAACAAACACAAACAAACAAAAATATGCAAAATACAAAGGGTGATCAGAGGGTTTCTAATCATTTTCATGTTATTTTGATATTTTTGGGATATTTGTTCGGTAGCACCTAGAACCCCAACTCTGATTTTAAAAAAAAAATTCAAAAACTTTCCCGGGGATATAACTAATAATTTCCCAAATTTTCAAGGCAATTGGATGTATGGTTTTTGAATCTATCGAGTACAGACAGACATATACATTCATTTATATATATATATATATATAGATTATTATTTATTAAAGAGGAAGAACAGTAAACTGCCTCCTGGTTGCCCATACCACGACTAAAATATGGTGTATTGGTGTAATCTCAAAAGCTCAATGTATTTTCTAAAATGCATTTGTAATTACGTACATATATGTATATATGAAATGTATAAAATGTAAATACCAAAGTGTATATAACAACAGAAGTGTGGACACTTCCCCTTTTTTTCCTTATCTTTTTTCGACCTTTGTCCCGTTACTCATTTAGCCTTGCTTGAATTGCTAAAAGGTGATAAGTATATAAAGCATATTCGAAAAACAGAGATAAGAAATCAATGGAAAGTGAAACGTTCAACGACCTATTAAAAAGTCTGATACAGGGTGTATAAAATAAAAACAATTTTTTGGATTTCTTAAATTTTTATTTTTTTTGCAATTCGTTATAAAATTTATATCTACATATGACTAACACTTAATAATTTGTTCTTATTGTCAAATAATTTTACGTCCTTATTATAGTTTTTTATAATAAAATAAATCCTTACTCTAATATATAATTTTACAAAATAATTTTTATCTTGACTCAAACAACAATTATAATCAAAATGATTTTTCAAAATTTCCGATAACTTATATTCAATATTTTTTTCTCCTATTGCATCATTAAAATTTGATACGAATTTCCTCTCTAAGTTTTCTAAACTATCAATAAAATTTTGAGGCCGTCTCAAAAGTTTAGCATTTTTATATTGTTTGAAGTCAAGAAAAATCGAAGATGTGCTCGGTTCATTTGAAATATCTAATGTGCACTTATGGTGCTCTCGGTACTTTTTTAAAAGCCAGCCTCCAAAATAGAAAAATACATTTTTTTCCCCGAAATCCATTTGCTTATAATCATTTTTTATAGAAAATGAATAATTCAAAGCTTTATTACTGTCTTTTTCTTTTTCAAAATGGACTTGTACTTCTTGTAGTTGGAATGTTTCATCTGTTTCACAATTACCAGAATTTACATCTACCCATATATTTGATAGAAAATGATTTTTTGAATGCCCGAGAAAACTGAAAAGGAGTTAACAGCTTTGTGTTACCTCCTTTTTTTCTCAGTAATCCAAATGCTTTTTCAAGTTCATCTTGGTTTAAATTTCTGGTTAAAAGAAATGTTATTCCCTCTGACTTGAGGTCGTTATGTAAATGTTCTAATACATTTATATTTGGAGCCAACCTTTTAAAAATTTAACTTTTTTGGTTATGTCGCTGTGTTGTTTCTTTTCATCAATTACTCTAATATTTTTTAATAAAATCTTAATTTCATTTAAAAAAGAAACTTGTTCCGGATTTGCGAAGAATGGCCTCCTGAAATTCTTTGCTTCTTTAAACTTGCATGAATTGAATAAATCGAAAAGAGCATCAATTCTGCAGTGTTAAGAGCAGTCCCCTGATTTTTTACCAAGTCACTTGAAGTTGCATGTGTGTATATGCCACTTGCAACTGTTGCACTTATGACTTGAGAAGCATATTTAACTCTCATCTTCTGAAACCTGTTGGGATAAATATGCTCATTTGAGAGTTTGGGAGCTAATTTGAATTGCCGACTTTTATCCCACAAATAGAAATCTACAATGTCTTGCCAAGATGCAACCTTGTTCTCATTAAAAACTACTTTGTATTTCATTAAGTTATTCCTGAAGGATTTTAACAAATGTGGTGTGTCATACATATAATACAATTTCCAATTTTTCACATAAAAATAGGGCTGATCTATTGTTGTGGTTAATAATTTATTAAGACCGACAAAATTCCCACCCTGATCTGAAACTATTAATCTAGGCTTCATGCCAGCTTGAATTAACTTATTTGTACATTCTGATATCATTGTTTTCAACATCTTGGCAGGACATGAAGAATTCACAAAGGCATAACCCACTAGATGTTTATAATGGTGAGAAAAGCCTTTGACCATCACAGCAACAGCATACTTTGCAGGTAAGTTAGTTTTTTTACTACCGTTGTCTTCCAAACCTATGATTTCCCCCTTTGATTTGTCAAAAAACAGGTTGACTTTTAATGATATTTCATCAATGCATGTCATACAAATTTTTTGCCATATCTGGTAAATTTTGTAATTTTAATTTCAATGTATTGAAGAGAACATCATGCAACCCAGGTGCAGCAGGCCATTCTTCAATAAACCTCATCAACGTTCTTCGGGTGGGCAAATTCATAGTTTTTGATAAAAACCTATAAGCGGATGGAGCTATAAAATATACACTAAGGCAGAATTGCTTAAAGCTATCAGAATATCTCCATCCCTGTGGAGCATGATTAAAATTTCTTACGTGACATTCCACAATTTTAGCTAATTCGGCCGGCAAATACTTTTTAGATTTTTGGATAAAAAAATATTCACTGTCTACTTCTGATTTAAGTTTGTTTATTTTCACTTTCATTCTGTCCGATTCTCTCCGTAAGGCTTCATTTTCCTTTTGTAGAATTCTAATTTGTTTTTCTGCATTTATATTTTTTGTTTGTGATGCTTTGTGCGTTGATCGAAATGTCGGTTCTGATCCAATTTCTGCTATTTCTAAAAAAAACATAAAAACAAATAAATAAATAAATAGATACATTGATTAGTAGTACTAGATAGCGTATTCATTTTCATACATTTCACAAAATAAATTCTAAATTAAATAAAAAAAGTTGAAGAAGACGCGCTTATAACATAGATAAACGGTAAATAGGTGAAAAAAATGATATTTACCTTCTTCAGTTGCCATATTATTTGATGGTTCTCCGAAGAAATTTTCATCCTGTTGTTCAACAGTCAATGCTGTAACTATAATAAGATATGAAAAGCTTCAATATTGTGTTAAATGCAAAAAATAACAGCCTTGATCATGATTGTCGGTAATCGTAGTCGATTTTAGCAACACATATTGATAAAATAATTAACCTTTTGCAAGAAAAAGACTACGATTATCATCACTGATAATGGGGTCAATATTTAAAGGTAATACAGTCAAATTCCTCTAACTCGAATCGTCAACTGCCATCAAAATTACTTCGAGTTAAAGGGATTTTAGAAGAATTTTGAGTTAGAGGAAGTTGTTTCACAACAGATTCATTTCAAAAATAAACTGAAATTGATTCTTTATTGTAGTTTACGCATACTATACACAAGTAAAATAAAAGTAAACATGAATGATCATGTTTTGCATTACAGAATTCGCAAACAAACAGATATTGATTCTTCATTGTAATTTTTGCATATTGTATATACACAAGCCAAACAAAAGTGAACATGAATAATCATGTTTTGCATCATAGAAAAAGTGTTAAGCTAACTAGAAATAAATGTATCCAAATATGTATGTATGTATAGAAATTTAAAGCACTGTTTCATGTTTAAATTCGAGTTAAGGGAATTTAAGGATCGACAAAAACTTGACAAAAATGTTGAGTTAGAGGAATATTTGACTTAGAGGAATTTCGACTTAGAGGATGATTTAACTATGAAAATTTCAAGGGAACGCAAAAAAATGTCTGTAAAATTCGAGATAGAGGAAAATTCGAGTTACAGGAATTTCGACTTAGAGGAATTTGACTGTATAACATTTTTACAAAGTAAATGGTATACATATATAATATTTACAAAATAGTCTACCTTCTCTATCACGTGGAATGATAATTTGTTCCAAAATTTCAATTTTCGGGAGATGTTTAACTGGCACAGCACTTTTCTTTAAATATCTTCCTGATTTGCCAAACATGTCATCATTAAAATGAATTTCACATACTCGAAAATCTTGTGGAATTTTAGTGTTTTTTAGACTTTTTAACCAAATTTCTTTTCTAAAAAATCAAAATAGCAAAAATTGATTAATTTTATTTAAAACAAAAATTAAATTTTTTACTTACTTCATATTATCAGTAGGCAATTTGAAAAATCTCACCTTGTTTTCAGTTTTATCACTTTTTTTTCTCTTATTTTGACAACCTAAACACTTTAAATAATGTTCACCCATTATGAAAATTATGACAATTATAATTTTTTCTTTTAATTCAACACGGATTTTTTAAATTTTAAAAAAAGCCACTATTCTATTTTCGGTATTCAAAAATCACTTCAAACTTATTATCGTAAATATTTTTTAACTAATAATAAAAATTCAAAATTATTCGCGTACCCGCCACTTTGATTATATGCATAAAAATATTTTTCTATACCTACCTGATCACCCTTTATTTACGTACAAATAATAATAAAACCGGCACACAAATTTCATGTATTAACGGTGGGTCGCATTTTTTATATACGAGATAAACCAGTGCAAAAAAAATATAAGGATGAATACATATTTGGTTTAAAGTTGTGGTAGTAGCATTTCATTTTCCTTTTCTTCACATTATTTTGTATGCGACCTGGACCTGGAATATATATGAAACTGGGAAACAACAAAATGTACATGCTGGGTCGCAATTTAAAACATTTAAAATGCATGCAAAAGAACACATAGTACGTACTCTCTCTAACTTCTGCATTTTTGTAATTAAAAACTCTTGTTTAACTTTTCTTGTTCATTGATTGTTGTTGTTTGAAAATCATGAAAAAAAAATTTTTTAAGGGGAAATGAGTTACCATTCTTGTTGTAAATCTATATTCTTTGGTAAATACTATTGACACATTACAACTCATTATGAGCTGAATACTCATTAAGTCCTCATAATGAAGAAAATTTAAATCATATGTAAATTTATAAGTACATACTTATTATAAAAAAAGGTTGAAAATAGTGATTACTTTGATTACTGCACTTCGAATGTGACTGTGAATTAAGCTTAATGTTGATTTTGATGTCATACAAATATAACAATTATTACAAATAATATATTCAGACTTCAGACAATTCAGACAATTCAGTTTCTGTCACATCCTTAAATATTTTCGCTCTTGGGCAACATAAAGAAAGATACGAAAAAGAAGACAAAACAAACGTCGTCGTAGTCAGCCATGTTTTTTTTTTTAACATTGAATGACGCATGCGTCAGATTACTTGCCAAAAATCTGGAAAAAGAGAACCGGAGTGTTTTAAAATCGGAAAAAGGAAAAGAAAATATAATTTTTAAAATAATAAAATATTTAGATAAATTTAATTATTTCGCTATTAATTAAAGAAAAAAGTATTAATTAGTGTCTGAAGTTTTTGGTGTTTTAATATATAAAAATAAAAAGTGTTTCAATGGAGGCAGAAAAGAAAGAGCAATTATTATTAATTGACCCACCTCACGAACTCAAGTTTCGTGGTATGTTATATCGTTATATGTTTTAAAAAAGCTGATATACACGTACATCTACACTACATACGTACATATATAAATTCTGATATTTCCAAACCAATTTTTTTTCTCTTCTGTTTTTTTATATTCGAAGAAATAAAATACTTATATTAATTCTCATTACTTATGCAAAAATGAAATTTTTTAATATTCTGTGGAGAAATTACTACGAAATTTCAAAATGTATGTTTGTGCTTCAATACATTTACACTTTATGTATTTCAGTTAATTTTTTCCAAAATTTGATTTTGGTGCATCTATTAAGGATTCATAGTGGTTTTAGAATTTTAGAAAAAAAAATGTAGATATACTTGTACTAGCAGTACTACCACTGTCCTAAATTTTTGCGATTATTATTGTAAATTGTACTACATATTGTAGTATGTACATAATAAATTTTAATTTTATATTTACATATATGTAGCTATTCACTGTGATTAACACTATACATGGATGATGATACAATGCATTGTGTATATACATATGTACATATGTGATGTGTAATTTTTTATGTATTGAATAATTATTGGAAATTGGAAAAACAATACAATATACTATACTGGCTGATATGTTATAATTCTATTTTAGATTTGCTTGGTTTTAAAAAATGAAATAATCGGATTTTGAGTTGAGGATACGTACATACAGTGCACATATACGTACATACATATGCATTACAAAAATTTTTTAAATGAAAAATAACTAAAAAAAATAAATAATTTTCAAAGCAAAGAAAAAAAAATGAAAGTAAAAACATATTTTAATTTTTTAATTAAAATTAAAATTTTTCATCATGTAAAATTATATATTTTTCTTCTTTTTTTTTTATTTTCTATATAAGAGACTTCATATTTGTTTGTTAGGTTTCTCAATGTCGTCATCGTCATTCTTCAATATTATAAATTTCTTTTACACCACAAAAACAAAAAAAAAAATTTATTATTCTTAAATTCTTATTCAATTAAAAAATTTTACAAATTAATATTATCTATATGTATGTATGTATGAACGTGCTTATGTATTTAGCAAAAATATTTTTTACTGTATATTTTTTTTATAAATATGTATGAAAATTATTTAGGTATTTTTTATATATTAATTTTCTGATATTTTAAAGCTGTCATAAGACATATTTTTAATGTACCTATGCACATAAATGTATATATGTAAAGACACATATGCAAACACAAACATATATTTTTCTTAATTATCAACATTGTGTGTATGTAACTACATATTTTTAAATGGTCCGTAGATAGGATGTCAAGAAACCATATAAAAATTAAGCCCCAAAAATGTAAAGTACATAGCTATTTAGATAATGCATTAAAAATGGAATACAAATTTTATTGTCAGATTTATAGGTGTACATACATAGATACCTTTTTAAAGATTTATTTGTTGTTCAATTTTCATTCTTATTACTAACAGAACTGTAGGTACCTACCTACATTTTGTTCGTAAATTGAAGAATTTTTGATATACATATGTATATGAGACTAAAGAGATTTTTATAAAAACAAATTACCTATATTCGGGAATTTAAAGTTCATATCGTGTACCGCTGCACTATACAATTGACTTAATCAACAATCTATCGTACTATAGCTACAAAGCCAGCTAGTATGCATGGAAGAATTAAAGAATAATATGATATAGTACACACGATATACCAAAACCAAAGTACATAAAGACTATATAATTTGTTCAACTCTTTTTAAAATAAAGGATATTTTTTAAAGATATATAAATTTAAAATGCGCCAAAACATGTAACAATGGTGTTACGATCGTATGGTAATGGCTTCATTTGAAGGATAATTGTATGCCATTTGATGTTTATATTTATGATTTCTGACATATGGGTGCTGCTGCTGGCTTGATTGTAGCACAATTTGAAGTCAAACTTTCGACTACTTTTTTCATAAGTTGAAATTGTATTTCGGCAATAGCACGAATAATTTTGGCTTCCAAATGGTTCAAATTTTGTGTTTTATCAGCGTATACTGGCAAATTCACGTATCACCACAAAAAATGAAATAATCAAAAAGTGTAACACACGATCGTGGAGGCTAATACAAAAAAACATTTCGTAAAATTATGCACTTTTGAATGTTTCTTATAATAAATTGATTGTTGTACCTACCGTCTGATTGAAACCAGAGCTTTTCAAGCGTTTTTCCTTAGCTTGAGAAATAAAAAACAAAAATGAAAAAATATCACACTTAAAAATTTGGGCGATAATACATACATATATAGATATGTGCAAATGTATTTAATAAGTCATATCGAAATTGAAGAGTTTTCTAATTTCTATAATAAATGAAGTCTATAAATTTGAAATTGGTAAAAATTTGTACACAATTTGGTAGCAATCTGGTGTGCAAATGTTGTGAGGTTATGACGTAAGTGATGCAAATTAAAATGGAAAATATTTCAATCAATTTGTGCTACATGACTGCAACGTAGGAAGACTCCAAAGTTTTAAAAGATACAAATTAATTTTTTAGTTCGTTAAAATTCGATAACATAATTCTGAATTTGAAATATTGAAAAAAATGTGTTGAGTGAAACTTAGGTTGATAACTCACTCACTGATACAATTGTTTCCTTTTGTGTGTTTAGAAAATATTTCCGATGCACTAGCTGCTTAACTGGTATTTCATCAAAAATACATTTTGAAACTTTGAACATTTTCATGATGATTTTCAGTATTAACATTTTCAAACTTTAAACACACTGCATCAAAGAAATCGACCTACTCACCTATATGTTTGATGTTACTTGAGAGCAATATTTATGTAATTTATTGTATTTATTCTTTTTTTAAATCATAGGTCCATTTACGAGGCCTGTCATGACTGTTATGACATTAACGAATCCAACAGATCAAAACATTTTATTTAAAATAAAGACAACGGCTCCTAGGAAATATTGTGTACGTCCTAATTTTGGTCTTATAGCACCACGTAGCAAGATTCAAGTAGAAAGTAAATTAAAAAAAAATTTAAATATAAAAAAATTTTTCAAAAAGATAAAATTACAAAATTAATTTACTAATTTATTTATTTATTTTTTAGTTTGTCTCCAAGCATTTGTTCTTGATCCTAATGAAAAAAATAAACATAAATTTATGGTTCAAAGTTATATTGTTCCAGAAGGTGTAGATAATCATCTAAAACTGGTAAAAAAATAAATGAATAAAATTGTTTGTTTTGTCTCGGTTTTAGTTTTTTAAGTGAATTTTTTTTTTTAGTTAAAAGAAGTAGATCCAGATCAATTCATGAATTCAAAATTAAGGTGCGTATTTGAACAACCCGTGGAATCATCAGCCGGTGGTGATTCGTCTACAGGTGAAGCTACGAAAGAGAATGCAAGTAAAGCTGGCGGAGATGAAATCGTAAGTTTTTTTTTTTTTTTTTTTTTTTTTATAATAAAATTCTCTGCAAGTGTCCATAAAATACATAATTTCTTCATTTTGTCATCTACTTATGAATACGATTGTATAAATTATAATTTAAAAGAATGAACATTTTTTTCTATTTTTGTGACAGTCGCAAGATATTCAAGTCAACTTTAAATTAGCTGCAGTAGAAGTTGGACAATTGCGTGAAGAAGCCAGTCAATTAAGACAAGAAAATTTAAAGTTAAAGGTAATTTTATTTGGCCGAATTTTTAAAGCATGATTTGATTATCTTCGTTGGCGAATACAATTAAGCATTATCATGTGGCTAAAATAGAATGTTCTTGTAAATACGCTGCAATCAATCAAGCAGATTTAAAATGTTTTGAAATTGTTATAGCGTAACCACAATTCGGCTTCCAAATCGACAAGATTTTTCAGTTGTCAAAATTTATATGCATCATAATTTTGTATTATGACAGCTGTAATACTGTATCACAACCTGTTTTTCTACATTTTAATGTCAACTTATCCACACTGTTCTTGAATTTGGCTTTTTAAAATTCGGCCTTTGTTTTATTTAACGACAAAATGTGACGCTTCAAATACCCATCAAATTGCATTTCATATTATTATAAATAATTTAAATAACATTAAATTTAACATAAACATTTTTAACATTAAATTAAATCAAATAGAATTCAATGATAACAAGTAACTTTTGACTGCATATGACTACAAGCGCTACATTCTATATTCTATGTACATACCTACATATTTTACATTTTAAATTTTTTTATTTTTACTATAAATTTATCTTAAAATCTATCTAGGAACAATTATTACGGCTGCGATTAAATACAGAAGCTAATCAGAAGGAAAAGACGAGCACATCATCATCATCGTCATATCAAAATCCTTATTCACCACCACAGATAGGACAGCAACAAGTTCCAGTTATGTATATAATTCTTGCAATCGGAATGGCTTTATTTGGCTTATTGCTTGGAAAATATTTTCTCTGAATCAATCAAAAGAAAATAAGAAAAGAAATAATAAAAATTTAAAAAAATGAAAAAAAAAATAATTTAAATAAAAAAAAATAAAATATTTTGCGTTGTTGGGCAAATAAAAAATACCATTTAAAAAATAT
This sequence comes from Villa cingulata, assembly GCA_951394055.1. Taxonomy (NCBI): domain Eukaryota; kingdom Metazoa; phylum Arthropoda; class Insecta; order Diptera; family Bombyliidae; genus Villa; species Villa cingulata. The sequence goes on from OX596025.1 coordinate 2,913,669, forward strand.
AAAAAACGTATAAATTGAAAAATATAAAAAAAAATGAAAATAAGAAAAAATATATTTAAAAAAAATATTCAAAAACGAAATATAAAAAAAACTGTTATTATAAAATCAAATATGTAAAACAAAAGAAAAAACAACAATAATAAATACAAAAATCACGAAAATAAATTTAAAAACAAAAAAGAAAATCTTAAAAGGAATATATAATTATATACAGCCATATATCACAGAAGAAAAAAGATTTTTTTTTTTTGTTAAATGTTTTTAAAAGTCAAAAATGAAAATGAAAAAAAAAAAACTAAATAAACAACCAGCAACTGTGTAGTAAAAAAACAAGCAACAGCAAATTTATAAAAATTGTAAAATATAAGTAATAATAAAAACATCAGAAAAATACATAATACTTTATTTGAGAATAATTATGACAAATACTATACAACTAAAACTACATACATGTATACATACTACTTAAATTGATATATATATATATATATATAGGGTTTAAATATTATTTTTGGGTGATCAAGATTTTATTAATTTCAATATAAATACTACATACACTACATACTACGAGTAGATACATTATAAATTTCTTTTTTCTTCTTATTTTTGGTATGTGAAATTTTAACTACACAAGTTGAAAAAAAATGATAAAAATGAAAAAAAAAATACATACATACATACTAATATATGTACATGTTTGAAAAAAAAAGAGAAAGAAATAAAAGAAAAATTGGTAGTTACTGGTTCGTTGAAAACATTTAGTAAATTATTTTTGTATTTTTTTTTTTTAATTTTTATTTTTATTTTTTTTTTTCTTTTTTTTTTTTTGTAAACTATACATAATTTTAATTTGCTATTATTATATATTTATGAATAATTCAAAAAATACATAGTTGAGAATACTTTAAGCTTGAAAATTTAATGTCATTAAAAATTGTTGCAAAAGAAACTTAAAAAAAAATATTGTTTGTTGCATTTTCTTTATTATTGTTGCTGTTGGTTGATAATATTATTCAAACTCGTACACCATACGTACATAATGTATGTTCATGGATATACTATATATGTACGCAGCTATAAGTAGTTGTATAATAATACCGTAGACACAATATATTTTATTATAAAGAAAATCTGGATGCATATTACGAAGTAATTGGATATTAAGATAGAATTTATTATAAGTAAATTCATTAGTTGGTGTAATGATGTTGTAAAGCCATTTGTATTGAGTTGTACAAATTGTACAGTTTATTAGCAAAATGAATTTATTTTCGTAAGTTGAATTTTTAAATCAAAATTTAAAGTTATTTTTTCGTTTTTGTAAAAGTAGTTAACAATGTCATTTGTTTTTGTTCCAAAAAAACTCAAATACAATTAAGTATGCTGATTAAAAACAGTTTGAAATAAAACTCTATTGTCTATTCAATAATGAAGTTCATGTTATACGTTATACCATTCACATTCACAATTAAGTACATGTGTCTAAAGTACAACACGTAAAAACTCTCAGTTGTTATAGAAACCGGCGGAAAATTTTTTAACCAAACTAATACCTAATATCGTCCAAAACCCTTGATAATATGTTGGACCGCTGCAATTGCAATGACCATATTTACACTTTTTATTCGTGTACCGTACGGGCGCGTGACTTTTTTCAACATGTTGACGATTGTTGTAAACTAAAGTTTTTTGAGTGTGATTTTTTTCAACACATTACCGAAAGTAACCTAAAATACGTGACTAAATTCAACTTGTTGAATTTGATGAATCCAACATTTCCACCAGAAATAATATCAGGTGGTTTGTTAAATGTTTAGTTTAATGAGGTTATGTCGGTGTGAAAAAAAATCTGAAAATTTTATATAAGATGGATTTGGTTGATTTGGATGATGAAAACAGTAAGTTTATGATTAATTAGTAACTTTAAATAGTAGAGTGAAATATTTTTATTTATTAAATTTTTTAATTACAGTTTTCGATTCAATTGAAAATGATATGGACATTATTTATGAAGGCGAAAGTTCAGACGATGATAATACAGGTGAGAAATTCATGAATTTTGTCTTATTTTTTATAAATTTTGTGAACGTATACGTATTTGATAGAAAAACTTTTTAAATGAAATAATATGTTATTTTAGAAACTTGTCCAGTTATTGGAAATAAGCTGAAATTTAGATGGTGCGACAAAAGTATCAAGTTACTGATTACACTCAGACTTAATCGAGATGCAAAATTTATAAAACCACATTGCAAAAAATCGAAATTATTGGCAAACCAATTGGCAAAAGACATGTTCGAAAAACATGGATATAATGTTAAAGGTGATAAATGTGATCAAAAATTTAGAAATTTGATGCAAACGTACAAGAAAAATAAGGAAAAACAAAGCAAAAGCGGCGAGAGTGCAATTGTGTGGCCTTACTTTATAGTGTTCAACGATTTTTTTGGTAAGAAAGTGAATATTACTCCACCAAAAGAAATTATCGGATCTACTATGAAGCTAAAAGAATTAAGTAATCATAACGATAAAGATAAAGAAGTCGGTGATGTTGATACTGTTGTGAGGCCAAAGAAAATATTGATTGGAAGCAAAGATATTTCGAAGAGAAATTAAAACGAAAAAAAGAAAGTGATGAAATAAAACAAAAGCAGTGGGAAGAACAAAAACAAATAGAAAGTGAAAGAACTAACTCACTTCTAAAACTAAATCAGACACTTATGGAGTACAGTCGCATCAAGTTAATGAAACTAAATAATACTAATTTTATAATTGAATAAAAATAAAGAATTTTCTTCTGTTGGTATTTATTTTGTTTTATTTCTCAATGCTTTGAACGATTATAAATATATGTAGTCAACTCTTTCCTTTTATTAATGCCTTCTACAGTAGTTGTTTCAATTATATTTTGATCAACGCAGCTATTAGTCATTTCAATTTCTGGTTGAATTTTTATTTCCTCATCATTATTGTAATCTATTATCATATTGTGTAAAATACATGATGCAATAATAGTGTACTTCGCATGTTTTAGATCTCTACAGTACAAATATTTTAATCTTCGGAAAGTATTTTTTAACATCCCAAAAGCTTGCTCTATTTTAACTCGAACGCGACTGAGTGTTGTATTAAATAAAATTTCTTCCTGAGTCAGGTGACCATTATCAATATATGGTTTCATTAGAAACCATTGTAGTGGATATGCCGAATCTCCAAGCAAGTGATATTTGTTATCTATTTCTAATTGATTTGACTTTAAAAAATGAAATAAAGGAGATGTGTTCCACACTCTTGCATCATTAACTGACTCTGGCCATCCGACGTATACATTAATGAATTTCATTTGTGCATCACACACTCCCTGTAAGAGAATCGAGTGTAACCCTTACGAGTATAAAATGAATTATCATTCATTCGTCCAGGGATCGCTATATGTGTACAATCTACGCATCCTATAACATTTGGAAAACTATTATTTTTCAGTTTTTCAAATCCATTGGCAATTTTAGGAATATCACAAGTCGCGGGCCACTTTATAAATTCAGATCGGAATTGGTATAGTGATGAACAAAAATGTTTGAAAATTCTGGCAGCGAATCCACGATCAACTCCAAATCTTAAAAAAAATATTTATAAGATCTTCATTTCTGGTGTTATCAACGTTTTTACCTATCTCCTATTCCACGAAATGACTCTTGGTTTGCCAAAGTCCATAAAGATAGAAGAACTGCCAGTTGTATATCGACTTTAGGCCGCCGTATTGATATCCATTCATTTCCGAGTTTTTCAATCAAAATCTGAAATAAAATTCATAATTGTCTAAATTTTAATAGTTGTATATAAATTTTACTTGTACGGATGATTTATTCAGACGAAAATGTGACTGAAAATCATTATCAGAATATTTTATGACGACACGAGAAACATATTCTTTTATTTTATATTTTTGTTTATTATCATCATCTTCCATCATAAGCAAGTCATCACTTTCACTGCTTGAACTTGAACTATCAAATATAATTTTTTTGAACAATTATTTATTGTTTCTTGTAGGACACAGTCTAATACATTATTTGTGAAAAATTCATTATAGTTAAAAAAAATTAAAAATATGATAAAATTTCTATATAAAATAAAATTGAATAAGAACTATTTAACATTAACAAAATCTGTGAACTGTGACTTTATTCACCTTTCATCAAAATCGTGGTGGAACACCAAAGGCAACCAGCTGTCTGGTAATGTTTACATTGAATTTGCTGGTGGAAACTAATTTGTTGAAAAAAGTCACGCGCCCTACCCTCGAACTCTTGATACACGCACTTTTTTGAATGGTCCCATTGTCAGTTTAACACTTAATTTTCCTTTTAAATTTTTGAATGGCGGCACCTAGCGGTAATGAATGTTTTTAAAAATGACAATTCAATTCCTATGAAATCTGGAAATGATGTCTACAATTTTATTACTCTACGTGTGGAGTGTGGATTAGCAGAAGCGGAATAATAAAAAGTATTATAAATAAAGGCATAGAAATAGAATATAGACATAAAGAAAAGACAGTTCATATAAATTATTTTTCAATTTTCAAATTTTTTCTCACAAATACAATGACACTTTACTAAAAGTAGACAGAATATCAAAATTAGGCCTAAAAATTAGTTAGAAAGAGAAATAAAATTTTATTAGTATGTGTAAGCCTAAGCTCCCCCAATTTTAATTAATTTTTGATATAGCTTGCTATAGGGTAAATGGGGCTAATAAAATTGACAGTATATATCAATGCGATTCAATAGCTCAACATTTAATATTTCATGCATAAAAAATATACAAAAATTAATAAGATTATGAAATTAAATTATGAATTGTGAAATACATAAATAATTTATATTATTTATGTATTTATATTTAATATTTATTCAAATTTTTAATTTATTTTTCACCAATAAAAAATTTTTTAAAAAAAATTTTTTTTTTAATTGTTTTTAAATATTATTAGATTTTTAATATATAATGAAATTATTTTAATTTTGAAACTTCAAATTATAAGCATTTCACTTCACTTTCAATTAATTTTACTTCACAGTCTAAAATTATTTTACATTTAATATTCCTTTAACTCTACTTTGCCATAAACTACCTGGAATGATGTCATAACATCTGGTTAAAACTGAGCACACGGTGTAAAAACACGTGTAAAATGTAACAGACAAAAAAGTGACCGGACATCTTTAACATGCGTTAGTAAGAGAAATTATATAAAAGTTAAAACGAAATATCCTCTGTATGTGAATAAAAGAAGGAATGGCAAAAACAAAAAGAAAAAATAAAAGTGTCGTGCTATCTAAATCTATGTAGAAAAAAAACGCAATACATTGAAGAAATTATGTCAGTGATATGAAGTTGTTGGTGTGTGTTTTTTCTATCTTGTTTTAACACCTGCATATTTTTTATAAAGAAATTGGTCATAAATATGGTCCCTTTTAGATAAAGGGCTGAATTTTTTACTGAATTGATTTTTTTATTTTGTTTATTTTTAACATTATATATTTGTACTGTTTTTTTACATTATTTTTTGAATTTATATACGCTGAATCGAGTTGTGTCCGTACATTAAGTTAGTGTACGATGACAAAGGTGTATCAAGCTACCGATTACAGCTATTCAGCTAAATAGAAAGGGAGATTCGAGAAAAAATAGTTCAAATATATGTACATGTTTTTGTTTATCAAATATTGTCAGCAATTCTAAGAGCAACAAAAATTTTCTTAAAAAGGTCTGAGGGCTGATTATCTCGTTCTGTGAAAATGAGAATGAAAACACTTTTCAGTGAGAATTCCAATGTGTGCGATTTTTGTTCCGTGAGAAAGTGAAATTTTATAAAAGTGAAAAAAAAGGGGTGGCTTCTTAATTATTTATTTCTTGTTTCAACTACTTCTTTAGTCTTGATTTGATTTTCTGTCTATTTTTTCGTAGCTGTTAGTGTATTTGTGTAAAAAATTTCGAGGTCATTGAAAATTAAAAAATATTTTATATTGAGATTTTCCACTTGGTATATAAATATATATACACTTTGGTTATACGTACCACAGTACTATCGGTATCGTATTTATCGTTTCGTTTCGTCTCGTCGTCGTCACGTTTATTTAGGTTATAGCTTAAGATGATAGCCTCCGTGATAATTTGGCAGTCAATATAATATACACGTGCGTGATTTTAATGTTGTTTTTTAGAGTGAATTTTTGAGTGAGTTGTTTTTTACCAACTTTGTTTCTGTTAAAATCAAAATTCAATTTACAAAAACAGTACAGAAATAATGTAGTTAGGCTGGAGTTCCGAAAAGGTGTCACCCCGAATCCTCTTGAAATTTTGTCCACAGAACGCCCTTCTATAGTGCTATTCTCTTTACTCTATTCTATCTTATATGTAGCTTCTTATACGTAGCTTATATGCCTTTATGAAATTGGTATTGAATATTCTCCATGATACAGACTGTAAAGGTAACTTACGTTTGAAACTGTGACGTATCACGTGTTACAACTCAATACAATATCAAAACACGTAATGACGTAATCAACATGAAATTGATCAATGTAAAGATGTAATTTTACTGAAAATAGCAGTTCAAGAAGAAGAAGTTGGTATACCTTATATAGTCTTTGTACCATGACATTCTCCTTGATTTTTGATTGACGTAACACTGGTAAGTGGTAATTGGTAAATGTAAAATGATTTTGACTGACGGCATAAAATAGAAAAAGAACGCAATAATTTAATGTTAATTAGTCAATGTATTGTATTCCTATTCAATTCAATTCAAAAATCAAATAAAAGTGATATATTTTCAAATATTTTTAAATAAAATCGATCAACAATAAAATGTTTTAGTTTTCGTAAATTTTATTCATAATAAACTCAAAAGGATATTTTTGAAATTGTAGCAGTATACAGAGTAGGGTTTCTATTTTGGTAAGAAATAAAATTCGTCGTCATTGTTCACTTTATCCATCACTAGTATCTATGTATTTTATCGCTGTAGTCTGTGGTGTCTATTGTATTATATTTGTATATAAATTAAATTACTCACTCAGCTCAGCTGCAAAAAAAAAAATTTTTTTTTTTTGAATTTCCTCCATGAATAATGATTGTAAACATAAATTATAAAAATATTAGGATGTAGAAAAGAAAAAAAAATTAAACAACACAAATGAATAACTGCTGGAACAGATTGTGCAGCTGAGTCTGAATCTGAAGTTGAAGCGTGAAGTGTAGTATGAAGTATACGCTGCAGTGCTGTATGAGATTATAACAAACAGATTGGTGTAGTTGCTGCTGACTACTTTACGAATTTAAGTTAAATTAAATTGAATTATTTATGACCAAATAGTAAAAGAGTGTTTAGTAATTAAAAATAAGAAAAAAAATGGATTTTGTATTGTTGTTTGAAATTTTTGGGATTATCTTGTTTCAAATTATTTTTCATCATTTATACGTAATGTTTTTTATTGTAGTTCAGCTGTCAAAACTACTTTACGTGCATAAAATTCGGAATTCATCGAAACTTAGCAGCAGCAGCAGCCTCAGCAGCTACTTCACCCGCAGCGAAACATTATTCCTGCACATTCATTTTCATTGTTTTGAATTCTGGCAGCTCGTGCTACTCCTACTACTTGCTACTACAGCCTCAGACTCAGCTACACTACAGCATTCTGTTCCAGCAGTAAATGTTAATAATTTTGTATAAATAATACATTTTTATTTATTAAATTTTCAATTATTTTTACTTAAAGCAAGGTTAAAAAGAATAAATGTGTAAAAACTAAAAATTCAATTCATTGCAATGACATCATAACTACTGATTTAAGCATGACAATGACGTTTGTTTAATGATAATGATACATACAGATACAGAATATAAAATATAAACTGCAAATCAATTCTATATTTTATTTCAAAATTTTAATTTTAATATCCTGATCTGTAATAATTAAATATGTGTGTTCTAAGTTCTAACCATCGATTTGTCTGATTTTTATTTTTGTAGTGTACAATTGAAAATAAAAAAAATTTTAAATTTTTCTCCAATGAGAATGAAATCTTTCAAATAAATTTGTAGTATTAGTGAATATTCCTCACATTAATTTTATGAATAAAAAAAAAATGAAAAGAATAATATCTACTACACAGTTTTCTAAATATGTATGTATGTACATAATAAACAAGTAAAAATTCTTAAGAAAATTAATTTGTAAATTTTATAAAATGTAAGAGAAAATGAGTGAATAACTAATTATATTTTTAAGGACTTTGTTTTTGAAAAATTATAGTGGTGTACCTTATATCAACTTTTATTTTGAAAAAAATATATATATTTTTTCTTAGATACATAATAATTTGTTGTAAGGTTTAAGAGTTAAATGGCTGCAGGAACAACTCTTCAAAAAGCTATAGATTTGGTAACGAAAGCAACTGAAGAAGATCGAAACAAAAATTATGCAGAAGCACTACGTTTATACGAACATGGAGTAGAATATTTTCTTCATGCCATCAAATGTAAGTATCAGTATAGTTCTTTCTAAATTTTAATTATTATAACAGGGAATTAAATTTATGAAAATCCATCAACAACAGGATCACATAATATCCTTCCAGATTTTTTTATCAATAAAAGTCGCAGTAGGACTGCGCATGAAATTATTCTCAGGAGTTTTTCAGTAAGCAACTTTTACTTCTACTTAGCATTAAATTTCAATTTATCATTCTTTAAGTAAATTTAATCCTAAACTTTCTAGACGAGAGCAAATAATCCTTAATTAGGTTAAGTTTTGACCACTCACCTCATCATCACTATATATCACACGTGATCCTCAATCGGAATGTAGTGCATAGCCAGAGACAACTTATAAACTTTATTTGTTTGTTTATGGCATAGCATAGCATTTTCTTATCAAATATGTACTCAAGTCAAAAACTACAATTTTCTTTCGTTTTTAAATTAAATACATAATTTCCAATTTCCACCAACCTCAAAACTTCTCTTTTTTTAAACTGTTGATGTTTCTCGGCTACACTAGCACAATTTGATCAAATAGGTAGTATAGTCAGTATCATATATTCAATAGTTTTTTAATTTACTCTGCAGCTGAGAACTTTTCACTCTACCCTAGTTTTTCATTAGTATTTCACGTTAATTATTAAATTGTTTTCCATTTAAATATTAATTTTTGTATGATGCTCCTTAAAATTTCTTACAAGTGACAAGTGAGTAACTTTTACTCCCTCTTGTCCTTATATTACGGGGGATTTATTTAGAAAAGTATTTAATTGAATTGAAAATAATAAAATTTTTTTTAATGACCTTACTATTATTATTCCATTTAGATGAGGCTCAAGGTGATAAAGCTAAAGATTCGATAAGAGCTAAATGCTTACAGTATTTAGATCGGGCAGAAAAATTGAAAGAATATTTGAAAAAAGGCAAAAAAAAGCCAGTTAAAGAAAGTGATGGTGGTTCCAAGTATGTAACTAAAATCTTTTTATTTTCATTTTTTTTTTCATTGATAACCAAATTCATTTTAGAGAAGATAAGGACAAAAAAAGTGACAGTGATTCAGATGGAGAAGATCCCGAAAAGAAGAAATTACAGGCAAAACTTGAAGGAGCTATTGTAATTGAAAAACCGAAAGTAAAATGGTCAGATGTAGCTGGATTAGAAGCAGCTAAAGAAGCATTAAAAGAAGCTGTCATTTTACCAATTAAATTTCCACATTTATTTACTGGTAAACGTATTCCATGGAAAGGTATTTTACTATTTGGTCCACCCGGTACTGGTAAATCATATTTGGCTAAAGCTGTTGCAACAGAAGCAAATAATTCGACATTTTTTTCTGTATCAAGTTCGGATTTAATGTCAAAATGGTTGGGTGAATCTGAAAAGCTTGTAAAAAATTTATTTGAATTAGCTCGCCAACATAAGCCTAGCATAATTTTTATTGATGAAGTTGATTCAATGTGTTCGGCTCGTTCCGATAATGAAAACGATAGTGTACGTAGAATTAAAACCGAATTTCTAGTACAAATGCAAGGTGTTGGTACAGATAATGATGGCATTTTAGTACTTGGAGCAACAAATATACCATGGGTATTGGATTCAGCAATACGTAGAAGATTTGAAAAACGAATTTATATTCCATTACCTGAAGAACATGCAAGATTGGTTATGTTTAAAATTCATTTAGGAAATACCGCACATTGTTTAACTGAACAAGATTTGAAATTGCTTGCACAGAAAACGGAAAGGTATGTGTAGTACAGCTTTATTTATTTAATTCCATTTTGACAATATGAAAAATTAAGAAAAAAAAACAACATACATTTCTTCAAATATTAGATATTCTGGTGCGGATATATCTATAATCGTGCGTGATTCCTTAATGCAACCTGTTCGAAAAGTTCAATCTGCTACTCATTTCAAAGTATAAAAATTTTTGAAATATTTTTAATGTTTGCATTTATTGCAAAAGTAAGAATTTCCTATTTCATTCTGTCTCGTATGTAGAAAATTGCCGGACCGTCCCCTGTTGATAAAAGTGTAACATGCAACGATTTACTTACACCATGTTCTCCTGGTGATCCTGGTGCAATTGAAATGACATGGATGGATGTGCCCAGTGATAAATTATACGAGCCCCCTGTAACAATGGTAGATAAATACTATAATTTTTTTTTTAAATTACGAAAATATATTTATTTCTAATTTATTTTCGATCTTCTTATCCTCCTTACAGAATGACATGTTGAAATCTTTATCAAGAACTAAACCATCAGTTAATGAAGATGATCTTAAAAAACTTGAAAAATTCACAGAAGATTTTGGTCAAGAAGGATAAAAGTTGAATAAAAAAGAGGAATAGAGAACAAAGCAAAAAACGAATATTCAAACTAAAAACAAAAAAAAAAAAAAATTGAAAAACAAAAATAGAATTCAAAAAGGAAAATATGGGCTGTAACAAATTTTTTTTGTGCAAACAGAACAGAACAAAAGTGTTATAAAAAATTTATGCCGTTTCTTTTTAGTGAAATAAATTGGATTTTTTTTTTCAATATTGACCGACCAATCTCAGTACTTCATTTTTCTTATTTTATTTTAATTATAATTGTGAAAATTATGTAAGAAATATAAAACATCTAAGCTACAAATTTTTTCTTCAGATCTGTAACTTTTTCATCAATTTTTTTTTTTTAATAAAGAAAATATAAAATTTATGGGGAGAGGAGAAGTAAAACCTTCTCTCTCTCTCTCTCTGTCTCTACTCTGTATTAGCGAAATTTTACGATTATAATTTTTAATATTTTATATTTTTAAATGCTATTTTTTTAATTATTATTAATATTCATACATAATATGTACATATATGTGTAAAATTGCTGCACTAATTGCCTTTTGAAATTTAAATTGTTATATGAAATAAAAGTTTTAATTCAATAAAAAGCATAAAAGTTAGTGCAAGAAATCACTTTTTTTTTTGGATTATTTTGGATAATAATTTTATTGATGATTGATATTGAAAACTCTCTTTTCTTACTGTTTATATATATTTTCTTTTGAAATGGACAAAAAATAAAAGTGCAGTGCCAGAGTCTGTGATGGAGATTTGTATTCAATTGATTGCTCTGTGAATACTCAACAGGAGGGGAATTATGTAACTCAATTCGGACGAAAAATACTGATATCGATTTGGTGCTACTACCCCTACTACCTACCTAAATCAATTTTAACTCGGAATTTTAGTAGAAAATTTTATTAGCACAATTTTACCCGAAAATTAACTTTCGAATCGAGTTACATAATTCTACTCCTGAAGATGAAATGGACGATATTGACTGAATTAAACCAAATACGATATATCATTATGTATTTGATTTGACGGTGAATGACTTATCAGTTACGATACGATTACGATTTTAATAAGAAGTCTCTTCAAGTCACAGTGGTCACAGTCATCATCACTCAGGACTCACTAGGAGTAACTCAAATTCAAGTATTATATTTCATAAACACGTTTCAACAATACAAATTATATAATTTTGGTCGATTTATAATATGACTGGTAGTAATGGTAGATCAATCATTGGATTAAATTCAAAATTTTTTAATTTTTTGTAAGGGCGCCGCGGTGGCAATTCATGAAATTCCCAAAATCAAAATTGACATATATTGGTTGGGGGATATGTGTAAATCTTCGGGGATTTTATCGTCGTGAATTTGGCCATTTTGAAATTCGGGAATTATGTCGTTGGAGATTGTTTTCGAGGATTTCCTGCCCAACCAAAATTGTAAAATCTCAATGTACATTTAAAATTCCCAAAAAGCAAAATTTTGGGAATTTTGATTTTAAAATTTTTTTTTGAGAATTTTGAGTTTGGGTATTACGTGGGGGACCCATTGTTAATTTCTAAAATAAAATATTTATCTTCTCGACATTTTGTAATAATGAAAAGTAATATTTATTTATTTTTATTGTAAGGGAAGGTCAGGTAAAATCCGCAATGAAAAGTAATATAAGAAATTACTAGAGATAAAAAATTATGAAAATATTAAATCAAAATTAAAAATTCTAAATTTTATATGGGAGTTATTATTTACAATAATTTATTGAATTTTTTCTATTTAAATATAATAATAAATACAGTACATACTCGTACATATATGTACATATTTTTTCATTAAATTGTCATAGTAAATTTTATTAAATTTTCAATTTTGATTATAAAATTAATCTTCAAATGTTAAACGTGATGGACCATGATTTTTCATATAACGTCTGTATTGTTTATATCTAGCATTATCTGCTAAAGATTTTTTCATTTCATCGTCTTGCTGCTTTTTCCATGCATTAAATTTATCAGTTTTCCATAATTCGAGACTAAGAAATTCAAATTTTTTTTCATCTTCAATTGCATCGAATTGATATACACCCATTTTAAGTTTTTTTCGTATCAAATATAATTTCTCTTCATTATCATATGGTTTTTTTAAAATATTATGTTTCCATATCCATGCAATATACCAACAAATATATTGTATTGCCATATACGGGAACATGATTAATTGAATCCATAAAATATCTGTAATATTTGGTTTTGCATATGCACCTCTAATATCCATTTTTTCTTCAATTATTTTTCTAATAATTTTTTCTAATTCTTCTTTTTTTTCATTTTTATTTATACGATTTTTACCTTTTTTATTTAATTTATCATTAATTTCATCTTGTGCCATTTCAATTGCTTTATTCCGATATTTTGGTACAGTAGCAAAATGTTTAATTGCTGATTCATATCGCTGCCAGCCACAATAATATTGAATAACTGATATAATACTAATCGTAACAATTAGAACAATTCGAACATCAACTTTTGGTGCTACCCTTCGCCTATAGTATCTGTAGTAATGTGCATAATATTCTTCTGGATTGTCTAATAAGTAATCATAATCAGCACGAAATCCATCATCTTTAAGAATTTCATATGCTGTTGCAACACGTTTAAAATTTCCCTCAGCTTCTTTTTTTGCTTCTTCAGTCCTATGAAGATCTGGATGATATTTACGTGCTAAACTTCTATATGATTTAGCAATTTCTTGTCTTGATGAATCTCTGCTGACATTTAACACGTCATAACAGTTCTCTATTCCACAATAAAGTCCTTCTAAGAGGCATATACTTTCAGTTATTAAAAATGAAAAAACTAATAAAATCAAATAAAACGAACGCATTTTAATTTATAAATTTTGTTTACTAAATTTTTATTTTTTGTTTTATATAAAATTTAAATAACATATTTTTAAATAATTCATTTATGTATCATTATTATTTTAGGGGAAATTAACTATAACCAGAGCCACTATAACTGTCCACCAGTCACCAGCACCACCATAACTGTGTACGTGTAGTGTGTATGTGTACTCTACAAAACAAACATCCAACATCATTATCACGTCATATATAATACTCGACGTCAACGTCATTCATTTTCGTATCATGTCCACATATCATCAGTGTTACCAATTATCAAACAGGGCATGTAGCAAAACTGGATAGTTTGTAGCTAAAATTAGAAAAACGTGGTAGCTAAATCGTAGCTAAATTTTTAGGGCCGTATGTTCACATAAATATTAGACCGGTACTGAGACCATGACTGTATTATCGCTATTTACGACCAAATCGGTAAAAAATAGGGGTATTAAAAAATTAAATTTAAATTTAAACATTTTATTAAAAAACATTTTAACATTTTATAAAAAAAAAATAAAAAAAAAACAAACGAATAAAGTAAAGAAACTGAATATCAATTGAAAAGTTTAAAAATATATATTTCAGTCTTTTCTATTAATTATTGACAATATTTCATTTATATCGACACATTCGGTGGCTTCATAAGATTTCATATTCATATTTTGATAAAAAAATATAAGAAGGTAATATTATGACCAAATAAAATACGTCTTACTTTTACGACGATCTGAACAAGAAGGAGGATTTATTAAAAGAAAATATTACAAGTTGTCAAATGTCAATGATGTACAAAACAAAATAGATTACAAATAAAGTTGTCTACAATATAGAAAAGTAATGAGTGACATCTATCATAATTTTGATTTTAGTTCTTAACATATTTCCTATATGCACTAGTAGTGGTAGTTGAAAGCAATTTTATTTATTTGATTTACATACGAAATCTCCCAGCAAACATGGCAATAAGAAAGCAATAATAACTGGAATAACACCACAATAAAATTGCATAGTTACATAATCTAATTATAAAAATTATAATGCCGCTAAATTTTATAAATACAAACAATATTCAATATTATTACAATCATCTAAATCTTATTTGTGCGAATTCAGATATTCAGCACTAACCAATATTAAAATGAAAAGAATATCGAGACTTTTAAATGTATATGACGAAATGATAGTAACATTATCATTTTAACGACCAAATATAAACGAAATCATCAAAAATAGCAAGCTCAAATTTCGCAAAAAATGTATTCTTATAATTAATTTGTAATTAATCAATAAACATTCTGTTATCTTTGTATAGTACATATTATTTTATTTTACAATGTAAAATTTACATTGAAAATTATTTTCGTAAATTATTTTACATTATAGAGTTAAATAAAATTCTTTTGAAAATCACTGATTTAGATTTTATTTGTACTTTTTCGTTTTTTCTGGGTACGATCGTGCGCGAACGTGAAATTAGACTTGATAACTCTTTCTATTGCTTTTTCCTCACTATTTGGGAATCGAGTGTAACACGCATCTAGTGAGAGAAAATAAATTATTAGGCATAAATATATGTATGGTAAAATCATTAAAATTGATTTCTCACTTTTTATAAGGGTGGAAAGAAACATCACTCGAAAACTCTGTTTGTCTTTTGTGCCTATCCAGCAGAACTTCTCAGCCAGCTCATCCGTCATTATTTTTCTCAAATTATCTCTTATAAAAGACTGTACACTATCTCCTCCTGTACGTATGAAAAAATTAATCTGAAATGTTGAATAAATAATTTATAAAAAAATAAATTGCAACAATTCATTAATTCTATAACTTACTAATTGTTCACGCATTTCTTCATTTTTTCCTAGATTGTCTTCCAAAGCTAACAATGAATTTTTTTCGGAAAGCGGAAAAGATGGCAAAAGATGGAAAGTATTATTCGAAGGTGCTCTATTTTGAAGTCCAGAAATTTGTCGTTTCAAAGAATTAATTTCGGTTTTCATATCGACTAGTATTCGTTCTTGGCTGCTTTTTAAATCTAGTATTATAGATTTCAATTCTGCAAAATTCCCGCCACATGTTTCACAAACTTTATTTGTTCTGTCATAAGAATGTGATGTCAATGGAACATTTCCTTTATTTTTCTCCGTTGAAGTTGCAGGATATCTCCCTGCGAAATATAAAATTACACAGTATAAAATAAATTTAAACAAAAAATATGTCAACCTTCACAAAGTCATAAAGCTTACCAGGATTAATGCGGAGGAAATCACGGTATGCAAAGTTCTCTGTATCTGGGCCAATAAAAATTTGTTGTGAATTTAAATTTATATAAGTTCTTTCTTCCTCTGAGCTCATGGCTTACAAGTTCTTATTATCTAAATCTTTTTCAAATAAATTAATAAATGGAACAAAAAGGTTAATGTTATTTACTTTGTCCTTTAAGCATAAAATTTTTTGAGTAATTTCTTCTAGTGTAAATTCCTTTGAAGGTCCACTAAGATTTTTACAAAAAGCAATATGGAATTTTTGTGAATTGATTGGGTTTTCAAAATACGGTTTTATATTTTGTATCACGTTTCCTTTTAAATGCACAGAAGAATTTTGTTCCATATAGTTATATGAGAAATCTTTATAAATTCGTTATTTAATAAACAAAAGTTATCAGGATATAATGTAGATAATTTTGAACCATTTATAAAAACTATATTTGCTTTTTTGTTACACGAAATTGACTTTTTACTTCGCCTTGAATGAATACTCTGTTCTACTAGCCGATTGTATAATTGAGATGCCGTATTATTAGACTTCTTCAACATTCGTTTTATTGTTTTTAAATAATTTTCAAAACGAAATGCACTGATACCGTCTAACGAGCCATATGTTTTTGCTTCCATAGGCAAATGCAGTAGGCAGTGAAAGTTGAAGGTTAGAAGTTTTTTGTCATAAAGCACTGGAATTTCACTTAGGAAACTGTGTATTAAATTTTGCGTACACTCATTATTTATCATACAATTTTGATCATCTAAAAGTATTCATTATAGCCAAACTGAGTTTCAAAAAGTGTGAGTAACGCTTTTCATCCAATATATCTTTCAAAACTAGTGGACCAGTATACCAAGGAATTATCTTTATTCCGTTGCTTTCCAACGGCTAAACTCAGTAAAATCTCGAGACTTTCGCACAAAATCAGCTGGAATACATTCTTTCAGTGCACAAAGCTTTTCAGATAATGTCCTTATTTTACTATTGGTTAAAGAATAACTTTCGCCTTTTTTCCACTTGAGTTAATTCATTTTGGTGGTGGTGCTCCGGCTGCAATCTATTTATGTATGATTCTTGAGTTCTTTGTCATTCACATGTTGTAGATGCAAAAACTAAACGCTTCTTAAAATATTCCCCTTTTTCTGTGCATTTAATGCAACAGTAAAATCCAGTGTGATTTTGACTTTGAAATAACTGTCGTGATAATTTAAGCCATTTTGTGAAAGTTCTTCTAACTCATCAACAAATTTTTCCATAAATTCATCTGCATTATTTGGTTTTGATGTGCCTTCATATACTCCAATTAAAACACATAATTTGTCCCCACAACACTGCCCAGTATAGGCCAGACTTGTTTCAAAGAACTTTTTGAAATTTGCAATCCGCCCACATTAAAGTCTAAAATAATTTCAGTTTTCATATTCAACCCTAAGCAAGAAATCTGTTAAAGCATCTCTTAATCCGTAATGAATATAAGTACCAGAATCCATTTTTTCACAAGGAGCAAAAGAAAGCGTTTTTCTTAGCGTGCGAACATCAGGAGGTAAACCAGGCGAAATAGCCTTTAATGTACTTAACAATTCATTCATTGCTTTAACGGAAATCTAATGTTTTATAGACCAGTTTGACCATATTAATATTATATTGCTGTTGCCTGTTGTATTGTATATTATACATATCATCAACTCATACATACATGAAATGTATATGTGTATATATATATTTATTTTATATACACTTGTCTTGCAGTCATAAGTCATAACAATGATGTATTTACAATATTTATGCATTTATGTTCCTATCAAATTTTCCTTCTACAAATGCACACACATGCACTTACATACACACACTATCAGATTTGCCTTCTACAAATGCATACACACACAAACCCGCAAGCATACTCTATCATATTTGCCCATATACGTGTAGTGTATATGTATGCCAATGCCTGTATAGAAAATAGAAAATACTTAATGTACACACTGTTAGATTTACCTTCTACAAATGCACATACACACGCATATATACGCACATACAAACAATATCATGTATTTGACTTCTACAAATACACATACTCACATACATGCACGTGCACACGAACATAAAATTGCAAAATTCAGCATTAATAAAATTATTTCACTGCAGGACATTTTCCTTTTTCATTAGGATCAAAGTAATGAATGAAAAATCTTGCTCATGGTGTCCTTTTTTATTTGCAAAGAATTTGAACCGATTATCCTTACTCCTTTCTGAGAAATTGTCAAAAATGTGAAAATAGCCAAAAATCACAAAATGTCCTTTATTATCCTTCTACTAGGAGTTTTTGAAAATTTCTTTTTTTTAGAATATAGAGGATCTTAAGACGCATCTTTTGAGCTATAAAACATACCTGCATCATGTACCGTTACAGAGATATTGCTAAAATAAGAATTTTGACAAAAAATTTTAAATTCGAATTGTGACCGATAGAGGGCTTTCCAACAAAAAATATTCCGTGACTTTTCTGATATTATCCAGTAGAATCTGTGGTCAAAATTTCAAGAGGATCAGAGGGAACACCTATTCGGAACTTCAGCCAAAGAAATTATAATAGAATACAAAGTAAATGAAATATTTTTTCTATACTGTTTTCAGAAATCGAAGTCAGTACAGGCAAGATAGGCATGCTTTTCTATATTCTTTCACATTGCGTTTGTATAAATCTGTCTCGTGTGTGGGGTGATCAGATCTCAATTTAAATCCGAGGGAAATTTTTTAAATTTTATATTATGAAGGGCTACCAGTTTGCAAAAAACTTTTTTTTAGATTTTACAAAAAAACAGGTAATTTTGTGACATTTTGGGAAATTTTATGAAATATGTTCATTTCTTTACAAAATAACATATAATAACAAGCTGATTTGAATAATATGAAAGCAATTTGCATTGTAAATAATTTTCTTTCTTATTCTAAGAAAAGACAAAACAAAAAATAAAATTCGGAATGTAACGGTAACGTAACGAAATCATTAACCAGTACATAAAGGAAACAAAATAGAAGAAAATGGACAAATAAACAAATATGAAAATGAATGTATGTACGTATGTATACAAAATTTAATATCAAATTGATACTGAACACATAATTTTATAAATAAAATTAAAAATACTGAATATGGTTTAATCATAAATTCATATTTTTTTTATAAATTTAATCAAAACTCCCAGTAGCTACGGCAACCCTGAATTATCATCATTTTCTTTTATGCCCATCTTCCCGTTGACACGAATCAATCAACATTTTATACTTTGAGTGGACATCGGCTGCGCAACGACTTCGTATTTTATAGTTCGGTTTTTTATTTTTCATATAACCATAGACTAATAACACTATCCAGATTAGAGGTGGGCGATAGCGAATGATTTCAACAATCGATAGTTTGATAGTGAATGAATTCAACTATCGATAGTATCGAATGCGATAGTTTTTACTATCGAATAATTCGATAGTTTTAGCCTTTGTTATAAAATAATGACATATACCACCGTCACCGTCCCATTTCCCATTCCAATCGGCACGAAAATGGAACTATGTTATATGTTTATCACTTAATACGACATCCCTGTCCTTTTATTCTAAATCTGAAATGACATTTATCATTTTTGTTTTGATATAAAATTTAATTAAGAAAGACTTTTCTGCTTAAATTTTTAAATCAGTGTGGAATTCCGAAGTGTTTTGTTTTATTTTAACTTGAACTGGCTAAAATTAGAAGAACTATTTTTAATAATTTATTTCCGTTCTTTAAAAGTATGATAAAATTTTGAAAAAAGTATAAATTTCCAACCATTTACAGATTTTTCAGTTTTGTTTATTTCATTGATATTAGTAGGTTATAATTTCAGCATTACATTGCTGTAATAGTAAAATTAAAAAATGTCAAATCCAGCAAATAAAATGTATGAAGAATGAAGAAAGAAGCTGATATTACACCGAACTGACAAACTGTCAGAAATTTGCTCATTTTCATGTCAGATATGTGTAATCACCATGACCGATGTAGACAAACGTCTGCCCTCGAAATCTGACACTCAAAGATTGCCATACGTCTTCCACACGTGTTACCAGCAATTTTTTTCATTTGAGAACTTTCAAAACTCATCTACCAAACTGCCAAGTGAATATTTTCAGATTCAGCAGATGGAATCTGACAAAAACTCTGCTACTTCCGTAATCAGTAAGACAAATACATATATGCCAGCAAAATAGTTATTCGAATGTTTTGAAAATATCGAATGTTTCGATAGTTTAATGTTTTAGTATTCGAATAAATGAAAATCATTCAACTATCGAATAATTCGATAGTTTTTATTCGCTATCGCCCACCTCTACCAGATGTGAAATACAAATGTTAAAAATTGATACATGCAAGTAATTTTTACTAGCAGACAATTTAGTCATAGTAGCAGACAAAAAGTTTTTCAACAAAAATAAAACTTTTTAGTAGCAGACAAAAAGATTTTCACCAAAATTAAAACTTAAATGTTGAAAGTTTATGAAATCTTTTAAATATGTTCTGAATTCTGGATCTACGGTTTTATATTTTCAATAGCACATTATCACCACGATAATAAAGATATCCTTATCTGTGATAATATATACATATATCTTTTATATTATATGAACAGATGAATATGTACGTTTGTAATTTTATATACACAAAACGACGACGGCGTATCATATTCTAATATTAATTTTGTATATTTAGAAAATAACAATCACCATCATTGTCATTTTTTAAATATACAAAATTAATGTTAAAGAATATATTACACGGAGTGCGTTCATAAACATTACTTTAACCATAATCATATGGTATTGTATATTGTATGATTTAAGCAAAGTTATGTTGTACTACAGCCATGGTAATGTTAACTTCAAGTAGTTTTTGAACGCGATTTTTACCATAGTAGTAGCAATAAATTGTCATTCAGCTGTCAAGTCAAGTTGAAACAATTTTCAAAAGATATATTGTATATAATTATTATATTTTTTGTTTGTCAATAATTAATTAATTTTTAAAAATTAATTTTTAAACAAAATTAATTAATACTACTACTTTTTTCAAATAAATAAAATTGAAATTTTCATAATTCACAACACAAAATGAAAGGACAAACGATTTTTTATTGTCAATGTCATTACCACTTAAAGGCTTACTATCGTTAACCATGCTCTCGAGTAGGGTTAATTTTTGACATCAAATAGTTAAAAATTTACTTTAGTACAGATATTTATGAACGCTAAAAAGTTATGTTGGTAGTTATGTTTTACTATACCACTACCATTCTGAACGACAAATGATAACTATAGTTAACTATAGTAACGTTTATGAACGCACTCACGGTCAGAACAAAATGTCTTGGAAAAGAACTATGTGTGTTGTTGATACATGCCAGGCAACAGGCACGAAATATCCAGGTAGGAAATTCTTTCGTTTTCCAAAGGACGAAAGTGAGAGGTAAAAACAACTACATATTTGTCCCGTAATGCAAATATATATCAGTATATATGTAACAAACAAATTACATATGTATATGTACCATGTACCATGCCATGCCATTCACACTTTGCACATTTTTTCTATATCTAAAACAAGTTTTACTAGCAAAATACTTAAAGACATGACATGGCTATAGACACAAGCAATAAATACACGTATATGTTTATTGTTTGTGCTGTATACTATATACATACTATATACCCAAGAATATAAAGCTGTACATGAGTAGTTTATCTTTTAACTATGACAGTGTGCTATGACTTTATTTATATAATATTTATATTATATAGACTGTTACATGTACAAAAGGATTCAAACGATGATCATAGCAGAAGCAATGAC
Source organism: Villa cingulata (assembly GCA_951394055.1). Lineage (NCBI taxonomy): Eukaryota > Metazoa > Arthropoda > Insecta > Diptera > Bombyliidae > Villa > Villa cingulata. The sequence continues at coordinate 2,935,608 of OX596025.1, forward strand.
GCAATGTGAGTATTGAGTATGTATTAAGTTTTAATTTTGGTGAAAATCTTTTTGTCTGCTACTAAAAAGTTTTATTTTTGTTGAAAAACTTTTTGTCTGCTACTATGACTAAATTGTCTGCTAGTAAAAATTACTTGCATGTATCAATTTTTAACATTTGTATTTCACATCTGGATAGTGTTATTAGTCTATGATATAACCAAAATGGTGTTAACTGATTAAATCAGTTGCCTTCACGCTGTGTGATAGGCAACGTCAAACGGAAGGGTGTATTTCTTTTTCCCAAAAAAAACAGGGTGATTCATTATTAGAAATGAAAAAATCAGCAAACAAAAATTAAAATTTGTCTTAAAAACCGAACATTTTTATGATATTTTCAAATAATGCTACTTTTTTATCAAATATAAATTTACAGGAATGTGAAATTTGTACAGAATCTCCCTTTTAAGAATTATTTGTGAACAAAATTATAAAATTATTTCTGCACAATTTGGAACATCCTGTTAACATATTTTAAAAAGTACCTTCTTCAGGGTTGACAGAGATATATTATTCAGAATTTCCTACAAAATATTATATGTGAAGTTATCAGAAACTCATCGGATAACTATTTCCATAAGCACAATACTGACTTCGATTTCTGAAAATAGTATAGTAAATTAAATGTTTATTATACACTATTTTATATTTTACATTATCATATACTATTAATACTATACAGTTTGTACAACTTTGGTACTACTCTGTAGTCTGTACGTCACCTCAACACATGTTACAGCAAAAATGGCGTTGGCGATTCAAGAGGAAGAGTGTAGCTCACCTTAATACCAATTAATATTCTTTACACCATGTGTAAACTTAACTCATTCAGTCCTGAAAATTATCTAAATTGAAATGTTCTATGATTTTTAGTGGAATACATGAAATATCACTTAATTTTGAAAATACACTAATTTTATCGAAAAAAAATTACCCCCCACCCACTTTTTCGCCTGTCCCCAAATAAGGACATTGCGACCAAGTCATGGAAAATGAAACACGTGATTGTAGTTCTTTTCTAAATTTTATTCGCAAGTATATTTTTATACTAGTTTTTACACTTGTATATGATTAAACCATAGATATTTATTAGCTTGAAAGTGAAAAAAAAAACATGAAACAAAAACTATATATTCTTCATTATATAAAATTTTAAAAAAACAAGATAAAAAAATTGTAAAACATTAAAAGTATTTATTTGGATTTAGAACTTAATTTTTAAATATTATCTCTGCGAACATACTGCAACACTTATTTCAAGTGATATGTTTTGAAGCAGTTTTTGTATTTGTTGAGGCATAAATGAACCTTACATTTCTCACAAATAATATGGGATTTGCCAGTACATTGTGGCATCTTACGACGTCCGCTTTCTTTTTTTTGATCATGTATGGGAAAATGATCTGTATGATCTAAACGAACTTCTTTTATTGGCTGGATTTCAATAGTTTTTAGACGTTTTTCATTCTCTACTTCTTGTAGAGGTACACTTCTTTTTTTGTTCCCTGTTTTACAGGAATAAACAAGTGCTTCCGTGACGTGCATTCGAAAATCTAGTAAGTCTAACATGTCCTTCTTGTCCATGCCATTATTCTTGAAATCTTTTTTATACTCAAGATGCGCCAAAGTAACGGCTAAATCCATAAAGTGGAAAATCACTCTCAATGTCCACTTTTTTGACCGGATGGAAATTCGGTAATAACTTAACATTTGGTCTAACAAATCTACACCGCACATATTGGTATTGTATTTATTAACAACTTCAGGCCTTTTTACGGATTCGTATTTTTTTGAAACCTTCTCCCAACGTTGCACCGTATCTTCTACACCCTTACCAACAAAATTTGATGCAAGAGCAACCGGCTTATTGTCGTACCATTTTACCAAGACAACATTGCCATCTCTGCTAACAACCTCATCTACAGATCCTCGACCTTTTTTCTTCAGTTCTTTATCGGTGAGAAAAGGAGGATTTTTGAATCTATTTATCATGACAGTACCTGCTGCTAATATTTTTCTTCGTTTCAATAATTCAAAAAGTTGGTATGACGCGAAGTAATTATCGAAATAAAGTTGGTGACCCTCCTTATTCAGACGTTCTGCTAAATGTAATACTATTGAAGGACCAAGACCGAATGTTTTTAGATTTTTCTCGATAAGTTCCGTTGTTTTGCCTTGATAAATTATGAAATCGTAAGCTTGTCCCCTCTTTCCACATAAGAAAAAAATTTTGATTCCCCATTTAGTTGGCTTGTTTTTGATGTATTGTTTAATGTCAAGTGTACCTCTAAATGGTATCATTTGCTCATCGACGCATAACATCTCCTCTATCTCTAATTGCAAACATCTATCTCGTACCTGATTAATTAGTGGTCGAACCTTGTACAATTTATCTTGGCAATTTGGTTATTTTTCTAAATTATTAATAATATGCAAGTTATTTCTAAGCTGGAAAAAACGATCGCGAGTCATATTATCTGTAAATAATATGAGTTTTAATCGTTTTTCCCAATGTTGCTTTACACGGGGAAATTTAAAAATTCCCATTGCCATATGCAACCCAAATAAAATTTCAATTTCTCATGTGTCACATGGCTTGAAGCTCTTGGCATCATTTTGGAGAGCATAGATATTAGTGAACTCACTGAATTTTTCAAATATATTTTTAGGAATATATCGGTTAAAGTAATCTGTTGGTGATGGCATTTCTTGAAGAAAGCTGTTTTCATTACTGTGAGGTTCAAATAGTAGACTAATTGTTTCGAATTTTCTACGACGCCATTCAATATCATTTTTGTTTGTATATATTTCAGGAACTTCTTCGTTCACACATACCGAATCTTCACTCACTATAGCATTTAATAATTCCTGAATTTCTGCGTCTTCTTGTCTATGTTTCGTTACATTTTCTACAAGCTCATCGTCATCTGAAAAAACTTGCATTTCTTCCTCCTGACGACTGAGTTTTTCCTGTCCTACTCTACATGGTTTCCTCAAATAAACGAATCAATAACATCATCATCTGCGTCAGATAAATCCAAATCAGAATTTTCCAAAATTTTGAGAATTTCTTCATCGCTTAGTTTCGACATTTTTTATAATCTAGATAATAATAATTATAATTAAGTGACATTAATTATCTAAAACTTGTTTTTTTTTCGAATTATGAGCAACTATTAATATAGACAGTGAAAAGAATAGTGAATAAATATTTATACAGTTAAATATATATGTATGTAGATAAGTACGTCCGTTAGGTGATTATATTGATAAATCTTATCAAAGTAATATTTGCAACAACATAAAGAAATAGTCTGTTATATTATAAACTGAAAAATTATGTATGAAGTATTTTTTTCTGCATGAGCCGTTTTGTCCATGTTCGGGGACATGTCAAAATCACGGAGACTGCATTATAGTCGTTTAGTCCCCGTTCATGGACAATAAGTTTAACTTTGTTTTATATGGACAAATTAAATTTTTTATTTAATAAACTTTTCACAACACAAAATTCAATAGATTTTATTGTATTTCCAAAAATAATGGGTGGTATTCTGTACACGGATAACAGATTCTGTTATTTTGACAGTCTGTTATTCTTCATATAAAAGTTCGAAATTTCATAACAGACTCTGTTACGTTCAAAATTGGTATTCTGCGTGCACAAAACTCTGTTATAATTCTGTTATGAATCTGTTACGATAACAGGCTCATTTTTAACTCTGTTACGATAAAGTTAATGTGAAATTTCATGTATTTGATGTATTGAGTGAAAAAGAATTGTGAAAAATGAATTTTAATAAAAAAATTATAAAAAATAAAAAAAATAAATAAAGGAAATAAGAAATATTTTAAGAACTAACAAAAAAAATGATTACATATATGTTTTGATAATTGAAAATTTTAATACAAATTTTTCACTGTGTATAGTAAATACTTACATTTTTCTGACATTTTTCTCAATGTTAGTTTATAAATTTAAAAAAAAATGTTGTATACTATAATATGATTAATTTATAAAATTTTAATTTAAATTCCTATCACTGTCACCCACTTTTATTTTTTTACTTTCTACTAATTGTAAACAAAACAAGAAACAACTGTTTTCGAAAATGATTTGACAACTTCATAACAGATTCGAAAATAAAATGCACACAGAATACCAAATATAACAGATCTGCGCTTCGTTTCTGTATCACTTCTCGATTGGTTTTCTCGACTGGTAAACTCGATTTGACGTCATTATGACGTCATTCTCGATCGGCCTGTTTCTGTATCTGTGGTGAATCGAGAATCGAGAATGTAGCGATCGAGAAACTTCTCACCGATAATTTTGGTAGTGAGAACTGAAAAATCCGTTGAATTTTAAATATTTTTGAATTTTAAAATTGTAATACGGTAATAATAATTACAATTTTATTTATTAATAATTATTAATAGTGATAATAATAATGTATATTTGTTATTATAATTATAAATTTAAGAAAAAATAGTTTTTATATATAATATTATACCTATCCTTATCTATAAAAGAAAAAAAAATAAAAGCGGTGTAAAAAAAAAATTAAGAATAATAAATTAACATACATATAAGTATATATATAATATATTTTTTATTTTTATTGTAGAGGAATGTCAGGTAAAACTAATAATATATTATAATTAAATAATATATACCTATATTGCACGTAAAATTTATAAATTTTTTCAAAATTTTGAAGATTTTGTTTTTTTATGCTTCTAAATAAAAACAAAAGAATTATATTTAAAGACGCAAATGGTATTTATAGTTTATAAACAAGAAGGGAAATTCGAATTCTTGTTTATTATAATTAATACCAATCATACTGGTTTGTATTACTATATCTGCATGCAAATAAAAAAATTACAAGATAGATATTATATACTACCTCTCTTTATTTACTTATTTAATTTTTTCATATGTAATAACACATGTCGATTAATATAAAAAAGCAAAATGTTTACAAAAATTTCTAAAATTTACCCGCAACAAATTACCCTTTTTTATTATCCCATATTTATCTTTTTGTTTTTTTTTTATGAAATTATCTTAAATTTAAAATTGTACTAATTATTTTTGTATTTAAATATGTACACATATGTATAACATAAATTCATAAAATGAAAAATATTCATCAAATCGAACTGCAATATTCATACATATAAACCTTTGTATGATAGAAATTTCAAATATTTGAAATAAACGTTTAACTATGTAATTAATATTGAAATTGTAATTAATACACTAACCATTTAAATGTCAAATTGTTTCATTCCCGATATTCCCTCTCGATTATAGATACTAACCACGATTTTCTCGATTGGTGAATTTCGAGAGATACAGAAACGCAAAAATTTTTTGGATCGAGAATTACCAGTCGAGAAGCTGTGACGTCACTTTCAGTCGAGAACTTCTCGACTGAGGTACAGAAACGAAGCGCTGTTATAAGTCGAATTCTGTTATGAACGATAACAGGAATTCTGTTAAATAACAGAATTTTACAGAATACCACCCAATATTATATTATTTGAATAAAAACACTTTAAAAAACAATAAAACTTACCACCAATTTTTCTTATGTCTAACACTATTTCCCACTAGTGACTATACTATTGCTCTCACTTACACTTATATATTTTAGAGTGAACAAACCTGTTACATACACTTTGAAATTACGGCAGTGTAATCATTGTATAAAGGTATGTATATAAGTATATAAGGTGAAATATGTACGTAGGCCACTCCCAAAGTTTTGCAATGCCAGGTAACAGAAAACGATATAACAGAAACTAGTTTTTAGAACCAGTCACTAGTCTTTTAGTAGTCAGTAGTCAAAAATATTTTGAACTGTGTGTTGTGGAAAAAAAATTATTAAAACAGAAAGGTTCTGAAGTTATTGTTGAAATGGAATTAACAAGAGAAAATTTCCGGGCAATGATTTATTATGATTTTCGGTATGGGTTATCTAATCATGAATGCTACGACCGACTTATTTCTGCATTTGGGGATGAAGCTCCGTCCTTTTCAACTGTATTTCGCTGGTACAAAGAGTTCCAGGCTAACCGCAAATACTTGAAGGACGAACCCCGGGAAGGTCGTCCTGCAACTGCGGTAACGGAAGAAAATATTGAAAAGTCGCGGAAGCTCTTAACGGAAGATCGGCGAATTACGTATGCATCGATTGCTGCAACTCTCGATATTGGTATGAAAGCAGTGCATCAAATCCTGCATGATCACTTACGGGTCAGAAAGCTTTGTTGTCGGTGGATACCTCATCGGTTGACCTCCGAACAAAAGAAGATGCGTGTGAATTGGTGCAAAGATATGATTGAAAAATTTCGCAGAGGGGAGTCAACTGCTGTCTACAATATTGCCACAGGTGACGAATCTTGGATATATTGCTATGAACCGGAAACCAAGCAGCAATCTGCTCAATGGATCTTTGAAGATGAAGAGAAACCAACCAAAGTCAAACAAAGCAAGAGTGCTGGTAAGCAAATGATCGTCACTTTTTTTGGCAAAACGGGGCATATCTTTACATTGGCAGTTGAAGATCGTAAGACAGTAAATGCGGAGTGGTATACCAATACTTGCTTGCCAAAGGTGATCAATGAGTTAAGAAAAACAAACTCCCAAAGGCGCATAATCCTTCACCACGATAATGCACCACCCCATGCAGCTCAACGAACAAAGGAATTTTTAAAGGCTGTAAACGTTGAACAAATGACTCATCCGCCCTACAGTCCAGACCTCGCACCTTGTGATTTCTTTTTGTTTCCTTTTATGAAGGACAAAATGCGTGGTTTGCGTTTCGATAACGCCGAAAGTGCAGTAAATGCATATCAACAGCTGCTTTCTGAGGTACCTGAAGAAAAATGGCGATCGTGTTTTAATGATTGGTTTCGCCGAATGGAAAAATGTATCAAATATCACGGAGACTACTTCGAAAAACAATAAACTATTAGGAAATGCAGAACACTTCGTCATTTAGCCATATTGCAAAACTTTGGGAGTGACCTACGTATATAAGTAGCATTTAGGATATAGTACTTACAGTTACCGTTACTGATAATGTTACATGTTATTTAAATGATACTGATACTGATAATGTTACAAAAATTATTTATGCATAGCAATGATGTATAATACAATTGCTTTTTTTTATTTAGGACTTGATATCAAATGGTATTTTTGTGAACATTACACTTTTTAGCTAAGTTTTTACACAAGAATACAATTGTTATATATGCAGGAGTACAAATAATTCATTTAATAAAAATTCATGTACAGATAGTTATATAAATAAATAAATAATAATTAAATAAATAAATAAGAATTAATAACACAAAGAAACAACTTTTTTATTGAAAATTCAAAAAATGGCATCTTTAATAATATTAAAACAACACTGGTAACACTGCATAACGAAACAATAAAAACAAAATTAAAAATAAACATGGCTGTAAACATGGCCGATGACAACTAAAAAAAAGGGTTTCATTTTTTTTCTTTCTCCATCCTTCATTACTCTTATGTCTATCTATTTTTTTAAAAAAGTGTGTGGAATAGTAAAAAAGTTTGAATGTATTGTAATTTAAACAATAGAAATAAGTCGAGGTCAACGAGTAAAATCAGCAGTTTTCTTCAAGCTTGCCTTTCTTTGTTATATGAAATATATATTATTCTATGGTGTAATTTTGATTGAAAAAAAAATTATTTTATTAGTTTTAGAACAAGTCAAAGTTGATGTACTTAAACTGCTTAAACAGGGACGTCACTCGTCAGGTCTGAATGAGTTAAATTTCACACAAAAACATACATTTGTATACAATTGAGTGCTACGAGTGTTACGACAAGTAATTTTGTTTAATTTTATTATTCAATCTGTTTTTGTGAAATTTAAAGAAAATATTTTCTTAAAATGTCTGACAATAGGAAAAATAGAAAATACAGTAAACCAAAAGTAAGATTATACATATTTATTAAATTATTTATTATTGTGTTCCATCAATGAATTAATGCAATTATTGTAATATTTATAATGCCGTTTGAAGATTTATATGTCAGCTTATATTATTATATTATATTTTTTATTATATATCAGATTATGCTGTTTAGAGTTAAGTTAGATTAACAAATTTAAATAAAATTAGGAACAAAATTAATTATTATTATAAACAAATGTAACTGCAATATGATAATTGAAATAAAATAAATTAATAAATAAGATTGGATGTAAAAATTTCCAATTTTTTAATTGGATTAGAAAATGTTTTTCACATTGATAACATTAAAAATAGTAAATGAATGAAAAATAAATGCCTAAATTTGCAATTTGTTTGTATTTTAGGAATTTAAAAAACCTGTAATTTTAGCTAAACGTGAAACAAATTCAAAGAATGATAAAAATTTTACTACCTCTAAATTGGATGATCAAAATCAAATACAACCGAAAATTTTACTTAAATCTAAAGAAAAAGAACCAACAGCATTTGAATCTTCTAGTTATGCTGCTACCCATGAGCGGGATGAATCAAGTAGTACACCATCAGTAATAGTAACACAATGTAGTCCCAACACCACAAGTGTTCAATTAAAGGATAAGGAAATAAATAAACCACCACCACCACAGGCCAATGGTAATTATAAATTCAAAATTCAAATTCAAATTATGATTTATTATTATTTTATAGAACAACTTATTGCTCCTGTACCGATAATGACAACTTCTCCCATTCTTTTGTTATCATCATTAAATCATCAAATAAATTTGGGTGCATCGAAAGTTCTTCAGAAACTCAATAATGATTTTTTTGTTGTCGGTGTTGTGGGACAGCAGAGTGTGGGAAAATCAACGATTATGAATTTATTAGCTGCAGAAAATTTTAGCACATTTAAAAGAAAATTTTTTGAAAAAGATGAAATTTTTTCAACAAAATTTAAAATGGGAAAGATATCATCATTACCTAGAACAGATGCTGTACATATGTTTATAACAAAAGAAAGAATGATACTATTGGATTGTCCACCAGTTTTATGTAATTCCTACAAAAGGGATGTAACAACAAATGAATTAGATGATATTCAATTAATAATTTTACTTTTAACTGTATGTCATTTAATTATTGTTGTACAAAATGATAATTTCAATTTGAATTTGCTAAGACTAATACAATTTGCGGAATTAACAAAAACAAATCAAGATACGAATACAAAAACATTTGATAATATTAACACAACATATTTACCACATATAATTTTTGTTAAAAATAAAGCAAAACATTACGATTTTTTATTGGATGAGAAATTAAAAATTGAAAAATTATTCAAACTTTTTTTCAATGATTCAAATTTAAAAATTTTCCTTGAAGAATACGATAAAAATAAACGTAAACAACAATTTGAAATAAATAAACGAGTAAATTATTTTGTATTTCCCGAGATTACAAGTAAGTAGTGATATTACCTCCATTCAATTTCATATGAAAATAAATTTTATTTAAACTGTAAATGGATTATCTAGAACAAGTAAAAATATGTATGTTTTATTTTACATTTTCTATAGACTGTGGTGCTGGTGATGTTGCATCATATCATCCCAATTTAGAAACACTATTCGTTCAACTACGCAATCGTGTTTTCATGTCACCAAGAAATTTAATGTATAACGGAACGACTGAACTAACAGAATCATTATGGTTTGATTTGGTGACCACAACGATACTAAATAAAAATCAATTTTTCTTAAATTTATACGAAGAAATTAGACGATCTTCTAAAGATTCAAAATGTGATAATGTTGAAGAAGTTTAAATTTTTAAAATTTTTTTTAATGACACAACTATGTACTAGTCGTACATTTTTATGCCTTAAAATTTAAAATGTTGGTATTAAAGAAATAATTGAAACATCTGTTGTACTTATTCTAATAATTAAGTAATTAAGAGTTATAAAGGCTGAAAACTGATAGCATGTATGTAATTAGAATTTTTTCACGATTAATAAATTTTCAATTTTCTCCCCATATTTTCAATGTTTTCTTCAAATTCATTTTAAAAATTGTCGTTATAATAATAAGTAAAATATGGCTTTCATTTTCATATTTTATAGCTTTGTAGTTTGATATAATCAAAGACACTATAAATATAAAGACGTTTAATCGCCATACAAACTGTAGTGTAATGACCACATACCATATTCAATATACAACATAATATGCGACAATATAACATAGTAGAAGAAACGTGATGTACTCAATAGTAAACAAAAAAAATTTAAAAATGAGTTGAATGAATGCAATTACTTATTCGTAATTGCATACATACATATATATATATTGTTAATTGCTTAACATAAGTATGACCACGTATGACACAGCATGAATAATTTAGAAGAATTGATAAAAGATTTACAAAACATATTGGCTATATTCAAAAAGAATCCGAATAGAAATTTTTCAGAATATTTATTAACAAAGAAATTATATTTAGAGCATTCAAAGAAAAACTTTAATGAAATATTAAAAATATTAGTAAAAACATATGATTGCACAAATTACAAAAACAAATACTTAGAAATTTATAATGAAATACAATGTTGAAATCATTCAACCTAAAAAAGAAAACAAAGGTAATTATTAAGGAAATTAGAAAGAAAATTAAAGCTGCTAAATTGACTTACCCTTGTTTTTTGCAACAAAGCCAACAACCAATAATGATGCTAAAAAATAAAAAAAGGGGAGGATTAATATTAAATAAATATAGAATGTTCAATAAATAACATAAAATATAAATACACAAAGACAACACAATTCAAATATGTATCACCAAAAATACACAACATATAATTACAGACAAATAACACAATTATAACAATTATATATATATAAAAACAAAAACAAAACTTCACAAACACAATAAACCAAAACAGAACAAATTCACGACACTGCACAATTTTTTTAAATATTTTTTTTTTAACAAAATAATAAAATACTGAAAAAAAAATTAAATTACTTAACCACAAATAATAATAAAAAAAATTATCACCTGGTTTGCAATTAAAATTCAGCATATTCTTTAAATGTACCGGCTAATTTATCATTTTAAAATTAATTTACCAGTTACCATAAAAACGTACCAGCTAATATCATTCACAATCGAAAAATGTACCAGAAGTCGCATCAGTTAGCATTCGGAAAAATGTTCCAATAAGAAAGACAGACGATGAAACAAATAGAAAATTTATCACCAACGGGGAAAATAGAAAATTCCAGAGTTTGCAAATTTTGCTATATAAAGGATGAAATTCGCAGAAGAATTTATCTTTTGCGATTACCTGCCTATATGACGTGTTGAGTCTGAATCAGGGAAACCAAAAGATCAAAAAAAAACCAGGACGTGTTGAGTCCTATAAAAATCTAGCGTGTTGAGCTAGTAAATAGGGATCGTTAGGAATTTATGTAGAAATACTTGTAATTTCTACAGAAATTAGGGCAAGTTAGGCCAATTTATCTACGTCGGGAAACGTGTTGAGTTTCCAAGTCCAAATTTAAAGGAGGACTTAGAAATTTTTTCATAAATTTCTAGGCAACAAAATTTTTTAAAGTATAAAATAAAGAAGGGACTTAGAAATTTTTTCACAAATTTCTAAGCATTAAAAAATTTCCAAGTATAAAATTAAAAGAAGACTTAGAAATTTTTTAACAATTTCTAAGCATCGGACAATTGCAGAGTATAAAATTTAAAGAAACTTAGAAATTTTTATTGAAAAATTTCTATTTGCTAAACCGAGAGCTACGATATTTGGTTGACACGAAATTTATATTCAATTCATCGAATCCACGAAATTTCTCATCATAATTTATTTGGGAAAAATAATTGCTGATAATAAAATTAATTTTCCGGAAGTCATTGGACGGTTAAAATTTTGAATTTTAAATCTTCAAGCTCGGGTACGAAGTTTCTTCAATCAACGCACTCAAGCATTAGTAACGCCATCTGTATCAACGAATTTTAATTAAATTAATTTTGTAATTGCATTTTTAAATTAAAATTAATAATAGATTAAAATTCTTATTTGAAAAAATTGACATTTATTGTAAACTAAAGTAAATTTATTTTTTGAGAAAATTAGTAGAGTTATTATTTTTGAAAATTATAAATTTTGAATTAAATTTTGCTAGTAGATTATTATTTTTAAATTTTGAATTATTTTTAAAAATAACAAAAGTTGCAACTTAAACGTAAATTTTGTAACGATATTTTTAAAAATTAGTAAATTTATTGAGTAAATTAAAGTCATATATATATACATTTAAATTATAATTAAATTTTCATTATCTTTTTATTATTTAAAAATTTAGTATTTGTAATTAGAATTAAGTTTTGAATTGTTAGATTTAAGAGATTGATTTTCAATAAAGATTTTTTATAACGTTTTGTAAAAAATTGTGTTCTTATTTATAAAATTGAAACCGGCACCTTATTTTATTCTTATTGTTAAATTAAATCATTTTGAGGATTTAACATTTGGTCCTTCGAGCCGGATATAAATAAAAACACAATTTTTATTAAAACATTAGTTCAAAATTAGAAACATTTTTATTTACAATACAACTTCGTAAGTTTTGAAATCAATCTGTAAAAAATGGATAACATACAAAATTTAATCAAATTGCAAAAAAAATTTAGAGAAAGAATTAGGTAGCGTTACTATTAGAATAAAAAAGAATCTAAATGAAGATCAACCGGTTAATGTCTACGAGCGTAGAATTCAAAAGTTGAATGAACTAACTGATAAGTTCAAAGATAATCATTATTTAATATGTCAAGCAGAAGATTGTAATAGTACAACTGAATATCTTGATCAGAATAAGTATGATGAATTTGAAGAAACATGTTTCAATTTAATTACTGAGCTACAAGAAAAAATTAATTCGTTAACCAAAGCTGGTAACGCATCTAATGACGATTCTACACATATCACAGATAAAGATACACTTCTTGATATTGTTAAAAAACATGTCAATGAGGGTACCGAAATTTACACAGATTGTTGGGGCGGATATTTTGATTTAAGCGCGCACGGGTTCGTTCATAAAACAGTTAATCATTCGGAGAATTTTATTGATCCAGAATCTGGAGCACACACCCAAAATATTGAGAGCAGTTGGCAATCATTGAAATCGCGGCTGTCACGAGAGAGTGTGAAAATAGAAAATTTGGATTTACACTTATGTGAATTTTGTGGAGACGCAGAATTCAAAAGAAAAATGAAGATCCATTTGAAGTCCTTCTTGAAGACATAAAAGACGTGTACTGCGGATAGTAAAATACTGCGGGAACAAATGAATTCAAGAAAAAATAGGTCCTTTTCAGGACCACAAAAAAAAATAAACAAAGAGTAAAATTAAAAAACATACGTATTTCGTGTGTACGTCCGTATACAAAATGCTCAATGCACACTATCAGATTTGCCTTCTAAAATGCACACACACACATGCACGCAAACATGCACGCACACACACACACATGCACGCAAGCATGCACGCACACACACACACACACACATGCACGCAAGCATGCACGCACGCACACACACGCGCGCACGCACACACACGCGAGTTACGTTCCAGATCGTAACGGAAATCAGGGAAATACGACTCAACCCAAAAATACAGAAAGTTTACAAGAAATGCTAAATTCACTAAAATTTAAAGCATAAAAAAAATAAAGAATTAAATATATATAAAGCATTTTTCAATAATGTGAGAAAATATTTTTATTTTATTATATACAAAAAATGCAAATATGATGAATATGTAAATTCATAGTCATTTTTTCTTATTTATGAAAAATATTATAAAGTATGTAATATGAGAATTTTGTTTATCAAAAAATATTTTCTCATTCTTAATTATTTTCGTTTTTTTACTTATTTAATGTAATGTGAGAATTTTGTTTACCAAAATATGTATATTTTTCTTGATTCATAATTTTTATGTTCTTTAGATAGATGTTAGACAAAAATTAATAATTAAATAGTCAGTCTTAAGACAAATTTCAAATTAAAAACACGACTCTAAAGAGATCGTATATATTACTATAAGTGTAAAATTTATAAAATAAAGTTTAATAAATAAAGTGTTATACTTTATATTTTGTATTTTTATTTTTTTTTTTCACCTAAGTGAAAAGTTAATAATTAAACTCGCGTGTGAAAAGTTTTGATGAAGGGAAAGGTTGTGTATAAAGACAGTGATATATGTATAACAGTGTGTATATGTGTACATGCGTATATGTGTATATGTCCATCTAGAAATTGATTAATGCGCACACTATCAGATTTGCCTTCTACAAATACATGCGCACACACGCAAGCAAGCACGCAAGTAAGCACACACGAACACATATACACGTGCGCACATACACACGCTGATAGATTTGCCTTCTACAAATGCACATATGTACATACGAATGCGTGCACGCATGAGTTTGTGTGTGCATTTGCAGAAGGAAAACCTGCCAGTGTGTGCAGTAAGCATTTTCTATACAGACATACACACTGTCCGGTTTGCCTTCTACAAATGCACATACATACACATGCACACACACACACAAACACACATGAACATACACATACATATGCGTGCATACAAACACTGATAGATTTGCCTTCTACAAATGCACATACACACATACATTCACATGCACACAAGCACAAAAAACACACAAAATACAAAATTTTACACCATTAAAATCATTTCTCTCTATGATTTTTGCCTTCTACATCAGGACCACAGTAAAAATTGGAAAAACTTGCTCATGATGTCCTTTTTTATTTGCAAAATATTTGAACCGATTATCCCCTTTCCTTTCTGAGAAAATAGTCAAAAATCACAAAATGTCCTTTATTATTCTTCTACAAGGACTTTTTGAAAATAATTTTTTTTCAGAATATAGAGCTTAAAGAGGCGCATCTTTTGGTCAAAGAACCATCTTCTCACAACTTACCGTTACAGAGAAAATCGCAAATATATGATTTTTGTAAAAAACTTCAATTGCATTTTTCGGCCACTAGATGGCGCCATCGCCAAAAAAGACCATCATTTTCGTTATCAGCGTATCGGAAACTACCTTTTAAAAAAAGTCCCATTTTAAAAGCTCGATCCAGCGATTCGGAACTTTCCCCCAGAAGTCCATCACTAAAATCGAATTCTATTCAAATTCAAAATTTTTCGGGCTTTTATTGTCAAAGACGTTTCTCGTCGATTAAATTTAACATCGAACGGTAACACATTGAACACACTCAGTCGAGTAGTTTGACAGATAATGTTATTTCTCTTTAGATTTTTGTGAAAATAGAAGTGAAAATTGTTTGTGTTTTTAGTGCAAAATAATTTAAGAAAAAAATACATTTCCAGCATCTCAATCGACTCGATAATTTTTTGGTAAGTATTTTGATGTTTATTGTTTTCATAAATTTGTTTTAGTTTGATTTGTAAAAAAAATTTTCTTCGAATCATGTTTTTTGTGAAAGCCGTCTGTAGACGGGTCTTAGTGACTTAACGGAAAAATTTTTGAATGTTGAATTTTTATCAAATGTATTCATTGGGTGCGTTCAGTTCCACGCAGCGATGTAAAATTTTCCATCGCTGCAATAATTTCTCTTACTAAACGGCTTCGCTGCATAATCGCTACTTTGCAGCGATGTAAATATTTTGCAGCTGAAAAAAAGTTCGCTTTAAAAGTCATCGTAAGCAAATTTTGACATATAAAAATATATATATATATCTTTTTTTTATATTTTGACATAACAACAGACAAAGCCAACTATTAACTGTTTGCAGCGGGTTTTTCCGCTGTAAACAGTTCAGTAAATTGTATACAGCGATTATCTAAACATCGCTGCATTTTCATCGCTGACTGGCATCGCTGCATTGAACTGAACGCACCCATTGTTAGCAAAATTGTTTTATGTTTTTTTTTGTTTTATAGAAAATGCCACGAAAAAGCGAAAGAAATAGAGAATGGGATAAGAATAAAAAATTCAATCTTTCTTTATTGACTGATGAAGAAATTTTAGAATTGATGAATTCAGTTGAGACTGATGATGATTTTGAAGATAATGATGACAGCATTGAAGATCCAGATTATCGTTGTGATGAGTGTGAACCTGAACATAATGCAATAATAAATGAATGTTTGCAACTAATGGATACCTCATCGTTTTTAAATGCAGTTGACTTATCGATGAATGTAAGCGATTTTGGTTCAAAAATACCTGATGCATCACACACAATATCCAATATAGCTGAAGTCGAAAAAGAGAATACAATGCCACAGGATGAAAATGCAATTCAATCGATTCCAGCAAAAGAAAAACAACAAACATAAAACTCCATGTCGCTAAAGCCACAGAAAAGAGTTCGATCACCATTACCAAGTGTAGAAGCCTTAGGACCACGAGTAATACCATCAACTGGTGGCTTCACTGGGAGTGGTTAGTATTTCATAACTAATTTCTAACAAAATTGAATATTTAGTTATTGTATTATTTTTGCCTTTTAGATTTGGTCAATATCAACAAAGATTCGGCTGAATTCAAAGGTATTCTGTGGCGTAAAACGTGCATGCAGTTACATGTGAATGAAGTTGCATTCAGAGGCCAAACGGATTTACCAGTCGAAGTGAAAAAATTGCAAACACCATTTGATTTTTTTGGCTATTTTTTGACTGATGATCTTATTGAATTGATAAGTGTGGAAACGAATCGAGCTGCAGTAGCAGAAAACGTGAACACTCAATTCAGAGTTGATAAACACGGAATTCGCCGATACATTGGAGTTACGATTTTTATGTCGATATTTCGTTATCCAAACATTGAAGCACACTGGAGTGAATACGGATTTCGACACATACCAGACTGCATGCCGAAAAACAAATTCGAAAAAATAAAGAAATATTTCTCATTCAATGATGAATCACAACGGATCAAAAAAGGTCATGCAGGATATGATCCTCTTTTTCGAATCAGAAAAGTTGCGACATATTTGAATGAACGCTTTGATTCGATTCCAAAAAATGCTCGTTTATGTATCGATGAACAAATGTGTTCAACTAAAATGGCACATCATTTACGCCAGTATTTACCAGATAAACCTCATCCATGGTGCGTAAAGTTTTTTGTTTTATACGACAGCAATGGGTACGCGTACCGATTTGAAGTATATACTGGTGCCAAAAATGATATTATTTTGCCTGATACACCAAACATTGGAGCAACAGGAAATGTTGTAATCAGGTAAAATATTTTTTTTAAAAATAACTTTTCGTTTTTCTCACATTGAAATTGCTGTCTTTCTATTTTTTCTTTTCTTTTTTTTTCAAATCAGGTTGTCGCAAACAGTGCCAAATTTTGTCAACCATATTTTGTATTTCGACAATTTCTATACATCGCTACCGATTATGGTGTACCTTAGAGCGCGTGGCATTTATAGTCTTGGCACTGTGAGAGCCAATCGCATTTCTAGCTGCAAACTGCCAACGGACAAAAGCGTAGAACTGCAGAAAGCACCACGAGGATATTCAACGGAATTCGTTGGACCGGCTTACGGTGTCAACATCACCACAGTTTTGTGGAAGGACACGAGGAATGTCAGACTGTGTTCAACGTATGTTGGCACTAAGCCTTTCCGGAGAACTGATTCAGTAAGTCAATCATCGAAAATCGCTCGTTATAATAGAAAAAAAAATCGTATGAGGACACTGATTGTCCGAAAATTATACATGAGTATAATGCACATATGGGCGGTGTCGATCTGATGGACTCTTATATGGGTCGCAATGGACTTCAAATCAAAACACAGGATATGGCAACAAGGATTTTTTTTATCATCTTTTAGATATGGCAATAACGAATGCATTCGTTTTATATCGGAAACTCAACGCTGAAAAAAAGCGAACCGGTGATAAAGACTTTAGCGTAAAAGATATGACGATGTACGAATTTCGCTTGAACATTGCGAAAGAACTCTGTGCTTCTGTTAAGAAGCGGTCCGTTGGGCGTCCGTTATCTGCCACACAGCCGACAATCAGCAATGGTATTGGTAAAAAAGTAATTCACCCAGTGGATAGTGTGAGATTCGACGAAATGAATCACTTTCCTGAATAGGGATCGAAAAAATCGTGTAAATTGTGTAAAAAATCCGACACACACACATTCTGTACCAAATGTAATATCCATCTTTGTTTTTCCAAAGCGAAAAACTGTTTCCCAAAATATCACATAAAGGACTGAATCCTTTAAAATACTAGCATATTAGTATTAAAGTCAATGTGAAGGGTATATTTTAAATAAAAAAATTTTTTGTACTTGAATTATAATGAATTGTTTAATTTTTTTCACCTAACCCACTAAAACCGCCTCCAGACGGTCTTTATCCTTTTTATCCTACCGTCTTCATGTGAAATTTTTTTGACAAACGGACTTCATATTCGTGTTTTTCGGCCTAAAATCTTACTAGAAAAAAATTCTCATAACAAAATACCTTGTATTTCGATTTCAGTGGTTAAAGGGTTAATAACACAAAGAAACAACTTTTTTATTAAAAATTCAAAAAAATGTCATCTTTAATAATTTTAAAACAACACTGGTAGCACTGCATAACGAAACAATAAAAACAAAATTAAAAATAAACACGGCTGTAAACATGACCGATGACAACTAAAAAAATGATTTCATTTTTTTTCTTTCTCCATCCTTCATTACTCTTATGTCTATCTATTTTTTTAAAAAAATTTATGGATTAGTGAAAAAAGTTTGAATGTATTGTAATTTAAACAATAGAAATATGTCGATGTCAACGAGTAAAATCAGATGTTTTCTTCAAACCTGCCCTTCTTTGTTATATATGTTATTCTATGAGGTGGCTTCTTAGTTAATTCTTTCTTGTTTCAACTACTTATTTAGTCTTGATTTGATTTTCTGTCTATTTTTTATATATATACACTTTGACGTCACTGGGCTATTGTATAAAGGTACAGTGAAATTAAGGGTTATATATATCATCGTGCACTAACTCACAATGTACGGACAAAACTCGATTCAGCGTATATAAATCCAAAAAACAATGTAAAAAAACAGTACAAATATATATGTATGTTAACAAAATATAAAATAAAAAAATCATTGATCTAAAAGGGACCATATTTTATGACCAATTTCTTTATGAAAAATATGCAGGTGTTAAAACAAGATAGAGAAAACACAGACTAACAACTTCATATCACTGACATAATTTCTTTAATGTGTTGCGTTTTTTTCTACATAGATTTAGATAGCCTGTAGCTTTTATTTTTTCTTTTTGTTTTTGCCATTACTTCTTTTATTCGCATACATAGAGTATTTCGTTTTAATTTGTATATAATTTCTTTTACTAACGCATTAGATAGTAAGACACTTTTATTTTTTCTTTTTGTTTTTGCCATTACTTCTTTTATTCACATACAGAGGATATTTCGTTTTAACTTGTATATAATTTCTCTTACTAACGCATGTTAAAGATGGCCGGTCACTTTTTTGTCTGTTACATTTTACACGTGCTTTTACACCACGTGCTCAGTTTTAACCAAATGTTATGACATCATTCCAGGTAGTTTATGGCAAAGTAGAGGTAAAGGAATATTAAATGTAAAATAATTTTAGACTGTGAAGTGAAAGTAATTGAAAGTGAAGTGAAATGCTTATAATTTTGAGTTTCAAAATTAAAATAATTTCATTATAAATTAAAAATCTAATAATATTTAAAAACAATAAAAAAAAAATTATTAAAAAAAATTTTTTATTAGTGAAAAATAAATTAATAATTTGAATAAATATTAAATATAAATACATAAATAATTAAATTCATAATTAAATTTCATAATTTTATTAATTTTTGTATATTTTTTATGCATGAAATATCAAATGTTGAGCTATTGAATCGCATTGATATATACTGTCAATTTTATTAGCCCCATTTACCTATAGCAAGCTATATAAAAAATAAATTAAAATTGGGGGAGCTTACACATACTAATATAATTTTGTTTCTCTTTCTAACTAATTTTTAGGCCTAATTTTGATTTTCTGTCTACTTTTAGCAAAGTGTCATTGTATTTGTGAGAAAAAATTTAAAAATTGAAAAATAATTTATATGAACTATCTTTTCTTTATGTCTATATTCTATGGTATAACTTTAAAAATTCCGTTAAAGAGAATTCATTCCAAAATTTATCTGAATTCGTGTTACCGTTGTTCCTTTTTCGAATGCAGAGGTGAAACGTTTGTTTTCTTTTAGAAATTTAATAAAAACAAGCTAAGGAATAGAACGAAATTAAAATTGCTGACAAGCATGCAAGATGCAAGCATTATTGTTATTAGAGATGGATTGAAATTGGAAAACGGATGTTGTTATTCTATTGAATTACCAGAAGAAGTAATCAATCAAATCGGAAAGTCAGACAAATATAATGAAAATGAAAATGAAAGAAAACTTAAAGATGAAGAAACTGAGTTCTTCTTAAAATAGTATATGGAAATTTAATGACAATTATAATAAAAAATAATCGTACAAACAATACATATTTCAAATATATGAAACAAATACGTGTAAGAAAATTGAAAAAAAATACTCAGCCATTATTATGTCTTTTAAAACTAAAAAAAAGCAAAAAAACGAATATGATGCAAAAAATGGTTGTTAAAAAGAGAAGAATTTTCTCATTACTATATTCTTTGCTTTTAATGGGCCGTTTAAAACGGTTGTTTTAAAAGAAATTGTATCTTGCTCGTGATGATAGTAGCTTTGTATAAAGTATAATTGATACGCATGTGTGTAATATAATGTATATTATACTCGTTTTGATTGCTGCTGTGTTGTTGCTACAGTTCACATATATACAAATTGTTTCTTATGTTATCAGTTTATCACCCCTTCCATACATGATGACATTTTGAAGTCGTTTAAATTGATTGCTGCTGTGTTGCTATTTCGTTTCATGTGTTCTTAAACTTTTGAAAATGTTTATAGTAAATAACAACATGTATTAGTTATAAATAACCAATATTAGATCGCAATTCAAAAATTTATATTGACTACTGTAATATGTTTAATTTTTCAAATGCAGCAGGCTGAGTTCACCTGTGGAATAAATTTTAAATAATTAAATGGTGCGGCATTCTAGTGCCGATAATTGCACCTAAATATGGCAAAAGTGCCGAAGTTTAATTATTAATTGCAATTTAATGCCGACTTACTTTAAAATAAAACACAATGATCTCTCTTGCTTGATCAATGTTTTTACTGTGTCCTTATTCATAAAAATCTTATCTTTTTTATACAAAATTTTCTTACATTATCATTAATGGTAATTAATACTAAATAAATATAAATTGCTTAATCAAAATTTATTGACATAGTTTCAAAGTACAAATATTGTTTTTTTTTTAAATTTATAATACACATATGTTCTTAATTATAATTCTTTTTTTTATTATTTATGACAATTTCGTAACTTATAAAATATTTGTTATTAACCTAATTTTAAACTTAAGTTCATATACCTTATTAACTAACAATACAATGCAATGCTTACATATCATATTCATATGCCTACGACCAAAGACCATAGAAGAATAATAAGACGTGCCAAGTTGATTATAATCGAAAAAATAGCTTTAAGATCATATCCCAACATTGGTGGCTATAGCTTTTTTGCTGATATTAATGTGATATTAATATCTCAATCCACTGTAATATAGGATAGCATTTATGTACTGTTCAACATGAAATTGTTTTTATCAGCAGAACAAGGCAATACATGGCAATACAACACGATAGAGTGGCGAGCTTTATATTGATACATTATTATTATTATTATTTATTGTGGGGGTGGGAACAGTAAACTGCCCAACCCCGCCCACACCACGACCCACCAGGGCCTTTTGGCGATCCTTCTACATTTTTGCTTATTTCTATTTACATAATTCTTCTGTGCTACCAACGGCGATTGGAGCGTGGCCTCGCTATCCCCCGGTTCATGATTTATGTCGTGGGCCGGACGTTAGCGGCTCCACTATATCCCGCCGGTGGTGCACTGTTGCTTAGTTCTAATGTTAGTAACAACTTATGATCTATGTTAACTTAGTACTAAGGCCCCTTGGGTGAAGGGGGTTCAAATTACTTAAGACTAAGTTATTTGTTGTATAAGGCCTCGGTCACGACGTCCCTTCGTCCACCTAGAGTGGAAAAAACGACGTCGGCTCTGTTGTCCTATACAATGTGCCTGCATTAGTTAATATTAAATTATTTTTGTATTATTTTTTATTCTTGTCTCTATTTTTATTGTTTGTTATTAATTTTATGTTATTATTGGTTCTTATTATTGTTGTGATTGTTATTTTTATTGTTTTGTTTTTATTATATTTGTTATTTTTATCATTATTATTATTATTTATTATTATGTATGTTATTATTTATTATTATTATTATTTTTAACATTATTTTCCTGACATACGCGCCTAGTAGGGCCTATATCTTGTCGAGTAGTCTGTAGTGTGTCAGTGTTTGGAATAGGGGGGAGTTTGGGTCCTGCCAGGGGTCCAGAATCTCTCCTCTATTCCAGTCTTGATGTCCTGTCGTTGTGAGTCTCGTGCGTATCGCGGGACAGTCCTGGATCAGTCTTGTCCCGTTTTTGTGAAGTGTTCCTCCACAACAAGGGCAGACTAACCGCCCCCTAGTGTCTGTAGAAAAGGGGTGGGTTAGTCTCGTGTGACCCGTCCTCAATCTTAGTAGCGAGATCTGCCGTACCCTACCTAGCGCTGGGTTGAATTTTGGAGCTCGGAGATCGCGGTTGATCTCCAGACACTTCCGTGTGGTCTCCGATCCACCGTCCCGAAAAGCAGCCAGTCTTCTCTCGGTCAGGTGGGTCAGGCCACTTCTGTATATTGCTTCAGGACTTGGCGGCACGACCAAAGCGGACCCATTTTCTAAACCAATGGCTGCTTTGGCTGCCCGGTCTGCCTGCTCATTGCCGTCAATTCCTACGTGGCCCGGTATCCAGACCACACGAGTGTTTGAATGGTAGATTAAGGCTCTTATTTGTACTATAGTATGTTCGTCGTTGTTTGAGTTTTTTAAAGCTCGGACGACAGATAGTGAATCCGTGAAGATCACCGAGGCTCTATTATTCTTGGTCTTAATGGATGCAGCAAACCACACTGCAGCCAATTCGGCGTCGAATACTTGAGTCTCCGGTGGTAGTCTCCTCTGAATCACCGTCTTCCATACTGCCTTTCTGCTTTTGAAGACTACTGCTAGTCCGGTGTCAGTCGTGGCTTTGCTGGAATCCGTGTATAGCAGCAGTCTCTCACCGAACTCCTCACAGACCTTGCCGTGCAGTCCCCGGTAGATCTCTGGACTGGTAGTCTCCTTGCGGTAGAGGCTTATGTCGTCGTTAAAGTAACTGTCTCTGTCTCTGTATATGGTGAGGGTGGGGATGTTTGGCTCATGTTCGGGTTTGGAGGGGAAAGGGCCCCCAGTCGACTGATCATCATGACCGATCTCCTGAGGGTCGAGTATCTGTTGTTTATGTCATTACTTAGGAAATCCCAGACTATTCCAAACAGTGGAGCCCTAGGGTCTCCTACCTGTTTGGAGGCAAACCTCAACCTTAGCTTCATGATTCTGTGTTCCAGGTCCCAGGTCCCAGGTCCCACATTCTGCCATTAGAATGGGGATTGGGGTCGAGCGGTAGGCGCCTGAGGCTACCCGGAGGACGTTGTTCATTGCAGTTTGGATGCTTTTTTTGCACGTTGGTGAGCATAGTCACCAAATAGGGTAAGACCATACCCTGTAATACCGTTTATCAGTACTTTTGCAATGTGAATGAGTGCTGATGGTGGGGCACCCATTCTACCTGCTGCTAGCATTTTTATAAGATTTTGAACCTTGTGGAGTTTATTCACCACAACGTTCACATGATCTTGCCAAAGGATGCGCCTATTGAAGCGGATACCCAGGATCTTCATGCTTGTTGTTGATTGTAGGTCTCTTGTCGCGATTCGTATTTGGTTATCGGGACAGTTTCGCTTACGACAGATGTGCAAGAATTCCACTTTTTCGAGTGGAATTTTGCCGCCGTTGTTGTGTGCCCACTTAATGGACATTTCTGAGGCTCCTCGGAGTTCACTCATTGTTTCCGGAGTGCATGATGTGACACTGAGCAAGATATTGTCAGCGTAGGCCAGCGCTTTAACGTTGGGATATCTTGTCAGTTCCACTAGCAGTGTATCCAAATAAACAATGAGGAGCGTTGTGGACAAGGGAGACCCTTGTGGGGTGCCGTTATCCAGGGTATAACGGTTTGATAAATAGCCATTTGTTCGGACTTTGATTTGTCTGTTGGATAAGAAGTTCCCAATTGTTCTAACAAAGTTAGAGTCTATGCCCCAAGAGGCCAGTTTCTGGCATACGAAACAGGCTGGTATTCTGTCGTATGCCTTTTCTAGGTCTAGTGAGATAACACTAGAATGGTCTCTTGTTGCCATAGAAGAAGCCAGCCCTTCTTCTAAGTCATGTAGGAGGGTGGTGGTGCCTCTCCTTGGGCGGAAACCATGCTGACCAGACTTCGTCAGCTCCTCAGTTACTGTCTGGAGTCTTTTACCCATAATCTTCTCAATTGTTTTTGACAAACATGAGAGAAGGGATATGGGCCTGTAGTCCAGTGCTTGTTTGGCTGTTGACGTTCTCTTCGGAATCGGTATCAGGGTGGCTAATTTCCAGTCATGTGGGAAAGTTCCACTTGCCAGAATTTTGGTGTATAGGTCTGCTAATCTTTGCTTAACTTCGTTTGGTAGGTGCCTCAACATGCGGTAGCTTATTTGATCGGCACCTGGGGTGGAGCCACCGAAAGAGTTCAGTGTATGTTCCAATTCCTCAAGTGAGATCTCATAAGAAAGGTGATATCTCGCATGTTGTGTTGCTTCCACCACGAATGCGATTTTCCGTCTGAGTACCGATTCCGGGAGGTTCTGGTCGCTAGAAACTGAGGACCATGCCGAAGCAAACTCCTCTGCAATACCAAGTGAGTCGGTAATCGCTCCATTGTCTGTCCTGAGAGATAGTACGGCTGAGGGTGGTTTGCCATATAGGCGCCTCACCTTGAATTGAGTTTGCGAATGCCTGCCAAGAGGCCTTTTTCGCTTCTTTCACCGCCCTCTTCACTTGAGCAGTTAATCTTTTGTACGTGGTTGAGTTTGCGCTGGTGGGGTTTCTATGGAAATTTTTCCAGACCGTATTTTTTTTCTTTATCAGGCCTTTTATCTCTTGGTTGAACCAAATTGGATCAAAGTTGAATCTCGGTCGAACAGATGGCATTGAAGAGGTTGCAGCAGCTTTGATAGTTTTTTTAATGCTGGCCGCTTCTTTGTTTATATTGCTGCTTATGGGGTTTACTCGGTTAAGTCTCAGCACTAATTGGGCAAATATGTCCCAATCAGCTTTTTCTTCGACTAATCGAGTCGAAATCTTTTTGACTGCTAGTTTTTCAACGCTTTTTATGATGATTGGGAAGTGGTCACTTCCCTCTGGATTTTCATGTATGTACCATGAGAAGTTACTAGCGATGTGGCTTGATGCCAGGCTGAGGTCTATTGCGGAGCTAGAGTGATGTGTCGGGGACACGAAGGTATGGGCTCCGTCGTTTAATAGCATGAAGTCCGATTCTAGGATCCAGTCTGCGACAGCCGCACCCCTAGAGTCGGATCTGTGATCCCCCCAGAAGTGGTGATGGGCGTTGAAGTCGCCACCAATAATTGAAGCAGATGGGAGTTGGTTTGTGTAGTTTTCTAGGGTGGAGGTATTTATGAGGTCGGTTCGGGTAATATATACCGATGAGAAAGCCATTGGGGGTGATGTGTGTACGGTGATAGACACATTTAGGAATTCCGATGTAATGTCGAGAAGTGAATGGCTTATACTGGACCGTACTAGTATGCCAACTTCTCGTGAACGAGACAAGGAATCACTGTCCAAGAAGCGACAGGTGTATCCTCGAAAGTTCGATGGTCCATTGTTTTTGTGGAAGTGTTTCCTGTAGTAGGGTAATATGCGGTTTATACCAGCTAATTAAAAGTTCGAGATTGTGCTGGTTCGCACGAAAGCCTCTTATATTCCACTGTATGCAGGTAAGCTCACGTGATGATATTTGCGAGCTAGGCATGAAGTGAGATATTTTTTAGATTATCTATCTAAATCTCGATGGTTTTGATCTGCTGGAGGATGGGGTCTGTCCTGGACGTTGGGGCGTCTAGACAGTCTCCATTCTTATGTCTTCTTGGGCTCTTTGTTTGAAGGATGGGGGAAAGGGTATTTCTACCCTGTCAGAAGTTTGTATTAGTTTATTGAAGGGAAGTTGTGTTCCAAGGTAGTTGTTACCTTGGTGTTGTATGAGTTGCTCTAGAGTGGTTCTAGAGTTGTCGTCTAAATTTACAATTTCGTTGAAAGTTATGTAGTATTTTGGTTGGTTTGTCATTTGCGTATCTATGTGGTTTGTGTTTATTGTTGATGTTTTTTCTATATTTTGTTCGTATAGTATTGATTCGTTTGGTGTGTTTTTGTCAAGATTTGTGTGCGTGCTTTTTAGCACCTTGTTTTTTTTGTGTGTTTGATGTCAAGTCTGAGCTCTTATTCTTTTGTTTGTTTGTGTTCTTTTCTTGTGTGTCATTGTTATTTGTTCCTGTTTGTTTGCGTTTTTGTTCGTTTGTGTCAGTTGTCTGTGTGTTTATATTGTCATCCGTATTAGGTCGTTTCTTACCTGTTTGAGACGCTACTTGCGCGTATGTCGGTGCGCCCAATCTGTTGGCCAAATTGCTGGTTCCTCCATTCTTCCTTCTTGGTCCTGTGGTAGCTGATTCTGGGTGTCGGTCCAGGTATCTACGACGAGCCTGGAATTTGGTGCATCTCTCTGCTGCCATGATTTGCAGCAACTCTTTCTCCTTTATGAAGAAAGGGCAGTTTTGGTCGACTGCACCGTGTCCTTTAACGTTGCAGTTGATACAGAACTTTTCCCCGCACTTCTCATTATCGAGATGTTTTTTGCCGGCACACTCTGCACATCTTTCTTCAGAGCCGCATCTGTTCTTTGTGTGTCCAATGCGTTGACACTTGGACACTTGTGGCATTGCATCGGGCTCATCTTGTACTCTCTAACGGCGATGCGAAGTACTCTGCAAACAATGACATGTTTGGGAGCCTTTGATACGTCGAAAGTTAGTACTATCGTTCCGGTTGGTGTCGGTTCTATGTTGTTCTCACCCATTCTCCTTTTTACGTGTCTGGCCGCTATGACCCCTTGCTCTCTGAGATCTTCTACGATTTCTTCCTCTGATGTGTAGCACAATTCTCTCGCTGATATGACCCCCTTCGATGTATTGAGGGCATATACATATATATTCGGCATGGATATTAATTATTTTGTCCTTCGCTAGAGTTAGTTTCTTAGATCTGATGAACTTTTCGGCACTATGTTTGTTCTTGATGAGGAGTTGTACTCTCCCATCATTCCTCCATTCAACTTCAATTATGTCTGAGGATATCCCTGATAGGGCCTTTAAGACAAGTATAAAGTTAAATTTTTCAAGGCTGGCATAGCCTTTTCTGTCACCTTGAGTTTTGGCTGGGTCTTCTATGTCGCTTCTTACTATCACGTATTTAGTTTCTTGATCAGTCGTCGTCCTTTTCTCCGGTAACTGAGGGTAACTGGTTTGGTTTTCTAGGTTGGTGTGTTTTCTTTTAGTTTTAGTTCTCTTCGGTGGCACCTCGGTGAAGCCTGTGTCTTCATCGAGGATCCCGAAGGGATTCTCATCACCCCCTGAGGGCTCTTTCATTTTACCTGTCTTCTTACCTACTTTTTATTTGAATATTATTTTTTTTTTATTTTCTTTATTCCTGAAAAGTTCACTAAATTAACTTTATATTGATTTTTATTTTATTCACTTTTTCACTTATTTTATATTTTGGTATATATATTTTTATTTTATTTATTATTATTTTATTTTTTTTGTTGTTGTTTTGTTTTTTTTTTTAAAAATTTTTTTAATTTTTTGTTTTTGGCACCCTGTGCATTTATTTTTGTCACCCTGTTTTTTCTGATTTTTGTGTGCCCACTGTTTGGGTCACCCTGTTTTTGGATGCACTTAATTTAACACCCTGCACTTGATTTTTCGACTTTCTGTCGAAAAATTTTAATGGCCTCCACACTACCACATGTATTTTGATTTTATCGAAAATATAATTCGCTTCCACATTTTTCACATGCGGAGGGAACGCACGTATAATGTTTTCACTGTTTAATGGCGTCCTTTTGTTTTTCACTATTTAACTTTTATAGACTAATTTTAAAATTATTTTATTTATTTATTAACATTAACATACTAATTCCTAATTTTAAATATTATTAAATTATTTTTCACTTTTTTTTAATTTAATTTTTAATTTTCTCTAAGCACACTAGAAAACACGTCCGTACCGCTCGGTTGTTCGAAATGAACTATATTGATACATTGTTGTGTAGTTGTATGTATATTTTCCTTTAACATTACTAACTTTATGTACCCGACATGAGTGGCTGTAGTAGTCTTTTGTTGTTCACATTCTATTTAATACTATATGCCACGTCAGGCTATAGTGATTTGATTCTTATATAGATCACGGTTGTGTGGTTGTGTGTATATTTTTTTTACACATCATTCATACATTGGGTTTATTGGTACCGAAGATTGGTGTAGTTTTAATTGTTATGTGGAAATATATATGTATATATATATAGCTATGTATAGCTATGTATATACATTACACTACACTATTTTTGCATTTTTTTTTTGATTTTCTGGATTTAAAAATTCAGTGTAACTAAAAATTTGTATATTTTTTATATTATTAGATAATATAAGAGGATACTATAGCATTATGATTGTATAGTGTATTATCTGTATATCGTGATTTCAATTTTGTATACATGTACCTACATATTTATGTGCATGTATGGATTGAGTTTTCAATGAGAATTTGTAATAATATTCCTTGCCCTTGTAAACAGTTGTGTTTTGTGTTCGATTTATGCTTCTTTTCTATGATTCTATATATATGTCTGAAAACATTACATCCAGAAATTATGTTTTGCATTATTTTCTTATTTTTGTATTCCTTTGTTGTTTGTTTGTAAACAAGAATACACAGAATTAGAAGTAGAAAATGAATTTTGTATGACGTTTTTTTAATGTACTACCTAAGTTATAATATTATGATGTGAACTTTGATATCAGCTGTTTTTAAAATTAAAATTCTCATTGAAAACTCAATCCATTCATGCACATAAATATGTAGGTATAGTTTGTTCAAAATTCGTAGCGAATAGAATATATGCGCAGTGAGAGTATGGCGTCATGCTTTGAGCGAGGTTATAATTGTAGTGGTTACACTGTTAAAAGTACATTAACTTTTTTCTAATTTTTCTAAAATAACGGAAAAAATTTAAATTTGAAAAAAATATAATTAAAACGAAAATAAAATAAAAAATGAAGTAACAACAAAACTGTTTATATACTTTCTTATAAATTCTAACTAAGGAAAATTTCACTCAAATACTATTAATCTTTTGTCTTATGTAAGGTAGATTTTTGCCATATCCCAAGACCATATTAATATAATATTATATATTATCTTAAGTACAAATAACAAACAGGATTTGTTAGGTAACAACATTTGTTTCCGATTTTCAAATTATTTTTATTCCAAAAGAATTTCGTATTCAATATATACCTGCATTTACGTGTCCTTTTTTGAAGACTATAAAAACCTGAGGAAATTTAATAAATATATTAATAAATATATTATGTATATATGTGTATATATGGACGATTTTTTGCATTAATAAATCATTTGCTCAACATTATGAAGCTATGGACATTTGTGGGTTTCACATTCAACATATTCCTATTAAGACTCATGATTTAATATCACATTTCTTAATTTCAGGGCTATATAATTCGCCAAAGTAATCTAATCTAAATAATTACCGAAAAAATAATTGTAATTGATTTTTTTCTTTTCTTAAATATACTTGTATATATGTAAATTATTTCATTTTTTTACATTAATATTATTTTAAAGAAATTTATTTGAAAAAGTTCTCATTCTTTACTACTTTTTAAACAATTATAAATTTTCTAACAGTGTAATTCTGTCACACTTCACAGTGCTCGTCAAAAAAAAGTATGACTGTTATTATTTTCATGAATATTTAGTTGATCTTTCCTTTAACATCGAATATCGCGTTCTTATGGTCTTACGCTATCATTTTCTGTTAAGTTAACAGTCTTATTACACTTCGAAATTGCATTTTTTTTATTTTGGGACGATTCTCCATTCTAAAATTTCAAAAATTATCGGAAGCAATTTAAAAAAGGAATTAGTTGTTAATTTTATAGAAAATATCATGATAACTTCATAAGAATAAATTTTTAGTATAAGAAAAAGGTGAACTCAATTTTCATGAAAATAAAAACAGTCGAACATTTTTTTGTCTCGCACTGTACGATTAGTTTTCGACTATTGTAATAAATTGAATGGCTGAGTAGTAAATTACTCAGTTATTCACCGATCACGGTGCACGACGGTTGGACCACGCATATTTTTTAATTTCTTCTTCTTCTTTTTTTCAGGTTTATAATATGAGAGAAAAACACAAATACATATAATCATTTTATGTACATATTTAATTTCAAGAGAAACATGCGCAGATTATTCGCTACGAATTTTGAACAAGCTATACATGTATACAAAATTGAAATCACGATATACAGATAATACACTATACAATCATAATGCTATAGTATCCTCTTATATTATCTAATAATATAAAAAATATACAAATTTTTAGTTACACTGAATTTTTAAATCCAGAAAATCAAAAAAAAAAATGCAAAAATAGTGTAATGTATATACATAGCTATACATAGCTATATATATATACATATATATTTCCACATAACAATTAAAACTACACCAATCTTCGGTACCAATAAAACCAATGTATGAATGATGTGTAAAAAAAATATACACACAACCACACAACCATGATCTATATAAGAATCAAATCACTATAGCCTGACGTGGCATATAGTATTAAATAGAATGTGAACAA
Organism: Villa cingulata; assembly: GCA_951394055.1. Lineage (NCBI taxonomy): Eukaryota > Metazoa > Arthropoda > Insecta > Diptera > Bombyliidae > Villa > Villa cingulata. The sequence goes on from OX596025.1 coordinate 2,966,913, forward strand.
CAAAAGACTACTATGTAGTCTTTTGCTATTGTAATATAAAAATATTCAAAATACTTACCGTAAGATCAGACCATACATTTTTTATATATTTCTGAAAATATAATGTACCTACCTGCTAATACTGATAATACCATATAATATAGATCAGATCACATAATTTTTGTAATGATACCGCTAGGTCAATTTATATATAAAGAAGAAATTTTCTAGAAGTATTGATTCATTCATTCAATTCAGTTCAGTCGTTATATTTTTAATTCGGTGGAGGTAGTAATTTTTTTTAAAGTAGTAAATTTTCCAAATTAGTTTGAAATTATTATATTTTCTTATAATTGTAATATTTTTGAAATTATATTTTTGAAATTGTAAATTGTTAAATAAATAAAGTCTTTGTGTAAACTTAATTTCTACATGTATGCAATTACGAATAAGTAATATATATATTAATTTTGTTTTAATAGTATTTACTTTTATTACTGAAATATCGGCACCAGTATCAATTAGAAATGTTCTTATAGTATCTGAAATATCTATTTTTGCTAAGACGTAATTTGTTAATTTTTCAATTTTTAATTGACATATGTTGTTTTCTCGTCCCCAATCTGATGTTCTTCGGGGACTACTTGCGCGTTTCCCGAATTAATCACATTGATTCTTCTTTGATTTCTGTTATTTGTACCACGATTATAGTTGTTGCGATTATTATTATTATTATTATTACGATTGTTGTTATAATTATTGTAGTTGTTACGATTGTTATTGTTGTAATTTCTATTCCTTGTTGTATTATTGTATCCTTGTCTTTTTCTATTATAGCTGCCATTATGGTTTCTATTATGTATATTTGTATTATATCTGTTTCTGCTGTTATTATTATTTTTCATATATAATATGTTTTCATTGCTATTTCTACTGGAATCAATCTCAGATGCTAGCTCAACTGCTTCATTTAGTGTTTTTGGTTGTGCTGCAAATATTGTTGTTTTCAAAGGTTCTTTGAGTCCTGATTTGAATGCATTTAAAGCTAATGTATTATTTATGTTAGCGATGACTGTTTTATTAGCTTCACCTTGTTCTGATATGTGTATTTCATTTAATTCAGCAATCAATGTTTCAATTTCTTCAGCAAATTTAAGTACTGTTTTATTTCCGTGTTGAATGTGATACAAGTCATTTTGAATTTTCAATGGATTCTTTTTTGGTTTATACATTTTTTTAAAAAGATATTTAAATTGTTTTAATGTTGCTGGTGTTTGTTCATTACTAATTTTATTACGAACTTTATCTGTTATCCGTGTTTTAAGTATGAATTTTATTAATTTTTCTATTTCTGTATTATATTTTAAAGTTTCTGATAGACATTCAACCAAGTTGACAAAATTTGTTAATGATTGGGGTTCACCATTGAATTCTGGTATTATTTTATCGAATGCTGCCATTGTTATTGTTTCGTTTTTCTCTTTTTCTGGTGAATTTTGTATGCTAAGACTATCTGAATATTCTTCACTACTAATACTATTATTACTATCTTGACCGCTATCAATATCTTCTATTTTAACTTTAGAATTTATTATAGATTGTATGTTAAATCCTCAAAATGATTTAATTTAACAATAAGAATAAAATAAGGTGCCGGTTTCAATTTTATAAATAAGAACACAATTTTTTACAAAACGTTATAAAAAATCTTTATTGAAAATCAATCTCTTAAATCTAACAATTCAAAACTTAATTCTAATTACAAATACTAAATTTTTAAATAATAAAAAGATAATGAAAATTTAATTATAATTTAAATGTATATATATATGACTTTAATTTACTCAATAAATTTACTATTTTTTAAAAATATCGTTACAAAATTTACGTTTAAGTTGCAACTTTTGTTATTTTTAAAAATAATTCAAAATTTAAAAATAATAATCTACTAGCAAAATTTAATTCAAAATTTATAATTTTCAAAAATAATAACTCTACTAATTTTCTCAAAAAATAAATTTACTTTAGTTTACAATAAATGTCAATTTTTTCAAATAAGAATTTTAATCTATTATTAATTTTAATTTAAAAATGCAATTACAAAATTAATTTAATTAAAATTCGTTGATACAGATGGCGTTACTAATGCTTGAGTGCGTTGATTGAAGAAACTTCGTACCCGAGCTTGAAGATTTAAAATTCAAAATTTTAACCGTCCAATGACTTCCGGAAAATTAATTTTATTATCAGCAATTATTTTTCCCAAATAAATTATGATGAGAAATTTCGTGGATTCGATGAATTGAATATAAATTTCGTGTCAACCAAATATCGTAGCTCTCGGTTTAGCAAATAGAAATTTTTCAATAAAAATTTCTAAGTTTCTTTAAATTTTATACTCTGCAATTGTCCGATGCTTAGAAATTGTTAAAAAATTTCTAAGTCTTCTTTTAATTTTATACTTGGAAATTTTTTAATGCTTAGAAATTTGTGAAAAAATTTCTAAGTCCCTTCTTTATTTTATACTTTAAAAAATTTTGTTGCCTAGAAATTTATGAAAAAATTTCTAAGTCCTCCTTTAAATTTGGACTTGGAAACTCAACACGTTTCCCGACGTAGATAAATTGGCCTAACTTGCCCTAATTTCTGTAGAAATTACAAGTATTTCTACATAAATTCCTAACGATCCCTATTTACTAGCTCAACACGCTAGATTTTTATAGGACTCAACACGTCCTGGTTTTTTTTTGATCTTTTGGTTTCCCTGATTCAGACTCAACACGTCATATAGGCAGGTAATCGCAAAAGATAAATTCTTCTGCGAATTTCATCCTTTATATAGCAAAATTTGCAAACTCTGGAATTTTCTATTTTCCCCGTTGGTGATAAATTTTCTATTTGTTTCATCGTCTGTCTTTCTTATTGGAACATTTTTCCGAATGCTAACTGATGCGACTTCTGGTACATTTTTCGATTGTGAATGATATTAGCTGGTACGTTTTTATGGTAACTGGTAAATTAATTTTAAAATGATAAATTAGCCGGTACATTTAAAGAATATGCTGAATTTTAATTGCAAACCAGGTGATAATTTTTTTTATTATTATTTGTGGTTAAGTAATTTAATTTTTTTTTCAGTATTTTATTATTTTGTTAAAAAAAAAATATTTAAAAAAATTGTGCAGTGTCGTGAATTTGTTCTGTTTTGGTTTATTGTGTTTGTGAAGTTTTTTTTTTTGTTTTTATATACATATATATAATTGTTATAATTGTGTTATTTGTCTGTAATTATATGTTGTGTATTTTTGGTGATATTTGAATTGTGTTGTCTTTGTGTATTTATATTTTATGTTATTTATTGAACATTCTATATTTATTTAATATTAATCCTCCCCTTCTTTTATTTTTTAGCATCATTATTGGTTGTTGGCTTTGTTGCAAAAAACAAGGGTAAGTCAATTTAGCAGCTTTAATTTTCTTTCTAATTTCCTTAATAATTACCTTTGTTTTCTTTTTTAGGTTGAATGATTTCAACATCCTCCCCGGGCGGCGTAATTAAGTACTGTATTTAATATTAATAGTGTTTTTTTTTTTTTTTTTGATTATCAATGGAAAAAATAAATTTGAAAAATAAAAAATAAATGTTTCATTTTTTTTAAATATTTATTAAAGTATATATATATATATTTCAAAAGTGTATATTTAATAAAGTGTGAAGGAAAGATTACATGTTTTTATTTTAATTTTATGATTTTAACTGTCGTCTTGTTGGTTTTTTGTTTTTTAAATCTTATGGTCATTCCATGCAGCCTATGACGATAGTTTTTTTTCTTTTTATAATGTGCCATGGAATTGACCAGTCTTCCATGAGACGTTTTATACCTTCTGGTGCCTCCAACCAGTCTGGTACACTGCTTAGTTTTCCTTTGAAGTTTTGGTTGGTTGGTGATAGATGGACCTCCTGCCTCGAAAGGTCGAGAAAAACTTGCAGGTTCAGCCAGATGTGTCCTTTCCTTTATGGTTTTTCTCCGTTCATCTATCGTTTGAGTATTTTTGACGATTTTAATTTTTGGCACCTTGCCTGCTTCAACTTCTATGTTAATCAAACTCCAGTCATCGTTTGATCTTAAACCAAAAGATTGGTATTCGGAAGGTACTGGAGTAGTGGATTTATCACTGGTTGAACTCATTTTATTATATGTGTATATTTTTTTTTTTGAGATATTTTACTTTAAACTTTTAAATTTGACTGTCTTCTTATGTTATTCTTACTTGAATAAAAACCGGTAAAAAACGACCTTTCATTAACCTTGTTGTTGCAAAAATTTTGTCACTATGTGCATATAGTGCAAATTATTTTCAATGATCAGGGATGTGATTTTTCATTATCGATTATTGGTATTTTGCATAATTTCACGATTGGTCGTAAATAGGTTTTTTGTTCTATCTTTACTAATGCGGACCTTACTAGTCCATCACTTCCTGGATAAGTTTCAACTATCCGGCCCAGTGGCCATAACAGTGGAGGATAATTTTCTCGTTTTACCAGCACAATATCATTAGGTTTTAAATTGGTTTGTGGATATTTCCATTTATATCTCGATTGTAATTGTTGCAAATAATCTTTCGACCAGTTTCGCCAGAAGTTCTGCTGCAATTGTTTCAACAATTGCCATTGTTTTGTGGGGTTATTGTTTTTTATCTCAGTAGTTTCAGGAATTGTTTGCAAATTTCTTTGAATCAAGAAGTGACCCGGAGTAATAATGGTATTGCCTTCAGGATCAATGTTAATCGGTATTAACGGTCGTGAATTAATACACGCTTCGATAGTACATAGAACGGTATACAGACCTTCAAACGTAAGTTTTGTATTCTGTAGTGTTCTTTTCAAATGTATTTTTACTAATTTGATATGCGATTCCCATAAACCGCCAAAGTGTGGAGCACAAGGTGGATTAAAATGCCATTTCACTCGTTGAACAGCTAATTTGTCTGCGATTTGTTCATTAATCTCCTTTGAAAACATGATTTTATTAGCCTTGACAAAATTAGTACCGCAGTCTGAATATATATCAGAACACAGACCTCGTCTGTTGATGAATCTATTAAAACTTGCAATAAAGGCATCTGCGCTTAAATCTGTTACAAGTTCCAAGTGTACTGCTTTGGTACAAAGACAAATAAACAAACATATGTAAACTGATATGGTTTTTGCGTTTCGAAGCGACGAAACTTTCATGTCTATAGGCCCAGCAAAAAATCTATGCCTACATGTTGGAATGGAAATGATTGTGTAACTCTAGCTGCAGGTAATTCATGCATCAATAAATTGTGTGTTGTTGAATGGTTTTGTTCGAAAACATTTTATACATTTATGCAATTGATAACGTATCGTGTTTTTTGCATTAATTAGCCAAAATTTATTTCTTATTGTATTTAACACTAATTGCATGCCTCCATGACAAGTTTTTTCATGAATATGATTTATTAACAGCTTTGAAAATGTATGATTAGATGGCAAGATAATTGGGTGTTTTTCATTGAATGATAATTCAGATTTTCCTAATCTGCCACCTACTCTTAATATGTTTTGATTATCTAGAAATGGGTTTAAATTTAATATGTTACTGTTTCTTTGAATTTGATGATTATTTTCTAAATTTTTTATTTCTGTTGAAAATTGAGCTTGTTGTATTTGTTTTATGATCGAAATTTCCGCTTGTTCAATTTCATTCTTGCTTAAATATGACGATTTAATTTTTTGTTTTGAACGGCAATTGTTAATAAATCGAAAACAATACGCTGTTATTTTTAACATTTTTGTGTACGATGAGTATTTCGATATAATTTCTGGTTCAGATATTGCAACGAATGACTTACATTTTTTTGATTCTTCGTTTGAATCCAATATTTCTGGCTGTTCTGGCCACAATGTTTCGTTGTTTAACCAATTCGGCCCACTCCACCACAGTGTATTATTAACTAATTCATCGGGCATTTGTCCTCTGGATGCACTATCTGCAGGATTATCTTTACCTGGTACATAACGCCACGATGATGGGTTAGAATTTTCATGTATTTCGGCTACCCTGTTTGCTACATACGTTTTCCATTTACTAGAGTGCTTTTGTATCCATGAAAGTGTAATCATGGAATCAGTCCACAGTATTGTTTTAGCATTTTCCAATTCCAAATCTGCTTTAACATTTTTTACTAATTTAGCTAATAAATTAGCACCACACAATTCTAACCTAGGTAAAGATATTTGCTTGATAGGAGCTACCTTAGTTTTTGATGCTACCAGTGATATTTTATATTCGTTTCCTTCCTTTATCTGAAGATATATTACCGCCGCGTATCCGACATTTGATGCATCGCAAAAACCGTGAATTGTGATTGTGGTATCATCTTTTGTAATATTTAGCCAGCGAGGTATCGTGACTGTAGAAATATGATGTAGTTTTTTTAAGAATTCTTCCCACCTTTTCACCAATACTTCGGGAGGACGATCATCCCAATCACATCTCGATATCCATAGTTGTTGCATTATGATTTTTGCTGTCATAATACACGGAGCTATCCAACCGAAAGGATCGAATAATGAAGCAATTTCTGATAATATGGATCTTTTCGTAATCCTTTCTTGGTTTTCTGTTGTCTTGACACAAATATTAAATTTGTCTGTGGCAGGATTCCATTTAATACCGAGGGTTTTTATGTTAAACATATCAGAAATTGTCAACGAATTTTTTAGTTCGCGATCTTCAACAGGAATGTGGTTTAGTAATGTAGCATCATTCGCAATCCATTTTCTCAAATTAAATCCTCCTTTTTTCAACAATATACATAATTCCTTTTGAATGTTTATTAACTCATTTAAGTCATAGTGAGAATAACATAAATCGTCTACATATGTACATGTGTTTTTTAACTATTTCTGCTGCTTGCGGATGGTTCTGATACTCATCTTCAGCTAATTGGTGCATTGTTCTGATTGCCAAAAATGGAGCTGCAGCAGTACCAAATGTAACTGTAGTTAATGCATAATCTTTAATAGGCTTTGTAGATGAATCTCTCCATATTATTCGTTGTAAGTTATATTGTTGTGGATTTATGTGTATCATACGGTACATTTTTTCTATGTCTGCGGTTACAGCATAACGAAATTTTCTCCATCTTAATAAGGTAGTGACTAAAGATGGTTGAATTGTGGGACCGACAAACATTTGTTCATTAAGACTCATGCCGTTACTTGATTTACTTGATGCATTAAACACTGTCCTTAATTTCGTAGTTGTACTTTCCTTGAGTACACCATGATGTGGCATATAATATGATAAATTGTTGTTACCAATTTGTTCAAGTTCTATCATATGGCCAGCAGTTATATATTCTTTAATATTTTTCTTATATAATTCATAATATTCTGGATCTCGTGAAAATTTTCGTTCCAAAGCAAGAAATTGTGAAATAGCTTTACGTCTGCTTTCACCAAGTTCTAGATTATTTTTAAATGGCAAATCCACCTGATATGAACCATTCGATAATCGTTTTGTGGTAGTTTTATATATTTGTTCACATATTTTGTCTTTAGGATTTTCATGTTTAACATTCAAACTTTCTTCCTGCTCCCAAAATTTTCTCAATTGTAAATCTAAAGAAGGTTCATGGACCTGTACCATGAACGTCATACTAGATTGTGTAGCATGACCTATGCTACCCATAATAATCCAACCTAGCTTTGTTTTAATTGCAATAGGTTGATTAGGTTCAGATGAGCGTTTAATTCCCCTTTGAATTATAGCTGCATAGACTTCTGCTCCAAATAATAAATCTATTTTTCCCGGTACTGAAAAACTAGGGTCCGCGAGATTTAGTTTCTTTAAATGATTGAAACCTGTTGTTTCAATCCTATGTGTCGTAGATTATTAGTTATGCTTTTTACTACCAATGCATTCACCCTCTGTTTAAAGGTACTGTATACCGATTCTAGGGTAAATTGTGTTTGTGAATTAGCCACAATGGCACTACTCTGGTTGAGTCCACTGATGTGCTGATTCGTCCGTATAGTTTTAAGCTGCAGGCGATTAGCTGCTGCAGCGGTGATAAAAGTTGCTTGAGAACCTGAATCTATTAAGGCTCGTAAGACTTCGGTGTGACCCTGATCATTTTTTATTTTTACTAAAGCCGTTGATAATAACGCTTGATTCATATATGACGAAAAGAAGGACTTCACTTCATTCTTTTCGCTGGGTTTGACAACAGGCAGAGCTTGGTCTCCAGTGTCATTTTGTATTGGTTGAGCAGAAGGTTTCTTAACACTGAAACTAGTATGTAATAGGGAATGGTGTTTTTTCTTACATGTACTGCAAGAGTATTTGCTTTTGCATTCGTTATATCCGTGACCGAGAGTAAAACAATTCATACATAGTTTATGCTTTTTGACGAAGTTCAATTTTTCTGTAGCTGATAATGATTTAAATTTCAAACAGTTAAAAAGTCGATGATCAGAATTGCATTTTGGACATCGAATAATTTGATTATTAGTTTTATTGTTTTGTGCCAAGAAAACATTGCTTCGTTTAGGTGTATTGATGGCTTCTAATACTCTGAAACGTGATTCTAGAAATTCTATTAATTCTTTAAATGTAGCTACCTCATTTTTCTCACTTTGTTTTATTTCCCAAAGCTCTCGAGTTTCTGGTGGTAATTTTTGTAGTGTGAGATAAACGATGATTGGATCCCAATTTTCGGTATTAACTTTCAATGTTTTCAATTCATGAAGAATTTCTTCAGTGTTGTTAAGAACGTCCTTCATATATTGAGCATTTTCAGATTTTGCTAGACTTGGTTTACACAATTTTTCTAGTTGCGCGTTGATTAACACCCTATTATTGTTAAACCTTTTTTCTAAAGTTTGCCAAACTTTATGATAGTTTATTCCGATAACTTCAAACGGCTTAATAATTCTTGCAGCCTCACCAGAAACACAAGACTTTAAGTAATGTAATTTTTCAACCTCCGAAATCTCCTTATTATTGTGTATTAGATTGGTATATAAGTCCTTAAATGAACGCCAAGATTTGTATGTGCCATCGAATTTAGGTAGAGATATAGGAGGTAACCTTATTTTAGATTTTTGTGGAGATACGAGTGTGGAGGAGTTTAGATAGCAAACTATTTGTTCATAAATAAGTTTCTCAAAAATTTTCGAAAGAAAGCATAGTATACTTATAGGTCTGAAATCAGAAGGATAACTATATATGTTTTTCTTTTTCCGAATAGGAAGAACAGTGGCCTTTTTCCAAATAGATGGAAATTTGCAAGATGATATGAGTCAATGTAGAAATGATGAAGGGTAGAATTAATTTGAGAAATCTGGGATGGATTTCATCCACACCTACTGCTGAAGATTTAATAGAATAAACTGCTAGGAAAACTTCTGTTGGGGAGAAACATCGAAAGCTAAAACCATTAGTCGAGACTGAATTACTAACTACCGGGTTGAACTGTTGACTGTCTGAAGGTTAAAGGAAGTGAAGATTAAGCTCATGCGGGTCGCATTCACAACCCAGCTTATTCTTATCATATACACCTAAAGATTTTAAATTATTCCATAATTTTTTAGGTGGTAAATCAGGACTTAATTTGGAAATATAGTAGTTATACTTGAGTTTACGTACCATACTATTGATTTTGTTTCTAATTTTGTTATATTGAAAGAGTAGTTAATGATTTCGATCTTTTGTATTGCCGAAAAAGGAATTCACGCTCCGAAATTAGGATTTTTACTTTTAAATGTATTAACCTGTTCATCAATAGAAGTGATGTGGTAAATCCTGTACCATTCAGTACGACAACAATCATGTAAAGAGGAGTAGATTACATAATCTATGTTTACATAATCTCTATAAGTAAGCATCGTAGCATTCACAGACGAATACAAAAACATTCATTGAGAAAGCATAAGAAAGTTATAGAATGTCATGATCAAATATACTGGGAGGACTAATTTTTGGTTGAATGAAACTATCCTTGATAGATCTGATGAAAGAAACATATCTAGAAGAGATGGATTAGAGGAATTACAGTAGGTTGGTTGATTGTTAAGTACGGAAAGATTGAAACGCTGAAAAAAATGTAAAAAATTTCTAGAAACCTGAGTGTTAGATAAAATATTTACATTCCAGTCACCAGCAATAATGATATCCTTGTATAGTTTAGAATATCTATCTAAGAATGCTTCGAAAGAGATTAAAGCATCCAAAGAAAATTTATTTAGTGGACAGTAAACAACACATTTTTGTACACCGGAGGAAACTTCAACAGCCAAGTATTCAAAGACACTGTTCTTAGAATACGAAACAACTCTAAATGATAAGTCAGTCTTGATATACATGGCAACACCTCCTCCCATTTTACCAACACGATCATTTCGATATTTATTTGTGTTATACGTTTAATTGTGTTGTTTGTTTACATTTTGTGTTGTTCTGTTTATATGTAATATCACAGACAAATATACAGACGTCCCAATGAAACCAAAAATATGTCATCATATAAAATGAAAAAATCGTGTGTCTCCATCTACTTTACATAAATCAAAATGCTTCAATTTAGTTTAGTTTTGAATCCATAAAAATAATATTCAAATAATACCAAACTTTGAACTTGAAACAAACTTTAAATGAATGTTAATATGTAGTACAATACATATTCATTTTTACACATTTAATACATATGTTCATAAGTTTGTACAACCAGTTAAACTAACAAAGCGTATAGCACATAGCACCCATTCACCAGGAAACAATATAAATTTGGTATTGTATTGAATTTATCAGTGTATTTACATACGCATTGACGCACATATTTTAACATTAGACAGTATATGTAGTAGTGTCGAATATCTGCTTTGCCTGTGCTTTAATAATTATACGCAAACGTATTTGCAATAAACAAAGTAAATTTGTTTTTGTATATTTCAATCTATGTGCTATCGCAGACAATATAACACATACATACATTATATATATTATTTGTGGTGCTAAGTGCTCTACGCTATACGAATACTTCAGGCAATAAATACTTATTTATATGTATATAAATAAATATTTATTTTATATGTGCTTCAGGTTTATTTCTTTCATCCTTTTTTTGTTTTTGATGTTGCTTTTGCTATGCTACTATCTTAACACACAATTACATACATATATATGTGCAGTATGTATGTAGTGTGTACACTACTGCAGATAGGTAGAAAAATTATTTCGGGTTTTGTTATAATTTTTGAACAATTTTTGACTTGAACATTTAGAATATTATTTTTTAAAAACGGACAAATAATAAGGGTATCCACGGTTTGGTCTTGTATCATTGTAAACGGTGTAAACTCGTACAATCCTACACCTATTATAAACATCTTAAATGCTAAAATAATTTGATTAAATTTATTTTTATAATATTATAGCTGGCATGTTATTAATTTGCTTGATTTCAATACAAAGTTTGCGTTCACGATATAGTATAATGTGTAAGATTTGGGTGTATGTTCACACTTTTTACGCTCTTATAGCTCTTACAATATTTCGTGAATACCTCTAACATTATAAGCATTTAGACTGGCATTTAGATTTTTATATTTCCTTCTGTATGGTACCAATGGTACACTATATCACAAACAATAAACATGTTTATCAAAGGGTATTTTATGTATACAACTTGTTATACACATACACATCATTATAAATCATTATGGTGTACTATCCTTACTGTGGTCTATACTATACGTGACGTATACAAAATTACAATGTCCAATATCCTTATCTGTGATAATATGTAATATTTATTTTATGTTGTGCTGTTTGTTTTTAAATATATTGCATATAAAAATTTCTATTCCAATTATTCTATTTTATTTTATTTTCAGGTGATACTATTTTTATTAATGCTATTAAATGTGTATCCAGTTTATATGTACGTTTTTTTTTTCTTTAATTTATTTTATTTGTTATATATATTTTTAACCTCCTTTTTTTCTATTTTTTTATTTTCAGATTTCCAAATTTTAAATGTTTACTGGGTTCAACAGCAGGATAAAACGGATTGAGCATATTATGCGAAGATTGAATGAAGATGTCATGAAGCGAGTGCTATGGTACGTCCCAGATTGCAAGAGGACGGGGAGACCGAGGATACGGTGACTGAACGATGTCACAAATTATTTAAACAGTAATCTTGTAATGAATTATTATGCCTACAAATAGAAAAAAATATAAAATAAGCAAGAACATTTAATTATTTTTAAGTACACATTTACATATATATGTTCATTAAAACCAACTTACAATCTTTTTTTGATTATTTTTAGACATATATCATCATTCTCTTATCAATAAATTTATTAGACTATCAAAATTTCTACTTTAGTTATTTAAACAAAAAACACATTACGACATCGAACAAATTAATCAGTTAAAAATTTAACGCATTTATTAAATGCAGTCATTTTAATTGATATTTAATTGATATAATTAAAAAATATAGTTTTTCAGCATTGTTTTTAATGTACCATTTTGCTACAAACAGTTCATTTTCAATTCAATTTAATGTTCAATTATTGAACTTCTAGTTTGGAAATTCGATTTTAAATAAACTATATAAAATATTTTTAATTTCCATCAGAATATTTATGTTCTACATATTACGTAAAAATAATTAAATATAATTATGATTTACTATTAATGCATTGATCACAGAGTTTAAAATTTGCAATTGATGTATCAAATATAAATACACTATGACTTTGCCAAAGATAATCCATGTTTGTTCATATGTGAATACAATCCTTGATATAATTTAAAAGCTTTACCACATATTTTGCATACATAGTCGCATACATCTGAATGAATTTTTTCATGTGATTTTAAAGCTTTTTTGCGCGGAAATGTTGCACTACAAATTTCACATTTAAACGGTCTTGCACCTGTATGCATTACAATATGATTATCTAATACTGCTTTTGTAGTAAAACATTTTTCGCAAAACATACAATTATATGGTCTTATCCCAGAATGTCCTCTAACATGAGCCTTTAAGCCAGCGCTTGTTTGAAAACACTTTTCACAAAAATTGCATTTATAAGGTTTTTCACCAGTATGTGATCTTTCATGTCGTTTCATTTCTGAATTTTTATAGAATAATTTATCACAATAATTACAAGGTATTTTTCTTTCACCGTGTCTCTGAGTATGCATGTATAAATCTGCTTTATTTTTAAATGATACATTGCATATTTCACATTTATATTGTCTAATATTTGAGTGACTACGTTCATGATTCATACATATTGCTCTTGTTCGAAAACATTTACCACAAGTCTGACATTGCAAAGGTCTTTCACCTGTATGAATTCTTTCGTGTTCTTCACGTTTTGTACTATCTGGAAAACTTCGGGTACAATATTTACATTTAATTGTTGAAATTGTCTTTTTACTGCTTATTAGTTTTTTTCTTTTCAAATTATATCCATCGTGAATTTCAGCTGCCAAGGAATCATTTATGTTTTCAGTATCATTAGAATTTACTTCGAATTTAATGTTTTTGCTGCAATTATTTAAAATATTTTTAGTTTCATCTTTACTTTCATCAGATGTGCATAAAGGATTTTTTTTGTTAGGTTTTTTTATCTTTAAAAATGTTTTCTTTTTCTTTATACGTAATGTCTCATTCTCATCTTCAAATTTTTGTTCGTCGTGAGTTCTTGTTGTCTTAATCATAAAAGAGTCATTACAGTTTTTATTATCAACATTATCTGCATTTTCATAATCTTCAGACTTTATTTCTTTATTGTAAATGTTAAATTTATCTACAATTTTATCTTTAACATTCTCAGAATCAGAACAGCATTTGTTTATATGATTATAAATGTGATTAAAAAAATGTTCGGCCGCCTCAACCTCAAATGGAGATTCACAAAAAATGCATAAGAAACTAAATATATCCTTTTCATCAATGTATATTTCACCACATTTTTTAGATGATTTTTTAGTAATATCTGAAAGTAAACATCTTTCAAATTTAATAAGTATGGCTATATATTTTATTACTAACCACTAACTGCAATAGAATATTCGGTTTCTATTATATTTGTCAGTTCAACACTATTCTTTTGTTTATGTGTCATGTTTTATATATTTTTAAATCAGATAAATTATTTATTTAAATTAATTTCCAAAAATAATTAAATTAATTGAATTTCACTCCCAATCAAACTAGTTAATTGTTAATTTTCATCAAGTCATCACCAAGATGTATATTGTATAGCTATAGAGTAACAAGGTGAGCCATTCCGAGTTCCGACAGAAAAGCTTGTGACGTCACTTCATCTTAACAAAGATAATGTAGTTCTTCGTCTCAATCAAAGATAATACAGTCCTACTAGATGAACCATTTCATTTTTTTTATTTAAATGTTTGTATGTTCAAAGATAATATAGTTCTTCGTCTCAATAGATGTTCTTTTTAGTGTAAGTGGTAATTTTTCCAAAAACGACACACTTACATATATGATAAAGATCGAAAAAGCTTCATCAAAATCAAAAAAGTTTTTCAAAATTTTTCGAATTGCTTTTAGTTATGTACCCTGTACACAATTATAATCATTTCAATAAATGTGTCTGACAGTCTGTGATATAATGGAATTGTTTTTGTAAATCGAGTTATCAAAACTAATTGTGTAGACGGACCATAGTGTTTCGAATTTGTTCTCATTTATTATAAATATTTGCTCTCACAAATGAAATGAACACCTGTCAATGTTTTGCAGCACTAAACAATACACAATGCTATTTAAAATGTACATTTAATTCATATGATATTCCACACATATAAGTGTTATTTATATGTATTTGTATATTTTGAGTATTGAAAATAGAATAAATGAATATCATTGGCTGGAACATATAAATATAAATTTGAACATTTTTGAGAGATTTTGATCATATATATTTATTCTCCATGTATGGTTTATGCTCGTGCATAAGGATATATAAGGATCCATATTGAATTGAAGACGATCTCGTACACATACATACATAAAGCATATAACATGAATAAACAAGTTTGATATAACCAAAGACCGATATATAAAATATATTATATCATGGTATATTATATTGGTCTTTGGTATAACATTGAATGCGATGTAAAAACTAATTCTAATACATACATAATAGACATGACATAGTAGACATTAATAACAACATGCTGCTTGCTTATGCAGAATAGATAATAGATAGATAATAGTAAATACTATATGCAATGAATGTGCTGTTTATGCGATATACATGATTGTATGTATACATCGTATATATGGTATTTTGTACACATACATACAAGTGTAATTATAAAAATAGATTGTTCAATGATGTATATCAGGAGGATCTATAATGTATAAAGTATCAATGACCTTTCTTAACATATTTCTTTATGAAAATATTTGTGTGTAATGTTAAATATGAACCTTTTTGTTATTCATAGATATATGAATACATTATTTGGTAATTACATATACACTTTCGCTATCAGCTGGTTTTTTACTCATAAAAAATTGAAAAGTCAACCGTTTTGCTTTTTTTTCAACTTTGGTTTGATTTCGGATTTATGAATAGAATATAATAGTGGCTGTTTGATGCGTGGAGTGGTGTGGGGGGTGGTGGGTGGTGATTACTCATGAGTAATTTTTCATTAGTAAGATTGAAAAATTTTATAGAATGAAAAATAAAATATAAATGAAAAAAAGTGAATTTTGGCAGGTGGGTGCGGGGATGCTAAAAGAGTATGAAAAGTGCTGTATAATTAGCGTCATTCGTTAACACTGATCAACATTTTTGAACTGAATTAAACTGATTTTTTCATATGCTCTTTTAACTATCTACCCACACTCTCCTACGCATCAAACTTTAACTATTATACTTTTTTCATAAATCCGAAGTTAAATGGAACATTTTGAGACTAGAATCATGAAGATTCATATATTTTTCGATTTTTAATGTTTAAAGAAAACTAGCTGACAGCGAAAGTTTATAATTACCGAATATTTATCAATTACACTGCAATCTGATGGTTTTCCTCTGAAAAGAATTAAATAACAATTTTGATAGGTAACAGGCCTCAAGCAAATATCCTTTTAAGATACCACAATATCTATATTTGAAGAATATATCATTCATTTACTACGTTACCATTACCACTATTATAAGTGCAAAATCCACTTTGATCGTGATCAAAATTTTTCTTCTGCTTTGCTATGAGTTTCTTAGATATTTTTATACATAATTTGCATATTAATATTATACTTTATAAATCATATATAGTAATATATTTAATTTGAAAATTTTTAAATTTGAAAACCGTCTTCCAACTATAGTTAAACTAAAACTGGATGTACAGTATTGTTCACAACTACTTTTACACGGCATTTAATTTCTAATCAATTAATAATTGGAAATGCATCCTCGAAACATTATAAATCCATAAATTTGTTTAGTGTATACATATATAATTATAATAATAAATAATTAAATATAATATCAACTATTAAAATATTAAAATATTGTATAATTTCAACTGTATTAAAAGACGATTGATAATTCATCGCTTTTTTGTCCGAATTCATTAGGTTCATTTAAGTTCAAAACAAAGTTACATATATTTTATAGAAAAAAACAGAATTAAAAATACATGCAATTTTAAAACTTTTGTTCAAAAAAAATGCTGTATAAAAATATTTATGACTAATAGTGCTAATACTAAATGTCAGAGGCTATTCAAATTTCTGATAATATATTCTAAAGTATAGGCAGGTCAGATTAACTTCCTATTTTTGGCCAACTTAATGACCGCACCATGCAGAACTGACCAGTTCTTGCACTTTTTAAATGAATGGTTTAAGTTTTAAAATTTGGTTTAATAATGATATTAAATAGTTGAGCTATCAATTTAATAGAAATGTTAAAATATAAAGGCAAATTTTGAATTCAAAAATCAAATAAGCAATTATAATTTACTATACGTAAACCTATTCCACGTTATTTTCAAACATAATTTTTTGAATCACTACTGAAGATATTCTGATAATACGGATCTCCAAAATATTTCTAGGACTAGAATTATAGGCCCATTCTACTTAATAATTTATTTTCAAACAAACATAAATGAAAAAAATTTGATTGCATTCAATCATAAAAATCCATAAATTTACAAATAATTTATTTTCGACTTCATGACATGTTGTTTATTATATATACCTATATATATATAATATTTTTCAAGCTACAAATAATTATCAATTTTCATTGAATCTAATTAAATGTTCATCAGCGCTAGTATTTAGAATTTTTTGAGTATATACTTTATACCACACACAAAAAACATCAACGAAATAAAATTTAAAAATTTTGAAATAAATATTTTTAAGCTTTCTGTTTTTAAAAAATATTGTAAATAATTTAAAATTCATTATCTTCAAGATTTAGAAAAATATACATATTTGTGTAAATTATGTTCCATATTAATTTGAAAATATCAATTTTTATCTAGTTAGAAAAAAAATTTACTCAGTCTATAAAAAAATTTGGTAATTCACAAAACACCTGATTTTTAAATTTCTATATTATGATCATAAATCAGAATAATACTTTATTTTTTCAGAAGTCCTAAGGCCCAAACATTAAAAAAGACATTCTTTAAAAATTTCAAGAAGAAATTCAATTCACGGGATATGATAATATATAATCGTGAATTCATAAGTCAATGAACTCAAAAACATAACAAAATAAAACCATAATATATCCATTCCATATGTATACATATATTATGTATAATCAAAGATACTATATACTATCACAGATAAGTGTATCTGATCTGTGATACTATGTAAAAACATATTTATATGTAGTTATATAGTATCTCTGGTATAATGCTACAGCAATTATAATGTAAGCATACGTAAAAACCTCTGTTGCCAAATATTCTACAATGCTACATCAGAAAATAATGTAAACCTATAAAAGTAATACATATAATCAAAGACCATATAAATGTATAGAGTACAGTACAAATGCTACAGTAATTATAATGTATGCATACGTAAAAACATCTGTTGCCAAATATTCTACAATCCTACATCAGAAAATAATGTAAACCTATACAAGTAATACATATAATCAAAGACCATATAAATGTATAGACCAGAGTACAGTACAAATGCTACAGTAATTATAATGTATGCATAGGCATACGTAAAAACCTCTGTTGCTAAATATTCTACAATCCTACATCAGAACAGAAAATAATGTAAACCTATACAGGTAATACATATAACCAAAGACCATATAAATGTATATATTTATATGGTCTTTGATATAAATACAATTCTATATATGTATTTCAATTAGAAGTAGTAGTAGTAATTTATGTCAGATCATATAGCACGCGACAAGGAATATTAACATAACAACACATACATACATATATAAAAATACATGAAATATGAAATGCCTCCTTTCTCAAGTCATTCATATATTAAATACGACGATCAACTCAATACAATAAAAAAAAATTGAAACAGCCCTATAGTCAATTGTTGTATTCTAAAGCATTTGCGTACAAAATATCCATTTATTTTTACTTATTCAAGTATAATATCATATCAAGGGTGCGTTCATAAACGTTACTATAGTTAACTATAGTTATCATTTGTCGTTCAAAATAGTGGTGGCATAGTAAAACATATCTACCAACATGAATTTTTAGCGTTCATAAACATCTGAAGTAAAGTAAATTTTTAACTATTTGATGTCAAAAATTAACCCTGCTCGAGAGCATGGTTAACGATAGTAACGATAGTAAACCCTTAAGTGGTAATGACATTGACAATAAAAAATCGTTTGTCATTTCATTTTTTGTTGTGAATTGTGAAAATTTCAATTTAATTTATTTGAAATTTATTAATTTTGTTTGACAAACAAAAAATATAATAATTATAATATGTAAAAATTTTTTAAACTTGACTTGACAGCTGAATGATAATTTATTGCTACTACTATGGTAAAAATCGCGTTCAAAAACCACTTGAAGTTAACATAACTATGGCTGTAGTATAACATAACTTTGCTTAAACTATACTACACCATGACTATGGTTAAAGTAATATTCATGAACGCACCCCAAATAAGTGATGGTACCACTCAAAACCATATAAAATTTAGTAAACCAGTCATGCAACTCACAAACTAATTCTTCTATATAAATATTCTTATTTTTCTCTCATATTTACATCCCTCCTGAATTATAAACTTTCGCTCTTTTTCGATATTGTTTCGAAAAACTTTTTCGATCTTTATTTTTGGCAAACATACAAACATTTAAATAAAAAAAATGAAATGGTTCATCTAGTAGGACTGTATTATCTTTGGTATGTTTGCCAAAAATAAAGATCGAAAAAGTTTTTCGAAACAATATCGAAAAAGAGCGAAAGTTTATAATTCAGGAGGGATGTAAATATGAGAGAAAAATAAGAATATTTATATAGAAGAATTAGTTTGTGAGTTGCATGACTGGTTTACTAAATTTTATATAGTTTTGAGTGGTACCATCACTTATTTGGGGTGCGTTCATGAACATTACTTTAACCATAGTCATGGTGTAGTATAGTTTAAGCAAAGTTATGTTATACTACAGCCATAGTTATGTTAACTTCAAGTGGTTTTTGAACGCCATTTTTACCATAGTAGTAGCAATAAATTATCATTCAGCTGTCAAGTCAAGTTTAAAAAATTTTTACATATTTAAATTTTTATATTTTTTGTTTGTCAAAAATTAATTATTTTTTACAAATGAAGTTTAAAACAAAATTAAGTAATTTCAAATTAATGAAATTGAAATTTTCACAATTCACAACAAAAAATTAAATTACAAACGATTTTTTTATTGTCAATGTCATTACCACTTAAAGGTTTACTATCGTTACTATCGTTAACCATGCTCTCGAGCAGGGTTAGTTTTTGACATCGAATAGTTAAAAATTTACTTTACTACAGATGTTTATGAACGCTAAAAATTCATGTTGGTAGTTATGTTTTACTATGCCACCACCATTTTGAACGACAAATGATAACTATAGTTAACTATAGTAACGTTTATGAACGCACCCTTGATATGATATTATACTTGAATAAGTAAAAATAAATGGATATTTTGTACGCAAATGCTTTAGAATACAACAATTGACAATAGGGCTGTTTCAAATTTTTTTTTTATTGTATTGAGTTGATCGTTGTATTTAATATATGAATGACTTGAGAAAAGAGGTATTTCACATTTCATGTATTTTTATATATGTATGTATGTGTTGTTATGTTAATATTCCTTGTCGCGTGCTATATGATCTGACATAAATTACTACTACTACTTCTAATTGAAATACATATATAGAATTGTATTTATATCAAAGACCATATAAATATATACATTTATATGGTCTTTGGTTATATGTATTACCTGTATAGGTTTACATTATTTTCTGATGTAGGATTGTAGAATATTTAGCAACAGAGGTTTTTACGTATGCCTTGCCTATGCATACATTATAATTACTGTAGCATTTGTACTGTACTCTGGTCTATACATTTATATGGTCTTTGATTATATGTATTACTTGTATAGGTTTACATTATTTTCTGATGTAGGATTGTAGAATATTTGGCAACAGATGTTTTTACGTATGCATACATTATAATTACTGTAGCATTTGTACTGTACTCTATACATTTATATGGTCTTTGATTATATGTATTACTTGTATAGGTTTACATTATTTTCTGATGTAGCATTGTAGAATATTTGGCAACAGAGGTTTTTACGTATGCTTACATTATAATTGCTGTAGCATTATACCAGAGATACTATATAACTACATATAAATATGTTTTTACATAGTATCACAGATCAGATACACTTATCTGTGATAGTATATAGTATCTTTGATTATACATAATATATGTATACATATGGAATGGATATATTATGGTTTTATTTTGTTATGTTTTTGAGTTCATTGACTTATGAATGCAAGATACGATTATATATTATCATATCCCGTGAATTGAATTTCTTCTTGAAATTTTGAAAGAATATCTTTTTTAATGTTTGGGCCTTAGGACTTCTAAAAAAATAAAGTATTATTCTGATTTATGATCATAATATAGAAATTTAAAAATCAGGTGTTTTGTGAATTACCAAATTTTTTTATAGACTGAGTAAATTTTTTTTCTAACTAGATAAAAATTGATATTTTCAAATTAATATGGAACATAATTTACAAATACATATGTATATTTTTCTAAATCTTGAGGATAATGAATTTTAAATTATTTACAATATTTTTTAAAAACAGAAAGCTTAAAAATATTTATTTCAAAATTTTTAAATTTTATTTCGTTGATGTTTTTTGTGTGTGGTATAAAGTATATATTCAAAACATTCTAAATATTAGCGCTGATGAACATTTAATTAGATTCAATGAAAATTGATAATCATTTGTAGGTTGAAAAATATTATATATATATATATAGGTATATATAATAAACAATATGTCCTGAAGTCGAAAATAAATTATTTGTAAATTTATGGATTTTTATGATTGAATGCAATCAAATTTTTTTCATGTATGTTTGTTTGAAAATAAATTATTAAGTAGAATGGGCCTATAATTCTAGTCCTAGAAATATTTTGGAGATCCGTATTATCAAAATATCTTCAGTAGTGATTCAAAAAATTATGTTTGAAAATAACGTGGAATAGGTTTACGTATAGTAAATTATAATTGCTTATTTGATTTTTGAATTCAAAATTTGCCTTTATATTTTAACATTTCTATTAAATTGATAGCTCAACTATTTAATATCATTCTTAAACCAAATTTTAAAACTTAAACCATTCATTTAAAAAGTGCAAGAACTGGTCAGTTCTGCATGGTGCGGTCATTAAGTTGGCAAAAAATAGGAAGTTAATCTGACCTGCCTATACTTTAGAATATATTATCAGAAATTTGAATAGGAATAGCCTCTGACATTTAGTATTAGCACTAGTAGTCACAAATATTTTTATACAGCATTTTTTTTGAACAAAAGTTTTAAAATTGCATGTATTTTTAATTCTGTTTTTTTCTATAAAATATATGTAACTTTGTTTTGAACTTAAATGAACCTAATGAGTTCGGACAAAAAAGCGATGAATTATCAATCGTCTTTTAATACAGTTGAAATTATACAATATTTTAATATTTTAATAGTTGATATTATATTTAATTATTTATTATTATAATTATATATGTATACACTAAACAAATTTATGGATTTATAATGTTTCGAGGATGCATTTCCAATTATTAATTGATTAGAAATTAAATGCCGTGTAAAAGTAGTTGTGAACAATACTGTACATCCAGTTTTAGTTTAACTATAGTTGGAAGACAGTTTTCAAATTTAAAAATTTTAAAATCAAATATATTACTATATATGATTTATAAAGTATAATATTAATATGCAAATTATGTATAAGAATATCTAAGAAAGTCATAGCAAAGCAGAAGAAAAATTTTGATCACGATCAAAGTGGATTTTGCACTTATAATAGTGGTAATGGTAACGTAGTAAATGAATGATATATTCTTCAAATATAGATATTGTGGTATCTTAAAAGGATATTTGCTTGAGGCCTGTTTCCTATCAAATTTGTTATTTAATTCTTTTCAGAGGAAAACCATCAGATTGCAGTGTAATTGATAAATATTCGGTAATTATAAACTTTCGCTTTCAGCTAGTTTTTTTTAAACATTAAAAATAGAAAAATATATGAATCTTCATGATTCCAGTCTCAAAATGTTCCATTTAACTTCGGATTTATGAAAAAAATATAATAGTTACAGTTTGATGCGTAGGAGAGTGTATGGGTAAAAAATCAGTTTAATTCAGTTCTAAAATGTTGATCAGTGTTAACGAATGACGCTAATTATACAGCACTTTTCATACTCTTTTAGCATCCCCGCACCCACCTGCCAAAATTCTCTTTTTTTCATTTATATTTTATTTTTCATTCTATAAAATTTTTCAATCTTACTAATGAAAAATTACTCATGAGTAATCACCACCCACCACCCCCCACACCGCTCCCCGCATCAAACAGCCACTATTATATTCTATTCATAAATCCGAAATCAAACCAAAGTTGAAAAAAAAACAAAAAGGTTGACTTTCCAATTTCTTATGAGTAAAAAACCAGCTGATAACGAAAGTGTATATGTAATTACCAAATACTGTATTCATATATCTATGAATAACAAAAAGGTTCATATTTAACATTACACACAAATATTTTCATAAAGAAATATGTTAAGAAAGGTCATTGATACTATATACATTATAGATCCTGATATACATCATTGAACAATCTAATTTTATAATTACACTTGTATGTATGTATGTGTACAAAATACCATATATACGATGTATACATACAATCATGTATATCGCATAAACAGCACATTCATTGCATATAGTATTTACTATTATCTATCTATTATCTATTCTGCATAAGCAAGCAGCATGTTGTTATTAATGTCTACTATGTCATGTCTATTATGTATGTATTAGAATTAGTTTTTACATCGCATTCAATGTTATACCAAAGACCAATATAATATACCATGATATAATATATTTTATATATCGGTCTTTGGTTATATCAAACTTGTTTATTCATGTTATATGCTTTATGTATGTATGTGTACGAGATCGTCTTCAATTCAATATGGATCCTTATATATCCTTATGCACGAGCATAAACCATACATGGAGAATAAATATATATGATCAAAATCTCTCAAAAATGTTCAAATTTATATTTATATGTTCCAGCCAATGATATTCATTTATTCTATTTTCAATACTCAAAATATACAAATACATATAAATAACACTTATATGTGTGGAGTATCATATGAATTAAATGTACATTTTAAATAGCATTGTGTATTGTCACAAACAATATAATATAACCAGACTCACATTGTGGTATAGTTCATTTTCATAGAGAAAATTTAGTTGGACGATGTTGTCTCGTCCAAGTAAAATTTATGTTATACAATTGCATATCCGATACACCAATCAACATTTTATTCAACTCTTTTTGTTATAAAAGAATCCACCAAATCCACTCAACTGTAATAATAAAAATGGTGAAATTGTCATCTTACATTATTACTTATACCATATAAATCCTATATACTATATACATACATATATACACATTTTGTAGTTGATGGTAATACAATGCATTTAAAAACTAGTTTTTGTAATATAATGTGATTTTCATTTCATTCAAGAATTTAGAAAATTAGGGTGAGAAATTTTAACTTTCTACATATAAATATAATATTTATGTATGTATGGTGTGTGATGTAGCTGCATATACTCGTATATAGATAGGAGAAAAATGATGAGAAGTATTCCTTTCATTATAAAATGATTTAGATTTTTCATATCTGTACATGATTGTTTTGTTGCAATATCAATTAACTCCACTTCCTTAATATTACAGGTCTTAATATTTAAGCACTTTTCAATGTGTTATATGTGTGGATGTATACTATTTGTTTATGTTTGGATGATTTGTATTTGTAATTAGTTTGCTCATTTTCAATTTTTTATTTATTATTTTTCAATGTATGTATGTATATTGATGTTGCTTAATAATCAATTAGTTATAAAAGTCTTTTATATCCATATCTTATTTTTATCATTAATTTTTAATATTTTTCAAAATTATCAAAATAGTAAATTAGGTTTGATTGAAGAATTTCCCAAACGGAAGTTTTTATCTGCATCAAAAAAAAATCCTAAATATGCAGATTGAATAAGTGTATATATAAAGAATCAAAGAACTTAATGTAATTAAAGAAAAAACAAACGTGTAGTTTACATTTTGAAAATAATTATTTTTTTTGGCAAGAAATTTCCGAAGTTAAATTATATTCCCACTCGTTTTTTAAAATATGCTGCGTGATGTTGATAGTATGATGGAAGTTCAAACATGTACATATTTGAAATTAAACTAGAAGATCTTGATTATGCTCCAGCAGTTAAAGCTTAAATTTTATTATTGAAAATATTATGCTATCATAATTACTGTTTTAGTATATCATTTAAAAAAATTATAGATAATAGAAAAATTAAAAAAAAAATGCAGAACACTGAAAAAAGTAATAATTATTTGAGAAAAAAACTAATAAGCTATTTTTAAAAGTTTGGTGATATTTTAGACATTTCAGAAAATTCAAAAACTTTCGCTAAATTAATTTTGGAATCCTATTGTTTATACTAGAAAAGCGAAGTGCATTAGTCAATGTAATTTTTATTTGAATTTTCTGCCGGAAATATATTTTCAAAGAATGTGTTGCAGTTCCACACGCCTCATACAAATTTATTACATATTTTTGTATTACCTTTCAACGTTTTTCTCTTGGTATTTATAATATATTTGTAGAATGAATATTAAAAACGTATATTAAAAATCTACAACCAAAAAATAAAAAAGTCTTTTAATTTTTGGCGAAATGTCAATATAAAAAAATATAGTTTATAATAGATTACTTAATTCATATTGTTGATAGTGATAATAAAAGAAATAATTTGGTTGTGAAAATCCTTTGTATATTCATGACACAAGCTGGGAAGAAAGTTTTAAATATGTTTTTCATAATGTGGCTCGTAAAAATAATACAGACTCCAAACAGTTTTAAAAATTTTGTTTGAAAAACATGATTAACATGAGTAAATCAAAATATCAAAATTTAGTCAAGATCCTTTTGCAAAATTATTTCTTAAAATCAGATGTAGAAATGCAAATCAACAAAATCCGACGCTTTTTAATTTTCAAATATTAATGCGGAAATAATTGAAAGTATAGAAATAGTTTTAGGCGTATGTTTCATACATTTTTCTTTGCATTCTGCGCGAATTTCTGTCTGTTATTACATTAGAAATAAGTATGTTTTACAGGGTTTACAATAAATTAATTTTTGAAACAAATTAATACTATAGTTGTGAAAAGTGCATTTTATTGATTGAAAATAAAGATTATAGATTTGAAATTGTTACTAATAAATAATAATAATATCATGTAATATTACATTAACTAGTTATGTATTATATTATTCAACTTTTTGTTTTTACTTTTTACTTTTTTGGAGTGTCTTAACTTATCAACCATCCAAGCACAATTTTTTCGTAATAATACCAATATCATGAAATCAAGTATAGCCATTCTGTGCTCAAAACATGGGTGAATAACATTATACAAATTATTGAACTTTAAATTTGTAACCACATTACACACATGTTTTTAATAAGTCTCTTTATATTTGGTTTGTGAGGATGTTTTTCAAATTTTTTTGAATATTTCTAATTGGTATTTAATTATTTCAAAATGTGATTCAGACGGTCTTATTAGAGAATTTGGAATTTTTGAATTAAAATTTTTTAAATCAACTAATATATCTGTAGAAGCACTTTGATCAACTACACCTTTAGTCAGAGCTGTTTTACATGTTTTACATTCGTTTTTAATAATTTTAAACAAATGTGCAATGTAATACCCTGTGAAATATTTTGCACTTAAGGATGAAGAAGATAAGACTCTGATATCATATTCTTCGCAAACCACTACATTTTTTAGCTCATTCATATCAGGTGTTAAATTATTATCACTATTCGGAAAACTTTCTGCATTGGATTCAGAAGAAATTAAAATAGCAGACCAATCTAAATTTAAAAATTCCTCACTGTCATCCTCACAGTTCTTAGATTTACAACTAAAAAGAAATTTAATAGACATTATTTTTGCAATAAGTCTTTGAAATTCTAAAACACTCGGGTTGTTTTTATTTGCATTCCTACATCTAATGTGAGAGAAAAGGTTTTCCAAACAATCTTGATTAAACTTAGAGAAATATATGTAATATAAATCTTCATGAATTGTAAATAATTTTTCACTCACTCCGAGTATAGCACTTATCGTTAAAACAAAACCTTTGTATAATTTTGTATAATTTAAACTGATAAAATTTATTCATTACATCTACATACATGATACATGTTCAAAACAGGATTCATAATTTCTTTTTCATAAAATGTAATTTATTATAGATTAACACATTTTCTGTACAAAAAATATATTTTTGATGAAAAGGGAATATCATATATTATACCTGAATACGAAAAACAATCTTCATTTCATTTTTGAAAAACTCGAGCTAAAAAAAACAATTATATGATCTTCATTGATTTTAAAGGTGTAAATGTTTATCACCATTGTTATGTCGAAGTTATAAATTTTATTAATTATACCTGATTAACATAACATTACATATGAAACGAACTATAGCATGGGCAGAATTTTATAAAATTTGTGTAAAATATTTATGATTTCTTTATTATATTTCTTCATATTTTATGACCCTTTTTACAGTACTATTTTGAGTCTTTCAAGTTAAAACTAAGGCGAAAAAATGAATATGAATACATCCTACCACACAATAATCTGCAAAATAATATGTCGATAAGTAGAATAAATTTTAGAATAACTGAAAATATTTGTTTTATTCTTAATTCTAAAAATTCAAATTTATTCAATATATGTATTTAAAAATATGCGGGTGCATTTCAAATTGATTGACTTCTTAAAAAAAGATAATATAATATACCATCTAAAAAACAATTTTCATTTAGAAATTTATTTTGAATAAACAGTTTGTACTGTAGAAGTAGAAATAGTGCTTAAACATGTAATATTCACGAAGTAAAAAACGAGTGGGAATATAATTTAACTTCGGAAATTTCTTGCCAAAAAAAATAATTATTTTCAAAATGTAAACTACACGTTTGTTTTTTTCTTTAATTACATTAAGTTCTTTGATTCTTTATATATACACTTATTCAATCTGCATATTTAGGATTTTTTTTTGATGCAGATAAAAACTTCCGTTTGGGAAATTGTTCAATCAAACCTAATTTACTATTTTGATTATTTTGAAAAATATTAAAAATTAATGATAAAAATAAGATAAGGATATAAAAGACTTTTATAACTAATTGATTATTAAGCAACATCAATATACATACATACATTGAAAAATAATAAATAAAAAATTGAAAATGAGCAAACTAATTACAAATACAAATCATCCAAACATAAACAAATAGTATACATCCACACATATAACACATTGAAAAGTGCTTAAATATTAAGACCTGTAATATTAAGGAAGTGGAGTTAATTGATATTGCAACAAAACAATCATGTACAGATATGAAAAATCTAAATCATTTTATAATGAAAGGAATACTTCTCATCATTTTTCTCCTATCTATATACGAGTATATGCAGCTACATCACACACCATACATACATAAATATTTTATTTATATGTAGAAAGTTAAAATTTCTCACCCTAATTTTCTAAATTCTTGAATGAAATGAAAATCACATTATATTACAAAAACTAGTTTTTAAATGCATTGTATTACCATCAACTACAAAATGTGTATATATGTATGTATATAGTATATAGGATTTATATGGTATATGTAATAATGTAAGATGACAATTTCACCATTTGTATTACAGTTGAGCAGATTGTTATAAAAACAGAGGTGAATAAAATTTTGATTGGTGCATCGGATATGCAATTGTATTTTACTTGGACAAAAATACTTCATCCAACACTAATTGCGCATTAACGTTTTCCATATAAATCCAACAATACTGAAATGTGTATCTGGTATTTATTTGTCTGTGGTATTGTTTAGTGCTGCAAAACATTGACAGGTGTTCATTTCATTTGTGAGAGCAAATATTTATAATAAATGAGAACAAATTCGAAACACTATGGTCCGTCTACACAATTAGTTTTGATAACTCGATTTACAAAAACAATTCCATTATATCACAGACTGTCATACAAATTTAGTGAAATGATTATAATTGTGTACAGGGTACATAACTAAAAGCAATTCGAAAAATTTTGAAAAACTTTTTTGATTTTGATGAAGCTTTTTCGATCTTTATCATATATGTAAGTGTGTCGTTTTTGGAAAAATTACCACTTACACTAAAAAGAACATCTATTGAGACGAAGAACTATATTATCTTTGTCTCAATAGATTTTCTTTTTGGTGTAAGTGGTAATTTTTCCAAAAATTTTTTATCTTAAAGAGTGATTCCTCCCACAAATAATAGGCTACTTTTTTTTCAAATTTAATTATTTAAAACAATAAAAATTTGGATTAAACAGATGAAGGTCTGAAAAAAATCTATAAAATGTATGAAAAGCTTTTTCTTCTAAATGAACTGATAATCACGGTTGATCGTGGCAATCGTGGTAATTGAATTACAAACTCAATAGAAATGACGTAATAACATAAAGCTTTACAAAGAGCTTCTTCGCTCGGGATCACCTTATTCTGTATACGTGGTTCGTTTTATAGCTCTATGACAATGCGGACGAAGTCGCAGGCACACTCTAGTTATAAATATTTGCTCTCACAAATGAAATGAACACCTGTCAATGTTTAGCAGCACTAAACAATACACAATGCTATTTAAAATGTACATTTAATTCATATGATATTCCACACATATAAGTGTTATTTATATGTGAATGTATATTTTGAGTATTGAAAATAGAATAAATGAATATCATTGGCTGGAACATATAAATATAAATTTGAACATTTTTGAGAGATTTCGATCATACATATTTATTTTCCATGTATGGTTTATGCTCGTGCATAAGGATATGTAAGAAGGATCCATATTGAATTGAAGACGATCTCGTACACATACATACATAAAGCATATAACATGAATAAACAAGTTTGATATAACCAAAAACCGATATATAAAATATATTATATCATGGTATATTATATTGGTCTTTGGTATAACATTGAATGCGATGTAAAAACTAATTCTAATACATACAAAATAGACATGACATAGTAGGCATTAATAACAACATGCTGCTTGATAGATAATAGATAATAGATAATAGTAAATACTATGTGCAATGAATGTGCTGTTTATGCGATATACATGATTGTATGTATACATCGTATATATGGTATTTTGTACACATACATACAAATGTAATTATAAAAATAGATTGTTCAATGATGTATATCAGGATCTATAATGTATATAGTATCAATGACCTTTCTTAACATATTTCTTTATGAAAATATTTGTGTGTAATGTTAAATATGAACCTTTTTGTTATTCATAGATATATGAATACAGTATTTGGTAATTACATATACACTTTCGTTATCAGCTGGTTTTTTACTCATAAGAAATTGGAAAGTCAACCTTTTTGTTTTTTTTTCAACTTTGGTTTGATTTCGGATTTATGAATAGAATATAATAGTGGCTGTTTGATGCGGGGAGCGGTGTGGGGGGTGGTGGGTGGTGATTACTCATGAGTAATTTTTCATTAGTAAGTTTGAAAAATTTCATAGAATGAAAACTAAAATATAAATGAAAAAAAGAGAATTTTGCCAGGTGGGTGCAGGGATGCTAAAAGAGTATCAAAAGTGCTGTATAATTAGCGTCATTCGTTAACACTGATCAACATTTTTGAACTGAATTAAACTGATTTTTTCATATGCTCTTTTAACTATCTACCCACACTCTCCTACGCATCAAACTGTAACTATTATACTTTTTTCATAAATCCGAAGTTAAATGGAATATTTTGAGACTAGAATCAAGATTCATATATTTTTCGATTTTTAATGTTTAAGGAAAACTAGCTGACAGCGAAAGTTTATAATTACCGAATATTTATCAATTACACTGCAATCTGATGGTTTTCCTCTGAAAAGAATTAAATAACAATTTTGATAGGTAACAGGCCTCAAGCAAATATCCTTTTAAGATACCACAATATCTATATTTGAAGAATATATCATTCATTTACTACGTTACCACTATTATAAGTGCAAAATCCACTTTGATCGTGATCAAAATTTTTCTTCTGCTTTGCTATGACTTTCTTAGATATTTTTATACATAGTTTGCATATTAATATTATACTTTATAAATCATATATAGTAATATATTTAATTTTAAAATTTTTAAATTTGAAAACTGTCTTCCAACTATATTTAAACTAAAACTGGATGTAAAGTATTGTTCACAACTACTTTTACACGGCATTTAATTTCTAATTAATTAATAATTGGAAATGCATCCTCGAAACATTATAAATCCATAAATATAATTTCAACTGTATTAAAATATTGTGAGAACAATTGATAATTCATCGCTTTTTTTTCCGAATTCATTAGGATCATTTTAGTTCAAAACAAAGTTACATATATTTTATAGAAAAAAACAGAATTAAAAATTAAAAAATTGGGAGTTTATTTTATTTATATAAAAAACATGCAATTTTAAAAACTTTTGTTTAAAAAAAATGCTGTATACAAATATTTATGAATAATACTAAATGTCAAAGGCTATTCAAATTTCTGATAATATATTCTAAAGTAGAGACAGGTCAGATTAATTTCCTCTTCTTTGCCAACACCATGACCGCACCATGCAGAACTGACCAGTTCTCGCGCTTTTAAATGAATGCATCAAATTAAAAATTTTCATTCAAATTTATAAGTAGAAATATATTATAAATTTTACAATTTTATTTTTTATTGCCGGCAATTTTGTTTAGGAATAATATTAAATAGTTTATGAGTTATCAATTTAATAGAAATGTTAAAATACAAAGGTAAATTTTGAATTCAAAAATCAAATAAGCAATTATAATTTACTATACGTAAACCTATTCCACGTTATTTTCAAACATAATTTTTTGAATCACTACTGAAGATATTTTGATAATACGGATCTCCAAAATATTTCTAGGACTAGAATTATAGTCCCATTCTACTTAATAATTTATTTTCAAACAAACATAAATGAAAAAAATTTGATTGCATTCAATCATAAAAATCCATAAATTTACAAATAATTTATTTTCGACTTCATGACATGTTGTTTATTATATATACCTATATACAATATATATAATATTTTTCAAGCTACAAATAATTATCAATTTTCATTGAATCTAATTAAATGTTCATCAGCGCTAGTATTTAGAATTTTTTGAGTATATACTTTATACCACACACAAAAAACATCAACGAAATAAAATTTAAAAATTTTGAAATAAATATTTTTATGCTTTCTGTTTTTAAAAAATATTGTAAATAATTTAAAATTCATTATCCTCAAGATTTAGAAAAATATACATATGTAAATTATGTTCAATATTAATTTGAAAATATCAATTTTTATCTAGTTATAAAAAAAATTGACTCAGTCTATAAAAAAATTTGGTAATTCACAAAACACCTGATTTTTAAATTTCTATATTATGATCATAAATCAGAATAATACTTTATTTTTTCAGAAGTCCTAAGGCCCAAACATTAAAAAAGACATTCTTTAAAAATTTCAAGAAGAAATTCAATTCACGGGAGATGATAATATATAATCGTATCTTGCATTCATAAGTCAATGAACTCAAAAACATAACAAAATAAAACCATAATATATCCATATGTATACATATATTATGTATAATCAAAGATACTATATACTATCACAGATAAGTGTATCTGATCTGTGATACTATGTAAAAACATATTTATATGTATTTATATAGTATCTCTGGTATAATGCTACAGCAATTATAATGTATGCATACGTAAAAACCTCTGTTGCCAAATATTCTACAATGCTACATCAGAAAATAATGTAAACCTATACAAGTAATACATATAATCAAAGACCATATAAATGTATAGAGTACAGTACAAATGCTACAGTAATTATAATGTATGCATACGTAAAAACATCTGTTGCCAAATATTCTACAATCCTACATCAGAAAATAATGTAAACCTATACAAGTAATACATATAATCAAAGACCATATAAATGTATAGACCAGAGTACAGTACAAATGCTACAGTAATTATAATGTATGCATAGGCAAGGCATACGTAAAAACCTCTGTTGCTAAATATTCTACAATCCTACATCAGAAAATAATGTAAACCTATACAGGTAATACATATAACCAAAGACCATATAAATGTATATATTTATATGGTCTTTGATATAAATACAATTCTATATATGTATTTCAATTAGAAGTAGTAGTAGTAATTTATGTCAGATCATATAGCACGCGACAAGGAATATTAACATAACAACACATACATACATATATAAAAATACATGAAATGTGAAATACCTCCTTTCTCAAGTCATTCATATATTAAATACGACGATCAACTCAATACAATAAAAAAAAATTTGAAACAGCCCTATTGTCAATTGTTGTATTCTAAAGCATTTGCGTACAAAATATCCATTTATTTTTACTTATTCAAGTATAATATCATATCAAGGGTGCGTTCATAAACGTTACTATAGTTAACTATAGTTATCATTTGTCGTTCAGAATAGTGGTGGTATAGTAAAACATAACTACCAACATAACTTTTTAGCGTTCATAAACATCTGTAGTAAAGTAAATTTTTAACTATTCGATGTCAAAAATTAACCCTGCTCGAGAGCATGGTTAACGATAGTAACGACAGTAAGCCCTCAAGTGGTAATGACATTGACAATAAAAAAATCGTTTGTAATTTAATTTTTTGTTGTGAATTGTGAAAATTTCAATTTAATTTATTTGAAATTAATTAATTTTGTTTTAAACTTCATTTTTAAAAAATAATTAATTTTTGACAAACAAAAAATATAATAATTATAATATGTAAAAATTTTTTAAACTTGACTTGACAGCTGAATGATAATTTATTGCTACTACTATGGTAAAAATCGCGTTCAAAAACCACTTGAAGTTAATATAACTATGGCTGTAGTATATAACTTTGCTTAAACTATACTCCACCATGACTATGGTTAAAGTAATGTTCATGAACGCACCCCAAATAAGTGATGGTACCACTCAAAACTATATAAAATTTAGTAAACCAGTCATGCAACTCACAAACTAATTCTTCTATATAAATATTCTTATTTTTCTCTCATATTTACATCCCTCCTGAATTATAAACTTTCGCTCTTTTTCGATATTGTTTCGAAAAACTTTTTCGATATTGTTTCGAAAAACTTTTTCGATCTTTATTTTTGGCAAACATACAAACATTTAAATAAAAAAAATGAAATGGTTCATCTAGTAAGACTGTATTAACTTTGATCTTAATAATAAGTTCTTTGTATACACTGATCAACAACTAACAAGATGTGACACTGAGCACGTGTTAGCAAAAATTTCTCATGACCTTTGTCCCGTTATTCATTCGGCCTTAACGGTTTTGCTAAAAGTCGATAGTAATTAACAGCCTTTGTACGAAAAAGGGACAAAAAAATGGAATTGAAACACCAACCGTTTTAAAAAATGTAACATTATTACAGGGTATATTCATTAAAAAAGTACAAATTTTGTTATTAAAAATTTTTTATCTAAAATAAACAAAATTAATTGTAAATGCATTACACTTAAAATTTTGTGTTTGCTATCAAATGTTTTTACATTTTTGTTAAATTTCTTAATTATAAAATAAATTCTTAATCTAATATATAGCTTAACAAAATAAACTTTTTCTTGTCTTCAAAATTCTCAGAAATTATATGAATCACCTTATATCTTGATATAATGACGCGTCAGGTAGTCAAAAAAAAAGTTCCAGATCGCCTTTAAAAATACATTATGAAAAAATGTAAACATCTGCGTATTAGTTTCAATTTTCCCTATGATTTACATTGTCTACCTAACCAGTACTAACACAGAGAAAAAGTTCCAGATCGCCTTTAAAAATGCATTGTGAAAAAATCGTATACATGTACAATATGATTGGATTGCTCACATTTATATATTGTTTTGT
The DNA here is from genome assembly GCA_951394055.1 of Villa cingulata. Classification (NCBI taxonomy): domain Eukaryota; kingdom Metazoa; phylum Arthropoda; class Insecta; order Diptera; family Bombyliidae; genus Villa; species Villa cingulata. The sequence continues at coordinate 3,001,993 of OX596025.1, forward strand.
ATCTTTTCTTCATTACGGCGGTTTATAAGGAAATATGGATTTGAAATAAGTACATTAATTCTGTACTGTTTTTGTAAATTGAATTTTGATTTTTTTTATTATTTTTAAATATTTATATTTGGTAAATTAAAAAAAAAAAGAGTGTCACATCTTGTTAGTTGTTGATCAGTGTTTGTATACTACAATATGGGTATATTAATATTCAGAAACAAAGAATTTATTATCAAACGAAACAAATAATTATGCGAACTATGATCTAGGAATATCAAAAAAAAAAAAAACATGTGTCATAGCATATATTTCAAGTAAGTGTGAAATTTGTGTGTGTGTGATAAGTGAAAACATGCATTTCACACCTTTTTTTTAAGATAAGGAACAGCTCTATATAAAATTGAAGGATATCTCAGCTTGTATTTTCACTTACATTTTAACAGTGAAATCAGTAAATACTTTTTTCTTTAGTAAAAAATAGTTTTTATTCATTCACTCGAATTTGTAACTTAATTTTAATGAAAAATGTCAAATAAACATGAAAGTAAGAATGAAAAGCATAAAATAAGTATATGGCAGCACTACTAATAGGCATCGCATATAAAAATATACAACATGAAACATGAACAAGAAAGCAAGAATGGATAATGTAAAAATGCAAATGCTATCGTTCAGTCATAGAATATAGACATAAAGAAAAGACAGTTCATATAAATTATTTTTCAATTTTCAAACTTTTTCTCACAAATACAATGACACTTTGCTAAAAGTAGACAGAAAATCAAAATTAGACCTAAAAATTAGTTAGAAAAAGAAATAAAATTTTATTAGTATGTGTAAGCTCCCCCAATTTTAATTTATTTTATATATATCTTGCTATGGGGTAAATGGTGCAAATAACATAAACGGCATATATAAATCTGATTCAATAGCTCAAGATGTAATATTTCATGCATAAAAAATATACAAAAATTAATAAAATTATGAAATTAAATTATGAATTTGAAATACATAAATAATTTATATTATTTATGTATTTATATTTAATATTTATTCAAATTATTAATTTATTTTTCACTAATAAAAAATTTTTTTTAATAATTTTTTTTTTATTGTTTTTAAATATTATTATTATTATTATTAGTGCATCAAAGTGAATTTGAGTGCACTAATTTACATGATTAGCACTAGCAGCTAAGGCCATCAGCTGGCCATTAGATTTTTAATATAAATAATGAAATTATTTTAATTTTGAAACTCCAAATTATAAGCATTTCACTTCACTTTCAATTAATTTCACTTCACAGTATAAAATTATTTTACATTTAATATTCCTTTACCTCTACTTTGCCATAAACTACCAGGAATGATGTCATAACATCTGGTTAAAACTGAGCACATGGTGTAAAAGCACGTGTAAAATGTAACAGACAAAAAAGTGACCGGCCATCTTTAACATGCGTTAGTAAGAGAAATTATATACAAGTTAAAACGAAATATCCTCTGTATGTGAATAAAAGAAGTAATGGCAAAAACAAAAAGAAAAAATAAAAGTGTCTTACTATCTAAATCTATGTAGAAAAAAAACGCAATACATTGAAGAAATTATGTCAGTGATATGAAGTTGATGGTGAGTTTTTTCTATCTTGTTTTAACACCTGTATATTTTTTATAAAGAAATTGGTCATAAAATATGGTCCCTTTTAGATAAAGGGCTGAATTTTTTACTGAATTGATTTTTTTATGTTATTTTTTTTAACATTATATATTTGTACTGTTTTTTTACATTATTTTTTGAATTTATATACGCTGAATCGAGTTGTGTCCGTACATTGTGAGTTAGTGTACGATGGTTTTATTTTTAATGGTTGATAATAATATCAATTAAATGTCCACCTCGATTTTGTTTAGTTGTATTCTTTTGACCCAATTTTTAAGTACTTTTTCACACATATCGCGAAATCTTCAATGCGTTGCATTAGATGTTGCATTTAAGGTCACTAATTGTTTATGGCGTATTCTCGCAGATCAGAGATTTCACATAACCCCATAAGAAAAATTCCAAGGATGTCAGATCGCATGATTTTGGTACCAAGTTGACATTACTAATTCTGGAAATAACTTGCCCAGGAAACTTTTCTTGCAGTAAATCAATTGTTTGTTAAGATGTGTGACAAAAAATGTTATTTTTTATGCCAATATCTTCCAGTTTAGTCCAGAATTTTTCAGACATGATTTCCTTGTTCGTCTTCAAAAAAATATGGGCCGATATCGCCTTGAGCCCGCAAAGACCGCACCAAACAGAGATTTTCTAGAAATGAAGAGACGAATCTTAAATCACTTGAGGATTTTTAACACCCCAAATCGGGAAATTTTGTTTGTTCACTAATCCATTGAGCCAGAAATGCGCTTCATCCGAAAAGATGATTTTTTTCCAAAACGAAACGAAACGTCTATCGTACTGAACACGAATTTTAATAGTAAATTCGAATAATTTCTACGCGTTTTTAATTCATATGTCTCTCCATGATGACTTGCCTGACTCTATTGAGCACAACCATCAAAGCCTGGCTTTGATCCTTCGACCAGTGTTGCCGTTGCAAAATTTGAAAGTTCTGACAATCTTGTTGGAAAACCCTTTATAATTATATGTCACTAGCATCAGGTCAGGTCACTGGTCAGGAACAAACCAACTGCATCACATCACATCATCATTTCCACCAACATAATTTGAATAATTTTTTTAAAATTTTAATACAAAAGTGAAAACAAAAATTTAATTTTATAAAATTAATTAAAAATGTATAAAATTTTAAATATTTTGTATTTATTTTTGTTTTAGTTTAAAATTATCTATGCCCATCAAAAATGCTTGGTGATTCATCCTCATCCTCATCCTCATCCATCATAGGTCTATGTAAATCAAGTGAAGATTTAATTAGAAAAAATTAAAAATTTTATATTTTTTTGAAATACTTAGTAGATTATTCACTAAATAATTTTTCAGAATACCACTTATAAAAAATTAAAATTAATCTACTGAATACATAATGTATTTTATACATATTAATTTTAGTTCTATTTTACAATTATAATTATTTACATATAAAATTAAGTCACAAAAAATGTATCAATGCATTTTTTTTAAAATTAACAATGCTAATGATTTTTTCTTATTACTATTATTTTTTTAAAATTTAAAATTTTTAGATAGTTGCTCTTTCTAATTCATTTAATTGAAGCGATAATCTTTCTTCTTTTGCTTTTCTCATTGCACTCAATTTTTTCGATTGTGTATAACAATTTAAGAATGACTGTACATCCATTTTTCCATTTAAAAATTGTTCAATATGCTTTTCACAAATGGCATCAGCATTTGAAGCAGCAATTTGCAGTAACTCCTATTTCAGATTTTTAAAAAAATAAAATATCAAAATTTATTTTTTTAATTCAATTTAATAAAATAATTACCCCAATATGTTGCGGAGCTAACTGCTCAGATTTTTTTTTATATTTTTGATTAAGTTTTTCACATTTTTCTCCAATATCTTTTAAAGTATGTGCATCCATACTTAATCTAGTTTTCAATTCATTCAAATATGTTTCTTTCGATTGATTTTCTTCTGGAAAAAAAATTGTAGAAAACATTTTGTTCATAAATGAAAAAATAAATTAAATTTCATATTTAATTACTTGAAATATTTTCAACTTGATTAATAATTAAATCGAGTTCATCATTTAAAGCTTGTACAATAGACATCTCTTCTATAAAATCATCAAAAAATTCTGGATCTGAATCTAATTTTTTGAGATCTTCTAATGATAATTTTGATAATTCTGGAATGCTGTAAGTAATATTTGTTGTAAGAGGTGGAGTCGAATATGTACTACTATCGTATCCACTGTTCTGATCTGATGAATTTGTGTGACTTGTAGCTGTGCTGATATTTTCATTTATAACTGGAGGAGGAAATTTTTCAAATTCCCGTATAATAGCTTGTACAACACGTCCTAAATCGGAATGACGAGTAAACTACAAAAAAAAAAAAAAAAAATGTATTGATTAATATTTACGAACGAATTTTATCAATTTACATTTTACTTACATTTAATAATCCAGGAGCATTTTCAATTTCACCTGTATTTCCATTGCACCAATGATGTTGAACTGGAGGATTAATAACGATCCTTGGTTTTTCATTTGGAAAACTACTCCCAAGATATGTTGTAATAGTCAACATCCTTCCAGCTGATTGAAATTTCACAGCATATTCCTCATTTTCTTTTATTTCTTGAACTCTGTGTAGTGTAGGTGTTCATAATAAAAAATTGACAAAATCACATTTATGAAGTAGCACTAGATAGGTAAGGCATATGAAAATTATCAGAAACTTACTTATCATTAAATATTTTCAGAGTATCAATTTGACGTTTCCTAAGATCTTGATCGTAATTATATTGTCTAGAAATCATTTCATCTCACAAGAAAAAATAAATTTGGAAAATTATATTGAAAAACTAATTAAAAAGCAAAATCACAGCTGTAAACAAAAGTGTACAAAAAATAAAAATGAGAAAAATAATACAATTCTTTCTATCTAGCTAGACCTACTACTACCTATCCTATCATGACTTTGACGTTTAAAACAAATCAACATCAACACCTAATCACACACAACGCAACGAAAGCGGCGACAGCAATATTTGCATCTTAAGCGGCATTTACATTGTCTTTTCTTTCTTTCTTTTTCTTTTCAAGCCAAAGCCTACTCTACTAACAAGCCCTAAGTAACGTTTGACACGCACACATTGATAGCAAGCGGGAGTCCTATAGTTCGTACAGTACACCATTGTTTACATTCTTATTTATTATTATATTATATAAATAAGCAAAGTAATAATAACCAAACTATAGTTAGAAAATATATAAAAACTAGCACAAAAAGCAGAATAATAAAAGATTCTAAATAAAAACTTGAATAAATGAATTGTGATAATAAAATTTGAAAAAATATTTAAAAAGTACTATGGATTTATGTAGAATTTTTTCAAAACAATCTATATTACACATATCTATATTACACATAATAGAAATTTTCGATGATGAAAATTCTAATGTGAAACACTAAGATATTCAAAGATATCACGGTAAGACGATCTGAATTTAAAACTAATTAAAGTTAACAAAATTTTAAATATTTATGATTAATTAATCGGCTGGAGTTCCGATAAGGTGTTCCCTCTGATCCTCTTGAGATTTTGACCATAGATAGTCCTTGTGACGCAAAGCACAGGACTCTGATATTTTTTGTCGAAAGCCCTCTATCAGTCACAATTCGCATTTAAAATTTTGTCAAAATTCTTATTTTAGCAATATCTCTATAACGGTACATGATACAGGTATGTATTACAACTCAAAAGATGCGTCTTAAGATGCTCTATATTCTGAAAAAAGAATTTTTGAAAAACTCTTAGTAGAAGGAAAATAAATGACATTTTATGATTTTTGGCTATTTTGACATTTTTGACAATTTCTCAGAAAGGAGTAGGGATAATCGGTTCAAATTTTTTTCAAATCCTTTAAAAATCCTTTAAAAAGGACATCATGATCAAGTTTTTTCATTTATTACTTTGATCCTGATGTATATGGCAAATATCCTAGAGAGAAATAATTTTAATAGTGCTAAATTTTGTAATAAGTTACAGTATTTTATTAAAAGATGCATGTGTGTGTGCATTTGTAGAAGGCAAATCTGATATTGTTTGTATGTAAATGCATGTATTTGTGCGCATTTTCAGAAAGAAAATCTGATAGTGTGTGTATGTAAGTGTCTGTGGGTGTGTGCATTTGTAGAAGGCAAATCTGATAGTGTGTGTGTGTGCATTTGTAGAAGGCAAATCTGATAGTGTGTGTATGTAAGTGCATGTGCGCATTTGTAGAAGGAAAATCTGAGATTAATAAATTAAAATTAATAATAAATTAATTAATCTTCAAAATAAATTTATTATATTATCATTATTATTATTGTGCGTGCGTGCGGCCGTGTCTGTGATCAAAATTTCAAGAGGATCAGAGGGAACAGCTTTTCGGAATTCCAGCCGTTAATAATAATGAATATCACCAATCACCTTACGCGAACCTACCCCAGGTTGCGAAATATTTACATCAGCGACAGAACAGTACAGTTGATATATCAAACAAAGTGAAATTTAAACTTAAATTAGTTATGTTTTTTCATTATTTATACGGATTAATTATCAAAATATTTTGTTTTAAATGTATAAAATAAATTGTGAAATGGTTTTCAATAGTTACAATTTATTTTAGAATAATATTTATAAAGTTGTTTACGTACAAATATAGCAAGGTGAAAAACTGGGAGTCTGGTTTGAATTAGTTATGTTAAATTATATTCACAATAAATTTTATAATTAATAATACTTTCTCGCTTTGTTGACGATGTTATATAGAAATTTAAATTTATTAAAAATTAAAATTTTACCTATAATTATTATAAAATTATAAAAAATAAAAATATTAATACTACTGTTTTGATTATAACAACACAAGTACTTTTGACGTTTTAATATAAATTGTATCGGACTCCCGACTAATACATAGAAAGAGTCAGGACGGGGCTTGTAGTGACGTAGGCTTTGGTAGTTGTTAAAATTTTTAGCGGTAAGAAGTGATAAATAATATATAAATGCAGCAGGAAGATATAGACGAACTAGTGTGTTATGATAAAGATCTATCAAACGAAGAATTAATGCAGATGGAAATGGCAGTTATAGAAAATGACGCAGTAGATGATGCAGAGAAGAAATCGTTAAATTCCAAAGTTTTGGGCAAGACACTAAGTTTAATTGATGAAGCTCTTGAAATGTTAGGTGAACATGATCCAGACATTGGTAGAAGTTCAAAAGTAACGCGGGCTGTAAAAGATAATTTAAATGGTTATTTTGAAATTTATAAGGACTGTAAGAAGAAGCAGATACAAAAAGATATAAGATCATATTTTTCTCCAAGTATGTAAAAGGAGAAAATAATTTTTTTTTATTTTTTATATTTTTTATCATTTCTTTATTAGAGCCTAGACACACTAAACCGAAATCACTTGATTTCGTTTAAATGATTTCATGAAATCATAACACCAGACACACCAAAATTTAATGCTGATTTCGCTTATTGCTTTCCTTTTGACATTTAGTTTTTACTTGTGGTATAACCATTTTAGAAAATTAAAAAGGAGTTAAAAAAATGTCTGAAATTATTAATTATAAAAATAGTATATTGCAATTTGTGATATTAATGGAAAGTTTAAGTGGTAAAAGCAGTTTGTTACGTAAAATGAGTAACCAGCATAGAAAAAAAGCGGGAATGTATGGAAAAAAAGCAATAATGTTACTGGCATATTTATTACAACAGAAAACCATTAATAGAAATATTTGGTCTATTGTAAGTATATGTCTATATTAAAAATATTGTTGGAAACCTGCAAAAAGAAAAGAAATAATTAATTAACAATTTAATTAATTTAAATTAAAATAATTTTAATTAAAATAATACACATACTTACCTGTAACATTGACACTTCTTTGTTTACATTTATTTATGTGATCTTCTTCTTTCTACAACGTCAAATGTCAACGTTATAATCACTTTCTTTTATTTCGTTGACATTCGTTGTAGAAAGATGTTTCACTTTCCACTGGAAGTCTCTATCAATTCGTTGACGTTGTCATCTTTCGGCGAATTGATAGAAACTTCCAGAACATCGATTCTTTTTTTTTTTTTTACGATACACGTTTTTTTTTTTTCAGTCAGTCAATGCAGTTCTTTTTGAATAGTAGAGTCAAGGCAGTTCTTTTTGAATAGTAGAGTCAACGCAGTTCTTTTAGTTAGTGAGTCAGTTTTTAGTCTTGATGAGTTTTTGATCAGTTTTTGATATAGGCAGTCAGTCAGTTTGTATCAGTTTTTTTTCTAATCAATCAGTCGTTTAGTCAATTTGTTTTTTTTTTATATACACGCCTAATTTGTGAAAATAAAGTTAATTATTTTGGAAAATAATTGGTTTTATTTGTTTCTTCGTACAAGAGAAAATTAAAGGATCATAAAAAAAAGGGTAAGTCAATTCTTTCATTTTAATCAAAATTTCCCTTTTTAAGGCTCCGCTCGGCCTCCAATTTAACCCTTTCCTTTCCTTCTTTTCTTTTCCTTTTCTTTTATACAAAACTTTTAACTCCTTTTCTACTTCTGTAGAATTTTCTATAGAAAAGGGGTTAAAAGTAAGTAATAAAGCACATTTTGCAACATTGGTGTCAGGTGTGGGGTCCTCTGATCGATCTTAGAAATAAGATCCTACCACCACCACCTGATCTTATTACCCTTTTTCTTCCTTTTTACCATTTTTTTTTTTACAAATTTTATAAATTTTCTTTTTTTTTTGCATAGTTTTTTTTATGTACTTGAAAAGTACATAAAGGTTGTATAGTAGAGACACTTGGGGTATATTGTAAAGTCCCACTATATTTAGATAGTGTTTTTTTTTTTTGTGTGAAAATAAAAAAAGGGGGCATTAAATAAAATTTTATTTTTTGAAATATTTTTCTTTGTGTTTTTTTTTTGCAGCATAGTTTTTTTTTTCCCCTTTTCTTCATATTGGGTGGAACACAGCATTCTGTTTTTCTTTCTTTGTAGCCGTTATACACGTGTACATTCTCTTACATTCACTTACATTCTCTTTGTTACCGTGTATAAACTCGTGGTTCTTTGTACAAAGAAGCCGTAATCGTAACGGGTCAGAGATTTGGATTATTGTACAGGGTGTCACAATTTTTTTTAGTACAAGTAAATTTAAGTGTTTGTGTGGACAAATTTTTTTTGGTAACAGGGTGGTTCATTCTCCTTCTTCTACTGCTTTACACACTTCTGTCTTTTATAAAGACTACTTCTTTTGTTTTCTTTATAACAGGGTGTTTTTCTTATAGGGCCTGAAAATAGAAATTCCTACGTCTTGCATATAAAGCCTGTCACACTTCTTTCTGTTACAAAAAGTAGCACTCTATCTTCTATAAGACTGCTTTCTTTTTGTAACGGGTGATCTTTTCCTTTATAGTGCTCGAATTTAGTAGGAATTTTCTATCCATTTTTGTGCACATAAAACCTGCCACACACTTTCTGTTATCCAATCTTGTTCTTCTTGGCTGTTGCTCTTCTTTTTACTTGCTACTATCTTTGATTATTTGTATTCCTTTATACCCTTACTGCTTTAATATGTCTGAGGGAGAACGTTCATCGGATTCCGCCCTTGGTGTGGGAGATAAGCGACCCATCTCTGACACACTCGAATCTACTCTCTCAGAACTGGCAAAGCAGATGGCGCTGCAGGTGCAGCTGGTATCTGACATGACGAGTGCACTAAAGGGACTGTCACAGAGAGTTGAGCACCTAGAACAGAGCCAGCAAGCAGCAAGTGCTACGAGATTGAGTGAAATCGAGCGCTTAGCTAGCCTACCTACGCCTGAGGCTGTCAGAGCGAGGCCAACTGTTCCTGTTAGCACTGTTGAGTCCAATTTTTCAACAATGCTACAACAAATGACCCTATCTGAGACCGTGTGCACTCCTAATGTCATACCAACATCTATTGCCCCTGCACTCTGCACAGATGGCGCTCCTGTCTTTCCATCCACCAGGGAAGTTCCAACTTCTACCCGACGAAATTCTGGACACGACTTAGCTGCCACCCCTATTATTAATCAAACTTTTAGCCATGTGGTCCCTAACGAAGTATCCCTTGGACCAGAAGTTGACTTTCCGTCACTACCTGTAAATACAGGGTATACTTTCCTAACCCGTGGCTCAAATCAGCAATCCAGGTTTGTGGCAGGCTTCCAAATAGAGCCAGAAAATCAATTCAGGCAGCGGTATGAAGTAGTAGGGGAGAATGTTGATCTGCAGAACCCTGTCCAAAATGTACCCCTTACCAATCAGTCCTCCTGGCCTAGTCAACGCAGGTCCAGCGTACATTTTGGACAACCATCAGTGACTAGCAGCAGAGTTATGATGGGCTCAGGGCATCATTTTATGAGAGTGTCCCCCAAGGAGTTTGATGGACGTGAGCCATGGCAGAGCTACAAGCCCCATTTCGAGGCTGTGTCAAGGGCAAATGGTTGGCCTGGAGAGTTCAAGGCCCTAGGGTTAGCACCACACCTAACGGGTACAGCCATGGCCTATTATGAAACTCTACCTAGAGCTGTCCAGGACAACTATGACCTTCTAGATCAGGCCTTGGATAGGAGGTTTAGTATGCAATACCGTCAGTCCGTGGCTCACATCTAGCTGCGTGGACGCCTGCAGAAAGACAAGGAACCTTTACCTGATTTTGCCACACATATTCAGAGGTTGGTATACCTCGCTTTCCCTGACTGCCCAGAGGCCGCTCGCGACAGAATCGCTTTGGGACAGTTTGTGGATGGCCTAGCGGACTTGGACATCCAACAGAGGGTCAGAGATGCAGCCCCAGAATGTTTGGAAGAAGCATTGGCCCTAGCTATCCGAATGGAGGCCAGTCGAGATGCGACCCGAATTAGCCGAAAAGGGGCAAGGGCATACCAGGTGGTTATCCACGAGTCCCCAAATAACAATAAGGCACCTTCGGGAAAAGCCACCGGTCCAGTTTGAAGGAATGCGAGCTGGACCCCTTCCCTAAAGACACTCCACCTACCGCTGAAGTGATTGCCACTGGGGTCACAGGGCAAGTAAAATTCTTCAACACTACCAAAAATTTCGGGTTTATTGTGCGAGATGACAACGGGCAGGAGGTTTTCGTCCATAGAGACTGCGTTTCCAAAGACGAGGGAAAACTTCGTTTAAGACAGGGGCATAGGGTAGTTTTCGATGTGGTTTCTAGCTCTCGTACCCCTCGAGCAACTAATGTGAAATTGCAACACGAGGAGGGGTTGAATCCATCTGAGACTGACTTATCTCTTTGCCCCAAACAAATCCCCAAATCGTCTTTGCAGCCTTCTGGGACAAGTCCCAAGCCATCTGGCAACCCTGCTGGGCCATCTCGCACTCCGGACACAAGCCCAAGCCATCTGGCAACCCTTCTGGGCCATCTCGCCTCTCTGAGATAAGCCCCAAGCCATCTGGCAACCCTGCTGGGCCATATCGCACTCCGGACACAAGCCCCAAGCCATCTGGCAACCCTTCTGGGCCATCTCGCCTCTCTGAGATAAGCCCCAAGCCATCTGGCAACCCTGCTGGGCCATATCGCACTCCGGACACAAGCCCCAAGCCATCTGGCAACCCTTCTGGGCCATCTCGCCTCTCTGAGATAAGCCCCAAGCCATCTGGCAACCCTGCTGGGCCATATCGCACTCCGGACACAAGCCCCAAGCCATCTGGCAACCCTTCTGGACCATCTCGCCTCTCTGAGATAAGCCCCAAGCCATCTGGCAACCCTGCTGGGCCATATCGCACTCCGGACACAAGCCCCAAGCCATCTGGCAACCCTTCTGGGCCATCTCGCCTCTCTGAGATAAGCCCCAAGCCATCTGGCAACCCTTCTGGGCCATCTCGCACTCCGGACACAAGCCCCAAGCCATCAGGTAGCCCTGTTGGGCCATCTCGCCCTTCTGAGATAAGCCCCAAGCACTCAGGCAAGCCTTCTGGGCCATCTCGGGCTTCTGAGAAAATCCCCAAATCTCCTGTGCAGCCTATTGGGACACTCGACACTAGCCCCAAACCATCCGTGCCACCTACTGGGCCTCGTGACACAAGCCCCAAGGCGTTTGCACAGCCTACCAGGTCATCTAGCCCCACCAGGCCAATCCCAAAATCATCCGGCAATTCTACTGGGTCGCCCAGCCGTTCCAAGTCAAACCGCAAGTCACCTAGAAAGTCTAATGGGCCACCCAGCCATTCCAAATCCATCCCCAAATCCTCTGCACACCCTTCTAGGTCACCTAGCCCTTCTAAGTGCATCCCAACGTCCCCTGCACGTCCTTCTAGGTCACCAAGCCCTCCTAAAACGAACACCAAGTTACCCCCTCAACCTTCCAGTGCCGACAAACCGGACAGTGAACCCTCTTCTCGGCCATCGAGTTGTTACACTTCCGATTTGTCTGCCTCCCATTCTGCCTCCCACTCCCTTACAACAGATTTAAACTAGTTTCCACTGACCCTTTGGGGCCAGAGTTGGTGGAAGAATCAGCCCCAATCACAATCCCCATTACAGTGGTCTCTACTGGACCTAACCTTAGCGTCCATGGCACTGTCAATGACATACCTATTATGATGATTGTGGATACAGGAGCTACTAGAACGATCGTACACCCCCGAGTCCTACAACGAAGCCCTTGTGCGGTGGAAGTCCTACCATCTTATGCTACTATACAAAGCGTCACTGGTGAGACCATCCCCGTCGAAGGTAAAGTCCTAATCCAACTATCAATAGGCCACTTTTCGGTCAAACACTTAACCTATTCCGCGGAAATCCACGACGACTGCATTCTGGGTATGGATTTCCTAAAACAGTACGGCTGCATTCTTGACTTAGAAAAAGATCTCCTACATTTACAGGAAGAGTCGATTCCTTTACATCACTCTTCCTCTTTCCTGGCAAGAACTTTACAGTCCCTCGAGTTTCAACCCTTCCAGGAGATAATTACACCTCTTCATACTTCTCTGGTGCCGAACAAGGATGTCCTCCTCTCAGCCTCTTCCTTGTTGCCAGAACAACTTAGTATGATGCCTTCTATCTCTCGTGTTTCAAATGGCCAAGTTTGGGCTAGGATTTCTAACGTCTCCTCTCAAAACGTTATCCTACCTAGCCACCTACCTGTTGCCTATTTGGACACCGATTGCACTCTCCTGTGTAATGAAACTCGAGTGACTTCCCCTGTTCTGCCCCCTGCCCTACAAGATCTTTTTCTAAACAGCAGCGAAGGTTTAGAACCTACCCAGAAAGCAGCCCTACAAACACTACTAATAGATTTCCAAACCGTCTTTTCCTTGTCAAAAGATGACATTGGACGGACTAATATCCTGCAACACCAAATCAATACTGGTCCCTCTCAACCAATTAAGCAGCCGCCACGTCGCATGCCCTATTCTCGACGATTGGAAGCAGAAGAAATGGTGAGAGAGATGAAGGAGCAAGGTGTCATCCAGTCCTCTACGAGTCCTTGGAGCTCGCCGGTAGTCCTGGTTAAGAAGAAAGACGGGTCACTTCGTTTCTGTATAGATTACAGACGCCTAAATGAAGTGACCAAGAAGGATTCTTACCCACTTCCGCGAATGGACCTCACTCTGGAGGCACTAGGCAGATCCAGGTGGTTTGCCTCCTTGGATTTACTTTCAGGGTACTTCCAAGTGGAAATGCATCCTGCCGACAAGGAGAAAACCGCCTTCAGTATTGGTTCGGGTCTTTACGAGTTCAACGTTATGCCTTTCGGTCTAACCAATGCTCCTGCCACTTTCCAACGTCTGATGGAAATAGTCCTCCACGACATACCCTATACCACTTCTTTGGGCTACCTGGATGACTTGCTGGTCCATTCCGAGACCTTCGAGGGACTCCTGTCCAATCTGCGAGTAGTGTTTCAGCGCCTCCAAGAAGCTAATCTAAAACTCTCGCCGAAGAAGTGCCATCTATGTCGTAGGGAGGTAAAATTTTTGGGGCACGTGATCTCGGAGGAAGGATTATCGACCGATCCAGAAAAGATTGAAGCTGTCAGAGGCTGGCCCACTCCCCGCAGCAAGAGAGACATTCAATCTTTTCTCGGATTGTGCGCATACTATAGGCGCTTCGTGAAGAATTTCTCCGCCATTGCTAAACCCTTGACGGGACTGACTGAAAAGTCTGCCAAATTCAGTTGGTCGGAGGAGTGTGAGTTAGCATTTGCTACCCTCAAGGAGAAATTGACCGTAGCACCTATACTTGCCCAACCGAATGATGACGATCCCTTTATTTTGGACACCGACGCCAGTCAGTATGCTTGGGGAGCGGTCCTGTCGCAACTCCAAGATGGCGAAGAGAGGGTCATCGAGTACTACAGTAAAACGCTCAGTAGACCTGAGATTAATTACTGTGTTACCCGAAAAGAGCTATTAGCTGTCGTCAAGGCAGTAGCTCATTTTCGGCCTTACCTTCTGGGACGTCGGTTCCTACTGCGTTCCGACCATGCCTCCTTAAGGTGGTTGATGAATTTTCGCGAACCTGAAGGCCAAGTCGCCCGTTGGCTAGAACGGCTTCAGGAATTCGACTTCGAAATTCATCATCGCGCCGGAAGAAGTCATGGTAACGCAGATGCGATGTCCCGAAGGCCTTGCGCAGTAACTTCCTGTGTGTACTGTAGTCGACTCGAGGAGAAGCAGTCTCTACTAATAAGGACCTCTACGGTGCAAGCCATCGATGTGAGTCAGCTCCAGGAAGCCGATCCGGAACTACAGACTGTCCGACAGTGGCTAAGCGCCGGTGAAAGACCAGCCGCTGAAACCCTTAGCTCTGTTTCACCATCGTTGAAGGCTTATTGGGCAATGTTCTCCTCGTTGGTACTTGAGGACGGAGTGGCTTGCAGGAAGTCCACTAACCCGGACGGTCAGTTGCAGATACTGGTGCCGGAATGTCTACGACTCGAGGTGTTGCAGCAGTTACACGACAGCCCTGCTGGAGGTCACTACGGCATCGACAAGACCCTAGCAAAGGTCCGCCTCAGGTACTACTGGGTCGGCCTTTCGGCTAGTGTTCGCGAATATTGCCTCCGATGCCCGACTTGCCAGCAGCGCAAAGGAGCCATCCCGAAAAGGAAGGCGCCTTTGCAAATTCGGAACTCTGGATCACCATTCGAACGGGTTGCTGTAGACATTTTGGGGCCTTTACCTGTAACGAAGACTGGCAACAGGTATATACTTGTGCTGATGGACTATTTTACCAAATGGCCTGAGGCCATAGCTATTCCTGATCAGACCGCAGAAACAGTAGCAGAAGCATTGGTGAGTCAAGTCTTCTCGCGATTCGGGCTTTGTAGACAGCTACACTCAGATCAAGGGCGAAACTTCGAGTCCGCGATCTTTACTGAGGTTTTGCGTCGTTTCCGAATAGAAAAGACTCGGACCACTGCCTTGCACCCCCAGAGTGATGGTCTAGTAGAACGATTTAATAGGACCATCTTGGACTATCTCTCCAAGTTCGTCAGTGAACACCAAAGAGACTGGGACACCTATCTGCCTCTCCTTCTTCTCTCTTATCGGTCTGCCGTACAAAAGTCCACGCAACGTACCCCTGCTCTTCTAAACCTAGGGAGGGAGCTCCGATTACCCATCCAACTATTAACTGGAGACCCTCCTGGCAACCATCCTTTAGAGCTGCCAGAATACGTCAAAAACCTTCAGGAAAGGCTCACTAAAGTCCATGCCTTTAATCGAACTCAATTGGACTTAGCGAGCCGGAGAATGAAGGAAAGATACGACCTGTCTGCTAAGGCTAACCCCTTTCAATTGGGCGACCTTGTCTGGCTGTTTAACCCGAAACGGAAAAAGGGACATTGTCCAAAATTACAAAAAGACTGGGATGGTCCCTATAAAGTGATTGAGCTGGTCACCGACGTAGTCTATCGGATAAAACATCAGGCATCCAACCGCACAAGTGTTGTCCATCGCGATCGCTTAGCTCCCGCCACAATCTAAGGTATCACACCCGAACTCTTCCTTTCCTCACTACTCCTCGTTCCGATCCAGTGAGCCTTTTCTTTTATTGCTTTTATTTTATTTGTCTAGAACTTTTCACTGCGGAAAGCCTGTTTTTCTTTTCTTTTCTTTTCAGGTAATCCTGGCCTATCAGTGACATCTGGACACTCTAAAGGCTCAGTCGGAACTTTGAGCCTTCAAACGGGGGGTCGTGTTGGAAACCTGCAAAAAGAAAAGAAATAATTAATTAACAATTTAATTAATTTAAATTAAAATAATTTTAATTAAAATAATACACATACTTACCTGTAACATTGACACTTCTTTGTTTACATTTATTTATGTGATCTTCTTCTTTCTACAACGTCAAATGTCAACGTTATAATCACTTTCTTTTATTTCTTTGACATTCGTTGTAGAAAGATGTTTCACTTTCCACTGGAAGTCTCTATCAATTCGTTGACGTTGTCATCTTTCGGCGAATTGATAGAAACTTCCAGAACATCGATTCTTTTTTTTTTTTACGATACACGTTTTTTTTTTTTCAGTCAGTCAATGCAGTTCTTTTTGAATAGTAGAGTCAAGGCAGTTCTTTTTGAATAGTAGAGTCAACGCAGTTCTTTTAGTTAGTGAGTCAGTTTTTAGTCTTGATGAGTTTTTGATCAGTTTTTGATATAGGCAGTCAGTCAGTTTGTATCAGTTTTTTTTTTAATCAATCAGTCGTTTAGTCAATTTGTTTTTTTTTATACACACGCCTAATTTGTGAAAATAAAGTTAATTATTTTGGAAAATAATTGGTTTTATTTGTTTCTTCGTACAAGAGAAAATTAAAGGATCATAAAAAAAAGGGTAAGTCAATTCTTTCATTTTAATCAAAATTTCCCTTTTTAAGGCTCCGCTCGGCCTCCAATTTAACCCTTTCCTTTCCTTCTTTTCTTTTCCTTTTCTTTTATACAAAACTTTTAACTCCTTTTCTACTTCTGTAGAATTTTCTATAGAAAAGGGGTTAAAAGTAAGTAATAAAGCACATTTTGCAACAATATAATATATATTATATTAATTGTTAATGTTTTGCACAGCATCGTAACTCTTCATTTTGGGAAGCAGAAGTTTTCAGCAATAGCGAAACGAAATTTAAAAACGACTTTCGTATGTCTGTGAAAAATTTTAATTTACTTTTTGCTCTCTGCTGCAAAGTATGGAAAAACAAGATACTAATTATCGCAAATGCATCCCATTAAAAAAACGGATATCCATTGCATTGTATGCTTTAGGGTCATCGGCAGAATACATGACAATAGCAAATGTGTTTGGTGTAGGTAGAACTACAGTTGGTGAAATAGTTCTAGATTTTTGTGAAACAGTTTGGAAAGTTTTGATGCCAAAATATTTAAACAACTATCCTTTAAATGAATAAACGATTAAGAACAATGTAAACGGTTTTTTAAATATGGGCTTCCTTTAGTGCATTGGTGCTTTAGGTAATATGTATATTGAGAAAATTGCTTAAATACATATAACCGATTTGTATTTCAGACGGATGTCATATAAAAGTTTCGCCGCCTAAGGAGAATGCAATAGATTATTTTAACTACAAGGGATGGTATTCAACTGTCTTACTAGCTTTAGTAAATTTCAGGTAAATCCAATTTTTCATCTCTTGCGATAGCTTCATTTTTTCAAATTTGTGAATTTTTCATCATAACAAAAGATATCAGTTTATGTATATCAACATCGGAGCACCAGGGCGTTGCCATGACTCCAGAATTTTCGAGTCTTCTTATTTGAAGAAATACCATTGTAATGCAGAGATTTTAAAAACTTCGAGTAGACAATTAAATGGAGTATACGTGCCTGTAGTTATTATAGCCGATTCTGCTTTCAGACTATCCGAAATATTATTGAAACCTTTTCCATACCACGAAAACCTAAATCGAAAAGAAAAAAAATTCAATAACAGATTGTCAAAGTGCCGAAAAGTGGTGGAAAATGCCTTTGGTCATCTAAAGGCAAGATTTAGACGACTTGGTAAATGGTTGGAAAATAATATAAAAAATGTAAACATAATAATAAAAGCATGTTGTGTTCTACACAATTTTTTGATCGAGGAAAATGATTTGATATTAAATTCCTGGGTAGAGGAAGCAACTACCCTTGAAATAGAAGAACAACCGTCCAGGATAACAAGAATTGGTAATAATTACCAGCCGGGAATCGTTATAAGAAATGCTATTGCACATTTTCTGGGTATGTATAACAAAAAACGACATTTTGAAAATTCAATTAAACTTTATTTTTTACCCTAATCTTTCTAATATTTTTTTTAACATTTCATTCCTTTCTTTGTCCAATTTTAAACTTTCCTCAGCAAGTTTTTTCGACATGTCCAATTCTTCTTTTGCTAAATTATTACTTTTTTTTATTTCCTCGATTTAGCTCTTTATGAAGAGTTTCAGTTTTTTTATTATTTTTTTTTTAGATGTACTCAATGAGGAAAATGACGATGTCGATGGTTGTTGTGTTGGTGGTAATGGTGTTGGCGATAATGGTGGTGATAAATGATAATGGTGTTGGTGGTAATGGCGTTGATGGTATTGGTGGTAATGGTGTTGGCGATAACGGTGCTGGTGTTGCTGGCGATAATGGTGCTGGTGTTCTTGGCGATAATGATGTTGGTACTGGTGTTGATGGTGTTCCTGGTAATGGCATTGGTATTTTCTCACCCGACTCTACTTCCTCAATTATATAAATATCTGAAAAATAAATAAAAAATATATTCATGCTTAGAAATAAATATTTGATATATTTCACCTTCATTGAAGCTCTCCTCAACTACTTTATCCAAATTATATATTTTTGATGCACTCAAAATTTCATTAACTTCATTAAAATATATCCATTCAGATGGACTACCGTCTGAGGGCCCAATTTCTTTCTTTTCTTTTCTGTAAGAAAAATTTTTATTTTATCAATATTTAAGTATGTAAATATGTGAATGTACACATCATTAAATAAGTTTTAAATAAAAAGAACTTACCTGTATTTACATGTTAAATTGTGTAATTTTGTTTTGACTTCTTCATTATTAAAATTATGGCCTTCATCCTTTAGATGTTTGGCCATTTCTTTGTACACATGTGAGTTCTTTTTAACAGATCTTATTTCTGTAATTTTTTCTCTCCAAAGCCCTATTAATATTTTTTCTGCCGCCGGACTCCACAGCATCCTTTTTTTGTAATTTTTTTTTATTTTCTCCATATTTTTTTTTATATTTCAAAAATATTTTAAAAGCACTCACTTTATAAAAAAACAAATTATACGATTACTAAAAAAATATGTATAGAATATTATTTACATCAGCTGTTTTCTAGTTCCTTATATACATGTCATGCTGTCAAATGACATAATATTCCAATATATTCCAATATTTGACATTGTTTTGACACTGGAATTTGAGAATTGTTATAAGCTATTAGATTGCAGATGTCGCTTTTAAGAGATTTCGTTTGAAATCTTTTATATTTTCAGTGATTTCAATCATGTTTTCGTCTAGCGAAAGCATGTTGAAATCAACGGATTTCAATGATTTCAGGCTCGAAATCATAACTTTACTGCGAAATCAAGTGATTTCGTTTTAGTGTGTCTAGGCTCTTAGATATCGAATGAAGTTTTTTTAATGTTTGTTTCTATTTTATACCAATATTTTATTAATGAATTTGTATTTTTTGTTTGGTGTTAATTGTTTCAATAAATGCAGTTGTTTTTCTTAATATTTTGATTGTTTTAAAATATTATACACTATCATAATTCGCACTTCTCAGAACGTAGCTCTTATTTTCCAGTACATTTTCATATAAAATGACTGTTCGTTTAGCGTCTTTTCGCATTGCGTCTACTTTTCAAGAACACATCACCGATGCAAAGCGAGGGTTACATGTACCATATGAATATATATACATATATTCAAACAATATACAATATCATTAGGTTACTCCTTACTCCAGCTATTTTATTCTTAGTGCTTATTATACACATTATATACAATATACAATATTGTACATCATAGTAGCAGGTGTCTTCTTTGCAATGCTTTGCTTTGCTGGCTATGTCATGTTCTTTTTTTGTTTGTTTTTTTATTTATTATTTTTTCTTGTTTTCGGTGATCGTACTATCACAATTGGAAGCATTTTTTTTTTTGGTTTATTGAATATGTACTATTCACACATATATAATATTATTATTCATATAAAATGAATAAACGTATAGGTGAAAAATTGATATATTTAGACCCGAAAGTTATGCAAAATATTTTTATTATCTTAGACAAAATTTTTGTGAAAAATAGGAATTTTAAATTACTAATAATTCTAAAATAATGTAAAAATTTTTATTTTTCTATTTCGAAATCGAAAAAAGAACATTCGAATTACCTTATATGAAAATTTCAGTATAATACGCAATCATCTACCCATGAAAAATTACATTTAAAATCTATACATTTTTTGTAAAAATCCTTCTTTCTTCAAAGCGTTATACTGGACTAATAAAGACAAAAATTACTAAAGTGCTCCACTCAGTGCACTCTACATCCTTTGAATGATGTATGACAAAAATTTTAGAAAAACACATGGTGTAGTTACGGAGAAAAGGTGTACCATAGCACGTTGAAATTTGAAGAAAGCCTCGTCCT
Organism: Villa cingulata; assembly: GCA_951394055.1. Taxonomy (NCBI): domain Eukaryota; kingdom Metazoa; phylum Arthropoda; class Insecta; order Diptera; family Bombyliidae; genus Villa; species Villa cingulata. The sequence goes on from OX596025.1 coordinate 3,022,368, forward strand.
TATTGTCCTGTACAGGAAAAACTAAAACCTTTTTGAAAAATTTGTTCCACTTAGTTCACTCTAGACCCTTTGAGCTTTCATTTAAAACATATTTCATAAAAATTGGATAAAAAATGGCTGCGAAAACGTGTACCCAAATTACCCAATATCAGTAAAATCACTATAACATGTTCTTAAAGAGGGGAAATGTAAGATTTTTACAGAACAAATTGTATTGGAACGCCACAGCTGTAATTTTCTTAACTTTCTGTAAAACTCAAAGTTCTGTAAAATTCTGTATCAATTGGAACAGGGCTATAAATACATCATTGTTATAACTTATGACTACAAGCACCTACAAGCCAAGTATATATAAAATAAATATACACATATAACAAGTACATTTCATGTATGTATGAGTTGATGATGCATATAATCAAAACCTCCGAAAGAATCTCTCTCTCTTACAGAGAGAAGCCATGAAAAAATTTTTCTTACACACACATTCAAAGGCCTAAGTAATCGGGAATTTTTTTGTTTACATTTCTTGACTACTTAGTCTGAGCTGTCAAAAAATATATTATTAGTATTATTATTATTTATTTGGTGTAAAATAAAATACAAATTCTCATGTTTCGTTCATAAAATTTTTTTTTTTTTTTTTTTTTTTTTTTTTTTATTTATTTTATTCATTTATTATAGTTTACAATCTTATATATAACCAATACAATAAATTATTATTAATTACTATTATTATTATTCTATTTCTCTACTCAAAACAGCATATATGCTGGTGTTAGAGTAGATTCTAATATTTATTAACATTTCATACTTATTTCCTTTCATTCAATTATTCATTCTAATCTATTTTACATACACTTACATTATTTATTTCATTTTGAGAAACATCATTTATACATAACTTCATTCACAAATCAAAAGTTTACTTAAATTTTAATTTATACCTATCTTCTAATTATTAATATTTGTACATTCCTTTAAATACTATTAACTCTTATTCTCACAATCATTTATTTTAAAATCATATCTACTCATACATAATTCATACCTAATTCATTGTTTTATTTATTTATTTTATTTATTTTTTCTTAATAATTTTTTTACAAATTACAATAATTTAAATCCATATATAAATATACATTTTATTAATACATACATTCAATTTGTTCAAACGTATGCATTTACTTTATGCATAATCCTAAATATCGGAATTTTTCGTAATTTGTAGTGGTTTCTGAAATCTGAAATAAGGGCTTCTGAAGCTGAAATAATATAGAATTTGTTGATTTTAAATGAAGTTATTTCACAACAGAAAAATATTGATATTTTCTTTTGTTTCTATTTTAATCAATTTCCTTTTGTGTTGTAGAGAATATTTAAGTAAAAATCAATGTCAATAATTACGTAGAGATTTATCAGTTCTTTATAATATACTTAAAACAAGATTTCAGCGAACAAAAACAATATTGGCTGGAATTCGAGAGCTATCATCATTCATAAAAATTGGTGTCTTTTTTATTTTAGGTCCAAATATCACTGCAAATCAACGCACTTATTGGAATTTCCTTATTTTAGAATTGCTGATGGTTTTGATCATATTATTGACTTGCTGGGAGATGAAATCAGGATTGAACTATTTTTTTTATTTTTTATTTATTTATTTATTAATTATTAATATTTAATTTACAGCCTATTATAATATAAATTTCTACATTTAATATTTATTTAAATATTTCATAATTCCCTACTCAAAAACAGCATGTTTGCTGATACCTGATGAGTATATTAATTAATATTTTTTTTTTTTTTTTTTTTTTTTTTTTTACTACTAGAGTGTAATTGAATTTTATTAATGAATATTAATCATTAATATAGTTGATTAAAACAAAACTGTGAGAATAAATGCAATCAAAATATTAAGAATGATGTTACTTCTGAAATTCTATATTTAAGCTAAAAACTCCGCGTGTTAGAAGTATCATGGGTTTTATAAAAATTAAAGATATTGATTTTTTTAATATATTCACTTTATTTTCAAATAAATAAAAAAAAAATAATCAAAAACAATTTAATTTTAACATTTTATATATATTTTTTTAATTTTTAATTTTTCTTTGGTTATATACATAAATTATTATATAAATTATTAAAACATAGTATTATATATAGAAATTATTAAATAATTAAATAAAAAAAAAAGAATTAAAATCAACATTGGAAAAATATAACAAAAACAACAAAAATTAATGGAAAACATATAACAAAGAATAAAAATAATGGAAAAAATATAACGAAAATAAAATTTAAATAACAGAAAAAAATGTAAAAATTCAAGTCAAAAAATTTCTTGATTTTCTCGTATTTGTTGAACATATTTTATCAATTTCGGATTTAACGAAATTATTTAGTAAAATATTTGCCAGTTTGAAACATATTCTAGAATAAATTTCATAGCTAGTCAAACCGCAAGGACAAGAGATATCAAAATCGATATAAAAATTACCCGATAAACACGATTCTATTGTTAATTTACACAAAACACCTTTTTGATTTTTTCTACCGAAAAATTTAGAATATAAACTTTCGTTCCGCGTAATTTCCTGGAATAAAGCACACATATGATTTCCAAGAATTTTAACTGAAACCGTCGGAATAGACAAACCTCCTCGTTGCAAATGTTCAAAATATTCGCCTTGGAATTGATCGTCTGTACATAAAACTAATGACTTACAAGACGAACAAGAAATCTTTTTCCCAACTGAATGTGACGCGTATCCGTATGCGTATACATTAGCGGTAGAATCTACTTCCAAATTTTCTAAATACAACGATGTGTCGATTTTTTCGCCTTTCGATAATTCGGATCTTGTCTTTCAACTACTTGAGGCACGCTTAAATAATTTGGACAATTTGGAAAAATAGAAGGAATCGCATCTTTTTCTAATTTTGGGTGTTTAAGTTCCCGCCCGTCATTTTTTCTTATAATTTCATTTACTTTAAAATGCAAAACGCAAACGGAAGAATATTTTGTAGGTGTCCAGTCTTTCCGCGGGATAGCACGAAGCCATTTTTCAGAAATAACCCGATCTTTAGGAAAAGAAAATGTAGAAACCGAAACCGAGTCATAATTGGATTTACAAGTACTTTATATTAACATTACTTATTCTTGCTTATTCTATACTACATTTTATTTATATTCATACACATAATATTTATTGCACATTCATACATAATTCTACTATAATACCAATTAATAAATAATTTACATGCATTTGTTCTGATGTAATTTAATATTAATTCAATAAATATGAGTATTAAATATATTCATATTTAATTCAATAATAATTATATTTTTTCACTTTATAAAATATGTAAACAAAAATTGCTACACAACCTAAACATTTTTTTTGTAATTATTTTTAAGAAAAATTCAATTAAATAATTATATTATTAAAGACTCTTTCATTTATGCACTTTTTACAAAATGAATCAATAATAATTCACTTTTCAATTTATAAATTAATATAATATTTTATATATTTATATATTCTATTCTATATTTATACTATAGAAGAAAATATATGTACAACTTAACCTCTAAGACAATATTTTTAAATTTTATTTTAAATATTTCACATATTTTCACAATTTTTTATTTTAATCTGTTCACTAATAATTAAGTAATATAAAAATACTTACCTTAAATTTAATTTCTAATTTTTTATTTAAAAAATAATAAAATAAATTATTAAAATTCACTACCCGCCTAACAAATTACATGACATTTAATAATTTTTTCCGACTACACTCGCAGATGACTACTTCATGGCTTCTCTCTAAGAGAGAGAGAGATTCTTTCGAAGGTTTTGATATAATATCAAAGTGTATATATATACCAAGTGGAAAATCTCAATATAAAATATTTTTTAATTTTCAATCAAAGCATATACAATAAGCAGTGTCACTCTCCACGTTTTTCCTTATCATTTTTTGACCTTCGTACCATTATGCAAATGGCCTTAGCGGAATTGCAAAAAGTAGATGGTAATTAGAAGACTGTTTATATGAAAGAAATAGAAAATTTAGTAATGATGACGTTTCTGGATTTTGGAAATGAAACATTATTAAAGGGTGCACAAATTAAAAATAACAAAAAGAATTGCTTTAATTTTTTTTTTTTATTTTTTTTTTTTTCTAAAAACGTTATAAATGCATAACACTTAAAATTTTATGCTTTTTATCTAATCTTTTTACATTTTTATTAAAATTTTTTATAATATTATAAATTCTTACTCTAACATATAATCTAATAAAATACATCTTCTTATCTTCTTAAGTCGAGATTTGGACTTACCGAACATTTCATCACTGAAATGCTTTTAACAGACACGATGATCCCTTGAAATTTTTCCACCAAAAAGGTAGCATTTATTAATATTGTGCAACCAAACGTTTTTCCTGACAACAAAAGAATAATAATAACAATGAAATATAATAATTTGCTAATATATTAATATATATGTATATAATTTTTAACATATTTTTTAACTAGTGTGTGCCTGCGACTTCGTCCGCATTGTCATAGAGCTATAAAACGAACCACGATGTACAGAATAAGCTGATCCCGAGCGAAGAAGCTCTTTGTAAAGCTTTATGTTATTACGTCATTTCTATCGAGTTTGTAATTCATTACCACGATCAACCACGATTATCAGTTCATTTAGAAGAAAAAGCTTTTCATACATTTTATAGATTTTTTTCAGACCTTCATCTATTTAAATCAAATTTTTATTGTTTTAAATAATAAATTTTGAAAAAAAGTAGCCTATTTTAAATGGGAGGATTCACTCTTTAAGATAAAAAAAATTCCATCAAGATTGGTTCAGCCGTTTTCGAGATTACCCGGAACATACATACATACAGACAGACGCAACAAATTTATTTATAAGATATAAATCTATGTCTAAAACCGAAAAAAGACCAAGACTTTTATCTTGATAAAATTGATAGTCTATAGATTAATTTTCCAGTCTGACAACTTCAGTTCTGAATGGTCTAGTTGTACAGCTGGATTATATTAATCTAGTTCTGTAAACTTTATTTTGCTAACTCGATTAACAAAGAAGAAAATATAATTTGACAGTAAAATTAAATACAGGGTGTCAGTTTTCGGGTGGTCATCCGGCACACAGTAGATAGGTCTCGCCGAGACAAACAAAAAATCGTTGTAGAGGGAGGGGGGTAATCTTAACCGTTTAGCCGCTAGAGGGCGATGAAGATTTTTCGCACTCAATCTACGAAACACCCTTTAATAACTACGGTGTACTAGCTAGAAGAATCTGGTCTGAGAAAAATCTGAAGGAAACTCCCCCCTCTCTTCAATGATACCTTATATGCTTCTCTACGTTCTTTGTTTCAAGAGTTATTGTGTTTCAAAGACAGAATTTAGTGATTTTTTGCCATTTTTTTCAGAGATAATACAGGCTGTGGAAGTAAAGCGCCCTCTATATTAATTTTTACTTAAATTAGCAGATAGCCCAGAATGTCCGTTTCATTTTAGTATTGTAGAGTAAAGATCTATCTCTTCCGTCTCTAGACGGTAAATACAATGTACACGTGCTTGATGTTGTTGTTGTTGTTTGAGTTGTTTTTTAGAGTGAATTTTTGATTGTGTTGTTTTTTACCACTGATCAACAACTAACAAGATGTGACACTGAGCACGTGTTAGCAAAAATTTCTCATGACCTTTGTGCCGTTATTCATTCGGCCTTAACGGTTTTGCTAAAAGTCGATAGTAATTAACAGCCTTTGTACGAAAAAGGGACAAAAAAATGGAATTGAAACACCAACCGTTTTAAAAAATGTAATATTATTACAGGGTATACTCATTAAAAAAAGTACAAATTTTGTTATTAAAAATTTTTTATCTAAAATAAACAAAATTAATTTTAAATTTTATTTATTTATTTATTTATTTTGGGTGTGAGGTCAGTAAACTGCCTCACCCCCGCCCTCACCATGACCCACCAGGGCCTTTTGGCGATCATTTACATCTAGTATTTTCTTATGACCTACTTACATTCTATTCTGTGTCACTAATTATGATATTAGCTAGGCCACGCTATCCCCACTTCCCCGCCAATTTGGTAGAAGAGGAGGTAACGGTACCACTAGCTCCCATAATTATTGCACAGGTGCTTAACTCTACTTGTTAGTATTACAGTCTTAAATCTAATTTTATTTGTAAAGCTTAACCTACTGCTGGGCCCCTTCGAGAAGGGGTCTAGCTCACTGAACTCTAGATGGGTCATTGAGTGGGAGATCAGCCACGTCTTTACCCCGTCCACACATGTTGTGGAAAAGGTGGAGACGGCTCCAATACCCCACACAAATTGTCCTTACGGGCTTGACTCCTTTCAGTATTTTTAGTACAATTCTTTACTGTTTAATTTTGATTTACTTCAATTTATATATTTTTATGGGTGTGAGGACAGTGGGCTGCCTCACCCCTTTCTGTTTGAGTATAACTTTTATTTTATTAATTGAAGCATTCTTCTTTTAATTCTTTTATTTTTAACTTGGTTGTTTGGCATGGGTGTTTGCCCTTTCCTACATTACAATTTGTCCGTTAGTCTCAGTTGTGTCAATGCCGTGAATAGGGGGGAATTCATGTCCTGAGACGGATCCAGTAACTCCCCTCTATTCACGACTTGCTGTCCGTGTCTTGTCAGTCTGTCTGTAATCGCCGTACAGTCTGTCAGTAGTTTCGTAGCGTTAGTATGTATTATGCTCTTGCAACAAGGGCAGGTTGACCTCTCCCCTCTGTTCGATGAGAAGGGATGGGTCAGTCTCGTATGTCCAGTTCGTAATCTCAAGAGTGAAATCTGCCGGGTCCTATCCAACGCAGGGTTGAATCTTGGAGCCATGAGGTCATGGTTAATCTCCAGATACTCCCGCGTGGTGTCCGAACCAATGTCTTGGAACCTAGCCAGTCTTCGCTTGTGCAATTGGTTCAGACCGATCCCATATATAGCGCTCGGGTCCGGCGGGACGAGAAGGTCTGACTCTTCTACCACGCCAATGGCTGCTTTGGCTGCCTGGTTCGCCTTCTGGTTACCCACTATACCGACGTGCCCCGAGATCCATACCACGCGAGTTAGATACGAATCTAACGAACAATATAAAAATACATTAAGCTTAAGTAACATTATAGAAAAATATAGAAATGTAAACACATAATATGTACTCATGTAAATCATATACCTATATGTATAACATTAAAACAAGTTCATAAAAATAAAACTCACCTAAAATTGTAATTTTCACATAAAGAAATGATTGCATTGCAAAACATTGAAAACTTTCTCAGGTAGAAATATGATAACTTTATTTTTCACAAATTTTTTGCATTGTAATATGATAATTTTGTTTTTCCAAAATTTACGTAAAAATTAAAAAAAATAATAACTCTCACATTTTCACGTTTTGCAAAGTAAAGCATTTCTTTTAATATATAAAATTCGACCCAAAGTAAACATACATATAAATGTATGTAGTAATACGTTTAGGTTTTTGAAATAAAATCAAACATACATATAAATGTATGTAGTAATACGTTTAAGTATAAAGTGTATTAGAAATAGTATTTTTAAATAAAAAAAATATATAATACACAAAAATAAAGTGTTTTTAATAAAATATATAAATATATATTTTTTTTTGTGTTTATAAAAACATAAACATATAACTCGCGTGTGTCGTACCGGGAGATGTATGCCCTGATCCTGGCAACCAAGTGGTCTGGGTTTCCTGGATTCTTTAAAGCCTGGACGACCGACAGGGAGTCAGTGAAGATTACCGAAGCTCTGTTATTTTCCGCCCTCATGGCTGCAGCGATCCACACTGCAGTCAATTCTGCGACAAATACCTGAGCTTCCACTGGTAGTCTCCTCTGAGTCACCGTCCTCCATCCAGACTGCTTGCGTTTGCTGACTACTGCTAAGCCGACGCCAGAAGCGGACTTGCTGGCATCGGTGTACAGTAGCAGCCTGCCACAGAACTCACATATCTGCGCGTGCAGCGCCCGGTAGACCTCGGGGCTGTTGTCTTCCTTCTTGTAGGAGCTAAGTTCGTCTCGTATGTGTATTCTTGTGTCTAGGATTGCGTGTGGGTCTTGGCGGAGTGGGAATGGGGGAGGTTTCGAGGGGAAAGAGCCCTCTAGAGAGGGGATCGTCATCACAGATCTTCGCAATGACGAATATCTATTCCGACTCTCCCCCTCTAGGAAGCTCCAGACTCTATCAAACAGGGGGGACCTTTGGTCCCCTACCTGTCTGGCAGCAAACCTTAACCTTAATTTCATTATTCGGTCCTCCAGGCACCAGGATCCACATTCTACTAGTAGAATAGGGATAGGGGTCGAACGATAGGCCCCTGAGGCCACCCGGAGGACGTTGTTCATTGTCTGTATCTCTTTTTTGTGCGTTAGTGAGCAGTCACCAAAAAGGGTCAGACCATACCCTGTTATACCATTAATGAGAACATTCGCAATGTGAATGAGTGTTGATGGAGGGGCACCCATTCTGCCTGCTGCTAGCATCTTGATAAGATTTTGAACCTTGTGGAGTTTATTCACCACGTCGTTCACCTGATCTTGCCATGTGACACGCTTATTGAAGCGGATGCCAAGAATCTTCATGCTGTTAGACGGCGAAATTTCGCGTGTAGCGATTGTTATATTGTTTATGGTGCAGTTTCTTTTTCTGCAAATATGAAGGAATTCCACTTTTTCAAGAGGGATACTTCCTCCATTATCTTGAGCCCACTTAAGGGACAGTTCTGAGGCTCCTCGAAGTTCGCTGGTTGTTTCTGGAGTGCACGAGGTGTCACTAAGCAAGATATTATCGGCATATACCAGCACTTTGATATTGGGATATCTTGTTAGTGCCACTAGTAGCGAATCTAAATAAACAACTAGTAGCGTTGTAGACAAGGGGGAACCTTGTGGGGTGCCGTTATCCAGTTTATAAGGGTTTGAGAGGTAGCCATTCGTACGTACTTTGATCTGTCTGTGAGACATGAAACTGTAGATTGCCTTTATGAAGTTTGTTGAATCGTCATTCAACATTTTTATCTGAAAAAGAAAAATAAAAGTTATTAAAAATAAAAATAATTATTAATAATAATAAATAAATAAATTAATAACACAAAAACCATAAACAAATACACAAACAGAACAACACAAAGTAAACAAACAACATAACCAAAAACATATCACACAAAACTATGCACAATCACAAAATTATTTACAAACATAAAACAAATATAACTATTCACACTGCACAATATAATTCAAACACATATAACATAAAATATAATTCATTAATAAAAACATATCACAAAAACGCTAATCACAAAAATAATAATTACAAATTAAAAAACATTCACAACATAACTATCACAGTATACATATTATTGTAACAACACAACACAAAATATCACGTATAATAAAAACATTGCAATACATATAATATATATATAATAATATATATAATACATATACAAATAAAATATTGAAATACATATATATATACACATATATACATTACATACGACCATGTCAAAACTGTCAAAAAGGTACCAGCTGAATATACTTACCAGTAGAGTTATTCACAATCATCAAATTTATCAATCGATTTACCGGACACAATTTGAACAAAACGGTTTCATAAAAAAAGACGAGAAGATGAGACAAATAGAAATTTTATCACCAACGGGGAAAATAGAAAATTCCAGAGTTTGCAAATTTTGGTATATAAAGGGTTGCAGATCAGAGAAGAATTTGTCTTTTTGCGATTATCTGTGTATAATATCGTATTGAGATTGAAGCAGAGAAAACAAATAGACCAAAACAACTTGGACGTATTGAGTCCTCAAAAAATCTAGCGTATTGAGCTAGTACATAGGGAATTTAGGAATTTCTGTAAAAAACTTACAATTTTTTACAGAATTTAGGGAAAAAATTAGGAAAAAACACTTAGAAGTTTTTTTGGAAAAAAATTTCTAATAAATCGCCAAAAAAAATACTTAGAAATTTTAAAGAAAATTTCTAATCAACGCTGCTGCTTTGGACTTAGAAAATTTTTACATTAAAATTTTCTAATAAACAAAAAAAATACTTAGAAATTTTAAAGAAAATTTCTAATCGACGCTGCTTTGGACTTAGAAAATTTTTACATTAAAATTTTCTAATAAACAAAAAAATACTTAGAAATTTTAAAGAAAATTTCTAATCGACGCTGCTTTGGACTTAGAAAATTTTTTACATTAAAATTTTCTAATAAACAGAAAAAATACTTTCATCAACATTGCTGTTTGAACTTAGAAAATTTTATTTAAATTTTTCTATTGCCGAGACAACACAAATTTAAGTATTTGCAATCAGCAAAATTGAAGTTTCTTCATAGAAATTGTTATCGTCGTACTACCAGAGTTGAACAGTGATTTACCGACGGTAAATATCATTAACATCACCGGAACTATCTTCAGCGACATCTACATCAAAATTTTAAACCATCGATATTTTGATAATTCACTAATTCATCATCGTGTTGAGCTAAGACACAAACTATTTATTATCATTCTAAGTTATAAGTAAAATAATAAATTTTATTTTTTTGCATAACTTTTTGAATTAAATTTTGAACACAATAATTTCCGGAAATTTTTAAATTGTAATACTTGAATTAGTAAATTTAAATTGTAATACTTAAATTAAGAAATTTTTAAATTGTAATACTTGAATTAGTAAATTTAAATTGTAATACTTAAATTAAGAAATTTTTAAATTGTAATACTTGAATTAGAAAATTTAAATTGTAATACTTCAATTAGTAAATTTTTAAATTGTAAACACTTAAATTAATAAATTTCAAATTGTAAACATTGAAATTGATATTGATTAATAAATTTAAAATTTGAATATTTGAGTTAGTTTTCCAATAAAATTTAATTAAATTGAACAACTTAAAACAATTTGCTTTGTCAATTTTAAATTAGTAAATCTTTTAATTGTATTCAATATTGTAATTTAGTTTAAGATTTTTTGAATTGTTAGTTTTTAAGATATTATTTTTTAAATAAATTTTATAACGAATTGTAAAAAAATTGTGTTTTTATTCTATATAAAATTTTATGAATTAGCACCTTTATTTTTAATGTTAATCTTTTAAGTTGATTTAACAAAGTTCGGGTCTACACCCCAAGAGGTCAGTTTTTGGCATACGAAACGGGCTGGTATTCTGTCATATACCTTATTAAGGTCTAATGAAACAACACTAGAATGACCTCTCGCTGCCAAGGAAGAAGCCAGCCCTTCTTCAAGGTCGTGTAAGGTATCAGTGTGGCTATTTTCCAGTCATGTGGGAAAGTTCCACACGCCAGAATGTTCGAAAACAACTCTGCTATTCTGATCTTTACTTCGTACGGGAGGTATGTCATCATGCGGTAGCTTATAGGATCCGCACCCGGGGTGGAGCCATCGAAGGATTTCAGTGTGTGTTCCAGTTCCCCAAGTGTGATCGGATAAGACAGATGGTGACTCACATGATAAGATGTGTCAACTGAGTAGGCAGATTTCTGGTCGATAACCGATTCCTATAGGCAAAGGTCACTCGAGACTGAAGACCAAGAGGATGCAAACTCTTCTGCAATACCAAGTGAGTCGGTGATCGTTCCATCAACTGTCATAAGAGATAGTACGGCTGAAGGTGGTTTGCCATATAGGCGCTTCACCTTCATCCATGCATCTCTCAGCGAGTCGGATGGAGCTATCGAGTTAGCGAATGCCTACCAGGAGACCTTTTTCGCTTTCTTCACCTCCCTCTTCACTTGCGCAGTTAGTCGTTTGAATGTAGTTGAGTTTGCGCTGGTGGGATTTCTTTGGAATCTCTTCCAAGCCGCGTTCTTTTGTCGAATCATATTTTTAATTTGGCTGTTGAGCCAGTAAGGCTGAGAACGGATCAACGGTCGTACGGATGGCATAGACAAGGCTGCAGCAGATCTAATTATTTTTTGATGCTGGCTGCCTCTTTATTAATATTGCTGCTTTGAGGGAGGTTACGGTTTAGTCTGAGTGCCGATTGGGCAAAGAATTCCCAGTCAGCTTTCTCTTCAGCAAAACGCGTGGAAATTTTTTGGACGGCTAGCCTGTTAACGCTGTTTATTATGATAGGGAAGTGGTCGCTTCCCTCTGGGTTTTCATGGATTGTCCATGAGAAGTTGCTAGCTAAGTGGCATGACGCCAGGGTGAGATCAATTGCGGAGCTAGTAAGATGTGTCGGCGATACGAAGGTGTGGGCTCCGTCATTTAAGAGCATGTGGTCAGATTCGAGTATCCAGTCAGCAATAATTGTACCTCTAGGGTCAGATCTGTGATCCCCCCAGAAGTGGTGATGGGCGTTGAAATCACCGCCAATTATTGAAGCTGATGGGAGTTGGTTAGCAAAGTTTTCCAGAGTGGAGGTGTCGATGACGTTGGTTCTGGTAATATATACCGATGAAAAAGCCATTGGGGGTGATGTGTGTACGGTGATAGACACATTCAGGAAGTTCGAAGTTATATTGAGAAGAGAATGGCTTAAACTTGACCGTACCAGAATACCAACTCCTCGTGAACGAGACTAGGGATCACTGTCAGAAAAATGACAAGTATATCCTCGAAAGTTCGAGGGTCCATTGTTCAAGAAAAATAAAGTTTCCTGTAGTAGGAGAATATGCGGCTTATACCGACTTATTAAGAGTTCTAGATTGTGCTGGTTAGCACGAAAGCCTCTTATGTTCCACTGCAAGCAGGTGAGCTCACGAGATGGTACGTGCGAGCTCTGACTGAAATAGGTCATGGCTTATTTTGAAGAGATCAAAATCGCTAACCGAGGCCAGGCTGCTTAGCTATGAGGGACTAGGAGGCATTTAGAGGCTCTCCGAGTCATCCATTTGCTGGTTGTCTGGGTCTTTGGCCGGTTTGTTTGGGGGGCTTTGTTGTTCAAAAACAGGGGGGAAAGGAATGCATACTTTTCCGTTATTTTGTATGAGTGTAAGGAAGAGAAGTTGAGTTCCAAGGTAGTTCTTACCTTGGGCGTCTATGAACTTCTCGAGTTTTACTCTGAAGGAATCCGTAAAGTTGGGGAAGTCCTTCATTGAAATATAATGTTTTGTTGTTTCTGTTTTGTGGGTAGAGTCTAATGTGGTCATTGTGTTGTCTTGTGTTTGTTGTTGGTATTGTGTCTCTGTTTGTGATGCTGTTGGGTTACTCTTGGTAACCTCTTTTGGGGAGGGGCTGTTTGGCCTGTGCTGTTTCCCTTTTGCGCCTTTTGTGAGTTATTTGTCCGTTGTCTCTGTTTTGGTTGGGTTTCGGAACTTGTGTTGTTGTTTGTATTCAGTGTCTTTATGGTCGTGCTGTTGTTGGTTGTTGTTTTTTGTGTTCTGGTGTCGTTAGTCATTGTGGTGGTCGATGGTGCCGTCTGTGTACTTACTTTCCCTATTGTTGCTGCTTGGGCGTACGATACCGTGCCAATTCTGCTTGATAAATTGCTGATGGTTGACCCTAGGTGAAAATTGCTTGTCTGGTTTCTCTCAAAGTACCTCTTCCTTGCGTGGAATTTGGTACACCTCTCGTTCGCCATAATGGCTAGAATCTTCTTTTCTTGAATGAAACTGGGGCAGCTCGTGTCTGCTGCTCCATGCCCTGTTATTTTGCAGTTGATACAGAAGGAGGTGGTGCATTCTGTACCGTGGTTCGTCTTGTCTACCCCGCATTCAGCACATCGTGCTTGGCCACCGCATCTGTTCTTAGTATGGCCCATTATCTGGCAATTGTGGCAGCGCATAGGGGTCATTTTGTATTCCCTGACTGGAATACGCATGACTCCACACGTGTTCAACAAAAAAATAAAATTTTGAATGATTTTATTTCTAATTTAAATTTATTAAAATTTCACACTTAAAACTAAATTACAATGTTGTTATGTGCAAGTGCAAACCGACCGAACAATGTGACGATAACCGATGAAAGTAGAAAAGTTAGTGATAATAGTAATATAAAAATTACATGAAAAATGATAATAACCTTTTTTACCTAACTTTGAAAAATTATAATGTTATAAAATACAACAATTGTGATATGATATATGTATACAAGAGATATTATATAATACATAAAAATACATAATTATGAAAAGTTGAAAAACATGTTGCATTATGATTATATGTATTTATACTAATATAGGGTGTATATTAGGGAAACTCACATATTTATCATGAATATATTTGCTAATATGCGTGATTGACGAAATATGAATTTTCAACAAAAAAGTTATAGAAAATATGATTGAATCAATAGCACATGAGTTTCTCCAACATACTCCCCCCCTTAGTTAATAGACTTATTAACTAAACTTAATTTATTGGTAGTTTACACAATTTGACTACGGGTCTTTTAAATGTTCCATGCGTCGTGCGAACTGTAGCGACTCTCACAATGTTGTCCTTTCCCGGATGAACATTTTCTATGCGACCTAGCATCCATTTTGCTGCCATCAAATTTGGTTCCTTTACCACTACCATATCTCAAATTTTTAAATTTTGTTCAACCCTTTGCCACTTTGGTCTCCTTTGCAATGTGGATAAGTATTCATGACTCCATCGCTTCCAAAAGTGTTGATGAGTTTGTTGAAGAAGACGCCATCGGTTGTGCAGTGATATGTGATTAATTTGTGGAAATTCAGGAATCGTTACCAGTGGTTGACCAATTAAAAAATGAGCGGGAGTTAATGCATTTAGATCCTTTGGATCATCATTCATCGGAACGAGAGGTCGAGAATTTAGCAAACCTTCGATTTGAATTAACAGTGTGTTCATCTCTTCATAGATAAATTTCGTATCTCCTATGACTCGTCGTAGAATTGTTTTTACTGCCTTAACCCCAGCCTCCCATAATCCACCAAAATGTGGAGCCGCTGGTGGGTTGAAGTGCCAATTAATGTTGTTTGTAGATAAGAAGTCATGAAGTGTAGAATTGTTATTTGATTTAGAAATGATTTTATCTATTTCATTTAGATATCGATGTGCACCAACAAAATTAGTACCATTGTCTGTGTATATATTAGAAGGAAGGCCACGTCGTGAAGTAAATCGTTTTAAGGATGCAATGAAACCTTCAGATGTCATGTCACCAGCTAGTTCCAAATGAATTGCTCGTGTACTGAAACATACAAATTCAACTAAGTATCCCTTGATTGAAGAAGCTCCACGTCCGCGTCTATTTAATAAGTAAAGTGGACCTGCGTAATCAATTCCAATATTTTCAAATGCACCATAGTTTCCAACACGATGATGCGGTAAATTGGCCATCAATTGTTGTAAAGTTTTAGATCGATTACGTACACATGTTACACATTTGTTGATTATTGATTTGATGACAGTTCTACAAGACAAAATCCAAAACTGTTGACGAACGATGTTCATTAGAATTGAGAGACTTGCATGTAGATATTTTTTGTGTAAATAAATGAGAAATGAGTGGACGAAAATGTGATCCTTTGGAAGAATGATTGGATGTTTTGAATTGTAAGACTCTAGGGAATGTGCTAATCGTCCGCCTACTCGTAATAATCCAGTGTCATCAAGAAACGGTGTAAGTGCTGATATGTGACTTGAAGTTTTAATTGAATGTGTTGTTTTAAAACTATTGAGTTCATCATGAAATGCCTCTGATTGTGCCCAAAGAATACAAGCTTGCATTGCCTTCTTTTGATCTTCTGCAGTTGTCCATGATGTTTTCTGCAAATTCTGCCTTGAACAATTCCTTGTGAAATGAAAACATCTGCGAAGAATTCGAATAATGTATGAAAATTCTGAAAAATTTTTAAATAAATGAGTGAGTAGATGCTCTTTGATTTGAGTATGAAAATTTTCAATTTATCTTTTACGCTGTTCCTGGGTTGTATGTGAATTGTAATTAAATGGTTTTAACCTTTCGCGCCAATTGTTCACTAGCCAATTTGGACCAGTCCACCATAATGATGATTGCTGCAGTTTCTTTGCTGAAAGTCCTCGAGAAGCCAAGTCTGCTGGATTTTGTGTTGATGGAATGTGATTCCATTGCGATCGAGGTAATGTATCAAGTATGAATGAAGTCCTATTACTCACGAAAGTATTCCATTTGCGAGGGTTATTAGATAGCCAAGCTAATACTATAGCAGAATCAGACCAAGCGAAACAACGATCACCCGATATGTTGAGATTTTGTTGTACAAATTTCATTAACTTCGTCAAAAGAACGGCAGCACATAGTTCCAATCTAGGAATGGAAAATTGTTTTATAGGACACACCTTTGTTTTTGCCATGACGATAACCACATTTGGTGTAGTGCTTGTATTTGAAACTCTGCAGTAAATTACGGCTGCATACGCTGCCTCTGATGCATCCGCAAATCCATGAATTTCTATGTCGGACTGTTCAGCTCTGATGTTGATAAATCGTGGAATTTGAATATTCTCGAGGTAATGAAGTTGCTTATAAAGTGTATTCCACTTTTCTTCAAGATCAATGCAATGTTCATCCCGGTCATAGTTTTTTAACCACAATTGTTGAATCAATATTTTAAAAGTGATGGTAACTGGCGAAACTAATCCCAATGGGTCAAACAATTTGCTGGATTCGGACAGAATAAGTCGTTTCGTTAAACGTTCGAATTGTGATGTCATGACTTCATTAGAGAAGAAGTCGTTTGATGGAAGCCATTGCATTCCAAGAACCTTAAGGCCTTCAAAACGTGAATCAATTTTTGCACATGAAACAGTACCATGATGTGATTGAAGAAGATGCATCAAGTGTTGAGAATTAGATGCCCATTTTCGAAGTTTAAAACCTCTCCGATTCAATAGAGCTGATAACTGCTTACATAGTTCAAAAGCTTGTTCTTCGTTTGCTGCACCGCCTAAAAAATCATCAACATAAAAATTATTCTTAATTGATTGTTCTGCTAAAGGAAATTCATTCTTGAATTCAATAGACAATTGATTCAAAGCACGTGTTGCCAAATAAGGAGCAGCAGATGTACCGTAAGTGACTGTTGTAAGCCACATATGCTGAATTGGTTGATTTGGATGTTTTCTCCAAAGAATTCTTTGATAGTTGCGATCTTGTGGGTCGACAAGAATCTGCCGATACATTTTTTCAATATCAGCAACGACAGCTACTTCGTAGGTACGAAATGACAAAAGTATGGGTAACAGGTCTCTTTGTGTCCCTATTACCATTTTTTGATTTAAAGAAGTTCCGTTGTCTGTCTTTGCTGAACCGTTGAAGACAACTCGTACCTTTGTAGTTGTACTTGTTGGTTTGATTACAGCGTGATGTCGTAGATACATGTGCTCATTGTTGCTTGAAAGAACATCAGAAGGTATTGGCTCCATATGTCCCAATTTTTCATATTCCTCCATGAAATTTGTATATTCTTGCAATAGATGTTGATTATTTTCAAAGCGTCTTTCCAGTGATTTGAAGCATGACAATGCCTGGTTGATAGAATTTCCTAGTGAGGGACTGCCTTCTTTGAATGGTAGTCGCACTACGTAACGTTGAGTTACGGGATCGATATAGTGAGTTTGTGAGAAGAAGGATTCACAATAATTATCTTCATCAGTGAGTTGCTCCATAGTGGAATTCTTCGTAACATTAGGTAAGCTTTCTACCTCCCAAAATTGTTTCAATAGATTTTCAATTTCACAAACGTCCGTATGTAGTGAAATCATAGTTGAAGAGTTATCGTTTACATTAACCGAACCTGCAATTGTATAACCAAAAATAGTACCTTGAAGTATGGGGAGTTCGGGTGAAACATAACGTTGATCATTCTGCAGTATCTGAATGAAGTAATCAGCACCTAGAATCATATCAATTCTTTGTGATATGTTGAATTGCGGGTCTGCCAGTTCATAATTCTTGATGAGTTGCCATATGTTGCCATTGAATGTTCTTGAGGGTTGTGGTGCTGTGAGAGAATCTAAAATGTATGCTTCCACACGTAATTGACGTCCAGATGATGACCGTGAAATCAATGTTGTACTGACCTTCCCACGCGTAATTACCGATTTTGATGACGATAAGCCACGTACAACTATTTTTGCCTTATATCTCTGTAATTGCAATCGTGAAACACAACTTTCCGAAATGAATGACCCTTGAGAACCGGAGTCAATGAGTAGTCTACAGGGTTGCAAATTTCCAGCATTATCCATTATATGTACCAGTGCAGTTGGTAAAATAGTGACCTTGTTTTGATTTCCCTGAAGTGCAGTGTAACTGTTTATCTGTGATAGAGTTTTGATGTCCTTGGTTGTGGTTGACGGATCTGAATTGCCATTAGTTGAAGGTTGCCTTGAATTATCTTCTTTGTGCTGTCCAGTGTGCAAAGTAGAATGATGCAGTTGATTGCAAAAGTGACATTTAAATTTCGAATTACAATTTTTCGCTGAATTCCCGGAACTTAAGCAATTGAAGCACAAAGAATGTTGTTTGACAATGTTTCGTTTCATTTGTACATTAAGTGATTTATATTTTGGATTTGGACAATTATAAATGCAATGTGATTGTGAACATATTACACAGGAATGATTTGTGGCTAAGTGACAATTGCGAAGTGTTTGACTATTAGTGTTACGTTTTGAAGTAGAAACTGTATCTAAAGTTTCTAAAGCGTCACACCGTGTATTTAGAAACTGAATAAGTTCATCATATGTAGGAAATTCCTTGTTACAAGTAGCTTCAGCCCAGGCCTGCCGTGTCTCAGAATCTAGCTTAGTTGTTATTAAATATATTAACCATGGATCACGGAGTGATGCCATGTGACCTAATACCTTTATGCCCCGGATGATTTGATCTGAAGTATCTGCTAATTTACGCAATGCTGCTACTGATGATGTAGATGAATGTGCACAGCTGGGTTGATTTACAAATGTCTTGATGTAAGCTGTAACAATTTGTCGTTTTTTGTCGTATCGTTTAACTAATTTAGCCCATGCTTCCTTGTAGTTATCATCGCTGATTGTAAGGTGTTTTATGAGTTCTGCTGCTTCACCTTTTAAAGCACCATTTAACAATTGTAATTTAGCAGCAGGAGCTAGTTTGGTCCGATTGTCAATGGAAGATGTGAACAGGTCTTTAAATGCAGGCCAATCCTTATAATCACCGGTAAAGATTGGCAAATCGATTTTAGGAAGTCTGACTTCATTTAGTGATGAAGACGGAAGTTCTTCGAGGAAAGACTTTTGTTGTTGAACAAGTTTAGTCACCGTTGTATCAAGTGAACTTTCATCGGTATTAGATTTACCTTCTTCCTTGTGTTTGACATTGATTAATGTGCGTAAAGCAACTTTTACTTCTAAATATTTATCGTCAAACGATTCATACTCTGAATTTTCACCCATAACAGTTAAAGAATCATCTACAATTTGAAATTCTCTTGCTATTTGTTCCAATTTTTCCAATCTCACTTGTAATTCGTCTATAGATTTAAAAAATGTAGTATTATCTACAAAATTTTTCAATTTGGTTAAAGAACCTTTTAATCTGCCCCTTTCGACCTTTAATTGAGCCTGATTCGACATTTTAATGAACTATATCTGATAATAGTTGAATATTTAAAACAACAGAACCACGTGTTGAAATAAATGAGAGTTGATCAGATATCTGAATATGATTCACTTTTGTGCAATTGTGTATGATAATGTGTATGATAATATTACCACCAATTTCAATGAAATATTGTGCACAAGTTTTAAAAAAATATTTTATATTTTGTGGATTAAATTATGATGAAATTTCACATTTGAAGAATTCGAAAATACCTCATCTAAAAATAATGTGACGTGTATAATGAACTTTTCACAAGTTTAATATATCATCTATTTCATGATATTTGTACAAAATATATAATACAAATTGAAATGATACTTATCTATACCAATATTTCGAATTCCAATTCGTGATGCAGCTTCGGATGTTGAATATTTTTCTGGATTGGTTTCACATGAGGTTAGATGTTATGTATGAAATTGAAGCACTTTGCACATGCACATGTAATCACTTAACGTAATTTAGATGTAAATTTATTGAAGAAAATGTTCACTGGTGTTTAATTATTAATTTTAATTAAAATTTTGCAATTGTCCCGGGTTTCGGCACCAAAAAATGTTCAACAAAAAAATAAAATTTTGAACGATTTTATTTCTAATTTAAATTTATTAAAATTTCACACTTAAAACTAAATTACAATGTTGTTATGTGCAAGTGCAAACCGACCGAACAATGTGAAGATAACCGATGAAAGTAGAAAAGTTAGTGATAATAGTAATATAAAAATTACATGAAAAATGATAATAACCTTTTTTACCTAACTTTGAAAAATTATAATGTTATAAAATACAATAATTGTGATATGATATATGTATACAAGAGATATTATATAATACATAAAAATACATAATAATGAAAAGTTGAAAAACATGTTGCATTATGATTATATGTATTTATACTAATATAGGGTGTATATTAGGGAAACTCACATATTTATCATGAATATATTTGCTAATATGCGTGATTTACGAAATATGAATTTTCAACAAAGTAATTGAAAGTTATAGAAAATATGATTGAATCAATAGCACATGAGTTTCTCCAACAACACGCTTTCACATATTGTGGTGTCTTGTGCGTGTCAAACGTTAATATGATGGTGCCGGAGGGTGATGGTACGGTTGAGCCATTCTGCCTTCTCAGCACGTGTCTTACGGCCATAACCCCTTGCTCGGGAAAATTTTCGAGGATTTCAGTCTCTGATACATATTTAAACTGGGGGCACCAGATTACCCCTTTCGACGTGTTGAGTCCCGCTACGTACTCAACTTTGATGGGGATACTGTTGTTTTTGCCCAAGACCAGTTCTTTCGATTGGATGAACTTTTCAGCATACTTTCTATTCTTTATGAGGAGCTGGATTCTCCCGTCATTCCTCCAGTCAACTTCGATGATTTCTGACGAAATACACTGCAGTGCTTTTAGGGTCAGGATAGCGTTGAAAGTTTCTAATTTTTTAAATTGTTTTAGTGTTTCGGTAGATCTATCCGGGTCTATAACTTGTTCTGAACCATAATATATTTAGTTTCCTCGTCTGCTACCTTGCGCGATGTTAGTTCCGGGTATTTGGTGCTATTCATTGTTATGGTTGTTGCTTGGTTGCTAAACTTCGCTCTTTTCCTGCTGTTAGACTCTTTAGCTGCCAGCAGGGCGAAGGAGTTGGTGTTGCCCCCTGGGGGCTGCCCCATCTTTGTTAATCTACTTTAAGTAGGTTGATTGATTGATGTTTTACTGAAAAAAGAAAACACTCTTTCTTTTTACTTTTCTTCTTTTGTGTTTTGTTTTTTTTTTTAATTTTTTATTTTATTTTATTATTTTTTAAATTTTGGGTTATTATTTTTAATTTATTATTATTTATTATTTATTTTTTAACATTAAAAAAAAAAAAAAAAAATTTTTTTTTTGGGTCACCCTGTACTCACAATTTTTTTTTTGGCCACTCTGTGCCTTGTAGTTTTTTGTGGTCACCCTGTGACTCGTTTGTGTTAACACTTGGTACTATACTACGCACCCTGTATTTGCAGTATACTGTTTTTCACTGACTTATATCAAAGACGATAATAAGATATAGACCGGACAAGTAGAACAAAAAACGGTCACGCTTTTCTATCAACTCCGCAGTGATCTCTTAACTCCTACTTAGCTTTCATGAAAAACTTTTATTTGGAATTTCAAAATTCAAATACAAACGATCAAAAATAACGAAAATTTTTTATTTAAGTTGTAATGTTGTTTTTGTATAATCATATATAAATAAAATAATATACCTTACTTACCACAATTCTATCTACATATTCACCATGCGCATATGCATTGCACCAATTGCACACAGCGACACAGCACACAGCTTGTACTCGATGATATCATGCTATGCATATACATATCCAATATTTCATATATCTAACAAGGAAGATTATGTGTATTCACTGTGTATGAATGTATACATAATTTATATATAATATATATGTATATTATATATATGATATATTCATGGTGTGTAAATTTATACTATAAAGGAAAAGGAGTATAGTATATGAATGAATATGTACTTGAAATATTTCGAAATCTGACAACTTTGATATTTTATTGTATATTGTAAGTTTTGATTTTGAAGAAATTTTTGATTTTGTACAATATTTTGTATGTGCGTTGCGTATATGCACATACATATGTAGTACATGTATATGATATTATTATTAAATAGAACATGTATAAGTTCATTGAACTTTTAATTTTTTTTAAAATACATTTTATATCCTTGACGCGATTATATAGACATAAAATTAACACTGTAAATTTATAGTGTAAATGAGATCGATCATATTGTTATTTAAATATATGGTCATTTTCTTAAATATCGACTAATTTCGACCAAATTTTTAACACGACTTCCTCCGATTTGTCTAAAATTTTGATGATTAGTAGAATTCGTGAAAAATAAAAAACTAATTTTTTAATTTTGCAATATGTTACGTTTTTCTTGAGTTATGGCGTCTTGAAATTCGAAGAAATCAGCGATCCATGGCTTTTTTAAATAATTTTATTTTTTATTTTTTTTGTTTTACATTATAATTATTGTTTTTATTTTATTATTATTTTTTTCATATTGTTTAAAATATTTAAATTAAAATTCAAAAATTTTTGATATAACATATCAGAAGAATTTTGTTAAAATTTTATTGTAATTTACATTTTTTATTTTATTTTTAAATTAATTTATCAAAAATTGTATGTAATTCTATTTACCTTTTTTTTGGTTAGCTTAAATATATATAATTTTTTTATTATTTTTATGTAGTAAATTCTTTGTAAAAAGAAAAAAAAAAATAAAATAAAATAAATTTTCAATTTAAAATTTCAATTATTGAATTAATACAATGAAAAGTAGCTACATAGTATGGTAGGAGAATAATATTGTTTTTCCTTTTTTTCGTTTTTAAATTTCTATTTAGTTGGGTTTTAAATTATTTTAGGAGTTAAAAAGTTTGATAATTTATTCGTGTTTTTTTTTTTTAAGTATTAACTTGTTTTTTTTTTCATAAATTTATTTTTTTAATATTTTTTAAATTTTCTACGTATAGAATATTAAAAAAATTATTTATGAATTTTTTTTCCCACGTGGTTTATTTTCATCATTTTTTACTTTTGTTTTATTTTTTTTTATAGTTTCAGTTTTAGTAGTTTTGTTTTATTTTCATTTAATGTGGCTTTATCATCCTGAAAAAATAGTTTTTAAAATTATTATCATTTAGTATCGAATTCCAATAGGAATTAATAAAAAAAACCTGCTCAAATTTTAAAATAACTAGATCGAACTCCAACTAGATCGAAGAACAATTACATAAAAAATATGGGCGATGGAAAATATTTACATTTTACAATAAAGGAGTCTATTGTAACAATACTGGAGTCATTCGATGAAAAGAAATTATTGGAAGTTTCACCTTATTTGGAACTGTCTTTTAACGTAGAATGGAACACCAATATCAAAAAGTGGAGGAAACAGTTTTAGGATCATTCTAGGATGTATAAATAATTTGGCACAGAAAGTCTTCCCTATTGGAATATATAAAGGTGTAGGTAAACCAAAAAATGGCAATGAATTTTTAGAAAAATTTGTAAATGAAATGAGTGATTTGATAACAGACGGAGTAGTCTTTAAATCGAAAATTTACAAATTTATTATTCACTCCTTTCTTTGTGATGCTCCAGCTATGGCATTCATAAAACAAGTAAAAAGCCATGGAGGATACTGCTGTCAGAAGTGTTTTATAAAAGGAGAAAGTTTAATAGTTGGAAGTAATAAGCGGAAAGTTATTTATTCACAACTAAATTATCCTCTACGTACAGATGTGACTTTCCGAAATAGAATTGATCACAATGGTCATACAGATAATGTTCACCATAAAGAAAATAGATCTATACTTGAGCAACTTCCTGTTGATATGATAAAACCTTTCCCACTAGATAAAATGCATTTAATAGATGAAGGTGTAACAAAAAAACTTATTCAAATTTGGTTGGGAAAGCCAAGTGCTCAGAAATTATCATTTATAGAAATTCAAAATTTATGAATATTTTTGTTCTTTATTTTATGAATATGAAATATAGAAATTCAAAAATTAAACGAACATTTTAAATTATTGAACAAATATTCCTGTTCTGAATTTCAAAGTAAAGTAAGAACTTTAGATTTTGCTGCCTACATGAAAGCATCTGAATTCAGAGTATTTTTGTTATACACTGGTCCTGTTATTTTAAAACGAATATTGAAACCTTCAATCTACAAACACTTTTTGTGTTACAGTTTGGCTGTGAGAATTTTAACATCTCCAGTTTATTACAGGTTGTATAACTCTTATGCAGATGATTTACTTAATTATTTTGTAAAACATTTTCCCAAATTGTATGGGTTAAAAAATATGACATATAATGTACATAATCTCATTCATTTAGCAAATGACGTGCGTGATTTGGGACCTGCAGATGAAAATTCATGTTATAAATTCGAATCGTACATAAAAACTATAAAATCATGGTTACACTCTTCGAACAGGCCACTAGAACAATGTTACAATAGAGCAAAAGAAAGGAGTAAAATAAAAACATCCAAAGATTCAAAAGTATCACCGTATTTAGATAAAAATATAAAAAATACAAATTTCTACGAAAAGTGCATTTTTTCAAATTTTATTATAAATTGTAATTCTTTAGGAAATAATTGTATTATGTTAAGAAGTAAAAAAATCGTTCGCATAAAATATTTTGAAAAAACAAGGAATAAAATATTCATTCATGGACAGAACTTTTGTGATCAACGAATTATCAACAATGAACCTAACGATCTTCAAGAATTTAATATGGTCTTTGGAAAATTTAGCACAAATATTTTTAAACATGATATTCGAGATTTGGAGACAGACATAATTTGCAAAATTTTCTATTTACCTTCCAAAACAGATACATTTTATGTGTCTCCATTGAATCACACATTAAGAAAATTTTATGAATGATGTGTTAATTAATATAAAATATATTTATTTTCAATAAAATATAAGTAATAACAAAAATTTTAATTTATAAAGAAATGAGCTACAAGTTTCTAGCCTAATATTTGACTACTTATACAAATCTATCACTCGGATTTAAATTCTTCGCTGTAACATTTTAAATACTAGTGTTTGTGTAATGTAATTTTTATTAATTTTTCCTTTAATTGAATTATTAATTAAATTAAAAAAAAAAACAGCTAATATTTTGACAAGTACTTACAAAAATGCAACGCGTTTTCAGTAAGAAGAATTTTTTTCTCATGAAAAATGTTCATCTGACTGAATCGACAGCAGTAAACGAGTAAAATTTTACATTACATTTTACATTAACATTTTAATTATCACACTTTTTAACTCCTAAAATAATTTAAAACCCAACTAAATAGAAATTTAAAAACGAAAAAAAGGAAAAACAATATTATTCTCCTACCATACTATGTAGCTACTTTTCATTGTATTAATTCAATAATTGAAATTTTAAATTGAAAATTTATTTTATTTTATTTTTTTTTTTCTTTTTACAAAGAATTTACTACATAAAAATAATAAAAAAATTATATATATTTAAGCTAACCAAAAAAAAGGTAAATAGAATTACATACAATTTTTGATAAATTAATTTAAAAATAAAATAAAAAATGTAAATTACAATAAAATTTTAACAAAATTCTTCTGATATGTTATATCAAAAATTTTTGAATTTTAATTTAAATATTTTAAACAATATGAAAAAAATAATAATAAAATAAAAACAATAATTATAATGTAAAACAAAAAAAATAAAAAATAAAATTATTTAAAAAAGCCATGGATCGCTGATTTCTTCGAATTTCAAGACGCCATAACTCAAGAAAAACGTAACATATTGCAAAATTAAAAAATTAGTTTTTTATTTTTCACGAATTCTACTAATCATCAAAATTTTAGACAAATCGGAGGAAGTCGTGTTAAAAATTTGGTCGAAATTAGTCGATATTTAAGAAAATGACCATATATTTAAATAACAATATGATCGATCTCATTTACACTATAAATTTACAGTGTTAATTTTATGTCTATATAATCGCGTCAAGGATATAAAATGTATTTTAAAAAAAATTAAAAGTTCAATGAACTTATACATGTTCTATTTAATAATAATATCATATACATGTACTACATATGTATGTGCATATACGCAACGCACATACAAAATATTGTACAAAATCAAAAATTTCTTCAAAATCAAAACTTACAATATACAATAAAATATCAAAGTTGTCAGATTTCGAAATATTTCAAGTACATATTCATTCATATACTATACTCCTTTTCCTTTATAGTATAAATTTACACACCATGAATATATCATATATATAATATACATATATATTATATATAAATTATGTATACATTCATACACAGTGAATACACATAATCTTCCTTGTTAGATATATGAAATATTGGATATGTATATGCATAGCATGATATCATCGAGTACAAGCTGTGTGCTGTGTCGCTGTGTGCAATTGGTGCAATGCATATGCGCATGGTGAATATGTAGATAGAATTGTGGTAAGTAAGGTATATTATTTTATTTATATATGATTATACAAAAACAACATTACAACTTAAATAAAAAATTTTCGTTATTTTTGATCGTTTGTATTTGAATTTTGAAATTCCAAATAAAAGTTTTTCATGAAAGCTAAGTAGGAGTTAAGAGATCACTGCGGAGTTGATAGAAAAGCGTGACCGTTTTTTGTTCTACTTGTCCGGTCTATATCTTATTATTGTCTTTGCTTATATCTAAGGAGTCTTTTCTTCCTATGTCTTGTACAATTATGTTATATGCACTTTTCATTCACTAAAATTAGTCATTAAACTTCACTTTTTTTAAAAAATATTCTATTTTATTTCTTAGACCTGGTACTCAGTTCCCGTGAAATTTTTCGCTTGCAATTGCATATATAATTCTACAAGCTAAAAATTGTGGAAGGAAACGTGTGTAGAGTACGTAGTGTTTTGAAATTTTTTAAAAAAAATCGCGGAGGCTATGAAATTAAATTAAGTAAAAATAAATAAATAAATATTTATTTGTCAAAATATATGACTTGTCAATATTTCGCTTGCCTTTTATATGTTCGACCATATAAAATGATTGTGAAAAATGAGTTCCACAACTCTCCACTATTAAGTTCCACCGTAAAAATTTAGTTTGGAAGTGAGTACCAGTAAGCGAAATTTGAAACTAAAAATTTAGCTAACAATT
The DNA here is from genome assembly GCA_951394055.1 of Villa cingulata. Taxonomy (NCBI): domain Eukaryota; kingdom Metazoa; phylum Arthropoda; class Insecta; order Diptera; family Bombyliidae; genus Villa; species Villa cingulata. The sequence goes on from OX596025.1 coordinate 3,049,867, forward strand.
TAGCGACATTTTTTTTACATAGGTTTTATATGGAGAAAAATTTAGCTTTCGATGTGAGTACCGGCCCTTAATATTTATTTAACTATTTAATTTATTTTAATTTAATTTATTTAATTTATTTTTCTTAATTTTTTAACTTTATAACATCAATAATTTTATTTTTATTTTATTTCTATTCACGAGCAAATAAGACACGTCCTCACTGTTACGTTGTTCCTTTTCCTCGTTCTGATCTGCTATTATTTTCGATTCATGTTGCTTCGATGGTATTCGCTTGATATTCACTATGTTTCTTCTGTACTCTGTTCCATTACTTTCTGTGATGTACGAACGCGGACTGTGCTTTTCTTTAACTTCAGCTTTCGTCCATTCTGACAAAGATAATACAGTCCTACTAGATGAACCATTTCATTTTTTTTTATTTAAATGTTTGTATGTTTGCCAAAAATAAAGGTCGAAAAAGTTTTTCGAAACAATATCGAAAAAGAGCGAAAGTTTATAATTCAGGAGGGATGTAAATATGAGAGAAAAATAAGAATATTTATATAGAAGAATTAGTTTGTGAGTTGCATGACTGGTTTACTAAATTTTATATAGTTTTGAGTGGTACCATCACTTATTTGGGGTGCGTTCATGAACATTACTTTAACCATAGTCATGGTGTAGTATAGTTTAAGCAAAGTTATGTTATACTACAGCCATAGTTATGTTAACTTCAAGTGGTTTTTGAACGCGATTTTTACCATAGTAGTAGCAATAAATTATCATTCAGCTGTCAAGTCAAGTTTAAAAAATTTTTACATATTATAATTATTATACTTTTGTTTGTCAAAAATTAATTATTTTTTAAAAATGAAGTTTAAAACAAAATTAATTAATTTCAAATAAATTAAATTGAAATTTTCACGATTCACAACAAAAAATTAAATGACAAACGATTTTTTATTGTCAATGTCATTACCACTTAAGGGCTTACTATCGTTACTATCGTTAACCATCATGCTCTCGAGCAGGGTTAATATTTGACATCAAATAGTTAAAAATTTACCATACTACAGATGTTTATGAACGCTAAAAATTCATGTTGGTAGTTATGTTTTACTATGTCACCACCATTTTGAACGACAAATGATAACTATAGTTAATTATAGTAACGTTTATGAACGCACCCTTGATATGATATTATACTTGAATAAGTAAAAAATGGTAGAAATAAATGGAAATTTTGTACGCAAATGCTTTAGAATACAACAATTGACAATAGGGCTGTTTCAAATTTTTTTTTATTGTATTGAGTTGATCGTCGTATTTAATATATGAATGACTTGAGAAAGGGTGTATTTCATATTTCATGTATTTTTATATATGTATATATGTGTTGTTATGTTAATATGCCTTGTCGCATGCTATATGATCTGACATAAATTACTACTACTACTTCTAATTGAAATACATATAATATATAGAATTGTATTTATATCAAAGACCATATATATAAATATATACATTTATATGGTCTTTGGTTATATGTATTACTTGTATAGGTTTACATTATTTTCTGATGTAGGATTGTAGAATATTTGGCAACAGATGTTTTTACGTATGCATACATTATAATTACTGTAGCATTTGTACTGTAGTGTACTCTATACATTTATATGGTCTTTGATTATATGTATTACTTGTATAGGTTTACATTATTTTCTGATGTAGCATTGTAGAATATTTGGCAACAGAGGTTTTTACGTATGCATACATTATAATTGCTGTAGCATTATACCAGATATACTATATAAATACATATAAATATGTTATTACATAGTATCACAGATCAGATACACTTATCTGTGATAGTATATAGTATCTTTGATTATACATAATATATGTATACATATGGATATATTATGGTTTTATTTTGTTATGTTTTTGAGTTCATTGACTTATGAATGCAAGATAAGATTATATATTATCATATCCCGTGAATTGAATTTCTTCTTGAAATTTTTAAAGAATGTCTTTTTTAATGTTTGGGCCTTAGGACTTCTGAAAAAATAAAGTATTATTCTGATTTATGATCATAATATAGAAATTTAAAAATCAGGTGTTTTGTGAATTACCAAATTTTTTTAAAGACTGAGTCAATTTGTTTTCTAACTAGATAAAAATTGATATTTTCAAATTAATATGGAACATAATTTACAAATATGTATATTTTTCTAAATCTTGAAGATAATGAATTTTAAATTATGTATTTACAATATTTTTTAAAAGCAGAAAGCTTAAAAATATTTATTTCAAAATTTTTAAATTTTATTTCGTTGATGTTTTTTGTGTGTGGTATAAAGTATATACTCAAAAAATTCTAAATACTAGCGCTGATGAACATTTAATTAGATTCAATGAAAATTTATAATTATTTGTAGCTTGAAAAATATTATATATATGTATATAGGTATATATAATAAACAACATGTCATGAAGTCGAAAATAAATTATTTGTAAATTTATGGATTTTTATGATTGAATGCAATCAAATTTTTTTCATTTATGTTTGTTTGAAAATAAATTATTAAGTAGAATGGGCCTATAATTCTAGTCCTAGAAATATTTTGGAGATCCGTATTATCAAAATATCTTCAGTAGTGATTCAAAAAATTATGTTTGAAAATAACGTGGAATAGGTTTACGTATAGTAAATTATAATTGCTTATTTGATTTTTGAATTCAAAATTTACCTTTGTATTTTAACATTTCTATTAAATTGATAGCTCAACTATTTAATATCATTCTTAAACCAAATTTTAAAACTTAAACCATTCATTTAAAAAGTACAAGAACTGGTCAGTTCTGCATGGTGCGGTCATGGAGTTGGCAAAAAATAGGAAGTTAATCTGACCTGCCTATACTTTAGAATATATTATCAGAAATTTGAATAGCCTCTGACATTTAGTATTAGCACTATTAGTCATAAATATTTTTATACAGCATTTTTTTTGAACAAAAGTTTTAAAATTGCATGTATTTTTAATTCTGTTTTTTTCTATAAAATATATGTAACTTTGTTTTGAACTTAAATGAACCTAATGAATTCGGACAAAAAAGCGATGAATTATCAATCGTCTTTTAATACAGTTGAAATTATACAATATTTTAATATTTTAATAGTTGATATTATATTTAATTATTTATTATTATAATTATATATGTATACACTAAACAAATTTATGGATTTATAATGTTTCGAGGATGCATTTCCAATTATTAATTGATTAGAAATTAAATGCCGTGTAAAAGTAGTTGTGAACAATACTGTACATCCAGTTTTAGTTTAACTATAGTTGGAAGACAGTTTTCAAATTTAAAAATTTTAAAATTAAATATATTACTATATATGATTTATAAAGTATAATATTAATATGCAAATTATGTATAAAAATATCTAAGAAAGTCATAGCAAAGCAGAAGAAAAATTTTGATCACGATCAAAGTGGATTTTGCACTTATAATAGTGGTAACGTAGTAAATGAATGATATATTCTTCAAATATAGATATTGTGGTATCTTAAAAGGATATTTGCTTGAGGCCTGTTACCTATCAAAATTGTTATTTAATTCTTTTCAGAGGAAAACCATCAGATTGCAGTGTAATTGATAAATATTCGGTAATTATAAACTTTCGCTGTCAGCTAGTTTTCTTTAAACATTAAAAATCGAAAAATATATGAATCTTCATGATTCTAGTCTCAAAATGTTCCATTTAACTTCGGATTAATGAAAAAAGTATAATAGTTACAGTTTGATGCGTAGGAGAGTGTGGGTAGATATATATATATAGTTAAAAGTATAGTGAAAAGAGCATATGAAAAAATCAGTTTAATTCAGTTCAAAAATGTTGATCAGTGTTAACGAATGACGCTAATTATACAGCACTTTTCATACTCTTTTAGCATCCCCGCACCCACCTGGCAAAATTCTCTTTTTTTCATTTATATTTTATTTTTCATTCTATAAAATTTTTCAATCTTACTAATGAAAAATTACTCATGAGTAATCACCACCTACCACCCCCCACACCACTCCCCCTCATCAAACAGCCACTATTATTATATTCTATTCATAAATCCGAAATCAAACCAAAGTTGAAAAAAAACAAAAAGGTTGACTTTTCAATTTTTTATGAGTAAAAAACCAGCTGATAGCGAAAGTGTATATGTAATTACCAAATAATGTATTCATATATCTATGAATAACAAAAAGGTTCATATTTAACATTACACACAAATATTTTCATAAAGAAATATGTTAAGAAAGGTCATTGATACTATATACATTATAGATCCTGATATACATCATTGAACAATCTATTTTTATAATTACACTTGTATGTATGTGTACAAAATACCATATATACGATGTATACATACAATCATGTTCATGCATATCGCATAAACAGCACATTCATTGCATATAGTATTTACTATTATCTATTCTGCATAAGCCAGCAGCATGTTGTTATTAATGTCTGCTATGTCATGTCTATTATGTATGTATTAGAATTAGTTTTTACATCGCATTTAATGTTATACCAAAGCCAATATAATATACCATGATATAATATATTTTGTATATCGGCATTGACTATATAATAATTTTAAAATTAATTAATAATTTAATTTTAAAACTTTATTTGCCGCATATGGCTCTGAAATCACCTACCCGATTTAGAAAATAATTCGACATAAAAAATGTATGGGCTTTCTGAGTCTATGTATTATTATATAGTCAATGATATCGGTCTATGGTTATATCAAACTTGTTTATTCATGTTATATGCTTTATGTATGTATGTGTACAAGATCGTCTTCAATTCAATATGGATCCTTCTTACATATCCTTATGCACGAGCATAAACCATACATGGAAAATAAATATGTATGATCAAAATCTCTCAAAAATGTTCAAATTTATATTTATATGTTCCAGCCAATGATATTCATTCATTCTATTTTCAATACTCAAAATATACATTTGCATATAAATAACACTTATATGTGTGGAATATCATATGAATTAAATGTACATTTTAAATAGCATTGTGTATTGTTTAGTGCTGCAAAACATTGACAGGTGTTCATTTCATTTGTGAGAGCAAATATTTATAATAAATGAGAACAAATTCGAAACACTATGGTCCGTCTACACAATTAGTTTTGATAACTCGATTTACAAAAACAATTCCATTATATCACAGACTGTCATACAAATTTATTGAAATCATTATAATTGTGTACAGGGTACATAACTAAAAGCAATTCGAAAAATTTTGAAAAACTTTTTCGATTTTGATGAAGCTTTTTCGATCTTTATCATTTATGTGAGTGTGTCGTTTTTGGAAAAATTACCACTTACACTAAAAAGAAAATCTATTGAGACGAAGAACTATATTATCTTTGATTCTGATGAAGGAGCTGCTTATATCATTCCTTTTTCACCTTTTTCTAATTTCGGAATTTTTTTTTTATTTCTATCATAATATTTTGCTATTTCACGTTGAGCTTTTATACGATTTGGTATTTGGTACATCTTCATTAATCTTCGGATTTAGCTTGTCATAGATAACTGGAATCAAAGATAATAGTCCTACTAGATGAACCATTTCATTTTTTTTATTTAAATGTTTGTATGTTTGCCAAAAATAAAGATCGAAAAAGTTTTTCGAAGAAATATCGAAAAAGAGCGAAAGTTTATAATTCAGGAGGGATGTAAATATGAGAGAAATATAAGAATATTTAAGCCTGAAATACATTCGATGCGGTCGTGAGTCGTAAGCAAAAGCTCTAAACTACCACAAGAGAGTTGAAATATATTCACTGCGGTCGTGAGTTGTAAGACAACTTAAACTTATCATTGAAAATTGTAATTAGATGTGATTTGTTTAGTTTATGAATATTAGATTAATTGGTTTATAAAAATACAATAAAGAAAATCTTTAATAAATACACCAATTAATTAATTGTAGAAATTTTTAAAATTTTAATTAATTAAAGAAATTTGTAATCATGGGTGAAAATATAGAATTGGTATTGGGATTAGCATTAGGAATAGCTCTGCTAAAAAAAAGACAAAAGAAAAGAGTTTGGACAAAACCGTTAAACACTGAAAGTGAAAAAAATAAACATGCATTTCATATAAAAACATTTTTAAAGGCTAAGCGTGAAAATCAAAATGCGCACGAAAAAATATAACCTTTCACTTCGAAATTATTTTAAAGACTGAAAAAGCTTTCTCTCATCATTTTATTCGAACGCAAACTCATGACTTTCAAATCGAAACAATCTTTGCGTTGAATTCTTATGACCGCAGCGAATGTATTTCAAGCTGTAAGAATTCTATACATTTTCTATTAGTTGTGATTTTATAAGATTCTTACAACTCACGACTCACAACTCACGACCGCATCGAATGTATTTTGGGCTTATATAGAAGAATTAGTTTGTGAGTTGCATGACTGGTTTATTAAATTTTATATGGTTTTGAGTGGTACCATCACTTATTTGATATATTAACAGTAAATCTATATTCATACAGTGGTGACACTGAGCACGTGTTAGCAAAAATTTCTCATGACCTTTGTCCCGTTATTCATTCGGCCGTAACGGTTTTGCTAAAAGTCGGTAGTAATTAAGAGCCTTTGTACGAAAAAGAGACAAAAAAATGGAACTGCAACACCAACCGTTTTAAAAAATGTAACATTATTACAGGGTATACTCATTAAAAAAAGTACAAATTTTGTTATATAAAATTTTTTATCTAAAATGAACAAAATTAATTGTAAATGCATTACACTTAAAATTTTTTGTTTGCTATCAAATGTTTTTAAATTTTTGTTAAATTTCTTAATTATAAAATAAATTCTTACTCTAATATATAGCTTAACAAAATAAACTTTTTCTTGTCTTCAAAATTCTCAGAAATTATATGAATCACCTTATACAAAATACATTATGAAAAAATGTAAACATCTGCGTATCAGTTTCAATTTTCCCTATGATTTACATTGTCTACCTAACCAGTACTAACCCAGTGAAAAAGTTCCAGATCGCCTTTAAAAATGCATTGTGAAAAAAATCGTATACATGTACAATATGATTGTATTGCTCACATTTATATATTGTTTTGTATCTTTTCTTCATTACGGCGGTTTATAAGGAAATATGGATTTGAAATAAGTACATTAATTCTGTACTGTTTTTGTAAATTGAATTTTGATTTTTTTTATTATTTTTAAATATTTATGTGTGTTGGTAAATTTAAAAAAAAGAGTGTCACATCTTGTTAGTGGTTGATCAGTGCCATTAACCAACACCAACCACCATAACCATAAAAATAAAAATACACACATTTCGAGTCAATTGAAAATAAATGTTATAATAAATATTAAATAGCTAGGCTATTTTATATACTTTAACTTATTCATATTAGAAATTTAAAATTGAATTAATTTTTTTAAGTTGTTTTTTTATATTGTTGTATCAATCATGAATTTATTACCTAGAGTTAAACAAGAATTTGCGTTAACACAATATTGGGATTCATTCTTTAAGAAACGTGGAAAAAAGACATTTGAATGGTAAATAAATTTGATATTATTTAAAAACTACATTTTAACTAAAAGCTATAAATTTCCATAAAATACATTTTAAAACACTGCATCTTGCTTTAAAATATTTAATTTTAATTCAGAATCGGAATTACTTTATCTTATTGATATACATACATACATTCGCTCTCATAAATATTCAGACGAATGGGTAATTTGAGTGAGATAGGAAAAATTGTAAATGGAAGTAAACAAATTGTTTTTGGGAATAGTAATAGGTAATCAAAACATGTACAAATTTACACCATTGAATAATATATATTTCATATAACATAACATATATTTCATATACCTTTATACAATGTTTACACAATGATTTTGAAAAGAAATTACAATGTCATCATGTCTCAATAAAGTAAGAGATAATCTGAAAACGAGTGCATCAAAAATTGCTGTGGAGATAGAAAAATATTGTAGAAAAAGATATAAATGTATCATCAGAATTTCGTTTATGGGAAGAAATTATTCATTATCGTTAAAAAAAAGAAAAGTGCTTGAAATTTGCAAGAAAAAAACATATAGCTAAATCATTCACTTACTAACCTCATGGAAAAGTGTGATCTTCAATGATGTGATCAAACTCAATATTTCTGGGTTTAATGTAAAACAAAATGAATGGAAAAAGAAGAATAAGGAACTGGGAAATACTTTAAAAATTTTCAAAATTTCCAATCGTCTCCGAAAACTTTGAGAGCGACCAGCAACATTAATACATAAAAACTAAACTAAAAGCACTAAAAGTAATTTTCATTTTATTCTTCGATATTTCACTTTACATTTAGAAAACATATTCATAAAATATTTATCTCTCTAATTATTTTTTTGTTCAATTATTCTTGAAGCGATATTTTTTTTTCATTAGTTTAAAAACTAAACTGATTTTTTGTTTGATGATACACAATACGACAGAGCCTGAGCCTATTCATCTTTTTTTTCTAGTAATCATTCCACTTGGCTTTTTGTTCATTATTACCTCCATCTCCATCATTTATTCGACTTTTATATTTTTCCCACTAAATTTTCAATTAATTTAAATATTTTATATTTACATTAATATATTTTTAATATAATGTATATATATTTTTTAATTTTTATTAATAGGTATGGAGACTATTTAGAGTTATGCGATCAACTTCATAAATATATTAAAAGCAAGGATAAAATTTTAGTTGTTGGATGCGGTAATTCTAAATTAAGTATGGATTTATACGATACTGGTTTCACGTATGTTAAAAAAAGTATTTTCGACACTTATAATAAATAATGTACAAACAGATGTTAAAAATGTTAAGAAAATACATGCAATAACAATCATATTTATCTATTTGAATTTTAACCAAGATAAATTAGTTTCTAAAATTTTAATAAAATGAATGTTAAAGTGAAAGTAACTTTTAAAATTTAAGAAAAGAGTATAAATTCTTGAATATATGCGGAGTATCTAGATATAGTTGGGCGTAAGATAAATGCGATAAAAAAGTATTTAAGATCTTTGGTGCAGAGGCAACGAAGATGGGATTACGAGTAAATGAAAAAAAGACGAATTTTCTGGCAGCAACAAGAGATAACCGAGTGAAATCGAGAGATTATAGTTGACCAATATAAGTTTGTAGTTGCATTCATTGAAAAGTTCAAGTACTACTTAGGTTCAATCATCACCTCCAACAACGATAAGGAAGCCGAAATAAAACAAATAATCGTCAATGACCATAAAGCCTATTACAGTCTTCTATCGCTACTAAAATTCAAGATCTTACTCATAACTACCAAGTCAAGAATATATAAAGCATTAATTAGGCTCATATTGCATATTTACACAAGAGTCAGAGTGCTGGACACTAAAGGAACGAACAAGGAATTATTGGCCTCATTTTATCAGAGGAAAATGTATGGCACAACTAAAGGAGATAAAGGCGAGTACAAAAGGAAAACAAACAAAGATATATATGAAATTTATGGGGATGTAGACTTAGTGACTTTCGTCAAAATTAAGAGATTGTAATTGGTTGCCCACGCGAATAGAAAAGTGGATGATAACCAATCTCCAAAACATAACCGGTGTTAGGTCTAAGGGAAAATAGCGTAATCGCTGGTGCAATGCTGTACGAAACAATTTAGAGATTTTCGATAAGGAACTGGAAAGAAAAATTAAAATAAGAATGTAGGTTGTTTACTTGAAGTGAAGCCCTTCACCATGACTGTGGTGCCATTTTGATGACGATTGAAGATGATGATCATGATAGTTAAGTTTCACTTGATTTTCGGCAAATATTCAGTAAGCTAAGTTGAAATAAGTGATTGAATCAAGAGAAAAGTTTTAGATGAAATAAAGCAGTAAAGTTTATAGTAAAGAAGTAAAGTCTAGACTCTAGAGGTGCTGGTGCTGATCATCAACTCGATTACGATTTATAATTTAGCCCTAGTTCATCCAAATATATTACATATATATACACAGTGTAGTTATGTAGAATGTAGAATTTAGCAATGGTTAAAATTAAAATAAAATGATTGCATGAACATTTAGTACATTTTTATTATTTTTATATTAAAAAAACTATTTGAGTAAATATTAGTTTATGAAATTTTACAGTGATATAACAAACATCGATGTATCGAATGTGGTAATTAAACAAATGACGGATTTGAATAAACTTTTTCGATCAAATATGAAATTTCTTCAAATGGATGCTACACAAATGAATTTTAGCGATGAAGAATTTTCTGTTATTTTAGATAAAGGAACATTGGATGCTTTAATGCCAGATAATTCTGAAGATACAATTGCTACGATTACAAAATATTTTAAAGAAATTCAAAGAGTATTGAGGTTTGTTCGAATTCATATTTCTTGTATTCCGACAAAAATGTTTATTTTCATAACAGCTTTATTTTTAATTTTTTTTAGAAATGGCGGACGTTACATTTGTATTTCATTACTTCAAGAGCATATTTTAAATTTTATTTTGGAATTTTTTCCAAATAATAATTTTTTCTTAAGAATTATTCGTTGTTTTACAAATGAGAATCAAAATGATGGACCTAGTACGGCAGCAAATATGCCAGTTTTTATTATTGTTGCTACCAGATTTAAAATGTTACCACAAACAGTAATTATAATTGAGATTTGTTATTTTTTTTTTAAATATTAATGTAAATGTAATGAAACTATAAAAATCAATTCATAGATTCTCGAAATCAGTCTGGATGGAGAAAAAATTCAGCGGGTAAAAAGTTGTAATGAAATATTGGATGCAGTTGTTTCAATTCAAAAAGCAGCTATGGTTTGTAATGGACTTAGTAGAGGAAATATAGCAGGTTAGTGTTTTGCAAAATTTTTTGATTGATAAAATGTTATTGTTTGAGAGAGGAAGAGGTTATACGTAATCCGGAGAAAACTGAGCACTCTCTGTACCAAAAGTATCCGATCTGTCTTCATATCTTCACGTCGGTGTTATTTTTAAATTTTCAAAATATTCCCTGTGGACTGACCAATGCGCTCCTATCAGTTTTCAACTTTCTGAAACTTTCCTCCTAAAATTCAGTTCTTGGAATTATCTGTAGTGCACTCGTCGTATTAGTTTCAATTGTTATTTGTCTTCGAACAGATGCCTTTTTGTTTTGGTAATAACCAAAAGTCGTAAAGGAATACATCGGAACACAGTCCCATCATCGTATGTAGGAATTTAATGAGGGCTTACTATGTATACTCATGCACAGCACAGGTCGATTGAACGTTCTGAGGCAGAGATATGAAGGCAGATCGGATATTCTTGGAATATAATTCTTACTCTCAGATTTTCCGACATTATAAATGAATTTTTTTCTGTCTGCAATTAAAACGCTAACTATCAAAATGTTTATTTGTTAAGGTCACGATGAAGTGCAAATAGAGTTGTTTAGACCAAACGAGGATACTGCACGTTATACGGTCTTTGTTATTGATCAGGTTCCAAGTTCAAAAAATGGAGCATATGCAGCATTCATTGTACCTCAAGGAAGGTAAAATTTTATTTCACTTCCAAATATGTGAATAAATGTGATAAATATTCGATTTGTTTTTTTTTTTAGAGAAGTTGAATGGTTTTTTTCTACACAAGATGGAAGAAAAAAATTAACTGAATCTGTTCATTGTAATCGATTAGCTATAGTCATAATGAATGGTAATCATTATTTCAATAGTTGGGATGATGTTAAAAATGAATTAGCCGAATGCATAAGAAATTTAGCTCCAGTTGGATTAAAAGAACAAATTCCATATTTATCATTGGGTACGGATGTAGGTGAAAGACATGTAATTGCAAATGGTTTTTCAGAAATTTCCGGACGATGGACAGTTGAAGATGTAAAAATTGATGATGATTGGTATCGTCGTTTAATATTTCAGAGTAGTCAGTTCGTAGTACAATCTGAAAGTCGTTTGAAAATCGGTAAATTTTGATATATATATTTCTTTTGATGCTAATATTGCGCATTTAAATTCTGAATTTTTTATTTTTTTTTAGTTAACGGTAAAGAAAAATTAATTGATATGGGATATTTAGCCTGTGAACATCATAGATTTATTGTTGCTGGTGTAAATTATGCTATTAATAAATACTCGAATAATAAAGGTGGTATTCTTGTAGTTGGCTTGGGTGGTGGAGCTTTGTGCACATTTATTCATGAATTATTTAGGTATGTAATATAAAATTGGTAGAATTCTGAATCATCATGATATCATTAAAGGAAACTAGATATGATGAATACAATAAATCATCATGTGATTAAAATATAATGTACATGATATGCCATAAGTTGCAGTGTCAAAATGTGCTGTTTTAAAGAAATTTTGACATTTGTGTGCGCAACGTTTTAATTTCATGATCTTTTGCATTCAGTTGAGTTTTTAAAAAAAGTTTTTTTTATTATTTTTAGAAATCAAAAGATAACGGCTGTTGAAATCGATGAAACCATATTAGAAGCAGCCAAAAAATATTTTGGTTTGAAAGAAGATGAAAAATTGAATGTCGTTATTGCTGATGGAATTGATTATTTGACAAATAAATCAATTGAACGAAAACAATTTAATACGATAATTTTTGATATAGATAGTAAAGATTTGTCATTAGGTGTAAGTTGTCCACCAAAATGTTTTTTAGAATCAAATACTTTAAATGTAGTTAAAACATTGCTCAAGGATGAAGGATTATTTATTTTAAATTTAGTTTGTCGAGATAATAATTTAAAAGATAAAATAATTGATGATTTAAAAATTCATTTTAAAACAGTTTTCTCTTATAAACTTGAAGCAGATTTAAACGAAATCATTTATTGTCAAAATAATCAAATAAAAAATATTGAAAATTTGAAATTAGATTTAAAAAATTCTGGACAAAATATTAATCAAAAATTAAAAAAGTTGAAATTATCAAAAAATGATATGATAAATGTAACCGATTTTATAAAAAAATTAGAAATATAAAAAATTTAAAAATAATATTTTTTTTATTTAATCCTACCTAACGACGGCAATTTCAAATTAATCGAGCGGTGCTCAAGTTAGTCAGTGACTGAATATTGAATCACGGAGAATAGTTTCAACAATATGAATTTAAGCTTCTTGGTACCGTAAAGTATATGGTATTAGCCATATTAGCTATCAGGTAGGGTGACACATTAAGGGTGACAATTGAGGCTACATAGTCGAGAGAAATGTGCTGATGATAAGTCAGTCGAGTCGGTCTTCCCTTAAATAAAATATATAAATAATTATGATTAAACATATTAATTTCTAGCTACTAATATGTAGCTATAAATATTAATCAAAGAATTAAAGCAAACAATGGTAATTGGTAAATGCCTAAACATGCTTAGCCGTCACTGTCATGTCACCAGCCGTCAATGAATATGCTTAGAGAATAGCTCAACATTCTACTTTTGACGGTCACGGCGATGTACATAACCTAAATTCTGTATATTCATATTTATTATGTATTTTTGAACACAATATGCTTATACATATTATATAATTAATTTGAATTAAACACAAAAATTAGATGTTTTTTGATAAAGTCTGAACAAATTAATAATAAGAAATGACTGAGTTACATTAATCGACAATTTGGCTGGAGTTCCGAATAGGTGTCACCCCCGATCCTCTTGAAATTTTGTCCACAGAACGTCCTTTTGGCCTAAATCACGGCATACTCGTATTTTGTGGCGTATCGCCCCCTATCGGCCATAATTTGCATTTTAATTTTTTTGCCAAAATTATATTTTTGCTAATAACTTTATAACGGTATGTCGATGTTTTATCGAGTTTAATATTTTGCCGTCATTGTCATATTTGACGGTGACGTTAACGGCTAACCATATTCAGGACTAAATAGCAATGTAATAGCAGCAATAATTAGTAAGAGAGATCAAAAAATCAAAAATTGGATTGGAGGAATACCTATCAATATTTTTTTTTACTCATTTAAATAGTATGCGAATTTAATACATAACAATAACAATAATTTACGAAATTTTCTAGTTTACAATTTTTTTTAAACTTTATTCTAGCAATAACTATCTATTAAATAGAATTTTATTATTATTTTATATGGGTTTCTCACATACTTATTTATATTTAATATTAGCTACTAGTAAGAAAACAAAAACAAAATAATGAAAAGCAAAGCGTAAAAAGAAAACCAAAAATCAACAAAATTTATCATTTAATTTCATTTAAAAATTAGAAAAAAAAAAATCAAAAAACAAAAAGCAATAAATTAAAAGAAAAACACTAAATTTTTTTTTTAAAATTCATTTTAAAATACTTTTTTTAGTATTTTACGAAAATTACTTTGTTTATTCGAACTATTACCATTTTTTAGATGAGAAGAATTACTAATTGTTGTTGCCGGGCTATGACTATCAGGAGAACTTTTCATTGAATCCAGACTTCCCTTACTATTAATGGTTGCTGTTGTTGTTGTTCGTAACATTTCTGATATTGATGAACTTGAATTTGTGCTTGATGATAAGAATCCATTAAAATTATTATTTTCCAATCGAATAACTGGTGGTGGCGATAATGTTGGTAATGAAAATTTTTTATTTATTTCGATATTATTTAATAATTTTTTATTATTTATATCTGGCGATAATGTCTTATTTAAACGATACCATTCCCATCCAGTTGGTTCATGAGGTGATTTTTTACTGCTACTGTTATTATCATATTTTGTAAATTTTAAAAATTTTGGTGATTTTCGTAATTTCGCTGCTGTTGTTGATTTTTTTTGTTGTTTTACATTAGGTATTGATGACCCCGATGTTGTTGTTGTTGTAGTACTATCAATTGCTGTTGTTGTTGAATATTGTCGATTTTTTTCGCCAGATGGACCATCTGGCATAAATTCATTATATGCTAAATCTGTTCCAGGAACATAACTTTCATAATCTTCATCTAAAATTAATTTTTCATCTGGTGGTAATGTTGAATTTATAGTCGCCATCGACGAAACTATACTACCACTTAAATTTGCTGTTAAATCTTCATAAACTGATTCTAACTGTTGTTGTTGTTGCTGTTCGAATTTATTAGATGTCTGCATCTGATTGGATTTAATAGGATTTAGTATACTGTTTTTTGTTTTACCATAAAATACAGATGTTTTACGTTGTCTCTGTTTCATTATCTTTCGATTATTTTTGCTATTATTACCGTTTAATTGAGATGTATTAGTCACATTCGAAAATTCTTTATCTTTCATTTCTTGATTATCTAATATTAATAGATCTTTGTAACTTCCAGTTATTTGCATTGCTTCTTCGCTTGGTCTACGTGGTTTTTTTGCTGGAATTGTTTGTTCAACAATACTCTCAACTGATTTTCTACGATTTAATTTTTTTGTTTTCTTAATGGCACGTTTATCTTCATTATTTTGTACAATTTTAGCAAATTGATTACGATACCATCGATTATAAAACCATAATAATATGAATTGAAGTATTATTAATGGTATTAAACACCCTACTAGACTGATGCAAGTGTTAAGACGTATCGTAAGCTCATTTACACTTGTTTTCAAATTTTCATTTTGTTGTGCCAGAGAATTTTCTCGTTCGTTGGCATTACGATTTTGCTCTTCAATTGCTGTTAGTGTTTTAGAAAATGAATATTGAAGCTCTTCAACTTGCTTTTTATAACGCCGGCTAAGCTCCTCTAAATATTGGCCAGATAATGACATATTACGTTCAAGAGCCTAAAACGATTGATTGAAACAAATAAATAGAAAATAATTTTTTGAAAATGTTAAAAATTACATAAATATAATCGGAAATTAAAAAAAAAATTAAGTGACAGTCTATGTAAAAGTAAAATGAATTCCATAACGCAGTAAAGTTCACTGTATACACAAACCATAAAGGCTAATTTACCAATCATGTCAAATTTTCATCGAAATGGTGTGGTGGTGGAAATGCCTTGTGATACGTCTTTATGTATTATCATTCAGACAGTATTATCATTCTATGATTTGATGAAGGAAGAAAAATACATTTCGAAGCATCACCGTAGAAAAGGTGGAGTAAAAATTTGGAGTGCTATTTCGTATAATCGACTAGTTCGTGTGGTTTTTATTAGTGGACAGCAAATATCAAATTAGTAGAAAAAACGAACAAAACAAGGTGAATTTTATAGTGTATGATCACGCTCCAATTCATACAGGTAGGATATTAAGTGAGTGAATTGAGACAACTTCGAATATAAATATTCTATATTAGGTGCTTTCGATTTGGCAATTTCAAGTACTTGCGAGTACTAAAATGTGTCTAGGATAAATTGTTAAAACGAACGACAAATTATTCGTAACTACTTGCATCTAGTTGAAGAATTTTTCATGAGTAGCTGCGAGTAGATGGTTTAGCACAGACATTTACCTTTTTTACTCGCAAGTACTTGAAATTGCAAAATCGAAAGCACCTATTAATTATCTCTATCATCCACAGAATTAAATAAATCTTATGAAAAATGTATAAAAGTGACTAGCTAAATTTGTGAATCTTTAATGCAATTTGAAAACCATAGATCATAGTGTTTGGAATTAAATCTTAATAGAAATTATAAGGGAATTGTATGATTCAATAGTATTTTTTTTCAATTTGTCCATTTTTTTTTCAAAACATTATTTAGTATTATTTTTGAAATTAAAAAGAAAAGTAAAATAAAAATGAAAATAAAAATTAAAAATATTTTACCTTAATTCGATTAGACAGTCTAATAAAGATACTTTCGGATTGAACTTTTTGAACAATTTGAGATTCAGATGAACTTCCACCATTTCCACCGCTGCCGGATGGCATCATATTCTCTGTGGATGCTGGTGGTTCACCAGATAATATTTTATAAATGTTATCATCTTTTGATTTTATAATTTCATCTAATTTATCATTTCTATCATCATCATCATCAGATGATGATGATGACGTATTCAAATTTTCTTGTTGAATTGTATTTTGTTTTTCTGTAGTTGTTGGAATTGGATTAGTTTCTATCTTGATTTTATCGACCAAATTGAAAATATTTATATTTTCTGTATTCTGTATACTGTCGTTTTCTACATCATTTTGTTGCTGTTGCTGCTGTTGTTGCTGTTCAGTAGTAGTAGAAGAAGGAGAATTTATTGATGATGATGTTGATGATTCAGGAATTTTATGAATTTGTTCATTATTATTATTATTATTAATATGTGCTGTTTTTTTATCATCAATTATTTCAATATTTTCATCAGTTTCAGCTTCTAAAATATTTTTATGTTTTACAATATTTTCATCGATGCTAGAATTTATATCATTACATTTAATTTTCAATGATTTTTCAGTTTGTAAATCATTTTCAATATTATTTTTAAGTGTTAAATTAAAATGTTGTTCATGTTGATAATGATTATTGATAAAATTTGATTCATCATCACATTTAACATTATTAATTTTTAAATTGTTATTTATATAACACAAAGCTACTTGATAACAAATTGGCAATATTGTGAATAAAAAATTTTTATTTATATTTATAACACTAGAACTAGAGTAAGAGTAAATCGAATGTTTACTATTATTTTGTACATCTATAATACTACTGCTGCTGCTAGTACTTTTACAATTTGATAATTTATTAATGATTTCTTCACATATATTTGATTGATGTAAATATTTTTTTAAATTATCATTATTATTTAATAAATGTGAAAGTTGTAAATATTTACACGATACTAAATAATTAACACGATTCACAAATGTTTGATTACATTGTTCACATGTAAAATTTTTTATCATTGTAATGCATTTTTTTGATTCTGATGATGAAAAATTAAAATCTGGATCATCACATAAATTTCGAGTTTTATTTAAATTTGTTTTAACTAGAACTTCGGCAGCCTTTTTAACAATAGACATAACAGCATCACTAGCCGATTTAAAAAGATTATTTTCATTATTTTTTAAGTTATTATTATTAATTGTTGATATTGTTGGATCATTTGATGTTGAAAAATCATCATCATATTCATCATCAGTATCAGTATGTTGACGATTTTCAGTTTCGAATGCTTCAAATTCAGATGTTCCATAAACATGAAACAATGATATTGGACAAAAATGCTCTGAATTGTAATGTGAATGAACATCAACACGAATAAATTTACCAAATAAATGTGGATAAAGATCAAAACTTTGAATATTTCGATTATCTTCAGCTATAAATCTTCCAACATTTGACCATTCTCTTGTTGGAAATCGATTACTGACGGCAACACTAAAATTTTTTGGAGATGATGAGAACAATTCAAAATTTGCTAATTCAACTTTTTCCAATTGTATAGCTTCGCAAAGTTCAATTACAAACCATATACGGCTTGTGCAAGGACTCAACATGTATTCATCTTTTGATGATGATAAAAGTGCACCGGTATTTTGAGCTTCTGCATTCGATGCAGTTATTTTTGCTCCACAATCCGGTGAAGCATAATTTTTTACTCGTAGTTTTATTGGTGTCGGTTTATTACCTTTAGTTGCATTTTTTTTAGATGAAGATGAATTAACTACTTGTTTTTCTAATTTTTTTTCATCCTCTTCCATTTGTTTTTGCGCCCATTCAGAAAAAACTGGTATTGGATTTTCTTCGACTGTTAAATTTACTGTTTCTGTTTCTGGCGCATTTATTGCATCTTGTGATGACGATGGCAACTGATTAATATCAGATAAAATTATTTGCTCTTCTAAAACTCCTTTAAGTACAGTTTGATCTTTTATATATTCTTGATTTACTTCTACAGTTTCTTCTATATTTGATGTTTCTATTGAATTTTCTTTATTACTTTTATCGTCGGAATTATTTTCAAAAATATTTTCCGATAAAGCATTTTGATTTGATTCTATTTTACTACTAATTTCCGGTACAACTATAAAATCATTATTTTCAGAATTTTGATTTTCTGTTTTAATTATACTAGATGTTGAGCTACTGCTACTATTATTACTATTGTTTTCCGATAAGAAAATTGATAAATATTCATCGCTACCATCAAATTTATTACCGACAAATTCTGATGCATTACTACCTAAAGAAATCACAGACGCTGCTGGTACATCAGATAATCTAATAAGTACAGAAAAAATTTGCAAAAATTAAACTAAGTACATACATACAATAATAAAATTAACGCGTACTCCAAAAACAATTTAGAGCTATAAACAGCTATTTGGAATGAAGATAAACTTGGATGATAAAATTAGGAATTTAATGGGAAACAATTTTTATATTTTAATGTACAACATTTGTGCATATAATAATCAGGAACAAAGAAATACTATGAAAAAATTTTAAATAAATAAATAAAAACTTAGATGTGATCATTGACCTATTGCTCTGACGTCAAAAATCATCTTTGTTTACACTTTTTAATTTGATGAGGAGGAGAGAGACTCTGCACTGCATGTACTTTTGTTTAACGAATTTTAATTTTTGAAAAATGCAATCAATAAATTATGTAAAAAATTTTTCTTTAAATTTAAACTTTAGATAACTTGATCGTTTTGAAAAACTGCACATCAAAGATAAAAGTAATCCCAAACAATAAAGAAAAAACATGAAAAATATCGATAAAAAATTACATGCTCTTCACAATAAAATAATTTACCCGCATATCGTTGATATAGCAAAAATTTGAGAAAACCAAAATATCCAGCAAATTGATAAAAATAATGTCAAATGCTTCATTATTTTTATGTACAAATATATTTTAAATTAATACTTATGTATAATTATATGAATTATAAATTTTTTTATTTGAAACTAAAAATTTTCAAAACGAAAAAAAAAATAAATAAACAAAATACACTTTTATGCCTTTAATATGCATTGAAAATTATATCGTCTTCAGTCAATCAAATGCAAATAAATCAAATCAAATTAAAAAAAGACAACTCAGAATATCTTTATGATAAGTGTACAAAATCCAAATACAATTGAATGCAATCGCAACCTTCTATTGCTTCTATCTTCTATATTTATACGTAATACATACAATTCATAATCCAATACAAAACAAACTAATCTATTTTAATGCCAATATGATGATGACAGCACGACATATTCGAATTTAAAAAATTTTCGAAAAATTTAAAACACATCATATTTTTGAAACATATGTTCGTTGACAACAAATGTCTCCACTCCACAGCCCCACAGCCACCCACAGCACACATAGGATAAAAAATAAGTTATAACAGATATTGCATGTTACATGTTACCATGTTACAAATTAATTATCTCATTTTCGTTAAAAATCGCTTTGCGCTGTTATTGCCAGACACAACAGATATTACCACAATATTTGTATATTGTTTGTGATATTACAATAACTACAATATTAGGGATACAGGTAGAAAGAAAAAGTAATGATAAAAAATATATATTTAAATCATATTGCATAAATATTGCATAAATACTTAAATATACCTGAAATATTACCAGTAATATATAATATTACATGAAATATTAAAATTATATCTAAGCAAGTGTATAGATATACCATTCATGCGACATATCCACATATATGTAATGTATAGTATTTTTAAGATTTTTTGCTTATTACGTTCATAATTAAAATTCAAAAATTATTGACATTCAGAACACATAGAATATAAATATCGCCATCTATTTCTTAAAAAGTAAAACTATGTTTTTATGTTATGACAACAAAAAAAATTTAACAATTTCGCGCTACATTTAGTAAGGAACTATTTTTTTAACAGGAAGAGGAAATAAATATTTTGTTTTTGATATCTTAAACTAGATGACAATAAAATACGTAAAGAATTATGAGTTTCATTTTATCACCATCTATTTTTTGTGGGTAAAATATAGAGTTATCACTTTATGCCATTACACAACTTGTCTATTTTGGCACTACTTTGAGTAAGAATGTAATTTTGAAAAGAAATTATTTTTTGGAAAAATACGATTACAACGATTAGCACCACAACGATTTATTTATCTGAAATTAAAAAAAGGGAAATTTTATTATAAAGGTACAAAGGACAAAGGTATGCATGTATAGTTGCATTAGTTGCATAGACTCATTGCACACTCCAATTAATTATTTCATATAAATAAGCAAACATTAAAAATTAATTAATTATTGAAAAGATTTTATTAGGTCTTTTTATTATAATCAAAATTTATTAATATTACATTATGTATAGTTTTTATTTAATATGAATTCTTAAATAAATGACATAATTTTTGCTAAAATAACATTTTACATGATTTTATAATATATTATTAACGACTATAACGACAAATTTGATAGGCATAAAATTATTTTATAATTTAACAAATTGCACTACATATTTTTTTTACAATAAATTAACCTTTTTTAAAAATTTTAATTTAATTTTTTTAGTTTAACTATGCATGTTTATGTTTATGTTTAACTTTAGCTTTATATTCTTTGATGGAAAATTTATATTATATATTTTTTAATTATTATTAATTAATTGTAATACGAAAATAAATAGCAAATATTAAGCAAGCAAAAACAGAATCAAACTTACCAGGTTTATTCAAAGTGGCTTCACTTATCTTATTGTATTTATTAATCAATGCTTATTGTAACAAAAACGCCTAAAACTACAAACAGAAAAACATATATGAATTTCATTTTTTTAATTTTTGTTTGTTGCTCGATACTCTGGTGATGTGATATTAGATATTACCGACTTTCAGTTCGTATAGTAATTGATCTTAAACTAATTTCGAATTGATGTTTTATACAATTATACAAATTTTTGGTTCATGGCCACAGTTGCATATGTACATATGTATGTACGAATATAATAAGCAGATTCAAATATTTATTGTTCTTAAAATTTTGAAACGCACATTTTAACGTGAAAGAATGCAAGGTATGCAGGACATGTGGAAAAGAAATTTATTATTTCAATGATGAGTGACAATGAAAAAAGTCATGCATGAACGGTAAGCCTAGTCAAACACAAGTTTTCATGAAGAATACAACAAAAAAAGACAGAACTTCCATCGGGTAGTGGTAGTGCTACAAATGAGACATGGGTACATTTTAACAGACTTCATAAAACCACGAATAAGTAAGTAATATCGAAAAAGAGCGAAAGTTTATAATTCAGGAGGGATGTAAATATGAGAGAAACATAAGAATATTTATATCATAGTATATAATAAAGAATTATATTCTTACATAGTAGGTGCACATGGCGTGGCTTCCTCTCTTTGAAAATAATTTTTAAAGTGTTTTTCTCAAATTTTTATGAAAATGCTAAAAGGTGATAGAAACAATTTGAATATTGTCAGAAAAGAAATGGAAAACAAATATTTACAAATAAAAATAAAACACAGGGTGTAATATCTAAAATTTTTAATTACAAATGTTGAACAACTAACCATTTATGTACATTATCAAATTTTTTAAATGCTTTACTAAAATGTCTAACTATCATATGTATTCTTACTCTAATATACATTTTTATTAAATATTCATTATTTTTATTTACACAACAATTATAGTCTATGTTATTTTTTAACAAATTATACAACTTATATTCTATATTATTTTCTATACATATATTGTTAAAATGTTCTACAAATCTTATTTCTAAATTCCTAAGCTGTGCTAAAAATTCTTCTGTGGGGCGTATTAGTGTTGCATTTGAATATTCCTTGAAGTCTATAAAAACATTAGATGCGCTGCTTTCATCCGGTATTGGTGCTGTGCAGTTGTGATACTGTCTATACCGTCTTAACAGATAACCTGCAAAATAAGAGAAAGCATTTTGGACAGATGGTGTACAAAAGTCTATTTCGGAGTCTATATCTACATGGAAAGTGTATGGAGGATTACACGTATTTGGAGGTGTTTGGAAAATATCGGTATTAGACAATTGCATTTCTTCAAGGGGCTCAACATTACCAGATGATGGGACATTTTCCATATATTTCGCAGAAAAATACTTTTTAAAGGCATTAGCAAAGCGTATTGGTCTTAAGAGTTTTGTGTTACCTCCGCGTTTGTGAAGTACACCGAAAGCGTGTTCCAGGGCGTCCTGATTAAGGTGTCTTGTAAAAATATATGGGATTCCAGCCAATTTTAAATCGCTGTGCATTAATAATAGCGCTTTTATGTTTTGTTGCCATCCGTTTATAAATTTTAATGTTTTTGTAACATCTTTTGTACCATCATAAAATCGCATGGTATTAAGAAATTCGTACATTTCACATAAAAATTGTAATTGTTCATCATTTGCAAAAAAAGGACGTCGAAATTGCTTAGGGTCATCAAATTTACATGAGTTAAAAATGTCAAATAATTTGTCGAACTTTTCAATAAGTTCAGCTGTATTAATTGTAGTGGAACTACATGAAGAGAAAGAAGCAAAAGTATACAGAGAACTAGAAACGGTGGCACTAACAACCTGGGTTGTTAGTTTAACTTTCATTTTATTGAAAGAATTAGGGTAAATATGGTTGTAAGTTAACTTGGGAGCTAACCTGAATTGATTGTTTTTCTCAGAATTATAAAATTAAATTATGTCTCGCCAAGAAGCGCGTTTGTTGCCTTCAAATGTGATAGATAATATGAACTATTTTCTTATAAAGTAAAATTTTTTTATATTTTACATAGATACATGAATATTTATTAATTACATAGGACTGGGATGGTTTTGCCCTAAAAAAATTAAATAAAAATTTGGACAGGCATTAGGCCTCAATCTACGAAGAAAACATTTAGAAAATTAAATCGCTGAGAAAAGGATTTGCATATTTTTAACCTTTTTTAACATGATCTAGTGGATCTAGAATACATGTTACACTTACGCACACTCAATTCTTATTTAAACTCACGGTCACTTGGACGACAGTAATCAATGCAATACTGTGAAATAATATTATATTATAATATAATGTAAAATTATATCAATATTTTTTAGGTATTCAAAGTAAAAAAAATATATCAAACAATCATACATATGTTTCTTTTCTATCATGTGTAATAAAGATATATGTATATCCTTGGATCTGTGAGTGATATTATCTACATACTAACATATAGATATATATTAGTATTTTACACTGCCTGCATGGAACAAATACTGTAAGGTTAGTGTTCAATACTAACATCGTAAGGATAACTGTCTGTGATAATATTATAATTGTACCAATTGTACTGAATCCTCTCAATCATGATGACCTAACATATGGATTTATACTTCTTACCATATATATCTAATATTTTATATACATATATATTGTTCGTGTGAGGTGTGAGTAAGTACATGTGTAGTCTATTGTTTTTTTTATAAATATTTAATAATGTACCTGAATTACGTTTGTATGAATGAAGCTAGTAGTCGGTGTGGTACCATTCATACCCACACAAACGTGTAGCGGGTATGAATGAGGATGATATGAAAAAACTATATAATATCAAAATGGTATGGTTTTTTTTAAAATTTTGTTCATACTGTTTATGTATAATTGTTATAGTAATATTCGGACAAAGGTATTCATTTGAATGTTACATGTGTATGTATATATATATGTATTTCAGATTCTCACTCTGAATTGTATTTATGTATTAATATTTGCTAACATTTATTATATTTCCATATCTATAGATATATTTAATTATTCATGATTGGATTGGCCTATGTTATCTATGCCCTTGTATCTTTCCAGGACCTATACAGACCTATACCACAAACAATATAATATAACCAGACTCATATTCTGGTATAGTTCATTTTCATAGAGAAAATTTAGTTGGACGATGTTGTCTCGTCCAAGTAAAATTTATGTTATACAATTGCATATCCGATACACCAATCAACATTTTATTCAACTCTTTTTGTTATAAAAGAATCCACCAAATCCACTCAACTGTAATACTAAAAATGGTGAAATTGTCATCTTACATTATTACATATACCATATAAATCCTATATACTATATACATACATATATACACATTTTGTAGTTGATGGTAATACAATGCATTTAAAAACTAGTTTTTGTAATATAATGTGATTTTCATTTCATTCAAGAATTTAGAAAATTAGGGTGAGAAATTTTAAATTTCTACATATAAATATAATATTTATGTATGTATGGTGTGTGATGTAGCTGCATATACTCGTATAGTATATAGATAGGAGAAAAATGATGAGAAGTATTTCTTTCAATATAAAATGATTCAGATTTTTTATATATGTACATGATTGTTTTGTTGCTATATCAATTAACTCCACTTCCTTAATATTACAGGTCTTAATATTTAAGCACTTTTCAATGTGGTATATGTGTGGATGTATACTATTTGTTTATGTTTGTACGATTTGTATTTGTAATTAGTTTGCTCATTTTGAATTTTTTATTTATTATTTTTCAATGTATATTGATGTTGCTTAACAACCAATTAGTTATAAAAGTCTTTTATATCCATATCTTATTTTTATCATTAATTTTTAATATTTTTCAAAATAGTAAATTATAGGTTTGATTGAAGAATTTCCCAAACGGAAGTTTTTATCTGCATCAAAAAAAAATCCTAAATATGCAGATTGAATAAGTGTATAGTATATATAAAGAATCAAAGAACTTAATGTAATTAAAGAAAAAAACAAACGTGTAGTTTACATTTTGAAAATAATTATTTTTTTTGGCAAGAAATTTCCGAAGTTAAATGATATTCCCACTCGTTTTTACTTCGTGAATATTACATGTTTAAGCACTATTTCTACTTCTACAGTACAAACTATTTATTTAAAATAAATTTTCTGGTAATAAATTTCTAAATGAAAATTGTTTTTTAGATGGTATATTATATTATCTTTTTTTAAGGAGTCAATCGATTTGAAATGCACCCGCATATTTTTAAATATATTGAATAAATTTGAATTTTTAGAATTAAGAATAAAAAAAATATTTGCAGTTATTCTAAAATTTATTCTACTTATCGACATATATTATTTTGCAGATTATTGTGTAGTAGGATGTATTCATATTTATTTTTTGGCCTTAGTTTTAACTTGAAAGACTCAAAATAGTACTGTAAAAAGGGTCATCTAATATGAAGAAATTTAATGAAGAAATCATAAATATTTTACACAAATCTTATAAAATTCTACTCATGCTGTAGTTCGTTTCATATGTAATGTTATTTTAAGCAGGTATAATTAAGAATAACATTTATACAATACAAATATTAAGAATAACATTATACAATGTAGTACAATAGTACATTTATAGAAGTGAAATTTAATAAATAAAAATTGTTTGTTATATATTGCTGATTGTTTAATAAATAAAAATAAAGAAAAATAATATAAACTATATACAAAGTGTGTAACTCCAAGTGTATGTGTTTGAAATAGTGATTCAAAAAAAAAATAATTATTTTTTTATGTAAACTTGTAGCAGATAGAAAGATAAGATATATTTTTAAATAACTTTTTCCATATTATTACTTTAATCTTTTTTATTTAATTTTATATTCATTTTTTATATATATAATTTCATATTACATAATTTTTAATATATTTTACAATTAAGTACAATTACATCTTACTAATTTATCTCACATTTTTAATCATTTTATCCTTATCATTACCTAATCGTAATCTTTTATCTTTAATGATGTCAGAGAAAAAGTGGAATATTAAATGCTGTGTTATTTCTTGTAATAACACAGCAAAAAAATTTCCAAATCTTAGATTTTTCTGTTTCCCTAAAAAAAATACACCTAAATATAATATTTGGATTGAAAAGTGTACAAATTCTGCCAATAATATAAAAAAGAAACATAGACCATTTATTTGCCAAACACATTTTGAAAATAAATTTTTTGGTAAAAAGTATTTGAAGAAAGATGCTTATCCCAGTTTAAATTTAGATTTCTCAGTTAATATTGAAAGAAGTCCATCTCCGACATTTATAACACAAAATGCGGTCAAAAATTATTCAAGACACCTTCCCATTGAAATGGAAAATGAATCTTTTTTGGGAAAAATTAATAGTTATTATCAGAGTGAAGAGCCTACCTCATCTAAAAATGTTTCTACTGAGATTTTTTGCGAAAATTGTTTAGCTACAACGAAACGGGAACATTTTTATCGCAAAAAAGTGAGTGAATACGATAAAAAATTATTCACTATGAAAAGCACAATTAAAAATCTCAAAAAAAAATTATTAAAAGTAAGAAAAAGTGAAAAAACAAAAAAGAAATTGACTTTGAATTCATATGTAAATCGATTAAAACTCCCTAATAATAATTCCAAAAATTTTGCAAAAATGATTTTACGTGTATCTAAAACGGCCTATACAGAGGAAGAAAAGTGGCTTTCCCAATGTATATATTTCAGATCCTCTGCATCATACAACTTTCTCAGAGACGTTATAGGTTTACATTTACCCCATGTAAATAGTTTATATAAATGGGTGAAAATTAAAAATCTTACACCTGGTATAGATATAAATATTTTACATGAAATAAAAAAGGAAGTTGATAGCTTAGATTCGAAAAATCGAAATGTAGTTTTATCGTTTGATGAAATGTCAATTCAACAGAATTTAGAATATGATAGCTTCTCCGATCGTGTTATAGGTTTTGTGAATTATGGTAGTGAAGTTAGAAAGGAGTTTGCAAAATGCATGTGTGTATTCATGATTCGAAGCATGTGTGGGAAATTTAAGCATGTTCTAAGTTTTCTTGCAAGTGCTTCCACGACTCCAGCATTAATTTTAAAAACAGAAATTTCAAAATGTATAACTGCATGCAGTCTGATTGGTCTGAGGGTTTGTTATATAGTATGCGACCAGGGTTCTAGCAATAGGAAAGTTTTCAAAGAAATGAATATTGCTGAAAACAATACTTATTTTATCAATCTTCGCAGAAAAAATCTTCACAGAAAAAATCTTCGCAGGTTATGATGTGCCTCACCTCATAAAAAGTGTAAGAAATCGTTTGTTAGCAGGGAATTTAGAGACGCTTGATGGCACTGTTAGTTGGGGGATAGTAAGAGAAATTTATTTGATGGATCAAAAATCACCAACAAGAATTTGTCCTAAATTAACACACCGGCATATTTATCCAACAAATTTCGAAAAAATGAGTGTAAAATTGGCTGTGCAAGTAATGAGTCATAGTGTTGCAAAAGCCATTAAAGCAGTTATAAATTTAAAAGATTTTCCCCAACACTTGATAAATACAGCTGTTTCAACTTCAGAATTTTTCGAAAAAATGAATAAATTATTCGATATTCTGAACGGAAAACCGGGGCTTAAACGAAATTCATCAAATTTAGAATTTCTTCTATATATGAAAGATTATTTGAGATGTATTAAGTTTGAAGGAAAGCAGACTGTGTATTGCTTTGATGGTTTTGTTTTAACGATAAGTGCTATACTCGGAGTGAGTGAAAATTTATTTACAATTCATGAAGATTTATATTACATATATTTCTCTAAGTTTAATCAAGATTGTTTGGAAAACCTTTTCTCTCACATTAGATGTAGGAATGCAAATAAAAACAACCCAAGTGTTTTAGAATTTCAAAGACTTATTGCAAAAATAATGTCTATTAAATTTCTTTTTAGTTGTAAGTCTAAGAACTGTGAGGATGACAGCGAGGAATTTTTAAATTTAGATTGGTCTGCTATTTTAATTTCTTCTGAATCCAATGCAGAAAGTTTTCCGAATAGTGATAATAATTTAACACCTGATATGAATGAGCTAGAAAATGTGGAGGTTTGCGAAGAATATGATATCAGAGTTTTATCTTCTTCATCCTTAAGTGCAAAATATTTCACAGGGTATTGCATTGCACATTTGTTTAAAATTATTAAAAACGAATGTAGAACATGTAGAACAGCTCTGACTAAAGGTGTAGTTGATCAAAGTGCTTCTACAGATATATTAGTTGATTTAAAAAATTTTAATTCAAAAATTCCAAATTCTCTAATAAGACCGTCTGAATCATATTTTGAAATAATTAAATACCAATTAGAAATATTCAAAAAAAATTTTGAAAAACATCCTCACAAACCAAATATAAAGAGGCTTATTAAAAACATGTGTGTAATGGTTACAAATTTAAAATTCAATAATTGGTATAATGTTACTCACCCATGTTTTGAGCACAGAATGGCTATACTTGATTTCATGATATTGGTATTATTACGAAAAAATTGTGCTTGGATGGTTGATAAGTTAAAACACTCCAAAAAAGTAAAAAGTAAAAACAAAAAGTTGAATAATATAATACATAACTAGTTTGTAATATTACATGATATTATTATTATTTATTAGTAACAATTTCAAATCTATAATCTTTATTTTCAATCAATAAAATGCACTTTTCACAACTATAGTATTAATTTGTTTCAAAAATTAATTTATTGTAAACCCTGTAAAACATACTTATTTCTAATGTAATAACAGACAGAAATTCGCGCGGAATGCAAAGAAAAATGTACGCCTAAAACTATTTCTATACTTTCAATTATTTACGCATTAATATTTGAAAATTAAAAAGCGTCGGATTTTGTTGATTTGCATTTCTACATCTGATTTTAGGAAATAATTTTGCAAAAGGATCTTGACTAAATTTTGATATTTTGATTTACTCATGTTAATCATGTTTTTCAAACAAAATTTTTAAAACTGTTTGGAGTCTGTATTATTTTTACGAGCCACATTATGAAAAACATATTTAAAACTTTCTTCCCAGCTTGTGTCATGAATATACAAAAGTTTTTCACAACCAAATTATTTCTTTTATTATCACTATCAACAATATGAATTAAGTAATCTATTATAAACTATATTTTCTTATATTGACATTTCGCCAAAAATTAAAAGACTTTTTTATTTTTTGGTTGTAGATTTTTAATATGCGTTTTTAATATTCATTCTACAAATATATTATAAATACCAAGAGAAAAACGTTGAAAGGCAATACAAAAAAAAGGAATAAATTTGTATGAGGCGTGTGGAACAGCAACACAATCTTTGAAAATGTATTTCCGGCAGAAAATTCAAATAAAAATTATTTTGACTAATGCACTTCGCTTTTCTAGTATAAACAATAGGATTACGAAATTAATTTAGCGAAAGTTTTTGAATTTTCTGAAATGTCTAAAATATCACCAAACTTTTAAAAACAGCTTATTAGTTTTTTTCTCAAATAATTATTACTGTTTTCAGTGTTCTGCATTTTTTTTTTAATTTTTCTATTATCTATTATTTTTTTAAATGATATACTAAAACACTAATTATGATAGCATAATATTTTCAATAATAAAATTTAAGCTTTAACTGCTGGAGCATAATCAAGATCTTCTAGTTTAATTTCAATATATGTACATGTTTGAACTTCCATCATACTATCAACATCAAGCAGCATATTTTAAAAAACGAGTGGAAATATAATATTTAACTTCGGAAATTTCTTGCCAAAAAAAATAATTATTTTCAAAATGTAAACTACACGTTTGTTTTTTGCTTTAATTACATTAAGTTCTTTGATTCTTTATATATACTATACACTTATTCAATCTGCATATTTAGGATTTTTTTTTGATGCAGATAAAAACTTCCGTTTGGGAAATTCTTCAATCAAACCTATAATTTACTATTTTGAAAAATATTAAAAATTAATGATAAAAATAAGATATGGATATAAAAGACTTTTATAACTAATTGGTTGTTAAGCAACATCAATATACATTGAAAAATAATAAATAAAAAATTCAAAATGAGCAAACTAATTACAAATACAAATCGTACAAACATAAACAAATAGTATACATCCACACATATACCACATTGAAAAGTGCTTAAATATTAAGACCTGTAATATTAAGGAAGTGGAGTTAATTGATATAGCAACAAAACAATCATGTACATATATAAAAAATCTGAATCATTTTATATTGAAAGGAATACTTCTCATCATTTTTCTCCTATCTATATACTATACGAGTATATGCAGCTACATCACACACCATACATACATAAATATTATATTTATATGTAGAAATTTAAAATTTCTCACCCTAATTTTCTAAATTCTTGAATGAAATGAAAATCACATTATATTACAAAAACTAGTTTTTAAATGCATTGTATTACCATCAACTACAAAATGTGTATATATGTATGTATATAGTATATAGGATTTATATGGTATATGTAATAATGTAAGATGACAATTTCACCATTTGTATTACAGTTGAGCGGATTGTTATAAAAAAAGAGGTGAATAAAATTTTGATTGGTGCATCGGATATGCAATTGTATTTTACTTGGACGAAAATACTTCATCCAACACTAATTGCGCATTAACGTTTTCCATATAAATCCAACTATACTGAAATGTGTATCTGGTATTTATTTGTCTGTGCCTATACCTACATACTTTATTTTCTACATTTATATACTCTAAATTTTAAATTTATAATTTTTACATAATTTGCAAATTTGGTTTTCTGATACGTACAGTAATACCAGTAATACTGATTTTGATTTTGTGAATGTAGTTTAAATTTATAAGGACAAGAGCTTTTTATAAGTGTTTTATTGAAATTTAGTTTAAAAAAAGTGATCTTTTCAATTATTTGTGTTTTTTAAAAGTGATTATTTTTTTCAATATGGTAAGTATTTAAATGTAATATATATATATAGATATTATGTTTACCCCTTTTGCTAAAATGTATATACCTATGTTTTAGTAAAATTTAGTTTCATTTATCTTTTACTAAAATTTTAAAATTCCTACGAAAAGTATTAAATTTTGAAATTATTACTCAAAAATGTATGAAAAATGTGTATTTTTTCGCATTTTTTTTTTGTATATTTGTGCGTTTTTCTTTTATTTCTTTTATTTCTATGCAGAAATGTGATATCATTAGAAAGAGGGCAAAAAAACCTTTTGAATAATATAATAAAATATATAACTGTCATCATTCAAGTTTTGTAGTTTAACCGTTATCAAAAAAGTTGAAAAAGTGATTTATAAAAAACACGAAATTTTAAGTGCTTATATCTCGAGAACCGCAAATGTAATCAAAGTGAAATAAACTGTGACAAATAGAGTAGAAAGTAAGGTATATATTAATTAATACAATCCAAGATCGTTATACGGAGAAATAATGGTTTTTGTAAAACACGCCAATTTGGACCAACAATTTGTAAGGGTACTTTGCATCCTTAAAATGAATTTGCGGCAATAAAGATATGTAATCATGTTAAAGAGGACATCCCAAAGTATTATTATTGTTCGGAAGTTCAGCCAAATTTTTACCATCAATTACGATAGTTTACGATTTACCATGATTACGACGTTTATGATGCTTCGAAGATACATCATGAACAGCACTATAATTTTAAAATTTTTACAATTTGTATTGTTCAATTGTTAACTTTGTTTTACATAAGCGCAATTTTTTTTACTTTTCAATCTTTTTTTATGAAAATGCATACTTTTGGTATCAATCCAAGCCAGAAATTTTAACTTCTTTCGAAAAGCACTATCAGATATATTATATCCGGTCTGGGTGATCAGAATTTGATTAATGTGTTAATGGCATCAATTTGTGAAAATATACCCGAACTAATAACTCTTGTCAAAAATTTTGAAGAGGTTCAGAGACAGGGAATAAGTAGAAAACATTTTTTAGAAGTAGGAACATCTAAAGGTGGAAAATATGAGAGCAGACCTAACGACTAAACAATACACCGGTTAATAAAGAATTTTATAGTAAGAAAAGTACGATAAAATGTTTCAAATGTGATGAAATTGGCCATTTTTCAAGAAATTGTACTTCGAAAAGCTTTGAAAGAAAATGTTTTCGATGTCATCAAAGTGGGCATTTAGCAAAAAATTGCAAGACTAAAGAAATATCCAAGGTGGAAGAAACAAAGAAACAAACATATATGAGAGATGAATACCATAAAGTAATATATATAGACACTATAAATATAATTGCATTTTTTGATTTAGACAGTGAGTGCAGTACTATAAAGATTTCGGTAGTAAAGCAAAATAATTGGACAGTAGAAAAAAGTGAAGCAAAATTAGTTGGATTCGGAGGAAAACAAACCTATGGTTTGGGAAAAATTAATAAACTCGTTCACGTTGATGAAATTGAACTAAATATTAATATAATGGTAGTTGATGATGAAGCTCAAACAGTTCCCGTAATTATTGGTAGAAATTTTATGGACCGACCAAATATAAAGATTGTGAAAAATGGGGTACTTTTGAAATAATAAAAACTGCAAATGACATAAATATGGTGGATGTAAGTACTACAAATGAACAAAATAAAATTGAATTAAGTGAAGTAAATATTGCAAATGGAATAGATTTAGATAAAAAAATGTATTTGATTCGTGTTATTAATGAACATCGCGATTGTTTTGCTAGAAAACTAAGTGAATTAGGCAAAACGAATTTAGTTCAGATGCAAATAAAACTTAAAGAAATGAAAATAGTACGTTATCATCCTTATAAAGTTCCTTACGGTTTAAAAGCTACACTACGACAGCAAATAAATGACTTACATGAAATGGACATAATCCAACATTCAACATCGGAATATGCCAGTCCAGTTTTATTAGTACCTAAGAAAAACGGAGAGTATAGAATGTGTGTAGATTATCGTAAGTTAAATGCAATAACAAAGAGAGAGCTTTTCCCGGTACCAAATATCGAGGAAACATTAAACTCCTTAGCCAATAAACGAGTTTTCACCACTTTAGATCTTTTAAGTGGATACTACCAAGTCCCAGTAGAAGAAGATAGTAGACATTTAACAGCATTCATTACTCCCGAAGGTCATTATGAATTTAAAAGAGTTCCATTTGGCCTAACTAACTCTCCTGATGTGTTTATGAGACTGATAGCAAGAGTAATCCAACCTATGGGTCCTAACAAGATAATTACTTTCATGGATGATATATTAATTCCTTCAGAAACCATAGAGGAAAATATCAAATTGTTGTTAGAATTTTTATGTGAGTTAAGAAAGGCAGGTTTAACGCTAAATTTAGATAAGTGTCACTTTTTCAATAATAAAATAAGTTTCCTTGGACATGAGATCTCAGCAGAAGGTATAAAACCGGGTGTTGAAAAAACTACTGCGATACAAAACTACAAACGACCTGAAAATGCTAAAGAAGTTAAACAATTCCTTGGTTTAACAGGGTATTTTCGTCGTTTTATTAAAAATTTCTCATCAGTTGATCAACCACTAAACCAACTTATAAGAAAAAATGTTGACTTTGTATGGGGTGAAACTACAGAAAACGCATTTATCAAGTTGAAAGAAATGTTAAGTCAACGACCTATATTGGTACTGTTCGATGAAGACGCAAAACATGAAGTGCACACCGACGCAAGCAGTCATGGTATAGCAGGCATATTGATGCAAATAAAAGACAATGAAATAAAACCAGTGTCATACTTCAGCAGGGCAACGACGTCAGCAGAAGCAAAATATCACAGCTATGAACTCGAATCCTTAGCTGTGGTCGAAACAATAGAACGTTTTAAGCATTATCTGCTGCAAAGAAAGTTCAAGGTAGTCACAGACTGTAATTCATTACGGTTAACTCAGGAAAAAAAAGATTTGGTTCCCAGAATAGCTAGGTGGTGGTTGAAAATCGCGGAGTATGATTTTGATTTGGAGTTTAGACCAGGAAGTAAATTGGTTCACGTTGATGCATTGAGTCGATGTCCGACTGGAGACGGGAAAGAAAGTGAAAGTGTAGCCAATAAAATGTATGTAATTGGAACCTCTGAGGAAGATTGGCTAGCTGTACTGCAAAGGGAAGACTCTAGAATATTAAAAATTAAAAGAGTTTTAAATAGTGAAATATTGAACCATGAAGACAAAGATGGCATCAAAGGGAATTATGTCTTGGATGGCGGAAGAGTCTTCAAGAAAACAGAAAAAGGGCTTCGTTTTGTAGTGCCTACAGGGGTAAGATGGCGTGTAATAAAATCTGCTCATGATGATAGGGGCCATCCAGGACTAGAAAGAACTTTAGAATTTTTGAAAAAATATTTTTGGTTTTCAAATATGAAACCAATCGTCAAAAAGTATTTAAATTCATGTATGCAGTGCTTATATAATAAGAGAGGCAATGACGAAACGAAATATCAGTTGCACACACCAGAAAGAATCCCAGTACCGTTTCACACTGTACACATAGACCATTTGGGACCGTACCCAAAGAGTAAGAAAGGGAATATGTTTGTCATAGGTGTCGTAGATTCGTTTACAAAATATGTTGTCATAAGAGCTGTGAAAACAGCGGGAGTTAGATGTTTGGTGAAATTGCTAGAGGAAATAAGTCAATATTTGGGTATAGTAAATCGCATCATAACTGACTGGGGGGCAGCATTTACATCAAACGAGTTTGACAAATATTGCAGAGAGAATGATATAAACCACGTGCTTACTGCAGTTAAAACACCCAGATCCAATGGCCAAGTCGAAAGATATTTTCGTACGATCAAAGCGGCTATAGCTACTATGAGCGAAGAAACAGACGGAAGAGACTGGGATGTCAATATTTCGTCTATTCAATGGGCGTTAAATAGTTTCAAAATACAACTACAAAAGTCTCTCCACAACACTTAATATTAACTTATCAGCCACGTGATATACTCAAAAATAAGTTATTGTTGGCCATACATAACGTCATTGAACAAGAAAACGAAGAAAGTGTGCCACTAGCAGAACTAAAGGAAGCAGTAATAGAAAGAATCCGGAATAAACAGCAAAAGCAAGCCGAGAGATTCAACAATAGTCATTGTTCGATTAAAAATGAAATAAATCAAAAAAAATGAAATACATATAATCAAAGAAAATGACAAAGATAAAAAAAAAGGAGAAATACATATATACTATAATTCACAATCTGAACATCCCGCCCACCTTGGAAAGATCTACTTTACAAAATCAAATAGTTATTTTAATAATATTACATTAATATCAAAGCAAATAATTGTTTAAATTTTACTTGTTCCAAACGAAACTAAAGTATAATTTAAACAATTATTTGCTTTGATATTAATGTAATATTATTAAAATAACTATTTGATTTTGTAAAGTAGATCTTTCCAAGGTGGGCGGGATGTTCAGATTGTGAATTATAGTATATATGTATTTCTCCTTTTTTTTAATCTTTGTCATTGTGAACTTCTTCTTCTAAGAAGTTAGTTAGAGTCAAACACGCAATTAGATCGGTCGTTCAGCAAACGATATTATATAAATAGTAGATGAGTCAAAGTAGTGAATCAACTTTTATTACTTTAAAAATAATAATCTTTATTCACTACTTTGACTCATCTAATATTTATATAATATCGTTTGCTGAACGACCGATCTAGTTGCGTGTTTGACTCTAACTAACTTCTTAGAAGAAGAAGTTCACAATGACAAAGAAAATGACAAAGATAAAAAAAAAGGAGAAATACATATATACTATAATTCACAATCTGAACATCCCGCCCACCTTGGAAAGATCT
This sequence comes from Villa cingulata, assembly GCA_951394055.1. Lineage (NCBI taxonomy): Eukaryota > Metazoa > Arthropoda > Insecta > Diptera > Bombyliidae > Villa > Villa cingulata. The sequence goes on from OX596025.1 coordinate 3,086,624, forward strand.
ACTTTACAAAATCAAATAGTTATTTTAATAATATTACATTAATATCAAAGCAAATAATTGTTTAAATTATACTTTAGTTTCGTTTGGAACAAGTAAAATTAATTTTGCGATCGGTCGTTTTACAATACCATTTTTAGTTCTTAATTTTACTACACGTATCAAATCATCTTGGCCTGGAATAACTTCTTCTATTCGTCCCATCAACCAATGACCTGGAACGGTATTTGGTTCTACAATAAGAACTACATCTTTAACCCGCAGATTTCTTTGTTTGGTTATCCATTTTGTACGTTGTTGCAAGGTGGTTAAATACTCTCGATGCCATCTCTGCCAAAATTGTTGTTGTAACGTCTGGATAAATTGCCAACGTGATTTAAAATATTTAAGATTCTCTGATACAGGTACTTCAGGTACTGTCATCATTGCATTTCCCGTAAGGAAATGGCCAGGAGTTAAAGGATCACAATCTTCTTTGTTGTTTGATAGCGATATCAGCGGCCTTGAGTTTAGTATATTCTGTATTTGACAAAGCAACGTGTAAAATTCGTCATAAGTCAGATGGGCATTTGCCATTATTCGTCTCAGGTGGAATTTAACACTTTTGACACCTGCTTCCCATAATCCTCCAAAATGGGGTGAAGATGGTGGTATAAAATGCCAAGTTATATCGTTCTCACTTAAATAATTATGTATAATTTGTCTGTTTTTAGCGTCTTTAAAATATTTACTAACTTCCCTTAAATGTTTCACAGCTCCGTGAAAGTTAGTACCATTATCACTGTACAGTGCCTTAATGGCACCTCTTCGAGAGACAAATCGTTTAAATGCAGCAATAAAACTGTCTGTGGAAAGATCTGTGACTAACTCTAAATGTATTGCTTTTACAGATAGGCAAATAAAGAGTGCGATGTAGCATTTAATTTGTTTGGCTCCTCTTCCCTTCCAGGTACGTATAGTAAATGGACCAGCATAATCTACTCCTGTATTTAGAAACGGTTTACCAGACTCGAACCGAGAAGCAGGCAAACTCCCCATTTTTTGTGTACAAAGCTTAGCCCTTTGTCGAATACATATTGTACATTTGTGGACGTAGTCTTTAATCAATCTTTTAACACCAATGATCCAAAACTTTAAACGTATATTTGTTTCTAATAATTGTCCTCCTGCATGTAATAATAATTTATGATAATGGTCAACAATCATGGCACTTAACTTGTCATCCTTATGCAAAATGATAGGGTGTTGCTGGTTGAAGTTAATATTAGCATGCTGTAAACGACCGCCCACCCTGACAACTCCGTGATCATCCAAAAAGGGATCTAACATGAACAATTTACTTTTAGAAGGTGTTAACTGATTATTTCTAATGCTGTTCAATTCATCCTCGAAAGTTTGAGCTTGTGTGAATTTTATCCAAATGATTAGTGCATGATCTAATTCCTCTGTTGTTATATATTCTGGAAGTTGTTTGATATTACTGTTCTTAATTTTTGTGTAACATTTGTTAAAGAATCGCATTAGTCTAGCAGTGATTCTCAATAGCTTGGAATATGAAGAATATTTTCTCAATATACTGTCTTCGACTTGTATTGTAGCAACTATTACCTTTTGTCTTTTTATTTCTAAATTAGTTTCATAACAATTGTGAGCACGTGCAAATTTTATTTCTTTATCACGAAGAAACTCAGGACCATGCCACCATAGATCACATCTCAGTAATGTTTCTGGAGAAATTCCTCTTGATGCGTGATCTGCCGGATTTTCTTTAGATCTAACATGCTGCCAATGCTTGTATGGAAGTATGTCCAAAATAAATGATGTTCTATTCCCCACAAAACTACTCCATCTACGTGGATAATCATTTAACCAGGCTAACACGACCGTTGAATCTGTCCATGCAAATTTCTCAACAGTTTCACTAAGCTGAAGTATTTCTTTTACTCGGCGAAATAATCTAGCAAGAAGTTGGGCTGCGCACAATTCCAAACGTGGTAGACTAATTTGTTTTATGGCTGATAATTTTGTTTTTGCCATAACTAAAGAAACTTCTATTTTGTCTTCATGTTGAACTCTCAAGTAAATAACTGCTGCAAAGGCCTTTTCTGACGCATCTGAGAAGCCGTGCAGTTGTATTTTTGCATTCGGATGTGTATGTATCCACCTTGGTATCCGCAATGTTTCAAGTAAAGGAAGTTGGATACATAGCTCCTTCCAACGTTCCGCCATGTCCTTCGGAAGAGATTCATCCCATGATATTCCCAGAATCCACAGTTGTTGTAGCAATATTTTTGTAATAATAATATATGGAGACAGCATACCTAAAGGATCAAATATTCTTGAAATGATTGAAAGTATAGACCTTTTGGAAACTGTCTGAACACCATCCATATTTACTGTGAAAGAGAAACTGTCCTCATTGGGATGCCAATTTAGACCTAAAGTTTTAACAGTTGGAGTCTCATCAATTCGTAATGCATTTTGACTTTCTTGTAATTCTAACGGAATTGTTTGCAGTAAGTCATCAGAATTTGAAGCCCATTTGTGCAATTTAAACTTTCCCTTTTTTAATAAATCAATTAAATCATCTTTACTTTTAACTGCTTCTTCGAGAGTGTGAAAGCTTGCCATTAAATCGTCAACGTAAAAGGAAGTTTCCAATAATCTAGCTCCAAGTTTGTGATTATCTCCTTCGTCAATACATAACTTTTTTAAGGTCCTAAGTGACTGAAATGGTGCACAAGAAGTCCCATACGTCACTGTATTTAATGTGTATGTAGCAACTTTCGTATCACCAATATCTCTCCATAATATTTTCAAATATTTACGATCTTCGGGATGAATCAATATTTGCCTAAACATTCGTTGAATATCACTTACATATCCAATTTGACCTACTCTGAATCTTAATAAAACATCAAATAAATCATTATGAATTTTAGGACCTATGTGCAGTATGTCATTCAGCGAAACACCAGAAGAGGATGCACATGAGCCGTCAAACACAACTCGCAGTTTTGTCGTCGAACTAGTATCCTTCCAGACACCATGGTGTGGTAGAACATAGCCTTCAGATACTGATTCAGACGCAACCTTTTCCATATGTCCTAGTTGTATATACTCCTGCATAAAATTTTTATAATATTCCGCGAGCCGAGAATTTTTACTAAAACGCCTTTCCATAGAATGTAGTCTATTTAAAGCTGTATGTGTGGATTCTCCCAAAGATGATGTTGTGTCTTTAAACGGTAGTCTAAGCATGTATTTTCCCGTAGATAATCGTTCACAAGTAGATGCGAAATGATTTTCACATTCCTGATCTTCGTTAGATAAAGTTGTAACAGTGTCGATACTCTCAATCTCCCAAAATTTCTGCAGTGTATTATCGATATCAATTAAGGCATGTAAACAAGAAACCTGTTCTTGTTCCATAGATTTTCCAGTTAAAACCCATCCAAATAATGTATTATAAGCCTTTAATGAATGATATGACTTTTTTTCTGACTGTAGAATATCAAAAACTGCGTCACAACCTAATATTATGTCTATCTTCTTATAAACATCAAATTCTGGATCTGCTAAATTTCCAATATTCTTGAACCATTCACAGCTTGATGTTGTTAATTGAACAGGTGGTAAGTTATGCGTTAGTTTCGGTAAGACATATGCCACGACATTTAAAGAATTTGTGTTATATTTGGACAATAGTTTAATATGCACCCTTCCCTTTGTAGAATTTTGTTTGGACCTAATATCACCAATGTCAGATAAAAGAAGATGTCCCTTTGATCTCTTTAATCGTAGACGTTGAGCACATGCTTCAGAGATTAGTGTTAATTGGGATCCTGTATCTAATAGGGCCCTGCATGGCTGTAAATTATTTGATATATCTCGAATTAATACTATTACTGTGGGTAATATGTTTGCATGGTCAGCTGTTGATGACTTCGTAATATATAAGGAAGTTATATTTTCAACTTTTGTTGATTCGGTGACATTATCATGTAATGTAGAATGATGTCTACCATTGCAATGTTTACACCTGGAAGGATTGTTACAATTCTTAGCCATATGCTTACCTTTCATACAGTTAAAGCATAACCCTTGTTTTGATAGTATCTTTCCTCTGTCTTTATGGTTCAATTTAAGATATGAAGTACATTTATACAATGGATGAGGTTCACTACATAATACACACGTAATAATTGATGTTGCATGTGAATATTTAAACCTTGTTGATGTTTGCTTTACTTGTTGGTCTGCTTTTGTTTCCTTGACTGATGTAATCGCTGTTGAAAGTTCGTAGATACGTTTTTCCAAATATTGTAGTAGGCTATCAAAGTTAGGCCGTTTTGTTGATGCTGTTTCTCGTCTCCAAAGTTGTTGCGATTCTTTGTCTAGTTTAGACACCAATAGAAAGTTTAACCAACAATCCCAATTACTTACCGGCAATTTGATTGCTTCAAGAGCTCGTACTGTTTCATTAAATGTATTTGATAAAACTCGAAGATTATCTGCAGACGCATGTTTCACTGGTGAACAGTCCATCAAAGTTTGGAGATGAGCTTCAATCAAATAATCTTCCTTATCATATTTCTTTTGTAAAATGTTAAAGGCAGATTCATAGTTCACTTCAGATATTGGTAGATGTTTAAGTGTGGACTCTGCTTCACCTTTTAGTGCTAATTTCAAGTATTGAAATTTTTGTGTTGCACTTAGTGCACTATTATTGTGTACCACCGATTGATAAATATCACAAAATGACGGCCACTCACGATAATCACCAGTGAAAGTAGGTATCTGTAGCGTAGGCAAGTTAATTTTAGGAACGATTTCACTTTCATTTAAATTCACTTGGCTCGTATTAGAGTTTGCTTGACGATTAGCCGTTAAATTGTGTAAAATACTAGTGAGTTGTGTTTGGTTCACAACTAAAGTATCCATTGTATTTTGGAAGTTTTGATTTATCGGCGTTGAAGATATATTATTAGGAGAATTTATGTTATTATGATTATTGATGTCATTAATTCTAGATTTGCATTTAGCACAAATTGTGTAATAATTCTCTTCAATATATTCACGTTCTTTATTTTGTAATTCAAGCTCTTCTATTTCCAATAAAGTTTCAATTTCAGCTTGAATATTGTTAAATTCCGAAAAGAGTTCAACAGCACGATCCAATCGTTTTTTAAATTCTTCACTTGTAGCGTTTTCAGTATTGAGCAGAGTAGTAACCGAATTATCTAACCGTGTGAAGGAGGCTTTAATTACTCCCCGTTTTCTAATCAACGAATCCATTTTAGGTTAGTGTATGCAATTAAACGAAAACAAAGATAATACAGTCCTAACTAAAAGAAAATCTATTGAGAAGAACTACTATTATCTTTGATGAAAATCAAAGATAATATAGTTCTTCGTCTCAATAGATTTTCTTTTTAGTGTAAGTGGTAATTTTTCCAAAAACGACACACTCACATAAATGATAAAGATCGAAAAAGCTTCATCAAAATCAAAAAAGTTTTTCAAAATTTTTCGAATTGCTTTTAGTTATTTACCCTGTACATAATTATAATGATTTCAATAAATGTGTCTGACAGTCTGTGATATAATGGAATTGTTTTTGTAAATCGAGTTATCAAAACTAATTGTGTAGACGGACCATAGTGTTTCGAATTTGTTCTCATTTATTATAAATATTTGCTCTCACAAATGAAATGAACACCTGTCAATGTTTTGCAGCACTAAACAATACACAATGCTATTTAAAATGTACATTTAATTCATATGATATTCCACACATATAAGTATTATTTATGTGTATTTGTATATTTTGAGTATTCAAAATAGAATAAATGAATATCATTGGCTGGAACATATAAATATAAATTTGAACATTTTTGAGAGATTTTGATCATATATATTTATTTTCCATGTATGGTTTATGCTCGTGCATAAGGATATGTAAGGATCCATATTGAATTGAAGACGATCTCGTACGCATACATACATAAAGCATATAACATGAATCATAGTATATAATAAAGAATTATATTCTTACATAGTAGGTGCACATGGCGTGGCTTCCTCTCTTTGAAAATAATTTTTAAAGTGTTTTTCTCAAATTTTTATGAAAATGCTAAAAGGTGATAGAAACAATTTGAATATTGTCAGAAAAGAAATGGAAAACAAATATTTACAAATAAAAATAAAACACAGGGTGTAATATCTAAAATTTTTAATTACAAATGTTGAACAACTAACCATTTATGTACATTATCAAATTTTTTAAATGCTTTACTAAAATGTCTAACTATCATATGTATTCTTACTCTAATATACATTTTTATTAAATATTCATTATTTTTATTTACACAACAATTATAGTCTATGTTATTTTTTAACAAATTATACAACTTATATTCTATATTATTTTCTATACATATATTGTTAAAATGTTCTACAAATCTTATTTCTAAATTCCTAAGCTGTGCTAAAAATTCTTCTGTGGGGCGTATTAGTGTTGCATTTGAATATTCCTTGAAGTCTATAAAAACATTAGATGCGCTGCTTTCATCCGGTATTGGTGCTGTGCAGTTGTGATACTGTCTATACCGTCTTAACAGATAACCTGCAAAATAAGAGAAAGCATTTTGGACAGATGGTGTACAAAAGTCTATTTCGGAGTCTATATCTACATGGAAAGTGTATGGAGGATTACACGTATTTGGAGGTGTTTGGAAAATATCGGTATTAGACAATTGCATTTCTTCAAGGGGCTCAACATTACCAGATGATGGGACATTTTCCATATATTTCGCAGAAAAATACTTTTTAAAGGCATTAGCAAAGCGTATTGGTCTTAAGAGTTTTGTGTTACCTCCGCGTTTGTGAAGTACACCGAAAGCGTGTTCCAGGGCGTCCTGATTAAGGTGTCTTGTAAAAATATATGGGATTCCAGCCAATTTTAAATCGCTGTGCATTAATAATAGCGCTTTTATGTTTTGTTGCCATCCGTTTATAAATTTTAATGTTTTTGTAACATCTTTTGTACCATCATAAAATCGCATGGTATTAAGAAATTCGTACATTTCACATAAAAATTGTAATTGTTCATCATTTGCAAAAAAAGGACGTCGAAATTGCTTAGGGTCATCAAATTTACATGAGTTAAAAATGTCAAATAATTTGTCGAACTTTTCAATAAGTTCAGCTGTATTAATTGTAGTGGAACTACATGAAGAGAAAGAAGCAAAAGTATACAGAGAACTAGAAACGGTGGCACTAACAACCTGGGTTGTTAGTTTAACTTTCATTTTATTGAAAGAATTAGGGTAAATATGGTTGTAAGTTAACTTGGGAGCTAACCTGAATTGATTGTTTTTCTCAGAATTATAAAATTAAATTATGTCTCGCCAAGAAGCGCGTTTGTTGCCTTCAAATTCAACGTCATATGCTTCAAAATTGTTTCTAAAAGATTTTAATAAATGAGGTGAATCATATAAATAATAAATTTTAGAATTATTATTGTCTCAATCTATAACATACTTGTGTTTTTCTCCATTATTAAACTAAACGCGATGGTTTATATCAATAATTACCGAATTCCTTGAAATTCAGAATAACACATTTCTACTTTTATTTAAATATAGTTCATATTATCTTCAATGCATTAAAACTTAACCAGCGGTTAAGATCAATCATTGAAGAATTTATTCATTTAATATTGAGTCTATTACACTTTTCACAAATAGATTGTAGTTCACCCTGTACTAGAAATGATTAGATTTTGTTTACTACTACAATCTCAAAATGAGGTTCCAAATGGAAATTTCCGTATATTCTAAAACGTGTTTATACATGTTACACGATTATTCATACAGTATCCCGGAAAAGTATTCGTTTCAGACACATTTCATGAATTGTAATTTAAGTAGCTGTAAGTCATAGTTATAAAAATCAATTATTATTTTTCTCATTATTCTTATTTTTTACAGTTGTTCCTTTTGATTTACGGGCTATGGTTTGCAAAGTTTTTCTTTTTCAATTATACAAAAATAGTACTTTTTAATCAAAATAATTACAACCCTTACCAAATTACAATGCCTGTACTAATTACTCGAATTTAAATCAACCATAAAAATTATAGCATGAAGCAAAAAACAAGTAATATATAATACATAATACGCAACATGGTGTTCAAACTGTATTTCATTAAAATAGTAATATGAAATATGAAAATGATTTTTTTTATTTTGTTATATAAAGGAATTTTGTTGCGTTTTTATGTTTTGATACATCGAAAACAAAATAAAGAATAATAAAAAAATAATAATGATTGATTTTTATAACTATGACACTTAATTCATGAAATGTGTTAGAGGCGAATACTTTTTCGGGCTACTGTATATGATTAAAAATTTAAGAACAAATACAAGCGCACATTGAGGTTCCAAATTTAAAACGCGTTTATAAAAAATTGTGTATGTATTAAAATAACATGAGTAATCATATAAACAAAATTTTAGTACAATAGTGTTTTCTCATCCACATTTATAAGAAATTTACATTAAAGGGATGGTCATTATAGCGTGTACTTCTAACTAAAAGGGATTTTTTTGAATTTATCAGAGAGGAAATCATGAATGTATTAGTTGACTCTCTGTGCATTCACTATTTAATGATTTATACACTATGACATGAATAAACAAGTTTGATATAACCAAAGACCGATATATACAATATATTATATCATGGTATATTATATTGGTCTTTGGTATAACATTGAATGCGATGTAAAAACTAATTCTAATTCATACATAATAGACATGACATAGTAGACATTAATAACAACATGCTGCTTGCTTATGCAGAATAGATAATAGTAAATACTATATGCAATGAATGTGCTGTTTATGCGATATACATGATTGTATGTATACATCGTATATATGGTATTTTGTACACATACATACAAGTGTAATTATAAAAATAGGTTGTTCAATGATGTATATCAGGATATATAATGTATATAGTATCAATGACCTTTCTTAACATATTTCTTTATGAAAATATTTGTGTGTAATGTTAAATATGAACCTTTTTGTTATTCATAGATACACTGCGGAGCAACTGATTAGGTACAATGTAGAATTTTCATAAAGCAGGTAAATGCAGGTAGCTGCAAACTGAAACATGTGTTAAATTTTTGATGCATGGGATTTCCAATAATTACGGAAAATTTTTAGAGGTTTTATGAATTCTTAGAAAATTGACAGGACTTGTTGTGAAATTTGCGGTATAAAAGCGGAGCAAATGATTAGGTACAATCCAAAAATCATCGAATTAGAAGAATTTTCAAGGGGTTTCAATGTAAATAAAAAAGTTGTTTTAATGTTTTAGATTTTTAAATTTATTTTTTTAATATTATACAAAAAAAAAATTAATAATGCGTATGCTTGCCGTTATTACGAACAAGCTCAAATAACCTATTGGGAATAGAATCATATAAACCATGAATAATATTCAGAGGAATTTGATTCCAGGTTTCTACTACAACTCTTTCCAATTCTATAGCGTCTTCGTATTGTTTTCCATTCGAATAAATAGCCATCCCCATAAATTTTCAATAATATTCAGGTCCGGTGACAACGATGGCCAGTCCAGTACATTGAGGTTTTCGGCCAAAAACCATTCTCTAACCTCCCGGGCGGTGTGTATGGCAGCATTATCTTGTTGAAAAATCCAATGCGTTCCTCGCAACACTTCGTCAATATCAGCTGCAGCTCTCTGCAATAATTCTATATACTTTCTTGCGTTCTGCGTTCCCCTTAAAATCCTTATTTCTATCTGTCCCTGGTAAGTTATGGCACCCCAGACCATCAGACCACCTTCTCGACTATGACGGCGTGCCAGGTAATGCTGTTCTTTCCTTAAATCGTGGAAATAATAAGAAAAACCATCTGGCCCGTCTAAACAAAATCTTTTCTCGTCCGAGAAGACAATAGACCGCCACTCATCTCCCCACGTAATGTGTTGCCTAGCGAAAAGTAGACGATTTTCTTGATGGCACGCCTTTAGAGGTGGTTTTTTTCTCAATTTCCGCCTTTTTAAAGTGGGACAGGTCTTTAAAATTCTGCGTATGGTCCATACACTAGCTGACGTTCCAACTTGGTTGCCAATTTGACGTGCAGTCAGTGCTGAATTCGAAGCAGTCCTTAGAATTATTCGTCGTTCTCTCTCTGTTGTCGCAGTTTTGACTCCACCTTTGCGGTTTTTCCCATAGTTTTCTGGGTCTCGAAGATAATTATAAATTACATTTTTGCTGCGACCTAATACTTCTGCAATTTTAATTCCATTATAGCCCTGTGCCTTGAGAACTCTGATTTGCGCTATTTCTTCTGAAGATAAATCCTTTTTTCTACCCATCGTCAAATAAATTTGAATAGAAAAACTACTAAATTCTTACAAAATACTTTTTTAAAAAAAATCTTTGCTAAAACTCTAACACACTTCTTAACAGCAATTCAAAAACTGATATTGTACCTAATCAGTTGCTCCGCTTTTATACCGCAAATTTCACAACAAGTCCTGTCAATTTTCTAAGAATTCATAAAACCTCTAAAAATTTTCCGTAATTATTAGAAATCCCATGCATCAAAAATTTAACAAATGTTTCAGTTTGCAGCTACCTGCATTTACCTGCTTTATGAAAATTCTACATTGTACCTAATCAGTTGCTCCGCAGTGTATATGAATACATTATTTGGTAATTACATATACACTTTCGCTATCAGCTGGTTTTTTACTCATAAAAAATTGAAAAGTCAACCTTTTTGCTTTTTTTTCAACTTTGGCTTGATTTCGGATTTTTATGAATAGAATATAATAGTGGCTGTTTGATGCGGGGAGTGGTGTGGGGGGTGGTGGGTGGTGATTACTCATGAGTAATTTTTCATTAGTAAGATTGAAAAATAAAATATAAATGAAAAAAAGAGAATTTTGGCAGCTGAGTGCGGGGATGCTAAAAGAGTATGAAAAGTGCTGTATAATTAGCGTCATTCGTTAACACTGATCAACATTTTAGAACTGAATTAAACTGATTTTTTCATATGCTCTTTTAACTATCTACCCACACTCTCCTACGCATCAAACTGTAACTATTATATTTTTTTCATAAATCCGAAGTTGAATGGAACTTTTTGAGACTATACTCATGAAGATTCATATATTTTTCGATTTTTAATGTTTAAAAAAACTAGCTGACCGCGAAAGTTTATAATTACCGAATATTTATCAATCACACTGCACTGCGATGGTTTTCCTCTGAAAAAAAATAAAATTGCAATTTTGATAGGTAACAGCCCTCAAGCAAATATCCTTTTAAGATACCACAATATCTATATTTGAAGAATATATCATTCATTTACTACGTTACCACTATTATTCAGGTTGCGTAAATGCAAAATCCACTTTGATCGTGATCAAAATTTTTCTTCTGCTTTGCTATAACTTTCTTAGATATTTTTATACATAATTTGCATATTAATATTATACTTTATAAATCATATATAGTAATATATTTAATTTTAAAATTTTTAAATTTGAAAACTGTCTTCCAACTATAGTTAAACTAAAACTGGATGTACAGTATTGTTCACAACTACTTTTACACGGCATTTAATTTCTAATTAATTAATAATTGGAAATGCATCCTCGAAACATTATAAATCCATAAATTTGTTTAGTGTATACATATATAATTATAATAATAAATAATTAAATATAATATCAACTATTAAAATATTAAAATATTGTATAATTTCAACTGTATTAAAAGACGATTGATAATTCATCGCTTTTTTGTCCGAATTCATTAGGTTCATTTAAGTTCAAAACAAAGTTACATATATTTTATAGAAAAAAACAGAATTAAAAATACATGCAATTTTAAAACTTTTGTTCAAAAAAAATGCTGTATAAAAATATTTATGACTAATAGTGCTAATACTAAATGTCAGAGGCTATTCAAATTTCTGATAATATATTCTAAAGTATAGGCAGGTCAGATTAACTTCCTATTTTTTGCCAACTTAATGACCGCACCATGCAGAACTGACCAGTTCTTGCACTTTTTAAATGAATGGTTTAAGTTTTAAAATTTGGTTTAAGAATGATATTAAATAGTTGAGGTATCAATTTAATAGAAATGTTAAAATATAAAGGCAAATTTTGAATTCAAAAATCAAATAAGCAATTATAATTTACTATACGTAAACCTATTCCACGTTATTTTCAAACATAATTTTTTGAATCACTACTGAAGATATTTTGATAATACGGATCTCCAAAATATTTCTAGGACTAGAATTATAGGCCCATTCTACTTAATAATTTATTTTCAAACAAACATACATGAAAAAAATTTGATTGCATTCAATCAAAAAAGTCCATAAATTTACAAATAATTTATTTTCGACTTCATGACATGTTGTTTATTGTTAAGACTTGTGAACAAAAATATAATATTTTTCAAGCTACAAATACATAATTATCAATTTTCATTGAATCTAATTAAATGTTCATCAGCGCTAGTATTTAGAATTTTTTGAGTATATACTTTATACCACTCACAAAAAACATCAACGAAATAAAATTTAAAAATTTTGAAATAAATATTTTTAAGCTTTCTGTTTTTAAAAAATATTGTAAATACATAATTTAAAATTCATTATCTTCAAGATTTAGAAAAATATACATATTTGTAAATTATGTTCCATATTAATTTGAAAATATCAATTTTTATCTACATAGTTAGAAAAAAAATTGACTCAGTCTATAAAAAAATTTGGTAATTCACAAAACACCTGATTTTTCAATTTCTATATTATGATCATAAATCAGAATAATACTTTATGTATTCAGAAGTCCTAAGGCCCAAACATTAAAAAAGACATTCTTTAAAAATTTCAAGAAGAAATTCAATTCACGGGATATGATAATATATAATCGTATCTTGCATTCATAAGTCAATGAACTCAAAAACATAACAAAATAAAACCATAATATATCCATATGTATACATATATTATGTATAATCAAAGATAGTATATACTATCACAGATAAGTGTATCTGATCTGTGATACTATGTAAAATCATATTTATATGTATTTATATAGTATCTCTGGTATAATAATGCTACAGTAGTTATAATGTATGCATACGTAAAAACATCTGTTGCCAAATATTCTACAATGCTACATCAGAAAATAATGTAAAGCTATACAAGTAATACATATAATCAAAGACCATATAAATGTATAGAGTACAGTACAAATGCTACAGTAATTATAATGTATGCATACGTCAAAACATCTGTTGCCAAACATTCTACAATCCTACATCAGAAAATAATGTAAACCTATACAAGTAATACATATAATCAAAGACCATATAAATGTATAGACCAGAGTGCAGTACAAATGCTACAGTAATTATAATGTATGCATACGTAAAAACCTCTGTTGCTAAATATTCTACAATCCTACATCAGAAAATAATGTAAACCTATACAGGTAATACATATAACCAAAGACCATATAAATGTATATATTTATATGGTCTTTGATATAAATACAATTCTATATATGTATTTCAATTAGAAGTAGTAGTAGTAATTTATGTCAGATCATATAGCACGCGACAAGGCATATTAACATAACAACACATACATACATATATAAAAATACATGAAATATGAAATACCTCAAAACCTCCGAAAGAATCTCTCTCTCTCTTAGAGAGAAGCCATGAAGTTAGCATCTGCATTAGTGTGAGTGTAGTCGGAAAAAATTATTAAATGTCATGTAATTTGTTAGGCGGGTAGTGAATTTTAATAATTTATTTTATTATTTTTTAAATAAAAAATTAGAAATTAAATTTAAGGTAAGTATTTTTATATTACTTAATTATTAGTGAACAGATTAAAATAAAAAATTGTGAAAATATGTGAAATATTTAAAATAAAAACTAAAAATATTGTCTTAGAAGTTAAGTTGTACCACAGAAAATATATAATATCATAAACATTTTTATATGAATATAATAATATTATTGCTGATGATATGCTTCCATAGTATATGTTGTCTTGCAGGTATCATTTAGTCCTATGTATAAACACAGACACACAGATAAGGATTATATGTGGTATATATAACAATAATATTGGACATTGATTGAACCCTATTAAATGTTTGCATTAAATTTTGAAAGAATATGTATCGCTAGTTATTCTTTCATGTTTTCCTTTTTTTGTGTGAAAAAAAATATATACCTGCACTGGTTTTTGTATACATTGTATATTTTGTATACGTCATATATAGTATAGACCACAGTAAGGATAGTACACCATAATGATTTATAATGATGTGTATGTGTATAACAAGTTGTATACATAAAATACCCTTTGATAAACATGTTTATTGTTTGTGATATAGTGTACCATTGGTACCATACAGAAGGAAATATAAAAATCTAAATGCCAGTCTAAATGCTTATAATGTTAGAGGTATTCACGAAATATTGTAAGAGCGTAAAAAGTGTGAACATATACCCAAATCTTACACATTATACTAGCTATATCGTGAACGCAAACTTTGTATTGAAATCAAGCAAATTAATAACATATGCCAGCTATAATATTATAAAAATAAATTTAATCAAATTATTTTAGCATTTAATATCAGAATGGCATATACAATAGCAAACAATAGTAATATACACCGCATACAATGGGTTTCAGCATTGTAAATTTTTACAAGCAGTATAAGTAAAAATTAGATTGAAGATGTTTACAATAGGTGTAGGATTGTACGAGATTACACCGTTTACAATGATACATAACCAAACCGTGAATACCCTTATTATTTGTCTGTTTTTAAAAAATAATATTTTAAATGTTCAAGTCAAAAATTGTTCAAAAATTCTAAATAAACCCGAGATAATTTTTCTACCTCTCTGCAGTAGTATACATACTACATACATACTGCACATACATATATATGTAATTGTGTGTTAAGATAGTGGCATAGCAAAAGCAACATCAAAAAGAAGAAAAAGGATGAAAGAAATAAACCTGAAGTATTCGTATAGCGTAAAGCACTTAGCACCACAAATAATATATATATATGTATGTATGTGTTATATTGTCTGCGATAGCACATAGATTGAAATGTACAAAAACAAATTTACTCTGTTTATTGTAAATACGTTTGCGTATAATTATTAAAGCACAGGCAAAGCAGACATTCGACACTACTACATATACAGTCTAATGTTAAAATATGTGCGTAAATGCGTATGTAAATACACTGATAAATTCAATACAATACCAAATTTATATTGTTTCCTGGTGAATGGGTGTTATGTGCTATACGCTATACTAATTGTACAAACATATGAACATATGTATTAAATGTGTAAAAATTAATATGTATTGTACTACTACATATTAACATTCATTTAAAGTTTGTTTCAAGTTCAAAGTTTGGTATAATTTGAATATTATTTTTATGGATTCAAAACTAAACTAAATTGAAGCATTATGATTTATGTAAAGTAGATGGGGACACACAATTTTTTCATTTTATATGGTGACGGATTTTTGGTTCCATTGGCATATCTGTATATTTTCTGTGGTTGTACATATATTTTCTTCTATAGTATAAATATAGAATAGAATATATAAATATAAAATATTATATTAATTTATAAATTGAAAAGTGAATTATTATTGATTCATTTTGTAAAAAGTGCATAAATGAAAGAGTGTTTAATAATATAATTATTTAATTGAATTTTTCTTAAAAATAATTACGAAAAAAATTTTTAGGTTGTGTAGCAATTTTTGTTTACATATTTTATGAAGTGAAAAAATAATTATTATTGAATTAAATATGAATATATTTAATATTCATATTTATTGAATTAATATTAAATTACATCAGAACAAATGCATGTAAATTATTTATTAATTGGTATTACAGTAGAATTATGTATGAATGTGCAATAAATATTAGATAAAGATGACTGTGTATGAATATAAATAAATATGTAGTATAGAATAAGTAATGTTAATATAAAGTACTTGATTGATAAATTTGGAATTTTATGTATTGTATAAACTATGATTTAGGGCATGATTTATGAAAATTAATTATGAATAAAATGATTGATTTTTAAAGACTGTATTATATTTAGTTATAATTATGTTCTATATAAAGAAATTGTGTAATAAATTAATTGAACAAATGTGTGATACCTAATGATGTATTGATCTAGAAGTTGAATAAATATAAAAATGATAATTAGATAGTATACAAGAAATATATGATATATATAAGAAATATATGATAAATTTATAGAAATAATAAATATGATAACGTACTCTAAGACCAGCTACTGAGCTGTTTGAGATGTAAGAGCTGTTTGAGATGTAAGATGTTTGATTAAGATAAAATAATGTAATGTAATGTAATATAAATTAAATTAAAATAAATAAATAAAACAATTTTATGAACGAAACATGAGAATTTGTATTTTATTTTACACTAAATAAATAATAATAATACTAATAATATATTTTTTGACAGCTCAGACTAAGTAGTCAAGAAATGTAAACAAAAAAATTCCCGACTACTTAGGCCTTTGAATGTGTGTGTAAGAAAAATTTCCTCATGGCTTCTCTCTGTAAGAGAGACAGATTCTTTCGGAGGTTTTGAATACCTCCTTTCTCAAGTCATTCATATATTAAATACGACGATCAACTCAATACAATAAA
This sequence comes from Villa cingulata, assembly GCA_951394055.1. Taxonomy (NCBI): domain Eukaryota; kingdom Metazoa; phylum Arthropoda; class Insecta; order Diptera; family Bombyliidae; genus Villa; species Villa cingulata. Next base: position 3,103,456 of record OX596025.1, read on the forward strand.
AAAAAAATTTGAAACAGCCCTATTGTCAATTGTTGTATTCTAAAGCATTTGCGTACAAAATATCCATTTATTTTTACTTATTCAAGTATAATATCATATCAAGGGTGCGTTCATAAACGTTACTATAGTTAAATATAGTTATCATTTGTCGTTCAAAACGGTGGTGGCATAGTAAAACATAACTACCAAACCAACATGAATTTTTAGCGTTCATAAACATCTGTAGTAAATTAAATTTTTAACTATTTGATGTCAAAAATTAACCCTGCTCGAGAGCATGGTTAACGATAGTAACGATAGTAAGCCTTTAAGTGGTAATGACATTGACAATAAAAAATCGTTTGTCATTTAATTTTTTGTTGTGAATTGTGAAAATTTCAATTTAATTTATTTGAAATTAATTAATTTTGTTTTAAACTTCATTTTTAAAAAATAATTAATTTTTGACAAACAAAAAATATAAAATTTTATTATTTATTTTAATTTTATATGTAAACATTTTTTAAACTTGACTTGACAGCTGAATGATAATTTATTGCTACTACTATGGTAAAAATCTCGTTCAAAACCACTTGAAGTTAACATAACTATGGCTGTAGTATAACATAACTTTGCTTAAACAATACTACACCATGACTATGGTTAAAGTAATGTTCATGAACGCACCCCAAATAAGTGATGGTACCACTCAAAACCATATAAAATTTAATAAACCAGTCATGCAACTCACAAACTAATTCTTCTATATAAATATTCTTATTTTTCTCTCATATTTACATCCCTCCTGAATTATAAACTTTCGCTCTTTTTCGATATTGTTTCGAAAAACTTTTTCGATCTTTATTTTTGGCAAACATACAAACATTTAAATAAAAAAAATGAAATGGTTCATCTAGTAGGACTGTATTATCTTTGTGAAAATGAAAAATGTAAATTAAACGAAGTGTTTTGACGAGAACGAAATATTTTAACGACAACGAAAAATTGTAAACTAAACGAAATGTTTTACCGACAACGAAATGTTTTAACGAGAACGAAAGGTACAATTCACAATGATCTTTGTCAAATTCACAATGATCGTTCAGAAATTTGTTTTATGTGATAAAGTCAACAATATTCACTGTAATGTATATATTGCTCTCTTTCACACTTCACACCTTTTATACCGTATCGAGTTCAATGCAAAATATATATATTTTGTTAAACTGATATCTAAAACCCCGTTAATCTAGCGTTACCTAAGTTTTTTTGTAAGTTGTTTTATTTTATCTAACTGATTGCCGTATTAACACTTTTAAATGATATTAAAGGTAATTCTGTTCGATAAACCTTTAATTTTAAATTTCTAATGAAAATGTAATATGGCGTCACACAACCACACAAAGATAGCAAAACACGCACCACGTTGTTAAAATTGTAATTTTCGTTCAGCAAATGATCCGAAATTTATTATGAGTCCCTGTTCGGGCGCCAAAATGTTCGATTAAAAATGAAATAAATCAACTTTAAAAATTATAATCTTTATTCACTACTTTGACTCATCTAATATTTATATAATATCGTTTGCTGAACGACCGATCTAATTGCGTGTTTGACTCTAACTAACTTCTTAGAAGAAGAAGTTCACAATGACAAAGAAAATGACAAAGATAAAAAAAAAAGGAGAAATACATATATACTATAATTCACAATCTGAACAGTCATAAACAGCCATTCAAATACAAAAAGGGAGATCTTGTATTGCTGAAACACGAGCCAATAGCAACAGGCCAATCAAGAAAAATACAGCCCAGATATCGGGAACCTTATGTCGTGAAAACTGTGTTGACAAACGATAGATATGTTGTAACAGATACTCAAGAATTGCAAGTGACAAGGAAGCCATACGAATCAGTTCAATCAGCTGAACGAATGAAACCGTGGTGCAGACTGGAAGACATAAATTTTGACGAGGTTGAAGCAGAATAATTGGTTCAAAAAAAAAAAAAAAGTTTGTTAACTGCATTCTCTTTCGATTGGGAATCGAATAAATAAATAAAATTAAATAAAACCATTTGAAGTCTGAATTTATTTGTGAGAATGGAATTCGAATTAAGATCGTGAGAATAAAGCTAAAGTACTGTTATTTCCTACCAAAGCTAGTTACAAAAGGAGTAATATGGTAAATGGTTCGAATGGGATTCGAACTGGGCTAGTGGTATCTATGATTCGTTTGATGGTTTTCGAATGCATCATATTGAGCAAAATGAGAGACGATTCGGATAAGCTCTGTGAGTTAGTAATAAGACTACAGATGAAAAAAAGGCATCCTCGAATGGGATTCGGAGGAATCAAGTTGACGTCACTGGGGACAGTGACAAGGTAGGTTGGCCGAGCTGTAGCAGGTCGTAAAAAAAAAAAACAATCTAGATGTGATCAAAAGAAAGCCCGAATTTGATACATTAATACAAGAATTCGATATCACAACATATGCATAAGTATATATGCTTATAATAAAGAATCTGCCGACGAATTCTTAATAACTAAGATAGAAAGTAAAGGAAATATCTATCTTCCCGTAGCTGTGGGTAATAGTATTGGCAATTCAGGACACCTAAATAAAGAAAGAATTATTAAACTCATATGGTAAATAGCGATAGATGTTTATTTAGACTAGGAATTTATAACGATTAAGGAATTTAGTTTTGCCGGCAACCAGGTTAGCATAGACTGAATAGTTCCAAGCATAATTTTATGACTCTTGTCTCCGTATATACATATGTATTATAGCAATAAAGCGGTACTATTGATGTTTAAGACGCTTGACTAAATTTAACAAAGAAAAGGATTCGACGACAAGAAAAGATAGGTATAAATAGGATTAATTTGATACTTCTAGGTAGAGTTGGCAAAAATACTTAGGTAAAATCAGAAGTGTAGTGAGTTGTTTTGAGTTGCGAATGAGATTACCTGTTACGACAACAGAATTACAAATACCTAAAATTATATAAATTCCTCTAGTTTCACACACTTATTGCACTTTTGCATATATTTTTTCTTTTATCTTTTTTTTAATGCAAAATTTCAGAAAAACAAAAGTATTCAATTTCAACTTTTTCATAAATTCTTGATGTCACGTTGCATCACAATTCTTCTAGAATTATTTTTTTTTTAAATCATATAATTCAGAATTATATTACACGCGCATCTATTTTTTTTTATGTATTTCCCGTCAAAAAGCTTAATTCACATTTTTTTTGATATTTTACAAATCATGAGAATTTGCATCAGCAAACTTTTTATTAAAACCAATGTGTTAAAGTAGGAATTTTTAATAAGCCAGTTCAGTCCCAGTTCCAACTTTAAAAGAACAAGTTAATTCATTGTTAATTAAAAATAAGTAGTTTTTTTAAAAGTAATGGTTAAAGTATAAATAATCTTTTTTTAAAGTGTTGAAATAAATAGTTTCTTTTAATAAAATATAAATAATTTTTTATATAATTAAGACATAAATAAAACAACATAAATTTGATTGAAAAATAAATAATAATTTTATTTTATTAATTAATATATAAATGATTTTTTTTTAAAATATAAATATAAATAATAATTTTATTCTATCAATTAAAATATAAATGATTTCTTTTTTTTATAAATATAAATAATTTTTATATGAATTAAAAATCCAAATTATTGTGAAGATAGTGTTTTTAATATTAATAAAAGAAAACAAAAAGAAAACAACAAATCTTGTTTTTTGTCCATACCAAGTTTCCTTATTAAAAGTGGCGCAGTCGGTAGGATGCGCGTAGTATCAATACTGCAAATGATTGCAATGATATTTATATTTTAATATTTAAACGCGCAAATTTGAACTGTTCAAATATTAAAAAACAAAAAAAAAAAGGAAGTGGTATTGACAAGAAATCAATTAAAAGAAATACAAAGACGAAATTGAAAAGTTATTCGCCGAAGATCCCGACGGTACAGCAGACATTGTTTCATACACTTACTTGATGGAATTAAAGAGAAGACTTTTCGAGTAGGAATCAAAGTAAATCAACAAATTTTAATATATCAACTGCTCCAACATCAACCACATCAACTGGCCCAACAATATACATCAACCACATCAATTGCCCTATCAAATTTAAATACATCAACTATAATAATTATTTCAACTGTTTCAACAAATTCAACGGCATCAACTATAATTATTTCAACTGTTTCAACAAATTCAACGGCATCAATTGTAATTATTTCAACTGTTTCAACAAATTCAACGGCATCAAATCACTCCAACAACTCCAGCTTAAAGGAATATTCAACATCGAAATTTTAAAATAAGGTTAGAAATTTTTATCTAATATAAAATTATATATTTATACAATATACACATAAAAAAAAAACACACAGAAAATTTTTTTTTTAGAAAAAAAATATATATATATTTAATGTCTGATATACATTTTTATATAAACAATATATATAGTGTAAACAAAAAAAAGAATTATTCATAAATAAAAAAAAATAATAATATACATTAGTTAGATATATCGTTTTATTAAAATTTATCTTTGTAACAAGAACTAACATACACATAAAACAGTTAAAATATATTATGTCAGATGACAGACAAAATAATTTACTTGATGAAATACGTATTGCTAAAGATATAACTAGAGAAATCTCAGATATAGTTAGTAATTTTTCAAGTTCACTACCCCAAGAAACCAACATGCTTACCTTGACCATTGATCCATTAAAATACTTATCTAAATTGCCTGAATTCCACGGTGACTACAAAGAACTCCAAAACTTTATTAATCTAATCGATAGAATTCATCCTCTTCTCGGAAGATATGATGAATTATCCCAAAGCATATTTTCCGACTACATTAAAACAAAATTAAAAGGTAAAGCCAGGGAAATTATTGAAATAAACTCCCATGTAACTTCATGGACAGACATAAAAAATACATTAATACAAAATTTCGCCGATAGATTTACCGCTGAAGAACTATTCGATGAACTACGTTCAATTAAATTCAAAACAAACAGCGTAGAATTCTATAATGAAATAAAAAATATACTTAGAAGACTCAATATTAAAACAAAACAGGTACTTCCAAGTGATGAAGATCTTGGAAATATAATAGAACAAAACAAAACATCAGCTTTGGTAATTTTCAAAAATAAACTTCCGGAACCAATGCGCTCAATTATCTACTGCAGGAATCCATCGTCCTTAGAAGAAAGCATGAATATATTGCATGAAAGTGGTTACGCTTTTTATAACCCTCATCAAAAACCACATCAAAACCAACCAAACAGAACCTCTACAAATAGAGAACAATTTAAATCTAACCAAAATCATAAAAAACATCAAAATATACAACCGAATTCGCCGAACAATTACTTGGACCATAACAGAAACAACTCTTACAGACAACCATTTAACAATCAAAACAGCCAACAATACCAACAACCAAGACCTACACAGAATACATTTACCCCTCGTCAGAATTCTAACCGTTATCCATATAATCCAAACAATCAGAATTCAAATAATTTTAGACATAACAACAATTTCAACCAACGTCCAGAACACAACACATCGTCCTGGGACAGACCAGAACCAATGGAAGTTGATTTAGTACGTGCTGAAAACACCGCTCAATCTGAAAATTTTCAATTAGCAGCCTCCAATACAAATTACCCCATATAATCATTAAATCAAAAACTATTCCTCTAAAATTTATAATAGATACCGGTGCTACCCATTCGATTATCAATCCAGACCTCTGTCATCCTAAATGGAAAACGACTCTGCATACTCCTCTGAAACTGAAAACCTTAAACCATATTGTTGAAATAACCGAAAAGGTCAACATACCTATGTTTGAAGAATTAGGTGATTCCTCAAATAAAATAGAATTTCTTGTCTGTAAATTCCATAATGAATTCCATGGTTTGATCGGCAATAATATTCTTCTACAATTGGAAGCTATGATCGACTATAAAAATAAAAAACTAATATCGGGTACAAATGCAATTGAACTACACTTCTCACCACACGATGACCAGAACAATTTAGGAAATTACGAATACGAACACGTCGAAATGAATTTGTCTGTAACACAAAAAGATGGACTGGGACTCACAAAAGAACAACGGGGCAAAGGAAATTCCTTTATTATAGAACAAGGAATTTACAATATAGACAATTTCAAAATTCGCGCAAAAATAAAAAAACGAAAAAATGAAAATATAGAAATTCCACAACCTTTAGAGTTAGAAAGGGTAGATGAACAAAATTTCAATATCATTGAGGAACCTGATAAAGTTCCTATTATTGATCAATTACGAATTGACCATTTAAACTCGGAAGAGCGAGCTTTAATCCTAAAAACAGTAAAAAGATTTACTGATATATTTTATGATGAGAATTCAGATCTCACTTTTACTAACATAATAAAACATAGAATACGCACTATCAATGATGATCCCATTCATTGCAAGACTTATCGTTACCCGTATGTTCATAAAAAAGAAGTTGAAAAACAAATAAAAGAAATGTTGGAAAAAAATATAATACGGCATAGCAACTCTCCATATTCAGCACCAATCTGGATTGTACCTAAGAAGGTAGATGCCAGTGGTAAAACGAAGTGGAGACTTGTCATTGATTACCGAAAATTAAATGAGGTAACCATCGATGACAAATACCCAATGCCCAATATAGATGATATTCTAGATAAGTTGGGCAATTGCCAATATTTTACAACCCTTGATTTGGCTAAGGGTTTCCACCAAATAGAAATCGATGAGCGAGATATACATAAAACAGCTTTTAGTGTCGAAAATGGCCACTACGAATTTCTGCGTATGCCATTCGGACTAAAAACAGCTCCTGCAACGTTCCAACGATTGATGAACCATGTCCTAGAGGACTTTATCAATAAAATATGTTTGGTGTATTTGGATGACATCATAATCTTTTCAACTTCACTTCAGGAACATATCGACTCAATTAACAAAATCTTCAAAAGATTGAGGGATGTTAATTTAAAAGTCCAATTGGATAAATCCGAATTTTTAAAACGGGAAACAGAATTTTTAGGACACGTAGTCACACCGGAAGGAATTAAACCAAATCCGAAGAAGATAGAATGCGTAAAAGATTTTCCGATACCAAAAACTTGTAAACAAATAAAACAATTTCTTGGACTAACGGGCTACTATCGGAAACTCATCAAGGATTACTCTAAAATAGCAAAGCCGATGACAAAATATCTTAAGAAAGATATTAAACTAAACACCGCTGACTCGGAATACCAGCGTAGCTTTCAAACTCTTAAAGAACATTTAATCAACGAACCAATTTTACGTTACCCTGATTTCAATAAAGTCTTCACTCTCACTACTGATGCAAGTCAGTATGCACTTGGCGCCGTCTTATCGCAAGATAACCACCCTTTGTGCTACGCTAGCCGAACTTTGAATGATCACGAGATAAACTATAGCACAATTGAAAAAGAATTATTGGCAATAGTTTGGTCGATTAAATATTTTCGTCCCTATCTTTTTAGTCGAAAATTTATTATTGAAACCGACCACAAACCATTAACATGGCTTTTCTCAATGAAAGAACCAAACTCCAAGCTCGTACGTTGGCGTCTCAAATTATCTGAATACGATTACACCATTAAATATAAAAAAGGAACAAAAAATAACAACGCCGATGCCTTGTCAAGACTCGAGAATCCACCACTACAAGCAGAATTGAACATGACCGTCCAAGACAAACTCATATTCACTAGCGAATCAGCAGTCAACATGTTTAAAACTCAAATAATAATAATTAAAACGAACACTGGATCTTTAAAAATTAAGAAGAAAAAAGTCTTTGATAAAAATCGTACAACTGTTTCTACTAAATGTTTGGATGATCAAACAGCTATAACATTATTAAAAACTCACTTCAATCCAAATGGATTAAATGCGGTGCTTATCGAAAATGAAGAATTTTTTAAAAGTATAGAAAGAATATATCTTCAGAACTTTGTTAATAATGAAAAGTTTAGAATAATTAGGTGTAAAAAGGTCCTAGAAGACATCACGGACGAAGAAAAACTAGCAGAAATAATTAGAAAAGAACACTATAGAAATAATCATAGAGGAATTGAAGAGGTATTCAAACAACTCAAATTAATTTACTACAACCCCAAGTTAAAGGAACGTATAACGCAGTTCACGAACAACTGCGATATCTGCAATCACGAAAAATACGAGCGAAATCCTCCCAAACCAATGTTCAAAATTTCAGACACTCCTCAACATCCTAAAGACATAATTCATGTCGATGTCTTTTACACTCTACAAAGCCAACTTTTTTTAACAATAATCGACAAATTTTCTAAACACGCTTGTGCAATTAAATTACTAGGTAGAACGTGGACAGAATTTAAACGAGCTTTGTCCTATTATTTCGGACAATTCGGTCTTGTAAAAAGAATTGTTGTAGATAATGAGTTAGGATTTAAGGCAATCCCATTAAGACAGTTTCTAAGTAATTCTGGTGTAGATATTCATTATGTGTCTAACAGTAATCATACTTCTAATGCTGATGTAGAACGACTACACAACACCATAAACGAACATATTCGACTCTTAAAACACGATAAAGAAAGAAATGAAGGTTCTGTTGAAGAAAAGATTCTTCAAATTATCACATTCTACAACAATACTATACACTCCACAACAGACAGAAAACCTATCGATTTTGTGAATGGAAAAATTCATGAAAGTGAATATAGAGGAATTTACGAAAAGATTTTAGCTAAAAAACAAAAAATAATTAACAAATTAAATGAAAATAGGAAGGATGAAATAATAGAGGAAGGAAAAAACTTCATAAAAGAAATAAGAGGAGGTAAGAACTCCTCCAAATATAGAAAAATAAATTCAAAGAAAATAGATGAAGACCACGTTATTGATACAAAAAACCAACTAAAATACTATAGAGTGCACATAAAACGCAAGAAAAAGTTTCAAGATATAGAAAAACCAACCATTGAAGTTAAAGAAAAATATAAAAACAAAAAATAAAAAAAAAAACATTCTTTTTTTCCTTTTCTTTCTAGGACCACAAATACAAAATGACATACATACTGTTCTCACTAATACTTATGACAAAAATACTTACAAGTCAAAACCAGGAGATATATATACATGATTTCTCCAACAATAACGGATATTTAACTTTAGAGTTGGAAAACGTTAACATTATTAGAAATTACAATAAAGTTCTCCATATCATTAATGTAACAGAATTCGAAATTTCAACAAACCTTTTAAAGTCGAACGTCTTATCTCTCCAACCAAGATCATCATTAATTGGACCCATGTACAATACCCTCCAGCAAAGCATTACTCTATTAGAAGCTAAATTAGAAAGCCTAAAACCACATAATAGAAAGAAACGAGGATTAATTGACGTGTTGGGAACAGGACTGAAATACATCGCGGGAACCATGGACAGTAACGACGAAAAAGAAATTCAATCAAAATTGGATGAACTCTATAATAGCAACGAAAAATTAGTAAGAGAAAATAATAGACAGGTAACAATAAATAAACAACTAACTAATCAAATACAAAACATAACCGATCATATAAGAAATCAACAGTTATCCATAGAAAAACATATTAATAAATACACCAAAGAACTTTCAAACAGAATTCTAACTCTAGAAGACGAAGTCGCATTGATACAAGTCGCTTATCATATAAATCATGACATATTATTACTAAGAAACCATATAGACGACATTGAACAGATAATCTTTTCAAGTAAATTAGGAATTTTATCTAAAAATATATTAAATTCAGACGAACTTAAGTTAATTTCAAACATAGAAAGCTACCAAAATATTAAAACCACTGTAGCATCATATAAAAATTCGATTATCATAGCACTCTTAATACCTCAATTTTCCGAAACAAAATTTTCTAAGGTCCTAAAAGAACCCATTCCCGATTCTCAAAATAAATTTTTAGCAATAGACGATAAAGAATTTCTCGTAGATGAATCTAATATAGTTTACAAATTTCCCGTTAAAGAAAATTTAAAGAAAAATTTAGTTCTTGTTACAGATAATTGTATTAGTAACATCATGCAATCCAAAAAAGCATTTTGTAATAAAGAAATAAAAGATTATGAAGAAATAAAAGAAGTTAGAAATGGAATTATTGTAACAAAAAATTTACAAGAAACTAAGTTAGAACATAGTTGTAATAAATTAAATATATACATAAAAAATAATTATTTAATTAAGTTTAAAAATTGTAAAATTACTATACAAAACAAAACTTATGAGAATTTCGAAAAAACAATACATGATAAAATTATATTGCCCAATTTTATAACAAAAATCGAAGAAAAAAAAGTCATACAAGAACTAAAACTAGATGATTTGTATCAAGAAAACATAAGTAACAGAGAAGTAATAGAACATTTAAAACATAAAAGTTACCATCATACTATTATTAATACAAGTGTAAATTCTATTAGCATAGTAATTATTATTTTAATTATTGTAATCAAAATATGTAAAATATATGTAAAAAAACGTAAATCAAAAGGCAAAGTAGATATTAATATAGTTTCGTCGGAGCCTCAATCTAACAGAGGGGGTGTTACGACAACAGAATTACAAATACCTAAAATTATATAAATTCCTCTAGTTTCACACACTTATTGCACTTTTGCATATATTTTTTCTTTTATCTTTTTTTTAATGCAAAATTTCAGAAAAACAAAAGTATTCAATTTCAACTTTTTCATAAATTCTTGATGTCACGTTGCATCACAATTCTTCTAGAATTATTTTTTTTTTAAATCATATAATTCAGAATTATATTACACGCGCATCTATTTTTTTTTATGTATTTCCCGTCAAAAAGCTTAATTCACATTTTTTTTGATATTTTACAAATCATGAGAATTTGCATCAGCAAACTTTTTATTAAAACCAATGTGTTAAAGTAGGAATTTTTAATAAGCCAGTTCAGTCCCAGTTCCAACTTTAAAAGAACAAGTTAATTCATTGTTAATTAAAAATAAGTAGTTTTTTTAAAAGTAATGGTTAAAGTATAAATAATCTTTTTTTAAAGTGTTGAAATAAATAGTTTCTTTTAATAAAATATAAATAATTTTTTATATAATTAAGACATAAATAAAACAACATAAATTTGATTGAAAAATAAATAATAATTTTATTCTATCAATTAAAATATAAATGATTTCTTTTTTTTATAAATATAAATAATTTTTATATGAATTAAAAATCCAAATTATTGTGAAGATAGTGTTTTTAATATTAATAAAAGAAAACAAAAAGAAAACAACAAATCTTTTTTTTTGTCCATACCAAGTTTCCTTATTAAAAGTATTACCGTCGAGCACAGCTACGGGTTGATCAGTGATATTACTTAACTTTAATATTAAAATTTTAAATACTAACTTTTCTTTTGAATTTTCCTAATCGACAAATCGTGATAATAACCGAATAGTTATTATAATGTAATATATTTTGGCTAACTGGTAATTCTTTGATACTAAATATAATATCTTATACTTTTGATTACAACTAATTTCCTTTTCAATTTCATTGCTGTTCTTGTTTTATAAAAATTTCAATATAACAAAATAATTTTTCTTTGTTTTTATTTAAGAAGTTTTGGTGATTGAGGATGAATGGAATGATAAATTTATGAATATGAATACAGAAATAAAATAATATAAAAAAAAATTAATATTTGTTATTACCGTATTAACTTATCCTCATCTGTTGCATTATTGAGATATACCAAATAATTAACACAATGTATACTAATGGCTATTATTATGCAATATTAAAAATAATGTACAGTATATAATGTACATATGTATATAAAAATATATTTTTATTATATAATATTAAGAATTTTTTTTACTAAATTTTTACAAGTTGAAAATACCCAAGAATTTGTTATTTGTAAATAACATACAATATATCAAAAAAATTAAAATCTATTTTTTACGTATAACACGTTTTTTTTTATTTCAAAATAAACCATTTTACTTCTAAAAAAGATAATAAATATTACTTTTTTAACGATAACTATAAAGTTAATTACCACAAGTAATAATCAAAATAACAAAAAGAAAATAATCAAAAATTTTCCTACATTACGTACATTTTATGAAGTAAAAATGATTTATTTTGAAATAAAAATTTTTTTTAATTAAAAAAAGGCATCTTACACATAAAAAAGTATATAATATACCTATGTATATGAAAATTTGTTCAATTGATTGTTTTGAATCAGAAAATTTTTATTTTCATGACTAGACTTATTTATGTAATATTATTTAATCGCAGCAAGAAATTTATATAACATATCTACGTACTGTTTTAAAAAAAGGAATACATTTTATTACAATATTAAAATAAGTGATTTCCCACGAACAATGACCTTTAGACATATGTACATTCCATACCTATTTTTAACTTATAATATGTACACAAGTGACAAGTGTTAAAATAACACAAATAAAGTGAGAATGAATGAAAAAAAAAGTTTTAAATTTGTGTGAGAAGTTTAATGGAAAGGTTGTACGTTGTACCTACATTTGAACTACATATGTACATAATCTAAATGTAATTATGTCTTGCATTGCCTAAGTCAATTAACGGCAAGTAACAAGCAAAATACAGTACATATTGATATTTACATTGATATGTAGGTATATATAACGTTGAAAAAAAGCTGTTAAGGTTGTGTTCGGAGGTGGTTCGCTTGCAATTTTTTTGGCATTATCGTTTGTGAAATAAACTCTCTGTCCATTCTCCAAATGTACTGCTAGATGTTGCACCGTTGGTTCACGTTCATGTATGGGAAAACAAAAAATCCACCACTCTGCTTCGTTACTGTTGATGTATCTTCCCATTTGATACATGAGAATCTCGTCTTTTCTGTGTTGTTGTTCGCTGTCTTTGGCTATTTGAAATACTGCCATATCACTGCCTTTGTTCACATACTTACAAATATATTTTATGGATTTTACTGAATTGCAGTATTCTATGTTTATGTGTGCTTGGAACATTTTGAAACTAGAGGATTATATGGTACTACCCATTGATTATCTATTTCCAGTTCGTTTCTGCCTCTTATTCGTATTTTTGCTGTGAAACCACCATTTTTGGGTGATCGTCTCCTATATTTGGGATAGCCATCATCTGCGGTTTGTGTGTCATCCAAGTATGGTTTTGGGTATTTTTTCGTACATTTTCCATCACTCATACATGGCGAATTGGGGTTTAATGGCCCGCATGGTCCGTGAATCATGTTTTTGACTACTATGTCGTACAGTTCTGGATCTTATTGTGGATTGGGAAATTCAGCTTGGATGACCTTGTCGATATCCGTGAGATGAATTTTGTTATGTAGCCATATGAGATTATGTGAGTGAGGTAGTCCTCGTTTTTGCCATTCTATTGTGTACATCCAGCATCTAACGGTTCCAAAAATGTGATATTTTGTGATGATTTCAGTAAATTTCACTTGTTTTTGTCGGAAAACTCGAGCTATTATATCGTGTCGATCCATAGGGGCTTGTCCGTATCTTAGTTGTTCTTTGATTTCCGGCCAGGATGAGTTACATGTAAATGTTATGAAAAGGTCAGGTCGTCCATATTTTTTTACGTAGGTCATGGCATCTTGAGTGTATTCGTGCATGTGTCTTGGGCTTCCTATATACGATGAGGGTAAAATTACCATTGTTCCAATATCGTCAATGTTGCCGTCATTTATGATCGCGTCTCGAAGATGAATGTATTCTTGCATGCGTAATTTCTTGTGATTCATTCTTATGTAAAGCATCCGTTCCGTTTCTATTTTTGCATACATATCTACCAGGAATTGTTGGAATAAACGGCGAGTGTTCAGAATGTGATTGTATGTTTCATTGTCTCTGATCATTAAGCGGTAAGCATAGAACTCCTTAGAAGTAATTTTTTTGTTTGTTTCTGCGCCAGTTTTAGGTTGTATTTGTTTAATGTTAAAATGATATCCGTCTTCTCCGTGCAAAAATATGAATGGATATTCAAGGGCATCATATGAACGGCGTGTGTCTCTGCGATACGTTGTAGTCCTTCTTTTCTTCGTTGTATAATTATATCACGGCTTGTGTTTTCATTGTCCACAATTATGATGGCAACTTCGTCTACCTGAGGTTTATTAAATCGACGTTCGTGTTCTCCAGGTGGTCTTCTGTCAGCACGAATGATAAGTTTATAGTCATCAGAAATCATTCGGTCTAGTGCTGTTTTGAATGTGTGAATCAGTTGATTGTATTTATGTAAATCCTTTGTATATCTTTGATTATTTCTCGTCGCAATCCACTGATATTTTTCCATCGTTGATCAATTTCTTTATCTTCATTTCCAATGAAATATACCTGCATAAATTTATGGTCATTGGGTAATGGTAATAATGATCCCATTTTGTGATAGATTTGTCCTTGGATAGAAAAAACGTAATCATTTTCATCCCTGTTAGTGTTAATGGATGTGACACCAAAAGAAGTCATTTGAAAGCATGCATTGTACGCTTTTATATTTTGAAGAAAATTTTTCGATTCTGGAGTTTCTCCAGTCATGTAATGTAGAAATTCCTGTGGAGGTGCTTCAAGTGGTGGTAATCGAATTTTTCCACTAATGCAACAAAATCCTAGTGTTTCTTTATTGAATTTTTTTGCATTACAAAATTGGCAGATGTTATCCATTTTCCCGATTACGACGTGTTTGTGTTTATCATATTCTTTCGTCGGGTCGTAGTGGAATGCTTCATTTGTTAGATTGTACTGTTTACTTGTTCTCATCTGCGCTTCTCGTAGGGTGATATTTTCATGGGTGGCCTGCGTTTGCAGTCTTTTATTATAAGATTGATTTGCAATTCTTGATTTTTCAATTCGTTCATTTCGTTGTTCTTCGGTTTCTCTGCT
This sequence comes from Villa cingulata, assembly GCA_951394055.1. Classification (NCBI taxonomy): domain Eukaryota; kingdom Metazoa; phylum Arthropoda; class Insecta; order Diptera; family Bombyliidae; genus Villa; species Villa cingulata. The sequence continues at coordinate 3,118,487 of OX596025.1, forward strand.
TTTAAAAGTGCTCATTCTGATTCGTTGGGAACGTAAACGTGCTTCGCACTCTTCGACTGTTTCATTTTTTCGTTGATTTTTTTGTTTTCGTCGTTTTGCTTCAGAACTTGCAAGATTTCCTCCGCTTTTACGTTTGGGCATTGTATAAAGTATAAATCAAATCAACTCTTTATTAACAAAAATTCACTAAGTACACTTTGCACACTTTATTTTTGCTTTATATTTAATCGCTGTATTATGTTGATTACTCACACTTCACTTTTGGTTTTTATTCATTCACTGCACTACTTTGTAATTTTCTTTTCTTTTTCGATTGTTGCTTTCGTTACTGATAAGAAACTGACATTCGAACCTACGATGGATTTATATACTCCTACGAATGGATTTCCCTACTCATATCCAGAAGGCTTCGAATGGTCCACAATGTTCCAGAATATTCCACATTTCAGAATAGTCTGGAATGTTCCACAATGATCTGAAATGTTCCGCGATGTTCCAGATTATTCCAGAACATACCAGAACCTTCTGGAATGTTGTGGAATGCTCTCGAATGTTCTCAACTATTCTAGAAATTTCTAAAGGGCGAAACATGCAACTCTTATATCTTTTAAAACACGCCCTTCGAATAAAAACAGAAACCTTCTTCATGGCTGGGAGATAGAAGGCTATCACACCGTATAACTCTCTTGACCGTGCTGGGACTCGTTTCTGAGTTTTAGCGGCACGCACATTCTACACTTATTTTTATTATATATATTGATTATTTAATTTTGTTTTAAACTTTTAAAAAAATAATTAATTTTTGACAAACAAAAAAAAATAATTATATGTAAACATTTTTTAAACTTGACTTGACAGCTGAATGACAATTTATTGCTACTACTATGGTAAAAATCGCGTTCAAAAACTACTTGAAGTTAACATAACTATGGCTGTAGTACAACATAACTTTGCTTAAACTATACTGTACCATGACTATGGTTAAAATAATGTTCATGAACGCACTCCAAATAAGTGATGGTACCACTCAAAACCATATAAAATTTAATAAACCAGCCATGCAACTCACAAACTAATTCATTTATATAAATATTCTTATGTTTCTCTCACATTTAAATCCCTCCTGAATTATAAACTTTCGCTCTTTTTCGATATTATTTCGAAAAACTTTTTCGATCTTTATTTTTGGCAAACATACAAACATTTAAATAAAAAAAATGAAATGGTTCATCTAGTAGGACTGTATTATCTTTGGTCTGCATGAATTGTCACTGGTTTTGTTGTATCATAAAATTGAGAATAGACGAGCTTCAAAGACAGGTGGCAAATATGAATCAGGTAAGTGGTGATCGACAAAGTCATAACAATGGCAATAGATTCGCGAATAACATACCTTTACCAAAACAAATTTGTGTGTCTGAGGGTGATATAAGTGAAAATTTAAAATTTTTTAAATTAAAATGGGATAATTATCTGATAGCTAGTGGAATAGGTTCGCAAAATGAAGATATAAAAAAGTCAGTCCTATTATCAGCAATCGGCGATGAATGTTTAAAGATATATCAGAATTTGCCATTAACAGAAGAAGATAAAGCGACAGCAGAATCGCTATTGAGAGCAACTGTATGGGGCACTAGAAGATGATATGTATATTGTTGGACAAGATAATAAGCTCCATCAAGGATGCGTCGTTGAGAGAAAGTCTTTGGGCAGACAAAGATATAACACTAGAACAAGCTATATTGAAGTGTAGAGCAAAAGAACAGACAGAAAGACAACTGAAAGAGATAAAAAGAAATGATAATGAACAAGTGCATATGATTGGCAGGAAAAAGAAGAATTTTAACAAAAAAAAACGAAAAAAGCGTAAGACAAAATTGCGAATACTGTGCATTAAAACATGAGAATGGAAAAGAAAAATGTCCAGCATTTGGTGTTAGATGCAAGTCATGTGGAAAGTACAACCATTATGCAAAAGTATGCAAGACGAAGAGAAGACGCAATGAGAAAAATAAGATAGAAACATTAGAAGAAAATGAAAGTGAAAGTGAAGATATTTTGACTGTTTATGAAGAATATGATAAAATCGAGAATATATTGAATATGATGACAGCCGAAAAAGGAAAAAAGAAGAGCATCAATGTGAAGATTGAGGTGCAGACGAAGAAAGATAATGGAAGTCTTGAAAGTGAGAAAAAAATAATAGAATGCATACTTGATACCGGTGCAACTTGTAATGTTATCGGATATGAAGATTTGAGAAGAAATTTTAGAAAAAAAGACTGGAAATTGAAAGAAACGAGCACCAAGTTGAAAGCATTTGGAAACAGTTTAATTACGCCTAAAGGAACCATACAACTATAGTATGCAGAGACAGGAATATCGAGAAAATTCTAAAATTTTACGTTGTTGATCTAAAGCATAAACCACTGTTGAATATCGTTGCATGCGAAAATATGAACCTAATAAAAGTGTGTAATGAAGTGAAAACGCAAATTGATACATCAGAAGCAGAAAGAATCATACAGAAATATAGTGAAAACTTTGAAGGTATTGGTAAGTTTGAATAGGTTTTATGTTTTTATGAAGAATAGGTTTAGTCTCTTCTTTTATCAATAAATTTTTTAAATTATAAATTTGTAATTTCTAATAATTCTATTTTTCCTTATTAATGTATGTATTTATTATTTTTATTTTTCTTTCTTGGATATATTTTCTTTATCTCATTTCGTTAAATAAGTTTAATATTAATTGAATAATATAGAAATTAGTAGCTCTTAGAGCAGCACAAGCTGTTTGAGTATACTAAATAAATACTCGTAGATGTAGTTAGAATAGTTTGAATTTAAACAGAAAATGAATTAATTTTTGGATTAATTACTTATGCAAATTTTGATGAAAAAAATAAATAAATAAAATAAATAAAATCTTTTTAATCATATAAACAAATGTTTGTTTTGATTCATTTTCCAGATCGTTCATATGATTTTGTATGGCCATACGATCTAATATGTATTTGTAATTTCTCTTTTAAATGGCGCTTGCCAGTTTCAATTGATACTACCTTATACCTATACTACCAATAATCTTGATATGGTATCAAGATAAATAGAATACTCATAAGGTATGATCGTTATTTGTGTGAAAGAGAGTTTTTATTCTCTTGACTGACGTCATCGCCAGCTAAAAATAATGAAATTCGTATTAAAAAATTTTCATTAGGATTTAAACCAAATAAAAAACTAAAAAAATGCAATAAATTAAGTTTCAATTACTTATAATAATGTCAAACTTACATTAAAAAAAAAATTCTTAAAACTTATGTACTTTATGTAAAACACATGTTGTTAAAATATTATCTTAGAAAAAATGAATAAAAATTAAAATTCAACTATCAAAAACAGCATTTTTTTAATGCATATTCCCATAACATTGCTGTGTACAAAAAATTATTTTACTCAATTTGACTTCCGAAGACGTCACACTCTCTTAAAAAATTTTTCGATCATACCTTATGAGTATTCTATTTATCTTGATATGGTATGATAGAATAGAATAAAACATGCTTCTCTTTCTCTTCATATACATGTGACGTCACTGTATCGATTATACATTTTGCATGCACTTTTAGTCTATTGTAGATTGTAGTTATGTATTGCTTCTGCTTTTAATTTTTTTGAAATTTATCAATAAAGAGTGATGTTGGTATTTTTTTATTTCGTTTATTTTATTTCTAAATTAATATATTTTTTTAAAATAAATAATTCAATACATATATTTAAATGTTTTTGTTTCCCAAAAGATGTAAAATCAGCTAATTTGTGATTGAGAGCAGCTAATGGTATTAAAATCAATTGAGAAAAAGGTGATAGGATTTGTTCAAAACATTTTTTAGCTTTAAATTGTCCGTCGAATAATAGTCCACATAATGACGTCACTTTTTCTCTTATAAATTAACTGAAATAGCTTATCTACTGATATACCATGTTTATTTGTCGTGCCTTCTTCCTTAATTTCGTTTAAATTGTTTCTCTTTCTTTTCAAAGATAATTTTATTCTTATCTATAGGTAGATTTTTGGTAGATACATAAGCTGTGTTCCTTTTACGTGAGCAAAGTACTTAAAAATCAGTTTGGTTTAATACTTCACTAAATTTTTATGTGTGAACTGCTCAAACAATTTTTCAAAAGTAATTCACTCATACTTTGTAAGTAGTTACGTTATTTCTTTCTACCAGATGTCTTTTTAGTTTCACATTATCCAACAAATGGAAATTGAATGTTTAGGTTAGATTTCTTGGTATAAACAAATAACATATGGAGTGTTTTATATAAATTTTTCAAATTTAAAGTAAAATAATTTTAAGGTTATCTTTTGCTTCACTTGTCAAATTTATTTATGTTTCTATGAATAGTTTGAGTCATTGTTAAAATAATTGCTCAGAAGTACTTCGCTCACGTGAAAGGACTACAATTATAATGTATGACAGGACGTTTGATGTTACTTGTTGTATTCTCTTTTGCAGTAACTTGGCAACTTTGTACTGCCACAGTGTCACTTGTAAATTTCTAGATACCACGAACTTTATAATTCTACTAACATTTCCAATAGTTCATGTATGCTTGCTTCCATCCAATACGTGCTGCTTATCGTTACAACTTTTAAGTTTTAACTGAAGTAGTACTCCATAATTTATTTTCTTGAGTTTACAATTGCAAACATCTCAAGGTTTCGCACAATACAGTGATATTTCATGTAAATAGTCTTGAATCGCTTGTAGCTGGTACCAAGGTTAATAGAATATATACGGTTTGCTTTAGTGATGATATTAATAACCCACAAATATACATATATTCTATTGGCCTTGGCTGGTACTTCTTCATTTACCGATTCGCTATTGCTGAATCCATCCGTGTTTCGTACTTTGTGCTTTCAGAACATTGAATTCTTAAAGGTGTGGATTGCTAGTTTTTTGTCTTTTTATTTCAGTGGACGGATTGCTATTCTTGTCTTTTTTTTTTTAATTTTTAATGGAGGTAGAAGATCTGTAACTGGAATACCATCAGAATGCAACAAATCAGCCCTATAGATTTCTATTTTTATTATATTTTTAAATTTCCAGATTGGAATGTAATGTAATATTAGATTTAGTGATTTTAATTAATTAAGAAAACAATAGTAAACTCAAAAAATAAAATTATGAATAAATAAATTCAAACCTAGTTTAATTACTTTTAATTACTTTTTTTTTTTGCGGGGGTGAGACAGTTTTACTGTTTCTCATCCCTATAATAAAAATAAAATAAATAATAAAATAAATTACTTTTAATTTAATTGTTATTTTCATATATGTACATGAATGCATATCAAATGCATTCTTAATATTTAAAACTTAGCCGAAGGTCGTTAAGCACACATTATATTTTACATTTATTATTTCTAATTTTTTACAAAAGATTTTATTTTGAAAATATTACATTACTCACTCATACACAAATTTTGTATGACGAAAACATCATTTTGCATAGTATCCGATTTTTTTTTATTGTTATAATTACATATTGAAAATAAACCGAAACTACATACTTATGTACTCGTGTGTATGAATTTAAATTTTAATTTAAATTTCAAATTTAATTTATTTATTCATTTAGTTATTTTTGTCTTTGAAATTAAATTTTTTGAAACTTATAATTACTTATGTATAATTTTCATTGATTTAAAATTCCATTTAAAATATTCACGCGTTATCTACATATTGAACTTTATTCAATAAGAACTTAGAATACAGAATTTACTTATATATGTATGTACAATGTACATTCATACATACACTAAGCGACAAAAAAAAAAAATTACGAAACGTTTTATTTACGATAATATTACATACTTAATGTAAATAATTAATTCATTAGTTCATCAGTAATAATCCTACATAAAATAAAATGTATTTTGCTCTGCTGTACTTGTATATTTGTGAAATACAACAGTTGAAGAACTATTCTAGCAATTTTTGTATCTCATAAATACAAATAATAATAACATTACGTAACTGATGACTTTGTTATAATTCTTTACAAATTATATAACAGCTCTTGCCGAAAATTTTTCTATCTGCAATCCTGTTTTCGGTAATTCAGACCATTTCTGAATTTCCAACAAGCTCAGACTATTTTCATACTATAAATAAAAACAAATATAATGTTAAATTTAGTTCAGAAATGCTCAGATATTATTTACCGAATTTCAGAAAATGGGCAATGTTTGATATGTCTTCTTGTTTTGTATAGTTTTTAGATTTCTTCTGTAACGTTTTACATATTAACTTTTTACATAATATTATTTGTTTTTACGACACTTTGACTGAAAAAAAAAATTCACTTGGCACTTTGGCAGAACAACAAAATCAAAATAATATTATGTTGTACAAATATTTTCTGGAAAGAAACTTCTCCTACATTCAATTATACCATATGTCCTGTGTTATAAAATAGAAGACAATATTTTCTTGTATTTCAAATAATTGAAAGAAATGCAAATAAAAGTGTAAGTTTTTCTTGTCGCTGGATGTCATATATTTTATTCACGAATAATTGTATGCGTAAAGGTATGCACATACATAAGCAATACCAAGTAAATTGTACAAACACTGGGATGAATAATCAATTTATTTTATTTATTTATTTTGTTTTTTTAATTACAAAGAATATTTTATGTGTTTCTTGTACATTATGTATGTACGTACATACATATGTAAGTACTATGTGTGTATAAGAAATGATATAAAAATGACAGACAAATTTTTACAAAAACTTTTAAAAACGTCGTACAGAAAATAAATTTTTCATTTAATAAAATTTTATTGGTTTAAGAATTTATTTTATTAAGTAGCAGGAAGTACTACAGGTCAATACTTAAAATATTCACTTACTCGTATATTACTTTGAGTATATATAGCATTTTGGTATCGACGGTTGATATAAAATATTTTAATTTAAAAATAATTCAGTTTTAAGTGAATCCGCATATCACCAAACACCGACTAGAAACTAGAACCGAAATGTCAGAAACTATTAGTATTAAGGATTTTTTTATTGGGAAAGATGTGTTTATTACGGGTTGTACCGGTGCGAATTAATTATTTTATAATTTTAATTTTGAAAATATAATTACCATTGCTTGTGATTAGTCAAAAATGCTATATTTTATATTATGTATTTGATTCAATTTAAGGATTGGCCGGGAAAGCTCTTGTAGAAAAAATTATAAGAACATGTACTGGAGTTTCAAAATTGTTCTTATTAATACGTGATTTAAAAGATAAATCTTGTGAACAGAGATTAGAAGCTCTTAAATCTTCAAGGGTAAGTTAAAAAAATTTTTTCAAATAAGTAAAAATGTTAAAAAATATTATAATTATAAAAGTGTACTTATGCATATAATTTTTATTATTATTGTCGAACATGAGATATGAGATCTTCACTGAATGCAAAAAACAGTGCTACAATTTTTTCCTACGTCCAGAATTGCATCTAATATTCGTCTAATTTTTGAAATTAATTAATTAATATACTACTCGTATATTCAGTGATCTGTATTATTATTAAGGGGGAAACTTCCGAATAAGTAACGCCAGATTTTGAAACAAGACCTACCGATAATGATACTTTGGAATGTTCTCTTTAACGTGGTATATGTCTCTATTGGCGCAAATTCATCTTAAGGACGCAAACTACCCTTAAAAAATTTTGGTCCGAAATGGGGTGCTTTACGAAAACCGTTATCTCTCCGTATCAGCAATCATAGATTTGATTAGTGAATGTACCTTTTTAAAGAGGACTTCCTACTCTTATTGTCATAGTTTATTTCACTTTGATTGGATTAGCTGTTCTTGAGATATAAGGACCTAAAATCAAAATTTCGTGTTTTTTAAAAAACACTTTTTCAACTTCTTTTGATGACGGTATAACTTCAAAACTTATATCATTTAAAGTGGTTTTTTGTCCTCTTTCCAATGATATCAAATTTATGTATAGAAATTGCATAAATAAAAAAAAATAAATGCACAAATATACAAGAAAATGCGAAAACATACACATTTTTCAAAAAAAAGTTCAAAGTTTCAAAGTTTCTATATATAAATGGAGGACATTCTAAAGTATCATTATAGGTAGGTCTCGTTCCAAAATCCGGCGGCACCAATTCAGAAGTTCAGCTTTACTAAGTGCTCTATCATTCCTTAATTTGCAAATCATTAGTGAAAATGCATTTTTTATTGTTCCTCGATAATTTGCATTCATCGAATTTTACAATTTAACAGTTTCTATTCATTCTTTTAATATTCTAAAAATATTCTCTGTTGCTTATCATATTTTCTGTTACATGCTTTGATCTTTTATATTTGTTTAAATCATAATTTTACAAATAAAATCACAATAATCATGAATGGCAGATTTTACAAAGGATTTCAGGTGGAATTGTTTGCAATTTGGAAGGCTTGTAGAATTATCAGTTGACTACTTCAATAAAATCCAGAACTCACCATAAGGTACGATCACACATCGCTACTTTTCTTGTTGTGCAACTAAAAAAACTGCGAAGGTCAAGAGTAGCAATATGTGAATTGCTTTGAAGTATGAAAAACTGCACTTGCAGCTTGGTTTCTAGCGCTACTTGCAACCTAAAAAACTGCCATGTGTGAACAGCTGTTTAACAAGTTGCAACCGCTGCAAAAAAATATATTTTCATGAAACTTTTGTAGTGGTAGCACCTGCAACTGTCATTGTTCAGTTGGTGTTATAGCTTTTCTCCTCCATGTATTTTGTTTTTTATGCGGGGAGTAACCAAACGTAGAAGTTCATCAAAGTCTTGATGAAATACTCTTAGAAAATTTTTGTACACACTTTCATCACCTAATCGTAATTTACGTACCAAATTATTTATGGCTATCCACCATACTCTCTATTTTTAATCCATGGCTTCACCCAACATTTTCTTCGCTTTTTTTGTATTTTTTTGTTTAATAAAACAACTAAACAACTTGCTGCTAAAAACATCGTCAAAATAAATTTTTTTAAAATTATAATTTTGACATTTTAAGAAGTTGAGCAGCAAAAACAACGCAGCATGAAAGTTGATATGTGTGAACAGCTTTGCAACTTTTTCCTTAAATGTTGCAGCTGTAAGGTTGCATGCAGCCAAAGTAGCAGGTTGCAACTACTATGTGTGAGTGAAAACGCTATTTTCGCAGCTGCAACCTTGAAGGTAGCGCAGCAAAAGTAGCGATGTGTGATCGTACCTTTAAGATACTGCCAGTATTTTTACTTGCTGTGAGCTGTGAGGTAGCGATCAAGGTCATGTCATTTATTGTCGGGACAAATAGACTTGAATTAGCATTTTTAAAAGCTCTTTTTCCCACCAAACTCATATTTATCGAAAGCTAAATGAACTTTCTATAGGCCACGATGACATGAATGTTGGAATTTTGGAAATAAGTAATGAAAAATGAAAATTAATTTATGATCAGTTCAGTTAGTTCAGTAGAAGTAGACCAGATGGCCCAGCTAGGGTTCTACAATTGAGCTACTGAACCTCATTCACGAACATTTACATCTACATACTTCATTATTTTATTATACATTTTTAAACATAATATTACCCACTTTTTGTTTTTGATTTTTTTTAGGTTTTTGATCGCGTTCGAAAAGAAAATCCCAAAGCATTAGATAAACTTATTCCAATTTCAGGTGATTTATCTGAAATTGGATTAGGACTCTCACAAAGCAGTATTAAAATGATGGAAAACGTTGCGATAGTTTATCATGTGGCTGCTACTGTTAGATTTGATGAGCAATTAAAAAATGCTATACTACTAAATGTTAGAGGTACACGAGAGGTTTGTTGTTTTGCAACAACATTGAAAAATTTAAAGGTAATTTAAATTTAAGAACTTATATACATAAGTATGTACATTACATACTAAACTAAAATATTACATTTTTTGTGTACATTAATGTGGAATAATGGAGAATAATTTTAACTTTTTTTTCTATAAGATATTTGTTCATGTGTCTACAATTTATAGCAATCCATACCTAAAGCACGTTGAGGAAAAAGTAAGTTCAAAAACCGCAATATTTATGAAAAAATTTTACAATTTTCTATTCACAATATATTTTATGATTTTATCATTACATTTGCTTGTAGTTGCAGGTCTTGTAACATTATTTATTTCATCTTGTAACTTTATAAGATGTCCATAAAAAATTTAATTATTTGAAATGACCAATAGTTAATTAATATTTTTATTATATACATACATACTTCTAATATTATCAATATTTTTATTTTAAAGCTTTATCCACAAAAATTTGATTGGAGAATCGTTATTAAAATTGCAGAAACTATGAACAATGAATTATTGAATGCTTTGACGTGCAAGTAAACAACAATATGACTAATCTAAAAACTATGATTTTGAATAAAATTAATTATTATTAATTATTAACTTAATTATTACAGAATCATGAAGGATTTTCCAAATACTTATACATTCACGAAACATTTAGCTGAATCTGTTGTCAATGATTTTCGTCATCAAATGGATATCGCTATTGTAAGACCATCAATAGGTGTGATTTTTTTGATATTTCATAACGTAGAGGCAGTTACTTAAAATTTTTTCATTTTAAATGTAGTTCATAGTGCTGGTTATGAACCATTTCCAGGATGGTACGATAACTATAATGGTATCATGGGTCTTGTAACTGGAACTTATACAGGTAAATAAAAATATAAAAATGTTGTAAAAAAAAGAATATAAGCACATACTTATCTCGTATTTTAGGTGTTGTTAGAGGATTTTATTGTAATCCTGACTTGGTTATAGACGTAGTTCCATTAGATGATGTAGTTAAAATGACGATCAATTGTGGATGGTGGCAACTTTATCATGAGCATAATGATAGGTAAGATAACAAATGTGCTTGGTTTTTTTTTTCGTTTTTTTTTTTTAAAGAAGTTAAAAAACAGTTTTTTTTTATTTATTATTTTTGTATACAGAGACGAAGTTTCAATCTACAATTTAGCATCAAGTAATGTTCGTTCATATTCAGTAGGAACAATGATCGATATTTCAAATCAAATGATAGACAAATGTGCTTTCAATAAATGTCTGTGGTATCCGAATTTCGGTGCAACAAATTGCGTTTATAATTTTTATTTACGAGTAAGTAAATGTCGATATTAATCTTTCATTTTTTTTTTATTTTGATATAAATGTACAATATAACTGACATAATTCACGGCTTGATAAAATATATCTATGTATACATCTTATCTTTGCCATAAGGTCACTCAATAATTTTATAATTTGTATATAATTATAATGTACATGTTCTAGATGTGACAAAATTATATACTAATACTATTTATTTATATCTATAAAATACTTACACATAATATCGATTATGTGTACATATGTGTTGTTTATAGTGCGTTCTGTACTGTATAAGCTTTTAAAGTTAGGTATACTATATGTCTTCTAATTCATGTACGAGTATTATTACTTGAACGAGGAATCTCTGGTTCAAGTAAAAATGTTAAATACTTAAAATATTTTTAACTATTACTTAAACGAGGAAAACTCAGGTTTAAGTACCAGATGAAAATTGTATATATTAAACACTCAGTTGCTACTATTGAACCGAACATACATATTTATTAAAATTTCTTTACCTTTATATACAAAATTAATTCTTAACATAATTAATAAATTCTTATATCTAAATTACATTTTTGACACACATATTTATTTTCTATTACAAAATATAAATGATAGCAGTTTTATTTGCACTTTTAATAATTAAAGTTAATGCATAACAATAATATAAAAGTTAATTAACAAAATAATGCAATATAAGCAAAATATGCATGTTAAGCAATTTATTAATTTAATTGTAGGTGCATTGAGAAAAATTGACCTATATTTATTTTGTTTTGAAAAGCAATGAACTTATGTATTAACTATTAAGTATTCTATGCTATACGTGTGCGTTAACAATATGTAAACCGTGTATTATACTCACTCTAGTATTCAACTAAATGAAGGACAAATAAAATTTTAATTTTTTGTATACAAATATATTTTAGATATATTTGTTCCATGTTTTACCAGCAATATTTATTGACATGTTATTGAGAATGTATCAACAAAAACCGTTTATGCTAAAAATTCAAAGAAGGGCATTGGCATCACAAAATGCAGTAAGATTTTTCAGCTTTAATGAATACACCTTCCAAACAAAACGTCTAATATACATGATGGCTGAGCTCAAAAATCAGTAAGTACTTATATATGATGATTCGAGTCTACACTTACCTAAAACAAGTAACTCGAATACTATAAATATTATTACACCATTTTAAAAATTGATTAATCTAAACCCAATTATGCAATTGAGATTTTTTCTTTATCTAACAAATATTTGATCTCGACGGATTATTTAATCAAGAAAAAATCACTGTAGTGATTTAAGTCTATGCTAAAGGATCTTCAAGTTCTGTTATAAAACACCACTAATAATGATTATCATTGTATTTATTTTTAGTCCTGAATTTCAAGTGGCGCAATTAATGGAGAAAACTGGTCATGAAATAACAAAAATAAGTCTTCTTGGAGCTAGGAGATATCTTTTAAATGAAGATGATAGTACTATTCCAACAGCAAACAGACGATTAAAAATGTAAAATATTATACAATTTAAATATACACATATGTACATTGACTGAAATTTAATTAATTTACTAAAATAAAAAATATTAGTCAATGAAGAGTAACAATATCAAACTTCTTTGGGTAATTTTATGCACATTATATATGTATTTTCTCTATTTCAGATTAAAATATGTAGACCGAACAATTAGTGGACTATTCGTTTCTTGGGTTATTTATAAAATATTTAGTTATTGGTCTATATTCATTTAATTGCAAGATATTGAATAAAAGCTTGTGTATTTCAAATTCTCATTAATAAAAAAAAAACATGCATATATAAACTGAAAGAAATTTTATTTTTCTTCTTTTTACTATTCCCTATAATTTTGATCCCAGTCATTATCTGCTCTTCTTGTTTTAATCCTCCACGACGCCGTGTTGTCCCTTGTCACATCTTCCAGATTCTGACTCTTCAGTAGCGTCATATTTGTAACAAGCCATATACCACCATATACCAAGATGTATAGAGTAAGAAGGTGAGCCACATGGTAAAAGAAGCTATAAAGGTAAAGTCAATTTTATCACATGGTCGCCATTTAAAGCTTTTTATGACGTTGCCGTTTGACAGCTTTTAGTGATTGTAAACAAATTTTGATATTATTCATTTAATTTAGAGCGTTGGAGAAATAAAATAATTAATTAAATAAAAATTAAAAAAAAATAAATATAGTATATACAGGTACATTTCAATATTGAAAATAATTAAAATTATATAATAACTAGCTGACCCGGCGAACTTCTTTCCGCCATATTTTCTGAATTCCTAAAAGACTTTGTTTTATGACAAAATTAAAAAAAAGTAAGCAATAGCTTCTGGTTACAATAGGACCATATTGAAATAAAGTTACAATAAAATAATACGACTGCATATATTCATCATATTAATTTTTTATTATTATTTAATTTATTATTTGTTCTTCTTTTTGTACAATTCTCATGGTAAATAAAGACTATTCCTAAAATTATTCTATCTCATACTTATATTTTATTTTAATGCCTTATAATGTACAATATTCTTTGTTTTTCCTTTCGGAGAAAAAACATATAGCGCCGAAGGTTTACCGACTCTTGAGCATGCAACGTACAACTGCCATTGCGAAAAATATTGAAATTCAAGGTTTATTCCACACACTTCTAACGATTGGCAAAATTTAATTTAAACATTACATTAAATCGTTGTCGATTTTTACGAAGGAGGCTATGATTAAAAAAATTTTTAATTTTGACGCCAAACGCCGTGAAATGTCAATTTATAATTTCTTTTATCTATATATATATAAAAATGAATGTATGTTTGTTTGTTTGTTTGTTCTCGATAGACTCAAAAACCATACATCCAATTGCCTTGAAAATTTGGGAAAATATTAGGTATATCCCCGGGAAGGTTTTTGAAAAATTTTTTTTTAAAATCAGAGTTGGGGTTCTAGGTGCTACAGAACAAATATCCCAAAAATATCAAAATAACATTTAAGGCCCATGTTCACATGGTTAGTCCTAATTGTATGTTCACATGTTGCATTAGTTGTGATTTTAATACCAGTCGTAATACAGGTTAGTAGTAGCATCAGCGTATTAACATAGATAAATAAAAACAAAAGATATGGCAAGTAGTTTAAGAGCGTAGTCACGATAAGCCCGTTCCGTTCCGTTCCGTAAAAAGAAAAAAGTTGAATAATTGACATTTCCATGTTATTTATATGGATTGACCGAAAAGCTGTTATGATTGACGGAACGGAACGGTGCGGAACGTCGGAGTTGAACAAATTTTACGGACAACATAACCTGTTTCCATATAAAATTTCAATATTAGCTTTCAACTTTACTATATACCGTTCCGTTTTATTATAACAGGTATGTTTTGAAACGTGTCGGAACAGAGCGGGTCGGGACGGAACAAGCTTATAGTCACTACGCCTTAATTCAAATTTTTCTTCGAGTGGAGCTATCGGAATCACGATAACTCCGCTCACCACACAATATACATAATGTACTTTACTTACCACGATTCTATCTACATACGCGCATGGTGTACATAATAAACATGGTGTACATACACATACACCTGCATACATACATACACTAATTTTCATTTATCACGCACGATACCAACCATCGAGCGTGTGCAATGCATATGCGCATGTAACTTCATCGTTTCGAACGTTTAGTGGTGCCACATCAAATTTTTACACAAACGAATTTTTCAAGTTGACTGGAATTATTTTAAAATATTTTGTGCTACGTGGTTTTTTAGAAGCATTTAATTTTGACATTATTTATAAATATTTAATAAAATTAATTTAAAAAAAAAAAGAACTGCAAACAATAACAAAACCTTCAAAATATATAGCAATTTGCATTGTAAATAATTTTCTTTCTTATTCTAAGAAAAGACAAAACAAAAAATAAAATTCAGAATGTAACGGTAACGTAACGAAATCATTAACAAGTACATAAAGGGAACAAAATAGAAGAAAATGGACAAATAAACAAATATGAAAATGAATGTATGTACGTATGTATACAAAATTTAATATCAAATTGATACTGAACACATTATTTTCTAAATAAAATTAAAAATACTGAATATGGTTTAATCATAAATTCATATTTTTTTTTTATAAATTTAAGCAATACTCCCAGTAGCTACGGCAACCCTGAATTATCATCATTTTCTTTTATGCCCATCTTCCCGTTGACACGAATCAATCAACTTTATACTTTGAGTGGACATCGGCTGCGCAACGACTTCATATTTTATAGTTCGGTTTTTTATTTTTCATATAAGCAAAATGGCGTTAACAGAATAAATCAGTTGCCTTCACGCTGTGTGATAGGCAACATCAAACGGGTTGGTGTATTTCTTTTTTCAAAAAAAAAAACAGGATGATTCATTATTAGAAATGAAAAAATCAGCAAACAAAAATTAAAATTTGTCTTAAAAACCTAACATTTTTATGATATTTTCAAATAATGCTACTTTTTTATCAAATATAAATTTACAGGAATGTGAAATTTGTACAGAATCTCCATTTTAAGAATTATTTGTGAACAAAATTATAAAATTATTTCTGCACAATTTGGAACATCCTGTTAACATATTTTAAAAAGTACCTTCTTCAGGTTTGACAGAGATATATTATTCAGAATTTCCTACAAAATATTATATGTGAAGTTATCAGAAACTCATCGGGTAACTATTCCCATAAGCACAATACTGACTTCGATTTCTGAAAATAGTATAGTTAGCCTTGCAAGTGTCAAAGTTTATATTACAGCGAATGAATGATGACGTTTCGAGTTGTGGGTGAAATAAGAATTTATGTAAATTATGAAATTCCTGTTAGGCTCACATTGAACAGACTATAAGGGGATTCATTTCACGTCGCAAACTTAGTAATCTTCGTAAGATCAAGATTAATGTAAAGAAAAATGAATTTTTTAGTTGGTGGCGTAGCAACGCGCGCAGGGTACAGCTAGTTTCATATAAATATTTTTTTACCTACTTGCATTGTATAATTTTATTTGCTTCATATTATGTACATTTTTACCTAAAAAGCAATATATACCTTTTTTATCAAAACCGTTAGGTCATTTTCTATTTAAATTAATTTTTGTATTTTTTCATTTATATACATATATGAAATTTTGTAATTATAGAATTTTGTTGGATTACTTATTATCTTAACTTTGGTACAGTCGGTCGGTCATGTAAAATTAAATATTATTCGGACTATTTTTCTAATTTAAATTCAATAGTTAATTTTCTTTTCTAATATTGTAAAGTAGAGTTTTTAAAAATTAATTGTAGACTTTCCGAATAAATAGAATAATTGATAATAAAATGTACTAGAATTTAATATAAAAAGTAATAAATGTACACACATATAAATATATATATATAACATGATAAAATGTAAAGATATAAGGTACTTAGGCTAAGTTTTTAAAAATTTTGTAATATGAAGCTCTCTTCCAAATAAACTCTTGAAAAGTAAAGACGTATTTTTATATAATAATAAATTGTTAATAGAAAATAAAATATATTAAAAACCAAGTGCAGTGAGTTTTTTAATTATTATCTTAAATATTGAATATTTTCATAAGTGAATTAAGAGTGAAAATAAAAAGAATTTAACCAGCTTCATAATGGAAAGATAATGTATCTGTCGTAGTCATGGACAGGCATGACTTGTACAATAGTCATCATTTCATCCTTATATATGCTGTTACCCATGGTGTAAAGAGTATTAGGTGAGCTACACTCTTCCTCTTGAATCGCCAACGCCATTTTTGTTGTAACACGTGTTGAGGTGACGTACAGAGTAGTACCAAAGTTGTACAAACTGTATAGTATTAATAGTATTTATGATAATGTAAAATATAAAATAGTGTATAATAAACATTTAATTTACTAGAAAATATATTTCATTTACTTTGTATTCTATTATAATTTCTTTTATTGCATAGTGATAATAATTTACCCTCATGCCTGGGATAAATATAAGGAATCAGTACCGATGTCAACATATTTAGTTGCTTTCGCTGAAACGGATTTCTCAGATCAAACAAATGGATTTGGAAATTGCACTGTATGGGCATATTCTGATGCAATACGTAGATTAATAGATCAGTTTGTCGTTAATGAAGTAAAGAATGTATTTTTGTTGAATGCGCTTTCGTCATTTCATAAAATTGAAATGGTAGAAATTGGTAGACCAGAGGGTGGTTTAATTAAGCCATGTGAAGAATTTTTAAATCTGCTTTTTCAGTTGGAAAAAATTTTTGTAAATGTAAAAGCTAACATTTAAACTATCAAAATGTTCTTTCAGCAATTTTTTTATAGTATGAAGTTAATTCACATGTAGAAATAAAAAAGTTATATTTTAGATGTAGAATTATATTTTTTTGTAATAAAAAATAACAAAAACTTGTTAAATACTTAATAGATTAGTTAGAAAAAATAAGAAAATAAAAAAAAATTTAACTTAACATTTTTACTTTATAAAAATATATTCTTTCCATACAATTTCCATATAAATTAATATATGTTGTACTTGTACAGTACTACTTTGTACGTCATCAGACATCAGCTGTTTCTGTGTAGCTCACCTTATAATATTCTTTACACCATGGCTGTTCCCCAGTACAATTTGTGTTTATATTTCTTTGTTGTTATTTTTAGGTTGATCGTGCCCCGGATACGAATTTGTCGATTTTTTCTCATACAAATTCGTGCGAATATATAAGCGAATAATCCAAAACATTTAAATGTTTAGATTTTTCATACATTGTAGGCGATTGTAGCTGCTCTGCTAGCGAATGGTTCAATTTTGATGTGATCAGTCGTTTGAATTCGTGTGATGTCAATATTTATTTAGTTGTACATTGAACGTCGGACAATCGCTTAAATTCGTATCCAATGAGTGATCAACTTTAGGTATTGTAGCTGTGCAGTTTAGAAGATTTGTTTCTCATAACACTTTAAAGTAACAATCGTTTCATTCGTACTATTTTTGGCAAAATATCAAAGATATTTAAAATATATCAAAGATATTTAAAATTGAAGGATGTGATTTACATTCTTATAAATGTATTTTTACTATAACAACACAAATTATATCATATGTATACACACTACTATATCATATATATCATATTATATCATATGTTCAACTATTTAGCTTCTGATAAAAGCTGTTTAATATCTAATATTTAAGTAATTATCTCAAAATACAAGAAATACAAGAATCAGAATATGTATATACATATGTAACGTCAATATTACATATTATATTATTGTATCTTGTAGTTTGTAGTATATGCAGTGTAAAATTAAAAGAGCCTAAGCATTTTTAAGTGATTCAATTTTTCTTTAAAAAACATTTTTGAAATTTGATTATTTTTTTAAATTTGTATTTATGGAAATTTTCAAAATTTTGTAATTAAATGTATGTATGTAAATATTTCCTCGTATCTCGTATATTCAACTGCGCAAGTTTCCTATATAGCTTTTACCTTTTACACAATTACGGTGCGATTCTGCATAAGAGATCTCTTATTTCTCTTATTCCTCTTATCGTTTTTAGTGCAAATTACATTACAAATACATACTTTTAGGAGTCAAATTAAATTAGATAAGAGATGTGATCAGCTGATCTCTTAACTTCAGTGGTGAATTTTTTTATGAATTTTGACAATCTACTTTTGAACGTTTATAACCGAAAAATTCTGTTTTAACGGACAAAAATCTCTAAACTTTAGAGGTCATCGATGAGGACCTCTTATATCTCTTATTTATTTTATTTATATTGTTGATATTCAAATATTGTATTCGTGTCTTGCATATTGTAAGTAATTTGATAATAATAATAATAGAATTGTATTAATAATAATAATTATTATAATTATAAATAATAATAATAATAATAATAATAATAATAATAATAATAATAATAATAATAATAATAATAATAATAATAATAATAATAATAATAATAATAATAATAATAAAATAATAATAATAATAATAATAATAATAATAATAATAATAATAATAATCATAATAATAATAGTAATAAAATAATAATAAAAATTGTAATAATTACTAATAACAAAGATGATAATACAGTGTAACTACATTATCTTTTTATATAATCATAATATCTAAAGATAACTACATTATCTTTTAATAATAATAATCATAACAATAATAGTAATAAAATAATAATAAAAATTTTAATAATTACTAATAAAAATTGTAATAATTACTAATAAAAATTGTAATAATTACTAATAACAAAGATGATAAAACAGTGTAACTACATTATCATTGTATATGACAAGTAGTAAATTGAATAAGGTGGGTTTAAAACCTATGGTGAATCTTATGTCATTTTATGACGTGAATCTCTTATCCAGAATACCGATTCCTCTTAAAAAATATATTTCACCAAAACTTTAGAGAAATAAGAGATCTCTTATGCAGAATCGCACCGTTAATTAAAGTATGATAAAAGCTATGAATATACTAAATAATATAATGTACAGAGTAGCATCAATTGGCAATTGGTATCCATAACAGGCAGAGATTTTAGTATGTATAAAAATACGTAGTTCATCCTCATGGCCCAAATATCACATAAAATTGAAGTTTTAATAAAAAAAGCTTAAAAGTTTTAATTTTATTGTACAGGGTGGTTTGTAGTGTTGTGCAGTGCAGAATGTATTATGTAGATCTCCCATCAGGACAAATAAAGAAATTGTATGATACAAAAAGAAAATGGGAAGGAAGAATTTCAATTAATTAGTTATAACCACTAAGGTTCTACATATTAAAATTTTTTGTTCATATTTCACTTAGGCCCAGTTTCACAAAGAATAGATAAATCTAGGGATAACTAACTCATTGATAAATTTATTCAAGAGATAAATTAAAACTACTGTTTCACAAACAAAATTATGAAAGTTATCTAGTAAATTATCCATAGATAACCAAAGATAACTAACCAAAGCTTCGTAGTTTCAGTGCTGTAATATAGATGGATTCGTCTTATTATATACATAATACAAATGTCAAATCCATATATATTTTCAAATTTTGAATTTAAAATTCAAATTTCAAGATACGTTAATACATACTTCTACTTCTCTAGCAGTCAGACGAATTGTTTATTGTTTATAATGTAAGTTTAATTAAATAAAAATATTGAAATATTATAATTATTATAATTTTATTTAAATATTATTATCGTATGTACATTTGACTTAATTTTAGTTTTTTTTATTTATAATAAATAAATAAATAAATAAATAAAAAAAATAATAATAAAAAATATAGAATATTTAATAAAAATACAAATTTTTGATTTCTTTTCAAAATTATTCCTACTAAAAAATTATATTATCTCACCATTATATCACTCGATTTACAAATTTATCACCGTCAGAAAGTTGGTGATAAAATTTCTTTGCGTATGATAAATTTTTGAGACTTGTTTCTATTTTACATTCTATTTATTTTATATCTATTATTTTTAAAATTCAAAGTTTTTTAGTATAAAACTTCAATCAAAAACACTTCATTTATTTTATATGTATACATTATATTATTTTTAAAATTCAAATAGTTTTTTAGTATAAAACTTCAATCAAAAACACTTTATTTATTTTTTATATATTATTTTTAAAATTTAAATGGTTTCTTAATGTAAAACTTGGATCAAACACAATTTAATAATAATTAAACATATACTTTTACCAGTATAGTGGATAAATGTCAATTGAACTTTCCATTTATCTATAGATAAGCATTTTAACCTGCAGAAATCATGAAGTTAAAATAACCTATAGATTTATCTATAGATTAACTTATCAAACGTTTGTGAAACGCAAAATAGGCTTAAACTTGAGATTTATTCTATGGATAGCGAAAGCTTTGGAATAAATAATTTATCTATTCTTCGTGAAACTGAGCCAGAAAGGTCAAATTTATGTAAACCCAGAGTTGATGTAAAAATATGATGGTTCGATTGTAATAATAGGGACAGACCAGAGTTTAGAAGCTTTCTAAACCTGTTTAAGTTTAAACTTCTTGGTCTGTTAGCAATTTTGATAAGTCTGCTCAGAAGTAGTTTAGCCTGAACCACTTAATGCAAGTAGTTTAACTTGATGAGAGCTTTTTTTGAACACACTACAAATAATGATAACTCATCCAGTTTTCGGTCTGTCAGTACGAATTCTTAACTAAAAGTTTTTTCTAAACTTATTTAAGGCCTGAATATGGTTAGCCGACATAAAAACAACACCGTAACCGTCATTTTTCAAATATACAAAATTAATATTAGAGAATATGAAACGCCGTCCCGGTTTTTTATGACGGTGACGGTGATGGCGATGGCTAACCATATTTAGACCTTTAGCTGGATCTAAAAGGAGCTTTTGGTCTGTGAGCACTACAAAATTGTATTTATTTTTTGCATATTTTTGTGTTGTTTCTTGTTCTTTATGTATTTAAATTTACACCCTGTTCTTTCTTGTTATAATATGTTTTATAGAAAGCTACGTCTCTTTTCAGTCAGAGCTTTTTTAAGGAGGATTTATGAATTCTTTCATTTCTTTTGTCACAGTAAAATGTAATATTAAAACAATCAAATATATCCTTTTATATCAAATTATTAAATTGAAATATATGTAATTGTTTTATGATAAGTAAGTAAGTACATATGTAACAAATTTAAATAATGATAATAATAATAAAATGAAAATGTTTGAGTTAAATCTTCCTTAAGAAGTGATGGATTATTGTCAATCAAATTACTTACACATATGTGTATAGTGTCTTGATAAAAGATGAGTATTTAAAGTAGATATACTTATGTGTATACATAAATATTAAATCTTAAAAAAATGTTTTTGTATTAACTGCGGTAATTAGTTTTATTGTAGCTTTGATATCTGAGTGGAGTACATAAGTGTTCAAATATAGCATATTTTATTGAAGGAATATAAAAATTTGTTGCATTTTCGAAAAAAAAAAAAAAATTTGATTTAGAAATTTTTCTCGTCCATTGTGTATCAGTTAAGAGTAGGTATTATAATTTTGATGAAAATTCTAAATAATAAAAATATTCGCGTTTATGTCATAAAAAATTGTACAGTGAATTCAATTTGAAGTGAATATAATTTTCTTTAGTATAAAGTTATATTGGTTATATGTACATGTGTATGTATGTATATAATATTTTAGAAAACTAATTTCATTTTTCTTTTTTGGCAAAACGATAAAACTATTTTTTTTTAATTTAAATGAATTTCTTGTATACTTGTAAGTGTAACATTGATTTCATATGCTTGCTACATATGATTGTGCTTCCATATTGTTCAATAAATAAATTATTTATTTTCATACTCATCCCAACCAATAATGCTAATTCAATTTTAAGTTTACATACATAAATGTATATGCACATTAAATTGTTTATTCATACTGATGCTATAAAAAAAATAATTCAAGAAAATTATTTTCATCACAGATAATTGAATTGCATTTCAAAATGACTTCAATTGTTTCAATATAATTTTATTGGAATTGTAATAATAATTTTTCATTTAAATGTCATATAAATGATGATATATACATATCTTTATTAATCTTATTTTCTATATACTACATACATACATACAGTTCATCATCATCATCATCATTGGCGCTACAGCCTTTTACAGGCCTTGGCTTCCTCCAGAATTCGACACTATTCCTCTCGCATCGTAGCTTTTTCACGCCAGTTTTTGATTTTCAAAACTGCGATGTCTGCTTTAAAAAATTTATGGAACGTTATTTTGTAGACAGGGGAGGTATCTCCGAGTCTGCAGACAAGACCAATCTAACGTAGCCATCCTAGTTTAATTGAGCCTACAATATCCTTGTCATTGTATAGTTTATACAATTCGTGATTGTATCTAATTCTCCATACATTTTCTTCGTGTAATGTTCCATATACTTTAGGACCGTATAATAGGATTGGTCTTATTAGAGTTTTGTATAGTTTTAGCCAGCGTTTTAGTTTAGTTCTTCTGCCCACAAATCGTGAATTAAGTTGTTTCAACAGACAATAATATGCTTTGATCGCCTTTGTCATTCTGTGCTTTATTTCTCTCGTCAGATCATTGGTTGTGTTTATAAGAGTGCCTATAGATAATTGATACATACATCCATACATATATACAGTCACAGATATATTTACCTTGAATGAATTAATACTTTAAAGAGTTAATATATAATAATAAGTAGAAAATATAGATATATACCTACATATACATGTGTAGTACATGCGAGATACGAATATATATGTTATATAATATAATATATCTATTTACGTATATATTTATATATTTTTTAAGGGTCAAGGAAATCTAAAGTTTTTATATCCTCATATGTCTCATCTCACATAAACATTGAATATACTTACCTGTCAAATATTAAGAAGACTTATACAGATGCAACTAATGCTGTTCAAAAATATCTTCTTCAAGGAATAAACGGTATAGCTACAAAGCTTATATCTATAATATGCAATTCATTATTCAATTAAGAAACATAAATAATATCATATCACTTTTCAATCTGGATAAAATTGATTTTCATTTTCAATAATCATTTTCTTTTTGTTCATTTCCTGCGGTCATAAATATTCTTAAATCTTCTAAATTTTTACATTTCTAATAATTGCTTTGTGTTTGCGAAATTGCGTTTGTGTTTTTAATTTTATTGTTTAGTGAGATATCCCTTAGTCTTGTTTCTTTTTCTTCGTTCTAATGATGATTTTTTAAACTACAGAAAAAATTCGAACTTTATGTATAAATTTTATTGTTACATTGTGCAGCGTATATAATAATATTTGTCTTGTTTGACACTTCTTTTCACAAGAAATCAGTTTTTAATAAAGATTCAGTAACTTCAATTATTAATATAAGCACAAAAATAACTTCATGAAATTAGATAGCGTAAAATGAGAAATAAAAAATCATATACTCGTATTTAAGAGATCTGATGAAATTTTATTAGACGTTACTTGAATTTTTCAACATTTTGCCTTTTTAATAATTCAAATTAATATCCTTAAGCGTTAAAAACTTTTTACAATTGTATATATATATTCATTATTATTATTATTATTATTATTATTATTAGTGCATCAAAGTGAATTTGAGTGTACTAATTTACATGATTAGCACTAGCTACTAAGGCCATCATATTCATAAAAAATCGTATATACTATACTCTATGCACGCATTTATGTACTCATAACATATGATGTGCGTAAAAGGGCTCTCTTAAAACAATGTTTTTATTCAGATTTTTCATTTCAAAATACTCGTATTATACACAGTTGTTTTGGTAACTATTTATTTATCCTTTCTAGGAAATTAAAACTTATTCAGAATTTTAATAGGAAACTGATTTAAATATGATGCTGTGATAAGAAAAAGGGAATTTATGTAAATATACATACTTAAATATACAGTGTTGTAAAAAACAAAAGCACCCATCCCCGAATTTTTTGGAATAAAGGTGAATGTCTAGATGTGAGGGCTCTAACACAGATTTAGATGAAAATTTGGCTAGAAGGTAGAGGGGGATGTGATGATTCATTATTAATGGTTAAAACATAAAGGGGTTGGTGATGTAAGCGGCGAGAGCGTGTTATTATTCGAATTTAGATTAATAGGTTATAATTATTCGAATGGAGGGTAGGTTAAAAATCGACTTTTTTTTTAATTTTGATGTTTATCTTATAATGAAGGTGTAAGTGAAAGGGTCGTCGCTCGAAAATGGAGGGGAAGTTTAGTTAGGACCCTAGTGCCCTCAAAGAAGAAAAGGAAAATATCTAAATATTAATTTATAAAAGAATAAAATTTTTATCTCTAAATGTGAATGGATGCTATTGTTTTGCACATCACTGTATACACAAGCTCATACGTATATGACAAATTATTTAAAATTCATTTTGAGATGATTGGGAAAAATACATAATTTATGTGAAATCTAAATTATTCAAATTTAAGTTGTGATTGGAAAATATGTTTCGATTAAAATCTATATAAAAAAAGACTAAAGGACGAAAGTTAAACAAATAGAAGAAAACGAAACGGAAATTTGTATCTATTTGAATGTTAGCACATGTTAGGTACAATAAATCACATATAAAAATATAGAAAATGACTTGAAACGTGAATTTAAGTTAAACATTTTTGAATTTTTATTAATTATTTTTTTGATTTTGTTTATGAAATCTATTATTTATATTATCATAATTTAGTCATATGTAAAATCAAAAATTGATTGACAAAATTAATAATAATTTACATTTTAAAATCGATTTTAGTATACCGGTCGTCTTGCGTAACGTGAATACAAAGATAACTATACCACAATAACGAACCCTTATTGAATGAAATTTTGTTGTCACGTTGGAAGGAAAAATATTTTCAGTTGTTAATAATTTTTTTTCCAGTTCTCCAATTGCCAGAGAAATACGTCATCTGATGGTAAGAAAAATATTATTTTGAAGGAATAAATAAATATGTTTTTTTTTATTGTCGTTTAATAATATTTGTGAATCTATGGGTAGACACGAAATACGGGCGGCTCTTCAAACCGTGATCCAAATGAAACTGATCGTACAACATCAGATGTCATAAAAGATACACCAAATGAAAATCAACGAAATAGTATCACTTTATCATCAACAATAGGCAATCCAGATAATGATTCTTCTGTTGGATCTCCACATTTAAAGAGCACCACTTCTAGCACAGACGGAGTATTTTTTAGTTCGAAATGCTGCAAAATTGAAGGAAATAATAGAAGATTCATTTCTAAAACTCAGATGAAGGGTATTTTATGCTTTTTTATAATTAATAATTTTGTATATAAGTAGATCATGCATCCTCATTTACTCGTACATTTTCAATGGACGTATAGTAAAAATATTATACATACCTGTATAGGCTAATGTTCATGGTTATGATCGGATTAATTTAAGCACTCTAATGCTGTTCATTATTGTATTCTAAGTGCTCTGATTATTCAAATCGAATCACTCACAGGATCCAGTTGAGCGTATTCTATTTGATCTGTTCAAATAATATGGGCTTAGTTCTAAAATGTAAAAAATAAGCATCGATGCGGTAGTATTACCGTAGTGATGCAAATATGATGCGTATCATTATTACATTCTATCAAAAACGCATAATTTTAAATTTGACATTTTAAAACGAAGTTAGAAAGTGATTGTGATTTTGCAATGTTTGCATAAATGATGAATTTTTTATTTTCAATGATATTTATTTGTCTCTTTTGGCAACTGATATTTTACTTGAGACACATAATATGTTAGACTTAAACCAATCACGAGAAAAATCTTCTTTTCATTCAATATTACGTTCTAGATTACGATTAAATTCAAAATAATCTGTTCAATCTAATCGCTAATTCGATTGTAATGATGAACTCAACCATAGAGGATTTTTTCTTTAACAAAATTTGGATGTTTCAAAAATATTTCAATCTGATGTCAGGCATGCTGTATATGATATATAAATCAGTCAGTAAGAATATTGTATCTTGTATACTCATGGTAATTGGTATCTATATTTACGAATAAATGACAAAGGACAGAACAGCTTGAAAATCACTGATAACACTTGAAAACACCAAATAATTGGGACAATTGTAAATAAGAAAAAAACCACAATTGGTGGACATCTTATTACGTCATCATTCTTTTTAATTTTCAATTGTTTGCATAGCCATGAGAACAAGAAAATAATATTCTCGGTAATGAAGTGTAAAACTTGTGATGGTGATGGTGTGTGCATGACTTCAGATGCAAAAAAAAAATTTTAATGAAAAAATTTTAATTTTGATAATAATTTATCTGGATATACAGAATTTCGAGAAGCATTCCGTCTTTTTGATAAAGATGGAGATGGTTGCATAACAAAAGAAGAATTAGGATCAGTAATGAGATCATTGGGACAATTCGCTCGGGTTGAAGAATTGCAAGAAATGCTTCAGGAGATTGATGTCGATGGTAAATATAAGATAATTTTTATAAAATTTTTGGTTTATATTACAGTGTTTATGCTTCAGTTTGAATGCGATTGCGAAACAATGAGAATCGAATTGAAAAAATTTGGGTTTACTTAATGTTTATGCATAAACAAGTATAGAATCGATCACGAGATGCGTTATAAAAAATTTGAATGCATCCAGCAAATTATAGTTACCCGAATTTTCAATGAGCATTTAAAGTGTTTATCCGAGTTTTCAGTGCACACTGAGAAGTTTCAATTTAGTTAAGAAACTGAATTATGAACGAATGCAAAATGAACATTTTAATTCGCATTGAAAAAGTGTTGATATAGGAGCGCACTGAGTCAATGCATTAAGGCTGTCGCATAAATGAGATTTATGAAACAAATGAATAAAAAATGTATAGAACATTTTGATTTGTAGGTGACGGGAATGTTAGTTTTGAGGAATTTGTGGGTATTTTATCAAACATGACTTCTGATACTACAGGACTTTCTCCAGCTGATCAAGAAGAAAGGGAACTTAGAGATGCATTTAGGGTTTTTGATAAACATAACAGGGGATATATAACTGCGTCTGATTTACGTGCTGTGCTGCAATGTTTGGGAGAAGATTTAGACGAGGATGAAAGTAAATAAAAATTTTTTTGTTTTATTTTTGCATTACTGAAGTCTTTTAAATTTTTTTATGAATTTGTAGTTGAAGATATGATTAAAGAGGTTGATGTTGATGGCGATGGTAAAATTGATTTCTATGAATTTGTTCATGCCTTAGGTGAGCCTGAAGATTCACAAGAGAATGACGATGAAGATGATATATCACCGTTACCAACTCCACGTTCAACAATTTCATCCTTAAATGATCATATTGTAATACAATAGATTCAAATCACAAAAATCGATTTTAAAACTATAAATTAATTTTATTATAAAATTTAGATAACATTGTAAAGAAATTTTTTTCGTAATTACATTACATATTTGAAAGCAGTTATGAAAAATAACAGCCAAACATCTCAAATTTTGTATTATATGTATATCAAAAACATTTTAACTCATTACAATAAATAAAATAATATGTGTTTGTGGGAACTAATATGATCCGTTTAATAATTTTTTAAAAAATCGATATTTTAAAGGTGCTTTATATTGGAGGTCTCGAAAATGTTGGTTACAGAATTCTATATAGAGATCACCTTGTAAGTTTTTAGAAACTAATTTGGAAAGGCTGAATAAATTTTTCTCTTGTTTTATTTATTTATTTATTTTGGGTTTTTGTACAAAGATCTTAGAGAATCTTAAACTAAGGTAAAAAAAAAGAAAAAAAAACAAAATATAGTAGTAAAACAAAATTTTAAGGTTTTAGTTCTCTTAAATTTAGTTTTTACGAGGGGACTAACAAAAATTCTCCGAAAATTATTTTAAAAATAATAAAATAGCTTAATCAAATATAAATTATGAAAGTTCATTTTATTATTACTTTTCTACATAATTTCCGTTTATGTCGATACATTTTTTTAGTCTGTAGATCCATCTTTCAAAACAGTGCTCAAAAATCCTTCTTTTTTAACACTTGAAACTGTTCATTCACTGCATTTACCATACCTTCTCTGCTTTGGTACACCCTCTCGCGAAGTAGTTTTTTGATTTTTGGAAAAAGCCAAAAATCGCACGGCGTCAAGTTAATAGAATAAGGTGCTGGAACGATTTTGTTTATCCCCGATTGCGCTATAAAATTTGATGTTAATTCTGCCTTATGAGCTGGTGCATTATCATAGTAGAGAAAGTATCTTCTTAATTCACTTTTATCTCGGCCATTTAATATATTGTCAAATACTTTTGGTAGGCATATGTTCGTGTACCAGTCTGTTGTTACTGTTGATCCTTCTTCAAGTGACACTGAAGCTATAATCTTGTTTCTGCTGAAGAAAATCCCAAACATGACTTTTCTTAATGACTTTTGACGATATGCTTTTACGGGTGAAGGTTCTCCTATATGGTTCCATATTGAGAATTGTTCTTTTGTTTCAGGATCGTTATTATAGATCCATGTTTCGTCACCTCTTAAGATTAAGTTATTAAAGATATTTGAACAACTTTTCGAGAATTTATTTAAAAAAAACTTAGCGAATTGTATGCGGGTCTCCTTTTCTTTATCGCTCAAAAATCTTGGAAACCATGTGGCTTGCTGTCATTCAAGATTCTTGAAACAGTCATGGCATTTATTCCTAGCCTCTCCGCTACCATTTCTTTGGTCATTCTAGAATCCTCGTCCAATATTTTTTTTTACAGCCGCAACATTGGTGTCATCGGTTGATGTTTTTGGGCGCCCTTCACGAGGTTCGTCTTTTACACTAAAATGACCAGTCTGGAATTTTCTGCACCACTCTTAAATAGTATCCAGGCATGGAGCATTACTACCAAAAGCAGTTTTACACTCTTCGAATATTTGCTGTTTCCTGATACCTCGACGATAACCAAACAATATCGCGAATCGTAATTCAATTTTGCTAGGAGCTGGGAATATACTCGAACTGCTTTCACCTGCTTTCCGTTTTCTTCTTTCCATCTTCACACACCTGTCTCAAATTACGTGTTAACACTAATTAAGACTCCGTATTTCTTTATATACTGCAATTTTTGCAGATAAGCCTGCAGTTAATCCGTTTTTTGGAGAATTTTTTTTAGTCCCCTCGTATATTCATATATACTTACATGTACTGATAAATAAAATTTTGAACACTCAATAAATTATTACAATTAATGCAGATACCCTGTGTTCCAAAAAAAAAAAAAAAAAATTATTTATCATCTCAACTAATAAAACGTACGATATTAATTTATTAAATTAATTTTATTTTTTATTATAAGAACCTTCTACATCAAGACACTTTTGCATCCGATGTTGTCCTCTCTCCAGCCCATTTCCTTCAAATTTAACCACCTTAAAGGCTTAAAGTAATCTCATTCTTATCATAATTTATTGATTCCGATCTGACTGACACTATTTTGATGTCTTCTTTTGGTTTTGATAATTAGAAATAATCAGTTGAAGTTAAGTCTAAACTACAGGGTAGATTGTAGAGATTGTTTTAAAGACTTGGCGGGTCTGGTGTAATATTGAAAATGAACAACAAAAAATTAGCATTATTTAAAGATATAGGGCTATATCCTCGATACATATAGCAAGCAAATTAGCAACTTTGCTAGCGGAATTCGACGTTTTCACATCCTCGATTGTTTTGACAGTCGCAAATTAGCAAAATCGCAAGAATATTTTGCGATCAGAGAAAAGGTAATAGCAATTCATTTAACAGCAAACATAACCTGTAGAATACTACTTGGTTTATATTTAATTCATACTATATTTTATTTTTCATTATATTATAGTTTTACATTTTCTCATTTTACGAAGTAAATAAAAAAAAAACAATAAAAATAAAAAAATATTTCAAATAATAGATTTTTTTAATAAAAAAAGTTTTAAATTTAAAATTTTTTTTTATTTTTTTTCCTTTTTATATGATCTAATATATTTGATATTTATATATTTTATAATATTTATATATTTGATATTACGTGCTCCTCAAGCCTCTTTTTCTCAATTAAAATTATTTCTTCATCGATTTCTTCTGTAAAAGTGTAAAACATAATATTTTTTTCTCACATTTAAATTTAACATTTTTTTCATAAACTCACAAATACAACTAATTTAAATTTAACTAACAGTTAATCCTCATCTTTCAATAATTTAAGGTTTTGTTTGCTATATGATGAATTCAGACAAGTGCTGAATGAACGAAAATGGCCGACTTGCAATTGCAATCGAGGATGTGGATTACACCAATCGCAATTAGTGATCGCAAACTCACCATATTTGCTAGTCGCAATTTGCGATTTTGCTAGACGTATGAGGATATAGCCCATATTTCATAAAAATTGATTAAATAAGGAAGACTCATGTTGTCTACAACAAATTTTGAGTGCTTAATTTGTTTTTAGATACATCAAGCTTCTCTTTTTTTCGTGTGGCGAGTCATTTGAATTTTTCTGAACTTTTAAACATCCCGTTTGTCAAATTTAAGTTGTTTATTTTTACTCTTAAGAGTATTTTTTAGATATTTTTTCTGTCTTGAGTTCTATTTTATAGAAAGACTTATATTTTGTAACTGGAAGCATTTTGAAAATATCAAAGTAAATTCTCTTGTAATATGTAAACTCCGCTCTAACTCTAATTTTACTTGCATTGTAACTTGGAACCGAAGTGGGACTTGCACCGTTTTCTCACGTTATTGTATTTCAGTCATGAATTATCCAGGTATATACATAAATGAATTGAAAATAAGGTACTACATTATATGAATTGAATAAAAAAACATGTAAAAATTCGGAAAATATAATTGTAAAATAATAATAAAAATACCACTACCTACTCATATTGTCAAAAACAACATAGCTGATTTAAATTGATGATAACACGAAAGCATACACCAAAATATTTACAATAAATTAATATAAAAAGGAAAATAAAAAATATGAAATTCATCATAATTTTACATCATCATCATCAAGCATCAAATTTCATATTTTATTATAATCCATCATTAATTACTGAAAATATTATATTGAAAATATACGTACATATACACATACAGTTAAACTAGTATGAAAATTCTTAATACATTGAAATATATTTTTAAGGTGATATCAAAATCTATTCAAAAATGTTTATGTATTTTTATTTTATTTTTTTTTTTGTTCAAAATTTGTTTTACTCAGTTTTTTAAATCTATGAAATATGAAATATAGATATTTTTTT
Source organism: Villa cingulata (assembly GCA_951394055.1). NCBI lineage: Eukaryota > Metazoa > Arthropoda > Insecta > Diptera > Bombyliidae > Villa > Villa cingulata. The sequence continues at coordinate 3,150,676 of OX596025.1, forward strand.
TTTAATTTTTCTGTTCTAACTGACACAAATTTTTGATTAATGAAGGTTGCACTGTACTTGTACTTATATATGTACGTCATTCATATACATATAGTATACACGATACATGTATATGTATTTATATGAAAATAAACATAAATGTAGAGTTTAGAACTAAAACAGTTTTTCAAAAGTCATTAAAGTAATTATGTGTGTGAATCATACACATATTTTTTTTCTACTCCTTTCTTGGGTGATGAATGTAAAATTAATTTTCTAAATTACTTCTTGTTGTGTAAATGTGCTATATATGACATTTGAATTATATTGCTGAAAAAGCCTTTATACCAAATATAATATAAATACGGTCATATATGTATGTACATACTTGACGCTCAATCTGATTAAAATTTTTAATCTAAAAAAAAAAAAAAGGAAAAAAAACTTGTTTTGAAAGTTTTCATTAAAATAATTTTTACATTTCAATTAAGAAATTTAAAGTGAAAATGAAAATAATTCTTAATAATATATGTACTCATATTATATACTCGTACTACCTACATTATGTCCTATAAATTTAATGTTTTACAATAATAAATTTTCAAATGAAAAAATTATATTTCTAATTTATTATTATTTTTTTAAAACTTTTACACCTCCAACTAATTGCTGGAATAATTGCACAGACAATACAAAAATTATAGTTCAGCTAATTCGATATCAAAACTATTATTGAGATCGATATGAACTTTTGGAAAAATATACCAAATATTAAAACATATCAAAAAAGTTGATCAAGTAAACTTCAATAATTACGTTTTCAAATATTTATAACTTTATAATATAATTCTAGATGCAGACACGATTGAATATTAAATAATTTTCACTGATTAATGTTTGCCATGTTTGTATAAATAAATTTTTAAAACTGACTGTTTTTAATTTATTTCACTAAATTACAAAACTATATCTTAATTTTATACTTATTTTCTTTTTTATACTTTTTAACTTCTCCTTCTCATTAAATTGAACCGATTTTTGTAAAATTTCTTTTTGATGTCGAATAACTGAAAAAATAAAAATTTACTTTAAAAATCTGCATTCTTGTATATTCGACAAAACTGATATGTGCTACTTCATTCTTGTAAATTTCAAGAATATTGGTCCAGAAACAACACCAAGATATCTGTTACCAGCAAAGTTGTCGACTTTCACTATGTACTTACAGTAAATTCTTCAGTAAAGTGAAATACATAAATAGTTGCAACAGTTTGTTAAATAGAAGAAAATGTAGAAGTTGTAGTTACTTTTTGTTTATTAAGTGTGTGACTCGGTAGCTAATAACAATAAGTTAGTAAAGTGTTTAAGAGTAATGAAAAGTTTACGAGTATCAATTTAAATAGTAAAAACAGTGGAGTGTTCATAAAGTACTGCAATGTAAGTATTGTTGTTTTGTAAAGTTGATATTGATATTATTTTTCAAGTTCTATAAATAGTCTTATTCTGAAATTATCTATCCGACTATCCCAAAAAATTTAATGAGAAAATATGTGCATGACCGATATTTGGATGGAACGATTATTTTATATTTTGTTTAAAGTGCACACGATTATCGATTATGGCATATGTAATTCTGTAATTAATGTAATTGCATTAGTAATTCTGTCTTGGCCAGGTATATCATTCAGTGTTTATGATCAGTAATCAGTTACTGGTGTATACCACGACCACCACGATGTACAGAATAAGAAGGTGAGCCAGAGCGAAAAAGCTGTTTGTAAAAATTTAAGTTATTACGTCATTTCAACCAATTTCAACTGAGTTTGTAATGCAAGCAATTACAGTGATGTACCAAGAACCAAGATGTACTGAAATTAAATTCGTTAGATTTGTTTTTTAGGTGTATTTTTGCGATTATATTATTTTATTTCTAAATTTATTCTGTTTTTTTTTTAATTATCATATTATTATATTTTTTAATTACATATTATAAAATCATTATTATTTCAAAATAGTTAAATATTTTATATTAAATTGTGGAAATTATGAACGTAAAATATTAATATTTTTCGTTTGAAATCATTTTCACTATTTGATATACCTATAACTACTGTCCTATTTTTCATTATTAGGTGCTTTCGAATTGTCAATTTCAAGTACTTGCGAGTAGAAAAGGTAAATGTCTGTGCTAAACCATCTACTCGCAATATCAAAAGAAGTTTGAAAATTGTTTTTCTAAAAACATGAAATTTTGAATTTGAGTCCTTATATCTCAGGAACCACTTATTATTTCGGGACAAAATATATTTCTTTTCTTTAAAATTATTGCATTGTTTTCTGAATTATTCTAACAAATAATTATAACGGGTTTTGTGAATTTTTTGAAAAATTTTTAACGGTACTTTTCTCCCAAGTATCAAATTTCAGCAAACAAGGACATATGACACATAAAAATGGACATCCTAAAGTACTTTTCTGAAAATGTCCTGTTTCGATATCACGATTCGGAAGTTTCCCCCTAGGTGTCTTCATATATGAGAGAACGAACACTGAATGAGCGTGAGTTAAATGCACATTACGTAATTTATAATTCAAAAATAGGCCGTTTTCACTTTTGCATGTTAAACGTCAAAAAAAGCAACCAATTAATTACGACAAAAATCCACTTGCGCATGTGGAAATACTTGCATATTTGAACATAATCCGACATCAAACACAAAGAAAAAACAATTCAATTTAAGTAAACACAAAATGACAGCTGATGATAATGGCAACACAATCTTCTAATTCAGAAAAGCAATCAACTTGAAATACTTGCATAGGTTGCGTTAATTTTAAAACAAGTTTTATTAAATGAACACATGACGTTTGCATAGTTGAAAAAGTGAACATATGACTTTTACACGGTTGCTAAACTGAACACACTGTAAATGCAAGTTTTTATGAAACCATGCAAAAGTGAAAACGGCCATAGTTTTTGGAAAATAATTTTGCTCCATCGTAAAAAATATTTTTTTTACACTTGCTTCTTTTTATTTGATAATAAAAATGGGAATCAAACGCGTAATTTAAATTAAATTTATTTTGCAAAGAAAATATTATAAATGATAATGTGACTATATTTCTAAGAGCACGTTCAGACTAACAAATTTGATTAAATGATTTGTATCGTATCGTATGAGAAATCTGAAGGTGAGAACACATTTAAAACGCTCATATGATCGATAAGATGGTTTTTAAGAAATATAATTGATTACAAGTTTCATTATATTTCTCTATTTTCTATTTGAGATTTGAAATTTTGAATTTCGTTATCTATAATGTAATTGTTTCTAGTAAGAAGTTTGAAATAATTTTTCAAAAATAAATAATTTAGTGAATTTTATGAATAAAAATAAAATAAAATGATACAAATATTTTGGAAAAACCCATCCACACTCAATTTAAATAGAAAGACAAAACGAAATCATATAATAAATAACACTGTATATTATTAGTTTTAGATACAAATAATGTCAGAGTTCATCTGATCAAATCAGATAGTCTAAACTTCCCTTAAGAAACAAATATACATTTGTCGTAATGATTATGAATATGGCAAAATATATATGACAGATGAATAAATATTAAAATAAAATTTATTATAACGCACATAAAGTCTAAAGATGAAAGTTTTCTTGAAAGTAAATAATAAAAAATTGATACGAATAATTTTATTAAAAGAAGCATTCCACTTGCTAATAAATATGATGTCAGTCCATTATAGTCCTCCTGAAAATAATAAAAAAAAGAGAAAATATAAAATGTATAGCTATCTGCATATAAATTAAAAATTCACAAATAAACAAGAAAAAAAATTAAGTTTACCTGTATCAAATCATATAAAAGTATTAAATTTGATTCGATCACAAATGTTGTACAAATCATTTCAAGTTCATAATGATTTAACCTTGGGAATATTGATGCTAATGAGATACTCAAATCGAATATAGAAAATATTGTTTTTGATCGAGTATTTGAGCACAATAACATTAATTGTATTGTTCGCCAAATGTTTATTAACTATGCGAATGAAAGAAAAGTGCTTATCAATAGATACTCAAATAATATGTAATATAAATTATGCACAATATTTTATATTTTTTTTTTTAAATCTAACATGAATATAATATAGTATAACTTACAATAACCAAAGTTGTGAATAATATTATGTAATTTTTACTCCACATAAATAATGGCAATTCACATATCATGTCGGAATAAGTTAATGATTCTTGTATAATTTCAAATATTTCATATGGTAGGTTTGGAGGTGGACAACGAATTTTATTGAAACTGAACTGCATTTTGAATTTTTTTAAGTGACAAAATAATAGAAATATTTCTAATTTATTTTTTCAAATTTGTTTTTGGATAATATGTACATACATATACTTATGTATGTATATGTAAAAATTTTCTTTATTGTATTTACAACACAAAATAATTATATTATACATATTTGACATTTATTTTTAAATTTGTCGTGAATATAAAATTGTCTTAGAGAACTTTGATTTAAAAAAATTTTGATTTGCAGCAAAAGATGCAAACTGCAGTAAATTTAGAGAATTGTATTATATTTTGTTAGCACACATTCATTACAGCGCTTGTGTAAAAAAAATTAATCTCAATCCGTGAAGCAGGATCAATAATGTTTGTTGCATTTGAAACATATCTATTGTCGTTCTTTTCTCGTGCAACAAATCTAAATTTGTGTTTTGTTATGGATTCTGAACACGTGTACTAAGGTTCAATCTAGTCCTTTCCTCACGTTTGATTCTGCAAACTCTTGATGATAAGTAAATCTGTCATATTTCAAAATTGTGCTAGTGTTTCTCAATTGTGAAATAAAACTGAATTTGGTTGAAAATTTATTGAAAGAAATCGTTTTGTTGCCTTTCTTTCTCTTGCAATGCAGTAGACATGTGCACACAAAGTTCAAGATTTGATAATTGATTATTTCAACTGCCAATTTTATTTCTACAAATAAATTTTTCTTCCATTTTAATCTTTTATTTTAACACAAAATTTAAAATTTCCCTGTAAACAAAATCGATTGATCATATGAAATATATAAATTTTTCAAATTAAAAAAAAAGTCATACAACTGATTTGGAACATATACATATGTACATATATTTTTTTTTTTTTTTTTTATTACTCATTACTCATTAGTTTACAATCTTATACATAACCAATAAATAAAATTCATTCTTTGATTTTTAACTATATACTCGTATTATAATTCCTAAAGCCCTAACTCTAAACAGCAAAAGCTGATTCCTGAGCTGGGAACTTCTATTCTCTTTCGTGTTTTAATATATTTATATGCATGCTATGTACTTTTTCATTCATTATTTATACTTTATTCATTCTATACATTATTCATATAATTATAACATTCTACATTACATTCTTATCATGCATCATTTCATTTCATATCACAATTTAAAAAAAAAAAAACAAAAAAAATCGTTTACTACATTTAATTAACTTATACTAAACTTACATACTTATTAACCTAACTAACCTAGCCTAATCTAAAACTATTCTAGCTAACTAACTTAAAAATTATCTTTACTTCTCAGTAACGATTATTGCCTCTTATCTTTTAGTATACTAACTATACTTTCTTCGTAAATATATACAGACAGCTACTGTTTTTTACCCATTCTGGAAGATCGTTGTACTCTTTGCTTGCTGTTACTAGTAAGCCTTTTCGCACACGGTCTGTTCTTGCTCTGTCAACCCTAATATTTTCCAAGCATCTGGTCTCGTAGTTGTGAAAGCTTTCATTTAGTCTCAGCACTATATTTGTCTTTATTCCATTATGTAGCGTCTTGTAGATGAACTTAACTTTCTCCATAATCACCAATTCTTTGAAGCTTAATGCACCTGTATATCGTATAACTTCTTTTGTTCATAGTAAACTATCCAATTTGAACAATATTTTTTGTGCTGATCATCATTCTCTCTATTCTCTCTATATTCCCTCTAGTTGTCTGGGAGTATATTGTAACTAAATATCTGATGTGAGATAGTACGTGCGCATTGTAGATTAGCTTTGCTATTTTTTCATCTAACTTAGGGCCTCTTCCAATTACCGACACCAGAGATATCACTTTCTTTATCATCCTGTCAATATGATAATCCCAGCTTAACTTTTCATCTATATAGACTCCTAGATATTTGATCACGTTGACTCTTTCTAATATTATATCATTTATCTTGAAAACAGGATTTATATCTTCTTTGTTTTTCACCTTGAAGATGATGTATTTTGTTTTAATCTCATTAAGAGTCAGGAAGTTGCCTTTGCTTCTACCCAGTTCTTAAATCTTCGTAGGTCTCTGTTAACTGATTCTTCAAGTTCATTTTGACTCTTAGCATTGTACAGCAGACATGTGTCATCAGCATATACTTACGGTATATTTAGCTGTAAGATTTGCTTGCGACATATTGTTAATGTACACCAAATAGAAAAGTGGTCCTAGTATTGAGCTTTGCGGTACTCCAAATCTCAGCACAGATGATTTACTGTAGTTGCCATTAACCAAGGTACATATGTTTCTATCCTTCAAATAGTTCTGTACTAATAGGTTACAATGTCCCCTAATTCCAATTTCATCTAAAAATTATATGAGTAATTTATGATCTACCGTATTGAAAGCTTTCTGAAGATCTACAAAGATGGCAGCAGCATATCTTTTTTCATCTATTGTTTTATTAATTTCCTCTATAACTTGACTACGGCCGATTCTGTCCCATTTTTTCGTTGGAATCCGTATTGATTAACACCATATCTTTTACTTATGAACTCGTTTATTCTGTTTCCTATGATTTTTTCAAATATCTTGCTGACTATACTCAGTAAAGAAATCGGTCTATAATTCAACGCTATTTTTTTATCTCCTCCCTTGTAGACTGGAATAACTACTGCTTTCTTTGGACAGTCCGGAAAAATTGCCGTGTTAAGCACATCATTCATATTATCAGTTAGTATTTCAATGATTTCATCTAGAACTGATGGTATATCTTTTACCGTTATACCATCTATTCCAGGAGCTTATATTTAAAACATGTTCAGTTGTGAACTCATGAAATCTTTGTTCTCAGCAGAAACTGCATGAATTCATTCATGTAAAATGAATATTGTTATTAATCACCACAATTAATCACATTGTAAAACAAAATAAAAAATGAGATACTGTTTTCATACTTTACGATTATGTATTATTTTTAAGCACTCAGAGGTCACTATAAATTTTATTTATTTGTCGAGATTACAAATAATGCTGTAGACACAATAATACTTTATGCATTGATTTATTTTATACATTTGTTTCAATAAATACTTATAATATATTATTTACGTTATATTGAATTGCTCCAAAACTCATTATTTAACAAAATAATTTGTTCTAAAATTTTTTAAACTATAATAAATAAAGAACTACATTTGAAATTATTATAATTATTACTACCTGGAATTTTTCTAAATTTAAATTCCCAGGGGTGATGTTAATTTTGTTTTTACTTGGTACTGTATATTTGTGTATACATACAAATCTAGATTCTAGATATGTGTTTGTGTGTATCTGTATAATGTGTCATTATACAAAAATTTTATATAAATGTAGATAAAAATCGTATTAATAAAATTACCAGAGAAAATCCAGATATAATCTTTTCGACAAAAGTTAAGAAGAAAAGGATATAACCACAGAGTAAAATAACTATATACAGAGTGTGCAATACAATCCTTTCAATTGCCGAGCTAATTTTGGAAGTGGATTTAGCGAAAATCCACCTCTCTCAAAGCTTCTCTTATAAAATGAGTACATTTTGAAAATTGAGAGTAGAAAATATAAATAAAACAAAACAAAACAACACAGTTTCAAATATACATTCTTACATACACGTAATATAATGTACAAGAAGGGAGCAATTTTTTTTCTTGTTTGCGTACATATTTTGTATTGGGCAATAGAAATATGTATGTATGTACATAAGTATATAGAATATGTATGATACTAGAATATATACTGTTTTGTACCATAATGTTAGATATAATATATTTATGCATATCTACGAGTATATATGTATATATATATACGCACATTATAGTTTGTTTTGGTTTGTTTTCGACCCTTTGTTACTATTTCATTGTTATTTTCGACCCTAAATTCATGTTTGTTCGATTATGATTTCATTTTTTCAAGTTAATATGCATCTTACAAATTATGCTGCTTCTACATTATATATGTATACACATTGTATACACATGTACAGTAATCACAAAAATTATTTCTGCATAATTAAAGTATCGTAATTTGGATTTAGACACTTGTAATACTTTTAAATTTTTATATTTATTTTTTCAAACTTTAATAAATACAATTTCTTAAAATAAACCATAATTATTCTTAGAACAAATATATTATTTGAATTATTCCAAAAATTATTCCTGCATTAATTCTATCGCAAAAATTATTATGAATATTAAAATGAAAATAATTGATTTAATTTTGACTTTCAAGAAAAATGCCAAGGAAAATTGAATTATTTAGTAAAAATTTGAAGTTTGTTGTGCACAAGTAACACCAATAATTTTTGTGATCACTGTGCATACCTATCAATTTCTTCATATAAACAGAATCTAAGATCTAACTTCTACCAACTATCAACTATAAAATCCGGTATTTGATGTAAGTCAAAATAAAGAAAAGACAACCAAGCCTCCTTGTATACGAAGTGACAATATAGTTGCGTTCCCTTTGGCCAAGTAAAGTACTTGCAAGTACTTGTAGTCTTGATCATCTACACCACCTCTTGTATTCGAGTAATTTACTTGACATACAGTTGCATGGTTAGTTACGCCAAAATTCGCCGTCAGAGGTTTTTGTATTTTAATCGTTAGATATTAAAGAAATAGGTTTAAGTCTATAATATTTTTAATACACGTTTTATTCAATAGGTGGCTTTTTATTGTTTAATGTTATGAAGCATCTAAAATCAAAGCAAAACAAATTTGAAATACATGACAGCTGAAATTGGAGCATGGCCAACTGTCACTCCAATATTTACATTGCCTTAGAAATGTGTATGCTTTCAAATTTGAGGTTACTTTTTACTTCCAAGTAAAAAAATTGCGTTCCATTTACAATATACTCCCGAGTACTTGAAAGTTCTTTACTTGGTCAAAAGGAACGCAACTTATGTGTAATGATAAAACCTGTCTGTACATTTACATACATCTATATCTAGCTATTGTGGTATGGAAAAAAAAATTAAAAATTAAAAAGGGTAGCAGGTAGCAGTATGTATGAATAAAAAAAATGTAAAAAAAAAACATTTCTTTTCTGGGAGAGAATTATTCTCACAATTTACGAATTTTAAGTTTCAAATCAAAAGTTTTATAGATGAAAATGCAAACTTGAAATTTTTTAAAATGAGCTTTGCAATATTGGCATATCTGTGTATCGTTATTTATGTCTGTGATATAACATACTACATACTACCAAAAACACTAGAATATATAAGACGTCCCAAGCTGCTTATAATCGAAAAAATAGCTTTCAGATCATATCCCAACATTGGTGGCTATAGCTTTTTTGCTGATGTTAATGTGATATTAATATCTCAATCCACTGTAATATAGGATAGCATTTATATACTGTTCAACATGAAATTGTTTTTAGCAGCAGAACAAGGCAATACATGGCAATACAACACGATAGAGTGGCGAGGCGAGCTTTATATTGATACATTGTTGTGTAGTTGCATGTGTATTTTCCTTTAACATTACTAACTTCATGTACCCGACATGATGGCTATAGTAGTCTTTTGTTGTTCATATTCTATTTACTTTTATATTCCACGTCAGGCTATAGTGATTTGATTCTTATATAGATCATGGTTGTGTGGTTGTGTGTATATTTTTTTTACACATCATTCATACATTGGGTTTATTTTGGTACCGAAGATTGGTGTAGTTTTAATTGTTATGTGTATATATATGTATATATGTATATATGTATATACATATATGTATAGCTATGTATATACATTACACTACACTATTTTTGTATTTTTTTTTTTTTGATTTTCTGGATTTAAAAATTCAGTGTAACTAAAAATTTGTATATTTTTTATATTATTAGATAATATAAGAGGATACTATAGCATTATGATTGCATTCTGTATTATCTGTATATAGTGATTTCAATTTTGTATACATGTACCTACATACTTATGTGCATGTATGGATTGATTTTTCAATGAGAATTTGTAATAATATTCCTTACCAGTGTAAATAGTTGTGTTTTGTGTTCGATTCATGCTTCTTTGCTATGATTCTATATGTATGTCTGAAAACATTACATCCAGAACTATGTTTTGCATTATTTTCTTATTTTTGTATTTCTTTGTTGTTTGTTTGTAAACAAGAATACACAGAATTAGAAGTAGAAAATGAATTTTGTATGACTTTTTTTTTGTTTTGACATATGTATGTGCACACGCATATGCAAGATATTGTTAAAAATCAAAAATTTCATTTCACTTACAATATATAAAATAAAATATCGATGTTGTCATATTACGAAATATAACATATATTTCAAAAGACGTACGTATTCTTACATATACTATACTCCTTTATAGTATAAATTTACACACCATAAATATATACACGTATATTCAAATTACGTATACATATACATTCATGTACAGTGATTATACATACATGACCTTCCTTGTAAAATATATGATATAATACAAATTTTTATTTTCATTGATCTTCTTGAATCCTAGAAATAAAAAGAAATTACGTAAATAGTGCAGTGTAAGTGTAATAATATACAATACATAGCTATACCAGAGACAACTTATAAAACAACGTGTTTTAAGTTGTCTCTGGCTATACATATATATATTAAAAATTAAAATGTACATTTACACATACTATTAAAATCTATATCAATCTTCAAAGATCGAACCGGGGTACCCAAACTAAATGTAGCTATACACATACAGTACAATCAAAATTGTACGAATTTTGAATGATGTGTAAAAAAAATTATACCAACCAAACAACTATTATAAGCAAAAATCCAAAAATCTATTAACAAAAAAATAGCCACTGAAATGGTTAAAAGAAAACATTATACACACAACCACACAACCATAATCTGTATAATAATCAAATCACTATAGTGTGGCGCGGCATATAATAGTAAATACAATATGAACAACAAAAGCCTACTATAGCCATCATGTCGGGTACATGAAGTTAGTAATGTTAAAGGAAAATACACATGCAACTACACAACAATGTATCAATATAAAGCTCGCCACTCTATCGTGTTGTATTGCCATGTATTGCCTTGTTCTGCTGCTAAAAACAATTTCATGTTGAACAGTATATAAATGCTATCCTATATTACAGTGGATTGAGATATTAATATCACATTAACATCAGCAAAAAAGCTATAGCCACCAATGTTGGGATATGATCTGAAAGCTATTTTTTCGATTATAATCAGCTTGGGACGTCTTATATATTCTAGTGTTTTTGGTAGTACATACTACATAAATATGTATGTACTAGATTGCGATGATTTCAAGTATAACATGGAAACAATAATAGAGAAATCGTTTTCTTATTTTTTATCATGTCATCACACTTAAATGTAAATAATAATATAAAAGCTTGTTTTATATTATTTTTATTTGTTTTTCTATTATAATTCATAATAGATATACTTTTCTTCTATACGTATACTTATGGAGTAGATATGTACATACATAGACATACATATATGTGTTAGTACATATATAAATAATAAAGTGTCTTTTATTGGAAAAGTTTTCACAATGGGATAAATAATAACCTTCTGTATTCGAATTTCGAATCGTCACTTTTCTAATATGACATAATTATTTTATTTTAATTTTATCAAATTAGTTTTTTTTTTTTTTTGTAATGAGTCGTATAAAATTGTATCAACAAAACATTTGCTTATCACACTTAATATTTCATTTAGTTTAAATCGCATAATGTTCTTCACTGATCTTTTAAAATTTAATAACTCATCTTTGATTCACTAAAGTTTTGATGAAGAAAACCAAAACAAAATGGAAGATTTTTTTTATTTTTAAACTATGTCGAACTTAAGAATATATTTTAGAATTAATTTGTTGTTACTGGCATCACCTATATGAGTATATATGTATGTATATTTTTTATCGCGTCATTTCGTTATCAATACATATTATTGGCATGTTGGTTGGTATTTTTCTAACTTATAATTTAAGTCATCAAATTCCTTGATTTTTATACATCTTTATATGATACTACATATAGTCAGACCAGACCGTAAATGTAAACAAGGAAATATAAAAACGCACTCGATATTTTTGTTAACGAGCAACATAAATCAACTGTGCTTTGTTTGAAAAGTATCGTTAATTTGTCTACTGTTTTAGTTATTATATGCATTCATCATTTGTAAAAATATTCTACAGTATGAAATGTTCTATTTTATATTGTGTAGCAAGAAATCTGTATTTAAGAAATCTTTTATCAAAGTTAAGCATTATTATATTTTCCGACAAAAGTTGAATAAAAACTACTAAATTTATCGTTTTTGCATCTAATAACACTACTTGTCTCACATAATTTCATGTTTACATTTACCTCGATCAATTCGTAAAAATGGGTAGATGAAAACAGAATTTTAAAATCTAAGTATTTTAAAAATCTTTCATTAGGTATAACATCCCGCGAAAATATATTAAAAAAAGGCCCGAGCGTAATTATACACTATAGAAGACATAGCAAAATCAGTTGTTAATATGAGAAATAAAAATTGCACATATCGACATACATCTGAAATATATGGAGTGTCAGTTGTTGTAATTTATAATCATTACTATCTACTAGGTCATTCAAAAAGTTCGCAGCTATATAATGAAGCAGTAAGATTTTATGAGCCAAAATACAATTAATCTTCAATATATTCCCCCCTAAGCTCAATGCATTTTTTCCAGCGATTTTCCAATTCATTTATCCCTTGCCTGAAGTGATTTTCCTCGAGACCTCCAAAGTACTCTTCGACAGCCGTTATGACTTCTTTATTTGATGAAAAATGCTTACCACGTAAGAATTTTTTGAGATTTGGAAATAAATGAAAGTCAGACGGAGCCAGATCTGGTGAATACGGTGAATGCTCCAACAATTCGTAGTGTAGTTCCTTCAATTTGGCCATTGCAAGGACACCTTTGTGTGCTGGTGCATTGTCTTGGTGGTAAATGATTTTTTTCTTTTGTAATCCTGGTCTCTTCTCCCGAATTTTTGTGTCTCATTAGTCTAAAAGATTTGAATAATATTCTCCTGTTATCGTTTTACTCGTCTGAAGGTAATCAATTAGTAAAATCCCCTTTGCATCCCAAAAAACTGATGCCATAACCTTCTTTGAAGATTCTGAGAGCTTTGACTGCTTTGGGGCCGAACAGCTGGGCTCGGTCCACTCTGCTGTTTGTTGTTGCAATTCAGGATCATAGTAATAAATCCAGGTCTCGTCCTTGGTTACAAATCGATGCACAAAATCAATTCTATCCTTTTGAAAATGGCCCAAATGTTGTCGAGAAAGTTTCACTCGAATGCGTTTTTGGTCAGAATTCAACGAATGCGGCACCCATCTTGTCAATAACTTTCTCATACCTAATTCACTGGTTAAGATACTATGCACTGATGCAGTTGAGATGCCTGTGGCCCCAGCTAAATCAACCACAGTTATTCGCCGGTCTTCCAAAACTAAATCATGAACCTTGTCGATAATTTCTGGCGTGGTTGCTGCTTTTGGACGTCCTCAACGTGGATGATCATTGATGTCTGTACGGCCGTGTTTAAATAGAGCAACCCATTTTTTTACAGTTGCATATGAAGGAGCACTGTCTCCTAATACGTTTACCATATCATCAAAAATTTCTTTCCTACTTAATCCTTTTTTAATCAAATATGACACGATTTTTTAAATTATCCATTTTCTGAAAACAAGCCAAGCACGTGTAATTTAATCAACTGTTTAAACTAAACTATTGGACAGATCGATCTAGAATTTATGGTACGTTCATATGAAGGACTGATGTTTCCAATACGAATAAATTTTTGTTTCTAGAAATGTCACGTGTGCGTTAGGCTGCGAACTTTTTGAATGACCTGATATTTACAAAATAAGCTGTTTTCATTTACCTCAAACTCAGGCATTTTCAAAAAAAGTTCAAGGATAAGAGTAAACATACAAAATTTGTAACAAATAATTGAAAAGTTGAATATTCAATTTTAAATAATCGTAATTATATCCTTGAGATGTCCATTTTACGCACAAAAAAAACCTATAAACAACAAAACGTATAATTGAAAATCAATAACAAAAATCTTATGTACACTTAATTTTTAGTGACGTTTATCCGGTGACGTGACCCGGTCTGACATTCCGAAAAATTATTTTTTAATTTCGATTTATTTCTAAAACATACGTTGTTTAGGAATCAGTTTATCTAATATTGATTATAATGTCAAATCGACTAAGGAGTTGTATTATAACGATATCATAATTCATCATTCTTATCATATTTTTGATTTTTTATACAAATTAAAAGAATTTTCCTTTTTTTTTGTTTGTAAACACAACTTAAAAAAAATTTTTTAGCCATAAATTTTTAAAATAATAAATTCTATTTCACATTTTTTCCTCATAATATTTTGTGTTCAATTTAACATAAAAATTGGAAAAATATGTTTAGCTTGTCTGTAATGAATGCTCCATCAATATGTGAATGTAATGTGAAAAGTACGTGAATAAGACCCTGACATCATAAACACATGCTTCAAATATTTATTTGTCATTTATTTATATTTTATTTTTTTAGTTGTTTTTTTTTTAGATATCAAAAATTTACAGTTCATACGAATACATTATAAAAAATATCAGACTGTATAATATGAGTAACAGATGTTTCAAATATAATTATTAACTTGTCGATGTCACAAAGGTTACAATACATGTTCTTGTTCTCGAAGCTTTATATGTAGGTATATATAGTCCTTAAAGAATATTTCTCAACAATTCGATATCATATTTATTCTACAAAATTTGTCACTTTCATTTCATAACATCATTCATATAGTCATCTAGCCAACAAGCAGTTCCAAACCAACAGACGGCAGTGATGAAAAGAGGAATGGAGGTATCAAATGAAGTTGACACTACTTATCATATGTTGGTCAGCTTGACATAACGAGTTAGTTCCCACAAATAAGACTTGTCAAATCCTATGGCAGATTGGACTTAATAACAAACCTGAGCTAGCGTCTATTTGAAAAATGGACTTTAAATGAGATTAATGAAATATAATTAAAAGATATAATATTGAAAACGATATAATGAGCGATAAAAGACAATAGAGAAAAGGCTGAAGTAATGGATATGGATAGTGGTTTATGATGTCTAGGCTCTGCAATAACTATTAAATGCCGAGAATGATATTGTCTAAGATGAGTTCTAAATTTTGTTTAATTTTTTTTTTTTTTTTAATTTTATTTGAAATATCAAATAACATTACCTACATAAATAGTTTAAATTTACAAATATACAGTTAAATTCTGATAATGATTATAAAAATATTTCATTATTTGCATTTATCGATTTAAGGTCATTTTCATTTTATTATGTTTTTGTTTTTTTTTTTTTTTTTTTTTGAAAAGGACTAAACATAATTTATAATTTTTCCTGTACAAATATAAGAATCTCAATCTATCTATTTGATGTAATGTACAGTACTTATATACATACATACACATATTTTTAAACACTCACACACATTTATAAGTATATGTACTTATAGACGTATGTAGGTATGCACATAAAATTTTTCCATTCATGCGATGTGAATGCTCGAAAATTTTGAAATGAATGAGCATTATTAAATTTTCATATTTTCTTGAATAATTTGATTTTTTCAAGAAGAATATTTAAAGAAAGCAAAAAAAAAATCATATATAGATTGAAATGGGACGTTATTATAAAGATATCGTTTGTATTAATATTCATACATACATATATACATATGTATATATGTATAGAGAGTACTTTGTCATAAAAGGAAAAGGATGTACTTGAGCATAAGCATAATAATTATTTTTGACAAAACAACTAACAGAGAAATATAGAAGCGAAAATAAAAATTTTATTGTGGATATGAGCGAAATGAATTAATGGCGTATATATACGTAAATAAAGATATACGAACGAATATACGAGTATATGTAAATTAATGTACCGTTATATTTACATATAATAAATTCATACAATAATTCTATAGAGAAAGTATGTCAAATAACTTATTATAATATTAAGAAATCTATTGTATATTGTATAGAGTTTGTATATGCCGAATTTAAATTTAGATTTAATAAGCCTCAATATATAATTGCATTTATGATTATAGAAAATAATTATAAAATATTTATGTACATGTAGGCATTTATGTGTGTAGTATATTTAAAAAAAGAAAATTTTTATATCTATTTTGATTATGAATTCAATTTTATTTTGTTGCATCTTCTCATAGCAGTATATATATACTCACTCGTATAGTATGTGATGAATGAAAATAATATTTAAGTCGGAATAATTTTTTCTTCAGTGATGAATATAACAAGAAAAACCAAAATTAAATTCTTGTATTTATGATTTCAAGGATATAAAAATGTTCTCTTATTAATCTATATATACATATTATACGGTATATATAAAATTATATCTGTTTGTTCCTAAATTTCAATCTGCAGCCAAAACTGTACATCGGAGACGAATGGTGTTTGTGCTTAGTAGTAGTTTCAAGTATCCAATCGTACTCTATGCTAGTTGTGCATCAATTGCTATAAGGAGGCAGGCGTTATTGGGTTTGAAAGTGATCAAATAAAGTACATAGATATGCAATTTGTTATATATTTTTGAAAGTGATCACCTAAAGGGCTGGTAAGCCATTATTGGTCATATTTATTTGATCAAATTTGTTTAGATCATAGAAATGAATTAGAAATGGACGGTTTATTCAATGCACGTTATGAGAACATATAATATAATATAAGCATGGCATACTAGCCATTAGCCTCAGATGTTAACAAATAAATGTATGACCAAAAACCCAGCGAAACGAGAAATTGCAGATTGTTTAAGAAGCATTCATCGCATACTCTTGTGCATGAATAAATTTTTAAATTAATTTTAATGTTTATTGTTGGTATGTTATCATGTATGTTAGGGCTGACAAATCATATTACTGTGCGAGTGTGGTCTGTATTCGAGATTGACTGATGTAAGCTTTAGAGAACAGAGTAAACAGCTTAGAATCAGTCAGCCGGATCCGGATGTTGTTGCAAAAATTAAAATCGAGGAGGCTGAGTATTCTAGTTTGAGATTCGAGGAGGCCGAGCATTCTAGTTTTGAGTTTCGGTGTGTGCAAGACAGATCACTATTATTTGAAATAAAATAATAATAAATTTGGTTGTCATGTATTTGTATAGTAAACGGGCCTACTGGATATATTACATGTATTTTGTTTTCTAATTTTTTTTTCTAAAATTTTTTTGTGTGTTCTACACGGTAATGATATTATAACCTCAATAATTTTGTATCGCTTATTATCATATAGATAATAGTTCACGAAATATGATGATGCTGCGTTATTAAAAAAGGTGAGAAAACAGATAATAATTTATTACTAATTTTAGATAATTAAGTATGTGTGTGCAAAAGAGACATAGGAATGCAAAAGGAGATCTCCTGAAGATGAGAACAATTGGCAGACCAAGATGCGTACAAATGATTTAAATGACGTTAATACTTCGTTCCCTCTTTGTAGCACATTAAATTATATGACTTTTTCTCTTTTCTTCTCAATGTGAAATTTTTCAAAGAAACGTTAAATTAGGTTCTATTCCTAATTTCAATTTCAAAGTTGATAAAGAGCTGTTGAATCCAGTCAACATGATATAATCTGAAAATGAAAATATAGAACAATTTTAGAAAAATGATCAAAAATTATTTGAATAAAATGACTCACCTTTGTGTAAAAAGACCTACAAGTCATCAGTTATAATAGCTAAAAAATAAAAATAAAATAAATAATTATTTAATTAATAGTAATAATAATAAACAACACAAACAAAAGAACAAGTCTTTTGCGGTTACCTGCCTATACAACGTGGTGAGTCTGAATCAGAGAAACCAAAAAATCAAAAAAAAAAAAACCAGGACATGTTGAGTCCTATAAAAATCTAGCGTGCTGAGCTAGTAAATAGGGATCGTTAGGAATTTCTGTTGAAATACTTTTAATTTCTATAGAAAATAGGGCAAGTTAAGCCAAAATTATCTACGTCGGGAAACGTGTTGAGTTTCCAAGTACAAATAAAATATCGAAAATTTGAAAAGTATAAAATTAAAAAGGGACTTAGAAATTTTTTTGAAAATTTCTACTTTGTTATACCGAGAGCTACGATTTTTATTTTGATACGATATTTATATTAAATTCATCATACGAATTTAATCATCATAATTAATTTTTGGATAAATAATTGCTGACGATAAACTAATTTTCCGGAAGTTCATTGGAACGGTTATCTTTTTCAAATTTAAATCTTCAGATTCCGGTACGAGTAATTCAATCAACATTTCGACATTACTTCAATCAAAAAAGCATCAGTGACGCCATCTGTATCAAAGAATTTTAATTAAAACATTTAATTAAGTTTGTAATTGAATTTGTAAATTGAAATTAATTAGTAGATTGGAAATTTTTATTTGAAATTTGACATTTGTTGAAAAAATTAAAGTAAATTCATATTCATTAAAAAAATTAAATTTAAGAAAAATTAGTAGAATTATTTTTTTGGAAATTATAAATTTTGAATAAAATATTTTTTGAGAAAAAATTAGTAGATTTATTTTTTTGAAACTTGAATTATTTTTTAAAAAAACAAAGAACGTTGCAACTTAAAAAATTAAAATTAACAGATATTTCCGAAATATATTTTCAAATTTTTTTGGCTGAAGTTCCGAATCGCTGGATCGAGCTTTCAAAATGGGACTTTTTTTAAAAGGTAGATTCCGATACGCTGATAACGAAAATGATGGTCTTTTTTGGCGATGGCGCCATCTAGTGTCCGAAAAATGCAATTTATTTTTTTTGCAAAAATCATGTTTTTGCGATTTTCTCTGTAACGGTAAATTGTGAGAACATGGTTCTTTAACCAAAAGATGCGTCTCTTTAAGCTCTATATTCTGAAAAAAAATTATTTCCAAAAAGTCCTTGTAGAAGGATAATAAAGGACATTTTGTGATTTTTGACTATTTTCTCAGAAAGGAAAGGGGATAATCGGTTCAAATATTTTGCAAATAAAAAAGGACATCATGAGCAAGTTTTTCCAATTTTTACTTTGGTCCTGATGTAGAAGGCAAAAATCATAGAGAGAAATGATTTTAATGGTGTAAAATTTTGTATTTTGTGTGTTTTTCGTGCTTGTGTGCATGTGTATGTATGTGTGTATGTGCATTTGTAGAAGCAAATCTGTCACTGTGTGTATGTGCATTTCTGTGGGTATGTGCACTTGTACAAGGCAAACCTGACAGTATGTATATGTCTGTATAGAAAATGCAGAGAATGTAATTTGAAAATAACGGAAAACTTTTTATGCAGTAGTTGCAGTATATTTTCAATTAAAAAATTAAAACATTTTTTATAGATAAGTAGGCTGTTCTAGGTAATTCAAAAATTTTATAAAATTATTTATTTTCATTTGTTGTTTGAAGCAGTGAAGTGATAAAAAAATTTGATAAAAATTTCGTATTATTTTAATATTATTAAATTGAAAATTATGGATTTAAGGTGAGTAAAAATTTATAGTAATGAAAAAATTAAAGAAATTTATAATAATATAATTGATATAAAAATAAATAAATAATAACAAAAATAAGAAAAATTATATATTTTTTCATTTTCAGAGGTAATTTCAAATGGAATTTGTTTAAACTTTGCGAAGTATTAAAGGATTCTGGATCAACAGAAGAATGGATAACAGAAAAAGCTTTGTTGACCGCGGAAAAATATTGCAAAAAGCATAAGAAAATGATGAGTGTGGAACGCGGACATAATTTTGGATTTTTCCGTTGCAACTTCAAAAACGGCCGTCATAGAATCTCGCGATCAACGAATACGTGGTTTGAAAATTGTCACATTTCGTCTGAAATGTGTATGATAATTACGTATTGTTTTGCTAACCGGTTTTCATTTGATCAAACTATTAGAGAGAGCAGTATTATAAGCGGTGTTGTTGTTTCACGTGAAACAATAGCAGATAGATTTTCATTCGCGCGAGAAGTATGCATGATCTCTCTAGATAGACATTACGAAGAAGACGGAAAAATTGGTGGTCCAGGTTGCACAGTCGAGATCGATGAAACAAAAATCGGGAAACGGAAATACGAACGCGGAAGAATTGTGGAAGGTAGTTGGATCGTAGGAATGATCGAGCGTAATAGTACCAACTACCGATTGGAAATTTGCCCCGACAATGCGCGTGATAAAGATACACTTCTTGATATTGTTAAAAAACATGTCAATGAGGGTACCGAAATTTACACAGATTGTTGGGGCGGATATTTTGATTTAAGCGCGCACGGGTTCGTTCATAAAACAGTTAATCATTCGGAGAATTTTATTGATCCAGAATCTGGAGCACACACCCAAAATATTGAGAGCAGTTGGCGATCATTGAAATCGCGGCTGTCACGAGGGGGTGTAAAAAAAGAAAATTTGGATTTACACTTATGTGAATTTTTGTGGAGACGCAGAATTCAAAAGAAAAATGAAGATCCATTTGAAGTCCTTCTTGAAGACATAAAAGACGTGTACTGCGGATAGTAAAATACTGCGAGGACAAATGAATTCAAGAAAAAATAGGTCCTTTTCAGGACCACAAAAAAAATAAACAAAGAGTAAAATTAAAAAACATACGTATTTCGTGTGTACGTCCGAATACAAAATGCTCAATGCACACACTATCAGATTTGCCTTCTAAAATACACACACACACATGCACGCAAGCATGCACGCTCGCACACACACACAAGCACGCACGCACGAACACACATGCGTGTGAAAAGTTTTGAAGAAGGGAAGGGTTGTGTATAAAGACAGTGATATATGTATGACAGTCTGTATATGTGTACATGTGTTTATGTGTATATGTCCGCCTAGAAATTGATTAATGCGCACACTATCAGATTTGCCTTCTACAAATGCATGCGCACACACGCAAGCAAACACGCAAGTAAGCACACACGCACACATATACACGTGCGCACACAAACACAAAAATGCACATACGCACATACACATGAGTGCATACACACGCTGATAGATATGCCTTCTACAAATGCACATATGTACAGGAAAAAAAAAATATATATATATATATATATATATATGTATATATATATATTTATATATATATATATATATATATATATATATATATATATATGTATATATATATACATATTTATACACAGGAAAACCTGCCAGTGTGTGCAGTAAGCATTTTCTATACAGGCATACACACTGTCCGGTTTGCCTTCTACAAATGCACATACACACACATGCACACATACACACACACAAACACACATGAACATACGCATACATATGCGTGCATACAAGCACTGATAGATTTGCCTTATACAAACGCGCAAACACACACATGCACACACACACACACACACATGCGTGCATATACACACTGATAGATTTGCCTTCTACAAATGCACATACACACATACATACACATGCACACAAGCACGAAAAACACACAAAATACAAAATTTTACACCATTAAAATCATTTCTCTCTATGATTTTTGCCCTCTACATCAGGACCAAAGTAAAAATTGGAAAACTTGATCATGACGTCCTTTTTTATTTGCAAAAAATTTGAACCGATTATCCCCATTCCTTTCTGAGAAATTGTCAGAAATGTAAAAATAGTCAAAAATCATAAAATGTCCTTTATTATCCTTCTACAAGGACTTTTTGAAAATAATTTTTTTTCAGAATATAGAGTTTAAAGAGACGCATATTTTGGTCAAAGAACCATGTTCTCACAATTTACCGTTACAGAGAAAATCGCAAAAACATGATTTTTGCAAAAAAAATCAATTGCATTTTTCGGACACTAGATGGCGCCATCGCCAAAAAAGACCATCATTTTCGTTATCAGCGTATCGGAATCTACCTTTTAAAAAAAGTCCCATTTTGAAAGCTCGATCCAGCGATTCGGAACTTTCCCCATTTTTTTTTTCAAATATTTTCAAATTAGTAAAATTAATTAGTTAAAGGAAAGTTATACATATAAATATTAAAATTATATCAACATTATTTGAACTATTTTGGAAGTAATTATATATTTACATTATTTTTTTATTATTAGTTATTTTGCAATTTGTAATTATAATTAAGTTTCTAAATTGTTAGTTTTTAAGGTTTATTTTCAATAAAATTTTTTATAACGTTTTGTAAAAAAATTGTGTTCTTATATATGAAATTGAAACCGGCACCTATTTTCATTTATTGTTAAATCACAGAGCTAAATAACTATACACAGAAGTTACAATATCGCAAAGCTAATTTTAAAAAACTTCAAGTTTGCATTTTCATCTATAAAACTTTTGATTTGAAACTTAAAATTCATAAATTGTGAGAATAATTCTCTCCCAGAATTAAGAAATGTTTTTGTACGTTTTTTTTTATTCATACATTCATACTGTTAACCCTTTTTAATTTTTAATTTTGATGTCGGCCTACAATTTGCCTACAATAATCTCATTTCCACGTGGAGTGTGTAATAAAGGGTGTGTATATTCTAACACATACATATTTCTAATCAAATAAACATTGTATGTGATTGTATGTTGTATAGATAGGCGATCTGGAACTTTTTTTTGACTACCCGACGCGTCATTATATCAAGATATAGGGTGATTCATATAATTTCTGAGAATTTTGAAGACAAGAAAAATTTTATTTTGTTAAGCTATATATTAGAGTAAGAATTTATTTTATAATTAAGAAATTTAACAAAAATGTAAAAACATTTGATAGCAAACACAAAATTTTAAGTGTAATGCATTTACAATTAATTTTGTTTATTTTAGATAAAAAATTTTTAATAACAAAATTTGTACTTTTTTTAATGGGTATACCCTGTAATAATGTTACATTTTTTAAAACGGTTCGTGTTTCAATTCCATTTTTTTGTCTCTTTTTCGTACAAAGGCTCTTAATTACTATCGACTTTTAGCAAAACCGTTAAGGCCGAATGAATATCGGGACAAAGGTCATGAGAAATTTTTGCTAACAGGTGCTCAGTGTCACTACTGTATGAATATAGATTTACTGTGATTCCAGTATCCTGTATATTCTATATACTTATGTACATACACATTCATACATATTTCTATTGCCCAATACAAAATATGTACACAAACAAGAAATAAAATTGTTTCCTTTTTGTACATTATATTACGTGTATGTAAGAATGTATATTTAAAACTGTGTTGTTTTGTTTTGATTTATTTATATTTTCTACTCTCAATTTTCAAAACGTGCTCATTTTATAAGAGAAGCTTTGAGAGAGGTGGATTTACGCTAAATTCACTTCAAAAATTAGCTCGGCAATGGAAAGGATTCTATTCAAGGTTGCCAGTTTACATTCTCGAAATATCACAAAATGTTGTTATAAATTTCACTTTTTTAGACAAAATTTCACGCAACAGTCAAGTTTTTAAACAAATAAAAAAACTAATTATTGAACAGAAAATTTTATTGATTTTCAAAACGTTTTTTTATTTACTCGATTATAATTTTTAACGAAATAAAATTTACCTAGGCCTAGCCTACGACTTTTATCGTTAATAAGCAAACTATTTGAATATTAATAGTTATTCCGTTTTTAGTACGTTCTTCTCAATTTCTTTTCAATTTTTTCTCAATGTCTTTATGTTTCTAAGTTGCCTAAAAATTCGTTCAACCGAAGCATTCGAAAACTGCAAACTTAATAACAAGCTGAAAACTTTTAGTAAACTTGGAAATACTTGTACACCAGCAGGATTTTTTAGTTAGTCTTCGACACACAGAGGTTGGAATAAAGTAGATTTCATTTTAAGTTCGAGTTGAAATTACGAGGGTGACACACAGCGATTTTGACAGTTTGTTTCATTTATTTAATTCAAACCTCTGTGTGTCTACAATATTAGATAAATTAAATAAATTAGATAAACTGTCAAAATCGCTATGTGTCACCTTCATAATTTCTACTAGAAATTAAAATGAAATCTACTTAATTTCAACCTCTGTGTGTCGAAGACATTATATTTTTTCAGCCATACTTGAAATCTTGGATCCTGAAGCCAGTTGTGGTATAAAAATTTATTACATAAAAATTAAATTGTCAAACAATTGGTGAATTTGACAGTCTTCGTAATCCGTAATTTTAAAAACTGCTTCATTTGACATTTCATTTCATATTTCATTTACTCTTTTTTATTATTTTTCCTATTTTATAATAGCTGTTTTTCTTTGATCACAATAAATTATCTGATAATTCTCAGTTTGACATCTTACTTACATCATTTATATTATTCTTTTTACTAACTGAGCAAACAAACTGAAAGAAATGGACTGATACTTTTATTCTCAGTTGATTGTCATTTTCAAAAGAAATAATTAAAAAAAATTTTATTTTTACAAATTAATTTTCACAAATTATTTATTACGAATAAACTATATCCAAAAATTAACGAAGTATGAACAAGAAGATTGTCAAAATTGTTTTTTTTTTAATTCTCAGTTCCTCACATCAATTGAGCAAAATTATTTTTCCTCAGTTGGATTACATAAATCTCACTTCGTTGCTGCTGCCACATATAACAGAATAGAAAAAACACAGACCGAAGAAACGCATTGCTCAATTGAGAACTGAGAATTATCAAATAATTGTGACCAAAGAAAAACAGCTAATAATTCAAGTTCCATTTTGAAACAGCTGTCAATTTCATCAAAAGCTTTCTTCAATTTCACGTTGTGTTGGAAACGAAGCATAAGAAAGATTTACGTTAACTTGGGTTGAAAGAATTGGAGAGATTAACGAAGGACAGAGTAGGATAAAAAAAATAAATAATGTAGGACGTAATAAAAAAAGCCAGGTAAGTATATTAAGTAAAAAACGACTGTTTACTACGGAGGTTTATTCGATAAGAAGAAAATGTTACAGTACAACTTTTTAAAAAACTATCAGTATTACATACATCTCTTAATTCTATGGTATATCATTTTATCTCATTCTTATTCTACGTTTTACATATCTTTATCTTTTTTTACATATCTTATTATTAACCTGCATTACCCACAATAACGTAGTGAAAAATATACATATGTAAAATTGAGTGGAACACAAACCTGTGACAGGAAGGATAAGGTTATGATTGTAAAAGCAGAAGGATTATGATATCCTAAAAGAAGCAACAATTTAGGAAAAACGCACTTCATATCTACGAAAAAATAAAATTGCAGCATTTTTATGTTTCAGAATTTTCAAAATTGAGAGAATTTTTTATTTACGTAGTACGGTCCACTGAAACGCGACCTGGGATATAAAGAAAGGCAGGAAGTAAAAATTTTTTATTTTATTTTTCAATATATTCTTCTTTTATTTCAATACATTTTTTACATCGTTTAATTAGCGCTTCTATTCCATTAAAATAATACTCTGGAATTTTGTTCTCGAAACGAAATAGTCCAACGAAATAGTTTTGACCCCTTTTTGATGGTCGTATAAGATGGCGCAGATTCCCCATACACTGCATCCATGCGCTCTTTTATTTCTGCTGGTGCTTGTCTTTCTTTAGTAAGAAATTTTATGATAGCGCGATATTATAATTTGTCCATTTTTAAAAATTTATTCTCAACAGGATACTAAATAATTTTCGAATGCTAGTTACCATCCTTATATAGCAATTGAGAGGTAGCCGTACCTGATAAAAAAAAAATTCCCAGAAATTCGAACTAGAAATATGTCAGGTCGCTTTTCACTGGACTTACTACGTATGTAATAAAAAATAAACATTCAAATATTATGTATAAATGCTATAAGTTTTTAGTTTATTTTGACATATATGTATATATAATTTTTATCACCATCATTATAGTATAGAAATACGATAATTGAATTATATAATTTATGGTTTCTTATGTATATAAACGGAAAAGCTACATCATCAAAGAGCGAAGCAGACTTAAAAATTTAATGAGTGTATACATATAATATTCTATGATAGTAGAAAATTTACTCTGTGTACATATTTATGTGAGTATTCATGTTTATGTATCATTAGTTATTTTCAATTTATTGAATATAATTGTCAATTTTCGTTAACTCGATAATGTTCATAATAAGTAAGAACATTTTAACTACATTCTCGTATTTTGTACATATACGTACATTATATGTATGTAGTAAATACATAAATACAACTACACACTTTCAATTTTTTTAAGCAAAAATGCTGTGAAATTTTAATGATTCAGTAATTTTATTTCTTTTAAGATGTCAGCGAATGTAAATTATTGTAAAGTGATAAGATATTTATACGACGTATATTAAAAGAATCAGAAGAGTTAGGAGCGAATTTTAAAATAAATGTAAACAAATAGAAAATGTACCTAATAAAATTATAATAATTAAAATTTGTAATGGGGATATTCTGATATTTAAGTAAGTACCTATTTATGTATTTTTATTGTGCCTTGTGTGCCTTTATATATATAAAAAAAAAAAACAAAAATCGTAATTAGTTATGTATTTGTTTTTAACGTTTATTTTCTGTTTTCCCTTCAATTGACAATTAACGTCAAATTTGTTGTCGGATTATTTTTCTTCAAATTATAGAGCATTCGACGTATTTTATAGCTGGTTACTTTTTTTTCACTCAATGTTTGACTGTTTGGGAGTAATGAGGAGCTGGAAATAAGTAATGAAAATTATGTTTCTTTCATTTGTCTCTCACTGGAATTGAACCTGGGATCGAGCATTTGGTTTACTGAGCCACTAAATCCCCTAAGATATAAAATACGATAAAGCATAGTAGTTTCTATTTATTTTCTGTCTACGAATTTCGCATTTGTTATTTGTTTACCAGAAAGTGGCAAAAGATTGAAAGATATTAATGAGGATTTCAAGACATTACTCGTACTTGAGCACCATAACTGAAAAAATGAAACAAAAAATTTGAAAGTTGGAGGTCAAGCTCAAGATCGGCATTGATCCGAATTGGACTTAACCATACGAAGAAGAATAAGATAAGAATAAGATTTGCTTTCAAATTGTTCTGTTATTTTAGTTTATTTACATATCTCTAAATGCTGGAAAATAAAAATGAATAATTTTTGCGTTATTTTTTAAGTATTTTGATTGTAACAAAATTCATACATTCGCATATAAACAAAAGTACTTATCATTATCATCGACCATCTATATTGGACCAAGAATATATTTTAGATGCTTGTATTTCAAAAAGAACGAAAAAACAAATTATTATCAGGAAAGGCAATCGACTATATAGTATTATTTTTTACATGTAAAAAACTAGAAAAAAAAATATATAAAATTTGAGGATTATCACTTTTCTCATTTATGTAAAAATGTTAAAGAACTATTCCATAAAATAAATTACAGGAATTTGAAGTTTTCACTTCTTCGATATTTCAATAGATTACTTTTATTGATATTGCTATATTCATAATGAAAATAAGAAAGCAAAATATATAAAGTTTTATACTATGTATTTACAATATACGCTATTACTATAGCTATAGTATTATAAATAAAGGCTAATCTTTCGTATATAATCTTGTATCGTTCTCAATAAAATGCAACAATCAGTACATGAGACCCTTTATTTTTCTTTCAAACCAAAATTTTTTCAGTCATTCTTTATACATATATATATATACATTTTGCTGTAATTTCATTTAGAAAAAGAATCCGATTGTAACAATGAGAATCTTAAAATGGATACAAAAAAAAAAAAAAAAATGTAATGTGCTCGTTAAATTTATCTCACAAATTTATTTTACTTTGATTGCATTCCTTTTTCTCATATACTTACATGCTGCTATACTCGTACATGTATAGTAATATATGTATATTTTTTGTATAAATAAAAATGATAATTTCATGAAGATAAAAGAAAATTTTATTTTTCCTCCATTGTATAATATCTCCTATTAGTTTTATTAGGAGTTTTATGCGGTCAACATTTCTTATTATGTTTTACATCTTTAAATAAATAAAGCAAATAAAATTTATACTCGGCCCTTCTAATACATATAGAAGTATCATATACATATAGATATACACATAAAATATATAATGTACATTCTCTATATATTTAAAAAACTTACATAATATATACATATGTATGTACCTATTGCTTTTCTAATAAAAGATAAAATTCAGATATAATGTTAGAGATGGTTAGAGTTTATATAAAGTTTTTGCAAAAGTTTATGCGTATACGATGGCGTACGAGTATATACGAGTACTTAGTAATGTGCAGACAAGAGCATTATCATCGGAGTTTTAAGTTTGGAATTAAGAAATTATTGGAATTATTGTGTCTCATCATTAGGCAGATAGAATATAGAAAGAAATATCAGATAATGGAATTGATAAAAAGTTCTTATAGTGTTGTTGTTCTTGTTAGTTCTTTAATTATAATAATATAGAGAACATAATGATAAGCAAACGAAGAAAATTGGAATATGAAGAATAGATTTTGTGAGAGGCAAATATGGTGGGGGTGTGTGGAGAGATGCAATTTTAGAAGCCAAGCAAGAAGCCAAGATAGTCTCTCGAGCTTATATAGTTTCGAAAACGAAAATTTTATACATACATTTCCAACTTATGTATTCCTTGATTAGAGACACGAACGCATCCTCAATCTTCATTTTGAGTACCTAATGCATTACTGGTAAATGAAAAATGTTGTAATGAAATGATAAATCGGTTTTTTTGTGTTTAAAATATCCTTCAAAGAAATAATTTCATTACGAAGTCCGTTTGGGGTAATGTAGTTTTCCTTTTTGAGGATTAGAAATGGTCAATAAATTATTTTATTTAATGTTATCTAAATTAATTTCTTTTGTGTTGATGATCTAACACTTAATTAAATTTATTATTTTCTACACTCACCTGCGTGTTTTATTTGATAGTTTAGAAGTCAACACCTTCTATAAAATAGTTGCTTACTGACATAAATTGTCACTTTTTTAAGTCAACAGTTGTTCTTTTTATCAAATTTTTTCATATGTTTTCGTGTACATATATTGATTTACACATAACGTGTGTATGTTTATTAAACTTCAACAAATCATGTCAATAAAACAAAAATCACATCACTGTTGCTAACATTCTCTCTTCTAAGATAATAGCCATAAATGATTTTTCGAAATACTTAAAAAAAGTTTTTAGTTAAACTATCATTTATCGACACTCACTATACAGTTTGTTATATAGTACAAATGCGGTTGCTCTACAATACATGCACAAATCATTTGAAAAATGTAAATTTATTATTATGTAGTCATAGATACACATCACAAGTATAACTAAAAATTTCTGTGTACTTTTAAAATGAATTTTTTTTTTTTTTGTTAAAGGAATTTTGTATACTTTATATTTAATTGCATAATAGTCGTATACTCTCGTATATTAAAAAACTTTTATATTACGATTTCATTTTAACAAAAATAATAATTTTCGAATAGAAAATATGAACTTTTCCAATTCAATTTGAATTACTTGAATATTTCCAGTGTTTTTGTTTCTGGCCAGTGTAGCAGTGGAGGCCATAAATTATCTATAAATGTTTTCGAATAGAGAATCATTTTATGAAAATTATAATGTTGTGTTGGAGTAAAAGGATAAAGAATATTAGATGAGCGCGAGAGATTTATATACAGGAAAAAGACTAAATCAAAACTGCCACACAAAAATTTCAAATTCATTACAAACAAGTGATCTTCTTTTAAAAAATATCATTATATTTATTTATTTCGGGAACGCAGACCTTTCTTTTCTATTTTTAAGAGATTTTTTTTAAACAAAGTATTTTTCTATGAAAAAATAGGATGTACTTTTGCAAGGCACCCTATGACTATAATTATTTAAATCATTTTAGTAATAATTAGGATAAACTCCATCATGTGGACTAGCTAGGACTAGTAAAGTATTTCGTTTAAAAGTACATGAACAAAATGTATAAAAAAATAATCCTTCTTCATATGTCCAGGTTTAAAATATTTTAAATATTTTCATCTACAGTCAAAGTATTAATAAAGATTCATAAAATATATAAAGTTAGATCTAGCTTAAGACATAATTTAATCATATATTATGACGTCACATTGGTAAATTTCAATTTTTTTTTATTATTGGCTGGATATAACTTTGTGTATTCTATTAACTTTGGTAATAACGTAACGTAATAATCATATAGTATACAAATCATTGTGCACTGATTACAAGTATGAACACTTCAAATTTTGAAATCGAAAAAAGGATATCCTGAAAGAAAAGTCTTTGGATCGCATTTTATATATTAGTCTTTTTTATATATTACTCCTTATCAATAAAAATAAACTACTAACGCGTTTTAAGGTAAAGTATGACGAGTAAATAAGGATAAGGAGGCTTATGCCTTATTTCTTCACTTCCAACTATTTTCTTGCTAACTTTAGCAGAAGGACAGCAAAAAATTTTGCATTTCCTCTGATTAATACTTAGCTGTCAGCTAACTTTAGTTGGTAGATGAAGCTTTGATTATTTATTTCATTTAGATGTAAAATAATTCGATACTACTGCCGACTGGCTGTCTAACTGGAAAACATTCAAATAACTAATCAAATTTTACATTAAAAATTTCTAGTTTTGATTCAAAACTTTCGATTTTAGGTTTGAGGGAACAGTTAGCACAGGGAGCATTGCAGTTAGTTGGCGAGAATTTTATGTGAAGAAAACCAAACTTGTTGCTAGATATCAGCTAAACTTAGGTGACACCCAGTTGCACCCAGTGCACCCAGCTAGCATAAAATATGAAGAAATCGGCCATTAGTATCTTAGACAAGACAACTGAGTAATATTGCTGATGGCGATGCAGAAACAAATAGTGCAAAAGTAAATAAAAGAATTGCTTGAATTGTGAACA
The DNA here is from genome assembly GCA_951394055.1 of Villa cingulata. Lineage (NCBI taxonomy): Eukaryota > Metazoa > Arthropoda > Insecta > Diptera > Bombyliidae > Villa > Villa cingulata. Next base: position 3,182,084 of record OX596025.1, read on the forward strand.
AAAATTTAATTTTTTTACTTTCTCCAAATCTTACATCCTAATTTTTGTTGTTTTTTTTTGCAATTTTCTAGTAATTTGGCAAGCACAATTCTGGTATATTGAGCACTAAGGTACGTATCTGTAATTATAATTTCAAGGTTTCTGCATCTCAAAAATTATTTAGTACCAGCTGTGTTTACTGTATATTCTATATACTGTGGGGTAGTAAAACTCAGTACTAAGCATGCATGCATGCAAAAAAAAAAATGAACAGCCAAATGGAGGATTATTATAATGATTTTATTTCACTGTATCTAATAACAACATATGCATGTTTTATGTAGGTTTGTATTTAATATGACTCTGTAACAAAATTATGTAGCATATCGACAATCGACAATATAACTGAAATATTGCAAAAACGATTCAGGATTAATATAAAAAGTAACATAACAAGAAAAATGGAAATATTTTTTTTTTGTGTTAGAAATACATTATATACTCTATATTCTTATACATATGTACATATGTATGTATATAATCTTATCAATATCATAGGTATGTATATACTCGTTAATGTACATACATATGTGTTCACCAATATATGAGTAGACAATTTACACCTGCCTAATACAAATGCGTATATTACTATTATGTTTGTTTGTTTTTTTTTTTTATGTTATAATATAAATAATATTCTCGTATAATGATAATAAAATACGAAAGCCAGAAGAATATCAACGACTTGACGATCACATTATGTTTTCTCTTATATATTTTTTCTTTTTCTTAATAATAATAAAGATTACTAAAATTACGTACAAAAAAAAGGAAAACAATGCAAATACATACATATATATGTTATAAGTATGTGTATATGTATGTATGCATACGTATATGAGCTACACTTTATTTAATTTTTCTTTTGGGGGGTTTGTTTGCTTTTTTTCTTTTTTTTTTTCATTTTTACGTAAAATACTTAGATATATAGTTTTCGTTTTCGCAAACAAACACAATTTTATGTACAATGTCTGTTTATTAGTCAAATCATAAAGGCAATAAAAACACTCATACATAATACACAAAAATATTGTATATATAGTATGTATAGTTGCAAGACGTGGTCTTGCATGAGTTTTAAATGACTACGGTATTGTAGCGTGATCAGAAATATAAGATTAACATGATGATGTTTTTTTTTTCAACGTTACAATATTGTTGAATTCTATAGTCAAAAATTTATGGCACTTTCACTTGTAACATTTTATATAAATTTTATTATGTAATCACCATAATATATTCATATATATATATTTTCATTTTTCCCATAATAAGTAGCTAAATTCAAACTGTTGAAGAAAGTTTAAATTTAAATTTAGCATCATGTACTACATATATGTAAATGTCATTTATAAAGTTCACTTTAAGTTTCATCTCAATCTTGAAAAAATTGAAATCCTTCTCATTATATATTTCACGCCGTGTTCCGTTTGCCCTTGATTCAATGCTCTTTAGGAGTTTTCATCCAAATTTTATGCTTTTCGTTTCCAAACTTCTTCAATGTGGATAATTCATTGAGAGAGAGGCGTTGTCTATCTTCTGGTGGAACAGATATATTGGACCATGGACATTACAAATTCTTCAGTGTTCTTATAGAAAGATTTAGTATTAAAAATAAATTAGAATTATGGAAACTCAAATTTTAAGGTATTTAGACTTCAGCTCAATTCTAAGATAATTGAATGTGTCTGTAACTTTAACTGTAAATTATTTCTAAGATAAATAGGTTTTCCCCCATACGTTTTCTGTAATGTTCAAATCTTGAAAAAAAATTCTCGTAATGATGTAAATAACTGTAAATAAGGCTAGCCAGTTTGGGATATATATCTTCTGGTTTTTAGAAGTATTCATTTACTGCAAATTTTATTCCTAAAATATATGAACTGGTCCGTTGGATGAATCAGTATCCGAGGAATCACAAATTTATATTTTTACTTCCTCAAGTCATTGACATAATAATAAGCATATCGGTATCGGTATGGTGTGTGTGTATATTACATAAAGCATTATTGTATTTTGTTCAATGAATATTTATTATGTAGCGTAGCTAGATAATAACTTATGACCATTTTTAAATTCTCAAAACAAAATTACATTTAAAAGTTTGATAGGTACAATAAATTTGAATCTTTACGAAAAAAAAAGAACATTAGATCCATGAACCGGGAATTCGATTTGCAACATGAGAAAAATTCATAGAAAATGAATGTCAGAAAAACGGAGAAAAAAATCTGTTCTATGTACATATGTTATGTTATATAATATCTTTGAAAATATGAGCTTTTCATTTGCAAAAACATTTTTTTTTCACTTAAATTTCCGTTTTCCATTTATTTAGGAAAATATAATTTTCGAAAATTAAAAGAAAAAAAAAATATTTTTTTATATTTTGTTATCGTACATTTTTATTTTTATATAATATATGAACAATATTATGCGATTATATACATAATAAAGTACCATAACTATAGTGTACGAATTATATAGGAGCATTATTTAGTGTAACGTAACATACAAAATATTTAGTAATAGACACAGAAGACCTATATTTGTGGTGGTCTAAAATTTCATTTCATTTTATACTCATTTGCATGTGAATTTATGCGAACAATTTCATTTTGATTTATCATCATACTACAGATTCAAATCGATTTTTCTGGCGGTGTCTTTTAAATTTACTGCACTTAAATATTGTTTCATTTTATATTTCCAAAATAATATTTTATGATATTCTTGCATCCGTTTTTTTACACGATATAAAATTGTGTCGTAAAATTGACCTTTTTATTGAACTCTCATACCATTGGAAATATTCGATTATTTTTATGAAATTTTTGTACTCGTATCTCGTATATATGTATGTAGTCGTTTGTAATGTTAATTTTTTATTTTCTGGGTGGGAAAAAAATCGTTTTCAAGCAGGTAACAAAATGTTTGTACGCATTTAAAATAAATATCAGACAAAAATTAAAAACAATAATAAAACAAATTTAATGGGGAATAAATGAATTCTAGAATCATATACTAAACAATTTGATAATGATGATATTTTTTTTTATTGTTCCTGCAGTTCAAAATTTTAATTTTATAACCTATATGAAATATCTACAATTACCATTTGTTATTTTTAACTGCTTTTCGCAGTAACATTAAAATGCTCATGATATACAAATCAACCCATACATGGCAGAACAGTACGTAATGGAACTCACCGAAATAAACAAAATATTGTGTTGCAGAATGGTGACAATTTCAACCGTTTAGTCGCCAGATGGCATCGAAGATTTTTGGCTTATTATCCAAGCAACATCCTGTAATATTGAAATCTTTGAACATGGATGATAACAATATTTCGTTAATTTGTAGCAAACCGTCCATTCTCTCTGTTCTGTGAATGTCTGATTTTAGTACCTTTAAAGAGTATGTGGATGTGCTAGTTTGAACGAAAAATTTTCAATAATTTTGGATATTTGTTTTTTAATTTCGCAAAACTGTGCAAGCGTGTGAAGCGAAGAACAAAAACAAAATGGAACACTGCCATAAGCTACTAAAGACTTATACATCAATTTAAGTACAAAAAATAATTAAAAGCTGATTAAAATTGGGTCGTTTAAGACCTAATTGGACAATAGAACTTACAAACAGTACGCCATGTCATCACGCTTTATCTAAAGTAGTTAGCCACATCTATCATGGTTTGGATGGAGAGTTTTTTGAAAATGCTCTGTTGGGTTTGAATGAAGTCAAATGGTCAAGAACAGATGACCTACTAGCATCGAAAGAAAAGGTATTGAAAAATTTGCATCCGCGTAAAAGTGAAAGAGAAATCATTTGTGAAGGCTCGAAGAGTAACACAGCAAAATGGAAAAAAATTACAAAATTTAATAAAAAATTTTAAAAGACGCTTAATTCTATAGTTAATAAATCAAAGATATTAGGCTTTCAACTTCAAGTTGTGACTTGTATTGGGACATAAAAAATAAAGTTAAAACAATTTTGATAATTTTAGAACAAAACATAAAAACGGTCTAAAATGACGGAAAAGAATGAAATTATAAGAATTATTGTATATTCATAAAATACCTCAAATTTTTGATGTTACAGAGTAGTATAAGATGTTTAAATGTGTACTCGAGTTTTTATGTGTATGAATATACAGGGTGTCCCGATTCAACATGTACAAATTAGTACCACGGAATTCTTTGAAATGTTTCATGAAAAAAATTGTACTACCAAAAATTTCTATCGACCCTATTTTCGACGCTAGAGGGCGTTGAACATTTTGATTTTTTTTCAGGACCTTCAAATACAAAATCATGTGTAACTTTTTGTACACCATACTTTGGAAAATTTAGTGTTCTAGAGAATAATAGGAAACTAAATGACCTTTCTTTTCATATACTATAACAAGTATTTTGGAATTCGATTCTAAATAAAAAGAAATCCTGCACTCCTTTGATCCTTAATAACTCAATAACGAAAAAAGATATCATGTTATGGTTTGAAAGAAAACATTTTTGTGCTTTGACTGCAAAAATAAAAATATTTTTTGAAGTGCAAATATTTTTCAGGAACCCAATTTATACACAAATTTTTTTAAAAAATTCGTCATAAATTTTGACTTCAGGATTTCTTTTTATTTAGAACCGAATTCTAAAATACTTGTTATAGTATATGAAAAGAAAGGTCATTTAGTTTCCTATTATTCTCTAGAACACTAAATTTTCCAAAGTATGGTGTACAAAAAGTTACACATGATTTTGTATTTGAAGGTCCTGCCAAAAAATCAAAATTTTCAACTTCCTCTAGCGGCGAAAATAGGGTCGATAGAAATTTTTGGTAGTACAATTTTTTTCATGAAACATTTCAAGGAATTCCGTGGTACCAATTTGTACATGTTGAATCGGGACACCCTGTATATGCAAATATCATTTATAATAAATTTAATTTAGTGACTTTGATATAATGTTCTTATATGTAACAATTTGGTCGTTATGAATGATTCGGAATGTAAACTGCAGAGTGTAGTGTAGAGAGAGGAGAAGTTAACACCTTTTCAGTTTTCACAAACAGACAAAGGGTCCAGTACCAGTTATTGTTAACGACAATCGGACTGTTTAGTTTGCCTTTTTTAAGAACTAAAACTTTACTAATGGGTGACACTCAGAAAATGTTGAAGTTTTTTGATGGCATGGAACTACAACATTCATATAACATCTCAAAGCTATATGTAAAATATATCACACTGACCGAATCATACATATATAGCCTTGGGCCTGACATGAGTTCAAAGGAAAAAAATCACCTATTAAACTTATGATTTTTATTAAACAAAAACTTTTTATAGAGGATAACGAAACATTTTACATAAGATTTAATATGTTTTTCAAATGAAATTTTACTTTCCGCATGATTTACGGACAATACAAACGTAGATCTGATGAAGATGTAATATATTCTCATGTGAATTTATTTATTTTTATGTGAAGTGTATAAATGTACGTCAAAACAATAACCATACATTAAATGCAACATTTTTTAAAAACATTTTTTTAAAATATTTTTTACCACAACAAAAAGTGTATTTCACTAAATAAATAAATACACATATAATACCTTCATATCATATGTAAGAGTACTCGTATGTATGTAGATGTACGTATTACACACACATTATACAATGTATGTACATACTATATAACAGAAATTAATTTGATTACATGACGTATAAATACATAAATTCAATAAATAATTGCCGTTTAATATGTATCCGTTTATTTATACGAAAACTATTTTTAAATTTATTGAACCTTATAAAATTATTACTGGTATATTTTACTAAACGCTCCAATAATTCCAATATAAAATATGTATAAATAAAAGTATGTATATGCTATATTTGCTACATGCATGAAATAAATTTTTGGTTTGGCAAATGATTTTGACACATGTTTAAAAAGTTACAAAGGCTATTTAATAAGGTGTTTTTTTTCGTGCAACAATATGTCTACATAATTAGAAATCCATCGAAATTAGCATGGTTTGTACTACACATTGTAATTATTAATTTTTACAAATTCTATAGTTCATCTGAGTCAAGAGTCAACGATTTGGTTAACAGTATTTTATGAAGATTGGAAGGCACCTATATTTATTTACAAAATTATTAAGAATTCAAGAAATGGAATTTGAAGTTTTATGTCAAAATAACGATGAAATTATTTTGAAATTTACGAAAAATTTGAAATTTCATAAATAATTTATTTATTATAGTAATTCCATTAAAGTAATCTCCACGGAATATGAGCGTAAATAGTAATCCTGCACAAATTCTCCAGATGGTACAGTTACACCTTGACGGACGTCTTGGTTTGCATGCAGCTCGTGCCTATTTACAGAGTATTTATATACGTTTGCTGGATTTTTTCATTGTTAAAAATAATGGAAAGATCAGATAAACCAATTTTTTCAAGCAATATTTACCAAAACATTATGTCGTGTAGCTTCCTCAGTCTTTCTCCAATCCTGACATAGCTTTTTGCGAATTTTGGTTGTCGTCAAAATTGAAAATGCCATTAAGAGGGGGATCGGGTTAATGACACCGTAAAGAACAGGAACATTTCATTGTAAATGTAATTCCAAAAATTGAGTTTCTTGATATTTCTTGTTTGTCACAAATTTTATTACGCTTTCTTTAGGTAACTATTTTCTAAACAGTTTAAACCTAGTGTAGATTGGGAACTATAAAATTTTTGTTAGAGAAACAAACTTAATTACAAGATATTGTCATGTCACAAAATCAATTAACGGTAACAATTACAACTGAACTTAAATAAAATCTCGTCATGGAATTAAAATCTTATTATTTCTATCTTATGAATAGATGTAATAGAAAATCTGGTAACTTTATCCTAAAAAATGTTTATCATTATATCGTTACCAAGCCATTATATATGTATATTAAAAGTAATGGTAATGGCCTAAAGGTATGCCTTAAATTATGATTATGTGCGAAATATATGTACAAAAGTTTCATTTCTTCTTTATGCAGAACAAACTTTTCTTCTTCTTTTTTTTTTGTTAATTGTGGTTTATGAAGAAATATTAAGAATACTAAAAACTTTGAAATACCAAGATTTACGAAAAATATTTCTAAGCAATAAATTACCAGAACGAATGTATCATAAGACATAAGGTATAATATAAGTCTGAACTAAAACGACAAATTTAAACAGAGAAATCCATTCGTAAAAATTGGATTAAAGTTTCATTTAATGTTTTTACTTCACTATCTAAAAGAAAAAAAAAAGGAGAGAAAAAAAAATTATAAACAAAGAAGAGAAATCAAACTTTTATCATGTTTGTATTCGTATATACGACGGATCAATAAATTGATATAACAAAAAAAGTAGTTGATATTATGTTTAGTATTTGAAATCACATCAGAATTTTCATGTTTATTTATGTAAACGAGTCACGTTTTTTTTACTGTTATGATTTTTTTTTTTAATAATATTATATGTATGTACATCGCAATGCATATATAATGTGGAATTCCATATACATATTATTATATGATATTTTCTACAGGTATACCATTTTCAAATATTTTGAGCTTTATATTATAAATACATAAATAATATAAATTGAAAAGGTTTAAGCGTTCCGAAATTTTCAAACTAGATTTTCTTATAAACGAAAGTCTGAAAGACTGATCGAAAACGATAAGAATTCGAAATTTTTATAAAGAATAGAAGTCATACAGTTTTGAAAATATTGTCGATTGATTTGAAATTCCCGAAAAATTCGTATCAATTGTATGATTTTTGTAATTCATTTTTATGAATATCACGATAGAATATTCCACCTTGAGCACTACAAAATGGTTGAAATAAACGGTTGAAATATTAAGAGCTAAAAAAAAAAAATAACAAATTCTTCAAATACAAAAAGAAGAAATTAAAAAAAAAAAGACATTAACTTTTAAATTTTTCATTTAATTTCATTGTGAACGAAAATTTGAACTTTGATGATGGTGAGAACACTATTCATGTATGCATTACATATCGATAAAGTGAGACAAATATTTGTAAAATATAGAAAATTATAAACTTTTATAGTTTCTCTATAATTTCGGAAATGGTCACAATTATAAAACCGATTGTATGATGTTTCAAATTTTCATAAAACCAAATTTTATTATAGATGAAATAAATGTACAGATGTTTAATGCTTTCTGCAAAAATAGAAAAACAATTTTCCAGTGGATTTCTGTCGTAATACACAAAATTTCTGTCGTAATGCATAATGAAATTCACTAGTTGTTTGTATATTTTTATACTTTAATGGCAATTTTGGTTTTAAATCATTTTCTGTTTTTAGCTTTCACCCCATTAAAAATGGATTGGGAGCAAAGAAATTCGTCTCCACATGGTGCTCACTGAACAACACTAAATGAATGGTAAATCCGATAATATCCAAGTCGCTTTAATGTAAAATAAAGTGCAATAAATTTTAATGCAAATTTGTTGTTATAATTCCAATCTTCGGTAAAATTAATCATTCAGATTGTTGGAAGAGAAAAATATATTTTATTTAGTTTTGAAAAAACGAAATGATTTGGATTAGATGGAAGTAATTTTTTCAATCAAAAGCTTTTGAGAAATTTAAGACTTTTTTCACCGATATTTGCAAGATATATGATAATCGTGATTGAAAATGAAACATTATAAAATAAAGAAATAAGATATCCTCAAAGAAATGATTGTAAGCAGAAAACAGTTGTAATTTTTTAATACATATACTTGAATTTCATAAAATCTAGGTTTCTGTCACAAGAACACAAAAATGGAGATCTACATAACTGTAATCAATTTAGTGCTAACATGTGTACGGATGTAACTACGTAAGGTTTTAAGTATAAGTAAGAAAAATGAAGACAATCTAAGCGTTTTTAGGGAAAAAACATTAGAATGATCTTTGGAACAAAGAAAACAAATGGATAAAATAATATCAGAAAAAGAAGAAGACCATATGGTTCGGTCAATTATACAGAATATCTGCGATGTAAGAAAGACCACAAAAGTTGTACTGCTGACAGACCAAAAGCTCCTTTTGGATTTAGCTAAATCAGTTTAGTAAAAGCTTTTGTTTAAGAATTCGTACTGACAGACCAAAAACTGGTCTAGTTGTCATTTGTTGTATGTTCAAAAAAAGCTCTCATCGAGTTAAATTACTTGCATTAATTGGTTTAGGCTAAAATACTCTTGAGCAGACTTATCCAAGCTGACAGACTAAGGAGTTTATATGTTTAAACAGGTTTAGAAAGCTACTACACTCTGGTATGTTTTGCATTAGTGTCGATGTACAGTGGACAATCATGTGGTAAAATATAAACATGAAGACTTTTAAACAGTAATAACGAAAAGAGGAAAATAGAGGAGACTATGGAATGGAGCAGACTGAAATAAAAAAGACGAAAAGAGAGGAAGATTGTTGAGGTTTCCATAGCACGATCTCTTCAACCTATAAAGAAGAAGGAGAATAATATTACATTTTGCATCTACATAACAAAGGCAATTGAAATTTGTATGTAGTTCAGCAAATTAATGGAAAAATAATTAATGAATTAATTTCACATTTAAGTGAATTCATCAAAAATACTACAACAGACTTAACACATATATGCAGTAATTACATATGCATACGCAGGTAAATCGAAACCGTTGAGCTTGGAAAAAATGATTTTCTTCTATGGTTTCAAGTTATCTTCTCTGTTTTCGTTTCAAAGAAAGAAATTGTAAAGTAAATGAAATAAAAAATAAGTAAAATTTTGAATTCAATATGTCCAGATAAAATAAAAATATTTAAAGTTTTAATGATAAAACTTTGTCGTATTTGTTTTATTTTAATAAGTAAAATGTTTCAATGCAAAACAAAATAAAAGGAAAATGGTAAACTTTTATTTTTATCCTTTCTCTAATAGTTATAGTATTCTTCTTCTCCATAATAGATACTAGATAATGCTTCTTCATAGTACATAGTACCATGATAGTACTAGTACAGTAGTTTATGAACTGTACAGTTTTTCAATAACAACAATACCATTAATTTCGGTCTCTAGTATTCGTTTTAAAATTTGTGCATTCGGATTAAGATTATTTTTCTAATATTTTTTTTTTCCAAAAAGAGAAAAAAACTTTTAATGTGAAAAGAAATAAGTAAAAAATTTTTATCATAAGTTCGTATTATTCATATTGGGCTGTATTATATTTCTTTACGCCACAGCATCCAGGTGAATCAGTAATTGTGAAAACAATTTACATTTTTGGAGTTAGCGTAACTTTTCTCACTCTGCATTTCAAACAAAACAAAACAAAAAGTTCTTTCCTCTGACGTACCAGGTGTCAGTTCTGTGCATTATATTTTAGTTTTCTGCTTGATATCTTTACGAATCAGACATAATTATGGTTGTATAGATTTTATTGTACAGTCAGCGTTTATTCTAATTTAAATAATTTCCATGTAAGAGAATAGTAAATTTGTGCATCAAAAGAATTCTTCTGCACCAATAACTGGTAATAACAGAATATCTTTACTGTCTGAGGTTTCAGGAAAGAAAAATGGTGCATTCGGTTGTGTCAATTGATAATTTTCCAATGTAAGTAGTATAGCATTTGATATTACTTGATGAAAATCATTCGACGCATTACAATTTACAAATCTTTGATTGTCATTTGTGCCTCACTTACAAACCTACCTAGATTTCTTGCCACAGTAGATGGTATTTACAATCCATTGTATATTACCGCATGATATTATATAGGAAACATTGGAATTGGTACACAAGCTTCCAAAACTTTCAATATAATTTCCCCATCTCGCATCAGATTAGAAATACAACCTAATCTCACTCTGGTTCTGGTGAAATCCACGCTGGCCAGAAAAAGGATAGTGCTATAGAATTTCTTGTGTAAAAATGAAGGAGGTATGAAAAATCTACTCTGGCACGAAATCTATTCTGAATTAACTTTAAGGAACTGATTTGGGAATTGCACGATCTATTCAACAAACACCACAATTTTGGCCCAAATTGTAAAACCACAGAACAATTGACGATAATAAACTGTAAATTTCAATCCGAAATTTGCAACGTTCATAATTTTCTATTTTATTTTGCGTGAGCTTTGTAAACATGATTCTGACTGACCCCAAGTTGACGAAATAAAGCTTACTACTTTCAATCAGCCGATTTTAGAAGATGATAAAAAACGAATTACGAATCAGTCTACACAGAAAATAGATTCGGATAGTGTTTTGATAGGGGTATCTAGTCCAAAGTGAAAAAGGAAGCAGTGAGAAAAAATGGCCGAGAAATATTAAATATTAATAACTGGGAAAAGGACGCAGGTGGTGACAGATCTGAATTGAGTTTTTTTTTTTGCAGAAGGCTTATCGGTTCAGAAAAGACATCATATCTTTCAACCGACTAGGAAGAGGAAAAGAAATGAGTACAATAGAGATAAAAGTCAAAACTTTCTCATCGCATGTACATTATGTAGCGTAGGTTAATAATTTTTGGTACTAAAAACAAATAAAAATTCCATAAATTACAATTAATATATTTTTCATTATTTTTGGATTTATTTTTACTTCAACAATTTATCCTACATACTTTACATAAAAAATGTTTACATTTTGTTTTTTATTTATTGGAATTTGTTTTTTTTTTTTTTTTGTTTGGTTTTTGTTCTTTATAATAAAACATAAATACATATGTACTTTGATTTTGTGTAATAGCATTTTTTTTTCATTTCGCTTTCATTTATTTTTTTTATTTTTTTTTGAAATATATTTACAATAGCAAGCTAGTCTAATCATCATTATATGTCTACAAATCTACTTATGATTATATACATATATATATATTTTTTTTATTTTTTATTTTTATGTTTAGAATACATAAAGCCAGTCTTGAATTATATAAACAACAATTTATCATGAGTATGATTTTTTTTTTAAATTTTTTTTCTTAAATATTTTTATCTTTTTGTTACATTATGTATACAATTTTTCAAACATTATTCTTAATTTTTAACGAGCTTTAATATATGTTTTGTCTTTTATTTTATTGTGTGTTGTACAGGTAGTGCTATATATACATACTCGTACATTTATTATATAAACTGTTAATTAGCACATAAATTTTAATCACTACTTCATAAATAACAAAAATTTCCAAAAAAATAACAAAACAAAAAATATGCCATAATTAAGAACTGTAGCTATATTTATACAACAATATTTTTTCTTCTATTGAGTTCAACATATTTTCACATTTTGAAAGTATTTTTCTCTAGAATTGAGTTATTACCACCGCCACCTATTTACACATCACATAAATTTCAGAATCAGAGAAAAATATTATGTACATGTAACAACATATTAAACATAACGCATTATTTAAGAATTAAGACCCACATTAGTTTTAATTTTAAAAATGTGTATCCTAACAGAATGATAATAACATCGATACCCTAGCTGTTGCATATTTAATCATCATTTTTGACACTGAAAAAATCACAAAAACATTTGTGATATTGCTTATTGGACTGAGCCAATCGATTATGCATGACATCTTATACACTGTATGCAAACTAAGTACTTCAATTAACGATGCATTGTATTAACGATACAACAAAACCAAAACCGGACTGTGTATTCTTTTATCTGAAGACACAAGAAATGAAATCAGCAACATAAATTTTAATATATTTTGAAGATTTTTGCTTCAATTTGTGCGTCTTCATCTAAAAACATCAGTTTGCATACAGTACACATATAAGATATCATTAACATCCCAGCTGACCATTCAGTGAACTAGGTTCATAGTGAATTCATAGTGAATGCCAAAAGTCTTCACCAACTGAATAATTTTTCTCTTATTCATTTTGAAAACACGAAATGAAAAATAAGTGAATTATTCAAAAATGGGTGTATTATGAATACACCAAGTGATTGAAATATGAATTATATTCATATAAAATTCATTTAATGAATGACGATTTATGTAAACGAATGATGACTATGTATTTTATTTTTATGATTAAACGAATTCATTCATTTTATCTTTGTAAAATGGTTGCGATTCCCAAGGCTAACACTATGGAATCACTTAGTGAACGTACAGTGAAATTTTGTATTACTTTTTCATGTACTAATTTGTAAACTGAAGCGATATAAAATGTAGTTATTTAATGGTAAGCAATTTATTAGCTGTTTCTAATAATCTTAACGTAATAAGCAATTTTATGATTTGAGTCTAAGAATAAGCAAAAGTATTTTAAATTCTGTGTACTATTAATTTATTAAAAATAAAAAGTAAAATAAATAAATAATAACGAATTGATTAATTATTAAGTTAATTAAGTTAATTAATTATTAACGAAAAGTAGGAATATAATAATTAGAGCCAGGATTCATTGATTACTCACATTGTAAATGGTGTTTTACCTTCACAAGCTGCATTCAATATGAATTCATTTCTTGTTTTCATTAAATGTTCAGTAAGTGCGATTTCAAAATGAGTTCAATAAGTGAATTCACTATGACCAGCTATAGCGTAAACATTTTTGAAATAAAATATCTTCACAAATGATTCACTGTGAACGTTCACGTGAAGAATCACTTGGGTGAAATGAATTCAGAACGAATTCACTATGAGTTCACTTGGTCAGCTGGGATAATATAATCGTTTGATTAAGGTTATTACTCGTACATGCAAGATGGCATCACATGTTACCTACAATTTTGCTAAAAATTTATAATCATTCATATCACTGTTAGTACACACAAAAATTTTATTTTATTTCAAAAATATCAGTGCATATATAAATTATTGTATAATATGTGAATGCATCAATAACATGTGTATGTGTGTCATCATTATTATAAAATACAGTTTTAAAAAGAATTAACTACTTCTTTTGGAATGGAACGATCATTACACCCGTTGATTTGTTACTAATTTTAAAAGCGTATTTATTACATTCGATTACAATTACAAGTTAAAAACAATTATTTAAATTGATATCAATTACCTTTGAAAATGAAATACTCATCTTTTCAGTATATATAATACAGCATGTATGTACATATGTATGCATGTAAAATTCAAACTAACCTTCCTAGAGTTTTATTATTAATTATTTTTGCATTAATAATCAAGTGCTCTTTTCCAGAGTAAATTAAACGAAAATCTCGTACAAGGAGAAATTTAATTCTAGATAATTAGAAAGTTCCTTTATTATATATTTGTGGGTATTATAAAAAAAAACATTTTTAAACTATACTTCAGATATAATTACCTATATTCGTGTATATGTGTGTATTTTATTTTTGTCGATAAATTCAATGTAATACCGTAGTAAAATATTGACTAAATATCAGATACAGAATACGAGTACAATCGACTTTTTTTTCCTACTCTCGTACATTCATACTTCTTTTGGTATTTTAATTTGATTCACAAACAATATTGCTTTGATTTTCTTGTTTGGATGTTTGCATAATGCTCTTGTTTCGATTTAAATGAATATTTATTATATTGTTAATATAAATACATTCATTTCGATGTTGATGTTGCCATTAGTATTACAGATAATAATATAATACCTCAATAATAACTTACACACAGATACTGAATAGCTATTGCAAATATTTTAACCATTTTTTGAATCATTCATGCCAACAATGTTTGTCAATAATGTTGTTGCTTTCTATATCCAGATTCAATTATATAGAGAATTGAATATACGTATATAAAATGTTGACTTAATAATATTAAAAATTGACTTTTAAAAATGATATTACACTGATGTGAATGCTATCAGGACATGAAGATTTACCGACCTGTTCTACTTTAGAGACCAAGAGACATTAACAACGAAATTATGTAGAAGCTTGTTAAATAAGAAGCTTTGGGAGAACCAAATAAGAGAATAACATCTCTCTGAATGAAGCGTGAAGAAGGAGTAAAGTAAACAAAAATATGTATCTATTAAATGAAAGTCATTGGAATTAGATGCTGTCCAATGCTGTCTTTCATCTTCAAATGATAACGGAACTTCCTCAATGATTTGACCTCTTGACTCATTTTTCGTTAAACTAAAAAGGAAAGTTTGAAGGCATTTTGCAAAAAATGTTTAATAGAACAAATATTATTTCGAAATTTTAGAGTTTAGTGTTTCCGAGCTAAAACTGCACAGAATTTGAATTTTATAGGAAAAGACCATAAGAATATTAATTTATGAATAAAACAAATAATTGAGACATTCTAACCAATCTGAATCCGAGGATCATCTTGACAGAAAAATTCGGTTCAGAAATATAACATGTAAATAATCTCTCAAAATAGTATTTGATTATTTAATAAGATCGATAATTAAAAAAAACAGAAATTTCAGGATTATGAAAAATTATTTGCATTCATCCTTATATAAATATCTGCTCAATTCAAATTCAATATTAATGATTAATTAGTCACCAAAAAATTGTTAGAATTACAATGTGTGCCATGTTAGATTTACCATTCAGGTTGTTTTCCATACAAGTTGAAAAAACAACGGACAGGTAAAATAGATTCTCGTTCTCTATCTTCCTAATAAGTAAAAGTTCATACTACTTAAATTTTTCGTTTTTGCCATTCGAATATTTACATATTTGCGTATTTAAAAATTATCTATAACATTAACACATGATTTAGAATTTTTGCGTAAATTATCTAAGTGTTGAAAATTTAAAAGGTTTTTTTTGTTGTAACAGTGTTTCCTTTCAGTTATTATTTAATTTTTAATTTTTAATTTTTATTATTTTTTTATTTTAGCTGTTAGATTTTGTCCATAGTCTACAAATAAGTATATATTCTCTTACATTTATATAATGTATGTACATATATATAGCTACACTTAAATTCATTTTAATACACATACGCACTAAGAGAAAAAAATAAATCAATCTAATTTTAATTGCAAATTTGTTTTTTTTTTGTGCCATTTTTGTTTGTTTGTGTTTTTTTTTTTTAATTATTTATGATCTTTAATTATAATTAAATATATTACGCAAGTATACATAAGAATACACTCGTGTATAATATACATTTATTAAATATACTTATTATTTTCATCTTATTAATCTTTTTGGCAACAATAAACGACTTAATAAATTGTAACTAATTAGATTCAATGAAATAAAATATAAAATGTGCATTTGCAATATAAATAAAATTTTTTTTATAATTCTATCATATATAAAATTTATACAATTTTCACATACTTGAAATAATAATGAATTATAACAAAAATTTCGAATATATTTTGTTGTATTGAAATCATTAAACATAATTTTATAATAACTGTCGTTGTTGTTATTGTTGTTGATGTTGTTTTTATTGTGATATTTAATATTGTAACTATTTTCATTTTTATTACCATCACCATTATAATTATTATAATTATCATTATCAATTCTATTATTATTATTATTATTATTATTATAATCGAATATTTTTGTTAAAATATTTTTATTAGTTAAATTATTATGTTTATCTGATATGATCAAATATGTAATTAATGGGTTATTAATATTATTATTATTATTTTTATTATTATTACAATTATTACATTTATTACTATTGCTGTTTTTATTGTTATTATTTTTATTTGGATTAAATTTATGTATAAATTCATTTTGAATCCAGCATAAAATTCTGAATGGTAGATTCTCACAACCAAATACAAATTTAGTTAAAAATGGTGTTGACGTGAATTTAACTGATGCTGCTTTATTGAAGAAAGCACCAGATGGATGTCGTATTGGTGGTTGATTTTTATCGCCTATAAATAAAATATGTATGTACGTAAGAATGGATTTCATAACATCACATCATATTATCCGCAGTTTCGAAATGGTATAGCTAATGGTAATAATATCGTTGTATTTATATGTTAACAAAAAAATAATATTAATTAAAGGTAATATTGTAGAAGAAGGAAACTGTGCTCCAATTTTTTCAAAAAAAATTTCTCCAATAAAATGAATAACTTTTAGTTAGTTACTTATTAATAGAAAATTTAGTTTTGAAGAATCTATTTTTAATAATGAATTAGTCGAAAAAAATTATTATGCACCAAAAAGGAAATATTTCGTGTACAAAATGTTCTTTATGAAGAGGATGTGTTAGCAAATAAAAATGCTTCGAACATGTATCATTTCTTTGAAATAAAATATAGAGTACTTATATCCTCTGTTAATTGGCACGTGGCAGTGTATTATATAGCCTGCATTATATGGGAATACGTATATTGTGACGTTCGTGAAAATTACCAGAATGCTTTTTGGAAATATTAATGGAGCCTTCAGAGCCTTAATGGAGTCCTAAGACTTAAAAAAGTCGACCGAGAGAGAGAGAGAGAGAGAGAGAGATAGAGAGAGAGAGAAAGATGATAATATGCAATAGAAGTAGTAAAAATAGTACATATAAGATAATGAAAGAAGAAATCTCTAAATAGAAAACAATGGTGCAGATGGGTGCAGATCATGCTTGTAATGGAATAAATGTCTGGTTGTAGGTAAATAGGACGAAATTGATATTAGAAAATTATTATTATTTTTTTTTCATTAAATAACATAAGAGGCGTTGATAACCAGAGTGGACCATCCCACAATAAAGTATTTTAGAGATATATGCATTTAAATATATGCTGATATTTCAAAACCTTTGAAAATTCTTTGTTCGTGTGTTATGTTATAACTTTGTAAATCCATTTTAGATATATTTTAATGTTCTTCTTCAATTTCATATTAATTAGTGGCTTTTTAAATGAAAATTATAGAAAAAAATGTTGCTTGGTCCATTTTGGCAAATTAAATTTTTTTCCAAAAATTTGACTTTTTGTTTGATAGTCCGGCGTATAAGGTGTAAAATATTTTTTGTGTATAAAATGAAAACAAAATTTTTTAAAAAGTAGTTTCATTTTAAAATATTTTTAGAAAGTTAAAAATTCAGCAAAAAAAATTATCATTATTGAAATCAAATTTCTTCATCATCTTCATCTTCTCTGGTAAGACAGATTTCATCTTTTGAATCATTCGAAACTTTAAGATTTTTGTAAAATTCATGAAAAATTGGTGGAACAAATTCCATTAGAGTCATTAAATCCTTTTTTTAGCATCAGTAATTGGATGGCATTGAGGATAGGATTGATTGAGGATAATATCATCAATACCAAGCTAGGTCCATACATATATTGAAATAAAGTAAAATTGCAATGCAAAATCATATAAAACTCGTTTTTTAAATTTTTGTGGGATGGTTAACTCTGGCTATCAACGCCTCTATAAACCCATATTGACTTGCTTACATACATAAAAAATTTAGTGACAAAATTTCAAATGAAACAGAACAAATATCAAATTTATTAGGTTTTCAAATAAAAAAAAATTATTTGTTACGAAAATTTATAAAAAACAATTTTCTTTTTTAAACTTACCAACAACACCACCACTACCCCCGCCACCATCTTTCCATTCTTCAATTCCATAATCTGGCAATGCGTTTGTTTCAAATTTACTGTTTGGTCGTTTTCCTGTGTGTTTATAAAAAAAAAAAAAAATCAATATTAAATTAATGATCATCAAATACTTAATTACATTTATTAAATAAAATGAATTAAAAATAATTATACGATAGGGCAATTTCTTATCGAATTTAATTCTTTTTAGATTATTTTATTTACATAATTTTGAAACTCAATTGTATCAAAACAGATTGATTGTAAAATCTTTTTTTACTTTTTTATTTTTTTTGTTAGAAACCATATAACTTTTTCATTTGTTAATCTTTCTTCTCAACACAACCAAACTGTGAAAACAAAATATCTTATATACGTACTTATATAATCGAAAGCAGAAAATCTGTTATTTTGATAGAAATTTTAATTTTAATCACGTATTAACATAATTTTTTCCAAAACAAAAAAAAAAGTTTTTAAAACTTTCATAATTTAGTAATTTAAGTAATTCGCATTAAAACTTATACAGAAAATGTATATAAAATGATTAAATACTTAATAATACTTTCTTCATTGATAACAACTCATCTAGACAGGTATTATATGAAAATTATGAACATTTCTACTATCGACACCTATTGTCGTTATTATACTTTAAAATTTTAAAGTAATTTTGGTTTTAAGATACATTACATACATTATACTATATACTATATATATATTTTTATAAGGAATGTATGTGTATTCGATAAAATGTCTGCAATTCTTTAGGGTTAGATAAAAATTTATAACAGTTTGTGATTAAATATCGAGAAAATTGTATATGTATACTCGTATGTATGTAGTTCTATATTCATGCTAATACTCATATAATTTTTTTATAAGGTTAATTAATATTATTCTGTGCGAAAATATAAATAGAAATTTGTTTTTTATTTTGTATACACATACCAGAACTCCGATTATATGTTGCCATTTCTGATATAACAGCGGTGGTAGGAGCTAGAATTTCTAAAATGATACAAAATTGTTATTGTTGTTATTATTATTACAAAATTAATTTTCTTAAAATATGATAATTGTTATAATAAGTATATGTACATCATGGAGTTTCTATGTAAAGGTGTGATAAGCTGTTGGAATAAAAGAAAAATATTTTTTTTTTGTGTTTTCTGTGATAATTAGCTAAGCATTTTCAGCTTTCAATATCCCCAAAATTCACCCAGTTTTGAGTAACTAACAGCTTGTTGGGGGAAAAAAGCTTCGAACTGCTGTCTGCTTGCCGAAAACAAGTAACACTTTAGTGTTATAAGCCCCATTAAGTAATTGGATTTGTTTCTCTACTAACAAGTATGAGGCCTATAAATCACTTGAATAACAAGATCTTTTTAGAGTTATGGTGATTAAATGCGCACCATTGAAGATGATGAAAAAGAAAAATAATAAAGAAGAAAATACATACATACATGGTGAAAAAAGGACAATAAATTTAAGTGAACATTTTTCCCGGTAATAGTATGTTAGAATTAACTGAATGTAATATGTAATTGACATGTAAATTTGGTAAGCATTTTCATCATATCAAAATAATTGTTATGATGAATATATTCTATTACAATAATTAAACGATAACTAATTTTTTTTTCAATACACAATATTAAATTAATTGTTATTTAAAATAAAATTATTTTATATGTATGTACGAGTAGAATAGAAAATTTTTCTCATAAATTTTCTCTCGTTTGTCCTTTTTAATACGAATAAATACTTCCCGCATATATATTTTACTCACATAAAATCAGTTGTACAATTTGAAATTTGTATAACACAATAATTATATCAATTCGTTAACTGTTTTATACACATTAAAATTCCCCCACATAAAATTTATTAATTTAAAATTATTTTCTCATACTAAAATCAATTTTTGGTCGCGATTTATTTATTTGAATGTCATTTTTGAAAAATTATATGATCAATCATTCTGCCCCACCCATATCCAACATTTTAATTAATTGAAAAATTAGAAAAAATTGTACTACAAAGTTGGCTGATTTTAAAGTGGAAAATTAAGATTTTAAAGTGTGTTGTAAAATTTTTTTATATTTAATTATTTTTGTCATAAATTATTTGGGAAAACTAAATTCTATAGCAAAAATATTTCATTTGAACAGGTTGCCGCAATTACTTTTCACAATATTATATGATTATATGATTTCGTTTTTCGACGACTTACCGTCAAGTTTTATGACACCATCTGTTTCACCCAATGAATTTTTTGCAACACAACGATATGATCCAAAATCTGCAGTTCCAACGTTATGTATTTTCAATTTCATATATTTGCTATAGCCATTGGTTGTTGATGTTGTTTCATATTTGTCTCCAGCTCTCGATGTATCTAAATATTATATATTCAAAGATATGAATAACATATTGTACAGATTAATTTGTAATATGACTTTATGTGAAATTCAGCTTTTTATTTTTTTTTTTTTTACAAAAAGCTATAGAAAATATTAATTACTGTGTTACTGTGTGCATGCATGTTGTCTAAAATTAGATATGCGTTAATATGAGCGTTTATATGATATGTATTTGAAATATAATTATGATGAATTTTGTGTAGAATTTTGTTTCTATAGTTTTAATTTCTTTCGCTTTGTGAATGACTAAACGCCATTTCAAAAAGTCAATCCAAGGCTTAAAGAATAACCTCTGCCCTCTGCATAAGTATATTATAGAATAACTCTAAATAAAACTCGGAATAGAATAACTCTAAATATGAACAAAGATAGATAATAAATTTAAAGATTTTGGCTACTGAATAAATAATGTATTATTTTGGAAGATGAAAAGTCTCGTTAATTTTTGATCAAATGTGGCATTCTAAGTATTTAACCTAAAGAGAATATTTTATTTTCACTTACATTAGTATTTAAAATTAAAACATTAATTCGTAAATTTAAAATAATATACATCTTTACATCTTTAACCTATTAGGCTTAATTAGGAATCTTCTTTAAGTAGTTATACCAGTTAAAATGTCTGTGTATAAATTGCGTATCTATGAGTTCTTATTGTTTGCATGAAAAATGGAATATACGTGTGTAATACTATAAAAATGTCCTGCAAAACATCTTATATTTATATATTTAAGTTATAGAACGCATTTTGGCAAAACTTAGTGTTTAATCATGAAAAAAATGTGAAACACAAATGAAGTTTTCTAATTTACAGTTTTTACAAGAATTGATCATTCATTGGTACCACCTATGGATTACGCGATGTTGTTAAACAGCCAATAAACATACAATATAATTATCTGACGACTGGTTAGCAGTTAAGTTGAAATAAGTTCTCTATATATTACAATTAGCATTTCAACTTTATCACAGACATCATTCGGAAGAATATTTTTCTTCATGAAATAGTTCCGTCTGTACACAACAAGATTATAATTTAATATAATGTCGGAGATTTGATCCTTTAACTTGACTACACACAACCATTGAAGTCATCAAAATTGAAGACATGCCCCAAAAAATCATAATTTTTCGATTTTCTTATGACCAGTCATCCAACTTTCGAATTGTCTGTCAACAAGTCTGACAACTTATCTACAAACAATACAACACTTATCCGATATCAACTTATCTGTCAACCAATCGTTAAATATATCGTATGTTTATGGGCCACTTTTTATACATAGAAAAGAGTTATCGTTAAGATAGGATATTTAATAAATTTATAATACTGTGATCCAAAAATAAGAAAATTGTATTTATAAAATGAGAAATATTTATTTATTCTTCCCAATTAATTTCATCGCTTTGAAAGTATTCCCCGCCCGATATAATCCAATTACTCTGTTTGTGGATTCATTCCATAATTTAATGCATAAACATATGTATAATTCTGCAGCATTTGAATACTGCATATTGACATGAATCTGTACATAGAAGTCAAAGATAGTAATATAATCCACAGAAAATAATTTTATGATATTTTACGATTTTTTTGATCACAGTATTATACGAGTATATGAAGAATTTTGTAATTTTATTATTATTAGATATATCCTTGCAAATTTCAACTTAAATTTGAGTTGTTGTATTAGTAAGACGTACTTATATTTCGATTCGATAATATTTGGGTAAATTGAAAATTGTAATTATTCTTAAAAATGTAATAGTGAAAGAAGCTTATTTGCTTTTAATAGCAAATTATTTATTCTTTCCCTAAATTGCTAACATTTTCATTATTGTTTTGTTTTTATGTTTATTTAATTATTTCGCTTATTAGCTATAAGAACAAATTAAATACTTAAAAATATGAAATAAAAGTAAAAAATGAAAAAAAATTATTTTCTTACTGTGTATGCTATTAAAGAGGTTGTATATGTCTACAAACGATTGTACTATAGAATTTTTACATAAGTATGTACATAAAACCACAAATTATGATTCAATTTTTACACATGAAGGAAAAAATAATTTGTAGAAAATTATAGTTGAAATGATTTTATGCAAATAAACGGAAATGAACAAAAGTTTGTTTTGTGCATGACAGAGTTTTTATTAGTTATTTATTTATTTTTTTTTTTTTTTTGCATAGAGATAATAAACTGTATGACTATATAATATACATCATGGTGTGTACAAAAAAGAAAGTATATTTTGTTTTATCAATATATGATTATTATTTAATATTAATATATGATTATATAGAATTTAAGTAAAAAAAAAAATACGAGTAGCTATACATATTTTTGTTTGCTAACTAAATAGTTTGTTCATGTAATTTTGTCATTAGAGCCAAAGTATTTAATTTAAGTATGTGTACTGTGGATTTACATACTACGTCACTACTAGAGTAAGAAAAAAGATATGTTTTGTATGTAATAAATAAACTATTTGTATTTGTAACCATGACAATCATATATTTTTATATGTAAATACTCTTAGTCATAGTTAAACTCTGTAGAATTCAAATAATAGAAATACTATTTTACTTAAACAGAAAACATCAGAATCAAATCAGTGATTGAAACCGAAATGTTTAACGTTTGGGGTGAAGCGTGCACTTATTATAAATTTTATCTATTCTTTTGGAATCTTACCAGATATTATCATATCACCGCGTTCAGTAGTCCAGTAATTAATTGATGCTGGATATGCTTCTGTATGACATTCTAGTGTAACGTCCTGTCCTATATATGCACCTTCTAATTGATTCGGTATAGATAGCATTGGTGGGACTAAGAAATACAACAAAAAAAAAAAAAATTAAAATTAATTTCAATTTAATTATAGTTTATCGCGATGATGAAAATGAAAACAAACATACATTGCACTCTCAAGTGTACTCGTTTACTAATTGAAGGTGGTACACTATTAGAAGCAACACATAAATATGCTGCCATATGTAATCTGCTGACTTTTGTTATATGAAGAATTTCTCCATCGACAACATTTACTACAGAAAAAAAAAATGTAAATAAAATAGTAGATAATAAAAATTTCTAAAAATTTGTAAACAGTTAGTTATAATTACCGTTTTCGCCACCAATTTGCATTTCTTCACCATCTTCTCGCCGCCACATTACATATGGTTCGGGATAACCGCGTGCTTTACACATAAGTGTCACATTAGTACCTTCTCTGACCACCATGTCATTACTGGTCATTCCCTCGATAATCATTGGGGGAACTTTATTTGTTTAAAAAAAAAAATGTAAATGGATTCAGTAACAATTGTACAATAATATGTGATAAATGAACATTAGAACTCACCTACAACTTGTAGATATCCTTTCCTGGAACGCATTGGATCAGTATTTATTTGACACATATACCAACCACGGTCAGATTCTTCAACTTGTTTTATATGAAGGTACCATGATCTATGATCATTGTATGACAAACTAATTCTTGGATTCTGTGTTATGACGTTATGATGAATGGAAAGAATCGTTTGTGTATCCACACGAACCCATGCAACCTAATGGAATGAAAGTACAACACATACATAGTATACAAGTGCTCGGAGGATTAAACTCGAAACATACTTTATATCCTTTGAGATTTTCTACGACACAAGCTAATAATGCATCTCTTCCTACGGATACAGTTACGTTTGGAATTGGTTCTCCAAATCTTGGCATGTCAATGTCTAACAAATTATTACCGAATTCAGATATTATTTAATAAATTAAAATAAGAAAATCGAGAATTTTTTAATTTCTTACCATTACTTGCATCAAGCGAAAGCTGATCGTCTAACAGTCTATGTTGTTTCCCTACAAAAAAAAAAAAATTGATGTATAACCAATCTTGTCTAAAGAAATAGTCTCAAATATCAAAAAATAGTTTCTCAAATAAAATTTTGTTTTAAGATAATTATATACATCATATGATCAAAGTGATTTTTATAGATAGATGAAAACTGTAGGAAATTACTCGAGAGCCACAAATGTGACAAAAAGCGGTTTTAAACCGAAAAAATTGGTTGTTGTGATTAAGTTTAGTCCGGCTCTGGATTAAAATTATATGCTTAATCATTGAGGAAATCAATTTTGTATCAATGATTTGGTATATCAAAAGGCTGAAAGTGTTATAATTCAAAAATATTTTCATAGAAAATTTCACTCAATTATTGACACAGATAAAAGGTAACAGATATTTCTCCTATAATAAAATTTTGATATTGCAGAAAATCACATTATTATTCATTGCTTTAACCAATATTAATTAATTTCACTTTCAATTTGACTCCTCTTATAGCCACATACATACTACATGAGTTGATGGTTAAAGTAAACAACTAACCAATCTGAGCAATAATATAATATGTACTTGGATATGTACGAGTATACATGCACTCATACATCATGTATGTATAGTGCTATTGATAGTAAAGTGGATTTTTAATATTCCTCTGCTTGTGTAATTTGTTAATTTACTTGTCTTTCATCCATAGTTTTATCAAATTCAAATATACGAGTAATAGGAGCATGTTTATTATTTTTTTTTTTTTTTAAAATGGATCAAATTCAGTTATATATAAGTATATGTATGTGTGTACATATATTGATATCGAGATGTGTATTTAAAAGTTTGTATTTTAATTAAATTTAAAAATATTGACTACTGGTAACATAATAGTATAATATGTTTTTGGAAATCTTTAAGAGTCTTTGATAATTTATCAAACCAATTAGCATAATTAAAATGTTAATATTAATTAATTACTTTATTGGCGGCTCTATAAGTGGAACTTACTTAGGTCATTGTAAAAATTAATTAAATGAATTTTTCACTTCTAGAAAAAGTATGATTTTCATTAAGAATTAAATATATCACTTTAAGCAAATAATGTTAAAAAATTAATGAATATTTAACTTTTATTCTTTATAGTAAGGAATTTTTAACTTTCAAATTAATAATATTCTCCAATTAGTTATTCATAATTCTCCAGTGTGCGTATTATTACGTGCTGTATAGTGTAATAAATTCATTAAATTGCATTTTATTGTTGTAGATGGTATCGTTTGTACGTACAGAGAATTTAGAAAAGTTCTTCCTCATTCATGGTGTTGTTGTTGTTTTATGGAACTTTTCGTATGGTTCAGTTGGCAAAAATTATATATAAGACGTTTATATACATATGTAAATGTAGATTCAAAAATATATAACTTACTAAAACAAAGTTCAAATAATGTAAAAAATTACAAAACTAAATATATCACGATGACATCAAAAATTTCTTGATTATTGAGCCAAATTAAATGACAGTGGTGACGTAATGGACATTAATAAATGAAAAAAAAATAAAAAACTTAAAGTTATTGCAATATTTCGATATACATTTTAATAATCAAATGTAAAGATAGACCTAAATAAAATATCTAAAAGAGGTAATTACTGATCCTTAAATACATGAGCAAAATGGATATAAGAATGATGAAAATTTTTAGATAAAAAAAATTCTCCGAAAAATATTCAGACAAAAGATACAAGAACGAGGTGGCTGGAAAATAGGATACCATAATGATTTGTATCAATTGTATTATGATCTAATCACCGGAGACAACATAAGGTTAGAAAATAAAAGACAGATCGGCCATTTAGAGAGAATGGAAGACACTAAAATGAAGACAAAAAAAAAAATTTCTTAAACGGATAAGAAAAACGAAAAGTAGGAGACCGAAGAAAAGATATTTTAGAATGTTGCGAGTTGATGTTTGGAAAACAAATGCTAATGTTCGTATAGTTTGCAAGAAGACTCTAATGGAAGAGGTCAAGACTCGAAAAGAACTATGGCGCCAGTAATGATGATGATTGAGGAATGAATAAAATGATGAGGAAAAATGATCATGCATGAAAATGACAAACGGCAGCATTGTTTCCTAAAGTAGAATTTAAAATTTTAATATTTGGAAAAATTATTGACTGAACTTCCGAATTGATGCCGCCAGATTTTGGAACGAGACCTTCAGATATTGATATTATGGAATGTCTTCTTTAACGTGGTATATGTATATGTCTCTATTGGCGAAAATTCATCTTAAGGACGCAAACTACCCTTAAAAAATTGTTGGTCCAAAATGGGGTGTTTTACGACAACCGTTATTTTTCCAGATCAGGATCGGATTAGTTAATGTACCATTTTAAAGAGGACTATTGGATTAGTGGACTATATTGAGATATGAGGACTTAAATGTGATGTCATTTGAAAGAGGACAAAAAAACCTTTTAAATGATATAATAAAACATATCTGTCGTCCTTATATCTCGAGAACCGCTAATCCAATCAAAGTGAAATAAACTGTGACAAATAGAGTACGAAGTCCTCTTTAAAATGGTACATCAACAAATTAACAAATATAATCAAATATAAGATGCTGATACGGAGAATAAATGGTTTTTGTAAAACACCACATTTTGGACCAACCTTTTTCAAGGGTAGTTTGCGTCCTTAAGGTGAATTGGCGCCAATAGAGACATATACCACGTTAAAGAGGACATTTCAAAGTATCATTTTTGGAAGCTCTCGTTCCAAAATCTGGCGGCACCAATTCGGAAGTTTACCCAAATTATTTATGTATAACCGATAGAAAAAGTTAATAAAAATATTGCAACAAAAAAAATCAGTGGGTGAAAGAATCTTTTTCCATTTTAGGGATTTAGAGTTAATTCAATATTTAACTAAATTATTAAAGGAATAGAAATTTACATAAAAGAATCGAGAAATATTTTTGGTTTAGAATTATTCATTTTGTGGTAAATTCATTTTAATGTTTTAATTTTAATTTTTTTTTAAATAATTTTACTCTGATTTATAAAAGTTTTGTAAATATTTTTGTTTACATTTTGAATAGGTATGTGTAGAGTTGATATTTTTTTATTTTTGCACAATGAAATAATTTGTTCTTGCATTCCTGTATAATTTTTTGTTTTTAAATTTCTTAAGAGACTTTACCTTATATGTTTTCTCATGTGAATTTTCATTTGAAAAATTAAAAGAAAGAAAGCTTTTAAAATCCTGAATCGTTAAGTAAATAATTGATTATTACGCCTTACTCAATACCAATTCTTTTGTAATTATTTAAAAAGTTGAATGCTTTTTTTCTTTTTTTTTTTTTAATTTAAAATGATGTTTTACCGCTTCATGTGTTTGTTACTTTTTCCGTAATGTGATACTTTTCACGTAATGTTACTTTTCCGTATAACTTGTTGCGGTGCTGTAGGATCTCTTAACTCTTACATACATAGAGTGTTTACGAGTTGTTTTTTATTTAAGTTTTCAAGTATTTTTAGAATGATGATATGTTTCCAGTTATAAATATTTCTTAACTTTTTTTGAACTCATTGGAAAAATACTCCTTGCTTGCTTTACTTGATTTACTTGCTTTGAATGCTGACTAGAAACAACACCTTTAAATGGGATTGCTCACAATGCACATATCAAATAAAGCAAAAAAAAAAAAAACAAACTATTAAAAGCAAGTAAAACAAACAAAGCAGATAAGTCGTAAATTGTACCTCCTACCATAAGTCATATAATCATTCATTGCGTAGAAATTTTCACAATTGTCATATTTACAGAACGACAAAAATCCCCATGCTGTTCATGAAATACGTTCACATCTGCACAAATTAACCATTTTTGTGTGGTTTATGATCCGGAGTTTTAATTTTAATTGGACTGTATAATATATGCAGTCACCATTAATGGAAGATTCTACCGAAGTATGATAACTATTCTTACTGGGATGAATTACATGATTTTGACTTATGAATAAAATGAGGTTTCATTAAAATTCTACAATACGTTACACTTATGCCGCATACCTGTACATCTCGCGAAACAATGAATGTATTGAGGGAAACAATTTAATGAGTTGGCCATCAAGATTGTGCGATATACGCGTATGTGATTGAATTTTTGTTCTCTTTGAGATATATTAAATCATTATAGTTTCCTCTAATAAATCACAAACATTTAATGATCTTTGTATTTGAATTTGTATTTATTATGATGAAATAAATGCAGATTTACTATATTTGGAAATGTGACAAACAAAATATTGTTGTTTCAAAAACGATTTTTCAAAATAAAATTTTAAATTTTAAATAAAAATTTCATTCATCTGCTATTATCATTTTTTTTTTTTTAGTTCACACTAAAAATATAGAGCTTCCCATTTGTTATTGTCGTTGTTGTTTGTTTAGGGGGAGGTATGAACCATAAGCACTCAGATAAACGCTGTCCATTGTACTCAAATCCATCGTACTATTCTCCGTCTATATTCAAACTTCTACGTCGTTCTCAGGTCACGAAGAAGTTTCATTCGAAAAATTGTAAAATTTCAATTATATTTCTGAACTTCCTATCTAATCACCCTATATGCAGTATAATACACGTACAAAATATGAATATTATATTAAAAACCAATTTTTTTTTTCCAGCAAATATGTTCAAATTACTTAATTATAATGTAATGATTTATGAATTAGATATTCTAAATTATCACTACGTGAAAACAAAATTGATTCCCTTTTTACATTTATGTATGTATATCTATGTACGTTATATAGGAAATTTATTCAATTACATTTTATCATAATTTCTTTATTGTATATATCTTTTTTACACTTACGTAGTATAGGTACAGAAAAATAAACCATTTTTCTATTATATTCGTGTATGAATTATTAAAAATATGTTTAATAATTTACTTCCACCACATACAATCACATAATGCATACATACATATATACATATGCTTATACGTAAATATTGAACCTTTCATGTGCCTATGTATATACTTCTATTATGAAACAATTTAGTGTTAATTTTGTCCTAAAATTTTTGATTAATTTTATATGAAAGTTGAAAAAAAAAAATGATTTTTATTTTTATATTTATTTAGAATTTTTGTTAACGAAAAACGAAAATCATTTCTCTGAATATAGTATACAATACCTAATGAAATATTTTTATTTAATACACCTACATACATAAATTTTTTTTTTTTTACCTAACTCAATTTAAACATATTGAAGTGATTATGGCCATGACTTTCAAAAATTTCAGAACACAATAAAATACCTGTACATAGTAAATATGTATGTATATACATAAAAGGTACATGCCATATGTATGTAAATGTTAATTTCATTATAAAAAGGCAATGGGCTAAATGTAATTTTTCATCACAGATCATAATAATAATTAATATAACTTAATCAACAAACCCCCTCAAAAAGGAAAAAGTAATTTTTTAAATTCATTTTTTATTATACATTAGAATAATAATTTACCTTTATTTGATATATCTGGTATTGTAATTGCTGCTGACGATAATGTAATAATATAAATAATCCAACTAATTATTTTTATAATTTTCAACATGATTATAAACGTGTTACCCTTTATTATTCTTTTATTTTATTTTAGATTCCGCAGTAATTTTAAATTTTTTTATTTTTTTTATATTTTTGTTTAGCAAAATTTTAACTACACGAATATGTAGTAGTTACATTCATTCATTTCGATGTGTGAGAGTAATAATTTAAATTTAAATTTCGATTCGATTCAAACATTTTAATAATCATTAAAAAATAAACAAACAGAAAACGAAAAAAAAAAAAACACAAAAACAATACAATAATTTTATTTTATTTTTTTTTAGTAGCAAACAAATATTTACATATGTAAGTTCTCGTTCAATCACAGCATTTTTGAAGTTCAATATTTTTTTTTACAACATTTTTTTCATTTTTTTACACGTGCATACATAATTCGTTGTAAATGTGATGTATGTAAGAAGTGTCTTTATATTTTTTATATCATTTATATTCTCTTAGATATTGCTTTAGATATGTATGTATATGTGAATGGAATATTAATTTTATTCAAATATTTTATTTCAGCTAATTATACGTACATTTTCATAACAATATAATTTAATATCTTTATAATTTCCACACATAATTACAGAAAGTTATCAACAACATCCTCTATAATACATAATGTACTCGCGAAAATATATTGATATATTTAATAACTCTAATTACATACTTTTATGACTTTATTTATTCTTAAATTTAAATAACAACACCGATATGTACCTACATACATATATAGTAATAATATGATTGTAACTTTTAACTTCATGATAATATTATGTACATAATAATAATTTTTACACTTATATACATAAATTCAAGTATGTAGTACGTGTGTTTGTGTTTAAGATTTTAATGAATTTATTTTTACAATTTTTTTTTGTTTTTATTTTTTTTTATTATATTTTTGTTTTTACAATTTTTTTTTTTTTGTTTTTAAGCTTCAAACACACCTGTGTACACAAAACTTTTGCATGTACTCGAACGTATATATTATGGTTGAACTTAGAATATATTATGTACTACTATTTTTTTTTTTTTCATATCAACAAAAAACACAGAAACACAAAAAAAAATCAATTATTTGATAAAACATTAAAAAGCTTATTCAATAATATACACACACACAAATTATATGTATTAGTACATACATATGTATTTAAATTGTGCATATTGTTCTGTTGTGTTGTGAACATATTTTCATATTTTTCCTTTTCAAATATTACATACATACATATGTATATATGTACATATATTATAATACATAAAATATATTATTTCAATCAATCATTTTGCTTGATATCCTTATAAGTATGTACGTATGTATTATTACACATTCATCATCACTCTGGTTTTTCACAAATATATAATGTATATTAATCAGACAGCAGTTATCACAAATCTATGTCTGTATGTATATGTATTTACATTTCTACGTTTATACAATAACTAAAACTTGAAGGAAGGCGAAGCTCTGAATTTATTATAAACACATTTATGTACATGTATTGTTATATTGTTATATGTAGAACTAATATAGAATATAAATTATGTAGATATAAATATTTTGAGTATTGTATGATGAGCGCAAAGAGTTAAAATTTACCGTTTATACCGAAAATTTTTTATTTAAAAAAGAAAAAAATTATTTACAAATATTTTTAGTTATGATATGTTTGTTTGCAGGGTATATTAATTTCATATACATAATTTTCATATCACTTTTTTTTTTTTTTATAATTTATATATGCACATATACATTTATCAATTATTTAATTATTTATTTATATTTTAATGTCATTCTTAATTTAATTTATAGTAGTATAAATGTTCGTACATACATATGTATGTGTATTACTATACATTTTGTTGTTGTTGTTGCTGTTTGTTTTTTGTTAAAGAAAATTTTAAAATTAAATTAAAAAAATATATATATATACTCGTTTATTAAACGTTTAAATGTTCTAATTAGAAGGCCGAAAACAGGAGCAAAACCATAAAACAAAGGATTCTAATTCATATTTATATATATATATTTTTTTTTTTATTGATATGTAAATACAATTTGAATTTGAATTTGATATGAGTACAAAATACGTTTATATAGTTTGTTGCTTTTGATAAAATTATATGAAGTGGAGAAGAATTTTTATATATAATAATTGTAAATTATTTGTGGAATAATTTAAATTTTTTTTTTTGTTTTTTTAATTTTTTTAAAGTTTGAAAATCGTTATTTTTTTTTTTTAACTTTTATTTAATTATCCATTTCACACACAAAAAATGTTTAAAAACAAAAACTGTATACCCTTCAGCTGTATCTACATTTATATGAAATTAATATTCGATATGTTGTGAATATCATCGGAAAACTGAAAATTTTAAATTTTCGTAACAGGAAAATTTCCTTTATAATACTTTTTACCTACTACAATCTACAACTACTAATGATTGAGTATCTGTACATATTGGAGAAAACCAAAAAAAAAAACATTCTCAATTATATCGAATGTTTTTCTCAGAGGCATATTTTATACTGATTACGATGATACGATTGTAACTACCGCTATACGAGTACGAGTATGTATGTATACCACAAAAAAATTTCCCAAAATTTGTGAATAGATTTTCATTTTTTGTATTAGAAAAAGTTTAGAAATGTTTTGAATTTCAATTTTTGTATAGGAGAGTGAAAGAGAGAAAAATATGTAAAAATTTATTATTGATAGAGTTACTACTACAGAGACTTATATAGTATAGTACCATAGTACGTTAATGTGCGTATACAACACTGATATGGCTTACAACTTTTTTTTTTTTGTTTGTAAAATATATTTTAGAAAATAACATAGTAAGATTCTTAAGTGTGTATGATATACTCGTACATATGACTTCAAATAAAACTATGTAACTCTCGTATTCGTGTATATTAATATCACAAAAGTGATATGTATACTGATGAAGATGATGATGATGTTGATGATAAAATCTAACGTAGTGTAGTGTCTGTAGAGTAGATATTTTTATCATAAAATCACTTATACTCTATAAAATTGAAGAAAAAGAGAATTTTTTGGTGGTCTGATCTGAACCTGCGTTAAATGAAAATTTATGTATGTATAGTACTTGAACATTATAAGAAGTAAAAATATTTTGTTTTATTTTGATGAGAATATAATAAGTAAAAACAAGAACAAAACAAAACATCAAAAGGTCCTGCGCAAAACTCCAAATATTTTTTCTATAAATCCAATACAATGAATTTAGAATTAGAAAATTTGTAAATATGTGAATGTTTATGTAGATATGTAAACGTTTATTGTATGTATAAAATGTACATACATATATGCATAGGGATAGGAGTATTGGCAGTCAGTACGTATACGGTGCACATATACATAAGTAGATATATACCTCAATAAAGTTTGCGTACACATAAATATTTACACATACATATAAACATGTATATTAACACATAATATAATATAATAAAAATTAAATTGTTATGAATAATTAAGAATATGTACTATATGAAAAAGTCCTATAATTAAAACATACGTAGTACATCAATCTAAAAGTAGACAGAAAAATTTCATTGTTCTCAACGGCACATTTTTAAATATTCAATTCGTGTATACTTCACTCATTAGAAAAATTATTTTATAGATTATATACCGTCAATTTAAATTACATTTTATAATACCAAAAATTTAAGTATATTTAAGTATATAACTACATATTATAGTATGTATCTGAAATTTTCTGCATCAAAAGCTTTTCCACTTTATATAGACATTTTATTTCTACATCCTATTTATATTCCTATTCACATCCTTTTATGTATGTATGTACATACATACTCGTCGTACAATATTTGAAAATAAGTAGGTACATATCTCTTAACAGAAATGAAACATTTTGTTCGAATATAATATAATCATTGATTATGTATATGTGATTATTTTATTTGAAAAATAAATGGCATGTGCAAGTGAGAATTATAAAAATGAGTTGTCGAAAAGGCGCAAAAAGGAAAGAGAAAAAAAAAAAAAACAACAACAAACAAATAGAACAGAATCAAAATACAATTTAAGGTAGATTTTTCAAAAGGAGTATAATGATAAAACGATAGCGGCCATATATCAACTATAAGGACACATTATACGTACGTACTATATGATTCTAGATTCTAGAGTGTTTTGATATTGTGGGATGAGTTGAAAAAATCCCATTTCAGGCAGTGAAAAAAACATTTTTCTTCTTATGATGCAAAAAAATTTCACATATTTATGTATGTATGTTGGATGCTAATGTACGCATATGTACATACATACACTTATGTAGATATCAAGAAAAAAATAACAATCAAAGAAAAAATAAATCCCAAAGTAACATATTATACTCGATTGTTATAATACTGATAATATTTCCTTCTTTTTCTTTATATAAATACTCTATAAATTTAAAAAACTTTCTGTGTATAGTATATCTTCAAACGTTTTTCGTATTTCTCTTGAATAAATGAATGTTTGACTAAATGAATATTATGTATGTATATGTATTTATCTTAATTTTTATACATTATGTGTATAACATTAATTGCTCGTATTATTATTAGAATAAATTAACTTTCCCATATATAAATTATCTATTTATAAAGGTTGTTTGTTATTATTAAGGCAATTTCCACATATAATTCTCCAGACACGTACAGTTACAGAGGAATCGAAAGGTTGAATTTCTTGCTCAACATTTACAAATTTTATTGTGATGTGAAATATGCATTAAAAAGTTTATGTTTTGCCATGAATTCATATTTTGTATTTATTATATCGTATAGTCTGTGTTCGTTATATAACAGACACATATTATGTTACCGACATTATAAACGTAATTCAGTATCATTTTTTTTTAAAAAAAAATTACGTTTGAAATATGTAGCTAATTAAGACTGCCCTTTCAACATATTTCAATAAATTTTAATTTCGAATGGCCCTAATTATTATTTTTGCATAATTTATGGCACCAGCATCAGCAGCAGTGATATTATGAGGTTAAAGTTTCTAATACTTATTAAATTACAAGACGTTCGTTAGCTCTTATTAGAATATTGTAGACCCAGATCACGTTTGAGTTGGTTCTTTAAACTATTATGTACATCATTATAGGATGTACATATAATAGAGATGACATACATATTTGCCGCTGTAGGCAAGTTTTCAGTAACTAAGTAAATTGAAAGTATTTAAAAAATAATTAAAAGTAGGTTTGTGTTATTTGGTTTGACATTACAGAATATTTCAATGAAATTAAATAATTTAATGTGTTTTCATTCTGAACAAAATCGAAACTCTGTCCTTCCCTTTCTCTCTCTCACCCTCTCTCACTCTCTCTCATTTTATTATATTTTAACTGAGTTCTTTGAATAAAGGAATACTTTATTGTTAATGGTATTAGGGAGTGTGTATCTGCAACAAGAATGAATTGAATCTTGTAGATTTACTAGGAAGTATGAGAGTTCAGTTTTTTCAGGAAAATTAGAAAGTCGAAAGAATGGTAGCTATGCACGACGTTAATGTGGCTGACACTTTAAAAATTTATTTATTAAGAAGTTATATTCACACCTAATAGGTCAATCATTTACAAGATCTACACTGTACATTTAACTTGTTCAAGGACAACACCATATGAGGCCATGGAAAAACTTGGAGTGCATACCGAACAAATTTATGGAACTAGTAAAATAACCATGAATTGTTCAAAAAGGACAAATGGAATAGAAGACTTGAGACTGTTAAGTTCATTTGGAGTTTTTTGCTGAAGGCGATGATAGTGAATTTAAATTGATCTCAACACACTAGTTATGAATGATAAAATTATACGTAAATATTTGATGTTCCCATTTATGACTGGTTACTGAAATAAATAGGTTGATACAAACATTAATTATGATAACCAACTTTTAAACAAAATATGCAAGTGTAATACTGTTTACATTTTTTATCTCCAAAGGATATATTGCTTTTTATTTTTCTATAATTCATATATTCTTATTTGTATTCGTACATATTTTCAGTGTTTATAAACAATACATTTTATAAGAAAATTGATTTTTTTTTATATTAATGAGATATGTTTGTCTTGGGAGTATGTATAATGAACAAAATTAAAATAGTACTTAACTTTTTAAATTGCTTACAATACCTGAAATTCTCTGTTGATTTAATAACTGAACTCATCATATTTTATTTATAAAATTTGATTGCAAATATTTAAAATGAATTCCAACGTTTATAACATACTTACATATTTCTAGAGTTTTATAATTTTGACTCTTTTGTTTTTTTTAAGCTCAAACAATGGCATATTTTACCATATTTATACAGACGCCTCATAATAACTTCAAAGTCAATGGCAAAGAAGAATGAAGAAAAATTATGCAAATTTTTCCAATTTGAAAACATATTTATTGATCATTGAAATATTATCTTGAGAATAACACATCCACCTACATGCATCACACTTAGCTATGTATACTTTTCTTGTTTTCTACTCTGAGCGAATGTGTTCAACGTTGGAATGTTCAATGTTAACCCTGTAACGCATACGAAGCCAAATATGGATTTATAAAATAAATATAATTTTTTTGCAATTAAACGGATCCCGTTATGATAACAGTATATTGCACCGTATACTGTGCTTCTTTATCTATACTTTACTCGTCTTAGTCGGTGTGTTGTTTAATTTTGTAAGTTTTAATTTCAGTTTTTTGTTAGAGTGACGTGTGCATAGACGTAACAATAAATTTATATATTTTTCAATTCGTTTACATCAGGTACAAAGGTAAGTAAAATTCATAAAATAAATTTTGTGCATAACTATGATAACTGTTTTTCATATTAATTGCATTATTTTAAAAAAATGTTCTTGTTAGTGTTATTTTTTGGGCCTTTTCTTTAGAAGCCATATATGGCTTCTTATACGTTAAGTGCAAATTTGTTTTAATATTTCTGATCCATATTTGGCTTCGTATACGTTCAAACATATTTTTTATTATTTTAGATATGGACCCTTCTCGCTTTTATGGTGGTACAAAATATGTTAATCCGATTCCTGGTGATGGTTCCGTCAGTGATGACGAGCTTGCTCCAAATTCTGATTGTGAGAGTGAAGGTGAATGCAATACACATATAGAAGAAAATGTTACGATTCCTGAAACAGACATTAGTTCTTCAGACGAAGATTCTGAAATTCAAAATAAAAATCTCCCATCTTCATCCACTCAAAAAGGATCAAAAAAGCCAACAAAAAGAAAAATAATTTGGAAAAAGATTCACATTGCATCTTACAATGAGAAAAATTTTGAATTCAAAGGAAATACGAATCTGCCGGATTTTTTGGAATGTTTAGATACACCTGCCGATTTATTTTTATTTTTTTTTACTGAAGATTTAATAAATTTAATAGTTGAACAATCAAACATAAAAGCACTTCAAGACAATATTAATAAGCCAGTTAATATCACTAAAAATGAGATGGAACAATTTATTGGGATCATACTTTACATGTCTTTGGTAAAGCTGCCATCATCAAGACATTACTGGTCGAAAGTTGTAGGCCAAAGTTTTATATATGACACAATGACTTGTAATAGGTGGGAAACGATTAAAAGATCAATACATTTTAACAATAACAGCGATTTTAAACCAATGGGTGCACCAGGGCATGACAAATTGTTTAAATTACGACCTCTTATAGACAAAATAAGAGAACGGCTCTTATTGATTCCAAAAGAAGAGTTCTTGGCTGTAGATGAACAAATTATTCCAACCAAAGCTCGACATGAACTAAAACAATACAATCCTGCTAAGCCTCATAAATGGGGTTACAAAAATCTAGTTCTTAGTGGTGTTTCAGGATTCAGCTATGATTTTGATTTATTTGCTGGACAGCAGAGTAATACGTTCCCAGAAGATGCACCTGACCTTGGAGTAAGCGGGAATGTTGTAACAAGACTAACTTCCACAGTTTCCCGTTACATGAATCACAAAATTTTTTTTGACAATTGGTTTAATAGTCCAAGTCTTCAAGTTTATTTATTTAAGAAGGGTTTATTACCCTTGGGTACGGTGAGATTGAATCGCGTACCTAATTGTGAAATGCCAACAGAAAAAGAATTAAAAAAATTAGGACGTGGCAGTATGGTGGAAAAAGTAGCTACGATTGATGGAGTTGAATTGAGTTTGACTTCATGGTTGGACAACAAAGTAGTGAACATGCTTTCAGCTTATGTTGGTAGTTTGCCAACAACAACCAAAAGACGATTTTTTAGAAGAGATAAAAAGTACAAAGAAATCTTGTCTCCTAAAGCAGTCGATATCTACAATGAACATATGGGCGGCGTAGACTTGCTAGACTCTTTGCTTGGTTTGTACAGGATTCATTTGAGATCTAAGAAGTGGTACAAAAAAATTTTTTTCCACATGATTGATTTATGTGTCGTGAATGCATGGATTTTATGGCGTCGCAAGAACGAAGATCGCATTCCATTATATGATTTCAAAATGGCCATTGCTGAACATCTTTGCAAAGCTGGTAAAAGTATTCAAAAAAAACGAGGACGTCCTTCTAATAAAACGGGAAATGAAACTCCAAGTAGCTCAAGAGCAAGTACACCACTGTGCACAGATTCAACTCCCAAGAGTTCAAGTGCAGTGAAAAAAAGTGGACGAAAACATCCTGCCAGACACCAGGACTTGCCTCTAAACTCCGTGCGCACTGATAACGTAGGTCATCTACCAAAATGGGCTAAAAATCGACAGTTATGTCAAAATGAATGTACGTTCAGATCGTATACTGTATGCGAAAAGTGTCATGTTCATTTATGCTACAATGATAAACGGAATTGCTTTGTGCAATTCCATACAACATAACTAAGAAAATAACTTACATAACTTATAACTAAGGATTTAATTAATGTAATAGAATATTTTTAATAATTTTTAGGAATAAAATCTATTATTTTCAGTTCAATTTTGTAAAAGTGTGAAAAATAAAAATTAATAAAATGAATAACTGGATTGAACTAAAGTCTCAATTTTTCATAAAAAAAATTTAGTAAAAATATCTAGAAAGCCTTTAACGCATACGGAGCCATATATGCCAAGTTAATTTTCCTACATTTTCGTCTTAAATGCATACAAGGCCAAATATGGCTTTTTAATTTTTTTTTCTCAAAATGTGAAAAAATTAAAAATTTTTGATTATTCTGCTTTTTCTATTGCCAATAAGAACATATTTTGCCAATTATTATTTTTTTTTTCATACGCCTCATAAATCATGCAGTAGAGGGTTAAAATTCATAAAATTCTTGATATAATTTTTTGACTAAAACGAGGAACAAATCCAAATATGTACTAGGTATATACATATACGTATTTGTACAAATGTATATCGATCCGAATAAAAATATGGATTTACGTTTAGGTTCAATCATTACAATATGCCACATTATACGTGAGTTATAGCAAAATATCAATTTCATTTGAAATGTATATTAACATTATAATCGAAAATAAAATGAAAAAAAAAAAAATAATATTTTGAGTTGATTTATAATAATTGCTTAATATGACCCATAATAAAGTAAACTATTGAAATTTGATTAGGGATAAGGTATTATTAGATGTTTGACAATAAATTATAAAAATTACGTAGTAATCAGTGAAAGCAATAAAATAAATGCTTATCTTTTTGATCTGTATATACCTTTCACCAAATCTAATTGACTATATAAACATATAAACTATATACACATTCATGTGAAATTTGTTTACTATAGGTAGTATCATATATAGCATATCATAATAATCGTAACATTAAGTAAATATGTGGATTAGATGTAGGTCATTACTTTTGTTATGTCCTTATTATACTAAATATTTTATACGCTATATCTCTTGTGATATAAAAAAATTTCAACAAAAAAAATTTATTATTTACTAAAAAATAGTGTATATCTAAACTTTAAAATGAAATTCAGTGTTTTAATACAATTTTGTAAAGCATTATACCGAAGACAGACCAAGAGTTTAATCTAGATTAAATATTTAATCTACATTAATTTTCCAGTCTGTCAAATTCGGTTCTGGATGATCTATTTGTACAACTGGATTATATTAATCTAGTTCTGTAAACTCGAACTTTAAGACTCACTTAAAATTCAGCCCAGATTACGTTCAAGATTAGATGGTAATTCAGTGTAGATTATCGTATGTTATTATATAAAAACATTGGTATTGGTACACTAAAGCTTAAAATATAATTTCTCATATCGCCAGCGTCAAATTATAATTATAACTTAATCTCAATCTCACTCTGGTGCAATCTGGAATGGAAGGAAAAAGGATAATACAAAATACTATAGAATTTCTTGAAGAAGGTGTGAAAAATCGAGGATAGAACGTAATCTGGGATGGATTGTAAATGTACCCTTAGCTGCTGATATTCTTATTTCGACCAAAGGATTTTATAATTGTAAATCCATATCCTATTTCTTGTGACCAAAGGATTTTGCTACGTTTCTTGGGTAGTGTTTTTCAATTTCGTTCCACATTTTTGACATCACTTACTTTTCTGTAGTCCTTTCAATTTTTGGTTGATGTTTGCCAGAAATATGATTGTACAAAACTTTATATATTTTTGCCTTTTCAGCTTCATCACCATCTTCTTCTTCTTCAATAGCTCAACAACTCATAATGGGCCAATGTTTGCTGTAAGATCCGTTTCTATTCATATGATTTCAATTTCATCGCTGCCACTATTTTATCTTGTGTGTGTGATTAGTTGTTTGCTAGGTATCACCCGGAGTCACATATCAGTCCATGAAACTTTGAGTTATTTGCTTCTGCTTTGTGAAACTCTTTTTCTAATTATTGTATTCAAGTTATTTATTTCTTTAGACCATCTTTAGCGCAAATATGATTTTTTTTTTAATTTAAAATACGGAGTTTTCTTAATGTATTCGCAGCATATGTATGTTTCGGTGTAAAACTAGAATAAAACTTCTTTTTCCTTTTTTCTTTTGTGCTATAAAACTTTTAAAATGAATTTTTAAAATATCTCCCAATGATATTTGTGTGTTATATCGATTACTCTGATTTTTCAAACGCTGTATGTGTAATGTACGATTTATTTTTCAGACAATAATACTGAGTTTTTGATAAAATTGACATTGATATTACATAAATATGTGAATATTCTGATAAATGTATTTATGTTTATGATATCCATT
Organism: Villa cingulata; assembly: GCA_951394055.1. Taxonomy (NCBI): domain Eukaryota; kingdom Metazoa; phylum Arthropoda; class Insecta; order Diptera; family Bombyliidae; genus Villa; species Villa cingulata. The sequence continues at coordinate 3,223,900 of OX596025.1, forward strand.
GCTTTGATTTACATGAGTATATATGCAGTTGTATGTCAAAAAGATGTATTTCAACCAAAAAACATACATTTTCTTAAATACTTGAAATAAATTATTATTTTTAAAATATGCACATTATAGCTTTAATACTTTATATAAACATCAATATGTAACCTTATACACATGGTATAGTAATTTATACTTTTCTCTAATATCACAGGCTTGCGGAAGATAAATACATACTCAAATAAATGAATAATACTGCACAAAACATTACAAAAAAAAAAAGTGGACATGAATAGGTAAGCTTTTTGCACATTTATATGCCACTAAAACGTCTTTTTACACATTTTACTGCAAATATTTAATCAGAATATCAAATGTTCGGTGGATATATTGACATTTTTCTTTAGTCAACGAATCTAATGACAAACCAAAAGTCACAGAATATTGAGAATTTCATTATTATTATTTATTTTTTTTTATTTTTATTATTTGTTTTTTTTTTTTTTTTTTTTTTTTTTTTTGAGAAAAAGTAAAATGAAGTAATCCAGACAATTTTTTTCGTGTATCTAGGATTAACTAAGAGATAACAGTTACATTTCATTTGAAGGTAGACACCAGATTAGTGGAAATTGTCTTTTTAAAGATTTAGAATGTCATAATAAAAGAACAAAAGTAGTATACGTTAATGTTGATATTTGATAGAAATTCCGATATTTGTATTCAAAAAATTTTCTACACGAAGGCTAAAAATTCGAATAATTGCAAAGCGAATTCAAGAAAATATTTTTAATAAAAATGTAGGTAAGTGTTAAATTAAGCAAAAAGTATTCTCATACTCATAAAGATAATTCAAAACTAAGATTAGTCATTTCCAAACAATAGATCAGTTTAAGATCCTTTCATGTAATTGAATTTTTCATTCTACATACTTAAGACGATTAGCCCGTTCCGTCCCGTCCAGTTCCGTTCCGACACGTTTCAAAACATACCTGTTATAATAAAACGGAACGGTATATAGTAAATCTGACAGCTAATATTGAAAATTTATATGGAAGCAGGTTATGTTATCCGTAAAAAGTTGAAATTTGTTCAACTTCAACGTTTCGTACCGTTCCGTTCCGTCAATCGTAACAGCTTTTCCGTCAATCCATATAAATAACATGGAAATGTCAAATATCCAACTTTTTTCTTTTTACGGAATGGAACCGAACGGGCTTATAGTGACTACACTCTTAGTTCGCATAGTTGAAATAGCTTTATGCTTTGGGCAATAGAGAAAACTGTTACAACGGTTTAGATCTAAGAAACATTTTAACGGCTGCTATTGTAACATCAGTAGCAAAGCAACTTTCTGGTAATTCTGACAATTTTGAATTTCGGGTAATATAATGTAAAAGTTCTTTGTTACTAGATTTATTATTTTTAATTTAAATGATGTTTTGTTAAAATCTCATGTATATTATGCGTAATTGTAATGTGCAATTGTATATTCGAGTATGTATTACGTATTTGAGTAAACATAAGGAAAATTGGCAAACAACACTTGAGTTTTTATTGGGAGGTATTGGGAAATGATATAAAAGATAAGAATTCAGTTCTTCTATTACAATACTACTTAATATATTGATTTAAATGAGGAAAATACTTTGTATTTAAAGGAACAATAAATGCATGTATATGATGTATACTATACTTATATACAATAAGGAATTGAAAAACAAAAGTTATAACTGAAATAAAGATAACTGGAAACAAAAATAAAAATAAATTTAAAAAGTGAGGAAATTTAAAAACAAAATGCATGAAATAGACAATCACATTGTAGATTGTATATACTTGTACATGTAGTATTTTAACAATGAAATAAATTAGATAAATGAATAGGTGAATGAATGAATGATACACACGAGTATAAATGTTTTTATTTATATACACATGTTATATGACATTATACCCATTACTGTAAACATATATGGTGCCAAATATGTATGTATAAGCATGCATATGAAAAGAAATTATTTTTCCATTTCTATAATGTTCACTCCTATATATTATACACTGCTGTATACGGAACACGTTACGTGTGAATATGTTAAGTTTGAATTAAACTACAAAGACAATAATATATTCATATATATATATATACATACGTACATATATCTGCACATATCTATAATACTGTATAGAGTTTTTATCATTGTAATACTTCCCTACAATCATCCTCTATAAATATTATGTAATATAATGACAGTCAATTTAACAATTTCAAATAAAATTCCAAACAGAATAGAAAATGCGAAATGAAAAAAAAAGCAGAAAACAAAATAATACATACAAAAACTAAATGGGCTATTATTGTATAGCTTAAGTGTCGCTTTCGTATAGAATTACGTACATATATGTACATATTGTACATTAGTACATATGAAATAAGAATAAATATTTTTTTCTTATTTATAAACATGTAAAAAAATATATTATAAAAAGATTCATATCAGATTATTTCTATGTAAGAAATATTTTTTAAAAAAAATTTTTATTTTGTGTACACAAACATTTAACGTGGCAGTATTTTGTTGTAAATTGCAAACGAAGGAATAATAAATTCACGTTTTTATTTTCCTAGAATTTTGTGATTTTTTAAATTATTGTCATATTATTTCAAAGTACTCCTACACATAAATATATTTAGTAGTGTAGTAATACACGTACGGTACTGCGACATAGTCTGACCAAAAAATAACGAGGAATTTAAAAAAAAAATAGGTATAGATACTCGTAGCTCTTTGTTTGGAAATTTAACTGTGATAGTTTTTCGTTGTGTTGCAGTTCGTGTATATTTGTTTCGAATTTATGTTATGATATCTGTGTAACCCAACTCATCATAATGTAAGTATATGTACGAGTATATTTTATTTTATGTAATCAAAGTGGTTTTTCGTTCTATGTTATGCATGCTCTTAGCAATCTCTCATTATAGTGAAAAGCTACGGAAAATCTAAAACGTTTAGGCTTTGATTTATGCCATTTAGTAATGTACTCATGTGTGTATATGTGTATTTAGGTATTAGTTTTAATCCATTATTGGCCATTTCATGAATTTTAATTATGAATTTATATAAAGTTTCACAAATACCTACATCCTGTCCTGATGTACAGAAAAAATAAACAAGACTAGAGTAGAGAATGAAATGTTTATATAATCATCACTTTTTCCGAAATAATGACTATAGGTAATTGTGAATATTTTGAAATGTTCAAAATCCAAATCTTTGTAATCCCATCATAAACTATTATGTCACTCATTAACATTTAGAATTTTATCCTACATTATTTTTTACATTATTTCTAAAAATTTCATTTCAAATATTGATATCCTAACATCAAAAATGATATTAACATTTTATATAGCTTTTAAGTTTAATATTAGCTACCAATAAATTTACGAAACATTACAAAAAATTCTTGTCACTTTTTGATCAAACCACATACACGGGTGGAAATATTAGTGATATTTTTATCTAATATTCGCTTTTTCACGACTTATCAGATGAAAGAATAAATTTGAATGGAAAAGAAAGCTAGTGTTTTATTCCCCATGTATCACTGCCTCACAGTTCGGTATAAAAAAACAGCTTAAAAATCATGCATAGTAATATTCGTTCTCTTTGATAATCGGGGCCAGACACCAAACAAAGTCTGAAGCTTTTTGAAGGAACGTGAATACAAATTGTAGGGTTATATACTATTTTCAGAAATCGAAGTCAGTACAGGCAAGATAGACATGCTTTTCTATATTCTTTCACATTGCGTTTGTATAAATCTGTCTCGTGTGTGGGGTGATCAGATCTCAATTTAAATCCGAGGGAAATATTTTAAATTGTATATTATGAAGGGCTGCCAGTTTGCAAAAAACTTTTTTTTTAGATTTTACAAAAAAACAGGTAATTTTGTGACATTTTGGGAAATTTTATGAAATATGTTCATTTCTGTACAAAATAACATATAATAGCAAGCTGATTTGAATAATATGATAGCAATTTGCATTGTAAATAATTTTCTTTCTTATTCTAAGAAAAGACAAAACAAAAAATAAAATTCAGAATGTAACGGTAACGTAACGAAATCATTAACAAGTACATAAAGGAAACAAAATAGAAGAAAATGGACAAATAAACAAATATGAAAATGAATGTATGTACGTATGTATACAAAATTTAATATCAAATTGATACTGAACACATAATTTTATAAATAAAATTAAAAATACTGAATATGGTTTAATCATAAATTCATATTTTTTTTATAAATTTAAGCAATATTCCTAGTAGCTACGGTAACTCTGAATTATCATCATTTTCTTTTATGCCCATCTTCCCGCTGACACGGATCAATCAACATTTTATACTTTGAGTGGACATCGGCTGCGCAACGACTTCATATTTTATAGTTCGGTTTTTTATTTTTCATATAAGCAAAATGGCGTTAACTGAATAAATCAGTTGCCTTCACGCTGTGTGATAGGCAACATTAAACGGTAGGGTGTATTTCTTTTTGCAAAAAAAAAACAGGATGATTCATTATTAGAATTGAAAAAATCAGCAAACAAAAATTAAAATTTCTCGTAAAAACCGAACATTTTTATGATATTTTCAAATAATGCTACTTTTTTATCAAATATAAATTTACAGGAATGTGAAATTTGTACAGAATCTCCCTTTTAAGAATTATTTGTGAACAAAATTATAAAATTATTTCTGCACAATTTGCAACATCCTGTTAACATATTTTAAAAAGTACCATTTTCAGGGTTTTCAGAGATATATTATTCAGAATTTCCTACAAAATATTATATGTGAAGTTATCAGAAACTCATCGGGTAACTATTCCCATAAGCACAATACTGACTTCGATTTCTGAAAATAGTAGGTCCAAAAGGTCTATTTCATGTTGACAAATATTGGGCTATGACAGTTGAGAGTTAAAGTACCGTTCAGCAAATCAGTCTTTACTAATAAGCTTTTATAAGCTTTCATGTTAAAGAGCTTTGAAACGCTTGTCATTTGAAATCATTTGCAAATGTGAAAGCTTCACTATACTTATTGCCCCACGGATAATGCAGTTTGAATGAAAACAAATTGTATTATCTTTGTTATTGCACATTATTTATCACACATCGCTCAATAGATAATACTTGTCGATATCAAAAGGACCTACAACATCTCAAGGCTATGAACATTTTATAGATCACATTTATCAAGTTACGCTATAGCCCTGACATATTTCAAAGGAACAAAAATGTACATATACATATATTAAATCACAAAAAAAAAAACAAAAATAACGTATTTTTGACGAGAGTTAATATCTACAAATTAATCGTGTTATGAAATTTTACAGACCGAAACAAAAACAAAATTACTTATTCTAACTTACTGGTTACTACACCCCTACGAATAACGAGAAAATTTACTACAATTAGAGAATAAAAAAAACATATAATCTAATGTTCTGTGAAATTAGCATAGACGGAAACATGATAACCATGCAAATTAGTGCTAAAATAATTTTTAAAAAAATAATTTTTTATAGTACAGGTACATTACACTCTTACATAATAGACACGATTATTTTTACTTTTATTTTGTTTTGAGAATATACAATGACAATGTACCGTATCATAATAATGTGTTTTTACTTTCGAAACTTTGAATATGTGACATTGACAATAATTCCCCTATTTCGAAATAATTTCATAAAATTTCTAAAATATTGTAAACATTTTTTTTTTCTAAATTCTAGTTCACTGAATAGGAAAATTCCAGCAAACGGCAAATGGATTCAAAATTATCTTCAATTCGTATTGAATTAATGATTTTAAACCACTTACTACTACACCTAAATGAAAGTAAAACTGTGATAAAATTTTAAAAACCTAATACAAAATGGTTTCAATTGATCTGTTAAAATTTTCAGACAAAACTTTATGAAGATTTAAGTATTATTACAATAAATTTCGGTATTGAATAGTTGATATAGAGCCTCTTAAAAGTATGTAATAGAATTTCAATCTCAAACTTGTGTGTAATAGTAAGATATATCAAATATGCATATTCTCTGATTCTTTTACGAAATGTTTGCTATGTATGTACAGTGTTATTACTATATTACTACACTGCAATAAATCTTAAAATTTTGAACAAACAATTTTTAACGGAACAGTCGATTCCGAAATATGAAAATTTTAATTTTAGTGGAATATAAATTCTATTGAATAATAAACTCTAAAATATGGGAGTTTCGGTGACACAGTCTCATTGATCTTTTGATTTGAATGATTTTGCTTGGGAAGAGAGCTTAGAAATGCTATCTCTAGACTACTTACGGCCAACAAGTAATTCAGTTACTATTAGCCTGACCGTTTAAATTCCTCAACAATTGTATCAAGTTAAAATGTTATAGAAGAAAGATGAGAAAGACGAGAACATTTAAACTTGATATGCAAGCTAGCAATTTTGAAAATGATCATCAATCTCATAACTCAGTCCACAGTCGAAGTCTCTAAGTCCATCTACCATGCCTCTACCATAATTTTGTCACCACTATAGCTCGTAATCGTATAATTCACAATAAACTGTAAAGTTCAGTAAAGTTCTTAGCTCGTTTCGAATTGTGCTTCTTAAATAATGTAGACACCATCTCCAAAGAAATACATATAGAAGATGAATCCATTCTAAAATTTACTAAACATTTTTTTGAGAACATCTAATGAATTGAAACAAAAAAAAAATTGCGCATGTGAGGAATATCTATCCATATTTTCTGTTAATATGCCATTTATATTTTTATTCAATTTTTTTAATAGCTTCATATTATATTTTACGGATCTCATAAAATGAGAGTATGTACAACAAAAAGAAAAAAATAGCAATACAAATAATGTATGTACGTATATGAATGTATTATGTATAATCAGAAATCATAAATCATTATAAAGTGTAAATCTCATACGAAAGAAAAAATAGAAAGGAGCAATATAATATGATAAAAATAATATAAATTATGAAAATTATAAAAAGGTCTAAAGGCAAAAGGCAGATGTTTCAAATATACGACGAGAGTATATATATAATCAAACAATTCTTATAAATTGAATTCTTTTTCATTTTTATGTACTAAGATAGCTGCTCTCAACTATATAGTATGTAAGAAGAAAAGAAAGATATAGCGGATATGAATTGATTTAAAAAAAATTTTCTGCTTATTAAATTCTTCACTTGAGTGTTTATATCTTGTTTAGGAATAAAATGATAATTCTCAACCGAAAATAAATTTTTTTTTATTTACAAAATTGATATGATACTGAATAAAAACAAAAATTTGACATAAAATATCATATGACGCTGTGTATTAATAAAAAATAAATTATTCATAATGCATAAAGAATATTTTACACATTAAATAAGAATAAATTTGTATTTCAGTATGACACAGTACATTTTGAGTGAGTCAATTAATGCAAAATGCAATGTATGTATCTACAAATGCACATTAAATAATCATAACTATCTAAAAAGGATGCAAGGAATGTATATAAAAATAATGTACTAATTCAGATGAATTTATATTCATCGCGTTCATGAGTTTCGCATAGACTTGCATTCAAATCTCGATCTCGTCGTTGCATACTACATACTACTGACACTAAACTATTCACATATGGCGTATTTTTTTACTTTTATTACAGTTTATTTTTTTTTCGTATATTTTCTATTTTACGTTTCTATTATTTCCTTTTAAATTTAGTTGTTTCATGTCATTTTTGATTCTTTTAGTTCATGAAGGATTTTGTAATCGCGAACTTTCTTTTCTATTTTCAGTATTTTATTCATAGTTCAATCTCCACTTTTACATATTTTGTCGCATATATTAAATACTGTCTGTAATTCAAGTTTCGATACAAACGGTCTACAATTGACATCATTTGTCTGAGTGCTCAGATTTATGCCTCGCCCTAAACATATAACAATTCAAATTTGTGAAAATTGTACACTTTACAACTAGAGAAAATAAAAGAGTTCTTAGAAATGAGCAAAAGCAGTTAGACTCAGAGTCTCAGAGTTATGTACAATGCTTCTCCGAGAATATAGCTTTCCGCAATAAGGATTTATGTAATTAATTATATTTTCCATTATATATGCTAATGTAGGATATCAAAATTGAATAAAGTTACAAAGTGTTAAAATGTTAAACAATGTCATTTTTCCCATTTTTTCGATATTTATGCTAACAAAAGTTGCAAAATACAAAAATTATGCCAGTTTCTATGAAGGTTTATTTTTTAAACTTATCCACTAGCTGTTGCGCAGTATTGCTACAAGCATGAATTCATGAAAACGCTCTAAACGCTGATTGCGATTAATCAAACGAATACAAGAATCGAAAAAATGGATCACAATACTGATTAAAAATTTTAAAGATTTCTCAAAAGCTAAGACATTATAATTTTTTAAATAGTCAAATAAATTCCGAATCCTAGATGAAAATTTATTTAAGTCGTAAATTGTAAATGAAATTTCCAATGATACTTACATTGAAAATGAATAAAGCAAAATCGAAATATAAATTCTGTAGTCTATAAAAAAATCAATACAGACTTATAATCGAGAACAACAGGATTTGCTTCAAGAAGAATACAAAAATTGAAATACAACATACGAAGAAATTCATCAAATTTTGTTCATATTCATTATTGTTATAGAATCAAATTGAAATAAAATTTATCTGCATGCTACTACTATTCGTATTCGTATTCGTATACACTCCCGTAGGGCAGACATTATTTTCACAATTATTGTAATTTTATCAATTGAACGTTATGTTTATTGAATTTATTAATAACGTGTGAATTGGATTATGAATTTATTTTCAATGTAAGTATTTACGTACATAAATGCATTACAATATGATGATGATGAATATGATATGCGTTTAAATAATGCAATATGAGTTTTCTGTTCTCAACCTCTTTGTGTTCGATAATAATCATATACAACCAACTGTGAATAAACCTGCTTGGTGCGTTATCGTAATTTTCTGCGGTTTAAATGATATTACCACAAATTTAATTTTTTTCATAATATATTTTATAACGTAACGTAACGTACATACATTATTTATGTATTAAATTCATTCAATAATAAATCAATAAAAAAAAACAAACTAAAATGCATTTACATACGGTACGGTCCAGTGAAACGCGACATGGGATATAATGGAATGCAGAAAGTAAAAAAAATTTTTCTCCATTTATTTCAATACATTTTTTACATCGTTTAATTAGCGCTTCTATTCCATTAAAATAGTACTCTGGAGTTTTGTCCTCAAAATGGGCCAAAACTGCCTGTTGAACCTTTTCATCGGTCTCAAATTTTCTTCGGTTCGGACTATAATGCGGGTGGTCAAGCTCTGTGAATCCACAATCCCTTATAGCGGTCTTGTCATTTTTCAATAATATGCTGTCAAAGTATATGAATTAAATTGGCGTAATATTCGGCGTTTACAACGGTATTTCGTTCTTCGAAATTAATCAACAGTATTCCTTCATAATACCAAAATATCGTGGCCATGATCTTTTTGTTGCTTTGGGAGACCTTTGCCTTTTTGGGTGCTGGTTCTCTTCATTGATTCTCTTTTCGTTGTGGGATCGTGGTACAGAACAATTGTTTCATCACCAGTCACAATCGCCCATATAACTTGTTCTGGATTTTTACCACATAGACTTAACTTCTTGCAGCATTCGACTAGTAATCTTTTTTGGATGAGACTGAGAATTCTAGGTAAATCTAAATAATTTTCGAATGATAGTGACCGTCCAGAGATATATAAGCAAATCAGAGGTAGCCATACCTGATAAAAAAAAAATTCTCGGAAATTCGAGCTAAAAATAGGTCAGGTAGTGTTTCACTGGACCGTACTACGTACATATATATAGTAAAAAAGGAAAATTATATAATTTTCAAAAATTTTATATGATTATTATAAATTACACGTACCACATATTTATTTAAAATATTTACACACAAATTCTTAGTATCATATTTTCTATACAATTATTATACGTTACATATTATGGAATATTATTTTATTATTTGGGAAAATATAATTGATTGAGAAAAAAAATACAAAAATTTCGGTTTATAATCGTATAATTGTGAGCCAAATAGCTACATACGAATACATATGATTCGTAAATCTAGATGTTTTATTTTACGTATCATTGGTATCATAGAGCTTATCGAAGCTCTTTACTTTCAAGGTTTATGATCAAAGCAGATAAACTGAGATTGTATAAGATTCTGTTAATAATAGGCACATACAAGAGTCTGTGTCAAGAAGTTTTCTAAACCTGTTTAAGTGGATAAACTCCTTGGTATGTCAGCAATCAGCTTTGATAAGTCCGTTCAGAAGTAGCTTAGCCTGGTTTAGCCTAAGCCACTTAAGCCCAAAATACATTCGATGCGGTCGTGACAAAGTGTATATATATACCTAACAAGTGGAAAATCTCAATATAAAATATTTTTTAATTTTCAATGACCTCGAAATTTTTTACACAAATACACTGACAGCTACGAAAAAATAGACAGAAAATCAAATCAAGACTAAAGAAGTAGTTGAAACAAGAAAGAAATAATTAAGAAGTCGCCCCTTTTTATAAAATTGAGTACGTAAAAAACAACACAATCAAAAATTCACTCTAAAAAACAACTCAAACAACAACAACAACAACATCAAGCACGTGTACATTACAAGTACGTGTATTTACCGTCAAATTATCACGGAGGCTATTATCATACATATGTTAGAAGAACAACGAATAAAAAAGTTGAAGAGAAATAGACTTCGTATGTGAATCAAATAAGAATATTTTCAACTACCACTAGTGCATATCACGGAGGCTATTAAAAACTAATGTAAAAAAAAATGTAAGCAGAGAGAGCTTTGCATTATTGTGATGTCGGTGATACCGAAAATGAGAAGTTTGATAGTATGTGTACTTTTTATCTTATTTTTTCATGTACACATTTTTACATTATAAATATAGTAATTTGGGAATTGACAGGTAAAGTACTTTTCAGACTTTAAGAAAATTGTTGTTGCTGTGAGAATTGCTGACAATATTTGATAAACATGTATATTTGAACTACTTTTTTCTCGGATCTCCCATTCTATTTAGCTTAATAGCTGAGATTTATTACTTGGTTTACCTAGATTTACTTTGGTCGTGAGTTGTGAGTCGTGAGTTGTAAGAATCTTATAAAATCACAACTAATAGAAAATATACAGGATTCTTACAACTTGAAATACATTCGCTGCGGTTATAAGAATTCAACGCAAAGATTGTTTCGATTTGAAAGTCATGAGTTTGCGTTCGAATAAAATGATGAGAGAAAGCTTTTTCAGTCTTTAAAATTAATTCGAAGTGAAAGGTTATATTTTTTCGTGCGCATTTTGATTTTCACGCTTTGCCTTTAAAAATGTTTTTATATGAAATGCATGTTTATTTTTTTCACTTTCAGTGTTTAACGGTTTTGTCCAAACTCTTTTCTTTTGTCTTTTTTTAGCAGAGCTATTCCTAATGCTAATACCAATACCAATTCTATATTTTCACCCATGATTAAAAATTTCTTTAATTAATTAAAATTTTAAAAATTTCTACAATTAATTAATTGGTGTATTTATTAAAGATTTTCTTCATTGTATTTTTATAAACCAATTAATCTAATATTCATAAACTAAACAAATCACATACATCTAATTACAATTTTCAATGATAAGTTTAAGTTGTCTTACAACTCACGACCGCAGTGAATATATTTCAACTCTCTTGTGGTAGTTTAGAGCTTTTGCTTACGACTCACGACCGCAACGAATGTATTTGCAGGTAGTTTAACCAAGTTTAACATGGTTTGACTCGATGAGATCTTTTTTTGAATATACAACAAATGACAACTAAACCAGTTTTTAAAAAGCTTTTTCCAAACTGATTTAGCTAAATCCAAAAGGAGCTTTTGGTCTGTCAGCACTATAAGACCTATCCTACTACACGGCTTAGAAACATGGTCGTTACAAAGATAAAAAATGAAAAATTTTGATTGCAATCTATGAAACAATGCTTACGTGAAAGATATACGGAGCAGTACATCTAAACAGTGTATGGGCAATAATATAAATTCAAGAATTATGTCAACTATATGTATAACGAGGTAAATATAATAAATGCAATTAAAGTAAGTTGACTGTATTGGATAGATGGTGTCCCAAAATCTAGATAAAAACGAAAACAAGACGACCAAGGAAGCGCTACTTGGACTCAATCGGAAGCAGCCTTTGCTAAATTAAAGATTAGAGATAGGCTAGAAAATGCAATGATGCGATATACGAAAGGTGTCAAATTCTAGATATTGTTAAGCTTCGTAAAATGCTATAGCACCTATCCTATGTTAATGATTAACCCATTTGTATGCTTAAATTTTTGCTTCTTTTTTATTTTTATCAAAATTCACTGCGATTGCTTGCCAAAAAGACTGTATTAATCACACGCTAAAAAAAAAGAGGAACCTGGTAAGTGTAACTGATTTACATATACAGACAATTTTCATTGTAGTTCTGTACTCGTATATACGATATTACATGAAATTTTAAATTTAGTACTCTTCCAAGCGTGCTTAAGTTTTATATCCACACGAAAAAATAACAGGAATATGAATATTTAAGCCAAAAAATTTTACATTATTAACAGCAGTACTCGTGATATACTTAATATTCATATTCTCATTTATTTGTGTGCATTAAAATTATTTTAGTGTTTTTTTAATTTTTCTAATGTTGAAAAATTATTAAAACTATGAAAATATTCAAAGAAATTTGTTCAATTCATTACTTTGGCTTTTCTACTATTGCATTTTTAATTGAAATTAATGTGTGGATCAAAAAATAGACGATAAAGAGTAAAATCGTAAAATGGACGAGAGACTATAATGAATTGATTTGAATTTGAAAAATGTCGAGAGAAATATTTGGTCCCTTAAGAAAGAAAAATCTATGCAGATAATATGAATTTAATTGTTGAATAATTAACTTATAAAAATTTCAGGTATAGTTCATAAAGTTTAGTAGATTATTCGGCATAGGATAGGACATAAAACTGACTTAGACGAAACAGATGAAAAGAAGAAAGTTATGCTGGAAGGGAAAAGTTTAATGGTCATTCAAGCAAAAGATTCCTAGATTCCATAGAAGAGAATTATGGTTAGCAGGTGTAATGGGCTAGAAGGTAGAAACAGAAAGTAGGAACAAATGACTATTAGCTAAAAGCTGCCCAAAAGGTCAAGATCTATATGTAAAATGCTGCAGGAGCAAATCATTGGTCATGAAACATTCAACTGAATTTACTTAAATTTACATCACATTCGCATACATTCATTCACTATTTCAGTAACAGAATGTTTTATATTTTCCTACAGGTTTTTTTTTGTTTTTTTTTTTTTTTTAACTTAGCTCTAAACTTTTATAATTAACAAACTGGAGGCAAAATTTTTATGATTCATAATGTGTGAATTGTTGTGTTGAAATGTTTAACTCGTATTTTTCGCTTTTACTTTAATTATTTTATTATTTACTTTATTTCATTTTTGTGAATATAAATACATATATTCTTTCATAATTTTCACAATTACGTGCTATTTTTTTAGCATTTTGAACATTTAAATAACTTTTTTTTATTTACGTGCATATGCAAAATATGTATGCATGTGAATAAGCTATATACACATAATGTTACTATTGTCATATTTTATGAGAAAAAAGTCAACAGACAAAAGAAAGAAGATAATTGTAATTCTGTAAGGAATATGATTGTATTGCTTATCCGTACAATTGGTACAATATACTACGTACATCCTTCATAATTCTCATTAGCGTTTAAGGTGGTTTTAGTTTTCTTCAATTTTAGAATGTTTATACATACTTAAGCAATAAAAGAGAATAAAGAACATTTCATTACTCTATAATATGAAGTACATACTAGCATTATGTGCACTGAAAAAATATAGAAAAGTGTATCATGTATTATAACTGTTTGAGTGACTGTGCTGTATATTAACTTTAAAATATGTGTGTAATTCAGAAGCGAATATACTTCTTAAACGAAATTATAAATGAAATAAATGAAGTTAACAAAATGAACACATGTATGGTATAAAAGGAAAAATAAATTTTTTGTAAGAAATAAAGTAGTGAATTTTTAACACAGTTTTCTTTTTGTTTTATTAATTTTTATATGTATTGTTTTTCTTCCAACAACAACAATACGGACCAAAATTTATTAATTTACAAAAATCTTATATTTTGTTTTTTCATTCAGTATAGATAAAATTTTCGAAAAGTTTAATTCATTGTTTTCTGCAATAACAATATTTATGATTTAAAAAAATTAGCTCTTATGTATTCAAAAATAACAGAAAGCAGTATATTCCTTGCATCCTGAATCAAAATGTATATAGGATTTCTATGCCGTAATTTATATTTGTGATCCTGATGATGGTATCCTTTAATTTCAAATAATAATATAATTAAAAAATTAAATAATTTCTGTAATTATTTTTTTAAAACACAAATACTTCTAGGTTAAGAGGAATTTTGTTGCTTTTTAATTAACATTTTCACATCAAATCAAAAGTATTTGATAATTATTGAGGGAAAATATTTTTTTTTTGTATTACACTCATTACATTATGAATTATAACAATGAAAATTTTATTCAAAAATTAAAACATAACACCTGTCAATTAAATTCTGCTTCAAAAGATTCGTTTGTATACATTTTCGGGGCTCATTAATTAATTTTTATTTGTAGAATTTTATCATTGTACACAAAACTGAATAGTAGGTACATATATGTATGTACCTATGACGAGTATGAAAAAAAAATAAAAAAATTCAAAAAATATTCTGTTTAGGAGATGAACGGCAAAGAATTAAAGTCAAAATATTCAAGCTCAATCTTCATAAAATATATGCATTGTTAAATCAAGTAGCTAATGAAGACGAAGCAGACACATTTTTCCTCGCGTTTATCCCACTGAAATAGGGTCCGCTTCTCTCCACCATCCACCTTATGCGTCATCTCGTACGATACACAGCCAGCGTTTCGCATGTTGTCATTTAGTTGTTGGAGCCAACGCTTTTTCGGTCTGCCTTGAAGTCTCGTATCTTTAGGGTTGATTTCTATTGCAGTTTTGGCGACAGATTTGTTACAGTTCTTAAGCACATGACCATACCATCGTGGGTAGTGCTTCGAGTATTTTAAGTGATATTGAAATTGGATATTGGTGTTACTCTGATGATGTTTCGGATATCGGCGTTTCTGACATGATTTAACTTCGTCAGGCCAAGTGTCCATCTTAACATTTCCACATCTCTCCTCCATGGAATTCATGATTTGTTCGTGCTTTTTGGTCGCTGATCTGCACTTTGCGTCATACAATGCCCATGGTCTAATAACTGTCTTGTCAGACGAAGTAGACTGACTCCAATTAAATAAAATTAAATAAGATATTCAAGTTTCGAAGAATTAAAATAACAACAATTTTCCAAACGATTCCATTAGATCAGTTTTGTTAGGAAAAATGAGCTTAGGAAAATTTCCATTTTCTTTCTGTGACGTCATGTTGGTGTATTTTTTTATTCACGTACGAATAGCAATTTCCTTTAAAATGTATGTTACGTCTCAATTTGTTGCATATTTTCGGTAAAAAAAATTACCAAATGTAAGTAGAATTTTAGTCAATGTTTTATGCGGTAAATTGGGGATAAATGAAACAAAAATGAAGAAATTTGGAGGCATCTAAAAATTACAAATTTACTAATTCTTAATCTGGTCATTTCAAACATCTGAACTTTAATATTCTGACTGATAATTTTCAGTTCATTAATGTCAATATACTGAGGTATCCTACTCCTAATTAATTTCGTAATTTTCGGAATTTAAAAATCATTTTTGTATTAACTGTGTTTACTCTATTATACTCGTAAGTACACTATTTATATGTATATACTATACATATTGTCCTTCATGCTTTTTTGTTGAAATAAAAAATGTAAAACTAATTTATGTAACATATAACAAAACATTAAACGTTCTTATAATACTCTCATAGTAATTCATATTTAATGAGATCATTTTGAATAATTGAAATTTCAAATAATTCACATTCAAATTTATTTAAAATTATAATTTGACATCATTCCAAAATAACTGCAATTACCTAGTAATTATTTTGGTTTTTTGTACAAAAAAAGAATCAAATTACAAAACGGTCATTTTTATATTTCTCACTCCAATTTACTCATGAAAATAATATTTTTAAAAATTTTATTTTAGTTTTGAGTATATTTCATTGTTTTGATTGTTTTTATGATTATGATATGATACAGTTACGATATGATAAAAGAATAAATGTGTTTGTTGAAATCAGGATCACAATTTTATATTGTATATGTATACGTATGTATCTTTTCAATAAGAGAAAAGACAACCTTTATACATACTAGGCCATTCAAAAAGTTCGCAGCCTTATAATGAAGCAGTATGAATTTATGAGCCAAAATACAATTAATCTTCAGTATATTCCCCCCTAAGCTCAATGCATTTTTTCCAGCGATTTTCCAATTCATTTATCCCTTGCCTGAAGTGATTTTCCTCGAGACCTCCAAAGTACTCTTCGACAGCCGTTATGACTTCTTTATTTGATAAAAAATGCTTACCACCTAAGAATTTTTTGAGATTTGGAAATAAATGAAAGTCAGACGGAGCCAGATCCGGTGAATATGGTGGATGCTCATAGTGTAGTTCCTTCAATTTGGACTAGCCATTGCAAGGACACCTTTGTGTGCTGGTGTATTGTCTTGGTGGTAAGTGATTTTTTTCTTTTGTAATCCTGGTCTCTTCTCCCGAATTTTTGTGTCTAATTGGTCTAGAAGATTTGAATAATATTCTTTGTTATCGTTTTACTCGTCTGAAGGTAAAATCCCCTTTGGATCCCAAAAAACTGATGCCATAACCTTCTTTGAAGATTTTGAGAGCTTTGGCTGCTTTGGGGCCGAACAGCTGGGCTCGGTCCACTCTGCTGTTTGTTGTCGCAATTCAGGATCATAGTAATAAATCCAGGTCGCGTCCTTGGTTACAAATCGATGCACAAAATCAATTCTATCCTTTTGAAAATGGTCCAAATGTTGTCGAGAAAGTTTCACTCGAATGCGTTTTTGGTCAGAATTCAACGAATGCGGCACCCATCTTGTCAATAACTTTCTCATACCTAATTCACTGGTTAAGATACTATGCACTGATCCAGTTGAGATGCCTGTGGCCCCAGCTAAATCAACCACAGTTATTCGCCGGTCTTTCAAAACTAAATCATGAACCTTGTCGATAATTTCTGGCGTGGTTGCTTCTTTTGGACGTCCTGAACGTGGATCATCATTGATGTCTGTACGGCCGTGTTTAAATAAAGCAACCCATTTTTTTACAGTTGCATATGAAGGAGCACTGTCTGCTAATACGTTTACCATATCATCAACAATTTCTTTCCCACTTAATCCTTTTTTAAACAAATATTCAATCACCGCACGATTTTTAAATTATCCATTTTCTGAAAACAAGCCAAGCACGTGTAATTTAATCAACTGTTTAAACTAAACTATTTGACAGATCGATCTGGAATTTATGTTACGTTCATATGACGGACTGGTGTTGCCAATGTGAATAAATTTTTGTTTCTAGAAATGTCACGTATGCGCGTTAGGCTGCGAACTTTTTGAATGACCTGATATATCAACTATATAATATTATATATTATTTTACCGAATGAGATGAACACTTGAATAAAAGATTTCAATGTCAAAATGTATTATGAACACAAATGAATGTATTTTATTTCAGTTATTGTAAAATATATGTTCTATGAATTTAAATCAAATCATCAAATCATACAGTTTCATATTGAATTAATGTCCGTTGAGTGATAATAGTGATTGATGACATTGCAAATTATTACTGAACTGAAACTAAAACTTATAATAATGACTGATCCAAATGTTGCAAAGTATTTTTCTAATAGAAAATACGCTTATTGTATAATAAATAATTTGAAACTCAGTTCAATCACAGACCTAAATAACATAATAAAATGTGTTCTATTGGATTAAATCAACTGCTCGCAAGTACGTGTTAGTAATATCATATATCCATACTCTTATTCGCGTGCAATTCACTCATAAAAAATCTGAGCAATTATGCTAAAACTTTCTGTAAGGGAGCTTTAGTTCTACTATTCCTTAACAAGTGGATTTGAGTAATTGAAAGTTAGAATTTAGAATTTATTAATGGAATAATAAATTAATTACATTTTTTATTATTAATTTTATTATTTGTTTATAAATCACACTTATGTATGTGCTATCACCTGATTTAGCATCACGTCAATGAATTTTTGAGGTTATATTTTGCTATTTTTCATAAAAAGATAGAACAATTACATAATTTCGTATAAGATCTTTAAAAATCGTATAGATTTTGTGAATTAAAAATTGAGTTTATCTTTTGGAATTTAATTCAGTTTTTCAACTCGACAATACTCTATCTATGATAGAGAACGTTTTTGTTAGAAAAAAATCTTTCATATATTCGAAGAAGTGAACAAAATGATATGAAGATTTTTGAAGAAAAAAAAAATCCAGACATATTATATTCTCATTTCAGCTGTGTAAAACTATTTTCAATTATATTTGTTCAGATCTTACAAATATAATGTTAGTATTATTGTCATCACTTTATGTATAATTGAATAAATTGTAAAAGGATATAAAACTCTGTCGAATACATAGAGCTTTTGACTTGTAATACAAAAATTCAATTTTTTTGTCTTTCAAATCTTTTGTTTTTAAGTTTACATAACTAAATTCTACTTTTTTTTTGGTTTTGCATTCAATTCATTCTCTTCAATCTTTCAGTTTATGTGTAACAAACAAACTTTATATTATCTAATTTTTCGGTACAGGAAATAGTAACAGGGAGAAAAAAAAACGAAACGAATAATATTAAGTTAATATACGAGTTCATACATACGTATGCATTTACATACTCGTACGTATTGCTACTCAGTTTTTTAATTTCTTATTTTGTAATATATTCAAGTAATATACGACCGTATGTAGTAAAGTTTGATATGTGACGACAACAGCCTGCTGTATTTCAATGATTACACATTCGTATGCTAACAGATTTTTTACTCCTTCTCAAATATTAAATTATACCTATTACTTTGAAAACGAATCATATATGACAATTTTGAAAAAATAAGAAAAAAAAATAAAAAAAACAGTTCTTATATTCAATCTCAATCTATAAAACGTTTGACATGTATTTTTTTCTTGATGTATGTAGGAATGTGCAAGAGATATAGATTATACTCGTACATACACACAATTTTGTAGGAATATTTTTCTGTGTTTCTGTTATTAGAAAAAGAAAAGTAAGAAAAATATATATGAAAAAACAGCAAACAGCAGAAAAAAATCTAGCGATAAATTATACAGCTGAATAAATTTAATTTTGAATTGTATTATATCAATTTTACATACAGCACAAATATTACATAATAATGATATGCATATGAATTCGTAGTCGTACATATGTACTCATACAATATGAAGTTTTAAATATCCTACCATGAGCTATATTTTTCTGATTTATACATTTTTGAGTAAAAATCCATTATAAATATTATTGCATTTTACTTTACTATACAAACCACGACGTATAATAGTATTAGTTCAGGTTCAGGTTTAAACATTCGAAAGTTTCGAGTTTCAGCATTTCAAAATTATATAAGAAGATCTATCAATTTGATTTTAAATGAAGAAAGAAATATTTTTATTTAAGTGATTGAATGCCATAATTTTCAATCTAAGAATATGATGCGATTCAATTAAAAAAAAAAAAAAATTAAAATTTCGACAGAAACCAGAATTCTAAATTTTGTTCTATGGTAACAGTAGATATCCATATCAATTGATCATGGGTGACTATAATTAAGTTAAACACTTAAGTTTACATACGAGATCTTACATACAACAAGGAACTCTGTTTTCGAAATCACCTTTAATCCATTCATCATGTTAGTTCAAATCATTTCTTTGTTATCGAACTAAGATATGTAAAGTCGGTAACTATTTCATCTTAGAATATCGTGAGAGATTGCTTAACGTTTATATATATGGGGAACGTGCAGGTGCAATGTACTAAACAACTTCGAGAGAAGAATTTTCTGAAAAATTTAAGGACGAACAAAAGAAAAAAATGACTGGTGGATAAGATACAAGCACGAACTATATGAACTATTATCAGCCACAAAAACTATTAAATCATGTGTACAAACAAAGACAACACAAAAATAGTGTTTAGAAAAAAATGAGAGACAGCATATCCTAGACTGGCAATCGACCAGAAGGAAGACCGAGATAAGGGTGAGAAAGTGAAGTCCCGAGAGACGCAGAAATATTGCCAGGCCCAGGAATAAAAAACTGGAAATGATTTGCTAGAGAAAGTTCCGCGTGGAGATCTACGCTGCAGGAGGCTCGAATCCAACATTGAAGAGGAAGAAAAAAAATATTTTTTACATATTTGTTATAACAGGCAGATTGAAAAGTACCGGGCCTGACTATATCTCAAAATCTTTTTTTTTTTTGATAAGTACCTTTCTTCAGAAAATCATTTCTAAAGTTTCACGAACATCTGTCAATCAGTTCGTCTTTAACAGCTCTTGAAAGTGTATTACTTCAGTGATTTTAAAAAAAATGGAACAAAGTGAATTTCGTGTCCTCATAAAACTTTATTATTTAATAGGAAAATCGACGAAACAAACAAAAGAC
Source organism: Villa cingulata (assembly GCA_951394055.1). Classification (NCBI taxonomy): domain Eukaryota; kingdom Metazoa; phylum Arthropoda; class Insecta; order Diptera; family Bombyliidae; genus Villa; species Villa cingulata. The sequence goes on from OX596025.1 coordinate 3,244,876, forward strand.
AATAGATAGACCACTTGATAGACCATCAGAGGTGACTACTCCCGAAATGATTGAAAAAATCAAACTTCTCGTGAGCGAGCGACGTGCGTTTGCGTGAGATAGCTGAAAGATCTCATAAGAACGTGTGTTTAATATTTTACGCCATCATTTGAATATGCGAAAGGTGTGTGCGCGATGGGTGCCGCGTGTGTTGACTTTGTGTGATAGCCCTCCAGCTCATAAGGCAGTAAAAACGATGATCAAATTGACCGAGTTAGGCTACGAAATACTTCCGCATCACCTTATTCTCCAGATATGGCCCCGTCCGACTATTATCTATTTCCAAACTTGAAGAGTTGGCTCGCTGGTAACCGGTTTTACACGAATGATGAAGTAATAACCCAAACGGAAGCCTATTTTGAGAAGTTTGACGCAGGCTACTATAAAAAAGGTATCGAATTGATTCAAAACCGTTGGAATCGTTGTATCGAGCTAAAAGTTGACTACGTTGAAGAATAGTTTCAAAATTTCGAAAAAAAATGTGTCCTTCTCTGTCAGGCCCGAGATTTTTCAATCAGCCTAGTATAATGCAGATGATAAATAATTAGAAAAAACGTTTGTGTAGAGAAACATTTGATTTCAGTTTGTCAAGTATGGCGAAAAAACTAGTGAAAGATTTGATTTTAGAAATCTACATTTCCCAGTTTTGTCGTTTTGTCAATAAAATATTATGATGGTCGATGATTTCGAAATCTTAACTCAAATCAATGCATTGACTAGCAATACTCAACTATAATTTGTATCTAAAAAGTATAGTAAGGCATCACAGGTTTCAAAAAAAAATTTTTTCCAAACTTGTTTTAATCACAGTTTGTACATGGTAAGCATGATGAGTTATATAAACAATTTTCTCTACACAATACTAGTATTTAAATTTATTTATTTTTTTATTGTGAGATGATTGAGTACAATAATAAGGATTTCCATTACAATGTATGCGTATATGAGAAATGTACGTAAATATGTGCTTTTAATTATTTATTTTGTTCATTATTTGCTATATAATTTACTCATTTATTACTTTTTGTTGTTATTATTGGATCGATTTAACAGGCTTAAGTTAATCCGGCCTTGTAACAATAACACTATTTAGGCTATATCAGGATTAACCATTTTTTTTCCCTTTTTGTTTTCATTTAAATTATCAAGTACATATTTTGATAGTTTTAAAGATAATGCATCCATCATAAGCGATTATATATGGAAAAAAAAAATTAAAATTAAAATGCATTATCATTTCAAAATTAAAGTTGAATTAAAAGAAGAGCATTTTTCGAATTGAAAAATACATAAAGAAATAAATTAAATGAATATAATATGACAATGAATACGAATATGTACATATGTATGACCAGTACGAGTATGTAAATATAATATGTATACATGTAGGATATGAATCACCCTGCAACTGCAGATAATTCTAGAAATCGTTATATTATTTGTATTTTGAATATTATTGTAATTTGTAATTTTCTTATATATAAATATTTGAAATAGAAAACAGTTAGGTATATTAATTATTATCAGAAAATGTATAAAAATAATAATAGCAGTAGGTAGCAGATGAAGGTAGGTAGTAAGTACATAGTACATACTACATAATTTTTAACAGTAGTGATCACAGTGGTACAGTAGTAAGAGTGTTTTACAGTAGTACAGTATAGTGGTTATACAATAGACAGTAGTAATTTTTTATAAAGTTATATTTTTAAAATTTCTATTTCTTTGTTTTATATATTTTATTTTATATATTTTTTGATATTTCTTTTAAAATAAAAATAAATTTTGGATTAAATTTTGGAATAAATTTGTGTTATATTTAAATTTAAATAAAACTTATTTGAAATACAAAATTGGTGATATTCTCATTTCCAATACTACAATTGGGGGCTCAACCAATTTTTTTTAAATCTAAAATTTGTAAAAAAAAAAATTTTGTGAAATTTGTGAAATGGGTAGAAAACGAAAAAGTATTTTAAATTCAACGTTGTCTAATCAAAGTCAACGTGAAGAACATATTTCTCCTGATCTATACAGAGAAATCGATGTGTTAATGCCGCCATTTTCCGGCACCGATAATACCAATATCACCACATGGCTTACAGAATTTGAAAATTTTGCACACATGTTTCAGTGGGATAATATTCGGAAACTAATATATTGTAAAAAACTTTTGAGAGGACCAGCAAAAGCATTTGTCGATTTTGAAGTAAAACCATTTGATTACGAAGTGTTAAAAGAAAAATTATTGGAAGAATTTAAGCCAAAAATCAGCAGCGCCAACGTGCATGAACAGCTAAAACAGAGGAAAAAGCTCAAACATGAAACATACCAGGAATATCTGTACCACATGTTAAATATTGGATCACAGGCTTCTGTTGACGATAAATCAATTATACAATATACAATTGCAGGTATACCAGATGACGAGGTAAGCAAACTTTTATTATATGATGCTCAAACCTTAAGTGAATTCAAGCATAAACTGAAAATATATGAAGAATTTAAAAAAAATACAACAGTAACTAAACAAGACAATCAAAATTTAAAAGACAGTGATAAAAATAAAGTTAAAATAAAACGGTGTTACAATTGTGGTTCGGTAGATCATCCATTTTATGAATGTCCAAATAAAGACAAAGGACCGAAGTGTTTCATTTGTGATAAGTTCGGACACCGAAGTCATAACTGTCCTAATCGTGTTAGCCGCGCTAAGAAAATTCCGGAACAATCTAACGAAGAAAAATCTAGAACCAAAATTATGTTTCTTTCAAATTCAAATTTTAAAAACTATTGTAAAGTTTCTTTGTTTAATAATGAATTTCAAGGTCTAATAGATACCGGTAGTGACATTTCCCTTATAAAAGAAAGTGAATTTAATAAACTTGGTCTAAAAATAAATGACTTGAACTCCGTTGGATTTAAAATATCAGGACTCGGTAGTGAAATTCAAACAAAAGGTTATTTTTCATGTGATTTGAAGATAGACAATAATGAATTTAAGAATGTAGCAATTTTTGTAGTTGAAGATAACGTAATGCAGCCTTCTTTTATTGTTGGTATGAATTTACTTAGTCAAGCTGAAATTCTGATTACACAAAACGGCGTTAAAATCAAACAAAATCCAAATTGCAATGAAATTGATTTTAGTTCTAGTGAAACTAAATTTGTACAATCTTTTGTTGTTGAGAAAAGTGACTACCCTGATACAAATCACATAAAAGACAAACTTATCAGAAAACAAGTTGACGACGTTATAATGAATTATGTAACAAAAAAATGTCGTGACGCGCCCATTAAAATGGTAATCACTGTTTTAGAGAATACTCCAATTTATCATCCCCCGCGTAGACTAGCACCTAAAGAAAATCATTTCGTTAAGAACCAAATAGAAGAATGGCTTGAAGACGGTATCATTCGTCCTAGTTTTTCTAACTTTGCGAGTCCTATCGTGGTTGTTAAAAAAAAAGATGACACTTTCCGTTTATGCGTTGACTATCGCTCACTAAATAAAATAGTCTATAGAGATCGATTTCCAATTCCCAACATTGAGGAGCAAATTGATCAGCTATACGATGCTAATTATTTTAGTACCCTAGATTTGACTAACGGATTTTTCCACGTACCGGTAGACGAAGGAAGCATACGATATACTGCGTTTATAACACCATATGGACATTTTGAATTCATGAAAATGCCATTTGGTTTGTGCAATTCACCGTCAACGTTTCAGCGATTTATTAACTCTGTCTTCCAATCTTTGATACAAGATAAAAAATTGTTAATCTATATTGATGATTTGATAATACCATCAAAAACAGAAGAAGACGGACTCAATTCTTTACGTCAAGTAATGCAGATAGCTTCAGAATATGGTCTTCAAATAAAGTGGAAAAAATGTCAAATTTTGAAAACAAAAATTGAATATCTGGGTTACGTAATTTCGAACGGAAAAATCGAACCCTCAGTAGAAAAAGTTAAAGCTGTTCTTGGTTTTCCTGAACCAAAGACAACACATCAGCTTCAAAAATTCCTGGGTCTTGCAGGATATTTCAGAAAATTTATCGAGAATTTTTCTATAAAAGCTTGTCCTTTATATAAGTTATTAAAAAATAATACTAAATTTATTTTTGATTGTAGTTGTAGAAGATCTTTTCAAATATTGAAGAAAAGTTTGGCAAATCAACCTGTGTTATCAATCTTTCGTCCTGGCGCACCAACAGAATTACATACTGATGCATGCTCAATTGGGTATGGAGCAGTACTCCTGCAAATAAGTGCATCCGATAATCAATTACATCCGATTTCCTATATGAGTAGAAAAACATCTGTTCACGAACAAAAGTACTCCAGCTACGAATTAGAGATTCTAGCAGTCGTGGAAGCCGTCAAAAAATATCGCGTATATCTGTTAGGACATCCATTTAAGCTAGTTACTGACTGCAAGGCTTTTGAGCAAACTTTAAAGAAAAAAGATTTATGTACGAGAGTTGCCAGATGGATTATGCTTCTACAAGATTTTGAATACACAGTCGAACACAGAAAGGCACAACAACTTAAGCATGCAGACGCGCTTAGTCGAAATCCTGTTTCAATGGTAATTCACATAGATGATACGATATTACATCAATTAAAGCAAGCTCAAAAAGATGATGAACATATTCAAACTATCATAAAACTATTAGAATTTGGATCATACAAAAACTATTCATTAGAAAATAACATATTGTACACAAACAAAAATGGTTTACATCTCTACGTTGTACCTCAAGCTATGGAAGATAATATTATCAAACGAGTTCACGAACAAGGTCATTTCAGTCTACGAAAAATGCAAGATATTATTGAAAAAGAATTTTATATTAAGAATCTAAAAAATAAAGTAGAAAAATGTGTCAAAAATTGTATACAGTGCATATTAGCAACGAAAAAGGAAGGTCGCCAAGAAGGTTTTCTTCACCCTCTAGATAAAGATATTTTGCCACTAGACACTTTCCACATAGATCATCTAGGACCGCTGTCTATGACAAAAAAGGGTTACAAACATATTTTTAGCATTATTGACAGTTTCACTAAATTTGTTTGGCTATTTCCAGTAAAAACTTTATCGGCAGACGAATCAATTGAAAAGTTTAAAATTTTATCAAGTACTTTTGGTAATCCTCGTAGAATAATTGCAGACCAAGGTGGAGCTTTCATATCAAAATCATTTCGTAATTATTGTGAAGAAGAAAAAATAGAATTGATACATATCACAACCGGAGTACCGAGAGGTAATGGTCAAATTGAACGCATTCATCGAATTGTCATCTCAACATTGACGAAAATATGCACTAATGAACCTGAAAGTTGGTACAAACACGTTCAGAAAGTTCAAACATTCTTAAACAGTACATTTCAAAGATCCATAGCTATGACACCATTTAAATTACTGACTGGAGTAGAAATGAAACTAAAAGAAGACATAAAGATTAGAGAAATTATTGAAAAAGAAATGACTGAAATATTTTTAAATTCGAGAGATGAATTGCGTGAACAAGCCAAATGTGCACTATTGCGTATTCAAGAAGAAAATCGAAGTAACTTTAATAAAAGAAGAAAAAAAGGAAAATTTTATCGTGTTGGTGACCTGATAGCAATTGAAAGAACTCAGTTTGGAGTAGGAATGAAAACTCGTTCGAAATTCTTGGGTCCTTATAAAATCGTAAAAATTAAAAAGAATGATCGTTTTGAAGTCGAAAAGGTGGGATATCATGAAGGTCCAGCATCAACATCAACTAGTATCGACAAAATGAAGCCGTGGGCAAAAGATGTAGATGAAGAAATATTGAATACAAACTACGAATCATCTGGGGCAGATGATAGAGCAGATGGCCGAGTGTAGGATATGAATCACCCTGCAACTGCAGATAATTCTAGAAATCGTTATATTATTTGTATTTTGAATATTATTGTAATTTGTAATTTTCTTATATATAAATATTTGAAATAGAAAACAGTTAGGTATATTAATTATTATCAGAAAATGTATAAAAATAATAATAGCAGTAGGTAGCAGATGAAGGTAGGTAGTAAGTACATAGTACATACTACATAATTTTTAACAGTAGTGATCACAGTGGTACAGTAGTAAGAGTGTTTTACAGTAGTACAGTATAGTGGTTATACAATAGACAGTAGTAATTTTTTATAAAGTTATATTTTTAAAATTTCTATTTCTTTGTTTTATATATTTTATTTTATATATTTTTTGATATTTCTTTTAAAATAAAAATAAATTTTGGATTAAATTTTGGAATAAATTTGTGTTATATTTAAATTTAAATAAAACTTATTTGAAATACAAAATTGGTGATATTCTCATTTCCAATACTACATACATACATATCTACATATTTATATGAAATAAAACTAAAAACTTTTGGCTATGCAGTAAAATAAATATGAGCGAAACAATAAAATGGTTTTAATTGAAAAACTTTTTTAATATGTAGTCTTTTCCGTGTGTCCAAAAACATATTTTAACCAACGTCAATGTCTATCTACATACATACGAGTATATGTATATGTATATGATGTCTGTGTTTATAAAAGAAATTAATTTTGAAAAAAAAGAAGAAGAATTCATTCAGCAATTGGAAGAGTTCCAGTAATTCGTTTCATTCATATACTTCACTTCATGATGGCTACATTTGAAACCGTGCACATTAAGTTAAAAAAAAGAAATAAATAAATTGAATAATTAGAAAGTATCTATTCTGCCAATAATGTTATAAATTAGTCAAATGACTATTGTCTATTGTGATTGAATTTGTGGTAAGGGAAGATATTATTCAATGTCTAACACAGATTATCTGTATGTGTGAGAAAAAAATCGTGGTGTATTATGTCCGTATAGATAAGTTGTCAACGTGCATGTAGCAGAATTATTCAAACAAGGATAATAAGAGATAATAAAAGATAATAACAACGTACATACATACATAACTATTATTCATTTGAGATTGGTTCAATGGAATTTGGTTGTTCAATTTGTGGATTAATAATTTTACTGATTATGGAGTCTGGAATTCGATTGCCATGGCAACCTAATACTAAGAACAATAATTTTCATCACTTATTTTTAACTTTACATCACTCTCAAAGTTCACTCACCTTCGAATGAAAACTAATGTGCTGACAGACCAAAAGCTCCTTTTAGATTTAGCTAAATCACTTTAGAAAAGGCTTTTAATTAAGAATTCGTACTGACAGACAGAAATCTGGTTAGTTGCCATTTCATGTATGTCATCCTTGGTCTGTCAGCAATCAGCTTAGATTAGTCTGCTCAGAAATAGTTTAGTCTAAACCACTTAATGCAGGTAGCTTAACTCGACGAGAGCTTTTTTTTGAAAATAAATCAAAGAGTTTATCTACTTAAACAGGTTTAGAAAGTTTCTAAACTCTGGTCTGTTCCTAAAAGTCAGCCTAAAGCCTATTATTTGCTATCATATCATCTATCATGTAATTAAGTTTTTTCCTCTAGCAACAAATATGTGGTTAACAATCCACAATAAAACTGTAGATGCCTTATGCCTTACAAGGTATTATTTTCGGTGATTAAGATTTTTTGTCATTTTCCCATCAGTTTTGACTATTTCGACAGACAAAATTATATACGTAAACTAAGTTCAAACACACAAATTTTTCACTTAGATAAGGATTTCTGAAAACGGTGTAAGTCTGGAAATCATTTCTTGACTTATTGACTTGAGATGTGCTTAACGTCATCGAAAGCCTTATCTTTCAATAAAGATGATAACATATTTTATCAGATTCCAAAATTTTCTTGTAGATTCTGATCAAGCCATATCACATATAATTATTGAACGCTTTTGAACATTATTATAGTCAATGTCCATTTAAAATGTACAACTGTGTTCGAGAAAACAATTTCTTCAAAATATGATGTTTTCATCCTGAAAATATTACACTATGATAATAGAAAAATCCTCTGTTTGAATGAGGAAAAAAAAATACTTGAAATCTGAATATTTTGTATGCACACACAGAGTCATACGTACAATTTATTTACGAAAAATAAAATTTGTTGCACACGCAAATTAAATGTGTTAAACTGATAGGATTCGTATTGTAAGTTGTTATTTATTTTTTTTGCCACTAAACGAATAAATAATTACAGAATCTGATAAATATTTTAAGTGAACCACATATAAAAATGCGATATAAAATGTATTAAAAAACAAAAAAAATATGTGTCATTAAAATTTGTATTCAAAAATATTAAAAATGAATTTATGAAATAGAGTACCATTGATGTATAATACTAACTACTTAATTACTACATGCGAGTTAAAATCGTTTTATGATGATTTTTCCAAAAGCATTGAAATGAAAATTGTCAACGATTTATGAAAGTTAAAAACGAAATCAAATATAAAATGAACGTAATTATATACGGGTATGTATGTATGCTATGTATGGGTATGGTATGCTATGTCGTTATGAAAAATCCTTCTGTACTATCTATACGTGTATATAATTGTAATCTCATAATAATTTTCGCCTGAAATAAGCAAGATTTGACCTATTTGATTTCAGTACATGAATTCTAATTAATTTACTGCATGTTAATATTTCTCATTAAAAATTAATTTTCACAGAAAATACAAAAATGTTTTTTTTTTTTGGTTAGAAGTAGTAGGCCGTTAGTAGAACTGTGAATAGATTTAAATTATTGTGAATATGTGTCTAATTAATATTAATAAATTAAATATATAATCATTTAAATATGTACCTCGTTATTTTTTGTGTGTAACAATAATGTACTATTTATGTATCTATAGGCTATCATAGGTTTGTGTTTGTTGTATTTGTTTGAAAATCACATAATAAATTGATGCCATGTAATTATCGTTTTATCATTTAATTTCTCTGGTTTTATTATTGAATGTTCATTTTCGAAATTTTTGAGCCACACAATTTAATATTCCATATAATGTAGGTAGCATCGTGTCAAATTTTCCGTTTCAATTCATATATGAAAGCAGTTAGAAGAGAAACTTTTAGGCTGGTATTCACCAACATAGATTATCTTTTATCTGATAAAGTGTATTCATCAACCTGGATAAAACAATATTCGGATATTTTTAAGACAACCTCAGAGTGGTATTATAAATATCGTTCGAACATAACCTTGTTATTAACAGCAACAGCACAAATAAAGATAATGTAGTGATAATATAATTATCACATCACAGAACCTCTTTTTCATTTTGTGATATAAAAATACAATCAGCTGACTTGTTTGACACACATGTTCGACCCGAAAACGAAGTTCGAAAACTAACTGCCTTATCATGATATTCGAAGACGAAACGTTTCGTATCGTCTTGTTAAAAACGCGATCATGATATTCGAAACGTTCCAATTTCAAACGATTTTCATCGTCTACTCAGTCGATAGCATTTTGTTCATCGTTTACATACAAATTTATTTTTTTTTTGGTTTTTAATAGAATTTCTTTTATTTAAAGCATATTACTAATATTTGTGAATATCAATATTAAATTAATTTTATTAAAAAAACGGAAATTATTATTAAAAATGATATTTCAAAACATCAACAAAATAATAGAAATAACATCGAACCCTTTTTTCTTACAACAAAACTGGAAATTGTATGAATTAAACATTAAAGCTTCGTTTTTATAAGGGATTTACATTGTACCACTATGTACCACTTAATATTCGAAACGATGTAGTTACATAATAGCAATTTTATATCGTATCGTTTCGTTTCATCGTTTCATCGTTTCATCGTCTTCGAATATCATGATAAGGCGGTAATTTTATCTAGGCTGGTGAATAAGCTGAAATTATATCCGGCTAAAATATATCCGACGGATATATCCATTTTTGGTGAATACCACCCTTAGGGATTGTACATCATGATATTTGGAAATCACGTAATACAAAAAAAAAATAATAAAAAATAAATAAATTGTTAAGTATACATACGAGTATATATATTTGATCATCTTGACTCGTTTGTTCTAAATACGAAACTGCCCAAAAATGTTATACAGTTTTTATTCGGATTGCAAGTTTTCTTAAAGGACTGATCTTTTATGTATTTTCCAGGACAAAACCAGAAGATCCACATAACTGTTCACATTTTGATAATAAAACCATCAACATATTCTTTTATATCAAACTTAGTTTTTTCTATGATTATTTTGTTTGTTAAAATTCACAAGTGTAATTATCATCATCATTCATCACCATATCAGTATCTACTTTACAGTCAATTTTGAGCTTTAGTATGCTAAAAAATTTGAATCCAAACGTTCCAATCTGTTGCCTTTTTCTTCGTCTATTTATTGTAAATGTTTTAAGTTCCTTCTGGATCCACCGCTACATATCGTATATGAGGGAATTTTTGCAAAACTATCATTAATCATTTTTTGAACATGGACCATTCATGAGTAATAGATCCTTCCTCTAAACAAATAAAAGCATATTTAGTAAATTGTATAGCAAATAAAAATAACCAATTAATATTCTGTTCAAATTCCAAAAATGAAATTCAACCACAGTAAAAATGACATATAAACCGACAATACAAAAGTAACAGACATGGAACAGATTGTTCAAGGTCAACTTTCACATTGAAAGATTTGAACTTACATATATAAATAAGTATAACGAAATTGGTGTTTTATATTTTCTAAAAATCAATTTATTTATATGTGCAGGTGTTAAATTTCCATATATATTTTTTTCAACTTTCCCCGCATATTTTCCACTCTTTCAAATTCTTTGATGAACAGATTTACATACACACATTTTCATAATTAATTTTTTTCCTTTCTGATGTTCATATCGCATTTCTTTTTTATATGAAATTTGTTAAAATTATTTATGTACACTTGTTTAAAAGACTTGCAAATTACACATAAAATTTATTTATCTGTTTAGATTTCTAGATAATAAATAAGAATTTTTTGTTCAAATTGCTGACCTAAAGTCTATTTGATTTCCGTTCTAAAATGTTTTGCATATATTATCTAGAAATTCTCTACAAACCCAAACAAATTTACAAAACTTCATTTAAAGTTATTTTCTTTTCCGTCATTATAAATATGTAGTGTTGCAAAAGAACAAAATATTTTTAGTTTATTGATTTTATCTTTCAACTACTGTCCTTTTTAATTCCCTGGATAAAAATCTAGAAAAATATTATGAAAATATTTTTTTTTTGCCAAATTAAATTCATAACTGTTACAATCAAATGTTGTTTCACCGTTGATAATTATTGCATTTTATTTATTCTCATGTTGTTAATTAGTAGCTGGTATTTTGAGCACATGTGTGTATGTGTTTTTGCTGTTATTTTTTTATTTTATTTTTTTTTTTTTTTGGGAGAATAAATTTCATTTTATATTATGGTTATCGCACTAATCGAATTTCCTTTCAAAATGTGTTGCATGTTCTTTTGAAATTTGTCACTTCCTTTTTTGTTTTATTAAAACAAAAAAAAAAACAAAAAACAACACAGTTTATTATATGTTTTCACAGTATTGAAATTATATATTTGGATATATAGCTATACATATATAGCTATTTACACGTATGTACATACATACATACGTCTGTATTAAACCATATGCATACATATTATGTCGAGAATTCATCGCTTGCATATTTATCTTCTTAAACTAACGAGGATGGCTATGAACTAAGCAAATTGTATGATATGCACAAATTTTAAATACATGACATGATGTGACTCTGGTTGTCTGGTTTATTTTTAACATACATACACACACATACATACATACATACATACATATACATACATTAATTCATATGTATATTTACATAAGATTAAATAGAGAATGATTTGAAATGATGTTATTTTTTAAATCTTCATACAATGCAATGCACTGTAGCATTTATGTTAGATACAGCTGCTCACAATCAAAAATCGGTCAAATAAATTTGTCCAATAAAATTTCATATTTTTCTAACACAAAAAAAAAAAAAATAAATTAATAAATAATGTTCATTCTTTTTTGAACATTGACTATACTAAATAAAATAAATTTTAATCCTTTGGTTAATTCCAAATTTTTGAATACATTTTAACAACGTATCAATCATATTTAGACATTTTTTACTTATGTGTAAATTATTTTTAAATATTATCAATAATTTAAGTATATAACTCACTTTAGTATGTAGTTCGTAAGGAATTCTTTTGTTTTCTCTTCCTGGTTGAGTTTTATTTCTTGAAGATTTTTGGGTACGCATTTTACAAATTTTTACAAACAGAGTTCAATTTCAAATTCAGGTTCAATTTATCCTTTTCTGGGTTTTTCGCACTAGAAAATAAATCGCCATTTAAAACACAATCGTATAGTTCTTCCCGCACAAATTTACAAATTAAATTTAAATTAGGAGGTTTTTCGAGACTTTTTTCGGGCTTTTGTTATTTTAGAGGATTACTAATTACAATTAGATGCCTAGGATTATTACACTAGGATCTGAAGGTTTGTGAAATTCCAAGTCTTTTTGCTACCTCAGGGAGCAGAGTTTTAAGCCGCCACATTGTATCTTAACCAGCAGTAGTTCAGTGAAAAGAACCAAATTTGAAATAAAATTTAATAAAATTTTGCACTTAAACACATTACACCACACTTATTTTTTGTACTATAGAAAAACGCAAAATTTTATAAAAAATATGGTATATGTATATTTGTTGGACTTTAATTGTTAGTAACTGTGTGTTGATATTAACTTTTTTATGTTTGGATAATTAACTCTGGAATCAAAACGCTAAAGTTTGTGGTTTCCTTTAATAGCAGATTCTGGTTTTCAAAATTTTTTTTCTAAGACTTTTACCAATTTATAGTTTGGGTGAGTTCTATTAGCCCGTTGGGAATGGGAACAATTACCAACAATTTATGTAACAATCACGATGATTGAAAGACAATAATATTGATAATTGTACGACAGAGATTGTTCAATTTTAGTTTCAGGTTTTAGTCATGTTTTCGTTTTTGTTAAAATGTGGATCCTTCATAACATTGTCAATCATTTATTTCTATAATATCTTTTTTTCTTAGCAAACACAAAATTTTTTCGTAGAAATTTTTTTCCAAAGTAAGCGATAAGATAAATGATTGAAGTCAAATATGCCCAGTGCATGTTATCAATATTGATTAAGAACTCACAATTTGAAAAATTATTTGAAATACTTGATGCTTTAATTTTATTTTATTAATTTTCACAATCGGAAATTACTTATTTATATTTCACAATATTACTTTTTTACATTGAGAACAGTTTTTAGTTTGTTTTCTTGGGTGTACTTCCGTTTAGCGGAACCGGAATATCGAAACCAAACCAACTTAAAACGATATATATTAACGTCCTGAGCAAGGTTAATACTGACCATTTTTGGCGCAAACGCCATCTAGTGGTCGAAAAATGCAACTGAAAATTTAGTACAAAATACAAAAAAATGAGTATAATTCGATAACCAGAGATGCAAAAGGTTGTATCACAAGGATAACAAAGGATATTTTATGATTTTGACTACTCTTTAATTTTTTGCTGCTCATTTCTCAGAAATAAGTAAAGATATCTGAGTCGGAATTTTCGCAATTAAAAAAGGACATCAGAAACAAAATTTTCCAATCAAACCCCTAGATCTTGGTCCTTGAAGGAAATGTCCTATTATTAAGCGATTTTAAGGGTATGAATTTTGATCACTAAAGAAATAAATATAATATGATATTAATATTAATATATGTATAGATACATTTTTTTGTAAAAGGAACTACCAGAAGGATGATAAAGACCATTCACATGTGTAAGAATAAAGTATTGATAGAAGCATTTTCTATAAAGCATACACACACCGTCAAATTTGTCTTCTATATATATGCAAATGCAAATACACATGCACGTACATACACACACTATCAACTTGCCTACTACAAATGCATACACACACACGCAAGCAAGCAAGCACGCACGCACACACATACGCGTGCGCGTGTGTGTGTGTGAGCGTGTGCATTTATAAAAGGCAAATCTGAATGTATGTGCATAAAGTATTTTCTATCAGATTTGCCTTCTACAAATGCATACAAACACATGGGCACGCACACACCTACATACATAAAATACTGTGACTTATTACAAAATTTAGAATCATTAAAATCATTTCTCTGTAGGGTATTTGCCTTCTACATCAGAATCAAAGTAATAAGTGGAAAAACTTTCTCATGTTGTCCTTTTTAATTTGCAAACAATTTGAACCAATTATCCTTATTCTTTCCTGAGAAATCGGTAAAAATGTAAAAATAGTCAAAAATATAAAATGTCCTTCATTATCCTTTTACTAGGGCTTTTTGAGAAAAATATTTTAATAGTCATGAGACGCATCTTTTGAGATATAGACCATATCTGTATCATTTACCGTTATGAAGATATTGACAAAATACGAATTTAGAAAAAAAATGCCAAATTGTAATTCTGGCCGATAGAGGGCCGACCGCCAAGTTTTGATTTCAGATTCGTATTCAGCGTCAAAAATTACATATTCTGTTTTTTGTTTCAGATAGGAGACTCAACATCTATATAATTACCGTATATACACACACATGCACAATGCACACACTGTCAAATTTGTTTTCTACAAATGCACATACACACACATGCACACGTACATTTGGGATAGATAAAGTGCCTGTACGATCTCTGGTTATTGAATGATACTCATTTCTTTGATTTTTGTAACAAATTTTCAATTGCATTTTTCGACCACTAGGTGGCATTTGCGCCAAAAATGGTCAGTATTAACCTGTTCAGGACTTCATTATCTGTCGATTGGGATAGATAAAATTTGATAATTACGCTAAACGGAAGTACATACGTTTTCTTAAAACTGGATATTATTTAAACGTTGAATAAAGAATGAAAACGAAAGCATGCACACAATTTTGTTTAGTATAGTGATGCCTTGCGTTACAAAATGATGATTCCGGCAAAGTTTTTCTAAAGTAAAAAATTTTCATTTTCTATATTAAAATCAAATTTTTAGAACATAAAATCATTTAAATTAAAAAAATACTTTCAAAAATATACTAAACAGTTTTCAGACTTTTAATAAAATAGAAATGAATGACTATAAAACAAAAGGCCACATACTTTGAAAAACATCAAAAAAAGTTATTATTTACAGTCGGCACGTGCATCATAGCAATTATCCTTATACATATATTTGTACATACTTAAATAAGATAAATACTTTATAATTTACTGATTCTTTTGAAAATTTTTGAAGGAACAAATCATAATTTCTTCTTGTATTGTTTGTTAGTAAAACTTTCTGTATAACGAAAAATTTCAAAATAATAATAAACATTGTTAAAGAAACAACAAACAAAAGTTATTATACTCGTATAATAGCATGTGTATACATACATCACACTTTAATTCAGCAAGATTACACCCACATTTTTACCCAAAAATTTGTCAGTACGAAATAATTTTTATATTTCAATAAAATTAAGATTTTGTATCATTTTTTGAAAATATTCATCAAACAATGTAGTGATATTTAGAATTAAACTTTGGACCAAAAGGGGTCCAAATATTCTTTTCTGGACATTGAAATTGATTTTTGATGGTTCCTATAGTATAGCTTCGAGGAGGAATGTACGGTAAAGGGATATACATTTTAACCCCATGTCATGCCTTCTACAAATGCATACAAAAATGCAGAAAAAACACAAAATGCCCTTTATTTTCCTTCTAATATGACTTTTTGAAAAGTTTTTTTTTTGGTAAAATATTGAGCATTTTAAGACGCACCTTTTGAGCCATAAATCATATGTATTTTTATCACTTACCATTACGAATATGTTGGCGAAAAAGAACAAAAAAAATTTTTTTTTCATTGGTTGTATCTTATCAAGGGGGTGGGGGGTGTTTTGAGCGCAGCGAATTTTTTCAGATTGTTGATGAGGGGCACCCCCTCTATCATTTGCACCACCACTACAGTCCACCCGCAAATGGGGTTAAAATGTAAACCGTTACCAGATGTACTATATCCCGATCATAATATGTTGGCAATTTAGAAAATTTTTTTTTTGTTATCTATGTTCATAAACCACCGTCTGTAGGAAGATAGTGGCATGGCATTTGAAAGGGTGGCGACAGAGTGCAGAAGGATGAAGGGATAGAGTAAGATGACTCAATAAGTCTTAATGTCTGAAAAATTAAATAAAGCGCACTAAGGGCGGCAGTAATATTTCGAATATTTGATAGGACCGTCTGTTATAGGATGATACGAGAAGTACAAGGATGGAAGGGGTAGAGTAAGGTTATTAATTGAAAAATACACATACGAATAAGAATTATGAATAGATCTCCTCTATCTTCCTTAATGGTTTAACATATAATCAAATGCCTGCTAAAATAATAATACCATACGCATACATCCTATCAATGAAAATGCTCTTCATAATTAATTCGTGCTTAAATTTATATAATAAATAATGTTAATTTTATGTTTATATACATAAATGAAAATTTCTTTCAAAGATAGTGAAAAAATACTTATACAAACATACATACTCTTATTCGTGTATCATAAAATTCATGAATGACGTCGGAAAATATATTCTTCAAACACAATTTGAAAATGTAACCATTAATTATCATTATGATACTGAAAGTTCGCTATCATAATGATGATGGTGACAACATGACGAAAAATTCATGATTTATATTTGTCATTTCATTATATTTGTTTTTATTTGGTTTTTTTATTTTTATTTTTTTGTTATTAGAAATGGTTTTTGAAATTCACAATAAATAATTTTATTAATATAAATAAATAATGACTCGAGATTACAATGTGACAGTCATACCATTATTACAATTTTTGTCATAATAATAATAATAATAATAATATAATAATAAGATGACCAAAAATTTATAATTTACTATATTGTCATTTTGTTACTTTTCTGTACAGATCACTATGTCATTGATTTAATACATTGAACTTTGTAACAAATATTTTTTTAATAATGAAATACATAAAAATACAATACAATGAAGGTACACATCAGGTAATATTGGACATAATAATATAGTCAATTACATATAACAGCAAATATAACTGCTGAAAATCAGTAACATTTATGACAAACCAACAGGAGAAGATTCCGAAACGATAAGAAAAGTATGGTCCCAACAAAATAATAAAACATCACAATTTTTAGAAGATTCAAAAATGACAAGACGACAATTGTTCATTTGAAGAAAATGTTGAGTAATTTTTTGTATTGAAAGAGAACATTGAAGGAAATATACCTAAAGATAGGAGTAGGTTAGGTAGACCTGGGAACAATCTCTTTCGACGGACTCAAGAAATTTTCTGGTGCAGAGTTGAGTGGAATGTGTCTCAATATTTTTCGTAGTTTTTATGTGACAGTATAGGTTATGTGAACATTTTTGAGATTCTCAAATGGCTGTAAATGGTAAAACATGTTATGTATTTACCGGTTCCAAATTTATCCAACGCGATTTATTAATGTATCTTTTAAATTTTTATTTTTTCAACATAAATGGAGATCGATAGGGATGCGACTCCAATAGAAATCAAGTTAGTAGAATATTTGTGATAAATGCTTTCATCAGTTCCTGATTAAATGCTAATTGATATGTGTGTATTTAGATTGTATTGGCATTTTGTACATTATAAATTCATTAATTCAAACATATTATTCTTTCACAGTTTTTATTCAACCAGCCTTTTAACTTCATAATTTATTTGACAATATTGTTATAAAAATGCGTATTGAAATTGAAAATTATATTGAAAATTCAGTTCAAATTTTTGATTTGTGCATAGAGAGTTGTACCATATGAGTAACGTACAACTGTCATAAGTATTTCGAAATCAATTAAATTTGAAGTGATTTGATGGGAGTATAAAGTATTGATATTGTGTATTGTAGTAAACGGTCCAATTAATCACTCATTTCTCGTGATATCTTATCACTTTATGTACCATTTTGAATGCTTTATTATTGATTTTTCCCCTTTATATTTACATATATATGTACATACACTGAATATGAAATATATAAAATGTACGTAAAATATATAAATATAAGCTAATTGTTTTTTTTTTTTTTTTATTTTAAACCCAAAAGAAGTACATCATAAAAGGGGCAAAATATGTGATTGAATTGAAAACAGTTTAAAAAGTGGATATGTATATATGTGTATCTTATATCTACATACTTTGTATTATTCTTTATAATACAAAAGCAAAAACAAAATCAACGGAGAAAATAATAAATAATACAACGTTACACATGAAATGAGCAATAAAAGTAAATAGGTAAACGTTTTTGGTGAGATTGAATGATGAATAAATTTTTGTATTCGCAAAATACATGTAATACTGCCTATATGTTCGAATATATCATTCTCTTACATTTATGAATTTTCTAATAACACACAAATACACATACATATAAATGTTTGATATATTTCATTGATTCAATTATATGAAATTTTTCAAAAATATATTTACATAAACGTATTCGTATATATCTACTCTGTACGAGTCGCTGTACATATTGAAAAGCATAATATTCATTCTGCCTCCCAATGGTCTTAAAGCAATCTTCTTTTTCCCAGTTTCAGAAACAAATAATATAAATTACAAAACTATTTTTTAAGTTTGAGTGATAAAATTAAAATAAATGAAATAAAAAGTTATAAAAAGTTTGAAAAATTTATAACCGCATCCATTACTAGAAATTAAGTCAAAACTTTATATATTATTCTACATTACTATTGTGATATTTAAATTAGTTTTTCTCATTTTCTAAATATAATATACATATGTACATATAGTATATTCGTATGTAAAAACAAACATATAAATATATAGATATGTATATGTATATAGATAGTTAATGTGACGTGTACAATGTAACATACTACGTCTGGAAAATGTTGAGTAACCTACATTGCATTGAATTTCAAGCTTAAAGCAATATTAAAAATAAATACAGTTCTGTGTAAAAGTATGAGAATTTAAAAAATTTATAATTATTTTATATTTTAATTAAATATCTGTAATTTTAGTTATTGAATTAATTTAGAAACTTTTTAAATTATCGCATATAAAATGATTTGACTGCAAATATTAGCTTCACAATATTATAGAAAAAAAAAAATTGGTATAGAAATCACTTTATTATGCCCACTGCCCACAGGTTCAAAAATGTACTGAATGGTTGTGGGTAGGAAGATGTAATCATGATGATTTGGTTTTTTGAATTATTTTAGCCTAAGAATAGTCATAAATGTAAGGGTTTGATAAATTCCACTAAGTATTTTTCTCCCAAAAAAAAATTATTTTGTACTTAAGACTACAATTTAGTGTGAATTGGAAACCACAAAGTTATTGGTAGAAAGGTTTTTTAATTTTTATTTTTCTCGAAAAAATAAATTCTACGCATTTTGATTAATACGGTGTAATTTATTCTGCTTCGTTTCGAGCATTTTATCCCAGTTATTATCTGGGGTTAGCTCTTTTTGCCCTAAGCTTCCACAATGTTTAATGCATTATTTCTACGTTTTTATAAAAACAGACAAGTTAATAACAATTGCGTTACTTGGTTTACAGATTCTTAAACTTTTGTTCCCAACAAAATGACAGTTATCCAATGCAAAAATTGTTTTTTTTGAGATGTAATTTCATACTGACTTTTGAGACAGATAACCTACATGTTATTAATAAATATTAAGAATGCAGGTGAAACTCATAATTCATGAAAAATATCATATTATCGAAAAAATTCAGTTAGACTGACTCGATCCTTGAACAAGTTAATAAAACAAAGGTCAAAGAAAATACATCTGCAATAGTGAGAATAAAAAAATATTGTTCTCCCGTTCACAAGAAACTCCACTAAGATAAAATTAATTTGCAAATTTTTCATTTCATTTTAATATTAAAGCAACTATACTCAAATCATTAATTTGCACTATTATTAATTTGTTGTTGATTTAAACTTTACACAGACTATATACTTGAATCAGACCTATGGCATTAATACCATATTGTTAAGAAAATTGAGAAAAATCAGATGGTATCATTAAAATGATCGATAATCACCAATGATTGAAGATTTTTATAATGTACTTTAAAACAATTTATTTTGAAATAAAATTTTTGAAAGAAAAAGTTTTTAACTATAGTCAAAATGAATTTGTATCCAATGTATTGTTACTTTTATTAATACTTCTCTGCACTATAATCAAATTAATCACTCGACCATAATCATCTGTAATCATTATCATTGTGTTGCATCTTATAAATCAATAACTTTTCAAAAAACAAAAAAATCGTTTTGTTTATTATATGCGTATAATATCATACGTGTTAATGATAATTTCTTCATTCTAAGTGTAAGGTGTAAGTGAAAGCTTTCGCAAATTATTTTTTATGTGATTTTCTAGTAACATTCTTACATTTTTAGGTGACTTTTCAGTATCATTGGATTTACAGCGAAAAAAATAATACAACAAAAAAATGCTTAAATATTTATTATGTTGATAAACATGATAGGAACTAAGGTTCTTCAAGATATAAATTGATATAGTAGCTTTTAAATGTATTCCAGACGAAAATTAAATTAAATTTCGAATCAAAAAGGAATTCCTAATTTAAAAAGAATATTAAAAGTATACATATACAGATGCTCGTATGTAATATTATTCTAAGTTCCATGTACTATAGTGTAAATTCATTCTCTATAAAATTCACCAAGTCATATGTCAGATATAATAGTATTACTAAATGTCGATGCACGAATACAAAATTTTTTAGGATTATAATACGTGACCAAAGGCTGCTTCACATCAAAATGCATGCTGTACAGTATATAGTGATATATAAGTTCGCTAAAAAAGTCATCATGCAGTCATAATGACCGCAAGTTATATTCACGTAAACTAAGTATCAATTCGTATTTTGAAAAAAAAAAAAAAGATATGTACCCGCACACTGTATTTGTACCGCGAGCGTTCTGCCTGCCATACTGGTGTGTAACTTGACTAAAATATGAATTATGAATAGAACTGCTCTCGTGTAGCATACTGAGTTGGTTGAAAATAGCCTTAATTCTTTATTAAGTAAATACCCTTGTTGAGACTGCTTTATATTAATAATTACAATAAATATTTTCAGCTGCTATAAATTTTTTCTTATTTTTCATTTTTTTACTTTTTATTCATTTCATTTTTTAATTTATCAGTACTCTACTCAGTACAAACTCGATTATTTACCAAACAATATTGTCTTTTTGCCAGTCGTATTTGTGGTATATCAAGTACACACTGAAAAGATTTCTTTTAAAACTTCATTTGAGAAAAATCAACGCTGTTCTACTACTACTTGTACTACTCTTCTACTAGACAAAAAAAAAATAAATTTCTTTGGTTAAAATTCAAAGAGATTATTTTTTTTATTTATAAATTCAAGATATCTATATATTTTAAAGTTTAATTGTAACATTCTGATGTATACGAGCATGTTACGAAGGAGCAGTCATAATGAAACATAAAAGGTATAATAATGCAAAAAACATATAGTGATAAATATACTATCATATCATGGACAGGTACTACTATATACATAAATACAATACTGTATTTCTTCATCCTCATCATCATGATCATGTTCGTATTTATAATACCTATATATTATGTTTCATAAAGCAGAATTTTAAAATGTTTCCTTGTATACATGTAACCTGTAACCATGTGTATGTATGAATACAATTAATAGGTGTACAGTGGTAAGAAAATCATAAAAAATAAAAGAACATATACTCTCATTATAATAGGCGTGGTATATAACAAGTATGTAGCCAACATAGTACATAATAAGCTTTTATAGAGAACTTTAGAGTACATATTTTATTTGAGCAAACTCTATAATTTCAATAGAGAAATTTTATCAAAATGTGATGATTATGAGAATGGAATACTCATGTGAAAAACCTGCGCTAGAATTTTTATCTTTGACTAAAACAGTGAACAATAAATATTTTTTTTTTTTTTTGTTATCACTAGAGCGCATGTAAATTTCTAGATATGTGCATTGTATAAAAAATGCAGTTCTATTTATAGATAAACAAATACAATCATGTACAAATTTATATATTATGTTCTAAGAATGTATTTTCTTTCAAAAAATGTTGAAAATGTTAGTAATGAAATTGAGAAATATTTTAGAAATGATCGGGAAAATTTCAAATTGCAAATAGATAAAAAAATATTTTTGACGCTTTACACCACAGCGATCTCCTTAAAACATATTGCATACAAGATACAAGATACAATTTTGTAAGAACTTCACACTAAACTTCAAAAGCAATTATTTTTTAAATGACATTTTCAAAAAATTCCTTCCAATATAAGGACTATCTTTTATAGATAGAAATTAGACAGACGATTAAAAATATGAATTTTTTTCATTCGCAGTCGCAATCTATGATACTTGTAGAAATAATCTCTTTCATATGCATTTTTTGTTTGTGCAACACATTGTACGACAACGACAATTAAAATTTAATTAAATACTCTCAAATATTTTTAATATGATTTTGAAGATCTAGAATTTGAAAAGATAAGTTTTTTTTGTACACAAATCAATATTTTTATGTTAATTGATATTTAAATAAATACCGTATAGTTTAATTATTTGAATTGGGGAACTCATTTTATTTCATAGTTGAACGAATTTCCAAATTTAATTCTTACTATACCAAGAACTCAATTATCTCCACAATTTTCCTATTTTGTACTCTGAAAGTATTGCGTACTGCTATAATGCAATAGGACCTCAAGTAAGTTTATCATCTAAAAATGCAACTTAATATCGTAATGTAATGCATGTCTTCTTATTGTATCCATTAATTGATGCGATTGACCAAATTTCCGTTTTATCTCATCTGAAGGAGAATTTAACAAATAAAGCTTTTTCTCAAAGCAAGTTGTGATAGTGGTGGACTGGACATATTATATGCTTGTGTCGCTTACTGTTATTGCTTGACAGGTTTTCAGTGGCAGATCATTTTCAATTCTCAAGATTCTCGTTGCAATTAATTATCCCCACTTTTTTTTTTCATAGCTTTCATGAACACTTTGAAATATAAAATATTATGGAAATTATAAATATGTAAATATGTTTGTTGGACAAATTTTGTTGGTTCTGTTCGAGAATGATTTCTAATTTTGCAATTTTTATATTAAATATTTCGTATAGTATGCAACGAAATATTATTACATATTCGTATTTCACAGCCCATTGAACTTGTATGATTTAATACAAACATATGTATATAATAGAACTTCCGTATATTTGTTCTTCGTGTATGTTCAATGTTGTACAGATGTATAAATTAAGTAAAAGGGATATAATTTCATACGTGCATATTTGTATCCAGGATATATGGACTTTGTAAATTTTCAATTCTATTCAGTCTTCATTAATACAAAATAAAAATAGTGAAAAACAAAAAAGGATTATTTTTATTATTATGGTAGCATGCTTCGAATATTTAAATAAATGAATATGCGCCATAATATGTATATTCTAAAATGAATTAGAAATTCCTGTCTTTATATTTTACTGTTAAATTATGATAGATAATAATATAATTTATAAACAATCTAGATATGTATGTATGTTGGAAGTTTAGAAAGAGCATTCAAAAACCGACAGAAATATTTCCATTAATTCTTACATTTTCTTCATAAAATACATATTTATAATTGACTGAACTTTTTCCCTCAAACTACTTATATGAATTTGTATACTTTTTAGTGTTTGTGTATACATCAATTTAGCAATTTAGAACTTTACAAGTATTCAGGTTGCAGCCATCATGAAACGATATATGTTTCACATTATCAATGTGTTGACAAATTTACAATTTTACTAAATCATATTATTAAAAACGAAATACAGAATCTACATTAAGGTAATTCTTTTAATTTTTCATTGTAATTGATGAATCATAACAAATTAAGGAGTATGCTTGAGTTGCAGCTCAACCAATTTTCCTGCAGAATTGGATTAAATGATACATTCAAGCATAAAAAATCGTTTATTTATTTATTTATTTTTTTTTTTTTTTCACAAAATTGATGCATTAAAAAAATGTTGTACAAAATCTGTAAAAAGAAAGAAATTATTTTTTTCTCATTAAATTGTACCTTGCTGGATGTACACATATACTAATGCAGTATGTCAGTACGTACATATATATTTTGCCTATAATGTGCACATTCGCAAAACACATACACATAATAAATAAAAAAAAAATGTAAATAAACCTTACACATTAATAAAATAAACTGAGAAAATCCCGATAATCCTTCAATAAGAGATAAAGAGGAAAGAATGTGCTTAGGATTACAAAACATTTGAAACAAAATAGAAAAGTCGTTTTCTTACTCTTATCATGTCATCACACTAAATAAATAGAGCTTGTTTTTGTTTATTGACTTTTTTAATATAATTTATAATAAATCTCAAGAACTGGTTATCTATTAAGAAGAAAATTATTATATTACCACAAACTCAAATATATTAAGTGCATGCATGTGTACATAATGTGTATTTTTTGGTGTTAATTCATTAAATGAAAAAGTTCTTAGAATGAGGAAAATAAGTATTTATTTTTAAATTTTTCATTATTGAATTGCATTATCCAGCATCTAAAATTTTAATCAGTTTTTAAATATAACTAACATGAAAATCTACTATCATTACGTTATTATTTTTTCGAATTTTTCCAAGATTTGTGTATTGTTTAGTAAGCTAAGTTTGTCTGTCTACTGAGTTAATTCTCTTTCTTAACTTTTGACTATCTCCGAGACTTGACTAAGGACTCTGAGCCAAAGCCAAAGCTAAAGCCTTGCTCTGAGCTAGCAAAGACGTATAAAGCCATAAGATAAATAAATTACAATAAGTAGTGACCTGTGTAAGAGCATCGAGAGCATACATTACATGCAGCTTAGGTCTGTCACACAATACATACCGTACAGCAGCTGTAAAAATAATTTTGAAAAAGACACTAATTTTCATTATCTTTGCAAGTGTCCAGCTTTAGCTAGAATTAAACTGAAGACTTTCGCCAGATCTTTTGTAAATATATAATTTCAGTGATGTGGCAAATTTGTTTGTTATAGTGGCTTGGTTCTGTAGTTTAGAGCTATATAACTCGCACCTCGCACGTAAATGTGTGATGATTGAGCCTACATACAGATGTTTAAAGTCTGTCGCTCCTATCTTCTTACCTACTTAATTCGTATGGATTAAGATTCTGTTATGAATTTAAATTTTTCATAAAGCACTTTACATACCTTTTCACATCGCTTCACAGAGTGTTTATGTTTTACTTAATACGAATTTAACTGCAAAGGGTACAGAATTTTTTAAATCGCATTAAATGGCGTCAACATCACATGATCATTTAAAATTTTTTTGTTGCCATAGTTGAAAAGTACTAATATTAAAGACATTTTTTATAGCCGTTTCAAATTCAAAAGAAGAAAACATATACTACATTGTCAATTAAACATAAAAATTTTGGGTAATTCATCCAATAATTTTATGCCTAAAATGTGGAGCGTCATAAAAATTTCAACAAAAAAAAATTTTTTTTTATTGTAAAGAATGATTTGTATTATGTACGAGACGTGTACATAATTTAGTTACAATTAATACCGATGATGAAATGTATCAAACCAACGTAAAATATAATATCACAGTCAATAGGATGAAGTTTTAAACATTAATACATTTTGCTCTTGATTTGAATGTCCAATAAACACCATCTGTTACTCAGTTATGAAATTGAATAGCTCTTCAGAAGTGGAATTTTATACACTCATAAAATGCTAAAAGATAATATCATAATATCATCATATACGAGTATAATATGAGTACATATTTTGTTTCAGAGAAAAATATGAATCAACATGTGCTCCTAATGAGATTGCTTCATGTGTATGTAAGTAAACACTTCATATAAAGTACGTATATATTTATAGTGATGAACATCTTATTTTCGATATTTTTAACATTCTTCAAGAATAATATTACAGTTAAATGTTTTGAAAAAAAAAAAACATTTTTTTTCCGAAGAAAAATGATTCGGGTCAGTTAAGTACATATCAAGCGTGAATTTTATATTTATATGTACATATACATACACTACAAACTTTATTTCGATATATTTCTAGATAAGTATGTATACATAAGTAAATGTACAATAAATATATGAGAACGTAAAATATAAATATATTTATATTTTAATCAATCACAATAGAATTCTTGGAATATTCTTGAAAATGTATTGTGAAAAATACTAAGGACAGGATATAGATATTTTCAGTGAAAAAAAAAAGCAAGCTAAACAAATTACTATCACATCACGTTGTAAACGTTAGGTGCTTATTTCACCTTATATGAATGAAAACTTTTGTAGCATCATTGTTCATATTTTTTTTTTGATCAATTTTGATTTATCTTCAGTAATTTGTTATCGTCTTAGAAATTATGTTTGGAAATATTTTATGTTGTTTAGTTGGTCATGGAATGCCTTTTCACTTTTTTTCGGTATGGTAAATTGCCGAAGATCGGATATTTTATCTCATTTGTATTTTCGCTGATTCAAAAAGTTCCTTCATTGTAATATATGGTCCTGGACAACATTAAATTTATTACTGGTTCTTTTGAAATATTTTAGATCATCCGGAATATTTTCTCAGACATTCTACAATATTTTTGAAATTTTTTGAATACGTTGGGACTTGGATATTTCCAAACATTTTTTAATATTTTTCAACATTCTAGGAATAATATAAACTTTTTTTGGTATACTCCAGGTTCAGAACATTATAAAAGGTTATGAAAAAAGACCATTGGAGAACATATTCTATCTATTACTGCCTTTATACTGAAGTACTATTCGAATTAGAACTTTGCAGCCATCATAAAATTTAGACTATTCCAATCCCTGGCCTTCCCTAGAGTCTGTTCCCACATTCCCCTGTCCTGTATCAATTTTCGCCATCCAACTCCATACGACTTTCTAGCATCCTTTTCGACATTATCTTTCCTCTGCTTCTTGGGCGTACCCGAGGTCTTTACTGCATATTAACTCGTTGAATATGGAGGATTAACAAACAAGTATCCTGCTATCGAACTATTATTGATAATTGTACTTAGAAGTATCAAACCGATTCTGGTACCAATATATTTCGATATTAATTGTTGGCAATAATTTTTTTTCGTTATATGGATGTTAATTTTTTTCGAACCAAAGAATTGTGGAGTATATACTTGGTTCGATTTTAAGCAGTACACAAGCATTATGATATTTGCTTTTATAATTTTTCTTTCAATTTTACATGGTCAGAACAAAACCAAAGATACTGCGAATTATATGCGATAAATTTCTTTTAATTTGTTACTTTTATGACTTAATGAATAATTCTTAAAAATTTGCAAAGAATCGTAATAATGAAAGAAGTAAAACAACATAAAATATTTTCGTAAATTAGTTTAAATTTAAATTTACACTTTATTCAATGATTATGCAAAATCTCACTCATGATAATTCATCACACAAATAAAGTAGTAAATATGTACTGTAATGTTCTAGGTGTTTGGTATTAGAAGTAGAAGAAAATGTTAATTATATATGCATTAATTCGATTGACTGACGAATGCCTTTTTTTTTTTAACCAATCAATAATATTCTTCAAACTTGTGTATTTCATGCAAATCTGGACATTTTTTTACGAGTATAATGTTATTTACAGAAAAATTTACAAAAAAATTTCCTACATACATATTTTTAATTTGCAATCATTGCAGAAAAATATTGCATCTGTAAAAAATTTTGTAGATTCACAAAAAACCAATAAATTCAATTTATTTATTTTTGATAAAATAATATTTTACAAGAATTTCTATATATCAAATCCTGTTATAGTACATAGTATACGAATACGTTTAATTCTTGAGTAAACATCTATTATTTTTTGATTGTTATCCTTCTATTTGTATAGATATACGTACACTAAAATTTACATTATTTTCATTTCATATAAGAATATAAAGCTTTTGTTTCTACCATTCATATCATAATAATAATATGTAAACATAAACAATATATACATATACATACATACATACGAATACGAACACAAATCTGTAGTATAAAAAACGTCTTCTTCTACATCAATTAAACTATATGAAAACTCTATAATGGGAATATAGTATACAATAAAAAAAAAATCGGCAAAAAAATTTCGCTTTTAAATGCATTTCTGTGTGCTTGAGAAATGTCGTAAAATATAAAAGATACTTTAAGCTTTCGATTTACTGTCTGATTTTCTTTTTATATTTCTGAAATTTTATTTTATTCTATTTTTTTTGTTTGTTTTTAGATGTAATGTTATCGATAGCAGAAAATTGTGATATACTATACATACTATAGTGTACATTCTTCTTGGATTCTATCGTTTCTTTTTTTTGTACTTTGTTTAAGTGAAAAATTTTATTTTATTTTTATATAAATTATAGTATTTGTGCATTTCGTATAAATATTTTCGATAAACCTATTTTGAACTTTTGTTCTATTTTGTTTTTTTTTTTTTTCAACAGTTTTGTAGATGAGAACCAAACTACAACAACAACTAAACACCTTATATAGGGAAGCTGTATAGTTTTTAAATTTTTTTGTTCATAAGAACAATAGAACCATTCATATTTAGAGATTAAATTTGTATTTAGATATTTATTTTTTCTTCTTCTATGCTAGTATGTGATCAAGGTCCCTCTAACCCTTAATCTACTCCTCGTGCATATCTACTGACCATCCAAAATAATGGGCCAGACTTGTCTCTATCAGACGTTGTCAAAATACAGCTTCTAGTGTAACACATGCGACTTTTAACTTAAACTTAAACGGCTAATAGTGTCCATAGTGTCTGTATTCCAAGTTTTATTTATCAATATAGTGAGAAACACAACACCCTCTGTCTGTCTAAATTTTGACCAAATTTCATTATTGAATCAGTGATGTTTACTTAAATTTGACGATCAAACATTATATGTGTTCACACATCCGGTAAATACAAGAATATAATCTCCAATAACTGAAGGTATAGTGAGAGGTAAGGTAATTGGAACACTCTCCTCACAGAGTGTTCCAATTACCTTGGTGAGAGGAAGCAAAATAATTTTATTAAGTATTTCTTTGAATTATGTTTGGTTAATGTACATATGTAGTAGCTATAAAGTGGATAGATAGGGCAAAGAATAATTCTCATAAAAATATCATGTCGTCATCAAAACTTTTATAATAATAAATCCATTTGGAAAATTTTCATATCGACATTCGACAAAGAAATGTAATAGTGGAAGTAGTGCAGAGTCTTTGTATAGATATTGAAGTCTTCGATAAAAGTTTCTTTTTACAAGCATTTACTCTCTAATACAAGACGATAAACTGAAAAACAAAAAACAAAAAAAAAAGTAGAAAACAAATTTTTTTTTTCATGATATTAAAATGTTTGCCTGTTCTAATAATAAATAAATATAGAACAAAATAAAATTATTTTTTTAGTATGTAAATGTACGTATATAAACAAGTATATACATAAGTATTATGCATGTATATAGTCAATAAAATATGTTTTAATAAAATACATTAAATATATTTGATTAAACAAAACAGTTAATATCAATAAAATACAAGTATTTTCATATAAAATTTCACATAAATCATTGAACAAATAATAGCACTATTCGAAATAATTCTCTTTTGTTTTCTTTCACATTTAAACGAAAATAAAATAAAAGAACATTTTTCACATCTTTTATATTTTTACCACTACCAATCTTTTGGACATTATTTGGCATTCTAAATTTCAACAAAAAAAAAGGAAGAAGAAGAAATAAATAAAAATTTTTTTTTCTTTTTGTTTTATTGGAGAGTAATAAATTTTCGTGTTATGGTTGTAAAATGATTTTATTTATCCATTGTATTCCTTTCTGAAAAATATTTTGGTCACTTTCCAAAAATTTGAATACATATACTCTCTCGTACGTACTCGTTGTCGTATACATACATTATTTATTATTTACAAATCATTTCACAAAAATGTTTCTTTAAGAATTGTTTGTTGGTTGTAGTATTTTTCAAATATAATATCATGAAAATATGTTATTTCGCTGCATTTTTTATTCAAAAATAAAATTTTTGAATGATGAAATGCATTTTTATTTATTGCTTTCATACACTTATACCATTATTTATTTTGTAAATGTCATAGGATGTGGGCATTAAAAATTCAATAAAATGCAACAGTAAAAATCAATCATTCTTCTAATAATAATTATTATTTGTTTCAGGTGTTTGAAAGCGTCATTTTATATCATACAATACTTATTGATTTATATATGTATTTTCTTTTTAATTGCTGGTTATCTTATATCGGTCAAAAGATACGATCATATTATTCGTAATTTATGGGAAATATGAATTAATTTGAATTTGAATTCATTATTGTTTTTCCCAACCCATGCACCATTAATTCTGATATTTTTTTTTAATGGCGCTAAATCTCATATAAGGCTATGTTCTATGCCAGGCTTTGTCCTCTAGAATCATTCTCTGCGGTTCTGCATGCGAGCAGCTTGTCTGATGCATCTTTTTCACTATATCTTCCACTTTTTACTTGACTTGACTGTCCTTGCAGCACTAATCATTTGCGAAGTGAAGGTTTTCTTAGGAATATTAATATCTGCGGACTTGCCAATCCAATCCGAGATCATTCTTCTGGTTTCTGGTAACGGAAGGATTGTCAAATTACAGCTTCTGGACTAGCATACACGATTACTCTCACTCACCACTTAGAAATCACAAGCTGACCTAATTATCGCTCTCTTTGAGACTGAAGTTTCAGGGTTTGGCAATGCTTATTTAACGGTTACACTCACACGTTATGTCGTCGACAATACCATCCGAATTTATGTACTTTTATCCGAATATTCCTGTCACGAAATATTCACACATATCCTTCCATTGTTGCCGCATGTTGATCAGGGTCTGCTATTCTTTATAACCCTTATATGGAGCCACCCTCCGTATATGGAGGGCGTTCTTGTATCTGCACCTGAGAACTGGGATGCTGGCAGTCTGCTCTGCCCTACACTATCAATTCCGATATTCGGGGTGTATTCAATTGCTCTTGTTTTTAAATCAGTTGAATCATTTTTTTGTGAATTTAGATCCTTCCTAACTTTTTTAACTTTAACGAATATTTGATATAACAAGTAAATAGTTTATTTTAACTTTCGATTTTTATATTTTATTTTTAAATGACACGTAACAGTAATTGAAGCTAAACCAGCTCTCATCAAACAACACAGTAGGAAAAATTGATAACTATGATCGAACATTTAACATTTATCATTTATTACTAGGATAAAAAAGTATGCGAACGTGAGATATAATAAATTATTTATACCAAAAGAAATTTATTTAATTGTACTAACTCTAGAGAAGTGCAGTGTGAAGAGTAAAACCGTTTGTAATATGATAAATTCAAAGACAAACGCATTAAATAAATTAATTTTGGGTGAAATTATCATTCATATGTCTACTTTGATTTCATCCTAGGAAATAATTTTAAAATTTATTGAATTGTTCGGTTTTTTTCCTATTATCTGGATTTAAATTAGAAAAAGGACAAAATATTATAAAATGTTTTTCTTTTTTTAAATCAAAAATTCTTAATTCATTAAAGATTTAAAAAGGTTTTTTTTTTAAAATTGATGATATAAATCAAGAAAGTCGTTACTAATCTGTAGAAAAAACTGTTTCAAGTAAAATAGGTAAAGCTAAAACGGAAAAAGCTCTTTAGCTTGTAGTATTTTACTTAACTTTACAAACTTGACTCACATTATGGATCTATTATAAATTTTCAGTTATTGGAATTTAAAACAAATATGTAGATACAATATGCAAACCCATAGAGAAAGAAGTCCTAACAATTCCGAATCAATTAGGACATTAAGATAACTGTTAGCTGTTATTTGCCTTGAATATCGTCAAAGATAATCCCATTTAAATTGTGGGAAGCACTACATTATCTTTGTCATCAAGAAGGACATTTTTATAGCTAAAAATAAGTTTTTGTAGCATAAAAATTCATTGCGTATTCAATTTTTTCCCCAAAAATCGTAAATATATACGTTTCCCAAACTCTAAATTTTGAATTTTGAATATCTATATTTTGAATTTTTAAAAAACGTGTTCATCATTAAAGAAGATTTATGATATTAATTTACACACTAGAACCATAGATGTAATGTAAAGTGTAATTAAAGAAATATACATAACTTCTATTACGAAAGTATGTTTTTTCACGAATATTTACAGCCTTAAAATAGCGTTTTTTTTTTGCAAATGCTCTCAACTGAATTCCAAGCTTTTTACCCGCCAAATTAGTAACTTATCATCGTTTGCGGCATTTTATATCTTACCATTTTTTTGAACAAATATCATATGATTTTTTTATTTCATTGAAATAGGACGATCTGAAGACAATAACTTATGTATTTTTAATGTTCTTTCTTGTTTCGCTACACTATTCTGGTTTGGAGACACTAAGTAGGTTGTATTTTCAGTTCTGTTTTCATCGTGTAAGATTTGTAAATTGTAACTGTTTTATAGATTTCATGTTTTGGTTTTCTACGTTTTGTTCATTATTTGAAAATCTACAACAAAAAGAAATACATCTTGTTGACATTGGGAGTAGTTTGATTCATTCTGTCTTTCTCCGTGTATGGAAATCAATAGTGATGCAAAAATTTGTACTATCATATGCGATATGTATAGGTATGTTGTCAGTGCTTGTGGTTTCTGTGACATATTAAAACACATTTATTTAATTTACGTATATTTTTAAATTAATTATTTTATGGATAAAGTTCATAAGTTACATACACAGACACGCATGCAAACTTATTTAATCTTTCATTGAGGTATAATGAAATTATTGAAATCAAATTAGATATGTACCACAATTGATGTTTTATATCACATGATGCCTACATAAATCCATAGCATGAGTCAGTAATGTTATATGTATGTATGATACATACTGTCAGACATATAGACTGTTCATTTTACAATTGAATTATGAAGCCTCTTTATTTAGTTATTTTTCTTGATTTTTGTATTTGTATTCCGGGGTATTTAAATGTACAAATGCAATATTACAGAAATATAATTTTGATACTGTTACTGTTTTGTTTCGAGATACATATTCAAATTCATGAAATGTTGTTTCCTGAAATCCCAAGCGAATTAATTACAACCAATATGTACCTTCCCTTGTAGTAACAACGTAACGTACTAACAACCTAGCAGGGCATTTTTTATACGTGTCCAGTATATATACATTATTTTTCTTTCTATAAATTACTGTCCTAATTCTGTATTTGTATTTTTATTACTGGAATGATAAATACACGGAAATCGTTTTAACGTAACTGGCGAAACACGAAAAAAAAAATGTTCAAAATTATGTGAAAATTTTTCAGAAAAATTAGATATCTCTATTATGTGGATGATTTATATTCGTAAATGTGTAAAATTAATTACGAAAATATGTATTATATACGAGTAGTCGCATAATTTTAATTATTACATTTTACATGTTCTGCATTTCAGTTATACAAAAAAAAAAAATCATTAACTAAGTTTGTGAAGGCAACAGGAAAAAAATATTTCAAAAATCAATCCACTTTTACTATGATGAGAAAAAAAATTGTTTTCTAAAAAAATCAGCTCCAGGTTTAAAATAACATTTTTAAAAATTGGTAAAACAAGTAGAATTGTCACATCTCGAAAACTAAAAGTCCTAGCGGAAAACATTACTGCCACCATTGGAAAAAAATATACATATAAGATAAATTCAAAAATATAGGACACCCATCATGTTGCGTTCAAATTAAAAAGCGTGGTAGAATAAAAATGGAATCATGAAACTAACTTCCGTGGAACATTAGTTAAGAAATAAACTTAGTTAAAGAGAAGTGGGAGCTAAAATGCGGATAACAACTACAGGTCATCTGTAGTCTACATAATGGCATGGTAAGATATTGTAATGGAGCAGATGACGGAGAAGTCCAAATACAAGAATCAACCTCAGCTCAGTACTCAAGTCAACTACTTATATAGGCTAAACTGCCTTAGCTAAGAGCAATTATGTTTATTATTAACTAAGAGCAGCTATTATTACCTAAGAGCAATTATGTCAATTATGTCAATTAAGCTTTCCTATCTCTATGTGCACTTTGGTATTTGAAGTGGGTCATCACGTCTTGTGCCAAGTGGCAATCGGCTTCAAATTTACAGCTAAAATACTACACGAATCCGTAAAAATCCGTACTATACAAGAAAAAATTTTTAACTCTCCTTACCGTAAAAACTAGTAGAGATGACATAAATTTTCGTTAAAACATTTTCTTTTCTTTAAATGGTCTGAAGTAAATAAAAAACATCCTGTTTCGTTACACATAAACATATATACATTAATGCGATGTGTGTGCATTTTACCAATGAATATGTACTTGTAAGTTTTTGATATACTCGTAAATCTATACATAACGCAGCACATAGACGTAGAAAATAAACAAATTAGTTTTCAGTTTTTACGTCAGTTATCTTTTATAGACCAATAAAAATACTCAATTTTATACGAGTATTTTTTCTACGTTTGCAAACAGTTCGAATTTAATTAATTTGCTGTTGGTTTATTTCCATTTTTTTCATCATCTGTTTATGTATCAGATGCAATAAATATTTTATAATAGGTTAATGATTAATTTACAGAAATCACAATTTACGATAATATTGTGTTGTACCATAGACCATAGATTAATACCGAAGATTAATATATTAGTCTATGGTTATATAGGTTTATAATAAAAACTAATTTTAGGTTACTTACATTTGTAATTATGGATTTGTAATAGTGTATGTGAAAATTTTTTAATATAATCACATTCGTGTAGAAATTTCGAATACTCGTATATATTTTTCAATTTTTTAATATTTTTGGATCGGAAGATAATCATGTTTGATTGATTTTATAGTCGGAGTTGGAATAAATCGAATAGGCTTGCTAAACTAATTAACGTGTAAATATCAAAAAGAAAGCTGGTGAGTTACAGTTAATTTTATTATTCAAGTAATTTTTTTTTTTATCTCAATAGAAATTTAAATTAATCATAGTAACTAGTGCATAATAAAATTATAAATATTAGCTTCGTTGAATTTATACAATCTCTTCTATAGAATTTTGAATATCTATCTATATAGTACATGTATGATGATTGATGATATCTTGAGTACATTTATACAGTCTATCTCATATAAAATGATCCAAAATGATATAGCTATAATACTAATAGATTTTGTAAAATTTATGCGATATTCTTTTAAAAATTCTTTTCATTTAAATCTGTAAGTTGTACGCTTGAATCAGTTTTTTTTTAATAGTATTTTATTTCCTATAAAGCCTTATTCATCAACTTATTTTGCTAATTACAAGTTTAACTGATTGATTATTACAAACTTGTCCTCATTGCATGCTCATTGCACGCTCATACCAGCCCTTTCTGTTTTCCTTAAATTTGCTGTATTGTGAATTTATTCATCTTTAAAGCTCCTTTAAGCTCTGTTAAATAAGTATCTTTTTTTTACTTGTGTTATGTTTTGTTATGCTTGTAAACCATTTTAATAACGTTTTACCAGTTTTACTCTTTATTACGCTTACAAGTCTTGTTTCTTTGTGGTTCGCCCCCCATACTCAAATATTTTTCACAATATCGTGTTGGATAGAAAGTTGACTCATCTTTTTTTCCGAGCATCAATATCCCAAGAGTATTATCAATATAGGATAATATTACTTGTTAATGCACGTCATATCAATTAACTTTTTTAAGTCTATAGCAGCGAAATTCTCTGTAAAACTAGATCAGACATTTTTTTTTTTGCCAACATCAATTGATAAAGAAGATAAGATGATTAGTATCCCCAGAAATGGACGTTTATGTTTCCCGAAAATTCAAAAAAAAATTTTTTTCTAAATGAATTTCAAGTTTCTTCATATTATTTCGAAAACTAGCTCAACAGACATTTTTAGACATTATTGAAAATTTTCAAAATATCGAACACGAGCAAATAATTATCTTTTTCTTGTATACATTATTTCTGACAAGTTTTTAATTTTTATATTCGATAATTTTAGCAATTTCAACTCAATGATGATGATGAATTCGATGTTTGAATATCACGTATACATAAATAATTTATATGAAATGATTTCATATTAATTAACTAACTATTAAATCTAAAGAGTTTACGGCTGAATAATTGAAATTTTTTAATCACATACACACTTTATCTACTTTTATTATTATTATTAATTTTTTTTTTTTTAAATATATATGATAAAGCTTTTTCACATATAAATATTTGTATAGAAGTTAAAAAAATTTTAATGATTCTTATTCCTTGTATACATACGCAAACACATGAACATACCAATTCATTGATTGAATTAATTCAACTGGATATTTTGAAAAATTTTTTTAATTGGTACTTGTATAAAATTTGTTTTTTTTGTTCAAATGTATAGTTTCGTGCTTTTGGTATAAAGAATCTGATAAATATTTATTTAAAATAAAAATGAAATGTATGTAAATGAAGTAAATTAATACAGTCGGTGTACGAATTAACACATACTTCTAGTTATTTTTTAATTGAAAGCATGTTTACATTTTGATAACAGGATACGTAGTATAAAATACATTTAAATTTGAGAAGAGGCTAAGAGAGTTTGCACGTACAGAAAACTTTCATAGAACTTAAATATGGCGTGAATTTAGTTTTGAAGGTAAATGTAGAATTTAGCAAGGATATTTTCTTTTAAAATAAATGCTGAATATTCATTCGGATCATTTCACATCTTATAGTAGCAAAACAATATGCTGGTATGCTAAATTATGGTCTTCTCAATTTACAACAGCCAAAATATAAGTTTGATGATGTATACATTTTACGAGTATATACAAATATTTCATTACTGGATCCTTTGAATGCATTTAATACTGGTTGAATTGATTTCAATGTCCCGTATCACTTACATGATGAAAATAAATATAATTCAAATCAACATTATGGTTCTGTAAGTTATGGCCCGAAATATCATATCAGAATGTCAAATCACTTTCTAATAAGTAGAGACAGATTTGGCATAACTTTCTATCAATTGGCAGCCACGTTGGTAATATGTGGATAAATCTCATCAGATATTTTGAAAAATTTGACACAACGAGTGAAGATTTCAGAAAGTATCATCGAAAATGTCTTCATTGTTGTATTAAAAGATGAGAACCTATGCTCCAAAATTTGAATCTTGGATAGAGTCGTTAAAAGTTCTAGTCCGCATGGAATTTTTGATAAGAAATTTTTATGCAATACAGTTAAATGTTTAATCATGAAAAAGTTTTATCATGATTAACGTTTTCATAAAGTGCGAGAACATACATACATCTATATTTTATCAATGTAAGTACATATGTGACAAATACAAGTCCTTTTGTATTATGAAATACTAATAATAATTACTTATGGCTTGAATTATGTAAATTATACATTAAAGACACTTAAAAATTCATGTTTACTTACAATTTACGAAAACAGGAAAAAGGAACAAGAAACAAAATCAAATAATCGCATAACTTTGCTATTATACGTACGTATATACATATGACGAGTAAATAATATCGCATGTTTATAAGGGTATACTTACATCAATAAATAAAACAAAAAGGATTTGATAATTTTCCTGTATAATTTTTTAGATTATTATGCACATAAATAACAAAGTACAAGACTTATAAAAATTATATCAAGGAGAAAAAACACACATTTACACAGATAATAAAAATAAACAGATGTTGAATCGATATAATAAAAATATTAAAAAAACTCTTGGTATACTACTGTGATTAAAAAATAAATAAAAATTTGCTTATAAAATGGAAAATCTAGATTTATGCTTCCAAATTAATTTCATTGCCTTCAAAGTATTCTCCATCCGATACAACACACTTACGTCTTTTTCAGGGATGGCCTTATCAACACCTTCTTCGATTTGGCTTTTGCGATCTTTTGAGTTTGATGAATAGCTAGAAGTCGCACGTTGCTAAATGCGAATCTGGTAATTGTGAAACGATATGGGTCTAGTTTTTGGTGAAATATTTTCGAAGATCTAATGTAGTGTAGAGCGTTGCATAGTCGTGGTGCAAAAATTGTGAATTGTCTGTTCTCTTGACAGCAACTGAATATTACTCATGAACTTTGCATAGATGTCAAAAATAGTGCTACTAACCCACAAAAAATAATTTTATGATTTTATGGTATGGTGTAAATGAAAAATTCACCTTGGTTTTTTATCACAGTATTGCAAAAAAAGAAAAATTAATAAGCAAAATAATAATTTTTGTTATAAGATTATCAAACGTTTTCAAAAAAAAAAGAGTGTTAATCCATGTTTTGTTTTCAAATTAAATTTATTACTAATAATAATGTCAGTTTGTGGTAACATTGCAGTTGAAAAGTATATTTAAAAACAAAGTTTTTACCTACCCTGCAAAGAATGTATGGCGAATAAGATCTTATGAAAATTTCAGGGAAGTCTTGGATAATGGTGGTAAATTATGTCAAAAAGAGCAGACTATTATGACTGGGCAAACATATGGAGAATGGCTTTAGAAAATATTATAGAAAAGAAGAGATTATGGACAGTCTTTATATAAAGAACTGGATAGAAATTCCTGTCAATAGGGCTGACATTTAAGAAGAAGAAATTTTTCATTATTTGTTATTATTTTAAATACTTTTTCGATTTTTCGTTTCTTTCGAGCACGTTTTCGAGACCAAACATATTTCGCACTAAAAATTTACACTTGTTTTGACAACAGTAGATATAGCCAAGAGTGATTTATGCAGATGTAGTGCAGTCAGGCGACAACGCTTGAAATTTGACTGCAAAATAGGTACTCTATGATAGTTGATTTAAAACACTCTAAATACTATTCGATATACATATGTATGCAAAATTAATTAGTGCTTACTGCAAAGTGTGATAGGGTCGATAATGGCATAAGTGATCTATACTTTCCAACATTTTTATATAAAAATTGATACGTATTAGTGTGAGCTGTGAGTTATGACTTGACAGCTGCTTAAATTCTAAAAGAGCCTGCAATCACCATACTTAAAATTGAAAAGACCGATACAGATTTGAAAATTGACTTGACAGTTAATTGTTATTGTTATTAATGACAATGTGTGTGTGTGTGTGCCAATTTTTAAATTATTGAACATGCCTATGCTTTATATCCCTTCCATAATATTTTTAGAAATTTTTTTTCAACCCACTGTAAATTTAAATTAACGGACGACGGACATGGACTTAATTAAAATGTATTTTGAGTGGATTATTTATGTAATTATAATATGTGAATATATGTAAAAGACTAAATTTTTCTTCTCGTTATTATACACATTTAAAAAACGTCATATAGTCATATAATGATATCTTTCTATATTCAAATATATGAATATACGGTGAGTTTGTAGTATGATTTTTTTTTTCAACATTCTATTGCAAATAATCTATTATCGCTGTTAATTATTTAATGCAATCTAAGCAAAGCACATATACGGCATATACATATATATACATATGTATGCACTCTTTGTTTACTATACAAATAAGAAGAGGATGCTCTCAACGTGCTTCTCTACTGATATATTTTTAGAAATATTGTTGAAGTATTCAAGTACGTACTTATATTCTACTGATGTTTATTTATATTCGAATAAATGTCTTTGTAAGTTAACCGTACCGTCAGTATATGATATGGTATGAAAACAATGCAAAAAAAAAAAAATATGTTTCAGAAACAATGGAAAATGTTGAAAATATGTGGGAAGAATGAATTTGTTGCAGCAAAATTCTTGTGTGTTGAGTGTGTGTGTATAGTATGTATACTCGTATATGTGATATGATATTATATGACAATAAACACAGAAAAATCTTATGAATACAGAAACAATTCTTTACTTGCTCGTTAAAATATGTACGTATTTTTGTTTGTTTTGGTTTCAATTTGTTTTGATTTTGTTTTCTTCTAGCACTGGAAAATAACCTTCTACTATTTTGGATTAAAATTTGGGTGGACTTTGGCAACTTCATATAGGGAATACTTGGTTATATAATTCTATACAGTAATAATTTAATATTATACATATGTACATATGTATGTACGAGTATTTATTATCTACATAGCATACATATTTATTATTACATATTTTATTATTATTATTATTTAATTCATAATTATTTTCATTATTAGAAAAATTAAAATTCGAAGAAATATTCGAGTTTGTGGAGTAAAATCTCTTCGAAATTAACATTAAATTAATTGAGAATTAACATAATTTCAAATTAAAAAAGGCATGATACATAGAGAATAGAGAAAATTCAATTAGAATTAGAAATGAAATGTTTTTTTTTTTTGTATAAAAAATTAATTTTTTAAATTATAATCAAGAGTTTACTGTTCTGTTATCAAAATGCAAAAAAAAAAATCGTACAATTTCCGTGGTAGTTTCTTTTATTAAAATATTATTACTAGCAGTCAATATTGACTCTTAATCAATTGTTGTCTTTAGTTTTGAGTTTAGACAAAATGGCAATTATGTATAATAAATTGAAAATTTGTGGTAATACATCGATCAATAATTGGTGATTAAATAGATGATCCTTTACAGGAAATAAATACTAAATAATAAATTGAAATCAATTAAATAATGATACAGACGATGAACTTTATTAAAGCGGATGTTTTTTCTGAGGAGAATCTTTTCGATGAGGTACAAGTATGTAGGCATTACCAATTCTAGGTCGTTATCATCAGCATCATAATCTTCTTCTTTCATAGCACTACAGCTCAAAATGAACCAGGGCTTTCACAGAAGTGATTTTTTTTTTTTTTTTTTTTTTTTTTTTGAAATATACATATATAAATACAATGTATTATAGTATATATTAAGTGCACGCGGATACTCAGTCCATTATGGCACCGCCCATCAGTAATTTCTGTCAGATATATCATCCAGTTTATCATCAGTAATCAGTTACTGGTGTACATTGCTGATAGAAAATTAATGATCGACTTGGGCAAGAGTATCGCGCTGGCTGGGATTCAAACCGTGATCTTAAGATCACAAGACCGACACCCAACCACCGAGCTATTCAAGCCCCTAGAAGTGATTTTGTTGCTATGATGTGTGCTACACTTTATCGTGGGTTGCCAACCACTGAGTTGTTGGTAGAGAAACAAAATCTTTTACATGATAACACGTATAGGGCTTTGACTGATCTAATATTAGAATGATGTAATGCTCTAATAATTTTTTGTGTTACTTGTTGTCAGCAAGTAGACTACTTATTAGCATTTCTAAACTGTTTTTTCCAGCAAACTGATACTCATTCAAAACTGAGTGAACTTTGGGAGTAATGGAAATGGGAAATTGGCAATGAAAATTGAAAATCATTTTTCTTACTTTTGCCATGGACAGGAATCGAATCTGCACCTTCGACATCAGTTGCTCTACCACTTTCACCACCTCCAGCATCATAATCATTTTAGTTTTATTGAAATGCAGACATTGTACAAATTGTGCAGGACTTTCCATTATACTCGTATATATACGAGGAATCAGAATGAAAGTGGAAAATATATTAATTAAGTAGTAGAATGTTGAAACAAATATCATGCGAATTTCATGCAAAAGATGCATTTGGTATGTAAGTAGGAGTAAATATAAAAATAAATATGTGTGAAAATCTGAGCTTCATATGCAAATTTTATATAAAACTCGAATCAGGAGGTTATTGTGTGGTGGGTGGTCTAGTACGCATCATACTGTACAATATTACAGTTGTACAAGTACAATATTTTCTTTTAAAACTTAAAAGTTGTTCTTCTTTTCATTATACGCTAGAAACAAGTCACAATTAAATCACTTCGTTATATAATTTGAATAAAAATATTCTTCTTTTGATTGTAGACACCGTATGTATAGATACTTACATACATAATGTTTACATTTATTACAGAATTCAAATGTATAAATGAATTTATTGCAATTGTCACGTAAACATATACAATGATTTTGTAAACTTTAGGGCCCACATGAGAAGAGACGCTATAAACTAGTATCCTAGTATCTAGTATGGTGTATGTATATTATTGTACATAAAACAAAAAAAACACATAAAAATAAAAAAAAGTAAAATAAAATAAATAAAAAGGAAAATGTTGAGTACTATTATACTACAGGTACAGGTATAGGTACATGTAATCTCATTCTGTTTTTCCTCAAAATACAATTTTTTGCAATTGTGTTATTTTGCAGAAATTTTTCACTGGATATAACTTAATACACTTTTAGAAAACAAAAGCATATAAGGAGTTACATTATATGCTTTTCTTCCTATTGTCTCATACATAACATTATGTGATGTGTATAATACGTACTACTATCACACAAATAAACTAAAATGAAAACAAACCACACAAAACTGAAAATAGAATTTTTGCATATTAAAATGCAATACGACTTTACATTAAAAAAAAAAAAAAAATAAAAAAAAAAACAAACAAAAATATGAATTTTTATGTTGATTTTTAGAGGTGGTAGCCTATGTGTGATTTATGAAAATACATTAAAATACTATATACGGTTGCATACATTATACGCGAGTATGTATTTCAAAGTTTTTAGAATAATAAATAGTTACATTTGCGAACCTTTCATATTTTCATCAGGCTGCATTAAAAATGTTTCAGATGAAGATGTTTTCTGGACGAAATTTAAATTAAGAGTACTATTCATAATATATTACTTAACAAATTGAAAGTCTAAAATAAAGTTTTGTATATATTTTTACATATAGATGAGTACATATGTGTACATATATGTGTACGTGTGCACAATTAGAATAACTTTTTCTATATGTGAATAGTCCTTTGAATTCAATTAATGTAATCATTATATTACATTGAAACCGACATATGTATCTCTAGAATATCATAATAATTCCTACAGAATACTGGCCTACTAGACAATACATCTCAGTCATTTTGGGCATATTATCATTCAATATGAACTGAGGAAGTTGCTAAATAGTTTCGAAAAAGAGACACTAAATACCTTTCCTAAATAATTTCGATACCATAAAAAACCTAAACAAACCTACCCACCTAAACAAAACCAAATGGCTACAGCGACAACAAGATTTAACAATAAACCTTCGAAATTAAAATTATAAAATAATATCACCACCTTAAATTCTACTCATTTGATCACAGTTGATTATTTTGCGTCCTATTCATTTGAAGATTCAAACAAGATTTTGACTGAATTTATCACCGAAGTTATGTAATTCTCAAAAGCAATGTTTGAAAAGGATAATTTTTGGATAAAATGAAAACAAAAGAAT
The DNA here is from genome assembly GCA_951394055.1 of Villa cingulata. Classification (NCBI taxonomy): domain Eukaryota; kingdom Metazoa; phylum Arthropoda; class Insecta; order Diptera; family Bombyliidae; genus Villa; species Villa cingulata. The sequence continues at coordinate 3,288,711 of OX596025.1, forward strand.
ATACAAATTACATTTAAACTGAAAGTATGTGTTATCAATATCAGAATACGTAACGTAATTTTTGGTTTTAGAATTAAAATTCTTGCACTTCCGTAACAATATAAACATCATATTTTTTTATTGCTTTTATTTTTGTTACACATAATGGTGTCGAAATACTTTAGTGTGTATTGAAAAGTATAAGTGTAATACCGTTGTATGATGAACTGGACATATTCACTTTATCTGTAAACTTTAACCGACAATTAAAGGGAATACTGTTGTCATGTTTGAAATCTATGAGCATATCTGATTTGTTAAATATTAAAATATCTGAATGTGTCGGGTGATTCATTAGTAGTTCATATTTTCAAAATTTTAAACTGGAACTACAACTAAAATTGTCTATTTTAAATTTCCAATTTTACAATATAATAGACGATGATAAGCCCTCATTCTAAGCCCTATCATGTAAGAGAGTTTGCTTTTTTTTTCTCTACCAGCAACTCAGTGGTTCGCAATCCGTGTTAAAGTGTGATAGTAATAAGTCTTGAGATCACTTCGGTAAGGTCCAGACTCGACATGAGCTATAGCTCCATACTATTTATAATTCCTTTGCCTGACAAAATTTCGATGGAAACTAATTAATGTTTTTCGAACTTTTGAAGAAACGCATTCATCGTAGAATGCTGAATTTCTAAATACGGATGAATAATTTGTAGGTACTGTGTCCGCTTATATACTAACTAAATACCATGACATTTTGACACGATTGATTTGTTATGAAATATCCTTGTATTTAGAAATCTTCAAATGAATCGCCCTATGTACACATGACTATGCAGTTTAATGTAGTAGCAATATATACCCCATTTACAATAGAATTTACACTTTGCTTATGAAGAAGCATACATATATTTTAAAAGGAAAATCTTATTTAATATCTTATGATAGTATATAGTATGTAATAAAGATCTATCTATATATAAGTATGTATATATGAAGATACTTGTATTGAACTGGTTTGCGGTTTACAATACATTTACAAACAATACATAAAATATTGCAATCAAACTTCAAAGAATATTCCTTTAATCGATAACTTTAATAGTAAACTATAACAAGTAGGTGAATAATATGTAAATTATACATTTCTCATTATTAGGAGCTACTATTTCGTATTAATTTATTAACAATACCTGTAAAATACACCACTATAACTATAATACTACTCTTATACAACCAACCATACAATATACTATTTATATGAGAATTTCTTTGATAATAATAATAGTGTTGCTTACAATTTACAATGCGAGTATATTTACATTGAAAATTCCCAATAAAACTGTGCAATTTTTTTTTCTATTTTGTTTTACTAAATAAACTCTAAAAGTTCAATCAAATCAAATATTGGTTGGATGGACAATTGATTTCTTTTTTTTTAAATGAATTTTGAAAATGAAAAATTTTGAACAAAAGAAACAAAAGAAGGTGTGATGAGTAAAGTTCTTCTGTAAATAATTTTAGTAAAAATTGTACAAAATCGAAGCGTATTGTATACGCTATATGGCCAAGTTTGAAAAATATCCGTTTGTCGTTATTTTTAATTTGCAATACGGTTTGTATTGAAAAAAATTATTATTTTTTGTATTAGAGGCCTGTTTGATTTTGACAAAAGTCGTTTTTATTTTATGATCAACTGATATTTTCAAATATCGCCTACACTGGAACACTAGTTTATTAATCGATCTTTTGAGTCAGTCAAATTCGTGTGGAATGTGATAACTTTACAAATTTTGATATACACTTTGTTTGAATGATCATTTTGTCAATGTCAGTGGGAAATTGAGACTAGAGTTGGTTTTTCACTTTCTGCTCGTAGATATAGCTCTGTTTCAATAATAAAAAAACGGTCGTGAAAAAAATTGTTTGAATAATTTTAGACAAATTAACGAAAAAATCCACAAGGATCATTATCGATTTCTGGCAATACATGACGAAATTAACTATTTTAAGAAAGCAAATTTGGAAATTTTCAAATGTCAATTGATCCTCAAAGTTAGACGTACTATTTTAATTGAATAATTTACAAACTGAAAATTTTGGGTTTAGTAAAGTGTCATTTGGATTAAGTTCTATTCTCTTATCAAATTCTAATTGCTTATCAATCTTAGATAAAATTGAAGCTTTTTTTAAAAATTTTTCATTTACCATGAGCGCGTTCCAAAGCATTACTACAGGCTGTACAGGCATAGTAAAGTTATGCTGTGATTATGCTAGTTGACTATTAAAATTATGTGGACGCATATAGTTTCTGAACGCATATAAGTTACCATCATATGTAATGCCATTGGAGATAATAAAGAGTCAGATGATTAACTATCGATAACCTTACTCTTCAACATGGTTAATTTTTTAACCACCGTAGTTAAAAATAAACTGTACAATTGCAGTTTATGAACGCTTGAAAGTTATGATTGGTAGTTATGATCTCTTTAACTTCCGTATTTTTGAACGACAAAAAGTTACTATAAGCTTTATTCCAATATTGATACAGAAATTTATAGAACTTTAAGAATTTTACAGAAAGTTAAGAAAATTACACCTGTGGTGTTCCAATGCAAATTGTTCTGTAAAATTCTTACATTTCCTTTCTTTCCATCCCAGTCAGATTTTTCTTACTTATTATGTCTTCTTCTTTAATTTTTATTTAAATTTTTGAATTTACAATCTTCTTCTTTTTTATTTGAAATTTGAATTTTCTTCCATTGTTTAATAATTTGATTTCGTTTAATTTACAAAACAGTTTATTTAATATATTACAAACAATATATTTCGATTAACTACCAAAAGTGCCAAATTTAAGTCTTCTTCTTGAATTTTAGAAAATTACAGCTCTCGCGTTGCAGTGATTTTAAAAATAATTTCCCCACTCTAATAATCAACTTACAGAAAGTTAGAGCTGGCTGTACGAATCGGAACGAGCCTATAGTAAAATATACTTAGTAAACTATAGCAAGGTTTTGGAACGCTCTCCAAGTAACTTCCTAGTAACTGGAAAGCTTTCTAGAACTGATGCACTCTGACAAAAAAAAAAAAAAAAACTTACTGAATGTTATAGATTTGCACTGTTTCTTGAGGAAAAAAGAGGTCAATAAGCAGACTTATAAAATATGAATTTTATGTGTAATAACGGTTTTCAAAAAGTTTGTGGTATGATTTCAAATGTAGACCAAAAATTGTGTAATCTGTATGTTGTCTGTGACTGTACTTTATTCACTTGTCAATATAATTTATTCAAGCATCCATTGCGCATATTCGTCGAATAACTGAAGTATGATGTGTTTAGATAAGGAATGGAGTAGCCGAAATTTATTTATTCATTTTTTTTTTAATTTTCTGTTTATCATATCATCGTTGTTGAATGTTGATTAATTAATCACAGTGTACAAAACTTAGTGTACATAGTAGTGGCAGTGGGTGTTACTTTACCTGCTCTACTTGTGATTAATATTCCTCAAGTTTTTCATAACAATGTTTAAATGTTTTGTAATCGTAGGAAATTAAATTCAGTATGGTATTTCACTATCTATTAATCCTGAACTACTAGATTTCCGTATAAGGCATGTGAGCACAACTGCTTAGAAAACCAAAATTTCGATATATTGACTTTATTTGCTCGAGAGCTAAAATGGAATTTTTTATTAGACTATACTAGTGAAAGAAAATTAGGTGGAGACGAAGACTCGAACGGATTTTTCGCACCATTGATGATGATGATCAAAATCATTCAAATTCTAGGAAATGTCGTTACTTTATAAATATATTATTTTTAGTGCGAGTACTATTTACAAAATTGAATCTACTACGTTTATGAGTACATTTTTAAACATAGAACTTCCGTCCTAACCTTACTTCATGCTTTCATGAGTATGTATCAAGTAAAAATATGAAAATATGTACATATTAGCAAAGATATTAGAAATGCTAATAATTTTGGACAAAAAAAAAAAAAAAAAAAAAAATAAAAAACAAACAAAACTAACTAAAAGCATGTGTCGTATCCGTTATGTATAACAAATTTTTGTTGTATTACATCCATGATAATTTCAGAGGAAGTTTTTTCAAAGGAACTTTACTAAATTTAATTTTTATATTTAGTTTCATGGTTATCCTTGTTTCGTAAAGTTGTTGTAACGTTCGTTTTTGTTTTTATTATTTAAAAAAGGAAAAAAACAAAAATTATTCAAATTTGATAATCGCACAATAAAATTAAAAGTGTGGGAATTCAAAAGAAATTATAGTAATTTCATTTAAATTTATTAAATTTTTTATTTTGTAGTTGTTGATAGTCAAATTGATTAGAAAATAGTAATATCATTCATAATAAGTGGTTGTTGCTGTTGATAAGACTAATTCAGAGAAATTTTGATTTTATAAGTTTCAAAAATATTTTGAACCAATTTTTAAAATTCTTATGTTGTTCATTTAAAATATGAATTCAAAAAAAAATTTAAGTGATGAATGAATAATACAAGAATGTGTATATGTAATTCTGTTTGAATTTAAAATTGTACAGAATTATGAGAGGGGCTGTTAATTGATTTTTAATTAATTAAATTACAAAAATTTAATTTTACGTTTGCCGCATAGATAATTTTTTTTCTTAAAATGGTTAAATTTACAATTTGAAACGACGCAGCATATAGCCAGTCAGTAAAATAAATTTCCAATAATTTAAATGAGTTTCAAATTTAAATTTATAAAAGAAGATTCGTGTTTAATGAAAAAAAAAAAAAAACCTCAACATATTTTGTCTTTTTTACGCATTTTAGTAACAAAATAAATTTGATATTTTTTCAAAACTAATTTCTGTTCATAATATATTCCACGATATACAATGTCTTCGAATCGATAAAATATACTCGTCGATGCAGTGTTCAAATCTCGTGAAATAGTAGTAAAAACAATAAAAAATGAAATTCTAGAAATGAAATTTAATAATTGTTGCAAATTTATTAAAGAACAATACTAAATATGTTTACGTAGTTTCCTAAAAGCGGTACAAAAGTGCATATAAAAGTAGTAACATAAATCGTAAATAAAAATTTAAAAATTACAAATAATTTTTAATTTAATATATGACATTTAAAAGCCATATAATACGTATGAGTATATCACGTGGAATATCTAACAAAAACATTTTGGCCATTACATTTTTAAAACGAAAACGTTTTAATTATTCATTATTATTCTAAAATTACTCGAGTTAAAAACGAACTAAAACAAAATTATTATCATAAAATAAATAATACCACACATAGAATTGTAGATCTTGCATGTACATAAAATGAGATTTGTGTACTACAGAAAAGTATTGAGACCAGAATCAAAAAATCTGTAATCACCTACAATCATCATGTAAAGATCTCTGTAAACTGAAAATGTCCTTGGCTATGGAAAGAAAGTAGAAAAAAAGAAAATACTGATCTATGGATCATGAATGGAGAAGCTAACATTCATCCAGGACTGCAATGGTGTTATGATGGTGATGATGTTATTAAAAGTTAAACCAAGAGCTTCCAAACATTTAAGATTCGAAACCCATTGTTTTGGAAACCATTTACTGTCTTGGCCCATAGTTTAGGAACCTCTGAGTTAAGCCATAGGAATTTACATTTTTACATACAACTTACATTTTTACGATGCTTAAATCGATCATTAGATGAATGAAATGAAATGAAATATTGAAATGAAGTTTCGAAGCATTTTATCTTCATTGTGTTTTTACCACTAAACTGATCTAAACAAAATTTGATACCAAGACTTTATGTCAAGACTAAATTGGTACCAGGAAATGGTTTGACACAGCGGAATATACATTATATTTATGGATACCATTACGAAAATTTAAACATTAAAAAGTAAAATTAATTGTAAATTTTCTTGATACATTTTATTACCTTAAAAGATTTTCTATTCTCGTTATCCTAAGTGCATCCATACGCAGTCTGTGAGCGCCAAAATTGAGTCAACACCGCAAATTATTTTTTGTTTGGATTGACATGCCTCGATTTTTTTTAATGATTTTTAAACCACTTTACATATAGAATCAAATATCTATCTATAGATCTTATTTTTGGCTATTAGCCATATCGTATAATAATTAATAAATAATAATCAACAAAATGTTTTGTTTTGAATCGAAGGTGATTTAGTTTTATTTGATCTTTAATTTAAATCTGTGATGAAACTAGAGAATTTAAAGATAAATTAGATAATTTAAAAGATTAAATGAACAAAAATCAGAATTTTTTATCTCAGTTTAATTCGAATGTAGTTAAAAAACACTAGTATACATGTATTCCTAATAGATAAATGTATAAGTTACTTGTTGCATAACATTTATAACATATATAACATAATGAATAACTTATAATTAAATAAAAATCTCTTGAGATATAAATACACATTCTATCTATATTCGTTTTGCAATATCCGTACATATAAGGTATTATATTACACATTCGTGCGGGCATACAACATATTTCACGAGTATTTCTACATTTTATAAAAGAGGACGACAACATAAAAAAAATTTGTTTAAAAAGGCTGAAAAAAAAAATTTCTGACAAAAAGAAAAACGAAATTTCCTTTCGAGAAAATTATTTTTAAATTTTGGATTCATGTATACACAAGATATACATATAAGTAAAATAAAATCATGAAAAAATTGATATATGTATGTATCATTCAATTATATGAATTGAAAATTTGAATAATATTTAAGATGATGATTCACTAGGCATCATTCACATGACTACCCATAGTTCGCATCAACATCATGCACATACGATATATGTACATACATTGATGTACATATTGGTTTTGATATCAAAAATACCATTTACTGTAATCTATGCAGTTCATGAGTAGGGCAAGTTCAAAATGAAGAATATATAATTTCTAAATTTCATTAAATTTGTACCTGTACTATGTGTACACATAATGCATACAAGTACCCCTGTATTTATTACTCAGATATTGTTTTATGTTATTCTGAATTTTCTTTCATATTATTATTTTTCTTTTATTTTACATTTTTTTTTAGTTCAGAAAGGCAAGCGGAAGTATAAATTTTCACTCTTTAAGACTCTCGAAAATTCATACGTACAATATGCAATACACACGTACGACGTACATTATTTGTTGCATTGCATGTTAAACTTCAGTTAATTTTTGTTTTTTCTCTTTTTTTTGTGTTTTTTTTTTACTCTTTCTCACTCTCTTATAAAATTAAAAGTATAAAGTTGAAATGCAAGTGAAATTAAGACAACGAAAATGAACAATAAATTAGCCATAAATAAACTAATAAAAATACATGTACGAAAGTATGTACATAAACATATACATACATATAATGCGAAAACCTAGATATATGAAAAAAAAATAAATAAATAATAAAATGATACCGCTCGCTACACATACATGTAAGAAAAGCATAATATACAATAAAGTGAAAAGATAGTTACTATAAGAAATTTTCACGTACATACATACAATAATTATGTACTCGTATGTAGGTGTTCTTATATCGGAAAGCTAAAACAAAAACCATACCAACCATACATAACATATCATACTACATTTTACATAAATATTTTTACGAGTATTTTCAAACATTACATATTATACTTGTGTGTACGAAAAAATATATATGTATGTACATATACTAATAAAACAGCGTACTCATACATATACATTTGTATACAGTTTGTTTATCACAACAATAATATCCCAGTTGAACTTGGAAGAGTTATTTAATCGATGCACTATTCGCCTCATTATCATCACTTGTGGCTTCACTGCTCTATTTTCTCATTTACTTTTGTACAGTCATATCATTAGCGAGATAAGAAGTACTTCCATTTCTCATTTAAGTATGTAAAATAAAATAAAACATGTAAAATACTTAATAGCGTACAAACGAATAATGTGCATACGATAATTCAACGTACACAATGGAATACTGTGGACAACAGTCCAACTGTAGACAAATTTTCAGATTTTCCACTTCCATGCATCACCATAACCTAAATTCTTTTCAATTATATTTATATTTTATCATAAACATTAATTTTGTTTTGAATTTTGCATAAAATTTATTGAGAAACATAGAGTTTTTGTGTAATAAAAAATGTTGGAAAATTAAATTTTAATATCAAAATATAATGTAGATATACTTAGTATATGTTGTTAGCCCATCTTTAGTAATCCATCATTTTGCAACGATTCTACGAACGAATATAAAAATATTAATATCCTTATTTTGAATGTAATCATTTCAAGTAAAGCAATATTCTTTTTTTTTGGGAGGCTTTACTGCCCTTGAAAGGCCCGAATCTGTCTCAAAAGAACTCTCAATTTCTCTTCTTCTTCTTCTTCTTCTTTTTCTTCTCACCATCACTATTCACAATTCAGTCTCTCCTTAAAGTTTTCACGTCACATGCATCGATTTGAACTTGTTAATCGCCTAGATGATTCCCGTCCAGTCCGATGATTTTCTTCACTTATCTTTACAACTGGTTTCAATAGGAATTTACGTAAGTGTTTTTTTTTCAAATTCCTTTTGTAACTCAGGTTATTTATCCTGTCTCCATAAAGAATTTTTCATGAGATTACTAACTTATAGCTTATAGATTATAATCATAACGGAGATATTATTAATACTGCTGTTTTCAATATATTGACTACTCCCTTTGTGATGCATAAATATTACTACTATTTTTATTAAAGAATTTTTTATTGGAACTTTTACAGTTTACTAAAAGCTCAATTGGGATTTTAAGAAACTGGTGTTTAGATAACTATCTTATAGAATACGTTTGTATGTATTCATATACATATGTACATGTACTTATGATGTACTTTCAAGTTACTCATCATTACAGTAATTTGGCGCAATAATTTTGAAAGCATAGAAAAATGAAAAATTCCACTTGGTTCTTGTACATACATAAAAGTAAAATACTAAAGGTAGAACTATAATTGACATGGGTAACATGGGAAACATGAGAAAAAATAACGAATATTAAACCGTCACATTTGGTTAACTATAATAACATAGATAACATACTAAACATAAGCAATACGAATTTCACAAAATGTGGTTATGGCTTATGTTACTTATGTTATGTACGCTTTCGATCGTACTGCTTATGTCGAGCTTATGTTTAACGAGTTTTTAACGAATGTCGGCAATGTCAATTATGGTTTAGCTCATTGATTTGGCTGTGTTCGGCTACGACATATGTCATAGCCTATGTCACTTATGTCGATTATAGTTCCCACTTAAGAGATTATACGTCACTTAGTGCTATGAATTCTATATATGTATTTTCAAAAATGTCGATTGCAGTATTTCCATTTATTTATTGGAACATTAAAAATGATTCATACATAATGCATACGAGTTGTTGAAATTTTAGATATGGGCTTTATTATATGTAGAATTCAAGTATTAAGCTGGTTAAATTTTTATATTTTATATGAAAAAGTATAGATATAATTTTTTATTCAAATATGAACATATGTACTATGTACGTACTATGTAAGCGTATTTTTTTCCTTCTTATATTGCAGTTGCTTGTGACTTATTTCGAAAAAATATTTTCCAATCTACTATACAACCTATACAACTAAGCGGCTTTCCGGTTTGTATACATATAAACAGAAATATTTTTTCGTTCGATTATAATAGGATGGCAATAAATCCACTATGAGATAATCTGTTTTTAATTGAAGAAAACAAAATATAAATAATATTACAACATACCTACATAAAACCTACACATATTTTTCTCATGTACGTATATATAAAAAATATTATGTAAAGCAAATTCGATTCGAAATATAACAACCAAATATAATATCGCAATAAGCCCTATCATCGTAGTAAATTTGAATATATGTATATTTATGTAAAATGTAAAATGGCACTATAATACACGCATATTTTTGTCTATATTTTAATTTTTGCATAATAGCTAACTAGCATATACACATACATTACATTCATACATAAAGACGTATATACTTACTTCTTATATTCATGTTTTATATGTAGGTATTTATCAATTAATTTAAGATATATATTAATAAGTGCAAATAAAATAATACTAATCCACTGAAGGACATACCGTTTGAAATGTGTACTAAAAATGAATTATATAGATACATGTCCGTTAGCTATGTAATATTTTCATTCAAATTCATAATTGTTTTTTCAACGCATTATGTAGAATTAAGTGATCCTATCCTGGAAACTCATGGTGGTGAGTATTAAAAAACAATTAAATCTTTATTCCTTTGTAATACATATTACATTCATACAATTTTATCATTTAAATAATAACAATTATTACAAAAAATTATTTGTTAAAAACGAAAAATGTTTATGACAAGTATAATCAAGTATCACAAATGTGTACGAGGGGACTAACAAAAATTCTCCGAAAAACGGATTAACTGCAGAATTATCTGCAAAATTTCAGTATATAAAGAAAAACGGACTCTTAATTAGTGTTAATACGTAATTTGAGACAGGTGTGTGGAGGTGGAAACGAGAAAACGAAAATCAGGTGAAAGCAGTTCGAGTATATTCCCAGCTCCTAGCAAAATTGAAGTACGATTCGCGATATTGTTTGGTTATCGTCGAGGTATCAGGAAACAGCAAATATTCGAAGAGTGTAAAACTGCTTTTGGTAGTAATGCTCCATGCCTGGATACTATTTAAGAGTGGTGCAGAAAATTTCAGACTGGGCATTTTAGTGTAGAAAACGGTCCTTGTGAAGGGCGCCCAAAATCATCAACCGATGACACCAATGTTGCGGGTGTAAAAAAACTATTAGACTAGGATTCCAGAATAACCGAAAGAAATGGTAGCAGAGAGGCTAGGAATAAATGCCATGGCTGCTTCAAGAATCTTGAATGACGGTCTTGAGTACAGCAAGAAATGTGCCAGATGGGTTCCAAGAATTTTGAGCGATAGAGAAAAAGAGGCCCGCGTACAATTCGCTAAGTTTTTTTAAGATAAATTCTCGAATGATTATTCAAATACCTTTAATAACTTAATTAGAGGTGACGAAACATGGATCTATAATAACGATTCTGAAACAAAAGAACTATCCTCAATATGGAGCAATAAAGGAGAACCTTCACCCGCGAAAGCATATCGTCAAAAGTCATTAAGAAAAGTCATGTTTGCGATTTTCTTCAGCAGAAGCAAGATTATAGTTTCAGTGCCACTTGAAGAAGGATCAACAGTAACAGCAGACTAGTATACGCACATATGCCTGCCAAAAGTATTTGAAAATATATTAAATGGCCGAGATAAAAGTGAACTAATAAGATACTTTCTCCACCATGATAATGCACCTACTCATAAGGCAGAATTAACATCAAATTTTATAGCGCAGTCGGGGATAAACGGAATAGTTCCAACACCTTATTCTCTTAACTTAAAGAATTTTCGGAGATATTTTGTTAGTCTCTTCGTATAAGACAGTTTTATAAATTCAAAATTACTTGATTTAATGTAAAACTATAATTAAATTTTCGTGTAACAATCGCAAAATTTCGTATAGGTAATCCAAAATTTAGTCAACCCATATTAAACACATCAGTTCCGGTTGGACGAGAAGCTCAGTTAACTTGTATTGTGGATGGTATTGGATCATATAAAGTAAGAATCACATATTTTATTTTTGTACAAATTAAGAAAAAATTCAATTATGGAAAACCGTTTAGCGCAGGATTTGAGTTTAGTCTGAAATTTAAATTTCTTAGCCGAATTAAGTTTAATTTAATAACAACAAGGTATACTCGAAATGAATTTTTGAAACTGTTTTTTTTTTCTTTCTTTTAATTTCAGGTAGCTTGGTTACGTGTAGACACTCAGACCATACTCACAATACAAAATCACGTAATAACAAAAAATCAACGTGTCGGTATTATAAATTCTGAGCATAATACATGGCAATTAACCATAAAGAACATTAAAGTATCTGATAAAGGATGGTATATGTGTCAAATTAATACTGACCCAATGAAAAGTCAAATGGGTTATTTGGATGTTGTAGGTATTAACAAACATAATTATAATTCGAACCGTAATTATCCCTTTACATGTTCTCCTTATATAGTAATTCAAGTAGCATTTAAAACTAAATTGTTTTTAACATATATGTAGATTAAAAGTTCCAAATTAATTACAGAATCTTATAGCACGGTAAATCAGTAGTTCTATCAATCATTTTTAACTCATTAAATCTCCCATCATGTGTATATACACTGGTTTACAATGTTAGTCGAATCCGAAATAATTATTGGATAATGTGATGGCTGGCTTTTGAACCCGGTAACTTATGTGTACTAGCTCACTACCCCGTCATTGAGCTGTCTAATCACTTAATTATATATTATTCGGAGTATAAAACACTTCTTAAATTCCAACATAAAATATCATGAAAAGCAATAATTTAGTATTTGAAGTCGATAAGTCTCTAAAAAATTCACTTATCAATATAATTTTCTAAATTACTTACTTGTATCCCAGATCCTTATCTCTGCTTGTATTTAGTTGCAAAATGACGTAAAATAGAGTCGAATAATTTCAATTTTTTTTAACTTGGCTTAATTAAAAAAGCAAAACATTGACATTGTATCTAAAGAAATAACAGTGTATCGGCGATAATTGACTTGCCGATCATAAATCTTTTATATCTGGTGGTGAAAAAATGCAGTTCTTTAGTGATCGTTCAGTTTTCACAATTGTATAAAAATTATTTTATAATTATATTAAATCTAATATTTTTGTCGAAGTTTACATATTAATGTCAATTTTGAAATTTTCTCTCAAGTTTTTTTTTTTCACCATTGGAAGATTCGATTTCACCATCTCCATTTCATCTTCTATTCTTTCATTATTTGAATGATCATTGATCATTTCACCTTAAATCGTGCTGGTGATAGACGACTAATACTTACTAAATTACTGATCATTCGTTCCGATTTATCGAATCAATTATTGAAGCATTATGCTGTATCTGGGATATTTAATAATACAGTAAATTTTTACATTTAAAATCGCAATCCAGACTTGATTCTAACTGTTATCTATGTAATAAAACTGGTCTTGAAATTTTTGCTGGCTTCATTAGACAAATATAGTTATTCAAAGTCTGACTGTCGTTAGCGAATTTTGTAATAATTAAGTGTAAAATTTGTAAATTTTTAAAAATTATAAAAAAATATTTTGAGTGTTTTAATTTGTAAAGAAAAAATTTTTTGCTTATTAGCAATAGGTGTGTATTATAAAATAATTAGCAATAAGTTATTCCCAATCACTTTTCCAAGGGTAGCTATCACTTTTCATTACACCGTCTGAAGGCAGACAAGCCTGTTAGAGTATAAATTTTTCCCATATAGAGATTTTTTAGGTAAGTTCGAAAATATTATTTCACCTGTTCCAAAGTATAGTTAACAGCTCATATCTTATAGATTAATGCAGTAAGTCTTTGCGTGATACAAACAAACAAAAATCGTTGAATTTAGCAAAATTAGCCGACGAAGAAATTGCTGAATTATTGGATAATGCAAGCAATGATGGAAATATATCCGAATATGGTAGTAGTTCTGATGATGATTTCGATGATGATGATTGTATTGATGATCCGGATTTTAAAATCGACGAATATGGAGAAAATCTGTCTCGAGAATTTTCTCCAGAGGTTCTTAGTCAAACAATCAGTTTAAGTTTAAACGTAGATGACACTGAAATGCTTATGTCATATTTGATTACCGAACCGGCTACATCAGCTAAATCCACTTCAGCTGTAACACAAATAGTAACTAATGTTACCAAATATTTCATAGTAAATAAAAAAAATTGAAAAAAGTTGTGTTTTTTCTTTACACTGTACCATGCAAGCCCGCCTCAAGGCGGGTTACCTATCTGTTAACCTACAGGTGAAACCTTTCATATTAGACAATTTTAAACACCAAATTCGGAATTCTCGTGTCAAAATTACTTTATCATAATTTTTTGGAAAAGAAAAAAAATTGGCCTGTTAGAGGGTTAATAATGTCCCATTATTAATAATATTATCCAAAATATTTATTATTTACAAGAATCAAAATTTGAATATTATTTTATGGTGTCTGTGCTTGTCGGAAATAGTTAGGTTTTATTTCTTACTTGACTTTGAATTTTTATAAAAATGGTAGTATACATATTTATTAAAGAGGAACTGATAAATATAATTCTATGCACGATAAACAGAAACAAAAAGGTTAAACAAAATAAAGGAAATTTTCATAAGTTTGTTTTTTATTTTTTTTAACAAAAGTGTGTTTTATTCGTTTTATATTTTTGTTTGTATTACAATATGTCAATGAATTGATAATAATCATACAAAAAAATTATGAATGGGAGCAGTGATACGTGTATATAGCAAAATGTGTATACTCGTATTTTTTTATATAAAAAAGTACTATAGGGCCCGAAAAATTAATACACACAAAAAACGAAGAATTCACTTTAAAATAAAACAACTTGTTACTTGTGCGACGACTGAATTACGACTCGTTTATTTTTCATACTTTTAACAAGAATATTACAAAGTTATTATTTTACATACATAATTAACAATTACAACGGATCATAATTTTTAGCAGGTAGGTACATATGATGCATTGTATATAAAGCGGAATACTTATATTATAATAGATCGGAATTTTCTCGAAATTATCATATTGTTTCTAATAAATGAATTAACCGAATATGAACAGTACGAACAGTGAATCAAATAAGTGTTTGGACAATGTTAAATTGCCTACAAATCGGCCAACCTGACAAGGTAATCGTCCCGATTACAATCAAGATTTTTTTTTTTCCACGCGACCATACCACAAATCATATGTATGTACCTGATATTACAAAAATATGCTATGATATATTATTTATTAATAATACATATCTATTTTACTCAATGCAGTAGTTATATACATTATATACATATTATGATTTATTTCTATACTTGTACTTTATTTTTATATTTGTATTAATTTGATTACGTCAAATAAGAATTTTTTTTGTTTTTTTTTTTTTTTTTTTTTTTTAATTTTTTACAGATAAATCAATAGTCATATTAAATATAAAATTACATTAATTACATCAAATATACAAATTGCCTGTTTCTTTATTGTTCTTTACAATTATTTTTATCACCTATATTTATCATATTTTACTATATACATACATATATTATGCGTTTTATTTTTTATTTTTCTAAGTATCGAACAACTCAAATAATAAAATTGGTATTACACTGAATTGAACAAACTTTCGTTATTTTTTCTATCCATACTTTGCATCGCAACCAACTACTATATAAGGTCTCATATTACTTGAGGCACATACTCCTTTATAAGGAATACGCGATACCTGCATCCCTTCAATATCTTTAATAACATACCGATCATTAGGGAGGACTTCTACGATTTCATAAGGACCTTTGTAACGCGCCAACAATTTTTTATTTACCCCCGGAAAATTAACAACATTTTTGATCATCACGTAATCATTTTTTTCATAGACCCTTGGCTGTTTGTGAATTTTATTATAATACTTTTCGTTGTAATTCTGCGCGTTCTTAATGTTGTCACCAGCTTGTTTTCTAATAGCATTCAAATCAGAGTGTTTTTGGTTTAGATTTTGTTCGAGATACTCTTTAAGCGCATCGCAAAATTGCCCCTTCTGGTTTCGGCCAAACAGTAACATACTGGGTGTGAAACCAGTGCTACGATTCAAAGTATTGTTTAGAGAAAATTCAATTTTTGCTAAATACTTATCCCAATTACTTGTTGTATTTTGATCACACTCTTTGGCCATCATAGGAACTAAAACCCTGTTGACTCTTTCGACTTGTCCGTTAGATTGAGGACAATGCGAAGTAACTTTGATGTGCTGAATATTATTTTCATTTACAAAATCTGAAAATTCCTTCGAAGTAAAGCAAGTTCCGCGATCAGATATTAGTCTATGAGGTCTGGAGTAATTTTCAAAATAAGATTGTAGACATAAAATTGTTTCCTTACTCTGAGTACTTTTTACCGGATATAATTTTACGAATTTTGTAAATGCGTCGATAACCACTAACACATGCTGTTTTCTCGTTTTTGAGGTTGCTAATGGACCTAGGTGGTCGATATGTACTGTATCAAAAGGTATTTGGCCTTTGGGTATACTGTGAAGAGTACCTTCAATCTTTCCTGAGTTAGGAGAATAATATATGCATTTTAAACAGGTCTGAATGTATTTTTTAATTTTAGTTTTCATCTCTGGAAACCAATAGCTACGCAGAAGATATTCATAACATTTATCCACCCCCAAGTGGCTCATAGCTTCGTGATGTGTCCTTATAACTTGAGTTTCCAAATGTTGAGGTACGTAAAACAAGACTTTGTCCTTAAACTTTCTATAAATTAGACCGTCAATCAACTCAAACTCTGAGCTTTCACTCTTTTCTAATTCTAAAATAATTTGTTTGATTCTTGCATCCTGTCTTTGAGTTACAGCCAGTAAAAATTCGAAAGATTCATCTTCAACGTGCAAAACATTCACTGATCTACTCAAGGCATCAGCGTGAAGCATTCTCGCACCACTTCTGTGTTCAACTTTATAATTAAAACATTGAAATTCTAGAGCCCATCTAGAGATTCTAGGGTTAATTGTTTTTTTATTTAGAGTACACATAAGTGACTGGCAGTCGGTAACAACTTTAAAGTCTATACCAAGCAGGTATATCCGAAACCTTCTTAATGCATATACAATAGCTAGAGTCTCTAACTCATAACTATGATAACGGCTCTCAACTTCAGAAGCCCTTTTGGAAAAATAAAACACAGGATGGAATTTGTTATCTTTCTGCTTCTGTAGCAACACTGCTCCAAACCCCAAAGAACTGCCATCGCAGTGTAATTCTGTTTCATTTTTTGGACTGTAAATCGATAAGACTGGAGATTCTACAAGCTTCAATTTTAAATTTTCGAAAGCTTGATTCTCAACTGAACCGAAAATGAAAGAAGAATTTTTTCTTAACAGGTCCTGCAATGGTTTTGCAATAATTGCAAAATTTTGAATGAATTTGCGAAAATAGAAACAGAGACCTAAAAAGCTTTGAATATTTTTCAAGTTTTTGGGAATAGGAAACTCCTTAATAGCTTTTAAATGATCGTCTGTAGGACGTATTCCTTGAAAATTTACTTTATATCCCAGGTAAGTTATTTCGTTTTGTAAGAATGAACACTTGTCAAACCTAAGATGTAAATTTTTCTCTTTTACAATTTTAAGAACTTCTTCAAGGATTTCTAAATTCTCTTCGATACTATCGGTAGGTATCAAAATATCGTCGATAAATGTAAGTATTTTGTCTGATTTAATTAGCTCTCCAAAAATATGTTTCATATAACGCTCGAAAACCGAAGGCGCATTCTTAAGTCCAAAAGGCATTCGTAGATACTCGTATTGTCCAAGTGGTGTAATGAAAGACGTGAATTTTACGGAGTTTTCAGCTATTTTGACGTGGTGGAAACCGTTCTTTAAATCCAATACCGTGAAAAATTTCTTATCTTTCAACCTATCCAGGTGATCTTCAATTAAGGGTAGAGGGTAATTATCTCTAACAGTTAATTTATTTAATTCTCGGTAGTCCACGCACAATCTCATTTCTTTGTTTTTCTTCTGGACTAATACGATCGGTGACGCGTAAGGTGAGCAACTTTCTCTGATTATATTTTTTTCTAACAAGTCATTTAAAATTTTCTGCAATTCAATTTTGTGTGTGTAGGGTAGTCTACGAGGTGTACTAAAAATATATTTGTCTGTTGTCAGCTTAATATCCATTTCAAAACTATCGGCTTTGTTATTATAAGTCTGAACATTGCTATCAAGGAACCAAGCTGGTACAACAATATTTTCTATTTTTTTTCTAACGTGTACAGGTAATTTATCGTTGATTTTCAAATTCATTTCTAAGTTATAATTATTATTATTACTTACATCGATATTCAAGACTTGTCTTATGAAATCATCGTCTGTAGGTCTATGATAATCTTTACTTTCATCTAAAGCTGGTACTATCGGCTGCAATGCTTCTTTTTCTTTTATTCCATATGTATTCATTTTTTTATCATCATTTTTTTCTTTCCGCAGTATCAGTTTGTTCAACTCAATGAAATTCCTACCTAAAATTACAGGGTAGAACATTGTATTATCTTTAACAATAAAAATTTGTATATTTTTCAATTCATTTTCAAAATTTACGTTACAATTAACCTTACCAAGTACAACTAAAGGACTTTTATTAATACCAAAATAATGATTATACTTATCTAAATTATCTTCTATGACCATGCAAGCTGGTACATATTTCTGCTGTATGAAGCTGATGGGGCTCCCTGTGTCGATTAGTGTGATAAGTGATGCTCCGAATTCTGTTTTTTCATAGAAAAATGTGTATTTAATTTCGTGTTCAAAATTGTTTTCATCTATTTGTAAATTGTATATCTGTAAAGTACCAACCCCGTCATCAACATTATCAGCTGTTTCTGTATTCAATTTTGTCTTCATATTATCACTACAGGAATTCAAGGTCATTAGTGATGATTTCCCCGGACAATTAAATGAAAAATGACCTGGTTTTGAACATTTGAAGCATATGATCTGTTTTTCTTTGTCTTGTTTTTGTTGTTTACAGTTTTTTATTGTGTGACCGGTTTCGTTACACTTAAAACATTTAATTGATTTAATGAATTTATTCTTTTCAGGTTCACTTTTGTTTAAAAATTTTTCACGCTGATTAAATTTCATTTTATCGTATTTACGTAAAGCTTCTTTTAAGTCATTTAAGTTATTAGCATGATATAAGATCACTTTGTTACTATCACTATCTGGTATTCCGTTAATAATATAATGGATCAAATCTTGTTCATCAATAGAACCGATAGATGCAATTTCTTTCATTTTTAAAACATATTGTTGCAGGTTTTCTTCACGACGTTTTTTCCTATTTCGCAATTTATTGTGAATATCGGCTTTTGTAACATTTTTAGAAAATTCTAGTAAAAGAAACGATTGAAGATCTGCCCAAGATTTGATCACAGTAGTTCGAATAAATAGTTTAGCTGTGCCAGTTAAAAATCTCTTTCCATAAACGAACTTTGTTTTTTCATCATAATTCAGTACGTCTGCAAATTCTTCAAATTGTTCTATCCACCGTTGTACCGGGTAATTGTCGTCGCCACTGAACAAGGGTATGGAGTCTTCAATATCTTTAAACTGGTATAATGACCTTGAAGTAACCTTTTCAGTACTGCTGTCCGCCACGTTTAATTCGCGTAGTTCTTGTTTGAGTTTAGCAATTTCCTTTTTTTTTCTTACTATAGTTCTCAACCGTTGAATTTCAACATCTATATCATCTTCGTTTTCCAATGATTCTTCACTTACTGAGTTGCTATCAATACCGGCATGTGCATGATCTTCATCAGCATCATCATCACTAATACCGGCGTTTGAATGACCTTCATCAAAGTCATCCGGCACGAGGTTATTTAGCTCCTCTCCGCTGTATCCCTGTACAGCCTCCTGCAACCGTTGTTTCACTACTGCTTTGTTACCACTTGTCGGAAAATTTAATTCCCTTAATTTCTCTCTAAGGGTATTTAATGTTGCACCATTGATAAAAGTAACCCACCTGTCCGCCATTTCATGAACAGTAAATAAATGTGTTACGCAGATAAATTGAAGACAAAATTCAACTACACTCAAATACGCGAAAAATAAAAATTTATATTACTAGTTTCAAGAATTTTATTTAAAAAAACACCACTATTTTTATTATTTAAAATTATCTATTTTTTACTTTATGTACGGTCATGAGATACATCCCACTTCTGAAAATTTATAGGGCCCGAAAAATTAATACACACAAAAAACGAAGAATTCACTTTAAAATAAAACAACTTGTTACTTGTGCGACGACTGAATTACGACTCGTTTATTTTTCATACTTTTAACAAGAATATTACAAAGTTATTATTTTACATACATAATTAACAATTACAACGGATCATAATTTTTAGCAGGTAGGTACATATGATGCATTGTATATAAAGCGGAATACTTATATTATAATAGATCGGAATTTTCTCGAAATTATCATATTGTTTCTAATAAATGAATTAACCGAATATGAACAGTACGAACAGTGAATCAAATAAGTGTTTGGACAATGTTAAATTGCCTACAGTACAATTAGTTTTAAATTTCTGAGAATATTTTACCAATTTTACGTAGTTCAGATATGTACATATATAAAAAGAATTAATTTTTAAATATACGGATTTGTATTTTTTTGTCATCTAAAAATATTTGTAAATGTAAAATGAATTTAGTATTTTATAACATTTCAATTTTCTTTTCATATTAATGAAAGAAAAATATGTGTACATGCCACTTAACGTATATATTTATGTACTAATATTAACAATTATTTACAGTAAAAACAATTTTATTCATTGAATATGCAATACGCAATACATATAGTAGTACAAATAAATAAATATATTTCTTATGAACAAATACGTAATACATAATGTGGTAATATATTGAGATAGGTTATGATAGTAATGATACTATAAACTATTACATGTCATGCGCCCAAAATAATATCATTCAAAATTCCATTTGTATAAAATCTGAAAATATAATTATTTCTGTAAAATACTACATGAATATACGATCACTATATGTGTGTGTTGTGTGTTTGATTACATTCAATATACAGGTGCCCATCATAAAAAGTATATATGTGTGTCCATGGAGCAATAAAAATTTGTATAAATCTTTGTTTTCTGCAATTGAATGAAATGCTATCTTGTTTTGTATTTGTATGAAATCTATGTACTACCATACCATACACCATACATACTATAAACGTACTGCTTGCAAAAGAAAAAGAATGTGTATATGTATGTATTTATTTAATGAAAAATATAAGGGATTGTACATTTCACTATTTAGTTCTTTGTATTTTTCATTACATTGTCGACCAGATAACAGTAAACTGCATAAATTTCACAATATTTTTTTTAAAAGTGAGAATCGTTCATTTGGTTTTCTTTTTCTATTATATAGTTCCACCAGATATCCTAGATTATCCAACAAGTGCAGATATGGTTGTCCGTGAAAATAGTAATTTGACTTTGAAATGTGCTGTTACCGGATCACCAGAACCAATAGTTACATGGAAACGTGAAAATGGTGAATTTATTGAGCTGCCAGGCGGTATTGAAGGTATTATTAAATTTAATCAATTTGAAGTTTTCTTTTGAAAATTTCAAAATTGTGAAATATAAAATTTTCAAATTTTAAATCCACTACAACACGTCTTTTAAATTTTTATTTTATACGAATGATAATATCAGAATGGGCGAAATAAATTTAATACAAAAACACAAATTGGTCTTTAAATATTTCAAACAAATTATCACTTTTCCTGCCAAACTGCCAAATATATCTCGTTATTTTGCATTCTGTTTATTGACCGTTCCTTAGTAGAAGTCATTTTTATAAGCTGAACTTTAGATTTTTCTTTGGCAATAAAAGAAATGTTTGCCAATTTAAAAATGGTAGGTGGTGTTATTAATAAATCAGATGCTCATCACAGGTAACTGACGAATATGTACGAGTATCTGACAATTTTATGCCAGTTCAGAGGTAGACAGAATTTAAAATAAAGTCTACCACCCCACTATACTTATGTAATTATTATGATTAATATCTGACCGGAAAAAAAGACACAGATATCTGTCAGTTTGGCAGAAGGTGTAAGATTAAGACTACCATTTTTGAAAACTAAAAAAAAATTTATAAAATTCAAATTACAGTACAAAGTGTTGAGGGAACAAATTTGATTATACCCCGCGTCAGAAGACATCATATGGGTGCGTATTTATGTATTGCATCGAATGGGATTCCACCTTCTGTCAGTAAACGAATTACTATTATAGTGCATTGTGAGTATATTTCTATATTATAAGAAATGTTTAATAATAACCTTTATTCATAAAGATTTAAAAGAGAAAAACAATTTTTAATGACCTCCACTTTTGTACCATATACCACTTGCAACTAATTATATTTTCTTTGATCAGTTCCACCCAATATTACAGTACGAAATCAATTAATTGGAGCTATAGAAGGAAAAGCTGCTACATTAGAGTGCCAATCAGAAGCATATCCAAAGTCGATAAATTATTGGACCAGCGAAAAAGGTGTAATAGTACCACAAGGTTTGTAAATGTATTGAATAAAAATAAATATTATTTGATGAAACATAAAATTATGGCAACTGCCTCTTTGAGGCATCCTTAGTTGTGCATAGGTTCTTTTCTTGAATTGAACAACAGGAAAGAGGCACAATAGATATATACAGATCACAATTTAAAAAAAAAAACCGCGTAGCCTTACCATTCCCACTGCCACATTATTAACAGTACTATCTTTGGTTACAATAAATTTACATGTGCTCTTGATTGAAAGTGGAAAACTTGATTAAAAGAGATAAAATTAATGACCAATTCTAATATATTTTATTTTTAGGCGATAAATATAATGCAAGTTTAACCGAAGATAACGAATACAAGGTTACCATGAAACTGCATATAGACTCATTAACTTTATCGGAGTTCGGCTTATACAAATGTATTGCGAAAAATTCATTGGGAGATACCGAAGGAACTGTTAAATTATATAGTATGTATACCTTTATAAAAATGAAGAAAATTATAGTGTGGTGCTGTTAGGTATCTCGATTAATTTTTTTTTCATTTTATAGAAATACCAACAAATGCAGTGAGTTCACACGGGAATCGACATAAAGGTGATTAACCCGTCATTGACAAAGTTTTTCAATTTTTCAGTTAATGATTTATGAAATATTGAACAGGTAAAAAACGAAAAGGTGTTGACAGATATTATAGCAAACATTTAAATTACAAAGATGAAACGGAAAACCAAGGAAAACGAAGAGGTTAGTTACTTAACGATCATTATATTATCTTACATTTTATTCTTTTCTAATAAAAAATTTGTAGATTTCATTCGCGAAGAGAATGATAATGACAACTTTCACTCATCTTCTTCTGTTCTATTTGAAAATAAAAAATTAAGTACAAGATTTAAAGCGATTATTCTACAAATTGCTGCAATTGTATTGTTCTACCTATCACTGATATATTAACGGTTTATTTAATTACAATAAAATTGTATACAAGATTAAAAAAAAGAATAAATTTGAATAATAAAATTTAAAAGAAAACATTTTTTGTTTTATGATTTAAAAAAAAGGTTTGTGTTTCTCTGGTAATATTGATTAGAATGCCGCATCGATGGCGCTAGTATTTTTTCCACATCTTGCTGCACTATAATAGTACTTCAATTTGTTCCTAGAATTACCCACTGGCCTTTTTCCTTTTACTTTACTGTTAAGGGATTTCTTCGATTTCTTATCCTGTTTCATTGTCACCACGTACTCATTGTTAATTTAATGAGTATTCAAGTGCACCGGAAACTTATTTCATTATGACATCACCGATCAATAATTCTGTCAGACATATCATCCAGTTAATAATCAGTAATCAGTTACTGGTTTAGCATTGTTGATTGAAATAATGCTTTGCTTGACCGATAGTAGTGCCCTCTGGTTGACATTTGAACTCGATACTCCAAGTGTACAAAGAATATAAAGCTAAGCCAATCTAGCTTTATATTCTTTGAAGCGTACCAGTCCACTACTCCAACCCAACCATCGAGATATTCAATTCCATTTCTGCTGAACTTTATTACTTTGTTGTTTGTTCCGAGGTGGTTTGTTGTTGTCGTATTCAATTGTCTTTCTAAGCGCGTAGTCACGATAATCCCGTTCCGTGCCGTCCCGTAAAAATAAAAAAGTTGGATATTTGACATTTCCATGTTATTTGTATGGATTGACGGAAAAGCTGTTACGATTGACGGAACGGAACGGTGCGAACCGTTGAAGTTGAACAAATTTCAAATTTTTAGGGACAACATAACCTGTTTCCATATAAATTTTCAATATTAGCTTCCAACTTTACTATACACCGTTCCGTTTTATTATAACAGATATGTTTTGAAACGTGTCGGAACGGAACGTTGTGACTACGCCTTAAGTCGCTATTGAATACCCAGATTTCACTTCCATATGAATTGTATTTGTTTGAAACAAATGGAACAATCAATCGCTAACTGTCATCAGAATACAAAAATGAATTACCATTGGTAGCACGGTAGTAATAAAATAAATAATTTCTAAATAGAAAATTAAAAATATTTAAAACCAAATTAAAATATTTTAAAAACAGCAATTATCTATAATTTTCGGCAAAAATTCTATACGATGTCTGTTATAAAAACTTTGTCATTTATTTCAAATAATTATTATTTTTACGAAATTTTGTATAAAAAAAAGTCACGAATTCCATTCATGACAGATATACCAGTATGATGCTTGTTCAATTATTTGAAAATATATCTGTAGGATATGAAATTTCCAAACAAAAAGTCTTGTATTTCCGTTGAATCTTGAATATATTACATTTTTTTATTATTTTCTTTTGTAAATTGAATTTATTAACATTAAAAATATTTTATGCATAACCGAGTAGTTACTTCGCATGGTAAAAAACAATTTGAATAATAATTTCAAAATCGAGTATCAATTTATAAAAATTTACTAGGTCACAAATTCTGTCTCCGTTTTCATATCATACAAATTGTAAAATGAAATTATTCTGTAGGATAGTAAGCAGATAAAAATTTTAAAACCAAAATGAAAACTCAAAAAAAAAAAAAATTTTCCAATTAAATATTTAACATTCATAAAATTTTTTATTTTTATTTTCTTCACAATTTTTAAATCATATTTTTTGTTTTTGTTATTTTTGAAATAATGATGTGTAGTTTTTATAAGCAGATAAAAAACAAAACTTTTTATATCCTATATGGTGTTCCTTCCACACAACGTTTGGAGCCGGAAGAATTTGTGTAACAATCGATAAAATACAAAAAATAAATATTTTTGTATCCTTTCGTTTATTGGAGTGACTGCAATTTTTTTTTAGGTGGATTCGATTTAAGACATTACAATAACAAATAACGGAGAATAATGAAAACGATAGTTTAAGTTAAGTATGTAAGCAAATACAAAGTATACCTACTCATATAAAATGTTTGCATAATAACTATTCAAATAAAGTTTTGTAAATACGTTTTGAATATTGGATTTTTTTCAACATCAATCCAAAATGTTTTGATACAGTCGTCGTATTGTAAGATAATTGAATTATTTGTATTGTCGTCTGTCGATTTCGATTGCAATCTTAATCTAATTGTGGTTTTTATTTCATATTTATATTAAATTGCACTTATTAAATTACAGCAAATCATTTTTTTAACTGTCTGAAGTAGTTGAGGTTAGGTTAATGTAAATGTAAGATATTGGAATTTATGCAAAAGTTTTTCAAGTAAATTTATGAAAATAATTAATTTTTAGTGTTCCATATAAGAGGCTCATAAATATATCTTCAAAAATTATGCGATCATGTATTTTACTGTTACAATTACAGTTATAGTCCTTGCATTCATTTATTCTAAATTTTCTGAAATATTATGTTTTCTTATATATCTTATATTTTTTTACATATCTTCAGATCTTATTCGATCCATGATCGTTTTATGATAGGCTGTAACTCCTGAACTTTATCAGCTAAATGACCACAGTAGTTGTCTTAACTAAGATAAATCGTAAAAATCTGTCTTCTTCTCCTTCAGCTTTATAGCCCACAATGAAATATAACTTCTTCTAGTTTGTAATTTCCTTAGCCTTAGCCTTCTACAGCATCCTTACACTTTTTTCTTGGTCCTTTTTTCTGTATCTATTCGGTTGTATCTATCACGTTGCTGGTAAATACTCTTTTCAAGCTCACAAAGCTTCCCTATCCCTTCTCTTCACTGAATTTTTTTAAAAAATTTCCAAAAAGATTGATATTAGGACCTTATGAGGAGCAATTAAGGATGCTTCAGTAAACCAATTTTTTGGTAATTTTGCTCCGATAAACTGCATAATTATTATTTGGAAATCTAAGATTCTACTCACTTTTCTCATAATCGTATCTGATTTGAAAAGAACGTTGATATGATTGAATAGTAGCTCTTGAATATTTATTTAAGAAGTTACTATTATACATAATACGATTTACACAGAACAAGATAGATGTGCGTAATAATAGGGTAGATTTTCACTTACAATCTGACAGAATCGACACGTAACGTAACCGATCCGATAGATAACATAAACAGAAACACCATTATCGTTGTCGGTTAGTCAGTATCGAATGACAGCGAAAATTAATTTTTTGTCCTTTCATTTATACTACCTGCCGGATCTGTCAGGTCATGAGTGAGAATCCGACCCTCATATGCATATTCGCGTAGACTATTTCCGGTTTTTTAAGGCAAATTATTTTATAATTTTTAATTGAATGATAGTTCAACACACATATGTACATATGTCAAAATAAAATTTAATCACAATAAAATACGTAAAGAACTGAAAGATTCTCCCAAAAAAATATCACATCAAATATGTAAGTATCACACTTGCCTGTAGTAGATTTCGATAGAAAGTGATTATGTAACATTGTGATAACACATAGTTATTTGTTTTTTTCTTCTTCATTTTTTTTTACTTTTATTTGATAATGCATTTAATAAGAAATCTAAAAATGTGTGTTATATAGCATTGTTTTGATGTTTTTTTTTTGTTTTTTTTTCATTTTAATTCCTAAAAGCTTTTATATAAGCACACATGAATGTATTTATGAATGCACATATGTATGTTGACGTATAATATTGTATTCCAATAAACTGGCCTTGTAATAATTTTTTAAAAACTTATTCCGTTTTTTTGAAAAAAAAAAATAAATAAAAGTCTGAAAATTTTATTTCAAAAGAAATATTGTGTATAAATACATTTGAAGAATGTAAAAACTTTCCTTGAAAAAAAATTTCGTTTTAAAAGAAAATTTTAACAATTCCATTACAAATTGTAGAGATGATAATGTACGAGTACATATAGTGTATACTATACAAGTATTTTTACGCGAAGAGAAAACTACAAAAAAACCTTGAGAATTGAGAAAAATAAAAACAGTTTTAGTTATAATTTAAGTGAAATGTTCCAATACGTTTAATGTTATATACAGCATTTACGAATATGTGTACATATGTATATGTAATGCAGTTGTACAGTTTTAAATATGTGTATGTGAAACGCAATAATGAAATAGAATTTTATTGAAAACATTTCATACTATTTTGACATATTTCAATTTTTTTACGAAGGACACTAGGCCTATAACAACTACATATGTACAGATTTTCTGTGACATAAGAAATGTCGCTCGATTTACAGCGAAATCTTCATGAAACTTTTCAGTAACTAACCATATTCATACAGGATGTTATAATGAAATTTTGAATTACCCACATACAATGAATCCTCGATTTACGTCGCCGCAATATCGATTGAATCGAACTTAACTTCTAGAAAAATCAACTTTGTTCACACTACACAAACTTGTCACTAAAAATATGTAATGGGATGAGACCATAATAAACGTTTACTTTTCACTCCTTTTTTTATTGTAAGTGCCGAGCAACTGGTTACGGACAACCTCTATTTCTTTTGCCTTGTAAATACTGAGAGGTAGGTAAGTATTTGAAAAAAGTAATTATGTAGTATAATTACATCCATCAAATGCACTTTTAAAATGTGTGATTTAGCTGTCTATTCAATACAGATTTTTTGAAAAACCCAATTATTTCAAAAAAATTGTATAAAAACGTGGAGCAACAGGATACGGACAAAGAAAATGTTATCATAATTATTACAAGAAAAAAGAATTGCTGGTAAAAGTATAACAATTAATTTGAATTTTATAATTAATTTTATTAATTTTTTATCTGGTAGCACTTACATTTTTTTTATAACCTCAAATATTCTATTAGGTATAGAATTATAGAACTTTTGAATAATTTTTAATAGAATTTCATTCCAAGCGGTATAAATTGCATCTTTAAGTTCTTCAACTTGCTCAAATTGCATTGCGCAATTGCAAATTTTTATCGAGTATTACCAATTTGAAAGGCCATTCTAACCGACTCTCTTTTCCGAAAAAAAATTTATTTCAACCCGTTACGATTGACGGTTTTCGAGATATGGACAAAGATCATTCGATTCATCCGAATTTTAAGCCAAAAATGAATTTCCAACATCATATTTCAAAATTGTGTATAAATTTTTGAAAATTTTTGAAAGAATTTGTTTGCTGCAAAAATTACAAAATTTAAGAATAGTGCTGAATTTATGAAAAGTTATGTATGCGGTAAGTCCTATTAGAAATCTTGTTACCATAGGAAAATTTTGCTTTACTGTAGTCGGTGCAAGTCTGTATGATTGGCCTACTGACACCGATCAGGATCGTCATATGATACTAACAAATAACACGGGTATGTTTTCTCCTTTGATATACGCATTTGAAACGCATTCTCATAAAACTGTTAGGTGTTTTCAAAAAAAACTTATTTTATTCTATATGCATTGTTTCTGAACAAAAATATCAAAGACGAATTAAGTATAGAAGTAGTTCTGTGATGTAAGGTTGCCAACAATCACAAAAATATTTTTTATTGTAATTTTGATTGGATATTTCGAAAATTTTTATTTCTCTACACCTGTAGATGAAACGCTCTTTTATGCTGTCAATCATGATTTTATCATAAATCATAATTTATTGTTTGTCCCATTAAATGGAAGCTCTCTTTAAGAAGTATATTTAAAGTCAATATCTTTTGAAACTTTAGACAATTTAAGTCCAGAAAACAGATTTGCAGTTTGAATTATTTTCCTTTAACATTTTCCATTCACTGTGAAAACTGTTGAAATTCAAAATAGATAAGTACATAATACTATGTAGACGAGTACATACATATCTTATATTTATGTATGTAACTGAAAAATTATCTAAGCATTACTTATTGTCTGGAAACGAAATAGAAAATCCTTTATTACATGAACGGTATTCTGATGTAATACTTGCCAAATAAAACTTTTTTGTTTTTCTGGCTTCGTGTTCTGTTTCAATCAAATCGAGAAAGTTTTTATATTTGCAATTTGTTTTTATTTCTTTATTAATTTCGTTTCTTTTTTTTAAAAATAAATAAATTTGATTCACAGATACCATATGTACAGATATACGTAAATATCATATATGTTACATATCATCATATTAATATGTTCTATAAGGTTTTTACAGTTTACAGTATCTCTGATATTAAGCATGTACATACTTATTTACCAAAATTTTATCATTTAGAAAAAAAACTTTTTTGATTAACAAAGGACTAATTCAGTAATATGATACACATACGATACGACCACGAGTATACGAGTATGAATGAACAAATAGATTTTGAATTTTACAATGTTTCAGAATTTTGTTTTTTAAAATTACTAATTTGATAAAATGTGAAACAAAAAGTATAGTTTGAAGTTTCGCATCACTCTGTTACTAGATTTTTCCTATCATATCTGACGGTGTTGAGTAAAGTTATAAACATCATGTTATATAGTGGGTGCATGTCGTTGATATATGAAGATATTCACATTTAAGTTTTTAATTTAGAGAAGAGAAGCAAAATAAAAACTGCTTCAAATTTGTTCTTTTTTTAAATGTAAAATGGCATGAAAAAAATATAAATTAATAAATGTAGAAAAAAGAGGAATACGAAGAACAGTGGTATGATAGCTTTGATAAATACATATAATGATCATTCAATATCATTTACTATATTTATTCTTGATGTTATGTACATAAATCGCAATAACACAAATCGATACGTCATAGAACGGTTTATATAATTACAGTAAAAACATTTTTCATATCGATTTAAATTTTTCGAATTGGTTTTACAAGAGTCGATAAATGAACCGCATTGAAACGCTTTATATCGATATGAAAATAAGCATAAACAGTTCATACCGCTTCAACAAAGCATGTTGACAATTTGACAATAAAAACAGCTGATTTAGTTGAATATTAATATTAATATTTTTCTTTTGTTGGTTAACTCTTGTTTTGTAAAACGATTTATCTTAAATCGATATATCGTCATTAGTATAAACAGTAAACACAATTAAATATCGTTTTTAGATAAGACGGTGTTCGAATCGATTTGTGTTATAGCGATTTAACAGCAAGTATAAACATATATACTATTTGCAGAAATCGAAGTCAGTACAGGCAAGACAGGCATGCTTTTCTATATTCTTTCACATTGCGTTTGTATAAATCTGTCTCGTGTGTGGGGTGATCAGATCTCAATTTAAATCCAAGGGAAATTTTTTAAATTTTATATTATGAAGGGCTGCCAGTGTGCAAAATCCTTTTTTTTTAAATTTTACAAAAAAACAGGTAATTTTGTGACATTTTGGGAAATTTTATGAAATATGTTCATTTCTTTACAAAATAACATATATGTAATAAAAAGCTGATTTCAATAATATGATAGCAATTTGCATTGTAAATAATTTTCTTTCTTATTCTAAGAAAAGACAAAACAAAAAATAAAATTCAGAATGTAACGGTAACGTAAAGAAATCATTAACAAGTACATAAAGGGAACAAAATAGAAGAAAATGGACAAATAAACAAATATGAAAATGAATCTATGTACGTATGTATACAAAATTTAATATCAAATTGATACTGAACACATAATTTTATAAATAAAATTAAAAATACTGAATATGGTTTAATCATAAATTCATATTTTTTTTATAAATTTAATCAAAACTCCCAGTAGCTACGGCAACCCTGAATTATCATCATTTTCTTTTATGCCCATCTTCCCGCTGACACGAATCAATCAACATTTTATACTTCGAGTGGACATCGACTGCGCAACGACTTCATATTTTATAGTTCGGTTTTTTATTTTTCATATTAGCAACATGGCGTTAACTGAATAAATCAGTTGCCTTCACGCCGTGATAGGCAACATCAAATAGAAGGGTGTATTTCTTTTTGCAAAAAAAAAAACAGGATGATTCATTATTAGAAATGAAAAAATCAGCAAACAAAAATTAAAATTTCTCTTAAAAACCGAACATTTTTATGATATTTTCAAATAATGCTACTTTTTTATCAAATATAAATTTACAGGAATGTGAAATTTGTACAGAATCTCCATTTTAAGAATTATTTGTGAACAAAATTATAAAATTATTTATGCACAATTTGGAACATCCTGTTAACATATGTTAAAAAGTACCTTTTTCAGGGTTGACAGAGATATATTATTCAGAATTTCCTATACAAAATATTATATGTGAAGTTATCAGAAACTCATCGGGTAACTATTCCCATAAGCACAATACTGACTTCGATTTCTGAAAATAGTATAGTAATTATTATTTAAATTCATCATAAAGTTGTAAACTTAAAACTTAATAGATTATTTTTATAGTTCTGTTTGAAATATGTAATTCAATTTAAATTCAAATCATCAAAATTAATGTCAATAACAATAAAATAACTTTTTTTAAACACATTCACTGTCCAGCAGAATTCACGTGAACTGACTGAAATGCTCAGAAAGTTTTTTTTATTTTTTATTTTTATTTTTATTTATTTTTATATTAAAATTTTACAAAATTCATCAAATAATTCATTATTGACCATAAGCTATATACGTCCAAACGAAAAAACTCAACTTCTTGCACAAGTTTTAAATTTATAATCAAATATATAAAACTCAGTAAATGAATCATTATGTGTCTCATGGACGTGTTCCTACCAATTCGCTATGAGACAAATATGACTCGAATGGACAGTGAATGTGATTTATGAATGCATTTCACTTTTACAAATTTTGGTAAATAGGTATTTCAAAATCAAGATCAAACCAAAAATCAAATATCAGATTACCATTTAATTTATATTGCATATTATACGTGTATGAGTTGTATATTGAAATTAATTTTAAGCAAAAGTATTAAATTTCAAAAATGTTTGAGAAATTTTAATTATAAATGAAAAATTTGGGATTATTTAGCAGTTTTTGTGTATAAATTGACTAAAAATTTGTAAATAAAATCAGTAGTTCTAAAACAGTATTTTAGTATTTTTTCTTTTCAAGCCTAAATTTTAAGTTGGTGAGATTGCCAAGATCCCTATTGAAGAAAAGGTATACAAAAGCCTTATATTCTCAATAAATTCGTAAACGTAAAAGAGCTATTGCTATATATCAGACAAATATCATTGTTATTTATAGAAGGTATGTATGAACGCATTTTTTGAATGTAATTAATGAAATTTATCTCTATTTCTAAATTCTAAATAATTTTGAATTTATTAAGTATTTCATATTCCATTCATTTCCTGAATTTCGATGTAAAATATGTATGAAAGATTTTGCAAAATTTTCTGACTCTGAAAGAAAATATAAATTATCTAGTCAAAATTGCAGTTTTACACACATCATATAATAATATGCAATCCCAACTTGACATTAAATTCCTTTTCTCGTGTATTTATGGGTATCCTAAAGTATGGAGCAGAACGGATTTTCACCAGTGTAAATAATTTTATGTGCCCAACGGTTAATTTGTCACTTTATATCAAAGGTGCTCCTCAAGTTCTTCTATAAGATGTATTTTCTCTTCCAACAAAATAAACAAAACATGTCTATTAGGAATATATAGTACATTCACTATATAGACCAGTTGCTCTAAAAATGTTGGCTAATGTGTTAAAAATAAATAAAAGGCACACATTATGACGCTATAGAAAGTGAAATATATATGGGGAAGGTTTTATTGTAGAAAAAAAGTTAACACTCCTGTTTTGACAGTAAAGAGTATAGTATAGAAACAGTTTACTCCCTTGACAGCGAATATGCTAAGGATATAACGATAGGATTCATATCAACGATATGAACGCTCAAATTGGAAATGAAGTTTCAGTTTAGAACTTTCGAATACCAAATAATCTTCATATTAAGGTTTCTAACCTATTTAAAATTAAGAAAAAAAATCCTACGTCAATATATTTTATCAGGACCATTCTGTGTTAGCAGATTCTGATAAATTGTCATTCAAAATTTGTAAAAAAATTAACAGAGTATTTCAATATATCAGAAACTGTTAACACGACTAGAATAGCCTTGAACATAACCAGTCTATGAACACAAATTTTGTTAAAATATCCTTTTTTAATTTATATTAAAGAAATTAGAATACTTTATACATATTTGAAGTAATTTGATAGATGGATGGATGACTCTTACCTGATTGAAGAAAACTTAACATAAATGAACAATTGCGTAACTGCAAAAATCTCAGAAAATTATTTATGTACTACCTACTTAAAAAAAGTATACATACTTAATATATATACACTCAAGATCACAAATATTGCATCATCCACAAAATGTGAAATCAGAATAATTTGGAATTTATTTTTCGTTCCAAGTGTTTCAGTTTTTCAAATGTACAATTAAGACTAACCGAAGGTAAGACTAATTCTAAAGTAATAGCATTGCATATTTTCATGTTATTGGGTTATCTTGTTGCCAAATAGTCTAGCACAAATGAATCATGATATTAATCAAAAACTGTCGGTTTTTTCGTAAAGCATCGAGAGCTTAAGGCTGCGAAAAGAAAAAGAGTATCTGAATTGAAGATAATTGCATTGCCTTGATCGATATTTAATAAGGTCATTGACTTTGGAAAATCGTTTTAAAATCGCTGTAAAATCGTAAAATAGAATTCAACATAAAAATATAACAATGAGATGAATTCAAATTGATTGAGAAAGCACATTTTCACTTAAACCTCAATTGATGTGATGAAAGTGGTACAGTATTTATGACGGCGAGTGTATATATAAAATATACTTTTTATATAAATCAAACAGTAAAATTATACATAGTTATAGTTATTAGTATGTATGTATATTGAATTAAAATAATTGAAAACAATTTTCTTATATTCTAGCACAAAAATTCTATGAAAATTAAAAGTTTTTAAAACTTTTGATTTTTTTTTTGTTTTTCAAATTTTGTTTTTGTTTTCATTCGTTTATTATAAATTATAACAAATTTTCTTTGTTTGTGCACGCTTTCAAACGCAACCGGCATTGTACTACTACATAATAATTACTAACTTTAAAAAATTTTTCTCTTCTTCTTTTATACAAATAGTCAAATATGTACATATTTTTTGTGCACAAAAAAGAAAAAAAATTAATTTGTATTTCATAAAAAGTTGATCGCAGACAATATTTTTCTTCTAGGTACTACTTCTTCTTCTTCATCATCATTTTAAACAACAAACTAAAATATAACCGTGTATAACGGTATATAAATCTAAAATTTATAAAGAAAATAAATATTTTTAAAATTTATATGAAAATTATAAAAGAGTTTAACTAGAAAATCTGTCTGTTACATCAAATAATATTTTTACTAATTTATTAAAACCTCTAAAAATAAGTACATATCTGTGAAATAAATATAAAAAAATAAAATAATGTAATGTAAATACGTATTGATGAAAAACTTTTTTCTCCTAGCTACTTATCTGTTTAACTTTTCACCATCTTTTGGATTTTGAATTATGTTCACATAAAAATTCTTTTAGCAAATGATTTTACATCCATATACAGTACATGTATAGATTGGGTGTATATGGTGTACATGATGTAAATATTCATATGATTATATTTTACATAATAAACATTCTTACTATACGAGTATTTTATTTTCTGAAAATTTATGGCAAATTGTAGAAAATTGTACAAAAATAATTTCATTTATTAAGATTAAGTCATTTTTCTCACAATTAATATATCTTCCTTTCTTGCTGTTATGCGTCTTTTACCTCTGGCATAAATAGTTCCTAGGTATATAGTCTTATTTATTTTGAATTTTTTTATAGTTCTTGAAATTGTTGATTTACATATTGATTTTTATTTGAATATTTTAAAAAAATTCCTTTCTGCCTTGATTCTTTTTTAAACTAACTCTTCAATCATTTTAATTTTAAAAATATTATCATATTTATTATATCTATTACCATATGCATATCAGGTAATTGTAAATATTTTG
The DNA here is from genome assembly GCA_951394055.1 of Villa cingulata. NCBI lineage: Eukaryota > Metazoa > Arthropoda > Insecta > Diptera > Bombyliidae > Villa > Villa cingulata. Next base: position 3,324,064 of record OX596025.1, read on the forward strand.
TAAACAATAAATTTGGTAAACTGTTTTTTTGCTTAATAAATTAAATTTTAAAAAAAAATATTTAAATTAAATGCTAGCTATTGATGTGAAAAATAAATTTATATTGTATTGAAATTCTGGATCTTTCATATTTTACAAGATTACAACATATTGTACTTGAACATTAAGTTGAGTCAGTTGAAAATGTTTTGTTCAGCACTGTATGTATGAATGCATTAAGCTAGTTATTTTTTTTGGCATTCTGTCCTCATCTATTCTTTTAATTTGTTGATATTGTAAATTTGTGTAATCAAAATATATTCTTGAAGGTCATTTTGTCAAAAGATAATTACAGCTATCCCTATGAAAATGATAGAATAATGAAAACTGAAATACTAATAATTATTTGAAGCAAAAACAATTTAAACAATAATTTATAACTATTTGCTATACTATAATCTTTGTTTTATATGCTGCTACCTGCTACTTAGATTCTTTACTATACGGACGGAATATCAAAAACATTAAATTCAAACTAATGAATACTTGATTCGTAATTTACAGCTTTAAAATTCTGCTGTAACAGTATCAGTCAAAAATTGAATTTAGGTCTCTCTCTCTTTTGCATCAATAAAATAAACATTCATGAAAAGTCCATTCATATACATAACTTTATGTTCATATATTCCGGTATATTTCGTCTGCTTTATTACTGCCGGATATCCTTAATTATCCAACAAGAACATGAAATAACATGAATCTAAATTTTAATATTAAAATGAAAGCATAAAGGTATACAAATACAATGCAAAATTATGTTTATATGAATACTATTTCAGGTGACTTTAAGGGTGAATAGCTTTACCACTTCATGATAATTCTCCTTATGCTTGTACCTACTCGAATATACCACACGTATGGTGCTCATAATGTACATAATTTTGTTTGCATACATGTTTGTATGAGTATATGTATGTGCAATTTTTTTTCCTTCATAAAATTGTATTCACAATACAATATATGTACAATATATGTCATATTCTATATTCCAACGACCTCACTATAGTATAGTAAATTCTATATTTTAAAAGAAATAACTGTCCAAAAATAACACAAAATATTTCGAATACAAATTCGTATCACATTTATGCTTATGTCATTATGCATTATTATGTAAAAAAATAAAATCTGTTTTCTATATGTGAATAAATTATCCTTCAATTTTGGAAATACATACTGACAACTTAAATAAAATAATTCATATTCAAAACATACATATTTCAACGAACATTCGGGATATGTTAATCGTTAAATCTAGTTCTACCTTGTACACCTTAGCGGTGCTTAATGGACAATTAAAAGCTAATTTTCATCCAAAATTTTCTAGGGAGCATGAACAATAACATCAGACTTGGAATTATGTCTGGGTGTTACTCGTCATATGTTGTTGCTCGTTGGTAATTCTTTATCTTGGGAAGGATTATATGCAAAAAATTGTTGCCAAATTTATTATGGAACTTGAATTGTTTATGCAAAAGATTTTTTGAAACCTTTGTCCATTGACTCAAATACCATACATTTCCTAAAAGCTAAAAGATACATTAGGAAATTCTTTGAATCCGAGCTCCTTTCTATGCACACTAAGTTGAAAATATACAAAACTCCAATTAGAACTGACACGACATATGGCTGTACAATTTGGATGCTGAACATGAACAATATTGACCCATTTGCTCTTTTAAAATTCTAATACAGAATTTATCATATAATGAAAGTTTCAAATATGGAAGATTTGAAAAGTCATCCATTTCTCAAGAAGATCATGAATCATTGCTTTCAAGGAACACCTAAAAGCAAGTCGAAACGTTAAAGACTTAATTCAAATTGAATTTCCCCTTTATCCTATGGAATCATAAGTGTATGACAACATATAATAACATATAATATTAATCAATAAATTAGATACTAGAAAGTTATTGGCAAAGTGTGTGCTACACTCATTATATTCAGTTCATCAAAATATAATAAAAATCAAATACGTGTAGAAAAGGTGCAGTAAATAAATTTAAGGAGCATTCACAATATTTACCAGATATGTTCTTATCTGACTTTTATCTCTACACAAACCTCATATATTTCAACATGTTAAGAGTCAGTTTTTCCATCCAATATCCAATGAAGAAGTTATATAGCAGTCGCCGAATAGTAATTTGGAGATTTTGAGAAAACTCACTTCAGGCATATGACGTAAAGTAAATGAAAATTGAAAAATCATTAAAAAAAAAAACATATTAACCAAAAGGGAAGAAACCACTTTGAAGATTGAATATGTTTTAACGTATTTTATGAAAGAACTAGAATGAATGTGTGTATTAATACTGCAATTATTCTCAAGAACTCATTAAAATGCAATAAAATTCTTACCCAAGCAACCACAATCCATATATGCGCTATGTGTAATTTTTCTATTTAGTTTTAAGTAAAAAAATTCAATTTTTATTTTTATAATTTTTTTTTGTTTTTTTCAATAGATTCAATTGATTACTCGTATTTATAGAATTATTAAAAATTTATTATTCTCTATTTAATAAAAATAATAATATGGATTTAGATTTGATTTATTATTCTCAACAATCTCCTCTCATATATACTGTATACGTACATATCAAAAATGTAGGTACATATAAATACTCGCAGTTTGTATGTACAATTGTACACTTGAAATTGAATTTTAAACAGATTAATCGGTGAGTATATCATATCTCTGTGAATTTTTATAATTTATGCATCTTCCATTAGGTTTTACTTCAATTGCCTTTCAATTATTTTATCAAATTCTAAATAAACAAGAATAATATTCTAGTATATAAAAAAATAAATATGTAAAAATATTTAAATAATTCCAATTATATAAATTTGATCTTCTCTCTCTCTCTCTCTCTCTGAACTATTTAATGTATGATACGTATCTACATACTTATATATTTTTAATGTGTCAGATAAATATTTTTAGTACAATTCAATTAAAATTCATTCAATTTATATTTTGATTGTTTGCATATTTATTATCAACAAAAACAAAAAAAAAAAAAAACAATTGAAGTAGGATGCGGGAATAATTTTATTTTTTTATTTTTCTAAAATAATTGAAAATTGAATATTTCTTGACATTTTTTTGTTCAATTTGTATTAATTAAAAATAAAATAGTAGTTTTTTTCTTCTTTTTTTATCTGTATAAGAGGTAAAACAACAATACCGCACTATCGTATAAATTTGTGTTACTTTCATATACATAAATACTATCGCTGAAAAAAATAATAATTATTGTTTCTAATTGCATTGTTGTTATAAAAACAATTGTCTAGTAATATTAATTGTATTGTACTATATTAATTGATTCGCAGTAATATAAAATTGTATGAATTCTCTTTGATACTCGTACGTAAATATATACATTATGTATCTATTGTGTTTATAATTTATTCTATGTTGATTTTTGTGTGTGTTACAAAATATATTCGTATATTCTATCACAAAACTAATTGACGTGTTTTCGTTCTATTTTCAAAATTCGATGAAATAAAGTATCTAAGTATGTAAAATTTTTGTATTTAAATTCAAATAATCCCGATACTATTTTAAAATGATTCGATGTAAATTTAACAAATTCATTTTTACCTTACCATAATAAGTACATATATACAACAGTGCTGTGCAAAACGCAAAACTAAATAACTAAACATGCATTTTTAATCAAATAACAAAAAAAGAATTTTTATTTTAATACAAAATTGTCATTCAAATCCATTTGTTGTTGTGTCTTATAGATCGTTTGGTTTATAATTTTCCTAAACAACCTGAAAAATGTTTTTTTGATTAACAACAGAATTTTGTTAAGCGTTTCAATACACATTATGCTGCTTCTGTTATACAATCAATATTCAATGCAGTGACTTCAACTTGGACTCACTCGACTTTCGGATTGACAGCATGATTAACATGTTTAAAAGTAGCTGTGAAGTCTACTACACTGAATATTGAAGTTGAAGTCACTGAATTGAATGTAGAATCGGCATTGCTCAATTCAAATTCCTAACAATATTCAATTTTCCAACACTTTAATGTAAATTTTATTTTAAATATTTAAATATTGACGTAGAAATAAAGAAAAAACTTTAATGATGAAACAATAAAATTACCTAAAAGTAGAAAAATATTGAAAATAAATTGATGTTAAATCATGATGTGTGTATATAAACTAGTAAAAAGTTATTTTCATATACATACAAAAGAAAGAAGAATTTAATTTGAGAAAGTGCTTATGCTTACAGTACAATATGTGTACGATCAATGGACTTACATTGACGTTTAACAAGATCTAATTTTATTTTGATATTTAATTGCCGTTTCATTACTTTTGATATTTTAAACTAAATTTTAATTACGGAGTGTTTTCAAGAGAAAATATGTGTTTTCACAAATTAATTTATAAATGTTTTTGAATGTCTTCTGTTCAGATTGCCCAGTGTTTTGAAAAATGTGAAAATGTAATTAATTTTGCTTCATATAACTGACGTACTCATTGTAAATTACAATACGTAAGCATCTTTGGGAATCGGATATTCGATTGGAAATGTTTCGAAAAATTATGTTATTCACAGCACTGTATGTAGTTAAATCTTTAGAAGATATATTGTCACATTCATTTCAATCGCATACTGTAAGTCATAATATTTATTTCGAATTTATTTTATGTTTGATGGGTACGACACTGTATCACAATGGGTTTGGGTTATGCAAATGTATTAGAATTGAATTGAAACAATTAAATAACAATGTAAAAAACAGTCAATTGAAATCAGCATTATAATCGTTATTTGTATACAATTTATTATTTTGATGAATATTTTTTATGTTGATATTTGCATAATGGCATAGATAAATGCAATTAAATGCTATCTGAATATTATAAAAATTTGAAATTCTTTTGTCTGTGTGTGTATATCTTGTTAAAAATTACAAAAAATAATTACGTATTTTTACATATTTATATTTTTTGAGAAATGAAAATACTAAACCTTAAACGTTATTCGAGAACCACTTACATTTCTTTCTTAACTTACATAATTATGTAAAAATTATCGCAGATATAATAATTACATACATAAGTATATGAAATGTTTTGATTAAAAATTCTCGATTTCAGTCTTATTCACACCTCAAACAATTGATAATTATAGCAAAATACATGAGTTATGTAAATTTTTTTTTAATATAGACTGAGAATATGTAGATATTCCAATCTACTTTACATAATTGTATTTTAATATTAAGAATATTCACTTAATAGAGTAAACGGCATGTAATCCCATTAGAACGTAAAAATACGTGTAATTCACATGTGTTTAACGCTTTAAATGCCTTTGTATAAAGTGAATACCCTTATTATGTATGCTCCATTTATTCAATATTCAAATGTTTTGAAAATTTGTAAAAACTAAATATTTATAAAACTTTTCAATTAAATTTTGAATTTACTTGTATTTTTCAGTTCTCCTTCAATTCAGTTCTCCTTGCCACTCTTGTTCAGCTACGTCATTTAGTTTAGGAGATAAATATCATCAATTTTCCAAAACATTGTCAGTCAATTGGAATGAATATCAAGATAATTGGATTCATCATATTGAAAATTCAGTATATTACAAAAACTATAATTCGAGGCGTAAAATGAAAGTTGTAGCGTAACATAACATAAAAGTAATACATAATACACAATTATTAGTTTTCTCACATTCGACGAAAGGAAAATATCAATTTTTTTGGTGAAAAAAATGTCAAAGTTATACATTTTTTCAAAAAATTTCATGACATTTTTTTTTTCAAATTTGAAGATTTTGTGGGTGTATTTTATGTATTTCCTCTTTCCAATGTTGCCTTGTTTGATTCGCTTCACCTTACAATTTCTGAGATAATTATATTGAATTTTCAATATGATCCCAATATTATAGTGATATCACAGATCTACATATCTAAGTAACTGTATACAGTGTATAAACATATATTTTGTACTTATATTGCTGAATATTATATATTATATGCATATAGTTTATTTCGTGTTTCAATTCTATACCTATACTAAAAAATGCACAAACAAATTCATTTTCTTTTTCTACATTAAATTGTGTGCATGTATGCATGTTAATTTAAAACTGTGTTGTTTTGTTTTGTTTGGTTATTTTTACGCTCACTCAACTTACGTATTTTATAATCGAAGCTTTAAAAAATGGATTTGTAATAAATCCACATCAAAAATCACGTCTGATATGCGTAGAAAGGTATAGAATTGTAACATCTGTATTTCTTACTTAGATCTGTGGTGATATCAATCCAAATACCATGCGAGCATTTTTAGAAAACTTCATCATATCTCAGAAGTTTTCATTTTTTGAATGAAATACATTTTTATACTTTTATGAGAATAGAGTGAAAATTTTAAGCCTTGCACATAAGTAAGAGCACGACATACACATTTCTAAAGCAATGTAAAGACGTCTAGTGTTTAATGTCTGTCGTCAAACAGGTCGTCGGAATATAAATAACACAACCACAAGAAGCAATTTATACATACAACACAACAAGAACGCACATTTGTTTACCATTTAACGACCTGATTTACGTCACAGTTCCAACTGCCACTCCAATGATTACATTGCCTTAGAAATGTGTATGCCTTGGTAAGAGGATTTTACTGGCATCAAATCGACATATTTTCCGATTCTATAGAATCGAGGCATAGTCGTACATTAATCAAAGATAATGAACATTTTGGAAAAACCCTAAAAACAGCCACAGCAAATGAAACAATAATTTATTGTAAAAATTCATGATGCAATTTTGAATATTCATTGTAAGAAAGTTCTTCAGCTTGTCTTACTCGTGCATTATAAAAATATTGAGACGATTGAGAATTATTTTGCACACAATGAAGCAGAGAAAACAAAGAGACCAAAAACAATTTGGACGTAATGAGCCGTCTAAAATCTAGCGTATTGGAGCTAGTACATAGGGAATTTAGGAATTTCTGTAAAAACTTTTAATTTTTTACAGAATTTAGGGAAAAAGTAGGAAAAAATACTTAGACATTTTTTTGAAAAAATTTCTAATAAATCGCCGATAAAATACTTAGAAATTTTAAAGAAAATTTCTGACAACGTTGCTGTTTGGACTTAGAAAATGTTTACATTAAAAATTTTCTATTGCCGAGACAACACAAACTTAGATTAACTTTTCAACCAGTAGAATTTGAAGTTTCTTCATAAGAAATTCTGGTCGTCGTACTAAGTAATAAATTACCGACGGTAATTAATATCATTAACATCATCGGAACTATCATCAGCGATATCAAAAATTCGTCATCAAACTACTCTTCAATCAACATTACCATCTTCAATTTGATATCGAGCTGCAATATCTTCATTTTTTAGTTAATGGCTGGTACTCACTACGAAAGCTAAATTTTTCTCTATATAAAAACTATGTAAAAAAAAAAAAAAAAAAAAAAAGGACAGAGTGAACAAAGTACAGAGATCAGTAGGATTGGGAGTGACGGGGGCCATGAGGTCATGTCCCTCCGAAGCTCTAAATACTATTCTTGGTCTCGTTCCTCTGCATCTGTTTATCAAATTTACGGCAACACGGGAAGTGCTAAGATTAAAGGAAGCGGGATGCTGGAGAGCCAAAATATATGGCCATAGCAGCATCCTAGAGGAAATTCCCAAAATACTTAGCACGGTACAAACAGATTACAGTTCCAAAATATTGCATTTTGAGAGAAATTTCCAGGTGAAATTTCCCTCCAGGAAAGAATGAAGGCAGAATGCAATAATAGGGAATTACGACTTTGTCATATTCACAGACGGATCTAAGACGGATGGTGGAGTGGGCTCGGGTGTTTACATGAGTTCACCCCCGGTCTCAGAGTCCTTTCGCCTGCCAGATTTCGCAAGTGTCTTTCAGGCGGAAATACTCGCGATTCTCAAGGCAAGCGAAATTCTGAATGATATGACAGCAGTAACAACAGTAACAATACAAAAAACCATCGGTATATGTACCGATAGCCAGGCCGCAATCAGGGCTCTGGGAGCGGTATCTTTTAACTCAAAGATAACAGAAAGATGCAGAAGAGCACTAGATAGACTAACGAGCAAGACTCAAGTTACCCTCATATGGGTTCCAGGTCACAGGAACATAGAGGGTAACGAGTGGGCTGACTCGTTGGCGAAACAGGGCTCATCTCTGCGCCTTTCGGCAACAGTACCAATAAACATCCCGGTAAATAGTGTTAAGCGAGAGATCTGGCTTTACTACTTGTCGAAGGCAAATAACAGATGGAAGAACTTATCCACATGTTCTGTGTCAAGAGCTACATCTGTAGAGACCGACGAGAGATCGCTGGAATCATGGCGATTCTAACAGGTCACTGGCCTGCGGGAGAGCACGCAGCCAGATTGGGTCTACCGTACAACACACACTGCAGAAGCTGCAAGGACAATTCAGAGAAAGAAACTCTGTTACATTATCTTTGCAGGTGTCCAGCATTAGCTAAAACTAGACTAGGGGCTTTTGGTAAGCCTTTCCTCGAGGAACTCGCGGAGGTGGCCAGTCTAACAGTAGGCAGCTTGGCCTACTATCTGAACAAGACGAAATGGCTATAGCCTAGAGAAAACAACCAACACCTACGAGTCTGTGGTAACAAAACGGTACATAAAGTGCTAATTGAGTCTGTTTCATGGACTAGAAACGGACTGCCACTGCAACCAACCCAACCAACCATGTAAAAAAATGTCGCTAAGTTGTTAGCTAAATTTTTAGTTTCAAATTTCGTTTTCTGGTACTCAATTCTAAACTAAATTATTTCGGTGGAACTTAATAGTGGAGAGTTGTGGAAGTGATGGTCGAGCATATAAAAGGCAAACGAAATATTGACAGCGGTTAAGTGAAGTTTAACTGGTGAAAATCGTAATGTCCTTATCAGTAATGTAAATTTGTGACAAGCTTAGTTTACAAAACAGATTCTATTTCGTTAAACTTGGTTTAGTTAAGCTATAGATAAAATTCTATTGTAAAATCCAATAAACATGCCATAGCTTAAGCTCTTCTGCAGGTTTAACTAAGCCAATACTTAAGCCTCCACTGTGAAATTGGACATTAGTAACATTTTTGTTTACAAAGATACATATTGGTATAAAAATTATTAGATTACAGGTATGAGATACATTGGATATGGAAATTTAAATTCTAGAGACCAAGGCTAGGGAAGCTGATCTCAAATAAATACCAAAAAATAAAATATTCACATTTATTCTTACAATGGTCAAGAATGCTTTTATATAAGTACTTACTCTACTAAAAAGCCAAAATTTATTCCTACTTCATTCACGATCTTACTTATTTCGATCAAATAATTTTCTGATAATTTCTAGTTTGTTTGGAAACATTTCTAAAAAGTTATTATAAATTTTGATACTGAATCAATGGTATAGGTGGTTGCATACATACAGCAGGACACACGTACAGAAATACTTATTTCCACAATTAGATATTACATACTTGGTATTACTGTACACAAATCAAATTCAAAGTAATAATAATAATAATCGATAACCATAGTAACCTAATTGTTATTCAATGTTGATTCCTCAAAAAGGAGTCAATTGGATTTTTTTTTCTTTTGCAAAAACAAAAATTATATCTTGGCACAAATTAAAATATTAGTCACACATTTCACAATTCACACTACAACACGTAGCTACTAACCATATGCCATATGTATGGTATGTACTTACTTTTTATATCATGCATGGATAATATTCCTTGTTGTATACAAAAGAAAAACTCTATTGATTATTTTTTTTATAAAAACATTCAATTTTTGTATTTTTTTTATTCATCTATAATAACTATATTGTACTTAGTACATATTATGTATGTATATTTATATTTTTAAAACAATTATATGTTTTGTGCTGCAGTCATAATATTTTTTTTTCTTTTTTTGAATTAACTTTCTAAAGCATTTTATTTTAATACTTATTATTGTGCACAATACAATACCTTCGAATATGTGGTGGCACTTTAGACCTACATAGTACACAGTACATATGTATATGTATTTTTTTTTTTTTTTTTTGAAATTTATATTATTTACAATCTAATATTACAATTTTGTAATATGTAACATGCCCAAGCGCAGTTACAACATGTCACGTTTATCCTTTTCTTTTTGTTGCAAACAGTCTCTTCTTTATTATTTTTCTAAAATTATGTATGCGTAAGTATACTGTGTCTGTGTATTAAATTGAAAATTCTAACGAAAATTGCGAAAAAAATACTTAAAATAATATACATATTTTCTGAATTTTTTAATATTACTACTGCTGTACGAGCATTATTTTTTTTTTAGTTTATAAATAATATTCCTCCTGTATGATGATACATATTCAAATATGCGATTTGTTCTAATGTAAGATATGTACGTACAAGTAATTTTTCTTCTAATTGACGAAGAAACAACACATGGGATGGGGTAGTCCATCCCATACCATTATAAGAGTGCTTGATAATTTGATTATTGTTGTTATGTACGAGTATTATCGAAATGATTATTTTCGCTGCGATATTCTTAAAATATCTATGATTACAAGCATTGCTGTATGGTGGATCAAACTTAAAATACAAAATATTTGAAAATCTAATTTATTACTGGAAGAAGAAGAAGCTGCACGAATATTATGTGATTCATTTCCTCTAACCACAAGATCTGTGAAAAATGAAAAAAAAATGAAATAGAAAATTGAATATAAAATTCATAAGTTATATATATATTATAGAGAGAGAGAGAGAGAGAGAGATAAAAAATTACGAGTATAATAATGCAAAAATAATATTTTTCAGAATAGTTCTAACTTTAAACAAAAAAAAAAACAAAAAAAATACAAATGAAAATCTATTTTCGGGATTCAAAAAAAAAATCTTTATCGGAAATTTAAACTCACGACATACATGCATACATACAATTTATAGTGATTAACAAAACATAGTTAAATTGAAGTACATATTTATAGATTGGATGAGTTTATTTTTTCTTACACAAACATCGGTAAATAATGAAAATTTGTATTTTTGTTTTTCATTTATCCTTTTTTTTATTATTTATGCTCAAAATTTTAATTACTTATACCCGATACTATAGTGCAAGTTTGAGCATGAGCTTAATTAAACTTATGACTCAAGTCTATTGGATAAACAGACAGTATGTCCAATTTCACAATGGAAGCTTAAGCTCAGGATATGGCTAAAAATTCCGCTTAATAGATTTTTCGATTTCACAGTGGTCGCTTAAGTCTAACCTCGGTTTAATAGCTGGTTTAACTTAAGCCGTCAAAATTCATCGCTGAAGTGAAGTATGTAAAAATCACCAAATATCAAACCTATATAAATGAAATTATCGTGTTTTGCAGTTACACATACAAAATCAATTTGTGAAAATCTAAAATCATAAGATATAAAATTGTTTATATATGTATATATAAATAAATTATAATCATAATATAAAAACACCACCAAAATTACAATCACCAAATATGTATTATATTATTAGGTGCTTATCATGGTTTTCGATTCTATGGTTGATCGAAGAATCTTCTTCGATTCGATTAAATTTAATTTTGGTATTATGTAATTCGATTGGACGACTGAAAATGTCAGATGTCATTATTTTGAATTATTGTGAATATTTTCTTGATTAAGTGATATCTTTTTTAAATTTTTTAAATTTACTTGGCTTGCTTGTATAATAAAATGAAATATTTTATAAATTTTGAGTTTTGTACATAGTATATACATTTTATAAAAAAAAACAAAGAAAGCTTTATACATATACTTACATTTTTTTGAACTATCCATTTTTCTAAATGTTTTTTGTTCACTGTTGTTATACGTAAATATGACAATTCGTCAATAAAAATGTAATCGAATAAGCTGTTCGATAAAATCGAAGGCTTCGAAAAAAATCGAAAACTATAATACCGAAATTTGAATTTGACAGATATTCAATAATTTTACGAAAATCATAATAAGCACCTTATATAAATTTGACAATTTTTGAAACGCTAAGTAGTTTACAAATCACAAATTAATAAATGCTAATATAAATTTCACATTTTTGAAATTTGTGACAAGCTACAGTAGCTTATAAAAAAGATTCTATTTCGTTAAACTTGGTTTAGTTAAGCTTTAGATAAAATTCTATTGTAAAATCCAATAAACTTAAGCTCTTCTGCAGGCTTAACTAAACCAAAACTTAAGCTTCGACTATGAAATTAGGCATAAGAATTTAAACTACCACTATGAAATTAAAACATCTCTTAAGCGAAAGTTTGAACTTTAACATGATCTTAATCTTTTACTGTGGAATTGGACATTATTTTCTCAATAAAAACCATTCACATTCATTGACAAAAATTACACTACAGACAGTGCATCAGTTCTGATACGACGAGAAATACGTAGATACTTATATCTTTGAAAGAAAAAAAGCTGCTTTCGATTTAGCAATTTTAAGTAGGTACTTGCGAGTATAAGAATGTGTCTGTGATGAATTGTCATATCGAATGGCACAAACTTATTCGTAATTACTTGCATCTACTTAAAAAAATTTCATGAGTAGCTGCGAGTAGCTGGTTCAGCACAGACATTTACCTTATTTATCAAACTGCTAAACTGAAAGCTGCTAATTACTTGACAATGAAATGAAATATTGACGTAATAATTATTATTGGTTCTAAACAAATCTAAATCACTGAAAATTGAATAATTGCTCACACTCAATTTCTTATATGCTTATTTTTCTCAATTTCAAATACACCTTCTTCATTTTGGAATTTTCGACGAGTTACATAATACAAGATTTGAATGATTTTTTTTTAAAAAATTTTATACAAAAATTTCTTTTCAATTTCATTCAGTTTCATTTGTTTTGTTCACGACTGTTAACGTGCATAATGGTAATGGGTAATGGTTCATTCGACTGAACAACATAATATCGCATGTTCTCAAATGTTATATTAGAAAATTTTATAAACAAAATAGTTTGCATTATTATTCGTCTTGGAAGGATAAAACTCATAATATATATTCGGAATTATTACTTTGAAGGGTAATTTTTGATTTTGAGTAATAGTAATAGATTCTATTGAAAATAAAATATATATACTTGGAAAGCACTACGAAAGATTGTAAAATTTCAATTATATTTCTGAAATATTCGTATTCTATTTGTGTAAGTAATTTCCATTTAATTTTGTACTGCAGGAGGTACTTTTAGAACTCATGGTTCAATATTTAAAAATGTATTTGAAAAATTAAAAAACTCAAAATCATCAGGATATCAATATCTTATGAATCTCAGAATTAACTTCCAAGGTTTACAATTATTTCAAACTAAATTGTTTTTGTAAATTAATATTTATAATGAGATCTCTTAAACCAATACATACACAGTGTACGTAAATAACTTTTTATTTTTCAAAAGAAGTTTGTTTCATTTTATTTTCATCATGATATTAATGTACCAAGTATACGAGCACGAAAGGAAAATGTATAAGAAGAAGAAAAATAAAATGTAAGAAAATGTTGGATATGAAGCCACAGGGAGGGACTCGACCAAGAGCACGATGGGAAGACGAGGTTGAAAAAGATGCTCAAAAAATGATAAGAGTACGCAACTGGAAGGATGCTGCCAGAGACAGAATTTTCTGAAGGACGAAAATACTGGAAGCTCAGGGACGACTTTTCTTGTGAAGAACATCTGTTCTTAGAGACCATTAATGATGAATTATACGAGTGGATAACTAAAATATCGTAGTATATGATTTTTGCTAAAAATTACAGAAAGATAAATATTTCAAATAAATATGTCGTATTGTGTTCAGATTCGAACGCTAGTATCATTTTTGTGTGTAAAACTATAAGTAATAAATATTGAATTTGGGACGACTAAAAAAAACTTTTTAAAATTAGAAATAAAAATTCAATAACAATATTTTAAATAGGTACTCAATTATGTTCTTATTTTTGGATTAAATTAATTATGATTTTTACCTTTTGGTTTTCCTTGATTTTCTACATTTCCATTTGAATTTAAATTTTTTACTTGAAATTCATCATCCTTTTGTTTTTTTCCTACATAAAATCACAAAAGAATATTTAAATAATATAAAATTACATATACATGATATGACAGATTCGTAGTTTCGTATTGTTGACAAATAAAATTTACCTCTGTTACGCCTTTCATGAGAATGAATTGTATTAATTGTATTTGAAGGTATCCCTGAAAATCATACAAAATTTTTTGGTGTATTCAAAATATCAAAATGCAAACTAATTTGATTTGCAAAATATTATTATTCATATAGTATGAATGAATATTAAAATATAAAACTTTATTAAATATCGATTGGATAGTTTGAGAGATAAATTTGGATAAATAAAGTAATATTTGAAAATTGAAAGTCGATGAAAATCTAAAATTTTCCAAATTTGAGACCTATTTGGTAACCAAGAACAGAAGAATTTCTTATAAAAAATGCATTTAATGTAGGTGTATTTCCCAACTCTTATCAAAGTAGTCACACATAAATTTCAAATTTCAAGAAAATCAATTGGGGAGGCGAAATTACCAATTTTGTAATTGTTCGTTCCCCTTAACAAACATAAAATAGAGTTTACATGTACAAAAATTTTTAAAAGAAAGGAATTGTGAATTATAAATAAAGAAATAAATAGACAGACGTTTATATGTGATATGATGTCAAATTGTGAGAAATATTGCACCGGTTACCATATTCAATAAAATGAAATTGCATTTTTAACTAAAATACTGTCGAATTGGGTGATTAGAATAAATTAATCAATTCGAAATTAGTATGTAGTACGGTAAAATATTAATGATAAATTTACTTTAAAAACTTACTATAAACTTTGATAGTTCCGTCCGTGTCTCCCAATGAGTTTTTTGCAATACATCTATATGATCCAAACTCAGATGATGTCATCATGTTTATGTTTAATTTCATTGTTACTTTGTATTCGTTCTCTTCAATTATTGTTGAATTGTATTTGTCGTCTAGAAATGAAGGTAGGTAAAAGAAAATATGAATTTTCGTAATTAATTTTGCAATGGAATACGTCGATCAAATGCGCTTTCATTTATTTCGTACATTTCAAACTTATTTTTATGATAAAATTCACTCAATTATATAGAAACAAAGGGTATACGTATATCTAGAACAGTACATCCTTCGATGTATTTTAGTAAGACGTGTGCAGGAAATAGGGAGGAAAGAAAAAACTGACTTATATTATGATTGAAGTTTGCTAGAAGAAGGGGAGCAACCTTTTCATCATTATATAACGCTCTAGATCTAGGAAGGTGGATAGAATAATCATTGTTCTAGAGGACGATTTTCGATTGTAAGGAAAATTACATCATACAGTAAAAAAGATTTTCATATGAGTGCACACCAACCTTTCAATGATCACTTTTTCAAGATGCTGCAAATTGTCATCAAAACCAATCATATACAAACTCATCCCAATCAAAATTAATAAAACTACGATTAATACGAACCTGATGGTACAATTTCACCTTTCTCTCTCGTCCAATAATTTATTGATTTCGGATATGCCTCTGATTGACACTCGAGCTGCATAGGTTTACCTTCCACAGCTCCAATTAATTGATTTTGAACTGTTATCATTGGTGGAACTGATCATAAAATAAAATTTTCGAAAATAAATTTATTACTAGTATAGTAAGTTTTTCATAACTATTATGGGATATACTACTACATATAATAGCGAAAACCCAATGTACGCTTTGCCTGCTTTACTTGCTTTGACAATTAAGTAGAAATAATGTGTTTAAACGTGATTACCCCCAATGAGAAAAGCAAGCAAAGTCGAATATGGTCTACTTTCTACTTTTTAACAACTTTGAACGCTTTGACAATTAATACATGATATAATTGATTATTGGTGTTGGTGTGATGTATTGCATTAATAAATAATATATGTATATATGTGTACATTAAATATGTATGTAGATTATATTAGATTATTATGTACATATATTACAATAATAATTAAATAATTTTTAATTTTAAGAAAAGAATCAAAAAAGATTTTAAGAAAATTATCAAAAAGTATTGTTTATGTAGCATATATTTTTTATTATAAACTATATTGTATAATATAATATGATATGATATTATATATAATATTATTTTTTATAGTTGTTATTCCCAAAGCAAAGCAAGCAAAGCGTACATTGGAACAAGCAATGACTTTGGACTTTGCTTGCTTTGACAACCAAAGCAAGTAAAGCAAGCAAAGCAAGAGAGGCGTACATTGGGTTTTCACTATAATTGTAATATACTCATAGATTCTCGTAAAAATCATACAAACTGGTTATACTTACAATGTACTATGAGAATGATTCGTTTGCTGACCGATGGTGGTACACCATTTGAAGCTATGCATAAATATGCACCCATATGTTGTCTCCTAACACGTGGTATGACTAAATTTGCTCCTTCAAAGCTTGGCACTTAAAAAATCAAATAATTTATTCAATTAATTTTTTTAATATTCTCTTCTACCCTAATTGATATATTTAATTAAATGAAAGATAATTATGATGAAGCTAAGAAATGTCAATACAAATTCGACGTTAGCAAAATATTTTTGATAAGGAAACCAGATTCTATCCAAACTTGTTAAATTATTCAATATTACTGTTACTGTTACCAGGACTTAGTTAAACTTTTATATTCATTTTTAGGATGGTAGTTCAAATATAAGCAAGCATTGAAGCAAAGAAAAGAAGTGGTTCTAATGCATTTGTTTGATTTGATGCTGTGATGGGAATTCTATAATCTGTTTATTATCTCAACTTATATGATACACAGTTATTGTAGTAGATTCGTTTTATAAATGCCATCTGATAATTAACGCATATAAACTAGAAGCACTAGAAGTATAAAAGAAAAAGGAATTGAATCTGTTAGCATACAGAAAAATAGTATGTTCCACAGATAAAAAACTGGAAGACGATATGAAGAAATGAATTGTGACAACCTTGACAGGAGGAGCACATGCTGTGGTATTCACGATGTGTGATAAAAGCGTGGTAATTGTAAATGATAAACCTTGGTAATTGATGGTAAGTGGTTAAACCGTAATTTTTTTGTCATTTGTTCAAGTCAGACGTGTCATAAAATAAAAATGTTGTGGTTGTGAAACAAGAATGTTTTAGTTTCTGAATTTTAAATATAAGGATTCTGACAATTTAAGCCATGTTTTTTGACTTATGTGATACAAATTTACTATCTACCATTCACCATATTCAATATAATTTTTGTTTCAGAAGTGTTCACGAAGTTCTCTTTACAACTTTTATCATTTACTATCAATTTACCATTTACTATACATCATAAATACCATTAACATAAATGATAATTAGCTGAAAAGATAATGATAGAGAGAGAAAAAACGAGAGAAACAATAACACAGTAAAATTTTCATACCTGAGAGGCCATTTGTAAGCTCAATAAATTCCCCATTTTCACGTTTCCATGTAATAATTGGTTCTGGTGATCCAGTTGCAGCGCATTTTAATGTCACATTGCTTCCTTCACGTATCACCATATCTGTACTAGTTGGGTAATCTAGAATATCTGGGGGAACTGTGGGATAAAATGCATTTGAAATTTTAATTAAGTACACGAGTATTAGATTAAAAGTAGCTAATGTCAGACTTCAAATGAAACTTTGAAATAAACTTTCTGAAATTATGTCTTTTACTTTTGATGGTGATTTAATTTTAAATAAAATATATGAGATCACTTAAAAAAAAATGTTATATATACGCGAGTATATTTTAATGATGATTACCTTACCTACAACATTCAAATAACCCATTTGACTTTTCATTGGATCTGTATTAATTTGACACATATACCAGCCTTCATCAGATTCTTTTATGTCTCTTATACGTAACTGCCATGTTTTATGTTCAGAATATGTGATACCAATACGTTGATTTTTAGTTAATACATGATTTTGTATTGTTAATATTGTCTGTGTATCAACACGTAACCATGCAACCTATTTTTTAAAAAAAAAAAAGAACAAATATTAAAATTAATGTCCTAAAAATACTGAAGTATATTTTTTATATATACGAGGACATATGGTTCTATATTTATGTATATTCAAAAAATTATTTTAATGTTTCTTTTGCATTCAATTTGAAAGAAAATTGCATGACAATTTATACTACGACTACAAATTTATTTACATTTTGTTTCAGACAAACAGACACCAATATTTTTTGTACTACATAAGTACTTGTTTTAAATTACATATGTTAATGAATAATAAAAAATTTTTTTATTGTACTTATTTATTTATTATCGAAAACTATTTTTGGCATGAAAGTTTTGCATTATTTCATTTTTTGAATTTTCTTTTTTGTATTCAAAAATTAAAAAATATAAAAAATTGGTAACAAAGTATAAAATGAAATATTATTAAAATTTTCTTCCTTAAAACGTACCTTGTAAGAGCCAATATTTTCAACGACACATGTTAAAAGAGCTTCACGTCCAACTGGAACGGTTACATTCAATATTGGTCCATTAAAATTTGGATTTGCTTCGAAATTCAAGAAAAAAAAAAAAAGGAAAAATATGAAAATTATTGAATTTCGATGTGAAAAAAATTCATTAAAGATTTTAATTTTTTTATTATTGATCGTGAATGGGACCGTAATTTTAACAACTTACCCACGACATCAGCAATGATCTTTTTCAGTCCATTGTAATGGGTAATAAAAAATGTCATTTTCATAAATAAAAATATTTTATCGTCTATACTCATTTTTCACTTCACTTGAAAACATTAACAGAAATCAATTAAAAACCAATATGTGATCACTGACTACATATACATAAGCAAAATGTTTAATTAAATTTTCTTAAAATTTTAATAATGAAACTTAAACCAGCAGCACAATTATTCTAAAGGATCTGTAGATACTTCATCTTATGTATGTAGATGTAGATAATGTGCTTAGATATGTGAACCTAATAATTTTAATTTTATTTATTTTGTACAGTACACGCACACACGCAAAAACGCACTCTCATATAATTCAAAGGCACACATTTTTATATCATTAATAATCGTGTTTTTGTTGTTTCGACCAAAGCAGTAGTCATGCCGTGTCCTGAAGTAATATTTTATAATCCAAATATTGTAATTTATCCTCCTGTTAAAAAGAACATTCGGAATCAAATAATAAAATAATTTTTCCGTGACCACATTTATACAAGGATAGAATGAAATAAATTATGGCGTCTTTATTAATTGATGATTTTGAATCAGTTCTATCAATAATTCATGCAATTTTTATAATTGTTTCAAAAATATCATATGTTATGATTTAGTGTAATCATTAGTTATCCATTTTTCATAATTTTTCAAAATTTCAAATACGTACATTTATATAAATGGAAAATATGTGTTGAATATTGAATATATCTTGGATTAATAGCGTAAGATGATTTTCATTTAAATTTAAAAAAAATGAAATTTTAACTGCCTTGCTTTGCTATGTATGTGGACAATATTCAGAACAAGAGGCTATATTTTATTATCTTTGAATGTTCCAAAGGTTAGCTCGAACTGGACTAAAGGTAGAACTATAATTGACATGGGTAACATGGGAAACATAAGAAAAAATAACGAATGTTAAAACGTAACATTTGGTTAACTATAATAACATAGATAACATACTAAACATAAGCAATACGAATTTCACAAAATGAGGTTACGGCTTATGTTACTTATGTCATGTACGCTTTCGATCGTACTGCTTATGTCGAGCTTATGTTAAACGAATTTTTAACGAATGTCGGTAATGTCAATTATAGCTTAGCTCATTGATTTGGCTGTGTTCGGCTACGACATATGTCATAGCCCATGTCACTTATGTCGATTATAGTTCCCACTTAAGGGCTTTTGACAAATGTTTTCTAGATAATATCGGGAATGTGGACAATTCGTTTGTTGGTAGCTAGGTTTATTAACTCAACTTCAATCTTCAACAATACACATAACTGCTTTATTTAGTCAAAGAGTTTTTTTTATCCTAAAAAAAATGAAAAATAAATAAATAATTTGACAGTTTTTCAGCTTCTAGATTTGAATCTATTTTTCATTATTATCCTCGCATCAAAAGTTTGGTTTATTGATTTAAGATTCGAGATATCTGCTATCTTGTGCACCATATATATCCGAAGTTAATTAACCGATTTCAATGAAATTTGAAACATAAATACATTACTTTGATAGGAATTAAGGTGCATAATGGAGCATTTATTTTAAAAATATCCTTGTTTCCTTTTTATAGGGTGTCAAAGTTGTCAAAATTGCGATTTTTTGGCTTCCAAATGCACCTCGTACAACAAACACTGATTGACCAATTGCTTTGAAATTTTGAATATAGGTAACCTGAAGGATATTTGTGGTGCTTGAATAACACATTTTTGATTTTAGGTCCTGAAATTTAGTTATAGTTCTTCTAAAAAGGAGAGGGTTGTTTTTGAAAAATCGTTCAACTTTGACTTCTATTTTCATACATTAAATCTTCATATTACTATATGATTTTGGTATCAAAATAAAATTTGGATGTTTCTGAAGTGTTTACAAAAAAAAGGATAAAAATCTTTATTATAATTCCATTTTTATTAACAAAATAAAATTATGTTTTTTTTTTCATCAAAATATTCAAAAATTCATTTTTGTTAGCATCTTAAAGCTATGCAAAAGCATTTTTTAAAATTTTTGTATGTAAAATCGTTGTTGTTATTTTCAAAATTTTTCAAAGTCGAATCCTACTCTTAATAACATTTCCTATCTAGAAACGTATTGATAGTATAGTGACAAGTTCTAAACATAAGCATATTTATTACTAAAGTCTATATTATTATAATTAAAGTCTACATCAAAGAAAGATATGTACATATATTATGTACTTACATTTTATGTAAGTATTTTGAAAATATTTGATTGTGTTCAAAATTTAATAGATTCAGTTGTAATTGTATGTACATATATCCAGTTTAATTGAAAAGAACAATATTCTCCTTCCGATGGATTTTTTGTTGATTTTCTTTTCAAATCAATGAGGTATTCATGACCACTCATCAAATCCTCCATTGACACCTTATCTTAACTGTTCATCGGAATGAACTTTTTACCACATGACAATCAAATTCATTTTTTTTTATCAATAATTCTACTAAACTACAACTCAAAAACTATACACGATTATTCATCAAAACCCTCATCAGAACACTCGATAAATGCCTCGATTAGTCTTACGATAACTGCTCATATATGTACTTTTGTTGCCAAGTATGCAAATGAGTTTTTTCCCGACGGCAACTCATATTGCCATATTGCTTTAGTTGCAAGGAAATGGCTATGTCCTATATCAGTCAGGTAGCATAATTGCATTAATGTATCGCAGTGTTTTGTTATCACAATTCACAGAGCTTCTGTGTAGAAAAATCGCTACCGTCTAAAAAGGAACATCCAATTTTATTTCAAATTAATTATAGATATGGAGCTCTGTATGAATTCAATGGCAATTTCAAAAATATCTGTTTGAAATATTTGAAACGAAATTTCAAAGTTGCCTGTGGTTAATTTTTGTAATGGATCAACTAACAGTAACAGGTAAAAGTATTGTAAGTAGTACACTACGTTTATTTAAATCCTAAATGTCTACATTTTTTCATATTGTCATTGTAGGTATCACACTGTGCATCTATTTCATATTAATCCTCTTTAATCTGTTTGAATGTGTTAAGTTCATAGTTTATAAGAATTTTTAATATAAAAAATTGTATTAAAAAAATTTATCATTATTTATACATTTTTTTTTATATTTAATTGAAACACTCACATTAAAATTTATAATTACGAGTACTTACACATATTATATTATGTATATGTAATGCACATATTATAAGTATAATTTGCATTAATTTGTTATGTGAGTGGTAGTACCTATGTAATGTATATATTTTTGCGTATAAAATATTGTTTTGTTGAATTGTTTTCCGTAATAAATTATTATAATACAGTACTTATGTAAATTTCCGTCATAATATTCATTATCCTTCATTAATTCACTGGTGATACATATGTGTGAAATGAATGAAAATTTACTCTTTTTCAAAAAAATACCTACATAACGTACTGTGTGTCCTGATATTCAACATAAAAGTTACTCATGTCTTCTGTATTGTTATTCTAATATAAATTTAATTACCGTAATAATTTGTAATAAGACTGAAGCAGCTTGTGATGAATTATTATCGTTTAACCGATCTTATTATTTTGTATATCTATTGTATTCTGTACGAAGTATACAATTATTTCATAATAAAAATATTATTCTTGTATTGAGTTGTGCGAAAATCTCATGAAGATTGAAATCTGTTCAAAAAATTTTTCTCATTTCTAATTTTATATGTAAGTACCTACTCATTGGTACATTTAAAAATATTTATGACGATCTAATTAGTGGAAATAACGATCAGTTAGAAGATACATACAGAACTTGATTTTTCATTTTACTTATTTCAATTATGAGTTGGATTTTTTACGTTTTCGATTATTGAGAATACCAGGTAATCAAACAAGTGCTATAATACATTTTTCAGTATTCTCCTAGCTTATATATGAGAAAAAATATTCTGAATTTATTCTGGAGTTTGGAATAAATTTAGATTATCGTATAAACCGGTAATTACATTTGTATACGAAAATTTTGAAAATTCCCAAATCCCAATTAAATTTGACTTATTCCACATTCGAAATTATATAGAGTTTATATGATAAAAAATTTGGAAATTTTTGAAATTTATTACAAAATATTATAATGAACATTCTACATAAAATTTATGGTTAATTTAATAACATAATTGACTTATAGAGCACACTATTCGTAAAGTAATTGAAAAATTCGAAAAAGTCAATAGAGAATCATAAACAAAGTATGATTTTTGACAATAAATAAAACGACATTCGTCTTGAACAGTACATATTTATGTGATTTGAACGAGACATTGTGAAAGTAAAATTTAATTATCAAAAAATGCCGATTTGAATTGCAGGACACCGCAAAATCATACAGTATAATTCCTTTGGACTTTTTTCTTTGCGGTTGTGTTAAATCATTGTCTAGCAATAAAAACTGGAATTATTCGTTCTATTGATGAAATTAGAGTGAATTTATGTAGAAAAGTGTAAAAAAGAACAATTGTGATTACAGAATCGAATTTGAAAACTAGAAATTCGGATAAATTCATTTATATATAAAAATGCATAATTTTAACTGAAATTAAAAATATGTATATTCATATAGCTCGTATTTGATCACCCTTTTTTACTTGTTAAAATAAATTACCTTTAATAATTTTCTATATCTTTATTTTTTAAACAACTGAATATATAATTAGAGATAGTTTCGAATATTCGAATATACATATAGAAATGTACTTTTCTGTACATATGTACATATATTTATACTATGAGTATCATAAATTATTATAAAATAACAAATATATGAAATGTGTACATCGTCACATAATTATTTACTAATCAGTTATTATTACAGTCTCCTATCGATACATGTATACGGTACGACGAATCGTGTATACATATTAAATTATTTTGAAAAATATGTATTTATTTATTTATTTTTTCTTATTTTTACGTTAAATTTATATTCCACAGCCACACACAATAATATTCACTGCTTGTTGTTTTGTGTTCGGTTAAGCTTTCCGATGTTATTCGTTAATAATTTTTAATCAATTGTCCGATAAATTATAATATTAAAAATACTCTCAGTTAAATCTAAACACAAAGCTTTAATTTCTAAATATGTAATAATAAATAATAATAATAATAATCGTATTATTTCACATTATTGAGAGGTTAAGTATCTATACGTATTTTTCTTGTCAAAGTAAATTTTGTTTTGATAAAATATTTTGTAATTTCTTTTTTTTTTTTAGAAAATCCACAAGTCACTCAAGAATATGATTTGTTTTTTCACTTTTTGCAATACATTTTTTTTTATATTTTTAAATTATAGTAAATATTTGTGCATATATATACGAGACTATTAAATAATACATAATTACGGGATCATAAATACATAATATTTAAATACCAGTCAAACACAAAATAAATTGTTTCGTTTTATTTGAAAAAATTTAATTGATAATTATGATTTTCAAACATTATTTTCTTTGTTTTTTTTTTTCGAAATTCGGAACGACTATATAAGAAAAAATTACAAGCAACACAACAATCGCCAATAGAAGACTAAACTAAAAAACTAATGAAGTTATAGAAAATATATTATTTAATGTGAACGTGAATAGAAATTCTGCGGCACACGTGCATAAACACGTAAACTTGTCGCGTATGTATATTATACATCATAAAGGTATCATATTTATGTTAGGTGGTATACGGTATACATGGTATACATATAATGTGCAATATGATGATATGGAATTCTCCAGTTAATACATTCTTACAACAATATTCGTTAAATACTTGTACAACTCTTCCATTTTGTTCATAATATACATATTTTACAATAAAAATTAAATATCAACATATATACTTTCATGCAACGATAATAAATAATAACAAATATTTTGTTAAATTTGTATTAAAAATCCCCTTTTTATACCAATAATAGTATTAAATAAGTTTCATTTTAATGCGCAAAATCAAATTTACAGATACACATACCTAATTATATTTGTATTTGTAATAATTTATTATTTAGAAACAGAAACTTTATGAAAAAGAAAAATGCATTATTAAAAATGTATGTACTGGTAATGATAAATAAATGCCAGTAGTGATATATGTATAAAAATGCAACACGTTATACTTATCTAACAAATAATTAATAAATTAATTAATTAACTATTAATTGCATATTATCTTATGCATTAAAAACTGTGAAAAATATAATAGATAAAAATTTACTATACAACAATTTTTGATCGCATGTAATTTTTATTCGTTTTTTGAAGGTGAAATGCCTTTCATATAAGTATAAATGAACACAGGATAAGTTTTTTAATGACCAACCCCCAGCCCCCATATCAGCATATCCATACAAAGTCACACGTTTCGAAACGTTTTTGAATACACAATGAATACAAAAAATTATTGAATCATCTGGCTGGATTAAAGGATACGACATCCATACCATATAAAAAGTATGAAAATCATGCAAAAAATTTGCTTTTAAATTTTATTGACTCGTCATCGGAATCGATACTATATTTTGTGAGAAATAAATACTTTAAATGTCATCCACATTAAGGAAGTAAGGAACAGAATATATTATCAATCATAAAAAATATTTGAAATAGGTAACGGTTTTATTTTATTAAATTGAAATACTGTTTTATTCACAAACATTTTTGATAATAAATTTTTTTGTACAATATTTTTTAAAAGTTATTATTTTTATCACAATAACGTTTCAATTGAAAATCGTAATTTTATGTGAACAAAGTATAAGATAATCTCATTACTAAAACTATTTTCGGATAAACATTCAAATTTTTTATTAAAAATTTTTGTTCAAAAATTTTCACTTGTAGTAATATTTTTCCGAAAGAGTGTGTATGATGTATAAATTATCGTCAGAAAATAACTTTATGGAAAAATTTTCAACTTTTATCTATTATTAATTAAATTTTTCATAGGTATGCGCTTAATAATTTTTATAAGTTTGTAGATTATCTTTGACTATAAGTGTGTCTCGTTAATTTCAATAAATTCTCACTTTTGACACCATGTGCGAAAAGATGCTTTGATGCTTTGTAACAATTGATTCACTTTACCTCTACTAGTTTAACTTTATTTTTCTTCTCATCACTTTTCTCTACCTAACAATACTTTAATTTCTCTGTTCATAACTCATTTTTAATTCTTTATTCTTCCCTTAAATTTATTATCAATATTTATTATTGATCACCAAACAATGTAATAATTATGATTTGTCATATTTTTGAAATTTATAATGCATTCACATACATTTTTTTTAAAATCAAACTGTTGTGTTGGTATTGTTTATTATTTCTCTACTACTTCTAAATGCCATTTTTTTTTTCGTATTTTACATATTTGATAATCATTAGACATTTTGTAGTGTCAAGAAATCATCTGTCATATATACAAACGAAGCATGATAGTATATTTGATAATATGAACTCTTATTGCTTTGCAAATATACATAGCTTCGATAAAGTGATGAGTGTATTATATGAGTACTCGTACATTATATACCTCTTTTCTAAGTGAAATTATGTGGTTTTTATATCTCTAAGGGTCTATAGTCACTTATAAAATGAGCTTATGTAAATGTCTATCGAAATTTAAATGGATTTGAGGTATTTTCCTATACATTATGTACAGTTTTTTATCCGTTTCTCGTGAAAAAAAAAGAAAAAAAATTAAATAGATTTAAATTTGATTCATATTTCACTTACAGCTTACAGCACACTCACGATTTCGAAAATACATTTACAGTCAGAGTACTTATACATACAATTATCAATATCAGTTATGAAATAGCCCCTAAAGAGCCTAAACCTAAATCAGTATTTTTGCTTAATGTGGATTACGAAATATGTAATTAGAGAATGCACTCATGTACCTCAATTAAAATCTGATAACTAAAATTTTTGTTCAAAACATCTTTAGATAATTGAATTGTCCGAATTTACCTAATTACCTACATAGTACATTATTTTAGTTGTACGTTGTACCAGTTGTACTTTAACTAAATCCTTAACAAAGGATAATTGAAACAGATTACTTTATGCAAAACATGTAAACGTGCAGATAAGTATATACTAGTATTTATATGTATAAAGAAAATGCTACTGACAAAAAAATTTTATTCAGTCAATTATTTTGTTAACGAAATGTAAATATGTATATTTTTGCAGTTGAAAATCGCAAAAAGAAAAGTGAAGAAAAAAAAAACTGATTTTAATAAAAAAAAAAAATTTCTTTTTTTCCTAAAAGACAAAATTATTTCACTTCTAAACAAGGATATTCAAGAGATTAAATAAACAAGATTTTCTTCCTGGTTTTTTTTTTTTTATTTTTTCCATTCTTTATACCTTGTATATTTTTTCCTCCTTGCTCTTTGAAACTTTTAATTTGATTAAGTTTTTTATATAATCTGTGAGTATCTCTATTCAGAAATGAAAAATAAATTCCATTTCTTCATCATACTAAAATATTACACATACTACCTACCCACACCTACTACACGTATACTACCTACACTACTACTACTACTACTCACTCGTACAAATAAAGCAAATATGTCAGAAGTACTCACTTTTTGTAAAAATAAAAAAGTGAATTAGAAAAGCCTATATTGCTATTACACTAATTAAAGTTCATAAGTTTCATGATAAATTTTTTCATATTCGGAAGTAAATAAAATTTTTGTTCCTCCATAACTACAAGAACGAACATTTCCTATATACGTGTATAATGTACGTTTGTTACCTATACAAGTATCAGAATACGAGAACGAATATACATATAATCATGTAAGCACATTAATGTGTACATATGATTATTATTATTATTATTTCGGCCAATATACATATTTATGTAGACGAAACGAACAGTGATTTTATGCATATCATTTATACATTATAAAGTATTAAGATAAAATTTGTTTTGCAAAAAAATTAAAAAAAAATTTTTTTTTTTTAAATAATTATACTTGATTACATATTTTGAAAATTATTCAATACATGTAATACATGAAAAGAACTTTTGTAGAAACAAATTATGATTTAGTAAAATACATATAGTAAGTACAACGGTACAACGAAAAATACTATTTTAAATTGAAATCATTGCAGTAGTTTACATGAAATCAAATATGTATAATAAGTACTTTTATATATAGTAGTGATTTGATAGATGCTTTGACCCGGATTGAAAGATTTGTTCTTTGAATATTTTGATGCATTTCATCGTTTATCCCGTAAATATGCACTCTATTCCATTTGATTTTGGCCTCTAATTTTTTTCACTAATTTTTTTTTTTCTACTTTTCAGAAAATTTTCAATATTATCTAAAATTATATCTGTGAAATTTTTTTTTACTGAAAAATTATTAAGGAAAAAATATTATCAGAAATTCAAAAGCAGAAACCGAATTTTTGAAACACGTAAGCTATCATCAAATCGTCAAATTACAGGAGGAATTGGAATGGAAAGAATTTCAATTGTAACAATGAAAATGAAACTAAAAAAAAAAAATAAGTTTTCGCCAGTTTATATCTATTCCTGGTTCCGACTTTGATTGCCACTATAGAGTAGGAAAAATTGGTTACTCGGGATAGGAGAATTCACCAATGTTCAAGTATGAATAGGATCATTATGGCAATATTAGAATACTGAAAAAATATCCTAAATAGTAATCGAGTATACGACAAAAGGGTCTATACCGTTTAACACACACTGCAGAAGATGCAAAGACACATCAGAGAAAGAAAATCTCTTAAGTATCTTTGCAGTTGTACACCAATGGCTAAAACCAGACTAAGGGCTTACAAGTTTGTGATAACAAAAAGGCACGAAAAATGCTAATTGAGTATATTTCGAGGAACTGAAACGGATTGCCACTACAAATAACCAACCAATCATACGACAAGAGGTCGGCAGCCAAGCTATGGAAGCGATCGATGGATTCCACAGATGATTATATATAAGCAAAAAATATTGTCGTCGATAAGAAATTAGCGGAGATAGTTTCGACTAGATAATATCTCTTGATTAAAAGCGGTTCAAATTGGATAGAGTTCCATAAGATACATGGAAATAAATTATGTTTATTTTTCGAATGTTGTTATTTACCACAGGATACTGTTTTGTGAATTGCATTAAGTGCATTTTTTCTTAGAATAATTTCATTTACATCATCATCGCCTATTAAATATCGTAAAAAGATAATTTCGTAAAATCGTGACGTAATTCATATTGCTAAAGAATAAGAAAAACAAACAATAATACTTAATTCTTCAATATAGTATGGTAGTATAGTATGGCCACTTTGTTTATCATTCAACCATTTTAAAATCATGCCAATTGATTGGAAATGAAAATCGTCGATATGAAATCTATTAATTTTAAATTTGTACTGTGTATACCTGTTTATCTAACCCTTATTTCGAATTTTATGTACATTATCTTCGTTTGTGACAAATTTCATATTGTATGGTTATACGTTCTGTACACAAACACATGTACATAATGCATGCATATATAGATACACACATATCCGATTAAAACGCATAGGTACCTAACAAAATTGATTTTCACATTACTCTGCGATACTGAAATTTGATTTCGATTTTCAACACTAAAATATTTCGTATTTTCTATTAATAATTTTTTTTTACCAATCATCCCACAAGCACAGACCCACACAATATTTGTGCATTCCTACAATTAAACGAATGTAATGTACATTATTAATTATTTTCTATACTATAATCGATGCTATATAGTATGTATTCAAAATAGTGATTATTTTGTGCATTCGGAAATCACAGATTGATACAGGCGTGAATAAAAAAACAAAACAGCAAAACAAAAAAAAGGACCATGTACGTGATAGACTGATAATTAAATTGTAAATATTGAAATTCAAAAATTGATTGAAACAATATCAAATTTATTTATTTATATTTGGTACTTAAATACTTATACGCGTATATACGTGGTAGTATAGTGAAATATGCGTACTGTATAATGTATAAAACATTAATATTTATTTTTTGATATTTTTTTTTTCTTTCAATAAACACATACTCAATTATGAAAAATATATCATCATATCTAAAGCAGTGTATCATATAAACTTTCTAAACATTTGACTGAAAATATCATTATTTTGTCGTTATATTTAAATAGAAATTTCATATTTTCTTTAGTATATATAGTATATTTAAAAACATTTGTATGTAGTAATCAATTTTTCATTTGGTTTTAAATATGAAAGAATTAATTAAAACAAATCTAATTTTCATAGCAACACAAATACATAATATGTACATTTTCTTTTAAAGAAAAAAGGTTATCAAATGCAAGATATAATACGCGAGTACATTAAAAAGGGACCCATTTCTCATTTCAATTTGTCATAGATTTTGTAATCTCTTTGTAGATTTTTCAATTTTCGTAATTTATTTCTATATACGATAGTTTCGAAAAAATAAACTTTTGTTTTTTTTACAGTTTTGTAATTGATATTTGACAATTCTCGTATGATATTTGGAAGTAAAAATGTCTCTAGTGAATTTATTGATAGCTTATGTAAATGTCAGTAGTACTATGAAATTTCAAAACTGAAAGATGATACTGAATATGTAAACATGTCATCACCATCAATAATTGCTGTGTTCCATTTAGCCTAGTAAAGTACTCCCAATTACTCGAGAGTAAATTGGAAATGGAACGCAATTTTTTTGCTTAAGACTGGTACTCAGTTCCTGTGAAATTTTTCGCTTGCAATTGCATATATATTTCTACAAGCTAAAAATTGTGGAAAGAAATGTGTGTAGAGTACATAGAGTTTTGAAATTTTTTGAAAAAAAAATCGCGGAGGCTATGAAATTAAATTAAGTAAAAATAAATAAATAAATATTTATTTGTCAAAATATTTGAGTTGTCAATATTTCGCTTGCCTTTTATATGCTCAACCGTACAAAATGATTGTGAAAAATGAGTTCCACAACTCTCCACTATTAAGTTCCAACGAAATAATTTAGTTTAGAAGTGAGTACCAGAAAACGAAATTTGAAACTAAAAATTTAGCTAGCAATTTAGCGACATTTTTATTACATAGTTTTTATATAGAGAAAAATTTGGATTTCGATGTGAGCACCAGCCATAACCTTAAAAAATAAAAGCTATTTATTGAACAAAACGTGTAATAAAAATATTATAGACTTGAACCTATTTCTTAAATCACTAACGAATGAAACACAAAAACCTCTGACGGCAAATTTTGGCGTAACTAACCATACAACTCGCAATGAAATTTCTCGAATACAAGAGGTTGTGTATTCGAACTCAACTGTAAGTACTCAGGAGTACTTTACTAGGCTCAAAGGAACGCAGCAAATATTGCGACTCAAATCAAATCTTAGTCTCCCACAAAAATTGCATCTCTAAATTGTAGATTATCTGTGCGCTCTTTCGTATCTAGTTGGAGAGAATCTTGATTCGGTTATTTTTACGCAGTATAAAATTTGCATCTTTTTACACCACCTCAATTAGTCTTTTCCTGGGCAACAACAGATCGATTCACGTAAATTTTACTTTCAGCATTTTCTTTTTTCGATATTCTATGTTTTTCTTTGGATCCTCTTTTGTAATATAGGACCTATCTATGATCCTTGTTATAAGAAAATCATCACAGTTATCTTATAACTCCTTAACTTCTTCATTTTATATGTGTAATGACAATACCAGTTTTTAGGCCATAATTATCTCCTTTACATACTATTTTGAAATAGATAGAAACTATACGTTATGAATTCAGTATTTCTTTTTGCTACCTTTCTCTTCATATTAAAGTTTCGTTAATTTGCTTTAATAATTTCTATTATTTTTAAATCTTTTAGGGCCGTATGCACCATTGTAGCTTAACTTATGACAGCCATTATCGTATGCACCAATTCAATTTAAACCTAGTTTAAATTTTCAAATAAAAGTTATGACTGCTCTCTAGTTGTCATATGACGGTCATAAATTTTGTATTTGAATTGTCAAAAAAAGTATATTATATGAAAAGCTAAATATAAAAAGTGATAGTAAATATAAATTCTGAATTGTTTTTTTTAGACAAAAGTGTTATATTATGCAAAGCAGAGTAAGTAAAAATATTAGTTCCTCGAAGAAATATGTAATTTAATTAGATTTTATCATTATATCGTATAGTCAATCTTGAAAATGTAGAAATGCTGGATATTTTCGACACTAGTTCTAGCTCTAGTAGTTCTGAAAGTTCCGATGAAGAATTTGAACAAAGATAAAAGGAAGCTTTAAATTTACCAACTAGTCATGAGAGGAATATCCACAGAACAAAGTGTTTTGACGCATATAATGAAGATGAATTCGAAAGACGATTCAGGATTCCCAAATTTATTGTCCTGGAATTAGCAACACGCTTGGAAAGACAACTAGGTTATAGGAATAGGCGGAATAACCCAGTCTCTGTGGTAGATCAAATTTTAATTACATTGAGATATTACGCAACATCAAGCTTCCAAATAGTTACGGGTGATCTTTTTGGAGTATCACAGTCGACTGTTTCACGTGTTGTGTATCGCGTTTCAAAATTATTAGCTCAAGTGGCTAAAACTGAAATAAATATGCCATCAACACACAGTCAGTTGCGAGAAACAAAACAAGGTTTTTACAATATGCAGGCTATTCCTCATATAATTGGTGCAATTGATGGTAGATATAATCATTATTGGATGTAGTGAAAAAATTATAAATACTCTGTATTGCAGGAACACATATAGCAATTCAATCAGTTGGTGGAGAATATGCAGAGGATTTCCGGAATAGAAAAGGAATTTTTTCTATTAATTGTCAAATTGTTGCTGATGCTAATATGCGCCTTCTGAACCTAGATGCACGGTAAAAATTTTGGCAAAGTTATAGTAGAGTGAAAAAACTTATACGAATTTTTCTGTTGTTTTCAGATGGCCTGGATCATGTCATGACCAAACAATGTTCAACTTCTCCAAATTACGTGCAAGGCTTGAAGCAGGGGAATTCGGAGATGGGTATCTTATAGGCGACGCTGGATATGCGTGTAAAAAATATTTGCTTACACCATTGGGATCTCCAAGCACACCAGCGGAGATTTCTTTCAACAATGCCTTCGTTCGGACTAGACGAATCATAGAGCAAACGATTGGTGTGTGGAAAAGACGTTTTCCAGTTATAGGAACAAGTACAATTTTGCAATTCAAAGTTTTCTTTATAATAATAGTGTTGTTTCAGAGATGCGTCTCAATGTCGAAAGAACAGTGGTAGTGATTGTCACAACAGCTTATCTTCATAATCTCTTGAAAGAAAGAGATGTACCTCCTGTAAAAATTGAAATGGAGGACACAGACAACGAAACCCCCATTCCATTTAACAATGAACACAACGATTTTTGTCGCAGAGAATATATAATAAATAACTTTTTTTAACAATGTATGTAATTCAGTAACACAAAATTTCATTTATTCATTAAAAAAAATTTAAACTCAATTATAATTTTTCATTCAATTATAAAATTTTATTTCTTAATTTATTAGTTTTCTTCCTCAATCATTTGTTGTAATATTTCAAATTTTTTTTTCGTATACTTTAGTTTTTGCTCTATTCTTCTCAATCTTAGCTTCTAGTTTTGCTTTTCGCAAATCGGCTATTTCTTTCATATAGTTTTTTAATTCTTCATTGCTTTTACGTTTCCGTGTGTACCTTCTTGCAGGAGATGGTCCTGATTCCGTAGTAAAACTTTTGGTAGCATCACCGGATCCATCGATTTCTATATCGTCATCACTATTCGTCATTGTCTGAAAGTATGTAAAATTAGATATAATATACACATGCTTCAATACTCACTTACAATTTCATCGAATAGATAGTCGCTGCTGCTATCAAATTTATTCGTTATTGGTGTAACTTCTCTATTAACGATGTCAAGCAGAGGATTATTTTCGTCCACTTTCTTTTTAAAATTCCCTCCGCCAGTCTTATAAGTTTCTATTTTATCAGATGCAATATCTTTTTTCAAATTCGCTTTTGAATTTTTATAAAATTCCTTTAATTGTTGGGCGGATCTTTTCGTAGCACTTGTTGCATTAAATTCATTTGATAACTCAATCCATGCATTTTTTTTTGCATCTAATGACACTGCATCTGTTTTTTTCAATAATTATTTTATATTTTATCACCAGATTTATTAACAAAGATTTCTCATTTGGTGAGAAATTTTTGCTTCTTTTATTAATATTGAAATTTTCCATTTTCAAGTACAATTATTATTAATTACAATTATTAATTACAATTATGTATTTACAATTTATTTACAATTTCACAACTAAACAATAAAATTAAGGTTATGAAAGTCAAAAAAAATCAAAAATTTAATGTTATTTCAATGACGAATTTGGAATTAGAAGTTCGCAGCGACGTCTGGATGTTAATTTGTAAGTGCATACCGACATTTTCCGACGACTTAGGCTAGTCATAAAATTAATACTAGTTTAAACTACAATGGTGCATACGGCTCTTACAGTTCTCATTTGACACATTCCTTAAGAAGTTGCATTAATTTCTCGCTGACATGTTGAACTAATGCATAATCGCTTGTTGCATCGATTTATCGTAGACACACGCAGACATACCATTTCTTAAGAATGAATCTCCTTTCCAATTACCTATTTTCTTTTGGTATTCGGTTACAGTAACAATGTCTACTCTAATGTTGTGATCTTATACAGGAAAACAAAATATGGAAGCAGATCTTCGAGCAGGCAAGGTTATGCTGAGTTGTAAAATTGCTGATTGTGATGTGCTTGTCGTCCTTCCACTCCTAGCACTGCATTCTTATCAATCGTATAAAAATGATAATTACAAAATATTTATGAAAATATTGATTTTTTATATTCGCAGTATATAGACATTGAATTATTTGAATTATTATATTTATTTATATTTGTTTAATAGTTTGAACTGTTCATGACCATATTAACATGCGATTTGTATGTGCATATACATATGTACTATACGTTTGTTCACTTATATTGTAGCGCTAAAAGAATACATGAATCAAACCTAATATGTGGAAATAATTACTGATTTCAAATTCATTCATTCCCGACACGTTCACAATCCTCATATACGCTCATACTTAATATTACATTATACTAGCACATCTATATTTCTTTGTTTCAATTTCAGTAAACAAAGTTTTTTGTGTTTTATTTTGGATGCTAGTAGTGTATTCGTGTAAGATAGTAAGAACAAACAATAGTTAACTACAACGAGAATAGAAACAAAATATTTCTGTTATATATGATTAATTTATATGTAACACGGTTTCTATTTATGCCATCATTTTTAGCCAGTTTCAGACACCTTGGCATATACGCAAACATTTGAGAGTTCGTCTCTAACAAGGAAAATGTTTGATAAATTGTCAGGTTGACGAGTATTCGCGAAATAAACAAATAGAAATAGTGTATAGTAACTAATACGAACACAAAGGAAATATTTGACGAATGCACAAACATTTATTGTTTGTCAAATACACGAGGCATTTGGAACCGGCCTTATGGCCTTATATTATCAATTTAATTTTAGCACCCCCACCCCCATCGACACTTCCACTAAAAACGATTAAATTTTCATCATTATATGACTGAAATATATGTTTTATCTTTGAACAGCAAATTATGTATGTATGTAGATAATAGCATAGTCATTAAACACCCACATACCTATCAATTTCTCTGTCGTATATAGAACGGAAATAAATCTTTAAAAGGTTCTTGCATATATAATTCAACAGCATGACTGGAAACATTAAGTGTATACACGTACATATTTTATGAATAATTATAGTTCATGATTTATCTTAAAATTTGCAAAGTTTTATACATATTTACTTTATCTATACTGCAAACTATTTTTTTCTTTTTATTTAAATCAAATATAATATTTAATGTGAGTATAGTACGAATACGCATTTTACTGGTGTTCATATGATTGTCGATTAACTATATTATTTGCTTTGTTATTAATTGAATTTTTCTTGAATGAAATGAAATCTTAACTTTTCGTAAAACAATAGAGATATCTTATTTTCTTTTTTTTTTTTTGTAATATTGCTAATTAGTATCTCTTTAAGTTTTTTCATTAAATATTTCCTGAAGTTTATATTCATGCACACAATATGTACGTACTTATTTGAGTATTGTCAAAAATTCACATCCCTATTTTGTAAACACATAAAACTATTTAAAATGAACAAATTGCAAGAGTAGGAATAATTCGAAAAGAGGTTCTATTATATAAATTTGTAACTAAAAAACTATAAAACTCGTAAACAATATACACATAAAATTTATAGTTTTCTTCCTAGAAATTTAACTTCATACCATACGGGTACTATGAATTACTGATGAATTTAGTATACATGCTGAGTTGAAGACTTAGCAAATATAAGCAAATCTACTGAATAATAATATCACATCGATGTATTTTAAGACTTATCCTACGTCCATACTAGCAATATGGATATTGACTATATAGACACTGCATTTTTCGGCAATTTTTTCTGTATGGCAATATTGCTTGCCAAATATTGCGGCAATAATTTTGACGTATGAAATTTCTCAGAAAAAGTCGTAAATACACTGAATTTGTGTTGATATTTTATAAATGAATATTGCTTCCATAATCAGCCCGCACCACAGTAAACCACACACCACAGCAATATTTTATGTCAAAATAGAAGGATCTATTGTCGTCAACAGTAGTGAAAGTGCAGGAATTAAATTTAAGTATTAGATACACGGCACAATGGCACAATAGATTGTAAGGCTTTTAATATTTTACCATAGAATAATAGTAAAATAGTGTATGATTTTACTACTTTACAAAAGTGCTGACATTGAATTTGATTCGAACACTGTGATATTGGCATAAAAAGTGTTGAGTTTGAACTGAACATTGTCGAGAATGACTTGAACAATGATTATTGTTTTGTCTTGGAAATTGTGTGGTTTTACCCTGAAAAAGCATTATATCGTATATTATCATCATTTATCAAGTTTTTTTTCCAAAAAAAAAAACGAAGTTAACTTTGGGTATTCTTATTTTTCCGTTCTTCCTATTTTTAAACCAGCATTGGATCTATATCGTCCTATTAAAGATCTTTCATTGACAACCATTTACTAAAACGCCTTTTTATTGTCAGCCCATATTATAGTTACAAAATTTAAGGTTATCATAATTGCTTATTTTCTTTCAACTTATCTAAAACTAGTGTAATTTTCATAATATATCTCCTCAAAAACATAATCGTTCCTAATCGGTAAATCAATTTTACTGTCAGCAATTATTTATCCCAAATAAATTATGAAGAGAAATTTCGTGAATTCGATGAATTGAATATAAAATTTCGTATCAACCAAATATCGTAACTCCCGGCTTAGTAAGTAGAAATTTTCAATAGAAATTTCTGTCTCTGTGATTTTATACTCTGAAATTTTCTGATACTTAGAAATTGTTAAAAAATTTCTAAGTTTTCCTTTAATTTTATACTTGAAAAAATTTTCGATTCTTAGAAATTTGTGAAAAAATTTCTAAGTTCCCTTTTAATTTTGGACTTGGAAACTCAACACGTTTCCCAACGTAGATAAATTGGCCTAACTTGCCCTATTTTCTGTAGAAATTATAAGTATTTCTACAGAAATTCCTAACGATCCCTATTTACTAGCTCAGCACGCTAGATTTTTTTAGGACTCAACACGTCCTGGTTTTTTTTTGATCTTTTGTTTTCCCTGATTCAGACTCAACACGTCATATAGGCAGGTAATTGCAAAAGATCAAAAAAAAACCAGGACGTGTTGAGTCCTAAAAAAACCTAGCGTGCTGAGCTAGTAAATAGGGATCGTTAGGAATTTCTGTAGAAATACTTATAATTTCTACAGAAAATAGGGCAAGTTAGGCCAATTTATCTACGTTGGGAAACGTGTTGAGTTTCCAAGTCCAAAATTAAAAGGGAACTTAGAAATTTTTTCACAAATTTCTAAGAATCGAAAATTTTTTCAAGTATAAAATTAAAGGAAAACTTAGAAATTTTTTAACAATTTCTAAGTATCAGAAAATTTCAGAGTATAAAATCACAGAGACAGAAATTTCTATTGAAAATTTCTACTTACTAAGCCGGGAGTTACGATATTTGGTTGATACGAAATTTTATATTCAATTCATCGAATTCACGAAATTTCTCTTCATAATTTATTTGGGATAAATAATTGCTGACAGTAAAATTGATTTACCGGAAGTCATTGGACAGTTAAATTTTAAATTTTTAAATCATCAGATTCGGGTACGGTTCTTCAATCAACACACTTCAATCAACTAAGCATTAATAACGCCATCTTTATCAACGAATTTTAATTAAATTAATTGTAATTGAATTTTTAAATTAAATTAATTAGTAGATTAAATTTTTTTGAAAACTAGATATTGTATTGAAAAATTAAAGTAAATTCATATTTTTTAGAGAAAATTAGTAGAATGATTATCAATTTGAAAATTATAAGTTTGAATTAAAATTGTTGTTAGTAGATTATTATTTTGAAATTTTGAATTTTTTTAAAAAAAAGGAAAATTGCAACTTAACGTTAAAATTTTTTTGTAACAATATTTTTAAATCAATTAAAGTTATATATATATATTTAAATTATAATTAATTTTTATTATCATTTTTTATTATTTAAAATTTTAGTATTTGAAATTAGAATAAGTTTTGAATTGTTAGATTTAAGAGATTAATTTTCAATAAAGATTTTTTTATAACGTTTTGTAAAAAAATTGTGTTCTTATTTATAAAATTGAAACCGGCACCTTATTTTTTTGTTAAATTAAATCATTTTGAGGATTTAACATTTGGTCCTTCGAGCCGGATCTAAATAAAAACACAATTTTTATTTTCTCTTTGTATAAAATTTGATAGAATATACTTGTAGATGGTTAAACCAAAAGGTTCGAGCAGTAAAAAGAAAAAGGAAACAATGGAAAAGGTTCAAGGTTTAATTAAATCGCAAAATTTATTGATTGAAGAATTAAACAACGTTACTGTCAGTATAAAAAGGAGTCTTGACGAAATAAAACCTATAGTAGTATATAAACGCAGAATAGAAAAGTTAAAAGAATTATCCCAAGAGTTTCGCAAAAATCATTATGAGATTTGTCATTCTGAAGACGCGAATAGCACTACCCAGTACTTAGAACAAAATACATTTAAAAACTTCGAAGAACAATGCTTCGAATTAATTGTTGAATTAGATGAAAAAATTGAATTATTAACCACAGCAAATGTATCAAACCAAACTGCGAACAATAATACAATTTTACCACCGTCAGCAAAACCACAAATTAAATTACCACCCATACAGTTACCAAAATTTGATGGCACATATAGATCATGGAGATCATTTAGAGACTTATATGTGAATTTGATTCACAACAATAACGATATCTCTGAAATTGAAATATTACATTATTTGAAATCATGTACTTCTGGTGAAGCAGCTAGAATTATCAAACAGTTCGATATTATAGCAGCGAATTATCAAAGGGCTTGGTTTGCTCTAATCAGTCGATTTAATAACAACAGAGTTCTAGTTAATACACAATTGGAAAAGTTGTGCAAATTTACTCCTATGAAGTCAGAAAGTGCACAAGCTATGAAAGATGTTTTGAGTAACGTGGAAGAAACTCTGCACGAACTAGAAACATTGAGAATCAATACTGAAAATTGGGATCCAATAATAACTTATCTGACATTACAAAGACTACCACCTGAAACAAGAGAACTTTGGGAAATCAAACAAAGCTCAAAAACCGAAATGCCTACGTTTAAAGAATTAGTAGAATTTTTAGAAGCACGTTTCAGAGTATTAGAAGCCATCAATACACCTAAACGAAGCAATGTTTTCTTGGCACAAAACAATAAAACTAATAATCAAATTATTCGATGTCCAAAATGCAATTCTGATCATCGACTTTTTAACTGCTTGAAATTCAAATCATTATCAGCTACAGAAAAATTGAACTTCGTCAAAAAGCATAAACTATGTATGAATTGTTTTACTCTCGGTCACGGATATAACGAATGCAAAAGCAAATACTCTTGCAGTACATGTAAGAAAAAACACCATTCCCTATTACATACTAGTTTCAGTGTTAAGAAACCTTCTGCTCAATCAATACAAAATGACACAGGAGACCAAGCTCTGCCTGTTGTCAAACCCAGCGAAAAGAATGAAGTGAAGTCCTTCTTTTCGTCAAACACGAATCAAGTACTACTAGCAACGGCTTTAGTCAGAATACGGAGTAAAAAGGGTCACAACGAAGTATTGCGAGCCTTAATAGATCCAGGGTCACAATCAACATTCATAACTGTTTCTGCAGCAAAACGCCTGCAACTTCAACTTACACGAACGAATCAGAACATCAGTGGACTCAATCAGAGCAGTGCCACTGTGGCTAAATCGCAAACTGATTTTATTCTAGAATCAGTAAACGGAAAATTTGAATATTGCGTAAATGCGTTAGTGGTAAAGAGTATCACTAACGATTTACCTACTCATCGGATTGAAACGACAGGTTTCAATCATTTGAAAGGTTTGAATTTAGCTGACCCTAGTTTTGCGATACCTGGAAGGATAGACTTATTAATTGGAGCAGAAGTATACGCAGCTATAATTCGAGAAGGAATTAGACGCTCAACTGAACCGAATCATCCAATTGCAATAAATACTGAATTAGGCTGGATTGTTATGGGTAGCATAGGTGATGCTACACAATTCAGTAGGACGTTCATGACAAGGGTTCATGAACATTCTATAGACACGCGATCAAGAAAATCTGGGAAACAAAAACAAAGGTTAATGGCAATAAAACGTGAAAAATCTAAGAATAAGATATTTGAAGACATTGGTGAAAATACTACGAAACGAATAACGAAAACACAAATAAAATTAAGAGAACCACAGATCAACAAATACAAGAAAAAGTTTAAAGAAAATGAAAACGCAACAAACATTCGAAAAATGCTTCGAAAATCCCCTATTCCGTGGGAAAAAGTCAATCACATGAAAAAATCATATCGACACAGGGTCGATGATAAAACGATTATTCGGTTTACATATTGGAACAGACAGAAAATTATTGCAAAACTACCGCACCAAAAATATATGAACGTATCAGTTATAAACGAATTTTAAATACTCAAATTAGCAAAATATGGAAACGAGAAATGAATGGTAACAAACATCAATAAATAAAAACAGAACAAAATTTAGCTTCAAAATAATCTTTATTTAGAACAATACTAATAAACGATATAATTAAATAAACAACAAATCAATAAATCAACAAAATACAATAATATATTACTTTTTTGCCGTTCCGGGAGGATGTTGAATCCAGTCAACATAATATAGTCTGAAAATAGAAAATAAATAATTAATTAATTAATATTATAATAAATAACAAAAAAACAACAGAACACTACACACAAAACATAAAACAACACAAAATGTAAACATAAAAACATAACCAAACTACATATACATATCACAATTACAAAACTATTTACAAAACACAACAAAACAATAAATAGAACTATTTACACTACACAAATACATAAATAAAGACACAGCAATATAATTAATTATAGAAAACTACACTAATTCCAAAATTATAACATTTAAACAAAACAAAATACAATATTACACAACACAATTTCACAACTTCACAATATATGACACTTTTAAAACAAAATGTCGGTAAATGTAAACAAAACATTTACCAAGTTATTTGATTAATTATTAACTGTTCCAATTCCAAATAATCACTATCAAATGTACCAGCTGAATTGAAAATTACCGGCTAATATCATTCACAATCGAAAAATGTACCATATGTTACATCAGTTACCATTCGGAAAAATGTTCCAATAAAAAAGACAGACGATGAAACAAATAGAAAATTTATCACCAACGGGGAAAATAGAAAATTCCAGAGTTTGCAAATTTTGCTATATAAAGAATGAAGTTCGCAGAAGAATTTATCTTTTGCAATTACCTGCCTATATGACGTGTTGAGTCTGAATCAGGGAAAACAAAAGATCAAAAAAAAACCAGGACGTGTTGAGTCCTAAAAAAATCTAGCGTGCTGAGCTAGTAAATAGGGATCGTTAGGAATTTCTGTAGAAATACTTATAATTTCTACAGAAAATAGGGCAAGTTAGGCCAATTTATCTACGTTGGGAAACGTGTTGAGTTTCCAAGTCCAAAATTAAAAGGGAACTTAGAAATTTTTTCACAAATTTCTAAGAATCGAAAATTTTTTCAAGTATAAAATTAAAGGAAAACTTAGAAATTTTTTAACAATTTCTAAGTATCAGAAAATTTCAGAGTATAAAATCACAGAGACAGAAATTTCTATTGAAAATTTCTACTTACTAAGCCGGGAGTTACGATATTTGGTTGATACGAAATTTTATATTCAATTCATCGAATTCACGAAATTTCTCTTCATAATTTATTTGGGATAAATAATTGCTGACAGTAAAATTGATTTACCGGAAGTCATTGGACAGTTAAAATTTTAAATTTTTAAATCATCAGATTCGGGTACGGTTCTTCAATCAACACACTTCAATCAACTAAGCATTAATAACGCCATCTTTATCAACGAATTTTTAATTAAATTAATTGTAATTGAATTTTTAAATTAAATTAATTAGTAGATTAAATTTTTTTGAAAACTAGATATTGTATTGAAAAATTAAAGTAAATTCATATTTTTTTTGAGAAAATTAGTAGAATGATTATCATTTTGAAAATTATAAGTTTGAATTAAAATTGTTGTTAGTAGATTATTATTTTGAAATTTTGAATTTTTTTAAAATAAGAAAGTTGCAACTTAACGTTAAAATTTTTTGTAACAATATTTTTAAATCAATTAAAGTTATATATATATATTTAAATTATAATTAATTTTTATTATCATTTTTTATTATTTAAAATTTTAGTATTTGTAATTATAATAAGTTTTGAATTGTTAGATTTAAGAGATTAATTTTCAATAAAGATTTTTTTATAACGTTTTGTAAAAAAATTGTGTTCTTATTTATAAAATTGAAACCGGCACCTTATTTTATTTTTTTTTGTTAAATTAAATCATTTTGAGGATTTAACACTTATCGAGAATTATTAATTCTGTTCTGGCTACCACCACAACATTTTCATCTCATAAAGGTCATTATCTGTAGTTTTATTATTATAATTCAAGTTTATATGTGGTTAATATGACGGCACATTAATTATTTTCGAAAATTTTATTGATTCGTAAATTTTCCATAAGATGTTAAACTTCATATTGTAATAGAGGTAATTATATGAGCAATTTTAAAAAAAAAAATTAGTAAAATTATTTTTTTTATTTTGCGATATCAAACCTCCATAAGCCATAATCCTCATAAAGAGTTTGTGTCACCAATATTTTTTTTTTTTATATATCCATCACACAGACAAAATTCATAGCCTAAGAATTTAAAATACTTAAATTAAATAAGTAAAATAAAGTTATTTGATATTCTGTTCTGTATCATTTTTAATTTTCTTGCATTTTATTTAATCATTTTCTTTTTTTTAACAACGAATGTACATACAGTATAAAGAGAGAGATGCAGTCTCCTCACGTATTTGACTTAGATCTGAAAGTATTACAGTTATAGACGAAACATTAAATCATTTTACTATGCTAAGTATGTAGACAATTACGTACATACTATAGTCATCTATAGTTTCATTACGTTGATAGCTTAACAAATTTTTCCTCTCAATTAGTACTAGTATAGTATCTATATATAGAGTTAATTATGAATTTTTCATTAAAAATAACTAATACAACTATACAACTACTTTATATATTATGTAGCTTGATATAGCTTGATATAGCGAAATGTCATGAAATCGTTGAAATGCAATAAAAATAAAGTTTCTAAAACAATATGATAATATGATATAATGATGGATATCATCGAAAGTTACCAAATTATATTTTTGCAACTGTGCGTACATACACGTACACAAAATAAATTGTATTTATAATTTAAAAGAAAAAAAAAACCCATGAATAATTCAATTATTTGCTAGCATAATTGCATGTTCAAATATAGGATAAATACAATATTATTATGTGAGCTTTTGTTTGATTCTATATGTGTGATAAGATCCAACTGTTGAAATCGTAAATGATTGTGCTACAAAAACACTATAAAATTGTATTTTTAGTTTCCTATTCCATTCACATTTACGTATAAATTTTCCAAATTCAGTTTTATGTTTTATTCTACTGAAACAACACTACTCCTACTTAATTGCATAAGAGAAGGATAATATAAATTATAAAAAGCTGTAAAAGTTTTACGTTTTTACATTCCTTCTCATCATACTCGTATGAAGAAGTTTCAAAGAAACCAGTAAAAATTTTATTAAATTGCTCTCGAAAATTTTAATTACCTTCACTATAGAAAAATTATACAAGTACTTGTTACAAGTTGGTGTATTATGTACAGATAATTGGTCATTTATTATCTGCAAGTATGCAATACACATATTATTATATCACATTTTTTAAATATGTGTACATAAATTATAACAGTATAATTTTTCTTTATATTGTAATTTTGGAAAATTTTTAATTTATTGTCATTTTAAAACTATAATAAAATTCATTCAATAGGATGTCACTGTGCAGTATTCGCACATTAAAACGTTAAAACTTTACTTTTTTTTTTTTTT
Organism: Villa cingulata; assembly: GCA_951394055.1. NCBI lineage: Eukaryota > Metazoa > Arthropoda > Insecta > Diptera > Bombyliidae > Villa > Villa cingulata. The sequence continues at coordinate 3,368,944 of OX596025.1, forward strand.
TTTGATTTGTGTATCGCTTATAAGTGCATTATTTTTGTATTATGTTACATTGAGAATATTTATGTAGGTCTCGTAATTTGTCGTATTTTTACGAGACTTTATAACTTTTTCCGTTGCTTTCAGTCAGAATTACGAGCTCTACGTATAAATAAATGAAATTGTTTAGTCGCGTAAATCAACCTCGCAAATAAGTTTTGTTTAAACTAAGGTTTGACAGCTTTTCATTTTAACCAGATGAAATTTGAAAATTGGGTTTGTGGTTATACATATTTTGAAATAATTATTGAATTCGTGTGACAAAATAAGAATTTTTGAAGAATTAAGTTACAATATTACGATTTTTGTTTTACTAGAGGTGCCTTTTTTAGATTATTTTGATTTATGAGGGCATAGAATTAGGTATGAGGTATGCTCAAACATTGTACATTAGAACGAGCATTAAATGAATTTTATGTAGTATTAGTAGTGCTAGTGGTGCTAGTGGTATTAGATTGTTGTGTTGGGATAGGCAAGCGATATAATTTTGATTTGCGAAAAAACAAAAAGCTTGTATAAAGCAATAGAAATGTGTAGGTGACTTGCGGTATTATGATGAACAGTTGGTTCTGTCCTGCGAACACCTACCTAGATTTTGTTCGATTGACAACTTTACAGAGTGAACAATTTGAACTTGCCAAAAAATAATAAAATCAAATGAAACAATGAAAAAGAAATTTATTTACATATCTATGTCTGCACTTATCTAATATAAATGTACCTACATAATTTTAGATTATAATCGCTTCTAACATTTTAGTTTGCATTCATTAGGGAAATTTTCTATACAGCGACATACCGACATTTCTACACAGACATAACCACTATCAAATTGCCTTCTACATACACTCACATTCACAATGCACACAAACACAAATACACACAGAAACAAACAAAATATACAAAAGGTGATCAGAGGGTTCACCTTTTCGGAACTCCAGTCGTTTTTTTTAAATCATTTTCACTATTTAATGTACCTATTACTGTCCTTTTTTTCATAATTATTAGCAAAGAATAACTATAGTTATGTATGAAAAACATGCACTTTGTTGCATACATTCCTCCATAGTTTCTTAGAGGGGTGGCATATGAGGATGTAGGAGCATTATTTTAAAGAAGACAAAAATTATCTTTCATTTGACATCATAATTTATATATATCGTCCTTCAACTTTTGGAGATATACCAATATCAAAAGAAGTTTGAAAATCGTTTTTCTAAAAACATGAAATTTTAACTTTGAGACCTTTTATCTCAGGAACCACTTATTATTTCGGGACTAATTATATTTCTTTAGAAAGAAGAGAAAGTTCTCTTTAAATTCCGATATCTATTGTTATCCTACAATATTCCAACAAATAAATATAACGGTTTTTGTGAAACACAGTGAATTTTTTGAAAAATTTTTAACGATACTTTTTTCCCAAATATCAAATTTCCACAAACAAGGACAAATGAAACATTAAAGAGGACATCCCAAAGTACCGTTCTGAAAATGTTCTGTTTCGATATCACGAGCTAGCGATTCGAAGTTCAGTCATCATACATATGTACACACCTACATGTAAAATTGATGATATCTCAATTTCAAATTTTTTTTAAAGTGCTACTCGTATTGTCGTATTGAACATCATAACAAATTGGACAAACACTACTTTCAAAGATGATTTGATGTGTAAAGAAGCATAATGGTAATCTTAATTTGATCAATTTAACACCTTTATTCTATCGATCTTTAAGTAATTACATTAACATGCATAATACATTCCTAGTCATAAATGACGGCCATCATACACATACTGTTTGCAAAATGGCTTCCATAGAGGCTCTATTTGAAATTGGTTAGAATTTAGAATTCTTTTTTAACTACAATTGTTACACTAGTTTAACAAATTCAAAAAAAATATAGAATAAAATGAAATAAATAAAAAAATAAAAATAAATAAAATGAGAAGAAACACTTTTTAGAATAATATTGTAAGAGATACATATATACATTTTTTCTATTTATACATATGTACACATGTATATGCAGTATGAATATGTTGCTTTCTAATTTGTTTTTATTCATCCCTTTTATAGTTTTGAAAAAATAAAAAATAAATAAAATAAAATAAAATCATGTGCTAGCAATACTTTAATAAAATTATTCGTCTTAATAAAATACGTACAAATACGTATATATACATGTGTATTCGTCTTGAAAAATATAAATTGCCATATGAAAAATATACTAAAAAAGTAGCTATAACTTCTATGCATTCTGAAAATAAAAAAATGTTATTATATTCTGAAAAAATGTTTCCCTTTTGAGTTGTTTTTTTTTATTTTTTTATGTATTAAGGACAAAGTACAGTACAGTACATAATGTTATATTAAACAGAATATGTTTCACATTTCACCTTATTTCTGAACATTAGATATATACAAGGGTTTTTTTTTCTATTACTTAGTCTATGCTCATCGTGCTGCAATATCAACTCTTTTGAAATCAACTTACGTTGTACAAATGTTTAATATTAAATGCAAAATAAGAAAATAAAAAATAAAATGATTCGAAGTCAGATTTCATTTTAGACGACAGAGTATATGTATAAGTATTAAAATTTTATAGAGACTTTTTCATATTCGTATATATGTACATATGTATGTAAAGCGGGTGATTTTTTTAGAGGTTTATTTTTAAAAAGTTCATAATTACTTTTTGCGTTATTCGATTTGATAATAATTAAGAATTAATTTTACTTACTATACAAATATGTCATTTTGACATGTGTGTCATGACCAACATGAGAACAACGTTTGCAAAGTGTGGAAATTTATTATGAAAATTATGGTTTGGTTCGTGAAATGTACTAAACATTACGCGATTTGAACTTTGTTTAGTGATAAGGATCATTTTTATTTGAATGGCTACGTCAATTAACAAAAGTGTCGAATATGAAGAGGAGAAAATTCAAAAATCATTATAAAAAAAAAATTACTAATTAATCTGTGATATGGACGAAAAAATTATAGGCCCGTATTACTCCAAAAATTCACCGGCCATAACGTTACGGTGAATGCAGAGCATTATAAGTTAATTAATTGAAGAAAACATTCAATGAGCACATAATTTGACAAAATGATTCTGTCGATTTGTCTCCATCATCGTGTAATATCACTCCTCTCGATTATTTTTATGGGAATATTTGAAGTCGGTAGTTTGACCTGATAAAGACTTTAGAATCACTTAACAAGTAACACAATGAATGTAACACCAATACGAGGAATGTGAACTTAAAAAGTAAAATGTCAGCTGACATATGCATAGAAATAAAATGTCTTCTTATTTCTCTTTTTGTCAGCTAACGCATGCATTATAGGTAATTAGTCAGTTGTGACATATACGATCTTGTAAACAAAAGACAATATTATTGTAGACAATATCATGCCCTGTAAAGGCACTTTTAGAAGCCAAAACTATTTGATTTTGATATTAGTTACTGGAAAAAGTAGTAAAAAATTTAACATCGAGAGCCAGCCACGACGCATATGTACCAGAAAATCATATACTAAATAGCATAACATTATCTTTCCAATTAGAAAAATAACACGGCCATAGCATGATTTTTATATATTTTAATACATTTTTACAGTTCAATCCTCTGAAACAGAACACCCTTTCTTAATAGGTATAATATAACTTTTTCATATTTTTGTGTATGTTAAAAATTTATTGTTGTTGGTACCTAACGACCTACAAAAAAATTTTTAATAAATCGTTTTATAAATTATTCGATCGATAGTAAAATGTTACGAATTCTCCTAAAAACAAAAATGTTGGACTGCGAAACAAATAAATAAACAACAAAATATAATTCACTCATCCCAGAGTTTATTAACAATGAGGAACACTTCAAATTATGTTTGCAAATTTTTTATGTTTTTATAAATCTCGGGTGTAATTGCTTATGTTTAATATTTGTGTACGAGTACTCGTATGTATCTTGAAATGTTTTTATTACACCTTATACTCTACACATTTGAAAGAAAGCAAAACATTACTTTTAGTCTTACGTCTTACATTTCCCTATTTAGTGTTAGTTTTGAAATATAATTAAGTTTTCAAGGTTATTAAAGGTGACTGAATAGGTGGTATAATATGTAACTGAAATTAGTATTTTTGAATTAAATTTATGATTTTAGGACGGACTGATATGTGCTACAAATAAAATATTTTTGTTAGAAATTTGGCCGCGAATATAGCTTTTCTCTGATTTCTCGTGATGAAACATGCTGCAACAGAAAATGCTCTGAATGACCAAGTAATGGCGGTTATAGCGTATAACATGGTATAACCATAACCGTATAACAACAACAACAACAACAATCATGGAAATATCAGTTGAGAGGAACTGTCGAAAAGCTTTTAGCATCGGACAGATTAGAATAAATAAGAAAGTTCGCTACCTATTCCATAAATAAAAAAGTCCTGTAGTCCGGTGACCGAACTTGGACAGGGCTCTAAGGGCTAATCGCCATCAAAATTGACGAAACCAATTGATTCTACAATTATTTCAATAGTCGTTCCGGCACGATACGAGTATCAAATATTACCTGAACCTGACGGATGATTGTATTTAAACGGAAAACCATCGGTACATGAAAGCTGTTAACAACTGGAAGGCTGGAAGGATATCTTATTTCTACCAACGCAACTATCATTTTTGTTGGATTTTGTGTTATTATCCGAAATTTATTTTGCGAAAATAAATTTTAATCATTACAATTTATTCCAAAGAAATACAAAAGTTTTAACAATTTTGTTTCTATAAAGAATTCAAGGAATTTTTGTTCTACAACAATTTTTATTACAGATAAAACAAATGTCACTCATAATTCCATATAAATGGAAAAATTATTTATTTGGCCTTAGTGGTGTTAGTTGGTATTGTGTAAAATCAAAGATCATAAAGCTCTTTCATGTACTTTGTGAATTCTGAGTAAAAAATTATTTACGTGATGAAGAAATTGAATGAATATTTCTAGGAAAAAAAACATCCTTATATCTGACTTATCTCCAAACTCTTTTTTTATAAAGAAATTATAAATAATTAAAATTTCTTACATAGAAGTAATTAAAATAAATGAAAATGTGTAGCAATTCTAGATATGTACATAGTTCACGTTGTTGGTATATAAGGTGGACTTTAATTCAGCAGACAACAAATTTAAGAAAATATAATTTTAAAGATATGTGTAAGCGAACATATAATGAAGGTGATGGCTAATAATGATGCCCACAAAAAAGTGAACTAGAACATTGAAAATGTGGTTCAACAAATTAAGACTGAATATCGCAAAGAACACAAATTAGTTTGAAGAACTGACTTAATAGTTAGGGTTTGAGGTTTTCCTGTATCTTTTTTAGCGCCTATTCAAAAACCCTAACTTTATTTGCCAGTGTATTTTTTATAGTACAACCATATAGTCTATAGTACAACTAAACCGTGATGAAAACTTCAAAACGGTTCTGCTCAATTCGATTCCAACTTATGATCTGTCATGATGCCTAATACATTTGATGACTTTTTCTTATAAATTTCGTATTTAATCAAAAAATATTCTTTTGGGCAGTTTGTACCTCTTGCAGGAAATTCCATGTACAAATCTTTCCATACAACTCGAAATACATTTTTTCTGACATTTTTCATTTGCTTTCCTTTTGATTCATATAAGTACAAAGAAACAAGAGTAGTATACACGTATATTATTCGGACAATGCACTTATACATATACAAATTATCCTTTTTCTTTTTAAATTTTTTTTGCTTATTTCCCAAAATAAATGTTTTTCACTTTCATTACTTGTATTACACAAGTATTTTATTTTTTTTTATTTTTTTTTTTTACCGTCCGCAAAAAGTATTTTACACTCTTTACTAAATTGAATGAAAATCAAAATAAAACCGAATAAAATAATTAAAAATCATCATTCAAAGTACCTAGTAACGTGAATAAAATATTTTCAATGAGAAGAAAAATAACAGTTTTTGATCATCAGATTGTTAAACAAAAATAAAAACAAAAACAAAAAAAAAGCACAGTCAAAATGAAAAAATAAGAATAATTAAAAGTTTTCTCTTTTAGGTTTTTCTTTAGAAAACATCAAAAGAAATGAATCAAAATAAAAATGACAAGATACCAAGATTATTTTTGTATTTCTAATTTCAATTTATTACTTTTTATCCTTTATTTCCCTTTTATATAGAAATATTTTTTGAGTAATTAAAATTCATAAAGACATTTTTCCCTTATTAAACAAATTCAGATGATATTGTTCTCCTATTTATAGTATTCCTCGTAATTACCTTTTACTACCCATTAACTTATTCATACGAATTTATTCTTTAAAACCATTTATGTTTTATAAAATATTCACATAATCTCAATTCGTTTTAACCATGAATTAGTACAACATTTTTATGGCGTTTCCAATTGTTCAAGAACTGACTATAATTCGCAATGAATTTGAAGTAATGCTCTTTGATTGTATGCTTCTGGAACCCAAGAAATTGTGACACATAAACCAAATTTTTAATATCCCTGAGATAGTGTAACAGCTACTGCCAAGAGATATCCTTCCGTAACTATATAAAGGAAGTATAGACAGTATAGACAGCTTAAAAGGGGAGAGTATTTGTTAAATGCAAATATTTTGGAAAGTTTTGAATATTAAAAATCTTTTTAGTTACAGACTGAAATAACTCAACTCGCGTTCGTAGTATATTTTCTTGTCTTTCACTGTCATGTTTTTAGTTAAGCGTTGACTGTTCAGTGATTTCTTCACAGTGATAATGCACCAGTACATTTATCGAATTTTGTGCATCAATTTTTAGTCTTAACCTCTTCCGACTTTTGACTGTTCCAAAAATATGTTTAAAATGCTGCTTAAAGGACACCGGTTCGACAACAAAGAGGCGGTTGAAATTAGTGATTTTCAAAAACCATTTCGAAAATGAGCACATCACATGGGAAATATTTTGACGATATTGGGTCTGATACTTTTCGGTCAGACCTCTTACACACTATGTATGTACACGAATTATGTTCGTATGGGCATATATGTAATATATGATAAAATTATGACTCAACCTAATATATTACCTAAATATATCATAAATTTTTCTTGTTCATTTTTTCTTAAAAGATTTTTTCTGCTTATTCACCCTACACATAAATATCTTACATAAATTTGTATTAACATACGAGTATGTGTGTGTGTTATGATCAAAAACATAATTATGTATACGTATTATGAAATACTTTTAGGTATGTAGGTACCCAACTACTACCATGGACAATTTTTTATATCACGCAAAAATTTTAATCACGCAATTAAATCGAACTCCTCAAATTCAATTTAGAAAATAATATCGATTGATGTCTAAGTCTAAATAATGTTTTGTTAAGTAATTCCTATCAGAATTTTGAAGTGTTTTCCAATTGACGGTAAATAATTGTACCAGGAACGAATGTTTAAATAATTTCTTTTTCCACCTAATTCATAAATATTTCACATGTATGAATGCACATCATTTTTAATCAGTTTAATTAGTTCCGAATAACAATAACCCTCTCAGGCCTACTATATACATAATAACCGTTTGAGAAATGAAACATTCATTATTCATTTTCTATTCATCAAAGTGCCAACAAGAGAAGAGAAATATTTAATACGAGTGAATATTATTTAGAAGCAAAGATAATTTTTTTTAATTTAATATTGAAAGAAAGTACTTTAAGCAGTTATAATTGGAAGTTTTCACAAAAATTATTTCATGTACAAAGACAAGGCATCATCTACAGGCGACATGGTGAATCATCTCAAAAATATGGTGAATTTAACAAATTTTTATTTAACTCAATTACATGATAGGAGGCTTAGGTTTGAGTTACTTGACTTGAATCAGCATTCCTAAGTTATTTTTTCAAGTATACTGGTACTCATTTATTCAATCCTGATATTAAATCGGTGATAATAAAATTTTGAAGTAAGGAATTGAAATAGGGATGCAACATATGTATAATATTTGAACCAAATATTTTCGAAAAGCATTTAAGTAGAATAAAAATTTTGAATCCAACGACATGGTAATGAATCAGTCTCCTGAAATTTTTTAACTTGGAGGGAAAGATCTCAGAAACATGATTGATGACATGGCCTTTTAGCAAGAAACATAAACTCCAACGCGCATCTACTTACAAAAAATAGGAAAAGCAGAGTTACTCATATGTGGATTATACTTGGATAAGTCCAGTATCGTTCATCTCATTGCTAAACTAAAATATTGGGTGACAAAAACCTGTCGAATTGTCCAACTGAAATTTTGCGAAATATTTTGTGTCATTCGTACACAAGAAGAAAATTCTCACATGATTCGCAATAAGGATGAGTGAAGATGCATATAAGCTATTCATATACTTAGTTTCAGTTTAGGGATCATATCCTATTTCCTTCTTATTTAACAAATAAACAAAACCAATATACTCTTATGTGTATATCACGTATTTTCTTAGATTTATAGCATATACGAGTATATATGTATGTGAAGATTTTTATGTTCATTTCATTAGAAATGAAGAATTTAAATTTTCCATCAGAATTCCGTATAGAACATTTCACATCATATTTAATCAATTCAATTATTTATTAGACATATCGATTTCGTATCGCAAATATATACCTTTAGTAGCAGTTGCAGTAGTCAACTATTGATAAATCAGTCTGATATTATTGTGTGCTATATACTCGTATGTATACTCATACACACTCGTCTATTACCTACACTCTATACATTTATACCTACACTCAAAATAAATATCAAACAGCAGCATTACTTTTTGTGACGTTTTGTTATGCGGATATTTTTTTTTTCAAAATAATTTTTTTTTAATATACATTATTTTTATGAATAATAATTTTTTTTACGAATATTTGTCCTAGATTTCACTATTATTTCATATATATATTATTTCATTATATTTCATTAATATCAATAATAAATGTACATTTTGGTACAATAAAAAAAAAAAAAAACAAAAAAAAATAAATAAATAAATAAATTTAATTTATGCAAAAATTCCATTCAAATAAAATGAAAACCATCATTTTATCATAAAAATTGAAGTAAACATTAGAAATTTTTATAATTTACTCCGATTATGGACACATTTTTCATAATTTTTATAAAACGCTAAAATATGTACATTTTCGCATGTAGAAGAGATACAATAGAAAGCATACAACATTTTTGGTGTCAGAAAAAAAAAACAAAGTTATGTTGAAATAATGTATAGCTTTTAAATACCCACATACGTACATACTTGTATTTGTATAAAAAAATTTAATCTATATACGAGTATGTATAACATAACTAATAATTTTCATATATGTAAATTGGTAGATTGCACTTTTTTGTCTATAGACACAGGAACAGAACAATAGTATTTAAATTTGCACCCAATTTGATACAATGTTCGCTTCTTTGTTGGAATTGTAAAATCAAATTTTAAAATATTCTTCTTCTTGAACGGCTCTGCAGCTCATATCGAGCCAAAACCTCAAAGAAATTTGAATCAAATAAAAACTTTTTTAGACAATTAAATATGTTGTTAGAGTACTCCTTAACATTAACTTTTCATCAGATACTTGTATTCGATACTATGTGGTATCAATTACTCTCATATGAGTACTAATCAGTACTCGAGTACTTCTGATTCGATACTAATGCGAGTACTGGTATCGAATACTGTTGATTCGACACCGAATTCCTATTCATAGCGTCAAACCAAATACAACATAACACAAAACTTTGGTGCGTCTTGTTTTGGTATGTGAATCAAATAGTTGAGTACTCCTTAAAATTAATAAAAAACGCCCCGACTCAAATTTGAAAGATTTTGAGAAGAATATTAGATGCAGTAAAACTAGACAATGTATGGAGATGAAGATATAAAAAAGTTTTATGTGATGTATATGAAAATTGAATGCCGTTTAATGCATTAAGATAACAAAAAACAAAGTTTAAGAAGTTTCGTCAAAAGCGGAGACGGAGAGGTAACAAAATATATTGTAAAGTAGGCTCCAAAGGAATGACGACCAAGAAGGAATGGGAAGTCAAAGAACATATTGACGAGATAATTTTGAATATGAATGATCTCAGCCTCAGGCTAGTGAGAGTAACAATAATTTGGTGCAGAAAATACAAGTGAAGACTAAATGGAGGGATATCATGAATGAAGACCGAGACGCTTCGAGGTTTATAGCGTCACTAATGATGATGATTATTATGATATGATGATAAAGGCATAATTGCAAAAACCCAGATATTAAAATGGATGATTGGATGTATGTAGCTCTTTGCTCTTTCAATTTATATTTTAATTTCGAGGATCCGATTTTGTTTAAAAATACTCAAAATGGCATAACACTTTTTCCGCATTCCTAGGAAACATAATTTATTGTTGTTTTACATTTTTTTATTGCTGTACAAAATCAAAATCAAAGATTTTATAAAAATTTATTCAAATTTTTTGAGATAGATATGTACTATGTGCTCGTATAAATTATCAAACTCCGTAAATTTTTAATATGAGTTCAGGTAGCAGCCATATTGGAATAATATTTTTATTTTTCAAATTATATGATTTACAAAAAATTTTGAACTGGAAATCTATTGTATAATAAAACTTTTTTTTTGTTTTCAAATTGTTCACTTGTACATGAGTGTGTTGTGTGTGTATGTGTGTATATATATATATTACAATTAAAAGAAAAAGTTTTATTGTGAAACAAATGAACTGGAAATTATTATTTGATTCGATTATTTCAAAGAATGTTAATGTATACAAGTACCTACAATCCTACATAATACTCATAGGTTGTAGTAGGTATTAAGTATTAAGGTATGTATGAGCATGAATTTGTTCTTCAATTTAGAAAAATTGTTCAACTAAAAAAAAAAATTTGTTCAACCACATCATATTTTATTTAGTTCTCAAAGTTTGTAGACACACAGTTTAATAAAACCTTTTCTTCTCATTCATACTTTCAATGCATACACAAATGAATATAAATTTTTTATTTACGTATTTTTACACAATAAATGTCCGGTATTGAAACTTTTTTTATATTTATGTGGGTACGATACGGTACGGTATCTCAGATTATCAATTTTTTAGTCTGTATACAATTATTACAAAATTTCAAAAATTAATTTAGTATGAAAACTGAAAATGAGGATTTTCACTTTTTCTAGAAAATTTATTTGGATTCTTCATTTTTAATTTTTCTATGGAATTTTGAATATTTTAGATTAATTTGAAATTTTATTTTTGTGTTGTTCAACTGCATAATTTACTAAACATTAATTTCAATTTTTCTAAATAAAAACCAATTTAAATTAGATAGGCCAGTTGTATACATATAAATGTTACTGACATACACTTAAATTCCTATAAGTCCTAATATTTGTTGTAGAGATTTAGCTTTATTCATCACGTTGGTTTTCTTTTGATGAAAAGCAAATTTCTTTTATTTTGAAAAATGTTCTCCCTTCTATCACGGCTCCAACCTCTAACCTCTTTTCATATACATCTTTACCATTTCCCTTATCCTTCGTCAATTTCTCCCATTTATTCTCCCCAAAGTATATTACGTTGCATCAGATGTGGTCTTTGGGAAATGGAAAATCTTCATATGACAGTTTTTAGGGCATTCCTTACTCTTGTATTCTCTTCACATGTCCTAGCCATCTCTACTTGGATTGATGTGTGCTACAATGTCTAATTTTTAAAAATAATGTTTTGCAATTTTTGCCTCAGATTATGAGAAACAAGTAGATATGTAGTATATCATCATGAATTCGTTAAAAGATAAATCAAACTTCAAATTGTTTAAATTTTCTCAACAAAAAATCACAAAAAAAAAAAATAATAATAATAATAAAAATAAAAAAAAAATTGCAAAAATTAAATTTTATTTGAATTGAAGAAATAAGATTGGCACCATCGTAGTATGATTTGAATTCTACTATAATGTCATAAATTTCTTCGTCATGATTCTTGACATAATTCTCATGCATCTACCGACCGAATAATTTGTCTGTATACGATTGTATAATATATAATATATTTCATCGTATATATGTTTAAGCGTATATGTATGCGAGTACATATAATGTTCAGAGATTCATCAGATTTATACATTTTTCATATATATTTCTGTGTACATATTGTTCTCTATATACTATTTATATGCTTTAAATAATACAAAGATATAAAATACATATAAAAAAAAAGAACTTTGAACTGATTGGATTATCAATTTAATGTCCAATATCTATTCATGGAATTATATATGTTCAGATAGTAGTATACAGATTTTTACCAATTTCATCTTCTGATCTGATTCACTGAAAATGGATTTATTTCGCTTATTCGATGAATACATCATTGCGAAGATATAAATATAAACCATATCATTATTAATTCAGTTTCTCAGTAGTAATTTCTATTTGCAAAACTAGTTTGAATTTATGTCATGTCTGGATATAATGTCTGTCTACGTATACATTCCAACATATATTAAGTATACATATATGTATATGTACAGATATACCATGTACCCGTATGTAGTATAAGTGTAATTTTTGAAAAAATACAGGTAACTTGCTATACATGAATAGACATCATCCCTAATGATTATTTAATTTTTATGGAATTCTAGATAGTAAATTTTATCAGCAAACATAGTTAAAAGGCTCATACATACAAACGTACATTAATGTTTGAAGAAATATTTCTACCAAAAAAAAAAACAAAAAAAATAAAGTGTTGTGAATAATCAAATATTACTACATCCATATACACTTACATACGTTTACATACGTATATATTTTATTTTAATGGAATATTATGTAAAATTCTCGTATAAATCTAAATACATACGAACAAACATAAAAAAAAATTAACCTTACATGTAAACCATTGATTCGGTTATTATAAATGCACTGTTACAGATTTGTTACATACAGAATTCGTATTTGTTAAAAAATTTCGTATTTTTTTGTATTCGACATCTAATTACCAAGGCGATTTTCTTAATTGTGATGATCAATGCTTTCCAAGCTGGTTTTTAGTAGGCAATGCGATTACTGACTATGTTTAATGTTTTAGGAGGATGTGTAAAGGAGAACCCCACTAACTTAATCTGACCTGTCACTCTTTCATGCGAACTAGACTAGTAGCTAGAACCTAAAACATTCGGATATCAATCACATATAAAATTATATTATTATATTACATATACATTTATACAATTTAACGCTATTTCATGGTGGTGGAAGTTATAATGATAAAAAATTTTTAATGTTGTCTTTGTTAATATTCATGAAAAAACAAAATCATAGAACAATGTATAGTACCTGCCAATTTCATAGTACTCTGACAACTTCCAAATATTTATATGAGGGATCCATTAATATATTGGTGATCTTGGGAATAGCATTAATCTTTGTGGCTACCCTTTCGCAAAGATAATGTAGTCTTATTGTTGAGAAGCACTACATATTATACATATATTTGCCATTCAAAGCTACAATAGGCTTAAACATTTGGATAATTTTTAGAACATTGAAATAGTATAGCTAAACATTTTTTCAAGCACACCCTCAAATTCTCAAAATTATCTCGCTTCCCCCAACAGCTTCCAAATGTAGTATACCCCTCTTTTAAAAGAATCTCTTCCTGTGGGTCTGCCGTAATGGTCATTGCCATCTTTAAAGAATTTTTTTGGATTTTATCTCTAGTTGTGTTATGATTTTAAAGAAACAATAATCTAATTTTCAAAAAAAAAAAAAAAAAAAAAAAAAAATTACAGACTAAGGTTTGGTTGTTTTCTGTAAGATTCTGCATCTTTTTTTCATGTATGTATTTAGTTGTTGATGATTGAAAGTTACCAAAAGTAGCTTACGATAATATTTCATATACATACATACATACATAAATACATGAAATATTTTGTATGCGTAAGTAAGTATAATCAAATAAAGATTTTGCTTTCAAGATCATACCGGTAGCCAAAATAGCACTGCGAGTACAAGAAGATTATGTGCCATTACCAATTGCAGACTTTAAATTAAATTTATTCCAAAATTGTATAATTCACAGGAACATCAAAATTAGATATTATACGTTGAACTTGTTGTTAAAACTGCAGTATGATTTCTAAAACGTAAAACTAATAAATGTATGCATGTATTCGTATGTACATAATAGCAAAAAACAAAAATGTTCCCTGTCGTGTTTTTTATTACAAATACACAATGTACATAGATTTTAATTCAGAAAATCATAATATGAATTCGTATATATGCGAGTACATCTACATATACTCGTCCATCACAGGTTCAATATACTCGAACTCGAATTTACAAATACAGCATGAGAAAATATAATTAAATTTAAACATAAACATGTACTATGAACTACATATCTTTGCCTCACTGATTTTCAAAAATTAAAGAAAAAAAAAAATAAAGAAAATTAAAATATATGTCAGTATTTTACATTATTTATCGTAACTCGAAACAAAATTCGAATTATTATCGGCTAAATTTACAATACGGTTTCTATTGGAAACACGTTGTAACAACGATTTGGTATTATAAACTGAAATCGAAATGCAAAAATTTCGTTACAGATAGATAAACGAAAGGGAACCTTTAAAAATTAAAACTAAGGGGAAAATAAAACAATGAAGTTTTTTTTATACCAATTACCTTTACATATCTGTTATTATTTATTATTAATTATTGAGAATGAAGTATTGGGGAAATAAAGCATTTCCTAATCCTCTAACGATGAATATGCGCATTCGTTAATGTTAATTCTCTGTCACATTAAAGAACCACGTGTCTTTCAATAAGTATAGTATTGTCCTAATGTTTATGGTGAAGTGTAAAATTTTATTTTTAATTTTGCTTTTTGAATAACTCACTTTCTTTAAAAATTATCTGCATATAATAAATAATACATGTACATGTTTCTCACTTCTACGATAAAACTGAGGAGAATACATATCATACTTTTTAGCATTTAATTTATATTACTTTTCGTACTTTTCTACTATTTTTAAATTATTTTTCTGAGTGAATAAATGTATAATGAATATGTGTACATCTACATACAACACACATACAGATAGCAAAATACTTTGTAATTTTGAAAAAAAAATGAATTTATCTTAAAAGGTGGTGTGGTATGTAATGGATTATCTGATGCACAAATATTTTTTTTTCATTATTAAGCCTATGGAATGATGACAAATTTTATTTTTTGTTCGTGATTTTTTCCGTGAGTATCAACGAGAAAAAAAATCTAATTTATTGTGTATTATTAACTTGTCATGTGGAGATGAAAAGGCGGAGACAAAATTGTATTAAAAATGAGAGAAAAAATATATTGAAATTATATTTTAAAGAATTAATGAAAGAATTACTTTTATACAAATATCACAACACAAGTCACAAATTGGATGTTAAATGGATGGCACGATAACGTTTTACATCTTAAACGTCCGATAAAGCTCAAGAATATAATATGCGCTATTATTATCAGGAAACAACTACAACTGATTATTATACAATATTGTTTTTCTTGTAGACTCTTAAAAATGAATGTTTACACAGGCACCTATATACTACTACTACTACTACTCCATGACACTACAACCCATTCAGAGTTTTTGCCTCCTTAAGGATCCTTCTCCATTCTATTCCGGTTCTTTACCACTTTTGTCCAATTTTGTATTTTTAGTGCTTTCACATCCTTCAATACATAATCTATCCATCTACAATTCGGTCTATCGACTTGTCTTTTACTCTCTGGTCTGCCATGATATATCTTACTGATAATCGCATTCGCATCTGCTCTATTAACGTGTCCGAACCATCTTAATCGTTGTATATTTATCCATATCGTAATACAGCAATCTTTATACAGTTCCATAAATTCCTGAACTACTTAAGTACCCATATGTCTAACAGAGCTATTTTACCCATATAATTATCAATAGTCAGTTACGGTCGGAATGTACTCCTCATTCAATCGAAATATTGTCGATTCGAATAAGAGTTGTAAGATATGTTTGAACTTTGAAAAATAAATATTTACGAATATGAAAGTCAGAAACGACAAGGATATGTGAAGGGCTATAATGTTATTATTTTTTTTCTTGAAAAGTACATACATACATAAATAATATCATGTATACTGCTTATCTGCTTATAATATCGAATGATCTAATTAGCATTACATTTTTTTTAAACATCAAAAAACAGTCATATTTTTTTCAGATTCCCTCTAAAATTGATATACGAGTACATGCAGGTGAAATAAGAATAGGTTTATTCTAAAAAGTAGGGAAAATTGGCTTTTTAAAATCTAAATTTTAAAATAAATCCAAGGTGCAATCATTCACATCATTAAATGATATTTGGATAATGGATATTTATAATAAACAAAAAAAAAACAGTTGGGATACAAAAAAATATATAAAAAATTCGAATTAATTATTATTTTGCTAAAAATACAGACACATAAAAACTCAAAAATTTTGATTAAACCGCCAAAATGTTGGATGAGCTTTAAATTCCTTTAAAATCAATTGGCTAATGGCTAAACTTTAATTTTCAATATGTCAAAATAAAACTTGGAGAAAAGCATAAAAGCTCCATAATGAAATTTTATTTGCTCGTTTTCTGGAGAAAAAACATGAAAAATATTTTTAAAAAATTGTTTTATTTTGATTTTCATTTTATTCGTTAATCATGAACATCATTATCATATTTTGTGCAACAACCTCAGAAAAACCTAGGCCTAAACCACTATGATGGTTTCTTTATGACCAGCCATAATTGCCATAATTTATCAAGTATTTGCTCCTGAATTTTAATGTGGATTGCGAATCACAGAGTAGTGTTAGGAGAAGACTAATCTATTGGACTGCCTGAATTACTTGGATTCGGCCGTTTTTTTTTGCCATTGAGCTGGCTTTCATTTAAAACTGAGTTGATTTCGGTTAAATGATAATTCGAAATAAGTAATGAAAATAATTCCTTTCTCAATTTTGGTGGTCATCAATAATTCAAATTTGAGAATTTGCTATTGCTCCCTAGTAATTGACCCACTGAACACCGAATCGTTTATGATTCCAGATAAAATTGAATTTGTGTATAATCAAATATTTTAGTTTGATATGTAATAAAATATTAAAGATAGACATAAGTATGTACATATTTTAAAAGTTCAATAATGACAATCATAAAATAATTATATAGTCTACATTTACATACGTATATTCTACATTACAATATAATAGGAGAAGATATGCAGTGACGAGGCAAAATATAACAATATTTTATAACGAAGAATATTTACAACGCTGACAAGATAGAGCGATTTATTTTATTCTGACAGTTTTTGTCAAATAAATTTGTTATGAAAGTAAATGAATAAAAATATTGCCGTCATTGTTATCAATTACATTTTGCCTGTCAGTTTAAAAAAAAAAAAACAAATAATAATAATTCTGGTAAAAGTGTTATGTCTTTCAGGATTCGCGAGCAATAAAAGTGTGTATAAGCAGATTTTTGTTTTTTTTGTGAAATTCCCTAAAAATTATTTATACCAGGTATAAATGTTTACTATAATGAATATGCGCGATAAGTAAAAGCTTTAAATCTATTGATTGCTTTTATAACCATTATTTTCTCAAAAAGCACACAAATCTTTCATTGGATTGGATAATT
Organism: Villa cingulata; assembly: GCA_951394055.1. NCBI lineage: Eukaryota > Metazoa > Arthropoda > Insecta > Diptera > Bombyliidae > Villa > Villa cingulata. The sequence goes on from OX596025.1 coordinate 3,386,834, forward strand.
CGAATTAGGGTTGTAATGAAATCGTACTCCAAAAGCACAGAGTTGAAACACTAGTCTTCTCAATATTTGTATCCAAGTCGATTAATAATTCAATCAGCAATGTACAGTACGCCAGTAACTGGATTATATTGATGATTCACCGGGTGATGATACAAATAATAGAATTACTAGGGAAAGTCCCGTAATGGATGCATTGTACCATTGTACGTGTGCACCTAAATACATGTATTTAGCATTCAAATCCAAATTACATTAATTAATACGCTTCGGTGGACGGAACAGGTAACATTGATTGGAATAAAATCACTAGAATAAAAAAATCACTAGTTTAGATGCTTCGAAATAATTACTGTTAATGAGGAAATCGAATTGGTAGCATTGAATTGCAGTGTGACATAAAATGATACAAAAATTAGCACAAATTACAAATTGGGAAAACCAAGGTTGCATTGCAAATGAAAACCAGAAAGATACACCATAAATAAAATGGAAAAATTATCTAACATTAGAAAGTTAACCACAAGTGAAATCTAAATCAATGTAAATTTAATTTGAAATTTGGAAGAAATAGATGCTAAATAATCATAAAAATTAAAAATTGTGGATAAATTAATTTAACAAGTCAATAGATAAATAAATAAAGTCACCATAAATAAAATGGAAAAATTATCTAACATTAGAAAGTTAACCACAAGTGAAATCTAAATCAATGTAAATTTAATTTGAAATTTGGAAGAAATAGATGCTAAATAATCATAAAAATTAAAAATTGTGGATAAATTAATTTAACAAGTCAAGATACCTTTTAATAGAACCTGAGTTGTGGTACTAATGACGAATGTATGGAATGAATTAAAATCTTAAGTAAAGAGAATGGTTCCATGAAAAAAATCCTGTACTCCATAAAATAGAAATCGCATTACTTCATTCCCGAACTAAAAAATTTCAGAAAAAAAATATCGATTTAATTACACAAAATGTTAAGATGTTATCCGAATCCAATTAGTATTTATATTTTTAAGAACAGTGGAAAAATTTATTATATGACTGCATACTTTACCACTGAAGCAGTAAAGAATGCTCAGCATAAACTAAACTACATATTTACCGCAAAAACCACAAACAGGTGAATAAAATTAAAAATTTTATGTATTCAGTTTCTCCAGCAAACGTTGAAATAACACACTGAACACTGTCGTCTCGTCATTCATGAAATGTGAACAAAGAGATTTTGTAGTATTATGCATACTCAGTAATTATACCAAAGAGAAAATGATTTTTAAATTTCAAGAATCTGGAAACTGATTACCTCGATATATATATTATTCCAAGTTAAGGACAATAATTAGGCCGATGTTTGTCTACGGTAGTATTTGAAAAATACTTGATACTTGTGAAAGAAAGATCCTTCCAAAGAATTTTATGTTTTGTAAATGACAATGGTATATGAAGTATAAGGTACAAGACATAATTGTACCAGATATACCTCCATCTTCATAAAGCCAAGTAAAAAAATTACAATGGAAAGGCCATTCAATTTGAATGGATGATTACAGAATCTGAAGAAAGTAATATGAACGGACTAGTGTGAGAAGAGACCATTTTTCATTTAAAATGTTTGTGTTTTTTTAATAAGTGGAAATTATAGTTCTTATTTTGATATTTTGAAATCTATGCAGTATATGTACCTGAGCTTTTTTTCAGAGGTAGTCTTCTGTTATTTTCAAAATTTACAATCTGTGTATACTTGCTAGTCAATGTACAGGTGTACAGTGATTTGCAATCTCTTTGAAAATGTTCATACATATATACATACACAAATGGAAAGTCTCTTTAATAGAATAATGCGTTTGTGCAAAAACTAAAAGCTTTACATCTGTTATTAATTATTTTCATATCCATCAATTTTTAGGAATTCTCACAAATCTTTCATAGCTTTTTTAATGTGCAATTTTTTTAAGTATAACAGGCCTATAACTATAATGTTTCAGATGAAGACTGATGTAAAAATTTAGTAGCGAAACAATATTGGTCTTTTGCCATGTATCTGCGAAAAAGTTAATGCTAAACCGATTTAATGCTAAAACGATTTGACAGTCAGCTTATCTTATATCGATTTAATATATACACACATGTGACAGATCTAATTGTAATTTAATTTAAATTTAACCCTGGAATCAAAGCTATCGTATCTCATTCATATTTTCTTAATTTATAGATCATAGAAGCATGACGATAAAAAAATCTTAAAGGTAGAGTTCGGGTAAAACACCATTATGATTAGTGTGATGTGTAAACAGTAAACACACACTACCCGGAGTTTGAATTATGTATGTTGTACTTTTTGACTTGAATTTGAGATTTGAACTCTGTCACTTCTTTGGTATGGGAGCGAGCTCATCATATATCACACCAACATTGAGCTATACAAGCCATAACTTTAAGGTTAAAACCAAATGCATACCTCAAAATTTAAATGTCAAAAATGATACTGATATATGAAAATATATTGAAGCAATCCAAATACATACTTCACGAATTCAGTCGCAAATGAAGTTCAGTCCGAGATTCTGAAGATTTAGAATTTTGAGTCTGAAGTAACAATAATGCCAACATCTATAATACAAAATATGCTTCTTGACATCTATCATTTTTATTTGTAGTATATGTACAAAGATTATACAGTGCTGACGAAAATTATTTGTATGTACATGAAGTGTTCTGAGGAGTAACTTGAATTATTTATTTATTGATTTTGGTCAATAATACGAATACTAAGATGAAAATAATTCATTTAATTTAATTTTCAAGTGCGTTTAGTGAGTATTGGAAGTAAAAATGCAACGAAAAAGTGAATTTTCGATTGAAAAGAGAGTTTTTATAATTGCTGAATATAACAAATGGTATTCCAGTTTACTGCTTAGAGAATTTAGTTTAGAAGTGTAAAGTTCACAGAAATACCTTTCTATATTAAGTTCTGAAGAAAAATAATTAAGGAATTGTGCAAAATATAGATAGCAGGAAGAGGAAAAAAAAACTTTGATACTCACAAATGATTTTTGTAACCACTGTATATTATATTTACATGTATATAAATTTTGTTTTCATAATATTGGCAACAGTTTGAAGCTAAGTAAGGTAAACATTGGTTTTGTTAAGCTTCAAAGTCTTGTAGTCCATTTTTTGAAGAATGAGGTATGAGTGTTGAGGTATGCATTTGATTTTGGCCTTTAAACTTTTTTTTCTCACACTTTTAAAACGACCAAATAAAGTCGTAAATATTTTTAGGTGTTGAATTTATTATTCCTTTTTATTGTGTGTTTCATTGGAAATTATTCCTGATAGTTCTCTTCGTTATAACCACACAGCATTGATGCTGGATCTATATTTAAAGGAAGCTCAATGTGCTAAGTTGTTATTTACCTTGCACCAAGATTTTTGCTAATTTTTAGCCGATTATTTTGACTGCAAGTCTTTCCTAATTACAACATAATATCGTTCATAAATGGCAATTTAATAGTTTAATGATTCAAAAAGGTTCCAAGTACGAATCTGGATGACAATCAATATGAAGAAAAGCAATATCATTAGATCAAAGTTATCATCAGAAATCACTTCAATCGTTAGTCCCAGATCCAGGTATATATTGTTAAGTCATTAAAGTAAGTAGGTAAGTGGTCCTCCGTAATAATAAGTTTCAGAATACTCATGGAGAACAACTAAGTAATTAATTTGAAATTCACCATCAAGTGATGATGATAACATCAAAATGTGTATCCCTTCATATACATACGTACCACCAGGCACATAAATAAAGAAATCAATTTTTCCTTGGAAGAGAAGTAATAAACGTTTAGCAGATGGTCGGAATATATTTTTAATTTCTGAAGGTACGAAACCAAATATAGTCTTACATACATATTTTAAATTTATTACATATCCCAAAAGCGTAAATTTCATTCGATGACTAACACTCAAAACGAAAAGTTTAATGGTTAAATGTTAGTTGAAATTGATAAAAATGAATGACATTCCAATACTAAATCAATGAACCATAAACAATATCTACTCGTAAAATATACACAAAAAGTTAGCTTCTGAATAAAATTGTTGTAATTAATCAATAAGTGCGTTTAACTGAATATTTATTGTTCACCCCTATATATACTATTATGGCATTATTCAATTATTTTTTTTTTTTTGTTTTTCAAATTCTATAGATATGTTTCCATCTCTATAATACAAAAAAAAAAAAAAATCTTAATTAAAAAATGTTTTATAATACGCGACAAAACAAGAGTTCATCAACCTATCAGAACTTCACAAAGTGTTGGTAGAATACAAAAAAAATGTGTGTGTGTGTGTGTGCGTTAGTGTGTGAACAACATAACTAAGTTATTTAATAGCGTGACAACTGGCAGTTTACACAATTCAAAATAAAATGCAATACACTCTCTCGTATAAATACATATGCTTATATTTAAAAATATTCGTGATTAACATTGGAACAGAATTGCATACTTAAAAATAAAAGAAAAACCAAAAACAAAAACATCCTTGATATTAAAAAAATAAAAATAAAAATAATGATAATAAATAAAATGAAAACTACAAATTTTTGTACCATTACGATGATTCTATAAACAAAAAAAATCAATTTTTACGTAGGTATATAGCTTTTGCAAAACCCAAAACTTTTTTAAACGTACAATTTTCTTTGCAGCAGACAATGGCAACAACAATAAAAAAAAAGTAAATTTTAATTAAATTAGGGGTTTTACACTGGAACAAATAAGATAAATTTATAAACGTAAAATATCAGTGTACTGTACTACATATAAAGGGCAAAAATTCGTATAGTGGTTTTGTGTGTTGAAAATTTATGATGGGTAAATGACACAACAAAAATTTTTCGTAAGTTTGAAATTTTAAGATGATTTGTGTTTATATATTTGCAGCCATTTATTATTGAGATAAAGAAGTTTGTTGTTGTTTTTTTTATTTTAATTGTTATGCCGGTGTGAAGAGAATATTCATCTCTGAAATGAATATCATCATGCTCATGATGTGTATTATTGGGAAAATCAATAGAAATTCTTATTAAAGTTTTTCAAGTAATGTATTGAAAGGAAGGTACAGATAATTAATAATTTTTCGCTACACTTCATACCATAAAAATATTCATGTATGTATGTGGATGCTACATATGTGCATGTAAAACTGTGAGGCTTATAATATATTGCCATTACTTATTAGAGTAGAACTGTTTTTCGTTTTGATTTATTTTGCCACTTAATATACATATAAAGTACTAGTATATAGAATGAGAAAGAAGTGAATGTTTACAATCTTACAATCCATAAAAGCACTGCAATGATGAATAGCTTGCGATTATCTGATCTGCTAATCGTTGTTGAAAGTTAATCAAAATGCTTGGGTGCTTTTCTCAATTTCATTTTTCCTTTTCATCGAATTTCCATTTTTAATTTCAATTGTTTTTTAAAGTATGTAACTATCAAAATTTTCATAATTCAAATAATATTTTAAAAAGGGATCTTTTTTTATGTTTCCAAGTACAAATTTTTTATCAAATTTCAACTTTGTGAAAGTTTTAAAATTGCCTACAACTGGATTAAGAATATTTAAAAATCTAAATTGATACCAATTAGAGCTAGGATTCAACTACACAAATTAATATTTAGGCAAATGATAATGTATATGCTAGAGAAGCCTATCCTTCATCAGTCGGAAGCAAATAATTTGGCAGGAGCAATTAAAGCACAATAGAATAAGTTTTGGTTAATACAGAATGCATCACGATAAAACAGCAAATGATATCTGGCAATTTTGAGCGGAGAAGAGCGGAGTAACAATAAAATCACGCTTTTAATAAAATGTGGATGTAAAAAGTACTTGAAGATTCATTATGGAAACATTCTTGAAAACAAAAAGAGGAAAACCGAAAATGATGGAGGAATGTAGCAGAAGAAGTCCCACCATAATGTTATGTTATAGTGTTATGTCTCTACGAAAAATCTAAATACAATTAAAAGGAGAAAAAGTACTGTTATTGACACTGTCTATTGTCCTGTCAAATTTTAAAAATCAATAGCACATTCCAACTAAACGTAATAAAGATAAGGTAAATAACGAATGTGTAAGAAAAAGTTTAAAAGTCACTTTAGTTGACAAAAAATTAGAAGAGCGTCTATTTTATACTGGTACGGACATATTACGATATGATGAGACAATCAAGCCAAAGTATTGGAAGACAAAAACCACATGGCAAACGAAGATCATTTAAAGATATGAAGACCCGAATACACTGAAATACAAGCAATAAGACAACAACTTACACAAGACAGAAATTTGTGGCTACTTTGAACCAAGAAAGCTGTTCTCAAATAAATTGAAAAATAAAACTGAGAGAAACACATTTTCATTTTCTTTTATTATAAGTGATGAAACACTGTAATTAATTAATCATACAGTTTTCTTTTACGATATCACTACCATGAATTTTTCAAAAATTAAACTTTTTATTACAATCAAAACAATTTATTCAACACTTCAACAACACTTAATTCAATAATATTTTTTTTCTTTTTTGTTACATAAAAGTTTTGTTAATTATGTCCTGCTATGTGTGTCTTTATTCAACTAAAGTTTACATATTTATATTTATTGTCGTACTAAACACATTGACATTCTGACTATACCCCATTCTGTACAGAAACGAGAAAAAAAATTTATCATATTTTTTATCGTATCGAAAAATAGCTTTTTAAAATTCAGTTATAGTTCAGTTATATATATACGAGTATATAGTATAGTATATATTATATAAATGTAAAAAAAAATTTTTTTTTTCAAAAATTCTCACCTTTATGATCTTTACAATGTTCATTTCGCATTACGCATATGTTCGAAAACACTTTGTATTGTTCACCATTTGATGCACATACAGGCATATATTCTCGGGTACATGGTTTGACACACGGTACTCTTACTTCGCTTATATTTCCTGAATCCTCTACATCCACTAAAGTAGCTTCACAATAGGCATCATCAATCTTAACCCAATCTGTAATGAAAATTATATGTAAATGTAAAAAAAAAAATTTTTTTTTTTCAAAAATTCTCACCTTTATGATCTTTACAATGTTCATTTCGCATTACGCATATGTTCGAAAACACTTTGTATTGTTCACCATTTGATGCACATACAGGCATATATTCTCGGGTACATCGTTTGACACACGGTACTCTTACTTCGCTAATATTTCCTGAATCCTCTACATTCACTAAAGTAGCTTCACAATAGACATCATCAACCTTAACCCAATCTGTAATGAAAATTATAATAAATCACATAAATACCGTGTACAAATATGTAATTATAAAGAAGTAATAATTTTTGTTTAGATATTGTTTCACTATAGAAAATAAAAAATCATTTTACGAGTATATCACATTTTATATATTATGTAGTTACTTTACTTACTCTGATTATCTTTACAATGTTCATTATTCAAATAGCATGCATTACTAAAAGATTTATATAGATTTTCGTTTTTATTGTATCCACATACAGGTAAATAATTTCTAAGGCATGGCTTAGTGCATGTATCCAATGCTTCTGAAAATCCTACAATAACTACTGTAAGTAAATTATAAAAGATGAAAATGAAATCAATAAAAAATGTTTAATTGGAACTTTTAAAATTTTAGTTATTTAAATTGTACTTTGTTTTACCAAAAATTGATATGATTGAAGTGATAGTTTTCATTTTTAATTTTTATAAATAAAATGTAACTGAACTGAAATTAATTTTTTTAAATACTACAATATCAGGTCCGGAACTAATGTAAGAAGAAATATATTTTTCTTGGTTTATATATACCTAAACAAAAACATATCCGAAAGCTAAATCAATTAAACAAAACAAAACAAAAGAAAATGAAAAGTATGTAGCTTTCTTTTCATTATTGAGAAATTGAACATTTTCTGTTGCCAACTGATTTAAAATTTCAAGAATAAATTCAAGAACAAAACATAGCAAATTATTTGATTAAATAAACATTGTTTATGTCCATATAGAACACATCCATCATATATTATGTCTGTAGTATGTATGTTGGAGTATGAATTATATTTTCACAAAAAACTTTGTTTTGACAGATGTTACACAGTTTCATTTTTGTTAATGCTACGATATCTACATAAATATTTATGATTTTTTTAAAAGTTAAAATTTGAAAATATTATTCTGTGTATAGCAATTCAATATTTTAATTATTATATTAAGTGAAACAATTTTTAAACAACCATACAAATAAATTTTATAAAATTTTATAGAAAATGGAAAACAACGTAATGGTAATAGCATAGATACACCGAATTTGTAATCAAATCGAATATGTAGTAAGTAGTTAATGTCGCTTATATCCAAAGAGGCACTTCTACGTAAAAATGTCAAATAATTTGAGATATTGTTAAACGTCAACAATATCACAAAAATATTTCAATTATTACAAACAATTGTAATTTAAGCAATGGACTCAGTAAAATAAAAATACAATACACTCCACTTCAAATAATTTTTTTTGAAAACTGGCAAAATGGTAGCACGAAAATTTACATTACAACTGATTTATGTTCAAAAATTCAAGATTTCTTGACATTGCAAGATATATAATCTTGCGGCAAGGTATTTGACTTGATCGCAAGTTGAAAAAGTCAAGCTTGCATTTTTGAAAACAGTCTGTATGCAAAACAACATTCGATAAACAATCAAGCATCTAATTAAATTTAAAATGTATTTAATGATCAAATAAGAAAATATAATTTTTATTTGTATGCCATCAAGAAAATTTTGAATAATAACCTTTCAAAAAATTATTAACAATTTTTTAACAAAATTAGTTGCAAACTAAACAATTAAGTTAACAATTCGGTGTTTCTATTCTACAGCAAATTAATAAAGTTGATTAGTTAAACAAATAATAATAGAAAAATTCAATCGATATTATTATTCTATCTGTCTAGTCTAGATAGGTTTTTCCACCATCTAAGCAAATCCCACAAGAATTAATTGATCCAAATATATTTTATACATAAGTATTATAATTGTTCAGAATTTCGTTTATATAAATGGTACACAGATAAGTATGTTAGCGGAATGTAAGCATATCTGCAGTATGTGATACATATTATGTGGAAAACAATGCTACTGGTTATTATTGAAAATTGCGGATATTTTTTTTTTCGATTTTCTATAGATAATTATGATTATATTTGTGTTCCGTTTCACACGGTACCATTTCGATTAATTGATCTTCCAAATTATAATTTGAAAAAAGTCAATATTTGATAATTGTTTAAGAAATGATATTTTTGTGATAACGGAAGTTAATTCAATTGTCAATTTTCAAAAGTTATCTAAATCGATTTTAGCCTAGTTATTTCAATTTGTTAATTATTTCGGTTAGTAGCATGACAATGAAAAGAAAAAAACAATTATTCTCAATCGTAAACAGGCCAAGGTCAAAAAATTGACAATAATCATTAATTTATTTTATTAAATTTTGACATATAGATATACAGAGTGTAAAAAAAGATTGATTAAGTTTTTCACTTCATCAGTTATCTCATTTGTTTCTCAAATAAAATTTCTTTAATTTTAGAACAAAAAAGCACAAGCTAAAGTTATGGTTTGGTACATGACTGAAATGGGTTGAATGGGTTTTTGAAAGTCACATTTTAATTATCAATTAATAAATTTTTAAAATGTGTATGTAATTGAAAATCATATTTTATACGAGTATAAGAGTAACATTTACATGTTTCATTTTCATGTTATTGTTAATGGGACTAAACAAATCATTTATACTTTCAATACTTTCAATATGCACTTTCATGCTTCATGTTCTTGTTTCTTGTTTTAGTGGCGGTGCCATATTTTATTCAAAATATCAACAAAACAAGCAAAAAGGAAATAAACCCACTCGATGTCGGGTTGAATTTCATGAACGTTCACGGCTTCCACTTTTCTCGCTCGAGTTTTCAAGATAATTTAAACGCAGGGTAGTGCTGAAGGTTCATCTTGAACTTTTTAAATTGAAGATAATCTCTTCATTTTATCCTAGATTTTTAACTCCTGCTCCTGATCAATCACTAAATGCAAAACTTTTCGAGCATTAACGGAATTAGGTCCGAAAAAAATGTTTTCATGATTTTTGTTATACCGAATGGAAGACATTGATTTACTGGAATGTCATTCGTTCCAAAAATTCGGAAAAATTATGTCAAAAGTATTGAAGTCAGTGATATCACATAAAATTACTTTTGTACACAGACGATGTTGAAACAACCAAAAATATATATAATTTTTTTTTTGAACACACACACACCTACATGAAATATGGGCCCAACATTATTTATGCCCATTTATTACATGTTGGCTCTAGTGAAATCTTCCGCTGAATAGCTCTAACAGTATACGTAAGTAATGTAGTCGTATATTGAATTTCCACGATTTTAATTATTTAAAAATGAACGTGAAATATGTACGAGTAAATTTTTATGTATCTAAGATAAATTTATTTTATTCATTTATTTATTCATTATTTTAAATTGTTTCAAGTAAAAACTGAGAAAATTGATTAAGTTTGTCAAAATTTTAACTGAGTAATTTAATAACATTTTTACAAGTACAAATTTTTCTCTCTTTTTTTTTTCTTTAGCATATTATCCTTATCCTTATGGTTGATTTTCAGGGTTTTAGACAAGGATTCAATATTAAAATATGCATATAAGTTTTATTCCAACATTACAATGCATATATTTGACTCACAAACATAACTTCTCTTTACTTTGGCCGCGTAAAATGTTTCAGATTTTACTTTTTTTTTATTTGTAACATGCATATGTATGGTGGGAAATACTAGTATTAAAGAATGACTACACTGAAATACACACAAAAATAACAGTTTATAGACATACGATGGAAACATATAAAAATTCCCACGAATATTTTTCAAAAAATAAAAATTATAAGTTACGCCTTTTGTAATTCCTATTGTATATAAGCTTTATTATAACTGTTAAAATGAATGTACTTTATCTCATTTGCCGGTATTTTTTAATCTATGTAATTAATTTCACAGTACAATGAGAAATGAATTTGTTCGAAACACATTTCAGACATAAACTAATAACGTTTAAAATTACAAAGTATTCTAAGTCACGAAATAAAGAAAATAACAATCACATTTCAATTAACTATTGTGTAATCTTATTTTTATAATTTCTTCAGTTTGTTACAGTTCTACATTAAGTTACGTCGTATTGTCGTATCGTTTATAACAATTTGCAATTGCAAAAGAAAAAATTCAAAAGATTCAAAAAATAATTCACCAATTTATCGTATATCTACATATTTAAAAAGATAATGGCGATGCACACATCCATTTGCATGTCCAAAAAATTATGTGATATCAAGGAAAATTATATGATAAAATAAAAAGCATGGTATACGTGTTCACAAATTTGAATTTTATTCCAAAATTATTGGTATTCAAGATAATGTTGCTATGGAAATTTCACTATGGATAGGTAATAGAAATTTCAGTTAAGTCGCTCAGCATTTATAAAGCTAAATTAAACCGTGTAAAATATTCTTAGAAAGTATACATATAGGCAATAGTGGCTTTTCATCTATGCCTTTAACCAAAATTTAGCTGGGCTGACACAACTAGCACATTGCAGCACCGTTTTAAGATCACACAGAGTGCTTTATCGTGGATTCGTTGTACTTTACTCGAGGCTATATCAACTTTATAGCGATTAGACAGTAAAGCAGAATACCCAAATATATCATGGTAATATCCTTAAGCCTATTTCTAACTATTGTAATGCACTTGAAAACATAATGGATTAATTTATCTTTTTCCATGAGTTTATGCGCACTGAGAAGCACTGGGAGCACTTTTTTTCCAATCCTCCAGTGCTCTCGATTCGTTGAAACAAGAAGTTGATAGAACTTCCATGAATTGCTGTATCTGCGTAACATTATTATGAATAATAATTATCATATGATTTATTTATGATCCAAAATGTTTGGTACAAATGTTGTCAGAGTTAATCCTCCACATCTAAATTATATTTGTGATCTTGAACATTATAAAAATCATTTTCTTCTAACACCAATTAAAGTGCATTAAATTATCATTATTGTGCACGTTTAATATTAAAACATAAATCTTCATAAATCTTTACTCTCTTTCATAATAACATGATAATAATGCGTAAAATCTCATATGTGTATAGGAAATATGATATTTTAATATTATTATTATATTTTTTTTTTATAAATTCTTATCAGATGAAGTTGAATTTAATTATAAATAAGCCAAGTATAGGATATATTCTTGCGGTAAACAGATAATATAATTTATAATGATGCAAACCTAAAGGAAATAGCAGCTGCTGCTGCTGCTGCTTGGAAAATTATGCTTCCAATCGAGATAAAGTTTTGACTAAAAATTCTAAAGTTCATTTGAATTTTCTCTAGTATGAAATGAATATGATGTTGCAAGAAATTTTATAAAACTTGTAGAAACTTTTAATAAAAAAAAATAAAAAAATAAATAAATAAGAAAGGAACAGAATGAATTATTCAAAAATTTTAAGCAATATAATATGAATATGAAAATTAATTTAAGTGGCATTCGAGAAAAGCATTTGAATATTATAGATTTACGTATATGTATATATGAAAGCCCATATGCAAGTAGTATATATGGATTTGTACGAGTATATTTTAGAAAGCAAAATAGAATTTGTGAATAAAAGTTTCAAACTTTTACCTTAGAATCGCACTCAGAGGTTATTCATTTTCATCGTTATAGTTACAAACAACCGTCTATCTCTTTGTTCTTATAATCGCACATGAACAATTGTATATATTCATATATATATTAAACAAATACAAACAAATTTATATTTATCCACTTTAATCCCATGTGAAGTATATGGCTAATCTAGTAGAGTTGAAGACTCTATATACTGTCATCCATTTTCCCTTGCCATTTAATGTGGATTGCGAAACATAGAGTTGTTTGTAGTGACACAAACTCCATTTATATAACAAATAAAGCTTAGACTGACACATTGGACTTATACTAGAGACAGGCCTAAAATTAATCTAGATAAACTTATCCGGGTTATCTCTAATTCGGATTTATAAAGCTGAACGTGACAGATTGCAAAGTAGATCATCCCTAATGCGATCAGCTGATTTGTTGAATTTATTTATAACCACACAGTAACCACAAATTACTTTAAGGCTATTATTTTCGTGTTACTTGCGATTTATATATCGAAATATTTTAATTATTTCAACTTTTTTATTTTTAGAAACGTTTAATTTGTAAAATCACTCATTTCACACAATTTTAATAAGTCGCTAAAAAACAAAATACATAATAAATCAGAACCAGAAAACTGAACTGTCAATTTTTATGTCTTCTTCTTTCTACTGCAAATCCAGTTTATGTGGGTTATCCAGTTTTCAGAACTGAATTAGGATAATCTAGTTATACAACTGGATCATCTAGTTATTGTGATGACAGACATCCACTTTTATCTAGATTAACGACTTAATCTAGATTGGAATGCTCAGCCTGTCAGTGTTATTAGCCTGTCAGTGATTTTAGACTTGAAATGGAATCGGATCAGCATTTTCCCAAGCTACTTCTATTTCCAACAATCTCACACCTACTTGAAACTGAGGGATAATTAAAGTAGAGAAATTTTAAGGCGACACCTTGTGATTGGTAATTGAACACTCTATCCGCTGAGCGATTATTATTATGGTATTATGGTATTATGTTATGAAAGATAGACTTTGGCATGACTAAAAACACTAGCAGAAAGCAAAAACTTATCCAAATCCATATGTTATGTACAAGGTGATTGTGAATGGCGTGTACCTAGAGTCATATGTTATGAATTTCATTAAGAAAACTAAAACACTTTAATGAGACGTCATTAAAGAAACAATCTCAAATTAAATTGAATCAATTGCGCATTTTTTTGAAAAAAAAGAAGAACCGAAAAAAAAAATTAGTTTCGCATTCAAACCAACATATCTTTGTGTTAGAACGTCACAAATACTAAATTAAGACTTCAATAGAGACGGTGAAAGATCTGCTATTAATGACTAAAATATATAAATATAAAGGATATTAAGTCTGCAAATATTTACCTAGAGTCTGAATAGTTGAGATTTCTATCATAATTATGAGTTGTGTGATCATGTTAAATATTATTGTTGTGTACATAATCTAAGTGTTTTGAGATTTCATACAGATAATGTATGTATAAAGACGGAAATTAATTTTTAATTATCAAGCATGATTCGTTTTATGATAGCCTTTATTCCACACTTTTATAATAGTTATAATAATAGCACTTTTTAAATTTTTTTTAATAAGGGTATTCACTTAAATAGTAAAAGTCATGTAAAATGATTAAAACGTGTAGTTCCTCGAACTTCATTCGAGTCGAGTTCACATGAATGAAAATAGCATGAAAATGTAATGATCCTTTTAATCTAATTTGGGGTGAAATCACAGACAATATCTGTGGTGAAATACAGAAAATGAATTAAACATCATTGGTATTTTCTCATCTGTCTAACACATAGTACGAGTTAATAATTTTACCCTCTAAGTGAATACTCTTAATACATTATTGTATATATACATATAGAAGTGATTTCTAGACTTGGTTTGAAATCCAACATTACAGGACTAAGTACACTTAAACGTGAATACCCTCACACATTTCATTTTACTTATTGCTACTACTTCTGTGATATACGAGTATTTTTGTTTATTTTTTTATTTACCATATGTTGTGTTTGCAGTTCGTTTCCGTTTAGTTTGAGATTTCACATACGACAAGTTCTGTTTGTTTTTTTTTTGTCTACTTATTTCACACATGCACATTTTTCAGCAATTTGTTCTTATTAAGTTTTCCACACTTTACAAGTATAATTTATTTTTTTTTTACCATTTATTATCGTACCCAAAATATCTTTTGCTTTACTTTGAACTCATTTCAAGTTTATTTCCTTTTTGTTATTTTTGCACGAAAGAATGCTAAAAATAAAATGATATCTGCTACTTTATAAAATTCAAAAAAAAAAAAAAAAAATACAACATTATACATTGTACAAGTACATAACTATACATAGTATATTGAATTCAAAAATGTATTTGTCGTCCTCTTTAAATTAAAGTCATTGAAGGCAATTTTTACTACGATAAAAATGAACAAAAAAAATAAATAAATAAATAAATAATGTAAAAAATAATGATGGTAGCAATAAAACCGACGATGATGATGATGTAAAAGATTTGCCATGTTTTTGTCAAATCATTTGCTTTATGTTGTTGAGTTGAGTTGATGTATTTGATGGCCTTTCACTATATGTATGTACGATAGTTATTATAAGGATCTCAAAATAAAGCAAAAACAAAAAAACAAAAAATGAAATGAAATAAAATTATATGAAAACAATTTACAAATGTTTTATATTATATAGCAAGCAAGCAAGCAAGCAATGATATTCAATTTTTTTTTCGTTTTTCCCTTTTAAAGTAACTAAAAAAGTTAAGTGCATTGAATTTGAAATGAACACTTTTATTACATAGAAAATAGTTTTGT
This sequence comes from Villa cingulata, assembly GCA_951394055.1. Lineage (NCBI taxonomy): Eukaryota > Metazoa > Arthropoda > Insecta > Diptera > Bombyliidae > Villa > Villa cingulata. The sequence continues at coordinate 3,402,570 of OX596025.1, forward strand.
TTCTCTATAGAATTTGAAATTGATTTAAATTTTTGTATAGATTATCGGAGAAAAGAAAAATACATTTCGTATTTCGTATTTTTATAAATCTTTGTATGGGTTTTTGGTTCAACAGTATACATATGTATGATTGCATTTAATAGAAAATGATTTGCGAATATTTTAATTTTGAAGATTGCTTGCATTTGTACATACTGAAATTTTACATACGTATGTGTTCAATCATATAAATTTAAATTACTAAATAGTTTGTACAATTTTATAACATTTTTTATAACAAAAAAACATAAAAAATTGTTATTATATCGTCACAATCTTATCTAAAAATAATTTGAGCTATCACGTCAGAAATACCAAAAATGAAAAATTTCACATCTCATGTCTGGTCAGGCATCCAAATACAACGAATTGATATACTTCGGAAGGATATTAAAAATAAACAAAAGTGTCAGACAGTAGCGGGACCATCCTTGCGGTCCTCAAAGAAATTTTCTTCAATAACCAAATTCAGTTAATATGGGTGTACTTGGTCACTGTGCTATTTAGGAATATTCAGCTGTTGCAGTATAAGGAGGAACTGTCTGTATGACAGTAAGCTGTAGCTTTCATAGTGGGTGAAAGTCTCACACTAGGGTAATAGGGTAATTTACCGGGCACTCGAAATATATATTGACGCTCGAAACACTCAGTTTTGGCAAATATGAGGCAAGAACAGTAACCAACATTATCGCAGGCTAAGTGCTGTCTTACAAGTCGCCTAACTAATGTGCATGGAAATAATGAACGACCCCCCAAACACCCCCCGCACATATCGACAGAGTATCCAACTCTCCCCAAAACTAGGATCGGAGTATTTAGTTCTATTTTTCTAAGAGCTGAGAAGCACCAAGAAAATATTTAATGTTCAAAATCATACAAAAAACAACAAATATTGTAAAAGATAATGTTTTCGAAAGAACATTTAGCTATGGCAAAGAGTCTGTTAATGAAAAGCTATCAATAATAATTTACATTGCTGATGGCAAAGCAAACGATATAAAAGTTCTACAGTTTGAGTAAATAGGGAAAAACTACATTTAAATGAAAAGGAAGGTGTAAAATTTTATTTCTTTTCTTAAAGCCATGTATTAAATAAAAAATATACATGTTGTCTACATAAGTATATTTTCAATTTGAATTAATTTTATCAATTACAATTTTATTTCAATCTTGACAATCATTTCTGTAGCTAAATGTTTTCAATTTTTTTAAATATTGATAGCACATGTCTATCAATCAATTTTCAATTTTTTCAATAATATATATTTTCTATTAAAATTAAAATTACATAGCATTAACAAGTCTGTCGTTGAAGTAATAGTAGAATAAATAATGTTAGGAGGAAATATGTATATCTGAAAATTAAAGAACAAATACGGGTTTATCTTTGCAAAGGTGCTACTCAGAATTGTCTGGTAATAAGTGGTAATAGAAGAAAAAGAATGTCAGGGATGTCGTCTGTAACAGGAAATATTGCCAATACTGTGTCTATTTCTTGATATCAGCAAATTTCTTGTATGTAAATTTCACATAAAAAAGACATTATCTTATGTCTTTCATTCTATTCAAGCACCCAAACTTACTGGGAGGATTCATTATTTTCTTTTCTAGGATACTCATTTCCATTTATTCCTTTTACATCGATCAAACATTTTTCTCAGCATATTTCTCTCTCTTCTTCCTGCTTCTTCGCTTCTGCTTTTCTCCTTTTTTTTTAAATCTAACATTCTAAACCATTCTTGATATATTGACAAATAATTATAATATCCTAAACGAAAGTAGGTATTCATTTTAGTCACACTTCCAGATAATTGAAAAATAAAAATTGTTATCTGTGTCATTTTAAATCATAAAAATATCATAATTTTCATAAATGTTCTAACACTTGAATGTTTGATTAAAATTTTTTTTTTTTTTTTTTGCAACTAAGACCTTATAAGGATATTATTTATTTTTATTTCAATTTCAAATAAATTTTAAATAAATAAGTAATTATTCATCACTGTTTTTATGAATTAAATTCAAATAAATAAAAAAGTTAAATATTTTTCATTCATTGACTTGAAATAAGTAAGTTGTAGAAATGAATTAAATATTCTTATTTTAAAATAATATATCAATTTTTGTGCCAATTTAAATTTTTACCTGGTTACCGAAGTTAAATAGAGTCAGTAATAAACTAAACTATTTATTTCAAGCACGCACTCAAAAATATTGCAAACAGATATTATAAACGTAGGTAGGGTAGGTACATGGTCTGATCGAAAAATAATCGAATTTTATTTAAAAGTATGAAACATGTAAAAAAACGTTTTTTGTGTTATTGCTAAAATTCTACTAAAAATAACAACGAATTTAAGTTCACAATGATACAAAAAAAAAAAAACAAAAACAGCAAAAAAACAATATTCTATCGTTACATTTTACCAGCATTTGAGAATTTTAAATAAATTCGTAGAAAAAAGTAAATTCCATGAGAGATAGCAAAAGATCATAAGTCGACATATCAATATAACATGAGAAGAATTATCTTGCAGAAGACAAAATTGACATTAACCATTAAATGGATATTTCTGAGAAACAAGAAAAAAAAGCAAAATTCGTTATTTTTTGATCAGACCTCGTTTAGATAGTTTTAAGAAAATTATCATTTTAAAATGTATACATGTATTTTTCTATTATTCGTCATTCATAATCAATGAGAATAATCAGGAAAATATAATACACATGCGCAAAAATGCTAAGGGTATTCATATAAATGAATTTTACAGCGTATTTATGAATTCAATCACTATATAAATTCTATTCAGTTTTATGCGTTCACTTCGTCGCACAATTCGTATATTTTATCGTTGCATCAAATTTTCCAGTAACCATTATCCTCAAATACTGCACCCAATATTTGTCTAAGTATTTTTTTATCAACAACTTTTTAAAATGTTTTATTAGTTTTCGAAATATTTCAAGTTTCAGTACTTTACAACACTGTTGACATGACAAGATCAATGTGTTGCATATTCGGCACTTAGTGGTTTTTGTGCATTAGCAAAGACTTTAATATTTTGGTAATAATTCTTATTTCTCTACGCTATTCGTCTCTTCTTTTTATTGTTTGCATTGTTTATTATCAATCCCAAATAGATAAATTCCAATACCATTTCAAAATGGTGATCCCCAAATTTTATATGTTATCCATGTTGTGTCTCTAACTGAGCTCTCGATGTAACCATAAATTTAGTTTTTATTTCGTTTATACTTAATTCCATTTACACTGCATTGAACGTTCCTTTTAAATCAATTATCAGCCAATCTGCTAGTCAATTGTTAATCAATACCATCAATACTATGTCCAATTCCTCAGATACTCCACATCTTTTCGTGTTAATTTCTCTCAAATATACCAGGTCATTACATAAATTTTAGTTTCAGCTTGACACCACCATACAGATTGTCTCTCTCACTATTGTATCGTATACGCTGCATTGAAAATATTATGATTTAATGAATACCTTCATTTGTATTATTATTTGTGAAGCTCTGAACTGTATTATTTGCCTAGTTTATTTCATGTTTGTACGAGTACATACATATTCATGCTAACTAAAATTTTCTGCCAATAAGAATGAATAACGACAAAGCAAACTAGTAGGTAGATAGTAGAACCCATGGTAGAACCCAAGTAGAATCAACTTTATTAGAAAAAACAATGTACACACACTCGTACATACTTGTATACACACATATGTATGCACATTATTCGATCGCACGTCTATTATAAATTCACTGGGGTTTTTTTTTCGCATTACAAATTTTATACTACTTAATTATATTTTCGAATAAATAAAATGCAAACTGTTTTGATAACAAAAGGAAAAGTCAAGTATTTATGCACAAACATACACAGTATAGAATTTTAAAATAAAATCAAGTATGTGTGCATGCATGTGTTTATTTTATTTCATTTTTTATATAAAAACAAAAAAAAAATAATTATCTCAAAATGAACTATCTAAACTCTTGTTGTATTTACTCTGTATGCTGAAACTAAAATAACACTTTCATAAATAGTGATGATGATGATGATGATGATGACTGTAATGGTGCCAAATATATTTTTCAATTCCTTAACTACTACTGTAAGTTGTTATCATCTTATAAATGAAGTGGCATGCCAACTGAATAATATAATAAACTATATTTGGTGTTCGCATAATAAATTAAAAAAGATCCAACAGTTCCAACAAGTTCATTGATCTCTAAGACAGTGTACAAGTATATACTATATATGTATATGTGTTTATATTTTGTTTTATTTTATTTTTGCTTGGTTATCTATAAATTTATCTTCGTGACCCTTCAACAAAAATCCAAAAAAATAAAATAAAATAAAAATAAAATGAAAAAAATGAAATGAATAAAATAATATAGGCAAAATGTGAATGTGATGACATGAAACTGTTACACCTGTCACTCATGTTTTGAATTTTCAAATTATTAAGATTAATTTTTTTTTTTTTTTTCGTTATATACTTACTCGTCATACATATACACCTATATACATATTCGTATTCGTATATATGTATAAGAAGTATTCACTTTCATTTCAATCAAATGTTGCATGTTATGTAACACTTAATCAAAATTGTTCCAATAATTTCCTTGAAAATCAAAATTTCGAAATACCACCACACTACATTAAATATCAGATTGAATGGTAGATGGCACAATGTTGTTATAGTGAACAGAATGAACATTTTTTGTACAAAAATGTTACATTTTATTTTATTTCACCTTTGTTACCTACCTGCTACAGCCACTGCTATACTACTTATTATTGCGTCTACTTGATTAATTACTTATTTTTCAAAATATAACACTAAATTCATAACCATTTTTATGTTACATACATATGTATATGATGTTGGATAATAAAAGGAATATTTTTTTTTCTTCCAAAAACAATATTTAACACACAAATTTATTCAGTTAAAGAAGCCACAATTAATATAAAAAAATTGTAGATTGTTTGAAGGATATCAAACCGAAACGAAATGAAAATATCTTATGGGAATATAAAAATTAAAACAACAAAATTGAATTAATTGACGCGATGAAACTATGTCTGGTAAAAGTGTTAATAAATTTAGGCATTGAAACCAATAATATAATCGAATAAAGGTATCGAATTCTAATGAAACTGGGTCGAAGCTGAATACATCCCAAGCAAAGAGTATAACAACAGATTGGAATCGGCTTCTACGACATGAACCTAGTTATTGTCAAGTTCGTCAATTATTTTGGGATAGTCAGACATTAAGATAGGTGAAATCTGACATTATAATAACAGAGCGGTGCATCCCTTCTTGTTGGGCCGCATAATCATTGATTAAGGTTTCATCTACCATTCCAAACTTGAAGTGTGAGAACTATGTATTATTCCTTTTTTGCTAAAATGCAGTTTTTTGAATTATTTCATTTCAATATTTATTATTTTGATGTTCAAATATACGTGATTTTGAATTCATAATTATGCATTTTCAAAATTGTATTCTACGTTACTCCAATATTATCAAATGTCTTTAGATTGTGTACAGCAACTATAGAGTACTTTAGAATAGACAAACCTTAACTATTCGGAGACATTTCTACAAGTTTTCTTCTTCGGTATCTATGTCTTTCAAATCTCTCAAATCTCTTTATTTGGTGCTTAAGATTGTATTATATAAAAAAAATTTCAAATTTCGATGTCAAATTTTAATTTGTGTCTAATATTGTCAAACTCCACAAAACATACCAAATAATATCTTGTGTTGCTATTAAAGATTTATGAATTATCGATAATTATGTTCTTATTAGGATTCATTTTGATCCCTTCAAGTAGATGCGAGAAGAATAATGCGTTTCACAAAACCGAAATTTAGTTAGTATTGGTATAAGATATATATGTATTCGGCCGTCAAGTACTGGAGGGACGAAATCTTTTTTGGAAGAACCATAATTCGCAAAGACATGGACGAAAAACAATTTGATGAATATAACAATCCATAATAGATGCCCTTGGCGATTAAGAGCTAGAAGATTTGATCCCAAACTGATGGAATTCAATTGCTTCATCATGATTACAAAATTAATGTCAAATGTCAAAATAGTTAAGTTAGAAAATTATTGTCAATATTATTTGGAATTGAAATTGGAATTATGTATGGAATTATATGAAATGAAATGACAATATGACAATATGTAACCATGTAACTAACTATGATTAATAATTATGTTTTTCTCTTTTACTCATTTTTTAATCATTGTATTTGACATTTATATATAAATTGTATTTACATTATCATATAAGTTAAATAAATAAAATTTTAATCTTGCCATTGAAATCCAACAGAGGTTATGGGCCAATGTGTGGTGGTCATATAAAATTCATAGTTAAAGTAATATAAAGCGTGGTGCAATCAAAATAGATTCGTTAGAATGAAGATAGAAAAGCGCGATCAGACCTTATTTTAATAATAAGTACTGCATGTCTAATGGACATAAAAAATTGTGTTACTTCACATAAGGTATGGCAAAAATTTATTGAAGATGTTTTAGTATCGTCAAGGTAGTCAAAATTGTCTTTATGATAACACGTGTGTGGTGTTGCACCGCTATCTAGACACCACATTTGAGATGATTTTGATATATAAAGTGCCATCAATCAAAGGGACCAGCCAAAAAGGCCAATTTCTTAAAACAACTAATATTAAATAAAATGAGTGCTAGTGATAATGTGCGATTATTCTTTTCAAAATTTTTTGATATCGTCGTCAAGCTACAGTCAATGGATATCACAATTAATGATGAGCTTCTTTCTATCTTAATGTTATATAGCTTACCAGACTGCTATGAAAATTTCCGTGCGGCGATTGAATCGAGGGACGAGTTACCAAAACCGGAGATACTGAAGATAAAAATAATTGAAGAATACGAATCAAAACAGAATAGGTCTAAATGTGAAAATGGAGCACTATACGTTAAAAGCAAATACAACAATAAAACAAAGCGGAATTTTGAAAATAAGAAGAAAAATGAAGGTAAAACACATCATAACAATAGTTTAATATGTTTTCGTTGTAGTCAAATAGGTCACCCCGCTTTCAAATGCAAAACAAATCTAAATTTCGACGAAAAAGAAAAGCAAAATCTATCAAATGTATCATCATCGTCAACGCCAGCAGCTTTTTCAGCGCATGAAGCACTTTATATATCAAAATCATCTCAAATGTGGTGTCTAGATAGCGGTGCAACATCACACACGTGTTATCATAAAGACAATTTTGACTACCTTGACGATACTAAAACATCTTCAATAAATTTAGCAAATAGTGATAATACACAGGTTAAAGGAATTGGTGTTGTGAACATTTCTCCTGTATGTGGTGACAATGTAAGATTAGAAAACATTTTGTACGCTCCAGACTTAAGAGCAAATTTGTTGTCTGTTTCTAAGATAACTGAAAGGGGTTATGACGTCATATTCAAAAAGGATGAAGCTTTAATTATAAGACAAGATGGATATGTAATGATGAAGGCTAAAATATTAAATAATTTATACTATATATTTGAAATTAAAGACACTGTTAAATTAGTTACGGAAAATAGAACTGAAATCATGGATTTACATAAGAAATTTGGACATTTAAATTTTCAAAGCTTAAAGAACATAATAAAAAATAAGTTTATTTTAGGTGTGAATTGTAAAAACTTGAATGAGGAAAAATTAAACGAATGTGATATATGTATAAAGGGAAAGATGACATGCAAACCGTTTGTGAAAGGAAATATCTCAAGTAGGACGTCATATCCACTAGAATTAATACACTCAGATATATGTGGCCCTATGAGGAATAAATTTAATGGTGGTTCTATATATTTTGCAACCTTTATTGATGATTACACGAGGTGGTGCGAAGTGTATTTTCTTAAACATAAAAGCGAAATTTTAGAAGTCTTTAAAATATTTAAAAATAAAACCGAAAACTTCATTGGTAGAAAAATTAAATCAATAAGTACAGACAATGGCAAAGAATATTGTAACCTTGCATTCGACAAGTATCTTCAAGAATGTGGAATTATTCATCAAAGAACAGTAGAGTACACACCACAAATGAATGGTATTGCCGAGAGAAAAAATCGGACGCTAGTCGAAATGGCTAGATGTATGTTGTTAGAATCGAATCTCAAACCATCATTTTGGGCTGAAGCAATATCGCGCGCAAACTATATTAGAAATAGATGCCCATCAAAAGGTGTCAACAACGACATACCCTATACGTTATGGACAGGTAAGCGCCCTAGTGTCAGTCATTTCCAAATTTTTGGTTGTATAGCATATTCACTAAACAAAAAGGCTGGAGAGATAAATTTGATGCAAAAAGCAAACCATTAATGTTCGTTGGGTATGACGAAAACAACAAGGTATATAGATTATGGGATAAAGAAAAAAGAGAAATCATTCGGAGCAGAGATATCATATTTTTGAAAAAGGATAATCATATGCCCACGAAAGAATTAGTAAATACGAAAACGAACGAAAATGAATTGGAAATTATTCATAATTTCACCTTTGAAGAAAATGGTCAAGTTAATGAATGTATTGATGAAAATTTAAAATATAATGATGAGAATAAAGACAAACCTCAAGATCAAGAAAACATGGAAAAGGAAGTTGAACCGAAGAGAGGACCTGGAAGACCAAAGCTATTGAAAACCGGGGGTAAAGGTAGACCACGAAAAATTTATGCTACATCAGTTGACTCTGGAAATGAGATTGATAAAATAGACATGTGTTCAAATGAATCAAATGATGAATCCGATGAAGATGTATTTATTGATGCATCCTGTCTAGCTACTTCAGAAGATGGTAGAAATAATTTGAATAATCCAGAAAACTTAAAATTTTGGAGAGAAACTATTCTGGATGAGTTCGATGCACACAAAAAGAATGGGACATGGGAAATTGTAGATAGACCAAAAGACAAAAAGGTAATCAAGTGTAAATGGGTTTTACAAACAAAACAAGACAGCAAGGTTAACATAAATCGCAAGAAGGCAAGATTGGTGGCAAAGGGATGTTCGCAAATTTTTGGTTTAGACTACAACGAAACATTTGCTCCAGTAGCAAGACACTGCTCGATCCGCTTACTGCTTGCATTGGCAGCTCAATGGGACCTTAAGTTACACCAATTAGATTTTGTTACTGCATATTTAAACGGTGATTTGGAAGAAACTATATATATGGAGTTACCCGAGTATTAATACGAAATTCAAAATATAAAACCTGAAAGTAATAAGGTATATTTGTTGCGAAAAGCTATATACGGACTTCGTTAATCCGGTAGAACATGGTATTTAAAATTGAATGAGAAATTAATTCAGATGGGGTTTAAATCATTAGAAGCTGATCCGTGTATTTACATCAAAAATGATAACACTATTACAATTGCTGCAGTATACGTCGACGATATTATCTTTGCATCAAATTGTTCACGCTCTAGAAAAATTTAAAAAGGAAATGAGTACAACCTTTGAAATGAAGGACTTAGGAAAGTTACGATACTGCCTAGGAATTGATTTCAATCAACATGAAGATGGAAAAGTGTACATGTCACAACGAAAATATTGTAAGGAATATTTTGTAAATAGAATAGTAGGCTTTGAATAGAATCAGTCTTTGTGTAATTCTAAAATATTAATTTATTATTATATAGACAGTCTTTGTGACAAGATTGATTTGTTAAGACTTTGTGAAATTTTATAATATTAATTATAAAAAAAAACATTATAATTGTAATTAAAATAAATTTATTTAAAAAATAATAAATAAAAATATATATAAAATCCTGACAATATTTACTACAATTTTCAGAAGTGGGATAAGAACTAGAAATTTTATCAATTTTTTTTTTTTTGAAAAGTGTCGTGACAGTAATTATTATGGCAGAAAAATGGGAAGAATTCATGAACAAGGCAAAGGTTGCTTTCCTGAAAGACATATTAGGTGGTTTAAATTTATCCACGGTAGGAAATAAAGCTGCCTTGAAATTACGTCTGGAAGAAGCAGTGAAAGATTTTTCACCAGAACAATGCCTAGATTTGATTCCTGTTGGCTTTAATGAATTACATGTAAGCGAAAAATTCGATGATAATAGAACGTTGCTAGCCAGTGACGATGATAAAATAAATAGTGAAGGAAGTGATTTAGAAGGACCTAGTTTAGACGACCAAATATCAAAATTAAAAATATTATTAGAAAAGAAAAAGGAAATTGCGATGCTAAAACAGGAACTTTCTCGACTCGAGTTAAATGACATTCAGGTCAACTCAAGGTCAGCCAGTTATACATTCAGAGACTTAGAGGATGCAATTCCACATTTCAGCGGCGACGATAACCTGTCGGTGGAAAAATGGATAGAACTTTTCGAGGAATCAATAGGAATAATGGATTTTGATGAGAAAACGAAATTTATATATGCAAAACGATTGCTATCAGGTACATGTAAATTATTTGTAAGAACCATAAGTGCTAAGTGTTGGGAAGAATTGAGAAGTGCTATAACAAAAGAATTTAAAAAAAAGTGACAAAAGTCGAGCTTTATGATGAATTGAGAAAAAAAAAGGAAAAGAAAAGATGAAACGATTCAACAATACGTACTTGCAATGCAGGAAATTGCAGCAATGGCCGATATTGAAGAAGAAGATTTGTTACAATTTATCATAAAAGGAATACCTGATAGTGAACAAAATAAAATGATTTTATATAGTGCCAACGATCTTCAGGAATTAAAAGTAATGCTACGAAAATATGAGAAAATAAAAGCTAATGCTTCAAATAGTTTGAATCTACCAATTAAGAAAAGTTTCTCTGATAAGAAAGATCCTTCCGAAGTAAATGTGAGCCAACGACCCAACATTAAGTGCTTTAAATGTAATGAACAAGGACACATATCAAGAAACTGTCCTACAATTAAACAAAAAGAGGCAACATCTAACTCAACGAATAATAAAGTGATGACATTGCAGCCTTCGTCTACGAAAAAGCAGCTACTTCTTGATAATACGTGGAGAAAGATGAACGAACAAGAGCAATTTAACTTCAGCAGCGAGGATTGTTCTAGAAACAACTTCGAACATGAATTAGAGTACACATTTTCTAAAGGTAACTTTAAATTTGTTACTTCATCAAAAACTTTATTGGATTCAGGTAGCCCAATAAATCTGGTTCAAGAAAAATTCATACCTTCATGCATCATAACATCAAATTTATCACCTTGTTATCCATATTACGGCATCAATAATAGTCCACTGGTTGTGTTGGGAATAATAAATGCTAAAGTTAAGTTTGATAATTCAATTATAGATTTAAATATATTAGTTGTAAGAAATAATACAATGTCATATCCAATTATTTTAGGTAGAAATTTTATAGAAAGAAATAACATGATTCTAGTAAAGGGAAATATTAAATTAAACGATGATGATCAACTCAACATTGATGCATTTCAAAAAAAAGATTTGATGAACAGAACAGATGATGACGACAATGAAATCGAATTTTTGCAACAAATCATGAATATTGATGTAAGTAGTGACATCCCTTCAATATCTCTTAATATTAATGAAAAACTATCCGTTGAAATTAAAAGCGAAGTTGAAAAAATTGTTGGACAAGTTTATACAAATAGATCGGATTCTCCTGCAAAAAATTGTAATTTCGAAATGAATATTAAATTATTTAAAGATAACCCATTTTATTGCGTACCTAGAAGATTGCCGCACCATCATAAAATAGAACTAGATAAAATTTTAAGAGATCTCATGAATAAAGGTATAATTCGGGAAAGCAATTCCCCATTCGCATCACCAATTGTCTTAGTTAAAAAGAAAAATGGAGAATTGAGATTGTGTGTCGACTATCGGGAACTTAATAAAGTAATCGTAAGAGATAACTACCCGCTACCATTGGTCGAAGATCACTTAGATAGATTAAGAAATAAAAGGTATTTTACCTCTTTAGATTTAAAAAACGGTTTCTATTATGTAAAGGTAGCTGAAGACTCCATAAAATATACTTCCTTTACAACTCCTCTTGGTCAATTTGAATTTACACGTATGCCGTTTGGGTTGAAAAATGCCCCTTCCGTTTTTGAAAGGTACATGAAATTTGTTTTTGGTGATCTTTTGCAATCGAATAAGGTCATTTCATTCATTGATGATATACTGATTGCTTCCGAGACCATTCAGGAACATATTGACATTCTAAAAGAGGTAATGGAGGTAGTGCGAGTTCATTCTTTGCAACTAAGGTTAGATAAGTGCTCATTCTTTCAAGAAGAAATAGCTTATCTTGGGTATAAGATTAATATTAATGGTGTTAAACCCAGCGACAATCATTTAGACGCAGTGAACAATTTTCCGGTTCCCTCTTGTGTAAAAGATGTCCATAGTTTTCTAGGGTTATGCTCATACTTTAGGAAATTTATTAAAGATTTTGCGACAATTTCAAAGCACTGTATGATATCTTAAAGAAAAATGCAACCTTTGTGTTTAATCAACGTGAGTATGAAACTTTTATAAATTTGAAAAATAAATTAGTAGAGTCACCAGTACTTTGTATATATAATCCACATAGTGAAACTGAGCTACATTGTGACGCCAGTGCCATCGGTTTCGGGGCGGTATTATTACAAAAACAAGGTGACGGGAAATTTCACCCCATTTTATATTTTTCCAAACGGACAACCGAGACTGAAAGTAAATATCATAGTTTCGAATTAGAAACGTTATAGATTATTTACGCTCTAAGAAGATTTAAAATCTATTTGATTGGTATTGAATTTAAGATTGTCACGGATTGTCAGTCTCTGTCTCTAACGTTAAATAAAAAAACGCTTAATCCGAGAATTTAACGATGGGCACTGGAACTACAGGAATTCAGTTACCATTTAGAACATCGTAAGGGTGATAGAATGGCACACGCTGATGCATTAAGTAGAGCTGTGAATGTTTTGCATGTAGATGAATCATTTGAGTATGTACTTGCAGTAGCTCAACGCCAAGACCCTAAAATTATTACTATTGTAGCTGAACTAGAGAAAAGAGAGAGCGCATGGTTTGAGATGATTGATGGTCTAATATATCGCAAAGCAAATGGAAAGGTCCTTTTCTACGTTCCTCAGCATATGGAGAATCAAGTGATTAGGACTCACCACGAATCTATGGGACATATATGTAGCTGTCGAAAAGTGTTTTAATTTTCTAAACAATAGTTATTGGTTCCCTAAAATGAAAGAAAAAATCAAAAAATATATTGAAACTTGTCTGAAATGTGTCTATTATTCACCGGTATCTGGTAAATCTGAAGGCGAACTTCATAGTATTCCGAAAGAGAATTTACCTTTCGAGACGCTTCATATAGACCATTTTGGTCCTCTACCAGTATCAAAGACAAAAAAAAAGTATTTATTCCTGGTGATAGATGGATTTTCTAAATTTTTAAAGATATACCCTGTGAAAACAACCCACACTCGTGAGGTTATTATGTGTTTAAAAACTTATTTTCAAAACTATTCAAGACCATCTAGAATCGTATCGGACAGAGGTACGTGCTTTACTTCAAAAGAATTCTCCGATTTTCTTATGTCAGAAAATATACAACACATAAAAAATGCGTCTCAGTGTCCACAAACCAATGGTCAAATCGAGAGAGTAAATAGGGTGCTTGTAAATATACTCTCTAAACTTTGTGAACCGGATACAACTTCCGATTGGGATAAACACGTATTCCGAATAGAATATGCCATGAACAATACCGTGAACAGGAGTACGGGGTTCACACCGTCTAAATTATTGTTCGGCGTTGATCAGAAGGGTGAATTATGCGACAAGGTACTAGAGTATTTGCAACAAAATGGGGTAATCGAGCATCGAGATCTAGAATTAATTAGAAATCAAGCTAGCCAACGAATTGAAAAAGCGCAACAAAATAATAAAATATATTATGATAAAAAACATAAACCTTCAACAAAATATAAGGAAGGTGATTATGTCCTATTGAGAAATGTGTCAAATATACCAGGTAAGAATAAGAAACTCTTCGCGAAATTCCGTGGACCATACGAGGTCCAAAAGGTACTACCTTCGGACAGATATTTAGTGAGAGACATTGAAGGTATGCAAGTGTCGCGGATACCCTATAAAGGTGTATGTGCACCCTGTAACATGCGACCTTTCCGGGTATTTGATATAGACAAAGAAAATTGCATCAATGATGAATTGTGAAATCATATTGTTTTAAGTTGTAAATAAATAAGGAATTAGAAAAATTTTTTTTTGTAACATTGTATAATCTAAATTCGAGGTCGAATTAATATCAGGATAGCCGAATGGTAAGGAATATTTTGTAAATAGAATAGTAGGCTTTGAATAGAATCAGTCTTTGTGTAATTCTAAAATATTAATTTATTATTATATAGACAGTCTTTGTGACAAGATTGATTTGTTAAGACTTTGTGAAATTTTATAATATTAATTATAAAAAAAAACATTATAATTGTAATTAAAATAAATTTATTTAAAAAATAATAAATAAAAATATATATAAAATCCTGACAATATTTACTACAATATATTGAAAATCTTCTTAAAAAATATAATATGAGTGAGGCTAATACGGTGAAAACACCTATGGATAATAGTGTAAAACTAAGTAAACAAATGTGTCCAGCAAATGAAGATGAAAAAGAACATGCAGCAAAATTGCCGTTCAAAAGCTTAATTGGGTCATTAATTTATTTAGCAACTACTTCTAGACCAGATATATCCTACTGTGTAAGCAAATTGTCACAATATAATAATTGTTATGGGCAGCAACATTGGAATGCAGCAAAACGAGTTTTGAGATATCTTAAAGGGACTAAAAATTTGGGACTTATTTTTGAAAAATGCGATGGAATTATAAAGGGATATACAGATGGAGATTGGGCATCTTGCGAAGATGACAGACGGTTATACACCGGGTACATATTCAAATTAAATAATACCGCTATTTATTGGGAATCCAGAAAGCAGAGAACGGTCGCATTATCGACGACAGAGGCGGAATATAATGGCTATTTCGGATGCAGCAAAAGAAGCTTTGCATTTGAATAAACTTTAAACACTATAAAGGTAATGAAGCTATCACAATATACAATGATAACAAAGGTGCACAATTCATAGCCAAGAATCCCATTCGAAATTCAACATCCAAGCATATGGACATCAGACACCATTTCATCAGGCAAGTTATTCAAGATTGTGAAATTTCAGTACAATATATCCAGACAAGTGATATGATTGCAGATTTGCTAACAAAACCATTGTCCGTCGATAAACATTGAAAGTGTCTAAGGCAGATGGGATTAAATGAATGCAATTGAAAGGGGGGGGGGGAAATGATGGAATTCAATTGCTTCATCATGATTACAAAATTGATGTCAAATGTCAAAATAGTTAAATTAGAAAATTATTGTCAATATTATTTGGAATTGAAATTGGAATTATGTATGGAATTATATGAAATGAAATGGCAATATGACAATATGTAACCATGTAACTAACTATGATTAATAATTATGTTTTTCTCTTTTACTCATTTTTTTATCATTGTATTTGACATTATTTATATATAAATTGTATTTACATTATCATATAAATTAAATAAATAAAATTTTAATCTTTTCATTGAAATCCAACACAAACAAATGGAAAAAAGGCCAGAGAAAAGAAAGAATAACAGAAATAAAAGATATTGTCTTAATTTAAAAATGCTTAGATGCAATAATTATATAATGCATCGATATTAATTCAAACTTTAAAGTAACTTTAAAAATGTTGTATTTAAATCACAAATACAACATTTTGAATGTAGATACTATTTATTTGACAGTTTAAAAAACAATAACATTCATTTTTGATACGATTTTCCAAATACCTCCAATGTTCGATAATATAGTCGATCATATATCGACTCTCATAATCCAGGCAATAATGTGTTATTGTACTTTTGTTGAACTTTTGTTATAATTTCCGTAAATTGTTTTTAACGTGAAATAAAAATACTATTGAAAATATTTGTTTTTTTTTTTAAATATTTTCACTCAATTCATTGCTTACGAATTGAGAATTTATTTCAAACATCTACAAGTATTTGCGCATTTGAATTGCCTTGTATTTAGTTCGATATGAAAAAAAAAAGTTTACATTATTCATTAATAATTCCATAACATAAATGAACTCTAAATGCACCAGTATATTTGTGTATATATAAACATACACTGATTTTTACGATACGATAAAAAGCATACATATATAATACATCACTATGTTTTGTTTTTTATGTATTTTTTTTTTTTAACCTAAAACCTAAATAAAACCTTAAAAGCAATTTGAATACTTGAACGTGCTTAAACTTACCATAAGTGGATAGTTTTAAAGTTATAGAAGGGATAATAATGATTTTCAAGAGATATTATACTCAAGTATGTTTGCATATATTAAAAGGAAATTTAAGTAAAAATGCTAAAAATTGTGGACCTAAATTATATGATTACGAATCACATTAATAACAATCAGTGGTCTCCTTTTAAGAACAACAAAAATAATAAATAAAAAACATGAAAATGGGTTCAATATACAATTCGAATCATACAAAGATGAAATTTGTAAGTTCCATTGCATAACTAGAAAATAATGATTGAATTCGGTTATAATGTATTCACTACTACTCGTATTTTTATTCATGAAATGACTCAAAAATAAATCCACTATACATAAATCGTCATTCATTGAGTGAATTTTATGTGAATGCAATTTACATTTTAATCACTTTGTGAATTCATAAATTACTTATTTCTAGATTATTCACTTATATTTCACTTTGTATTTACAAAATGAATAAAAGAGAAATTATACAAGTCAGTTCATGAATATTTTTGGTATTCTCTATGAATTTACTATGAATCTAATTCACTAGCTGATATGGTCAGTTAGTGGTATAATAATCCTTAACAAGATAGAATATGTCACAAATAAATTAATTTGTAACTTTAGGTTCTTTTTACATACGAATAGTAGAGAAAATTCACTGAAACGTGGAAATATATAAAATATGTCTTATAAATCAACAAATTACAGCAATGGTAATCATCATCCTCGCGTTATGAGCTCGACAATCCAGAGTGGATCTTGACTTATGCTTTCCGAACATAATTATCTTGAAGAAACGGTTTGTTATTTGTTTGGCCCTGAAATGTAGTGCTTGGTAGTGCTTAGACTGATTACGCCATCTTATGACGTCTAACTTACATTTTACGCTTTAGTTTTCATGATAAAATTCTACTAAATATGTCAGCAGAAGTCTACATTTCTACATTAGTGGCTGCTTATGCTGAATACTCCCTTTCATATTGTCTGAACCTCAAGGAAGGAGTATTGTATCGCAAAGAATAATATTTTTGAAAATTTTAATTTTTATAAATCTATAATGAAGGTTTCATATAATTGCTAACCTTATTATAGAGCGAGATTATATTGTTTTGAAAAAATATAGTTCGAACGGAATTTGTGGACTAATAAAAAAAAGCTCACAATCTGAGTAACAGTGGTACTAATAAAAAAATGAAAACTTTAAAAGGAAAAAAAAAACAATTTTTCGGAAATCAAATTGAATCTTCTAAAAATCCAATATACTTTTACACTTAATTTTCAAAGTACTAAACTAACACTTATTGACACTAACACTGGTGGTGCTATTCAGTTATCCGAAGGAAATAAGGAAATAGCTATAAAAATAGTATTTAGTACTATCCTGCATTACTATCTATACGAACAAGTATAGAATGCATATCTATAGAATGTTGAATACTTGATTTCGTATCATTTACAATTTTTTAATTCAATGCATAAAAGAAACAAATTCACTTTGCTTTGATAAGAAACTTTAAATTCATGAAAATTTTCATTTCAAAACATACTCGTCGTACACTTCTGATATCATTATTATTATTATTATTATTATTTCAATTTTTCTTCCTTGCAACAAAAAATAAAAATTATGATTTATTTTTTTTTTTTTAATTATGACGTAAAGTTAAAAAAACTTTATCTTCTAATGTTTAATTGTTTTCAACTTGTACTGATAATTTATTTAAAAAATTTAGGAAATTTTTTTTTTTGATGCATCTCAAAAAGGAAAATATATGATAAAAAAATTTCTTAAAAAGAAATTATTTCGAGAATAATATTTTTATCAGTTTACGAAAGTTTTATTTAAAGCATATACATAGAATTAAAGTTAAAGAAAAAAAAAACATTTTTTTTAAATATTTTTATACTACATTGTTACTATAGAAAATGGATAAAAATCAAATTTTAGCAATTTTAACTGTAATAAATAGTTTAAGTTTAAAATTAAATCTTTAACATACTTTCCTTTTTGTGTTATATCAATGATAATACATTTTATGCATTAAATTAAAATATAACGAGATAATATCTGAAAAAAATAATTCGAAAAATAATGCTGGCGAATCGTATCTATTTCGGATTGTTAAAACATGTGAAAATTAAGGTATCTGTCCGGACAAAATGTAAAAAAAATACCATCCTTTTTCATGTAAGTAATAAATTCGTAAGCAATGAGCATCGCCTAGGCAGAATTCTTCTTCTTCTTCAATGGCACTATAACTCGGTATGTTGAGTTTTGGCCTCCAGAATTTTATTCCCTCAACTAGCTCGATCAGCGGCAGCAGATTTTCAACCACGATATTTAATTGTCTTGCATCGACGTCTACTATACATCTTTCCATCTTCTTCTCGGCTTATCAATTAATTTTTTGTCGATAACCTCCGACATAAATGCTTTCTTCGGGATGCGATTATTACTCATTATTTGCATGTGATCAGCAGCCCATTGCAATTGTAACATTTTAATGTGCTCAGAGAGTTTTCTGTCATTATGTGATTTATACAACTCATGATTGTATCTCATTATCCAGATTCCATTTTCTTGAATAGCCCGAATATTTTTCTTAGAGTTCTGTTTTCAAATATATCAATCATATCTATAGACTTCTGCGTCAGTGTCCATAACTGACGACCATACGTAAATATACTCTGAGCTTCATGCTTCTTTTCGCATCTCTAGACTTACATAAATATTGGCAAAAGATAGAAGTATGCACGGTTTGCTGTACTGACTCTGGCTACTATATTTTTACATTCTTCATTCTTTGTTGTTATAGAGTAGTAGTTAGAAGGCAAAATTACTATGTAGATTTAAACGAAAAGTAAAAGAATTGTTGTTTCCTATGAAGAATGAGATGCAATCACAAATTGTATCCTCTAAAAGTGCTTATATTTTTTGGCTGCTTTTATTTCTTCCAAATTGTTACCAATAGCTATTTATTCTGCTATAGTTGGCTATAGACATATATTTTTATATAGACATCTGTATACATGTCGATTTCATTATTGTCAAGTTCGTAAAGCTCAATAAATTCTTCCGGATAGAAGACATAACTCGCGTTGAAGAAACGGATCACGAGAACAAAATTATCTTCAGAAAGCTGGAAGGGAAAAGATCAATAGATTGTGTAAGGGAAAAAATATTATATTCAATAGAAAAGGTTTTAAGATTAGCAGGTGTAATGTACTGGAGAAAATGGCAGCTGATTACTAATTCCTAAGAAAATTGTTAAAATATTGTAGTTTAAAAATTGCAATTTTGAAAATATATATTTTGAAATTTTTATTCTTTTAAGAAAATAACATGTCTAACTGGGAAACTGTTATATTGAATTCTTCGACAAGCTTATGAATTAATTTGAATTAATTTGAATTCAAAATTATTAAAAAATTTAATTTATATTCAAAGTGAATTTAGATAATTAAAAACAATCTTTATATAAACATTGTAATCGTTGTTTTCCATTTAGGATTTAAAATAGTTTTCATATCAATAATAATAATAATAATAATATCAATATCAAAATATTTTCCAATAATTATATGTAATTAGGTACATATTTATATACTTTCATATGTGTATACATGTCCCTTAAATACATACTAATAATCTTTATTCTACTTCTAACATATAAATTAAAACGTACATATCTTTCTCAAATACTCGTCGTAAATAAAAAACGATGAACGTGACTGAATGATTTTATTGATGATAAACAAAATAAGTAATATAACTATAAACAGATTAAATGAAGACTTATCTCATCCAAAAACAGAATACTCGTATACTCGTAAATTAGGTAATATATACATTATATTGAGATCGCTATAGCAAAATATATACATACATATATTTGGTTAACTTTCATACTAAGAACGTGACATCCATTTTGAATTATCATTTCAAATGTACTATACTCTGTTTGGCACATTATTGGAAATACTTAATATTTGTATTAATTTGCTACTTTTCTCACATTACTATACACATTTTCCATACATTTATGTATACAATGTTTGATTTCAAATTAATACAATATCATAGACGTGTACAATAAAATCAAAATACAATAAGTACTGTATATACATATGTATACCACAATACAGAATAAACTATACGTATAGTTAGTGGTTAAAAGAATTTTTAAAATTTGTTAACATATAGCCTGGACACACTAAACAATTAACTAAACAGTTTACTTTGAAACTAACTTTAAAATCAGTGTAATTACTCAATAATATGATTATTAATTACTTGACTCAGATGAGACTTGAGTCAGAGTGATATTGATATCAGTTTATATTTCTAATCTGACGATGATGGTGGGAAAATTATATTGAAAGTTTTAAAAGCAGTGCACCAATTCTCAATCTTTTCTATATAATAACATACGGTAATCTACTCTAAATTGTGAATACCGTCTACTCTAAATGTGGCGATATTCATTTAAAAAAATTTTTTTTTGATTCTGTTTAACTAGAAATTATTCTTTGATCCACAGTTCGATGATTCAATATTACAGAACTCCAATATATTGCGTCTTGGTATATAATATCTTTTGATTATCCTTAATTGTAAATATATCGAAAATACATATAATTCGATAACCATAAGATCCTTGCGCGATTACAAACTAAAATATTTACAATACCATTTAATTTAAAGTATTCACTTTAGTTAACCACTTTGTGAGTTAATTATTCCACTAATTCGGTGTGTCCATGTTAAAATTTTATTAAATAAATTTTTATTTTATTAGTATAGAATATATCAGATATAATATAAGTTTAATGGCTGTGGTGACCGTGAGGTTTTCTTTATCTTTAGATGAATGTACAATTTTCGGATCTCTAGGGACATATAATCATGCTTAAATATTTTATTCATTACAATAAATTATACTTTATTTCATTTTATTTCATTTTTTTCAAATATGTATTTGACAAAAATCTAAAATCTAAGCTTCAATTTAAAATAATTAAGTGACTACCATTTTTCTTGGACTAAAATTCTGTTCGTTACAATTTACACATTGGTTCGATAGTTCAGTTGATTTTATTAAATTTTGAATTTTTTTCTTTTAGAATTTGTTAAAGAGGAGAGAATCAAATCTATGAACTTGATTATTAGACGCGCATTTTTACTATCTAGCGCCAATGAGATTGTATAAGATTTAGTGTCTGTCACAAGGACAAGATAAACCTGAAAATTTTATATTTGTCTAAATATGTAAGAAACATGTAGCAGTTTTTTGTTGATGCAGTTTTTGTTTTTTAATTGAATTAGAATCGACATTATAGGAATAACAAGAATGAAATAGCATGTTTACTTAGTTAGTCCATTATATTATTTGTTTATTTCCAAAAAAAGAAAAGAATTTCCATAACAAATAGCCAATAGATATACGCACATTTTATACAAAATTAAAAAAAAAGTATGTTTCTGTGGAAAAAATATAAAGGATAATCGTAAAAATCATGATAATTTGCATACCAGTTTTGAATAAAATGTGCTATAAATAATAGATTAAAAAAACGTGTGTAAAATGAAGATATAAATCTGCTGTTAATTCACGTATTTTTCGATTCTCATTATTAGCTCGGTTATTCTCTGGTGCGACTGTAATATTTTTTACCAACTACCATCTAACAGTTTATTCCAAATGCATCACGTAAAAGAGGTCATGAAGCAGAGAAAGATTTCAGACCAATAAGCTTGACCTTCTTTGTACTAAAGACATTGAAAAGGGTACTAGACACGTATCTAATGCAGAGACTTGAAGGCCCCTTTCTAACTCACAACATGTGTACCTCAAAGGCAAATCTACAAAGACAGCACTAAACAGCATATTGCAGGTCGTAGAATCATCTGTAGAGTACAAAAAGACGAAATGGCTATAGTCTAGACCTAGAGTAAAATAACCAACACCTACGAGTTTGTGGTAACAAAACGACACGTATAGTGCTAAATGAGTCTGTTTTTCAAGATTAGAAAACGGACTGCTATGTCAACCAACCAACCAACCATCTAGTAAAATGAATAATTCTTACACAAACCTAAATTACATTAAATTCAAGAGCAAAGCTATGTTAGTGGTACAAATCATATTTTTGTTTACAAGTTTTGTGACATTAAAATATATTTTCCTGTTCAATAACGAAAAACGACAATATGAAATATGCGTGCATCGTATGTACGAGCACGAGTATGTATGTATACAGGAATAAAAATATATATTTAGTTACATTTCCTATAATACATAGAATGTTTAATAAGTGTGTAATGATTGGTTTTTTATTTTTCTTTCCCAAAGTTATTTGTTGTATGTTTTTATAGCAATGTATGTACCTAAATTTGTTTTCATACATCCACCCTTCTATAGGATACTCGCTTCATATTATATTACTTATTTAGAAAACATAAACTTTTGTGTGTATCAAATCGTATAAAAGTAAATATTTATACATCAAATTTTCATTTTATTTTATTATTTTTATTTGTTCTTTCATCCCCTTTTTATATTTTTCATAACTTTTGAAATATAATTTTTTCTTGTTTCCTTTTCAAATAACACCTACACATATTCGTTTGTACATATGTACATATGTACGAGTAGGAGTACAAGTACAATTGCAATATAACTTTTACTATTTCGCAAACGTGTGAAGTATTTTACGCATACAGCAAAAGTAAATATGTAGATATATAGTACTGTTTTTAACAATTTTGTTTTTTATTAATATGATACAAAATAATAAAAATAAAAATATATTTTAGCTTTTATATGAAAATTGTTAAAAAAAAATCGAAAATTTTCATGTTTTTATTTTATTCAAGAAAATTAAGTTAAAAAAAAAATATGTTGAGAGCTCGATTGGGACCATTATTATACAACCACTGGCTGAAAGATTAAAATAAAATAAAAAAAAAATAAATATAGGAGATATGATTGTTAAAAATTTTTAAATTATATTTCATATTTTCCTTGTGCGTTAAGTTGAAGGCCCAATCTAGATGAAAAACTTTTCACACTTTATACACTTTTCACACCTTACAAACTTTTCATTCTGTCCCGCATAGAATTGCTTTTATATGGCTCAATGTACGCTTTACAGAAACTACAGTCAAACTATTTCTCTTTCTTATTTTCAAGTTTTAACGCATGAAAAGTTGAAAGTTAACCAACTTTTACACGTTGTCGACTTCATACGCTTTTCATGCGTAATCATTGGAACTTATTACATATATTTTAATGTTGTTCAACTTTCGTGCTTCGCTTACCTCAACGGATGCAAAGCATTAAAAGCGTGAAATGCGAACACTGGGCCTTCAGCTTTAGGATATTGTAAAGGCATTCAGACAGGCCATGATCAGAATTATGGAGACGGTCTCATGCAACTCACATTTAGAAAAAATAGACGTTCTAATAACACAATGAAACGGGCAACCCTGCGCAGATGTCATAGGCAGATCAAATCAATGTTCATATTAATAATGTGAACACGTAAATGTGGTCACAAATCACAATACACATGGAAAAATATAAGTGACTGTAGTAACTTTAAGGACGTGATTAGAAACAAAAGCTTTGAACTTATGGATATAATTCTGTTGATTCACTAATTTTGCAAGTGCTCAGGCGTATACTGAGCAAATTAGAAGGCGTTTAACAAGCTGAGTTAAAACAGTCTTGGATATTATATAAAATTGTCAATATGAACATACCATGACCAACGAGACATAAGGTCCTTTAATATGCAAATTGTTTCTCTTTCGTATGTTAGCTGCTTAGACTGTACCGCAATTGCTACTTTCCTACCTACCTGCTCTGCTCTTATTATGATTCCAACTATTCTCCTTGCATATTTCTACTTAATAATATTCGTGAATTATAAACTCTTCTTCACTCTGTCAATCTTCTGTAATTATTATTCACTTTCAATGGTCTTAAATAAAAATAAAAACAACCCAAATCGTGCCAAAAATTTCCCTAAAGCACCAAAGTATAATTTCTAAACTTTTGCCTTTATTATTTGCATTTACACTAACAGAATTCAATCAACAATTAAATATTGCACTTGCACAGTATGTCATTATTATATGATTTGTTTTATATACATATATAATGTAGGTCATTTAAATGTACATGATTAAACAAGTCGATTGATTTTATTATTTGTTCCATTGTAATATCCAGATTTTTTTTTTCTTTTTTGTTTTGTTCTTAAATAGCGAAAATTTATATTTAACTTCTAGATTTTCGAAAGTTAAATTTTTTTAGTGTTTATTCTCGTATTTTTTTTTTTTATTTAAGTATTTGTGTGTGTATGTTTTGTTTTCGTTCTTAACTAAAACACAAAACAAAACAAAACAAAAAAATAAATATAAATCATAATTTACTTCTTCACTTACTACAATTATTTTAGACAAAAACAGAACATCAAACTTTTACAAATATTTTTCCATGCCCTGATAATTTACAAAAAAATAATACAAAAAAAAAAACGTTAAAATCAAATTCGTATAATTTTTTTTATTATTATTATTAAAAAGAAAAACTTCTCTCTTTGAATTATTGTATTCATTTCAATGCACATGCTTTTCATCTATTTAAAAAGGAAATGAAAAAAAAATTTTTTTTTTTTTATTTTTCTGCTATCACATAAAACATTTGCAAGCTGTTTTCATTTTATTTCATTTGATTTTTCTTATTCTTTATTTCAGATATGGATTCTGTTCTGTTCTAATATAGCAAACTATCGTAGTGAAAAATCATCAAGCACGTCAACTTTATCGTAAAGCAGATGATTTAACAAAACATGGTGAAAGGTCTTCTCTACTATGTATATATGTATGTATATTCTACGCTTTATTCATCAACTATCATTTTTATTGCTCACTGCTACCATCATCATCATCATCATTATTTTCTACGCTAAACTATTTGTGTTTTACTTTTTTTTTAGTTTTGTTTTTTTTTTTTTTTATTTTTATCATTAAAATTTTCTTCAATAATTTTAATTGGAAGAGCACAAACATTTTTTTTTTTTAAATTCAATAGTTATGTACAATATACTTTATGAGTGTACGTTGTACTTACGTACCTACATAGTCGTACTCATATACAGTTTTATTATTTTGATATGCAACTACTCAATTGATAGTGTAACAGAAGTTATCTTATTGAATATGTTCTTTCGTGCAAAATATACGTTGAATAAATTTAATAAAAGCAAAACAAAAATATAAATAAATAAAAATACATAAAAACTAAAAAATTAAATACACTCACAAACAAAAATTTAATAGGTATAGAAAAGAAAATAATACAAAAAAAAAATTATAATACAATCATGGAAAAATTCTGTAAAAACAATCATGAAAAAATTGATACAAGTGAATTGAATGAATGATATTTTTGTGTATGTGAATGTATGTATGTATGTATATTTGGAGCAGAAAAAAAAATATTTTAAAATAAAAAAAAAATTATAAAATACGATTATGTATATAATGTACTTACATACTTATACATATTATGAAAAATCAAAAAATCAACGTAAATGAACTGCAAACGTATGACGCAAAAATTTCGCATTTAACTTTTACAATATTCTATATACAAATACAAACGATTAAAAAATATGTAAGTTTGAATAGAAAAAGCGATATGTTATCGAAACAAAATACATTATCGATATGTTAGAAATTCACAAATACTCGAAATTAAAATTTATATTTATTTATTCGAACGTCTAAATTATTTTCTTTAATACTTTTACAAATTATTTTACATAATATTTCGAATTATGAAAAGATTCAGTTGTGGTCCAGTAGAGTATTACTGATTGGTCCAAAAATCAGAATGTTCCGAATTCGAATCGGTAATGGTTTACATTTTAACTCCATCCCCTCCGGGTTATGGTGGAAATGATACAGGGCGTGCTCCTCATCAACAATCTGAAAAAGTTTCGTAGGGAATGAGGTTATTGTGGAAATGATGGAGGGTGCTCTCCTCATCAACAATCTGAAAAATATCATGCCCCTCTAAAAAGATATACCCGCCACAAATCTAGTGTATTATTTGCTAATAACTTCATAACGGTACATAATGCAAATATGTTATATAGCTCAAAAGATGTGTCACAGAATGCTCTGTGTTGTAATTTTTGACTACTTTGTACATTTTTTCTCCAATTTCTCAAAAACAAATAAAAATATCTAGGTCAAATTTTATGCAAATCAAAAGGACATCAAGAGCAAGTTTTTTCAATCAAAATGCATTGATCCTAGTTTATGTATATATTGCACATACACAGTCCAACATAAACACAGGCACACATAGGTCCACAACAGCCATCCGGAGGGGATGGGATTAAAATGTAAACCTTTACCTTCGAGTCTATTGGTGACTACCAAAAGTTTAGATAAACTATAATCATTGCTAGCTTACAACTTTCATTAACCCATTACCCATTACTCTTAAAAGTGCACTCAAGTTGGGACGAAGTGAGTACCAGCGCTTTTTTCAAAGAAAAAGAGATAAGCTAAATTCTAGTCGGCTTGACAACAACAAACTACAATTAACTTGAATTGAAGTACTCATTGTCACATTTACATCATTCTAAAAATACATCAGTCCATCATCCCTATCCATATCCATTCAAAATCTAGGGATAAGGATAAGCCCTATTATCCAATTTTTTTATAAAGTACCAAAAACTCATCGGTGGTTCGCAATCAACAATTAACTGAATAGCTGCAAGTGCATGATGATGAATTGGTCAGTTATGGAAAAGCCACTATTGCAATACAGTTTAGATGTGGGCTCTTCAAAGTCTCTTATTGTACCAGGATAATGAAGAAGATTTATGGTAAAAAAATTGTATTATTTTCAAAATCGTAAAACATCATCGGATTTTTTTTTCTTTTTGAGCTACTTTTATCTTTAAATAAAATCATTTTTGATTGATATACATTATTTTTCACATACAAAAATAAAATTAAAGATACGCGTATTCTAAACGAAAAGACCATATGAAAAAGTAAAAAAAAAATTAACAAAGTCTTATAGAAAATATATTGCGCAATTGCATGTTGAATAAAACAGACGGAAATGTTTAGAATAATTGAGAAAATTTTTTGGTTTACTTAAGGAAAGTATGTATACTCATCGTACGTAAGTCCTCCGTGATAAAAAATATGTTTTGTGTACATATGCAGTTGCTAATGAGTCAAGTCATTAAAATTCAAAAAAAAAAAAAAAAACAAAAAACAAAAACAACTCCAAACAACAATAATGCGAAAATATATTTTTCTTATTCTTGCTGTTTTAATACTCCTGTTGAAAATATAATTTAAGAAACTGAGGAGAATAATAAAAAAGAATTTCTGACTGAGGAACTCGTACGTAGGTACATAATGTAATTACCGCGAAGTTGACATTATAGTTACTGCATTTAGTCTGTGAATGTATAATTATCATCCTTTTTGTAGTTTTATGTTCGAAATTTAAACTAAGTGTTAAAAGGAAAAAAAGCAAATATTCTTAATCACGTGTACTGTTTTTTTAATGTGTGTAATACTCTTACGTTAAGTTAAATGTAATTTTTTACCACTTTTACGTAGGTTATGCAATTGGAAGTAATTTGATTTCCGAATCTACATAATGTACATCTTTACATGTTTGAAATAATAACAAGTATAGTGATCGCAATGTTTTTTAGTATTTTACATATACTCAAGTATGTATTTCTCATTATAGTTTTATTAATACCGCAATTGTACTAAAATGGATTCAGGTCTGATTGATTATATCGAAAACAAAAATCCCTTCGAAAGTGTAAACTTTAAATCATACTCTTACATCTTGTTTCTTTAACATTTTTGGGAAATGCCATAGGAAAAAGGAAATACCTTGTAGAATACTGACCGAAATATTTTTCCTACGCCAATGCTTGACACACATGAGAACTGGACAATTTCGAAAGACGAATGCCAGAAAATATCTTTGTGGGATATGTAAATAAAGATATAATTTGACGTCAAATGCGGCATTGTCATTTTTTATATAGAAGCAAGAGTTGCTTACAATGACTGGACCAGATACTCAAGAAGAATCCCAAGAGTAACATTTCGTAAGCAAATAAATCAAAGAACAAAGATTTCGGGAACGTTCAAAAAGTACATTGATGGAAAAACAACTCTGAAAACAATGTTAGAAAACTTCATTAAATTGGTTGGCGACAATTAGTGCTGGACAGAGCATTTGGGATGACAGACTGTAAGAAAGGTCAGGAATTGAAAAAGTCTCCGTGGAGCCTTCTTGTACTAATGTATGTATTTTTATATTCGGTTTTCTTTAACAATATACTTGAAGGGTTCTCATATTTCGTATTCATTTCTTCCTTTTTTAAGGAGCATCTGTAATTCTTCTCAGAATGTATTCAAGGAAATAAGTGGTAGGCTTTTTTATTTATTTATTTATTTTATTTTTTTTTTTTGATGAATGGCATAAGACCTGGCAAATAGTCAACGTATTTTATACCACACATGAAATTTCAGTTTGACAAAATTTTGTATTTTTCAAATTCTAAAACTCCTAAGATTACTTGTTAGTACATATGTATATGTACTTATTTTCGTAATAGAAACAAACTTCATTTTCTTCAACGTCATATGATATTAATTTATTTTTGGATAATTTCTTTATCCAATTTATTATTTTGACACAAATAGTATTTTAACATTATCGCATTTAAATTTTACAAACAAAACTTTTCCTGTTCCGATGTCTGTAAACAGTTTTTTTTTGTATTTTTTGCATTTGTACTGAACAAATATTTAATATTCTACATATATTCCAACACTTTAAATTGAAACTGTACATAATTTTCAACATTTTAAAATTTCAATAAATTGAATAAATTCAACAAATTAAAAAAAAAAGGAAAATTTATATAAAATACATGATGTTATGTATGTGTGAACATAATGTACTCGCAGTTTGTATGATTATTTTTCATATTATACGAGTATTTATTATTTTCAATATCTTGATGGTGTTTCATTTGTACATTCTCAAATTTGTTTGTACATACAATACATAAATAATAGATAAAAATCAACGCAAGAGTAGTCATGTGTTTATATAGGTACTTGTAATCCTTTGAAACTTTTACTACTTACATACACACATCCATTACTTGTTAAATTCTATACAGTTTTTTACTGAATTCTGTTTATAATATCGCAATTTGATGGTGATTTGTGAATCAATTATATTACAGCAAATTAGCTCATTGAAGCAAATTAAAATAATGAAGTGATGCTAACAAGACAGCAAATGTAAGAATGTATATATGTATGTACATAAATATTATTTTTGCTCGCACCGCATGATATTTCACGTTCATATATCATAAATTTTCGAATAAAAATTACATTTAGTAACATTTTCATTTGGGGTTACTATTAAATTTTTATTACTTTTCTTTTACCTTTTATCATACAAATATCGAACAAATTCATTCTACATCAATGCACAGATGAGTATGTAAATGTTGATAGTAAAAAGACTGAAGAAAGTATACTTGTAAGTGTGTGCATATATAAGTATGTACGTACCTCTAAAAAAAAATTTAAAGATGTAGCACACATATACAAAAATATAATTTTTTTTTTTTATAGATTAGGCAGCTGTTGTTTTTTTTTGTATCGATCGCCCGCCATATATAATTTTATTTTTTAATTGTTTTTTATTTATTTATCAAACATTTAAGGATCAAACAATTTTTAAATATTGAAAAAACAATCATTTATTGAGACACTAATTCCTTTTGGGATAAAAATTTAAACTGATTGTCAGACATTCTGTCATGTAGCATTATTGTAATGAAAAAAATAATGTTGTATTGATTGTCGATTTTAGTGACGATTTATTAGAAAAATATGCTCTTATATATTGTGCTATTTGTATGTATAGTTGGACGTGCATAAATTTGGTAATATTCGATAAAAGGTTTACTGGTTTTACAAATACGACAATAATTTGTATGTTGTTATATAAAGTCGTAGTGTAGTTGAGTATTTCTGTATTAATTTTTCGGACAGCGCTTATTTCTTTCATTTCTGTTTCGTTCATTATTTCTTTCTGTTTTTTTTCTTTTTTTGTATCGTATCCTTTATGAGGGATTAGAGTCTATTAGAGAGGAATTAATTAAACGAAACTATACTTATGTTCAATCTTAACTCATTTTTCTCTTCTAGAGACATACCAGAGTTTAAAAACTTTCTAAACCTGTTTAAGTAGATAAACTCCTTGGTCTATCAGCAATCAGCTTGAATAAGTCCGTTCAGAAGTAGCTTAGCCTCCACTTAATACAAGTAGTTTAAGCAAAATATATATACATATATAGGTGTATCAAGTAACCGATTTCAGCTATTCAGCTAAATAGAAAGGGAAAGGGAGATCCGAGAAAAAATGGTTCAAATATACATATTTATCAAATATTGTCAGCAATTCTCACAGCAACAAAAATTTTCTTAAATGTCTGAAAATGACTTTACTGCCAATTCCCAAATTACTATATTTATAATGTGAAAATGCGTACATGAAAATATAAGTAAAAAGTACACGTATTGTC
Source organism: Villa cingulata (assembly GCA_951394055.1). NCBI lineage: Eukaryota > Metazoa > Arthropoda > Insecta > Diptera > Bombyliidae > Villa > Villa cingulata. The sequence goes on from OX596025.1 coordinate 3,433,806, forward strand.
AAACTTCTCATTTTTCATATCACCGACATCACACTAATGCAAAATTCTCTCTGTTTACACCGGTATTTTACATTAGTTTTTAATAGCCGCCGTGATATGTGATATGCACTAGTGGTAGTTGAAAGCAATTTTATTTGATTCACATTCGACGTCTATTTCGCTTCAACTTTTTTATTCGTTGTTCTTTTAACATATGTATGATAATAGCCTCCGTGATAATTTGGCGGTAAATACAATATAAACGTGCGTGATTTTAAAGTTGTGTTTTAGAGTGAATTTTCGAGTGAGTTGGTTTTTACGTACTCAATTTTATAGAAAGGGGCGGCTTCTTAATTATTTCTTTCTTGTTTCAACTACTTCTTCAGTCTTGATTTGATTTTCTGTCCATTTTTTCGTAGCTGTCAGTGTATTTGTGTAAAACATTTCCAGGTCATTGAAAATTAAAAAATATTTTATATTGATCTTCCACTTATTATATATAATACACTTTGGTTTAACTCAAAGAGAGCTTTTTTTGAACATACAACAAATGACAGCTAAAGCGGTGTTACAATGATTTCGTTTCGTTTCGGCTAACTGTCAAATTTAATTACACGTAAAACAAATGGGAGCGATTACAATGTGCTGAATTGAGACGAAACGAAACGAAAAGTTTAGTTGAATTTAAATATTTTCCGAATCGAAATGACATAACCTATAATTTACTTGAGTTGGGCACCCACCATATTCTACTTTGTTTTTATTTTTCGTACAATATATAAATTTATATAATTGTATCAACATTTGTAACAATTTTAATTATTTTAATAATTTTTCATAAAAATTCTACATAAAACTTCTAATATCAAAAAGACGAAACGAATACCTACATTGTAATCGTTACCTTCACTTCTTTTCGTTTCAGCTTGATGAAACGAAACGAAATGAAACGAAAACATTGTAATCACCAGTTTTCGGTCTGTCAGTACGAATTCTTAACTAAAAGCTTTTTCAAAACTGATTTAGCTCTAATCCAAAATCCAAAAGGAGATTTTGATCTGTTAGCACTATTCCTCTATACTCCTTTCAAACTGAATTTTCTAATATTTTCCTTTCTGTTCTATTTAACAAAATTTCATCCATTTCTTTTATTCGATATTTGATATCAACCGCGATTCATATCTCACAATGCACTTGTCTGCTACTGCAATAGTACAAGCAGTATCTGCATCCAAGCTAAGCTTTGTTTAAAGAAAACCAATCTTACATAATTAATTGATATTTAAAATTAATTTAGAAAAACCATTTTAAATCAAATATAAAAAAGCAAGAAATGGTTAAAAATTTCTTAAAGAATTTTATATATATTTGACAATATATGTGTATAAGTATATTATCTTTCTTTATCCAGGACTTGAGACCAGCACGATCAGTAAATTTTCGAAGTTAGCTTTTGACTCGGAATGGATTCGATGAATACGTGAATACAGAATTGATTTTGGTGCATATATACCATTGCCTGAATGTGATCGTAATCGATTACTGTAAATATTTATCTCCCAGCTAATGAAATAGCCAGAAATGAATACACTTAACAGATTTCAGTAATATACTTCCCACCATTTTTATTACACATTTCAGTTCCTATAGTCTGTGCCTCACAATTCGAAAGTAAAGTGCTATAATTCACTGATTTCTCTTCACATTCAAAATTTCTAAAAGGAATTCTTTTCTTATGCTTTTTTATCCTTTTGTACATATGTATTTTTTTTTAGAATATTATTTCTTATTTTAATTTAGCATTATTCCAAAATTATATAAATAATTACTTGAATATGGTATTAATAATTTACAATTATGGCACAAATTCTTTTAAATTTCCTCTTTTTGTGTGTGTGTATGTTCGTATACCAAGTGAAAATATAATAAAGTAGTAGGTAGTAGATTTAAACAGAACTGCTTTTAACTCTTTAAGTATTGTATGCCTACATTATTCATAAATATACATATAATCAAGTCAAAATAAAAAAAATTATATACATATATATGAAATTCTACTTTATAAATGTTATTAATGATTATTGCGGTTGGCTAAGTACTTGTAAACCTGAAAACCAATTGCAACAATCAAACATGAATAAATACAGGGTTTTCTGCATGATGAAATCACGTTCATTCATAATGTGTGCATGCATTGAAATTAAAAAATTAGGGAAATGTACATAGCTACATACCTAGATACATAGTACCTACATATGTATATTTTAAGTGTACGATAAAGAATTTATTTTGTTGCTTTTTTTTATGTTTGACATTCAAAGTCTAAATAACTGATTTTTAATTACACTACGTATATGTGTACACTAAAATATATGCACATACATATGTACATATGTATATGGATACCATTTTTTTTATTTGTATCTTTATTTCGGTGCTTGAACATGCAACATGCAACTGAAACAACATTTAATATCTGTATTTGTGTTTAAAATGAAGTGCATGCATTTGCTTTTTAAATTGAGAATACTTGATGATGATGATCAAAGAAATTTTATCTTTAAGATTTTCAAGAAATCCAAAAATTCAGTTTCATCTTGTTCTGCACCACCGATTATTTTGCTCTTAATTAATTTTGATTTTTTTTTTTTAATTATGCTTCAAAATAGTTTTTTTTTGTATTTTAGAGATTATTGATTTAACTTTCTCATTCTCGTTCTCTTCTCCCAACATTCTCATTCGGACGCAGCCATTATTCTTCATAGGGATAGGAACTGTGACGCTAATGATAAATTTTCTCAAGAAAACTAACAGATCTGATATATAAAAATTGGGAGGACATAGTGGTGCAAGTGTTGGAGCTACTGACTTATCTATATTGATCTTGAAAGAAAAAATTCTTCATTGATATTTCCAACTTTTATTACCCCCGAAAGTTCATTCAGCTTGGAATGAGCATGAATGAGTACCAGCATGCTAGAAAAAGAGTTTTGAAATGCTGATTCGAGTCTACTTACTGGCAACAAGTGATACAAAGAACTATCAAAGCATTACATAATTAATCTAAACGCTATAATGTAAAAAGAGTTTCCTTCTCCACCAGCAACTCAGTGCTTCGCAGTCCACGATAGTAATCATGTCATGAGATCACTTCTGTGAAAGCCCCGATTAACTTATAGCTGTAGTGCTATGAAAGAAGAAGATGTGCGAAAATGGCGTATAGAAAATAGTAAGCAAGGACATAGTGAAATTAACAATGACACAACTTTTGATTTGGATAGGTCAAGAATAAAATATCGTATGAAGTTCACAGGCCAAAAAAAGAGAAAAAACCTAATATATCCTCAAATGATGGGATGATTTTTAAATGATAAGATTGATAAACCGGAAAAATGCAAAAAAATGACGAACAAGGGTAGCAAATTGCAGAGAGAGCAAAAATTCATTTTATGCTGTAGCTCCGACAAAAAAAAAGAAAAATTAGCAATGTGGGTGCATAAAGTTCGGTGTGTGAAAATAAATTTAAAAATAATGTTATTTTGAACAATTTTTTGTTATAAGCGAGAAATGCAAACTGAAAACATCAAAATAAAGAAATGCCTATGTAGGTAAGTAGTACCAATTTTATTTTTTACTATAAATGCAGTGAAACATTTCTATCAACTAAAATATTCGAAATTTTGTTCGTGATAAATAAATTATTAAGAAATTTGAAAATATCAAAAAGTTTTTAAATATGTACAATGTAGATTAATTTGAACTGTGAATATTCCATTCCATTCTGAGAGTGGTAAAAATTTGTTTTTCTCCTATTAATTTTAAATAATCAATTTTGCATTATTTGCAAAGATTAGAACAGGAATAGAAATCGTAAAGTTTTTAGGTTTTTAAGGATAACCATACACCATACCATAATTAAACTTAAATTCTAAAAACTATTTAAAATTTTAAATTTAAAAAGAAAAAAAAATATGGCAGCATGAATTTAAATTTTCTTTTGAAATTTTTGGAGTACGTCGTCATATCAAGTAAGTAGTTATGTAAATGCATTTTTCATGTTAGATGTAATTGAATGAAATTTTATTCAGACGTTGACATTTTCCATTCACCAAATTTTTGTATACTCTTTTTATATATAATACCTAATCGATTTTAGTGTGATAGTTCAAAAAATATTTTTGAAATTTGAAAGAAACATGATAAAACTTTTATATTGTTGGATAGATGAATTTTCTATAATGTTGCTGTAGTTGTTTTTTTTATCTTTTGCTTTCCTTTAGCAGAAAATTTACTCACATACATACATATATATACTATATATATATATATAATGCAGCAAGTTAAAATTATTCAACTGAATACGTAAGTATGTACAGAGAAAAATATATTTCGTTAGTTTTAGACGTATATCACGACAGATGCGTATGTAAATATCCTTGTCATTACCTTCATATTCACTGTACATTATAATATGTAAGTATAGTTAAAAGTAAGTTTAAGAAAGACAACCTTTATATTGAAAATTTATATTAGAACATCGCACAATTATACGATCACTCTTATAGACTTAAAAGAAAACTTATTAATACAAATATCAGACTTTAATTGACTCTATTCTTACCATAAATACCGCGATAATATTAATTTATTATTGCATTGGAATTTTTACTCATAAAAAAAAAGACTACTCTACAGGAGATGCAAAACCCGCTTTTTCTCAGCCAGGACACTTGTATTCTTCAACAATTCTATCAATACTTCGATTAGCAATCTAATGCGTACCAGTAACTGTGATTACAAATTGTGATTAAAAAATGCCAAGGATGCAGAATTCTGATCATACCACTAGATCAGCTTATTTGAAAGAAAGATGACGCGAGAAGAATTTCCGATATCATAAGAGAATTGGAATGAAAGAATTTAGAAGAAAAACGTGAAAATACAATATGAACGATGACGAAAATACTTTATAGCACCATTGACAACAAAAAAACAAATGACCGAGAAATTGTTGGTGGAAATCAGTTCAAAAAGACTATTGACCGATTTTTTCAAACTCGTTGCCAGCTAATATAGCTAGGTGTCACCTAAGTTTAGCTGACAGCTAGCAACGAGTTTCTAACTGCAAAGCTGACTGGCTTATGCTCAAACCTAAAATCGAAATTTTGGAATCGAGGCTCGACATTTTTAATGTAAAATTTGCTGTTAGTTTTAGTTATTTGAATGTTTTCTAGTTAGACACCAGCCGGCAGTAGTATTGAATTAGGTTACAGCATGTTACACCTATGTAAATAAAAAATAATCAAAGCTTCATCTACTAACTAAAGTTAGCTGACAGCTAAGTACTAATCAAAGATAAAGGAATGTTTGCTATTTTTCCGCTAAAGTTAGCAAGAAGATAGTTAGAAGTGAAGAAATCGGGCATAAGAAATAGAGAACTCGAGGAATACATCTTTGAAGAGGGCATAATGGTTACAAATTTTTACTGATACCAAGATCTTCTTAAAGACTTTAACGCCGAAGTAAAAAAGAGGACAAAATTGAATGTTATAATTGATAGAATTACTAACTGAAAATGCTATAAATGCATTTACTGTTCTTATGCAATTTAAATGCACAACATCTGAATGACTACGTCTTTATAAATACATTCTCATTTTCCTAAATGAGTCTTGTCAAAAAATTTTCCGAATCTTAATCGATTCTTCCAATTCGGAGCTCTGGGACATACGTACATAAGTATGTGCCCAGATCTTATTTTCGTCCATAATTATGCATAGATACGAGTATTTGTTAATATTTTATTTTGCCATAATTTAATACCTTAATACCTTACGTTATTTAATACGAAATATAGTATTTATCAATGGAAATACTCATACAAGTACATATTTATGTAAATAATTATTATTATATATAGTGATCTAATCATCATTAATAGAAAAAACAGAGTAAAGTATTATGTATTATTGTAAGAAGTAATATTAGTAAAATAATAAGCACACGTACGTACACACATTTACAAATAATTACGTAGAAAAAAAGTTTTTCAATACCAAGATAAAGATATTAAAACTAAAAATGTACATATGAATGTATACTCGTATGTACGTGCATATTTTCACAATATACGAGAATGTAATACAAAAATGTTAATTAAGGAATTAAAAATAGAAAGAAAAAAGTTTTTGTTGTTGAAACTCTTTTATTTTACTTCGTCTTTATCAATTCAAATAATACATATACGAGTATAAGAATTAATATTATTATACGTACATAGAAAGAATAGTGATGGTGTAATGCACTATTATAGTACTTGTATATTGACGATAGAAAAATAAAATCACTACTGGTATTATGTATGTGTTGGTTGGTTTTGCACAATGTGTCTATAATTAATTCGTAATATGTTTGTGTTTATATGTTTGTATTTGTTTGTTTATTAGAAATATGTGTACACAAATCGTATCGTTTGATTATACGAGTATTTATGTTATTCAAACATTTCACATCTGAAATCTCATTATAATTATCTGAAAACTTTCATATACCGTAGTTAACTACTTGAACTCATATATAAATTTACATGGAATAGATGACACAATCGATAGATCTAATGATTGAGAGGCAAAAAAAAAATTGTTTACCAGTTGTAACTTAACCTTTATCCTTTTCGATTTTATAAAAGGACTGCTGCTGTTTTATAAAATGCGAAGTGATTTGTTTGGTTGAATTCTCTAACTGGACACTGGATGGCTCAGAATGAAGAAATATTATTTTCGAACGAATTTCATTATTTTTTGACTGAATAGAATCATAAAAGTAATGAAGTATTTTTCATTTTTAAATAATTTATATTTCATTGAGAATTTACATAATATGTAAGTACATACATACATATACGAGTATAAGGCTGTTAAATCAATAATTTCGAGAAAAAAAATTTTTCTTCTTCTTCTATTTTTTGTTCAAGTTAAATCATCTCCAATAATTTTTTTCATCTTCTTTAAAAAATTTTATTTTTGACAGGATAAAAGATGTGTGTATGTATGTGGGTGTGTAAACGTAAAATAGCTATGAGATACGCACACATACGCACAGATGCTAACTAATAAATGTATTTGAATTGTTTTTAGAAGTTTTCAAATCTAAATTAAGGAAATATGGTAAAATATGTTTCCCTTATATACTTAAATACTTATGATATGGTATTTTTTCTTTAATTTCGTTTTTATTATTATTTGCTTGGTAAAAAAAAAAAAAAAAATATTGAGGAGGGTGTGCATTTTCATTTTATCTTTTTTTTCAAATGTTACTTAACTGTATGTGTAATATTAAAATCGATTAATTTGAATCTTCTCTGGATTTATTTTACGACAATTTACCAACAAAAATTTTAAAACTCTATACAATTATTACTAATATGCAAATACAATAAAATGTGAAATGCTGTATTATAGAATATTGTTTTGTTTCATTTATTTCTTTTTTTTTTTACTTTTTAAGTTCTTATTATTATTGTTATTTTATTTATTCCGTGACTTTGAATACTTTGTAAATTTGTAATGCAATCAGGTTATGTCTAATATGTGTTTCGAAAAAAATATTTATTTCTTCTGGTACAGAAAGTAATTAGAATACAAAACGCCTATTTTGTTATAATTTGTGTACGGGTGTGTGTGTGTGTGTGTGTGTGTGTGTGTGTGTGCATACTCGCATATGTATATCTAATATGTATATGAACGGAAAATTACATAATAATGTACACATAATTTCTAACAAACATATAGAGAACAGCGAAAAGCTTACATACATTTATGTACATATTTTGATATACATATAGGTACGTAAAAAGTACTCGTACAATAAAAATTACAAGAGGCGTCACATGTAATTTTCATTAACTGAAAACATTCATTGGAATTTTTCGTGCTACTTTCGTATGTTTATAAGCTATAAAACATTTTCTGAGTGTACGTACATATATTCATTCTACAATACTATTTCCTATCTAAATAAAATAAAATATAAATAAATTAAAATTTATATCTTGAAGTATCTACTCCACACATACGAACGAGTATACATGTGTACTGTATACAAAAATATATACTATACACAAAAATGATTATATTGTGTGCCAAAGAACTCTTCAAAAACAACAATTTTCGAGCTATCCAAGCTTAAAAAAAAAAATTTTTTTTTATTAACATTCTCTGCAGTGTGTAAAGAGGCGGAGATATCCTTAAAAATAACAGTTTTCCTTTTTAAATAAGTATTTTCGTTATAGGATCAGGAATATCTTGATATAGAAATGTTAATAATCTAATGAGCTAAATTATCTTAACAGTGTTCATTATTATTGTTTTTTTATTGCGGTGTATTATCTTTCATCTTTATACAAAAATTACACATCATTATGCATGCAAAATTTGTATGAATGAAACGCAAAACGATGATTATCTTTGACAGTGTAAGCTCTCTGGTTAGATGCGAATATTTATAACAGTGAAAGAACTTATAAATAAATCATATTGAATGACGTAATTGACAAATTTTGAAAGAAAAATCAAATAAAAATGGCAAATGGTATAACTCGACCATTACGATATATTGTATATACACGGCTCCTAGATGTTATTGTTATATAGTCCCGAATCATCAAGGAACTATACAGAATTCACTTTGTACTGCCTTACAGTACTGTACAGAAGCATCTCAGCTCATGAAAAATCCGAACTAAACAGTCTGATCCTTGTTTTCGCAAAAGCCGAACATTCTACCGATGCATACAGAGGTGTTTCCTCCTCCTCTAGACATAGTCTACAGTGGTGGGATCATTCGTTGGGCCTATATTGATTAGGTGCTTTGCAACACAACAGTGCCCTGCATATAATGTTATGGTTATTGCCTAGCGTTATTTTGCCTATAGCGTTTGGTTGAATTAAACATTTAGCAGAAAATATAATGACAATTACCAGAATTCGATAGAAAAATGGACTAAGTTGGCTAGGAGGGCATGTAATAAAAATAGACGATGAAAGAATGTTTAAAAAAATGTTTGACCTAGCCATCATGTTGGAACAAGGGAAAATGGCAGATGAACAACCGAAGTGAATGAGGAGTCAAATTTTCGAGGAAGTTGAATAGTTCACAAAAAACACGATAAAGCTATGGTAGAAGAATAATATTTCGCAAATAATAAAAGAAAACAAAAACAAAATAAAAAAAAATTAATTTTTTTTTTTTTTCATTTTTCGAAATAAGTGAACTTGATTGCAATTACGAATCTATCAGTCTTGTCAGGAAACATTCTTGCAAAAACAACAAAAAACATAACAAAGAACTACTTTGTATATATAGTTGGTACATACATTTATATTCTCGTACACATTACAAAGCATGTGTACATTTTCGAATTTTTTTTTCTTCATTTATTCTTACAACGACTTTTTTTTATTGCTATGAAAATGTAATAACATTTATTTCATACTTCTTCGTATATTATAGTGAGTGAATAAATAAAATGACGAAGTTTTTTATGATTGCTACCATTTTTGGTATACCAATCTTTTTATGTCATCTTATGAAATAATCTCTGGAGAATTAAATTCATATATCATCAAAGTTTATATTCCTTATTTCTTCAAAACTTTTGTTCAAGACAACAACAAAGAAAAATGCTTTATCCACACCCGAACATAATAAAAACATGACGATATTAGAACACATAAATAATAGTTATTATTGGCACAACATTTTTACGGCTGTAAGCACGTCCTAAATAAATACGAATAATAAATAAATTTGTATATACTACTCGTATATGTATATATTTTTTATTTCCCAAATTCATTTTCATTTTACTTTTTATGCTAGCAGTTATCAATTCATTGAAAGCAAAATATCATTACTTTAAAAAAAAATAAAAAAAAGTAAAATTCTTAAAAATATTACATAAATTTTAGCTTTACATAAAATTTCAAAATATGTATAATGCATTGCTTTGCCTACAAGAAATTTATGTACAATTTTGCTCTTCTAATTCAAATATATTGTACAAAATCCAACAATAATTACATGTATTTCACTTTATAGCTATACAAACACAAAACTCCATTTTTCACGCACTTCTTATATCCACACAAAACCTGTAGCAATTACTACATACTGCATTCATTCCAAAGATCATCAAGATCACAACTTCCTCCTCAACTTTATAATTATTGACAATTTTCTAATCCTATCATTCAATTGGATCCTACTTCCTAATAAATTGTTAGATTCACTAACTGAACAAAAGAAACTGCTAGGGGTCTACATATGCGAAAGAGAAACTTCTTGTGTCTCCTTGAGTAAACTTAAGTAAGTCCCAACCTGAACCAACCTTTCTTACCCTACATATTTTTACACCTTTCCCTAGTGAAAAAGATGTCAGTCCACAAATAAAACATGCCACATAAACTTTGTTTGTAGAGAATAATGTATGTCAGATAACCCATACAGACATATAGATATGTAGATAGTTCATATATAGTGTCCAGCTGAAGATGGAATTAAATACTATAACTGAGGGAAAATTTTGAAGATATCAGTATCTACTCAAGTTTGAGAAAAAGTACCAAAACACCCAATTTCCAATCCAATGCAACAATAAAGGGCCTTTTGAGAGCAATAAAAATCTCAATTACATGCTTAAGATTGGATCTGTCTATTCCTCAAAGAAGCAGCTCCAAGACACATTATCTTAGTCAAATTCTGACAACAAAATACCTACGATTTGACATCAGTAAAATTAAAAAAAGTAACTTCATAATTAACGGTATTGTTATATAAAACAAGACAAGAACACTATCAAACCCATGATAGACAATAAGAAGGCCACCCTAATTATAATATCCATGAAGTAAATTCCTGCCAGCCTCCCAAATCCTGTGATCTAATAACATCAACTGAACTAACGATGGTTACCTACAAACAAGTATAGAAGGCAACTTTTGTATTTACATACATACTATATATCAGAAAAACTTTTTATTATTGTATGGAATTCTAATATTTAAGCATGTTCGGAATTAGTATAATTAATTTCATCAATTAGGTGTAGGCTATAATCAAAACTAACTATTCTTTAATTAGAATTAAGTTAATTAAAATATCAAAAGAGATTAAGGGACTTAATTATAAGGCTTTGAAACTTTTTCTATTCGCCTGTATATAATAGCCAGTTTGAATATTATAGAAATGCCAAGTGTCTATAAAAAATTGCCAAATAATTTTTGTTCATTTTTTGTTCAATTTCATTGTTTCATTTCAAGTTAATAAACAAAATGATTATCATTTTTCATATTAATGGCAAAAAAAACATGATAAGTATCTCATAAAATATTTTGAAAATGTTTCTTTATGTATGTTTGTTTTTGTCGATTTCAATGCAAAAATAATTTTGTAAATTTATTCGTTGCCTTGATATATCACAATAATTTGGATTACGAATATAATGCATGTAAGAATTTAGATTGAACGCAATTCTCATAACTACATTATACACGCACATTCATATTCATATTAATTAAATGTCATTTTGTGATTTATAAAATAAAATTTTCAAGTTACAAAATGTCAGCTGATTAAATATTTACGAACAGAAAATAATACACTTAAACACTATACAGCAGCAAAATGAAATGTTTGTTAGTAAACTATTTCTTGCCAGATATCCCACTGTTTTGAACCATAAATTCAATAATGTTAAGGATATACACAATACAGTATATAATAAATTTATTCAAAAATTATTTTGGCACAATATTCATATATACATCTTGAAAATGAAATTTCTACTACAATCGAATTGTAAATATGTATCACAGGCGGCGGCGGCGGCAGATATCTTCAAATTTGTATCAAATTATATGCTTTCTGACTACTCTCTCTACTACTTGTACTCAATTTTCAACAAATTAATTGAATTTTTTTTTTTTTTTTTTTTTTTCTTAAATTCGTACAAAAGGAAAAATTTAAAAATTAGTTATAAGATAACGAAAGAAATTTTTGTTTGGAAAATAAAATTTTTTTTCCAAAATATACTTTGTACCTACTATGTAAGTATATTGTACTAGCTTCGTACTTGTAAGCTCTTTGAAATGCAATGTAACATGAACCTAAATTTGATGTCTAAAAAATTTAAATCAAATTTAAATACATACATACATATGGCTGCATTATAAGCGAAGTCCATAAATTAAATCAACAAATTTCCAAAATTTTAAAAATTCAAAGATGTAATTCACAACTGAATTGACATTACGAGAAATTACTTATTATGTTTTTTATTGTGATATTTTAGGTTCAAAGAAATTACCTTTTTTTAGAGTGAAACATACTATTGAAATTTTTCTAGTTTTCAATCAATACCATTTAGTGTTTTCTTCAAAACAAAATATTATTTATTTCCTTTTTTTCGAACTTGAAAACAGATTTTATTTAAAAATAGAGTTTTAGCAAAGAAAATTCCCAGATTCAAAATTTTTATTGAAAGCAAATGTTCAAATTTATTTAAATTCTTTATTTTAGCATTTCTCAAATAATTTCATTTCATACACGGTCAATTAGGTCGATTAGGTCAAAGATATATTAAACTTTCAGAAAAATAGTAAATCGAAATTAAGATCTCTGAAGAGTTCATTTAAACTAAACAGAACACGGAATAAAAAGCGTTTTCAATTAATCAAAAACTCTATAATTTACACTTGTAATGGTTTCAAAAATTAAAAATTACTGGAACTTTCTTTAAGGATTAAGTTCTTGAACAGAAACAAACCAGATAATAGTGACCAATTCGGCATCCAATTACAAAATTTTTAGCTTTGTTCGATGGCAAAAAAAAATATGTTGCATTAATTAACTTTTCCATGCGCATTTATGCAATGGATAAAAACGATATTAAAGACATAACTCTATTACTCTTCCGTCATGTAAGTTGTGATTCCCGCTTAGGAGAAAAGCAGACAAGTAAGTTTATCAATATGTGGACAGTGTACTCTGAAAAAAATTCTTGATTCATCAAAAGTGCCTTATATATGTATATTGATTCCAGAATAAGGCTGTGCCATCACGTAAATTTCATAAAGGTGTTAGATAAATTTTAGTCCTGGGCAACATCTCTCATCATCCTAAAAGCTTAACTTAAAAACAAATAAATTAAAATAAATACAATTTTACTTCGATTTATCTTTCATTTACCTTATAGCCAGATAACCTATTGTGGGGGAGTATACTCAAAATCAATCAGTACTTTTTAAGCTGTTATTTTTTCCAAAAAAAAATTTGATTCATTGGTAGTGGAGTAGTGGCGGTTGAATTCATTCAAGATTCAAGTAATGAAAATTATACTTTTCTCAATAGATAAGACGATTAGGGAAATAAAATTAAAAATTTTAGCTATTGAATAAAATTCGTAGTCCGATATTCCAGCTATTTTGAGCTGCTGAATTCCTATATACATTAAATATCTACACAGAAGACATAAATCTTCAACATTATTTTTAATTTATTAAAATAATTGAATTGTACTTATACTAAACATGATTGCTTCTCTATATGTATCAAATAATGTACCTATATATCAAATTTTTGCTTTATTATTGTTATTAATAATTATTGCGGTTGGCTAAGTACTTAAAAACCTAAAACAAATTGCAACAAACAACATACAACAAACCATAGTACAGTTTTTTTACGCATGAAAAATTTAAGTTTATAATGCGGCAAAGTGCATGTATTCAGGATTAAACATTTTTAGTTGTACAGGAGGGAAAAGCAATACGTAAATGTTTAATTCATGCATAATGAAGAATTTCTGTTGCTTTCTTGGTATATACATATGGTATATGGTTCGCATTCAAAACCATAATAATTGGTGTTTAATTAAAATATTCATATGTACGTGTATATACGAGTACAAGTGTATCATACTTTACATTTTAATATCGGTGCTTGAACATGAAACTGTATCAGCTGTACATGTATACGAATGAAAATACATGTATACAGTCGAATATGTCCATATACATACATATGTACGAGTACAGCATACCAAAGTTATATTCGCAGACTAGAATTTTTTTTTTTAATTAAAGTTGCTATGAAATGCAATATTTTTTTTAAATAGTCGATTTAATGTAAGAATAGGCTAACAATTATTTTTACAAAAGATCCTGGAAATGTTTTTCTAGCATTTAAAAAATTAAAGAAATGAAAAAAAAATATCCCATGTTAGCAACAGCAATTCTATATTTGTACAATAATTTTTTAATTAAGTAGTTGAAAAATAAATGGCTGGTTGGCTTTTTATTATTTTGTGTTCGGAATTCTTCACTATTCGCTTCAGAAACTGGTTAACTTGGAACAGAAGCGAATGATTTTTGATCATATTTTGGTGTTCTAACTTACTATATACCCAGAACTACATACTTTAAGATCATGTGGGAAGCTTACGTTTTTAGAATATCTATTCATTTTATTAGCTTGAATATCAAATTTTGAAGCTAAGTTGGCAGTTAACTCCTTCAATTAAGATTTGCAAAGTTTATGATCGTTTTTTTTTATATTATGATAAATTTATAGTCTTGATCTCAAAATGATAAAGTGAAGCTCCGCGTTTTGAAAACAGCAGATTTATTTTTGTGGATCCATAGATTTTCAAAAGGATTTATATCTGAAGGTTATGGTTGTGTTCCAATATCCTATAGTAATTGTTGATAAGTAACAATGAGATTCGATCATAATTGCCTTGATGAAATACATTATTTTTCTCAGTTCCACACATTTTTCGCGTTGTATGTGTTCTTCAGAATCTAGATATAATTCCGAATTGAGTCTTGCATTGTTACAGGATTTCTTCCCAGTCGACCCCAGAGAGAATACACCAATAAAGAATATCCTATCATGGCATCATTGGAGACTTGATTGTCGTTTTACATTGTCGTTTTAAACTTTAATGTTGCACAAAATCAAACAAAATGATAATGAAACTCCAATGATGTCACGATAAAATATCCTTTATTAGTCTATTGTTGTACTTGAGTCGATCATTATCTGCGTTTCTGTTCTAAAATTATTTATATTCATTTTTATTAGCATCTATTTCGGTTCTGATAAAAGCCTATTAAAACTAAACAACAAAAAATAATCTCCCAATAATTGTATATCATTTTCGTAAGCCAAAATTTGTATCGATCCTTTCCAATTTTGAGGGAGATGGTACTCTACACCCTGTAGTATGCTGGCTTCCAAATTTTCAAAAATTTTCTTTATTTCATTTTCATATGTTTTATCTTTCATTTTCTCAATGGCAATTTATCCAATTTTGACAATTTCTATACAAGGTCGAATAAATGAGGGTGGCAAGGTCATACAAATTTTGTTTATTTTTTTACTTCTTTTTTTTTTTAATAAATACATACATAGCTCTAGTACTGTATCATTATACTTTAGTGATAATCTTTCTTTAATACAATCTTTTTTGAGAATAAAGCGTTTGAATGTGAATGAACTTCGCACATTTCTCCTACACTAATCTGATAAATTTGTTCTGCATACAAATTATTTATATATCACGCAGAATACAAAATACAAAATTGTAAGAATTATCTATAGCATTTCATTTTTTTTTTTTTTTTTCGTTAAAACATAGAGAAAATAATCGTGTATAAAAAGTTTAACAAGCATTAGAGTAATGTTGTGTTAAAAAACGTGATACGAATGTTTAAAAAAAAAGCCTAACAAAAGAGAAAATTAAGAATAATAACAGTCTGCTTTTACAAGAGTATGTATAGTGTACATCTATAGTTACATATTGTAAAATAAATTTTTCATATGTGTACGTGTAATTGTATGTAATAATAATGATTTGAAATTACATACATAATAAGTACAAGTATATTACAATTATATAGCCCAATAATTTTTTTTTTTTAATTTACGATAATACAAAAGATTTTTGTCGAAATTAGCATATTCTTTTTCAGATTTTGACACATTATTGATTTTCGGTAACTACTTACTTTAGTTAATAACTATGTACAGCTTTATTCCTAGTAACATTCATAAGAACATTTTGAAACAATCACATCAGTTCTGTGTTAGTTCGAAATCATGGACATTAAGACAGAAAATTTTCTTCGGCCCAATAAAAACAATAGAGTTACGACCAAATAGTAGAAGAAAAAGAAGATATTGGTATCTGTGATAAAACTAAGCAGATTAAAAGGGCTAGGACATGTGGAGAAAATATCCGAAAATTATTTTATGGAAATCTCCCAAAAAGATGAGCAGCTAGCAGACCATAGGGATTTAGATGGAATGGATAGAACAGGTAGGAAGAGGGTAGAGAGTGAGATGGAAAAGACGTACAAAAGTAGTTGCAATTTTATGAGGACTGCAAGGCTGTCAAAGAGGAAGAAAATTACAAGGACATTGCATTCATAAACTTTTTCTGTTCAGTTTAAATTTAAACAAAAACTACAATTCTACTTTTTATTCTTTCATTTCAAAATGTACAAATAATTGTACCATAAGCATAAATATAATATTAAACAGCATTCAAGGATTCAAGGTATCATAATGTACTAAATATTATGTATGTATATGTAGATTGTACATACTAGTATACAGACAGTCATACATATCTTCAGATGCTTTATCAAAATTACGTATTTGTATTTTATATCAAAAAATATAATAAGAAAAAAAATACTAGAAACGAAACGTGACAATTTTATATTTTTACGATACAATATATTATTCATTTTTAATACTTTTCACAACTAAGATCCTTTTTCATTTGTTATTTCTTTATTCTTATATGGTACATGAATGAATGTTCTTTAGAAGATTGCAAAAAAAACATTTTTAAAAACTATTGAATTTCATTTTTCATATTTAAAATTCAAAGTATTCCCTATATCAATAATAAATTAGAGGTAGATAGGAGTTAGTCAAGCACGATGTGATTAGAAATTTTTTTAAAAAAAAAAAAATATTCAAAATGACAACTTACCAGCCGTATGAATTTAAAATGCACAAATTTCTAAAGGAAAAAATTTCAAAGATTAGAAAGAAAATGCCATAACGTTCAATGTTCAATCTATAAGCAAAGAAACAAATTTTGATAAAGAATTACCGGGAAACTCATTACTGAATTTACCATATCAAATTTTAAGAACTGTCATTAGGGATATAATAAAATTCTCTCCTTACTCTAAAAAAAACAAAAAGCAAATAGTCAACATAGAGACCACTATTATGACAGAATTGATAGAAAGCAGTCATATTGAAGATACATTTAAAAGATCCGAAATGTTCAATCAGAGTTCTGAACCAAGTACTAAATCTATAACAAATTGATAACCTATTGCTAATGTTTTTAATTTTGCCCTGGAAGGCATTATCTGAAAAACTGATAGAAGAAAGCTCCGAAAGGATAAGAAAGACACTGATGTGAAAAAAATTCTAGAGTTGAAGAACTGAAATGTTATTACTGCTTCAATTGTTTCTCCATCTACATCTCAGTGAATCTCAATCAACTTTGAATGGTTAAACAGTAACTTGAAGATTTTGGTTTGATTTGAGCCTTTCTAGATAACATATCATTTCAACTTACCAGAATTTTATTGAGTACCTGATCATTTGCATACAGTTAAAAAAGGGATTTGTAAAGGTTTTAACCCTCCCTCCTTTTCCTCTTTAAAAAATTGTAAATTTTAGTTAAAAATTTGTTTTACAGTTTATGAGAGAACTAACGAAAATTCTCTAAATAACAAACTAAAGCCTTTGAGACAAAATTCCGTCAGAAAAGTTATGTTTACGATCTACTTCAGTAGAAGAAAAATTATTGCGGCTATGTATCTTGAAGAAGGACATACAATCACAACCAATTGCCATTTGAAAACTTGCCTCCAAAAAGGTTTTTTAACAAATAATAAACGGTCGAGATAAAGGCGAATTAAGCAGGTATTAACTTGATCTGGCACCTTGTAATTTTTGGTTGTTGCCGAAAATTAATGAAAAATTATTTGGAACGAGGATGAAATAGAATTCATAAATTCCGTCAAAGTACAATTTATCATGCTGAAAAAAGGAAAATTTGATGTGTGCTCATATAGACTAGAGAAATGCATAGAAGTAAATTGAAATTACATATATAGAAAAGAATTAACATAATAAACAGTACTTGTATACTGTGAAATTTATAACTGTGTTCTCTTATTTTTCGTTTGTTTTTGCGAGAACTTTTTTAGTCCTCAACCATCACCACCACTCGCCCCCCTTTCCTCTCGTACAATGTTAAACAACACAGAATTATGTCAACACATAGAATAGAATCTAAACAATCAAGCTACTAATTAACACTAAAAACTTTTTATTAATCAACTATACCGCATAATGTACGCTATCACATTCAATTCTAAAGATTTTATTTGTATGAGTTAGCTAATTAGTCACTAACACTTTAACCGCTTTACTGATTTTTATGATTTTTAGAATCATTAAAGCGTAACATGTGCTGTATACTCCATATACATAAATACCACCACATGTACCACACACAGCACACAATGCATATACGACAAATATTAATTTAATCAAAATTTTTTCTCATTCTGCTGTGCATAAGTATGTTTTTTTCATTGTCAGAATTTTGCAAATTAACACGACACGATCAATATGTAAGAGAGTCTAGCAGATTTATTTTGTTAGATAAAAACGTACATACATATGTGTGTAGGGTATACGTGCATACTTATGTGATGGTGTGGTAAATTATTCTAAAATCATTTCAAATAAATTTCAAATTATTTTTTACTGATTTTTCTTCCATTATTTAGAAAACACATAATTAAAACATACTCGTACATTTATACACGCGTATACTTACATTTACATACTCATTACAGTATCATATCTTCTTTACTCTAATTCTAATAAAATTGTCGTAGTGACATAATTATTGTTCAGACCTTATCATAAATAATTATCAGACATTAACACTCATTGAAAATGTTTGGTAACGTATGTGTTTGTGTATGATGTGTATGTTAGTACATAACATATGAATTTATATGTACATATATGCATATGTACATACTCGTATATAATATCGCCTACAAGACAACGGAAAACATAATTAATGAAAATAGGATAATCACTTCCAAAATTAGTATGAATATATACGTATGTATGTAATTATATATGAGCATCTATTTTTGTATGTATACAACAATTTACGAGCATATAATGTAAAACACATACATACACACACACACACATAAAGGAATATAAATGTGTATAGATTCTGTTTATTTAATTCATTACTTTCATTTGAATAATTAACTTATTATGTTCAAATGAATGCAAATGGAAATAGTATCTTGAATAAATGAATATTTTTGGTTAAACAAGATATTAATAATGTTGTACAGAAAGATAGAAAAAAAAAACAAACAAAAATATAGAAAAAAAATTTTTTTATTAAAGAAATACATTATACATACATATTAAATCAATTATTCATATGATTGTTTATTTTAACTTTTTTTTTTATTTTCACATTTTGTGCATTTTAATGAGATGATATATTAAACCATTCATAATAATAACACTGATGATAATGTTGATTGTAAACAAAAAAAATATTGTGGTAAACCAAAATTTATATTAAATAACCACAAAACTTTAAAAATTAATTCACAACTTTAGCAATGTAATAACAAAAGTCATTCTAAAATCAATTACAATGTCATTTATGCAGATATGCTATTTATACATTGATGTATGTACATTATATAGTAAGAGTTGAGTATAACCGTAACATATTTTTAAAATTTTGGCAATTACTGCTCCATTATACGTAAAATAAAGCTTAAAAAAAAGACTGGAAGGCTGAAAAAATATTAGGTATCGGATATCCAGAACTGAAAACAGCAGTACAACGAAATCATTTCATACTCTGAGTAGTGTGGTTTATTTGAAACATCTTGATTTTCCCAAATCTGATATTAGTATTTTTACCAGACAGCAAAATGTTTTACGGTTTTACTAAAATTTTATTTTATATACAAAAGTAAGATTTGGCACATTGATTTCAAAAAACATATTAAATCTAAACGTAAAATTATCTCATCCTTGTCATAACAACCCTCAGAGAGCCTGAACCTAAACTTAAACCACAGTGATGATTTTTTCGTGATTGCATCTATAATATGTATATTCCCATATTACGTGCTTATACCTACAGTACCGTTTATTGTGAATTGGGAAATTAAATTACATCTACTAGACTGATTTAGTTCTATAGCTTTTTGCAAGTAAACTCCTTTCAGTATTTCTAACTTCTTTTTTCGAGGAAGCTGATAATAATTCAAAACTTAGCAAACTTTTGGGATAATAAAAAGTTGGAAATAAATTATGAAAAATATATTTTTCTTTCTTTTTGCTGGACACAAAATTGAACTAATTGAGCTAATTAAACTCCCTATATAAAACTGATTAATTGATTGATTTTATCATAACAAATGAAAAATTATGGCAGATAGTTAGACAAGAGAAGATCAGTGTCTTCGTTAAGCGCAGAACGTGGAATTGTATTTGCCACACACTGAAGAAACCATCAAATGGAATAACGAAAACTGCACTTTTTTTGGAATCCACAGACCACAAGGACACCGCAAACGAAATAGACTAATAGATACAGACCAGAGTTTAAAACCTACTAAACCTGTTTAAGTATAAATAAAATCCTTTGTCTTCAGCAATCAGTTTAGATAAGTCAGTTCAGAAGTCACTTAGCCTAAACCACTTAATGCAAGTAGTTTGACTCGATGAAATTTTTTTTGAACATGTGCAACAAATGACAAGTTAAACAAGTTTTTGGTCTGTCAGTACGCATTCTTAACTAAAAGCTTTTTCTAAACTGATTTAGCTAAATACAAAAGGAGATTTTGCTCTGTCTGCACTATAAGACACACAACAAAGTGAAAAGCATGGTGTGATACTAAAACTTCAGCCAATAATCACGTGAGATGGAGAACTCTTGTTGAAGACTTGAAGACTTATGCTAACTAGTGAAATGACGGGGAATATGATGATGAGGAATTAGTTCTATGATGGATGGCAATATAAAATTCATATCACAATATCACAATATAATATCACAAGAACCGAGAGAGAGAATAAACGAAACTAGCTGAAAGAAAAATGAAGGTAACTCTGTGATAAGATGTTCAAAGCTAATAAAATCTGAAAAAAAAGATGTTATGCAGTAAATGCCCAGCATCATTGAGTACATATAACGCTTTATTACTAAGAACTTTTGTACGGCTAGGAAATAATTATTAAATTCATTGAATAATACTTTATTATAGAAGTGAAATTATTTTCAAAAATTGAATTATATATAGCATTTTCAATTTAAATTCAACTTTTTCCAACTTAAATTAAACTTTGTCCAAGTTAAATTATATTTTGTCCATTTTAAATTAAACTCTGTCCATTTTAAATTAAACTTTGTCCATTTTAAATTAAACTTTGTCAATTATTAATTACACTTGAAAAAGATTGAAAATGTGAGTGATACATGGATTATTATGGATAATTCCAAAATCCATGAAACACATGAAAATATAGAGTTAATTTAATTGAGAGCTCGGTTGGAGTACTTGCCACCATATTCTGCAATGCTCAAGCTCAATCCCATCGAAAAAGCATAAAATGGTCAGAGTTTAATTTAAAATGGGCAAAGTATAATTTAACTTGGACAAAGTTTAATTTAACTTGGTCAAAGTTTAATTTAACTTGGACAAAATTTAGTTTAACTTGGACAAAGTTTAATTTATGTTGGAAAAAGTTGAATTTAAATTGAAAATGCTATATTAAATGTTATGAATATTTTTTTTTCTGCTATTTTCATACATACCTATAAATAATTCTGAATTTTCATATAAATGTATGTATACGAGTAAATAAATATTTTTATACTCTATAATCGTATCCGTATGTATTATTCATAAGCGCAAATAAATTATATTTTTAATTAATAATTCGTTTTATTTTTACCTTTATTTTACTCAATTTTAACAGTTAGCTACATTTACAAAGTACGTGTTTTTTGTTTCCTCTTTTTTATTTTAATTTATTTATTTATTTTATATGTAATATTATATCGTAATATATTATTAACATTTCGATGATATTTTTTTGTATTTTTTCGTTTTTCTATTCAAACTTTTACCTTTACTCTCCTTTATTCTTTGTATTTTTTTTTATTCATTTTTTATTTATTTTTTTTTTAAATTTTTTTGTTCAGTTGTAAAAATTTAATATGAAACTTGTGCACCATTCGTTTGCAATTCATTTCCGTTTATTTTACGATTATATAATACTCGCGTATCATATATTTACATACATACTTATATGTACTTGCCGTATGTAGATTGTGTTTTTCTTGTTTTTGTTTATTCACTCGACATATAGTACATAAATACATACGAGTATAATTCCACCAATATGTTCTTACTGTGAATACTGAATTATTATTTTATTTATTTTTTGTTTTTAGCATTTATTTTTGAACATAAATTTTTTTTGTTTGCTTTTACTTTACTTTGAGCTTTTTCATAGCTATTTTTTACACGCAAGAACTTCATTTTTTTTTTTTTTCAAAATAAATGAAATGATTCCTGCCCAGCTATATGTATATGTACTATAATATGTATAATATTGAATTTCTAAAATACTACTTATAATTATGTATGTTTGTTTGTATATTAAATTCAAATAATTTTGTGCTCTTTGAATTTTAAAGTTATTGAAAATAATTTTAACGATGAAAATAATGAAAATAATAGAATAAAAAATGATGATGATGATGGTATGGGCAGTAAAACGGACGACGACGATGACGATGTATGAGATTTTCCATTATTTGACAAATCATCATTTGCTTTATGTTGAGTATTTGATGTATTTGATGGTCTTTCACTACGATTGTTACTATCAGGATCTGAAAATAAACATAAAAGAATATCAAACAAAATTCGTGTATGAAAGTATAGATCGCAAAATTATTTTATGCAGCATTAATAACAATGCAATCTTTCAACTAAAAATTATTTGCATTGATGATTTACAGAAAAGAGATTTTTTGTTTTTTTTTGAGGAAAAAATTAATTTGAATTTGTGATATTTTAATATTAGACAGGCGGTAATATTTTTGTTTACAAATGTTTTGTTCAATTATGTTCTTGAACTTGCTGCAATGTTCTGTTTATTCTTGTAATTATAAATTACGTAAGTACAGTGAATTCATGTTAGGAAATGATTCTTTTGGTGGTGACAGTAATTCAATGATCATCCTGTGTCCCTGTGAGACTCCTGATAAAAATGTACGGTTTGATTTTTAACTAAAGAAAGTTGACTATTTTACTTATACATCCTTTAAATCTCAAATAAAATTTTTTGCCTGTATAACAAGGAATCAAGTCTCTAATTCGCGTTATAATTTAATTTTTTGTAAGTGAAATTTATTGTTATTATTTTTTTTTCCAATATTAAAAATGAAATAATTTCACAGAAATTCTAATGCCCGATTTCTTCACTTCCAATTATCTTCTTGCTAAATTTAACGGAAAAAATAGCAAAGATATTTGCATTTTTTCATCTCTGATTAGTACTTAGCTGCCAGCTAACTTTATAGTTGGTAGATGAAGCTTTGATTATATATTTAGGTGTAACCGTGTAGCCAAATTCGATAATACTACTACCGGCCAGCTGTCTAACTGGAAAACATTCTAAACTTAACATCAAATTTTACATTAAAAATTTCTTGTCTCGAAACTTCAAAACTTTCAATTTTAGCTTTGCAGTTAGCAAAAAATTTGTATAAAGAAAACCAAACTCGTTGTTAGCTGAAACTTAGGTGACAGAGGTCACCCAGCTAGGAGAGAATGTGAAGAAATCGGCCATAAAATTTTCAAAATTAAGAAAAAAAAATGAATTTCAATTTTAATGTGCCTAGAACTTGACTTGAATGAAGAAGTCAGTGATCATTTCAAATTTATTCTTGGTTTGTATATGTATTTTTAGAGCACAATAAATATGAAACTTTCAACAGAATATAATTCAAATTTGTATTCAATCTGCACATTGGATACACTAAAACCTCACATATTATATATGAAATTAATATAACGAAACACTTACGTTTGTCTCTGATTTCATCCTGTGAATTCCATAAACTTGATGTTGCACCAATTAAAACATTATTTGTTGACATTGTTAATATATCCACTGATGATTTGTGATGAAAATTTTTTCCTGTTAATTAATCATAGAGACAACAAAAGACTACATAATAGAAATTTCTTTATTGATTATATCATACAAAAAAAAATTATTTCATTGTCTTCATTATTATTATTATTAATTCTTACAATTTCTTAAAATAAAAAAAAAAAAATGTTTTCTATTGTTCTTATTGTCAAATCTAAAATCAATTTTGTTTTTCCTTCAAAAATTAGTCTGACTACAAAATACAAATATAAAAATTTTAAATCATCTGACACACCACCATTTTGGATACATAAAAAGTTTTTAGACAGCCAAACTTAAGGTAAGCTATAGTCATATATGTCTAGTATAACCGATCCCAAATAAATGGTGAAACAAGACCAAGAAATACTATAATATCACATCACACATCACTTACACGCTTACCTTAATAAATTCAACGTGAAATTCACTTACCTTTATGATTTCCAATTTTATGCACTGAAGTGAATGTATCCAAAGGTCTTGTTGCCGCAACTGTTGTCATAGCAGTGGTATGTGGAATTTCTATAATTCAACAGAAGAATAAGTGCATTTATATTCAATTTATAAGAGTTTCATAATTTTGAAAATACTTGAACAAATTGTATGAAATATACGAGTACATTAGTTGTTATATTTATGTGTGTATCTCAAGAGAAAAATTTTATATTTTTAATACAAATTGTGTAATTAAATCGAATTTCAAAATTATGTTTATTTTTACTGAACTCGAATGAATCGCATTTCAAATATAATTTTCGAATAAATTACCATTGAAATTATTTATTAAAAAAAAAAATTAAAAATAATTTACTCTAAATCCATATACTCACGATAAAGTTTTATAGCACCGTCTGTATCACCTAGTGAATTTTTTGATACGCATTTATAGGATCCAAAACTGCTCATGTCAACATGTTTAATCGTTAATTTCATGACTACCTTGTACCCATTCTCATATATTTCAGGTACAAAATTTTCACCTTGAATGAATTAAACATAAAAATAAAATAATTGAAATTTATTTTCTTTTCGTTATATATCAATTGTTTATTGCAAACTAAATTTAATTAGTTGCATTCACATCCCCATTAATTATATGTAGGTACATCTATAGAATGTAGTGATGTACTGTTGTAGCTAACTTATGTACATATTTACCTGGCACAATGATTGTGTCATTTCTCATCCAATAGTTAATAGATTTTGGAAAAGCTTCTGATTGACATTCCAGTTTAATTGTTTGACCTACTGCTGCTCCAACTAATTGATTTTGTATCCATATCATTGGTGGAACTGTTTTTCCATGCAATGTTTATTAGTTTTGTTTATTTGTTTATTTTTTGTTTTTTTTGTGAAAATACAAAATTCCAATATTGATATGTTATAACCATTTCGACATTTATTTTATATTACAGAAAATATAAATTATAAGAAAAATAATATTCAAGTTTAGTGGCTATTTTAAATGAAATAATTTAAAATATTTTAATTAAGAGAATACCTTACAGTGCACTATTACCATAACTCTTTTACTAACAGTCGGAGGAATTCCATTAGATGCTATACACAAATATGCTCCCATATTAGAACGATTCACTCTTGCTATACTAAGAATTGATCCATTTACGCTAACGACTGCAATTATTTAAGAATGAAATAATCAAACGCAAAATCAAAAAAAAAATAAAAAGTAAATGGCTTCATATAACAACAAAAAAAAAGTGTATAGTAATATCAGAGTCATATAAACATCATTATCTTAATGTAAAAATAAATTATTATATAAGCATCTTTTCATATCGAGAAAAATATGGTAAATGTACAGTGCGTTTCAGAAAAATAGCACATAAATAATATAAAATTTCAAATTTTTTCGGTTTTAAGCTCATCTATACGCATTGATGCTATCGATAAATCGCATGTACTTGACGAAATAATATGCCTTTCACGTTTCCCATCGAATTTAAATCGAAAAAGTGAAATGTTCAATAAACTTTTCTGAATCAATTCATTATTTCAAATTATTTCAATTAAGTGAAAGTCAGAATTTAAGACATATAGGATACAAAACTGACATACAGGTTACTTTCATTATATCAAAAACTATAGAATATATTCTATAGTTTTTGATTATATGTATTCACTTTTCATTTTCGTTGTTGCTCCACATGAGTTATGCACAGTGAAAATGTTTTCTGCTAGAATCTTTCCAATGCGAGCTGACTTTATTCGCATAATTTAAAGTTAACTTCTTGTTAGGGGTTTCACACACTGTAACATGTCGCAATTTACAATACAAAATACAAATATGGAAACATGTTCAAAATACAATATATGGATTTTTAAATGTGGCAAATCGGAAACTTTTACGACATGTGTGAAAATGTTTCATTAAAAACATTATATTTTGAAGAAATTTGCGATCGTTGCGACATGTCTCAGTTGAAAATTTCTTTATTTACAGAATATGACCGAAAAATAAAATACTCCAGATATTCAACCTATCAATTTCTTAATAATTTCATAGAAAAATTCAAAATATTTTATTTTGTACCTTTCTTGCAAATTTAAACAAGACTTCTTATTGCTTATTGCTGGAGTTATATTTTTATTGTCTTGTATTTTGTTTTGAATTTTTCTCCGTGTAGTAATTTTCTTAATCTTGCAAAATATTTATAAAATAATTTCATTAGACAAATTTTTGATTAAATTTACACTCAAACATTCGAATGAATATGCGACAATTTGATATTAAAAAAAAAAAAAGTTTTTTTGTTATAACACCTCTTAAAACGGTTAGAGATAGTGAGATACGACGATTCATAAACATACACTAAATCGATGCAGAGTTTCCAAGTCGATCTAACTTAAAGCGATTGTATTATGCGTTGCAAACGGTCGTAAATCGATTTAAAATTATTCATAAACACACATAGAACGAATTAAAAAAACAAGTTAGCCAATAGAACCATACAAAAACGTTAGATCTATCATCTTATAAATGTCAAAAAATCACATCAACAAAACAAAATTAATTATTGGCATTTCTGTTTTTCAAATCGATATGAATCATAAGTCACTGAGTTTACTGAATAGTTTTGAGTTACGTCGGTTGTTAGATCGATTTAACGTTAAACCAATGCAAATTTTGTTCATAAACGCAGTAAATGCGATACTCAAACTGAAATAAATCAATAATTTTATCATTTTTTCGTGCTATCATTTTTGAAACGCACTGTATTTGTAATGTATTTAATATGAAACGTATATAAAATATTTTATGTAAAAATACAATTTTTTTCAACTTGAAAATAAATTGTCGCCTCAATTCCTTAGTACACTACATATAAGATGTGAAAAGCCATATCAAATTTCTATATCAATATTAGTTAGCCTGGCGCATTTAGATTACATACTGGGTTGATTAACCCTGAACAAGAACATGTTTTTTATTAAAAAGATTCTTTTTCTCAGTGCACCTTATATAAAAATTTAATTTTTATGTCATTTGTGTCATATATTTTATATAATGTATCATACTGGATCAATAATAATAGTATTTTCAGTGAGATTACACTATCAAAATACTTTATCTTCATAATGTTAAAAAATCTGACATTCAAAATATTTATATTCTAATTCATATACTTGTATAATACACGAGTACCGAATATACATACGAGTATATAGCCAGCATAACATTATGTGTACATTATGTGATATTGTGCGAGATTAAAGCTAGAATCGAATTATAATAAGAATATCACATATGTACATTTGTTTTTTAATGCAAAATAATGCATGTCATCATGAATATAAAAATTGTTAAAACAACATATAAACAAAATAATTTGAATAAATAGAAACGCAAAATTTTCTGTCAGAAAAATATGTGCACTTTTAATAAGGAATGTGCAAGAAAATTTTTGATATATACGAAGATGGGTGTTTTACATATAACGAAAAATTTCAATAATTGGAAATCACAAAAATTCACAATTTAAGGTACCGGATTTCATTTCCAATGATCAGTGAAAGTAAGAAATTAGCTTTGAATGAGGAGAAAGAAAATAAAGAACTGTTTAGAAGGGTCTATTTGCAAACACTAAAATCGTTAATTAAAATTACTAACAGAGAGAAAAATAAGTTTGAAAATGTTTATTTCCCAAAAATTTATTCGATTTGTCGTACGTAAGGAACTGAAGCGACGAAATGCATTCTTAGAACTACAGTTGTTATAGATTTAATATTTATGTATTTGTCCAAATAATTGAAGTAAATTTTACCTTGTTGTCCATCTGGTAATTGAATTGGTATACCACTTTCACGTCTCCAAGTTATTGTGGGTGTTGGTGATCCAGTTGCAGCACATTTCAATGTTACATTGCTACCTTCACGCACAACCATATCTGCACTAGTTGGATAATCAAGGATATCTGGAGGTACTGTACATTAAAAATTAAAATTCGAATTAAAACAATTGAAATAAAATTAATAACACACAGTGTGTAAAATAAACAAGATTTTCAGGAAGGTGCAATTAAAATCTGTATAACTGAAATGAGTATATAGACAAAAAAAATATCATTCAAGCAAGTATATAATTTCAAAATTGTTCATACAGTATGTTCACTACTCTTCTATTTATTTTTAAGAGACAAAGTGCTGGACTACAAAGTCAGTTGTTTTGTAAACGATTTGAACAAGAAACATTTAGTTTTTCCTAATCACAGTAAATCTATATTGATACAGTAGTGACACTGAGCACGTGTTAGAAAAAATTTCTCATGACCTTTGTCTAGTTATTCATTCGGCCTTAACGGTTTTGCTAAAAGTCGATAGTAATTAAGAGCCTTTGTACGAAAAAGAGACAAAAAAATGGAACTGCAACACCAACCGTTTTAAAAAATGTAACATTATTACAGGGTATACTCATTAAAAAAAGTACAAATTTTGTTATTTAAAATTTTTTATCTAAAATAAACAAAATTAATTGTAAATGCATTACACTTAAAATTTTTTGTTTGCTATCAAATGTTTTTACATTTTTGTTACATTTCTTAATTATAAAATAAATTCTTACTCTAATATATAGCTTAACAAAATAAACTTTTCTTGTCTTCAAAATTCTCAGAAATTATATGAATCACCTTATATCTTGATATAATGACGCGTCAGGTAGTCAAAAAAAAGTTCCAGATCGCCTTTAAAAATACATTATGAAAAAATGTAAACATCTGCTTATCAGTTTCAATTTTCCCTATGATTTATATTGTCTAACTAACAGTACTAACACAGTGAAAAAGTTCCAGATCGCCTTTAAAAATGCATTGTGAAAAAATCGTATACATGTACAATATGATTGTATTGCTCACATTTATATATTGTTTTGTATCTTTTCTTCATTACGGCGGTTTATAAGGAAATTTGGATTTGAAATAAGTACATTAATTCTGTACTGTTTTTGTAAATTGAATTTTGATTTTTTTTATTCTTTTTAAATTTTTATGTGTGTTGGTAAATTTAAAAAAAAAAGAGTGTCACATCTTATTATAGTGGTTGATCAGTGTTCCTAATTTGCTCAACAATTCTTAAAAGAGGATCTAAATGCACTTTTTTTTGGCTATCTCAGTACGCTAATAGAAGGATAAAAAAGGGTTCAGATTCATAATGCTGTTATTTCTTGGATTCAGTATATGATTATTCTCTTCAAGCTCAGTACATTACACTAAATAGTTAGTTGAAAATACAGAAATTGACTCAGCTGATCGACAAATTTTAATTAGTTACTTTTGTTTGCTTAGTAGCAGTGTAGCACCTATGTGATAGAGCTCTAGTTTATTGAAAATTAAAAATACTAATTCGAGTCTGCTCGTAAATAACAAATAAATTCAAATATTATTGTATCATTCGAAAAATATACCAGTCTAAGCCCTATCATGTAATTTGAATTTGAATTTCTCTACCAATCACTTAGTGATTCATATTAATCTTTAAAAAATATATAAGTACATATACCTAGTCGTATTTTATTCTTTTTGTTATTAAAAATATGTTTTATATACTTACATACTCGTATATCATCTTATTTTGATACATACAGATTTGTAAGGATTTTTGTTTTTAATTACTTTTAATAAAAATAAAAGCATATACATACATATTTTTCCACATTTTTATTCGGGATAAAAAGAAAAAAAATGTAAAAATAAAATGTAGTAAATAATAATTAATTTACTTTAAAAATGTATCTGAAGTGAAACGACGTATTTAGATATCACATATGCATACATAAACATATGTAATACGTTATACATACATAAAAAATGTAATATATTTTGAAATACGAGTACATACTTGTAACAAGGTATACACCACAATATTTATAACTTAATATAAAATATATTTTGTACATTCAGAAGAAGGTATGCTACTACAGACACATATGTATACGAGAATATATTTGTGTCAAGAAGGATACTAATTCATATGGAAATACGATTTACTGAGCTAGAAAATATGTACATACGTTACACGAGTACCTACATGCATGAACATATAGTGAACAGTATTTTTACATATTTTTTAAATTAAAAATAAAATCAAATTATCGTTGTAAACAAAAATATAACTACTTATATAACATACGTATATGTACTTATTTTGCTATTTAGATATACATATACATACACAAGTATTTAAACCTTCACTGATATGTACTGTATATAAAACATACATACAGTGAGCGAAATTTCCATAGGTACACCTATATTTCTAGAGGTAACTGGTAGTTTATGAGTTCACATCTGCTGAACACATGTTTTTTATTTAATGTTCTACGCTAATAAACGGAAAAACCCAACAAACGGAAATCATTTTATTAGGATTTTTTTTAAATAAAAGCGTAATTAGGAAATTTTCAGGTATATAAGAGCGAAATTTCTATAGGTCCACTTAATTGTGTAGTATCTTTCAACCAAGTCAGTTGAAAAATTTATAGTAACAATTTATTGATTGTCATAAATTGTGTAAATTTAAACTGTTCAATTAGATTTTTTTCATTAATTTAAAATAATTTAAGAAAAAAATTGAATTTTAATTCTAAAATGTCACGCGGTAAGCTTCTGTCTGCAGAAGAGATAAAGAAAATTAATTGTTCCAAAGAAGTTGGACTATCCAATCGCGAAATAGCAAAAAAATTAAATAGTTCACATAATGTCATCAATAATTACTAGAAAAAGAAAGAAAATTATTCAAAAAACCATCCAAAAGGTGGTAGTACGAAGCTGTCTTTAAGAGATCGCTCAGCAATGTTGCGTACTGCGTCAAAAGAAAATGTTACAGCGAGACAAAGATGCCGTTAGAAAATTGTATATTTCAACACGACAATGCGCCCATAAAAACAGCTGTAAAAACATGGCTTGAAGAAAAAAATATACTAAGTATGAAGTGGCCAGCAAGATCACCGGACTTAAATCCAATTGAAAATTTATGGGGAAATCTAGCTCGAAAATTCTATGAAAATGCGAAACAGTACGACAGTGTAGAGGAGCTTAAAACGGCAATTAGAGCAGCTTGGATAGGTATAGAAAAAGAGGTTCTAGAAAATTTAATTAATTCAATGAAAAACAGAATTTTTGAAATTATTAAAAATAAAGGTGGCAGCACTAGTTATTAAAAAACTTGTATTTAATTTAATAAAATACCTAATATTCGAAAAATGATGGTTTTATTTAATTTAATCAGTAGTGGACCTATGGAAATTTCGCTCTTATATACCTGAAAATTTGCTAATCATCCTATTTTTAAAAAAACTAATGAACAGGATTTGAGTTTGTTGTGTTTTTTCGTCTATTACCATAGAACATTAAATTAAAAACATGTGTTCAGCAGATGTGAACTCGTAAACAACCAGTTACCTCTAGAAATATAGGTGGACCTATGGAAATTTCGCTCACTGTATGTACACATAATTAGGAATAATTGATTTGATTTTGTAGCCGTATAATCAAAATGAAAAATCACAGATTTGAAATCTATCTTCTTAATATAAGTTTTATTTATTTATTTATTTCTTCTTTTTTTTTTCTAAATTAGAATTATAAAAATTAAATTTATAACTCTATTGTCTATTATGTAATGGGTGTTTCATTTAAAGGAGATAATATTTTCAGTAATTTTTAGAATTTTATGACAGATCAAGTGTGAAGCTGAATGCCCAATGTAGAAGAAAAACTTTTCACACTTTATACACTTTTCACTTCTTACAAATTTTTCATCCGTTACAGCATAGAATTGCTTTTTTATGGCCCAACGTACGATTTACAGAACTATTTCTTCTTCTTACTTTGGCGTCTGAAAAGTTGAAAGTTAACCAACTTCTATGCGTTGTCGATTTTTCATGCGTTATCATTGGAACTTATTACATATATTTTAATGTAGTTCAACTTTCGTGCCTCAACATACCACAACGGATGAAAGGTGTGAAAAGCGTGAAAGGCGTACACTGGGTATTCTGCTTGACTCGTGTAAAATTTCCAGGATATTTTTGTTCAATATTTTCACTTATTTCAAAAATCAAATATTTAGTCAGACAAAAAACCTGCAATTTATTTTCAACTGTATTATAAATTTTGGCGGTCTACGAGAAATGCCTTTCTTAAAAAACTTGGAAGATATATCATATATCTTACTATATATCTTATTATAATAATATAATAACAATTTTGTTCAGATTTGAAATAATAAACGATGATGGAATCATTAGAATAATTGTACGCTTTGGACGAGTGAATTGGGCGCCAATAAAATCAAACCTCTAGACACTTTTTTATAGGGTTAAGTAAAAGTCAAAAGACATTATTACTTGCGTCATTAATTAAAAAACACTCGAAAAGCTACAATATTTCATAGAAAATTGAAACTTCAGAATAAACAATATTGGTCACGGTTACGGTCAACATTTGAAAAAAATCTTTGAAAAATAAATGTAAAGAATAAATTGTTTTGGATGATAATAAACTTTACCCGATTGATGTATTTTTTTTATTAATTTTCTTATTTCTAGAAAGTACATTTAAATGAATCACCCGATACATAAGTATGACTAGACGTAAGACTATATGTATAGGTTGTTTCAAAAGTTTTCTCCGTTTTTATGAGTCTATTTTAAACTGTAATATCTTAGTGAATACTTATTCAATTTAATCGAAATAAGCGCCATTTGAATCAGTGCACTTTTGTCAAAGTAACACAAATCGATTAATTCCGTCGGCATAAAAATTGGGTTCTCGGGATGCGATGAAGTCGACGAAGGCCATTTTTGCATGGTCCTCATTGGCAAAGATTCTACCGGTGAGAAAGTTATCGAAGTGCTTAAAAAGTTAGTAATCGATTGGCAAGGGTCTGGGGAGTATGTTGGGTGAGGCAAAACTTCGACGCTCAATTCGTTTAATTTTCGGACGGTGATTTGTGAAACGTGCGAACGAGCGTTGTCGTGGGGCAGGATCGGACCTCTTCTGTTGACCAGTGCCGGTTGCTACTGACGCAATTTTTGGTACATTTCGTCGATTTTC
The DNA here is from genome assembly GCA_951394055.1 of Villa cingulata. NCBI lineage: Eukaryota > Metazoa > Arthropoda > Insecta > Diptera > Bombyliidae > Villa > Villa cingulata. Next base: position 3,467,732 of record OX596025.1, read on the forward strand.
TTACAATAAGACTCTGCTGTGATGGTTTAGCCCGGTTGCAAAAAGTTATAGTGAATTACACCAACCGCTGACCACCACACAGTAATCATGGTCTTTCTTTATGAGTTTTCGCTTTTGAGAAGTGCCTGGGTGGCTCATCGGTGTCCCAGCCATTGTCCTGAACGTATCCTGTTGTCTTATAGGATCCACTTTTCATCCCACGTGACGACTCGATCCAAAATAGGATTATTTTGGTTGGGCAAAAGCAAAGAAGAACAGACCTCGAAACGTGACAATTTCTGTCGATCGATCAAATCGTGGGGTACCCATTTTTCGAGCTTTTTGACCTTTCCAATACGTTTTAAACCATAAAAAACCACGCGAACACTGACACCCAGTTCTTCCGCCATCCCACGCATCATTTGTGATGGGTCAGTCTCCACCAGGGTCCTCAAATCCTCGTCCTGGATTACTCTAGCTCGACCACTTCGGGGCTCATCTTCGAGACTAAAACCTCCGGAACGAAATTTCGGAAACCAAAGTCGAACAGTGCGTTCATTAACACTATCATTGTCAAATGCCTGGTTAATTTTTCGGCCTGTTTCAGCAGCGATTTGCTTCAATTTGAATTCGTAAAGAAAAATTGGCCGAAAATCGCTTAACGACATCATATATATATAAGCTGAAAAGAGGCAAAAAATTAAAATTTGAAAAAAATGAACAGCATCAATATATAGAGTACAAAATTCTCTATCGATCAGTGTATACCACGACACAGTAGAATGAATATTTATTGAGATATGGAGCTACAAAAAATACATGACATTAAAATGGACAAAACTTTTGAAACAACCTTACATACCTATATGTTATTTTGTATTAATTAACAGGAATAGCAAAAATTATAGAAAAATGAAGGATGATTAATTATTTTTAGAATGTATTCGTATGTAATGTGTCTATGTATATGCAATATTTAATGATGTTTGTACATATATATATATATATAAAAACTTACCAACAACATCAAGATATCCAACCTGACTTTTCATTGGATCTGTATTTATTTGACACATATACCATCCTTTATCTGACTCTTTAACATCTCGTATTTTTAGTATCCAAGCACGTTTTTCAGCATGTGTAATACTCATTCGATGGTTTTTAGTTATTACGTGATTCTGTATAGTTAGAATCGTTTGAGTATCCACACGAAGCCATGCTATCTACAATATTATAAGGTAGAAAAATTTTTTTAGAAAATAAAATGAAGTAAGAAAATACAGAAGAATATTATAGAATGCGATAATAAAAATACTACATACAAAATAACAAAGAAATAATATAATCATGAAAAATATTCGTACAAAATAAGTAAATTCGTACGTACACGAAATGTATTTAACTAAAATAGTTTTTTTCACAAAAATAAAATTACAAAACTGTCATATTACAAAGTAAAATTATTACAAACAAACAAAATATAAATAAATAAATAAATAACTGAAATTATGTGCTCGTATGTAAAATGAAAATAAAAATTTTCTATATTCTGCGTAACGTAAAATATTTTTCTAATTTACTTGTACACAATAAAAACATTTTTTTTTTTTTTGTGAATATTACGAGAATAATTATTGGACTAAAGTTTTGATATTCAGTGCAACAAAAAATCTTAACTTTTATTTGAGGAAACAAAATGTCTTTTAAATCCAACTAATAGATGTACTATGCATCTAGTAAATAAAACAACAGAATCACAATAAAAACATTATGATAGCCCTCCCTTAAATCTCCCAAATTATTAAAAATGTTGAAATTCTAATTAAACAAATTGCTGGTTTTTCATATTTAATTATGAAATAAACATATCTGCCTCATATTGATACAATTGTTACACAATAAAGACAAATTCAAAATTCAACATTATTTGAAATGTAAGAAAAAAAAAACGATAATTTATTTAATTGTGTAACTAACAATGTTATCATGATTTTGTCCAAACATTCTAATGAATGGATGTAAAAAATAACAATGATTTTCGAAAGAGAAAAAAATAAGTATAAAAAACTAAATTAAATTGTGAAAAAACTAATGAATTAGTTTTAAAATTAGAAAAAAATAATGAATGAAACATTTGTTCTTTCATTAATTTGATCATTTAAATAAAAATTGATTTTCAAGTTAAGTAGATACGTAATATGAGCACATATAGGATCTTCATTTTAATCAGGACCTTGATCAGATATTCAAACTAAACAGGAAAATTGTTCATAAACATAATATCCTTCCAGTATACGTACAAATCTTGTGGGCAAAAAATGTTTGACGAATTTATATCACAAAACTTATTCTTACCTTATAGGTCTGTAAATTGTCCACGACACACTGCAAAACTGCTTCACGACCTACGGGAACTGTTACATTTTGTAATGGTTCGCCAAATTTTGGTAAATCTAAAATCAAAAATAAAAAATTATAAAATTTACATTAATTGGAATTTATATATATATTTTTTTAATCTATTTTTATGGCTTCTTAAAGTAAGTCTAACGCGACACAAAGATCATAAAGCTACTTTATCAATTTTTACATTCATTTTTTGAGATAGATTTCGAAATGATTTTGATGCGGTATCGACACAACATAATCCAAAATATTTATACCTTAAATGAATGAAGAAAAATTAAAGTACTCTTATAAATGCGCACAAATTGCATGCGCAAGCAAACTGCAAGAAATTGTTAATCCTCTAATACACATGCGCAAAAGAATGATTGGAAATTAATGAACATAATTCACAAAATGTTTTACTATTTGCTATTTGTCAAAACAACAGTTTCCTATTGTAGTTAGAGAATTGAATAAATACTAAATCCGAAATAGATGCTTTTGACTTCAACTTCAAAGTAGAGAAAGTACTTTGAGTTTGAATAACGGGTGAAACTATTTTGGGTATTTTGGTATGTATTTGGTATTTGTTTTGTAAGTTTCTGTTTATGCATTTATTGTCTTGAAAAGTTGTAAAATAAATTTTAATTTACGAATTTATTACAAACGCAATTTAAATAATTTGTCTATCTATTATTTCTCTGAATGATTAGGAAAATTGTTTTAATCCGCCTTTGTATTAGTTCAATGAAAAGATTTATCCATTTATAATCTCATTTCATACTAATTTCATTTCATTTTTATAGTAAACAGTAATCGTTAAAGCAATGTATTTAGGTATTTTTTATAATTTTCTATTATTTGATGAAGTTAATTTAATAATTGGAAATTTATTGTGATCATTAACAATTTCCTTGAATAAAAACTGATAAATGAATTATTCTCATCATAAATGTATTTTTCACACATACATATATACTACACAATATCCAAATATTTTACTTACCTTTCTCGGGAATCGTGTTTAATATGGAATCTTCCCTGATATCTTCTAATAAATCTTCCTGGTTGTCATTAGTATCTATAAAAAAAAATTTCAAAAATTTTAATTCATTTCAATTTTTTGTTTTTGTAATCTAAGTGATTTTTTTGTTGTCAAATATGTAGTTTTGAAAATTATATTTAACTAAGAAATCACCTATAGCTTCCAACCAAATAATACAAAACTAGATTCAATAATTGAAAGTTTATGAAAATATACTACAGTGAGGAATTCAAATTCTGATTCTAATGAAAACTTCGAATTTGAATAGAACGTGATTGTTTCATTTTACTTGACCGTTAGTAAATGCCTTTGGGCTCGTATTTACCAACCAACCAAGATTATCCATCGTATATATTTTAGCCGAGTATAATTTCAGTTTATTCATCAGCTTAGATAAAATTTGTTTTCGAATATCATTTTCGGAGTGACAAACTTGTTATCGGTTTGCGAAAAGTTTGTATTTTTATGTTGCAAAATGAAAAAGAGGTTATGTGGTGGGATGATTATGTGTGATTGCTGTGCTATTAATAACACGGTTATGTTCAAACGATTTATAGTACCAGTCCCGAGGTTGTCTTAAAAATATCCGAATAGTGTATAATCGAGGTTGATAAATACACTTTATATCAGATAATAGATAATCTTGGTTGGTGAGTACGAGCCTAATCATACAGCATTCGTTATATTCTAAAAATGAAGCAATTAATAATTTAATAAAAAATTTCTTGAGCATTAAACATGAATCCTTTTTTATGTGTACATATAACAAGACTAGCCCTAAAAATTTCACGATTCACTGTGTCATCTAAACATTTTCGCCAAATGACTTGCGTGAGTTGTAGCACGAGCGAAGAGGACGCAAATAAAATCAAATAAAAAAATCATAAGAGATCGTAGAAATGTCCGATTCAACATCAGTATTTCAAAAATTGAATAACATTTTCTTTATTTTAAAATTAATTTTAAAATTAAGAAACATAGTATGATGTTAGAAGCAAAAAGGATGATAATAATATACTAGGTCGTTCAAAAAGTTCGCAGCCTAACGCATACGTGACATTTCTAGAAACAAACATTTGGCTTGTTTTCAGAAAATGGATAATTTAAAAAATCGTGCGGTGACTGAATATTTGTTTAAAAAAGGATTATGTGGGAAAGAAATTTTTGATGATATGGTAAACGTATTAGGAGACAGTGCTCCTTCATATGCAACTGTAAAAAAATGGGTTGCTCTATTTAAACACGGCCGTACAGACATCAATGATGATCCACGTTCAGGACGTCCAAAAGCAGCAACCACGCCAGTAATTATCGACAAGGTTCATGATTTGGTTTTGGAAGACCGCCGAATAACTGTGGTTGATTTAGCTGGGACCACAGGCATCTCAACTGGGTCAGTGCATAGTATCTTAACCAGTGAATTAGGTATGAGAAAGTTATTGACAAAATGGGTGCCGCATTCGTTGAATTCTAACCAAAAACGCATTCGAGTGAAACTTTCTCAACAACTTTTGGGTCATTTTCAAAAGGATAGAATTGATTTTGTACGTCGATTTCTAACCATGGACGAGACCTGGATTTATTACTATGATCCTGAATTGCGACAACAAACAGCGGAGTGGACCGAGCCCGGCTGTTCGGCCCCAAAGCAGACAAAGCTCTCAAAATCTTCAAAGAAGGTTATGGCATCAGTTTTCTGGGATGCAAAGGGGATTTTACTAATTGATTACCTTCAGACGAGTAAAACGATAACTGGAGAATATTATTCAAATCTTTTAGGCCAATTAGACACAAAAATTCGGGACAAGAGACCAGGATTACAAAGGAAAATAATCATTTACCACCAAGACAATACACCAGCACACAAATGTGTCCTTGCAATGGGCAAATTGAAGGAACTACACTACGAATTGTTAGAGCATCCACCATATTCACCAGATCTGGCTCCGTCTGACTTTCATTTATTTCCAAATTTCAAAAAATTCTTACGTGGTAAGTATTTTTCATCAAATAAAGATGTCATAACAGCTGTCGAAGAGTACTTTGGAGGTCTCGAGGAAAATCACTTCAGACAAGGGATAAATGAATTGGAAAATCGCTGGAAAAAATGCATTGAGCTTAGGGGGGAATATATTGAAGATTAATTGTATTTTGGTTCATAAATTCATACTGCTTCATTATAAGGCTGCGAACTTTTTGAATGACCTAGTATAATGGTCAAAATGAATAAAGAAAAATTTCATAAATTATTAATTTGGAACATGGGCAAAAATTTAAAAGTGTAATAATGCGCATCTCTATATGGGATTTGCAGTATCACAGAATGGATGGAATTAGTGCTTGTGTGTTCAGCACCAGAGACACTCTCATCATAGTCCTAATCACAGACAATAACAAAAGAACTACATATATATAATTGCAAACATTTTTAAGAGTTCAGCATTTGAAAGTTAAAAATAAGTGATCGATAGATCACCTAAATGGTTCAGAACCTGAAGAAGGATAACCGTAAATGTTTGTATATATAACTGGTCAGTCAGATGTTAAGAAAAAAGTATAGAAAGAGTTTTTAATTTTTTCTTAGTTTTATTTACTTAAAGATAAATAAAATTTTCTTATTCGTATATTAGATATACACACTCATTTATATAGATATACACATTCTGTTCAAACTTACCTTGATTAGCTATAACGAAAAATTCAGTAAAAAACATAAGAAAAACAACTGCAATGAGCACTTTCGAAATATAATTTCGTGTAGCTTTTATTTGATTCATGATTAACAAAAATCCTTTTTATACATATTGTATTGTGCAGTATTATAGTATTCTATGCATAAATAATACTTGTACATTTCATTTTTTTGCTCGCAATCATTAAAATTTGTTTACAAAATAAAATACTTTTTGTTTATTTTATTTTTTGTTTTTTTTTTTTTTTTTTTTTGTAGAAAAAATTAATGATTCCACTACGACCAGATATACGACGAGTGTACAAGTAAAAAATATAATTTTTATATAAAAAATTCACATTTTATCAGATTTAATATATATTATTGAATAAAAATATATTATATAAAAACAAACATAAAAATAACTAACTAGTTGTTATTTGTGTTCAATTATTCCTTTTTGTATTTTCAGTAATTTGAAGTTTTATATTATATTTACATATATTTTCTGTTATAAGTAGTAGTGTATTTTAATTTTTTATTATTCACATTCACAGTATGTATACAAAAAAAAAAAAAAATCAATATTATTTTACGAGTACTATATAATTTATTCACTCTTTATACAAAAGAAATTATTGCTCAATTTTATTTTTATTGTTTTTTTTTTTCTTCCTACTATGTACGAGTACATTTATATGACTAGTCGTTATTTTATTTTTCAAATCCCTAATGCACTCCTTGTTCCTGCTTATGTATAATTTAATATATTGCACAATGTAGTATGTATATGTGCATAAATGTACATAAGTGTATATCGTCACCACCTGAGAAAATTAATATTACGACGCGATGATTGTATAGATAAAAATATTGTATTTTTATTTTTTATAATATGATCGTTTATAACGTTCACTTTTCAATTTTTATGTAAAAATAAGTAGGTAAGGATTCTATTTCTTTGTGTAGATTTTTTCATTTTTCATTTTTTTAATTTGCATATCTACATATTTATGTATGAGCGAATGGAGAAAAGTATGTAATATATTTGCATGTGCAACAAAAACAAAACAAAATTCTTTAGAATATAAAATCTTAACTATTATATATGGGAAAAATCTCATTTTTAACTACAGTAGTAGATATTTTTAAAAAGGTTTTGAATTACTTTAACATAAAATTATTATATTTAACAGTAGATTTTTATTTATTATACGATTAGTTGTGAATGTTGAATTCATCATATATCATTATACATATTAAAAATGATACTATGAGCGTACGAGTATGTAATACATGTACATATACATACATATGTATATGTAAGTAGTATGTGTAACAACAAAATTCTTTTTGAAAATGGTAAAAAATATTAATGAAGTACGCTTTCGAGCAGTTATAATTTAATTAGATGTTTATTACATATTTAATATTATACAAATATCGTACCTATATACAAAAATAAAAAAAAAAAAAATTGTTATAATTTTAATTATGAAAATAAATGTACATACAAAAAAAAAAGTGTTCAAGATGAACTATACATATGTACATATACATATGTTGGAATTGAAATGCATTTACATACATACATATACTCATCGTACACACATAAGAGTTGTTGTAGGTATGTGAAGCAATTAGTATGCATCTGAAAAAAACTGTTTATTTTTATAATGAATTTAATTATGTAGTATTTCAGCAATGACTCTCAGATAATAAATAAGAATGCTAAAGTACTTATATATAAACGTTAAAAACCTAAACTATGGTAAGCGGTAAATTATATGTATATAGAAAATTTTTCATTTTGTCCACAGTTTCAAATTATTATTGAAAAAGCTAAAAACAAAAAAAAAAAATTCCGATATCCATTTTATTTCTAAATAAAAAAAAAAAAAATAATTTTCTAAATAATTTGAAATCATATTTATTGTAATTATTTATAATTTTCTTAAAACACGATATTCAATAATTAATTGTAGTGTAATATTCATTAGTTAATCGCATTTCTGTATAGTACTTCATCACATTTTTATGAGAAGAAACACACACACACATAAATAAATTATCAAAGGAAGCATGAAAATAAATCACTGGTCAGAAAACTATTCATATTTTTATGTATACTTAGTATTTTGATTGTCACTTTGGTCATATGTATATACCGATTCATGTATGTAATTAACATCGGTATAGTATAATATCAGTCATATTTGCAAAGTATTTTTTTTTTTTTTTTTTTTTGTTAACATTTCACTTTTGAAAATTAAAATTAAAATAAATATGCACGTACATAAATACAAAATTAAATGTAATCAAAGGATCTAATTTAATTTGTAATCTTTATTAACTGACCGAATGTATATATGTATGTAGATAAATGATATTATTTTAATTTTTTATTTATCATATTTTTTCATAACACTTATTTGATTTATTCATCCTTTTTCCCTTTATCCTTTGTTTTTTTTTTTATTGTTGAACAACTTTGAATGAAACTTTTAAAAATCGTTTTTAATATTTAATGTATTTTAACAAAAAAAAAAAAATATATTTATTTGTTTTTCGTTTTATTTTATGATCTGTTATTTATACAATTTACCATAGATTACATGAATAATTTTCATTCGCATTTAATTGAAAATCAAACCAATCAAACTCTAAAAAATGGATGAAAATAATTTTAAAATGAAATTTATTTTGTGTATAGTTATAGCTAGTTGTTGAGCCGGTTCAAAAGTTTATATCGTTTCGTTTTGTAGGTTTTATATACCTACCACCGAAGTTAAAAAGAGTCAATTATAAACTAAACTATTTACTTAAAGCACGCAATCATTATAAATAAAATTATTGTATACAAAAATTTTTTTGCAATTTTTGTATATATACTCGAATATATAGAATAAAATGTATTTTTCTCTGGCACATCACATCACATCCGATCCGAAAAAAATTTAGATATAATACAAATTTCTTATGGCACTTGCCATTTAAAATATAAGAAGAGAATACTCGCAGGTGTAGATAATACACATGCGCATACATTTTAAGGGTATTCTCATGTAATTAAGAGAATTTTAAATCATTTTTTTTAAAACTACTGAGAAAAAGATTCGTTAATACATCAAAATCAAAATTAACATATCCAAAATATTCTATAAACCAATGTCACTGAATTTTCACAATGTCATTTCTATCAAGGATCTTTCTTCAATGTTCGTGTACGAGTAGTTGAACTGAGTGGACCAAAATACAAAAGAAAGTACATATGTAAATGAGGAGTTACTTTTCAAAAAGTTACGACATGTCACATTATTTATGTGATTTTTAGTAAAAGTGAAAAAACTGCTGACACTCACTCAGAGTTTACACACAACTGGGTAAATATAAATTAAAAGATACAAGTATAATTTGGTATCATTTCCAGCAAACTAAGTAATTAGATGTGTGTACATGCATAAATTAATTAATGTAACTAACTCAAAAGAACCGAACATGGACATGTCACCTTTTGAAAAGTAGCTCCTCTAATTCAAACTAACAATCGTACAGTTTCTTCTTTTTTTCAAGAAATTTACGTACTTCATTTTCCACTTCAAGGAGCATAGAGCTGGGCTGGTACATAACATTTCCACTGCACTCGATTTTACATCTGTCTAGAGTAGTCTACACTGGCTAGAGTTTTTACATCTGTCCATTTTTTATTGGCCGCTACTGCGTCTTGTAGTACGATTCGTCTTCACATATATCACAACCTGCATTTAGATGTGTTGCCTTACGGATTCTATTGATGTAAGTAAAAGAATACAAAATAATTATTATTATAGATTCAAGCATTTAATATTGCATTATGTATGTAAATACCCTTATTAATGGACTTTTCGTAAAGCTTTATAAAATCTATCAGCAAATATTTTATGTGTACATATTTTATGCTAAATACAATTATAATTTCTATACCAAAAGGAATACATAATGATAAAGCTTATAATGTTATAATAGTGTAATGTAGTGTAGTATGAAGAGTCCGTGTTAGAATTTTTATCAAATTTCTATTTGAATTTTATTATTGTATTTTTTTGTCGCAGTATAAATTTTGTTATTAATTACATATTATAGCTGCTAGCTCGTATTTTTCATACAAAAATAAAATATAAAATTAATGCATAACAAAAGAATAAATTAAGTACCAGTATATGTATACAAAAAAAAAAAAAAAAAAAAATTCTTTTTGCAAATAAATAAAAAACAAAACACTTATGTTTGTATTAAATTTGTCACTTCGTGTAGTGCGTGTAGGATACTTTTTTTCATTATTATTTTATTATATAGAGGAAATGCAAAATTATTCCAAAAATGAACAAATCCACAATATGATGATGGGCTGATGAAAAAATAATAACAATAATGCTTTTGTTTTTAATGATGATTGTCATGTTGCCAATAATTATATAGAATTTTTCACTTAATTTCAAAGTATGTATATTGTTTTCTACTTTTACTATTAGCTGCTTTCGATTTGGCAAATTTCAAGTACTTGCGAGTACTAAAATGTGTCTAGGATAAATTGTTAAAACGAATGACACAAAAATTTTTCGTAACTACTCGCATCGACTTGCAGCTACTTGAAAAATTGTTCATGAGTAGATGGTTTAGCACAGACATTTACCTTACCTACTCGCAAGTACTTGAAATTGCCTAATCGAAAGCATCTATTATTTCAAAGATAATAGTAAAAAAAGGAATATTTTTATATGTAATTTTGTTGATGTTCGCGCAATAAATTATAAGATAAATGATCAATTTCCAACAAGTTCATTGATCTTCAAAATAACATATATATGTACCATATATGTACATACATACTTACCCGTATATACGACAAACATTTTTATATCTACTCCATCTTATTTGTATTTGTATTCACTTAACTAATTTCATTTTTTATGACCTATCATCAACTTTACATAGAAATCAAAAAAATATGAAAATTAATAAAAATAAAAAATAAAGATAGACAAGGGTGTACCAAGCGTAGGGTGTAGTGGAACATCTTAACCTTACCTCCCCCCCCCCTCCCCCCATTCTTTCTCTCTAGCGGTTACAGATTTATTGAATTTACATGGCGATTCCAGTGAAGAAAAAATAATTTTCAATTTTAATTGCTTACCGACAACAAAATTAATTTAATTCAAATATTACTAGAACATCCTAAAAACAGATCAGCTTAAAACCTGCCATTTACAAAAACTATGATATGAGTTGTCACACCCCTCAACACAGATTTTGGTTACGCTCCTAAAGCAAGATATTATGACGCGAAACTGTTACCACTCGTCTCTGTCATTCATTTTTTCAACTTATTTACATATTAAAGATTATTTTTGTATACATAATCTCCCTTTCATTTCAATCAAATGATATTGCATGTTGAATAACATTCAATCAAACGCATATCAATTATTTTAATTTTATTATCATTTTATTAATATTATTGTTATTTTTTTCAAAACATTTTAATTTTTAATACACAAATACATAATAATAATTCTCCATTTAACGAAAATAGAATATTAAATTAACGCCACCCTTCATTTCATATAACAGAAATGAAAAATGTACATAGATTGTTCTGATAATAACACCAACGAAAACAACAACATAATTATATACTCATAGGTAGGTGTATGTATGTATAATAAATATTAATTTTTGAGAATATTGTAAAAATAAAATAACAGTAATTATGAAGAGAAAAAAATGTTGAGAAAATCATTTTGCAAGTTTGTTTTTTTTTTGCATTAAATGCTAGGTTTTCAATTTATTGGAATTTGTTACAAACCAAATTATACGAAGAATATATTCTTAGTATGAGTTCAGATTATCTCAATTAAATTTTTTTCCAAAAATTAAATTAAAATTCATTTTATAAAATATATCCGTTCGTTGTTTTGCAAAGTGCAAATCCATTTCGTGTTATATGGAGATAATAAAAGTTTTATATTTGAATGGTAATGTAATCTCGTTAGCTATATAAATTAACATCGAGCAAATGACGAAAATTGTTAAGGTTTTTTTTTAGAATTATTGTCTATGATAAAAAATGTTCATATCAGTTCGCAATTCTTATTATCTTTATATAAATTTTTGTCAAAAATGTATTTATACCGCCCCGCTCTCCAGAAAAAAAAAAGCTCATATCAAAAATTCTAGTAATTAAATGTGAAATTTATCCAAAAATTTAGGGAAGCAGTTAGTTAGAATGAAAAACAGAAAAACAGAAAACCATGTCAAAAGGATCAAGGATATTATACAAATCATAGCAAAAGCTTTTTCAAAACGAAATGAAATACCAACGAAAAGAATTCGATTAAAAAATAAGTTGTTGTTGTTGTTTTTGTTGTTGTCCAATGGGTTTAGCTTTCCTAGGACATTTTTGATCGGGCAAAAAAAAAAAAAAATTGATGGAAAAAGTCATCAAACTGTTTTAAGCATTGCAACAAGGCAAAATCATCAAATTGTCGTCAAGATGATTTATCGTTAGTCGTTGCAATCGAAATTGCAATGATACCGTATACATATATGTAAACATCAGATAACAATTCCAATTACGTATATATACATATCGGTATCAGTATCGATTTGATGTTGTTATCGTTATCGTTACGTGTACAAATGCTTCTACATAACTTGCCTGGAATAATTACATAATATCCATTATTTCATATATCAATTTAAGAATAAGGATGATAAATATACGGTTGTTCAGTTTGAGTCAATAGAATCTTAAGACAGAGCAGATACAAAAATCTGAAGTTTGTGATTATCTACTAAAACCTTTAAACATTGACATTCTGAAAGAAAACAAATAAAAATTAACAGGTTTAGATGAATTGAGGACATGATGCAGAAATAAATACATAAATGATTTTATAAGGAGAATAATTCGGAGAAACTTCCGAATTGGTGCCGCCAGTTTTTGAAACGAGACCTTCCGATGATGATACATTGGAATGTCCTCTTTAACGTGGTATATGTCTTTATTGGCGCAAATTCATCTTAAGGACGCAAACTACCCTTGAAAATGTTTGGTCCAAAATGGCGTGTTCTACGAAAACCATTATTTCTCCAGAACAAGATCTTGGGTCGGATTAGTTAATATGCCATTTAAAAGAGAACTTACTGCTTATAAAATCGAAAAATACATAAAAAAGCTAAGAATAAATTATTGGAAAACTCAAGCGACGGATAAACGTAGTCTAATGAAGGAATATTGCTGAGAAAGTCATTTGTTGGTTCGTAAGTAGCTCCATTATTGATTAATTGATTCATTGATTATTATTGAATCTAATCAGTAATAAATTTGATATTTTTCTTCAAAATCATTCGATTCATTTTTTTTTTATTTGGATTTTCATTATTGTGGCAAAAACTTCAGAAGGAAATTGTTAAAACTTTATCCTGAAAATTATTACGTAAATGTTCTGGGTAAGCATCAATTAGTTTTTAAGGACATTTTACGATAAAAAATGAATTTGAATGAAACTGATATGAGAAATTGAGGCCCACATTGCATACACTTGATACCCATAAGCATATAAGAAGCTGCTTGTTTTGCTTAGAGGTTGATCCCAGCCATTCAGTCAACTCCAGGCAATAAACACACTTCACGAAAAAATTCGAAACTTTGTAAACTATACAAGTATGTAAATATAATTTGACACACACAATTAGATAAACAGATTTTTTTTTAGTTTGTTAAAAACGGTTTCATTGCTTCTATGGAAGTGTAAAAATAGTGCATTTGAGAATTTTAAGAATTAATAAACTTTACATTTTAGTATTCGGGTTTATATAAGTACATAGATATACATATACGAGTAAAAATATACACAATGTAAGTAAATAAATCCAATGGTTATGTACTTGAAAAACATTTTCGAAAATTATTAAGTATTTGCGTCAGAATTATTCCATGTATTCCATGGATTCCCAAACCTTTTTATACCAAATAATATAATATAGTATGTATGTATGTATTTTTTTTTTCATTTTTTTTTTTTCAATTATAATGCAATAATGTCTTGTGTTTTATTAAATTTGCAAATGTGAACTGACATACATAATTCTAAGGTGTTTGCTTTATATGAAAAAAAAAAAAAAATAAAGGAACAAAACAATAGAAGACTATGTAGCCGTTTATTTTGTTATCACGTTTTTAATAAAATTTATGTCAAAAAAATAATAAATTTCTTGCAATTCAGTATAAAAAAAAAATAAAATAAAAATAAAAATAAAAAAGAAACAATTTCAGAATGAAAATATTTTGAAAATAAAAAGCTGTCACGTTCAGTAAAATTATCTAATTTTTTTTATTTCTTTTTTTTATTTTTCATTATGTTTTGTATGTTACACACGCAGATTATTATTTCATACTGGTATATGTATACATATAGGTATATTATAATAAATTTAAATTTTCATTAAATGAAACCTTATATTATCATGAACATTATCAAAATAATTTGATTTCATTTAGAACAATAATATACGAGTAAACGTACTAAAATTTAAGTTTAAAATTCATTTTATGTACATATACTATTATATACATACGAGTATGTAAATATTTTTTGCTTTTTTGTTTTTTTTAATTATTTAATATATTAATAATTGTTCCAAAATTAAAGAATTTCTATGTTAAGAACAAAGTTAAGCATAATAACTGCAAATGACATTTTATAATTTTGGCAGTGTGTTTTTATTCAATAAAATTTAAATATTTTATGTGCCACGGCAAAAAGAGTAATGATATAATACTCGCAAATCGTATTTCATAGACTGGGTATTTGAATATGTAAAAAATTTAGATCAAAATACTGATCCACTCATACTCGTATTATAGATTATTTGAAGCTTTACCAAACCACACAATTTCTTTTAAACTCACCAATTTAGTACGATGGAACCAAGGTAATTGGAACACTCTATAGGTAGTATAAAGAATGAATGAGAAATGAAACGTGACGTAACAAAAACTCATATAAAGATTTGTAATGCATTTTCGTAAGCAATTTTAAAGGAAAAATGAGGAATTGTTTAAAAAAAATCATGAATTTTATTTTATTGCTTTTATTATTTTTCTTTTCTATTCTTCAAATTACAATTACAATTACTCAATTCAAATTACTTGAAATTTCTTTGTTTAAATGTCTAATTTTAAAGTAATAACACAATACAAATAAATATATTTATTTGTGGTAATAATAATAATCTGCATATAAAATGGAGATTTTTAATATTAGTTGGTAAATTAATTTGTTTTGAATTGAATAAATGTTTTTCTAAAAATTTTATCTCACAATACTTTCATTAATTTTTAAAAATATTTCTTTAAGTTTTTTAATATTTTTTGAAAACTCCAGCTATGATTTTTCAAACCGTCTTCGGATTTAAATTCAATCCATGTTTTTGTAAGTTGGATTGGTGTCCAAAAACTCCTTCAAATTTAGTTTTTTTATGATAAGTCTAGAAAGATATTCAATGACTTATTAATTTTCTTCAATTTTTTCAACATAATTTTTTAAATTGATGTTCGATTGAGGAAAATTAGCAACATAGTCATCAAATTCTCTCAAGTCTTCATCGTTACAGATGCGATGCCTTCCACTCTAATAAAAAGCAGTTGGAAACTCATCTATTTCAGTAGTTATTTCTACATTGCTGTAGTCACTCACTTTTAAAATTAGTATTTAAATTTTTTATTTTCAGAATTTTTTACAGCACATTTCACCATTTTTTAATAATATAAATTTATATAAAATTTCAAATAAATATACTATATTTTAATTGCAAATAATGGGTTGAGAACTGCTCTACGATAAAAGGATTCATAAAAAATGTCTTAAAATATATACAAAAGACTAGGTCTAGAATAGGTTTAGTCTCTTCTTTTATCAATAAATTTTTCAAATTATAAATTTGTAATTTCTAATAATTATATTTTTCCTTATTAATGTATTTATTATTTTTATTTTTCTTTCTTGGATATATTTTCTTTATCTAATAAGTTTAATATTAATTGAATAATATAGAAATTAGTAGCTCTTAGATCAGCACAAGCTGTTTGAGTCTACTAAATAAATAGATGTAGTTAGAATAGTTTGAATTTAAACAGAAAATAAATTAATTTTTAATAATTATTAATTTTTAATAAATTAATAATTACTTTATGTGAATTTTGATGAAAAAAATAAATAAATAAAATAAATAAAATCTTTTTAATCATATAAACAAATGTTTGTTTTGATTCATTTTCCAGATCGTTCATATGATTTTGTATGGCCATACGATCTAATATCTGTAATTTCTCTTTTAAATGGCGCTTGCCAGTTTCAATTGATACTACCTATAGAGTGTTCCAATTACCTTGCGATGGAACTATTTAGAATGTATACTCTCTCTCTCTCTCTCTCTTTCCGATGGCGTTACAGTCCAAATCGAACCTTGCCCTCCTTTACTTTAGCTCTGAACTAGTTTCGTTGCTGCTCCACTAATTCCCAATTATGGATCTTTAATATTTTTGCAGCATCTCGCATGTTATTCTCCCATCTCAGACGTACCTTACCTTTATATAGGTAATTATTATTATTTGTCCATTTAGAACTTTCTTTCGTACACTTTTATCCAGTGCTCTGCACATGTACTGCCCGTTGAAGCAGTAAATTTATGTGAATGAACAGCCGCGGTTCTTTGTGAAGTCGAGTCGGTACAATTCTGATGTTCCAAATCCCATTTCCTTCTGTTGATCCATAAATCCATTAGCTCTGCAGTATTTTGAGATATTCTCCACGCTTCTTTTCCGTACAAAACCACTGTTCGTATCAAATTTTTGTTATTCTGTGGAAATCTCTCGATTTTATAATAGGAAGCAGTGATTAGTATGTTTTATTAGAAGCATTAATCCCAGTTTGTATTTCGTTTTCTATTATGTTGTGTGGAGTACACACTTGGATACAAACATTATGTTTTTTTCTCTTAAAGGTTAAAGTGAAAATAATATACATTGTCACACAACATACAGTGTTCTTAAACGATTTTTCTTCTTTCTTTTAATTCGATATCATTAAACGAATCGTACTCAAATTGGTTCGGTCAAACCAAAATCGGGTACGAGTATTTGCGAGTACAAAAATGTGCCTAGGATAAATTGTTATATCGAACGACTCAAAAATTATTTGTAACTACTTGCATCTACATACTTGAAAAAATTTTCATGAGTAGCTGCGAGTAGATGGTTTAGCACAGACATTTACCTTTTCTACTCACAAATACTTGAAATTGTTAAATCGAAAGCAGCTAATATTTATTTAATGTTAAACGGCATTAATCCTAACTATAATTATTTTAAAACGACTTAAAGTTACCTCTAGTTGTAGAAGAATAAATAAATTCTTAAAATGATCGTAACGCACTGTAATGCGATGTACTTATACGATGCGATACGATTATACTATTTATTATTTGAGTTGTTTGATTAATCAAAATCTTTGTTAATTATTTAATTATTTTGCTTATTTCTAACATACCAAACCAAAATATCTGTGCACTCTGTTTGTATGTACTACATGCGGTATTGCATATTTCAATAATAATAATTGGTTATATTACATAAAAGTGGTTTTGATTTTCTCAAAAATAAATTACAATTTACAAAATTAATTAATAATACGAATTAGTGTTAATAAAAGTTGAACTATAGTATAATGCTTAACAAATTATGTATATTGTTAATTTATCCAACATTAATTCACCTTTTGTTGTTGCCTTCTCTTAAATACGACTATACGAGTACTTGAAGATGAAAATTGAAAACCACAAGCCACGAATTACTGTTAAATATCTAATCTTGTTTTAAGTTATATAGCTACATTGTATATTTGTTGAAATTTATACCATTTTAATTTAAATTTAAATATATAATTATGTATATATGTATTCTTGTGTTGTACAGTTGTACGTATGTGCAATTGAAAATGGAAAAAAAATAAAAATAAAGAAAAACAAATTTTTAACCACAATCATTATAGTAAATTTACTTTTCAAATTCTTGAATTATATTTAAACAATACAACAATACATAGTAATAGTGAATACTAATTATGTAAATGAATTGATACGTAAATCATTTTCGAGCAGGTACTTTGTACCTATACATAAACTTATGTAAAATTCACGAATATTTTTGGAAAACAGAAAAATTTTATTTTTAGGAATTTGGTATTTTATTCTCAATTTCCAAAAATTCTAAATTCAAAATGAAAATTTAATCATGGATATTTGACTTAATCGCGTGTATTCATTAAAATAGCCCTAGAATGCATATTCAAATTGAATTTTGTTGCCAGACTTAATACGATAAATCTGATGTAGACACCTAACCATCAAGTACATAAAGATTACGACTTAGTGTCAGATGATCTTATTGCAAAAGAAAGATAAGAAACAACTTTTGTAAATTTCGAACCATGAGCAATATTATCAGGGTCTGCAAAGATGTAAGCATTCTAAACGTTTTTTCAGCAAACCTGATGGAGGCCTTGTGTATTTATTCATTGCAATAACAGGACACAAGATAGCTACTATATGCGGATTATTGAGAGCATACGTCACTTAAATTGTGAACACTTTCTGCATGAATATGCCATGAATATGCAGCCTTCTCTAACATTAGAATCAGTATTTTTGACACTAATATTTTTATGCTGAAATGAATAAATTCTAAAGAAATCAAGTTTAGTTCAAGATAGAACCCGCCTGCTTTTCAAAAGATAATCTTCTTCTAACACTCTCCATCTTGGTAAATTAATAAGTTTTGCTCTAATAAGCCATATTAAGATCAATCATTTTCTACTTTTTCGGGGTGATTAAGATAGATTTTTTTCCTTCGTGTTTTATCATCAAATTACAAGACAGAATGAGGTCTACAAATCTTTCGTCTCTTCAGTTATACTTCGTCCTAATTCGCCCTTTACTACATAGTGTAGGTAGTGAGAAGGAATCCAGACCTTCGAACTCAATATACTCTAAGGACTTTTGTATTGCATACCGTAACACTTTTCTTGATAATGGAGAATGACAAAGTTGTAAAGAAACAGGATTGTAATAACCAGAAAGTAGATGTAACTATAATTAATAGAGAAAAATGTTAAGAGAAACCGATTTCTATATTATTTAGATTGTCAAATATTCAATTTATGCACATGTTTAGTATTTGTTTTTAGTAAAACAAAAAACAAAACAAACAAAAAACCAAAAATAAAACATTTTTTCTCATAATTTTATTCGAAACAAGTTAAAAGTGGATTAAAATTAATAACTGAAATTCTATATGGGTAATACATGCTCGTATGTACGAGTATCTACAAGTGTATAATTAAATTAATAAAAGAAAAAAGTCTTATTATTAGACGTTTTGAATTAATTATTTTTTATTTGTTACAAAAGAATGCATAACTAACACAAAATAATTTTCTTTTTTTTTATTCGAAAAACAATACCTTGTCACAACGAAATATGGTAATTAAAGAACAACTTGTCAAAGGTAGAACATGATGAATTCTACATTACATATGTACTGTGTGCTCGTAGTTATGTGTTTACTAATCATAATAATTCATTACATAAAAATATAAAAATGTTAGTTTGTTCCGTTATTATAAAAAAAATGTATTTCCATACTAATTTTATTCAACGGTAGCAGACAAATTGAATTTCCTAATTTTCAATGTAAATAATTTTTGTATTTCATAATAACATTTATTTTTGTTCAGTTCAATTCAATTGAATTTAATTCATATGGCATAACACAAAAATGGCAGGCACGACATACTCGAAGAAGATCGAGTCAAAATACAACATACAACTGTTGGTGATAAAAATTTCGAAAGTGTTGTCCAATTTATTCAAGTACCTAGGATCTATACTCACAGTCAACAATGATGAAAATTGTGAGGTGCAAGCAAGAATTAAAGCGGAAAACAAAGCATTATATTCACTGTTGCCAGCAATAAAATCAAAAGCTGTCCACAGAAAAACAAAAATTGTATTATATAAAACATTAATACATAGAGTGTTACGTATGGATCAGAAGTGTGGACAATAACACAGAAAACAGCGAGTACACTGGATGCTTTTTAAAAAAAAATTCTAAGAAGAATACACGGACCAGCCAATGACAATGATGGTAGGCCAATTATGTACAATAGCGAATTGTATAGAAGTTATATCAGTCTCCGAAACTTTCGTCGCATATAAAACTTATGCGGTTGAGATGGACTGGTCACATACAACGGCAAAAAGATCTTAGAGTGCCTAAGAAAATGCTTACAGCTGACCCATGAGGAAGACCAAGATCAAGATAGAATGACAAAATGACGAAAGATTCCCAGTCAATTCTGAGAACAAAGAATTAGAGAAAAGTCTCCAACTACCGTGTTGTATGGAGATCTTTGTAGCAGGAGGCTCAGATCCGATTTGAACCGTGAAGAAAATTAGTTTTTCGGTCATTGTTGATGATGACAAACCAAAATTGAGCCAAGACCTTCATTGAATTGACTTTGTGACGATTTGTTTTCTTTTCAGTAATAACTGCAAATCTTTTGTCCTCATTTTGTTTGTTCATTTGTTAATTTCTCGCGAATGAATATTTTTACTGCTGACATATTTCAAACGATTTGAAAACTTTTTGTTAAAGGGTGGTGACGGTGACTGAAACTACTCGATCGATTACTGGGATATCTCCCAGGTCTATAAAAAAAATTACTACTTTTGCCTTCATGTCAGGTGACAAACGAAGGTAAAAGAGTTTAGCCAATCGCAAATATATGGGAAGTCAACGTTAAGTTGCTTAAGCCAAAGTATATCCAAATCCAAACTCAATTTTGGTAACTTGTGTGAATCTAGTAATTTCTGACTAAAGTAATTAAAGCTGCAGTGTGATTAAAAGCACCCATATGTATTGTAGGTAGTCAACAAAAATAGTTTCAATAAATTTTCCTTCAAGACAATTATACTTCATTATGATCGTTTTCATATGACACTAACCACTAAGTAAGAAGACTTTTGAATTGAGTTGCTTCCAGCAAAATTTAGTTTAGGTCCTAAGGAACGTCTGAATTCGTAACTCAATTGTTTTCTCATTAGCCCACTAGAAGTCCACTCTAATATTATTGTTATGCCAAAAATTTTCAAATTTTCTAATGACTTTTTTGGTTAAATTAAAAGTATATGTACGAATGAGTATCACAATTAATGAATTCATTTTATTCATTTTCAGAAGAAATTAAAACTATGATGATGATAATGATGTGAATGAACATGCAAATACAATACTTACATATTAGAGTATAATGTTAGTGACTATGCTCTTATGAGAGGATGGCATATTCGTAAAAAAAAACTTTATATTTAAAATTTTTTTTGAACATGCTATTGACTTTTTAATTACGAATACATACATACGACGAATATTATGTACAACTGAAAATGGAATCAATAATGTTAAAAATAAAAGAAATGAATGGAATTCACTAAATCATTTTAACAAAGTTGAATTGGAAAATAAAATATAAATAAAATGATACAAACACAGCTCATTTGGATATTTTGGTGAATGGAAAATTAAATTCAATTTTTTACATATGAGATACGAGCATCAGTATATGTACATTTATGTCATATTGTCATGTGTATCTACCTGAATGAATAATATAAAAATTGACTCAGAAATCGATTTAATTAATGCTTTTATTTTAATTCAGATTACTTTTAAAAGATTATTTTCCCAATATTGAATCTGCACACATAACATATATCGGTTTATTTTTAAATATTCTTCCCAACGAGTATGTATGTACATGCAAATATTTTTTATGTTTGTACATTACAAAGTTGTATGAAAGAAAGTCAATTCTAAATACATATGTATTGAGGAAAAACAAACTGATTTTAAGGAAGTAAAAATAGAATAAAGAAAATTTGATTATACATACATACATATATATAAAAGTAAGTAAAAGAAAGAGAGAGCTCTGTGACTGTTGAGTTCCTGTCCAAGTGCTTACTTCACTTGCACTTTGGAGGCCTCTGGAAACTGATGCATGTTAGAGCTATATTTCTTCAATATATATACGAAAGGCTGATTAATTTTTCCTAAGAATCTTTTAAGTTAGAAAATCTCGGAATAAACTGATATCACGGCAACGCATAAATCTATCAATTGATTGGACAGTTAGGATGAAGGAGGTTAAGGAAGTTAAGCCCGTCTGATTGGGGCGTGGAGCCAACTAAAAAGAAGAAGAAAAAAGGAATAGTAAAAATCTTCTTAAAGAAAATGCTTAAATCAGTAAAAATTTACAAAAATCAAAAATAAATTAAATAAATAAACCAAATTTTAAATATTGAAATTTAATTCATTGTTCATTGTTTTCTTGATCCATGATTGTATTGATAATAATTTAAAATCAACTAAACGTCACAAATTTGAGGTTATTTATTCATTGCAACATCAAAAATCATGATGCAAATGATGACTTTGCGATAAGTTAGTGCTAACAATAAAATGCAAAAATGAACACATGATTTTAGTCATGATTACTTTTTGAACTGTTGACGAAAGCTTCTTTTGCAACACTAACGCAGGGTTGAATTTTTGAACCCACTCATATTCTACACATGAAATGGATTCATAAGCAAACATAATGCTACAAACACGCAGTATTTCTCTGGAGTAATCAGTCCTAATTAACAGTTCAACATCACACTATTTTTTCAACACTTATTTTCCTAATTTCATTATTTGTCTTCCTTTTCAAAGCCACTGTAGATTATATTCATTAAATGTTATTTATTTGCCACATCCAACGTCCACCGTACTTTATTTGAGCATCAGATTTTTCAACAATTTCAAACTCTTCTTTCGATCTCGAAAAGGAATATTGCATCATGTTAAATCCTCAAAATAATTTTGATTTAACAATATTTAGAAAGGTGCCGGTTTCAATTTTTAAAAAATAAGAACACAATTTTTTTACAAGCGTTATAAAAAATTTTATTGAAACCTAACAATTTAAAACCTTAATTCTAATTACAAATCGTAAAATAATTAAATTTAAAATAATAATTCAACCAAACAATTTCGTTATAATTTAAATATATGGTATATGACTTTCATTTTAACAAATTAATTTACTAATTTTTAAAAAATGTACTTGAAAACTTCTGTTACAAAATTTAATTTTTCAAAAATTGATTTGATAAGTTGCAACCTTTTTTTAAAAATAATTCAAATTTCAACAAAATAAAATCTACTAATGTTTTTTTTTTTAATTTAATTCAAATTTATTATAATTTTCAATAAATAATTTACTATTTTTTCTTAATTTAATTCAAAATTTATTATAATTTCAAAAAAATAATCCACTAATTTTTCTTATTTTTTCTTTTATATAAAAAAAAATTACTATTTCTACTTTATGTTTAAACAAAATGACAATTCGAATTTACTCAAAAAAATTTTCAATCTACTTTATTTAATTAATTTCAATTACAATTCGATTACAAATTTAATTAAATGGTTAATTCAAATGGATGGTTAATACAGATGGCGGTTCCGATGCTTGTTGATTGAAGTAATGTTGTTAGAAGTACTCGTACCGGAATCTGAAGATTATGACTGTTAAATTTAAAAAATAACCGCTTCAATGAACTTCCGGATATTAATTTTAATGCCCAAAAATTAATTATGATGATTAAATCTTTATGAAAATTTTTCAAAATAAATATCGTAGCTCTCGGTATAAAAAATTTTCAAAAAAATGTCCAAGTCCTCTTTTTATTTCATACTTTGCAAAATGTTCGATATTTAGAAATTTAAGAAAAAAATGTCTAAGTCCCTTTGTAATTTTATAGTTTGCAAATATTCGTAGTTAGAAATTTATGAAAAATTTCTAAGTCCGTTGTTAAATTTATACTTGGAAACTCAACACGTTTCCCGTCGTAGATAATTTTGGCCTAACTTTCCCTATTTTCTGTAGAAATTATAAATATTTCTACAGAAATTCCTAACGATCCCTATTTACTAGCTCAGCACGCTAGATTTGTATAGGACTCAACACGTCCTGATTTTTGTTTGGTCTCTTGCTTTCTCTGCTTCAACCTCAATACGATATTATACAATTGCAAAATTGCAAAAGACAAATTCTTCTGCGAATTTCATCATTTATATAGCAAAATTTGCAAACTCTGGAACTTTCTATTTTCCCCTTTGGTGCTAAAATTTTCTATTTGTTTCATCATCTGTCCTTCTTATTGGAACATTTTCGGAATGATACCTGATGCGACATCTGGTACATTTGTCGATTGTAAATGATATTAGCCGATAATTTTCAGAAGAGCTGATATAATCAATATTTGTGTTGCGTGATTTTTATTTTGTAATTAATTGTAATTAAATGTTATAATTTGTGATTAGTGTAGTGTTTTGTGATCGTGGTATATGTAATTTAAATATAGGGTGAGTTTCAAAACGTTTAAATACCGCCTCGATGCATAATCATCAGTTTCAAAACTATAACACTTAAATCGATGACAATGTTTACAGTTTCAATAATCATTGTAAATGTATCTGATACGCATCTGTCAAGCAATCTACGCATCCTGAATTTTTATGATGCAAAATAGATTTGAATAGATTTTTTTTCTCAATATCATTTCAATGATTTTTTTTATATGAATTTTGTTATATGGAACCAAAGGTCAGTCTGCTTTAAACAAAAATTTTGTACTATGATGATAAATTAATTTTTTAATGTGTAGTGTTTTAATATTAATGACAAATTCCAAAAAAATGGAGAGTATTATATTATACGAGCACTTACACTGAAGGTGTTTTTGCTCATTCGAAAATGGCTATAAAATATGTCCATCCTGATATTGTTTAATTTTATTACAAAATTGTTTCACCTTTTTTGATTTAGTGTAGAGAATGAATTAAATTTTAAAATTATATACTGCAGGAGGTGAACCATTTTTCTTGTTTTCAAAACAAAGCAACAAATTCGTATCAAAACGTCAAAGTTTTAGAACTGCAATATCGATACGAAGCATTAATGCTGTTTTAAAACTTTGCATCACGACTGTTTTGATGCCGTATCACAACACATTTTTGAGGCGTTTTGAAACTCGCCCATATTGTTAAATTTTTATTTATGTGCCTTGTGCAGTGTAAATAGTTTTATCTCGTTTTGTACATTGTTTTGTGATTGTTCATATTTCTGTGTGATATGATTTTTGGTTATGTTTTTTTATGTTTACAATTTGTGTTGTTATGTTTGTGTTCTATTATTTGTGTTGTCTGTTATTATTATTATATTAATTAATTAATTATTTATTTTCTTTTTAATTTTTTTATTTTCAGATGGAATAATGTTGACTGGATTCAACACCAACTGAACAACCACACCTCATTCTCATGTGAGTAAATGGAACATAAAAATATTCTTAACTGTTTTCACAAGCTTTCTCCAATCTAAAAAATTGGAGTGTGTAGTATACATTTTTTTCATAATTAAGAAAAATTTTTATTTGTCTCAAATTTAAATTCTCAACCTGGCTGAAAAGAACTTGTTTTGGAATAGAATTTTAGAAAAAATTAAAATGAAAATATTATGTAGATAAAGACTATAGAAGAAGTTTCAGCTATGTAAATGGCCTCAGTTGCCTTAGCTTCTAATAATTGTGTCCATTTGTCTCTACAAAAGTAATACGAAGCCTTCCCATCACTCTAGAAGAAATATTAAACTTTCCAAGCTGATAAAATCTAAAAAATATGCTCTTGAATTCTTAAATTCATGAATTTTGAATTATAAGTTTTGTGTGTCATGTGATCAAATAAATCTCTTTCGTTTTCAAATGCATCTTTTTTTGTAAATCCTTTAAAAAAAAAGTTCTAAAATAACTGAAGTTTAATTTTTGAGAAAACTATTCACTTTGTGCGCACATAATGTACGAGTATGTAGGAATAAATTTACCATAATATTTTTAGCTTTAATAATAATTTGAAAATTGATATGTACGTCAATAAAACAAAAATTAAAAATAAAAAATAAAAAAACAATAATAATCTTATACTATGGATATACGATACAAGAATGTACAAAACTTCTTATTCAATTTTCTAAATGATTTTTTTTTTATATATGTATGTACATATTTTTATTTCAATTTATACCTCATTATTTTTATTTGCCTCACCGGATTGATTTGTTTGCTTCAAGTTCTAAAAACATGTGTATGAATGAATATGTACGCACACCCACAAACATATTATATACATGTAGGTATAAGTATGTACTAAGTTATGTAAAAAAAAATACAGAATAGTACATCATAACTGAAAAATAATTATTAGTAAAATTAATTTTTTTTTTTTATTTTATTTTTGAGAATCGAAACAAGTCACGCATTAATTTTTGATCTTTTTTCTGTTCTCTAATAATAATAATACACAAAAATATAATTGGAAAAAATCACTGATACGTATTATCATTATTATTATTATTATGTCGATAATAACATTACATAAATCAAATTATTGTTAAGATATTTTGTAAATTTTCTAAAAAAAAAATATATATATCTATGTATATATTTTTAAATTCATTCATCCTTATTTTTTAAACTTCCTTTTGTTAGAGAATTGCGTATATACTCGTATGATGATTTTGTATGATATGATAAAATTTATGCACTTTCATTAATGTGCCATTAATTGCATCATATAGTGAGCGTCATTTATAATTTCTTAGAAACATAGAGTCTGGTCAAAGATACATTATAACATACATTATGTTAATTGAAATGTCAGTGGTATAATGGTACAAAGTTCAATAAAAAAAAAAAATACATATTTGTGTTTCTTATTGATTAATTTTTTTTTTAGTTCTTCGTTTTTGCTTTTTTTTTCCAAGATGCTCATAAAATTCTATTATTTTTTTTATCAATAAATTATGTAAAGAGACGACGATTAAAACATTTTAAGAAAACATTAAACCATTGAAAGAATTTAAAAAATATATATTTTTTTTAAAGTTTTCTTTTCGTTTTTGCACATTTATTTTGTCAAAAATAAAATACACATAAAACGACAAAATTTATTATGCGGAAAACATCGCAATTCAATACTTTTCACAATACTGTTCAGACATACTATTAACCTATTACTCGGGTCGGAGCTACTATAAACTATCAATATTATTCAGATTCTATGTACTTGTATACGTATGTACAGATGTATTAATATTTTTAGAAGAAAATCTGTACATTAGATAGAGAACACATCATAAAAAAAAATTTCAAAAAATAAATGATTGTACTTTATGAAAGGAGAAAGGACGCAGAAGAAATAAGTAGCTTCTATCTACTTCCCATGATGGTTATTATCTTCAAGTATATTTCAGAATTCTCTCAGATTTCAAGTGGCATCATTTTTAGTAAATCGATCATTGTTACAAAATTGATAAATTAAATTTTAAAATCTCTATATCTTTTTTACCTGCAGTATTTATTCTGCTTGCATTCCAAATACTTTTTCTTCTTTTTATTCACGGCATCACAGTTCTTGTGTAGAGTCCTAGACTCTTTTAAATACCTCCTCCATTCCAACTTATCCTTTGCCAACCTCTCCCATCCATTTTATTAAAGTTTACGTATTTCTTTCTCAATATCATTAATCCATTTTTTCTTTAAGGTCTGCTAACTGCTCTGATCTTTAGAAGGCTTAGGAGGTCATCATATTACATTTTTTGTGCATTCCTTTCTCTTACATTCTGATTCTCCCCACGTGTCCTAGACATTTTAATATATTTAGTTTAAGTGTGCTAAAATATATATGTATGTATATACGTAGTAAGGTCCAGTGAAAAGCGACCTGACATATTTCTAGTTCGAATTTCCGGGAATTTTTTTTTTATCAGGTACGGCTACCTCTCAATTGCCTATATAAGGACGGTCACTACCATTCCAAAATTATTTAGTATCCTGTTGAGACTGAGTATAGTGCAAGTAGAGTATCGCGCTATTATAAAATTTCTTACTAAAGAAAGTCAAACACCAGCACAAATAAAAGAGCGCATGGATGCAGTGTATGGGGAATCTGCACCATCTTATACGACCATCAAAAAGTGGTCAAAACTATTTCGTTGGGGACGAGAGACGATAGAAGATGATCCACGCCCTGGCAGCTCGACAACTGTGGTGACAGCAGAGAACATTGAATTAGTAGAAGAAGTTGTACTGAGTGATCGTAGATTAAAAACAAAAGAAATTGCAGCACAAACTGGCATTTCGAAAACAAGTGTTCTTGGAATTCTACATGAACATTTAGGCATGTCTAAGATCAGTGCAAGATGGGTACCGAGAATTCTCAGTTTCATTCAAAAAAGACTACAGGTCGAATGCTGCAGAAAGTTTTTAAGTCTATGTGGTGACAATCAAGAACAAGTTATACGGGCGATTGTGACTGGTGATGAAACAATGGTTGTGTACCACGATCCCAAACGAAAAAGCAATCAATGGAGTAGCACAAAAAAGGAGAACCAGCACCTAAAAAGGCGAAGGTCTCCCAAAGCACCAAAAAGATCATGGCCACAATATTTTGGGATTGTGAAGGAATACTGTTGATTGATTTCAAAGAACGAAATACCGTTGTAAACGCCGAATATTAGGCCAATTTAATCCATAAACTTCGACAGGCTATTATTGAAAACAGAAGAGGAAAGCTGAGTCGTGGTGTATTGCTTTTGCATGACAATGCTCCTGTACACACAGCCATTACTTCTAAGGCCGCTATAAAGGATTGTGGATTCACAGAGCTTGACCACCCACCTTATAGTCCCGATCTTGCACCTATAGCGACTATTTTCTATTTTCAAAATTTAAGGCAGATCTACGAGGAAGAAAATTTGAGACCGATGAAGAGATTCAACAGGCAGTTTTAGCTCATTTTGAGGACAAAATTCCAGAGTATTATTTCAACGGAATAGAAACGCTAATTAAACGATGTAAAAAATGTATTGAAATAAAAGAATATATTGAAAAATAAAAAAAAAATTGTTTACTTCCTGCCTTTCTTTATATCCCAGGCCGCGTTTCAGTGGACCGTGCTATGTATATAATATGTATATACAAGGAGGATTCTCTATCGGATGAAAACCTTGAGACGGGTGATTGGTCGTGCCAAGAAACGAAAAAAATTGTATGGCAGGGGGGGTCTATTCTCAAGGGGTAAGGAGTTACGGGGCTACAAAGTTTTTTTTTTAGGTCAAGTCACTTGTTCCGTATTTTTGGCCATAACTCACGAAATACTCAATTTTTTTTGAGTCATCCTGCACTCATTAGAAAGAAAATTAATGGCTCTTTACTTTGATGTCTAAATAATTTAAATTGGACTAGCGGTGCTGAAGATACGGCTCATCAAAGTCAAAAATTCATGGAAAAAAAACAGAAAATTTTAAGTTCAAGGTCAAATATCTCAAAATGTTGCCCTATTTTTTTGAATTTTTTTTACTTAAAATATAGCCCAATGCATCGCCTTTCATTTGCTTTTGATTTTATTTGATTGTCTTTCGTAGTTCTTGAGTTCTGCGATAAAATACAACAGTGGTTTTGCATCGAAAAGTTGTTTACCTGTTGTTGTTGTTGATATTTCTCGTTGAGAAAAGAAATAAAATATAAAGTTTCACTCTTTAAAACAATTATTTCGTAGTCCTGAAAAGGACTAATTATTTTTAGTGCAAAATTTAATTTCTAAGAACATTTTCAAAAAGGATCTTTATTGCTGCAGGTCAAAAAATCTTTCATGAGGATTTCTATTTCGTTAATCAGTCATAATTAAGAATCCTACCTGTTGATTGATCGGTTTTTGTTTAAGCGCAACTAGTTTTAATAGTATTTATCTGTATTTTTAAATTTTTAATAAAATTTTCGAAAAAAATGTCTCAATTTACGAACGCGGAGTATGCAGATATGATTTATTGCTATGGACTGAGCAATGGAAATTCAATGCAAGCACGGAGAGAATATCATCAGCGATTTCCACATAGAAGACGTCCTCATCATACGGTTTTCCAGAGGACGTTTCAGAGACTCAGAGAAACTGGCCCTGTACAAAATATTACTTCCTCTAATAGAAATGATGTGTCAATTTCAGTAGAGTTAGAAGAAAGAATACTGGAAATGGTCAAAAATGACCCTACGACCAGCACAAGGCGCATAGCGCGTGTTACCGGATTATCACAATCAACAGTTTGGAGAGTGCTAAATAGGGAAGACCTCTACCCTTACCACATGACACCGGTACATGAAATTTTGCCGCAAGACAGGACAAATCGCAAGAACTTCTGTTCTTGGCTGCTTGAAAAGGATTTTGATGACGATACATTTATTGATAACATTATTTGGACAGATGAGGCTCAATTTACAAAAAGTAGTGCAATAAATCTGCAGAATCTACATGTTTGGTCTGCAGAAAATCCTAACGCTACTCGGCAGGTAAGAACACAAAACAGATTTTCCGTTAATGTGTGGGCAGGGATAATAGGTAACCTGAATAGTCTGACAGACTGAATAGTCAAAATTATTTGAATTTTTTACAGACTGACATTCAAAACTTTTTAGACGAAATGCCACTGGCACAATTAGGACGCATTTATTATCAACATGACGGAGCACCATCTCATTCCGAAAGATGTGTGCGAAATTGGCTGAACGAAAACTTCGGGGAGAGATGGATAGGACGAAACGGTCCAAATCCGTAGCCCCCCAGGTCTCCCGACTTAACCCCTCTTGATTTTTATTTCTGGGGTACCATGAAAGACATGGTTTACGCAACTGAAGTACGGACACGAAACGAGTTAATCACAAGGGTTTTTAATTGTGCAAACGCAATTAAAGAAAATATTTCGACAGTTCCTTTAAAAAAGAATATAAGAAAAAGAGCTCTGCTCTGCATCCAACGTGACGGAGGACATTTTGAAAATGTTCTTAGAAATTAAATTTTGCACTAAAAATAATTAGTCCTTTTCAGGACTACGAAATAATTGTTTTAAAGAGTGAAACTTTATATTTTATTTCTTTTCTCAACGAGAAATATCAACAACAACAACAGGTAAACAACTTTTCGATGCAAAACCACTGTTGTATTTTATCGCAGAACTCAAGAACTACGAAAGACAATCAAATAAAATCAAAAGCAAATGAAAGGCGATGCATTGGGCTATATTTTAAGTAAAAAAAATTCAAAAAAATAGGGCAACATTTTGAGATATTTGACCTTGAACTTAAAATTTTCTGTTTTTTTTCCATGAATTTTTGACTTTGATGAGCCGTATCTTCAGCACCGCTAGTCCAATTTAAATTATTTAGACATCAAAGTAAAGAGCCATTGATTCTCTTTCTAATGAGTGCAGAATGACTCAAAAAGTATTGAGTATTTCGTGAGTTATGGCCAAAAATACGGAACAAGTGACTTGACCTAAAAAAAAAACTTCGTAGCCCCGTAACCCCTTACCCCTTGAGAATAGACCCCCCCTGCCGTACAATTTTTTTCGTTTTTCGGCACGACCAATCACCTGTCTCAAGGTTTTCATCCGATAGAGAATCACCCTGTATATATACATATATATACATAGCACGGTCCACTGAAACGCGGCCTGGGATATAAAGAAAAGCAGGAAGTAAGGATTTTTCTTACAAATCTAAATAAAAAGTTTTCATCAGATGATGTTAATGTCCATTATTTCCTAACTATAACATACAACTGGTCGTGGTATCAGCGTCTTATCATAGAAATGGTTTTAGACGACGTGGAAAAAAAATATTCGTAGATCCACAAAAAGCCTTCAACACAGTATTTCCTGCATGTAATTGGTACAACTGGTATTGGACATAGGATATTTGAAAGAAGATTTCTAAACAATACAAGCATTATAGATAGTCAACAGTAACCATAGCATCATTTTCTGTGTTATGACATTAGCAGCAGCCTCATTTTGTGAAACTATTTAGTTTAAATATTTAAATATAGTAAAAAAATGACTGCAAATTTTTACAAAAAAGTAATTTCCTTTTTCAAAAGTTTCACGATATTTTTTAGGATTTTCAAATTCACCTTCAGAGAATCAATCCTTAGATTCCTTATCGGATAGATTACTTTTTTTTTGCTATTACTCCTCGAGGGAGTGTAGCGCCTGCACAAAAGCCTTCCATCTAACTCTATTAGGTGCCAATTTCTTTATATCTGACCATGACCTTCCTACAGCTGGAAGCTTCTCCTCTATTGTTCGCCTCCATGTTTTTCTTGGCCTTCCTCTGCTTCTATGACTCTGCGGGTTCCATTCAATCGCTTTCTTTACAATACTGTTAGCAGGTCTCCTAAGCGTATGTCCAATCCATCTCCATTTTCTTAATAGTATTTTTTGTTTTACGGGCTTGACTTTACAAAGTGACCACAGTTCGTCATTCCTCATATTATTATTAGGCCAAAACACTTTGCATATTCTGCGAAGATATTTATTTATTTTCTTATAGCAAGTAGTCTTCATGCACCAAGTTTCACAACCGTATAGCAACACGGATTTGACGCAGGAATTGAATATTGACAGTTTAGTGTTTCTCGTTACTACATTAGTGGTCCATACTTTATTCAGCATACCATAGGCATTCCCCGCTTTATTAATTCTGCTAGTTATATCATCATTGGAGCCACCATCAGTTGTTATAACACTTCCTAGATAGCAGAAACTTGTGATGTCTTAGTATTGATTCTCATGCACTTTGTTTTCTTGCAGTTGATCTTGAGCCCTGCAGCCTGTGCATGTTGTACGAGTGAGTTTGCCTTTTGTTGAATGTTAGCTATAGAGTGTGCTAATATACATTACATCGTCTGCATAATCTAAGTCGTGGAGATGTGAAGTTAGTGACCATTGGATTCCTCGTATTCCATGTTCCTGCATGGTTCTTTTTAGAATTTCGTCCATTACCACAATGGATAATAGTGGAGAGAGAGAGAGAGAGGAGACAGCCTTGTTTGACTGCTTGGTTGATACTGAAACTGTCGCTGAGCTCCCCTTTGTGTAACACACTTTTCGTGTTGCTATATAGCATTTTCAC
The DNA here is from genome assembly GCA_951394055.1 of Villa cingulata. Classification (NCBI taxonomy): domain Eukaryota; kingdom Metazoa; phylum Arthropoda; class Insecta; order Diptera; family Bombyliidae; genus Villa; species Villa cingulata. The sequence goes on from OX596025.1 coordinate 3,501,049, forward strand.
CATTTTTATCAGCTTTTCAGATATATTTCTCATCCGCAGTGTTTCCCAGATAAAATCTCTATCAATACAGTCGAAAGCCTTTTCAAAATCTACAAATAGCATGCATAAAAAAGAGTTTCACTCGTTGGATTGTTCGACGTGTGTTCATTGGATCAATACAACTACGGTTTGCTCTGAAGCCTGCTTGTTCATCGCGTAAGGTACCTTCAACTATCGTTTGTAACCTTCTCTGGAGAATGTTGGCTAATATTTTACTGATTGCGCTCAGTAGCGTGATGCCCCTCCAGTTGTGACATTCTTTAAGATCGGATAGATTATATTAGGGAGTTATTATTGACAATGAAGATTATACTAAATATTTTTTTAAAAAAATCAAATTCAGTTAGTTTATTCAAAATGTAATTATTTTCTTTCTATAATATTAAACATTAAGTAGACAAAATTTATAACAGTATTGATGTCAAAGTGTTTTTTTTTTTTTTTTGATTTGGATTTGATGACACATTTAGATGGAGTTATACATTATTTTTGAATGTGAAAATTTTAAATCATAAAGAAAATCATAAAAATTTAATGAAAAATTAAATGACCTTACTTGCATGAAGGACAATGTATCTTTCAATTGAAATTAAATTAACTAACAAATTTAGTGCAGTAGTTGAAACTAAAATAAGTTTATTATGATTATATGACTAATCATCATGATGAACTTGTTGTTACTGATCTGTGAGTTAATAAATCAGTCGGCATATGTCCAGAATCACCGAAAGTACGAAGTGTTACTCGACCAGAGGGTGAAATTGATATCCAAGTGATTGAACAGTGATTTAAACTCATACGTAGCCAAGCTTCAGGTGGAAATTGTAGAGCTCTGAAAAAACAAAAAATAAATAAAAAGAATTTCAAAAAATTCCAAAAAAAGGTTTTGAAAAAAAAAATTTTATTTTTGAAGTGGTAAGAGCAATCAAATATGATCAACACCCAAATATAATCCCAAGTGTTCTAGTTTAAATGGAATGGAGGACACATTAATTATTGGTCTAGCCTCAAGGTATTTTCGTAGGACGAAATGGAATGAAATATTATTCATACCAATAAGGGCTCTTTAAGACTAAATAAAGGAGGTGATAACAAAAATTCATCAGTCGTAGCAAAATTATTTTATATAAAATTTTGAAATTTGATAATAAAACAAACTGCTATAATGAATATAATGACGATAAGAACTTAATTTTAAAAAAAAAATCACGCAAAATTAACGCGAAAAAAATTTTTTCCATAATTTAAAAGAAAATTCGTTGTCAATTTAATTCCCTTGTGGAGCATACGATCTTTAAAAGTGTCTTCCATCGAACTCTGCTGGTAGCTATTCTTTTTGCTTTATGTATGTATATGCTATTTCGTTTAATTTGGCCATTATCGTCCTTCTCAAAATATTCTTAGGGTGGCATATGTCTCTTGTTTTAAGTGTATTATACATACTGCCACTCCGGTGTGCCTATCCACTTGCATTTTTGGTTTTTAACTTCGGCTACTATAGATGATTGTTCTGTTCCTCACAGATGATTGTTCTAACTTTTGGTCAGGATATTTTAACGAATGATCATGAATGATAATAATTGAAGAATGATCAATTTTTATTTTGATGAATTAAGTAGATAGCTTTAGTTGCAGAAATGTTTCAATAGAATTGACACCTAGCAGACATTTGAAAGAATTGCTCATTGTGATACAAAATTCAATCTTCATTCTTCACACTGAGTTATGCATGCATGAGCATGATAGGATAATACATTTGATAGAAATAAGTATGTACCTTCAACAAAACAATGCTTACCTGCATACAAAATAACGAATCACATTACCGTGACATACCAATAATGTAAAACTATCTTTCTGTTGTTCTGGATCAGCTCGATAAAAATATCTTCTAAATCCAGCTTCAATTCGCGGACCGTCACGAAAAAACTGCTGCAAAAATAAATTTTATCTTCATCAAAATCAAGAGCATAGAATCAACAAATATAGAAAATATAAGAAAAGTAACTGAATTTATAAATGAATGTAAGGCGATAATGAATGTAAGGCGATAATGAATTTATGTATGTTAATTGTAAATTAGGTAGCTATGTCTAAAAAATAAAAATACCGTAGCTTCTGGCCTCCAATGTCCAACAGGTGGCTGAGGTGGTATCGGTGCTCCTTCCCGTATTAAACTACAATTTTCAATATGATATGTTCCAAGTATCTTATTTATTATGTGAGCCGTTTCTTGAGCTCTAGTTTGAGTCGATGCAACCACTCTGTCCCATTTAATATTCAATGATTTCAATCGTTCACCAGTATGTTTGGCTTGAATTTTACCAACATTTGTTAATACTTTATTTAAATCATTGTCACCAATTTCAAGATATTCTCCATGTCTAACCAAAATAATATGTCTAGTTGCTTTTGGTTTGCAATTTTTTAATTGCTCATTATAACGATTCTGTTCTTCGGGACTATTATTTTTCAATGGTTTTATTAAACTGTTTGGTTCACGTAAATCCCAATTATTATCCCATTTAGCACAATCGTTAATTATAATTTGAGAAGAATTGGTCCATGAATTATGAACAGTTTTTTTCGTATCCGGTGAAAAATATGTATGCAAGTACATTATCGCTCCACCGCCAGCAATTAACGAAATATTTTTAAGCCTAATCCACATTTTCTTTTTTTATTTTTCAAATTTAAAAATACAATTTAATTGAAAAATTAACTATTTATTCAATTTTAAAAAGAGCAACTAATAAGCAACAGTTCGGTTTGGTTCGGTTTGTGTTTTTGACAATGCAGAAAAGAAATCTGACCAGTTTCTGTTTTGCTGTCCTGTAATCGTGTTTATTGCTTTGCTAATTGCTATCGTAATCGTTGTGTGTACTATTTACAAAATAGTAGTGTTCAACAAAAATATTATCAATACCTCGATAATATACTGATGATTAATCGATACTTTCCTTTGATATTTTTTCTCTACTTGTTGACAGCTAATCAATTATCATGAGTTTTATTTATTTCTTTTATTTGTTTTTAGTTTTTATCTATTAACAATGATCTTATCAATTTATCTTCTTTCTTCTTTCGAAGTCAAATATGTATAAAAATGATTGTCATTTTATAAAAATTTTTTAAAGTGAACGGTCAAGTCAATGTTCTCTTAAATGATTCTTACAAATATTGATTCAATTTTTCATTTTATTCTTCTTCTTTCGTGATTCTACTTCTATAGTCCATGAAGGTTCCTGTTTCTACGCTCTTGAAAACTGGGATGAATATTACCCGTAGGTAAAGGTCGACAATACTGGATGTTTTTCTTTGGTAACAATTATCTGATAATTCTCAGTTCTCAATTGAGCAATGCGTTTCTTTGGTCTGTGTTTTTTCTATTCTGTTATAGGTGGAAGCAGCAACGAAGTGAGATTTATGTAATCCAACTGAGGAAAAATATTTTTGCTCAATTGATGTGAGCAACTGAGAATCAAAAAGAAAACACAATTTTGGCAATCTTCGTGTTCATACTTCGTAAATATTTGGATATAGTTTATTTGTAATAAATAATTTGTAAAAATTAATTTGTAAAAATAAAAATTGTATTAATTATTTCTTTTCAAAATGACAATCAACTGAGAATAAAAGTTTCAGTCCGTTTCTTTCAGTTTGTTTGCTCATTTAGTAACAAGAAGAAGATAACTGATCTAAATGATATATCAAAATGAGAATTATCAGAAAATTGTGACCAAAGAAAAACAGCTAAGTAGAGCTTGTTCAAAATTCGTAGCGAATAATCTGCGCATGTTTCTCTTGAAATTAAATATGTACATAAAATGATTATATGTATTTGTGTTTTTCTCCCATATAAACTTGAAAAAGTGTAACCACTACAATTATAACCTCGCTCAAAGCATGACGCCATACTCTCACTGCGCATATATTCTATTCGCTACGAATTTTGAACAAGCCATACTAATTGGTAGAAAAAATTAACAAACAAATAGTCAAAATTTGGGAAAAATAAATATGAAATCAATTTTAACAAAGAAATAAAAAGTCAACTTCGTATATTAGCTGTTTTTCTTTGGTCATCTGATAATTCTCAGTTCTGAATTGAGCAATGCGTTTCTTTGGTCTGCGTTTTTTTCTATTCTGTTATAGGTGGCAGCAGCAACGAAGTGAGATTTATTTAATCCAACTGAGGAAAAATATTTTTGCTCAATTGATGTGAGCAACTGAGAATTAAAAAGGAGACACAATTTTGGCAATCTTCGTGTTCATACTTCGTAAATTTTTGGATATAGTTTATTTGTAATAAATAATTTGTAAAAATAAAATTTTTTTTAATTATTTCTTTTCAAAATGACAATCAACTGAAAATAAAGTATCAGTCCATTTCTTTCAGTTTGTTTGTTCAGTTAGTAACAAGAAGAAGATAAATGATCTAAGTGAGATTTCAAACTGAGAATTATCAAATAATTGTGACCAAAGAAAAACAGCTATTGGTGTAGAAATTTTAGTGGCGACGTCTAGCAGCATTAAAATTCTTTTGAGACATATGAATGACATCAGTCTCTCATACCATAATGAATGAGTGAGTGAGAGGTGAGTATACCAGTTTATTAATCATCACCATAGAATAATATATATACTATACTTCGTATACCTTTATACTTTGAGACTTGGCAATACTTAGAGACCAAGTAATTTTTTGACATTTTATGATTTTATTTTATTTACATGTATTTATTATATATAAATATATGCAATGTATATGTATATAAAAATAAATATTTTGTAATAATAATTTATGGAGCTTGTGTAGTGTATATATCGGAATTTTATTTTGTAAAGTGCATATCTTAGTTTAAAATTGGTTTATCAATTATAAAAAAGTTATTAAATTAAATGTTTATTTTATAATAATAAAAATATGATTTATAATTGAAATGAAAATTGTTAACAACAAATATTTTTATATAATTGAATTATTTATTTTTAATGACCTTTATTAACAACAACAATAGGCTTAAAAAAAACGACAAAATGTCTGCATATATAAACATCCACGTAATTGTGTGAGTGAGTATAATATATTATATTATGATATGGAAGTGATTTTTATTCATTTCATACATTTTTTTACAAATATTTATAATGAATAATAATCTGCTTTGCATCAAAATTAAAATATATATTTATTTATAATTTATGTAATATTACAAAGAAACAAAAATATTGTATTTTTTTATAATTTTGTGAAATGGGTATTTTTCATTGATTTACTGAATTTTTGAGTAAAGTAAAGTTGATCAAAAAATCAGTACTATATTTGAAAATGAGAATAAAATTCTTTCACTTTTTTATCATATCATATCATATATATCATATAAAGTTATGTATTCATGTGTGCATATAAACATAAACTTGAAATTTTTATTGTTTTCAAAAATCAAAATCTGAAAATAATGCAAGAAAAATAGTTTGGTTTCTGTTGGCGTGGTGTGTAAATAAATTTTTGTTGTAACAACGCAATTATACATACATTAGTGAAAATCATATGCGCGTTTACATATATATATAGATATAAATATATGAATATAATATGCATACATTATGTATGATATGTAATGAATATATATACATAATTATATTATTATATTACTATATATAGTGTAATGTATATGCAATGTATGCATATGTACATAATAATGACAATATGATCGTGTGACTCTGTGTGCATACTTAAGAAGATTGCATTGTGATTTGCGATGGTGAGATGAGAATGAGACCGAAAAATATCTTTGAAATCTTCCGGCTACTAAACTAAAGTAGTAAATGGTTTTTTTGGATTAGTTTGGATCTAAATCTAGATAACAGATAATTATATTATAATCCCCATTAGTTTGCCCGTTAGTGATCTCAATTCGAAATAAAATATTTTGATTATCCTGATGGGATGAATGCGGATGGATGTATTTGTGTATGATGTATGAAGATTTAATTGTCAATTGAGCCATCACCCACCTCCCTGCCCTGTGTGCTGTGTAACTATATAATACATATTATACATGTATATAAGAAGTACATATCTACATCTCATGTATCACCTGTTGTTTTCTACAATCTACAGTGAACGAAACAAAATATTATATTACATATGTACGTACATACCTACCCTACATACCTGTGTAGTACGTAGTACATCATATAACACAAATTTGAATTTCTAATAAGCTGAACAGCTGAGGTAAATAAAATGAAAACAAATTAGAAAAAAATATGCAGAAAATCTTTAAAAATTATTTTATTTATTTGATATAAATTTATTTATTTATTTTCATTCAATCAATCAATTAACAAACATTATATTATTCCAATTTCAATCATATCAAACATCATTCATTACACTTATATCACAAAATTGACTACTCAAAGTAGCAGAAGTCTGGTCTAGAAGATAAAATATATAAGAAATTGCGATTTTTGTTTCATTATTTTTTTTTCCTGTTTAGAGTTAGGGCTTTAGGAATTATAATATACAGTTAAAAATCAAAGAATAAAATTTATTTATTGGTTATGTATAAGATTGTAAACTAGTGAGTAATGAGTAATAATAATAACTTCAATCTTTAATTATTGTATGATTATAAAAAAAATTTTGGTGACCTTGATGCTGTTACAAATACAAATTAGGTATGACGTACGTATGGGTATGACCTTGTAAAATAATTTACTTCGAATTCGAATTGAATTTGAAGTAATAAAAGTAAAAGCTTCGAGTCAGGTTCCGCAGGAGTAGACAGTAGAGTAAAGATAGAGACAAAAACATGACGACAATTCAGCAAACTATTGAATTCGAATTGATGATCAACAAACAAAAATTATCGAAATACAATACGGTAGCGGTAGGTCCTCGATTTCGATTATTCATTGCCCCTATTGTCCGAGTCCGAAATTCGAGTTACATTTTCATTTATACTTTAGTTATAACTTATAAGTTATGTATTATGTGCACATATATATTTATACTTATGTTATAAATAACATAACATAAAGTTATTTGAACAAATCTCAACATGGTTGTGCACGAATATTCTAGTCAAATTAAAATATCAATAACTTCGATAAGTATACAAGTACAAGTTCATAACATTATTACGAAACTGTGATTAATCTAAGTTCCATAACATTTTATATCTGCGTCTGTATACATTTATTTTGTATGTACCTACATAAATATATATTACAATACTCAATACAATAAATCTTGTATATCATATATGTGTATATATTGTTTGTAATTGTAAAAGATTCATATTTATTGCATTTTGCATATGTTTGTTTAAATTTTTTTTTATTTTAGCCACAAAAGAGACAATAGCCATTGCTAGTGATGAAGATAAACGAACGCCATATAATATGAAATACAATTTCATTTATCATGTAAATTTTTAATTCATCACCAATCACATAATTTCACAATAACAAAACAATAATTCATCAAAGAAAATTCACATAATTTCACAATAACAAAACAATAATTCATCAAAGAAAATTGAACCAATTAAATGATTTAAAATTAATTTAATTTTTATTATTTTGATTTTATAATCTAGTGAAGAAAATGCCAAAGAAAATATTTGCAGCAGCATTGACGCACCGTCAGTCAGCAAGATAATCATATTTTTTTAAAAAAAAAAAATTAAGTGATAAAAATACATTTTTTTTCTTATAAAAAAATGGAAGAAGATAAAAACGTAACAAATGTGATGATGATGAAAAAAGAAAAAGAAAGTATAAGTACCTTTAAAAATACTAATACGAATATTAGAAATATAAATAATAATAATGATAATAAAAATAATGTTAAATTAAAATGTTTTAATATTGGTAATAATAATAATAATAATATTATTCCGTTATCAAATAATGAATACCAAGAATATGCCTTCCTTCAAGTACAAAGTGTACATAATTACTCAAAGGCAAGTCGATTAGAAACTGGACCTGGAGCTAGATGTAATGAAAAATCGTCGATAAACAAAATTAGTGGTTGTCGTCAATATAAAAATAATAATGAAAATGATGATGATAATGATAATGAAGAATATGATGATGAATACAATTTTAATGTAAATGAAAATCAAAAAATTTTGAAAAAAGAAATGAAAAAATATGTTGTTAATAATGATTATGATTATGATGATGATGATGATGATGATGATGATGATGATGAAGATGATACGATGTCGCGCAAAAATGCTATTGATGTACCTGATTGTGATGAAAGTAATAATGATGAAGTAGAAAAACTTACACCAGATCATCATACTCGTCGACCAATGAATGCATTTTTAATATTTTGTAAACGTCATAGAGCTATTGTTCGAGATAAATATAAAAACTTGGAAAATAGGTTTGCTATATGCTACCAATGCTACACACATGTACATGTATACATAAATGTGTACATCATTTCTTAAGTGTGGAACAGAATTATGACGCTTTGAGTTTTAGCGTCAACTACAGCAGCTACAAGCGCTACAATTCTGTTTTACGCTTTAGTTGTACATGTTTTGTTGTTAAAAATCTGATTTGAAAATATGATAGGTATTTTTTAAATTTTTTGTTTATATTTTATATGCAGATCTATCACCAAAATTCTAGGTGATTGGTGGGCAATCTTAAATACAGAAGAGAAAGCTTGTTATACAAGTTTAGCCAAACAGGTTAAGTGTATTATACGAAAATTGTATTTTAGTAAAATGTAATTTTTATTTTCAATTTTTTCTTCATATCTCACAGTATAAAGATGCGTTCTTCTCAGCAAATCCGAATTTTAAATGGTACAAATTGCCAGCACCACCTTTACGAACATTAAATACACGTCCAGGTAATGTTGGCCGATCTACAATAACAGCAACAACCACAACAACAACAACAGATTTATTCAATCATTCAGATACAAATGACAAAAATAGTATTTCAAATGAAAATTTGGAAATTAATTCTTCTGCGCCTACTGATAGATCATCAAAAGCAACAATAATTCATGATAAATCTTACGAAGAAGAAAATTATACTGAGGAAGGCTCTTCGTTTGAAGATGAACAACATGAACATCACCAGGAAAACTATTCAAATGTTGGAATATTCAAATTAGCAGATGAAACTCAAATGGGTGAATTGAATAGTTTAATAAAAAATGAAAGACAACAACAACAGCAGCAGAGTAATGACAAAATGAATTCATCTATTAAACATTTGTTGGTGGTAAATAATTCAAGTAATACTGAAGAAGAAAATCTTAAAAAGAAGGAATACATGATTATGAATGATTCTCCTTCTAAAAATAAACCAGCAAATGTTTATGAGCCATTATCAACAAATGATTCATTATTTAAAGAACCAATTAAAGATTGTATAACAGCTAACAAGGAAGTGGAAAATAAAAATTATCCAGGGAAACGAAAGGCATTCATCAATGATGATGGTAAATAAAATTATAAAATTTTTTAAAAAAAAAAAAAAAAAAAAAACTCATTTATAATTATATAATTTTGATAGCAGAATCTAATGAAGATGATGAAACTCAAAACTTCTCATCAAAAAGAAAATCAATACGAACTTGTAAAGGTAAAAAGTATCAAGAATTCAGATGTTCTGGTCAAATAATGCCATCATTTGTTAAAAAGCAACAACCGAAACTGAAACCAAAGTCGTCGTCGTCATCATCATTATCATCATCCTGGTCATTTAAATATGATGATGATAATGATGAGCGCGCAACAGAAGCAGCCGATAATAATTGTGATTGTAATTACTATTCTTCATATTCTACTTTAAATACAGCAGGCATAACTGCTAAAAAAATGCAAATTGAATTTAAATTGAACGATGAAGCAAATAATTCCATAGAAAACAATCAGTTTAATTCAAACAATAATATAAAGCAATCAACAGTTAAACAGCAACAACAACAACAATTTTATAATTTCGATTTTGATTTGGAGGAGAAAATCAAATCCTTACCAATACAGAATCTTGATAATTATTTGCAACGTAAACGTGATACAAAAAAGAAAAAGAAATTCAATTCAAAAAAACCAAATTTAAAATGTTTTGAAAACACAGCAACAAAGACAACAACAACAAAAACAACAGCAACAACAGCAACAAATAATAATAATAACATCAGTGTTAGTAACAATAACAATACAGTAATAGACTATAATAATGTTTCAAATAATAAAAAAGTATCATTGTTAAATGATCAAGAAGAAAAACGTAATAATCAATTTCAACAAATTTCAAAAACTACAACTATTGTTGTAGGTAGTCAAAAACGTAAAGCACGAAAAGAGAGCATAACACGGCGTGATATTAATCCTAATGTGATGAATGTTATTTGTTCTCAAGCTCAACAGGATCAGCATCAAAAATCACCACCATCACAATCATCACTACTCAAACTCAATATAATGCAAAGTATTTTCGATACAAACTCAGAAATTTTATCAGAATCTAAATCAAAATCAATATCACAAATACAACAGCAATCAGAATCAGAATCAGACGACAACATCATTAAACTAAATCACAATAATACAATAACAGCAGACTCCATGCCCATGGATTTATATACAAATTTACATTCACTCAATATACTAGCTGAAGTCGCAGCAAATCATATTGGTGATGAGAAAACTTGATTTATGTACTACAAAATTACGTTTTTCTTGTTCCTTACTTTTAATTTAACATTTATGTAATAATATACATATAAATCATTAATATTTTTATTTTTATTACAATTAAGAAGTTATTTAATATTATGAAGAGATAGAGAGAGAGAGAGAGAAAGAGAGAAATATTTACATGTACTTTGAAAATCAAAAATAATTGCTAATTGCTAATTATGATGGCCAACATTCAACTTATAATTTTAGAACTTAAAAAGAAAACATAGTTACGTTCGTAGACTGAATTCATTCACTAAATTCATCGATTCGGTACCGATGCATACTTCAGTAACTTCAAATTGTGGTATTGATACATTTTAGAATTCAGTCATAGTCTTTAGAAATTATATGAATTTAGTACGTGTGAGGTCTGTCCTAAAAGTATTCGATTTGCGTTCATATCGTCAAACGTCAGAATGTTTGAGTGACAATAACCCATCACGAACTTCGTCCCTAGATGCCACAGCACACACAGTTGTCGAAACTTGGGCAGGCATAATTTATAATTCTGCAACTTTTTACTGTCCTCAAAATTGAAAAAGACACTAGTACTATGACTACAAGTTCACCAAAACGCCATTCCGAAAACTGAGTCCCAGGACTTCTTCATCAGAAAAAAACAACATCATCGCGGAAATATAAAGACAGATTGGATATTTTTGGGACAAACCTATATGTACATATAGATTTATGTACATTTTATTATTATTCATTTAATTTAATGATAATTTGAATCTTGTTAAAATTATAAATGAAATATATTAAAATATTAAAAAAAAAGTAATTATCAGTGAAATTCTCAATTATTACATTTATTATTATTTTGTGTTTTAAAAAAGCATTGTATCTATTAAAATATTTTAATAATATTTTGGTCATTAAAATACAAATATTTCAAAATTAGACAAATTTTTCAAAATAAATTTGAATGTCAACTTTTTACAATTTTTCAAAATAATGCTCCAAAAGTATGTGGTGATCCTTATGCATAGTGGTTCTCAAGGAAATCGAATACAGGAACGCGTTTATGAATGAACTTTATCTATATTATTTTACTCTTAAGACCTGGTACTCGTGAAATTTTTCGCTTGCAATTGCATATATATTTCTACAAGCTAAAAATTGTGGAAGGAAATGTGTGTAGAGTACATAGAGTTTTGAAATTTTTTGAAAAAAAATCGCGGAGGCTATGAAATTAAATAAATAAATAAATATTTATTAGTCAAAATATATGACTTGTCAATATTTCGCTTGCCTTTTATATGTTCGACCATATAAAATGATTGGGAAAAATGAGTTCCACAACTCTCCACTATTAAGTTCCACCGTAAAAATTTAGTTTGGAAGTGAGTACCAGTAAGCGAAATTTGAAACTAAAAATTTAGCTAACAATTTAGCGACATTTTTTTTACATAGGTTTTATATGGAGAAAAATTTAGCTTTATTATAATATGGCCATGTTTACTCGACTCGACAGTCGACAAGTAAAATGTTGCTATATAAATACTTGAGTATAAATGAGGATTGAAATGCAAGTCTTTGTATTATATGTCTTTGCTTTGATGCATAATTGACATTTTTCCATTTTTTTCTCATACGAAATCAAATAATAATTCATTAAGTGTGAATTACGCTTTTAAAACTAAAACTCTCAATAAAAACTTTAGTGATAACTTAAAAAATAAAGCACATACATAATTATAAGGCAATGTAATCAAGAAATCGACGTCGCCATGACACCTAAGGCGTGACGTATTAAATTTGTTATCTATTTCAAATGTAAACAAAAGCAAGCAAGCAAACAAAATATACAAACGATACGAGTGAAAATATGTAATTATTTTATGAATTCTATTTTATTATTACTATTGTTGCTATTATTATTATTATTATTATTATTAAATATATATTTTTTGGATTTTTTTAATTGTAAGTATTTGACTAAGAATAATTAAACAAATAAATAAATAAAATTTAGAAAAAGTGTAAAAAAGTTAAAAACTATTGAAAACAGTAAATTATTTTGTAATTTGTAAAAATGGTTAAGTGTGCGATATCAAATTGCAAAAATTATGAAGGAAAAAAAAGTGAACAAAAAAGAAAATTTTTTACATTTCCATCAGACAAACTTTTATCAGCAAAGTGGATATCAATTTGTGGAAAAGATTCAAAATTTAATTTAAGGATAGGTAAAATCTGTTCAGATCATTTTTCAGAAAATGATTATCGAATGAGAGATATTCTATTAAATACACAATTTGAAAAAAGATTGCTAAAAAAGGGTGCAATACCTAATAAAAATTTGTCAAAAAAACAAAAAATTAGTGAACGAGAATTAAGAGCTGTAAAACATGAACAAAAAAAAGTAGTGGAAGAGGCTCTAGAAGCTTATAACAGGTTTGTAAAATTGAAAAAAAATATGGAATTTCCATTTTCACATTCAAAAATATGTTCTGCTTTTAGTTCTATAGCAGAGCAATCTGAAGAATGCAGTAACCAAGATATTTTGGATAACTCAACAAAAAATCAATATGCATCTATTGCTATTCAAACAGAGTCAGTATATCTATGCATATGTTTATCACAAAATTTTGCGTGTTATTAATGTGTTTTATTTCAGAGGAGATTTAGACTGTGTAAAAGAATTAGAAATAATAAAATTAAGAAAAGAATTAAAAAAAGAAAAACAGAAAACAAAAGAATTAACCAAAGAAATTCACAATTTGAAGTTGGGTTATAACAATTTGAATAAAATATTTACAAGGGGCCAAATTAAAAAACTGCAGCAAGGAAACAAAAAATTCCACTGGTCTCCAGAAGATATTTCTGCTGCAATATCATTATATTCTTCTGGAGCGAAGTCATATAGACTTCTCAGAAAAAGGAATTTTCCTTTACCGTCGGAGTCGACATTAAAAAAATGGGCCAGTAAAATTAATGTCAATCCTGGAATTATCAGCGAAGTGATGCGTTTGCTTTCAAATAGCAATTATGAAGGGAAAAATAAGCTTTGCGTCTTATCTTTTGATGAGATAAAGATTAAGTCGTCATTTGAATATGATAAAAAAAATGATGTGGTAATAAAGCCACATAATTATGCACAAGTTGCAATGATCCGTGGACTTTGCAAAAATTGGAAACAAGTCATTTACTATGACCATAGACTAATAACACTATCCAGATGTGAAATACAAATGTTAAAAATTGAAACATGCAAGTAATTTTTACTAGCAGACAATTTAGTCATAGTAGCAGACAAAAAGTTTTTCAACAAAAATAAAACTTTTTAGTAGCAGACAAAAAGATTTTCACCAAAATTAAAACTTAATATGTACATACTCACCAATTCATTGCGTCATTGCTTCTGCTGTGACTGTGATCATCGTTTGAATCCTTTTGCATATGTAACAGTCTATATAATATAAATATTACATAAATATAGTCATAGCACACTGAGTTAAAAGATAAACTACTCATGTGCAGCTTTATATTCTTGGGTATATAGTATATAGTATACAGCACAAACAATAAACATATACGTGTATTTATTGCTTGTGCCTATAGCCATGTCATGTCTTTAAGTATTTTGCTAGTAAAATTTGTTTTAGATAGAAAAAATGTGTAAAGTGTGTATTTGGCATGGCATGGTACATATATGAAATTTTGTTTATTACATATTTACTGATACATATTTATATTACGGGACAAATATGTAGTTGTAGTTGACTTAACCACTTTTCTTCATCATTATAAATCTTTCTTTTTTTGTTGCAAAGAATTAATTTTAAAAAAGTCTTTGCATACAAGGAGATTCCATTAATAGAATCAATACACTCGTCCAAGTTTTTTTCTTTATATTTTTTATAAAGTTTTCAGTATCTTAAAACCTTGATTCTTAAGTTTTTATTCTTTTTAATATATTTCTCCTTGATAATTTTAAAGTTTTTAATTTCTTTTACTTATTTTTTAAACATTGTGAACAAACACTTTCAGGTACAGCATCATTCTCCTCTTTATATGAAGAATGAATATTCATTGAGGCTTTATTCAATTCTTCAAAGGTTAAGTCATTTTCTTTATTTTCATTTTTCCTTTCATACATTTTTCTATTGAGTGGAAAATTGTTTTCCGAAATTCCGGCTTCTATCTTTTTGGGTAAAAACAAAGTTGGCTTAGAATTCTTTTTTAAAAGTCGGCTACCAATACAAGATTTTTCAAAATGTATTTCACACACATACGGTACTTTTCGAGCCCTAATTTTTTCTGCGGAAGAACCCATAGCTTCTATCCATAGGACCTGATCCATTTGTTTTAAATGAAATTAGCAAACAAGTTAATAAGTTGTCAGAAAGAGAAAAAGATGTAGTTTTATTGTTTGACGAAATGAGCATTCAAAAAAATCTGACATATAACGAAGTTAAAGATAAAATTGAAGGTTTTGTTGATTATGGAGATGAAGACAGAAAAAACATTTTTGCAAAATCAGTGAACGTTTTTATGATAAGGAGCCTGCTTGGAAGTTTCAAGCAAGTTCTTTATTATATTGCTTGCCCTGGATCTATACCAGCAAAAATTCTAGGACATGAAGTAAAGAAATGCGTAAATATAATCACCAAATTGGGACTAAATGTTAGAGCTATCACATGTGATCAGGGACCTACCAATAGAAAATTTTTCAACGATTTTAAAATTTCTCACGAAAATCAAATTTTTCATTTCGACAATGTGAATATTTATGCATTTTGCGATGTCCCACATCTTTTTAAAAGTGTGAGAAACAATTTGATAAATTGTAATTTATTAACACCTGATGGTGTGGCAAGTTGGAAGATAATTGAACAATTGTATTCAATAGATATATGTGGAACTACCAGAATTTGTCCTAAGTTAACATCAGTACACATTCATCCTTCGGATTTTGAAAAAATTAGTGTACGTTTGGCAGTACAAATTTTGAGTCGTAGTGTTGCTATTGGAATACAAGTACTTCTAGAAGCAGGAAAATTTTCTGAGGAATCAAAAGTAATGGCATTGTCTACATCAAAATTTATTGAAAAAATGAACAAATTATTTGATATATTGAACGGTAATCCCGCAGTTACTCGTGATATGAATAATTTAAATTTTCTGGAAGAAATGAAAAATTATGTTTTAAAAATTAAACCTCAATATAAGGATGATAAAACACATTGTTTTAAAGGATTAGCTTTAGCAATTACGAGTGCAATACATTTATCAAAGTACTTATTTTCTATTCATGTTGATGCAAAATTTTTCAGTTATAGAAAATTAAATCAAGATCCTCTAGAAAATTTTTTTTCACGCATAAGAAGCAGGAATTGTAACAAAAAAAATCCATCTGTATTCGAATTTGCACAAATATTTGCTAAAATATTATCCATTAACTTAATGTTTTCTTCAAGATTTTCGAATTGTGATGAAGACGATGACAACATTCTTGATATTGATTGGAATGCAGTTTTAGAAGAGACAATTGCACACACAGATTTATCAAATTCTTCCAGTATAAATCGGTTAAATTCAATGGAACGAATAGAGTGGCATGAATCTGATGAAAATTTAGAAATTCAAGAATTTCCGGGAAACGAGGAAGTAGCAATTGCTCAAATTGATATTAGTGACGCAGCTACAAGGTACTTCAGTGGTTATTGCTACTTAAAAACGATAAAATCACTTCGAAAACCATGTGAATTGTGCGAAAATGATATGATCAACAAACAAATAGATGACAAAAGTGACATATCTGAAATTTTGATAAAATTAAAACAGTATGAGAACATTGAGGACATTTCAACTGGATTGATTCGACCTTCAGATATATTTTTTGATATATGTAAAAGACACATAAAAGTGTTTTCGTCTATTTTTGGCAATAATCCACAACAATCAAATTTAAAACACTATATAGTAAATTGCTGCATAGAAAATATCAAAAGTAAATATCCTGATTGGTTCAACGAGCAAAACCAATGTTATAGTCATAGAATAAATTGTTTAAAATTTTTTATTCTTGTATTATTAAGAAAACATTATAAGTGGTCAACGGATGCCGCAAAAAAATTAAAAGTGAGAAATAAGTTACAAAAATTAATAAACATTAGCAATTATTAATTTTTTAATAAATCAATAAATATTTTTAATGTCTAATATTATTAGACAGGACAATAAAAACAACTACATATTTGTCCCGTAATATAAATATGTATCAGTAAATATGTAATAAACAAAATTTCATATATGTACCATGCCATGCCAAATACACACTTTACACATTTTTTCTATCTAAAACAAATTTTACTAGCAAAATACTTAAAGACATGACATGGCTATAGGCACAAGCAATAAATACACGTATATGTTTATTGTTTGTGCTGTATACTATATACTATATACCCAAGAATATAAAGCTGCACATGAGTAGTTTATCTTTTAACTCAGTGTGCTATGACTATATTTATGTAATATTTATATTATATAGACTGTTACATATGCAAAAGGATTCAAACGATGATCACAGTCAAGGTATATAGACAATATGTTGTCTATATACCTTGGATCACAGTCACAGCAGAAGCAATGACGCAATGAATTGGTGAGTATGTACATATTAAGTTTTAATTTTGGTGAAAATCTTTTTGTCTGCTACTAAAAAGTTTTATTTTTGTTGAAAAACTTTTTGTCTGCTACTATGACTAAATTGTCTGCTAGTAAAAATTACTTGCATGTTTCAATTTTTAACATTTGTATTTCACATCTGGATAGTGTTATTAGTCTATGCTATGACTATGATGTAGCTATGACACCAACAATTTTAAAAGAAATAGTAGAAAGGTTAAAAAAGATTGGCTTCATCGTAGTCGCCATAGTATGTGATCTTGGTCCAAAAAATGTAGGTTTGTGGAATAAACTTGGAATTTCCAAGGATAAACCATACTTTTCCACTTCAAATGACGATAAAGTTTTTGTTTTCGCTGATACTCCGCACTTAATGAAGTTAATAAGAAATCATTATATTGACAGTGGATTTGTTATTGATAATTATGTAATCAATTCTCAGCCGGTAATTGAACTTTTGAATTTACAGAAGACAGAATTAAAATTGTGCCCCAAGTTAACAACAAACCATTTGGAAGTGAAAGATGTTTCTATTTTATTTTCAAACTATTTTCAAACACAGTTTCTCGATCAATTGAAAGGAGTATAGTTATTGGCAAATTACAATCGAAAAACGGTATCGAATGCAGCAAATTTATCAAGCTAGTAAATGACTGGTTTGATTTATTTAACTCTTCCATATGTAAGGATTCCAGGCCACGAATAAAAGCATACGGTTTAGCTAATGAAGAACACAGCAAAATCATTGCAAATATGAGTCAAGTGACTGAGAAACTACGAGTTCAAAATCATAAAAATATGCTGCCATTCCAAAAGGCAATTTTGATTAATAATTCATCCTTGGTTAATCTCTTGTCATATATAGGTGAAAAATATTGTATAAAATATATTTTGACAAGGAGGCTCAACCAAGATGATTTGGAAAGATTTTTTGGATACATTCGCTACAAGGGGGGTCTTCACGATCATCCCGGTTCATTAGAATTCAAGTATAGATTACGAATGTGTATACTAGGTAATTTTTTATTTTTATTAAGAGTTTATAAATTTTAATAAGATAGTGATTTCATCTAATGCTTACTTATTATTTAAATTATAGGACGTTCAGATAGCTCACAGCAGGTTAACTCGTGCAGCAATGTGGAAATTCCTGAAGAAGTGTTTGAAGATGTTCACGTTACAGAAAACATTTTGAGGCGTATTGTTAAAGTCGAGCATTTCAATTTATCAGGTTCAGAAGAAAGAAATGAAATAAGTGAAGCTGAATCTGATAATTTTCCTGAACTTGATGAATTAGAAGAAGACGCCATAGAATATATAGCTGGATACATAATTAAAAAATTAAATTTGTATGAAGAAATTTCAGATGAACCCACTTATACATGGGTGAACCAGCTTTCAGAAGGAGGGTTGAAAAAACCTAAAAGTGATTTCGTCCAAAAATTAATATTATTAGAAAAAAATTTTAAACATATTAATGGTGAAGAAATCTATACTGAAAATAAATTTTTAGATTACCATATAAATAGTTCTTTAAATGTAAATTTATCTTTAGAAGTTAAGAAGCTGTATTTTAAAATTAGGTTATATAATAGAATAAGAAATTTAAATAGAAATATGTATATCAAATAAGAATTTGAAAAAAAGAAAAACGATGAAAACAATTACATAAAAATATTCTTCTTTATTATTAAAGTATAAGTAAACATTATATATAATATCTTTATTTTGTTATCTTTTATATAGTTCACATATTATTATTTTATTATTATTATTATTATTGTTATTATTATTATTATTATTATTATTATGTATTATTATTATTATTATTATTATTAATATTATTTAAAATAAAATGAAATCACTATTTAAAATTTAAATCCACTTACACTTTTGTTTACATTCGAAATAGATGACGATGACGTCACGAGCATCTGTCAAAAATTTATTTACATTGCCTTATAATATGTATGCCGTGAAATAAAGTGTGGTAATGGTAAGCTCTCACGAAAGATGCTTAAAGTATTTTCAAAAGAGAGTTCATAATGTATTTTATTTTAACCACTTTACTTTACTTTTAACCACTTTATTTTGCTTTTCCTTATTTATAAAATTCGTTCATAATCGCACGCCAGGTTTATTTTACTCAATGGCCCTGTTAACTGTTAGGAGAACACTCAAAAAGTTTACGCATAAAATAATCAATTCAAATAAACATGGGGCAAAAACAATATCTAACCAACCAACAGAGAATAGCTCTCTTACCAAAACCAAAATGGGTCCCCCACGTAATTCCTAAACTCAAAATTCCCAAAAAAATTTTTAAAACCAAAATTCCCAAATATTTTGCTTTTTGGGAATTTTAAATGTACATTGAGATTGTACAATTTTGGTTTGGCGAGAAATCCTCGAGAACAAAATCCCCAACGACATAATCCCCGAATTTCAAAATGACAAAATCCCCGAAGATTTACACATATGAATAGAATTTGCTATTTATCGCACATATAAAAAAAATTTTTTTTTATATAGGTAACAGAGATTTTCTTTTTTTTATCATGTACTAAATTATAAAAATGTAGAGAAAATTTGCACGTGCCCCTGCGCAAGGATTATATTCAAAATCGTAACAAAAACTAAAATTGAAAAGATGCAGAGAAAATTAGCACGAGCCCCTGCGCAAGGATAATATTCAAAATCAAAACTAGTACTTAAACATAGTGCAATCATTATAAAAAAAAAAATACAAATGTTTTTCTCAATTAATTTTTATTGAGAGGATTTTGACGTTGCGGATTTTATAGTTGGTGGTTTTGTCATTGGGGATTTTGTCATTTTGAATTTCGAAAACTTGTGTCACTCCCAAATATTTATTCGTTTTCAGATCAGCTCTAAACAAATTTTATGGTTACACTTACTTTTAAATTTTAACATAAAATACATGTCTTAAGAATTTTGTATTTGGGATTTTTAAAAATTCGGGAATTTCATGTTTGGGAATTTTGATTTTGGGAATTATGTTGGTATTCCACCAAAATAGATTTGATGAATGATTCCCTCCTGCAGACTTTGTTTAGAAGAGTATGAGAAATATCTTCGCAAATACTGACAGTATCCAACTCTTGCCAAAACGAGAATAGGATTGTTTGATTCGATATTTCCAAGAGGCTGAGACTTTTCGCTTTATCGTCCATCATCTAAACCTAGAGAATCGTAAAGCTCTGAGGGCAGTACGGAACTAATATGGCCGTTGAACGAAA
Source organism: Villa cingulata (assembly GCA_951394055.1). Classification (NCBI taxonomy): domain Eukaryota; kingdom Metazoa; phylum Arthropoda; class Insecta; order Diptera; family Bombyliidae; genus Villa; species Villa cingulata. The sequence goes on from OX596025.1 coordinate 3,521,723, forward strand.
CATCTCAGAGCTGTGCACAATAAACCACATTATAGATCGAGTTAAACTATACGATGAGTATGCTGATCTAATATTTTTAAAGGAATAGAGATAGAAAGATATAGTTGCAACGTACTGACAGTTTCTGTGGTATACACGAAATAAATTTTCTAATTTTAAAATGAAAATTATAAAAACAATTTTCAGTTAGAGAATTTTATTGTTATAAATTTACATAAATATTTTTTATTTTATTTTATAATAATGTAGTACGTATGTACGAAACTCAATCAATTTGACTTTATATAATTTTGTAATGTCTACGTAAGTATATTATTTTAAGATTTTCTTAGTAATAATTTTATTTTAATTTTTTATTTTATTTTTTTAATTTTTATTTTTCATTGGTTCAGTTATTTTATTATTAATAATAAACATACACAGTATATAATTTTTCTCTAAAATTAAATTGAAATAAATTTCTTTGGATTTATTATGACAACCTTTTTCTTTTGATTTTTTTTGTTGCTTTTTCTCAATCTTTAAAGACTTTTATAAAATAATTAAAAAAAATGATTTTTTTTTGTATTTTTTTATGTTTTTCAATTCTAGCTATGTACAATAAACAAAAAATTTTTAATTTCAATTTATATAAAATGTTTAGTATCTTTTTTTTTTTTTTGTCTCTCTTTTCGTTCATTTCATTCATATAATGTTTAACGTTAAACAACAAAAACTCTCTACTACAAGCACGCGTTTGTTGTTTTATAGGATCGACTTGAAATTTTTCGAATTAATTTTAAATTTATGTAATGTAAGAGAAAGAGTACAAGAAGATTATTTTTATTTATGATTTTTTTATTTTATTTTTAACTTCTAAATTTTCTTATTACCAATTCTCACTTACGAACAATCCGACAACAGAACCGACACGGCACGGTGCGGTGACACGTAATATAAACGATCTGGAGAGCGTTCCAAAACATTACTATAGTCATAGTAATGGTATAGTAAGGTTATGCTGTGGTTATGCTAGTTGACTATTGAAGTTATGTTGACTATTGTTAGTTTTTGAACGCATATATTTACCATCGTGGTTAAAAAGTATCAGCTGTCAAAATTTTATATGTAATGTCTTTGGAGATGATGAAAAGTCAGCTGATTAACTATCAGTAACCTTACTCTTGAGCATGGTTAATTTCTTAACCACCGTGGTTAAAAATAAACCATACCATTGTAGTTTCTGAACGCTTGAAAGTTATGCTAATAGTTATGTTCATTGACTACGGTATTTTTGAACGACACAAAGTTAACTATAGTTAACCATAGTTAACCATAGTAATGTTTTGGAACGCTCTCCTGATCATTCATGAATTCTTTACATGATTTTTTGCATTTCGTAATGATGATTTCATACTGCATGAGCATGACTGCATCAGACACTTAACGACAATAATATTTGTCTGTTAATCCAGAAGATATCCAGCAGACATTTTTTACGTATTGTCTTGTCAGTGGTGTGTATTGCATAGAATTTTACTTTACTATATAGTAATATTGATTTTTATTTTCAAAGAAAAATTATAAAAATAATATAGTTTGTTGGTAAGTATCGTATGATGGCAGTCTGAGTCTGAGTCTGAATCTGAATGAAAATAATTTTTTGTTGTGCCGTGTCGTTTCGTTTACGTTTTACGTGTGCCGAATCCGCCGGTTCGTTTCGTAACCGTAAGTGAGAATAGACTCTTATACGTATGTTTTGATTTATTCTTTTGTTATTTATATAAATTATATAATAATAATTAGTTTATATGATAAATAAGATGATTTATTATTAATTTTATGTTTTATTGATTTAGAATAAAATATATGTATATAGAATTTAAATAATAATAATAATAATAATAATATATATTTATGATGCTGAAGTTACTAAATATAAAACAAAGTACAAATTTTTCTCTATACATACTACACACATCATACACCGCTACATGTGTATATTTTAAGATGTAAGATATATTATATATTTTTTTTTTTGTTTTTGTTTAATTTTTGATTATCAAATCGTACGTATATAAGTATGTATTCGAATATACATTAAAATTAATTATGAATAGCGCATGCAATCAATATTTAAAAATTTTAAAAAAATAATAATTGTCATTTCGTATAATAAAAAAATTTCATCTTTGGTCAGTACTAACGCCACCTCCTCCTGTGTTTGACGATGATGACTTTGAAACACTTGAAGTAGAAGATATTTTCATATTATTATTCCGATCTTTATGATGACGATGATTATGATGGCGTCTCAATCTTCGACATTCATTTGATTTACAGCATTCATCAATTTCTGATACGGATATGCTACCTTTCTTTTTAACAGCTGCACGATTATTGCACACTGATCTTGTACAACGTTTTCTATCACACGTTATGACCGAATCCTATTAAAAAAAAAGAAATTTTCAAAAAACAAAACATTTTTTTTTATTATAAATCATTGAAAAATCGATTATATTTTTGTGTTTGAATTAGTTCACCTTACAACGACATTTGATGCATTTCTGTTCTCCATGAGATGCTAACACAGGATGCCATTCTTGTCCATTTTCGTAAACCGTATTAACTGCTTTACATCCACCTTTTGATAGAATTTCCTCAGCAGTTTTGATCGGTTCTTTAATTTCTTCTTGATCGTGTAATATATTTGGATTATTTGTACCACCAAATTTATCTGACAAATAATTCACTTTTCCTTCTGGGCAAATTTTACAACATGCTTTTTTGTCTGGACGAAATGCTATTTTTTCTGGACATTTTATTGGCGGACATACAATTCTTGGACACCGAATTTCTAATGTAACTGGATCACATGTACATGTTGCACACGTATCAAACCCATTTGGAGGTAGGTATGGATGCCATGTGGCTCCGGCTAAATGAAATTGATCACCAAGATAGCAGCCACGTTGCGCAGAATTATTTGTTTCAATCATAATTTTTGGTGACATACATGTTGGACAGCATTCACCTTGCCTCAAAATTAATTCCTCATCAAATCTACAACTTACATTAGGACATTTAATTGGATCGCATATAATACGCCCATTTTGACAAGTACACATTGTACATGATTCTTGTGTACTCTCCCACTGTTCTGCTTCATCATAAAATCGCCCCGAATGATAACATTTTGTTTCTGGTTGAAGATAATGGCTATCACCATGATAATTAGGGACAATAACGCTGGGAACATTATTATCTGTATACATTGGAAAACAATGACTAGGTACTTTTGTCGATTTTAGCTTTCCTCTTAACAGTAATTCGTTCCTTTCTTTTGCATATATTTCCAAGTAGCACACACTTGTTTCAAGTTTTACGAGTTCAGATAATGCCATTCCTAGTATAAAACCTTCTTTATGTGCTCCAGAAAATTCATCTAATAATTTACGTGTTACTGGAGCACCTAATGCTTCAATTGGCTTTTCTTCCAAATAAATTTGAAAAACTTGTTGTGTATTGAAAAATCCATTTATTGTCAACTCATAATGGAGACTACATTCATTATCAATTGACAGCCATGCCATTCCCATTATATGTGCTGGTGTGTTCAGATCTATACGTTTTAGTAAAATCGGTTCAAAAGAATCTGTTGCGTCGGCCACTGGTCGCTGCATTAATTTACCTTTTATCAAGCTTGGCTCATGCGTAATAGCAATATTAATAACTAATTCGTCAGCATAAAGAGATTCCAGAACTCTTGGACTTAACTTATCAATTGTACCAATTGCTTGATGGTAATTAAGTGATTGTGTAAGATCTTCTAGTATGGTTTTCCTTTTACCATTATCTTCCATTAGACTGATTTCAGGATACTTTTGCAAATCCAAGTTATCAGTTTCAATATTATAAACTAATGAACCATCAGTATTCACATAAACCCATGCGAGACCACTTGTTCTCGTTTTCGATTCAAAATTATTTGGCGTTAAGAGAGTCTGAAATAATTCGCAGCTAACTCGAGTAATAATATGTCCTTGAATTTTTAATGCCGGATTTCTACGTGACTCAATTGAAAGAGTTAGCTTGCCACGACTCAACAAACGTAAATTTTGTATACTTGTTGGTGATGAAACTTCAATTACATTAATATCTGATGATGGCTTTTTGACTTTCTGAATTTCATCTAAGATCACTTCCTTTTTTTCGGGTAATTCGATTCGGACATTAATTGGTACATCAGCATAATCGTCTGGATTAAAAATTCCATTAAAAATAACGGTTAAATGAATTGAAGGAGCTGCACCACTGCTTATCGATACAACTGCAGTACCACCTGCTCCAGCCATTTGACCAGATGATTTTGCTGCAGGTGTAGGCTCTAAAAGTGAACTAAATAATTCCGTTGATAATGCTGTGTATTTAGCTATTCTCCCAGCTAAAGCTAATTCCGATTGATAATTTCCACCCCATATAAGAATAACATGCATTCTTTCATCTCTAAGTAATCTTTTGTAATCACGAGGAATTCGTTTCCAAACACCACAAACTTTTCCTGTTGTATTTTGATATAAACTCATTGGTCCATTCAATGATGATATTAAATTATGCTCTTCCAATATTGTACCAGAATCATCAATAAATTGAATTGATTTCGGATGAAAATTTTTATGCGATACATAGAATGAATAATACAAATTTTTTTTATGAAATGTAAATCTGGCGGTGGCAACAAAATTTTGTGGATTATTTGTCGAATACATTGCCTTCATTTCATCACGTTTCAAAAAATTTGATGTTCTACCGGTCAGTAGAGCAGCAAAATCTGAAAAATAAAATTTTAAATGAATCCTTATGGTATATACGCAGACGCATTCATTTTACAGTGGCACAAAAACAAAAATTCAATTTTACATACGTTTCATATTACGTTCCTCTTCATCGTTAGCACTTTGTGTTGGAATATCCTGTGGTATTTCCAGTTCTGTAAATAAATATACAATCCAAATTTTGTATTAAACCACACATATGCATTTCCTTATTAATTTAATTTTATTTACCATTATCTTTTCCAGGACAAGTTTTACAACAACTCCCTGGTAATAAAACAGGATCATCACAGTGTGCTACTGGGCAGTCATTTTTTATATTGCGACACTGAACTCGAGCGACAATTCGACGTTTTTTAGGTACCTAGAAGCAAAAAAAAAAACAAAAAATTTATATAAATAATCATTTCGATGCTATGAAATGAGTATTTGAACAAATTTCATATTTGCTTTGATCTCCGAAGTTTTCGTAATCCAATTCGTGAGACTATCGAGTCAAGGTTATAGGAAAGGATGGATTTCTATAACAACATTTTAATATTCCTGTCAACAACTTTATGTATAAATTCTTCACTTCTTCTAAACTTGTTGATATTCGATCATTGGAAAGTTGCATGAAATTAAAAATGTATCTTTAAAATTATGCAACATATTTACACCGAATATCATCAGGTGCTGATAGAAAATAAAATATTGTAATTTTTCATTATATAAGATTGCGTATATATGTATCTTTATCTTCATAACTTTTGATATCAGATTACTTTTTTTTTCTTTTTGCAAGTTTCATCTCTGTCTGTGATTGTTATTAATTTGTTTGTTCATTCAGTGAATTTGTAGCATCGTAACATTAGCATAGAAATTCTCATAAGTATGTTGCTAGCAGTTAAGCTACAATGTTGATAAACATTAAGACATACAGATATAGCTACATTTATTGAAATTAATCAAATCTAACTGATTGGAATGAAAAACATAAATTCATATAAGAAATTTTTTATGGGAATTCTGCAGTACATATGTACGTCTAGACATACGTATACGTACATAAGATTAAGAAGCAAACAAAGAAACAGATTCTTGGACAAAGTAATTATAATTACTGGTACATATTTAGAGATAGATTCTAAATACCAAAAAAAACACAAGATGTCCTGGCAAGGATTACGGAGCTATCGGAATTAAAAAAAAAAAGTATACAGTTTTATATTGGTATAGAAACAGTGCGGAAATACTATGTAACATAAAATTCATTCTTTTATGATTCACTAATACAAAAATAAAATAAATATGGTAAATATACTTACTGCTATACATTCACATTTAATGCAGTACATGACACCGAAAGGAGGTCCCAAATCTGCGTACCATGTGGAACCGATTTCTTGATAATTTTTACCAAACTGGCATTCTGAAATTGAAATAAAATTTTTTAAAAAAAAAAAGTCATTAAACTGATAGTCAGACAGTATTATTTTAAAAATTTGTTATTTACGTAATCACAAAATCAAGTTTTTTTTTTTTTTTGCAGATAAAAATTAAAAATGATTACTTGAGAGATAATTGCTTCAAAGTAAGAACTGTTGACGAAAAACTTTTGGAACACAAATTGAAAGGGTATACGGACATGTCAACAGAGAAAAGTTAACTTTAATTATGAATAAAGTTTTAAATATCGCTGAGAAAAAGATAGATTATCAAACGATAATATTATTATTATCAATTAATAGATTATTATTATTAAACCGCACCCCACATTTAACATGAAAAACGAAGATGGAAGGAAAAATGCCCGAATATTTTAAATTTGGGCAAAGAGACAATTAAGGATCAAACGGGGACCTAGAATGTAATAAATATAGAAAATATATTTTTGACGAAGCAGTTAATTTTGGAAATTTTATTTTTTGTCCGTGTATTCGTTGAATGAATTTTCTGTTAAAAATACAATAAAATTTTTAGCTTACCACATCCCAAAAATATAAGTTACAAAATGTCTATATAAGAAGACAGTTTTCATATATAAAAGTGTAGTATTCATTGCGCAGAATTCGAAGATTCAAATTCAAAAACCAGCCATAGCCATGATTAAAAATAATTTATTTTTATATGCGTCTTGTCGTATAAAGAAAATGGATATGAGAAGAATATTAGTTGCTAATCATAAATCTGTATGACATTCATAGCTAATAATGTACCCGTAGTCGTAGTCGTAGATGTATTATATAAATACTCGAATTATCGCGATGTGAAACTCAATAATGTCTGTCTGTAGAATATTTTTATATTTTTTTTTTTTTTTTTTTGAAATTATGTTATACATTATGTATACGTATGTATATGCGTGTATATGTATGTGTGTGTTACAAATTGGATAAGATAAATGGAAATAGAATAAGCGTATTAATGAAATTTTAACACTTATTACTTTCATACTTGTGTGCGGGTACCAGCCAATGATTATTATTGTTCCAGATATCACATGAGAAAATTGATTAATTTTGTTTTTTCTTTTGTGTAATGACTTCATTTAAAAAACAAAAAAAAATAATAATAATAATAACCGACGCATTACCACACTTTAATTATTTATTAAAGAATTTGTTCATAAGCCTTTCAAAGGAGCAAATCAAAATAAATATATAAATAAAATTGCAAACATTTGCAATTGTTTTATTTGCATAGCTAGACATCCGCGCATTTAACGAACACGCTTATTCGCAATAAATGATTCATTCGCTATAAGTGTGGGTGGACCCGGCTAAAAACAGTTTGACTTTGTCTACGGTATAAAATGTCAATACGATTTCTGATTATATTTTTAAAAAAAATTTTCTGTAGTCAAAATATGTTTTTTGTTTGGAGATACGTATATACCATACATATATATGTATGTATGTACTCGTACTCGTATGTACATTATGTATACATAGTTCTTGCATTTCAGAATACAAAATTTTAATTTTAGAATTAAATTTGTCTTTGATATTCCGATTAATAATGTTTTATATCGTACTCGTGCAATGATTAAATTGTATTATAAATTATACAGATTGTTTTAGGTACAGTGTTATTAAATTTTATTTGATATGTCAAAGCTGTCAGTTTATGGTCGAATTGTCCACTTTCTTTGAAAGTGCTGTAAGTCCATATTCTAAATTACATTTAAATGAAAATATTTAAGGTTTTTTATTTTATTCGAATGGAGGATTATTATTTCATTAATTGCGTAAATTTAATATTGGAATGATTGGAATTTTGAAAGACTCTTTTTGGGAACAGTTTATAGATAAAAAGCTCACAGCAGATTCTTCTTCTTCTTCTTGGCACTACGGACCAAAACGGTCTTGGGCCAACCTTAAAGTTGACTTCCAATTTTTACGATTTCACGCCTCATCTCTACAGTTGTTACAATATTAGTAATGTGATTGTGTCTTTATGTATTTTATCCACCCATATATATATATATCTCTTGGGCGTCCTGAAAGTATTTTCTCTCCATCAGGTTTCTGTCTATCTATAGCATCTTCTTTGGGACTCGATTTTGCAGCATCCTTAGTAGTACATGTCCTGTCCTGTCCATCTAAGTCTATTTAGCCTAACGACAGTCACAACTCAACATCATTGTAATTGACTAATAACTTTTTGTCAAAACTATAAACTAATTTCGCTTTCAGTACGTACAGTATAGATATGATAAATTACCTTTTAGCAATGTATACATTGCGTAAAACGGTAAAATATTCGTTAATTATTTATAAATCGTCGTTCAGTGAAAGGGAAGTACTTAACGTCATTTTTCTCAAAAATTAGTTTCGTATACAGATGCGAAAAGAATATCCTTCAAAATTCATAAGTATTTTGTATGTAAAAAAATCTCAAAGCCATTTTATGTAAGGTTTGGGATTTGCTAGGTATACGTGAAAAAAAAAACTAATAAATTTATGTCACAAATAACTTTTACTATAACTAGTTGATTTAATTTCCTAATGTAAAAAAAAACTATGAAGCCCAGAAAGTTTGTCTCAAATCTATTGTATTCCGAAAGTAAAATTAAATTTATTGAAAAATAAAATTTATTAAAAATGTACATAACTACATTGATTTCTTATTTGAAATAAGTACTGATTAACGTTAGCGTTTTAAGAGAAAAAAATTTTGCTCTTCATTAAAAAAAAATTAAAAGATGATGCAATAATATTAAGCTATTTCTTAACATAAATTTTAACATTTTTTTTTTTAATTAACAATTTGCATTAGAAATACTTATGTATATTGTTCTCATTTTACATTTTCGCTGTTAACTTTACGAGATGGGCACCTATTTATATAAAATGGGACGTAATAGGAAATAAGAAGTGACGTACGATTTAGATTTAGATAATAGAGTGAATTTCATCAAATAATCAATACAGTGACAGTCACATAATCTTAAAGAGGATATTTGATTTTCGTTATAATTTTTAATGCAATGCTATTGGCAAATGTCTCATTTTTAACATACATATGTACAATACAAAATACAATAAAAACTTTGTAATTCTAAAATAAGAGAAAAAAAAAGATTTAAGAATTTTTGGAAGAAGAGTGCGTAAATGGAGAAAAAGAAGGCGTTATGAAATAATAGAATTTTGGCAATATTTAAAGAATGGATGCAAATAGAATTTTCCCAAAAAAAATTCTATGAAGCAATACTGATCGAAATAAAAAGCGAAGAAGCCGATTAGGAAAAAAGATATATAGATGACCTACAAATAGAAAAGACCTGCAAATACTGATGGCATTACAAAATTCGAAAGGTATCGCATTAAATAGACATGGAAGAAAAAGTATCGTAGAGAAAACCAAAAATTTCATCATGAATTGTAGTGCTGTAAGAAATAGAAGAAAAACTAAAAAGTATAATCTTTTTGAACTTGATTATAATTATCACGGCAAACGGGCAAGATATACTCGTATACCCTCTCGTATACGCCTTTATCAAAACACAATAATTTTTGCCATTGAGTAAAATTGATTAATTTAATTTTGTAACAATAAATAAAAAACTTTATGGTTTATAATTTAAATTTGTAATAATTTGTAAATTAAATAATTAAAATTTAATTTAAAAAAAAAAATTTGTAAATACTTAAGAAAAAAAAGTAATATGTTATTCTTCACTTACCAGCTGGTAATTTTGTATTTCTTCGAGCTCCGTCATCTTCAATTAATAATGGAGATGAATGCCGTTTGGATTCAACTAATAGTATAATTGTTGATAAAATAATTAAAATTTCCACAATACTATTTTGAATAAATTTAACAACTGATTGAGTACGTATGATTTTCATTTTCATTTTTTATTTTTTGATGTTTTTTTTTTTTCAAAAAGAAATAAAATTAATTTTATATTTTTCAGTTCAATAATTTTTTTTTTATTTTATTTTTGTGTTTTTTTTTTGTATTTTTTTTTCAAATATCCAAATAAAATTTTACAAAAAACAAAAAATTCTAATTTTAATTAAACCAAAAAAAAAAAAAAAAATTACGAAAAATTCTGTTATGATTTAATATTCTGTTATATTCGTATTACTCTGTTTTGTTTTTTGTTTTACACGCACAATATAAAAAAAATACATACATATGTGATGTAAATTATATTACAAGCAAATAATGTGTAATAGTATAATATTTTTTTAAAAAAAAAAACTCATAAGTAATATAAAAGAATTACTAATATCTTTTCTTGTTCCTATTTTAAATTTTTATTTTTATTTATTTATTTATTTTATTTTATTTTATTTTATGTTTTTTTTTTTGGTTGTGTTCTTGTTACAAAATTAAAACACTTTATTGTACAAAAAAGCAGAAAAAAAAATAAATAAAATCTGTTACTTATATCTATATGTATAGTAGCTATACTCTACTCACGCACATCAATTATAAATTTTAAATATAAAAAAAATACACACACACAACACACATAATATGTTTTAAAAAACGAATGAATCAAATAAATAAAATAACCAAGAAAAAAAAAAAACAGATCACTTATTAAAAATTTTACATACTGATTTCAAAAAAAAAAAAAAGAAAAAACAAAAAAACAAACTAATTAATTATAATATGAAAAAGAAACAAAATTAAAAAAAAGTTTATGGGAAAATATAAAGAAAAAACAATACCGCCAGTTTCATATACGACACCAAGAAAAAAAAATTGTTGAAAAATAAACAAAACACAAAAAAAAACTTTTTCAATTTTAAAAGAAAGTCTTTTTTAAACAAGAAAAAAAAAACGACGAGAAGAAATTTAAAAAAAAAATTTTTTTTTTAAATAAATTACTAAAAAAGATCGAAAATTCGTAATCGCGTACTGTGTATTATAAAAATCCGTCTGTTTCTGTTCTGTGGTTCTGGGTATAGTCAGTGTAAAGTGTAGTGTAGTAGTACACACCCGCGAGATCAATCATAGATTAAAATGTCTTGTACAATGTACAATAGTACAACGACTACGTATATAAGACGTAACGTACATACGTAACGTTCATCCGTAACCGTATATAAGAGATAAGTCGAATCGAATCGAATCGAATCTCAAATAAATAAACAAAACAATATATGGATGGATGGAATATGTATGGTAATGGTATGGAGTATGGTAGTGTAGTGAGTGAGAATGAGATTGAGTGAAGCACGCACACTTTGTCGTTTGTTTAATTTTTATTTTTTAAATAAACATGTGTATATATGTACATATTTACATATAAACAAATAAGATATTGTAAATATCTAAAAGTTATTTATATAGAAGATATGTAATGTACGTATGTAATGTTTATATATACATTTCAATTTATTTATTTATCTATATGTATGTATTTATTTATTTTTTCTCGTTCTTTAAATACACAACACATAACACAATATTTATGAATATGCATGTGTGTGTTTGTGTGTCACATATTAAGATAAAACTATATATAAACAGTTGAAGGTATATTATAGATACGCACATATACACATATGTGTAAAATAATAGAAGTTCTGAACTTTTCTATGTATATATATAATTTTTAAAAATGTTGTTACACTGTTATATCGCTGTTAGCACAATCACTCTGTTTCCACAAGAAGGCCCCGGTGGGTCGTATTGGAGGCGGCAAAGAAACAGTTTACCTGTCCTCCCTTTCTGTAATAAATTAAATTATCTTAAATTAAATATCTAAGGAAAAATAACAATATAAATTTTGTCAATATTATTGGAAAGTACTAAAAAAATGTGAATATTAACAGTTTTGTAATTCTTCTTCTTTCATAGCACTATACAGCTCTATGTGAACCAGGGCTTTCACAGAAGTGATTCCATGAATTTATTACTGTCATACGTGCACCTAACACTTTAACGCGGATGGCGAACCATTGAGTTGCTGGTAGAGCAAACTCTTTTTTATGTAATAGACTGATTTACATATATTATGTATTTAGAGTAATGTAGTGCTCTAATAATTCCTTTGTGTTACTTGTTGACGTTGTCAGAAGTAGACTACTTATCAGCATTTTTAAGCTCTTTTTCCAAGCAAGCTAGCACTCATTCGAAGCTGAGTAAACTTTGAGGGTAATGAAAGTTGGAAATAAGCAAAGAAAAATGTTTTCTCAGTTTTGCCTAGGACAGGAAAAATCGAACCTGTATTCTCGAGATCAGTACCCAGTTCCCGAAATTTTTAATATATATATAATTGTGTTTTTAATTAGCAACATGACAGTTTTTGTCCAAAATTATTTATTTCTATGTAAAAAAATTACAACAACGCATTATACTGTCTGCTCAAAATTAAACGTTATCAATTTAAGAAATTTTTGTAATATTTACCCAAAAATTAAATTTTTGACTGCTTAAAACATTCAGTACCTATTCAAAAAAAAATCTAATGATTTTATTTTAAAAAATGGCTTTATTTTAAAGGAATGAATGAAAACCGATTTTTGATTAAAAAAAAAACTCTTAAGAAAACAAAGCATACAAATTTATGGAAGATTTTTGAGGATGTTCAGCATAAATGACTGCAAATACCGAAAAATAGAAAACCGTCGTTCTGATTTCTGAATCAGAGGCAGAAAGAGAAAAACAACAACATTTTAAGAATATAGAAACATCATTACTATAATACTACAAAATAGAAATAATTTTAGTCATTTTATCAAAAAATATTTGAACTTTAAGTTGGATTTTATTATCTATTAAAATATGACGTCTCATAAAATCGAATTTGAAAATTAGACGGCCATGGTAGATGCTATGGTTAAGTATGTTAAAACTGTGATTTGTAAAAAAATCCATGAGAAATAAATTATAACAAGGAAGCAAATATCCTTTGGAGTGATGAATTGGAAATGATCCAATTCAATATAATGATACCAAACAAGCTAGAATTTACAAGACCTCCAGCTCCACAGCACGCAAAATGCTAATTCAGTCTGTTTCTAGGAACTGAAATGGACTGCCATTGCAACCAACCAATCAGAAGACCTCCAACAAAAAACTTTTTATCATATGATCCAGACAGAAAACCATTAAACATATTAGACAGTCAAAATCAAATTTTTAAAATTAATACATACATCTTTCCTAGGTTTTTTTGCATGTTTTAAAATTTGCTTTAATGATGATTCGTCTTCTTATAATCGACGAATCTACATTAAGGTTTGGCTTTGGATCATATTTTATATGAAATTTAGCACTGCTATTATTTTGCACATATGTATTTATACATACATATTATATACATATTTATTTATTTTTTTTTTGTATCTATAACATTCATGATATCTTATATGAGGTGCATATACTATACATCTATCTAGTATGATACATACATAAATATGTACATACATATATATATTTTCATGTACACGACCACCTAGAGGCAAAAATGCAAATTAATTATTGTTCATCCATTTTACACATATGTATATATAATAAACTTTTGATAATACATATACATATATGTTTATGTATATATGTAATATACTGTATACTGTACATATCCACTACTTAAATATACACATTTAATATATAATGTATAACATATGTACATTTATCATCATATGTATACATATAAATATTATATATATATACATATATATATATACAACAGTATATATATTTACTTTATAATATAATACATATATATAGTACATATAGGAGGTAAATATATACTCATACATATGCATATACATTTATACATATGTGTGTTTATAAATACACTAAATTCACATTTAGGAAAATAAATTGATTTTTTTTTTTTTTAATTTTATTTTTATTTGTTTTATTAAATATATGTATGCATACATACATAGGTGTGGTGTGCATGTAAATAAATGTGGATTTTATTATTATGTATCCGCGTAAATACACACATTTTCCTGACTGGTAAATATTCGTCGTACACTTAATAAGAAAAAAAATCAGAATATTATTATAGCTAAAGAAGTATTATTATTTCGAGAGAATTTATGTATTTTTTTTTACATACATAAGTACATAAATATTGTAGTCTACTTTATAATAATATTTTTGCATATATAGTATGCGCACATAATTAATGTACATATACCTACATACTCGTATATATTTATTTGATGAACATATGTATGTATTTGCATAGAATTTATGTAACATTATTTTTTATTGTTTTTGAAAACAAAAATACAAATAAAATCAAAAAGAAAGAAGTTAATACACACATTATCAAATCAACCTGCGCACACGACTTAACGAATTTTTTTTTCGTTATTTATTTATTTTTTTTTTTTTTTGAATGCATCAATTAATTAATTTGACACCACACATACATATGTTTGCATGCATGCATACACCATACCATATACCATCCAATCAAACCATTCTCAAATCATTTTTGTTGGTTATGTGTGATGTTGTTTTTGTTTGTTTTTTTGTTCATAGCACACGAACAACATGACCTGCCTTAATAATAACAACACCACGCGAATCCAGTATTGTATTATGCATTTTATATAACATTATATATACAACAGGTAATTATACTCAAAATACATGTATGTATGTATGTACAAGTCGTTCATGCATACATATACATACTCGTACATGCTCTATAACTAAAATAATGTTATATAGCACGGGAATTATTGATTCTAAAAAAAATATTTTTTTGAAAACTTTGCAGCATTATCCTCCATATACATATATGCATACTCTAATAGTATGTAGTACATAATTTTTGCATATTTAATCAAATTTTATGCGACATATGTATATAATATACATGTAATTGCATGACAAAATAAAAACTTAAATAATATAATAATTTATAGTTTTGTTGAACAAATCATTTATTTATAATTATAATAAAAAATTTGCTGATATTAAATGAAAACTTTTATGAAGGCAAAAGTTGTTATATATGTACATACGAGTATATTTATTTATTTATCATGTCATGTCTTAGTAATATAAGTTTTTTAAAATTTTCTCATTCAATTTTAAAAATGTAAGAACACGGCTTTATTTTGGTATTGCAGTAGAGATGATAAGCTTTACAACTAAATAATAGATCGGTTTATAAATAAAATTTGGTATCAATTCAGAATTTGCAACGACACCACATTGATCATACATTAAACAATTTACATACATATGTTGCGTTTGCTTTAGAAGTATAGATGTTTAAAAGTTAAAACATACAAAAACATATATGGATATCAACACAGTGTTGACAGTGTGTAAGAAAGCTGCTCCTCGCACATTTCACATAAAATTCATGCGATCATTTTCGTTTATCAAAAATTTTGAAGAAAACTTGGAAACGATCTCAATTAAAAATGTTTGTACGAAATCTGCTGAAGACAAAATGTATGTATGACCAGATTTTGATAGGGTTATAATCATACAAATTATTGCGATTATAAAATTTGTATTATGTAAAAAATCTCCAATAAGAGATGATCTTCAGTTTTTTTTTTAATGATTATTATCTGCTACTGAACTGAAATGTAAGATTGCTTTTTGATGCAATGTACCCGTATATGATGCGCATTTTCGCATATTTTTCTGTCAGAATTTTATCTATAAATATATAACAAGCAAAAATCGCACAAAATACCTATATGATGCAATGTGCGAACGGCCTAACATATATGCACACTTCACACACACACACATATATATATATACATAATGTATGTACATACATATAGGTACGTATTTTTGTATAAAATTTAAACAAAACAAAATACAAGATAGTTAAATGGTTTAATATTTCATCACAAGCACCACAATACTCGTATAAAAAATGCACATGTTATGATAATATTGTTGAATGTTTTTGATATGCATTTTGTATTAAATTTAAATTGAATTTGTTTTTTTATTTATTTCTATAACTCATCAATTTTTTTTTTAATCAATTTTTGATAATTTTATTTTGTTTTTATTTTGTAATTTAACAAAAAAAAAAAAAACTTTAAATGCAGAAAGAAAACTTTAATTCAGTAATGCTAATGGCAATATGCACAAAATGAAATGCAATCATTCAGCTTGATGAACAGTATATAAGATATCATCCATTTTATCTAAAAAATGATTTTTATGGAATATTTCTATAGTATAGACCTAAATTTAAAAAAAAAAAATCAAATAGTAATCTAATTTTAGGTTTTTATGCACATCCTGCCTAACATAAATAAAATGTAATTTTTTTTTTTTTTTGTCTATCAATATAAAATCTGTGGTTAAGTAGTAATGTCTGTATAGATATTTATTCAATGCAACGCAGGTCTTAGATATAGGTATAGCCGTATAGGTAGTAGATGTTGTAGTAGTGCACTCACTGATGAACATTTTATGTATGATGATAACAGCACCACCACGGAGAAGCACTTATATTTATGTAACATACATATGTATATATTTATGATATATTATCGTTATATGTATATATAAACTATAAAACACAAATTTAAAAACTTATAAATTGTTAAACTATATGATGATTATTTTCATTTAAATGTTCATACAATAATTTTTATAAATTTGATGTACATATATCTACATATACGTATATACTTAATATACGAAATACACATAAAATAAATTTGTCTCTGCATAAATATTTTGATTAATTTTAATTACTTATTTTATCATCGTTTAATTATTATTATGACTATATGGCACCATACCGTCAATTTTTTATCATCACACAAATAATAAATAATCCATCATCAATAATAATAATAATCAATTACTGCAACTGCATATACTGCGTGTACTGTACTTATACAGACACACACATTACACTCACCATTAAGATTAAACCAATTTACTCCAATATAAATTTTACTATTGATTAAATTATTGATAGATTTTTTTTTTATTTTTTTTTTTTTTTTATCAAGAATATAGAATAGAATTAGAATAGTTCGCTGCACTTGCGCGCACACTATATAGCTTCAATTTTGAAAATTATAAACTCGATGTCAATATATATAGATATCGATATAGGATATATGTATATGTATACCTTTCGATTTGGTGGGTGTGTACTGCACAACTTTGTATTATAATAAGTCCACTATACTTGCATAAATATTGATGATCTATCCATTCAATCTCCTTGTATCTTGATGATTATAAATAATTTTGTCCAATATTTTGTTTTTTTTTTTCACAGTCATTCAAAAAAACAGTTTACATTTGAAATTCTCGTTATACGTAGAATATTAAAAATTCATATTCATATGTTCTACAAATACGAGTTAATATACATATGTATGTAGCTGCAGCTATACATAAAACACAACAACATATCTTTCTGTTTGTTATAACAAGATCAAACCACAAGAAGAAATTTATTCTTCAATACAAATACGACGAATTCTTATTCATTCGATTCAACACAAAACATGTCACCATCAAATGGTAAAGAAAACTGAAACTTAAGAAAAAAAAAACATTAACTAAAAATAATAATTATAGAAGATCCTCATAATAATAATTCTTTTTTTTTTTTAATCTTTAAAAAAATTTGTATATTTTATTATTTACACTCATCGAAATATTTATTCGTACACTTAAATTTTTTATACAAAAATTATTATGAGTAAAATAAAATATGTATGTATATTTATAAATATTTATAAGTACAATTGTACAATGTGCATAAACGAGTCTAGTATTAATTTTAATATAAAATATATAGGTATAACGTGTGTTTTGTTTATATATATGTACATACATATTGTACATATATTAATTACATATATATAGCAAATATATACTAGTATTTTCAATGTACAATTGTAAGTATGTAAAATGTCGTTGTTATTTTTATCTCCCATTTATATGTAATTTACATATATAAATACATGTGTGTGTATAAATGTATACATGTGTATATACGAGACGAATAATACATATATGTATATAGTACCATAGCATAGATGTACATACATATGTATCTATTTTTATTTGATTCGAATTTTTTTTTTTTTTTCAATTTTTTATTTTTATAATGTCGGTGATTTTATGATACACAAAAAAAACGACAAACTTTCCGTCTTTATAACCGTGTAACAAATACAATATATATACGGTACATATGTATGCGCAAATGAGTGTATTATAAAATTATAATAATAATTTAAAATTTATTTTTTTTTAGTATATTATTATGTATTTATTTTTATATTGCAATTATTATTATTTTTATTTTTATTGTTACGCGACGACGCGTCATTTTGTTGCTGGCAATATTTATGTATAGCCCATTTTATTTTTATAAAGATCCAAAAAATTAAAGAAGCAAAAAAAAAAAAAAAATTGAGAAAAAATTAAAAAATATTATTCCTGTTTTATTTTTAAAAATAAATTGAAATTGAAAATAATTTTCTTTTTTTCTTTTTTTTTTTTGCTTCTCAACATCATAATATTACAACAATAATCACAGCACCACAATACTACAATATCATCGTTTCGTCGATCGGTTCGATATATACATAGATATATACATAGTACATATAATAAATATGTAGTATGTAGTATAAAATCTACAACTCACGAGACGAGTATCTCCTATACTTATTATTATTATGTATTTTTTATTATAAATTCTCAACCTTAACAAATCTAATTCTCAATTAAACTTTTATAACACAAATTTATTTACATACAATTTACATTAATAATATTTTTTTTATATTACACATTATTATTTGTAGTAGTAGTAGTATAGTAGTATTAGTAGCAGTAGTAGTAGTAGTAGTAGTAGTAGTAGTAGTAGTAGTAGTAGTAGTAGTAGTAGTAGTAGTAGTAGTAGTAGTAGTTTTATGAATGTACTACAGAAATATAATTAATGACTTTAAAAAAAAATTTAATATTTTTTTTAGAAAAAAAAATCTGTCGGATTTCGAATTTTTATACTTTACGCTTTAATATTTAAGTAGACAGTCAAAAGACTTGCTGTTATTTATTTTTATACAAATCTTCAAATGCAAATCTTTAAAGTTATTTATGTTATAAGTATATACACATATGTATACTGCACTATGAATTAAAAATAAAATATAACAAATAAATTTTAAAAAATACCGCGCTTTTTGAAGCGTTCAAATTATATATTATCCTCTTTTTTTCGTACAATATAGCAGCAAAATATTCAAAATAAAGTTTCTTGAATAAAAAAAAAAAAGAGGGTTGTCGTCGTAGTGCAAATATATCACGTTGAAAATTGTTACTAAACTAAATAATATATAAATACTCATCTCATTGTATCGTATATTGCTTTTTTGCTTATAATGGCTTTAGTTAGTTAGAGCATCGTACACTGACACATGTCTATATTCTGTGGTTAGAGTTTAGAGCACATCCACAGAGCACAGAGTATATACAACCAACATACAACATGCAATACAACATACAACTCAGTATACTCATATTTTCTTTAGATACATTTTTTTATTCATTTTTTTCTTACAATATCTATAAAAAATAAAAGTTGAATATAAAATAAAAGTGTAAGATATACGAATAGATTCGTACATATGTACATACATTTATATGAATAAGTCACATCACATAACGACGATCACATAAGCCGCATATATGTACATATACATACATACCTACATGGATACATGAAAATTAAATCAATTTATATGTGTGTAACGAACACATATATTCATATAAAAATATACGTACGTACATACATGACATGCTGTATAAATTTTCATGGAAGCAAACATCTATTACAGGGTGTCTGTTACAAATATTGCGTCAAACATCTATATATTGAACGTTCAAATCGAATGTTAATTGAATTGATCTGATCAAGAAAAATTTTCAAATTTCAAAATTTTAACTGTTCGTTTTCAATGTTGCGCAACATTATTTCGTCAACATACAGATCAAACGACTTGCAGAAACAAGGTGAAAAAGATCGGGAATTACTATGTGCCTGTCTTTGAAAAATATGAAAATGCAAATTTACTGCTCAGTCTTACAACTTTTAAAAACAGCCTTTATGTTTTAAATGAAAAACCTCATCTCATATGGATTTCAGGATAATAACACAAAATTTTTAAACTAAACAGTTTCTTTTAAATTTAAAAGAAAATTTGACTTTTATATTACCTCATCAAATCAAGTTAACATAAAACTGAGGCGTTTTCACAAAATTCACTCTTATCAACATAGAAAAATTCAAAAAAGCAAATCATAATTTGCTCTTTCTTAAATCTTATGTGAATAACTTCAATTACTTGCGCATGCGCACTGTAAATTTTAATATAATCTTGCCGGCGAGTAGACTTGCACAAGCTTTAACATTTTACACATTCTAGTATGAATTATGTATGCAAGATGCAAGATAGTGCAAAAAAACTTGAATCTATGCTTAAGCCAAAGTATAGTATCTATTAAAATTCAATTTTGTCAACTTGTGTTGAATTTTTAGTAAAAATGTCTTACAAAAGTCACTGAAGTTACGGTGTTATTGAAAGTAAAGTACTGCATAAACTAAAGTCAACGGAAATTTAATAGTAACAGTAACTGATAGTAACATAAATAGTAGCGAGAACGATTATTCTCAATCTCAAGTCAACTTTACTTCATTTTTATTATGAATCGACTTAGAATTAGAATAATAAAGTGATTTCTAATGAGACACTTTTAGTCAAATTTATAGTTATAAGAGTCCTTTCAAAATAAAAAAAAAATAAAAAACAATGATTATATGCACATATATTGAATAAAATGTATGATTAAAAATATTTATCTATATAGATGTCCCCATTCAATATTAAAAACGGATGCCGGGCAAAAATTGAAATTAAAATATTTATTAAATTTTTCGATGCAGAATTGATATTTAAAAAAACAAAAAAAGAACTACCAAAGGAATGAAATGAATTTTTGATGTATAGTAAGTATTTCTCGATTCAAATACATTATGTCTTACGTTGATGATTTGTATCGATCAGATTTAAATATCTATGCAGATGCACACATATGACACGATCGACACTCTGTATACTGTATATGATATTATGCATTGCATGTAATAAGCATATAAATATAATTATATAATATATACACTGTATATGTATATTGTCACATTTTTCACACATGTATTTATGTTTATATACACACGAAAAGAGTATAATACATGTACAAAACATTTATTATAGATTATAGTGTTTATATATTAGTAAAAAAGTGTATTTAGTTTAGTGTATGCAATGTTTTGTGTGAGGATTGAGGAGATTTGAGATGCAATGGCAATGGCTCATATTGACTTTGGCTTTTAGCCACCTTTTTTTTCTCGATTGGTGTTGTTTTTTTTTATATATGTCTTATTATAATATGAACATGAACATTACATACGAAGTATACATACGGATACGGCGAGTATATAAAAAAAATACGTGTTCATTTTATGAGTAATATTTATTATGTATATTGTAATGTTCCAATAATCCGAATAATTGATTGCAGACCCTGGATCGGATTACCGAAATATTCGGATTAGTGAAACTAATATACGTAGAAGGAACAATAAACCTGTAAAACATTGAATTAAACACGTTTTAATTTTGTAAAGAGTTCATTAAACATTTAATTAAACAAACTGTAAAGAACAAAACAATTTTTTTGGTTTTTATACATAATGTACATATATTATTACAGGCATTAGGTATTGTACATTCACTGTGTGTGTTTAAATTTTTGGTTTAAAATATTTTTGGGTGCTACTTTGATGAACCTGGTTTAGAGATCGTTCAAATGCTTTATCCCTCATTTCCCTGATAACTAAGAATAATAATCACCAGACCAAAACTAATAAATCTAATAACTGTGTAGATAACTGTAATTGTAACTAACTGTAGATAACTGTAATTATTGGTTTCAATTTGCAATTTTGTAATCAATTCGGATTATGGAAAACATTCAATTCGGATTACAGAATACTCAATAGAAAATTTGAACCACGTCGGATTATTGGAAATTCGGATTTTCGAGAGTTCGGATTATTGGAACACTACTGTATTATTTTCTTATACATTACATACATTATATATACATTTATATATATTAGGTACTAAATAGATACTTCTGATATATATATACATATATTTTTGCTCTGTACGCTCTGTGGTGTGGTATGTGCTCTGATTACATCGATCGAATCGATCCTATAAGTTTAAGTATATGTGATACTCGTACTAAAAGTTGTATGTCATATTGCTTATTTTATTGAATTGAAATATTGATTATACATAAATATAATTTTTAGGCATGTTTTTAGGTATAGGAGATAGGGATAAGAGGATGATTAGAGGAATGAATACAGAATATGCATTCATGTATTATTGTAATATTATATGCACTTTATATGTAACATATATTTTTGTACTGAGTATAGTTACTGTATTGCATATTATAGAAAAAATTTCAAAAGTACATACATGAGTTTTTAGTTTTTACATAGGTACATATAGGTACAGTAAATAAAGATATAAAATTCAGCAAATACTTAATACAATCTATTATATTTCTATTCATGTTTCTTCTTAATTGTACCATTGTACTCTATCTCTAATGCACTCATAAACGTATACGTGTAAGTGTATTTTCTTGTAAAATGTTATAGTTTTTAGAAAATGCATTATATCTTCATAGAGTATGCATATCAAAGGTATATCTATAATATATAACTATATACTAGTAGTTAGTATGAACATATACAACAGTACTCAATATCAACATCATCATCATCATCATAATGATCGTATAGGCTTTTGTATAATATAAAATTCATTATCTGTTTTATTCAGTATATACATATGCATATGCATTATGAAACAGAACAAAAAAAAAATACTTAATATGAGTACTAATTCTTAATTCTTATATACTCAACAGTTTCATGAAATATATAATAATATGTAGTAAATAAAATGCATTATGTGTATGTGAATGCATTTACTTCAACTAAGTATACTGTGATCAAAATGTAATATAACACCATTCCATGGAGGCATATGTGCAAACGATTAGATTTTTTGCTCTTAGGATAGTGTAGTAGATACCCCCTAATCTAGACATCTTCTGTGCTAAATTTTATGCAAATATTTTTAGTAGCTCTAAATTGATTACTTTTACTGTTTTTACACATCATATTTGGCTTACAGTATACTTTGTGGACATTCAGTATCAATGTATTGTATCAGAAAAGGACTTATGTTAACACTATACAGGCGGTAATTTATGGTGCAGAAATGTGGTCTTGAGAAGACGAGTTGTACTATAACTCAATGACAAAATAGATATAGTACATCGCACTAAAGTGACTGAACTCCAATGGTTCAGTCATGTCATGAGAAAACCGCGGGTGATGGCATATGGATAGAAAGATTGTTATTATATCGTTCAAACAGTAAAAAAAAAAAAGGAAGGTATAAAAGAATCACTCACTGGTTGAATGAAGGATTGGATAAGATTAGCGGGCTGTAGAACATCAGAGTGGAAGTAAATAATGGAGCAAACCAGGACCCACACTGATCTATCGATGATGAAAGGAAATTACTTTAAAATCGATGGAATAAATTTGAAAAAATAATAAACTGCTTGTTTTTCATTTTAAAAGTCTTACTATACTTTTTGATCACAGTAGTAGTATGTACATGCATTATTATATGTATAAAATTAAATACTTTAAGATCTTAAGATAGATTGTACAACAAGTCAAACTTATCGCGGTTAAATTTTATCTATATATGCCTGCCTATACATACATAAACATAATCGTATCATATTTATATATTTATGTAATTGTTATAAAGATTATGTGTACCTACTTGTTTACACCCTTTTACATTTTATTTATATATATTCTCATCATATCTAACACAAATACACATGTGCAATTCACTCACCTGATATACATACATTATATCTATAGAGTAGATAATGTGTACGTAATATTTTATAATATATGCTACTATACGCGAGCGAGAATGTACATACATAGAACATATGTACATAAGTAGAAGTACATACACATAATATAATCATTATAAATGTAATGTGTAATGTGTATGAACTAAACTCAAACTGCTTAAGTGAGCATAAGACCTGAATAAATTGCAATGAATAATTTTATTATTGTGTACTTAAGTTTTAAATTATTATTATCTCTTCATATTCTATATACTGTATATAGTGTAGTGATGTATATGCATACATACTTACTACATATTTTATTATAATATCACAAGTCACAAGGAAAAGTTAAATAGTTTAAATTGAAAATATAACAAAAACAATAATAATAATAATTTGTCATCATATATAATTTTAATTTATATTGTACATAGACATTGCATATTATTGTGGTGGCATATATAGGCAACAACAGGGTGGTCGATTTAATTACAATATGTAATTTGTTTTTTTTATTTATTACTTTCAAAACAAACAAAAAAAAATATATCTACAACATATAAAATTGTGCTATTAAGATTGGATGATAGATGATTGGGCTAAAAAAAAAGTGAATTAAGAATTACATATTCAAAGTGCTGCTGTTCTGTACATTAGAAAAAATCAATTACATGATAAAATGAAATGAAATTGTGCGGTAAAATATTTCGTGTATATTATTTTATAATTTTCATGTTAGAAATGAAATGTGAAAGTACACACTGATCGGAGTCATTCATAACTATAATATGAGGTATACAATTATTCTAAAATGTCAAATGCAAATACAAATACGTATATGATACATTTTTCTAAAATTCTTAAATATTTTTGATGCTGTAATTGATCACATTGATCTATATAATAGTAATTATCGTTATTCTATTTTAACTCGTGATTTTAATCACACCACTGCCACTCATGCTTTGTTTCATTTTGAATTCGTCATTATTCTAATTTCAGATTCAGTCAATGACGATAATTGTATTCGATTATTCTGGCTGATCGTTAAACCGATGACTGAATTACAATTCGGTTATGTTATAAAATGTACATTCATGCGTATAATTTTGATAAATATTTTGTAAACTTTGGGCGCTATCATATAAGACTTTTAATTGAATTACATTTTTACTCTCTTTTTTCTCGACTGCGATTTAACAGTTCTATCTGCTTTGAATTGCCTCTTATCTCTAGATTTAAAATTTGCAGGACTCTTTTCATCTTCGTCTTCTATGTAGCGCACGTGCGTGGTTTACGATGAAATCCTTTTTCAATATTTTTAACCATGACCAAATAATAAGTGGAAGACTCATACAATAATAATGACTATAAGAACACTGCGAATAATTTTACCGCCACGATTATCACTTGATGCCAAGATTATAATTCTCGTGAAGAACTTGCTGGAAACAATCGTTGCTCCATATAAAATTCATCCTCCACTATTTCTATTGAAACCATTCTGTCTATCTTCCAGATTTTCATTTAGCGATTTAGCCATAAACACTAAATTAATTACTTTAAGATTGCTCAATTTGATTAATGTTTCGAACATACTAGTACGTCACTGAGTTTGCTTCCCACTAAAGTTAGTAGAACGTAGAACTAATCTTCCACTCATTTATTGCTCAGTTTCTAGTGTCCATCCCAAGAAAATTGAAATTATTCGACAAAAAAAAATTAACTTAAAATTAAAAAGATTAACAATGCGGTATGATTTGTATCAAAAAATATTAAGAAGATTTCTGTGTCCAATAAAGGAAGAAAATTTCTATCTATTAGCTGAGATGAGATGACAAATGCTATGAAAACTAAACGATATACATACTTAGTACCCGTATAAAGTTGCAAAGCTCCCCAAGACTCGGTAATATACAAAATATGGAAAAATCAACCAGAAGGAAAGATGTCAGCTGGTATAGGCTAAGACTTAAATGGACTGATGTAGTCTCTGGACAAGTAGTAGCGCAAAATAGAGATGAATGAAGAAACATATTAGAGGAGGCCAAGGCTCAATGGGCTGTAGTGCCATGGAGATAGATAGATAGTGATCTCTGGACAGTAGTATCACAGGGTATAGGCAAAAATCGAGAGATATATAAGGAAGACTAAGACTCGCAATAAGCTATAGAACCACGGAGATGTAGATGGAGATGATTTGTATCGAATCGATTGAAAAATCATTTTAAAAAAAAAAAATTTAAAAACTCAAAAATCATTTTTTTTACATAAATTGTCAATTTATATGTACATATGTTTGCCTACAATATGCATATTTCAGTAATGTCCATTTGAAATTAACCGCAATTACTCATCATAAAATTATTTGAAAACTAATTACATAGTACGTTACATATTTTGCATATCCTAAAATGTAATGGTAATACGATATGATTTGATATATGAGTATTTACCGTAAATCCTTAAATTATTTGAATTTTTTGTTGTATATATCGCTACATGATATATTTATGACAATATTCATACGAGTATAAAAACATTTGTAAGTTTACTGTGTAAATAGTACATACGCACATATTTACTTTTAAAGTATTAATGTATTCATACTACTTATATCATCTACAGGTAAATAAACAATAATTTTCTCACAATTATTACTATCCTTTCTACTTATGTACTCATCCTATTTATGTACGTACATATATACATATAATTCCCAACAGATGTTTTATTATGGGAAATACCATCCAAAAATATGTAATTGGCTTGATTTGACTTTAGCGCAGCAGCAATACATAATGTAGATGGTAGATAATTCAAATTTATACTATGTACTTTTGTTAGTTGACTTTTTACCTTTTTTTTATATCTTATTACCCTTATTACCTTATCATCATAAAATTTTTACAATTTAAAATTACTATCTATAACTGCTATAACATACATATGTGGTGTGTAAATATTATTGTATAGAACACATGAAAAACATATCCATCATAATATGTATACATGCACATTAGATTTGGAAATTCCTTCAATAAAATACATATTTTTAATTATTGTTACACACATGTTTTCACGTTTTTTTTTTTTTTTTTTTTTTTGCTTTTAGCGTAAAATTAATCTAAAGAAAAGTTTCAAGAACTGAAGTTTGTTTTTTCTTCAGTCTTCAGTTAATATTAATTTTACTTTATTGAACAATATAAAAAATAAACAAAATAAGACATTATTGAAAATGATATGTTACATAAAGGAAATAATGATAGAAAGGATTTCTTTTTGTTTTGCTCCTTAAAAGAATCATATAACCGTTACAAAAGATTTCCAACGGATTTTGTTCTTAGCTAACTCTTTGAATTCATTCTCAACACAACACTTTTTTTGGGATTTCGCTTATTATGGAGAAATGTACGTACAGCTTCCTTACATATTTGGAGGAGGTCTTCTGCAAAAATTATTGCCCTGTAGATTTTACTTGACCATAATGCTTGCCTGCAGATAGAATCAAAATTTGTTTCTAAAAGTGTGGCCGATATAATTTTATTTACGCTACTGTATCAGTGTGAAAATTGGTTGTAAAATTGATATTTTATGATGATGCCATTGATAAATTTTGACCAAAAGATCTTACATAATTGCGTGTATCGCAAGCATTTCGTTTACAGATAAAAGTTTGTACCTTATTAATACAATACTTCACATTTATTAGTTATCCAATAAGTTTCACAACAAACTGTAAAGTGTAATCAAGAATTGAAAATTCTAATATTTTTTTTCAATGATAATAAAATGATATAATGACGACTCAATGAGAAAACATATATAGGGATTCGATAAAATTTTTACGTCTCGATATTCATCTCCTTCGGGCTTTACTCTTTATTTAGAGTAAATTTTGATTTTTCGTTTTATGTCTGATCCTAAGGTCAAAATTTGTTTACTGCTAATATTTTGATCTTCTCGCAGAATACCACCTATTATTTCACATTTTCTTTTAAAAAATTTAGCTCTTGCACTTTAGTTTTGTTTCATAAACGTCCATAATTTTATAATTTTTGGTTCGAGATCTTTTTATACTTTTGACAAAGTGCATGTAAACTAATCGGATATTTTGGGCAAAAAAAAAAAGAAGAAATTGTATTGTACGACCTTTCGAGATGACTATAGAGTCAGTAAGATTATATTTTCTGATGAATAAAAATTGAATATATCCGCATCTCGTGGAAAGAATACAGTTCACAGATGAAAAAAAAGGAAAATGTATAGATAGTAAATGAAAGCACAAAAAATTATATGGCATACCATGTTTTAAGATAACCGGATACAAGACAAATTTTATCGGAAATAGAAAACGTGAGCGTCTGAGAAAAAATGGATGGATGAAGTTCTGAGATATCTACAGGAATCAGGAATAAATGACTTCAGGAGATGACTCGAGATCATCGAGAAGAAGACATGGTTTTCCTAGAGCTATAGTGCTATGAAAGAAGAGGAGAAAGAAGAAGAAATAATTAATAAAATAAAAAGCGCATAATTAGAATTATTGTTATTTTGTATTTAAAAAGTTCCATCAATAATAAACTTTTACATGTAAACATTCAACAGCAGACCTTATATTTTATAAAATACATTATTACAAGTAATTTATATAATGTACCTCTTATTACATATTTAAATAAATGGTATTGTAAATGGTATTTTTCTTAATAATTATAACTTGATGATCCTGTATACATAATAATAATAATAATAATAATGAAAAAGAAATGCATTTATTGTTTCTGTTGTAATTAGTATACCTACATGAAACTTAATAATTGGTCAATCATTATACGATCTTAAATATACAATTAGTACAAAATGAAGAAAAATAAATACATATGTGTATTTATGCAGTATATGCATATTCATAGCAAATTTATTTTTTCTTAAAAAGAAAAAAATAATAATAATAATTAAAATCAACTAATCGATCGATAATAATTATTTATTAACATAATAGCTGCTTTCGATTTGGCAATTTCAAGTACTTCTGATTACTAAAATGTGTCTAGGATAAATTGTTATATCGAACGACACAAAAATTATTTGTAACTACTTGCATCTACATACTTGAAAAATTTTTCATGAGGAGCTGCGAGTAAATGGTTTAGCACAGACATTTACCTTTTCTAATCGCAAGTACTTGAAATTGGTAAATCGAAAGCAAGCTAATGACAGACCTTGTCTTCCTATTAATTTACTTAATCTTAACATTTAAATTTATGCAAATGCAATTCAAATTTTTTCTTTCTTAAATGGCAGTTTTCTTAAATTTTATTTAAAAACTACATTGTAAATGCAATTTAAAATCGAATTTCCAAGATTAAAACGTAGTTGTATTCTTCTTCGATGGTCTACATTAATTGCACAGCTCAAATAGAGCCATGACCTATTTTAATTTCGGTCCCTCGCCAACTGTTTCCAATCTTCAACAACCAATGTTTTTTTTTTCTTTTTATATTAAATACTTAAACACATAATAGAAATAGTACTGTAAACGTAAGGATAACGATATATAAACAGATTTATCTGAAATTGAAAACGTGCAAACAATAGTATGGCATAGATGCGAGCATGTTGATAACGTAACGTCATTTGAAGTTAGCAACATTTATATGTATTTGTGAAGGGTTGTGTGTAGAATTTGTGTGATTATGTAATATTCATAAAAATTTAGATAAATGTAGGTTTCGCAAGTTCTTGTAATCTATGACTGTAACAGTAACTATGGAAAATATAAATACTAGGCAGATTGGACAGTACAGTAACATTTTCAACCGATATCTGTGCGTCAATAAATTGTTGTCAATATCATTACAACCAATCTACAGACATTCAAGCATTCAAGAATAAAAATTTTAAATCGAAGTAAAACAGATATATGCGTTACGTTTGTACTATGTTTAACGATTTACAAATCGTTATCTGGAAATCTGTGTACTACGTACTACTTATGTATTTTGTTCCATACACCATTTTTTAATTCCTTTTTTTTTAGAGTAAAATAATGCAGAGATAAAGATTTTGGATCATGCTCTCTCTCTCAAAACATGTAATCCGTTTTTATTTAAATATTTCATGGGTCCTTTAATAATCTCTATTTTCCGACTTAATCTTTCAATCTGTTATATGCATCATTTCTAAGTCGATTTCTATTACGTTCCACCAACTATATACTTCGCGATCTTCCTGTTTGCCTTACCCTGTCAATGTTTACGAGAAGA
Source organism: Villa cingulata (assembly GCA_951394055.1). Taxonomy (NCBI): domain Eukaryota; kingdom Metazoa; phylum Arthropoda; class Insecta; order Diptera; family Bombyliidae; genus Villa; species Villa cingulata. Next base: position 3,552,267 of record OX596025.1, read on the forward strand.
AACTTTTGCACGAATTTTCTTCCTCGTTTATTCCGTTTACATACCCTACATGACCGGAGCTATAGAAGACTAATGACTAATGATTTCAATCCATGAGATTATCTCTATATCATTAAATATTTTATATAGATTTCGATTTGTTTTCATACATCTTCATCTACTCTCCTCTCCTTTCATAATAAATATTCTCTTTCGAATTTTTTATTGAAAAATGTTGAATGTCAATATTAATTAGAGTCCCCATCATTCCCTTTCATTCCCTTACAAATTTCATTTTACGTAGCATGAGGGTTTCTAAACTTTGATTCTAATTTGAATTTTTGAATCGAGAAATGTTGTGGAACAAAATTTATTATTCCGCACAGACAACGACATAAGTACCCATATATTTCGATTTATCCTTGAAATTTGATTTTAAATTACGTTAAGTTAAAATTAAATTTTTGCTTTGTATTAAAAAAAAATTGTTATTCGATTGAAATCGATCAATTGTTGTTCTTTTAAAAATGAACAATTTTCTTTATCTAAATTTTATATTTATATTGCGAATATATATTTTTTTTAATTTAGTACATTTTATCTGACAATATTTAGTATTCAATATAACTTATTTTATAATTAAAAATAATAAATATACAATTAAATGAATTTGAACTAGTTAAAAAATGTTATTTTTTCATTTTTATATTTTTGATTTTACATACACAATTGTAATTACAAAATTTCAGTCGAATAAATAAAGTAGTAAAAAAAAAACACTTTTTTTTTATCTCAAAAAGAAATTGCTTTTACTTTTTTGTTTTACTCTAAATAAACTAATTACAAAAGAAATTATCAATCACATGCGCTTATAATTTCATTTTATAAACGTTTTTCAAATAAAAAAAAAAATTAAATGTACTTGTGTTTCACACAGTACACAAGGAAATTTTCATTTTTAGTTTTAGTTCAATTGTTTTAGGTAATTAAAGCATATAACAATTTAAAAAAAAATTGAGCTTAAGTTGAATTTATGCATATTAGTATATATATGGTACTACCAACACCAATTAATCGAGGAACAATTGATATTAGGTGATTTCGATTTGGCAATTTCAAATACTTGCGAGTACTAAACTGTGTCTAGGATAAATTGTTATAACGAACGACACAAAAATTATTCGTAGCTACTTGTGTCTACTTGAAAATTTTTTCATTACTAGCTGCGAGTAGATGGCTTAGCACAGACATTTATCTTTTCTGCTCGCAAGTAGTTGAAATTGCCAAATCGAAAGCACCTATTTTTTTTTATAAATTTGATTTACAGACAAATTTTGTAAAGTTAGGCGCCAAACACAATCACAGCAGCTAACAGAAATCTGATATAATCAGCATATCATTTAGCGCTGTATAATTTTTTTTTTTTTTTTTTTTTTTTTAAATATACATATATGTATACATAAATGTATATATTAAGTGCACGCGGATACTCAGTCCATGGCACCGCCGATCAGTAATTTTATGTCAGATATACATATTATCCAGTTTATCATCAGTAATCAGTTACTGGTGTACATTGCTGATGGGAAAAATTTTTGATCGACTTGGGCAAGAGTAGTGCGCTGGCTGGGGTTCGAACCGTGATCTCAAAGATCGCAAGACCGACACACAACCATTGAGCTATTCAAGCCCCTAGCGTCATTCGTTAACACTGATCAACATTTTTGAACTGAATTAAACTGATTTTTTCATATGCTCTTTTAACTATCTACCCACACTCTCCTACGCATCAAACTGTAACTATTATATGAATACTAACTACTGAGGCATAAACATACGAGTAGAAAATCCGATGGCTATCGCGTGTGAACAATATTGAAATTTATTTGCCACCCGCTAGAGTATGACAAGTACAAATCCAAGAATAAATATGACAATTGACTTGACAGAATAATCCGCATTGAATATGTTTCTGAAGTTGCTTGGGACAGGTTTTCTGCTCACAACAGCATATTTCTACTCTTGCTGTATGCTAGCTGTTTTGATTGTGTTTAGCGTTTAAATGCTGTGTTGAAATTTGTTCATCCATATTTAATTATTTTCTACGTGTATCGATGATAATTTTCTTTTTTTTCTGAAGTCTTTTGTCATGATTTTATTACAAAAATTAAAATTGAATTGAATTAATTTTCGACTCAACACTCCAAGCGTTGAATATGTATAGCGATTTTCCAATAAGGATAGGTAGAATGTTAAAATTGAATAAAACAAGTTGTATGTGAGATATCAACGAATTTTTTGTTTTATTTGAAAGACCTATTAATGACATTATGTGTGGAATATAAAATGATTTTAAACCATAAATGATACTTGTTGCTTCTTTATAAACAACACAATTATCCAGAAAATTGTTATTACCACAGATTAGTCATTACGATTTATGTACGGCAGATGTGGGGCTAAGCTACATGATGTTGCATTTTATATGATCACAAATTTTTGTTCTTAATGAACTATCTTTAAAACCTAATTTGTGTTATTACTAAGATTTATGCTTCATTGTTTTCGATATAAAAATAAAAGAAAATAATTTTTTTTAAAATAAAATTTACATAAAATTGCAACACTGCTATTACTTTGCACATATTCTATAGGATATGCACTGTATAGAGCATGTACTATGTATGTAAGTATTTTTCTTATTGTAAAAATGTATCAATAATTGTATAAATTAAAAATTAAAATATTAGTAGAGAAAAATAAATATAAAAATGTATGCATGTATGTATATATATGTAGATGTAATTAAAATCATCAAAATAAATTTATTTAAAAAAAATTTTTTTTTTCTAAATATATATTAATTTTATAATTATTTTTTGTTTATCTTAATTCTTTATCTGTTTATTATTCTTATTCCTATTAGTAGTGGATAGTGTGAATAAATAATGTGGTAATCATGATCAGTTTTTATTCATCGATGGCTGATGATTATTACTGTATTTTGCTTTAACTAAAATAATTTTTTGATTTAAACTTGCTACTGTTGGTTGATGAGTTAAATTTGTTACAGTAGAAGAAGGTACTGTTGCCGCTGCTGCTGCTGCTGCTGCGGTTATTATATTTGTTGCTGTTGTTGGTACTCCTCCACCACCAACATTTTCTATTCCAGTCGCGGTTGCTGCTGCTGCTGCTGTTGTTGTTGTTGTTAATGTAATTAAACCACCTCTTTCTGTTGACTGATGATGATTAAATATTGCATTTACTTTTTGACATCCATTATTTAATGTTTGTGCAACTTTAGTAGCTCCAATAATCTGTGTAAAATAAATTTATGAATAAAATAAATACATGCATGTATGTATAGTTTGAAATCTTAAAAAAAAAATTAAAATTTATTGGACATCAAATACAAGCAGCTAAATAAGTTTAATCTGTGTTTCAAGGAATGAATGATATAAAGTCGTTTTTAAAGAATCTTTAAAACACCTGATGGATCAATTCAAATCGAATCGAAAATTTTCAAATCAAATCATTCATTTTGCTGTGATGAAAATGATAGAAACTGACTGAATCCATCTGAAGTTCGGAAAGAATGTGTGTGTCTGAGCTTTCGAAATACTGTAAAAATTACTAACATCATTGACAGCCTTATTCATACAAAAATTCATTATGACCACTGACTCTATAGTAACGCTAGAGAAAGGAAGAAACTTTTCTCATTATTTTCAGTGAATAATTTCAAATGTTACTTGATCTTCATTTAAACTTGATCATCATTCACAGACTTTTGGAGTGACTTTGAGTAGTTCAGATAAAATTAAAAAAATCCGAAAAACAAAATTCAAAACTTTAAAATTGAATGAACAAAGAGATAAAGGGACTACAAATGCTGTAGATTCATTAAGCTGAATTACTTCCTTCCACATCATCAGTGCATGCCTTGCATTAACGACTGCTCAAGAATAATAGGCAAAAGAAGCGGAAGAAGAAGAAAAAATATACTGTACAAAATTTTGTTTTCAACTTTTACATGGCAATGAGTATTTTCAACAGCCAATTAATCAATTTGCTTATAATTCATACAGCAGCATTCTATTCGAAATCTCTATCATATAATTTTGACTGTTTCGTACTATAAATTTAATGAACTGTTAACGAACTACTAAAAATCTGTCATTGTACCACCAACCAACAAAAAATTTTACTTACTTGAGACTGTCGTCTTTGGTGTAACATTCTAGCTGCTACATCATTTCCAGTTAGAATAAGATTTTGTTGTTGTCCGCATATTTGTACACCACTAGCTAAAAACATCGTTTGTACAGGCTGTATTAAAAGTTTTTTATCTTCTTCCCCCTATACACATATAATTAAAATAATTAAGAATTTAGTAAGAAATAATTGTCCAAAATACACTACACACAAAATTTAGCAATGTTTACCAAAGAACTTGATGATCTTTTTTCCAATAAATTTTCATCGAATCCAGAATCAGATGAATTATCACTGAATTTTGTATTCGATGGATCGACACGTTTATTGCACAATGGTTCTGCTGCTGCTGCTGCTGCTGCTGCTGATACTCTTAGTTTCACACATGATTTCGGTTTTATGGATGATTTATCATTGATTTTAATCAAACCACCCCCACCAGCACCTTTAGCTTCCTGCTGTTGTATATCTGTTGACTGTTTCACACGTAAAATATTCAATTTATTATCTGTAACGGTTGTGGTGATGGTGGAATGTTTTATAATTTGTTCAGTATCTGATCTAATTTGAGGAGGAATTGTGGTCGTTTTCAATTTGAAATTCATATCAGTCGTAGTAATTGCTGCTGAACTACTACTGAAAATAATATCTTCACTTTGCTGCTGTCGTACTAATTTAAGATTGTGATTATTCGTCGTCGTCGTCGTCATAGTTTCCAAATCAGTCTTTAAAAAATTTGTTGTTGATGTTGATGAAGAATGCTGATTATTTGCGCGTGGAAAATTCTCTATTTGCCTTTTCAAGAACAATTGATGTTTCTTCAAAGCGGATAAAGGTGTTTGTGTTTGTTCTTCTCTACTAACACTAACATTAACACCAACATCAACAGCAACAGCACATACTGTTGATTGTTGATCTTCTACAGTTTGTTGAGTTTTTCGAATAAAATCTACATTCGAATTGTTTGGCTGCTGCTGCTGCTGCTGCTGCTGCTGCACTTGCATATGATTTATATTCGATGAATCTTTAAGTAGAGAAATATGGTCTGGGCATGGCTTATAGCTTTGTATATCGATTATTAATGCATTAAATAACTTATTTTCGAACACTATACCGCAACATGATTTCAAACGTTTCCAATCATTTTCATCGAAAAAATTAGCAGTTTCCATGCCATTCAAATTAATACGTTTATTAGGTTTCTGCAATTTTCTGCGATTTATTTTATTTTTTATTTTGTAAAGATTCGATTTCATTCTTTGCTTATGATGATTATCAGCTGCTGAATATTGATGCGCTTCATCAAAATCACTATTAAATGATTCTGGTGTTGGCGGAAGTGATTGTTCATCCCATGATGCTGGAGTACCTACTCGTTTTTCATTTCCTCTGATTACATTACATTTATTCTTATCTCTCAGTATTGGTTTTTTTTTTGTCTTTTTGAAAATTTTACAAAATTTCTCTGGTATTGAAGAAGATGATATTTTACAATTATTATTTTGTAATTTTTTCGTCGTCGTTTTATTATCAGATGATGAAATTTTTTGTTGATGTAGCACCGTATCATCTTTATGCTTTTTAAATTTACTGACAGATTTTAAACCTGGTCCAATTCGGGCATCCACAACCTTTTTTTAAAATAATAATTTTCCATAAATTATAAATTTTTATTCAATTTCATTATAAAAACAAAATGAATAACGAAAATTCTGTTTCGTACTTACATGTCCCCAATGACGATTACTTCCTACTGGAAGTCGTTTAAATCTTTTAACTAGTAAAACACATGCATTACAGATTTCACCTTTCCTTGGTTGTTCCAAATTAAAACATTTCACTGAATCGTCTTCATATTTTTTTGAATCTGTAAATCTTGAACTGAAATGAATTTCATTATTAGAATAATTAATTTTTTTATTTTCATTTTATTTTAAAATCTAAATCAAGCGTTTATAACGTATTTAATTTAAAAATAATATTTTTTTTTTTTTTTGTATGACATTTTTCTTTTGATTTACCTGCTAGATTTTGCTCTGCATATACAGCATCCTTCTGTCGAACGATAGACACGAGGTTTATGGAAGGAAAACATCCTTAAAAATAAAAATATTAATTAGGTTAATGAAATAATTAAAATTAGACGTCTACAATAGGCAAGTCATTTTGTCAGAGTGTACACAAATAAAGTACACAAACTTTGAGCAAAAACTGAGTTAATTCTGGTTCAAATATGATATAAAAGATGTTAAACATAATAATACTTGAATGGTAATAATGACAATTGAATGAAAGGAGCCGAACATATCTGGATATCTGGAATTGATGTGAAAAGAATAACCAGTAACTGAAATTTCGTTGGAAGAAATTTTATAGAGAGAGTATAATGCTCCATGTACAATGAAATCAAACAGACAATAATAAAAAATATTATGAAGAATATTATATGAATTTCAGGCAATCAGACATGGAAACTAAAATATATCCTGGCATCATTAATAAAATGCAAATTTCAACAAGTATCTGAGAAAAAATCTTAAGAAATTCTAGCCGAATTAAATATCCAATGTACAATTATTGACAGTCAACCGACACCAATCGAAAAGTATTTGTATTCAGTTGAAATTAGAAATCAGAATTTCGAATTTGTCGTCAATCACACGTTAAGAACTGACAACAACAGTTGTCGCTAATACAGCTCTTCTATTGTCGACTACAACTACAAACAAACAATCAGCCGTAAGGATAATGTAGAAAAAAACTCCTAAATATGCATAGCAAAGGATAAAATAACTACATATCTATAACTAAATCGATTGATTAGCTGGGTGCACAAGGAAAGAAGTAAAAACAGTGGCTAAAAATAGTTTGGTGAAAAACAATTATTGTAGAGATCATATTTTTCAATAATGCTAATAATGCCGAGGGAATAATTTTTTTAAATTTTATGATCATTTTTTTATTATTCACAGTATTGTGTCAATATCGCACAAGTCTGTTAGTAATATTACATAAATTCAAAGAAAAATGAGTTAAATAAAATATAACATGTGATATGGAATCTGAAATCATTGTCATATTATGTGCATATGTATACATAAGTACATATTAAAATTAAAATTAAATTTAAAATTACTACAAAATTAAAAAAATAAAAAAACTGTGACCTTAGTATGATTTTGTAAACAAAATTTCTTATAATAACGTGATGAAAACACTGAAAATTTACTTTCTAATTATTCGCAATATTTGTATGTATGTATAAAAGCAATGATACGAATAAAAATGAGACAACAGACAAGCCAATCACCAGCACCACACCAGCACCAGCTGGACTTTTTACGCTGATCTCGCTGTCGCTGTCGCCCAAATAGATTCTATTCTATTTTTCAGCGACAACGAGCCATTCACGACCTGAATTTTGCAGTAGTAGGTACTAGCAATCTATTCGCAAGAAGCAAAAATGTAAAATTCTGCTATGTTACGCTGTGGTTGTCGCCCGAATTTTGCGAACTTTCGGTGATACGTTGTAGTTGTAATTGTTGTAATGTTTAATGTACTGTACTGATCTGATAGTCTGATTCTGACGTACTGTAGACTGTACCAAACTGTACATAACATAACATACATACCATACATATATGTACATATATTATATATGTCATGTTTTATATATTAATATTAGCACTCAATCAACCACATTATACATTACACATATCGAAAATATACCAATATTTTGAGATGATTTTATGTTTTATGAGTTTATGACTTTAAGAGCCTGAATATGGTTCACCGGCGACGGTGACGATGATGGTGACGGCGAACTAGTAAATACGATAAACCGTCGACCGTCACCGTCAAAGTGAACACAAAATCGTCTTGAACACAAGAAATTAACTTTTTTTTCAAAAAATATTTTTAAATTTTATAATTTTCTTATTTTTCTTGTCATAATCAAACAACACTATAGGTTAAATTAAAAATAATAAACACCTAAATGTACTAGAATTCGGGTTATGTACTCGATGACGGTGACGGTCAAAAGTAGAAAGTTGTTCAACTCTCACCGTCACCGTCATAAAAACGGTGACGGTGTATCATATTCACTAACATTAATTTTGTATATTTGAAAAATGACGGTGACGGTGACGGTGATTGGTGAACCATATTCAGACCTTAAATTATGTATGGTATGTGTTGTGTTTGTTGTGTGGTGTATACTGTATAGAATATACAATATAGAATATAGAAAGCAAAACCTCACTGATTTTTTGCACGAAATATAAAAATAAATATATCAGCAATTAGATACGTTAAGAAGATTTTTGAAAATAATTGATAAATATCTAAATTTGGTAATTTGGAGTGAGATTACTTTGTTTGAATAAAATGTTCTTTGGATTTCAGATATGTTATAGATAAGATATATGTATAGAGAATATATCTAATAAAATGAAACAAGAGGAAGAAACACATGTATTATACATTTTTGCCGATTTTATATAAAATACATAACTTCATTTATTATTTTGACATCTTTCTTTATTGAAAATTGAATATGTATTTGTAATTTGTACGTTACACTCGTATTCGTTTCGTAGATATGTAATGTAATGTAATAAGTAATACACATTGTTAATGTTTGTTGATGAGATTGGATTGCAATTTGCAAATGATTGCCAGCCAATACCACAGGACCACTGACCAATATTGACTATTGAAATGACCTGACATTAAGTTTTAGGTTTTAGTTTGAGTGCAAAATCAAAATGAAGTTGCATTTATAATTATATTATACATACATACAATATTGTATTGTATTGTAATTATAATGCATGCGCAATAAATAATACATAATACATACAGATACATAATTTGTTTTGTATGCATTTTAACAGTTTAAAAAAATTTTCTACAGTAAAAAAGTATAGATATTTGATTGAATATAAAATTATTACACAAATACTATTCGATTCTTCGTCATGATATAAATTAATAAAATATTAAAATTTTTAATTTTCATTCATTTAAACTCCTTGTAAAACGTTTGAAAGGCAAAATTTGTTTAAATAATAAAATTAAAGATTTAATATTCATCACTTTGTGTTTATTAAACATATCAAAGAATTAAAAATTTCATGAAATTGTTTCATACCATAATTTGAAATGAATGCAGAAAGAAAATTGTAAATTGAATGAGAAATATTTTTGATCATTTTAAAGGGGAAAAATATTTTAAAACAAAAACTACATATTTTTGTAAAGTAGCATCAATAGAAATTTCTTCAGTAAAAAATTACATGTATGACGCGAATTACCGGACGTGGCTAACAAAATGACGCCAATTTTTAAATTCATTTTATTTGAATTGCAATAATTTACATTAAATGACACTTACCTTATTGATTAAATAAATAAATTTCAAATTAATTTACCGCTAATTAAATATATTCACTTTAAATTTTATTCGAAAAAAATCAAATAATTTCACATCACTATATTTATACAACGATTAACTCTAACAAAAAAATGGCCGACTTCATATTTGAATTAAAAAACATACCCCAGTTCCCAGTACCACACAAAATAAAATATGAAAAATCACCAAAATGTATAAATGATATGTTTGCAGTTTGTGTTTGTGTAAAGCAAATGTTGATGTTCTATTATGTCGCGTCGCGTAATGTAATGAAATATCCCAATCCCACCATATCTATCTCAGCGGAAAGTATAAAAGATAAAAACAAAAATGTAACAAAATGCAAAATATCTGAATTTCACGATAATTGTCAAAATATTGAAAACAAAATAAAGAATATAGAACAAGATGCAAGAGCAAATGCAAGAGAAATCAGAAAGAATAGGAAATGACAGAATCAGTGCTATGACTCCTACTATAGTTGTAGTAGATTAGATCTGCTACTATTTAACAATAAAAAGCACCTACTGTAAAGCCACTGAAAGGTGGCGAAGGAGAAGCATGCGCCGTAGAAGCTACTTACCCTTTCCACTGAAATTTAACAGTGATGGAACCATACAATTTTGCAAAAATCCTTCTTAAAAAGGAAATTCTCAATTGAAGTGGGAATTTTGTATCTACACAATTTCATACAAAGTATATTTTATTTTGCAATATTTAATTCGATGAGGAAATATAGTATTTGTAAATTTTAAAATTGTAGTTACTGTTACTATCACTGATCGCACATGTTGTTATTGTTATTCTGTACTTTATTCATTTTGCTTTATCTAAATTCCAAATTTTTCTTTAGTAGCATTAGCATAGCATTCGTCATATAATCACCATCATTAGAAAGGTGCTGCTATTTTTTAAGCTAAAAAAGAGGATATGCATTGTGTGTGCGGTCGGTAATCGTCAGTCGCTATGTTCACTGAGTGGATAATTTAATTTGGTAAATGTTTACTTTATGGTACACACACTAGGGTGGGGTAACTAATGATGGGGAATGGTAGGGGCATGTCCCCTGACCACACTTCGGGGGTCAAACCTTGGCGGTCGGACAGAGGCGGCGCAGGGCGGGGGGTTAAAAATCGAAAATTTATCATTTTGTCATATGCGTTTATGGTTGAATTGTAGGCTAGGGGGGTCGGAGCGGGTGGGTAATGAATGGAGGTGATAGAGAAAGGTCCAATGAATATACTTAGGGGGTCAAACCTTGGGGGGCGGACAGTGGCGGCGCAGGGCGGGGGGTTAAAAATCGAAAATTTATCATTTTGTCATATGCGTTTATGGTTGAAGTGTAGGCTAGGGGGGTCGGAGCGGGTGGGTAATGAATGGAGGTGATAAAGGAAGGTTCAGTGAATATATTTAGGGGGTCAAACCTTGGTGGACGGACAGTGGCGGCGCAGGGCGGGGGGTTAAAAATCGAAAATTTATCAATTTGTCATATGCTTTTATTGTTAAAATGTGGGCTAGGGGAGTCGGAGGGGGTTGCTAATGAATGGGAGTGACAGAGGAAGATTCAATGACTTCACTTTGGGAGCTGAACTTTCTAAACGGAAGTATGTTGCATTTTCTATACAGATATAGATACACACATTGTCAGAATTGCCTTCTATAAAGATATACACTCATTGCCAGATTTGAATTTGTAGAAGGCAAATGTGTATAAGGCAAATCTGACAATGTGTGTATGTTGCATTTTCTATACAGATATACACACACTGTCAGATTTGCCTTCTACAAATGTGTGTGTGTGCGTGTGTGTGTGTGCATAAGTGTGGATATGCATTTGTAGAAGGCAAATCTGACAGTGTGTGTATATCTGTATAGAAAATGCAACATACACACATTGTCAGATTTGCCTTATACACATTTGCCTTCTACAAATTCAAATCTGGCAATGAGTGTATATCTGTATAGAAGGCAATTCTGACAATGTGTGTATCTATATCTGTATAGAAAATGCAACATACTTCCGTTTAGAAAGTTGTAAAGGTGTAAGGTCGGCAAGCGCAAGAGTAATCGCGGTCGACTTATAACGGGCTAATGGGTTTTTGGAGGTATTTGTCGTGAGACAAAAGATGTATTTGTGGTTCCCGTTGATACACGAGACAGTGAAACACTATTAACAGTTATTAGAGACTATATTGCTGATGGCACAGTCATTTATTCTGATTGTTGGCGTGCATATAATTGTCTCGAGCAATCAGGCTATCAACATCTAACAGTCAATCATTCATTAAATTTTGTAGATCCTTTAACTGGCGCTCACACTCAAAATATTGAAAGATTTTGGAGAGATTTGCGAAGTGGTGTGCCCCGTTTCGGTCGTACAAAAAAACATTGGACCGGTTATATAGCCTAATTTTTATTTAAGCGTCAAATTGATTATCTTGATCTAATCGAAACATTTTTTAACAACATGGCAGAAATGTATCCACTCGCTGATAACGATTTTTCGCGAGAGGCCGCTAATTCGTAAAAGGAATTTTAACCTCCCATCCTGCTCCTATACTTTGCCGTTTCCAAACTTCAGCTCCCAAAGTGAAGTCCTTGAATCTTCCTCTGTCACCCCCATTCATTACCAACCCCCTCCGACCCCCCTAGCCCACACTTTTACAATAAACACATATGACAAATTGATAAATTTTCGATTTTTAACCCCCCGCCCTGCGCCGCCACTGTCCGTCCCCCAAGGTTTGACCCCCGAAGTGTGATCAGGGGACATGCCCCTACCATTCGCCATCATTAGTTACCCCACCCTAGTGTGTGTACCATAAAGTAAACATTTACCTTTAATTTTTGTTTCCTTTGATTTTTTCTTTCTCATATTTTCCTTTTATTCAAATGTTTCTTCAGTTGTATGGCAATGGCAGTCGTCGTACAGTGAACATTATATATTGGGATGTTGTTAATTTTTTAAGCAAAAAAGAGGATTTGCTTTTATGTGCGATTGATAATCGACAGTCACTATACACTATACCCACTGAGTGGAAGACTTAATCTTTGTTTCTTTTTGCGATTTTTCGTACTAAAGGGGAAATTAAAGGAAATTTTGAAAATATCTCCCATCTGCGCGAGTTTTCGCCATGGTTAGCTGGCTCTACTGTACTTCATTGACACTGAAATCTACTACCATTTCTATTTGCAAGTTTTCTCGATAAGTATAATTCGTTCAAAATTAGCAACAATCGAACCTTGTGTTAATTTTTAATTCTACTGAAAATTGACACAATTAAAAATATATTAGTGTCAGCAAAAGTGGTGGAGACAGCAGGAGCAGGAGTAATCTGGTTTCTAGTATGTAATGTGATTACAAAATGTATGTAATGCACTTCAAAGTCTAGTATTAATATTATGTCTATGTAATGAATGAAACTAGTATGTAATGTACTTCAAAAATTTTTCAATTCCGCTAGCCATCCACCACACCATCAACACATGAAATTAAATCATATGAAATAGGGGGAATATATCTATCGTATTCATTTTATTGTCATTTTCACCATGTCACCAATGTTGACTTTTAAAATTCGGATTTTCTTTCAATTTCAGCACTGCAAATGTCAGTATTTAGGAAAATTAATTTCATGGTTTCAGAAATACATATGTGGAACTCGTTCATGTAATTGGTAATTGTTTCTTTTCTTCCTTACATATAGTCACATAGTATATCTATGTTCATACAGTAGTGACACTGAGCACGCGTTGGAAAAAATTTCTCATGACCTTTGTCCCATTATTCATTCATTTGTCCCGTTATTACAAGGTATACCCATTAAAAACAGTACAAATTTTGTTATTTAAAATTTTTTATCTAAAATGAACAAAATTAATTATAAATGCATTACACTTAAAATTTTGTGTTTGCTATCAAATGTTTTTACATTTTTCTTGATTTGATTTTCTGTTTATTTTTTCGTAGCTGTCAGTGTATTTGTGTAAAAAATTTCGAGGTAATTGAAAATTAATAAATATTTTATATTGAGTAATACTATTGACACACTGCAGAGATAAACCATGGTTATCTACGTTTTCTAGTTTATCTTTGCGATAACCGACTTCCAGAACTCGGTTAAGTTAACTGAGTTTCTAGAATTCAGTTATCTTGTTAACCAAGTTCGAACTCAGTTACCTTTGACGTTTGTTTTATTTTTTTTTTTGTTTTTATATTATATTTAAACAAACTGTCAACCAAATTTCAGCAACATGCTGTCTAGATGAAAAATAATTAGTGTTTGAATTTATTTATCGACAGCTATCGTATGAATACATAAACTAGTTCACCTCAATTTAAATGTGTCACCCATACCATGTTATCGATAAACCATTTGAGATAACCATGGTTTATCTCTGCAGTGTGTCAATAGTATAATTCCACTTATTGCCCGCATTTACATTATCTTGAAAGTCAATAACGTGACGTCAGCACGTAAGCTAACCTATAGCAGTACTGCATTTTTGTTGACGGTGAAACATTCTACTAATTTTGATTTTTAACATACTGGCAGCACTAAATTCATGAAAGCAAGTTTGCTTTCTTGTTTCCTCTTGTCTCGCTCTTCTATACCTCTCTTCTAAGTTAATGACGTCACGTTCTTGACTTTCATGATAATGTAAAGTGTAAATGCGGGCCTAGATGGTATGGTACACGGTTGACATTTACATGGTGCAAACTGTGGTGTGGTACAACGGTACAACGTACAAGTAAATAAAGAAGAAAAGAACAAGATCAATATAATAAATATAGAAAAGGAATAGAATACACGTGGAAATATTTTTTTTATTATTATTTTCTATTTTAAAAGTTCAATCAATATGACTGAAAGAATTAAAAAAGGAATTTCTTCTAACAAGAAAAAATCTTGGAGAAAGCATATCAGCAGCAAGAATATTGAAGATTTTATCTACGAAAAAGGAAATGAAGAAACTGACATAAAGTATATTAAATTTAGAATTTAAAATTAAGTGTTGATTTTAATTAATTTAATAATTAATGAATTTCTAAATTCAATTTTAGACTTATATCCAATAAAAGTGATCAAGACCTTTTTACTGTTGATTCAGAAGAAGATAAAAAACTACAAATTTCTTCTAAGCAAAAACGAAAACTAAATGCATTGAAGAAATTGGGAAGTTTGAAAAATGAAGAAAATAAAGATAATAAAAAGGGTGTCGATGAGCTCAACGTTAAGCAGAGAAAGATATATCGAGCAATTAAAAATGGACGACGTAAATTAAAACTAAAGAATAATAAATTAAAACGGGGTTCTATGAAGTATTTATCCAAAGATGTTTGGGATGAATCTGCTGATGATGATAAACTACAAAAATATAAGGGAGAATGGATAAGTAAAGAATTAACGCTACATCATTTACATGGCACAGGACAACAACTAGTAAAAGTGCATGAGAGCGCTCATCATAAAACAAGTCTTTTAAAGTATGTAAAACTAAAACACATATGTCACCTGAACTTTACTTTATCTTACAAAAATAAAATATTTCAGAGCATTTCAACCACCTCATCCAGGAATTAGTTACAACCCAAGTTATAAAGATTATTACAAACTAATTGAAGAAGTTGTGGAAAAAGAAACTGATATCATTAAACGGGATCAGCATTTAAATCGAGTAACAACTCAAATGTTTACTAAAATTCCAATTAAAGAACATGATCAGTTGAAAAATCTTCAAAATATGATAACAGATGAAAATATGAAATCAGAACCGACAGATTCAGAAGATGATAAAACTGTTGTACATCGAAATCCTGAAATTACCAGAGAAAAAAAGAAGACCAAAACGGTTAGAAATAAAGAGAAAAAATTGAAACGTTTAATGAAGGAAAAAAATTCAGAAAAAGAAAAAAGAAAACAAATAGCCGATTTATACAGGTAATTTTAATTAAATTTTATTTATTTTTCAAATTCAAAAACATATTTTTAACAAAAAATAAAATTTATTTTTCAACAGAATTAAAAGCATCTTAAAGGATATATCAAAAACAGAAATTGAAAACGAAATAAAGAGTAAAATTCAAAACATAAAAAAAATTCAAAAGAAATTTGAACCGAAACGTTTAAGTAAAGTGAAATTCGAGGAACCAGATGTTGATGTTTTTATGCCAAACGAATTACCAAATGGTCTTAGAAATATTGAAACAAAAACTAAACTTATTGTTGACAAATTTAAAGATTTCCAAAGAAGGAATATATTACCACCTAGTGTAGATGTCGGAAAAAGGAAATCAAGAAAAGTTAAACATTTTATTCGTAAATCTCACAAGGAGACGAAATAAAAATATATATAATAATGGTGTATTGTTAAAAAATTTAATCTTTATTTTCAGATTTCAGTTTCAAGTTAAATCAAATATAAATTACAAAATAATGACATAATTTTTCTTTGGTACTGTATTTTTTCAATTTCAATGTTATGAATGGTATAATGATGTATATGTACGTTCATATTAAAATTACAAAAAAATATTGATCAAAAATTAATTTTTTTCCAAAATACATTAAATACAGAATCAGTGTCGAATATGCTTCGTACCATGATTACCTGTAATGTTCCGACTACAATCATTAAAATGATCTGAATCATTGACCATGTATTTACTTTAAAATAATTCTCTTCTGCAATATTTCGATCTCGAGCTTCTTGTGATTTTAACATATCTTGTATTTGACGTGCTTTTGACAGAAAATTATGTATTCGTGACACATAATCTAAAATATCTTGAATTTTTACTTCATAAATTTCTTCTGGTGTCAATGTATCCCATGTATTTTCTTTAATATTATCATCATTGTCAATTGTGATTTCAAAGAATATCGTTTTTTGATTGAACATACTAAAACGATTATCAAAACATAATTTATAATCTCCTTCAACATATGCTTTATGACGATGAACATTCTCTGATTTCTTAAAATCACCAAAAAGAATTCTCCCTGTCGGTTCAACAAATTCAAAATTAATATCTAATTCACCAAGTCCGCCATCTATTACTTGATATTCAATATCAATAGTTTCACCAGTTTTTATATGTTGATAAAAGCATTCTTTCTTTCCAGCTTCAACATTAACTGTTAGCTCCTCTTCAAGGCAAAATGAGTATTTTAAAAAGAAAATTATCACCAGAAATATAAACATAACGTTTTGCTGTTCCTACTACCACTGCGATGAACGTCCAACACAAAAATACATTAAAATTAAAAAATGAGTATGAAATTATGAGTATTTGTTTAGGTTTGTTATAAAGAAAATAATAATGAATTTAATTTTAAAAATTCATTCTATAATTTTGGTGTTTATTTATATGCAGCGTAGCTAGCCTAGCTAGCTATATAAATATTCTCTATTCTTTCTAGCTAGATTCTAGAATTCTATAATTACATTTATATTTATATTCTTTTGTGGTTATGTTTTAACTTTTATGTATTCATTATTCATTATTCATATACATTTATACATTTATACTTGTATACCATAGCATATTGAGACGAAGAACTATATTATCTTTGTAGAGTAGTAACTATGTTTATAATAACCACTAACAGATGACATTAAGAACACATAGAATATAAATATCGCCATCTATTTCTCAAAAAGTAAAACTGTGTTTTTATGTTACGACAACAAGAAAAATTTAACAATTTCGCGCTACATTTAGTAAGGAATTATTTTTTTAACAGGAAGAGGAAATAAATATTTTGTTTTTGATATCTTAAAATAGATGACAATAAAATACGTAAAGAATTATGAATTTCATTTTATCACCATCTATTTTTTGTTGGTAAAATATAGAGTTATCACTTCATGCCATTACACAACTGCCTATTTTGGCACTACTTTGAGTAAGAATGTAATTTTGAAAAAAGAAATTATTTTTTTGAAAAATACGATTAGCACCACAACGATTTATTTATCTGAAATTAAAAAAAGGGAAATTTTATTATAAAGGTACAAAGGACAAAGGTATGCATGTATAAGTGCATTGGTTGCATAGACTCATTGCATACTCCAATTAATTATTTCATATAAATAAGCAAACATTAAAAATTAATTAATTATTGAAAAGATTTTATTAGGACTTTTTATTATAATCAAAATTTATTAATATTACATTATGTATAGTTTTTATTTAATATGAATTCTTAAATAAATGACATATTTTTGCTAAAATAACATTTTACATGATTTTACAATATATTATTAACGAATATAACGACAAATTTGATAGGCAGGCATAAAATTATTTTATAACTTAACAAATTGCACTACATATTTTTTTTTTACTATAAATTAACCTTTTTTAAAAATTTTAATTTAATTTTTTTAGTTTAACTATGCAACATTCATACATTCATTACAAATTATATATGTATGTATCTACATTCGCATTAATTTTGCGCTAATTATATGAAATTTTTTATTAAATCAATTCATTTAATTTAATACATTTAAACTACATTTTTGAATCAATCTCTGATATAGTATATTATATAATGTGTAATCTTTTAAGAATTTTCAATTTTTCAATTTTTCAGATTGTTCATTTTACCACGAATTTCATTATCTATCTAAAAATCTTTTTAATCGTGTACCATTAAATGGTGATTCACTACCAGGCGGGTATTTTCGCATCTATATTAAAAAAAAGAAAATGAAGTGCAAAGAAAAATAAAAAAGAAATAAATTGAAATTATTTCCACATATAATTATTCATTGATTGAAAATATATAAAAAAAACAATATTGAAATACATTTATAATATGTTTGTAATAATTTAATTAATAATACGATTATATTAATAATACGATTGTTTTTAAAAAATGTGTAAGAAGTTATTAATTATTAGGCTGGAGTTCCTTTAAGGTGTTCCCTCTGATCCTCTTGAAATTTTGACCACAGATAGTCCTTGTGACGCAAAGCACAGGACTCTGATATTTTTTGTCGGAAAGCCCTCTATCGGTCACAATTCGCATTTAAAAATTTTTGTTAAAGTTCTTATTTTAGCAATATCTCTATAACGGTACATGATACAGGTATGTATTACAACTCAAAAGATGCGTTCTTGAGATGCTCTATATTCTGAAAAAAAGAATTTTTGAAAAACTCTTAGTAGAAGGAAAAGGAGTTGTAATACATACCTGTATCATGTACCGTTATAGAGATATTGCTAAAAAAACTGGTTTACTAAATTTTATATGGTTTTGAGTGGTACCATCACTTATTTGGGGTGCGTTCATCAACATTACTTTAACCATAGTCATGGTGTAGTATAGTTTAAGCAAAGTTATGTTATACTATAGCCATAGTTATGTTAACTTCAAGTGGTTTTTGAACGCGATTTTTACCATAGTAGTAGCAATAAATTATCATTCAGCTGTCAAGTCAAGTTTAAAAAATTTTTACATATTATAATTATTATATTTTTTGTTTGTCAAAAATTAATTATTTTTTAAAAATGAAGTTTAAAACAAAATTAATTAATTTCAAATTAATTAAATTGAAATTTTCACAATTCACAACAAAAAATTAAATGACAAACGATTTTTTATTGTCAATGTCTTAAGGGCTTACTATCGTTACTATCGTTAACCATGCTCTCGAGCAGGGTTAATTTTTGACATTAAATAGTTAAAAATTTACTTTACTACAGATGTTTATGAACGCTAAAAATTCATGTTGGTAGTTATGTTTTACTATGCCACCACCATTTTGAACGACAAATGATAACTATAGTTAACTATAGTAACGTTTATGAACGCACCCTTGATATGATATTATACTTGAATAAGTAAAAATAAATGGATATTTTGTACGCAAATGCTTTAGAATACAACAATTGACAATAGGGCTGTTTCAAATTTTTTTTTTATTGTATTGAGTTGATCGTTGTATTTAATATATGAATGACTTGAGAAAGGAGGTATTTCATATTTCATGTATTTTTATATATGTATGTAATGTGTTGTTATGTTAATATGCCTTGTCGCGTGCTATATGATCTGACATAAATTACTACTACTACTTCTAATTGAAATACATATATGTATAGAATTGTATTTATATCAAAGACCATATAAATATATACATTTATATGGTCTTTGGTTATATGTATTACCTGTATAGGTTTACATTATTTTCTGATGTAGGATTGTAGAATATTTAGCAACAGAGGTTTTTACGTATGCATACATTATAATTACTGTAGCATTTGTACTGTACTCTATACATTTATATGGTCTTTGATTATATGTATTACTTGTATAGGTTTACATTATTTTCTGTAGCATTGTAGAATATTTGGCAACAGAGGTTTTTACGTATGCATACATTATAATTGCTGTAGCATTATACCAGAGATACTATATAAATACATATAAATATGTTTTTACATAGTATCACAGATCAGATACACTATCTGTGATAGTATATAGTATCTTTGATTATACATAATATATGTATACATATGGATATATTATGGTTTTATTTTGTTATGTTTTTGAGTTCATTGACTTATGAATGCAAGATACGATTATATATTATCATATCCCGTGAATTGAATTTCTTCTTGAAATTTTTAAAGAATGTCTTTTTTAATGTTTGAGCCTTAGGACTTCTGAAAAAATAAAGTATTATTCTGATTTATGATCATAATATAGAAATTTAAAAATCAGGTGTTTTGTGAATTACCAATTTTTTTTATAGACTGAGTCAATTTTTTTTTCTAACTATAGATAAAAATTAATATTTTCAAATTAATATGGAACATAATTTACAAATATGTATATTTTTCTAAATCTTGAGGATAATGAATTTTAAGTTACATATTTACAATTATTTTTTAAAAACAGAAAGCTTAAAAATATTTATTTCAAAATTTTTAAATTTTATTTCGTTGATGTTTTTTGTGTGTGGTATAAAGTATATACTCAAAAAATTCTAAATACTAGCGCTGATGAACATTTAATTAGATTCAATGAAAATTGATAATTATTTGTAGCTTGAAAAATATTATATAATATAGGTATATATAATAAACAACATGTCATGAAGTCGAAAATAAATTATTTGTAAATTTATGGATTTTTATGATTGAATGCAATCAAATTTTTTTCATTTATGTTTGTTTGAAAATAAATTATTAAGTAGAATGGGCCTATAATTCTAGTCCTAGAAATATTTTGGAGATCCGTATTATCAAAATATCTTCAGTAGTGATTCAAAAAATTATGTTTGAAAATAACGTGGAATAGGTTTACGTATAGTAAATTATAATTGCTTATTTGATTTTTGAATTCAAAATTTACCTTTGTATTTTAACATTTCTATTAAATTGATAGCTCAACTATTTAATATCATTCTTAAACCAAATTTTAAAACTTAAACCATTCATTTAAAAAGTGCAAGAACTGGTCAGGTCATGGAGTTGGCAAAAAATAGGAAGTTAATCTGACCTGCCTATACTTTAGAATATATTATCAGAAATTTGAATAGCCTCTGACATTTAGTATTAGCACTATTAGTCATAAATATTTTTATACAGCATTTTTTTTGAACAAAAGTTTTAAAATTGCATGTATTTTTAATTCTGTTTTTTTCTATAAAATATATGTAACTTTGTTTTGAACTTAAATGAACCTAATGAATTCGGACAAAAAAGCGATGAATTATCAATCGTCTTTTAATACAGTTGAAATTATACAATATTTTAATATTTTAATAGTTGATATTATATTTAATTATTTATTATTATAATTATATATGTATACACTAAACAAATTTATGGATTTATAATGTTTCGAGGATGCATTTCCAATTATTAATTGATTAGAAATTAAATGCCGTGTAAAAGTAGTTGTGAACAATACTGTACATCCAGTTTTAGTTTAACTATAGTTGGAAGACAGTTTTCAAATTTAAAAATTTTAAAATTAAATATATTAATTACTATATGATTTATAAAGTATAATATTAATATGCAAATTATGTATAAAAATATCTAAGAAAGTCATAGCAAAGCAGAAGAAAAATTTTGATCACGATCAAAGTGGATTTTGCACTTATAATAGTGGTAACGTAGTAAATGAATGATATATTCTTCAAATATAGATATTGTGGTATCTTAAAAGGATATTTGCTTGAGGCCTGTTATCTATCAAAATTGTTATTTAATTCTTTTCAGAGGAAAACCATCAGAGTGCAGTGTAATTGATAAATATTCGGTAATTATAAACTTTCGCTGTCAGCTAGTTTTTTTTAAACATTAAAAATCGAAAAATATACGAATCTTCATGATTCTAGTCTCAAAATGTTCCATTTAACTTCGGATTTATGAAAAAAGTATAATAGTTACAGTTTGATGCGTAGGAGAGTGTGGGTAGATAGTTAAAAGAGCATATGAAAAAATCAGTTTAATTCAGTTCAAAAATGTTGATCAGTGTTAACGAATGACGCTAGGGACTTGAATAGCTCAATGGTTGTGTGTCGGTCTTGCGATCTTTGAGATCACGGTTCGAACCCCAGCCAGCGCACTACTCTTGCCCAAGTCGATCAATAATTTTTCCCATCAGCAATGTACACCGCCAGTAACTGATTACTGATGATAAACTGGATAATAATGTATATCTGACATAAAATTACTGATCGGCGGTGCCATGGACTGAGTATCCGCGTGCACTTAATATATACTATATACATTTATGTATATATGTATATTTAAAAAAAAAAAAAAAAAAAAAAAAAAAAAAAAAACGAATGACGCTAATTATACAGCACTTTTCATCCTGCCAAAATTCTCTTTTTTTCATTTATATTTTAGTTTTCATTCTATAAAATTTTTCAATCTTACTAATGAAAAATTACTCATGAGTAATCACCACCCACCACCACCCACACCACTCCCCCGCATCAAACAGCCACTATTATATTCTATTCATAAATCCGAAATCAAACCAAAGTTGAAAAAAAAGCAAAAAGGTTGACTTTTCAATTTTTTATGAGTAAAAAACCAGCTGATTGCGAAAGTGTATATGTAATTACCAAATACTGTATTCATATATCTATGAATAACAAAAAGGTTCATATTTAACATTACACACAAATATTTTCATAAAGAAATATGTTAAGAAAGGTCATTGACACTATATACATTATAGATCCTGATATACATCATTGAACAATCTATTTTTATAATTACACTTGTATGTATGTGTACAAAATACCATATTATAAGATGTATACATATCATCATGTATATCGCATAAACAGCACATTCATTGCATATAGTATTTACTATTATCTATTCTGCATAAACAAGCAGCATGTTGTTATTAATGTCTACTATGTCATGTCTATTATGTATGTATTAGAATTAGTTTTTACATCGCATACAATGTTATACCAAAGCCAATATAATACACCATGATATAATATATTTTATATATCGGTCTTTGGTTATATCAAACTTGTTTATTCATGTTATATGCTTTATGTATGTATGTGTACGAGATCGTCTTCAATTCAATATGGATCCTTACATATCCTTATGCACGAGCATAAACCATACATGGAAAATAAATATATATGATCAAAATCTCTCAAAAATGTTCAAATTTATATTTATATGTTCCAGCCAATGATATTCATTTATTCTATTTTCAATACTCAAAATATACATTTACATATAAATAAGAAATAACACTTATATGTGTGGAATATCATATGAATTAAATGTACATTTTAAATAGCATTGTGTATTGTTTAGTGCTGCAAAACATTGACAGGTGTTCATTTCATTTGTGAGAGCAAATATTTATAATAAATGAGAACAAATTCGAAACACTATGGTCCGTCTACACAATTAGTTTAGATAACTCGATTTACAAAAACAATTCCATTATATCACAGACTGTCAGACACATTTATTGAAATCATTATAATTGTGTACAGGGTACATAACTAAAAGCAATTCGAAAAATTTTGAAAAACTTTTTTGATTTTGATGAAGCTTTTTCGATCTTTATCATATATGTGAGTGTGTCGTTTTTGGAAAAATTACCACTTATAGCTTGTTCAAAATTCGTAGCGAATAGAATATATGCGCAGTGAGAGTATGGCGTCATGCTTTGAGCGAGGTTATAATTGTAGTGGTTACACTTTTTCAGGTTTAAATGGGAGAAGAACACAAATACATATAATCATTTTATGTACATATTTAATTTCAAGAGAAACATGCGCAGATTATTCGCTACGAATTTTGAACAAGCTATACACTAAAAAGAAAATCTATTGAGAAGAACTACTATTATCTTTGGCTTTGCGTCACAAACAAGGACTATCTGTGGTCAAAATTTCAAGAGGATCAGAAGGAACACCTTATAGGAACTCCAGCCAATTATTATAATCTTTGTTAATGTAGTGTGTATTGAGTGATATCGTGTTACGTTACACAATTATTTATTATCCATATTTATTAAAGGGTATACAAAAAATAAAATTATATCAAAAGCCAAATTAAAACTTTTTTAGAAGAGCTATTTCTTTTATTTTTGTTTAGTTTGTGTTTGAAGCCTATTTTATTTGTTTTTTTTTCTGTTTTTAGTATACGAGTATATTGCTATATGTTTTCCAAATATTATTTATTTTATTTTACTTGAATACAATGAATACAGAATACGAATCACCTAACTTCACTTAAGTTTTAAGTTTGTTTATATTATAAATTACTAATTAACTACTATATCGCTTCTATACTATTCTATTCATGAAAATTACATTTAAACATTACAAACATATGTAGGTTAAGGTAGTAGGTAGATATTTATGTAACTTTATGTGTTCTGAATTTTTGACAGATCTTGGAATGAAATTTCTATTGGCTTTAGCTATTCTTTGGTGGTGTCTGATTAATTATTAATATGGTGACGATGACGGCGTTATGGATCCCGATTATCAAGATTTTGAACTTTTCCCTGATTGTACAGAAAATACTACAGTTGATATAGATTCCATTAATGAAGATATTAGACGTAGTGAGCCTATAGCTTGCCCCACAGATCCTAGACAGCAAACGAGCCAATTACCATCGACTAATCAAAAACACCAAAAGCTGCAATTGAAATGGAAAAAAAAAGAACATTCTTCTAAACATCCAACAAATACGATTTACAGGCACCACAACCTTACCATCTAGTCTATTAGAGCTCGATACTCCTATTCAATTTTTTTATATTTTTAAAGAACATCAATTATAAGTTAAGTTGTTATATTACAGAACAAACGAATCTTTATATTACTCAAAAAAATCCTAACGAATCCCTTCATGTTACTGATATCGATATCCAGCAGTGGAGCGACTTATATGATGTCATTGATACAACTACCGACAGTAACCAGCCATTGTAATTCGTCTATTGGAACTCATATGATCCAAGAAACAATGCTGAAACAAAAGTTTGAAAAAATTAGACAATCTATATATTTGAATGATAATTCTAATTTACCACCACGTGATTCTCCAAATAGCGATAGGATTTTTAAAATTAGACCTGTAGTAGAAAAATTAAACGGGACTTATACAATAAGAAGTACATCAACATTGATCGCCCTCATATTGTTGATGAGTACAATCGACACATGGAAGGTATAGATTTATTAGACAGTATTATGGGAAGATATAAAATAATGATACGTAGCAAAAGATGGCAGGTTCGGATATTTTACCATTTACTAGACCTCACCATGGCGAATTCCTGGCTGCTCTACCGAAGAGTCCGGCAGCAAAAACCCTCACCTGCAAACAAATGTCTTCAGCAGATTTTCGACTGGAGGTAGGTGAGACTTTGTGCAAGCTTGGCCTAAAGCCTAATATCAAAAGTCAAAGAACGATAGAAAATGAAATACAAGCCAAAAAACGTAGAGGCCCTGCTCAACTTGGTCACTGGCCGATTTGAGTAGAAAAGAGAATTCGATGTAAGTTTCCCAAGTGTAGTGGCGTATCACAAACAGTTTGCGTAAAATGCGGTGTAGCATTATGTTGTAACAAACAAAATAATTGTTTTAGATCTTTCCACACCACATAAGTATTTTTTGTACGTTTAATTCAATGTTAAGCTGCGATTCCACTTATTGACAAATCGTCAAATATTTGACAAAGAAATGCCAAATATATGGCACGGGGAGTTTACACTACAGAACAATTTGACGTCAAAAAGTTTGACCAAGAGAGTGTCAAAGTAAATATATGGCATCATTATATGACGTTGGTTTACACTATTTGACATATTGCGTTAATTTTTTGTTTGACATCATAGTCGACATTTTAATATAATGTGTTACGACAGTCGTGAAGTGAATTAAAACGAATTTTGAATTAGATTATTTAATTTTATTTTATTTACAAATAATAATTTATAATTTTATTTCTGAATATTGTTCTTTTTTAAATAAATCTGAATTATTTTATTAAACAATTTTATTAAATTTTTAAATTAAATCAGGAACAGTAATAAAATAATAGTATATAAATCCTTTTTCTATTCAATATTTTTCTTTACAAACACAATTAACACCAATTTGAACAAAAAAAAAATTCAATTTTATTAAAAAAAATTCAATTTTATTAAAATAATTCAATTTTATTAAACAAAATTTTATTAAATTTTTAAATTAAATCAAGACAGTAGTAAAATAATATGTATATAAATCAAAATAAGTAGTATAAAGGCGGTAGAACTATGACGTTGTTTGACACTGTTTGACATCCAATTATCAAATATTTTATTTGACAAAATGTTTGATGTCAAATATGAAAACAGGAGTTTACACACAACAAAATATTTGACAACAAATATTTGATGCCATACTTGCCATACATCATTTTGACAATATTTGACAAGGGTTTACACATCTATGACATCAAATATGGTCAAATATTTGACAAAGTGTCAATAAGTGGAATCGCAGCTTTACAGTAATGTTACACTCCTTAAAACTTTAAATAAATAATTAAAGGATATTTTTGAATTTCTAAGAAATACGTTTTTTTTTCTTTACTTAAACATGACCTATATCAAATCCATTTTCATTTTTAAGATCATCATGGGCTACAAAGGGATATCAAAGTAAATTCATTGAGTTTCAGAAAGATGTACATTTTTTATTTTTTATTTATTTCATCAAAGTTTACATAAATATTTAATCCAAAAGTTAATTCATTTTCTTTTTAAATTTAAACTATCAGTAGACTCAAACAGCTTGTGCTTATCTAAGAGCTACTAATTTCTATATTATTCAATTAATATTAAAATTATATAACAAAATGAGATAAAGCTTTGAAACTTAATGAATTTAAATAGATTAATTAATTAATTTACAATAGATTCGTAATAGGTTCGTAGCAGTTACAGTAGTAATAAATTAAAATTTAGTATTCCTATTCGTAGACTTTTTAACTTTATGTGCTGCTAATAACCTAGTAGTAGTAGTCCAATGCAGAAAACTCATTTTCATATTTTCAATTATTTTTTATTTATTTCATCCAATTCAATTTAAATTTATAATAATTATTGTTTTAATGCTCAATGAAATGCTTTCACGTGCTTATTCAAACTGCCTTGTGTTTTAAAACGGTTACCACAATTACACACAAATGGTTTCTCATCAGTATGAACTGTTTCATGATCCTTTTTTTCAGATTTTGAAATAAATCTCTTCACACAATGTTTGCATGAATACTTTTTTTTACCGTGCCTACGCATATGAGAATTGAGACCTGCTTTATCCTTGAATGCAGAATGACAAATATCGCATTTATGTTGTCTGATATCGGTATGACTAGCTTCGTGTTTCCGTAAATTTGATTTTGAGGTAAATTGTTTACCGCAGGCAATACATACAAATGGTTCCTCACCAGTATGAAGTCTTTCATGCACATTCTTTTCAGATTTTGTGAAAAATTTCAATACACAATGATCGCACGAATACTTTTTCTCACCGTGCCTGAGGGTATGAGCATATAGACCTGCTTTATCTTTGAATGCAGATTGACAAATATCACATTTATGCTCTATGTTATCGGTATGAATTAATTCATGTTTCCGTAAACGTGATTTTTTAGCAAATTGTTTACCGCAAGCATTACATACAAATGGTTTCTGACCAGTATGAACACTTTCATGTTCCTTCTTTTCACTTCCTGTGAAGAATTTCTTGTCACAGTAATTGCACGAATACCTTTTCTCACCATGTCTAAGCATATGAAAATGTAAATTTGAATTACATTTGAATGCAGATTGACAAATATGGCATTTATGTTCTCTTATATTGGTATGAATTTTTTCATGTTTCCATAAAAGTGCTTTGGTAATGAATTGCTTACCGCAAGTTTGACATTCAGATGGTTCATCTCCACAATAAATTGTTTCATGTTCTTCTAATTTTGATTTTTCTTTAAATATAAGGTCACAGTATTTACACTTATGTGAGATTTGTTTCGAGTACAAAGAATTATCTTTATTATCTTTTTCAATATTTTTTGAATCTGTAGACTTCGGTTGGATCAAAACTGGGACTGGAACAAACGTTTCTACTGGTGAATTCTCTGAAGCTCGAACAATACTGTGAATATTTTTTACATGTCGTCTTAAATTGTAAAGCCTTGTAAAACTTTTACTGCAAATAACACATAATAAATCTGTATTTTTTTCAGCTGAATATTCTTGTTTATGTTCATTTAAATTATTTGATCGGAATTTTGTTTTCGTTTCTTCACTCTGAGCATTTTTTCCAGATTTATGCCATGTTTCATTTTTATAGATATCACTTACAATACTACTTTTTTTGTTTTCTTCATCCCTGTTCTCTGACACTAATTCCTCCATTAAAATATCTTCATCATACGGATTTGATACATTTTCTGGAGAAATTGGATTCAATTTGTCAATAGAATTCTGTTCAGTAATAGATTGAGATTCGGATATAATTTGTTCACATTGACATTCATTTGCATTTTGTTTTAAAGGATCTAAATCTTTTTGGCCATTTGCATTTTTGTGAATACTTTTAACATGAACAAAAAATTTATCTACTTCTTCGAATGGTGATTCACATAGTGTACACAAAAAGTTGAATACTTCCTCTTCAGATATAAAAATCTCGCCACATTTATGCGAACTTCTTGAATTTTTATCTAAAAAATTAAAATTGATGAAGTATTCAAAATTTCAAGATGGCGCCTACGGGTAATAAGCAAATTGAAAACGATCTGTGCAAAAATTGTAAAAAATTAGTGAAAAATAATGATAAGGCCCTACAATGTGATGGCTTTTGCAACAAATGGATACATATCAAGTGTGCGAATGTGGATGATAAATTGTATAATGGTATACTGGAGTTTGAGGAGAAAATATTGTGGATGTGTGATGAGTGTAAAATGTTTATTGAAAGAATGAAGAAATTTGATCCTGAAAAGATCTTGAATGCATGTGAAATGATTGAAATGAAAATGTTAGTTAATATAAGAGATGAACTAAAAAATCTGGGTGAAAAGTTAGATTCTCTTAAGAATAAAGATGTTAATAGAGATTTCCCGCCAAAACCATTGTATTCAGAAGTGCTTACGTGCAAATCTAATCAGGGTGTATATTTTAAACCAAAAATGACTCAGTCCATACAAGCAACAGAAGCTGACCTAAAAGCAAGTATTAAACCGAGTGAAATACTGGTCCCTATAACAAAAGTTAAACCAGTGAAGGGAGGTGGTATAATTGTAAAATCGGACATATCAGATAACAACAAAAAATTATTACAAATAGCAAATCTAAAACTTGCAAGCAAATATGATATAACTTTAACAAAGAGTGCGTATACTCCGCAGTACCAAATTGGTTTTGGTACAACCAAACCATTTTAGTACTGCCTATATATCTCACGAGTACCAAAACATGAGAAAGAAAGAAAACATAAACATACTTAACATTTGTCAACGTCAAATAATATTCGATAAACAAGCTCGTGATTAAATCATTTATTATTTTATTAAAAATTAAAAATTTAGGATTCAAGATTACAAGACAAATGTCACTGTTTTCTTTCTTTTTTTTGGAAATTGATTACTAAAGTTTGGTCGAACCAGTATATACCTCATCGTACTGTACCAAACCAAATTAATTGGTTCGAACCAAAATGGTCGACCTAAAAAATGTTGGTACTGTGAGTATATACCGGAACCAAATTAGTACTTGGACCGGTTTGGTACGACGGAGTATACGCACTCAAAATCTCGAAAACCTGTATTATTTCTTACAAATTTAGATGATAAATATGATAGTGAAAAACTAATGAAAGAGCTAAGAAATTTAAACCAAAAAATAGATACAAATGACCAGCTGGAAGTTGTTAACAATAAACAAAATAAACATAATGGTAGGTGGATGGTGAAATTCAAGGTTAATGGTTCATTGTACAAGAAAATTATAAACACTTACGTCAACGTAGAATGGCGCTCCCATTTTGTTCAAGAATGTGTTAATGTTTTACAATGTTATAATTGTCAAGAATATCATCACTTAGCTGCTAATTGTCCAGAAAAAAATAGTCCAAAATGCTCAAAATGTGCAGGATCCCACTTAACAAAAAATTGTGTAGATAACTCAATTGTTTGCATCAACTGTACCAAATATATGCAATCAAAATCAAACAGCTGTAATAACAAAGACAAAATCATATGCCACAAATCAAATGATAAAAACTGCCCCATCTATCAAAGAAAAATAAAAGCACTACGAGAAAAAATTGATTACGCTTGTCAAAATTTATAAGATACAGGGTGAAGATGAATAAAAATGAATATAATTAAAATTATTTTTATTACCTCTAATATTTATGAAAATTCTATTTATAAATACCAGAAGTCTAAGAAATAAATTAGAAGAAATAAGAATGTTTGCAATTGATAAGAATATTGATATAATAGTCATAAATGAAACTTGGTTATACAATAATGAAACAAATTATTACAATTTACAGCATTTCATATCTATACATAATTGCAGAAGTAGCAGTCGAGGAGGAGGTACTGCATTCTATATTAGAGATCCTATTAAGTATAATGTCTTAAAAAAAACAGAAAAATATAATTTCATTCTACTTGATCTCCATATAGGAAAAAAAATATTTAAAGTTGCGACGCTATATAAAGCACCCAATGAAAATGAAAGTGAATTTCTGGAATTCATAGATGATAAAATGAACGCAAACAAAAATACTATTTTCTTTATGGATGTAAATATTGATCTATTAAATGATGATAATGATATAGTAAAAGAATACAAGGACATTATTCAACTTAATGGATATAAAATAAAAAATAGAATTGAAAAAGAGAATATTACACGTAGAAACAATAACAATGGTACAATAATTGATCATGTAGTAACCGACTTAGATGAAGAATATACAAAAATTAACATGGAACTGTTAGATATAAACTGGTCAGATCATAGGGCAATAATAGCTGAATTTGTTAATATTAAAGATAAAGTAAAAAATAACTATGCTAAATACATATGCGTCATGAATGAAAAATTATTCAGAAGAAAAGTTGAAACATCGATCCAAGACTTACCAGTATACTTAATGAATATGGAAAAACTGCAAGAAATAATACTTAATGCTAAAAAATTATGTCAAAAAAAAAAAAGGTAAGAATAAGAAAACTAAATTGGATAGATGATGAAATTTTATATCAAATGAGACTTAGAGACAAATATTACAAACTTATGAAAAGATACCCAACAGAAACAATGTTTGTATGCATTTTTAAGAAATTAAAAAATATAGTTACAAAATTGATAGCAAAAAAAAAAAAAACAATTCATAGGAAATAGAATAAACTATGCAGGTAAGGATTATGGAAAAATATGGAATGTCATAAATCACAATATTTTAGGCAAACTAGAAAATAATAATACGAAAAATATACACATACTGAAACATCAGAACAAAGATATTACAAATTCACTAGACATTGCAAATTATATGAACTACTACTTCACTAATATTGGTCTAAAACTATCTTCACAAATAATCCAAGTCAATCCAATTCCTAATACACTACAAAGGAGGTCAATATTTATGAACCCAACTAATATATCTGAAATATTGTACACAATCCACACACTAAAAAGTAATGCTTCTCCAGGATTAGATGGAATTACCACAAGAGATTTGAAGACACTGAGTGATATCATAGCAACAGTATTGGTTCCGATTATTAACAAATGTCTTGAATATGGAAAATTCCCTGAATGTTTGAAAACAGCGGTCGTCATCCCATTGTTTAAAAGTGGAGATAATACTGATCCAAAAAATTATCGACCCATAGCACTATTAAACTCCTTGAGTAAAATATTTGAAAAAATTATAGAAAATAGAATTAGAAAATTTATGGCAGAATCTGAGGAGATAGATGTTAATCAATTTGGATTTCAACAGAATAGTGGTACGGAATCGGCAGTAAACGAAGTTATTGAAACAATATTAGATGGAATGGAAGAAAAACAATATGTAAGTGCAGTATTTGTAGATCTACAAAAAGCCTTTGACACTGTCGATCATAAATTACTCTTGAAATTTCTAAATGAAATGGGCATAAGAGGTGTCGGATATAATATAATTGAAGACTACTTAACCAATAGAAGAACGGTAGTCATGGTAAATAACTGCATAAGTACAGAATTAATTGTAAAAACTGGAGTACCTCAAGGCTCAATACTAGGCCCACTGCTTTATTTATTATACATAAATAATATGAAGAATGCTATGCTTGAAGCGTCTTATAAAATATACGCTGATGATACAGTACTGATTTATAAGGCTGAAAATGAGAAATTATTACAGGAAAAGATGAATAGGGATTTAATGAAATATAATTACTGGGTAAACGGCAATAAATTATCCCTAAACAAAGAAAAAACAAATATGATGATTTTCAACTCTAAAAATAAACCAGAAATCAATCCAGCAATATTAATAGATGGATATGCAATAAAAAGAGTATCGAATACTAGATATCTAGGTATTGAACTTGATGACAAACTGACATGGAAAAAACATGTAGAGAAAATAGTCAATAAAATAATACCAATTGTGGGTGCAATAAAAAGAAGTGGGTATACAAATAAAACAATAGCAAATATAATATACAAATCATGCATATTATCAAATATCAGATATATTATTACGGCATGGTCTCAAACTTCTGATAACAATTTAAAAAGAATCCAAGTAGTTATGAATAAAGCATTAAAAATACTATATAACATGGATAGACTAACACCAACAACAGAAATATACAAGACTACAAATAATGTCAATTTAAAGCAACTAATATTTATGGAAAGATGTAAATTTATCCATAAAATATTATCTGGAAATATAAAATTTAATAGAAGTCTGAAAAAAAACAATGAGGTGCATTCTTACAGGACTAGATACGCTGACCATATCCGAACAAACTTCTCGAGAACAGCTAAAATGAAGAAATCAATAATGGGTATAGCGGCAGAAATTTATAACACATTACCTGAAGAAATAAAAAGATGTTCAACCTTAGTTATGTATATTTAAAAAAAAATTAGAAAAATATGTTATAGGCAAAGAGTAGAACAGAAGACTAAATGGGATGTATGATGTATGATGATGATTGATTTATGTATTTTCATTTTTGTATTATTTTATTTTTATTAGTTTTAAATTTATTTTGTTTCTTTTTTTTTCTTTTTTTTATTATCTTTATTTATTTAATTTAAGTAATTTATTTTGTTATTCCTTTTTTTTTTTTTTTTTAATCTCTATGTTTATTATTATTATTATTATTGCTTTAGATATTTAAAATTTAAATTAAACAATGCAAGTGCAATAAAAAAAAAACCATCATACAAAAAAATAGAGTAGGGTTCCCTTAGAGCTCTTATACCAGCCACAAGGCTGTTTGAGCGGGGAATAGGTTGTAGAAAAGGAAGGAAAAAAAAAAATGTGAATTATTTTGTATGAAATGAATGGAATGAATAAAAAAAAAAATAAATAAATAAATAATAAAAAAAAAAAATATTTAAAATTCTGAGTATCATCTGTTAACAACAAATAAAATACTATCTAGATAAACCTCATTTGTCATTGTCAGCAATCAGCACTTGAATTTGTATGTTAATGGTAGTTAAGTAATAAATTAAAATTTAGTATTCGTAACTTTTTGATTTTATGTGATGCTACTAACCTGGTATATTGTCCAGTGCAGAAAAATCATTTTCAGAATTTAAACACTCAATGAAATTTTCTTTTAAACATAAAAAGTCCATGATTCGAATTAAAATTTTCATAGAAGTTATTTACTTTTCAAAAAGAAATAATAAAAACTAAAAACAAATAAGTGATTTTATTTCCTTCACCAAAGTTGCAGTTTTGTTTTGTTTTTAAAAATCAAAACAATCAATGTCAAAAATTCTACCTGATGTTATGGTCACTATACACGGCATACGCATTTCTAAGGCAATGTAAAGACGTCTAACGTTTAATGTCTGACGTCACACAGGTCGTCAGAATATAAATAACACAACAACAAGACGCAAATCCAACTGCCACTCCAATGATTAATTGCCTTAGAAATGTGTATGCTGTGGTCACTATATAATGCACGTGATGAAATATAAATAGTTCATTGGAGGTTAAACCATAAAATACCAAACCAATTTCTTAGTCCGCATTTACATTATCTTGTGTTTTTTTTTATTTTTTATTATTATATACATATACACATACAAATTATATAGTATATTTTTAAGTGCACACGGATACTTAGTCCATTATGGCACCGTCGATCAGTAATTTCTGTCAGATATATCATCCAGTTTATCATCAGTAATCAGTTACTGGTGTACATTACTGATAGAAAATTAATGATCAACTTGGGCAAGAGTAGCGCGCTGACTGGGGTTCGAACCGTGATCTCAAGATCACAAGACCGACACCTAACCATCGAGCTATTTAAGCCCCCTTAAAAGAGAGGTATAGAAGAGCAAGACAAGAGGAAACAAGAAAGCAAACCAACTCAGAGGTGGTTTGCTTTCTTGCTTTCTTGAATATAGTGTTGCCAGTATGATAATAATCAAAATTAGTAGAATGTTTCACCATCAACAAAAATTCAATACTGCTATAGGTTATTAACAATACTCAATAATAATCAGTTTAAATAATTGATAATCAATTAATAATCAATTAAAATAAAAATTTATATGTATATATATTTTTTTAGTTATTTTTTTTATCACAATCGAACTTAATTTTAATAAAAAATGTTAAACATGAAAGCAAGAATGAAAATCATAAAATAAGTATATGGCAATACTACTAATAGGCATCGCATATAAAAATATACGACAAGAAACAGAACAAGAAAGCAAGAATGGATATAATGTAAATGCTATCGTTCAATCTTGAAACAAGATAAGAAAGCAAGAAAAGACAATGTAAATGCCCCCTTAAGCTATAATTGAACGGAACGAAACGAAACGAAACGATGCATATACAAAATAATACAATATAAATCAAATATTGTATATACTACTATATACTGTATATAAATACACAATATATATACTTAATAAAGTCATATGATATTTAACATTTAACTGTCATTTTTAATTTTCTTTGTCAAATCAAGTTTTTAGTGAGAAAAGAGTGATGTGGATGTGTAATAAATTAAGTAAGTGAACAAGATAAAATATATGACCGACAATTTTTTATTTTTAATTTTAACATAAGTTTTAATTATTCCAGGAATTAAAATTTGGTTTTTTGGGTAAAAAAAAACAAAATATTTCTGCAATTATGTCATCTTCAGCGATATATATATTGGATGTTAAGGGAAAAGTGTTAATATCCCGAAATTATAGAGGTGATATTGATATGTCTGTAATTGATAAATTTATGCCATTATTAATGGAAAAAGAAGAGGAAGGTTTAATGACACCAATTCTACAGACTCCAGAATGTACATTTTCATACATAAAAACAAATAATTTATATATTGTTTCAACAACAACAAAAAATGCAAATATTGCTCTTGTATTTGTATTTTTGCATAAAATTGTTCAAGTGTTCGTTGAATATTTTAAGGAACTTGAAGAAGAAAGTATTCGTGATAATTTCGTAGTTATATATGAGTTATTAGATGAATTAATTGATTTTGGTTATCCTCAAACAACAGACAGTAAAATACTGCAAGAATATATAACACAGGAAGGTCATAAATTAGAAATTCAACCAAGAATACCTATGGCCGTAACAAATGCTGTTTCTTGGAGATCAGAAGGTATAAAATATCGTAAAAATGAAGTATTTTTGGATGTTATTGAATCAGTGAATTTATTGGCTAATGCTAATGGAAATGTATTAAGAAGTGAAATTGTTGGAGCAATTAAAATGCGTGTCTATTTATCTGGAATGCCGGAACTTCGTTTGGGTTTAAATGATAAAGTTTTATTTGAAAGTACTGGAAGAGGAAAATCAAAATCAGTTGAATTAGAAGATGTTAAATTTCATCAGTGTGTGCGATTGTCGAGATTTGAAAATGATCGAACTATTTCATTCATTCCTCCAGATGGTGAATTTGAATTGATGTCATATAGATTGAATACGCATGTTAAACCACTTATTTGGATTGAATCTGTAATTGAACGTCATGCACATAGCCGAGTTGAATATATGATTAAGGCGAAATCACAATTTAAAAGACGTTCGACTGCAAATAATGTTGAAATTGTAATACCAGTACCGGGTGATGCTGATTCACCAAAATTTAAAACGACAATAGGAAGTGTAAAATACACACCCGAACAGAATGCCATTACATGGACAATAAAATCATTTCCTGGTGGAAAAGAATATTTGATGCGAGCTCATTTTGGTTTACCGAGTGTTGAATGCGAAGATACCGAAGGTAAACCTCCGATACAAGTTAAATTTGAAATTCCATACTTTACAACATCTGGAATTCAAGTTCGTTACTTAAAGATAATTGAAAAGAGTGGCTATCAAGCATTACCATGGGTACGATATATTACGCAAAATGGAGATTATCAATTAAGGACTAATTAAATTCAATTTAAAATAAAAAAATGAAATGAATAAATAAATTAAACATAATTTACCCAAATAGATATAATTATTATTAATTAATTAATTTCAAATTGAAGAAATATAGATACACAATTATATAATAAAAATTTCAATTTTTAAAAATGAAAAATCTTTAAATTTTTATTTTTATATTTTGTACACACCTTGCATCATTAATAAGGGGATTCATTTCAAGTTTTAGTTTGTCGTAAACCCTTTTAATCTTCGTAGTTTTTCACAAGATATATAGATATAGACAACATAAGATATGGCCGATTTATATGAACGAAAAAATTCTCGTGAGCTTTCATTTTCGTCATCTGCATGGTCATCTGGTTGAAAACTTGTATGTGAATTGTTGTTTATGTGCTTAATATAATATATTAATTATTAAGATAATTATATAATTTATCTATAATAATTACAGAATTCTTTCTTTTTTAGGTGTAGAATATATTACCATATAAAATTTTTAAACAAGCAATTTATATAGATATTTTAACCGAGTGACGTCACTGCGCTGAAAGCTAGAGAGCAATGTTCAATCGGTCTTACCAGTCTTACTTTATGCTTTCTGTGCCACTGGAAAACAAACTCTCGCAATTTTGATGTCGACACTCGACTTGACAGTCGACATCAGATTTCAGCTGTGTGAGATTTTTTTTTTTTTTTTTTTTAAATATACATATATACATAAATGTATATAGTATATATTAAGTGCACGCGGATACTCAGTCCATGGCACCGCCGATCAGTAATTTTATGTCAGATATACATATTATCCAGTTTATCATCAGTAATCAGTTACTGGTGTACATTGCTGATGGGAAAAATTTTTTGATCGACTTGGGCAAGAGTAGTGCGCTGGCTGGGGTTCGAACCGTGATCTCAAAGATCGCAAGACCGACACACAACCATCGAGCTATTCAAGCCCCACAGCTGTGTGAGATATAGATAAGTGGAAACAGGTTTGCAAATATAATCTCAGAAAAATTTTTGATGTCGCTGTTGATGTCAGCAAGTTTTTATTTTCAAAGTGGAAACAAGTATATTGATGTCGCGATCAGATTGAATGATTTCGTCGATGTGAAATTGTGAAATGTTACTTTGATGTCAATAGAAAAGATGGAAAAAAATTGGAATCGCTCATCCTCATAAAATTTTCCACAGACTTGTGATCTTCATTTACAAGTTCTTTAAATATCTGTGAGGAACGTGAAATGCTAAATTTTGCCTTCTAAGGATCCATTCTCTGACCTACATTTTTCGTTTTTTTTTTTTTTTTAAATAAATTGTAGCTGCAACTGCAGTAGCACATCTTATTGTGTAGTATGACTTTTATTACTTTTTCTTCTACTATTACTCATTTTTGTTTATTGTTATTTTAAATAAATAAATAAATAAAAAGTTTTCTATCTATAGTAAACGTAATAAATATATTTTGGCTTTCGATATATTTGAGTTTTTATTTTTAGCCCTATTTTTCTTTCGATCTAGCTCTCAATCAAAATATTTTCTGGCAACACTGGTTGGCATAGAAATTAAAATATGTATTAGGTATTAGAAAATAAATATAACCAATATAACAGATGAAATAAATGTTCCGACTACGAAAAAATTTGAAGTGGTCGTTCATTTCAACAGAACTATGAAACTTGAAAACTGAAAAATGAAATGAAATGAATCCCCTTAATATTTTAGAATTCGCCGCGTTGTAATTGTAATCGCCAAGTTCTTTACCCTTCTCTACCTACACGTATGAAAGGAGTTTTATTTTAATAGATAAATTGAAAACGCAGTAGCCTTGTTAGGCTAATAAGACAAGGCATTAACATTAACAACCATAACCCTAACTCCCTAACCAACAAGGTATCAGACGAGCTGAGTAAAATTATTGTAAATAAAAGCTATAAAAAATAATTTAAAAAAAAAGAAAAATTATTTTAAATATTTTGAAATTTCAGATTAACATAAAAATTAATTAATCAAAGAAAATGTCCGATAATTATTATAAATTATTTCCAGAAGATGATGAAAATAACAGGTTTGGCAGTTAAATTGATTTTATTTAGAAAATTTTACACGATAAAAATAAGTTATTATAAAAATAAAAAATTTTCGAGTAACAATTCTTAATTCTAAAAAATTTCATAAATTTATAAATGCTGCTACTGTTGCTGCATCATATTAAATTTGTTTTTAGATTCAAATTATAATAATTATTTCTATTTGAATACTTTTCAAGGGAAAGCATTCATCACATCATAAAATTTTCTACCAATAATTTATTAAAAGTTTACAGTTAGCTTAATCAATTTTTATAAAGCCTTAACCCCTTGTAGTTTTAATTGTTTAAATAAATTTTAAGTCTGAAATTATTTAAAAGAAAATTTCATAACAGCAAAATTGATAATTTTAGTAAAAATAGATTCACAAGTGAGTCAGACTCGTGATTATTACACGAGGGGTTAAACATACCGGATATTTTATTTATACAATTTGCTCTGATAAAAGTTGTAATAAATAAGCGGGAAATTTTTTTCAAAAAGAAAATTAGCTATATATGTATTTACATTTGAATTATTTTTTTGTATTATACTGTATACACCTCTAAAACAACTAATAAAACGAATTTTATCAAATTTTTTTGTGTACGATCAAATTTTTTAGGTCCCTTATTGGCATGAATGGGAATCATGGGAATACTGATCTTTTATTTAAAGGAAATTTACTCAACACTATAAATTTCTTATTTCCAAAAATGAATTTGATACCATCAAAAGAAGGTAATAGTAGTGATTTGAATTTCATTTTTTTAATTTTATTATAAGCATCTTATATAATTTATCCATGAACTATCATAATCATTTTCAGATAAACGGAAACCTGTACTAGATAGTAATTTCTCTTTATTCAGTCGTAAGCATTGTTTCATTATTCATTTATGAACTTATATAAATTCTAAAGAAATCATTAGATATTTTTAATTTGCTGATTTCCAAAATTATTTAAACACATTCTCATACAAAATCATTTTTAAATTTTCATAATTACAGAAACCCCACATGGATTGGAAAATATACTTGAATTAAGTCGAAATTATTTGAATTATAACCAAAATCCACCATTGCATGAATCGTCATCATCATCATGTTTCGAAAAAGAAAAGACCGAATTAATTTCATCAATTGAATTTTATCTGACACATCATAAACAAAAAATTCTCGAGAACAATCAAGAAAAAAGTAGCGTAAATCGTTCAAATATCGTTAATGGTTGTAATAATATTTCATTGAAAAAAAATGAATTACAAAATCAAGAAGTTATGTTCCCAGAGCTTAAAAGTCGAATAAATTCTACAAAATTCGATTCAAAATTGAGAAAAACGACAACGATGATCAATAATATTTCTGAAAAGAAAAACAATTTGATTATAGAAAATTCTCAACTTGGAGTAGAATCATCAACAAGTTCCATTGATAGTTTCAAAACATATGAAGAAAATGATTCTACATCGGAAACAACAGAATCTACTACTACTACTTCTACTAATAGTCCTTATTCATATTCTTATGTTCTGAAAAATTCATTACAATCCACAAACAGGCCATCAAAATCATCTCGAATGATGGCTATGAAAAATAATGAACTTATCTTTACAAGATCAAATTCCAGACCTTCCAATAACACCAATGATAGAAATAAAAAGAAATGTTCAACAAAACCGAAGAAATCGACAAATGTAGCCACGACCAATTATTATAAGAATATAGAAGATAATATAAAAAATTATGATATTCAAAATAATAAGAAATCCGTCGATTGTTGTAATTCAAAAGTTGTTTATCGACAAGAAGGTAATAATGAAAATTTTAATCAACAACAACAGTATTCATCTTCCTCAAATTATTATTCGAGTGATGATGATTCAACAAATGAAAGTCAAAATTCAATAAAATCATCTATTGACGACTGTGTTCAAATTCCAAGTATTGGTAGTGAAAGATTTCATAATAATCAGAAACAACGTAAAAGTCTGCATTCTGTAATCAAACCAATTTCTTTTGGACAGGACGACAATAAATATAAAATTGCCAGTAACAGAAATGAATTATTTGATGGTTATGAAAGAGTTATAGCATTCTTAGAACTAGAAAAGCAAGCTATTGAGCAGTACAGAAGTCATGATGATGGGGATGGTGATGGGGATGAAAACAATCATTTTGATGGTGGCCAAGATAATATATAAAAATATATAAAAGATAATATATAAAATATTTCATTGTTCTATATATATTTTCATATTTATTAATTTATTTAATAAAAAAAATGTTTTTCCTTTCATGAATATTCTGCAAATTTTATGTGAATATGTGAATATTTGTAATTTTTACGAATGAATAAAGATATTTTTAGTTGATGCGAAAAAAAATTCTATGTAAGTACAATATTTCTTCTCTATTTCAGCGCTATAATCTCTGATGAGACTTATACCTTCCGATTCCTCATTCCAAGAACTGCTATTGTATTCTTCTGAACATCATTTAATCCATTTAATTGATTTTATTTTTGCCTACCTACCCATCCCCATCGTACGTATCGACGTACACTAGCTGTTGAATTGATTTAAACTAAATGATTCCATTTTCCATTTGGTTATTGTTCAGTATCACGTATCACCAAGCTTTTTTAGTGATATTACCGAAAATAAATAAAAGAACACAAATTTTTGGTTAAAGTTTCTTGTTTTATTACACAAATCTTAATCTTTTTTTTATCAAAATTTAAATCCAAATTATAAAGTCAAATATTCAAGTCATCAGAACAGAAAATTATTTCTTGAATCAAAGTTCTTAATTTATTTATTAAATAATTGATAAATGACAATAAACTTGATATGAGAAAATTACAATAGTTAAAAATATAATCCAATAAATAAATTCCAGAATTAAATTTTAAAATAGAACATTTCTATATTATACTTTAACTGAACTCTATACTATTACACTTTATACTGAAATATTGTCCGATAATATAAATTCCATCGGTAGCTCAACTGTCAAGATGTTAATGAATAATGAATTGAACAGTCCTTCTCCTCTATGTTGGACGGTTCCTTTCTTCAAAAAAAAGAGAAATCTGTAACGAGAAAAAAAGTGTTGCATGCT
This sequence comes from Villa cingulata, assembly GCA_951394055.1. NCBI lineage: Eukaryota > Metazoa > Arthropoda > Insecta > Diptera > Bombyliidae > Villa > Villa cingulata. The sequence goes on from OX596025.1 coordinate 3,594,288, forward strand.
GTTGTTGTGTTGAAATGTATGTTTCGGTTCGCGACTACACGACAAATTTCACACTGAAGTGAAGTTTGTGTAATAACACTATCCTTTTTTCTTTGATCTTCCTAGATCTTTGTAGTATGCTTCATTCTGAAGCATAGAAAGTTTATGCAATTGTTTGTATTGGTTGATAACCAACCAAATATTTGTTTCTGAGTATCAGTATACCCATAACGAAATATGCAAGGAACGCATTTATTGTACCAGAGTACATGAAACCAAGAAAATGATATCCTTTGTGATCATAAAGAAAGGATATCATCATCTTAGCAAATATTTGCATAGGATAGTGTGAATGCTATAAATTAACCGAAACATGTGCATGCTTGTATCGCAAGATGCATTTGTTCTACACCAAGCAACAATATGCTATAGGTATTATGATATAATTATGTGTATCTTATACTCTTGTACAAAGCATCTGTATGCTAAGTACATCGAGATCCATACCAAGCAACTATATGCTATAGGCATTACGAGATGTGTTTGTATCTTGTACGAAGCAACTGTATGCTAAGTACATCGAGATTTATGTGCCAAGCAACTTATGCTATAGGCATTACGAGATGTGTGTTATGATCTACGCAATTATGTTCTTAGCTAGGTTTATATCAATAAAAACCTAATTAAATGTTTGCGCAGCCATAAAACTATAGTTCTAAGACCAAGACAAAGAATCGTGAAAGATGTTACTGCATTTAATCGTGTCATATTTGAACAAATGTTCGAAATAAGGAATGATACGATGCTTGCATGTGTCTTACGACAATGATATTTAACAGTTATGTTGCAGATTGTAGCACTTTTCACTTATTAAAAGTATTCTTCAATTCTCTAAATATTATTTCTATAACAAAATTGAACAGCAATTGTACTACCCTTTAGCCTAATTCCTATATCGGTTCTGACATTGTTGTTATACTGCTATTTGTATTCTATGAAGAGATGGTAATTCTTAATTCCAAACTTTGTTATTCTAATTAAAAGATTAAAGATGTGCAGGAAAGTTAAAAAATATGCATCTACTCAGATTCAAACATTTATTGAAATAAAAATACATAATTTGTCGTATTTTATAAATTTTTATTTAGAGAGACTCTTTCATTATCCTTATCCTAAAAGTGTAAAATTTTTAAGCATAAATAAATATGTACTATTATACAGGTTACGTAGAGTATGAGTACGAATAATATGTGATTCTTTAACATAAAATATAAATTATCTTCTTATTGAATTATTGAATTATTACTATCTAAAGCTTGTCTAGCCAAAATGTTTGGATGAAAATTTTTATAATACAATATCATGAAAAAAATTCCTATAAAATATGGAACTATCGAAAATATACATAACGGAATAAAATAATTTGAATTTTTTATCGTATTATTTGAATTTGAAATGAACAATGTTAAACATACACAATTCTCGATAACACAAATTATATAATAAAATGATGATTTATATCTAGTTGGACCATCTTTTGGTGTAATATAAGCGAATATATAAACAATACCTAATGTTAATGAAAATGCTATAGAATTAAATATATTTGTTGAACAAAATTTTGTACTATCGTAGAAAAATACAAATAGACCTAAAACAAATGCATGGCAAATGCATCCAATTAATGTCCACAATGGATAAATGCTGGCAATAATTGATATGCTCAAAATTCGTGAAACTGAAAATACATAAAAAATAATAGTTAAAAAAAATCAAATAAATAAATAGACAAATAATACGAGTATTTTAAAATAAATTTTTTGTTCAATAATAATGGCAAAACTTCTTTAATATTAAATTTGTAAAAAATTAAAAAAAAAGGAGATTATATGAATTAACTCCGAATTCAATTCAACAGACTATAGATGTATCTAAGATGTTTAATGAGAAAAAATTAATTTTCGAAATTTTCAAATTACCTGCAATGAAAAAATGCCACAAACATTGCACAGTGGCTCCACAATTTGAAATTTTTTCTTTATCTGGTTGAGTGTATCTATTATATTTGTGGTACACTACAATACACCAAGTCATACTTCCAAGACATCCAGAAATTGCTGCTATCTGCATCCCTAATTGAAAAATAAAATTACGTTAGTATGAAAATATTTGAATTTTAAGTAAGATCACGAATACAGATCTGATTAAAAGTTATAGGACTGCAGGAAAATTTTAAATATTTATATTATACTCGAGATGAGATCGAATTCGATTTATTGTAAAAAATTGGACGGTCTCTTCACTAGATTAGACATTGGATTTCTCTTCTAAAATACCATCTCAACATGGTAAACAAAAAAGAAGTAGTGAAGTGCAGGTTCTGCGAAAAATTGTCAAAAAAATCAGAACGCATTTGATGAAAATTGAAAATTAAAAGTACATATCATAAAAATGTTGTGCAATCTAAACAAATTTTCTTCATTATCAGATCAGATGATCAATGGCAAAAGTAAATAGAGGTATTCCTGTAGTAAAAATAGAATGTCCTAATTCTCTGAGGCGAGCTAAACTGATAGCAAAAAGTGCTAAAAGGCTATAAAAATGAAGTAAAGTCGCTGGAAGAAAATATAGAAGGAGAATTGAATGAAATATAGGATCCATACAACAGAGCTATAGCTAGCTGTGGCAGCTGATAATTTATTGTAGAAAGCTGAAAAAACCAAAAATGGATGGTTTGACAATAATAGTACCGGGAAGCTGCAAAAAGAAAATGTAAAGCATACATAAAGAAGTTAAACATTAAACTGCAAAAAAAAACAAGAAACAAACAAGTTTGTTGCTTTAATCACATTCAATTCAAGGAACTTAAGAAGAAGATACGTATGCGTAATTGGTGTGTGATTAAATACTTACATGTAATCATATCTTCTCCACTTAAAATAATCGAAATTTGAAGAACTTTTTGCGGTGCAGCTTCCAAAAAACATTCAAAAATTCTAATTAAAGTGACATCACTTTCTTCCCGCATCATGTCTTCAAAAAATCTGGTAAGAAATTTAAATTTCATTTAAAATATTTAAAAGCATCATAGAGCAAGATGTGAAAATTTACCTTTTTTGACTTTTTGTATCATTTCTATTTTCTGCAGCTTTACTTTCAATTGCATATATTAAAGATTGATAATATCTAAAATTTAAAATTTTTTAGAAAATACAATAAAAAAAATTTTTTTATGTATGTACGTAGGTACTTACCGAAATATAAATGGCATCACAATTACAAACCATAGAAATCCAATAAATCCGTATTTCTTTTTTTTGTTTAAATTTTTTGTGTCATTCATATACCTGATGAAGAAAAAAATTCGTTTAATGTGTATTGAATTAAAATGTAACGAATATGAATTAAATATGTGCCAATATACTTACATCGTAATACAAATCACAGTCGTAATTATCATAGGAATTATAATACAGCAAATTGTCCATGCGAAGTAATTTAATTTTCCTTTGAAATAATATTCAGATGCTAAAATGAAATTTAATACCAATGACACAATACGTAAAATAATTGAAATGAATATGAATCCAATATCAATGTAGCTAACTGAAAATGATCGATTTTTATTGATTGATCTTTCATTTTGTGTATTGTTGTAGCTGTATCTAGTAATTATGTTCCCATCAGAATCATTTTCTGATACTACTGATACGGTATTAAGATTAACATTTTGATTGGATGTTTCTGTTTGATCTTCCAAAACGAACATGATTTTTTGTGTAATTTATAATAATGGTTCAAGATGGATATAATAATTTTTAAAAATTTATAACATTAATAAATCACATTTGTATGTACAAATTAATTTAATTGAAATAATGTAAGTATCATCACACACAACCACATAAAATTTTGAATTCTTTATAAGTAGAAGTACTTGGGGTTGGATGAGCTGTGACTACACTGTGCACATACCATACAGTGATACAGTACATAATTACCACCAACAGTAGATGGTGATTTTGTGATGTTTGTTTAATTATGCCGCCGCAACAGAAGTTTTTCAAACAATCAATTTCTATTCCAAAAATTAAATAACACTCTCGACTTTTGGAAATATTTTAATTTATTGCATGATGCATGTAATGTATTGAAAAATTTAACTTAAGTTCAAAACACGATAAACAAACAGATACACGATCGCACAGATCCATATCGGTATCGACGGTATCGAATCGATCGATATAAAGTAATAAAAATTTATTTATTGATTTCATCCAATTCAATTTACAATTTTATTTACATTTATAATTATCTAATTATAAAAATGTTTTATTTGATTTTGGCTTTGTTTGTATACGATAACATGACAAGATAAATAAATAAATACAAGTCGATAAGCTGAGTGAGTCGATTGTTGATGCGTTTGACATTTGATTTTAGCTGTGACGTCACATTGTTTTGTTTACATTTTATTTTCACTGAGTTAAAAGGTTAAAAGGAAAATGCACTTTGCAACAATGCACTTAACAAATTTTATCCCTAATTTTGTCATTTTTATATGAATTTCCTAATTTCCTTCAAATTTTGAATGAAGGAAGTTGAAAGGATTTAAGTGTAACAAAATTTTTGATAGTCCTCTTTGTTATCGAATTACATATATTATAATCTTTACAAAATGAAGCAATTTTACGATTTTTTAAATTCAATTTTCAAAATTGAATCGAATCACAGTTTAATGGTTTAATTTATTAATAAAAATCGGATACGGATGTGACATGAAAATTTTGTTCGTCTACCATTGTAAGAACGACTGGACTAGACTTTCGACTTTGTAAAGGAAAGGTAAAAAAGATGAAAGTAATCGGATTTAAATAGCACTACTATCGCAGTTTCATACGGTTACTGAAGTCCATTATATATATAAAAATATTTAAAGGTTCGTACCTATTTGAATTTGTAATTTAATTAGCAGTATAAATTTATTTTAACAAAATTATGAACATTTTATAGAACTGTTTATAGATAAAAAAATATAGTTGATTATTGTATTCATATTTTCATTATCACAACTTAACTAAATTTTTGTCAAAAAAATTAACTTACACCATTTTCAAAGAAAACGGTTCATATTTTTTTGAACAAGAATTTGATCGATTTTAAATAATTAAATCCATGACTTAATATAATATATAATGTACATATGTATATATATTTATCAATCTTTTTTGGACGTTAAATGATTATTTGGGAGATAAATTTATAACAAAATTTTTATCAATCATTCACCTTTTAATGGATATCAAATCTATAAGTTGACCAAAAATAGTTTTATTTTTTTTAAAAACGATAAATTTTTTAATGATCAACTATACAACATTCATATTATACTGACTTCTTACATGCAATAATATTGCCGTAATATTTTTAACATTGACCTATTCAAGAGCAGTATCGCATTAGTATTTTTGATTGAACATAAAATACCATTGATGCCATTCATAGGCATCATAGATTTATCATATTTTTATCTATTCACCATTATGGATGGTATGGTTATATGGTATGCAAATGTAGGATTTCCAAACATTGAAAGTTAGTAATCTTACGTAATAAATTTTGGAAAATCGAAATGATTACTCTTGTCGTACTTCTTATGTTTCAAAATCATACACACAAGCACACGAGTTTGTAAGTTTATGATGCTTTTTTTTTTCGTTGTTTATAGGTTTATAGATATACACAGATACAGATATGAACGAATATATGCAAGCATATAGGTGATGATGTTACATGTTACTTCTTACCTGTTGTATTTTCATTTATACGGCTTAAGTATAATCTACATGTGTCGTACATATATGGATATACTTTATAGATATTCGCCCCATACTCGCGTTATATCAATATAATAATAATAGCTAGGTAAGTACATAAAAACATTGTATAATAAGAAAGGTACTCTGTAAACCTGTAAACGATTAAATATAATAAACATATTACTTGTTACTTCAATTTTTGGGTAATATATGTACATAGTGATGGAAATATGGATAGCCTCCTCACCAGAAAAATTCAATATTTAGATCTACTTTTTATGAAAGATTTTATTCTAAGCGAAAAGTGTATTGAATTTTTGTACTAAATTGAAACAGATTTTAATTTGGCTTAATTATATAGATTCTGAGTAATTTAATTATTGACTTTTAATAAATATTTTGTTAAATTTTCTTGGTGAAAAAGTTTGGTTGTTGGTCTCAATTAAAGATTATGTTTAGTAATTTTTAAATGAACACCTTAAAATATAATCGGAGTTTGCTAAGATTTTATTATTACATTAGGCAATTGTATTTTATGAAATATGCAGTTTCAGAGCATTTCCAAATTCCAAAACAGAAATAAAAGAAAAACGTTTAAAATGAAATAAACTGGCAAATATTCCTCTATTGCCAAGTAGAATTTTCATCGAACTCATTTCATTCAAATAATAAAATTAATGAAATTTTAATTTGTAATTGAATTTTGAATAAATGATTTAAAAAAAAAAAAATTTATTAAATAGTTAATAAGTTTGAAAATTTTATATGAATTTAAATGTAGTTCTTTTGTCATAAATAAATTTTCCTTCTTTTTTTTTTATGGCAGAGAGGATATTTAAATTTCCATTCATATTGAAAAACAAAAAAAAACAATAATTTCAATTTTAGATAATGAGGCTATCCATATTCCCACCACTGTATATACACATCGTGTAGTAAGTTTTAAAAAGCGTCTGTTGTTAAAATTAAAATATGTAAATGGGAAAAGGGTTACATGTAGTCGTGTGGTCGTGTATTTTGGATGATAAATATGTATAGACTAATGTATTTACATATCATATATATCGCTCTTGAATAGGTCAATGTTAAAAAGATTACAGCAATATTATCAGTGGTAGGTAGAGGTATGATATCGTATCGTTCGTTATTTTGGTTATTTATATTGATATTGATCACAAAAAAATTATATTGCCGTTTTATGAAAAATAAAATTTTTGGTCCATCCATATCAGTCAGTTGGTAGATTTTATTCAAAGGGGAATGATGAAAATTTTGTCATGTGAAAAATTTATCTTCTTACTTACAATACAATCATTTACTTAAAAAAATTTTAAAATTTTGTAAAAAAAAAAATATAAATAATTTCAAGTCACGAATTTAATAATTGAAATTTTTCATCTTCATTTAGGTGTATCGTGCGTATTCTCATTTAATAAACACTTAATTACTCATTTGTATACCTTTGTACTATGTACTATGTACCTGTGAATTGTTACAAAATATAAAGCAATCAAATTTTTATTTATAACACTGCTGTTTGAACATTTTTATTAACTATACACTCTACATACAGAGTATTTTAAAATATCAACTAATTGCTAATTAAATTAATTAAATTACATAAATGCGCTAAATAATATTTTTGTGTGAAAGAATAAGAAAAATTTTAATTTTTAAAAGTGTTATATTTATCGGTGTTGCAAATAAAATCAGTTAAAAAAGCAGATATAAAAAAAAAATGGTAATTTTAACTGATTATACATTAGGCATTTCAACATTACAAGAATGGTTAAAAACCCAAAAACATTTACCTCAAAATATTGGTAAGTATATCTCTAATACACACGTTCGTGATGATTTTATATTTTAAAAATATTAGTTTAACACGATAAAATTTCACTTTTGAGGGAAAAAATTATAAAAAAAAAAAAAAAATTTCGAATATGTTTTTATATAAACGTATTTAACTAACAGCACAGGAAAGGAAGTAAATTTATTGTGTAATTTGAAAATAAAAGTATCAGGTTAAAAAAGATCTTTAACTTAGTAATAATGGTAATAATAATTATATCTTATAGTACATCGGTCATTACATTGACGCAAATCAAATGCGTATTCAATGTACATAAAAACGAATTTGAACTTCGATAGGTCTTTTCTAGGGTTCAGTGTTAAAAACGTATTGTGATAATAATAGGTCTGTTCGAGAATTAGTAGTAAACTCAGGTTCAAGTTTCAAGTAGTATTTAATCTTACTACTTGGGTGGTATTCATAGAACGGTAGTAGATTATTACTGTAGTAAATGTATTCATAGTAGTAGTTTAATCTTGGATTAGTGAAGTTGCTACCAGAGAATAGTAGTAGCAAAGTTAATCGCCGAAACGTCAGTAAAACTATATGTATTTCGAATCTGAATACACACAGCAGAAATAGGTTAATTATTTTTGGTTTACACATGTTTATTTTAATTTATAGATACAATTGACAGATGGCACATTCGTTTATAATACCGACATACTACTGCTTTATGAATACCACCCCTAGTATCTTACTTACTTACTGCTTACTATAGAGATAAACGACAGACGGACGAAGATCAGATCAGTGGTTCCCACAACCACAACAGAATTTGCTGGACTAATACATTTTGTTTCACTACATAGAAAGTATAGAAGAAAACTAAGATATATCTATATCGAGGGCTAATATGTGATAAGATACCACGTAACTGTAATTTTTACAAAATTCTGTTTGTAACATTTTATATGGTTTAAAATTAAAAAAAAAAACATAATCCTTGATATTCAATTTTTAAATATTATTGATAACTTTCATATTGCATTAAAGGTAAATCCTGAAAACATACAAATTTCTAATAATAGTTTTAGCTAAATAAATCAGTATTTTCCTTCTTCTAAAAAAATCTCATTTTTGCAGTTATGAGGTATCACATATTAACCCTTAATATATGATGCTATTGTTTTCATACTCTGCAGATATTTCCTGCTAATATTTCCTCATTACTTTCTCCATGTTTACTCTAAAAGTACATACATTCTCATTTTCAAGAAGGGGTTTCAAAAAGTTTTCTTCTTCACAAGAAATTTTATATCTTGCATGTGACGATCAAAATCTATTTTAACTTCACACTTTGGGACCTTTTGATTTGACTATGTCCCTTTCTTCATAATTTAATTGATGTAAATTATTTAACACTATATATTATAAATGAAAATTAATAATACACTTTACTTTATTTATTTTTTTTTTTCTGTTTGTCTAGGAACAAAAGTTCTTCTTCGATTTATTTATTCTTGCAATGGAGATTTGGAAAAGACAATTAAATTGATTGAACTCAACTATACATTGAGAAATATTCATTCGCATATATTTTTGAAAAGAGATCCCTTAGATGAAAACAGTAAAAATATTATGAAATCCACGTAAGTATAAAGAAAATTTTTAACTATTCATATTATGAGTATTACCATGTATTACTGACTGCGAATTGAGAGTTATTACACCCGCACTCGACACATCTTTAGTTGGTGGATAAATAAAAGCTGCGCAAATATGGTATAGATGCTGTGGAAATCAAAATACCCAAGACGAACTAAAATCAACATCAACATCAGCAGTATCCTCGGTGTTAGTAATAGATCCCAATGAGACGACTGAATCTGCTTGGCATCGAGCTAATGATCCGATCTTAGGAAATTTTGGGTTGACCTCGCGCTTAACTATTATGAAATTTTTTTTTTTTTTCTGTTGAGTATAGGGATGAGCTTTTTTTTTCTTAGTGGGAAGAATCGGTTCTTACTTAGCTTTTGCAGCTTCTTTGACGAGGTTTATGCAGTGTGCTAATCACCATCCTGGAAATCTCAATGAAACAGTCAGTAGTTTTAACTATTTTATGTTTGGCTGAGATTATGCTAGAACTTCCGAACATCTCATTATTAGTTGACGTATTGAAAAGAAATTCGTTTGAACCATCCTTTATGGCCGAATTTTTTGTATTTTTATTATTTAGTTCCAATTTTCGTCCCCTAAGGCGTATATACATTTCTATAATTATTATCATTTTGAACTTTTGAAAAAATTTTTAAATTTAATTTCTCAGAGATATGCTTATATTACCTGGCGTAACACCGGAAGGCAATAAGGTTCTTCTTTATCGTTTAACTGAAGACGATAATATTAGCAATGTAAGTATTCTTTATGATTCAAATTTCATTTTATTTTATAAATTCTCTCTTGATTTTTTATTTTCTTTCAATAACACACAAATTATTAAAAGAAAAATAATTAAAACGAGAAATATGTTTTTAATGTAGAAAACATTAATTTCTTATTGTTTTTTTGATTTTTATAGTTCAATTTTACGGAAGCAGTTAAAGTATTTTTTATGCTAGCAGATGCAAGATTTGCTACTTCTGATCCTTGTGGAGGTGGAGAAGTTCCAATATTTGATATGGCGAGATTTAGTTTGAGACATTTGACAAAAGTGGTCATATCATCATTAAGAATTTACATGAAATTCACACAAGAAGCTCAGCCTATTCGACTGAAAGAAATCCACGTTATAAACTGCTCATCATTTCTAGATAAAGTGCTAACGATTGTGAAACCTTTTATTAAGAGTGAAGTTTTTAAACTGGTAAATTGCATTTTAAGATGCATAAAATTTAAACTATTTTAAATATTTTGCATAAATAATTTTTATTTTTAGATTAAATTTCATTTACCTGGATCAGACACTCTGTACCAGTATGTACCAAAGGACATGTTACCAAATGAGTATGGAGGAAAAGCTGGTTCTATAGCTGAAATTAAAAGACAATGTATTGATATTCTAATTGAGGAAAGGTACGTAAAATGTGGTAAAATCTTTTCAATCTCAACATTTAACTTGTCTCAACAATTTACTCCTGCGAATCATTTACTTCTAATTGACCTGTATTCTTTTTTTTTTATTTTTGGAATCGGTCTTTTTAGTCTTCGTTCTATAAGTTAATTGCTCTTATGTAATTTTTTTTTCTAATGCAGAGATTATCTGATGGATGGACGCAATTGGAAAATAGACGAAACTAAAAAATGTCCAAGCAAAACTAATTCAGCCAAAAGGGAACAAATGTCACTGAATGAAAATTTTGGGAGTTTGAATATTGATTGATTTATTGATTAACTAAAAATATAACTAAAGACAAAGGTGTTTTCAATAATTTTTAATTTTGCCAACCAAAAATCAAATTTATACAAGTTTGTGCTCATCGTTCATGGTTCATCGATGGTCGTCATCATAGTGTGTGTGATATTTTCTTGAAAATCTACAAAGCTGAGTACGTCATTTTACTAATTTTTCCGCTAGATATTGTTAAACTTGATTAAGTGGACACAGGGCATACTCAAGAAAACTTCACAAAACGATGTGTGTGGCTTCCAAATCAAAACAAAACTTACATTTACATCAAACTTGAAAAATTGAAAACACCAAAATTTAGAATATAGTAATTATTTATTAATTAATAGTTATATAATTCATTCAAAATTCATGTCCGATATAATTAAATAAGGTGGTGTATGCTCAAATATTTTTGTTATTTGCCTTAGTTTTGAGTAAATAATGTACATTTTTGTATGTTTTTAATAATTAGCATTGTTATTTGTTATATTAACAATCATTAACAACAAAATTAATTATGGAAATTTTTCACTTCAAATAAAATAATTCTGTCAAATAGCAAAGTGTAAGAGGATCCAAATATAAAAAAAAATGTTTTCTTCAATTACATATACATTTAAAAATATTTTCAGTTAAATTATGTTAAAATTTGTTATTTAATTGGTAACTTTGTAACTTGATATGGTGACATCTAGCAGGAAAATTAGTTCCAATGAAACAAATTGCTCTATCGGTTCATATTTGATTTACACTACAGTTGACTACAGTGACTACAGTTTATGTGGAAAGTGGGAAAGTGGTAAGGTTTTCCAAGGTTTTCAAGAATTTGCAATTTGTGAGGGTTTGTGAAGTGAAGTGTTTTAAGATTCTTTCTTTTTTTTGTTTTGACATGCATATGCTAAATATAAACATAACCTATCTAGAAGATCATATGAATTACGATTTGTGTTTGTGTGATGTGATTTGATTTTGATTCCACTTGTTTAGTTTATAAATATTTTGAAATAAATTGTAAAAATTATAGTTTTTTAGAAACTTGATAATTTCTCTAATTAAAATGAGCAATAAATCGGTAATTGTGGTAAGTTTAACATTGAAAAAGAATTAACACATTTGTACTTTGACTTTAAACTATATAATTGTATTACTTTTATTTGAGTTATTTTTTTTAAAAAAATGTTTATTTTTAATAAAACCAAAAGTGAATAGTGATATTTTAATGGTTAATTTCAGTTAGATGGAACAACAGAATCAACAAAAACATTCATCATAAATGATGAAAATCATACATTTGGAAATGCCCTTCAATCAATCATATGTAGATAGTAAGTAAAATTAAAAGTTGTTTCATTACTTTTTTGTTTCGAATTTTGAAATAACTTTTTATTATTATAAATGTTAATGTATATAATATTTATATTTTATATTTCTCTTATTTTAGTCCAGATGTTGATTTTTGTGGTTATTCCTTAACACACCCAAGCGATAACAAAGTGAATCTTCGCATTCAAGCAAATAATAATAAAAAAGCTGTTGATATTTTTAGAAGGGGTCTTAATGATTTGGATCAATTATGTGATGAAGTACTCAATCAATTTAAAAGTAATTTACCTTAATTCGAATAAAATTAAAATAAATTGAAAATGAGTTGCTTTTTTTTTGTGAAACAGACAGCAGATTTTTATAATTATAAAAACTGAAAATGTTGATTGCTATTACGACTTTTCTTGTCTTTATATCTACTCTTATAATACAAATTACAATGTTATACAATAAAAAATTATTTTTAAGATGCACATATACATATGAATGTATAGGTACTATAAAAAATAAAACGAATTAAAGTTCTGTCGAATAATTTCTATTTCATGTTACTATTTCATCCTTGAAAGATAACGCTGTAATTGCCTTTTGATGACCAATATATTCACGTTCAATATCTTTTGTATCTAATTTCCAAAGTCTTGCAACACCATCAGAAGATGCCGTGAATAAATATTTTGAATCGGCGCTAAATGCTGTATCCCATACCCAACGATTATTTTCGACTCGTAGCTCCCGCCATAAACTGAAATCACTAGTCTTCCATACTCGAGCTGAAGCATCTCCTGATGTTGTTACAAGTAATGTTGAATCAGGACTAAATTTACACCGTAGTACATATCGTTTATGAGCAGTAATTTTAAGTTTTGGTTGTAAAACACTAAGATGTTGGTCACAGGATGTTGAAAGACTCCAAATATAACAATTTCCTTTATTATTAACAGCAGCCATATGTGTACCATCTGGACTAATTGCAATATCCTGAACTGAAGCATCAATTTCGGGTATAAGCTGTTCATGAACATCTGATTTCACATCCCATATGTACACACCACCACCTTGAGAACCAATTGCCATTTCAACTTGATTTGGATGCAGGCACGCCGCATTAATTGGTGTTTGACAATCAAACATTCTTTTACATTGAGGATTTGGTGAATTCATGTCCCATATTCTAACACGACAATCTTCTCCTGCAGTAAACATCCATTTACCGTCCTCCTAAAAATAAAAGCATAACAGAAAAATATAGAATTCAAATCAGTAGACAAAGTGTTGTCTACTTTTAAACTTACTTGAAATCCTAATCTAGTAACATTTTTTGATACTCCTTCAAAATTCATTATAGGACTTGTTGAATTTGAACCCATATCGTACAGTCTTATACATTGGTAACCACATGCAGCAAGCATTGTTTTATCTGGAGTTCTATCCATTGCATTTACTTGCTAATTAAAAATCAAATTATAATGATGACAGAATTATTTAGATTGGAATGCATTATTTTCGTTTCATTTTAATAAAAATATGTCTATATTTATCTGGATTTATTTATGTTACCGAATCATCATGTTGCATTGTTCTGATACAGTTTCCTGTATGAGCTTGCCAAAGTTTTATAGAATGGTCATATCCACCAGTGGCCAAAATTAACTGATCTGTTGTTTCCATTGGTATTGCATAAACCCTGAGAAAACGATTTTTTTTTATTTATAGTAGACATTATCAATTAAATACACATTATTTTTACATGATTTATTATTTATTCCAAAAATGTTCATCAATATTTCCTTAGAACATTTTTTTGACTAAAAAATATAAATTCAGAATTGAAAACATTAGTAAATTACTATTCTAGTTTTGCAATGGTTTTACCTCTGGTCTGGTACTCTGGTAGGTAGACTGGGGTAGACAATAGACTGTAGAGTCATGTCATGGTGGACTCATAGACTGACAGGACAGTGACAGTGACAGACCGCAGACGCAAAATTAACTCACCATTCACCACAATAAATAAACCAATTATGCAATTACAAAATACACAACACAACATAGGATAAAGGCGTAGTCACCACGATAAGCCCGTTCCGTTCCGAGTTCCGACACGTTTCAAAACATACCTGTTATAACCCTCTACTGCATACGAAGCCAGATATACATTCGTGTATTCTATAATGTTTTTCTCGAAATCCTGTTATTAAAAGTTAACACTTGTTTCATCAAGTTTTAGTATGTACTATTACAACTGTTATTCATATTCTGTCATGTTCGTTTCATGTTCCTGAAGTAATCATTTTTTAGTTGTGCGTTAGCCTTAGCGTGTGCCAAATGAAAGTGTAATAAAAAGTTGTGTAATTTTATTTTTTGAATAAAATAAACAAAAAGTAAGTAAAGACGATTTAAAAAATATTTTCTATTTCTAAGCATTATTATTTAATTATTGTAATGCAATTTTTCAAAAAAAACAATTATTTTTATATATGATTTTGTGCAATTTTCCAAAAAGCCGAATATGGCTTCGTATGCATTTATCAAAAAAACTTCACACAACTAATCTGCCATATATGGCTTCTTATACTTCAACAGATGGATTGTTCCCATATAGTACTCCTATATCAAGTCCATATAACTCTCCTGCTCCTGACAATACTCCAATATCATAAAAAGAAAAAAAGAAAACGTCCAACCAGACATCAGGACATACCTTTGAATTCTGTGCGAGTGGATAACATTGGACATCTACCAATGTGGTCCTTAAACAGAATGTTATGTCAAAATCACTGCAATTTCCGGTCATATACTGTATGCGAAAAATGCAACGTACATCTTTGCTACAACGAAAAGCGTAATTGTTTCGCGAATTTCATTTTTAATTTTAAGTTTGAAGGAATTTGTAAAATTAAATAAATAAGTCAAAAAATATTTCAATTTAGTTTTTCTTACCATCACAAAAAATTAATCATACAAAACATATCACTTTTCTCACTTTTGTCGCAAAAGCATACAAAGCCATATATGGCAGACTACTTTTCTGAAAATTTTATGCTTAATACATACGAAGCCATATATGGTTTTATCCTTATTTTGATCCTGCGAGGTGAAATAAATTTTTTTGTACCAAATATTTATTCTAGTTATGCATCTTGAAATGATCTTTTAATGTCATTGACAGATTTTTGCACTTATAAAATAATTCATGCAGTAGAGGGATAATAAAACGGAACGGTATATAGTAATTAAATTTGAAAGCTAATATTGAAAATTTATATGGAAACAGGTTATGTTATCCGTAAAAAGTTGAAATTTGTTCAACTTCAATATTTTGTACCGTTCCGTCAATCGTAACAGCTTTTCCGTCAATCCATATAAAAAACATGGAAATGTCAAATATCCAACTTTTTTTTCTTTTTACGGAACGGGCTTATCGTGACTAAGCTCTAAGTCATGAAATTATACTAACACCTTATTCTGGATGATCAATTTTGAAAATGAAATGAAACCTCTTAAAAAATATGGTTGAAACATTTTTAATTGTAGCGAATCGAATAGTACAACAAATATTTTTTAAAATTTGAAAAATTGTATTATATCAAATAAGTTCTCGATTCATTGTTCGTAGGAAGAAATTTTAAATTTTATACTATTTCACACACATTTTATGGCTTATACTGTTGGATTCTTCGTTCATATATTTCAGAATTTTCTCATTTTATTTGCATGCATTGCGATGCATGAATCTCATGAGAACGCGACCTAAATTTAATAAAAACAAAAAAGTCCAATTCATTCAGCATTGAATGATTGAAACTATAAACGTATAAACGCAATAATGATAGCTAAATAATTAATTTTTCAAAATGAGAAGGAACCATTGGTATTGGTACTTGATTTAAATTTTTAGTTTCATTATACTATTTTAATCTGGTTTGTTATGTTGTCTTCTTAAAGAAATTTTTTTATAAATTTTGTTTGTCTTGTTTACGAAAAAAAAATTGACAAGTGGCAGTGGCAACACTCTTGTTATTATGCATATACATACATACAATGCACATGATGATATCTCGTATCTCTTATCTCATGCTCATCATGAATTGGTTCAGAATTGATTTTTGTCTGGTTGGGTATCTATTCCTATTCTGTTCTGTCTGCTTAAACTCAGTACGGATTTAGAACAGAATTCCGTTCCCCATATAAAATATATGTAAAAAAATGCACGGAATTCCGTCCACCCAATTTTTCCGTGTACTTTTTGTTTTCTGAGTACGCAGTTTTAGCCACTGATCAACCATTAACAAGAAGATGTGACAATCTTTTTAACGATAAATTTACCAACACACATAAATATATATAATAAAAAAATCAAAATTCAATTTACAAAAACAGTATAGAAATTATGTACTTATTTCAAATCCATATTTCCTTATAAACCGCCGTAATGAAGAAAAGATACAAAACAATATATAAATGTGAGCAATACAATCATATTGTACATGTATACGATTTTTTCACAATGCATTTTTAAAGGCGATCTGGAACTTTTTCACTGTGTTAGACTGGTTTGTTAGACAATGTAAATCATAGGGAAAATTGAAACTGATACGCAGATGTTTACATTTTTTCATAATGAATTTTTAAAGGCGATCTGGAACTTTTTTTTTGACTACCTGACGCGTCATTATATCAAGATATAAGGTGATTCATATAATTTCTGAGAATTTTGAAGACAAGACAAATTTTATTTTGTTAAGCTATATATTAGAGTAAGAATTTAATTTATAATTAAGAAAATTAACAAAAATGTAAAAACATTTGATAGCAAACACAAAATTTTAAGTGTAATGCATTTACAATTAATTTTGTTTATTTTAGATAAAAAATTTTTAATAACAAAATTTGTACTAATGAGTATACCCTGTAATAATGTTACATTTTTTTAAAACGGTTGGTGTTTCAATTCCATTTTTTTGTCCCTTTTTCTTACAAAGGCTCACATACTATCGACCTTTAGCAAAACCGCTAAGGCCGAATGAATAACGGGACAAATATCATGAGAAATTTTTGCTAACATGTGCTCAGTGTCACTACTGTATGAGAATATAGCTGTGGTTTTAGTTTTAGCCGGTTTTAGCAGTGCTTTGAAAAAAAAAACTCAGTTTTGAGTGAAAAATTATTACCGGTAAATTAATAAGCCAATGACATTGACTGACGTTTAAAGGTTTGTCCAACTCCAATCATACCATTATGATTATACATAAAATGTTTTTATTATTGTTGTTATGATTATGAGTGTGGTGTAAATTAAATAAAAAATTTAATTTTTTTGTAAATTATTTAGAATTTTTTCAAATTAAATATATTTTGTAATTATGTATAAATTGCTATTTGTGCTGGGAAGTACTACATGTTTTTGTTTTTATTCTTATGGTATTTTCTTTAAAATTGTAAATATAGAAAAGAATGAATGTCAAATGACTTATATGTTTGAATATCCACATTACGAAGTAAGTACCTACTTCATTAAGTTTTTAAATATTTAAAATGTTAATTTTCATTATTTCCAGAGAATAAAATTTTCTGAAAATAAAAAATTTCCAAAATATGGGCTGTATGCATATGGAGAAGGTGTATTTATTGAGAAACTTCAAAGACGAATTTTTAACGGATGTCCTGTAATATTTATACCAGGAAATGCTGGATCATATAAACAAGTATGGATTACAGAAATAAAATAAATTTATAAATAAAATTAATTGAATAATGAATGACATGTATCCGTATATCGTAGGTCAGATCATTGGCTTCGGTGGCATTGAGAAAAGCAATTGATATTCGATGGAACAAACATTTGGATTACTTTTCGGGTAAATTTTATTTTATTTTTATTTTTTACTGCAATATGAAATCAGTGAAATAATTAAGAAATCACCTCATTTTTTTTTTTACATCTCACGAAATATTTTCAAAATATTTCTGTAAAACTATTTTATTTTCAGTTGATCTAAATGAAGAATATTCAGGACTTTTTGGTGGTTATCTTGAACAACAAAAAAATTTTACAAAATTATGTATACTTACCATAATGAGTTTATATAAAAACCTTGAAAATAGACGAAAACAATTAATTGTTATCGGTCATTCGATGGGAGGAAAAATTGCTCAATCATTGCTTACAGATGATACTATATCAAAATACATAAATACAATTATAAATTTAGCAACACCAATGGATGAACCAGTTATAAATCTTGATATATACATTAATTCATTTTACACCAAAGTTAATAGTTACTTTTTGACACAAAGCCAAAGAAAAAGAATCGCTATCGCTACATTTAATAATAATCAAACGGATTATGTGAATGCTATTGGTATACAAAAAGAAGAAGAAGGAGAAAGTAATAAAATAAAAAATAAAATTGTCAATGATGAACTTTTAATATCAATTGGTGGTGGAAATAGAGATTATCTTGTTCATGAGGGTTTAACTAGTTCCAAATACAGTGATACTAATGTTTTGGTTTGTAATTGTAACCACCATATATTCAACTATTTTTCAAAAAAAAAAATTTTTATTTTCATTTCAAAAAATCTTTTTACTTCATTTCATTCATAGACATATAATATACCAAATGTTTGGCTTTCTACTGATCATCTGTGTACAGTATGGTGTCTTCAGTTAATGCTTGTAATCAATAGATTTCTATTTAGTTTAATAACTTCTCATCATCAAAATAATAATTACAAAAAAGGCATAGATTTTATTCAAGATAAACAAGTAAAAATAAAAAAAGCGGAACAATATTTTGTTGTAAGTTTATAAATTAGCTTCATTCAAAAGATTATATACAGTTATTTTCATAAGTTTTCGGACGAATGGGTAATTTGAAATTTAAGTCTTTAAAAATTGCAATGCAATGTACAGGGAGATGGAGAAAAGATAGATGACTCATGTTTGATGATTATTAGATAGAAATGGAGTGAATTTTATTTTTTAAATTTTATGATAAAATTACAAATCGTTCGAATGCTTGGGAGAGCATCTGTATAAGTACATTGTAAATCGAATTTCAAAATTTTTGCATAAAAATTTGTAAATTTTCAGAATTCAATAGAATTTCCGAATGATGAAAACAATTTAAAAATATATCCAGAAAGCGCTGACTGGCATGAAGACTCAAGACGATTATTTGTTGAACATTTTCCTCATGGTATTAAGAAGAATCGAATTCAAATGATTCGGTTATTGAATGATATTCAACATGCGGTAAGTATGTATTTTTCAAAATATTAATCTCTAATTTTAAAACTTAAATATAAATAAATTCAAAATTTAAAAATAGAATTACAATACACGCGTCACTTGAGTCGCTAATTTTATTTGCTTTAAAACATTTGTTTCAAAGTTGTTAAAAAGTCTTTGCTACTTGTTACAATGTACGTTTTATTTACTTCGATTTATTTCAACAGTATAATATTTTGATAATTAAATTGACTAATAAAAGAAGCCACTCTATTGCAACGCGTGTATTGCATCTCCACCATAAATGAATTACAAAATGACAATGATCAATGAGATAGTCTTCTAGAATAATTACGTATTCGATTAATTATATTTATACAATTTCGGATTTATTGATATAATTTTATAGGTGCTTTCTGTTCGAACAATTAATGTAAATGTAGATAATTGGATATTTGGTTGTGATGCTCATGAAATAGCAGGAACTAAAAGAGTTTGGTAAGAACTCTTTAAATTTTCTGATACATAATTTTCATATTTATATTACATTTAAAAATTTTCGAATTATTGTATACATTTTTAGCTCAAATCTAACTGGTTTGTCCTATACAATGGAAATATTACCATCTGTTGACAGTAATAATCACTTTGTAACACTTGATTTGGAGAGCATTAGAGCAAACTGGCCGCAGTGGACACATATTTTATTATATATGAGGCCATCAAAAAGAAAAGTACTTGATTTTTTCTATTCTGTTTTAAGATAATCAAGAATTTAAATTTAATTTTTGCTCAGTTTTAATATATTTTTGAAGGTAGTTTTACACATAAAGATTTTCTCTTCAAATTTAATTTCTGGAATACAAATATATTCCGTTTCTCAACAAGACAGATGTGTAAACAGATTTTTAGAGCCTAGAGAATTGCAATATTTTTTGAAAATTTTTCTGTTTGGATATATTAATTTAAATTTCCTATAGAATTGTGGTGTGTGAAAAGCAAAGAGGGGAATACATATCTTGGTTTCTTCGGTAACTAAAAAACTTTTTCAACTGACTTGTAAAACATTTTAATTTCTGTGTGGATATTATCGAAACAAACGTGATCTTAATGACAATTTAATTTTCAGTGTGTAAAGTTAAGTAAAAGAGAAATAGAAAAATATGGTTAATACCCAAGATAAGTAGAATACTCATAAGGTATGATCGAAAAATTTTTTAAGACAGTGTGACGTCATCCGAAGTCAAATTGAGTAAAATAATTTTTTGTGCACAGCAATGCTATGGGAATATGCATTAAAATGCTGTTTTTGATAGTTGAATTTTAATTTTTATTCATTTTTTCTAAGACAATATTTTAATAACATGTGTGTTACATAAAGTATGTAAGTTAAAAGAATTTTTTTTTTTTTTTAATGTAAGTTTTACATTATTATAAGTAAATGAAATTATTTATTGTATTTTTTTAGTTTTTTGTTTGGTTTAAATCCTAATGAAAATTTTTTAATACGAATTTCATTATTTTTAGCTGGCGATGACGTCAGTCAAGAGAATAAAACTCTCTTTCACACAAATAACGATCATACCTTATGAGTATTTTATTTATCTTGGTTAATACCGCCGGTAGCGAAGATTAAAATGATGGAAACCAAAATTACTGCTCTGTCAAAAAAAAAAAAAAAGAAATTTCGACTAATTGGAGAGATATTGCCGATCAATAAATCTCTTGTACATTTTCAGAGAGTTAAATTTCAGAGATATGTATCTTCTCTTATGTAAACATGATGGAAACCTTTGTTTTTTCTAATAGAAAACCCTCCGGTGAGATAGAAAATTTTAAAACCTATGTGTAAACTTACCTTAAAAATTTCTTATGAACAACAATGAATTTGCTAAAAAATTACAATTCACATTCAAAGACATTATTTAAAAATTTTTTATTTCAATTTTTTCAAATAATAGATGAAACTTTACGTTGATATTTATGGTCGAGCAGATCGTTCAACAATAATCCCATACTCGATGTTCTCCGTACATAAAAGAATAATCGCTAATGTGAATTTTTATAGAATTTTCTTGCCCGGTATATTTTATTACTTTGCGTATTCAGTAACGCGTATTTTATTGATTTAACTAATTTTTTTTATAGATTTACTGCATGTGTATCAAGTATCAAAACTGACTATTAATCCGATTGATTGCCAACATTCATATCATACAGTATTAGCAAAATTATGTGCACCGTGGAATAAAGGTTCTGATAAGTATTATTTCCTAAGGTAAAATTACAATTGCTTTCTGAGTTAGCATGAAAATTCTTTCAAAATACATGTAATTTTCATTTTCTTTTAGAGATACAAAAAATGCTTTAATTTATGCTACATCAGAAAAACCTGATATTTATAATTTTTCTGAATATTCCATGTATGTAGACTTACATTTGGATGCTGACTGCAAATATAATTTAAGGTTTTTACTTTTATTTTTGTTTAAAATCTGTATCGATCGTTATTAACGTTGAATATTATTATGATTTATTTTCTTTTTTCAAAGTTTTGAAAATTCATTTGGTGGTATGGCATCACAAATTGTTCAACAGTATCCAAATCGAATTCTTTCTCATATAGTAATTATGTTGATAGTTATTTTACAATCGAATATTACTCGAACATCATATGTGATTGCAAGTAAAAATATGATGTTTTCTTTATTTATTCCATCAAAAAAATCAATTTTTTTCGTTTATGGTGAGTTATTTTTATGAATACATATTTGTATATAATGAATGATAAAATATGACATAGGCGCTTATTCATAAATTCAAATTTGTCGCAATATTATTGTGCCACAGATTTCATTTTAAATTCATAGAAAAATTCGAAAAATCAATCCCACAAGAAAATCTTGCGTAATTTCAGCAAAATTTTTTTAACTGCTTGCACTCTGTAAATTTAAAAAAAGTAAAAATAAAAGGAAGAAGTGTACTATACTGTACGAGTTTAGCTGATTTGCATGCTTTCACACTTTACATTATTTACATTACGTGCAAGGGTGCACGATAACGCAAGCAAGTTTAAATTTATGAAAGTGCCCTAATTATTGTCACCAAGTAATTCAATTTATCACTATATTCCAGTAACTACAATTTTAACCTGCCATCTGTCTTGGTTTGACAACAATTATCCACCATCACAATCGAATAAAAATCAATCAATATTTATCAGTTCAATATTGATGGGAGTGGCATTTGCTATTTTATCAATTAGTTTTGTCATACTGGCGCTTATAATAAATTTATTAAGCGCAATAATTAGGTAAGCAAGCACCATACGCATTAATCGAAACTTTAACGTCTGGTCAGTTGTACAAATTTGGTGTATGCTGGTCAATTTTTCTACAGCAGAATCATTTAAGAAATTATTTAAAAATAATTTAAATTTTACAGGCTAATTTCCAAAATAAGAAAATTCAATTGTATGATATCGCAATCGCACACAGAAAATTTGTATTTCTTATTATTCACAATATTAATTTTAGTTTCGTTGATTTTTTGCGGAGGAATAAGTTTTATTTTTGCTTGCTTCATATATACAATATTTGTAAGTATAATAAATAACTCTGGTTCTAATAAATTTCATTTCGTAAAAGTCAAAAATGATGGCGATCAAATTTCATAATTTAATTTTCATTTTAAATTATTATTATTCAATTAAAATACAATTTCAGATTACAAGGAAATACGAACAACTGTTAGCATCAACAACATCGAAATATTTTCCAAAGGAGGAATATGAAAAAAATTTAAAAATTTTTAAAAAAGGTGATAAATGATAGATGAACTGAACCACAAACAATAAACATACATGTTTATTGTTTGTGACTGAACATAGTACATAATATACCATATGAAATATATAATTAACAGAAAATGAAAAAAAAAAAAAATCGGTTAATTATTGAATTTTTAACAGCTCAAACCGAAGAAGAGATCAAATCAAATCGTATAGAAGATCGGTCATGCAACTTTATTCATGTTGACGATAAAAATGAAATTGGTATTCTTTTTAGAAATACAATGCATGCTTTAAAAAATGATCATAATATGAAATCTACTAATAAATTAGACGAAGGATTACATGCAATATATATTCATATGTCACTTCTTATGATGCTGATATTTTTAACTTCTTTAAATCTTCCATCAACAATATCTTGGATAAAAAACATTAAGTAAGTTCAGTAATAAAACAAATTATTGAATACGCGATTGATATTCAATCATCATCATCATTATTATTATTAGCTCGATAATTTCCTTGATATCTTGGCCAGCTCTAGTATGGTCCTACCACAGGTTGTTCCTCCATTCGTTCCTGTTTTTTTTCCATCTTTTTCTAGTAATTTATTTTGAGAATCTTAATGCATTTTCGATTATATTTATGTATCCTTTTTTGACTTGTCTGTTTTCTTCTTTTAATTTTACACTTTTGTGTATTTAAATACTTCTTCTTCTTCTACGACGCTACAGTCCTCAACAGAATCCTAGCCTCAGAAATTAAACGTTTCTAGGTTCGTGATTTTGTATGTATACGTATCACAGTGTTAATGAACTTGCCTATATTCGACAGGGTGGATCAACGGAGAATAGAATTATGATGGAGGCAACTTTTGGAGGAGACCAGGGCTCCATGTGAGCTGCAGAACCATTGTTGATGATGATGATTTATTAATAATTATTCCTTCTCGAATTTCTCATTTTTTTCTATGTTATTACTTATTCACGTACTGATTTTTAAAATTCATGATTTTTTTTTTGTTTCATAATTTTATTTTTATTGTGAAATTACAATTAAAAGCAAAACAGAATGATCACTTATGAAATAAATAGCAGTGATCTAACAAATCAGTGATTTAATTTTTTATTTTCAGATTCACAAGAGTTTTAAATCCAGATCCATCTTTGGTACCTTCAATACTTTCATTAGTCTCATTAATTTGGATTTGTGAGTTACCTTTACCAGAAAACAGGTGAGTACCACAGAATGATTTCATTATAAGCATAAAATCATGACAAAAAGATGATATAAGCTATTTGACCAAAAAATCACTATGAAAAAAAGCTATCTTCATTTTCATAAAAAAAAGAATACATATTGGAAATTTTTATTTATTAATTTTTATACATTTGAAGTAATACAAATTTTTTTTTTTTTGTAAAACCGTGTTAACGAAATTGGATCAAAATATAATTTTTAAATCAATTTTTTGAATAACTTGATTCCATTTTTTCATTACATATTTTTTTTTTTTTATATTCATTTCGATTTATTTAAAAAATGGAAATTAAATGTAATTTTATTTACAGGAATTTTCGTTACTTTTCATGGATATTAAATTGGTACATTTTGTATTGCATACTGTACTGTCAACAACTAGTGTTTTTATTAAATTCAATAATTAATAATGTTTTCATTTTAATATGTATATCACAAATATTTATATGAATAACAAAAATAAAAATTTTCAAATTAATTTAAATGTATTTATAATATCCTTAATAAATGGCGGCAATTCTACAATAATCATTTGTAACGAATGAATTGGGCTACAAACTAAAATTGACAGTAAAAATAAAAAATTTACAAATATGAACTGGCAATGACAGAATGATCACTTCACAAAATGGGTGTATTCACGGCATACACATTTCTAAGCCAATGGGTGAGTTTCAAAACATTTAAATACTGCCTCGATGCATAATCAACAGTTTCAAAACTATAACACCTAAATCGATGACAATGTCTACAGTTTCAAAACTTATTGTGAATGCATATGATACGCATCTGCCAAGCAATCTACGCATCCTGAATTTTTATGATGCAAAATAGATTTGAATAGATTTTTTTCTCAGTAGCATTTTAATGTTTAGTTTTATACAAATTTTGTTGTATGGAACCAAAGGTTAATCTGTTTTAAACAAACATTTTGTACTTTTATGATGATAAATTGATTTTTTAATGTGTAGTGTTTTAATATTAATGACAAATTCCAAAAAAATGGAGAGTATTATATTATACGAGCACTTACACTGAAGGTGTTTTTGCTCATTCGAAAATGGCTATAAAATATGTCTCCTGATATTGTTTAATTTTATTAAAAAATTGTTTCACCTTTTTTGATTTAGTGTAGAGAATGAATTAATTAAATATTAAAATTATGTACTGCAGGAGGTGAACCATTTTTCTTGTTGTCAAAACAAAGCAACAAATTCGTTTCAAAACGTCAAAGTTTTAGATGTGCAATATCGATGCGAATCATTAATGCTGTTTTAAAACTTTGCATCACAACTGTTTTGATGCCGTATCACAACACATTTTTGAGGCGTTTTGAAACTCACCCAATGTAAAGACGTCTGACGTCACACAGGTCGTCAGAATATAAACAACACAACAACAAGAAACAATTTATACATACAATACGACAACAACGCACATTTGTTTACTATTTAACGACCTGGGTTGGGTTCACGTAAGGTGATTGGTGATAGTTAAAAAGTGAACACCGAAAAGTATTTGTTCGTGTAAGGTGATCACCAAAAAAGTGATGGAATTTGAAACGCGGCGAATTCGACAGTATACTTATAGTTGTCAAACGTCAATCAAAACAAATAAAAATTTAAATTGTGAATAGGAATAAAAGAAAATTCAATAACGTTTTCGTCTATAGCATTTTTTATTTCAGATTCTGAAAATGAATCTCAAATAAAAATAATTAGGGGAAAAATGCGAGATAGCAATAATCCCTTGGAATTACCGGATGTTCAGTAAATTGCAATTATTCATGGAGAATTTCATTGTAAAAATAACACAATACAC
This sequence comes from Villa cingulata, assembly GCA_951394055.1. NCBI lineage: Eukaryota > Metazoa > Arthropoda > Insecta > Diptera > Bombyliidae > Villa > Villa cingulata. The sequence goes on from OX596025.1 coordinate 3,620,706, forward strand.
ACACAATATTTTAAATTACAAAATGATTTAAATAAATTATATACCATCAACAGCAAACACCAATTGATTGTATGTGATTATGAGTATTTTTTGGTTAGGTAGAAGAAGAATAATAGTAAAAATTAGAAAAGTGACACCTCAAATGCTATCACCTCAAAGTGATAACATTTAGTGATAATTTTTGGTGATTGTCACCATACGTGAACCGAAATTTGTGGTGAATATCACCAATCACCTTACGCGAACCTACCCCTGATTCATCGGCGGAGGGTGGTAGTGTTCAAGGTGTTCATTGAACACCCTAAAATTATATGAACATGATCATAAACATTTGTAACAAATTCAAAAACAAATTTTTATCGTAAAAGATCAAGAAAACAATAAAAAATTCGTTTTTCTATACATTACTTCACTAAAGTTCAAATATAAATATAAATCGGCAGAAAACTTCAATTTATATTATCAAGTTGAGGTTGTTTAAGTGTTCACATTTTGAAATGAACAAAATATTAAAATTCGTTTTTCTATATATCAATCTGGTTCACATTTTTATATATGAAGCGACGGAAAACTTTGAATTTATATTATCAAGTTGAAGTTGTTTAAGTGTTCACATTTTGAAATGAACATATGAAAAATTTTGATACTCCATATATTGATTTATTTTCTTCTCTTTTAAATTTCGTTTTTCTATATATAAGCCGGGTTCACATTTAGATATGCACCGACCAAAAACTTCAATTTATCATATATTATCAAGTTGAGGTTGTTTAAGTGTTCACATTTTAAAACAAACATATTAAAGTTCGTTTTTCTATATATCAATCTGGTTCATATTTTTATATATGAAGCGACAGAAAACTTTGAATTTATATTATCAAGTTGAAGTTGTTTAAGTGTTCATATTTTGAAATGAACATTTATGAAACATCTTGACTTGATACTCCATCCATACATTGATTTATATTCTTTTCTTTTAAATTTCTTTTTCTAATAAACTTATAAGAAATTCCTCTTCTCGTTAAATTATAAGATATCTTCTCTTTATATAAGAAAAGAAATTTAAGAGAGAAGAATATAATCATTTATTATGAAACATCTTGTTTGAGTTGTAATTGTATTGTATTGTAATTTGTAATGTAAGTTGGTGGAACTCCATATATTGATCTCTTTAATACTCTTCTCTTTTAAATTTCTTTTTCTTATAAACTTATAAGAAATATGTAAATGTACAGAGAATGTACAGCAGTATAGCTTGTTAAAAATTCCTAGCGAATAGAATATATGCGCAGTGAGAGTATGGCGTCATGCTTTGAGCGAGGTTATAATTGTAGTGGTTACACTTTTTCAGGTTTATATGGGAGAAAAACACAAATACATATAATCATTTTATGTACATATTTAATTTCAAGAGAAACATGCGCAGATTATTCGCTGGGAATTTTGAACAAGCCATACAATTACAATTAATTTTATACAGAATACAGAATACAAATACAATATACAAATACAATTTGTACATTTTACATGCATGTTATGTTGTTGCGTTGTTGGTTCACATTTCCATTATGTTGATCATGTACACCCAGCCAGACATATGGGATCGATTCTATAGGAATCAAAAATAAATGCACAAATATACAAAAAAAATGCGAAAAAATACACATTTTTCATACAAAATAATTTTTTAGAAAAAAGTTAGTAATAATTTTTTTCTGAATTTTTTATATAAAATTTTGTAAAAGGTAAATGGAACCACATGAAGCTTAATTTTACTACTTAACTTATATAAATTTTAGTAGAAGGGTAAACAAAATCTGAATTTAATATTAAACTGAATTTTTTGTATATTTTTGTAAATAGTAAATAAAATTGAATTTCACTGAATTTTTTACGTACATACATATTTAGTAAAAGGTAAATAATACTACGAAAAATAGTAAGCTTTGAAATAATTACTCAAATATGTATGAAAATGCATGAAATTATGTGTATTTTTTCGCAATTTTTTGTATATTTGTGTATTTATATTTTATCTATGCAGTCTCTATCCATAAATATAATATCATTGGAAAGAGGACAAATAAACCTTTCAAATGAAAGAATAAAATATTTATGTCATCCTTCAAGTTTAGAAGTTATACCGTAATCAAAAAAAGTTGAAAAAGTGATTTTTAAAAAACACGAAATTTTGACTTTAAGTCCTTATATCTCGAAAACCGCTAATCCAATCAAAGTGAAATAAACTGTGACAAGTAGAACAGGAAGTTCTAGAAGAAGAAATGGTATATCAACTAATCCAGTCAAAGATCCTGATCTGGATGAATAACGGATTTCGTAAAACCCGCCATTTTGGACCAAAAATTTTTAAGGGTAGTTTGTTTTAATTATTATTGTTTGTGTAATGAATCTGTATATTTATTAAAAAATCTGAACACCCAAGGAAAAACTACTGGCTCCGCCACTGCCCTGATTTACGTCACAATTCCAAATCCAACTGCCACTCCAATGATTACATTGCCTTAAGGTACCCGTCCACGATGCAATTTTTCTTGCATGCAAGACGATTTTGACAGATAAAATTGCACGAAATATTTATTTCGAAGTGTACGCTGCCTAGAAAGATGAAATATTGCACAGAAATACGTATTTCATGCAATATTTCTTATTGCAAGCAATTTTTTTTATTGCATAGTGTACGCAGAAAGATGTGCAATATTTCGCGCAAGAAAAATTTATTCAACTCATTCAATAAATATTTCTCTTGTATATGCAATAAATTCAGCTGACTAAAATGTAATGTGTTGCTGTGTTATCTATCATTCGTTGGTTGATGTTGTGTTGTGCTGTGACTTCTTGTGAATTTGGTATGTATTTTCTATTATTATTATTATTATTATTAGCAAGGTAGGGTAGGCCTTTCAACTCTTGAAATATTGAAAAAAAAAATATGAAATACATATTTGAAATGTAATGTATATGCAAGAAAATAAGAATTTCGTGTAAGTGGTCGTGCAATAAAAATTTCTTGCAAAGATATTTTTTTCTTGCATGATAGAAATATTGCATATTTTTCATGAAATATTGCGTCGTGTGTACGAAGTACTGCAAGATTTCTTGCACGCAAGACAAATTTCGCACAAGAAAAATTGCATCGTGGACGAGTACCTTTAGAAATGTGTATGCCGTGGGGTGTATTAAGAGTTTTTTGAATTTAAATTATTTAAACAAATAAAAATTGCAAGAATGATCATTTGAAATAGTGCCGTTTGTCAGAGGTATAAGCGTTTCAGAATTTATTTATCATTAATTCTTTTAAATATCAGAACTTATACCAAAGAATATAGAACATAAAAAAATGTTCATAATTCATAATATCCTTATGGTAGTAAACATTTTCAAATTGATTTTGAAATAATGTAGGTATATGTATAAATGTTGAATAAGAAATGATGATAAACATTTATAAAAGCATGATGTATAGAAACAAATGTTATAGCAACATGTTGTGGGGTGTGATGTTATGGCCTTAGGTAAAAAATTATTGCTTCTATCCGGGTATATGGATTTTGTATAAAAGTATATTTTCAAGTTAATATGCTAGTAATAGTTTGTTTTGTTTTATATTTATACTTAGCTAATAGTTCGAAGAGAATTTTAGTAGAAATGCAGAATAATATTATTTTTCTCTTAGAATGATGTTGAGAAACTATTCCGATTGTGTTTAAATAAATTTGAGATTGAATTTAAACAATCGTGTTTATGAAAACCTTTCAACAATTTTTTAATGTTTTTTTTTTCTTTGTTACTGCTATAAATATGGTGGTATCAAAGTGTTGAAGCAACGCATAAAGTATGGGTTTTTTTTAGAATATGTGGTATGTCAGAAGCTCAGAAGAGTTTTAATATTTCATTTCCTTTATGCGTTTAGATATAAAATGTATGCATATATAGAATATATACCTGTGCTATGAAGTATTTAACATTTAACTCCTTTTTGACAACTATCTGGATTTTGATATGTTGTAGGAGATAGGTATACAAAAATAGTACTGTTATAACAATGAGTACGCATGGGCTCAATAAAAAAAAATTCGAACATGGAGAAATTTATATAAGTAACGTAAACGTGTATAGATAGTTTTATACTGTTTTAATGTGAAGTTTGATATGAAAAATATTATTTACAGTGTCATTAAAAAGTCACCGCACCGCCATCAACATTTTTTGCTAGGAAGAGCAGCTAGTTTTAAAAAAAATTTGAATTTAAGTTAATTGGAATACTCAAACATGTGGCATTTATCAGTATTTAAAAACTTATGTATATTTTTTCTTGAATACATTTTCTATAATTGGTCAAATAAGGTAACACATTAGAGATTGGGAGGGGGAATGGAACTATTCGATCGGGTTATCCTTATCAGCAATATTCCAAGTCCAAGTCTTTAAGAAAGATTAATACGTTTGCGTCAGGTAGCAAGAGCAACCGGTGGTAAACAGTTTGGGAAAAATTACAAGAAAACTGATATCAAGACTAGTAAAGCCGACTCAAAATAATGACAATAGGAGGGTTAAGAAAAAAATTTCTATTATTGTTCTTTCTAATAGAATAAAAGCCTCTCTGCAAAAATATATGAAATTTATGTTCTGATTTCAAAAAGATTTTAAATGTCTGACGCATAAATAATGAAGTATTTTTCAAACAATTTTAATGATTCCATTATTATGACATTTTATTTTCTTTTTAAACATTTTAGTGTTTGTTATTCGCATACAAGTATACATAAGTATTATGTATTACAAAGAAGATTATTGCACTCTGTAAATATCATCATGCTATATACGATAAAAATGAAATATTTAGTACATTACATATTTGAATAATTTTCTTCATGACCTACTGATATTGTTGATAAGCAACAACTCATACAGTCAGTGAAAAATATCTTGATGGTAAAAAACAAAACACACAAAAAGAATTAAGAAAAGCAAATCGACAAATATATGACAGGAGAGTCTGAAGGTCAAAGTTTTTTATCCAAAAATTATCCATAACGTTCATGTGCAAAACTTATTCTTCTGTAAGTATGTAAGTAAATTCCATACATTCAACAAATTTTAAGCATTCATTGCCTCTCTTATACTCGTTTGTGTCTATTCATGTATGTATGTATGTACCACTATATGTTGTAAATATGTATATACATCATAAAATATTGAATTTATTTTCTTATATATACATACATATATCCAAAGAATATATACAAAGCAATAAAAAAATGTGAGATTGAAAAATTAGGAAAATTTTAATAGTAAATTGATGGCATGGCACGAAGGTAAAGTGAAAATATTTGAAAATTGAATGGTTTGTTTTTTTTTTTTTCTTTTGCAATATTTATATCTTTTCCTATATTATTTTTATTACGCGTTCTGTATTCAAAATAAAAAAAGCATTTTTGATTAAAAAAAATAATCAGAATCAGTATGAAAATTTATTGAAATCCGATGAGTAGGTACATACATGAGTAGGTATGTCTATCCCAAAACTATACTACTGCAACTGCTGTATTTTGGGTGCGAATTTTGTACAAATTTCAAAAGATATCTCCCCAAAACAACTCAAAAAAAAAAAGGTGCTACAAAATTTACGCGTTATACATAAGCACAAGAAAAAAAAAGAAAAAAGGAAAAGAAATATAAAAATCCCAATATCTTTTCCCATCTGGTCATTTATTCATTTATGGTGTATGGTTATATGTGAGAATACTCGTATTTACACTCAAAATCTATAGTTTATATCAAATAAGCAGATACCTACATGTTCATACATATGTACGTTTATGAGAATGACGGTAAATCTATCTATCTGTATATTTTTTCTATACAATTTTTACATAATTTTTTCATTATATTTTAAACAGTTTTTAATATATGAGAAAGTGAAGAAAAAAAAAAGGAAAAACAGAACAAAAGAATTATTTTTTAATTTTAATGGATTTCATTTTATTAAAAATTTTTGAACTTTATAGGATTCTTCTCGTTCGCTTCTTATATAACATTTAAAGGCAATAAATTGAATATAAGAATTTTGATAACATTTCATTTTCTTTTAATATACAACACATGACTAGCTATAGAACTGCTATACTCGTACATACATATAATGTATACGATTATGATGTAAGTACATACATATGTATTCTTATGTATTATATTATTTATAATTTGTCATAATTTTCATTTTTAAATATTCTTTCACATTTTGATATAAGATTCTTTATTCCTTAATTTTTCTTTTTTGGTCAGGTATAGGGTGTTTCATTTTAAAGGTACCTAATGTTTTTTTTTTCAAAGCAAAAAAAAAAACTCAATTTAATCGAGTAAGATTTATTTTTATTAAAAAAAATACACAATTCTTTTATTTATTTTTTCAAAGAAATTTCTTTCAAAAACTGATCGCAACTGAAGTTAACGTAATCCGCATTCGGCTGGAGTTCCGAAAAGGTGTTCCCTCTGATCCTCTTGAAATTTTGACCACAGATAGTCCTTGTGACGCAAAGCACAGAACTCTAATATTTTTTGTCGGAAAGCCCTCTATCGGTCACAATTCGCATTTAAAATTTTTTGTCAAAATTCTTATTTTAGCAATATGTCTGTAACGGTACATGATACAGGTATGTTTTACATCTCAAAAGATGCGTCTTAAGATGCTCTATATTCTGAAAAAAAGAAATTTTCAAAAGCTCCTAGTAGAAGGATAATAAAGGACATTTTGTGATTTTTGGCTATTTTCACATTTTTGACAATTTCTCAGAAAGGAGTAAGGATAATCGGTTCAAATTTTTTGCAAATAAAAAAGGACATCATGAGCAAGATTTTTCATTCATTACTTTGATCCTAATGAAAAAGGAAAATGTCCTACAGAGAAATAATTTTATTAATGCTGAATTTTGCAATTTTATGTTCGTGTGCACGTGTATGTATGTGAGTATGTGTATTTTTAGAAGTCAAATATATGATATTTTTTGTATGTGCGTATATATGCATGTGTATGTGCATTTGTAGAAGGTAAATCTAACAGTGTGTTCATTAAGTATTTTCTATACAGGCATACATATACACTACACGTATATCGGCAAATATGATAGAGTACGCTTGCGGGTTTGTGTGTGTATGCATTGTAGAAGGCAAATCTGGTAGTGTGTATGTAAATGTATGTGTGTGTGTATTTGTAGAAGGCAAATCTGATAGTGTGTGTGTGCATTTGTAGAAGGAAAATCTTAAGTGTGTGTATGTAAGTGCATGTGTGTGTGTGCATCTGTTGAAGGCAAATCTGATAGTGTGTGTTTGTAAATGCATGTGTGTGTGTGCATTTGTAGAAGGAAAATTTGATAGTGTGTGTTTGTAAGTGCATGTGTGTGTGTGCATTTGTAGAAGGAAAATTTGATAGTGTGTGTATGCACTTGTAGAAGGAAAATCTGATAGTGTTTGCATGTAAGTGCATGTGTGTGTGTGCATTTGTAGAAAACAAATCTGATAGAAAATGCTTGATGCACAAATTATCAGATTTACCTTTTACAAATGCACATACGAGCACGCATATACACAGGCACGCACGCACACACAACACAAACGCGCGCGCTTTTAGTATTTTCAGATTGTTTGTAGAGTATTATTCCAGTCATTGAAATAAATGTAATATAATATAAAATTATATCTAATAATAATAGTAATAAACAAACATGCACTTACATACACACACTATCAGATTTTCCTTCTACAAATGCACACACACATGCACTTACATACACACACTACCAGATTTTTCTTCTACAAATGCACACACACACATGCACTTACATACACACACTATCAGATTTTCCTTTTACATTTTAATAAAATTATTTCTCTGTAGGACATTTTCTTTTTTCATTAGGATCAAAGTAATGAATGAAAAATCTTGCTCATGATGTCCTTTTTGATTTGCAAAAAATTTGAACCGATTATCCTTACTCCTTTCTGAGAAATTGTCAAAAATGTGAAAATAGCCAAAAATCACAAAATGTCCTTTATTATCCTTCTACTAGGAGCTTTTGAAAATTTCTTTTTTTCAGAATATAGAGCATCTTAAGACGCATCTTTTGAGATGTAAAACATACCTGTATCATGTACCGTTACAGACATATTGCTAAAATAAGAATTTTGACAAAAAATTTTAAATGCGAATTGTGACCGATAGAGGGCTTTCCGACAAAAAATATTCCGTGACTTTTCTGATATTGTCGAGTAGAATCTGTGGTCAATATTTCAAGAGGATCAGAGGGAACACCTTTTCGGAACTCCAGCCCCGCATTCTAAGGATTATTTTCCAATTTGAGAAATCACGCGAATAATATTAGATATGTCTTTCAATTCATCAATTGAAACCGGCCTATCCATGTAAACTTTTGACTTTACATTGCTTCAGTTCAGAAGAAGAAGTCTAGAGCTGTGTATGATATCATATATGATTTTAACGGCAAATATAATCCGCACTAAGCGTAGAATTATTTCAAAGGATCTTCTTTAAAATTTTTCTTTTGTTAAAAACGTATATAGAACGTAAGTATATATAAAATACCATGACAGTTTTGTCACGTTTCACGTGTAATTTAATCATAAAGTTTTTATCGAAAAAATTACCTCTCAAAATGAACCACCCTGTATACAGTTCTCATACTTATGTACATGAAAAATTTCCAAATGCATGTGATAAATATTTAGTTAAAAGGTAGCAAAGATCTACTGTATGATATGTTATGTTCAGAATTAATTTTGAAATCAAAAGGAAAGCCATATAAGAGTATACATCCAATTTTCGTAATGCTGTCAAAATACATGAACGTACATACATTACATATACGAGTGTAATGCGAATTACTTAAATAAAATTTCAAGTAGTATTTTTTTTTCATTTTAATATAATATTTCGAATAACATTCAATCATATGTAAAAAAAAAAAAAAATAACAAATACTAAACCAAATTAATATGCTAAAAGAAGATAAAGTATCGATCTTTCATTAGTATATTCTAGGCAAAATAGTGTACATTATTGAAAAGGAAAGATTGACTGATATAGGGTATCATCAGAACAGACGACGAATTACTATGGTATCTCATCATTCATTATATTTATATCACATTATGGACGAGTTTAAAGAAAATGGTAAAAACGATTATTTAACTAAAAATTTATCGTTGAGACGTAGAGATGGTATGTGATTTCAAAACCTGTGATTTTATCACAGGTTTTGGAAAAGAGCAATCACTGTTCACTGCTCATCTTATAAAAAACCAGTGATTTCACAAAACTGTGATCACTGATCACTATTATATATTCAGCGTTTAATAAGGTAGATTATTTATTGTTTCATTCTCTTTGTTCAATTTCCATTATCTGATTGTTCATAAATCATTTAAACTTTGAACTTTATATTTGAATTGAAATAATGAAAGGACGGGTGGGAGAGCTGCTGTTACAGCTGTTATCGCATTTAACATCATGAATCAACAATCAACTGATTATTTGATTGATTTGCAAGACCTAGATAACATGATAATTGATAATTACCTAATTTACTCTTTCTAATGCAAAAATTTATTGAATTTGAATATAATAACATAGCATACGTAAACACTGTGTAGTGTATACAATAAGAATAAGAATTCAAATTTTCAAAACAATTCAGTTACATTGCATGCAATGCAATACTATATATTATTTACAACAATAAATCAAATTATATATATAAATGTATATTGCTTGCCTTAATTGTATATTACTTTTACTTATTAAATATGTTGTTGTTCAGTTTGTTTAATTAAATTTGAATTTTCATTTTTTTTATCATTTCAAAAGAACTGATTAATATATTAGAAACAAGGTGAAATTGAAACGGCAACATTCAAAATTCAAATTCTTTTAAAAAATCTCGGCTGGATGTGGCTTGATATAACTATATGGTATAAAGCTATCCGTTCACAATTTCAAATTATTTACACAAGCAAATCACAGCCTGTGATTAAATCACAGGTTTCAATCACTGTGATTTTAAAAGAGCAGTCACAGGTTGTTCCAGTTCTTTTAAAATCACAGTTTATATCATCTCTAGTTGAGAGTGAGTATTCAAATTTATTGACAATTTGGCCCAGACCACAATATATAGAATGATTAATGTATAGGACAGGCATTTTTTGTATTTAAAATTATTTTCCGTACAGTGGAGATATTTTTATTTCAACGCGAGTGTATTCTCATTTAAAAGAAAAAAAACATGCTCGAATACCGTTAAAATGTCATGAAGACTAGTATGGTGGGATGACTATTGACTGAATAAAATTAATGAGTGACAGCCATCGCACAACTCCGGCGACAACTACAGCGTATACAGTAATTAAATTGGACTTTTTACCGTTGAACTTTACGCTATCGCTGTCCCCCAAATATATTCTATTATATTTTTCAGCGACAACGAGCAAATCACGACCTGGATTTTGCAGTAGTAGTACTAGTAATCTATTCGCAAGAAGCAAAAATGTAAAATTCATGTTGTTAGGTTGTGGTTGTCGCCCGAACTGTGCGAACTTTTGGCGATACGCTGTAGTTATTATTATTATTTATTATGGGTGTGAGGTCAGCTCAACCCCGCCCACACCACGACCCACCAGGGTCTTTTGGCGATTAATACGCTGTGGTTGTCGCTGGAATTGTGCGATAGCTGTAAAAATCAATCTGTCAAAATAAGCAAAAAACGTAGACCGTTTTCAAAGTTGTAATTACAAACATGTTGCAACCTCACGTTTTTATAATGTTCTATTTAATCAGTTTGAAAACCTCCAATACATATATTCATTTGAATGTCAAGCTTATAGAGTCAACTTCAGTCAATATCTGTCTAGGTTCATCATGATCATTTTTCCGATCTCTTGATTTGATTTCAAGTTCACAAGTGAAGCCTGCATCTTGCTTAAAAACAGCCATTGTGCGTTTTTAAATATTTTATCATCATCATCATTAGCTCTAATCTGATCTGCAACTTTCATAGTCCATGACTCCGCTGCATATATCAAGACGGCTTAATTAGTGTTTTGAAAATTTGACACTTAATTTTTCTCGCTATATTACGCGATGTGAAGTGTCTTCGTAGTTCACAGTAGCATTTATTGGCCAAATTAATTCTACGTTTTATTTCAGCTGTCTCGTCATTATCCGATCTTATTAGTGACCCAATATATACGAATTCTTCAACTGCTTCTACGTTATAAGTATCAAACGTCAAGTTCTGCCTGATGTTCTGCTTTTGCACGGTACACTTGTATATATTTAGTTTTGGCCTCGTTAATTTCCAGTCCCATCATCTTTGCACTCTTTTCTAATCTAACGAAAGCTTCCTTCATGACTGCTATAGATCGTCCAAGTAGCGCAACATCATCTGCGTATGCGAGTACTTGGGTTGATTTATTCAAGATTTTAGCCATTTCCAATTTAGCCTCTCTAACTGCTTTCTCGAGAGTTATATTAAATAACAGGCATGAAAGCACGTCTCCTTGCATAAGGCCTTTCTTGCTTATGAAAGCTCTCGAGACCGAGAGGTCTCCATCAATTCTGACTTTGCATACTATGTACCTCGTCTAATGTTATTTTTGTCATCTCTATCAGCTTTTTGTTTTTTTTAAAAAAAAAAAATCATTTCGATTATAATTCTCAAATTTTATGTGAGTGCAATAAGCAACATTTTACTTGTTGAATGGCAATGACAAATGACAAACCATATCAACGAAAAGTGAATATAAAATACGCATAATTAAATGAAGGAATGCGAAGGAAGAGCTTTAAACTTGATTTCAAGTTGACAAAGTAAAGCAAAACTTCCAACTTTGAAAACATCAAAAATGTCTTGAATGTGTGATGCAAGCCATGCAAGCAAACTTAAGTTTAGTAATAAGAAATGATGAAGATCAAAATCTGAAAGTCTGTAAATTACACAAACAATTAAAAGAAACAATCGAAACCTTTCGTACCAATAATAACCTTTAAATATGTATACATACATGTAAATAATACGTGTATGGATAGTAAAGAATTGTAACTGCTACAGAGATAAAATGGGCTTCAAAACACTTAAAAATGAAAGCATACTTTTGTTTTTTATTTTTAACAAAAATTTAACATCATTTTTGACTCACATTTTTGTCTTCAATTCTTAACATTCATTTATAGTTTATATAGTTTTTCGGAATATAATTTTTTTTCATTATTATAAATACATATTATTACATGTTGCATTGCGTTTTTTGCTTTTTATTTTCCTTGTAGCTTCAGACTTAAATATTTATTTTCTTAATATTTACTATTAATAATATGTGAAATTCTTGTCTATTCTACTTAAGTATATGTGTATTAATTTATTATATTTTTCTGCATTGCATATATGCACATATATTGCAAGTATAATGTACAATGGTAAAATTAAAATACAAAATTTTGATTAAAAACAAAAGATAATATTTATTGGATTATTTCATTTTTATACCATCTGCAAAATGTGTGCATAATAAGTAATTGGAAGTCGTTTTTTTTCCCAAAATTAAACATATACGAGTACATCCTAAATATGCACACACTGGAAGTTTTCTCTTAAAAAAAAAAAAATTGAAAATGAATTCTAATTTTTGCTCATTAATTTTCATTGCTTCTAAGTATTCAAACAAAATTTATATTTATGGCTGTTTTTCGAAATGCAATTAAAACAGTATCACTACAACAAAGTAGTGAATTTTAATTGTAAAATCGTAAAACGTTTAACGAAAAATTTTTGACAAAGCAATCAATTTCGAAATGTATTTTGATTGAATTCGTTGTTTGATTGAATTTTAATTAAAGAATACAGTCAACATTTCTATTCTCCAATAGCCGAGTCAACACTTATAAGCGAATAAAAGCGAATGAATGTGTTTACGCAGATCTTATAACATTTAATTAAATAAAGTGTATACCACAATAGTTGTTATAGAACAGTATTTACTGATGTTCTATAACAATTTGACGTTTCGAAAAACAACCATTCTATGTCAATAATTATTACGAAAAACTAAGTAACCAGAATTCTACAGAATCAGTAAATACTGTATACGTTTGTAAAATTTTTTTCGAAGATAATTCCCCTTATGGAAGAATTCAACATTTCTATGATATATATTTATTCAGTTGATTTAAATGATTTTTTTAATATCACTTTTCTATTATTAATATTTCAAACATGCTATTTATTCAAACGATTATTCGAAATATGCATAAATAAATATGTAAATGTAAGTAAACAGAAAACCAGCAGAATCTATAGATATAATAGTAAAATTCGAAATCACACAATGTGCGTGTACTACTACGTAGTAATATTATTAATACACTATTAATTTTTATAATATCGTACTAAATATTATTGTTATTATCATGCTAAAAACACATAAATCGATATGTGACATAATAGATACTTAAATAATTTTGTTTTTTATCATTTCGATATTTACACAACAATATAATATTAAAATTAAAAATAATTTCGATTTAAAAGACAAATATCAAGTCATTTGATGTTTTTATCATTGTTGTTATTGTTGTTCTTGTTTGTTATTGATTTTTTTTTTTTTTTTAAATCATATTTAATATTGTATATCTAAAAAATTTTTGTTTTTGTGATGAATTTTTATACATATTTTCGAAATTATCGTATATATTAAGTTCGTAGACACACCAAAATCGAAATAATATTATTGTTTCTTGTTTACGAGCTTAAACAAAACTGAACTTTTTATACATTTTTGATTTGATTTCATTCGAACGAAAAGAAATGAAAATGAAAATACCTCATTAATTTCAAAGGAAATTAAGAAAAAAAAAATCTTTCAGTTTCTAAAATAATTTTTCAGTTTCATTTTTATCTGTCATTATAGTTCATTTGTCATTTCTTTATCATATGATTTTGTACATTATAATAAATTATTCATTCATTCAAACAAAAAAAAAAATATGGCAAATATTTTTAAATTTTATCAATTTGTTTGACATTTGAAATAAAGAACTGCGGCGGAACGGTGTATCATCATCATCATGACTACAATAATTTGAACAAAAAAAAAAAAAAAAAATTAAAATTTTCGTAGAACTTACACTTTTTAATTTCGAGTTCAGTGTGTCTAGCATTTAAACTTTATATTATTTTCTATTTATCAGTAAATAGTACATTACATACACATTATTATTTAATACATACACATGAATGTAGATATTCTATTTACAATGTTTTATTTATTTATTTAGTTTTTTTCATTTTTGTTTGTAATCATTATTACGATCTTATATCTAATTTAACTTTGTTATTTCTACATTTTTTTTTTGTTTTTCATTTATTATCATTTTCAAAAATTTTTTTGCACTAAATTTAAAGATTCTTTTATTATTATTATTATTATTATTATTATGTAAGTATATGTATATTAAATGCTCAGTAAAATATAAGCGTATCTGGAAGATTTTATATTTATATAATATATTGATATATTTATTTATTTATTTATATACATATAAGTATATGGTATAATATACCTATATATACATATAATATTTATATACATATCATTACCATTTTTTTATATGTATACATACACATAGGTATATGTATATAAGGTTTTTATTATGTTTATTGATGTGTTTCAAATTTTAATTTTAAATTTTAATAAATACTTATATACATACATATGTAGTATTACATATATTTATTTATTTTTGGTATTTAATTATTTTTTTTTTTTTTAATAAATAATATACATAATATATTTTCGAGCAATTTAAATGCTACAATTTTATAATTATTTATACTAGTATTTATATGTACTACAATATTATTACATTATAAATTAATTATTTGAATTATTATTATTATTATTATTATTATTATGGTCGATTCTTACTTACGTATCTATACACAAATCCGATACATAACGTAAACGACACGATAAAAATTCATTTAGAAGAATAATTATGCTGTGGTAGTCCGAAAAATTTGCTGTAACCAACTTCAGACATATTAAAGCAGATTGTACTGTCAATTTTCATAATTATTTTTGTACTTGTACATACTTGTCATACTCCGATAGGCGGCAGTTAAATTTCAACATTTTCCAAACATGACCAAGCCATCAGATTTTCTGCTCGGCCTCGGATACTTTTGCCGTCATTGGGTCGTCCTCAGCATTCAATTATAAAGTACTAAACGGTAGTATGTTATGATTGTAGCTGGCTGCTTTGATTGTGTCTACAGCGTCTTAAGCTGCTGTACAGCACAGGACGACAGATAATGAACAATTTTTTTATATATGTATATTTTTTTTTGTTTTGGAAAATTTGATATTTAAAAATACCATCAATTTTTCTATTTTGTATACATCTAATAGCCTGTGAAATATGAAATGCACGCCGACAATGTTCTAAACCTGTTTAAGTAGATAAACTTCTTGGTCTGTCAGCAATAGCTCATCGTGTTAAATTACTTGTTAGTGGTTTAGGCTACACTGAGCAATCAGCTTGGATAAGTCTTCTCAGAAGTAGTTTAGCCTAAACCACTTAATGCAAGTACTAGTTTAACTCGATAATAGCTTTTTTTGAATAATAACAAATGGCAATTAAACCAGTTTTCGGTCTGTCAGTACGAATTGCTAATAAAAACCTTTTTCTAAACTGATTTAGTTAAATCCAAAAGGAGCTTTTGATCTGTCAGCACTATATATACACTGTATATATACTCATATATTGATTGCTACATATATCCCTGTCGTTGTTATATCTGTCGGGTCTTGCTCGGGTCGTTTACGTTACTTTTGTCAGATCCAAGTTCAGTTTAAATTTGAAGGAACATTACCATTTTTAAATGCGTGTAAAAAGTTTGCAGTCGTATCGTTTACGTTACGTATCGGCTCTGTTTGGTTTTATAAGTGAGAATTAACCCTTAAACGTATTTCTTTTTCATTTTATTTTTCATTTTGCTTTTTATTTTATCAACAAAACTATATGTAATGTATGTGTAACTGTGTAACTCTATACACTCTATACAATATAACTGTATTTTTGTATATATATACGAGTATGTATACGTATATATATATTTTGTAGTACACACCTCTTACACAACGATATAACATTCAAAATAATGTTTTTTTGTTTTTTGTTTGTTATTATTTTAAATGTGAAAATATTCTCTAAAATAAAAATAGCAAATTTATAATTATAATATACAATTACAATATAATATGTAAATTTATATCTACTTATTAGAACGACGGTAGCTTATTTTGTAGTATTATTATGTAGAACAGACTCGAATATTTTTTATAGTACATACATACATTATATACATATAATATATATATCTACACACATTATATTATATAGTATATAGTATGTACGAATATACATACATATGTATATTGTTACACATTAAAAATTTTTTTTTGTTTTATTTTATTTATTCTATACAATAATAATAATAATAAAATTGTAAACCCTGTTCATAAAATTGTATCTTCTAATATTTTTCTTCGTCTTCGTCTACTTTTTCCTCTTATTATTATTTTAATATTATTTTATTTTATTTTTTTTTTGTTTTTACTAAAATTAACATTACAAAAATTTTTATTACATATGTATTTATGTATGTATATGTAGGTATCAATGTATGTAGAATACGTCTATACTCTATAATAATAAATAGAAGAAAATATAGTTAAAAATAAATATGTATATACATATGTAATATATGCAATGAGTATGACATATTTTTAAACGATTTCATGTCATATTATTATAAATGTAATACCTCTATATATACTATACATAAGGTATGTTGTATGTGGTTGTATATATGTACGAATGAATACCTACAAAATATATACTCGTTATAATTTATTATTATACATACATACATATTATGTATGTATATTTTGTTTGTCAATACTTTTTAGAATATTATTTTGTTCTTAAGTTTTTTGTTTTGTTTTGATTATTTATGTACATATAATTTTTTTATTATTATTATTATACAATATATATATGTATATATTTAAAGTCTTGTTTTTAATTTCTAATAAAAAATAAAAAAAAAAACATAAAATTAAATTTTTTTTATACAGAAACTAATATGGTACATTGTATATTGTATATCGATTATCATACATACATACATTATTATCATCATCATTTTTTTCATCATTATTATAATTATTTTAATTTTATTTTATTCAGTTCTTATACATAATAAATTTACGATATATAGATATGATATAATACCTCCTATATTTCTTAGTCTCCTGTTGTAATAAAAATTTTGACTAAAGTTTGAAAATATTATTACATAATTTCATAATGAATTTAATACTACTACTACTCAATATACACATTAATACTAATAACACTATATACATTCATCGAAACTTGATTAGTAACAAAACAACATTATATGATTGATTTTTCTACAGCTCTGCATAAGATCGAATCTTGAAAATTATTATTAGTGTAAAATGATTGTATTTAGAGTGCAGTATACTACGATACTACCTAATGGAAATATTCAAGTGATTAGAGAAATTTCAAAATGGTTTATTTCAAAAACGAATATGAAATTATAGTGCGACACTTATGCCGATTCTATGTACTTGTACATTCAATGCAGTGACATTGACTAATAATATACATACATTATTATATACATTAGTATATTACTAGTCAATGGCAGTGACTTTAACTTCGACTTTGATTTAATGAATATGTATTAGAACTTTTGCATTCAATGCAGTAGACTTGACAGCTACTTTTACATGTTAAACATGCAAGCATGCTGTGAAGTCGAAAGTTGAAGTCCAAGTTGAAGTCACTGCATTGAATGTAGAAGCGGCATTAAGCATAATAAGGGCCGCTTTACACAAAGCTACACTTGTCGCTCGCGCAATAGTTTATCGCAAATGACCGCACTATTCAACAGAACTAGTGTTTTAATTAAAAAATGCACATCTGTGACACTTTTCGCTAATGCGACACCTCTGCGACCGTCTGCTACCGAAATGAGTGTCGCAGATATATTGTCGAAACGCAGATTTTTTGTGACATACCAGTTCAGTTCATAGAGGATAATAGAATGTTTTACGAAGTGAGAAAATAAATTTAAGGAGGGATAAATTCAACCCAGATAATCAAAACCTGGATAATCGAGTTTCAACTGTTTTTTTTTTTTTTTGGAAAATTTTGGTTTATTTTTTTTGTATGATTTTTTAAACAATGAGAAAAGGTTGAACACATACAGTGGAAGAATCGATGCTGAAATCTGAAATAACTTACGTAATTAGTCAATAACCTAAAAATAAAGAAAAATAAAGTAAAAATAAGCAATTAAGGGCAAAAAAAAAGAAAAGAAAATTACAGTAGAAACATTCGAGTATATTTTAATACCGCAAGATTTAATGACCATTCCTTTTCAGTTTTTTCTCAATAGAATTTTTTAATTTTTTAAAAATAACGGTAAATAGACGTAATACTTATAAAAATAAATGTAAATGATAAAATTAGTATTTTATTTAATTTTTCTAATCTGTTCTCAATAAAGTGTAGCACTGTTAACTACTTATACTTACATAACTCTTTATTAAAACAAACTACATACTTTAAAATTTTATTAATAAGCGAAATTTGCCAAATTTCTCGAATATTTTATTTTATTAGATCCTCTAAATACATGATCAATTTCACGCTAATAAATAACTTTCAAGACGCCCATACGCACCCATAAAATCAGTCATAGAACATTTGTTATTAATTAAATGTCGCTGAGTGTACAATATGCATAAACATAAAATTCATTCATTTTCGTTAATCGTTATTTTATTATTTATTTTATATATTCTCTTATTGTATTTATTTATTTTTCATTACTTTCTAGTTTCTAGTATGTATCTAGTATGGTATTTATTAATCAATTCGAAATGATATTATTCCTTTTTGGTTTTTTCTTTTGATGATAATGAATCACAAGAATTTTTTTTATATGACTGCGTGTGCAAAATAAAAATGTAATATTTTCAAAATACACAATATACGAACGAAAAATAAATGTAGCTTTCTCTTTTTTTCTGATTGAATAAGAGAAGATTAGATTTCATTTTATTTAAAAAAGAAAAAAAACTAATTATGATAATCTACTCGTAAAATAATAGCAGCAAAAACAGATCTAAACAAACTATAGTCCTAGACACATCAAAATTTCGAAATTAATTTTTTGGGTAATTTCAATCGTGTACGAAATCAATTGTAAAATATTCGATTTCAAAATGAAATCAAGAAGAAAAGTTTCTAAATTCTAATTTCATTTTATACATTTTAATGTTTCGTTTTTCGTTTATAATAATTTGTTTAGAAGAAAATATATTTCGGATATAAATTTTAAATTAATTAAATTTTAACAATTTTCAAACAAAAATTAACATGCATTTTGAAATGTACAAAAACAAAATTCACTCTATTCAGTTTGATAATTGCAATCAAGAACTGCAGTAATGTGTCTGCTACTTACATAATGATTTCGAAAAGTCGATTTCGTAAAAATATTTTCGATTTCGAGATCGGGTGTGTCCAGCACTTATGTAAAGTTGCTGCAGATAAAATTAAATGTTTTATGATCAACTAGTAAATTGTAGGCTTTCGTGTCACGTTTGACGTTATACAAAAGAGAGATAAAAATATATTACTTATTTCTTCTCATTAAATTCTAATGAATTTAACTTGTACATTGTATTTGTATACGTACTATATAAACATTCTTGGTCTTTACGTTATTACATCTCAGAATTATCTCTTATTATCATACATAATAAAAGAACGTACCATAACGTACATAATAACGTATTGTCTTTTTCACTCACTTAGAGCTTTTTTTTTCTTTTTTATATGATGGATTTATGATAAATCCTTTTAAAATGTTTATTTGCAACAAAATCCTCTGCGATTTCTTTACATTAGTTAGTAAGATTTTTGCCAGCAATACTTTATCTCTTGGGTATTTTTTTTATTTTTTAATTATTATCCTAATACACACAAGTTGCTAATAGACTATCTATATTCTATTACCCTATATTTTCTATTTTATTTATTTATTTTTTTATTTTTTAACGTTGTTTTATAGTTGAGTAAATTTCTCCTTTACTCTACATGGCTTTACTGAATCAAATTAGTTGATTTTGATTCGTTCTAAAATAATTAAAGACAGTAACGATTTTTATTTTTTTTTTTTTTTATTTTTGGTATGCAAGCAAAATATATTAAAATCGAAATTCATCTTCAAAATCAATTCGGTAATGCGAAATATAGTATATGCGATTATATATTCATACGAGTGTTCTTCATTCAATTACAGAACTTAAATTTCATAATCCAACGTAATACATATGGTATAGTCAATGGTAATACTATACGAGTATGTGTGTATATAAATATTTTATGCCTCAATTACTTTTTCTTACTACTTTTAACATGGGTTTTTTTTTAGCTGCTAAGTAATGTGAACTGTTGATCTATGAATTGAAGAATATTATATTGCAAACACGAATATATCTTTGCTCGGTTAGTAAATATGTACATACATAGGAATTTAATTAATGTACATGACAAACTAATCATGATTAGCTTGATCCTGTTATGGTAAAGTAAAGCTACAAATGTTTCGAGCATGCTATTTAAAGCATTTTATGATAAATTAAATTTCTTAAAAATAATTATAGAGAAACTTAAATGATTACATAAATTGTAGTAAAACTTTATAATGGTATTGTGGCCAGATATAAATTGACCAGTGTTAAAGAATAATGAACACCAAAAAGGATAAATGGCTATAACGTTGTCCCAGAGCTAGACACATCAAAATCAAATTTTCTTGATTTCGATCTCAAAAATGAGTATGTATTTTAATCGAATAAAATCAATTGACTTCACCTGAAAGAGAGTAAATTGTATTAATACGTAGGTCACTCTATAAATTTTGAGATACAAAAAAACAGCTAATGATTTTGAAAAAAGAACTTTATTTATGTTCAAAGTACTCTCCTCCAACATCAATACACTTTTGCATTCTAATTTTCCATGAGTGGAATGCCTCTAGCCAATCGTTCTTCGGGATCTCGTCAAAAATTTGATCAATTTCATCTTCTGATACAAATCTTCGTCCGCGTATGCTTTTTTTGAGCTTGTTGAAAAGCCAGAAGTCACACATAGCCAAATCAGGCGAGTATGGTGGATGTTCAAGTATTTTGACTCTATTTTGGCGCAAATATTGAACGGTTTGCTGAGCGGTGTGAGCCGAAGCTTTATCTTGATGGAGAATCAAGCCTCTAATTTTCACGCGACAACTCCATTATTCACTGTAAATAATTTATTATGACTTTGGTTGTAACAAGTTCAGACAAGAACTGAACATGAAAAACGTGTTGACAAAGAGTAATGTTTCTATTTATGCAGCGTAACCAGTTGTAAGTACTGTTAGTTTTCCGTATCTCAAAATTTATAGAGTGACCTACGTATTAATAAAAGTAAAGTATTAATATACTCAATTTCAAATAAAATCAAGATGGTAGTAACTTCTAAATTTCAATGTCATTTTCCGATAATTCGTCAATTACTTTTGATTTCATTATACAGTTTTATATGTATGTACATATAAGTTCATTTTGAATTTTGTACTATACATACAAAAAATTTGACATTTGAATATAGAAAACCATAGATACAGTGTATCAGAATATAATGATTTCGAAAAGTATATACATTTCGTTAAATTATGTTAAATTTCGTGCACTCAATGTAAGTATGTAGGGCATAAATAAAATCTGTGAATTATAATTTACTTGCAATTATTGAATAAATTCTGCATAAAATGTTTGAAAATTATTGAACGTATTGATAAATTTAAATTTTGGAAATTAAAGAATTGCAAATAGAATTTATGTAAAAACTTGAAATGTTTTGTTAAAGTTATTTTCATTCACCAAATAATAATATTTCAAATGTCGATTTCAAATGAATGTTGCACCTGGGCTCATTTATAATTCTAATGCTACATTATTAAATTTATGTATGTATACACAAAGACATACACATTATTGCGTACTTTGTATAGTATCGAAATAATAAGGTTTTATTGCGTAAATGTATAGATATATGTAGATACATATTATATAATTTTTACCTGTATAATAATAATAACCGAAATTTTTATAAATTTTTAAAATAATACACACAGATTTTTGTAAAAATTCTTTTAAAAAGCATCTCGTTGTTTGTTTTATATTTATATATGTATATGTATGTACATCTATTTCTACATCTACTTCTACATACATTATGTATTTTCTTAATATTTTCTTCCGTCTTCTTTTTTCGTGTCGTGGTTGTCGGTCGTGTGCTTAACTTCAGATTTCGTCGTATAATGTTGTAATATTTTTCTAGTGTAATTTTTTCTTTTATTAATTTTTAAAATTCCCGTGTGTTTTCAATATACACATATTCATTGCATCTACACACATTCATATGTATGTATGCATACGAGTACATATTATATAGTATATAGTATAGTGTATGACTGCGAAGAAATGTAGATACTATATATGTACTCTTATGTATGTTTTATTGATTTAGTTTTTTTTTTTCGTTTTACATTTTAGGTTTATTCATTTTCATTTATTTTTTTGATTAGTTCTTATTATAAAGTTTGTACGTTTTTCAATTTTATTTTATTTTATTTTGGACATTATTTATGATGTATGTATGTATGCGTGTGAATTTTATATATTTATTAAATGTGTGTTTTTATTTTTTTTTCTCTTCTTTTCTGGACTTCTTACATGTATTATTAAGTTATTACAAAAAACTTATTATGTTCCATTTATATAAAAATAAAATTTTTTTTTTTTTGATTTAAATTCTCAATTTTTTTTCATTGTTTTTTTTTTCTATATTAATTTTATTTTTTTTTTTTTTTCACTTTATATAAAATACTTTCTATGAGCGTATTGTTACTATTATTATTATTAATTTTTTTTTTTTTATTTTTGTTTCAAAATTATGAAACAACAACAGATATTCATACGACAAGTATATATGTATATATTCTATATAATAATATTAGTTAATTAATTTTGTTTTTCTTCTCTATTCATTTTTTTATTTTATTTTTGTTAATTAAATATTTGTGGTCTGAATAAAAAAATTGTAACTTATCAACTTTTGTGTTTTTTGTACTAAGTAAGTAAGTAAGTATGTAAGTAATAACATTTAAAACATATTTTTTGTTTTTTTTTTTTTTTTTAGTAAACATCATTTTGATATAATTTTTCATCATAATGCACCCTCTACACAATAATATTCATTTCAAATTGATATTTATTTTTTGGCACAAAACTTACTACATAATATATAAATGGAGATTTTTTGTATATATAGTACATAAAATAAAATGATGAATACGTAAATTTCGGTTTCTGATACATGTAATACATAATAATAATGATGATGTTACGGTGACACGGTGACGTAACGATGATGATGATGATATTTTATTATCATATAGTGATTTTAAAAATTTCTTAATACAATAATAATAATAATAATAATTAAAATTTATTGAACATCAGCCTAGATGCATGATTTTTTTAAATGCTTTACGAAATTCTGGATTAAAGATTGTGTATATCACAGGATTAACGAAACTATTCATATAACCTAACCAAGTTGTTAAAATAAATGCTGTAACACCCGGCTGACAGTCTTTTTCCAATTTTGTACACATTGCATCCATTATATTACATGTAAAAAATGGCACCCAACAAATAAGGAATACACCTATATTAAATTAAAGGTGTAAAATATAAAAATTTTAAAATAAAAAAAAAAAAACAATTGATTCACTTTTGAAAAGAGTTTTTCGATGGGGACGAGCTGATATTCAAATTGAATAAAACAAATTTTGTAAGATATGTATCAACGAATTTTTTGTTTTATTTTAAAGTCCTGCCAATGACATTATTTGTGGAATATGATATCGTTCAATCATCTTCAACAACAGGCGAAATTATATGATTTGGTATAATGCCAATCCATAGAAGATCTAACAAGTGACATCATTTCACTGTTTTGTTGTGGATTTTGTGCCGACTTTATCCTTGGTCCGCATATCTTCGAAAACGACGATGGCATTGTTTTGGCAGAGAGCGCCACCCATCGATGATAACTAATTTCTTTCAGCTCAAATTGGATGACATAGATGTGAACGACATGTGTTGCGACGTGAACTGGTTGCCGAGATCATGCGATTTGATCCTGTTAGAATTTTTTTTGTGGGGTTTCTTTTAGAATTAAGTCTATGCTAATAAGCCGCAAACAATCGGTACTCTCAAAGTCAACATATAATTCATGCCATATTCCACACATAGTGTCATTGATAGGCCTTTCAAATAAAACAAAAAAAAAAAATCGTTAATATCTCTCACGCAACTTATGTTTTATTCAATTTCAATATATACCCGTGCCTATTGGAAAACCTTTAAATAGATATGCAACGAAAATAAGTGTTGAAATATGTGTATAATTAAATAAATTTTTAACACATATCTACATATGTTAATGTACACAATGTACGCAAAAGTAAGTAGGTACTAAAAATAATTTATGTATTCATAATGAATGAGTTTAACTATTTAAGTAACATATTATTTAGGAGACAATTTCAATTTTAATATTTTATCAGGTCGAAATATCATCACAAAACTTTAAGGGTCACTTTTACATTAAAAAATAATAGAAAAAAAAATTCAAAATAAATGCAAAAATTACCTAAAACTATTGCTAATGTTTTCGTTGCTTTTCTCTCTTTTTTCGCCGAAGATTTTTCTCGTTTCTTTTTAGAAGCTTTATGAACTTTGTAAATTGTAAATCTGAAAAATAAAAAGAGATGTTTTGTCTCATTTATTAATAAAAATTATTAAAATTTTTAATGGCATTATTATGGTTCATTACTCTGTCAAAAAAATACCAGAAATTGTGCATTGAAAGATCCCCATTTATGAGGAAAATTTTTTTTAACTAAATTGGTACCATAGTGCCACTGAATATATAACAATGATGTAGCAAATTTTTGCAGTTTTTCATGTTAATCAATTTTTTTTACGACTGTGTTTGTTTTGTTAGTTGTTCTCTGTCATATTTTATTGAGTAAAAATATCAAGTAAAAAGTTTGCCTTCAATTTTATGTTGCAAACGAAATTTCTTGTGCTGAATCATTTGAAAAGTTGGAAAAGGCTAACGATTGAACATCTCATTCATTGTAATTTATTTCAAGTACGAAATTAAAGGACGAGTCGAAAGATAGAGAAATTGGGAAATCCTTTCTTTTAGAAGCGTATAGATCATTCTTAAAGTTTAATCTTTTGTATATTATTTGTGTATTTAAATCAAAATGTATTTGAAAATAATTACTCACACAAAACAAATCTCGTAATAAATATTGTTAAATCTTTTACTATTTTTAAAACTTACCTAGATGCCTGAGAATTTTTTTTATCTTTTCTACTGGAATTTTTTGAAATTGTCGAAACTGTTGAATCATTTCTTGATAATGCTCCTTGCATACCATATCTGACTAGTGATAAAGGCTTCAAGGCGACACTTTTGAAAAAAAAAAAAACATAAAAAAAAGAGAAAAAAAACATAAATATTAGCTTTAAAAAATAGTAGTAATTCCAATTCATTTTTTGTTCTAAAAAATTTTTTTTGCCAAATACAAATACCTAATTGTCGATGTGTGATTCACAAAACACACTTCTTTTAGATTATTTATCTGATATTTATTTATTGTGTGCTCACACAATTATTTTAAAATACGGCACCAAACTATTACTATTTTTTTTACAATTACTTACCTTAAAGGTTCCTTTTTCGGTGACCCACTAAAAGTGTCCTTTTTACTTAGAGTACTTCGTTTTAAACTACCGCTCGGCAATGGACTCTCTGAAGGCGTGCTGGTCCCTACAAAAACATCATCAATGTTTGATGGTGCATAACCAGAATCATGATTACCATTTGGATCGGCCACTATAAGTTGAGGTTGACTAATTCGAGCAACGACACTTTAAAATAAAATTGAAAACATATAATTAAATAAAATTGAAATAATGTTTTGTAGAGTGGCTATATTTTACTTACTTTCCAGTTTCTTCCACGACTGAGGCCAACATAAATTCAGTTGATTTATCATTGACGATAACATGACAGTCATCAACATCAGGGGATGCTTCATTCTCGTCTTCTTCTTCATTTGATCCCGAAGCCGTATTTGTCGGTTGATCATCCGGTAATATTTTAATTCCACTCGTTCCTCCATATTTATAACTATCTAGTACTGTTTCGGCTGATCGCCGAGTTTGTGCTACATTTTCTATTACACTACCCCCTGTTGTTAGGTCGGATATGTTTGATTTACGGGCGGCTTTTTGTTTTCTCGCTCGTTTACGTAAGGCCTAATTCGATATTTTCATTACAGAAAAACAAAAAAAAAAAAGAATTATTAAAATTTTTACATTTTTGAAATTACACAAAATATGCACACATTTGTATAAATGAACGCATACGGCATACGTATACATTTATGTGTATATGTGTTACAGTGTACCTAATCAATTGTTACATAAATGAATATGAAAAATTATTTACCTTAAAAATATTCCAATACAAAAATACCATTATTATGCATGGTATATAAAAGCTGCTCAAAGATGAATACACAATAAAATCACTATTGTAAAATACACATAAATCTGGTACACGATTCGGTGTATTATTCAAACCTAGGACAATTGGTGAACCGATAGCAGCTGATATTGCCCAAACTAAAAGTATCGTTAAACACACTCGTCGACTATTTTTATGTTTTGCGTATTTTATTGGTTGTGTCACTGCAATATATCTATAGAAAACACATTAATACACATTTTTGTAACATTGTCATAACAAAATGAAAATGAAAGCTATCATATTTAGACAATTAAAAATGTAATTGAGAAATATAAGAGATATTTTTTTTGTCGAATGATTTAATTAAGAACACAACATATATACAATGTACAAATGATTATACATAAATAACTTTACCTATCTATTGATATAGCTACCAAGTTGAATATCGATGATGTTGAACATATTACATCCATTGCTATATAAAAATCACACACAAAATTTGGTAAAGACCATGCTCCATTCACCTGAAATTAAAAAAAAAAAGTTAAATAAATACATAACATTAATAAAGTTTTGCAGATCAAAAACTGAATAGCAAATTGCAAAATAAGGTACAGATTACAGAGAATCATTGCTCATTACAATGGAACCGAGTCTGTTTCTTTTCCCGAAAATCTCATTTTTAAAAAAAAGTGAATAATGGCTGTATGATGTAATGGAGAACTAATTGAAAATGCGATGATTTAATTTAATTTAATTCATTGCTAGGAGAGGTCAGTTAACTGGCCACACTTCACTCTCACAACGAAATGAGATAATAATGATAAAGACAATAAACCGAAATGAATTGAATCAAATTGTTGAGGAATTAGAACTAGAGGTAGCCATGGGTCATAAAGGACTGTAAAGATATGAAAGAAGAATAAATATTTGAAGCCATTGATAGGAAATAAGAAACTCAAAAAAATGGAAGAAAAAAAATTTGATCATATTTGCACATATTCGGGATGTGAAAGAATTTATTGTTTTTCTAAAATTTAATTTTTACTGTTCGTGTGGATTTTATAAAATTGCTTTGATTAATTTATCTCAAAATCTGTCTGTTATAGTGAAATTTCGGAATCATATAATCCATCCCAAGCTTTTGATAAGCTTTTGCAAAGAATGTGGTGGCCGTTTAAGAACGTTTTACCTTTAGCATTTTAACTGACCACTAGTTCCATTAATATTTCAAGAAAGTTTCGTTATTACTCGAGAATAGAGCAAATGGAGAAGAAATTGTTTGATATCATTACTTTCATTCTTGAATTAGTATATGATGAAATTATTTTTATTATAAATTTTGAAATTATATTTTTATAATGTGCACTCGCATGTATTTTATTTTAAATAAGTAAATTATTTACTCAGATATGTGTACCTTTACATATCAAGTACAATAAAATATTGTACATATCGTACACAAGCAGTATGTTATTCAACAGCGTAATATACGAGTATGTCGTTCAACCATGGCTAAAAGGATTTTATGTGGTTGACATTCAATTTTGAAAAGGGTCCGATTCAAATGAATTTAAATATAAATTTTGTTGTGTTCAGTATTTTATTCAAACAAAAGTCAATTCTAAGTACTATCATTGTATGATATTCATACATATACATATGTACACCTACGCACATATTTAAATTTTACTTATAAAATTACATATTATCATTGTATGACGATGATAACGATCTAAGCGAACTACATTATTATTTCAAAATAAAACTTTCAATTATTAACTAAACCTTTAAAGAAAAATAAAAAAAAAATGAAAAGTTTTTGAAGTACATTTAACAAAAATTATGTGCGAATGTACATTATATCATATACAATACATGGCAAGAAGTGTCATTATTAATATTCTAATATATTTTAATTTTTATTTTGTGTATTTAAAGGATGCTAAAGGGATTTCAAAATAGTTGAACAATAATTAAAAAAAAAAAAGAAAAAATTGTGGGATATTAGATTGTGGTATTTTGTACATTTTTGTCATACATATTTACTTTTATTAGAGGGACTATAGTTTAGATCAACAATATCAGTATATGATAGTGTTAATACTGCGTTCTATTGTGTCTTCTCCCCACACTATTAAATTTAGGAAAATATCCTTTATCCCTAGGAGACATTTAGATATTTGTCGTACTCTTACTCTTGTGTTGGATAAATCTGATCCATGTAAATCTTTAGAGCCAAGCATTTTTTTAACGATTTCAATTTTTTATCTCTAAACCTTTTAAAGGTAAAATTATAAAATTTTTTATTTATAATAAAAAAAATAATATAATATTTCTTAATTATTTTTTTTAAGTTACTATTATTATATTGTGATTGTGATATATTAGTATATTACTTACCAGTACATATACAGCAAATGGCATAACAACAACAGCTACCAATAAATCAGCCAAAGCCAAAGATACTATAAAATAATTAGTAACTGTTTGCAATGAACGTTCACGTCGTACTGATATTATCACTAGGACATTACCGAACAACGTTAAAAATGGGAAAAGAATCAATATTAACGCCCAGTAGTTATGATGATCTGCAAAATAAAATGAAAATTAAAAAATTCCACATAAATATTATTAAAAATATGAAGAAAACGTTTGAAAATTTTTTTAATTATCTAAATTCATTGACAAAATGTTACATAATCATCAAATTTATCAGCTAATGGGGTGGAAGAAGGCAGAGAAAGGTAGTTGGGAAAGTTGGATAGCACAAGTGCTCCAGTGTACAGTATCCCACTCTATATTATATAAAATCAACTGATTGACATATTACGTAGATGTATTTGAAGGGGTTCTTAAACAGATCTGTGTCAACATAAGTAAAAATTGAAACTTACATGAAATCGTTCCGTTTTATTACAGTAGTATACATTCTTATATACTACTTTTTCTTTGATAAAATAATGCATTAGCAAAACTCTTTAAAAAAAAAATTACTTAAGGTAGCTTTACAGTATGTTATTCGTTGTGTGATTTTATATACTTATATGATGTATCAAATGTAAAATTTTTGTTTCGTTTACACGATTTGATTTATCGGAAAAACCTTTCTATTTGACATATTTCATTTGATTTATAAGAAAATAGAATTGTTTCTATATTTTCGTCTGACATTTTATTCAATTCGAAGTATTTTAATATATGTTATTGCTGTTGATTTATATCAAGTTTCACAATTCAAGCATATTTTTTCTTCATCCCCATGTAATTTTCTCATACGTCGTATCATATAGTTTAAACATTTACGAAGAGTTTATGAAAGAAATTGGACAATTACATACGATGACATACTTTTTATTCTTCAGAGCACAACAATCTATAGTATTTATGTACACATCTAAATCGAATGCACCTACAAATTAATGTGGATTGCGAACCACTGAGTTTTCGGTAGAGAAGTAAGCTAAGCTCATTTACATGGCTTGGACTCATTTAATAATATTTTGAGTTAATTGCCTTTATCAGTAAATAGACTCGAATCAGCATTTCTAAGCACTTTTTTCCCAGCAATCTGGTACTCATTCAAAGCTGAGTGAACATCGGATGGTAATGAAAGTTGGAAATATCCAAAGAAAAATTGAAAACTATGGGTGCGTTCAGTTCATTGCAGCGATGCAAGTCAGTGATGAAAATGCAGCGATGTTTAGATAATCGCTATATACAATTTACTGAACTGTGTACAGCTTAATCCGTTGTGAACAGTTGATAGTAAGTAAGTAAGTTGATATTAATGCAATGAAATTTTTTTTTATTTTTTGCTGCCTAAATTCCTGAGAAACTTGGAATTATTAGCATTTTAAAACCGTCAAAATGAAAAGTAATTTCATCACTCTCATAATAAAAAATTATACACCTTACTAATAAATATGTATTAACCTTTCAACCATTAAATTCATCATTTAAAGCGAACATTTTTTCAGCTTCAAAATATTTTCTAACTTTTGCCTTGGACAAGAGTCGAGCTCGTGACTTCGCGACTTCGAGCTCAATCAATAATATGAGGGGCAATTTTTCAAATCGCATTATGTCCACCACTTTTCAATCACATACATATATTATATGCAAACACAATACGTATAACCGGATGACAAATCAAATAGTGTAAAGCGACTTTAATATGCAACAAAAATAGCCAGATCTATTTTTATGATGCTACAAAATAGTTAAACCAAAGTAATATAACAATGCAGATTGATACAGTAAATGAAGAGCCGGAATATTGTTCAATTAAAAGTAAAGAAAAACAACTAACACAATATTCATCTTTCATTCAATATCGTAAATTTCAAATCAATACAAACAAAACATAGCTCAGGTACAAACCATTATAAGACAATAAAATATTTTTTTTTTTGTTGAGTTTCTTCAACAACTTAATTACTGAACAGTTTTTAGTTTTCATTGTGTTATTTAATGTACGATACATACTCGTCTCGTATGTTATTTAAGGGAAGCATTTTAAATTGCTATTTAATTCATAGAATTGAAAACTTTCACATATACCATAAAACTTTGAAGAAAAAATGGAATCACATCTTTATTTCAATACGTCTTTTATATTCATTTTGATTCTTTTATTCATTCATTCTCGAGCGTATTTATTTCCGAACAAATAAAATTTATTGTAATACGAATATACATAACATATGTACATAATGTGTATGTACTGCAAATCACAATGTATGCATATGCAATTCATGTATGTTTGTCTTGTGTTTGTGTATAAAAATTTCATTCAGTCATACAATTTTCTTTTTTTTTTATGATAAAATCAATGCTGATATCTGGGATGTATATGTACGTATACCAGAATCAGAGTACACAATGTACAATCATATTGTTTGTGGTGAAGCTATCTATGCATACAAAAGGAAACCATTCAGTTCGAAATCAAGAAAAAGAATTCAGTTTAAATTTAGAAAATAAATTCAGTGTTATAAAGTCAAAGAATTGAGAATTCAGTTAAAAATTTATAAAAATAAATAATCCAATTTTTTATTCAGAATAAAAAGAATTCTCAATTCATGAATTATTGAATAGAAAATGTCAGCTATAGTAGAAATCAAATAATTTTAAAAGTACTAAAAAAATGTAAGAAAAAAGAAAGCGAATGTTAAAAGATAATCAAAATATATAATTAAATTAGAAAAATATAATACAAGAAAATTGAAATTATTGTAAAGATATTTGATATGGTATTAAGTTACAATTTCAATAAATGTTGAAATAAAAAAAAAATAATAAATAAATTATTGTGTAAGTTACATACTTGAATATTTAAATGTAATTTTAAGCAAAAATAGAATAAGACACAAAAGAAAATACAGGAAACAAGATATTTTCAAATTGTTGAGAATTTAATTTAATTTATTGGTCAGAATAGAAGGGGAGATAGGTAAGTCAGTGCTAGTCTAGTAGTAGAGCAACTGGTCAAAATAGGATGGGAGATGTGCGGTAGCTCAGCTGTAGAACAATTGACCAGTTATGTTGGAAAGTTACAGGTTCGATTCCCGTCCCAAAAAAAATGTAAGAAAAATAATTTCAATTTTTTATTGCTGATTGAGAAAAATGGCTTAAATTAGTGCTGATTCGAGTCCACTTGCTGATGACAACAAATAACTCGAGTATTTTATTAGACAATTTAGACGATTCAAAAAATATAACAGCGTAAGCTAAGGGATTTTTTCGAAAATGCAGTCAGATCTCAGATGTGACGATCATCCTTGCATACGGTCATGTTATCGTATGCCATGCCATAAGTTGATTGCAGAATTGCATGTAGTATAGACTACATAGATTGATGCACGCTTTTTTGCGATCGCATGCAATCTTCATGCATTTTTGAACTTCTGACATTTGCATGTATGCATTTTCGAACATTTGATTTCCATTACTTGACGATCTGACTGCATTTTTGAAAAAAGCCAAGAATGTAATTGAACATACAATATTTCTTTATCAATAACTAATTAAGTGATTCGGAATTCACAATAAACTGTAGCTATAAAACATGGCAGATTATATAGTCATGGAAAATTTATAGTAGCGGCTAAGGTTCTCAAGGGCAGTTACATCAATAATGATGAAGGTATGTGCATGATGCGCATCTGATTGTGTATCTCTATTATATAAGTATACCAAGAAAAAAGGAAGATTAATACTCTATAATAACAAAATTTACTACAAAAATTTACGTACTTATATAACATATTTATAGAATAATAAAAATTGTAAATGTATGTACATATTTTACCTTCACTAAAACAAATGGTATTATTCGCTGAACAATTTATTGTTTTATTATCAAAATCCAGTTGTGTTACATTTCCGAAATCATCACTTAAAACACCAGTACTGGGCACAATATCACTTCCACCATTAATAGTGCTACTATTATAATTATAAAAATATTCACCAAAATCTTCTAAAAGTAGTACAAAATTACTACCACCACCGCCACCACCGCCAACGCCACTAACACCACCAACATCATTATCATAATTTTCCTTTAATTGTCCACCACCAGCACCACCTCCAGTAGCAGCAGCAATATGTGTTTCATTTAATTTTGTGGTAAACGCATTATCTGCGTCCTTTAAAAATTTCGTACTACTACTCACTAATACTATACTACCATCATCATCATCATTATCATCAATAATCACTTTATTATTATTATTATTAACATCATTTTCTATTGTACTAAAAGTGTTATAAATATTTTCAGTTTCTGGATGATTGTTGTAATTTGTATAGTTCCAAGTGGTTACTTCATCATAAAATTTAAAATAATCAGATGTATTCCAAAATGCTTCGACGACTGTTTTACTTGATGTTGCTGCTGCTGTTGTGGTTGTTGTTGTTGTTGTTGTCGTCGTTGTTGCTGCTTTTATTGTTTTCGATAGAAGTATTGTATTTTCCGGCGAAGTCATTTTTTTTTATTTTTTTTTTGTCCTCACTGGTTTTAAGCAATTATCGTTAAAACAATAATGATGTAAAATATATATATGTATGTATGTGTATGTGCATATATATTGATAATGTTCTCAAGGTGAATAAATTTATCACATCTCTAGCTATAGTCGAATTATTATCATTAAAAATTTTATTGAGTTTTTATTTATTTCAATTATCATACTCGTAAATTTTTTTGAATGTGGTAAATAATTTACGTTTTTCATTTTTCGTACGTCAACAATAAAATTGTTTCGTATATATATATATAGTATATATATTAAATATATTTTTTTCTTATATTTAGGTATTTCGTTTCATTTACAAAATATTATGTTTATGTTTCTTTCGTCGTTTTTTGCATGATGAATTTTCGTTAACAAATTCAGAAATACACCTCATAGTAATTATGTATACAATTTCATTCATATAATAACACATTCACATTCATAAATATGGAGCGCTCTTTTCAATTATTATATGTATGTATGTATGTATTTAATATCCATATACATATACTGGTAGCAATATGTATCAAACTTCTAGATCAAAACTTAATCAGTGTAATGATTTTTTTTTTGTTTAATGTAAAAGTTTTGTAATTATTTTTATATTACAAAATGTTGTGTATTTAATTTCGTATATCATTATTCCGTACACCATATACCGTACGTCCATACATAATGTATGTATTATGTACCTATAGGTATATATGTACATATGTATGTATTGTACGAGTAAAGAGTATATATGGTACACGCAACAGTATTTATATGAGTTCTTCTCCTCATTCATTAAACCATATCAGGAAACATTTTCTCTTCATATACGTACGAGTATTGCTTATACAATTTTCCTATAGTTCAATCTTAATTATATAGTTTTTGTTTTATTATTTTAGTATTTTATAGCAAATAATGTGTTGTTGTTTCTACATAGATTCACAGTTTCTTCTTTATACATTATTTTCCCTTTTTTTTTTTAATATAGTATTGTTGTAATATAACAGCTAATCAGTATCGATGTTATCAATTATTGTACTTAACTGAAAATAAATGAAAAGAAAATAGAAAAACAAATATGAAGAAAATCATTTTTATTATTTCATTTCTAAATATCAAATTAACTGTACACTAATTACATATAATACGTATTGTGATTGTGATTTTTTAAGATGAGATTATAATGTTGAATATATTATAGAATATATGTACATACGAGTATGTATCCATACGTACATAAAAATATAAAAATTCATAACATGGCATGAAAAAAATTTCAGTCAATCGCACAAGTAATCAACGCATTTAAATTAAAACCTTATACGTGGTGGCTTGAGTTGTTAATCTTAAAAATAAAGTAATGATAGCCACTTATTTTTTATACTTTTTTCTATTGCTTTGATATCATAGTTTCGCAGGTCTCTAAAGTGTGCATATATTTTTTCCTTGAAAACGTAAGAGGACTATGATCTCTGTTGTACACAGACCTGAGATTTTACCCTGAAAGAACTTCAGAAATTTCTTTTTATCCCCAAATATATCCTATTGGTGGAAAAACTAAACCAAAACACTTCGATTCTCGTTTTAGCAAGAGCTTGACACTCTGTCAGTAGATGCAAAGTAAATTATCTCTCCTCTGGACAGAGTCTACAAGTTCTCAGATTATTATCAAGTTCTATTAAATGCTCGCAAGACAATGCAATTAAAGTGAAATTTTCCTGCAACCAAAAATAGGTATAGGTATACATACATATTCGAAAGAAAAACAATGAAAAAAACATTAGGTTAAAAGAAAATCAATAATTAGACTTATAAATAAAAAATAGCGGAGATTATGGAAAACGAAAATCTTCATTAAATTCGTTAAAGCAATGAGAATAATAGAATGATTAGTTCGTCTATATAGAACTACTGTAGAGATAGACAATAAAATTCTTAAAATCGTAGGCAAAAGAAAAATGAATGAAACCAAAGACGATAGATAATAAGATAAGATAAGATCTTATTATCGTCTTTGATGAAATGTATTAAGATGAAGGAATCAAGTAAAATTTATGAAAATTTGTATGATCTGAAGTAGGACATCAACTGAGCTAACTGACAACACTTTGATTGATGGATTTTCACTTCACGTAAACATATATGCTTATAAGAAACTAATAAAATATACATAGCGATTCTAACAGAACATTTTCCAGCGGGAGAGTAGAATCATGTTGTGTCTAACAACATCATTCTACACGCTCTGTAGAAGCTGCAAATAAATATAATTAGGAAAAAGTGCTCAATCATAGCCAAGACTAAAAACTAAATAATTACAAAAGACATTTTCTAGAGAATCTCGGCGATGTAATTCAATACAATTTTAGGTTCCTCTTCTACACTACAAAAAATCAAGCACAAAAAAGGGATCAACAATTTTTGTTACGTATTCACTCTTACATAATAAAACTCTATAAAAATATCTAAGCAAAAAAACAAATAAAAATTTTTTAAATAGAAGAATTTATTTGAATCCCTTTTTCACACACCTTGGTATAAGCGTATAAGTGATCCCTATAAGTACAGAGAAGAAAATGAATACTGAAATCTGGTAGGATATTATGTACTTGATTTTCTTCTTAAAACTCATTTTTCAGAAACAAATTTCAGGATAAATCTGGTATGTACATTTTTGGACAATATAGGAATTTTTTCATTCTATTGAAATGTATGTCCTCAAATTGTTAAAAGGGAGGTGAATTATGAAATGAAACAGATCCAATAAAACAACATTTCGAAATTTTCAAAAAAAGAAAGAAAAAAAGTAATAAATGAATAAAAGCTAGAAGTAACATAAATAATACAAGAATACAAATACACACGACAAACTAGAAGAAGTAAGATAAATAAAGTTTGTTTCAATTAATTTTACTATTTTCAGAAAATGATTAATCTATCAAAAGCCAAAATATACTGCGTGTAAAATACTCGTATGTGCATGTGTGCAATTTTAAAACAAAATATCTAAATATTTCCACATGTTAAAATGGCGACTCTAATCAAATGGGAATTTTATGTAAGGTTACATGTGACAAAGAACACTCATCAATTTAACATTACATATACTTACATATGTCATGTGCTGTTACGTATGCATGTACATCATTTGTCAAAATTGTGTAGGTTCTTATACGCAATGGAATTTGGATTGGATGCCGATTTATGTATAAGCATTTACGAGGATGTTACTGATGAATACTTTACCTTCATTTATTTATATGTACACGATCTATTAAGTAACTTCTGGTTATATATTATATATTATGTATTATTCATCCATTATAATGGTGTATGTACATGAATTTTTTATAACTTGGGTTAGATGAAGTAATAAATAGAACATCTACTTCAATATTGTGTGCTTATTTGTATGAAATTTTTAAATCACACTTTTATACTTTTAAATATTTTGTTTTTCAAATATCAGTATAATTTGGACCATTTTTAGTCAAATGCATCGGTATTATATGTATGGGAGAATTTGCTCAGTACCTACCATAAAAGATAATATAGGAAATATCGTAAAATCCGGAAAAAAATTAGCGGAAATGTGGTTCTTCTAAGATGGTTTAGCGATGAGTTAACAAATCACTTCGTAAAAAATGTTTGTATTTTAAATCTGAAATCATATTTGCAAGTAATTAACTGTACAAATGAATGGGGTTGATTTGGGTGGGTGGTGAAGTCTTTCCGAGACACCAATAAAGAATATTGTATTCTTTTGTTTTTGTTTTTAATAATTTTATTTAATTAATTTTATGGATATTTCTGTGTAAAAGAAATAACAAAATTTAATGTATTGGGGTTTTAGGCGATAATTAACTTAATGTGAATATTATGGGAAAACTTGTCATCTGACTTTGATCGGATAAAGAAACATTTTTACTAAAAAGTTTCATTTGTTTTTTAAAATAAGCTTTATTCGCTTTATAAATTTACTACATACGTACATTGTACATATATTGATGGTCAAACTGTACAACACCTCCTAACCCACAAAATAAGCAGATATATATACTCGTAAACTGCCCAGAGAAAATTCTTTTTGATGCTACGTGTTGTAATATTTTTCGTTTGTCTATTATTTTATTTTAAGTCAACTTTTAGATGAAATTTATTATTTTAGATAATTTCGATAATTTTCTGGTTGGTTTCGAAATGTTTTAGTTTTAGCCACATATTAGTTTTTACTTACTTCCTTTTGTGGGTTACATAAATATGTAGTATTGTTAGATAGAAGGTTTTACACATATAAAAGCACTGGCAAAATATACGTAAAAGTGGATTATACATTTTCTCTCAAATAATCTATGACATTAATTTTAATGTGGATTATAAGATTTTGCACATTTTTATTGTTGTCATTATCAGACGAAAACTATTTAAGAAATATTTGAAATGAAAATATTGAGAAAAATTTATAGTCCAGTTCAATTTATAAACCAATTTAGTAATTTTATACATACAGAATTAGATTCGACGATTAACTGATAGAAAGACAAGATATAGTGCGCTTAATCACTGCACAAATATATTTAGATAGATGGGACATGTATCAAGAATGTAGACCGATGATATGGTATCCAGCAGATTCTAAAAAAGATTAAGAAAAAGGTGATGATGGTGATAGAATGTACCTAATGTACTTTAAACTGGGAGAAGGAAAGCAGGAAGTATGAATAGAGGCAAATTGTAAAGGAAGTGTTCTTGACATTATAAAATTGACACATTTTAGATGGGTCAGATACGTCGAGCGTATGAAAGATGGAGAGACATGCAAGATTGTATGGAATCACGACCCCCGAATGATATACGAGAAGGGGAAGACCTAGGTCAAGATATATAGAAAAGCGATTGACAGAGACATGAGAGTTATAAACACTCGTTACTGGAGAACAAGAGTGCAGAACTGAATAGAATGGCGACTGTACTGTATAGGAGGCAAAGGTTTTACGGTGGGCTGTAGTGGCAAAGAAGAAGAAGAAGTAACCCAATGCCCACAACTAAAGTGCTGTACCTGCAGTGACAGGAAAAAGTAAAATAAAAATCTATGAAGTTAATTAAGTTTAAATTATAAGATGAGAACATTAAAAAGTGAAAAACAAATTTTTAAAATTTTGTTGGTTACGAGGTGTTGTAGCTCAAAACGTCGATATACATGTCATGATGTACGTATCGTACCTATACATACGTATACTTACATATCGTACCTATCCATAGTGTAAAAAAATATTAGGTATTTTGTTTTAATTTTCATAAAAAAGGATCATAAATATTTGTAAATTTTTTTTTCTCTCATAATTAAAATTTCATGTACTGTATTGGTACGAGTATGTTCTACGTAAATCGATATTATACGGTACACATTTAATGTAACAAAGAATTTTTTTTTCTTCTAAATATTACAGATTGTACACAACACATGTGTGCGTAAGATGTGTTCATGTGTTATATTGTTCATATATATTTTTTTCTTTTCAATGAAAAATTTAATTAGATACATATACATACGTATGTATCTATGTAGGTATACGTATACGTTACTCTCTTATAAAAAAGTTAATTTAGAATTGTTGTACAAAATTCTTTTTTACATCCTAATTGGTGATGACTCTTTTTATATCGGTCTAAGACAAAAATACTGTGTACGGTACGAGTATGTATAACATACGTAAAATGTGTGTTTTTTATGCTTCTATAATACAGATCATACGCATGAACTGACGTATAGGTTAAAAAAAGGCCTATTACGGGATATAAATATCAAGCCATAACACATCTACAGGACCGTCAAAGTAAATAATCGAAATCGGCTAAACATACTACAAGCCTACAAGTGTATGTATATGATTTAAAATAGAAAATACAAGAAAAAAGGTTGTTCATCTTTTTCTTAATAATCAAGAATTTAAAAAAAAAAGCTTATTTTAAGATGAAATTTTATGTATATTTCAAAAAATATCTCCTAGATATGCATATACGGTACATATGAACATAATTATGTACATATGTAATATTTGGGACAGAATACTCAGTTACCGTCCCGTGTTTTGTGTGTTGTCAAAGTTGGACACAAGCAAAACATACGGTACTGCCCAATGCCTATAATCAGAAAAACGAAGAACGGTCAAAATAAAACACGAAACCAAACAGAAAAGTTGAATCAAATTTAATAAATTAATGACGGAACGAAAGATATTTACATCGTGAAAATAAATTGTCAATCCATAATGTCATGACAACGTTTATTAGTTCTAGTTTTGTATAGTTGAGATAATTATTTAATAATAATCATCTCCTATAAATAAGTAACAAATATTTATGTAACGTATAACGTTGCATTCTGTCAAGTCATTCGTTGTCATCCGTTTTTAACTCACAATATGAAGAAACGGAAACTGCGTAAGTGGTTCTCAATTCACGTTAAACTGTAGGTGCACACATAATAGTAATAAAGTCATGAGATCACTTCTATGAAAGCCACGATTAACTTAGAGCTGTAGTGCTATGTAAGCAGAAGAAAAGAAAAACAAAATTCGGAACAGAATGGAACAGTATGTACAAACCTTCAAATTTGTGTAATTTTAAATTTATAATTCGATATCCATCGAATAATTTCGGATATTGTAATACCAATATATGATATATGTCAATTGGGTTGGTGGGTGGGTGGATTGTCGTCAGTCGAAATATAAATTACGTTTGTTCTTCAAATGATGTTGAAATATAGGTACAGAATTTCTTAGAAATTTGATACAATTAATGTAGTACCTACATAATAACGCATAAACTAATCTAAAAATATGCTTCATATACTTTTTATTTAAAATATAATACATACTCGTACTTACGTTGTACGTATGTACATCTTCATTTTCTATCGCGCAAAATTGTCGTATAATCGAAACGAAATTTATGACCTATTAAAGAAAATTTTTGAAAAATGATATTGAAATTAAATACACACCGACACCATTAAAAATCATTTTTAATTATTTTAAATCTCTACATAACGCAACCTCTCATTATGTACACACAAAACATGAAAATTATATTCAACATAGTACACATATACACATACATACGTACATTTATATTGTACATACTACTACTACCACTACAACAGATACATTTGCTGCTGCTAAATATCCTTGTCGTGTGAATACACTAAAAAAAGTGTAACATTTTTACAAATGTTACTCTCTCGTTTAATTAATTGAAATTTATGGACATGTGTATACGAACGAGTAAACATATACATACGTACTCCTATGTATGTATGTATTTAAAATTTTCTTTTTTAAATGTCATTTTTATAGTACTTTTGCGAAAATATCCTTTAAGGTGCAATAAAAATCGGATAAATGATATACGTTTTCGCAAAATTTCCATATATGTATGTACATA
Source organism: Villa cingulata (assembly GCA_951394055.1). Lineage (NCBI taxonomy): Eukaryota > Metazoa > Arthropoda > Insecta > Diptera > Bombyliidae > Villa > Villa cingulata. The sequence continues at coordinate 3,662,034 of OX596025.1, forward strand.
CACTCATATATAGTATGTTTACATACAAGCATACTTTAATAGGTATGTAGTCACCATAGAAATTCTCCGAAAATTTTCGACCACACTTATATACAATTTTACGTACATATACGTGTATGCACGGAATATACATATGTTTGTATACGTGTTATGGCCAAAAAAAAAAGTTACATACTTGATGGCTTGCTATTTAGTTTCCTCAGAGAGGTTTTTTACATAATATGTATATCCTTTTATTTATTTATTTTATTTTATTTTTTTTTTTTTACTCTTTCTTAAAATTGTAACATTACATTAGATACGAACATCAACATATAAATGTACATACATAACAGATAATGTTATGTATGTATGAATATTACAACAATAAATATTGAATAAAGTATATTATATTATATTAAAAAATTATTATATAAATATGTGTATATACACATGTATGTTTGTATATATTTATAAGATATATATGTATATATATATATATATATATAATATGCATATACATCTGTAGCGTAAAGTATACATTTATTGGCATCCCAATATTTTTGGCATAATATTATTGGTACTCTTAAATTTTTAAAAAAAAATTGAAAATTTATTACATCTCCTTCATTTTCACACGGACAGAATCTGAACCTTCCAGGACAGATTTCACCACATTTAAATTCAGATTAGGTTCTAGGTGTTTCCAATTTGACGTTGGTATATAATTGCGAAAGTTATATTATGTAAAGGAGTTGGTATCTAAAAGAAATGTTTAAGTTTTGAAACTTTTAATTTTTTAAATAAAACACTTCTCTTATTTTTTTAATTTTACCATTACACTTTTTTAATGTTATGTTCAATCAATACGTGACACTCACTGCTCTTTGTGTTCGTTTCCCTTGATTTTAATTTACTTATTCTACTTTCATTTCATTTTTATCATTGTTCTTCTTATTCTAACCTTACAATTGAAAACTTTTTTATATATACCATTACAGTAATATACGCAGTAATCTACTCTGAATTCTAAATGGCCCTTTAATGTTGTTAATTATGTTGTAATGGCCAAAACAGAACTGTCTAGCTGTTTGTCGTTTTTTTAGTCAAAACTTAAGAGACAGAGTCAAACATTTTAAAAGTATGACAAACCTTTTTTTATAAAATAAGTATATAGATTTCATTTTTTTTTAATAATCAAAATTTTTTTGAAAAATACATATATTTGTCTTCTGTAGAAATAATTAGGCCAGTAATTATTGTTTCAAATAAAGCATATTGAGTATTATTTGTATTCAATGCAAGAAGTATTTTTTTTTTATTTGAAGAAATAATGATAAATAGCAACTTTTGAATTTGAATTTGAAATTGAATTTTCTAACAAAGACCAATAGTTACGCAAGGGGGCGGCAACATAACTTCCTTTTTTCAAAACGCAATAAAACTAATTTTATGAATTGATATTTTTCCATTTATTGTTTATAATAGATATTATTATAATTACATCTAAAGTTTTGTTTTAGATTAGTTTTGAAAATCATATCAGGTATGTGACGTCCCCCAATATACTTATACACTGGTTATGTCAATTTATGACGTTTGTCACGGTCGTTGCCAGCATAGTTAAGTTAGCAATTTCAGTTCGGATGTTTGCCTTCAGATCTTTTAGGATTCTTGGACGGTTGATATAAATGTGTGGACTTTTAAAAAACTCCACAAAAAATCACGAAGGGCCAGGCCAAATCGAGTGAGCGGTCTAGCCACTCCAAATTACAGAACATTCATTTGAAAAGCATTCCTCGGCGCAAAAGCACGATCTTCACTATTCCATTACACGATGAAGACTGCTGACCTGAAAGGAAACAAAACTTTAGAACCACGCCCACCGAATGAGACCACTCCCGTTCAGCTACCACCCCTATATCATGAATGGCGCGGCGCGCATTTCAAAAAATGAAGTTATGTTGCAACAGTTTACGTACATATTATATGTGCCAATAATTATATACTTTATTGCTATTTTTTGCTAATTTTCACACAGTTTTCTCAGTTTTAAATTAATGAAAAAATTAATTTTGAAACACACATTATTTCTTAATAAAACGAACGTTAAATATATGAAAAATATTTTATTATGGGAATATAAAACGTGTACTGTGTAGTGTAGATGAACAATGAAAACATTTCGCATTCGCTTGCTTAAGGGTGCCAATAATTGTAGTTTTTACATCATTATTAGTATTTCTACATATATGTATGTATAGTTTTTCATAAAATTAATGTTAAATAAAAATTTATGTATGTAAAGATAATACAATTTATATTTTTCACTGTAAAATCTTTATATACCCCCGTACATACATATTATATTTCTGGATTATATTACATTAACGTATACGTATTCACATTATAATGATTTTACATATACTAAATAAACACACATACACACAACACATATACCTAAGAATATTAGACAGTATGTACTACATACATATGTATGTTTATCTTTATTATGCTGTATATATTTTGTTGTTGTATGTAATATTCTAATTCTATATATATGTGCCATATTGCTACTACTTATATTTATATACCATATCCTTGATACCGTATTACATACTTACATATGTACATACATTATTACATACATAAAACAGTAGCACAGATGTATGAGAAAATTATAATATAATATTTTTACTGTATGATATAATGTATATAGATAGGCATCTTTCGTATATCGTATAATATATAAAATAAAATAATAATTTTACTTACGTATATTTATATTTGGTGGTAAAAATATATGAGTATGTATGTACAAACGTTTTTCTTTATATACAAGTACGAGTATGAGTAGATATATACATATATTTACTTTAATTATTTTTGCTTGATTTTTGATTATTTTCTTTTGTATCTGCTGGCACTCTGTTGATATCAAAATATATTACAGAAGAAGAGTATGAGTATTCACTTAAAAATTATTATTTCTCAATTTTTTATTTATTTATTTACTTTTTTATTAAAACTTTTTCTTTTAAAAAAAAAAACACACACACACACACACACACAACACAATTTTCGAAAATAACATATTTTCGTTTATAATAAAGAATAATAACCGAAAAATATATTTTTGTTTTTTAATAAAAAAAAAAAAAAAATTTTTTTTTTGCAAATGTATTTAAATGTTAAAAGTTACTTATGCTATATGCTATAACAATGAAGCCACACATAACATCGATTTATGTATAACATAAATACGTAAGTATATGTGTAACAACAGTGTATAACATGAAAGAAAAAAAAAACATAAATTAATGAGAAAATTTCTAATTTATTGGAACAACTAATATTGAAAATAATAATAATAATAAGATAAAGATATCACATCACACTACTATAGTACTACTGCCTACTATACTCACACCGTATAAAGGGTACGGAAAAACTTAAAACTTATACGAGTATGTAGTTATTTTCTGGTTTTTCTCTTTTTCGTGAGATTCAAATATTTTTCTGTACATATACATATTTATTGAAAAATTTATTTTTAAAATGATTTAATTGCCTTACTTTTTAATTTTAACTTTATTTATTTATTGTTTGATTTAATTTGATTTAATTTTCTAAGATAAAAATATGTAAATTTTTAATTTTTTTTTTTTTTTTTGTTTTTTAATGTGTGAAAATTTATTATGTATTTCGTTCCCGCTAACTTTTTTTCTATGTTTTTTGTTTGTTTTTTTTTTTATATATCTATTAAAAAAATCTCATCAATAATACAACTCATCGTCGCATTTCAACAATCACTTCTCACTTCGGAACATATAGTTATTTGTTAAGTATATTATAGCACCTGCTCAATCACTTGTTTGATTCATAATTAATGATAAAACTCTGGTTATCTTCACTAAATTTTCTAATTGTTTTTTCTTTTCTTTTTTTAGTTTTAGTTCCAGAACTTTTTTGTCCTAATTTCTTTTGTTTTTAATCAACAAAAAAAAAAAATATCAGAAAGGAATTCGGAAACCATTATCCTGTGGATATTTACAAAAAAAATTATTTTGTTTTTGTTACAAGTTTTTTTTTTTTTTTAATTTTATTTTTTCGTGTTTGTTTATTTATCGATAAATATACACTTTCTTCCTAGATAGGCAAAACAAAAAAAAAACAATACAAATATTACATATTATATTTGTTCTTAAAACTTAGAAAATATTTTAAAAAATAACAACAATAAAACTAGAAAAAAAAATATGAATTTTTAATTATAAATCTCAAACAATATGAGATTTTCTTTTGTTTTTTTGTACACACACTGTTTATGTTTCAATTGGAATTCACGCTTCATGTTTTTTTTTTTTTTTTTGAAAATTTTCAAATTTTTAAATCAAATTGACATTTCAAATCAATCTTGAATCACAAATAAAAAACAAAAAACATAATTTTTTGATTGTTTTTTTTTTTTTTTAAATCATTTTTTATTCATTTTTGGATACACACATCAGCAGCAAGTAGTTAACAAAACTATATTTCGAAACCAACTGGCGGAGAGAGATTTAATATTTTCTTAAAGGATAATTAACTGTGCGTGAATATGGGGAAACCAACCGACATCGACAACAATAAAAATATGCGAGTCTAGTATACACATGTAATGTACATAACAACCTTTAATATAATTTTATTTTTGTCTATTTATCTATACACATACGAGCACTATACACTACTTATTCTATGTACTACTACTGTTAATACTTTCTTCATCTGATTTTGTTAATAATAGCAGACATACAGACGCTAGATTTTTTTTTTAAAAATAAAAGTTTTAAAATCATTTCTTCCTCTATTTGATTCCTTAAGAAACTGACTGAAACATGTTTCTGATAGCTTTCTCTGTATATATCAAATTTAATGGTTGTTATACCAGTATACATACCAACCACGTTATATAAAAAATTATGTATTTGTGTACTCATCTCATCATATTAGAGTCCTTTTACGCAAAATAAAAAGCTTAGCTATATCTATTAGGATGTATATTTTTATATATTTAAATTAAAAACCAATCAAAATATACTTGAAAGCTCAATCGTCAATCGTCAGTGTAAATAAATGTTAAACAAACGTAATGTAATATGTGATAATATGATGTTCCTATCCCTATGTACATACATTTAAGGGGAATTTATTATATTTTCGAAATAAATTTTTGTGTCACAGAAGAAGCGATTTTTTTCGTAACAAATCAAAAAGTATAAGGACGAGTACAAAATGTATTAGACTAGATTTTCCAGAAATATTAGGCATGTGAAAATAAACAATTTACAGACAGTGTTTTCTCAATAAAAATATCAACGTTCCAAAAAAAAAAAAAATAATAATAATTTGGAAATTTTCATTCTCACAACAAATTCAAATTTGAGACACTTATTCCCACTTACTCCCAATGGTTAATATGTACTTTGTTGTCGTTAACGTTAATGTTATCATGTTGAGTCAGTCAAACAGTCCTTTGAGAATCCTTTCTATCAGAAATTACCGCCATTCAACTCCATCACTGGCTGTTTGTCAACAAGTTGTATGTATATTCTAATTTTCCGTATGTTGGGGGTCTCGGTGGCTCAATAGTGTACTATTGCTGTAGCAACTGGTCATTTCGATTCCCATCTAAGACAAAAATAAGAAAAATTATTTTCAATTTTCATTGTCAATTTCAAACTTTCATTACAACTTATGCCACTTACTTACCACCCAAGTTCACTTAGCTTTGAATGAAAACCAGCTTGCTGGGGTAAAAGTGCTTAAAATGCTGATTCGAGTTTATTTGCTGATAACGACAAGTAACTCAAAGTATTATTAGATCATTTTAAAAATATTATTCTATGCTAATATAGATCATGTAAATGAGCTGAGTTCTCTATCAGTAACTTAGTGGTTCTCGCAATTCACATCAAACTGAAAATCGTGACTCACTTAGAGCTGTAGCGCTATAGACGAAGAAGTTTTCGTTTATCGCCTATCATTTCGATCTACCTTCTCTTCTTTGGTCTTTGCCAAAAGTTCTTCTGTAAAATTTGCTTTCCCAAACTCTTTTTGTAGTTTTTTGATGAATCATTCTCCTGATCAGACATCTTAATCCAATCAACACCAGTTTCATTGTAATTGTACAGCTGCATAATCTCATCGTAGTATCTGATTCCCAATATTTTCCATGGGGCCACAAAACTTTCAAATAATCTAAATATTTTTTTTCCTCGCTATTTAAATTTTTAAGTCTCGTATGCAGTTCTAAAGAAATTCCGTTTCTCATATAAAATACATGTATAAAAAATAAACGGAATTCCGTGAAGTGAACAGAATTTTACCGTCTGCTTTTTGTTTTGCAGTACGCAATTCGAAAGAGAAAGAAGGGGTAAAATATTATTTTTTCTAGAATTCACTAGTTGGCTTTGCTTATGAGTGGAGACTTTTTTTCTGTTTCTTCAAAAGCTCAAGCTATTTATTCCGTGAGGCAGATGTGGTAATTTTGACGTTTAATGCCTGGGTAATATGCCTAAAATTTTTTAAAATTGCAGTTTTTAAAAAAATTTTCTTTATTTCATTTTGTTTGACTCAAGTGCGTTGCTTCTTTTTAATTATGTTATTATTTATTGTCTCCAACTCCACTATTATTCTACAGCAATTTTTTCCGTGTAGAAATAAATGATAAAAATGCGAAAAGAAATTCCGTTCGAACAGCGTACTAAGCATTAGTTTTAATTACTTTTAATATCATGCTAGATTTCAGTTTTGAAAATTGTTAAAAACTTCGGTTTAATAACAACAAATATTCCGATTGTTCAAAGGAAACTGGTTATACCAATATTTAATAAAAGTGACGACAATAGGTACTTTCGATTTGACAATTTCAAGTACTTGAGAGTACTAAAATGTGTCTAGAATAAATTGCTAAAACGAACGACACAAAAATTATTCGTAACTATTTGCATCTACTATAGTAGCTACTTAAAAAATTTTTCATAAGTAGCTGCGAGTAGATGGTTTAGCACAGACATTTACCTTTTCTACTCGCAAGTACTTGAAATTGCCAAATCGAAAGCACCTAATATTGTATTCAATTACGAACAGATCTACATGTGTACGAGCAATGAGTTATGAGTATGTATATCACTGCTGATTATAATCGAGTGAATCTATGAAAAAATAATGATACGTAGAATAAAATCATTCCTCAATCGTCAAATCATTTAAATTTTCAGCAGTACAAGAGTGCAACAAAAATATGCAGTAACGTAGCTAAGTAATGACAAAAAAAAATCGACAAAAAATAGTGTTGCCACTGCTATAATATACAAATACACTCATATAATTTTTGCATTTTATTTATTATTAATACACAATTTAAATAGTAATTATTTTTTACAATTCTTTTGAATAAAAATTCTTTTTTTTTAAATAATCAATTTAGGTAATAAGGAATATTTGTTGCCACAGCCGGTTCTTTAATTAGATCTGGATCATCAGGATAACAATAACTTAAAATAAATGTAACATCAATCGATTTTTTTGTAGGATTATAAAGTAATAAAATTTGTTTGATTTCGTCTGTAGGCAATTGATGTGGAACGTAAAATGCTGGTAAATTTGTTTTATTCGGTTCTAATAAACGTAATCTACATGGCTAGAAAAATAAATGATAAAAAAAAACAAATAGTTGATCAACAACATCAATATAATTTGGAGTTACAAATTTAAATTGTACATTTTCACATATTTGATAGTTTTTGATAAATTTGATATTTTTTTTCATCTCAAATTTATCTTTGTTTGTTCATTTTTAATTCATCTTTGTTCAATACAATAAAATGAAAACTTTATCCTTTATATGTTACGTTCAATGAGCATGTCAAAGCTAATGTTTCCGTCATCGTCAATGACATCAATTTTCAAGTTGACAATTGAATATTAAAAAATGAAATTGTAACGTCAACGCCAGTTTATTGAGTTTATACGTTTTGAATAAAGTGTATTCTATTATGACGGCATCAGTGCGGTGGCGTTGACGTGTTCATTGCACGTAAGGCATGAAAATATGAAAATAAAGTTTTTCATTTTATCCTGAAAACGACTGATTTTAGTTCTGAAAAGGAGAAATGATGGAATATTCTTCACAATTCATATATTGTGCATCGAACAAAGATAAATTTATCAAATGGACAAACAAAGATTTATTTAAAATGACGAAAACAAAAAAAATTAATTTAAAATGAAAATGCTGTATGCATTTGCATTATATACTAAATTCGATGGCAAATGCCATACCTTTTTAACAGCTGCATCCAAAGATAAATTTTTTATTAGAAATTGACTTTGATTAACTATTGAAATTACAATTACAAAAATATCAGTTCCTAGACGATTATCTGCTACATTACAAGTCATTCGAATGCCCTGGATATCGTTTATAGCTTCTATTATGGGTGAATTATCTCTGGGCTTAACTGAATTTAAACCTAACGTTATATCAACTAAATTTTTTCTATACATTAAATTTTCTATTTTTTGATTTAAATTTAAATTCATTTCGTTAGACAATTTGTCATCTGACATTTGAATTAATTCCTCATCATCATCATCATCTGATATATTTTGTGAATCGAATTTTAGTTTTAGTTCTTTTTCGTTTTTATTAAAGTTTTCTTTATTTTGATCAGAACTAGAATTTGAATTGATACAAATACCAGTACCACTACTGATGTCTGAAAATAATTTTATATCTTCAAAATTTAATGGTTCTGATATCGATGCATCCACTAATAAATTATCCTTAGAACCATTATCATCTTTATTAATATTTGTATTTTGATCAATTTTTAATGTTTCAGTTCTATTCTTCGTTTTTACTTCGTCAAGCTTGTTTAATATTTCATTTGTTGATTTTGCTTTGAGTTCATTTATAGACACTTTTGTGGGTTGTTTTCTGTAAAACAAAATAATTTTTTTAAAAATTTTTCCTATGTAAAATTATTATAAAAAAAGTGAATACTAATACTTTTTGAATGCTCCAACAATTATTCCAGCTGTTTCATTTGAATGTTTACTTAAAATATCTTCCACAAGCTCATTAACATATGAAAATGTACTGGTTTCTGTTTCAGATTTTTCTAATTTTTGTTGTTGTAATAAATCTGTATTTTCTAAAACAAAAATATGACAAAAAAGTTGATTTATGTACCAAATTTAAAAAAAAAAAAGTAAACATCATATGAAATGCCAACAACTACTACCAGTCTGACTTTGAGTTTTTTGTTCTTTATAAATTGGTACAGGTTCTAGTAGCGTTAATGGTAATAAATTATCTGCCGTTACTTGAGGAAAAGGATTATCGAATATTAAATCTTTTGAAGATGAATAATTATTCTGATCCAGTGCATCATTCATTTGAATTGCGCTGTCTACATCTGATACTGGATTTAGTAATATATCATTACATTCATTCACATTTTCTTGTGGTTGTTGTTGTTCTTCTTCTGCTACTGCTACATTTTCAGCAACAGGTAAAGCTCTGTATTTCATAATAACTTCACTTAGATCATCATTTATCTCTAAGGCTTTAGCTGTATTAAAATTAAAAAATAATAATAATTGAAATTAACGTTTTGTGTGTGCAAAAAACATGTTGATTTGGAGTGAGAAGACAGAGTCAAGTTCGAAACTGAATATTTTTAAGAATTTTTAAAGAAGCAGACAAAAAAGAAATAGAACGAAGATTTATCATGTAGCTATGCATAGTTTTTTGGATGGATTAGGTGTTGTAGAAAATAGCCCCGATTCAAAATAAGGTTGTATATAGTGATAGTGGTTCTATTTTGAAATCTTCAATGGTATTATCTAATCCACCGAGAACTGGGAAAAATTGTTTGAGGGAGTTTAGAACAAATTTGAAATTAATAAAGGATAAGAAATTGGAAAATGTAGTAAAATCACAGGAAAACAATATAATAGTTAATAGTTTTATTATTTGTGAAGGAATGTGAGAACTTGATACATACATAGCTTTACGTATGAAAAATAGAATAATGATATTTTACTTACCCAAAAGTTTTTCATCTTTCTCATCAATAATTCCTGGTAACCGTTGAATCACAGGAATAAATTGTAAACAACGTTCATATAATTCTCTCATTGATTCACCGACATCAGATGATCTACGATTACTCAAATTATTATTGATCATTTCATTTAAAAGATCGATAACATTTTTAGCTTTATCCAATTCATGATTTTGTGATGCAATTAATTCATTTCTTTTTGCATCCTTTAAAATATATACCAAAATCAGCAGAAAGACAAATAAAACAAAATAATTTCATTATATTTTAACATCGTGAGATTCATCGTATTTTGTACATCATTCATACTAACCTGATTTACGTAATATTGAATAAGTAAATTGGCAAGTTTTAAATCTTTTGGATTTCTACTATTTAATAATGCTTTCAATTTTTCATCAGCTTTTTTATCAAGAAAACTACATTTTCTAGATGCATTTCCTGTAATTGATTTATGAGCTATTTGATGTTCAACACCCTCATTACAAAGTTTATCATAAACAATTTTTATTTTTGTTCGTTCTGGATATACTGTCGTCCATAATAAAAGATAATCCATAATTTTATTTCGTACTTCTGATGGTGTCTTTTCACCGTTATATTTTTTTGAAACCAATTCAATTAATCTATTAAGAAAACGTATTTTCGAAACCTTATCCTGAAATTCTTCACCTCCATTTGTCATGCATTCCCCTAAAATCTGAAATATTAAAAAAATTCAATTATTGTAAAAATACATTAATTTAAAATGTAGTAAAATAATTGTGTGTGTGTATGTGTGCCGTTGTTGTTGTTATTATTATTATTGCTAACTGCAGTTAAAAGCTAAAAGACTGAATTATACGAATTGTATCTACAAAGCAGAAGATACATTTTGATTAGGAACATAACGATTTCTTATGCAAACGTGTAAACAGAGTTAAGAATTTTGTGGTGCGTTTTATCAGTTTTATCTATCATAATTTATGTATAGTAGCGTTAAAAGATTGAAATATCATTATGTACACATTATAATAATTAAATTTGCTTCGAAAATACTAATATGTATATATGTACTACACAATGTGTGTAGGTATAATAAGTTTCAAAAATTGTATAAATATACTCACCTCTAATGCTCTTAATGATTGTTCAATGTTTTCTGATTTAATTTTTTCTAAAATAAGTTCAATGGCTTTATCAACCATTTCATAATCTTCGCGTAATAAAGCACAAATTGTATTTATCGTTAGTAATTCATATTCTTCACTATCAATGGCTTTCTCTGAAAAATAAAAAAAGGTACAAAAGACGAAAATATTTAAAATTTGAAGATTTATTCGGTAACTTTAGCAAATATGTACAATTACTTACGAAACATTTTTGACAACAAACTTGAATTATCTTCAGACATTTCTTTGAGGCTGAATAAAAATCCTTTCTTGAAAATTTAAATATTTAATTCAGTATGTTTTTTTAAAAAGAAAAATTTTATTTTTTTCAGCCTTAAAATTTATAAAATCCAATTAGAAAAAACAAATCGAGTAATCAAATTCGACAGAACAGCTGCACACCTACATACAAACGGCAGGAATCTGTATGACGTGAGCTGCACAAAAAACTGAAACTGACACACCCAGCGTTACCAATTGACATTCTCGAAATATCACACGTCGTTATAAATTTCACTTTTTTAGACAAAATTTCACGCCACAGCCAAGCTTTTAAACAAATAAAAAAACTGATTATTTAACAGAAAATTTTATTGATTTTCAAAATGTAACAAAATAATTCCGCAGTCTTTAAAAAATAACAACAAAAAAGTAAAAATTTAAATAAAAATAAAAGGGGGAAACTTCCGAATTGGTGTCGCCAGATTTTGAAACGAAATCTCCCGATAATGATACTTTGGAATGTCCTCTTTAACATGGTATATGTCTCTATTGGTGCAAATTCATCTTAAGGACGCAAACTACACTTAGCAATTTTTGGTCAAAAATGGAGTGTTTTACGAAAACTGTTTTTTTTCCGTATCGGCATCTTAGATTTAATTAGTTAATGTACAATTTTAGAGAGGACTTCTACTCCATTTATCAAAGTTTATTTCACTTTGATTGGATTAGCGGTTCTCGAGATATATAAGGACTTAAAGTCAAAATTTCGTGTTTTTTAAAATTCACTTTTTCAAATTCTTTTGATGACGGTATAACTTCAAAACTTGAAGGATTACATATATGTTTTATTATATCATTTGAAAGATTCTATTGTCCGTTTTTCAATGAAATCACATTCATGCATAGAAACTGCATAAATAAAAAAAAAATAAATGCACAAATATACAAGAAAATGCGAAAAAATACACATTTTTCATACAAAATAGTTTGTAAGAAAAAAGTTAGTAATAATTTTTTACTGAATTTTTTATATAAATTAAAGATAAATTATATATCAATGATGATTTTTTTGATAGGGACAACTGATTATTACAAATAATAATAAAGATAAATTATTTAAAGGTAAATGAAGCTTAATTTTAATAAAACTTATATAAATTTTAATAAAAGGAATAAACAAAAGTTGAATTTAACTGAATTTTTTGTATATTTTTGTAAAAGGTGAATTCCACTAAATTTTTTACATATTTAGTAAAAGATAAATAATACTACGAAATAGTAAATTTTGAAATAATTACTCAAAAATGTATCGGCGGCACCAATTCAGAAGTTCAGCCAATAAAAGTAATTAAATCAGTTAAATATTACGTATTTTTTATGTAATTTCACTGACTAGATTTCGACCCAAATCCGTCGTTTTTCCGGATTTCGAGCTGAAATTAGCAAAATACTTAATTTTATTAAAATACTTAATACCTCTGTGTGTTTACAATATTAGGCTAGAACGAAATACAGACTAGACTCCTAAATCGAAATAGAATTCTTATAGAATTATGTATTCGAACAGAATTCAGAAATCTTTAAGAAGCTGTCAAATTGAATCCAAAATCTGTTAATTTTTAATTTGACAACTGTTTGTTTACATTTTGAATTTTTATTTATACATAAAAGATAAAAGTGAGCATTTTTTTAAAGCAATTTAAATTTTAAAAAAATATAAATCGTCTTAGATAGTATGTATCCATAATTTTAATTAATTTTTTTCTTTTATTTGTTTATTTTATTTAAAAACAAATTTGCAACATCAACTAATTAATTAATTAGTTAAATTATTTATTTGTAATTAATTAATTTTTAAAGTATTTTATTTTACTTTTCACTTATGATTCTATACTTTGATTTACTTTACTTTTTTTGTAAAATAGTAAACTTTTTTTGTAAAAACACTACACATAACCGCAAATATATTTTCAAAAGATTTTTAAATAAATTCTTTAACTTTAAAAGACTAAAATGTTCGCTGTTAGTTAACCAGAATTTTAAAAGATTTTTAACAGATTTTTCTGTTAACTTTTCGACCAGAATACGAAATTTTCAGTTAACAGGTTTCTGTTAAGTTGTCAAAATTTTATATGTGGTAACAGATTTAGTTAACAGAAAAATTACAGAATAGAGCCCAATAACAACCAATAGATGACAGATGACAGTAAGATAAAATAGAGTTTAAAATTCGTCATCTATTTTTTAAATATAAAAATTATGGTTTTATGTTATGACAATAATGAAAGTAATTCAATTTTGGCGCTAATTCCACTAAAGAACAAATTTTTAACCGGAAACGAAAATTATAACTATGTTTATAATAACCACTAACAGATGACATTAAGAACACATAGAATATTAATATCGCCATCTATTTCTTAAAATGTAAAACTGTGTTTTTGATGTCCCAAAATAGATGACAATAAAATACGTAAAGAATTATGAGTTTCATTTTACCACCATCTATTTTTTGTGGGTAAAATATAGAGTTATCACTTCATGCCATTACACAACTTGTCTATTGTGGCACTACTTTGAGTAAGAATATAATTTTGAAAAAAAATTATTTTTTGGAAAAATACGATTAGCACCACAACGATTTATTTATCTCAAAGACCTCAAAGATTACAGTCATTTTACAGTCTACTAGATAATCATTTCATTTTTTTTATTTAAATGTTTGTATGTTTGCCAAAAACAATGTGTGTCTTGCAATTTTTTTTTATAATAATTTTTATTTTAATTTATGTATTTATTTAGTATATTTTTGTTTATTCACTTTGTATTTTCAGTTTATTTTATGAATAATAGAATATATTTTTATTCGTGTATATATGCATAGCTATACATATACGAATACATAATGTATATAAATAAAATCTTTAAAAAATTGATTACCTAAATTAATTTCTTATTTTATTCTTTTTTTTTTAACGCATTTTTTGCGTTACTTTTATACTTTTAAATTATGTAGATATTTGTATATACATACACTCGTTCATATAATAATGTGTGTATAATATAAAATGGTACATACATTTACGAGTAATTTTAATATTATTTAAAAAAAAAAATTTTTTTTTTGAACTACAATCAATAAAAATCAATTTGGTTTAATACTACACTAAATTTTTATGTGTGAACTGCTGAAATTTTTCAAAAGTAGTTCCAATGTCTTTTTAGTTTCAGATTATCCAACAGACGGAAATTGACTGTTTAGGTTAGATTTATTGGTATAAACAAATATCATATGGAGTGTTTTATATAAATCTTTAATATAAATTTTTCAAATTTAAAGTAAAATAATTTTAAGGTTATCTTTTGCTTCACTTGTCAAATTTATTTATGTTTCTTTGAACAGTTTGAGTCATTGCTAAAATAATTGCTTAGAAGTACTTCGCTCACGTGAAAGGAACACAGCTATTATCGGCAAATGAAGTTAAGTAATGAATAATGATTTTTAGATTTGTATTCAAAACATCAAAACTAGAATTTTCCATTTTTCGAGCAATTTCAGGATTTCGTAAACAAAAAAATTTCACTCCTTTTTTCACTTTAGGTCCTAGACACACCAAATTGGTAACCAACTCGTGAGTTGGCGGCTGGACGCTGGACACAACCAACGGCAACGACGCACCAAACACACAACACTAACACAACGCAACCAACTGAACCAACGCAACAAAAAAAAAAACAATGGATACGACTGTCGCGTCGCGTGTCGCAGTCGCAGTGCAGTTTTCGAAGTTTGTTTTGTTTTATTGTTATTTTATTATCGGCTTGGCTCGGCTGTCAAGTGTCAATGTCAAGTCAATTATTATAAATAATAATGTATGGTTATGTAGTGCGGTAGTGCTTGTGCTAGTGAGTGATAGGTATTTGGTAGGGTAGTGGGGGGTAGTGGGTGGTTCTTGAGTTCTTGAGTTTGAGCGTTTGAGGTTTGAGTGCATTGCTATTGTTAGAATCAAAGTAAAAAGATATTACTTATATTCTTTATTCATTGGTTAGAATTTAGAATTTAATATCCAAAATGTAAATATTGTAATTTGTAAATATGTTTGGGAATATAAAAAATAAATTAAATAATGCAATACAAGATAGTTTAGTGTTTTCAGAAAATTTATCAAGTTCTTATTTAAATACTGAATCAAATTCATCGCAATTAAATTTATGTGTAGAAACAGATGCTACTCCTTCATTAAATTTTTATGCAGGATATGATATATTAGAACGAAATGAGAAGACATGGAAAGAAATTCATGATGCAAACGAAAAAAATGCGGAATTTGCAAAACAAATTGATCAACAAATTATAAAAATAAAAAATAATGCTGAAAAAAATCATGTAGATTTAAAAGATTTGAATTATTGTTTATATCAGCTACCAGCAATTGAAAATACATTAAAAAATAGTTTAGTTATTTTAGAAATTGTTAAAGATCAAATTGAAACGCTCGATGAAAAGCTTGTTCATTTACAAGATTTATGTGAACAAGTTGAATTCAATGAGAAACAATTAGCTCATAAGGTAGCATTATCGAAATACAAACAGGATAAAATGAGTAATTTTAAATTATGCCTAGCATCCATATAGTACTTGTCTATCAATCATGTATTTAATAAACATACTTTTTTTCATTCTAAGGTCAATTAGAAGAAGTGCGAATAAATCTTGCATCACAGCATATTGAAAAATTAAAAAAATATGAAGAAAATTTAAAAAAATTGCAAATGGAACGTCAAGCTGTTTTTCAAGATGCCTTTGAACATGACTTACAAATATTTAAAGAAAAAGGATCACTACCAAGTAAGCATTTGAAGATTGTATTATTTGAGGAATTTTTAAATTGGAGATTTTACGCTGCTCTAAAATCTTTAAATTTTTATCTTTTTTCTCGTTATTTAATTATATATTTTTGCTCGCCATTTGAAAATTATGATTATTATTTTCATTTTAGAAGTTGAACGAGTAAAACGAAATGATCCTGCTGATGATAAGCTATCTTTGGAAAATATAGATTTAAATGATAGCAACAGTCAACGAGATTTGGAGAGCTTTTTAAATGATGAGAAAGAAGACAATAAATGTTGAACATTTTTAAAATTTTTAATAGCTATATACATATTTTTAATTAAATATTTAAAAAGTAAATAAAATTTGTATTTTAATAAATAAATTTTTAATAATTTTGAATTTGAATTTTATAAAATTCTAAAATAAACAAATTATATAATTGTCTTGATAATACACCAGAATATCCCTCAAATTATTTATGTTCAAAATTTGAGTCAAATCGAATAATATACATACACATGTATTTAGTTTGATTTAATGTGGTATCAAAGTGTATAAATTTTTTGAAAATTTCCAAACTGTAAACAATCCTAAATTACAAGAAATTTGATTCAGAAATAATTGAGATATCTGGTACCGCTATCGAAGTTGTCGATTTTCACTATTTTCAGTAATTGCATTTTAATCACCATTTAATTGCATGTACTTACTTTCTTACTTATTATTTTTTCTAAATTTAGCTGATAATTGGGATTATTTTTAAGCTTTAGCAAAATAATTTGACTGTCTATTTAAGTCTTTACAGCTTTGTGTAGTCAATAAGTTGAATATAATTGAATTATTAGCTTATTGCATTCATCATACCATTTTAAACCGTAAGTGCTATTTTCATTTTTTTTTATAGAAGTCTTAGAATTTTCAATACGATTTTTTTTTTCAAATACATCAAACATTTCAAGATACCAATAAGATAAATTTTTTGACAAATAAAATCACATAAAATAAATATAGTTTATAGAAAAAAATATTTTTATTATAAACGCAATTCAATAGGCAAAATTATAATTAATAATACACGTTTATACACTTTTTGATGCGAAACAAAATAATGCTCATGTCATAATGCTCAATTATAAATGATTGGATAAATTTTTCGTTTATAAGATATGTTTTAACTAATGTACATATGTATACAAATTATATAAATTTTAAAATATATATATAAATTTTTTTAAAAGAACTATAATTTATATTCTATTTAGAAAATACAAAATTCGATTATGTATAAAAAATTTACATTTTCTAGTCTGTTTTTCGTAATGAAGAGACTAAATTATAAAAAAAAAATGCTTTTGTTTTCCTTTTGTCATTATGTACTAATATTATTTTATTGTCCTGTATGTTCAGGATATATTTTAAGATGATGATAACTTATTTAATATTGCTTGCTTAAGATTGCATATCTATTCTATTGATGTGCTTGAATTTTTGCCTGCATTTGTGCAAGCATTTCTTGCATACGTCTAAGTTCAGCTTCTTTCTCTTGTAGAATTCGATCTTTTTCAGTTATTAATGTTGCTTGGGGAACAGCCGCGATATCAGTATCTTTTAGATTTCCAGCTTTTCGAATGCCTTTTACTAAACGTTCCGATCTATAATTTTCATAATGTACTTCTTGTGTAACTTCTTGTAAATCTTGCATATGAGTACTGATAAAAATAAAAATTGAAAAAAATGTTTGCAATTAATTTTGATGATTAGAACCTTTGATCATTAAATTTACATTAACATAGTTCTTAATTTAATGAAATCACAGTGATCTGGATTTTCTATTTCTACAACACCCCAAGGATATAAACGACCTCGAACTTTTTTACCCTTGACTTCAAGTAATGTTGTTGCTCCACATACTGCAAAAGGCACTGCTTCTTTTAACTGCCTAACCTTTAGAAGAAAAAAAAAATTAAAAATATCAACAAAATTGATCAAAATTTTACCCGTGTTAGTTACCTGCTCTTTATAATCCTCATCTTCGTCACTATCACAATCTGGCAAAGGATACATTTTTATACCATTTTCTTCAATTTCATGTAAAATGCGGGATTTCAAATGCGATATTTCTTTTTTCGTTAGACAGTCAGCTTTTGCTATAACAGGCACTATATTCACTTTCGAATGAAGTTTTTTCATAAACTCTATGTCCAGTGGTTTAAGTCTGTAAACAATATGAATAAATAGAGTGTGTGGATTATCTTAATAATAATCACATAATTCCAACAACAATAAAGCCTTTTGCATGCTCCCTATTTACCCATGTCCAAATGGTGATATGAAATAAAAACAACAATGAATACGATTATCAACAATATTTCGTCGATTTAGGCCGCTCTCATCACGTAAAAATCTTTCATACTGCTCATCAATGTATTCCAGTATTGCACTGAAACTATCCGAATTATCAATGGCATCACCAAATCCGGGCGTATCAACGACAGTTAGACGCAATTTAACGCCTCTTTCTTCAATTTCTACAGTTGATGCATCCAATTTTACTGTTTGCTTTTGTTTTTCTTTGAAAAATAATTTTTTTTTGGAAGATTTATTTTTTTTTTTGAAATTTTGTTAAAATGTAGATTTTATAATTACCTACTGGATCTGGAATAATTCTTTCTGGATAAAGATCCGTCAAAAAGAGACTGTTGACTAAGGTTGATTTACCTAGTCCAGATTCTCCAACAACCATTAAAGTGAATTCAAATCCTTTTTTGACAGATTTTCTATGAACTTGATTTGGAAGATTTGCAAAACCCACATATCCGGACGTTTCCAGACTAGAGAACTACAAAAATGCACAAATAAATGCAATTGCAATGAATAATCCAATAAAAAATGAACGCATTAAAGTGTACAAATGAGCTTGTATTACAATTTAACACATAAGACAAGGTAAATAAAATGAATTAATCCTGAAATTTTCTCAAAAAATTCTATTGTAATGTTGCAATGACCATGCAAATTTAGTTTCCTAGTATAAATTTTTATTGGATCATTGTAAAAATGATTTCAAATTTCCACCAGCATTTGAAACGATGCAAGACTTAAGTATACATATATCTAATCGGAACATTGAACATTCTACTACATTTTTAACCGCAGTTTGCAGTTATATGGCTTCAGTTCAGTTACCCTAGCTAAGAGAAATTGTCTATCTGTTTCTACAGGAGTTATAATTACAAAATACAGTCTCTCTATCCCTTGACCCTTATTTTTAACTGGCAAAAACTTTTTTGTATTTTATTTTGTTAGGGAAAAATATAAAAATTTATTTTTTGTTTATTTGTTTACTGTACTTAGTAATTTTGAACTATATATTGCGTTTGTTATATTTTTCATTTTAATTCAATATTATATTACATATCAATTGATGATGTGTACTTATTTTTCATTTCGCATATTCTGTTTATATTTATGCATGTAACGTATGTATGTATTTTGGTCAGTTCAGTGACCAGTGATCTACTTTATTATTTAGAACACAACTGTGTAGTAGTGTAGTGTGTATAAACGTATAAACATTACCTATCCTATCTATCTGTGATGTGTCTATATACACTCTGTGTCTGTATCTATATGTATATACATGTATACCTGCGAATGTGGTGAAATGAAAGTGTATAATTATATTATATTATATTTCACTTTAAATTTAAATTCGCTATATAAACATTCACAGTTTTTTTTGCATTATGCTTGGAATATTCATTAATTTAATTAAAATTATTGTTACTTGATCGATAATCTTCTTTTCATACAGAGATACAGTTATTCAAAAATTTAATTTACCCATTTTATTTTTTAATATAGAATGTTTGCTAATTAAATTAATATTTCCATCTCATTAGTATGCCGGACCCGGAATAATACATAAATAATAATAACACTTTCGAGTGTGTAATGTGTGTAATTATATGTTTATGTAGATACATATGTATGTATTGAGTTTGAGTATATTTATTAGTCAATGCCAGTGTATACAGTGTATACTGCATAATACAAAAAATTTAAATTTAATTTTCATTTGAAAGAAACTGCTAAAAATTACAACAAACCACTAGACTAGACTAGACCAAATGTTTGTTTAAAATAATTTCGGTCAAGTAAAAATAATAATTTGAAATATGTATGTAATAAATAAAATTTTAAGAATTTATTTATACTGTAATTTATTGTAACTTACACTTTTTGCAGTATCTGACGACATTTTATATTTAATATTTGTTATATTAATTTATTTTTTCTCTTCACAATTATTGTAGAAAATACAATTTAAATGTATTTAAATGAAAATAACACCAAAAATCAACAAATTACTATTTTATGATGATTATTAATACAAAAACAAATGATTTATACCAAAAAACTAAAATAAAATAATAGAAATTTTTATTTGAAGTAGTAAATTATAATTTAAATTATAAATTTTTTTAACCATAAGTAATTTTTTATTTTTATTTATGCTACTGTACTAAACGATAAATTGAATTGATAAATGAAAATAATTTAATGTTTTGTATTTTTATATGAATCATGAATACATGAATGTATGCTAGTGCTAGAGTAAGCAAAAGTAGCATTCATTTTGTATATATATAATTATATAAATGCCAACGTCAAGTCAAGAACAAAGAGATTGAGTGATGTTGTTAAGTTAGATTTGGATCATTGAATAATATATATTTCATATAACAAAGAAAGGCAGGCTTGAAGAAAACTGCTGATTTTACTCGTTGACCTCGACTTATTTCTATTGTTTGAATTACAATACATTCAAACTTTTTTCACTATTCCACACACTTTTTTAAAAAAATAGATAGACATAAGAGTAATGAAGGATGGAGAAAGAAAAAAAATGAAACCCTTTTTTTAGTTGTCATCGGCCATGTTTACATCCATGTTTATTTTTAATTTTGTTTTTATTGTTTCGTTATGCAGTGTTACCAGTGTTGTTTTAAAATTATTAAAGATGACATTGTTTTTAAATTTTCAATAAAAAAAATCGTTTCTTTTTTTTATTAATTCCTATCCATTTATTTATTTAATTACTTCTGATTTTAATAAATTTTGATTTAAAAAAACCAAATATTTCTAAAAATATGAGTATTGCACATTGCACATTGTGTTAGTGATTTATTTTTATTATTTCCGACAAACATATTTTCAGAGAAATGTTTATCACACACTCTTAAAGAGTCCGAAATATATTCAGTTATTAAGTCTTCCCTATTAATTAGTTTCAGCCATAACTTTTTTCTGTGAAAATATTTCAAAATACATATATTACATGATTATTTAATTTGAAAAAAAATATAATTTGATTACAAAAATTATTTGTGCATGAATAACGGGACTTATCGATTTTGTTCAATAATATGATTGTTAAGATGAAAATTGTAATGCTCACAAAAATACAATTTTATATCAAGTCCTGAATAAAAAAAAAAATTGTACTATATACTATGCAGAATTAATTTTTGTAACTACACTGTATGTATATTGTGATAATATATAACAATCATGTAACATTATCAGTAACGGTAACGGTAACGGTAACGTTTGGTATCATATGTTAAATACTACTTATATTATATTTCACTTTTGTTGGAATTGATTTATGAAAATATGTAATATAAATTTATGTAATTTAAATTTATAAAATTTATTTATATATTTATATAAATTATTATTTATTTATATATACTTATATTTTCAATATATGTAATTTTTCTAGTTATTTTTCATATAATTAGTTACCCTTCCAAATCCTTAGGAAATTTAAAAAACCTTTTCTTAAGTTCATTATTATTATTATTCACACTCACTTCACTCTCACAACTTTTAACACAACACTTCATTTTTAAAAAATTTAAAAGTTCTTAAATTTTCCAATTAAAAAAATATACTAAAAATATTTTTAATTAAATTTAAAAAATTTCCAATTAAAAGTAATGTAAAATTTTATACACTAGAAACTAGAGTATAATATAATTCTTTATACTATGGTAATACGTGGTAATACCAAACAACTTTAAACGTCAGACCATTAACACTTTTTTGTACATGTTCGTTCTGCTGGTTTCATATTTTTGTACATTTTTGTGAGTGAAATTATTAATTATTTAATGTTTTTATTATATTTAATTTTTTAATCATCATTAAATAATAATAATATAATTTTAGTGTATTACTTAATTTTTAACTAATTAACTTTTTTAGTGTATTAGTTAAAACATTTTAATGATTGAATAGTAGAAATAGTGTTGTTTTGTTGTTTTAGTATACATTTTTGTGGGTGAAATAATATGATGTTTTTATTATATTTAGTTTTTAAAAAAACATATAATTAAATAATAATATTGTTTTTCAATGTTTTTTTTGCTCATGCATTAATTTTCGAGACGTGACAATATTTCTAAATATTTTTTAACAATTTTTAAAAAATATAATTTTCATGCAACCATTACAATACATTCTCATTTCAATGAAGTGTTAGTGTGTTAGTGAAAATTAGTAAAATTGAGTAAAAATGCATTGTACAGATAGGTGATACAAATACATATTCAAAAGTTGACTTCAGCCATATAAAATTGGTATTTGTTTTTTTTTGTAATGATATAGTACGATACTGCTCTATCATGTTTTAATTTTCTATGGGAAATTCTTTTGCCTGTTTCCTCTTTAGGGAAATTTTTTTTTTTATTTTATTTGTTTTATTTTTATATCTGCAGCTCTTTTCTTTTGATCTCCATTGCGAGCTTCTTTACTATACACCTTTATACAATGTTTGGATTTTGGATGCCATAGCTGCCGCTAGATGCTGTACTGCACGACCTACACATTCCACATTGCTGGATAGTAACCAGTAAAAGTAACTACAAATGTATGATGACGTCAGTAGTTGCTTAAGTTGTGAAAAAATAACAATTGAAATATTAATCATAAGAGAATTTTTATTCAAAATGAATTTTTCAAGATTATATTATTTATATTGTAAATTTTCTTAATTTTTCCTAATCCCAGACAAGAAAACTAGAGGAACCAAAAATAACAAGGAATCGAGGATCCCTTCGTTTTAGAGAATGTTGGGTGGTGAGCTAACAATCTATTTTCCAGAAAAAAAAAATAATTGAAGTACATTTATTTAGAAATATCTTCCAAATTCTCGGAAAAATGTTTGAATCAACAGGTAACACAATCTATGCGATGTGCAATGTACATGAATATCACACACAATCACAACCTAGTAAATGTACTGCTCGATTTATCGTGGTTATTTCAGTTAACCAACTCACGGTTGGTTACCAATTTGGTGTGTCTAGGACTAACGTCAGTGTACTCAATTATTTAGAAAATAATAACTTTGAATCAAATCAACTTTATTGCATTGCATGACATCGTATTGTTGATACTAGGACTAGGACACTTGGAAAGATTGAGAGAGAACAAACTATAAAACACTGTGTGTTTTCGTCAGAACTACAAGCATAAACATTATATCAAAGCTCTGTGTTCTCCTTACAAAAGAATTTGGGAATATTGAAAATACGAGGAAGCCAAATAGTTAACCAAATAGATCGTATTCTTATGATTAAAAGAAATAAAAATAAAAGCAAATATACATATGTAGAATCTATACTATTTTCAGAAATCGAAGTCAGTACAGGCAAGATAGGCATGCTTTTCTATATTCTTTCACATTGCGTTTGTATAAATCTGTCTCGTGTGTGGGGTGATCAGATCTCAATTTAAATCCGAGGGAAATATTTTAAATTGTATATTATGAAGGGCTACCAGTTTGCAAAAAACTTTTCTTTTAGATTTTACAAAAAAACAGGTAATTTTGTGACATTTTGGGAAATTTTATGAAATATGTTCATTTCTTTACAAAATAACATATAATAACAAGCTGATTTGAATAATATGATAGCAATTTGCATTGTAAATAATTTTCTTTCTTATTCTAAGAAAAGACAAAACAAAAAATAAAATTCAGAATGTAACGGTAACGTAAAGAAATCATTAACAAGTACATAAAGGGAACAAAATAGAAGAAAATGGACAAATAAACAAATATGAAAATGAATGTATGTACGTATGTATACAAAATTTAATATCAAATTGATACTGAACACATAATTTCATAAATAAAATTAAAAATACTGAATATGGTTTAATCAAAAATTCATATTTTTTTTATAAATTTAAGCAATACTCCCAGTAGCTACGGCAACCCTGAATTATCATCATTTTCTTTTATGCCCATCTTCCCGCTGACACGATTCAATCAACATTTTATACTTTGAGTGGACATCGGCTGCGCAACGACTTCATATTTTATAGTTCGGTTTTTTATTTTTCATATAACCAAAATGGTGTTAACTGATTAAATCAGTTGCCTTCACGCTGTGTGATAGGCAACATCAAAGGGGGTGGTGTATTTCTTTTTCCCAAAAAAAAAACAGGGTGATTCATTATTAGAAATGAAAAAATCAGCAAACAAAAATTAAAATTTGTCTTAAAAACCGAACATTTTTATGATATTTTCAAATAATGCTACTTTTTTATCAAATATAAATTTACAGGAATGTGAAATTTGCACACAATCTCCCTTTTAAAAATTATTTGTGAACAAAATTATAAATTTATTTATGCACAATTTGGAACATCCTGTTAACATATTTTAAAAAGTACCTTCTTCAGGGTTGACAGAGATATATTATTCAGAATTTCCTACAAAATATTATATGTGAAGTTATCAGAACCTCATCGGGTAACTATTTCCATAAGCACAATACTGACTTCGATTTATGAAAATAGTATAATCATTTCTCATTAAATACATCTTACAGTACGACGTAGAGAACCAGTAGTCCAGAAACTTTGTTTTCTCGCGTATTATGGAATATCCAGAGTCAAATAAAACAAAAGTTAACAATAAAAACGACATCTACTGCATAATGCATATAACAATTTTTTAAACTTCAACTTCATGACTCCATCCATGCATAATTATGCATATTTCTTGCTCCGTCTCCGTATGAGATGAGTGTGTCGTATTTGGAAAATGTACTAAAGAGTACTAAAAAAATAATCTATTGGTGGGTGGAAAGCAAAAGCACTACATTATCTTCGCTTTGTCTGCGCTGTAGTTTGTACTGTATCATAATTTTGATTTTTGATTCTTTGACCATTAATTTCAGGGTTTTCGAATAATCGAATCTCAAAAATCATTTAGTACTAGCTGTATTTACTAAAGATTCTATATACTGTGGATCAAAAATAATTATCAAAAACTTGTTTCTTCTTTTTGATTACTGCATTTGGGGGGAGCTCTGCAATAATATTGTGTATTTTTTTTGCACAAACTTTGTGATATTTTTTTGACATTTTCACTTTTCATGTTTTATATTTGTTTGTAAATTCAATATCATTCATTCATTATCTATTATATATCTATTATCATATAAAATGAGATGGATTTAAATAGATATATGTGTTTTCCAAAAATTTTTATTAAATAATTTCCTAATTAATAAAATTGATTTGTTATTGTTGATTACACTTTACACAAATACTAAAATAACGAAAATAGTAGTTTATCATAATAAGTTAAAAAAAATTTTTTTTTTTTTTTTTTTTTGAATATAATTAAAGCCAGTTACAATACAAACCCCATTATAATAGTTTCAATTAATTTATAATTTACATATGTATATAGTAATTTTCTAATTAGTGTTTTTGAGATTCGACATTAAATATAATGAAATTATAAAATAAAAAATGGGTGAGTAGAATAATTTTTCAATAATCAATTTAAATTTAAATTAAAAGTACTGTCTATATGTTTATACTTGGATATTTTGCTTGTCTGTGAAATGTGAAATAAAATTATTGCACATACAATAAAATATGTTAGTAGAATTTTTTATGTATATTTATATATTACTATATTATGATGTTACTCGTTTGCATATTACCTACATTATCTGAATTTTATAAAAATTCAAATCTGACTATGTAGGTACATATATTTGTATAATTTTTTACTCATTTCATTGTTTACAATTTAATTTTAATAATTTAAAAAATAAGGTGATATGTAATGCATCGTTAGATAATTAATTTTTTTAAATGTACATATGTATGTATGAGTATGTATCATCATCACCATCATCATTGGCAATGAAACAAAAAAAAATGATACAAGGATACAAAAATATTGGCCTTGATCTCTTCGAGAAGCTTTATCCAACTGGTTCTTTCCAGTCGTTTATACAGTTTATATATGGTTTATATACGTAGTCAACCCATATTACCTTGAATATCATCCACATAAGTATCTTCTTTTCCGTGGCCTTCATCTTTCTTTATTTTTTAATGGCTTACTATTAAAGATGTAAAGATGTTTTTCATCGAGTTTTCTCAAAACATTATTTACAAATTTTACTTTTATATTTGAGTCCTGTCTTATAATATTATGTCTTATCGTAACTGAAGAATAATATCACTTTGTACTTACCTTACGACGTACAGTTACGTTCGAAAAAATAGCAGTACTGGCAGTACTTCATGAAAAAATATTTTCTTGATTCTCTGATTCCAGTTATCTGTGAAATGCTTACAGTTTACTTTATGATATGAATGAATTGTATTTAATGCGCTTATTCACGAAACTGAGTACTTAGATAGGGCTGCTCATTGTACTTTAATTTTCGTCTTGTCGAACTTCTTTGTTGCCCTCAAGTAATGCAATAGTCCAATTCGACTTTCGGGTCTTAACGACTCAAGTCATTTAATGTAATTACCGAAAGTGTACATGTGCGGGAACGCTCGTATAAAAAAAAGTGTTCCGTGATATCTTTCTCTGTACGGCGACTGCGGTGCACAGTGCGTTACTGATAATTCGTTTGGAAGCAATACGCGGATTGTCAACATTGACTGTAGTTCTTCAGTCTTTCCTTCTGTATTTGAGAAGAAAAGCCACTAAAACTTCATCAGGCTCACTAGTCACTGAATAAACGCTTAGTCTACTCAAACTTTGGAAAATTGTTTTAAATATGCTAATTTTTTCACCATCTTTCATTATTTATCTTATAGCATAGCATTGTATGACTTTTATCTCTAATAGAAGTGAGTTGATCTTTTCATAAATTGGTAGTTGCGCCGGGATGTTATTTTTGCTGATGTATGAAAATGTTTCAGTAGATATACGAGAAAATAATAAATTTTGTGTTTAATTCATTATGAAGTTTGTGTAATACTTAATTAATAAATCCATCACATTTTCATCTTTTTTTTTTATTTTCAGAGAATTATGAAATGCTAAGAGCTCTTTATGATTTTCAAGCAGCACATGCAAAAACTATAAGCTTTAGTGAAGGTGAATATTTTGTTTTATATCAGACGAGTACAAAACAAAGAAATTGGTGGCCAGTAGTAAATGCCAAAGGAGATATTGGTTTTGTTCCATCGAATTATGTTGTAAAATTGAAGGTATGTATGTATATAAAATTTGTATCACATTTTTATTGAATCGAAAATATATTTCATTTTGTTGTTGTCGTGGAATTAAAATGAAAACACAATACTCGCAAGTATTTAATGCGAGTTCTATAATCATTCTTACAAGAATAAATTACTTAGCAAATTTTACCTAAGATTATTCAAGACCGTGCATAATACAAAATTAAAAATAAAATATTTAATTAAGGACTAGTGTAAGTAATTATAAGAAACCTTGGGTAAATATTTAGATATGGAGACCACAACACCGATTTAAATTAAATTTGGCCGGGGGATGAAGTAAATGTTCCGCAACCCAACCATTTTCCATTGCTCCGTCCGAATACTAACAAACCACAGACTAACAAACTTCTAACCTCTCCTTACCACTCGCCTTTACGCCTTTACCATCACACCAATCTATTAACCACTTAATATGATGTACTCGATCTTCCCATATCCCTCTGTATCTTTCTTATGTTCCCCTCCGATATACGGTTTCTACATTATGCCTTATTCAAATATTTAGAATACCATCACCAATTTTCGGAGTTTTAATTTCACTTGACTTTAACATTTCGAACTGTCTTAACAATCAGATCTTTTTTACCGAACACACCTAAGTTTCCATATCGTACTTAAATTACCGAAGACAGTACTAAATTTTTTTTTACAAATTGTAAGTTTGAATGGTAAATTTAGCAGCAAATTCTCCATGAAGTGAAGTTTTCAAGTTAAACGTTTTCTTAAACCGCAAGCAGCAGATAGTATCTACTGTGTATCATTAAAATGTAAAGTACAAGGGTACAAGCAACTTTTTCATATTTTTAAAACATAAGAGCCTAAATTCTCTTAAAATGAAGGAAATATTCATGTTATTTTTGCAGGTCGAACCAAGTTTTCTTTTAAACTTTTTAGAATCCAGTATTGAATCGTTGAAAGAATGCAATGACGAAAATATTAACGGAATTATAAGAAAGGATGAATTACTACAAAGATTAATTGAAAAAAGAAATTTTATTGAGCAATCATTTGATGATGTGAGTTTTCTATGTAACATACATATGTACATTCAAAAATTCACATTTTAAATGAAATTCAAAAAAAAAAACCTTAAATCACAATATAAATTTATTTTTTATACAGAACACATACAGTAGTAAAAATGATGATGATGAAATCGTTGAAAAGGATAGTTTTAGTGATGATCAAACCAATGAACAACAACAACAAATAAAATCAGAAAAATTATCAACTTCTTCTTCGGCAATTGATGAAAATAATACAGATGCAAAAGCTTTACAAGAAAGTCCTAGTTTGGGAATGTTAAATGTACATTTTAATAATAATAATAATAACAGTAGCGCACAAGATTTAACATCGGAAAATTCTGAATGTACTCATCCTACCGTACAAAATGCAAATGGAATTTTGAACACTAAAGAAAATGATCTTGTTGAAGAAGAAGATTATATAGAAGATAAAACTGAATTGGAAAATTCCGAAAGATCAAAATTAATTAACAGTGAAAATAATCAACCTAATATTATTGTAACATCACTTGAAGTGTATAAAGTTATCGATTCGATTCGTCGAAATACAAATTTAAGTTTTGATTTTTCGTGTGAAGCATTACGTGTTGTTCTAACAAATTTAGAACAATTATTTCCTAATGTACTTAGTCCTTATTTAGAAGCGATAGCAACGCATATAAGTAATAATAAACCAGAATTACCAAAGGAATTACTTGGTATGACACACGATGCAAAACGATTACAAAATATATTTTCTCAGTTAGCAGAATGCAAAAATGATTTTGAACAAAGAACTTGGATGTTGTACGAGGACGAAGATGATATTGTACAATTTTTAGAGGAATTAGTTCATATCTTGGTAAATAAGTATTTTTTATATTTTATTTATTCATTTATTTATTTTTAATTTAATTCCTGCACATTAAGAAAATTTGCTTGTATCTTGTATGAATATGTGTCACATTGAATTGAATACTTTTGCCAGTGTTGTTATTTCTTTCATTTTTTTTTCATTGATATTTATGCGTTTTTAAATTTTATTTCGCTGTTCGCTCTGTATGCAAATAGAACACATATAGAACAAAAGATTGTATGAGGTCTACGACAGAAATGTTCAACTTGCCTTCATTTCTCCGCACTTGTGTTGTATGACTGGTGGCGTCCTTCAACAAAGTAGTAAGTTAGTATTTAGTAGTCCCCCAGTGTAATTAGACAATGCGCTTCGATCTATGTTTCTGCGTTCTGAAGCAATCAAACTCGTCATTTCCAATCTGGGAAATGGTCAAAATTCGAAAGGGGTTATAAATGTTGGATGGAACTGTTTGGAAGCAAAAGTTTCGGTGAATGTGCTGTTGCATTGTCGGGTTGAAAAAACCAGTCAGTCAGTGAAAAAAAAATCTAACGAACGGGAGTTCGTGTTCGTGATGCATTGATGTTTACTCTCATGCCTCGTAGGCGCCACTCGAATGTTTTGGCGTGAATATATGAAGGCAGATCAGATAGTTTTTGGTCAGTGTCAGAAATAAGTAATGAAAATTATTTTGTTTACTTTTGCATGTCACGGGAATCGAACTTGTGATTTCATGATCATTAAAACTCACCACTCTACCGATCGATCTACCGAATTCTATGTTAATTATTCATTTTATTATTTGTATTTTCCGCCTAATAACAACAGTATTCTGTTGTTAATCGGTTCAAATGTTGACTAACTGGTTTGACAGCCACCATATTTGTTGATGTCTAAAACCGCTTTAATTAAAATTTATATTTTTTCCTAATTACAATTTAATAAAATTTCGATTTCTTTATTACAATATTTTTGCATGCGTTTTAGTTTTCATTTTGGTTTGAAAATTAATAAATTTCAATTTTAGTTTTAGTTTTAGACATTTTCAATAAAATACATTAATTTTTATTGATTAAATATTTGTTAAAGGGATTCAAATTTAGATACACATTAAATCGTTTATTATTTTTGAAAAAATATCTTTTTTTCTAATTTTTTTTTTTTTTTTTAGAGGAACGCAGACGAGGCAATTTGTTGCTATGAAATGTCATGTGATCATTATCAAAGTTTAATTAATTTAGTGCAATATTATCAAATGGAATCTAGATGGTGTATAAAGGAGCTTTTATTAAAAGTCTTTATAGCTGCTTGTCATCTAGATCACATAATTGTTGATATACTTCTTACATCAACTCTACCGCTTGAAATTGTAAGAATGCTCGTATTATAGACTGTTTTTTGAAACGAAATATGTAGGTATATTGCAGTATTATTACTACACACACAGTGCATTCAATTCTAAAACTTTAAACGTAAAATATTTAACGAAACATTCAACAATTTTGAAATGTTTTTCGAATTCTGAATCCGTTTTGAAAATTGAAAACTTTAATTAAGAATGCAGTCAAAATTTAATTAATAAAAATCTGTACTAACGTCTGAGGCGCAATGCAAAAGCAAAAGACAAAGACAAAAGTCCCAGTACTATATAGTAGTTGTCATAATGAGAGACTACATACTTAACTATGTATAGAGACTTACGGCGACTTGAAGTCGGGCAAAATACGGTAGCAGTAATCATACACAACTGTTCTTGATTTTCGTTGAATTTTCGTCCGACTTGTGTTTGTACAAGAAATGTCGTCACGACCAGTGTTCACACTTTTTTTCTACTAAAGGTGGTAGATTGGTCTTGAAAAATGTGGTAGATGAGGATATTTAAGTGGTAGATTAGATTCAATAAGCAAATTTACTAAGGAAACGGTTTAGAACTAAAAAATGTACAGCAATAAGCTGATATTGTTTGAAAATAAAATTAAATCAATTTTTTCTAACAAAAATTAACAAAAAAATCATATAACAATACAAATAAAATACATATTTTAAAAGAAACGAAAAATACAATTCTTCAAAAACTAAAATGTAACATGTAACATAACATGTAACATGTAACATGTAGCATAACATGTAACATGTAAAGGGATTCAAATTGAATTGAAATTGAAATGTTTTTACGCACTTTGTTATATTTTTAAAATAATATTCCATTATAAAAAATAACCAAACACACTACTAAGTACTAATCATAACCAAACACCTGGACAAACAACTGGATTGGAATTGAAATTGAACAGAAACAGATTTTGACATTTCTTCTTCTTTAAAAGTAATTTAGTATTAATTTCCTAGAGTTGGTAGAATATATATTACATATTAAACTACGAAAGTGGTACTTATACTGGTACCTACGGTTTTTTACGTGAAACGTGGCAGTGAATTCTAATAGATGGGTAAAAATTATAAAAATTATCATACTAGTGAATAAAATGAAAAATGTGGTAGATTTGAACTTAATAGTGGTAGTTGTGGTAGATTACAAAATTTTCGAAAAAAGTGGTATATTTACCACAATTGTGGTAAAGTGTGAACACTGGTCACGACTAAATATGCGTCTATCTATACCAACAATATATGAACGGCCAATGCAACATTATTTGACATAATATATTGCTGTGTGTGGGTATATTATGAAAGCAATTAATATTCATTTACAAAATATGAAGAAAAAAAAATGAACACAAATTCAGTGTTTTTACGACTTTTTCTGAGAAATTTCGTGTGTAAAAATAAACATGACACAATTATTGTCCCAATATTTTGTAGAAGCAGTATTGCCATCCGGGAAAAATTGCCAGAAATGCAGTGTCTGAATAGTCAATATCCATGTTGCCAGCATAGATTTTAAAAGCAATTGGAAATTTGTATGATTACGGGAAGTTTCGTTAAGAGTTCAATGTAACTTAAGAAATAGAAATATAGACGAAATAAAAGAAATTGAACAAACATAAATCTAAATACTCGTTCTGACAGTTTAACGATTTGCCCTAAATAGAAACGATTCGAAACGAGTAAAATTGTGAGTTTATCAGTGAAATTTATTTTATAAATATGTATAAATATTATTATTATTATTATTATTATTATTATTATTACTAGAAAGGGTAAATGTGCAATAATCGTAGGACTATCCGTTTTGTCCATTTGACATTTAAACTTATCGAAATTGAACGAACGTAAGAATACGTTCATTTTGAACAGTTCTATGTACCACAGTATTATCGTATGTATCGTCTCGTTCGTCTATTTAGGGCATAGCTTTAAGTGTACTTTTTGAATTGCGGTAAAATTAGAATTGGAAAGTCTGTTGCTGGTTAGGTTTTATCACAAATTACACGATGACAATGATAAAAATTCATTATTTTTCATATGGTCTTTGGCTTTGTCTTTGCTTTGGACCTCAGGCGTTGGGCATAAGACAGTTGTCGTACAACAGCAGTTAGTGTATAGAATTTGATGCTTCAAAATACAGTCATAATATGTGTATTGTATATTTAAGAAACATATTGAGAGTATTCACTTAATGTAATAAAAGGCATGTAAACTAAGTAAACCGTGTAAATACGTGTATTTTACTAGGTTTACTAGTTTTACGAGCCTTTTACTAAATTAAATGAATACCCTTATTATCTTTAAACAATATTAATAAAAAAAAATTTTTTCATAAAAATTTCAATTCAATAGGTTGAGGATATGAAAAATAATTATTCAGATTATGAGAAATTTAAGGAACTTACTAAAGTGCTTACCGTTATATTCTCTTTAGGCCAATCAATGCCAGTTAATCATCAAGGTTTAATATTGTTTTAATATTTTCTTGATAATTTTTTTTATATGAAATTGAAAATTTATAAATTTTGTAATAAAATAAAATATTTTCTTTTTTTGTTTCCATTTCTATTGCTGCTAATATGTATATAGATCATTTAGGTGAACAGTTCGTTGCATTTCTTTTTGATGTTGTAGAACAAAATCAATCCGATGTTATAGTTGATCTCGTTATAGCTTTGATACTAGCATTTAATTTACAATTTAATGATGTTTCACAGAATGTTGTTATTGAAAAAATGGAAAATATGATGTGTGCAAAAACATTTACAGAAAAAATACTTTTACTATTGAATCGTGAAGGTAAAAATTTAAATTTGAATTTTTTTTATTCAGCTCTATTAGTTTAAAATTACATAAATGTACGAGTAGGTACGAAAAAAAAAAATATATTTTTGTTTATATCGAAAATGTTACAAATTTAATTCCAAATAGGATGTGATGTGATTTTCAAATTACAATAATTTACTGAATGAAAATCATTCAAAAAAAAAAAAGTTTGCATATTGATAAAATGAATTATCTATGATTTCAAATCTTTTACAGTGAATCCTACAAACATTTTGAAACATTCGAAAGGAGGTGGCTCGAATTCAGTTCTAAAAATGTTCGATGATTTATTCAGTTCTCCAAAGACAGCCAATTTATTTTATACGAATGATGTTAAAGTATTAATTGATATAATTGTTCGTCAATTGTCTGATTTATCGATGGGCGATCCGGTAAATTTTAATTCACATACTGTCAAAAACAAAAAAAAAAGTACCAGAAATTTGTGATTTAAAAAGAGTACTAATAATTTTTAAACAAAATTTTAATCTAAAGTTGTAAGTTGGTAGCACTATATTTAATTAATACTTAATTACTGCACCAAATATGAGCCCGTCAATTTGTAACAACCAATTTGTTGTTGTTCACACTCAAACCAGTTGTTTGAAACATTCCATTTCAGTAGTGTATCACTAAGATTTCTAATAAAATCGGTGCAAAAAATATAAAACTTCGTGATGGCATCAACAAGGGCACGAAAAATGTTTCTTCTTACAAGTTTTAAATAAAGATTTTTAAATGAAAGATTTCTGATACTTTTTTGACAGAATGTACACACATATTTAGCTTGAATCAATCTTTTAATTGAACATAAATTTCATACATAAGTATAATTTTTTTGTTTTTTTTTTTTTTTTTTTTTTTTTTGTGAATAGGTACGACGACAATATTTGGAATTATGTCGAAAAATTTTACGAAATACAAATTATGAAGAACATACACATCGAAAGCATGACCTAATGAAAATATTTACAAGAATATTTTGTGAAGAAACCGAATGTAGTGCAAATGATCAACAACTTGTAAGAGATATTGCTAATGAATTTCCACAAATATTCAAAACATAATTTATATTTACATTATTATATTATATTATATACCCACTCCTCGTATAAACATGCATACATACATACATAAATTAAAATTTGTAATTATAGAAAATATTTTAATTTAAATTCTTGGCTAAGTTTTATAATATTAATATCATTCAAATATTACTTATAAAAATTTTTATCTTAATCATTGTTGCAGACGTTATAACTTATAAGGATGAAGAAAAAAAAAAACACAAAAAAAAAGCAAAAACAAAATATATATATTTACTGTTTAAAAAAAAAAATAGTCATAATTTTGTTGAACCTTTTAAAATAAAATAATTAAAATTAAAATCTAGGTACAAATATGTTCAAAGAAAATCTTATAATGTAGAAATGAAATGAAATGAAATGCACATTATTATTGTTAAATAATTATTATGACAACAAACAAGTATTTTTTAAAATAATAATAATAATAATATAATAAATATTTTATCTTCAATATCTTATTATGCAAATAAGAATTTAATAACAAAAAAATTGTGCCATATATTATAAAATAGATTAAAATTGAAAACAAAATACACTTATTAATACATAGTTAATTAGTATTTTAAAAATAATATTTTTTTCTTAATTTTAAATATTACGTATAATTATGGATGAATTTTTAAGGGTTGTATTCATTAGCCAACATTATAATTTCAGCTTATTCATCAATTTATATAAAATTTGTTTTTAGACTTCATTTTCGGAGTGTCAAACATGTCAGCTGATTGAATTTATATATTTCAAAATGAAAAAGAGAGTCTATAGCCTTTCCATTGTTTTTGAGCCAACAATTTTTTTTTCGAATTTGACCAACATGATAGACCCATTTCATAGATTTCGGGACGCTCTTTCCGAAAAAAATTTGTTTCAGCTTGCTACTGACTAACGGTTTCTGAGATATGGCCGAAATTCATTCGATTCATTCGACTTTAGGTACTAATATGAATTCAGAGATTCTCAATACAATTGTGATACAATACAGTAATGAGTATAATTCAAAATTGATTATCGCAAAATTGAAAAATTATCATATTTTTAGTTGAGTTTAAATATAATTTAAAAGGATTTAATTATCTGAAGAAAACTCTAAAGAAAAACAGTACAATTAAAAATATACCACAAGGACATTGAAACAGGACAGTTTTAACTGAAAAAAAAAGTACAAGAAATCTTCGAAAGTGTCATGTTTTATTATGCAGAAGAACATTGCTTGTTTGGACATATCGACACGATAACGATCCTGAACATTTGGGACCCTTGGTAAAGAGTGACTGGAAAAAAAAGGTTAAAGTCAGGAGCAATAGAGCAATAGATGCGGCGAGAATGGACATAGAAAAGGCAGGGATAAAAAACTGAAGTCAGGAACACTCTGTTGAATGGAAAGAAGAAGAGGAAAAGGAAATATGTGTGTAAGTAACTAATAACTTTAATTTTATTCGATATTTATGAACTCTTCTGTCAACTTATCTCTTCGCGCTTCATCTCTGTTCGATTTTTACAATATTTTGTTTTATTTTCGTACGTATGTACATGTATATATGTGCGTACCTATATATATATATATATTGCATCTAATTACATGAATTTCTTCTAAAAATAATTCATTGCATATAAAAGTATTCTACAAAATTAATCTAATAGCTGATAATGATTGTACGTACGCCTGAATGAGTACCTGATTTCCACATTCAATTTCAATGGTGTCTCATATTTCGATGTAATGGTAAAGGTTGCTCATCAAATTCTAGAACACTATCGTCAAATTGCGGTATATATAGTCCAGGTGTGCTCCTAGAATAACATGATTTAGTATCATTTTTATCAAATAATCGTAAGTTTTTTGTTTCGTTAGTTGTTAAATGTTCATCTGTAAAAAGTTTTCCTAAATTAAGTTGTGGAATATCATAGAAGACTGTAATTGAAGTCATCATAGCAACAAGTCCTGAAAAACAAAAATAAAATTTCAATTAAATTCTTTTCATGATTACTTTCACAGAATGTAAGAGTGAACAATTTGCAAGTAATTTATGAACCATGTACCCGTTAGAAGGTATACTGCAATACAAATTTTATAAAAAGATTGATTTTCAACTCCAACACCTTCGCCCGGAACATAATCGCCCAATCCTACTGTAGTCATCGATATGAAACAATAATAAAATGCGTCCATAATATCCCATGATGGCTCCAAGTATGCAAAAACAGCAGTTGGTATAACAAAAACAATTATTCCAACAAATGCACCTTTTAATTACATTAAAAATATCATAAGTGATCGATCAGTACAATTTCAAAATATATCTTCTCTTCTATCTACTTACCGATTAGAACTAAATGTAATAGACGAATATTAAATGGTTGACACGAATGCCCGAGTTTAGTATTTAATGCTTCTAATAACCAATTAGCCGGTACTAGTAATTTTTCTACAATCGCATTTAATAGGACTAAGGTAAGTGGTATACCAAGAGATGCATAAATCATGCAGAAAATTTTTCCAGTTTGACTAAGTGGAGTAACATGACCATATCCTGAATAACACAAAACACAATCGTTTATTTATAATGAATGTAAAGTGGTTTTCTCATTATTGATAATTTCTTCAGACTCACCTATGGTTGTTACAACTGTACTTGAAAAAAATAATGATTGTCCAAAGGTCCAGTTTGATTCATTTGAAATACTTCGTAATGGTGATATTCCATGATTTTTTGCTTCAATAACTTCAGTTAGAAAATTGTCTAAATCTTCAACTGTAAAGTAACAGTAGAGCAATGCTATAGTCTATAGTCTATGATTTCATTTTGAAAATTTTATTTTAAAAAAATTATCAAATTTCAGAATTCGTATGTTTTTTAATGCCCTTCACCGGTAAAACTCTCGTCTCTCGTCTTGATATGCCCTGTGGTTCCGAGGATGTGTAATTTTAAATTTTAAAAATTTCGTAATCGATGAATGCTCACTATTTTAAATAAATTAACGGATCGGCCCGACCGTTGCGACTTTGATGCTATAAAAATCTAATAATTATAATTTAAATATTTGAAAATTTAAATTTGAAGAATATATATAAAATTTTAAAATTAGAGGTCGCCGCGTGCAGTAAATATTTAAAATTTTCAAAATTGCATATTTCCTTCAAATTTTTAAATATTTGAATTTAAAACATTTTATAACACCTGTAACACCGGAGTCGTAACGGTCGATCCGTTGGAGTTGAGTGTTTTTTGCATTTTTTATGTTCTTAAATATGATGAAATTCAAAAAATCTAAAAATTGTCACATCTCTGAACTTACAAGGCGTACAGAAACGAGAGATGTATTGCTGGAAAGGGTGGGCGACAGTACATAGTGTGCATGTCAGAATATTCAGATTCAACAAAAAAAAAAAAAATTACATTTTTTCAAAAAAGGTATATTATATGAATGAATTCTGATAAACGAATTTCGCCAATCTGATGGGTGCGTCTCGTTCCAGAAACAAAATATTCCAAGTCCAATATATAATTAAAATTTATTCAGTTTATTCGACTTTTGAATGAGAATATCTCGAAAATCGCTTGCCGCAGAGAAGTGATACATTTTCTGAAAATAGCGTCTCAAAATCTATAAAATATGCGCATCAGATTAATCATATTCAACAATAAACTGCAAGACATTAAATGATTCCTTAAAAAATAATTTGATAAACATTTTTTTTAAGAATTTGGACAATATAACGGTTGTGTTTTATGTACTGTTTTAAATGCCCTTTCCAACAGTGCAACTTATATGTATCTTTCAATTTTCTAAAGATATGACAATTTTAAAATGCGATTTTCTTGAAATATTTTTCGAAATTTTTTTTTTTAAATTCTCGAAAATATTGTCTGTTGCAAAAATTATGAACTACTGCTGATTAAAAAAAAATTAGTTTAAATTTAAACATCTCACTGTAATGTGCACAATTATCATATCTCGGGAACTACGTGGAAGATAAGTATCGAGACAAGAGTGTGATACCGTTTGAAAGGATATTAAAGTATTGTAGTTAGCCTTTATTACTTATTCAAAATTAATCATATATATTGTTTTATATTTTATGGGGTTTACCAATAGGAACGTCAGAACTTTCAGCGACTACAACGATAACAATAATCGAAAAATCAATCTTAAACTTTGATTGCTGTGCTCATAGTATTGTGTCACAAATGATCATGGAGAATACATGTTCGGTTCGTCGTTTTACAAGAAATTTATGGAAAATTTGGAGAATTTTGCATCATAATCTTCATTTGATTTTCATTTGAAGGCTTATAAAGTTCATCTGACTCAATAACTCAAAACCAATTGTAGTCATGGTTTGCGTCGGATTTTCGTTAATTGGGTTTTGATTGGAGCAATTATGGAAGCTGATCCAAAATCATCTTTTCGGATGAGAAGCACATTTCTAGCTTTCAGCCAGACGACGCCGAAGAAGACATTCAAACTATATGATTTTCAGAACATAATGTAATCAATTGTTCTACAAAATAATAAACAAATCACATGAATATCACTTGCAGTTATCATTGTGTTTCAATTTAAAGTTCTGATGCACTTATTGACATTTTAAAGTTCCTAAATGCCATACAACTATTTACATGATTAACAGTTAATATGTTATAAAGTATCAAAATTACCTGAAATTTCTGAATATTTTTTTAAAAAATTCATTTTTGTTTCGTAAAAAATTTCACGAGCTTTTTGCTCAGCAGGTGATTCAAGTAAATTGAAAATAAATCCACCGAATAGAAGATACGATAAATAGAAAAACACATAAATTAACAGATAAAAATTTTTCTTATTATTATTTATAATTTTTGTTTTTAAATAATTATTTTCAATAGTTTTTATTTGTTTATTATTTCGATTTTGGTTGCTCGACAGTTTATCATTTATATCATTTTTTATATTATTTTTAAAATTATTACAATTATCGTTACTTTGATTACGTGAAAAATCATTATTGCTAGCAAAATTATTCGAAAATAATGAATTGGATGATATTGCAAGATGATTTGTTTGAATTTTATCAAGATCTTCATAATCGTGACGACATTTCCTTTCTGATACAATACCGTAGATAAATGATGATGTACTGCAAAATTTTGATATTATTTGCGATTTTAATTCTCCATGTCCACCATTATTGCTGGCATTATTATGAGAACAAGTATTATTATGATTATGATTCATAATGTAATTATTAACACTATCAGTATCACTAACAGTATCATTTGTAATGTTATTTAAAGATTTTGTATCAGGCTCAAACATTTTTATGATTTTTTTTAATTTTATTTTGAATTTTGAATTATTAATATATTATTATTTTTGTGTGCTTTGTATTATTTTACATTAAGTATTAACAATTCAATAAAAATTTTCTTTCAACTGTTCAAAAATAATTTTTTTAAACGAATAGTCTGTAAATGTATCTAAAAATTATCACACATTCACATCATATTTTTAGTTTGTAATGTAATTCTTTACTTTTGTTCTAATATTAGTTATGGATGTGATCACTAAGTTATATTAAATAGCCACTCACTGTTATCTGTCATGAGAAAAAATTATTATTACTTAGATAAATTAAATATGTAAAGGGATTTTAGCATCAACGCACGAATACGAATGTAGAGTTATTGTCAAACAGAGTTAAACCACGAATCCAATCTAGGGACAAGAGTAAAATAATATAAAATTTTCAACTATAAGTAAGAATCTTTATATTTTTTGCAGTGTATTATTTTTACTTTCTTGACAGGTGAATGATGATACATCAGCTCTAGATGCGGAATTGTCTATTTGGGCCGAAAGAAAAAGAGAGTTTCGTGACTCAGCATGCGAAATGCTAGACCTATTAAACTAATCTCAAATCTCTGGTTTGATTCCCGTTACAAGTAAAATAATAGAAAAATTATTTTTCTTTGCAATCAATTCCCCTTGCCTCCATTGTATTTTCCGACAATAAGTAATTAAAAACTGTAATTAACCCTGTCATACGATTGGGTTGTTTCTCTATCTGCGCAACACTGTTGCATGTGGTTCGCGATTCACAGGTGTTTAAGGTTAAATTTCGCATGGGCGGGCTATCGTACCACTAATGATGATTTGATACTGGAAAAATTATACCTTCCTATCTTCCCTCCTTCGCAAATTGAAATGACAACCACTTTCATAACTATTCCTAGTCCAGCTGCTCTAAATTCTGTAATCAACAATAGTAATATCACAGACTCTCGAAAAAAATCTATCACATTCACACACAATAATTATTTCTGTAGTGATTGATAAATTTCCAAATACAGTGGCTCTCAGTCAAAACCGTACAAAGATAAATTGGTAAAGGTTTACATTTTAACCCCATCTTCGGAGGGGGTGGGGTAGTAGCGGGTGCTCCATATAAACAATCTGAAAAAAATTCGCGGCGCTCATCCATATCCTTCACAGGATATACCCCCCTTTGAAAAAAAAATTGTTTCTACTTTTTCGCCAATATCTTCATAACGGTAAATGGTACAAATGTGTTTTATAGCTCAAAAGATGCGTCTTAAAATTCTCTATATTTTGAAAAAAAAAATTTCCAAAAAATTCTAGTAGAACGATAATAAGGGGTTTTGACTGAGAGCTAAATTTGGGTGTTATTGTTTTCTTTTTTTTATAATTTTAACAAATTAACAGTTATTGACCTGAAATTTTGTAAATATGTTTATAATCCCTTAATAAATGATATGTGTTCATAACAGTACATTGCGATTATTATTTTTCAGTATAGAGACAAAAATATATGAAATTTATCTTTGTACGGTTTTGACTCAGAGCCACTGTACATACCGGACCCGGACCGGAAAGCATTATTTAATCTTTAGAGTCAACTTTTGGTTGAGATGAGATTAGCAAATTGCAACTTGCAATTGCTATGAATCTCATTGATCTCACGTTAACAAATTAAAGTCGTAAAGTAAGTTGTAAGTTTGTAAACAATTCAACTTAAGCCTCTGTACATAAATATGTATGAACATTTTCGTATTGAATATAATTGTAGAACATGATTCATATTTACTTATAGATCCGCTTATATATTTACAGGTACATACCATACACATATACATATAATCTGATTATGCTTTTTCTTCTATTCTATACCTTCTATCTATATCATTCATTACCATAGATGATGAATTGATATTTTTCAGAAAGATCAGTCAGTAGAATTGAAACAAAATAAAGTATTGCTGCTTTTCTAAAGTAAAAAAAAAAAAAAAAAAAAATTTAGAATTAAAACGCGGAAATTACAATGATAAGAGAAAATATAACGAATTCTAAATTGTTTCGTCATCGATTTTGTTGATTAGATGAGCATCAATCATCTATAAGCTAAGTAATAATGCGATCGTCATTGATTTTGAAACAAAAAATGACGAATAGACTATAAAGCATTTTGTTAAAATATAGAATGTGCTGATGCTGATGGCTACAGAAGATATATGCGATCAATTGCAGCATTAAAATGTTTCAGAATTTTTTTTTTTGAATAAATTCATGCTCGTGCACATTAATAATGCCAAAAATAGTATAAAGCGTCCATGAATTATGAAATAGATAAAATTTCCCTAAAAGAATTTTTTACAAATTATATATTCAAAGTTTTTTTTTTTTTATTATTATTTAAATTTAAAATTTTTCATTTTTCTTATCAAAATCATTCTTCAAACCATTATTACTCATAATTATGTTATGTTATCTCTATATATAGTTAAAATTGTAATTAGTATTTAGAATTTTAAGTTTTTTTTAATTTAATTTTCATTTCATTAATAAAATTAAATTTAATTTTGAATCATTTTCAGAACTTTCAGAGAAATTTCATATCAAATATTTTATTCACATTTTATATAGAAATTTTTTATTTTAACAATAAATATTATTGATTATAATAGAACTTAGAACTTTTTTTTTTAAAAAAAATAAAATACACACATTCTCAAAACGATCACTTAATACTCAATCACAATTAATAAATTCAATTAAAATTTTCATAAAACATTAATAGTATGTTTACCATGTATTAAACATGCCAGTGTGTATAAAAATTTAACGAGATTCTAACGAGAGACTACTGTATTCTAGAACATACCATTGCATACATAAAATAAAATTAGTAATAAAATTTAAGAATTTTTTTCCAAGACGTGCTATGTGCTATATAACGTTATATAGTACAAAAACGATAATTATTTATTTGCTTATCAAGTAATTATTATCTTGACTTAAATGAAATGTACCACCAAATAAAAAACGGTCACAACCAAAACTTTATCTGTAATAATGTTTTGGTGTTTTTATGTACGTGTATGTAACAAATAATGTGTGTATTTTTAAAAAATAAAAAATTTATAAATAAACAAACATTGACCAGTCAGCAAAAATTTGAATATATTTTTTTAATGAATAGACCCCATATAGTGGAAATGTACAGAATAATAACATTCAAATACTCGTACAAAATTACAGTGATGTACAAAACATTTTATTAAATAAAGTACACACAATAATTTTATTGCAAATTTCTAATTAGAAATTTTGATGTTTTTAGTAATGCGTACTAGCAAGTACTAGTAATTTGTGTAAACATTTAGCTTTTATTCTTCCTTGCTGCTTTTCGATTAGCGCTGGATAACGTTTCTTGTCCTGAATCTCCATACCTGGCGATCTTGCG
The DNA here is from genome assembly GCA_951394055.1 of Villa cingulata. Classification (NCBI taxonomy): domain Eukaryota; kingdom Metazoa; phylum Arthropoda; class Insecta; order Diptera; family Bombyliidae; genus Villa; species Villa cingulata. The sequence goes on from OX596025.1 coordinate 3,705,830, forward strand.
TATTCTCGTTGTCGAAATCACCCTCTTTCATATCTGATTTTATAGTACCAAGTCATGTTACCTTTTATCTCTCTTTTTTTCATGCAGCTTCAGGTTCAGAGCCTTCTTCACCAAATATTCGTCATAACAACGTCTCTCAAGGATTTTCATTAAACTTCGGGCGTATTCATTTTTCACCTTAACTGCTCCTTGTGATTCCATACGACTATCGTAGAATACACATTTCAGCAACTTGCATCTTCTGTATTGTCCATCATTCTGTACCATAAAGCAAAGGTTATGGTCTCATTGCCATTTTATGAACCACACTTTTCAATTTCGTCATTTCATTCAGCCCGTGTTGATGCGGTATACGTTTTTGTCAATTATTGTTCCATCAGAACTTATGTAAGAATCAAAATATTTGCGCATATAAATAAGTATTTGGCAAAGCAAATAAATTCTAATGCAGACAGATTAAATTACATATTCCAAAAGATATGCATACAGTGCAAAATAGTATACATTTACAAACTTGATTCTCCTTTGCTTGAAGAAATTTCAAATTATGTGCTTTAGGATTGTCATTAATTGATTCTCAAAAAAAAGATTAAAAAGAAAAATGTATTAAAAATAATATTGAATTTACAATTAACGTTTGAAACAAAAGCAAATCAGATAAAAATTTACATACAAATGGCAAGCCGAATCAGGATTTTTTCTTTTTTAACACAGAGTACGCATATTTCTAAAAGTAAAATGCATAGTATAACATATATGTATTACCATCGCATATTTGAATTTAGGAAGTCTCAGCGCATACATATTCATTCCAGTCGACATTTATGAAATAGAAATACGTATGGAAGGCGATATTCAGAAATTAAAAATTGCTGCATTTCATAATTATTGCAGTATATATCTAGAACTCCGAACCTGCCCATATAACTTATCTAACAGTGAAATTGCAAGTAAATTCTCCAGTTTTTGTTTTGCAAATGCATGTTAGGTGCATTACACAAATAACATTGACTTGTACTTGTAGTAAATTGTTGGGTTTTTGTTTATCAATTTGTTTCAATTGTTTGATTTTGTCAAATTTATGAGTAATAAGCGCATATGAAATGTTTTCAGAAACATAAATCTGCAAAAGTGTTGCCTGACGAATGCATAACTGATAGGACAGTATGTATGTGTAGCTGAAGTTACGGCTCAAGAATGAAGCATTGCACGTAGTATACCCTGAAGTGCTGGATGCGGTTGTAACGAACAGAATATACTGCTGACTAATGATGTATATAGCTGATTAAAAACTGTCAAATTGAGTGATCAATTAAGGCCTGAATATGGTTCACCGTCACCGTCACCGTCTTTTTTCAAATATACAAAATTAATGTTAGTGAATATGATACGCCGTCACCGTTTTCATGACGGTGAGAGTTGATCAACTTTCTACTTTTGACCGTCACTGTCATCGAGTATATAACCCGAATTCTAGTATATTTAGTTTTAGGTGTTTATTATTTTTAATTTATTCTGGAGTGTTGTTTGATTATGACGAAAAAACTAAGAAAATTATAAAATTTAAAAATTAGTCTTAAAAAAGTTAGTTTCTTGTGTTCAAGACGATTTTGTGTTCATTTTGACGGTGACGTTCGACGGTTTATCGTATTTACTAGTTCGCCGTCACCATCACCGTCACCGTTATTCAGGCCTTTAAGTGGTTCACTTGTTTATTTTAATTTATAATTAATCAATTTTTTCGAATTAATCAATCTATCGAACTCATAATGGCACATTATTTCAATGTTCAATCACAAAAACTGAAATGTCAAACTGTAGCTCTGTAAATTAAAAATTTGTTAAAGATTAGCAGCAGCTACGACTACAACTTTGGCAGAAGCTGTACACTCTGTTTAACATTAATTTATATGATTTCAAACTTTGCTGCATGCTTCAGCCGTAACTACAGCTAAACGATTCAACGTAAAATTTGAATATTTCTGAATAAGTGAATACCTCCGGAATATTCACATACTTGTGCATTACAAAAAAAACACCCAATATTATTCCTAACCAAAAATGATCATTTTTATAATATAATAATGGCTTCAAGGTTGTTGTTTTTACGTTTTTCAACTGGACAAAGACGAATAAAATATAGTTTCAAAATGATTTTATTTTGTGAAACATCTCTTAGTCTTAATAAATATTTGAAAACAAATCTATATTATACTCAAAATTGTTTTAAATTTGCTGCCACATGTTACATAATAATAATATTCTATAATTAATTATCTTTTTATTTTATTTAATTTTATTTTTTCTTCTACCCTTTAATGATACATAATTTTTTTTATTTATTTCTGTTTTTTTAAATATTTTTGTTAATAATGTAATTATTAAATCTAAATTACTTCAAAATATTTGCATCTTGCCAAAGAAAAATCGTAAATTTTTGTTTTTTTTTTGTTTTTTGTACATTATTCCAAAAATGTACGAAGTCATTATAAACTGTCTACATTTTTTTTATTCGGTTTATATATTAATTAATTAATTATTATTATTATTATTATTATTATTATTAGAATTCAAAACATGCAAAACTTATATATTAATTTTTAAAATTTTTTGTTCATTTTCTTTTGTTCATTTTCTTTTGTTTCAAGCGAAGAAATAAATTTTCATCCGTTTGTATTTTTTGTAATTTTGTATGTTTATTCCTTCAAGAATGAAGTGACCAGACATAAATAATACAATTCAATTTACCTGTCTGTCTCTCACCGTACATATGTCGCTTTAAATTTTATATTAGTTTTTTGATAAAATTTTAATTTAATGTCACATCGGTCATCAACGTCGCCACCCATTAAAATTCAGTGATGTAGTAATTTGAAATCGATTCTACTCTACAGTGAACGCAATACGCAATTTGGATAGACAATGTAATGTCTATGATGTAGTGTACATGAAAATTGTATGAATTTTGAATGATCCCAGCTGACCATCCAGTGAATTAGGTTCACAATGAATTCATAGTGAATGCCAAAAATCTTCACCAACTGAATAATTTTTCTCTTATTCATTTTGAAAACACGAAATGAAAAATAAGTGAATTATTCAAAAATATGGGTACATTATGAATACACCAAGTGATTGAAATATGAATTATATTCATATAAAATTCATTTGATGAATGACGATTTATATAAATTTATTTTAATTTTATGATTAAACGAAGTCATTCGTTTTATCTTTGTAAAATGGTTGCGATTCACAAAGCCTAACACTATGGAATCACTTAGTGAACGTATAGTGAAATTTTGTATTTCTTTTTCATGTACTAATTTGTAAACTGAAGCGATATAAAATGTAGTTATTTGAGTCTAAAAATAAGGAATAAGCAAGTGTTTTAAATTCTGTGTACTATTAGTTTATTAAAAATAAAAAGTAAAATAAATAAAAAATAACGTAGTGATTAATATTATTAAGTGATTAAAGAGTTTTTATTTAAATCATTCAGAAAAATCAAAACGAAAGGTAGGAATATAATAATTAGAGCCAGGATTCATTGATTACTCACATTGTGAATGGTATTTTACCCTCACAAACTGCATTCAATATGAATTCATTTCGTGTTTTCATTAAATGTTCAGTAAGTGATTTCAAAATGGGTTCAATAAGTGAATTCACTATGACCAGCTATAGCGTAAAAATTTTTGAAATAAAATATCTTCTCAAATGATTCACTGTGAACGTTCACGTGAAGAATCACTTGAGTGAAATGAATTCAGAACGAATTCACTATGAGCTCACTGTGATCTATAAAAAAATACACACAACCACACAAAAAATGTGTCAATATAATGCCCGTTACTCTATTGTATTGTATTAGGTGTTCTGCTGATAAAAGCAATGTCATGTTAAGCAGCACGTAAAAGCTATATCACAGTGGACTGAGTTATTAACATTAGAAAAAAAGCTATAGCCACTGATGTTGGGTATATGATCGTCAAGCACTTTTTTCACATTTTATCAACTTGAAACGTCTTATACAGGGTATCCCGTTTCAATATGTACAAATTGGTACCACGGAATTCCTTGAAATGTTCATGAAAAAAATTGAACTACCAAAAATTTCTATCGACCCTATTTTCGACGCTAGAGGGCGTTGAAAATTTTGAGTTTTTTGCAGGACCTTCAAATACAAAATCATGTGTAACTTTTTTTGCACCCTACTTTTGAAAATTTAGTGTTCTAGACAATAATAGTAAACTAAATTACATTTCCTTTGATATAATACAACAAGTAATTCGGAAATCGGTTCAAAATAAAAAGAAATCCTGAAGTCAAAATTTATGAAGAATTTTTTAAAAAATTTTGAGTATAAATTGGGTTCCTGAAAAAAATTGCAATACTTTTTTTAAATATTTTTATTTTTTGAACCGAAGCACAAAAATGTTCTTCAAAAGGAGCTTTTGGTATATTAATACTACAATAATACTTTGAGTTACTTGTCGTCAGCAAGTAGTTTCTAATCAACATTTTAATTGACAATGAAAAATTGAAAAATTATTTTTCATATTTTTGGCTTGGACGGAAATCGAACCCGCGGCATTCGTCATCACTGGCCTATTACTCTATCACTGAGCCAACGAGCTACTTTTCTTACTTCTTACTGAAGTAAATTGCGAACATTTGTTAGTGTTTTCTGACGATAGACTTTTCTGTAGGCGATCTGTATGAAGGCTGCTTTTTAAGGCTTCATACTGCGATGATTTTTCTGCTTCAGAATCGTTATCATTTATCTATATTTCGTTACGAGTATTTATTTAATGCATTTTTTACACAATCTTCCATTTTGTCCTCATGTCACATTTGTTTTGTTCTTCGAAAAAATCTGGTCACTTTATTCAAGAAATTACAAAGAATTTTATACATCTCTATCTCTCTCTCTCTCTCTCTCTTTATCTTTCTTTCTATGTGTATACGAACATGTAATTAATAAAATTTGTAATTGCAACAAATTTTGTATAATAAAGATATATAATGTATATATAAAAATAAAAAATTTAAAATTAAAAAAAAAAAAAAATAAAATACAGAAAAAGCAAAACAGTGTATATGTATATATAGACTTTATGGAGAGAATCTTAATATCTAAATGTTGTTGTTGTTGTTTTGTTGTAATTCTAAATATTTAAATTTATGAAAGAAAAAAGTATTTTTTTGCGTTTTTTTTTTGTTTTTTGTTAATTCCTTATAGTGCGTGTCATCACTAAAATCATTGAATAAAATATAACATAATAATATGTTCATATATGTACCTATATATCTATATATATATATATATATAATATGTGTGTGTGTGTGTATATTTTATTTATTTTTATTTTCGACTTCTCGTTAAACGACTTACTGCTGTTGCTGATGCTGCTGATGATGTTAATGACGATGATGATGATGATGCTGCTGCTGTTGATGATGCTGGTATTGATGATGATGATGATATTGCAGGTGTTGAAGAAACTAAAGTTTCTGTTGACGTTTGATGTGGATGTGGATGTTGTGGTGTAGTTTTATCTTTATCTGAAGTTCCTGGGATGGTTGTTGAATTTGATATTTTATTTATTGGTACTGTAAATGTTTTCTTCTTTTTAGATGCACCAGCACCAGAGCCACCACCCCCACCACCACTGGCAGTTTTAATTGTTGTGGCTGTTACCGCTATAGTAGTTGTTGACGGAGTCGCTGCCGCTGTTTCTGCTGCTGCCGCTGTTGTTGCCACTTTTACTTCAGCAGCTGATGTAATCGAAGATTTTACAGTGATGTCAGATTTTACATTAGTACTAGAAGAAATTGGTTCTAATTCATTATTAGTAGTTTGATTTTTTTTTGATGATGTTATTGTCGTCGCCGACGACGCTGCAGTTTCAACAATATTATCTGTAATTTTAAGAAATTTTTTATTAATGATTATGAATATGATTCACAATATAAAGTGAATTTCTAAACGTCAATTTGCTTTACATTATAATTGCGGTTGAACTATGATTTTTATAATACATTGCTGAAAATTATTTGCATTTGTATTGCGCATCTTAATTATTAATGATGCGCTAGTTACTTGACTTTATTCTTGTCAATAAATTCAAGTTTTCTAAACACGATCGATGAACATTTGACGTTTAAAAAATTACCCATAGTGCCCATAGTAATCAATATCAATAGATTTTTTATTTACCTTTATCATTTATTTTCGAAGATACTTCATCATTTTTTTTAGTTTGTTTAGTGACTGCAAGTCTTTTAGCTGCAACCAATTCTTCATCATAAGATATAATAGATTCTACAGCTTTTCTTTTTGGTCTTTCTGTTTTATGTGTTTCAGGTATAACGGTTTCGTTTTCTGCAATATTTTCTTTTTTTTTAACATCAGATAATGGCGTCTATATAACAATATAAAAATAAAAATTACATCATCAAACAAATCTTCACAATTTTAATCATTACTCTCTAGTCTTAGTTCTAATCTACTATCTATATGAAATATATTACCTTTTGTTGAGGCGGCATAGATTTATTTGATTGCTTGCTGCTGCCATCTTTTTTGTTTGGAATTATTGATGGTGAGCTTCTTTGTCGTGTCTTTGCTAAAGGTGATCGTTGAGCTCTTATTTTTAATTGTTCTGTTCCAGCAGAAATATTTGATCTCTTATTACGACTAGGTTTATATTCCTTGTCATTATTATCGTATTCATCATCATTTTCGTCATCCTGTGAACTGCCTTCATTTATATCAAATTTTTTCTTTTGTTTTGTTTTCTTTTTCTCAAGTGATTTTGTTCTACTTCTCTTGGGAGATTTACTAGCAACCCGTTTTCTTCCTGATGTTACTTTTGATAATTGAGATTCAACTTTCAGCAATGATATATCCACTATCATTTAAAAAAAAATGTATTTTCACATTCAGATACATACAAATAAATTGTAGTATACGAAAAATATATTTAAAAATGCTACACAATTTTTTCTTAAATTATTTTTGCAAATAATAAAGCTTAGGAATTGGGAAAGCTATATGACGAATGTGAAATTGTACCATTTGAGATGGTTATGACTGAGATATTTATTAAAAAATAAGAGAAGAAGAAATCTAAATTCTAAACTAGATGAAACAAGATCGGTTAGGCGACTCAGAAGAAATTTTTCTTATGTACATTTGTTTTTTCGCTTCACTTGAACGTCACTTAAATGCTTGTACTACTTACAGTCTAGTGGTCTAATAATAATTGATTATTTGGTGCCGACAAGTAGACTTGAATCAGCGTGTCTAACCTCTTTTTTCCAATAATAAACTGATACTTTTTTAATGCTGAGTGAATTTGAAAGCGATTAAAGTTTGAAAATAAAACAAAACAATCCTGTGAGCTGCCCGAGAATAAGATGATGCGATAATGTAGTAAAAGGTATAATGTGGCTAGGATGGAACAAATAATGTAATCGAATGAATTTCTAGACACTTTGTTGCGTTGGATACAAAGATACTATAGAATACAAAATTTTGAAGTTATACAGTCATCAAAAGAAGTTGAAAAAGTGATTTTTAAAAAATACAAAATTTTGACTTTAAGTCCTTATATCTCAAGAACCGCTAATCTAATCAAAATGAAATAAAATGTGACAAATAGAGCAGGAAGTTATCTCTTAAATGATATATTAACTAATCCGATCCAAGATCCTGATCTGGAGAAATAACGGATTTCATAAAACCCGCCATTTTGGACCAACAATTTTTAAGGGTAGTTTGCGTCCTTAAGATGATTTTGCGCCAACAGAGACATATACCACGTTAAAGAGGACATTCCAAAGTGTCCTTATCGGATGGTCTCGTTCAAAATCTGGCGGCACCAATTCGGAAGTTCAGCCAAAAATTATAATTATATTAAATACATGCAGCGAAGTAATAATAAATAAAAATTATTTCATGTGGACTATAAAGTACATATGTAATACATTTAATATATAAATGTAGAAAAGATACATAAGATACATTTCTCTGAACACATATAACAACATATATACATACATATTTCTATTTAAATATTACATATACATATGGTTACATATTATTTGAAAACTACCAACTCAAGAACTACAAGACATAATAATTATTATAAGTACATATACATATATTGCACTTACCTATGTGCAATAAAATATATATGATACTTATTCTGTATATGATATCAAAATAACAATATGATCGATTTCATTTACAGTAATAAATTATATCTATATAATTGCATCATTGAAATAAAATGTATTTTAAAAAAATTCAAAGATTCAAGTTCAATGAACTTATACATGTATCTATTTAATAACAATATACATGTACATAATGTATGTGCACACACACATGCAAGATATTGTTAAAAATCAAAAATTTCATTTCACTTACAATATAACTCACAATAAAATACCGATGTTGTCATATTTCAAAATATAACATATATTTCAAAAGACGTATTCTTACATATAAAAGATATATTCTTACTCTTCCTACATTTTCCTATATACATATATGTACAAGTTACAAGTAATAATATTGATATAATCTTACTACCATACTATACATGTAGTACAAAACGACAAAACACATTATGTATATTCACACTACACATACTACCAATACTCATATATTTCAATACTTAATTTAAAATGAAAGAAAGTTCTAATATATAGCTTTTCAATTGGAATTTAACAAAATTCCATAACATAATTGACAATTCAAATTAAAAATTTCTTCGGTTAAAAACTTAAAATCCAACAAGAAAATTCAAAAGGAGTTGATTGCGATGCGATGGAGAAATTCAAGAAGAAGAAAACTATCCCTCTTTTTGTACTAGTTTTCACATCTTTGTATTCTATAGTATCTTTGGTTGGATACATCTGATCCGTGTAAATTAGTCTCTTTAAAGCCATACAGCCATCGCGCAATTTCGGCGACAACTACAGCGTATCGCCGAAAGTTCGTACAATTTGGGCGACAACCACAGCGTAACATAACATGAATTTTACATTTTTGCTTCTTGCGAATAGATTTTACTACTGCAAAATCCAGGTCGTTAATGGCTCGTCACTGAAAAATAGAATAGAATCTATTTGGGCGACAGCGACAGCGTAAAGTTAAACGGTAAAAAGTCTCATTAATTACTGTATACGCTGTAGTTGTCGCTGGAATTGTGCGATGACTGATAGTCTCAAATGCTAGCGGAATATGTAGGATGTTGCCTCATTTTTACCTATTTTATTCAGTTGATAACTTATTTTTTGTCAAAGATAGAACTCTTGAGACATTCTACATTAAATGGAAAGCAAAATTAAAGCTTTGAGGTTATACCGTAGAGATGAAACACAGACATCGAGATAGATTTCGATGTATACAATTTTGTACCACTCCTAGCAATGGTCGAAAACTTAGACTTAATTAATTATGACTAATTTTATTATAAATTAAATGAAAAATAAATAGTAAAAATTTAATCTTACATCCATCTGGATTTTCTTCTGTAACATTTGGTCTTGGTGTAATGCCTTTTTCAACGTCCATTGCTTTTTTTAAAATATTCTCAATACGTGCACGTTCTGCTTTTGGTAATTTAAATCGATCTTTTCCCATTTTTTCCAATTCTACTGTGGTCAATACGCATTCTAAATCTGTGTTATCATAAAAGTCTGGATTATACATGGTACTATCTTTTTTCTCTTCAGAAAACCAACGTATACGTATACGTTTTGAACTTTTATAAACATTTTGAAGAGTTTGACATATGAAAAATCCACCTTCGGCATTACGTACAGCCAAATATTCTGATTTATAGAATAATATCAATTTTTCTTCGTTATTCCGTGAATTTGATACCTCGTTAACAGATAATTTTGTGATATATGCTAACTCAGGTAATGGACTTTGATAGAGAATTGTTTTTAAACGATGACGTTTACTACGCCTTCCATCAATGTTGGAAGATGAAGATGTTACTGGCGACAAATTATGTTGCTGTTGTTGTTGAATTCCAGATTTTAATTGTTTATTCAAAGAAGCTGATACCTCTTTAGTAAAATTTCTTTTTCTTTCGTATTTAGTTGTCGACTTAGTATTTTTATCAGTTTTCTCTTTAATAATTTTCTCCTTCTCAGTTTTATCATTTTCATTATTTTCCTTTGTATCTTGCTCTTTTGTTAGTTTATTATTTTCGATCTTTTCCTTGTGCTGCTGCTGCTGCGGCTGTTGCTGTTGGTCTTTTTCCTTTTGATTTTGTCCATCTTTTTCCTTCTCAGTATTGCATTTATCTTTTTCAGATTGATCTTTTTCAGATTTTTCTTTCATTTTCTCTGATTTTACTTTATCATTTTTATCTTTTTCAGATTTTGTTTGATTTCGACGTTGATTAGACTTCAATCTGAGATTAACTTTTTGTGAAACTTTTCCAGAAACATCTGTTTGGTCGGTATTTGCATCATTTTTAGAAATATTATCTGCGATTTTTGATGATATTGCTGAATCTGTCGTTACAATGGTAGTAGTAGACTGTGCTTGAATATGATCACTATTTATTGGTTTCTTTTCTTTGTCTCGTTCTTGTTTTTGTTGTTCGGCATTTTCTTGTGTTTTTTCCGTAATATCAACTTTTATCACTTCTTTTGCAGCATTATTGCTCACAGAATTTGATGAATGTTTTTCTTTTTGATCATTTTGAACAGATTTATCTTTTTCAATGCTTTTATTTGCTTCTGATTTAGTAATTTCGTTTGTTTTTGCTTCAAAATTACTTGTCGCTTCTGGAACAGCGGGTAAAATTGTTTGAATACTTGATGATTGAACCGAATGTGCGGCCAAAACTTCAGGTTTTCCTAAATATTCAAAGATTAGAAAAAAAAACAACGTAGGTAGAAAAGTATGAAAATAAAAATATGATCAGTAATTAGCTTTAAATTTGAATAAAATTTTTATAATGTAAAAATTAAAATGAAAAATAATATTACCAGCAACTAAAGTTTGCTTTGGATTTTTGTTCACATCAGCATTTATAGATTTTCCATGATTTGACGTCTGCTGCACATCTTGTGCTTTTGTAGATATTTGTTGGTGCGGAGAAACATTTGACCTAGGAGCTTGTTGTATTGAAGCAGGCGTTTTAGCAGATTGTAATGAGTTTGATACGGTGTTTGGAGTGCTGCGCGTTAAAGAGATTGGATTATTTTGAGATGATTTTTGTGGATAAAGGACTGGAGGTGCTTTTGTTGTTGGTGGAAGAATAGACGCAGGTTTTGGAGTAACAGATGATGGGACAGTATGAGTTTTTGTTTGAATGGGTGGGATTTTTGCTGCAGGATTTGGAGAGCTTATTGCTTGTTTTACAACTTGAGCCACAACTGGAGGGACAACTCCTTTGACAGAACTTTTATTTGGTAAATTGTTATTTGATTGGATTTGAACAGATGCATTTGAAAGTGGAAATGAGTTTGAATTGTTTGGATTTACGGGTGGTTTCATTTGATTGGTAGAAGACACATTTTTCGCATGAGTTGCTGCAAGTAATTTCTGCTGTTGTAAACAACTTTGTTGAATTTGTTGCATGTGTTGCTGTGTGACATTTTGAACGTCTAACTGACTTGGTGCTAATGATTGCTGTGTTTGATTCAAGGGTAATATTTTCTGTTGATGCTGTTGCTGTTGCATTTGATATTGATATGCTTGTATATGTTGCATTAAATTTGCAGGATTCTGAGCAAATGCTTGCAACTGTTGATGCAACTGTTGATTAGCCAAATTACTGGCTAATGAGGCACTTGCAGTACTACCATTAGCCTGTTGCTGATGATGTTGTTGTAAACTTTTATTTAATAAATCTTTAGCAGCGTTTTGTTGCTGTTGAATTTGTTGCTGAAAATGTTGCTGAATTTGTGGTGTTGCTGCTGAAAAAAGTAACTGTTGCTGTTTAATTATTGATTCAATTCGTTGTTGTTGCTGCTGCTGTTGCTGCAATGTAATATTCAAATTGGCAAAATTAACAGCACCTAAACTAGCAGTCTGTGAAGTTTGTGGTATTGCATTTTGACCATGAACAAGATTTTGCATTTGCTGTGTTATGCCAGCTAAAGTTTTTGCTGCTTGCTGTGACTGCTGACCAGCAGATCCACCAGTTCCCTGCTGTTTTGGTGTGTAACTCATTTTTTGTTTCTTCTTTCTTTTTTAAGATTTGTAGTTGTAAGACAGTCTTTTCCAAAAATTATATATTAACAACAGTAAAAAACAAAAAAAAACTAAAAATAAACAAAATTCAAGGAATATTTTTTTGTTAATATTAGAATTTTTATCATCAGATAATTTGTTAAAATTTCGAATTATGCACTGCATACAATTACAATTTGATTAATATACAAACATAAATAAATATTTTCATTTTTTTTTTTTAAACTTAATTCTTAATTTAATATTGTGTTAGAAATATGATTAGCTAGTAAATTTACTACTGTTTGTTAAAAAAATAAAAAAAAAATTATCTTTAACGTGCAGTGCTTTCTTTTTTCATTTTTGCTTTTGTCTTTTTTAGAAACAAGTTCAAAAAATTATAAATTCGATACAAACACCAACCGATGGAATTTTTAATAAAACAAAATAAAATATAAATTTATATGTGTGTATATTATTTCAAAAAGAGTATCAAAAAAAACTGCTTATATGGGTGTACATATGTATAAATATAGTTAATGTTATGTTTGATCATTCATTTATTTTATTATAAAAAATGCCAAATATTTATATACATACATATTATATATTATACAATATTACATAGTTACATACATACAATTATATACGGAATGATAAATAAATGCACCACATAAATATGAAATACATATATGTATATCCCTGCAGGTAAAACGTAAAATGAAATAATTTAAAAACCTTTTTCTTTTTTCTTTTAATTTCTTTTGCATTAACAGTAACACCAACACCACCAAGTTCTGCGCTTTTTAATTATTTTTATTATTATTGTTTTATTAATTAATTTTTCATAATTTTCATTTTAAGATACTCATATGACTGTTGTTGTTGTTGTTGTTGTTTTTCAATACAGTACATTTTAAAATGTAACACAATCACAAAACACACAAAAAGAAATTTAAAAAAAAAAATGTCACAGATTTATCCAAGTATATAATGATAATTTGTTATCCAGAAAAATGTATATATGTATATATATATATGCACATATATCATATCACAATACAATAATAAATTAAGTAATAAAAAAAAACCAAATATATATAAGCACACAATTTTATTTTTGTTTTTTATAATTGATATTCTGTGATATAAAAATTTTGATCGAATAATGAAACGAAACACATAAAATTTGATGGAGGGAATTTATTATTTTTGTGTAAAATAAAAACTAAGGTGAAAAACAACTTTGTGATAATTTCTAAATAGGTATATAGGTAGGTAGGTTTAGGTAGCTATTTCGCCTATTTTAAAACATTAGAAGATATGAACATGAACATCATCATCATCATCATATCATGATGTGTGTTGTGTTGTGTATTAAAGTAATGGTTAATAAATGGTGAAGATTAGAGAAGAAATACATTCATTCAATAGTTCAAATTTGATTAAATTGTTTTTTTCTTCCGTCTTGCTACACTACTACATATATATGCATGTATGTACATCGGCTAATTCATTTCAGTTTTTTATTTTTTTTTTCTTATTTTTATTTTTCAATAAAATCCACTTCACTATATTACATTTCAAATATGATTTATAATTTAATTTACACAAAATACGAAAAATATATTAATTTGAATATTATTTAAAAATAAATCAAGAATAGTGACAATTTTTTTATTTAAACAAAAAAATTCCCACAAAATTTCACTAATAGGCCTCCATTGATTTAAAACTCCACTTCTTTTCATATATTATATATTATATTCTCTATTTCTATGGCGTCTTTCCATTTCCATTGCGCATGTAATATATGACATACCAAATTAATACCAGTTTGGTGAAATGATGGAGATTGGAGAACCAGGAGACTGGAAATGTGGAAAGTTGTGTATAAAAATATTACGTTTTTGTAGTACTTGCACTTGCACTAACACTATATTATCTGATGCCTGATGGATGGCCTAATTTCTTTGCAATTTGTATGCTTATTTGATTATTACTTTTTCTTTACTTTTCACTGGATCCAGGATCCAGAATTGTCTACATAGAAATGTGTATGCCGTTGCGTGACTTCAATAGCTGCACTGTAATATTTTGTGTCATGGAAAATGAGCATCGATGACTTAATCTAGAAAGGCCCTAACCCACATTTTTGAATTTTACATGAGAAGAAAAAATATGTCTAATATGTACATATGTACATATATTTGAACTTTATTAAACTTTTTTTTTTACAAAATTGTTAATAAAGCTTTCAATTTCCGTTTTATGGCCTTTAAAATTTCGGAATAAGTCTAGTTACGCATTATTTTACAATTTAGGGCCGGTACTCACATCGAAAGCTAAATTTTTCTCCATATAAAACCTATGTAAAAAAAATAAAAAAAAAAAAAAAAAAAAAAAAAAAAAAAAACTGAGTACCAGGTCTTAAAATTAAAATCAATCTCTCCATAAAGTGTCACTCCTCTTTGGGTTTGGAGACTCAACTCAGCAACTCTCTCACTCTCTCTCTCTCTCTTTATCTTTTCTACTGTGCTGTTGCTGTGATATATACAAACAATGCAAATGCAAACAGATCTTTATTCTTTTAGATTAGATTCTTGAGAATTCAGCTGTGGTGAAGTTCTTCGTCTTCCCCTGCTTCTTCATCCTATGATTCCACTTTGTAGCATAATTTTCACTAGCTTGTATTTATCATTTCTAATTATGTGACTCGGATATCGCAATTTCTGTGCGTTAATCTTTCTATATCATTCTCTTCAGAAATTCTTCATTAGTTATTCCGTCTGACCACTTTATTTTAAACATTTTTTTTGAATTCCTTCAAAGACAATAAATACAATTTACAATCACAATAGAGGCTGTGTGCAAATTTCAAAATTTCTTTACTTTTCCCTATGGTACTTTTTTTAGATGTGCGAATTTCATTTACGCAACTGACTCGTTTTAACTTTACTATTTTTAAAATTAATTATTTTATTTTCTTTGAAATTATTATTCTTTATGAAAATTCAATATTTACCTTTTTTGTCTTCCATTTTCACTTTGTTTATATTTCTTGAAATTTTTTACAGATAATAATTTTTTTCAATTTTTAGCATTTTAATTTGAATAGTTAAAATAAACACCTTTATTACTGAACAAAACCAAGTAAGAAACTGTCAAGTACAAGTCTACTAAAATTCTTACTTTTAGGACTGCTATTTAGAAAAGTGAGAACATTTTGAAATCCGCTATAGCCTAAAATACATAATTTGACATTTCTTCTAGATTTCACTTAAAATTCATATTCAAAAAATTTGAAGGTAACATAAATTGAAAAATATGCCATCTGGTAGTAAATATAGTATTCCAATAATAACTAGAAGTTTGAGTGGAACGGAACATCTTGTAGTAGGTGTTAATTTTTTAATTTTTATTTTTTGTATTCGTTCAGTTTCAGACAGTTCAGTTACGATCAGCTGTTTGTAATTTATTTACATTTTACAATTTACACTAATCGGTGTACATTACAGTGTGTGTAGTAGTAGGAAAATACATAATAAATGAAAAAATAATACACAATTTCGCATTAATAATAAAATATTTTATTCAATTTAAATACAGATAATTTGATTTGTGATTTATGATGACTAAATTAGAAGAAAAATCATCCGAATTGTCCGAATTGGATTGGATTCAACTTCGACAAGATTTTGATTCAATATCACCAGAAACAACAAAGGAAAAGTTAGTACGTAAAATAAAAGAGAATCCAATGGTTCCAATAGGTAATAAATTAAATTGTTTATAAATTCATCATTTAATATGAAAGAAATAGTTTTCTATGTTTTGTATTTAATATGTTCGAGTTCGTAGTAGGTAGTAGTAAATGAATTAACTAAAATATGTAAGTTACGTTAAAAATTATGGAAGGATGAACAGAATCGAATTTAATTAGCTGCTATTAGAATTTAGAATTAGTATAGATTTTTTTACGATAAACAAAAGCAAAAGTAGTTAGCTAGATTTGAAGTTAAATTTTGCTTCGTTTTTAATCTTTATGACTAACTAGCTAATCTCAATAAAATTTATACTGTTCTCTGTTGACACGTTTTTGTGTATTATTGTATTTTGTATTTCAAATTTTTCAGTTAGAAATCAATTTTTAATTCTAAAATATTGTTCAAGTTTTTGATTCAATTCAAAAGATTTTCACACAATTTTTTTCTTTTGACTTCTTCTTTTAGGTTGCTTAGCTACAGTTAGTGCACTTTCATATGGTTTATGGAGTTTTCGTCAGGGTGATAAACGAATGTCTCAGATGATGATGAGAACTCGTATTGTAGCTCAAGGAATTACAATCGCAGCATTAATTGTTGGTGTTGCATTAACATATAGCAGAAAATAATATTATTATCATGTTTTTAGAATTTATTATACTCGTAAAGTATCTTGAGATATTCTTTTTGGGATCGAATAAAAATAACATTGTAGAGTTTTATCATTTGTTTTATTATCTTTATAATGTGAAAAATGAATATCATGTACAATGTAATGAGTAAAATTACCAAAATCATCTACAGGAAAAGATCTAGATCAAAACTTTATAGTAATTAGAGATTATACATATATACATATATAGATAATTACATATGTATATATAGCTTTAGAAGAACATATACATTTATATGAAGCACAGTACAAAGCAGAAATAAATTTAAAATAAATCAAAATAAGACACAACTTCTTGGACAAATCTCAGCAAACTCAATAGAAAGGATTCAGCATCAGCAATAACAACGAGGATCAGAATATGAAATACAAGATTCACACATGACTAAGTATTGCATGAAATTAAAAATGTTTCTTGAAAATTATGCAACACGTTTCCATTCAATATTAGGTTTAGGTGCTGCTAAAAATGGAAATTATAAAGATTCCAAAATATTTGTACTATAGAAGTATGTAATTACATTTTCTTTCTTTTCAAAAAATGGAAAATTAATTATAAATATATATTTATCGAGTCTATGGAAATTATTGAATTTGTACTGTGTACAGTATATTATATACCGTATACAAAATACAGCAACAATAAAATAAGCAACACATCACCGTCAATATAATGTATGTATGTATGTATTTGATATCACAACATGATATTTTTAAGCAACATTCATCTTATTTCACCCCTCATTTAATTGTTTTTGTTAGTGCTTTGTGATGTTGCTGTGTTTTTTCTACTTACACTCTGTTTCCATTCAAATTTAATCGATAAGTGAAATGTTGCTTACTATAACACCCTACTATAATAATAAAAAAGTTGAGAATTACAATAAAAATGATTTATGAAGAAAAATGTGAGAAAAAAATGTTTAGAAACAAAACTTGTCGACATTGAAACAAAAATTTATTGATGTTATGAGAATGCATGAACCTTGGAATTTCATTATGTTCTACAAATGTTCTTCTTTGGTAAAAAAAAAAAATGTATGCAAAGAGAAAAGGTAAACTGAATTAAATAAAATTAAAAATATGTATGGGGAATAAACGTACATTATTTGTATTTTGTATCTTTGAAAAATTAATTTTTTATAAATCAGACTTTTTATGTAAGACGAGATAATGGCTTAAATACCCCACATAAGAAATATGTTTAGAAAAATTACAATTTTAATATAAAAATCAAATGTTTTCGTTGAAATTATCGATAAAAAAAAATTTTCCAAATAATATAGTAATAAAAGAATTGCCTTGACAATGCTCCACAATTTGATACGTTACCACAACATGACGTAAATTTAAAGTAATTTGGATAAAATTTAGTATGTAAGTTACGAGTAATGTGGGTATCAAAGTGAACCAAATACATACATATTTTCAAATTTTGTTGCCGAATAACCTAAAAACAAAAAAATTTCAAATAATAAATAGGTCATGCACAAAAAAAAAACCGATAAAATGATGTATTTTTCTTTGTTACAATTTTTTTTTTTAGAAATTTGGTCCAAAAACATAACTAATGATTAATATACCTTTACCCGTGCCTTTACCTGCTGATGGGGTATCAAAATTATCAATCTTTTAAACTATAATATATAATCGTATAATATTCATTCGCATCGCATTCGCATTAAACACCAGTAAATAAAATCCCCACTTAAATTATTAGAGTAACTCAAAGACTTTCAAAAGTTCAAGGTGTGCTTTATTTTTTGTGGTGTACTTGTACTCGTATTCGTAGTAGCTCTAGCCTCTAGCTCGTATTAAATTTTACGTATTAGCAATTTACCTATATAATAACAGTTACGATCGTTACAAGTATGATGATGGCATATTATTGGTTTTTATTCAACTTCTTTTATTATGGTAAATGGTAATTTGAAGTTTTAAGTAAAAGTACGTTACGTTTGTTTTTCATTCACTAGTCAGTAGTCACTCACTAGCACTACACTGACTGACTACCCGTATTATAATCTTCGTGTTTGTCGTTTGTCATCTAAAACCCCAATCATCCATACATCCATCCATATCCATCCATATCCATCCGCCATCAATTTCCAGTTGCTTTGCAGATCGCGAATGTTTAAGACGTGTACTATTATATTATTATTCCGGTGATTCGATTGCAAATTATTACTTTATTGTTTTCTTTTATTTACGTACATATGTGTATATGTAAAATTGTATATTGGTGTACGTGTTAAATAAAAAAAAAAAAAAAAAATTCAATACTTTTACATTTTTATATGCATGAAATTGTACAATAATTTTAAAATTAAAACAATACAAAAAAAAAATGGTTTGTACAGTAAATGCGACAAGTGAAATCTAGTATTTTACTTGTGATATATTAATAAACTGCTATGCTGTACGTACTCGTATAGTAGTATACATAAATATAAGTAAATGTGCAAGTTTTCGTTACATAAATTTTTATTTTATTTTATCATTTTTCAATTTTTATGCACACATTCGAAGATTATAAGGTTTAGTTTATGATGTCAAATATTCGTAAATAAAAAATTTTTTTATAATAAAATTACATTGTAAGTTTTAATTGAAAAAAAAAAAAAAAACAAAAAATGTAATTCAATGAAAAAATAAAAAATAAATATTTACATGAATCCAAAATATGTAATACATTCAAAAAATTAAATTTCAAAATATGTAGAGTTATAGTTTGAGTGAAAATTCAACATTCAACTTTTCTTATTGTTTTTCTTTGTGTGTGTGTGTGTGTTTCTATATAACGATTTGTAATTTTAATTAGTCAATATTATATACATACATATAAGTATGCATGTTTTGTTGTTTTATTAAAATTTAAATTTAAAATTTATTAAACCATCAATAAGTTTTATAAATATACAAAAAAAAAAAAAAAAAATACTTTCACTTCGATCAGAAATAGATTTTTTTTTTGATTTTCGTTTTCCACACACGGACGGAAAAATAAATTCAGAATTAATATAATATAATATTTTGCAATTCAGATTTTATTATTATTACCTCCCAAAAAAAAACAAAACATACATCCACCATCCATATTAATATAACTACATATTAATGTAATATCATTTTAAGGTGTATCTATATACATCCATCCATTTATTCTTAACAAATTGGAAGCATAGTGATGGAAATATGAATAGCCTCGCCTTATGACTCATTGTATTTTTGTAAAAATTAATAAAACAAAAATGTTTTCATGTTTAAAAGTTATGATAATCATAACTAAAATTGAAATAATATTATATATTTTTCTTCAACAACATAAAATCAGCGTGTTACTAAAATCATCTTTGAATTCATAAAAAGAAAGTATGTACCTATAATGAATGGAAATTTGAATAACATCATTTAAAAAATAGAAAAGAAAAACATATGCATTTTACCATAAAAAAAACTGTGCGACCTCGTTTTGCGTCGTTCCAGTTTGCATTATTTTCAGTTTGCGTTCATCGCCATTTTAATACCAAAAACTCAAGATGCGTCTTGATTTACTCACTTTACGTCACTTTTTGAGTGTAAAATCGGAGGATTTCCCATTGTTATGTAAACTTTTGTCTTTTTATTTTTATTTGTAATTTATAGTACATTCAGTAATCTCAATTTCTTCATTAGTAGCGTAGCAAAAAAAAAAAAAAATTTCAGAAGCTCTTAAGTTAGATAAGGCAGCAGACATTTTTTTGGAAGAAGATTGTGATACAAAAATATCCTCAAATGTAGCAAAGGCACTGAAAAGTTCAGTAAACATTTATGAAGATTTGTATAAGAAGATGAAAACGCTGAAGCAGCAAAAAATGGAAAAATATTTCCATCCAACCACATCTAAATTATCGTCATAAATTTTTATAAATTTTAATGATTACACATATCGACTTTATTTACATACTACATCTAAATATTTTATTGAATTAATTGTTTTGTTTCATATAAGTTTTCTTTTATTTTTGTTTAATAAAAATGTGAATTCTAACTTTTTATCAAAATTTGAAAAAGGAACCTATTATCTACTTTTATGTGTGTTTATATGAGAAAATATATTTCACTTTGCGTTGTTTCGTTTTGAGTAGCTTTTTGCAGCAACGTAACTCCGACGCAAAGTGAGGTCGTACATATCTAAATTCATATAAAATTTTTTAAATTTATCACAAATATGTATTTTGTGTAATACATTGAAATGAATTCAGATATTCTATACTGGGCATTGGATATTTTTATCAAGTTTTGCAAAATTTCAAATAGAACGTTATTCCGAACTTCTTTTGTTCTGTTTTTCAATTCGAAAATGTTTCAAAACTGAAACAGCTTTACATTTTCATTAATTTTTTGAGTTAGTTTAATTTTATATTTATCTTTTTTGCAAATACCACTCCTTAGTGCATGAGTGAATTGGAGTCTTGGAATGAATGGAATGGAGAATTGGAATCTTGCATAAAAATAAAATCTTCTCCAATGAGATTTTTGGCATGGCATGATATTTTGGCATAAGGCTGCTGGATTTCTAATGATAACCAAAAATAATTGTTTCGTAATAAAATATTATAGATAACTTCGATTATTTTGAGGTAATTAATTCAAAAAAATTATTATCTTAAACTGAGAGGACCAATCAAACTTTCACTCAACATTAAGAAAATTCAACAAAATATGTACAATATAAAAACTCAATTAAATTGCACTGAAATTATATAGTATAAACCGCAAACTAAAATTTCTTTCAAATTGTTATTCACTTAAAAAAAAATTTTTCATTAAAATATACACGAAAATATTGAATTTTCATAGTGAAGAGGCTATCCATATTTCCATCACTACACTCGTATTATTCATATTGCAATCGTCGTTAAAATGTTCGAACATGTATTAGTTTTTTAGTAGTATTTTATGAGAGAAAACCATGACTTCAATAAATTTAAATGAATTGTACTGCTATTCAATATAAATAGCTTTTTATATATTTATTATTATTTTTTTATTTTTTCAATTTGAATTTTGTTTTCCTGGTTTGCTATAAAGAAATGGAAAGTATTATTGAACTGTATGCGCGATTATATACTCTTCACATTTTATTATGTTTTTTCTTTTACTATAAAATACAACAACATGTACATATATGTAATATACATCAGTAGCAGATACAATCGTAGTAATAGTGTGTGTAATATTGCATGCTTATGTAGAAATAAAATAAAATTATGAGAAAATATTGCAATGATACATGTACTTAATTCGAAATGATGTATGAATATATTTATGATATTCGATTATATACTTATGTAGTATAAATATGTATTATACATATGTATATTATGTACATATATACAAGTACATAAACATACATATTATACATTTATGTGATACTCTAAAAATTATCTGCACAGACGATATGCAACACTTAAAGAATGAATGGATATTGAAAAAGTTATAACCGCTTTTAAATTACTATATCAGTACGCCTAGCTAACCAAGAAAGAAAAAAACGATCTTTATTTACAATGTTTATCAATGTTGTATCTCAACAACTAGCAACATATAAGGTTTACGTTATGTTATAGTTTGTTGCTATGTACAAATGTTGCGATGATACAAATTCTATTAATGAACTAACGAATGATACTATACTTACTACGTTACTACCGCAAAAATTTGAAAAATGAAAAATAAATACGATTATATTAAACTGTTGAAAAAATATTGAATGTATAAAATATTTAAAAAAAAGAAAATAATAATTTATATTGTATTACACTTCAATTCTCAAAGATCAGTCATTTTTCAAATTGGTTAAACGTTAAACTAAGTATGAGCGTATGAGGGATGAGGGCATATCCGAATGCGAGATTTAATATTTTTGTATTATATATTTTTTGCATCTGGAATTTTCAGAAAGAATATTTGCAACGAAAAATCATTTTGTTAAAATACTTGTACGTACATTTATGATGTTTGATTGATGTATTTATCAGTAAAGAAATAAATGATTATCAGTTTATTTTATGACAATTTTCAATTTTAAATGAATTTTTGTTTGCCCATTTTATTTTTGCTTATTTTGCATGTAAAAATGAAAAAAAATGATTTTTGTGAAAATTTTTGATAGTCCTAAAAAGTAATTGATTTTACTCCTGAAAACGACTGATGATGTAGTAATATGCTTTAAACAGTATTCAAGACGATATAATACTTAAATGATTCCATGGGAATTATTGAAACAAGCCGCTTATGGTTGATAATGAAATATATATGGTGATAATGAAATGGTAGATCCTGTTTTATTCTTTCTAATTTTTTTTTTTTTTTTGTGTTGAACAAAAATGAATTTAAAATAGAAAAAGGTTAATTTAAAGTGAAATTGTATTTAAATTTTCATAATTTTCAAAAAGGAATGACAAATTTTTTGAAATAAATTTTCAATAATAGAGTAAATAAATGTAAATGTTAAATAATGCGAAATGCGAACGAGTATAAATTAAAATTAAAAAATGTTAGATTATAGAATATGTGCGTAAATATGTGGTTAAATGTTTTATGTTTATTTTTCACATAAGAATACGTTTTGCTTTTATAACGTAGTGAATGAAATATTGAATGTAATATTTGATTTGTTAATAATTTTATAGTTAAAAGGATTTTGACAATAATTTTTTTTTTTTTTTTTTTTTTTGAATCTAATGAAAATGAGTAAAAAAAATGTATAAAAGTGTTTTAAATCAATATTAGTTACATATTTGCAAAATTAAAAACATTACAGAAATATCAAAAAGAATGTATAATATTTGCAGTTTACCAATCATATTTTTATGTGCTTCTTATGTAGTTTGTGTTTTACATTCAGGTAAGAAATTTATTGTTGAATTTGAGTACTTAATTATGATTGCAAAATTTTAATAAAAATAACTATGTATCCTATCTACTATGTGATGAGTTTGATGCGATAATATATAACGTGTAAATATTGTTTTGTTTTGTATGTATGAAAACGAATGTGTTTATTTATGTGATTGTATTAGTAAACAAAAATGAGTTTGGTTATTAATTAATTTAATCTATCAACGATAGGAGATTATTTATTTAGAAATTCAGGACGCACAGTAAATCCCTAAAAGAGTTTTCAGCATCTTCCATTTATTTCTTGTAAAGAGTATTTAAAAGTGCCTATAGCGTGTTCAATAGTTTGCAATTCACATCAAATTGTAGATGCACACACATGATAATAATAAACCATGAAATTTGCTGATTGTTGTCTTCGCAATATCTCATCAGAATATACGTAGTTCTTCTAACAAAATTTCTATCATGTGAATGAGTAAACGGAGGCTGTAATAAGTCTGGTTATATTCCTTTGATTGGGAAACAATTTTCAGGCGAATAGTTTCATTCCTCTAACAGTCTACTCGCAATTCTAATTCTAACTACTTACTTTTGTGTGTAATGGACTTACATATTGAAACACTTTCCATTATTGCATCAGTGATTGAACTTATAGAAGAGGCTTTTAATATTCCGTACCGTGGACAGAAATTTTAATTTTTTATTGCATATTTGTGGTATATTTTAAATATTGCCAGTAATAAACTTATGAAAATTACGTAAAAATAAATATTTTTGTCATAGTTCCAATACAAATGGGTTATTGGAATGGGAAATCTTGAAAATTTGGAAAAAAATTCGAGTAAAAAAATTTTAGAACGAAACATTTAAATCAGTTGAACATTTTTTTCAAAAATCAAATGAATTTAGGTGGTGGTATCCTTCCCTCGTAGCATATGATTTTTCGTTTGTCTTTATGGGATTTGAATATGGATATCATAACACATAATACTTTTGTCCTTTTTATAAACTCACAACTTGCATGCGCAAATGACTTGCAAGCATGAAAACCTGAAATCAGATACATATGTAGTAAGTCGTCAAACTCAAACCTCAAATTTCGTTTGTAAATTACAAATACTTTTCATTACATGCGAAATTGCAATCATTTACTCTGCAAGTTTTGCAAGGAGCGTATAAGGTGTATATGAAAAAATCCAATATTTTCTTTAGCCAAGATCTTATTTTTTATATTTCTTTGATTGATAATTATTTTGTAATATATACGCGTGTCGTGTATGAATGAAAGTAGATACGTAGATATTTAGTAGACATTTATTACTACGAGGGGGAGTTTTTAAGTTCGCGGAATGGGGTATAACGAGACAAAATAAAAAATCCAAATTATTTTTCTTTTTCAATATATTCATTTTCAACTTTAATACATTTCTCAAATCTTTCAATTAACATATGAATGCCTTCATAAAAAAATGTTTTATCTTTGTCTGCAAAATATGCCGAAACTGAGTCCTTTACTTCTTCATCGCTGGTAAATTTCTTACCACGCAGTTCTTTTTTCAGTTTTTGGAAAAAGTAATAATCGGTCGTAGCCAGATGTGGACTATAGGGTGGGTGATATAAAATATCGAAGCCTACCTTTGACAAGGCAATTGGGCGTAACACCACATTTGTGGACGGGACCACTTTCATGCAAAAGCCGTTGACAGCAGTTTTGGAGTTGATTCGAGTTGTTTGATCGGCGATAATTCACAGACTAATTATCGTATTATGACCAAAACTCGGTATTTGTACTAATAACGAGTCAGACAGCACATTACGACTTAAAGGATTTTCCCAACTACTTCCTCACCCATTCCACGAACTTAAAAACTCCCCCTCGTATAATGTGAATTTGTATGAGTATTCTAACGCAATTGAATAAATGTTATGAGCAATATTACAACAATGAAACTGTTGCAAATTAACTCATTCATTTTTTTTTTTTAATGAAAATAAAAATTTTTATTATTTCAGATGCGAATTTGAAATGGTCTAGTCGTCACAAAGACAGTAATAATAAAGCGCTTGATGAGATCAATGATTCAAAAATTTTGGCAGCAGTTCAATCGTCTATGAGAGAATGGACAATCAAATCGCGTAATCATCAAAGGTGAATTTGCTTTAACAAATATTAAAAATTGAAAATCAATTAAATACGTAATTAAAAAAAAAATCTTTTATCAGACTACCAAAACTATATATCCACATTACTCGACCTTACTCTATATCTGTATTTGTGTCTGTGCTGTTGATAGAATTATTATTTTATATGATTCATGGTATCATGTCTCTTTGTTTCTATCGATTATATAAATCAATCCAATATACATATACTCTTACATACACGTGTTAAATTTATAAGAATGTGTAATAAAAAATGTTTAAATTTTTTTTGTATTCTTTTAATATAGAAAAAAAAGAGCAACAAAAAAAGTTTGTTATAACGATCTTGGATGTTTTGAAGATTCAGGTCCATTTAGTTATCTAGAAATGCTTCCATCACCACCCGATGAGATAAATACAAAATTTTTTTTCTATTCTACAAAAAACCGGTATA
This sequence comes from Villa cingulata, assembly GCA_951394055.1. NCBI lineage: Eukaryota > Metazoa > Arthropoda > Insecta > Diptera > Bombyliidae > Villa > Villa cingulata. Next base: position 3,731,968 of record OX596025.1, read on the forward strand.
CCTACTTATATATGATTTAAAAACAAAAAAAAAAAAAACTCTTACAGTTGAAATTTACAGTTAACTTTTTTTTGTTTTTTTTTTTTTAATTAATATATACAGAAGTGATGGACCGTTATTTGAATTACCGTTCCTAGATATTAAGATAGCAATGAATGGATCATCATCCCAACGTAATGAAAGTAATAAGAGTGCGGATAATTTGAAGCATTTCTCTAAGTCATCATTCACATTAGATGACTTGCATGGTTTTGATGAATTATCTACAAGAGTAATTGTACATGGATTTGGTTCAGCTTGTCCACATGTGTGGATATACGAAATGAAAACAGCATTAATGGCCGTTGTAATAATCTATAAATTTCATTGAAATATACGTAGTTCAAGATCATTTACTATCTATAAATATTGTATATTTTTTTTATTTGTTTTTTTTTTTTTTTGTTACTATATAGGAAAATTGTATTGTAATTTGTGTAGACTGGGAGAATGGGGCAACTTTTCCAAATTATGTACGTGCAGCTGCAAATACAAGATTAGTTGGGAAACAATTAGCAATTATGTTAAATTTATTGAAAGAGCATAAAGGATTAAATTTGTCTAAAACACATATAATAGGATTTAGTTTGGGAGCTCATGTTGCTGGTTTTGCTGGAGCTGAACTACCTGGTCTTAGCAGAATAACTGGTTTAGATCCAGCTGGACCATTATTTGAATCACAGCATCCTAAAGTCAGATTGGACAGTACTGATGCAAATTTTGTGGATGTTATTCATTCAAATGGAGAAAATTTAATACTTGGTGGTCTTGGATCGTGGCAACCAATGGGTCATGTTGATTTCTATCCGAATGGTGGACGAGTTCAAACTGGATGTTCAAATTTATTTGTAGGTGCAGTAACTGATTTTATATGGTGTAAGTTTAATTTATTATCAAAAATATTAAACAAAAGCTTATCAATTTACAAGCTATTTTTTAAAACAATTCAGCGCAAGCAGCAGAATTGGAAGGAAGATCTCTTTGCAATCATCGCAGAGCATATAAATTTTTCATAGATTCTGTTGCACCACGATGTTTATTTCCTGCATTTCCATGTGATAGCTATGATAATTTTTTGAAAGGAAAATGCTTTCCTTGTAAACAAGAACCTACAGTTACTGAGAATGGAATGAATAATTCCCGATGTGGTAATATGGGTTATTATGCTGACAAATCAACTGGACGTGGTCAACTATATTTGGTGACTCGTGATGAAGAACCATTTTGTGCAAATCAGTTTCAAATAGAAATTTATAATTCAGATAATAATTTACCCTTAAAGACAATCGGTAAATTGGAAGCAACACTTGAAGGTGAAGGTGGTCTTAATGAAACATTCTTAATAACTGAGTAAGATAATATAAATTATGAATTTTTAACATTTGTAGAGATATTTGCATTTAATTGACTCATATATTTTTTTATAGCAAAGAAGATGCTGAATTTTTTGCTGGTGATGTTATATCTAGAATAATTGTTCTTCATCCTGCACTAGGATTTCCAACTAGTTTAACATTACAGTACAAATCCTACAGCGGATGGCTTAGCAAAGGATTAACACATTGGGATATCGATAAAGTAGTGTTAACTGATAGTTTTGGACAAAGTTATTCACTTTGTCAGCCATCAACTTCATTAACTTCTGGAATTCCTGTTTATATGATGCTGCAGCCAAACGTTTGCGAGATTCCAAAATTAGATGACTTAACGACAACATCTAAAAGTCCATTCGATGATGCTATAACTCAATCGGGACAAGATCGTCTTGATGAAGATGATGGAATCGAAACTGTCAAGCAAAAGAAAGACATTTATAATTTAGGGAATAGCTACAAATTTGATAAGAATCAATCATTTTCATTACAAAATGATAAGAATTCAATAAAATGGCAACCAATTTTTGAAGGTAATTCTCTGGATAAAGATGTAAGTGAATCAAGCCGTAGTTTAAATTCAGACGTTTTGGAGATTTTTGAACCAGTACTGAAAACACAAAATTTTTTAAACACAGGCAGAGATTTACATGAGAACGATAAAACAGAAATAGTTGAACCAATTTTAAAATCAACAACGCCTAAAATTAGGAAAGTAAAAGAAGTACCTCTCACTGATTTAGAAAAGGAAAAAAATATGGCATACAAAAATAAACCAGTCACTGTGCAACTGTTTCCTTTTCGTCTTGGGGAATTTCTAGAACGTGCTGAAAGATATGCACGTGAAACGATTTTACCAATAATATCAGAGAAAGCTCCAAGAATTTTTGGTATAGGCTGGAATAGAAAAGATTATTTTGATAGAAAGCCAAGATATATTCCACTATTTGAAGAAATTGAAATTAATAATTCTAACGCTAATTCTAGTTCTGAAACGACAAATTTAACAAAATCAATTGAAAAACCAGAAGATATAACAGTATCAGAATCGCAACAGTACAAAAATATATTAGAAATATTAAGAGAATCGAATAAGAAAAATATGAAAGGAGAACAAACAACATTATCAGAATTATTTTATTATGCCAATAAAAAAAATAATACATGGGATTTTGATTCGAATTCATCACTCAATATAGATGAAAAAGGGGTATTAAGAGAAATTTACATCGATTTACCAACATATCGTCCATCAACGAAAAATTTTCCGAATTCTCCATCGAAAATGGAATCAACAATTTCAAAAACTCCATCAAAAAACCCTAAGTAATGTGCTGATTACAATGAAGCCATATCCGTTCTGTGTTCATTCTGTTTTTGATCTGTGGCATATATCCGTTATTTGTGCGAAATTCTAAGTTACTATATACAATAAACCGTATTGTGTTTATATATTGAGTCATATCAATAATATTTCCTATTCTTATTGAAAAATTTAACAAAGTTCTAAAATGCATCGCAATATGGTATGGAATCGATATATAATTAAGGTTCAGATATAATGCACTATGAATTATGTATGTATCGATATACCTTATCCATCTTTTTTAAAACCCATTATCTTTATCACAGGCAAAGTTTAACATTTTCATTGGCCTAACCTATAATACCACACTATAGTCTTTGTGACTGAGCTTTTTTCAACTGGTTTTTTATATTTTCATCATAATGATAACGATGTATTCTTTCATGTATAAGGAGAGGCATAAGAGTCTCCTTCAAGCTAACCTAAGACCATATAGTTGGTGAGACACAAAAGAACGGTTTTGTACCAACATGAAAATCTAAATGTTATTGGTGGTGAAAACAGAAGCTTTCTGTATTTATAATTTTACTTCCCTAGTTGAGATATTGTACACTCAAGACTCAACTTTCATGATCATGAGAACTAGTGTAGTATGGTATAGCCATAGCATAGGACATTAAATTCTTCCTCCATTACTTGGAAAAAAACTACATATTTATTATCAACAAAAAAAAAACTCCTACTCATCTTTGGAACAAAATGAAAAAAAAAAAACAAAAATGACACGAAACAGATATGGTTTCATTGTAATCAGCACATTAAAGAAATCATTTTTAAAATATTCCAATAGTAATTTATAAATTTGAAAATTAAAATTATCTGTGGTTACTAATATTGTATAAAATACGAAAATTTTTTGTGTCTAGTCTAGCAAAATATTTTAAATGAGAATCATCAGAAAAATCATTTTGATTTGAGTATGGGTAAATTATTCAGATAATATAAAATTATGTATAGATGTGACAAAGTCAATGTTTTTTACATTTAATTTTCCTTAAAATCAACTATAAAAATGTAAGACATAAGAAGCCATTGAATAAATGTACACCTTCGAGCTCAACCAGTGCAACATTATGCTGTAAAATTACTACAATAACCTCATAAAGATGTTAATATCATTATGTTGTTGATATTGGTTCTTAATTACATAATTCCTTTTAAATATATTATACAAATTAAAATGAAAATGTGAAAATATTCTACCACAAATTTCAATACAATTTTGAAATTAACATCCACATACTACACACCACTACACTACAGCCAGACTACACTGACACTTAACATACAATGAAAATAGTCAAAATTATGAAATTGATGAAAACAGCAATGTAAATAAATAATAATAATAATAAATGTAAAATTTTTATTAATAGCTATATAGTTACTTACAAATGTATGTGTATTTTAAATCGTAATTTCCGTTTGATTTTTAATGTAATAATATTTTTTTAGAATAATGTGTGATAAAAAAATTTATTTAGAATAGAATAAGAAATTTATTTTAAAAATTGCATTGCATACAATACATTGTATGTAATTAAAAAAATAAAAAATAAAAATTTAAAAATAACGACATTTTAACAAATAGCCAATGTGAAATCAAAAACTAATTATTGAAAAAAAAAATTTTTTATAGATTGAAATCAATAAAAAAGAAAAAACAACAAATCTATTGATTTTTAATTACTGTATTATTCACAATAATCAATTTGGCACCACACCTTATAATAGGACAGACCACAGTTTAGTAACTTTCTAAACCTGTTTAAGTAGATAAACTCCTTGGTCTGTCAGCAATAAGATAGGATAAGTCCGGTCAGAAGTAGTTTAGCCTAAACAACTTAATGCAAGTATGTAGTTTAACTCGATGAGACCTTTTTTTGAACATACAGCAAATGACAACTAAACCAGTTTTCGGTCTGTCAGTACGAATTCTTAACTAAAAGCTTTTTTCTAAACTGATTTAGTTAAATCCAAAAGGAGCTTTTGGTCTGTGAACATGGTGAACACTATCAGCTATTAGGTTAGAGTTTTGCACAATACATAGATTCTTGTCTGCTATTTTTTGATAGTTGATCTTTTTCCAAGGATATGTTATCAGCCCATTGTTCAACTCTTAACTTGGAGTTTTCATCTATTCTGTCCTTTACTGTACACAAGAATTCGCTACACTATTTCCATCAGAGATTAATAGACACCATCCAGAAAAGTTAATCAACCTTGTATTCTTGTATATGTATGTATGTTAGAGGACCAACTACATCTAACGCAGAATACCCCCTCAATAATAAATTAAATAATGAATAGAAGCACACACGTAAGTACGTATTGAAGATAAATGTATAAATAAATTAATTTTTTGTTTATCACAACTTATTTTTCATCAATTGCATCTTTATAATATGGCAATGTTATATTTTCAACTGTTATAAAACTACACATATACAGTTCCTACTTATACACGTGTGTACATACAAAATCTGAAAATTGGAGAAAACTATGTGATTTTATTATTCATACAAAACGCATGCTTTCAATATTTTTTCAAATAATGTTCATTTTATTTTTTGGTTTATTTGTTTTAAAAAATAAATACCGAGTCTGCGTAAAGTTATTCTATACACAGACATACGTTACACTTCATACAATACCATGTTTTCTCGTTAATAGAATAAAGAAAATATACATTATATGTACATATGATATGATATGAGTGTTATAAAACAAAATTTCAAGTTTAAAATAGAAAAATATATGTAGATAAGTATTTTGAAGCTTTTAAAAATTATTTTCCATGCGTAATTTTTTGAATATGCGAATATGTGTGTATATGCATGCGTGTATATTCATGTACGATGGTAGGTATAAAACTGGTAAAACTCAAATTACCAAGTATCGAAATAAAAATATAGCGAAAATTAAGTGAAATTTTCAAAAAAAAATTTATATGAAAAATTGTCATACATTATAGTATTAGTATTAGTATTAAAATATGTAGTTAATGAAGTAAAAGCTTTTAAGCAGTTTTCAGATAAATGTAACTGTGTCTGTATACATTTAGTTCTGGATCTGCCCATAAATAAAAAGAAGAGTTATAGTATTTTATGTATGAATATGAGTATTATACATATAGTAATAATTATATGAGAAATGTATGAAAATTTTATAATTTTCTCTCAATTACTTATTATTGAGTTTTGAGTTTGAGTCAGTATAGTACGTACTATATACACGTACATTATTTCAAATATGATGAAACATTGTTAAGATAATCATCAATAAAACATGAAAAATCAACAACAAACAAACAAACATATACTTAAAATTTGAATTCAATAATATTTGCAATGTAAAAATTTGAAAGATACAATATCATCTTTAGATGTATCACTTTTTTTTTTTTTTAAATAAATTGAAATTAAAATAATAATCAGTAAATTTTATCATAACATTATGTACCGGCATAGTATATTTTTCTTACCAATTATATTTAATTATAATTAAAATCTATAAAATCCTAAATGTGACTATAAATAAATACTTAGAAGAAGAAATAAAATAAAAATTATAAATTTATCAATTATTAAAAAAAAGAGATTATAAATACATATGAACATACTTACAGTGCATATGTATATGAATATTACACTATATCTATGACTACTTATATGTACGAAAATACAAAAAAATCAACACATATGTACATTATGCAAATATACACATAATAACAGTATACATATTGCCATCATCACCATGACCAAGGTTTCGAGAAAAATGCAAATTGCTGTTTTTGTTATAAATACAGAGACGAAAATGTTAAGATTATCTGGAGGTGTATAGTGTAACATATAGTATACAATATAACATCATGACATGAAAAAGCTGGACATGAATACCTACCTACACTCTACTATAGAGATATTTAAGGTGAATAAAAAAATCACAAACAAAAATTAAAAAAAAAAAGAAAAGAAAAACAAATGATAAAAATAAGGACAAAATACGGCCTAGAGCACTAAGCAGACCACCAAAAATGTCACAGCAGAAAACAAAAATACAAATAAACCTTGGAAAAGAACTTTGTTTGTAATAATTACGACAGGACAATTCAAAATCGAATCAAGTGGTGAATGAAAACAACGTAAGCTGACAACCCTCCAAAGTCAATAGCGAAACTTAAAGTCTATGGAACAAACAAAAAAAAAAAAAAAATAATCGCAATTCATTTGTTGTTTTAGTTATAATAATATCGATCACGACAATTAATTAATCATCAAAAAAAAGTGGCTATTATCGGAATTTTTAATGTAAATTTGACGATCGAACTGTTTTATAATTATACAAAAAACAAATTTGCAATTAAAAAAAACATCTTAAACATTTATAGATCAGTTGATATTTCCAAACATTCCGTAAATATTTTATTAGGTATATTCTCAGTTTAAATTTCATGCGTCATCGTTGGAACTTATTACATAATATATTTTAATGTAAGTAAGTAGTTCAACTTTCGTGCTTCACATACCTCAATGGATGCAAAGCGTGAAAAGCGTGCACTGGACCTCCAGCTTTATACTCAATCGTCTAGATTTTTTCTTCTTCCTCCTCTTGACCTTATTCTCATTTATTTGTGGACGGATATGGATCTATTAGTTCTCTTTTTGCTGATTCGACTAAACATTTTACCGCCAAATTTATGAAATGATCATATTATTTATGTATACTTAGTAACTGATAGGTAGGTACCTAATTCTTTTTTTTTTTTTTTGATTTTGATTTTCAATTAATTTCCGTTCAGTAGATTTACACTCAAATAAATTGAGTTATTTACACATATGTAATTTTTATCGTTTTTGATCGAACTAAACCGAAAATATATACAATTTATATGCAGTCAGTTAACTGATAAAAATTTTGTTGATCTTGAAAATATTAAATTTTCACTACTACATATAAAACTGAGCAAATGTACAGGTACAAGAAATTTTCATTCGAAAAATTGTTGGAGAAAAAATATGAATGAATATAGATACCCTTAATAATTGTCGTTTTGTTTTAGAGTCGATTAATCGATTTTTCCAAATCAGACGACATAACTAATATACATGTACAAAAATATGTATGTATGTATGTATGTACATATATTTCATATTTATTTTATTTTTTTTTTTCCTAGCTTTTTTTTTATTCTTATATAATATGAATATATGTTGTATCTGTATAAATTTTATAACTCATGTATGTACATATATGTATATATATATACATGTACAACAAGCAAGGAGGATTTTTTCCAGGTCAGTCTCAGTAATGTCGTACAGTTTCAGTATAAAAGAATACATAATAATAATTGTTGTGTCGTCGAAACGAAAACGAATATTAGTTGTTTCCCTTAATATTCCTTGCAGTTTGATTTGACATCATAACATAATAATACACGCATACTATACGTAACCATCATAATAACAAAAAAAAATAAAAAAAAAGGAAAAAAAAAATTTAGTGTAAATATTTCTTTCTATATACATTTTGTAAGTGTTATTGGTTGAAGAAAAACAAAATAAAATTTGAAAAATGTACAGTAAATGTGATTTATATATAGATACACTTACAAAAATAAATAAATAATTTTAATTAAAAAAAAAAGAAGAAGAAAAATACAAAAATGTTGAGTACATTTTTAAAATAATAAATATAAATTTTAAAGATAAATATAATATGGTTTTGGAGTGCTCGAATATGTATTTACATTTATGTATATAGTATATGTGTATGCAAGTATGTATATATAGTATATACCTAAATTGTATATGGTTAAAATATAGTAATTTTTGTTTAAAAATAATCACAAGAAGTTTTTGCGCATTTAAATACTCCGTGTATACTCGTATAATGTAACTAAAGTAATTAGAAAAATATTTTTGAGGTTCTTTTCATGATGGTCATTAGCTTTTTGAAAATTTATTCTTAAATAAATAATATAAAATTAATGAAGAAAATTATATTACAAAGAGAAGAAAAATATATATAATAATAATTATTACATTATTACATGCACATATTATTATATTTAAAGATATACACACGTACATAAACGCTTTCATACAAACATCATGATTATATGTACATATTTAGTATACATTACTTCTTATACTTATAACAATTATTATCATATAGTGCTGCTCCGCTACTATAGGGGTATATAGTGTGTGAAAATACAAATATGCAAACATATGTACATAGATACTTCTTAATAATATAGATATACCATATTCGCGTACTTAAATTGTGTAAATGAAAAAAGCTTTAAAAAAATATATTATTCCAAAACAAAATGTATGTATCATTCAAAATTTCATTCAAATTTCATTCAAAATTTATTCAAATACTAAATGGAAAAAAAATTTTTTTTGTAGGTCGTGTGTGATAAAAATAACATTATTATTGTATATATTTGCAAATTAAATAAAATTTACTATAAACATTTTAATAGTTTTCTTGTATAAAAAATTAAAGAAAATTTATTTTTTTATAATTTTTTTTTTCTTTCTTTTTTTTCTTTGCCTTTTTTTCTGTGTTATGAAAAATGGATAAAAACGATTGTTGAAGAATATACTTTGTATATTTATAGATAGAAGTATACAAGTGATTTACAACTATAATTTATATGTGAATTGTTAACACATAAAAAATAATGTATAGTGTTTTGTTATAAAATAGAAGTAAAAATAAAAAGGAAAACATATTTTGTTATTTGCATTTTTATACAAACTACCATCACCTAAAAGTGTAAAACTGATTAGTGACTCTGACTATACATATACATACTTATATATCTACTCGTAAATCTAAACTTGAAAAATTTGAAAAAAAAAAAAAATAAAAATTAACTAAAATATGTCTGAGATACATTATTAATTTAAATAGATTTTATTAATATAAAAAAATATAAATAATAATAATTAAAAGAACAAAAAAACTGTTTAGTATTTTTTGTTAAAAAAAAAAAAATTTATAAGAAATTATTATACGATTTTAACGCAATCATCATTACGACAACGACGGTGATAAAATTAATAATTATCGCTACAGTAGGAGAAGTGTGTATAAAAATTTAATTGACTGAAATTACAGTGAATGGTGTGAAAAAAGAATGCCTCGGATACATTATTATCCGTATACTAAATTGATTGGTGAGAAAAATAATTAATAAATTTTTAATTACATACATATACAATTTTAATGCAATTTAAAACATTTTTTTTTTTTTGTGAAATATTTTCTTCTTCTTCATATTAAAGTTTATGACAAATATAATATTATAAATCATCAATAAATTATTAAACATCAAAATACAAAACATCGGATTGTCGATTTAAAAAAAAAACCAAAAAATCAAAAAACCAAGAAAAAAAATGAAAATAATATTTTTTCAATGTCCTCCTCCTATATATTCTATAAAGAAAGAGTAGAGTAGTATTGGAACTTGATGGAAGTTTTGCGTTGACATTTGTTGAAGTCCAACTTTAAAAGAAAGAAAACTTCCATTTCCTCCATGCATTCATTGCCATTCATATCCCTTCTTATATGTACATCTTCCTCTCACATCCTCTCATCATATATATATATATGTAGAATGTAGATAGATAGGCACTGACTCTGACACAGTGGCACTACTAGGCAGGCAGGCATATTAATTTGTTTGACAATCTCTTTAATGCATGTAGAGAAAATTATTATTCAAAAAAAAAGAAAAAAAAGAAAGAAAAGCTTAATGCTTGTCTTTCTTCGTGAAAATTGTCAGTTTTTTGCTTCTTCTTATTTTTATTTTTGCTAAAAGGAAAACAAATTCATAAAAATGTATACCAGAAAATCTCAATTGGACACTTGACATTGTTACTTAACCGTTAACCTTGTATATGTGAACTGAACAAGTTTTAGCAATAGTGATTCTGATTTTGTTTGATTTAATTTGTAAAAACAAAAAAAAAAAAACAAAAAATAGAAAATTCATTATTTTTTTTAAAAAAAAAAATTATATATGTATGTATATAATGCACATATGTACATAATAAATATTTGCTTGTTGACGTTATGGGATATTTAAATAATTTAATAAAAATGAAAAATTATTCTGTTTCGAAATTATATTTCACATATATTTCATTCAACTATCAGTCAGGTACATTAAGTATCTAATATCTATGCAATAATTTACATGTCTAACATAATAAAAATACTGTATATAGTTGGGTGTATAATTAATTATTCCTGATAATAACGCACATTGACAGTGATTTGCAAAAGTGCCCATAGACATACCATGCAAAATATAAGAAAACTGAAAAAAAAGTAATTTATGAAAGGTTTGTAGTTAAAAAAAAAATCAAAGTTTCATATTATCCTTAAAATACATTGGCCCATACTAATAACAGTATACTACAGTCTTTATTAAAAAAAAGTTGACTTTTAGCAAAAAAGTGTACCAACAACAATTTTAGCAAAGACTTTTTAGGTAGTGCAGACTTTAGTGAAAGCTTCTAAAAAGCCAAGTTAAAGTCTTTATTATAAATTTATTATTGAATTTATTGTCAATTTTAAAGCGCATAATGATTGAAATACATCAAACTATATTTTAAAATAATGTTCAAATTAATAGTGTTATTATTACAGAAATTTAAAGATAACTGTAAATTTAGTTAACTTCCTGTTAGCCGACACTAATATAAAGCTGACTTTGATAGAATGTTATTAGTACGGGTCATTATGTTTTATAGTAGAATCAATAAAAATTAAATAATTTTTTCTACAACATTGTGACAATAAGAATATTCAATTTTCACTACACCTACTACATATTATTATTACGTGCTGTGCTATTATACTTAAGGAGCCGTTACAAAAGTCTGCAACCGCATATAAGTTTTATAGTCACTTTGAAACCAATTTTGATTCATTCTTCAATCGATAACCGTTTTAGGCTAAGGGTTCTTTCTAGTTCTGCTCAGAGATTTTCTATGGGATTTATATCAGACGACTTAAGTGAAAATCACTGTATTTTTGTTGATCTATATACTGAATCCATACTGAAAAACGATTTACAATTTCAAAGTTAAGTATGTTCAAGTGATGTTAAGTTTATGAAGTTCAAGTGATGCTTGTTTTATTTTTTGGCATACTCTGTTTGTTATCAATGCATTTCAACTTTAAATTAATCTTGGTCCATCTTTTGTTCAGCACGATAAAACGAAAAACTTTACTATTTTTGTAAAAATTTTTGTTAATCTTTAAATTGTTTTCTTACACTTCGACCGTTACGTTTTTCTTATCATCTTCGTTTTTCAACGAATTTTAAGTATTCCATTTCTTAACAAGTATTAGCTAAATTCATCAATTTCGATTGTATAATTCCACTAGAATTAATTACATACCTTTGTTCTTGTTTTTTCATAACCTTTTTGTAAATTTTTTTACATTATAGCATAGTCATTGATCAAAACATTTTCTTTTAACAGCTTTACGGTTTAACAAATTTATGTTTAATTATACTCTTCATACAATTAATCAATACAAGGGCGACTTTACAGAAGAGGAATTTTCTGTATGAGTGTCTAGCCTTCTACTTTCATAGTTTAGCACTTTTTGGTCTGATGTTGTCTAGCCTAGAAATCATTTCGAACTACTTTTCATCGTTTCTTATGGAAAACGAGGAAATTCGACTTGAAGGGGGCTCGACACTGTATTTAAATTGCCGTATTTGGTGCTATGATCAGTCACAAGCAATACGAGATCTGCCAATGCATCCCGAAAAATATGGACTGTTTAGTGCTGTTTGTGGTCCGGAGGAATCATTCGCCCATACTTCTTTAAAGATGACAATGAGAACAACGTTACTGTCAATGGTGATCGCTATGTTGCAATGATTTCCAACTTTTTATTGCCCATAATACATGATCTGAATCTGGTTGGCATGTGGTTTCAACAAGACGGTGCCACACAGCACACGAAACTATGGACCTATTGCACAGTGAATTTAGTGAACAATTCATTTCTCTTTTTTCTCTGTGCAATTTGACGCCGTTGGACTATTTTTGTTAGGGGTACGTCGAATTTCTTGTTTATGCCGATAAACCAGCATTGATTCAAGTACTAGAAGACAACATCACACGTGTTATCGATGAGATACCATCTAAAACGTAGTCGTTCCCAACATTTACATGAAATAATCTTTAAAAAGTAAATGGAAAGGATTGATTTTTAATGCCCAATAAAAATTTTATACTTTTTTCCAATTTTCCTACGTTATTTTTTGAAAATTAAAAACCAAACGCTTAAAAAATCCCCCTATATAACTCATTCCCATTTATTTAGAACCTATTTGAAATCATTATAGAGGAATTAATGGACCAATTGATGGAATTATAGTCTCTTTGCTTCGTATTATATTATTAATTTTTTTATTTTTAATTGAAATGTATCAATAACTAAAGCTCCAAAGCAACGCCTAAATTATACTCGTATGCTACACGTAAATAAACTTTTGTGTGTAAAACTTTTTTTGTCATATTAAAAAAAAAATTTTTTTTTGTTTATTTTCAGGTAATATGTTAGATTGACGACAAGATGGACCAGAGGCTCGAGCCGTTACAAAACAGATCTTTTTCTGTTCCATTTACAACTTTAAATAGAATATTACATTCCTTTGAAACCTGAAAAGATATTTTCATCAAAACATTTATCAATATTTTCCAGAATGAATGGCATGGCCAAAAGTATAAAATTTTTTTTCAAATTAAACGAAAACGTAGGTAACAATAAAAAAAAAATATGGTTTGAATATGGTTTTATATAATCAAAACCATTAATAAGACTTTATATCTTTTTGATTCTTTTATTATTTTCCACATTTAAAATTCATTTTTTTAATGATTATTTAAAAAAAAAAACGTAATACATACTATACGTGTTTATAAATAGTTTCTAAATTACAGTAAACAATTTTACTAGAGCTTACGTTATGGAATTTGGTTAGAAAATTTATCATGTCCGATTGTGCCTATTAGGGCACCAAATTATTTTCATTGGTTATGGAATCATCTGGTGGTTTGCCGCCAGATAATGATAAATATCCAATAGTATACCAACAGCAAAATATGAATACTTCTACTACACAAGATTTATCACTTATTGGTGTGTCAACAGCTAGCCAGCAATCACTTGAAAAACTTTCAAGGCCTGCTGCTTTCGATAAGGTACGTATACAATTTAATTGAATTTAAAAAAAAATTACTGAAATTCATTCATCATAATATTTGATCTAGAAGTGAAACAACAATTCTAGTACTATAGGGAACTTATTTTGCAACAAAGATGTTAATAGAGTTGTACTCTAGCAAAATTAGCTGCTTTCGATTTAGCAATTTCAAAGTAAGTACTTGCAAGTAGTTAAGGTAAATGTCTGTACTAAATCATCTGCTCGCAGCTACTCATAACAATTTATCCTAGACACATTTTATTTTTGTACTCTCCAAGTACTTGAAATTGCTAAATCGAAAGCAGCTAATGTTGCTAAAATTACAACTCGAGCCGAGACTTGAACCAATGTTTTAGCGATTTTTTCATTATCGATCATAATCTATTATATACTTGAACCTGCTTTCAAACCTATGAATTGCGAATCATTTTTTGGTAGAGAAACAAACTATTACCATTGACTATATAATAACACATTATTATATAGTCAATAGTATTATTATATAGTCAATGCTATTACCAACATTTTAGATTTTTAAAGCAATCTAATAATTTCCGCAACACGTCAGACGTCAGATTTCAGTTTAGTTGTGCTCACAAATTATTATTTTAACGGAAATGGGGAGCGGTACGTTTGACCTCATGCTAAAATTTTAACGAAATCTCGCACTTTCAAAATTTCGCACCTTCAACATCTCGTACTTTCAAATCTCGCATTTATAAAATAAAATATTGGAAGCGCACTTATTTGTGTCTTTACAGTTCACAAAAAATAAACAAAATTTTTACTTTTTATAATAGTTTTACAAAAAAAAACCATTATTATTTAATATGATTTGTGTAAAAATAAATAAAAATGTAAAATAACTTTTTTTACTATTGTGCTTATTATGATTTTCGTAAAATTATCGAATATCTGTCAAATTGTTAATTAATTATTATGTGTCATCCTTGCGCAGGGACCCATGCTAAATATTTCTGTCACCCCTATGCTGACAGTCGTATTTTACAATTGTAACTTTTACAATTCCAATCTGTCACGATTTTACGTGTAATTACATATACACATTTATATTGTAATGCAGCCTAATGAAAATAACCATTATTTTTTTATTAAATTTATGAGGATACTACAGTTTCCGTGGCTCCGAGATTTGACGATTTCTTATAAAAAGGCGAGTACTAAAATGTGTCTAGGATAAATTGTTAAAACGAACGACACAAAAATTATTTGTAACTACTTGCATCTACTTCCAGCTACTTGAAAAACTTTCCATGAGTAGCTGCGAGTAGATGGTTTAGCGCAGACATTAACCTTTCCTACTCGCAAGTACTTGAAATTGCCAAATCGAAAACACCTATTATTACTTTTGTAAATTCAATATTTGGCAATGTTTTATATACTGAAAAATACAATTCCTTTAATACCACAAGTCTCAATATCTCGAAAAATTATAAGAAATCATCGTCAAATCGCGGGGCCACGGAAACCGTAGTTGTGCCATATTTATTGTAGAAAAAAATGTTTCAACTGGATTTAATTAGTAAAATCTTGCATAAATCCTGCATTGCGAGATCAATGCGAGATTATGCAAGATTTTGCGAGATTTTAATTTGAGATTTTGTTTGCTAGATTTTAATTTGTGAGATTTTGTTTGCGAGATTTTGGAAATGCAAAATTTTTGAAGTGCGAGATTTTGAAAATGTGAGATTTTTTTCGCGAGATAAAAACAAAGTTTTAGCGTGTGGTCAATCCGATCCAACCCACGGAAATGTTACACAGACTTCCGACTGTAGTAATTAAAGGGCCTGGTCAAAAACATCAAAATTTTGACCGCATGAGCGCAGTAGCAGCATGCAAAAAAAGGATAAAAATATTTGTTTTTGAACATCATGCTTCTGCAAAGCATAAAACTTGACATTTTTGACCAGGCCGGGACTTTACTTCATTTGATGCACGAATCTAAAATAATTTTTGTATAAACAGAGTGAAATATAGAACTCTAAAATAGAAATTTACAGAGCAAAGTTACATGAACATAGTTTTAACTAAAGAGATTTTTGGCATGCAAAATTTTGATTTCACAATATTATAATTTTTCAAAATTTTAAAGATCTGAAATTTTTTGCAATGATTTTTAAAACGATTTTTTATTTTGCGGTCAATCGTATCTAATTCAAAATTTGTTTACAACTTTTGAAATCACCTTAGCCTTGGCAAGAATTTTAAAATAAAAGTTATATATAAAGTTTTAATTTAAATTTTAATTATTATAAAATTAATAAAATTTACAAGAAATAAAATTTCCAGAAATGATTTTTTCAAAAATCTTCAAATTACATAAATTACGGATATGTGTTCACTCATATTCATCTTTTTCAGTTGTAATTTGCCTACATTTAAAAAACAAAAATTATAAAAGAATTCAATTTAAACATTGTACAATATGTAATCAAAAAAATTAATTAATTACTTTTGGATTGGTGATTTTTTCAATAAGTGGCATGAACATACTTGAATAATTTTTTGTTCACCATTGTTCGGATCTCCAATAACTTCCTCTTTTATGCTATGCATTGGGCATAATTCGTTAGATCTTTTTACTGCGTTTGGAAATTTATTGTTGGCTATCAAATTAAATGCAATTGGTATTTTTTCAAAATTATCTGAATCTGTTTCATCGTCATCTGTACGTGTGTACATATACATATAATGTAAATTGATGATTCGAATTAAGTATACAAAAATTTCAGTATTAATATAATTTTAAAATGAAGTTAACATGCACATCAAATAGTAACTACATACCCATATCAGTTTTGAATACCATGTTTGCAATTTCGATTGCCTTTTGAAATGGTGCTTTTCGTTCAGAAATACGTTTATTTCTATATTGAGCGTATGGAGCGGATATACTAGAGATTTTATCTTTTTCATCATCATACAATCGCTTGTATACATATGGAAGATTTTGATAGAGAAATATATCTAGGTCGGGTTTAGATTCTTTATTAGTATTTCTTCTTAACATTTCTACATATGCAAAAGAAAAGAATTTTAATATTACATAATACCCCAGAAATCCATATATGTACATACTTGTGAACATTTTTACTATTTTGAAGTATGTTCATGTATGTACGTGCACAACAAATAAAAACTTAAGACGGATTAGTTTGGGATAATCACTTACCTTGTAAATCTTCTTTTGCAAACAAACCTAACAGATCATTGAATAATACTGGATCTTCTGATTGTATACGCATTAATTCTGAATCTAAATCGTGATTGTTCGTAACTGATGATAAGCTTTTAGAAGCTAAAAGATTTTTGTATTCATTCTTTTTATCGTGATTACGAATTAAACCTTTCTGTAGATGCTTAAAATGTAAAATAAAAAAAAATGCAACAAAATAAGAACAAATTTACATTAGGTGAAGAGTATTATTTTATACTTATGCAAATGCAGGATGTACACACACACACACACACACACAAAATGTTCTTACCAATTTTCTATGTTCACGTTTAACTTTTGGATGCTTCACAGATTCATTAATTGTATTCTTTTCATTTCTATCAGTCGTCGTCTCCTCATTCCCATCCGTCGATGTATTATTATTTTTCAAATTTGTTTCATTATTTAGTTCATGAATAGATAAACTGCCGGTTGAATTATTATTATTATTATGTATTGAATCTAACGCAATATCCCGTTTATGTTTTCCGTATTGATGAAAACACATACAATTAAAAATAACTGAAATTAATCAGAAATTTTCAAAATAAAATCAATAAAAATAAAATAAAAAAAAAATATAGTTCAGAAGTTCTTACTTGTTGTGATCAAATACAGCATAAAAAAATTGTATTTCATTTTATAAAAATTATTTTTAATGTATAAATTGAAAATTCTTTATTGTTTAAAAATAAATAAATGTAATGTACGTTACGTGTATATGAATGTTGTTGTTGATTCAAAGAATTTTAATGTTATAATGAAATAATTTCTCTTTTTTTATTTGAAATTTATTTCCTTGATATCTTTGCATATTAAATTGAATTGAATAAAAAATATAGTTTACTATGATCATAGAATAAATAAACATGTTTATTTATTCTATGCTATGATACAAATGATTTTTAAATAAGCAAAACAAAATCAAAAGGTGTTAAATAATAAAAATTACACAGTATACATAGAAAGAGGTTAAGTTAAGGTACCTTCATAAATTCAAGCTTACTGCTTACACTTTGCACTCTCTTGCACACAAATATTAATGTCAATTTATTGGCAAGATTACCTGTGATTGTGATCAATTTGTAATTCTTTCAAAACTTTGAGTCTGTTTTTGGGTAGAGCTTTCTAAATGATCATTTACACGAAAAAAGGCAATTTCAAACGATATTACAAAAATTATAAAATCAATAATCATTGAAATTTTTTGGAAATGAAGATGATGAAATTAATTTTTATTGCCGAGTCAATCATCATCATCGGTACAACAGCTCTTGAGGATCCAAGACTTCCACCCTCCACTGATGAGATTTCTAGACTTATTACCACCATGTGTGCATCGAAAATTTAACGTGGATTGCGAACCATTGAGTTGTTGGTAGAGAAACAAACTCATTTTTATATGATAAGGTTTTGACTGAACTATTTTTAGAATGATCTAATGATACTTGAGTGACTTGTCGTCAGTAAGTAGATTCGAAGCACAGTAAATCTATATATTGATACAGTAGTGACACTGAGCACGTGTTAGCAAAAATTTCTCATGACATTTGTCCCGTTATTCATTCGGCCTTAACGGTTTTGCTAAAAGTCGATAGTAATTAAGAGTCTTTGTACTAAAAAGAGACAAAAAAAATGGAACTGCAACACCAACCGTTTTAAAAAATGTAACATTATTACAGGGTATACCCATTAAAAAAAGTACAAATTTTGTTATTTAAAATTTTTTATCTAAAATGAACAAAATTAATTATAAATGCATTACACTTAAAATTTTGTGTTTGCTATCAAATGTTTTTACATTTTTGTTAAATTTCTTAATTATAAAATAAATTCTTACTCTAATATATAGCTTAACAAAATAAACTTTTCTTGTCTTCAAAATTCTCAGAAATTATATGAATCACCTTATATCTTGATATAATAACGCGTCAGGTAGTCAAAAAAAAAGTTCCAGATCGCCTTTAAAAATTCATTATGAAAAAATGTAAACATCTGCGTATCAGTTTCAATTTTCTCTATGATTTACATTGTCTAACTAACCAGTAACCAGTAACCATTACGCCAGTACTCACATAGTGAAAAAGTTCCAGATCGCCTTTAAAAATGCATTGTGAAAAAATCGTATACATGTACAATATGATTGTATTGCTCATATTTATATTTTGTTTTGTATCTTTTCTTCATTACGGCGGTTTATAATTCTGAAAAATATAAAATTAAATAAGCTCTTAAATAAATTCAAATATTATGCAACAAAATATAAACCTGACTGTATAAACAATAATATGCTTTTATATAAGATAAATATCATAATCGATATTTTTCGTTTCTAATTTATTTCAGATGGAAGCTTTAGTTAGAGAAATGCAAGATCCTGAAAATGGTGTTCCAGTACGACAACAAAAACTATTTTTAACTTCAATTCCATACGCTTTTATGGGTAAGAAATAATGAAATAATTCTTAGGTTTTCGTTTTAAATAATAAAAAATGAAAAAATTAAGTTCCTATACTGTCTATAAACCCGACGAAATTGATAAAAAGAAGCTAACAATTTTCAAATATGTATTACTATTGAAATTTGCCGTAACATACGAGGAATTGACAGAAGACTGAAATAAAATTTTGTCTGATGAAAAATGCTTTCGTTTAGACGAACAAGATGTTTATAATCACTTTATTTCCAAGATTTTAGAATGAAGAAAAGTTTTTATTCTGAGATAGAGATTGGGAGGCTTTGTAGAGACAGATAGACACAATTGACTATTATTAGTTAAGGCAAATTAAACCACATTGTTGGACTTTTATTATTCTGAAAATCTGAAAGTAGTCTTGTACAACAAATTTATTTATTACTTCAAAGTCCTTTGAAATGTTCTCAAATTAATTGATGTGAATTTTCAGAATTTCGTCTTTATACTTACTTTTGATTTTTTTACGAAATACAACGCTTCGATTTGCATATCTACACAGCTCTAAACTTTAAAAAAATATTATTAAATAAGAATTGCTTAAATGTGAAAAATTTGTAATTAATAACTTCTCTATAATAGGTTATGACCTGATTGAATGGCTAATGGATAGATTATCAATAGAAGAATCTGAAGCATTAAGTGTGGCGAATCAGCTATGTTTGCATGGATATTATTTCCCTGTAAACGATACAAAATCACTTGTTGTTAAAGACGATTCATCTTTGTATAGATTTCAAACGCCATATTATTGGCCATGGCAGCATAAAGCTCCTGATAATGTAGAATACGCAATATACTTATGTAAAAGATCATTAAGAAATAAACAACGTCATGGCCTAGAGGATTATGAAAGTGAAGCTTTAGCTAGTTTACATAAAAATTTAAAAGGTAAATGGGATTTTATATCTATGCAAGCAGAAGAACAAGTTCGTTTAGCAAAAGAAAGGAAAAAAGGTGATAAGATTGTTGGAGATTCACAGGTATGTAATGAACAAATAATAAACTAAATGTTTGTTATTTAATTAAAATTGGACTATCTGTGTACCCCGTTCGTGTATATTTTAGGAAAGAGCCTATTGGCGTGTGCATCGTCCGCCCCCTGGTCAGTTTACCCCATTAGAGCCTTGTCCTATTCCTACAAGAGATAGACAAGGATTTAAGCAAAAGAAACGCACAGTCGATGATTGGCAACGTGAAATAGATTATTTAAAAAAATCTTTAGGAAGAACTCGCATGAAAATGTCACAAGTCTGTGAAAGCCTTGTAAATTATTGGGAAACATTTGCTGAATATGATTTTTTTCTTCAACCTGTCCTACCTTCCAACCCTTGGGTCTCCGAAGATACTACATTCTGGCAATTAAGTAATCCAATCGTAGATACACCAACAGAAAAAAGAGTAAAAAGATGGGCAATTTCTATTGAAGAGCTAGTATCTGATCCAACGGGTATACAAGAATTTACAACATTTCTCGAAAAAGAATATTCACATGAAAATATAAGATTTTGGATTGAAGTTAACAGACTGAGGCGTTCAGCACATTCTCAAGTAGCGGATAAAGTTAATAGAATTTATGAGTGAGTATTCTTACATATTACATATTAAAATTTTACTTTAAAGTTAAAGAGTCCATTACCAGACCATCACCAATTCTATTAAAAAATATAATTTAATATACAAATATTTTAGAGAATTTCTTAAACCTGGAGCACCATGTGAAATAAATATTGACAGCAAAACAATGGAAGCTGTTCAAAAAAGTCTACAAAATCCATCTCGTTTTACATTTGATGCAGCTGCAGAACATATTTATACATTGCTTTTGAAAAAAGATTGTTATCCCAGATTTATACGATCTGATCATTACAAATCATTATTGGCGAGTGGTATTCAACCTTCACATAAGAAACGCTTTTTTGGATTTGGCGGAGCAGCAAAAAAGAAAAGTTCAACAAGCGTTTCAACTGGCCAAGGAATGTTATCACAAACCTCAACATCTGGAATTGTACCACCTCCCGGCATTTTATCACGAAGAAGAGGTAGCGATAGAAGCTTAACTGGATCAGCACATGAATTAGCTGTAATTGGTGTTAAGGATTTTACTAGTAAAGTACCGCATTCTCATAGTCAGAGTAATTTAAGTGAAATACCATACAGGTAAAATCAAAATTTTAAACTAGACTAAAAATAAATACATAACTTACACTGAGAAATAAGAATTGACAATTTATTCTAATTTCAAAAAATTCCAAATTCTACAAAATTCTGTTAACAAAATGTGTCTCAAAAATCCAAAATAAATTTGTGATTTATAAAGCCGCAAATTTTTTCATAATTTCTCGTGAATTTTTGAGAACACAGAATACCAAATTTTGTCCTAACAGAATTTTTTTTCGTTAATTATATATGAAATTTTAAAATAATAACAAAATTAATCAATGTTTTTTTAAATAATTTTTAGAGAAGCAGCCAAACCAATAGAAAAATTAGAAACAACAGCTGAAGTAGCTTCTTGTGCTGTTTGCCCATGGGAAACAACTGTTGAGCAAACAGAATCTTCGCCAGTATTTCAATCGAACCCAATGAATACCAAACCCAGGTTTTTAATTAACCAACATTGATTCATGTTGATTTTTGTAATTTAATATTTTGCAAAAATATTACAGTGTGATTTCGGAAATGTCAGAAGTATCAGAAAGAATGCGTCAATCTTGTGGATTAAGGCAACACACGGTAGATAATGACTACAGTGATAAACGATTAATACCACATACGATCGAACCGCGAAGAGCTTCTATGACTACAACACATAGGTAAAATACATAATATTTATACTTCAAGACATTTCAAGCAAATTGTATTTTGTAATAATTGTAAAGATAACATTTAATATAACTTTTAACGACAACATTTTTACGAGTATTTTGTGTTTGTCTATTAAGCAATCACATGTATATAATTTATTTCATTCTCCGAATATAGATTATCTGAAATTCAACTGGCGCCTTCAAAACTACCTATAACAAAAATTTCAACAACACCATCACCAACATCTTTTCGCCATTCTGAGGATCAAACATTATCTCCATCAGCCATTAAAACTCCTGCATCCGAATATTCGGATGACTGTAACATTGCAGTTATATTACCTGAAACAGAGTCTGAATTAAGTGATAATAAAAATAAGTTTATTAACATTAATATTGATGTAAAACAAAGTGATGAATCAAATAATGTGAAAGATATACAAAGTGAAAATTCTGATGTTACAATTGAAAAATGTGAAAATGTATTAGTTCCAAATTTAAGTACTGAAAATTTTAGCGATAATAATGTGTTATCACAATCACAAAAATTAACTTCTTCTATACATAAAATGTGTATTGTAGGTGTAGTAACTGAAAAAGAAATTAAATTAACAACTTATGATCAAGCACAAAGTCCAATAAATAATAATAATGAAACGAAAAACGTAATAAGATCACCTGTTGTAAATACTGATGATATGATCGAAGTAGTGCATCAAGTATCAAACGAAGGTAATCAAGATATTTCTAATGAGGCAATAACTCAAGAAGAATTATCGCCAACCACTGATGAATATCAGGAATGCGCACAATTTGTTGATAGTACCGATGTGTATCATGATTATGCTATTGATGTTGAATCAAATTTAACTTCTGGTTGTGTGGCGCCAACTCCGACACCAGCCCCATCCTTAGCACCTTTAGCAGAGATTGATGTAGATCCAATGGAGGAGGAACAAGAGTATGCTGATGTTAAACAAGATGGAGAGGAAATCAAAAAACGTCGAAAAAAAAAAGATAAAGAAGGCAAAAAAACCGATGAAAAAGGTAATGTCGTTGAACAACCGAAAGACAAAGATGATAGTGGAAATACAGTTTGTCCATGGGAGGATGAGTAAGTTTTATAATATTTTAATTTTATTTATTGTGAATCATATTACACATAAATCAATTTGCATAATGGATTATAATAATAATTATCGTCTAATGCTATGTATTTAAAAAACATAAAAGGATGACAGTATAGTAAAACAACAAAATAAAATAAAAAAATGTTTACTGCATAGCAATTTCATTTGCCAATATGATTTCTACTATGCACACAGTGCTGAAATGTTACAACCAATTTTAGTATTGTGCCCGACCGAAATGTCTTAGTTCTTGGAAACGTGGAACCAAACTCTCTTTTCTTGTTTTGACAACAACTGAACACTTTGCACCAGTATATGCAAGAGTGTTTCTTCCTTTTAAATGTTAGACAAAAGTTGTAAAAGTGAAGTCGTTCGTTATTTTCATAGTGGTTATGTGCCTTACAAATTCAAAACAACTGTACCCTATGGTGTTTTGGGTTGGTTACTGTTTTCACCTATAATAATATGCTTCAATTGAGTATATTTCAAACGCTAATGTTTTTAAGAATTTCGTTAACGTTACTTTTATTCAGTGGAAATATATATTTCTACGAGTTTATAAAATGCCTTACCAAATCCATACGATTAATTATTTTTTTTTTTTATATTTTTTCAAATTAATTAAAATCATGCAATACAAAAATCATACAAAACGTAAAAAATTTTCATTTACATATTTTTCAGAGATATGAATACAAGTGATGCAACTTTTGTTAAAACATATGCAACATTAGGATACTTATGAATTACTATCGCATAAAATAAAACATCCACCACCATCACTACCACCAAAGTATTGGTAAAATATTTAAAATTTCTTTCTTGTTGTATTAAAGACTTAAAATATAAAAATAAAAATTAAAATTAAAAAAAAAATCAAAATTTTAATAAGAAAATACATATACGAAAACCATAAGAAATAACTATAAAAAATAATTTAATGAAAAAATATTAGAACATAGCATATAATATTCAAGGATAAAAAATTATGTAAATGCCATTATTATATACATTAATAAAATATAAAATAAATAGACTTATATAATAAATATAAATATATGTTAGTTTAGTACATAAATAATATTTTTTTTTTTTTTTTGACATTAATATCTAGCATAAACTATAAATACATAATAAGAAATGTGTATGTAGTGCGGTAATATGTACTTTATATGTAATATACTTCTTTCCAGTCGAATCCAACATTGTTCCAATCAAAAACAACATTTTTTAAATCAAAATCAACATTTTTCGAATCAAAAACAACACTTTTCATGTCAATACCAATTGAATTTCATTGAGTTTGAATGGAACAAATGTTGAATTTGATTTGAAAAATGTTGTTTTTGATTTAAAAAATGTTGTTTTTGTTTGAAACGATGTTGTTTTTGATTGGAATAATGTTGAATTTCACCGAGAAAAAGTATAAAAATTCATTGTATTATATTTTGTTTATAGAAAATTTTCATTTTAAAATGTTCACATTCAAAAATATAGAATATAAAATTTTCTCGTATAAAAAATTTGGAAAAATTTAAAACTACATATTTATTCCTTATTTTTATATGTTATCTAAGTTTTTACATACATACGTACTCGTATGTACGCCTAATATATAAATTGAATAATTATTTTAAATAATTTTGGGCATCAGTTTATAGCTAGCCTATATACTATATATAATACACAACGCAAACGTTACCGTCAATGCTTTAGGCTTTCAAAATACAATATAATACACTTGAATATACTCATGAAAGCTTAGAGTTTTTACGGTTTAGTCGGCGTCATGTGATCTTTATTGTTCATAAGTTATTAATCATTAAAAATTTTTATTTACTATAAAACATCATATTTTATATTAAATTTTTTTTTATATATGGTTGTAATATTATGCGAATATGATGGTTTTGGTAAAGCATATTTGAAAATGTCAATTGATCATCACTCACAAAAATGACTATACTGTTGGAATACATTTCACTGTGATTTGAAACGATCGAACAGATTTGGGATTTGTAATATGATACATAAATGAAGTATTAAAATTGCAATAAAAACGTGCCGCTATGCGCAAAATTGATAGAATGATGATAAATTGTTGATATTTTCAAATTTTGCCTATCATACACTTAAGATATAAAAAATATACAATATTTATATATAAAAAATGTATACAATAAATCTAAAATTTAACTGATCTGGAGTGCGTTCATGAACATTACTTTAACCATAGTATGGTATAGTATAGTTTAAACAGAGTTATGTTGTACTACAGCCATAGTTATGTTAACTTCAAGTAGTTTTTGAACGCGATTTTTACCACAGTAGTAGCAATAAATTGTTATTCAGCTGTCAAGTCAAGTTTTAAAAATTTTCAAAAAGATTTTTATAAATAATTATTATATTTTTTGTTTGTCAAAAATTAATTAATTTTTAAAAATTAATTTTTAAACAAAATAATTAATACTAATACTTTTTTCAAATAAATAAAATTGAAATTTTCACAATTCACAACACAAGATTAAATGACAAACGATTTTTTTATTGTCAATGTCATTACCACAGGCTTACTATCGTTAACCATGCTCTCGAGCAGGGTTAATTTTTGACATCAAATAGTTAAAAATTTACTTTACCACAGATTTTTATGAACGCTAAACAGTTATGTTAGTAGTTGTGTTTTACTATACCACCACCATTCTGAACGACAAATGATAACTATGGTTAACTATAGTTAACTATAGTAACGTTTATGAACGCACTCCTGGTTTACTAATGTAAAAATGTCAAAATCATAATGTCATAATAATTAAAACGGCG
Source organism: Villa cingulata (assembly GCA_951394055.1). Taxonomy (NCBI): domain Eukaryota; kingdom Metazoa; phylum Arthropoda; class Insecta; order Diptera; family Bombyliidae; genus Villa; species Villa cingulata. The sequence goes on from OX596025.1 coordinate 3,758,477, forward strand.
TTTTTTTTTATATACAAGATGGAATGAAGTTTTTCTTTGGTGGATGAAGTGAAAGTATAGAGAACATTTTTGTTTTTTGTATAAATCAAAATTTTGAAAACAAATTCTTTTAAAAGACATCGAATAAGGTAAAAATTATTTTATTTTTTTTTTTTTTTTGCCTTTTTATATATAACCCAATTTATTTTAATCTTAGTTTGATAATTAAAATAAAAATAATATAAAATTTATTCGTTTACCACTTTTGTTTTGTATATACATACATGGACGGTATAGATATGCTTTCGATATTATGTATTTTGTACTTTTTATTTTCTAGGGCGAGTATAAATGTTATATTTAGATACCTTATATAAAAATAAAATTAAAAATATGTATATGTATTATAAAAAAAAAAAAGAAAGAAAATGTATTAATATTAAATTAATAACATAAATTCTAATTCAATATGTATCATGTATATGCAAATATACATACACTCATATAGTCTATATCCATATTTAGGTAAGAAATAAAGATCAGTATTTATCTACATAATGTATGAAGAATAGTATAAAAACAATAAAAAACAAAACAAACAAAAAAATAACTTTAAGTCATAATAAATTGTACATCATGAAAATATTTTATAAGTTACATTCCTGGCATATGATAAACGGTAATTCTTCAATGATCATTCTTAAATTTTTCATATTCCTGTAAATGATCATTCTTAATAGAAAGAAAAAAAACCCCCTAATATACGCACTTTACTTTATCGAATGATCGCATCCAATCATTATTAATGTTTATTACATGAAAAATTTTTTTTTATAATTAGGTACATATGTATATACAAATGATCATTGAAGCATTTGCCTTATAAATATCAGGGTCAGGGATATTTAATGCTTTCGAAATTGTATGTATAAAAAAAGAAAATATTGTTGTGAAATAATACATAATTATTATATTTATTAGGTAGTTAATATATAATATACATAATAACGAAAAAATCCTGTAATATAAAAAATAAACAAAGTTTATATACATACATAAATATAAATATCTAAATGACACCGATAAAATTTTCGATAGAATTTTAAGATGCTTCTCTGTTTTTGAACATTTTTATTTTCACATTTTATTTTTATAGAAAATGATTATTATAATTCTAAATTTATTTCTATAATATTAGTAATAAGGAGGATCAGTTATAAGTTGTTTGATCTTGATTATTGAGAGAGCAATCAATCAGTTGTATGTACATGATGTAAGTGGTGAATATGAGGAAATGATGCACAAACAAACTGTAGGGTTCAAATATGAGATACATTTATGTATGTTCCTTGAAAATATTATGTGATAAGAAATACACAATTCTAATGCTTATTTTTATTAATGTATTAATTAAAATGTTGAATAATGAAAAAATTTCATAATTAAAAAAAAAAAAAAAAAAAATCACATTTTCAGTTTACACATGTATTGTTTTACGTTTTATTCATAATTATCGATCGTATCTATTTTGTGTTATCGTATTAAATTTATTTATTTTTTTTTTCATTTAACTCATTTAATTGTGCATCTGTTATCTTAATTCACCACTTCTATCAATCGGTTATCGTATTTTACTTGATAATCAAGAATTTATCCGATATGAAATGAAAGGATTTACTAACAATAATGCTAAACATTATAAACATTATTTAATATATAAGCAGGTATGTGTAGATGTGTACATATAAGCAGTTGCACAGCATGCATATGTATATTATAAAACAAATATTATAGCAACATGTTGCTAATGTTGTAATGTTATCCAACAGATTAGATATTATTGCTGCTGTCATATGAATATATGATGACTTTGTGTATTTTTATCTGATCTATGGGGACATAGTGTAATTAAAAGTTAATATTATGAATTATTTTATAGTTCATAGCAAAAACCATAATAACTAGATCTAAAATTTTTGTTTAAACTAATGTCTGATGACTAATACAATAAGTCAGAAGTCATAATTATAATACCTTAGTACGAGAAATGGTATGCAAACTATTTTCATTTACTAGATCCTGCTAGATTATAAATATGTATATTTCAAAAATGATATTTTTTTAGAGATATTGTGTATTTATTTACACTGAATGTATTCATTAGAAAATTTATTATCATACGAATGTACTCTTATGTTGTGGTGGGTTGGGCACGAAATCATCGACGACAAAATCCCTAACGACATAATCCCCGACGACTAACTCGCCGTCAACAAAATCACTGAAGATTTGCATATACATACGCAGGTTTTTTTTTTTAACATTTACATTATTTATTTATAAACACAAACAATAATTGTTAGAGATTTTGTTTTTTTTTTTTATTATTATTATCATATAATAAATTGTAAAGATGTAGAGAAAATTAGCACGGGCCCCTGCGCAAGGATAATATTCAAAATCGTAACATAAATTAAAATTTAAAAACATGCAGAGAAAATTAGCACGGTCTCCTGCGCAAGTGTAATACTAAAAATCGAAAATAGTACATAAGCCTAAAGTGCATACAAATGTTTTTTCAATATCTTTTTTTTTTTTGAGGGGATTTTGTCGTTTTAAAATTTTAAAATCCAGGCATTATGTCGTCGGGGATTTCGTGACATTCCCGTTGTGGTGCATTAAAAAAAAAAAATAATATGCGCCTACCATTGCTTTGTCTTTATAATTAAATTAAATAAAATTGTATTGTATTGCATGCGTATGTGATAAAAATTAATCAGAATGATAGTGAAAATAAAAAAATAAAAATGAAATTAAACATTTCGTAGACAAGAGAAAAAATATTAGATTAACATAGAAGTTGTAATTATGACTTCGAATTGACCCTTATAGAGAAAAAGAATTCGAATCTTTAATTGAGGCATATTTTATTTACTAGGTTTTTATAAAATTTTATTTTAGAAAATAGAACTGCAAAACAAAAAAAAATAATTTATTAAAAGTGCTTAAGAATAGTAAGTTCCTTATGACACCAGCAATCAGTAATTGTTCAATCGAATTATTGACTTGGATGAGAATAGTATTCTGTCTGGAAATAAAAATCGGCATATTTTAGGTTTATCATTCATTACGGCAACCATCGATCTATCCAAACTCCTTCAAATCAAATTTATCAACAAAGATAAGAGTTCATTCGAAACCTAAAGGTATACAACCAAGGTGAGTTTTGGGCAGTCTAATTTACGACCTAAACGCGACAAATGACTGTCTATAATCTTAAGCAAACCACCAAAATTTTTTAGGTGATAACACGCAATACGAATATGACATATGTACATATTTGTGTATATCGCGTTATTTGTAATTACTTGCATACCTAAAGCAGTTTTTTGTAGATCTCATGAAGACAGACAAAAAATTATCGTGGGAAAGATGGGGTTGTGTGGAAGGTAGCCTCAACGTTTGAACATCTAAAAATGTCTCTAAAGATTTCTGACTTATAACACATAATAGTATTGAAACTGCTCGATACACAAATATTATCAAAAAACAAACAATTTTTTTTTTAATTATAAGCAATTGAAAATTCATTCTCAGTGCAAGATGAAATTAATAATGAAAATAATTTAAGTTTAGTTTAATATTTTTTACTCAGATAACCCCATAATAATCAATTTATTCATTGATTAATAAAATTGGAGGAATAAATTTGATTTGGATACTTACATAGTTATGCATATGCATAATATTGTAATATAATTTTTTCAATAAAAGCAAAGAATGTGTAAGAATGTAAATAAATAAGGCTATATTTATAATAGAATATATGGTTAAACCATAGATACAAATATAATGGGTATTTACTCTTCGTTGCAAATAAGTCTTGCATCGTTGCAAACGGTGTAAGACCAAGAGTAAGCATTCATATAGTTTAGTGATAAATTGATATAAACCACTGTGTACATTAATAATAAATAATAATAATAATAATAATAATAGTAAAATGTTAAAATTAATAAGAACATAAAATGAAATGTATTTAACTGATGATATGTAGTATGTACCTCACTTAATAAGTTCGTAAGATGGCATTATGTGTATGTGGCATGTGGCGTCTATATTAAAAACTCCATTCTACTATCTGGGAAATACAATATATGTCAAAATATAATTACAATCTGGCATTTAGTTCATAACTTGAGTTATGGTTTTAGTAGCGCTACTATTTTAATACTTTCAAATTATTTAGAAAATGGAGAAACATTTGAAATACTACCTAAGTACCTACCTGCAAACATATGGCAACTGGTAGTAACTGGAAGCCAATTGTAATTGTAACTGGGAGAATACGGTGAATGAGTAATACTATTGACACTGCAGAGATAAACCATTGTTATCTCAAATGGTTTATCGATAACCTGGCTTGGGTGACATATTTAAATTGAGGTGAACTAGTTTATGTATTCATACGACACCTATCAAGTTAAATTTAAACACTAATTCTTTTTCATCTAGTCAGTATGTTAGCTAAAATTTGGTTTGACAGTTTGTTTAAATATCAAACGTCAAAGATAACTGAGTTCGAACTTGGTTAACAAGATAATTGAGTTGTAGAAACTCGGTTAACTTAACCGAGTTCTGAAAGTCGTTTATCGCAAAGATAAGCCAGAAAACTGAGATAACCATGGTTTATCTCTGCAGTGTGTCAATAGTATAAGCAATTCAAATTCAAAGTGCAATTTTTCCATTCTTTGCGCATTTTTATACACATAAAGCTCACATCAAACAGAGATTTCTCATTGGCAAATGCTTACAGAATATAACCATACCATAACTGTCTCGTCCACTGATAATAATCTTTAGAGAGTATTATAGTTATCTCATGCGACATCAATTTATGGCAGCCTATCCCAGGCAATTTTATGCACTTTCATTATGTTATCTAAAGTAACAGCCAATTTATGGCTCTCAGAGCATTGAGCATAATTATAAAAAGTAACATCACATCGCAATGTCCTAAAAAAAATTGTATACTTTCCATAAATGGTAGAAATTTTTCAATAGCGACGCCATATATGTACAATATGATCATAAGAACTTATTAAGTAATATTGGTAATATGTATTACCGGTATTGCATAATATTTACTAAATAAAAAGGCGTGTAGTTATATAAATAAAATCTTTAAATTGTTAAAATATTATAAAAAAAAATAATAATAATAATAGTAATAATAGTAAATAATAATAATAATAATTATTAATTAATATATATTATATTGTAAACTAATGAGTAATGAGTAATAAATAAAAAAAAAATATAAAAAATAAAATTGCTAGAAACTTTACTAATTAATTTGTGCTATTAAATTATACAAATTATTATTAATAATTTATGCATAATAATAATTATTATTATTATTATTAATGAAAAATAGAATGACGACAAAAATTAGTTATAATAAAAATTTATTCTATGAAATATGAAAAATAATAATAATACTATAGGTATGTATTGTAAAAAAAAAAATAAAATAAAATCAAATAAAAATTTTTGTTTACTAAAATATTATATTGAAAGAAAGAAGTTTTAAAACGTAAATAATAAATGAACGTATGTATGTACTCATACTCATATACATTACCATATTTTGTATATATACATACGAGTATGTATTGTACTACTGCTGTAAAAAAAAAATTTTTTTCAATGTACTTAATATTGATATGAAATTAATTATTGACATGATTGTGTACACATTATATAAGTTAATAAGAAAAATTATATTTTGAAAATAAAAAAAATTGTATTTAATGTTAAATTGTTAAAAATTTTTTTATCAAAACAACATTTTCATTTCAAACATAAATATAATAAAAATAAAAACAAAAAAAAAAAAATTAACTTATTGAAAAAAAAAAAAAACATTTTTATTCATATAAGAAAAATAAATAAAAAATAATAAATAATACTAACTAGTTCAAATTATCGAGCATATTTATAATAAAAAAATTAAATAAATAAATATACTCCAAAAGTTGTTATTATGTAAAGTGTTATCACATAATAAAGAAAAATATTATTATAAACTTAAGCATAAGGAAAAATAAAAAATACATAATTATGTTAAAATGTTTTTACGCAAAAAAAAAAAAAACAAAAAATAAATATATATATATATATAATAATAAAAATAAAATAAAATAATAAAAAACCAAAACAAACAAAAAACACTAAAAATACCTACAAAACATATTACATTTAAAAATTATAATCAATATATAAAATACATATATAATAAAAAGAGTTTATAAAAATATCGTTAAATTGAATGAAGAAAAAATAAATAATAATAATAATAATAATAATAATATGAGAAAATTATAGAGAATATTACTTTTTAGATTATATTAAATACAAAAAGAACAATAATTTGAAGTTTAAATATTGATATTATTTTCTTTTGTTCAATCTTAGTCCAAACTTAAAAATGGGAGATTTAATTCTAAGTAGTCTAATAACTAATACTAATCATCATTATCATCTGTTCTACAACCGTTAATGAACATTAACTTGCTCCAAAATTAGTTTCCATTCGGATCTATCCATTGCTTTTTCCTTCCAATTATACACTTCTCTCTTATTCAGATCGTTTTCAGCATTATCTAACACAACCAACCCAACTCATACTACTAGCCTAATGGTTTAGAGAAAAATTATCGGGTCTTCTATCCACGTCTTTAAAAATAAATTCTCTCATATTGCTCATATTAAATCAGATCTCCTACTAATATTTACATAACATTTGAAAGGCAGCCTTCCGTAATCAAATTGAAAAAATAAAACATTTGACTTCAATTTAGCATTATAGCATTTTAATAAAAACGAGTGTAATTTCAATATAATTTACATTTTTATTTCAATACAGACAAAAATGCTGCATAAGATTTGAAATACATAAGACAAGAGGTCGAAATTGATTAGAAACAGAAAAAACTTTGTATTTCATGCATCTGTAGTGAGTTGATAAAAATTGAGAATATTTGGCTGGAGAATTTTAATACACTCATCCTATAGTTTTTCACAGCCATTTATCTGTCAATCCGCGTTAAAAAATTGATAAATATTTGACTGTTTGGCAGATCATGCAGAGAGTACCTATACCCAAAAAAAAAAAAAAAAAAAAAATCCATGATATAGAAAAACAAAATTTCATATCTCAAAACTAGATGAAAAATAAAATTAAAATTAGAGACGTTCTTTCTTCTTCTGTTTTTACAGTGCTACAGTCCGTAGCAGAACTTTAGCCTCAAAAATATTTTGTTGCCATGCTACACTATCTAAAGAAACAATTATCCAATTTGCAATCTGCAGTATATTCGGATCTTCTTGAACTGAATTCCACCGTAGATTTTATGGTTTTCTATGAGTTTTTTGTTGTAGACGGTGAAATATAAAGCTTTTTACAGGGGTCTTGTTCTTCCGTTCTGTTGAAATCTACCGATTTTGACCAAAGCAATAATATTCACATCTTCATATAGTTCATATATCATATATCTACTTCTATCCTATTGGGGTCAAAAACTCTTCTCAGTACTTAATTTTAAAACACACCAACCTTAAAAAATCTGCTTCTATCATTGTCCATCCAGAAACGTTCTTATTTTTTAAAAATTATCTAATCGATGATATTGTCGATCATATGAGCGTTTCCAAAATGTTTACACCGTTAGATTTCTCGTATAATTCAAATCAAACAAGATATGTAGTCCGAACTTGCTTTAACCGTAACTGAATTTTAATATTAAATTCTTCTATACAATGACCGCTGTAAATAAATAAAAAAATTCAACCCATTTCACGTCGACCACTTTCAAACGATTTTTTTTTTACTTTTATAATTTATTTATTTAGAAAATATAATTTAATTTTATTCGAATTAATGTACAAAAATACATAATTATATACTTCCTATACAATATTAAATAATTTTTATAAATATAAATACTTTTTTATTTGTATATCTTATTCTTACGTCCTTTGTTTTTAACTTCAACGCTTTGATCATGCAAAATACATATGTTCATTTCATAGCTAAGATATCGTACATTCGCAACACATAAGAGTGTAATACAAACATTTTACAGTTGCTTCATCTTTATCATCTTTTATTTCTTCATCATTATGATTCAAATTCTGCTCATTTTTATTTTTTTTTATTTTTGATAATTTTGGAACATTTTGATTTTGTAAACTAATGTCAGGTACATCTACATCCGTCCCATTCAAATCAGATTCATCGTTACGTATATCTTTACTACTACAATTTTTTATGTCTTTTTCTATTGAATTTATGTCACTCTGTAATATAAAATATACTACTAGTTAGGTTAAACTTTATACAATGGTGTGGTGTTAAGTAATCTACAACCTACAACTACACCCGATCCGATATTGAAACATACATTTTTATTAGAAATTTACACCCTAAATTTATGTCATTGAGCAGTAAATATTTTATTTTTGATTTATCTTGTTTTATACAATTTTAGTTAATTACATTAAATACAAACAATTACCTCTGATTCAAATTTCATATTGTTAACATCATCTTTTTGCAAATTCACTTCTGCGACTGAAACACAAGCAACTGGCAGCAATATATCACTTACTTTTGAACTACTTGCTGCTGATTCGGATATGTGCCTAAAATAACAAGATATATTAATTAAATTATTAAAAAAGTATTGAAACGATTTTCTTTGAAAAAAAATACTATTTTTGAATACCACTCAAAGTATGCAATTAGTTTTTGAACAGTCATTACAGAAATTGAATTTGAATTAGAACACTAAAAAGTGATATGCATTTCTTGTGCTACTGTTAAAATGACTGAATCAATTTCACTAATGTGATAACTCTTTCCTTTTTTGAAGATAAATAACTTAAAAATAATGTCAGAAGCACAATGTGACACTTCGCTTGTAGCTATAACTCAAGCTACAACATATATATACAAAGGAAGTTTGATTCTTCATTTCATTTTTGAAATTTTGAAAGTTTGAAGAAATTTTTCTTGTAACCGGAACAAGAAAGAAATCAAGAATGTTCATATAAATTCATTCTTGCTCAAGAAAGTAAACAATAGAATCAAGAATGTGTAAGAGGGCCCATTAAATTTATTTCTTGACTTCTTCAATCTTCGTTTCTTTCTTTTCTAAAGTAATGAAGTCTATGCCTAAAAATTTAAGAACGTGTGCAAGGGTCGAGGGCCCTTCAGCTTTGTCTTTGCATTGAGCCTCAAGTAAAAAATCTATTAAAGTCATGTCTTGGCATGTAAAAATATTTGGTAAAATATGATGACATAATAATATCTGTCTTATCATCATTCATGTTTTGTGCCATCATATATGACAGACAAATCATGTTACACAAGTAATTTAACATGAAAAAACGCACATAATGCATATGTACTTCATTTTGACATAATTATGTCATTGTAAAAGACCAAAAGGCTCATTAAGAATCGTTTGTATGCGCTCGTATTATTTATTATAACTTGTTATCATTCATGAAACTTACGATTCCACTAACTCATGGTGTCCTCTTGTACCGCCAATAGACCAATTTTCATTTTTACCTTGTTGTCTGTTGTTTGAATTTGAATAATTGATATGTTTACTTGTTGAACCATAATTACCTTTATGGTTATGTCTTTTACGGCCTGGAATCCAAAGTACTCGAAGGCCACCTGAATTACTTTTTTTGTTTCGAAAAGCCGACATCCACCACTTTTGTAATTTTCACTTTTGTTTTTGAATTATAAAATAAATTAAAAAATATGTACATGCATGAATAATAAAATAAATTAGATTTAATTTTTTTAAACACAAATTTTAAAATAAAACTTATAATAATCACATGTACATGTATATAAGTTCACGTGCATAAAGTTGCATTTTCACAATTTTTTTTAAAAATTAAATGCTAAAATAGACTTTAAATTTACCTGACGTGTTTAATGAATATTCAAATTATTAGACCATTAAAAAAAACAAAACTAGTTTCACGAATTTGTATAATTAATTGTATGTAAAATGAACTGTTTCACTTTTTACTGTACTCTTGCTGTACCTGTACTCCTTACTTTTATTATAAGAAAGAACAAAACTTAAAACATAAAATTAAAATTGCGAAAAATTATGAAAAAAAATTTACTAAAATGCAAATAAACAATTTAATTTGAATATGTGTCAATATGTCAAGTAAAAAGTGATGATTTCATTGATATTAACAATGATCATTAATTAGTCAATTATCATCACCATCTGTCAACTTGTCATTTTGTCAACCTCAACATCACATTAATTCATCCAATTCATCCCATCCCACGTCACAACAAAACAATACGCCAATACAAAAATCAGCTGTAATCGTTATTCACTTATTTGTACCTATTGGCCTTGTTTACACGAAGTGTCGAGGTGACTTTTCCACGGGACAAATTTGACATTTTCCTTTGAAATATATTCGTTTGGTTCATACCAGACCAATGCTGCGTTTCTGTATCTCATAAATCTAATAAATCTCAGCTATTAAGCTAAATAGAATGGGAGATCCGAGAAAAAAGTAGTTCAAATATACATGCTTATCAAATATTGTCAGCAATTCTCACAGCAACAACAATTTTCTTAAAGTCTGAAAAGCACTTTACCTGGCAATTCCCAAATTACTATATTTATAATGTAAAAATGTGTACATGAAAAAATAAGATAAAAAGTACACACACATACTATCAAACTTCTCATTTTCTATATCACCGACATCACAATAATGCAAAATTCTCTCTGCTTACATTTTTTTTTACATTAGTTTTTAATAGCCTCCGTGATATGCACTAGTGGTAGTTGAAAATATTCTTATTTGATTCACATACGAAGTCTATTTCGCTTCAACTTTTTTATTCGTCGTTCTTCTAACATATGTATGATAATAGCCTCCGTGATAATTTGACGGTAAATACACGTACTTGTAATGTACACGTGCTTGATGTTGTTGTTGTTGTTGTTGATAGGGTAAATGGGGCTAATAAAATGAACAGTATATATCAATGCGATTCATCAATAGCTCAACATATAATATTTCATGCATAAAAAAATATACAGAAATTAATAAAATCATGAAATTAAATTATGAATAATTTATATTATTTATGTATTTATATTTAATATTTATTCAAATTATTAATTTATTTTTCACTAATAAAAAATTTTTTTTTAATTGTTTTTAAATATTATTAGATTTTTAATATATAATGAAATTATTTTAATTTTGAAACTCCAGATTATAAGTATTTCACTTCACTTTCAATTAATTTCACTTCACAGTCTAAAATTATTTTACATTTAATATTCCTTTACCTCTACTTTGCCATAAAATACCAGGAATGATGTCATAACATCTGGTTAAAGCTGAGCACATGGTGTAAAAACACGTGTAAAATGTAACAGACAAAAAAGTGACCGGCCATCTTTAACATGCGTTAGTAAGAGAAATTATATACAAGTTAAAACGAAATATCCTATGTATGTGAATAAAAGAAGTAATGGCAAAAACAAAAAGAAAAAATAAAAGTGTCGTGCTATCTAAATCTATGTAGAAAAAAAACGCAATACATTGAAGAAATTATGTCAGTGATATGAAGTTGTTGGTGTGTGTTTTTTCTATCTTGTTTTAACACCTGCATATTTTTTATAAAGAAATTAATTTAATTTAATTTATTAAGAAGAGAGGTCAGTAAACTGCCTCCCTTCTGCCCACACCACGGCCCACCAGGGCCTTTTGGCGGTCAAAGTAACTTATATTAATATAATACAAAAAACTTAGAGACTAATTTAAATGTAACAGTTTAAAGTGAACTTATATTAAAACTTAGCCTAGTGATCTTATGTGCTAAACTACTGTGAGTGTGTGGCCACATTTTTCCTTATCCACTGCTCGCGAAGGGGTGAAGGGGAATGGTACCACTCACCCACAATAGTGCCCCTGAGGGGGACTTATCTATCTTACACATCAATCTTAATTACTAAAGTAAGAATTATCCATATGAAAAAGTTTTTAATTATAATTTTAATTTTATTTAGATTTTAATATAATGATAATTGTAGTTTAAATTAGAAAATGTATATAAAATGATATACATATTTACAAAATTATTTTTATTTTTTATTCATTTTTAATTTTTTATATCCTCAATCTGAGGTCTGACAATAGATTGAATAGGGGAGAACGATGATCCTGTGAAGGATCGAGAAGTTTTACCCTATCAATCGATGTCATCCCCATGGCTGCCAGTCTTGTTCTTATAGTCGGACAGTCGAGTAGCAGTCTGGTCGCTGTCCTGTGAGCGTCATGAATACCACAAGGGCAGGATAACGCACCCGTGCGACTCAGAGGGAGGGGGTTTGTTATCCTCGTATGCCCAGTGCGCAATCGAAGGAGAGATATCTGCCGAGCCCTGCCAAGCAAATAACTGAATTTTGGAACAACGAGACCAGGATTTAACTCCCAGTACTCGTGAGTGGTGTCTGAGTCCAAGTCGAGGAAAGCAGCCAACCTTCTCTCTCTCAACTTATTTAGACCCATCCTATAAATAGCATGTGGGCTAGGGGGCACGAAAATATCTGGTGACGGAATTGAGCCAATGGCTGCTTTGGCGGCCCGATCAGCCTGTTCATTACCCTCTATCCCTACATGTCCAGGGATCCAGCACACTCGCATGTCATTCCGGGTGACAAGCATTCGGATAGACTGCACTATGAAGTCATCATTTTGGGTGTTTTGGAGCGCTCTAATTGTGGAAAGAGAGTCAGTGAAAATCACTCGACGCCTGGAGTTTTTGGCTTTCATGGAGGCAGCAATCCACACTGCCACCAATTCAGCATCGAACACCTCGGCTGCTGCCGGTAATTTCCTCTGGGCTCTCACCCTCCAAACGGACGTTCTATCCTTAGATACAACCGCCACACCGACTCCAGCCGTGGATTTGCTGGCGTCAGTGTAGTAATGTATCCTGTCTCGATACTCACCACAGACCTCTGCAAGCAGAGCGCGGTAGATATCAGGACTGGTGACATCCTTACGGTATTCACTAAGTCTGTCCAGTATGTAAAGTCTGACATTAAAAGGAGTATAAGATGAGGGGATTAGTGAAGGTTGATTAGGGAATGATCCCTCTAAGCGAGGAATCATCTTAATCGATCTTCTAATGGTAGAGGTAACTTTGTAAGGGTTGTGGTTAAGGAAATCCCAGACGAGTCCAAACAGCGGTGATCTAGGATCACAGATCTGCCTGGACGCCAACCTGAGTCTTAGCTTCAAAATTCTATCCTGGATACTCCAACTACCACATTCTGCTAAGAGAATGGGAATTGGAGTAGAAGGGAAAGCCCCAGACGCTACCCTGAGGATAGAATTAATTGCCTTTTGAATTCTGTCTTTGGAAGTTGGTGAACAGTCACCATACAGGGTGAGACCGTACCCTGATATGCCATTAATTAGGACATTGGCAATATGAGTGAGTGCCGATGGAGGGGCACCCATTCTGCCTGCAGCAAGGGATTTAATGAGGTTGTGAACTTTCTGAAGTTTAGCCACTACTTTGTTCACGTGTGTGTTCCAGAGAGCCCGCTTCTCAAAGTGGACTCCCAGAATCTTTAGACTTTGCGAAGGAAGCACTACTCGTGTGTCAATACACAAACTGCTCACAGAGCAGTTACGTTTACGACACACGTGCATGAACTCCACTTTTTCAAGTGGAATTCTGCCACCGTTTTCAGAAGCCCATTTAAGGGAAGTTTCTGAAGCTCCTCGAAGTTCAGACATTGTCTCTGGAGTACAACTGGTGGTGCTGAGTAAGACATTATCAGCATAAACCAACACTTTAATGTTGGTGAATCTTGACAGTTCCACCATTAACGAATCCAAATAGACAATGAGCAGTGTTGTGGATAATGGTGACCCTTGCGGGATTCCATTGTCCAGAGTGAAGCGATTAGAAAAATAGCCGTTGGCGCAGACCTTAATCTGTCTGTTTGACATAAAGCTCAAGATGGTTTTGATAAAGCCTGAGTCGACTCCCCAGGAGATTAATTTATTGCATACTGTATACGCTGGAATTTTATCGTATGCTTTTTCAAGGTCGAGTGAAACAACACTCGAATGACCCCCCTCAAGCAAGGAAGAAGCCAGCCCATCTTCCAAGTCGTGGAGGAGAGTGATAGTCCCTCTTCGCGGGCGAAATCCATGTTGTCCAGGGTGAAGAAGGTCCTCAGTAACCACTTGCAGTCTTTTGCCCATAATCTTTTCCAATGTTTTAGATAAACAAGAGAGAAGGGATATGGGTCGAAAGTCAAGTGCACGTTTAGCAGTTGAAAACTGCTTGGGAATCGGTATGAGTGTGGCCGATTTCCAGTCGTGTGGGAAAGTTCCAGCTTTCAGAATTTTGGAATAGAGAATAGCTATTCTCGTCTTTATCTCGATCGGGAGATTACTTATCATGCGGTAACTGATTTGGTCTCCACCCGGAGTTGAACCTTTGAAAGACTTAAGGGTACTTTCAAATTCAACGAGTGTGACCTCCTCAGCAAGATGGTGTCTCACATGATAAGAATCATCGATCGAAAACTCAGACTTCTGATTCAATACCGATTCAGCCATGTTCAGATCGCATGATACTGAGGACCATGAGGACGCAAATTCGTCTGCGATCTCAAGTGGATCTGAAATAGATCCGTCAACTGTCAAGAGAGATAGCACTGCTGAAGGGGGTCTGCCGTAAAGGCGTCTCACCTTCCTCCATGCATCTCCCAGCGAGTCAGACGGGTCTATGGACTGAGCGAATGCCTGCCAAGAGGCCTTTTTCGCCCGTCTACAAGACCTTCTCACTTGAGCAGCCAGATTCTTGAAGGAAATAGAATTTTCTGGCGTGGGGTTGCGTTGGAAAATCTTCCAAGCTCTGTTTTTTACCCTAATGAGGTTTTTTATATCAACAGAGAGCCAGGTTGGCTCGAGAGAGGATTTGGCCTGAGCTGTCGGCATAGAAAGAGAGGCAGCAGATTTGATTATTTTTCTGATTGATGCTGATTCTTTATTAATGTTGCTGCTGGGTGGAAAAACTCGATTAAATCTCAGCACAGATTGGGAGAAAAGAGCCCAATCTGCTTTTGCTTCGACAAGTCGAGATGAGTTACGTTTAATAGTAACTCTATTTGTACCTTGAATTACTATGGGGATGTGATCGCTTCCCTCTGGGTTGTCATGGAGGATCCAAGACAAATTACTAGCGAGATTGCTAGTAGCAAGAGTGAGGTCAATTGCGGAGCTAGTATTATGTGTCGATGACACGAAGGTATGGGCTCCATCATTGAGCAAAGTCAGATTAGATTCTGAGATCCAATCCACAATCAACGAGCATCTGGGGTCCACACGGTGATCACCCCAGAAGTGGTGGTGGGCGTTAAAATCACCGCCAATGATAGAAGAAACAGGGAGTTGATGTAGAAAATTTGATAGTGAGGGGGTGTCGAGAATGTCAGTTCTTGACAGATATATAGAGGAAAAAGCCACTGGAGGAGACGTGTGTACGATGACGGACACGTTTAGGAAATTTGACGTGATGTCAAGAAGGGAGTGGCTAAGGCTAGATCGTACTAGTATTGCAACTCCCCGTGAACTATTAAAGGAAGCACTGTCAGAGAAGTGACAGGTGTATCCTTTAAAATTCGAAGGTGTACTGGGAGGAAAAATTAAAGTTTCCTGTAAAAGGATAATATGTGGTTTATAACGAGTGATGAGCAATTCAAGACTGTGTTGATTTGCTCGAAAACCTCTCATGTTCCATTGCAAACAGGTGAGCTCTCGAGATGAGATTTGAAAGCTCGACATGAAGCAGAGAAAATTTGAAAATAGATAACTAAATTCAAGATGTCAATAGAACACAGGTTTGGAGAGGATCTGGAAAAAACAATGGGACACTTAGAGTGTCGGTTCAGTTTCCATTATCTCTTCGTCTGAAGAAACGATTGTTGGGAAAATGGGAGCAAAATAGTTTTGTTAGTTTTACAAAAGTCGTCAAAGGTTAGACCCGTGCTAAGGTAATTATTACCTTGCTCGGTCCTAAACTTTCCTAATAATAGTCTGGACGAGACGTCCAAGGATTGAAGTTTTTCAACTTCAAATTCTATTACTGGAGATTCCGTTATGTCGATGTTATATTGTGGTTGTTGTTGTTGTTGTTGTGGTTTTGATTGTTGTTGTGGTTGTTGTAGTGGTTGTTGTTGTTGTGGTGATTGTTGTTGTATGAGCTGTTGTTGTTGTCGTTGTTGTTGACGTTGTTGACGTAATTGTTTTTTTAGGATTTCTTTTTATTTTTAACCGATTTCCGAATTACTTGTTGTATTATATCAAAAGAAAGGTAATTTAGTTTACTATTATTGTCTAGAACACTAAATTTTCAAAAGTAGGGTGCAAAAAAAGTTACACATTATTTTGTATTTGAAGGTCCTGCAAAAAAATCAAAATTTTCAACGCCCTCTAGCGTCGAAAATAGGGTCGATAGAAATTTTTGGTAGTACAATTTTTTTCATGAAACATTTCAAAGAATTCCGTGATACTAATTTGTACATGTTGAATCGGGACACCCTGTATACAAGTCAAAACGAAATACCCTCCGTGCGTGAATAAATGATCACAGGCAGAAACAAAAAAAAAGTCATTGAACAGTTTAAAATCTAGGTACAAAAAACACACAATACACGGAAGAATTTGTGTCAGTGATATGAAGTTGTTGGCATGTGTTTTTCCTGCCTTGTTTTTTTTTCCTTTCTTTTTTAAATTTTTGAATTTATAATCTTTTTTTATTTGACCACAGATAGTCCTTGTGACGCAAAGCACAGGACTTTTCCTTTTATAATATTTCTTGTTTAATAAATATAATCAAATAAAGTTTGCGTCACAAGGACTATCTGTGGTCAAAATTTCAAGAGGATCAGAGGGAACACCTAATCGGAACTCCAGCCAAATTCAAAAATTCAAATAAAAAAAGATTATAAATTCAAAAATTTAAAAAAGAAAGAAGAAGACAACATAAGTAAGATAAATCTGGCTGTAAAATTCTGTAATATTCTTAAAGAGGGGTGTGGGAACACTGTTACCATAGTACACTAATTTAATGTACGGACACAATTCGATTCAGCGTATATAAATTCAAAAAATAATGTAAAAAAACAGTACAAATATATACTGTTAAAAAAAAATAAAATAAAAAAATCAATTCAGTAAAAAATTCAGCCCTTTATCTAAAAGGGACCATATTTTATGACCAATTTCTTTATGAAAAATATGCAAGTGTTAAAACAAGGCAGGAAAAACACATGCCAACAACTTCATATCACTGACACAAATTCTTCCGTGTATTGTGTGTTTTTTGTACCTAGATTTTAAACTGTTCAATGACTTTTTTTTTGTTTCTGCCTGTGATCATTTATTCACGCACAGAGGGTATTTCGTTTTGACTTGTATACAGGGTGTCCCGATTCAACATGTACAAATTAGTATCACGGAATTCTTTGAAATGTTTCATGAAAAAAATTGTACTACCAAAAATTTCTATCGACCCTATTTTCGACGCTAGAGGGCGTTGAAAATTTTGATTTTTTTGCAGGACCTTCAAATACAAAATAATGTGTAACTTTTTTTGCACCCTACTTTTGAAAATTTAGTGTTCTAGACAATAATAGTAAACTAAATTACCTTTCTTTTGATATAATACAACAAGTAATTCGGAAATCGGTTAAAAATAAAAAGAAATCCTAAAAAAACAATTACGTCAACAACGTCAACAACAACGACAACAACAACAGCTCATACAACAACAATCACCACAACAACAACAACCACTACAACAACCACAACAACAATCAAAACCACAACAACAACAACAACAACCACAATATAACATCGACATAACGGAATCTCCAGTAATAGAATTTGAAGTTGAAAAACTTCAATCCTTGGACGTCTCGTCCAGACTATTATTAGGAAAGTTTAAGACCGAGCAAGGTAATAATTACCTTAGCACGGGTCTAACCTTTGACGACTTTTGTAAAACTAACAAAACTATTTTGCTCCCATTTTCCCAACAATCGTTTCTTCAGACGAAGAGATAATGGAAACTGAACCGACACTCTAAGTGTCCCATTGTTTTTTCCAGATCCTCTCCAAACCTGTGTTCTATTGACATCTTGAATTTAGTTATCTATTTTCAAATTTTCTCTGCTTCATGTCGAGCTTTCAAATCTCATCTCGAGAGCTCACCTGTTTGCAATGGAACATGAGAGGTTTTCGAGCAAATCAACACAGTCTTGAATTGCTCATCACTCGTTATAAACCACATATTATCCTTTTACAGGAAACTTTAATTTTTCCTCCCAGTACACCTTCGAATTTTAAAGGATACACCTGTCACTTCTCTGACAGTGCTTCCTTTAATAGTTCACGGGGAGTTGCAATACTAGTACGATCTAGCCTTAGCCACTCCCTTCTTGACATCACGTCAAATTTCCTAAACGTGTCCGTCATCGTACACACGTCTCCTCCAGTGGCTTTTTCCTCTATATATCTGTCAAGAACTGACATTCTCGACACCCCCTCACTATCAAATTTTCTACATCAACTCCCTGTTTCTTCTATCATTGGCGGTGATTTTAACGCCCACCACCACTTCTGGGGTGATCACCGTGTGGACCCCAGAGGCTCGTTGATTGTGGATTGGATCTCAGAATCTAATCTGACTTTGCTCAATGATGGAGCCCATACCTTCGTGTCATCGACACATAATACTAGCTCCGCAATTGACCTCACTCTTGCTACTAGCAATCTCGCTAGTAATTTGTCTTGGATCCTCCATGACAACCCAGAGGGAAGCGATCACATCCCCATAGTAATTCAAGATACAAATAGAGTTACTATTAAACGTAACTCATCTCGACTTGTCGAAGCAAAAGCAGATTGGGCTCTTTTCTCCCAATCTGTGCTGAGATTTAATCGAGTTTTTCCACCCAGCAGCAACATTAATAAAGAATCAGCATCAATCAGAAAAATAATCAAATCTGCTGCCTCTCTTTCTATGCCGACAGCTCAGGCCAAATCCTCTCTCGAGCCAACCTGGCTCTCTGTTGATATAAAAAACCTCATTAGGGTAAAAAACAGAGCTTGGAAGATTTTCCAACGCAACCCCACGCCAGAAAATTCTATTTCCTTCAAGAATCTGGCTGCTCAAGTGAGAAGGTCTTGTAGACGGGCGAAAAAGGCCTCTTGGCAGGCATTCGCTCAGTCCATAGACCCGTCTGACTCGCTGGGAGATGCATGGAGGAAGGTGAGACGCCTTTACGGCAGACCCCCTTCAGCAGTGCTATCTCTCTTGACAGTTGACGGATCTATTTCAGATCCACTTGAGATCGCAGACGAATTTGCGTCCTCATGGTCCTCAGTATCATGCGATCTGAACATGGCTGAATCGGTATTGAATCAGAAGTCTGAGTTTTCGATCGATGATTCTTATCATGTGAGACACCATCTTGCTGAGGAGGTCACACTCGTTGAATTTGAAAGTACCCTTAAGTCTTTCAAAGGTTCAACTCCGGGTGGAGACCAAATCAGTTACCGCATGATAAGTAATCTCCCGATCGAGATAAAGACGAGAATAGCTATTCTCTATTCCAAAATTCTGAAAGCTGGAACTTTCCCACACGACTGGAAATCGGCCACACTCATACCGATTCCCAAGCAGTTTTCAACTGCTAAACGTGCACTTGACTTTCGACCCATATCCCTTCTCTCTTGTTTATCTAAAACATTGGAAAAGATTATGGGCAAAAGACTGCAAGTGGTTACTGAGGACCTTCTTCACCCTGGACAACATGGATTTCGCCCGCGAAGAGGGACTATCACTCTCCTCCACGACTTGGAAGATGGGCTGGCTTCTTCCTTGCTTGAGGGGGGTCATTCGAGTGTTGTTTCACTCGACCTTGAAAAAGCATACGATAAAATTCCAGCGTATACAGTATGCAATAAATTAATCTCCTGGGGAGTCGACTCAGGCTTTATCAAAACCATCTTGAGCTTTATGTCAAACAGACAGATTAAGGTCTGCGCCAACGGCTATTTTTCTAATCGCTTCACTCTGGACAATGGAATCCCGCAAGGGTCACCATTATCCACAACACTGCTCATTGTCTATTTGGATTCGTTAATGGTGGAACTGTCAAGATTCATCAACATTAAAGTGTTGGTTTATGCTGATAATGTCTTACTCAGCACCACCAGTTGTACTCCAGAGACAATGTCTGAACTTCGAGGAGCTTCAGAAACTTCCCTTAAATGGGCTTCTGAAAACGGTGGCAGAATTCCACTTGAAAAAGTGGAGTTCATGCACGTGTGTCGTAAACGTAACTGCTCTGTGAGCAGTTTGTGTATTGACACACGAGTAGTGCTTCCTTCGCAAAGTCTAAAGATTCTGGGAGTCCACTTTGAGAAGCGGGCTCTCTGGAACACACACGTGAACAAAGTAGTGGCTAAACTTCAGAAAGTTCACAACCTCATTAAATCCCTTGCTGCAGGCAGAATGGGTGCCCCTCCATCGGCACTCACTCATATTGCCAATGTCCTAATTAATGGCATATCAGGGTACGGTCTCACCCTGTATGGTGACTGTTCACCAACTTCCAAAGACAGAATTCAAAAGGCAATTAATTCTATCCTCAGGGTAGCGTCTGGGGCTTTCCCTTCTACTCCAATTCCCATTCTCTTAGCAGAATGTGGTAGTTGGAGTATCCAGGATAGAATTTTGAAGCTAAGACTCAGGTTGGCGTCCAGGCAGATCTGTGATCCTAGATCACCGCTGTTTGGACTCGTCTGGGATTTCCTTAACCACAACCCTTACAAAGTTACCTCTACCATTAGAAGATCGATTAAGATGATTCCTCGCTTAGAGGGATCATTCCCTAATCAACCTTCACTAATCCCCTCATCTTATACTCCTTTTAATGTCAGACTTTACATACTGGACAGACTTAGTGAATACCGTAAGGATGTCACCAGTCCTGATATCTACCGCGCTCTGCTTGCAGAGGTCTGTGGTGAGTATCGAGACAGGATACATTACTACACTGACGCCAGCAAATCCACGGCTGGAGTCGGTGTGGCGGTTGTATCTAAGGATAGAACGTCCGTTTGGAGGGTGAGAGCCCAGAGGAAATTACCGGCAGCAGCCGAGGTGTTCGATGCTGAATTGGTGGCAGTGTGGATTGCTGCCTCCATGAAAGCCAAAAACTCCAGGCGTCGAGTGATTTTCACTGACTCTCTTTCCACAATTAGAGCGCTCCAAAACACCCAAAATGATGACTTCATAGTGCAGTCTATCCGAATGCTTGTCACCCGAAATGACATGCGAGTGTGCTGGATCCCTGGACATGTAGGGATAGAGGGTAATGAACAGGCTGATCGGGCCGCCAAAGCAGCCATTGGCTCAATTCCGTCACCAGATATTTTCGTGCCCCCTAGCCCACATGCTATTTATAGGATGGGTCTAAATAAGTTGAGAGAGAGAAGGTTGGCTGCTTTCCTCGACTTGGACTCAGACACCACTCACGAGTACTGGGAGTTAAATCCTGGTCTCGTTGTTCCAAAATTCAGTTATTTGCTTGGCAGGGCTCGGCAGATATCTCTCCTTCGATTGCGCACTGGGCATACGAGGATAACAAACCCCCTCCCTCTGAGTCGCACGGGTGCGTTATCCTGCCCTTGTGGTATTCATGACGCTCACAGGACAGCGACCAGACTGCTACTCGACTGTCCGACTATAAGAACAAGACTGGCAGCCATGGGGATGACATCGATTGATAGGGTAAAACTTCTCGATCCTTCACAGGATCATCGTTCTCCCCTATTCAATCTATTGTCAGACCTCAGATTGAGGATATAAAAAATTAAAAATGAATAAAAAATAAAAATAATTTTGTAAATATGTATATCATTTTATATACATTTTCTAATTTAAACTACAATTATCATTATATTAAAATCTAAATAAAATTAAAATTATAATTAAAAACTTTTTCATATGGATAATTCTTACTTTAGTAATTAAGATTGATGTGTAAGATAGATAAGTCCCCCTCAGGGGCACTATTGTGGGTGAGTGGTACCATTCCCCTTCACCCCTTCGCGAGCAGTGGATAAGGAAAAATGTGGCCACACACTCACAGTAGTTTAGCACATAAGATCACTAGGCTAAGTTTTAATATAAGTTCACTTTAAACTGTTACATTTAAATTAGTCTCTAAGTTTTTTGTATTATATTAATATAAGTTACTTTGACCGCCAAAAGGCCCTGGTGGGCCGTGGTGTGGGCAGAAGGGAGGCAGTTTACTGACCTCTCTTCTTAATAAATTAAATTAAATTAATTTCTTTATAAAAAATATGCAGGTGTTAAAACAAGATAGAAAAAACACACACCAACAACTTCATATCACTGACATAATTTCTTCAATGTATTGCGTTTTTTTTCTACATAGATTTAGATAGCACGACACTTTTATTTTTTCTTTTTGTTTTTGCCATTACTTCTTTTATTCACATACATAGGATATTTCGTTTTAACTTGTATATAATTTCTCTTACTAACGCATGTTAAAGATGGCCGGTCACTTTTTTGTCTGTTACATTTTACACGTGTTTTTACACCATGTGCTCAGCTTTAACCAGATGTTATGACATCATTCCTGGTATTTTATGGCAAAGTAGAGGTAAAGGAATATTAAATGTAAAATAATTTTAGACTGTGAAGTGAAATTAATTGAAAGTGAAGTGAAATACTTATAATCTGGAGTTTCAAAATTAAAATAATTTCATTATATATTAAAAATCTAATAATATTTAAAAACAATTAAAAAAAAATTTTTTATTAGTGAAAAATAAATTAATAATTTGAATAAATATTAAATATAAATACATAAATAATATAAATTATTCATAATTTAATTTCATAATTTTATTAATTTCTGTATATTTTTTTATGCATGAAATATTATATGTTGAGCTATTGATGAATCGCATTGATATATACTGTTCATTTTATTAGCCCCATTTACCCTATCAACAACAACAACAACAACATCAAGCACGTGTACATTACAAGTACGTGTATTTACCGTCAAATTATCACGGAGGCTATTATCATACATATGTTAGAAGAACGACGAATAAAAAAGTTGAAGCGAAATAGACTTCGTATGTGAATCAAATAAGAATATTTTCAACTACCACTAGTGCATATCACGGAGGCTATTAAAAACTAATGTAAAAAAAAAATGTAAGCAGAGAGAATTTTGCATTATTGTGATGTCGGTGATATAGAAAATGAGAAGTTTGATAGTATGTGTGTGTACTTTTTATCTTATTTTTTCATGTACACATTTTTACATTATAAATATAGTAATTTGGGAATTGCCAGGTAAAGTGCTTTTCAGACTTTAAGAAAATTGTTGTTGCTGTGAGAATTGCTGACAATATTTGATAAGCATGTATATTTGAACTACTTTTTTCTCGGATCTCCCATTCTATTTAGCTTAATAGCTGAGATTTATTACTTGGTTTACCTAGATTTACTTTGGTTTTATATTATACAGAAAGTATTTTCTTTTAATATTTGATGTTTGGTACCTACAAGGTGAAATGTAAGAATTTTACAGAACAAATTGTATTGGAACGCCACAGCTGTAATTTTCTTAACTTTCTGTAAAATTCTGTATCAATTGGAACAAAGGTTTTATTAATTGAAATTTTGCTGGAGACAGTACGTTTGAAAGTTGTCTATGCTAAGAAATTGGAAAAGTAATGGTTGGTCAATGTAAAATCTACTGTAATGTTTGTTTATCGTACTGTGGTACTGTTGAGTACGTGTTTAGCTCAACGTCAAATAGCACCGTGTTATTAAGACGGCGTCATGCTACGTGCTGGTGTATGGTGCTGAAGTTATCTGTTTCTACCTTATTTTTAAATTTCTCTATTATTATTATTACTATTATTATTTATTATTACTATTTTTATTGGAATTTTCTACAACTTTGAATTGATAACATATGTATATACAGGGTGTCCGGAGTTCGGGTGCAGGCATTTTGTCAATCGACAGGTCTTGCTGAGAAACGAAAAAAATCTTATGGCAGGGGGGGTCTAATATCAACGGGTGAGGATCTAGAGGGCTCAGAAGTTTTTTTTGAGGTCAAGTGACTTGTGTCTGTGTCCTATTTGTGGTCATAACTCACGAAGTCCTTGGTCGTTTCCAATTATTTTGCATTCATTAGAAAGATAATCAATTAGTCTTTACTTTGATACTTGAATTGTATAGATCGGTTCAGTGATGCTAAAGATATGGTACATCAAATTCAAATTTTCATGGAAAAAAATGCGAAATTTTGAGTTCAAGGTCAAATATCTCAAAATTTTGCCCTATTTTTTTTAATTTTCTTCACTTAAAAAATTGCCCAATCATTTGCAATTTATTTTATTCAATTATCTGTCGTGGTTTTTCAGTTATTGAAAAAAATGTAACTGTGGGTCTACCAAGAAAGTTGATATGAGTCAACCCATAAGTTGGAACATTTGTCGTAATGCAATTTTTTTTCAGGAAACCTGTTTGTAATAAAAGTGATTTTTAAAAATGAATCATGAATTTTGACTTCAGGATGTTTGTTTTACTACGAACTGAATCCTTAATTACCTGTTGTAGTATATCAAAAGAAAGATAATTTTGTTTGCTATCATTGACTTGAACATTAAATTTTGATGCGTGGGGTATACAAAAAGTTATACATAATTTTGTGTTGAAAGATCTTGCAAAATATTCAAAATTTAAAACGCCCTCCAGCGTCGAAAATAAAGCGCAAACGAAAAAATATATAATATTTTCGACTGCAAATCGCCTCTACTTTCACCCCTTAAAATATTAACCACGACTAACGAAACACCCTGTATAAATATGGTATAGTCCCACTTCTATTGCATGTAACGTAACGTTGAAATTTTGAATATTTCTCTGTTTAAACAACAAATTTTAGCTGAAATCTATAATTTTAATTTTTTTCTCTCATCTCATTATGAACAAAAATGTATTTATCGATCGATTGACTTTTGAAAAAACGATCTTCATTATTGAAGAAGGGTGAAATTTTGACTTTATTATACAATTACAAGTGATAATTTTAAATATTATGTACATATGTATTTTACAAATTGAAAAAAATTGCTTTCTCATATAAGAAAACTGAAATTTGAACCCATAAAATCGTATTCCATAAACTTTCCAATAGCAAAACGAAATGTGTATTCATATTACCAATACGCCAATGCCATGGTAGCATTTTATGCGCAACTGTATGTCCTACATACATTAAAATTGAATTCATTCCAGCTTCTTTAAATGGTGATCCACTCCATAATGGTTTCACATCAATTATCAAATACAATATGGTTAAAATAATAAATGCAATTGATGATGTAACAAATACAAATGATAATGACCATAAATTTTTGTTAATTGGTATCCAACCATTTTCTTTTGAAAAATTGCATAATACACCACCAATAACGCCTAAGACTATACTCCAAATTATCCATCTAGTAATTTTCGATTTCCAATCAGAGTATACTCTTAATGTAATACCACACTGTACTCCAATAAATACTTGTACAATTGTTAAAATACAACCTTAAAAAAATATTTCTGATTAAAGCTGTTCATATTCATGCATACATTCTTGAAGTTTATTTTAACTGTACACATACCAAAAATACCTTCAGGATCAAATGATAAAGAATCGTATATATGACCGGCTGTAGAATGCTGATAAATATGATTTTCAGTTAATATTATTTTATCTATATAACCAATTATTCCACCAGTGCAATTAAAATACTGTCCCCAATTATGTTTGCCTCCCGGTCCTAAATAGCCCCTTTTCATTTGAATCAAATAATATACATTTTGTGTATTGAATTAAATTAAGAATTCAAAATAGCAAAAAAAACATACCTTGGACAACCTGGTGCGTTAATTGCAAATACGAAAACTAAATACACAACAATTAATAACAAATTGATCAGATATTCAAATTTCAATAGCAACATATCAAAAAATATTCGTTTCACATTAGTCTGCGAATACAAAAATTAAAAAAATATTAAAATTACAATCTTATAGAAATACCACATAATGTAAAAAAGGAACATACCTGTGGAATATCTTGTGGTGTAATAAAAATTGTATGCAATGAAGCAATTACAAGATATGCAATACCAAATCTTTGAAGAACGCCCATAATTCGAAGCTCTTCTAATTTTGGTCCATTTATTGAGTTCAAACAAATACCAACGCAAAATAATTTAAATGATCTCTAAAGTATAAAAATAATTTTAAATAAATATTTTTTATTTTTAATTGAATTATCCTCAATCATTTACGAAAACGAATGCGTGTACAAGAAATTTTTATTTACCCAAAGAATTTTTTTTAAAATATTTTTTTTCGACTGTCCACGATTTATTTGAGATTTAATTGAAATTGGAATGCATACACCCATTATCCACAAGAAAGAAGGAAATACGATATCAGCTACATGCAAACCATTCCAGGTAGCATGCTCTATCCACCAATAATGACCACCTCCACTATTCACAAATATCATTAAGGCAATCGAAATTCTGAAAATGTGAAAATATTTAAATGAAATAAATGAAAATTGTCACATAAAATACCCTCGAAATGTATCAAGGCTAGATAATCGTTTTTTAACATTTTTTAGATTTTCTTTATCTTTATCCGAATCAGAATCTTCTTGGGGATCATTTGCAGTATTTCGTCTAGTATATTTTTTATACAAATGAACTGATCCTTTAATAAAAATAGCAAGAAAAAGTGTAATGAAACAAACAAGTAAGATAGCTAAAAATAGACAAAAAAATAACTGATTATTGTAAATCGATGATCGTAGGTACATAAAATGTACATAGGTAAGTTATAATAACTAACGTAAATATGTATTGACAGGTTCCTTATCAGTGATAAAATGACATGAACCATTGGAAAATATGGACATATTGTAAACACCAAATTCTCCGAGACTAAGTGAAGTAACATCACATAGCCATGTTCTAAAAATAAATATTAAAAACAATTTTGTAATATACATACATATAATTAATGAATTATGTTTAATTATAAAATTAAATTTACTCATTTTCATTGACATATTTCCCAGCATTTTTATCGAAAACACTTATCGATATTGGACGAGATATATCCAATTTCAACACTTTATGTTTGCCAGATGTAATTTCTACTTCACGTTCATAAGAACACTATAAAATAACTTTTAAAATGAATTTTTACTTTTAAATACAATTTACAAAGAAATTTAATAACATACCGTATAACATTCATTTGATAAAAAATATATCCAAACACTACTATTATAATATGATTTTAAATATAAATAGGCATGATCCACAGTTAGATTTCCAAAATGTAATCCACGCCATTCTGGTGTAATATATTCGACCCAATTAGCCATTTTTTTTAAAATAATAAAACACTTTCACTTTTTATACTTTAATCGTCTTAAATGCTTAAATTTCAAAAAAAATTTTATATCCAAGGGTCCAAGCTCCAAGGTAAACAGAGTAGCAATAATAAAACATTAACATTAATGAGTTGATTTTGATTTTGATTTGTGTCGATTTGTGTTATCATTTCATCATTGGCATTGGCCCTTATTCTGGCAGTCACCTCACTCGCTAAGTGAGGTGAGATTCAAATTTTGTTATTCCGACAGTCACTTATGTAACAAATCTCATTTCATTTCATTTCATTTCATTTATTGAGACTT
Organism: Villa cingulata; assembly: GCA_951394055.1. NCBI lineage: Eukaryota > Metazoa > Arthropoda > Insecta > Diptera > Bombyliidae > Villa > Villa cingulata. The sequence goes on from OX596025.1 coordinate 3,786,460, forward strand.
TTTTTTTTATATACATAGATTTTTACAAAATACAACTTATCACTAACTTAGAATGGCTGACTATACAGATTGTCTTGCCTACTAAATACAATATTAATAATGTGCGAATGAACTACACATCTGTGTACATTAGAGAATATGGAATTAAAAACGAAAATTTTTAAGTTGGCTTGCTCCCGGCTCAACTACTGCATTTTAGAGATTAAAAAAAAAAAAAAGAAAAATAATAAATATATACATATGTAACATATTCATTGACTTTCAGTAACATACAGTGCACATAGGAATTTTTATAATCATAATGTAACCTTTCCTTTTCTATCTCTCTATTTTTAACTTATATATATTATACTTCTTTTATGTAACAAATCTCGTAAAAAGTGAATTATGTGGTATTCTGACAGTCGTACTGAGGTGACATTTCTCACTTTAAGTGACATTTTGAGTCACATTGTTGAAGTAGGTGAGACAAAAAAAGTAAAATATAAGTTAACATTTTTTATATAATTTTATTGTAAATATTATCTATAAAAATAAATAATTTCAGTTATTGGGCTGTATAAAGAAAAAATAAAATTAATAACAGAAAAATGACTGATAAAAGGTAAAAAAAATTTGTTAAAAAAAGTGTTCATTTTACTAAACAAAATTTATCTACCCTAGATTAGTGAAAGTAACTAACAAAATGCAATTTGAGCATATGGTGCGTTTCTTGGAAAAAAGTCAGCAATCGCCAAAGGATTAAAATATGCGAGTAGTTATGATGTTTCGTCGAAGTCCTTTGACAAAAAGTGGAACGAATTAGCAGCATTGTTGAATAGCTGTGGTCCTCCCATCAGAGAAATAAAAGAATGGCAAAAAGTAATTATTTAAAATGTTAAAAAATAACAAAAATATAACTTTGTAATTTATATATAGGTGTGGAATGATTTCAAATTAAATATTAGAAAAAAATTGGCGCATAACAAAAAGGAGATGAAAGCGACTGGAGGTGGACCAAATAATATGGTCAAATTATCCTCAATTGAAGAGAGTGTGGTCAACATGCTTTCTTTGAATAAATTGGTAAGCAGTGGGCCTGTGTTTGGGCTGAGAAGCGAATGTGCAGGTGCACCTGAACCTGAAACCAATGAAGAAATAGAAGGAGATAATATTGACGCGGTTGATGAAGTGCCTTCTTCGCCCAAACCTGGCACATCTAAGCAGCAAAATACAATGCATCAAACCCCACCACCAATATTCAGCCCACTGTAGCTGAGGACCAAAATTATAGTGAAAGGAAAAGTCGAAAAGAGAAACAAGATGTAAATGAAAGAAATATACTTTTAGAAAAAAATTTAACCTATTTAAAAGAAATAAGTTTAAATACAAAAGAAACTTTAAAATATACAAAAAGATTATTTTATTTAAAAGAAAAAAAATTTGATTTTCATGTGAAAATGCAAGAAAAAAAAGAAAATAGAAAAAAAGAAGAAATGAAATACAAGATGGAAAAGCTTGAATTAAAAAAAAGAAAAGTAGAATTAAAAGAAATTGAACTTGGATATAATAAAAAATAAGTTTTATAATATGTGTATATTTTACTTTTATTCATATTAAATCTTAAATTAATAAAATAAATTTGAACTTTTAATTATATTATTGCATTCATTATTTCAGTTCTAATTCTTTCACCATTTTCATCAATTTCTGGACTTTCCATATCGTTTTCATTAATCCTTTCGTCCGTACCTGGTGGTTGATTATGCAATACTTCCTCCAAATTTATGTTGTACTTAAGCCGTAGGTTATGTAGTACACAACATACATTAACTATTTGTGTTGCTTTCGCTGGTTTATAATGTAATTGTCGTGCTCCTAAAATGCACCTGAATGTATTTTTTAGAACACCAATTGTTCTTTCTATAGCAGATCGTGCCTTTGCATGCTTCGCATTGAATATTGCTTCTGCTTCTGAGTTTTCCCCATTATTACTTACTCTAACTAAAAGGCGTTATCAAATAGGGTTTTAAAGGATAACCTGCATCACCTGAAATGTATTTAAAATGTGTTTGAAAAATATGTTTTAATAAAAAGTATAATGCCTAAAAATCTTACCCAAAATCCAGGTATTTCTCTCACCGCTTCGTGATTTTTCCGCAAGGAATTCTTGTAACGAACTAGTGTTCCAAACGAAAGAATCGTGGCATGATCCTGGATGATTGGCATCTACATACCTTATGACCAAATTATGATCACAAATCATTATTATGAATATGAATATATTTCTGACACATTATTGTGCTATCCCACCAACATTACATTAAGGCTATGATAGCCTTTTCTGTTGTAAAACAGATGTTGCTCTTCAATAGAAGGAGGAATTATCTTAATATGGGTGCCATCAACACACCCTATCACTCCAGGGAATCCTGTCTTTTCGAAGAAAGACAATTTTATTCCACTTTTTTCTTCTTCCGTCTCAGGAAATTTTATCACGGATGGACATATTTCTTCTTCAATTATATTAATGACTACTGACAATGCTTTCGAAGTACTAGACTGCGATAGTCCTACATTGAAGTCGTTACCCACACCTTTTTGATAACTACCTTCCGCGAAAAATCGTAAGGCAGCAGTCAATTTTATAATTGGTGAAACAGAGGCGGAACCGACGGTTTGGTCCATTTTTGACTGCAGAGTATTTAGCAAGAACACGAAAACTTCCTTTGATACTCTAAAGTATTTGATGAATCTGTTAATTTAATAATTTTAATAATTTAAAGAATAGATTTCATGTAATATTATTACATTTCATTAGATAATTCTAATGGATTTGAAGGATCTCTAAATGCTCGACGTTCGAGCGCCAAATTTCTAACAACCCTATCAGTTTCTTCGTCACTTTCACTATCGTACCAAAATTCTAGAAAACTCATTTTTTTTTAGTTTTATTTGTTATATTATTTTAGTATTTTATTTCTTTTTTAATTGTTTAAATAAATAACTTTTATTAATAAATTTTCTAACTGATTAAACTAATAACAACATACAAACGACATACGAATTTAAATAAACGACAAATATTTGACAGATAAAAATGAATTTTGAAACAACAAAAGTTCATTTTGTTTCACTCTATTCATTTATGAAGTCACTTCACCTTGTACGAGTGTCAAGTGGGAACTATAATCGACATACCTGACATAAGCTTTGACATATGTCGTGCTACGAACACTGCCAAATCAATGAGCTAAACTATAATTAACATTACTGACATTCGTTAAAAATTTGTTTAACATAAGCTCGACATAAGCAGTACGATCGAGAGTGTACATGACATAAGTAACATAAGCAAAAAGCTCATTTTGTGAAATTCGTATTGCTTATGTTTAGTATGTTATCTATGTTAATTATAGCTAACCAAATGTTACGTTTTAACATTCGTTATTTTTTCTTATGTTTGCTATGTCAGGTATGTCGATTATAGTTGGGCTTTGACATCTGTCGTAGCCGAACACAGCCAAATCAATGAGCTAAACTATAATTGACATTACCGACAGCCGATATTCGTTAAAAATTCGTTTAACATAAGCTCGACATAAGCAGTACGATCAAAAGCGTACATGACATAAGTAACATAAGCCATAACCTCATTTTGTGTAATTTGTATTGCTTATGTTTAAAGCCCAACTATAATCGACATACCTGACATAGCAAACATAAGAAAAAATAACGAATGTTAAAACGTAACATTTGGTTAGCTATAATTAACATAGATAACATACTAAACATAAGCAATACGAATTTCACAAAATGAGCTTTTTGCTTATGTTACTTATGTCATGTACGCTCTCGATCGTAGTGCTTATGTCGAGCTTATGTTAAACGAATTTTTAACGAATGTCGGTAATGTTAATTATAGTTTAGCTCATTGATTTGGCAGTGTTCGTAGCACGACATATGTCAAAGCTTATGTCAGGTATGTCGATTATAGTTCCCACTTTAGTATGTTATCTATGTTATTATAGTTAACCAAATGTGACGTTTTAACATTCGTTTTTGAGAACAACGTTTTTTTCTATTGACTGCGCTCACCTATTAAAAAGAAGAAGACAACTGGAACCTGATCCAAGTGAGAAATACAAATGAGGAAAACTGAAAAGCGAAAAAAACAGCTAAAGCTGAATGCTAATAAAAAAAAGATAGTGTTGGACTGCCTTTAAATTATAAAACAAAAGTATATAAAAATACATCATAATACAATAAAATTATTAAAAATGTATCAACTGTCAAATGTCAATCAATACCAATAATGTATAATGTATAAAAGCAAAAGTTGTAATTAGAATTATGTGTGAATGTGAATAATAAAATAAGGTAAAGAAAAAATATAACAAATTTCGATGGACGAAATAAAATTAAAATTTTTAGATTTAATTAATAAACAAGTAAGTTCTAAAAGACAAATTTAATGTTTAAAACTGTAAATAAATAAATAATACATATATTTAAAATTGTAAACCAAAAATTTTCAGAATCGAGATACAAAAATACCAGCGATGGGATTCTCTGATTATTTTATACAAAATGTTTCTGGTACACCAGAATTAAAAAATCATAATAAAAAAAAAGAAAATGTCGATATCGTCGAATCAAACAAATTATCTGATCAAGAAATTCTCGAAAAAATAGAACAAATTTATTTTACAGATGATTGTGATATTAATTCATACATTTTGAAGGTATGTTTGGATAGATTTGAAATAATTTTTCACAAAACAAAATTGATATTACGTCCACAAAATTGAATTACAATTTTTTTTTTTTTCATTAGAAAATTTGCGAAGAAAAATTAATTTGCGATAATATACAACATTCCATAACAATATTAAAACAACAGCAAAAGGTGATTTCTAAAAAAGTATTGCAACATATTTTAGAGCAAAGAAGTGCATGTAATGAAGAATTTCAAAAAATTGGTGTAGCTGAAAGAGAACTGGAAGAATCATTGTGGACATGTAGAAAAGCTAGATCATATTTAAGTTATGCAAAAAAGCAATTAACTACAACAAGTCTAGAAATATTGGCTAATTATCGTAAAAGAGAAATACTGAGAGAACTATTAAAATCTTTGAATGCAATAAAAATATTGGTAATACGAATTTTACATATTTTTGCTCGTACAAATGAATATATAGTTACAATCAATAAAAGTATTTTTTTTTTTATTTATTTATTTTGTTTTGTAAACATTCAGAATTCAGCAGATACTGAAATACAAAAGCTTCTTGTCGATGGAAATTATTCTGGTGCAATTTCTTTATTACTTGAATGTAAAATAACAGCATCTGAATTTACTGAATATACAAGTGTTCAGTCTTTAAGTCAAAAATTACAGGAAACTTTATTATTAACTGAATATCAAATGGATAAAATACTGAGCGAAGTAATTTTCACAATAATATTCAAATTTCAAATTAATAACATTAAACTGTATTTTTATTTTGTTAATTTTGCAGATGATACTAAATTTTGATATTAAAAAATATTCACAATTGCAAGAAGCCTACAAACTTTTGAACAAATCAATGATTGCCGTGGATCAGGTAAGAAAATTAAGGCATTATATATAAAAAAAATATATAATTACTCAAAATACTGTACACAAGATAGAGCAAAATCAAATGATAATTAACACTTTTTCCCCAAACACGATGTAGAATTCAATCTCCCATTTTAAATTAATTTCATTTATTGATATTATTTATAATTTAATGATTTCAGCTTCATATTAATTTTATATCTGCAATACATTCAACAGTAAATAACATATTAAGATCATTTAATGATCTTCAAAATCCAGATGATAATCAAAAACAATTATTTGAACAATTATGTGAAAATGTACCAATCGATCGTTATATAACATGTTTAATAACATTATGTAAATCATTTTGGATAATATTATCATCGTATTATCAAATTTTAATGTGGCACCAAAATTATAAATTATTTCCAAATGATGAAGACAATGAATGGCAACAAGATAATTATATTATAGAAAAATTGAAAAAAGGTCAATTACGTATATGGAATGATATACAATCAAAATTATGCACTTATCTATATAATCCGAGATTAAAAACATTAAAATATGAACAATTTATTCAAGTATTATCGATTGTGCAAAGATTAAAAAAGATCGGACTAGAATTTTGTGGTGAAAATTCATCTAGACTAATTGAAACAATGAAATCACAAAGTGTCGAATTCTTTAACAGATATCATGTATCATGTTTGGAAGAGATATGTTTGTTTCTCGACAATGAATCATGGGTACCAGTTGATTCTTTTACAAATATTTTACAATTGCAGGTAAATAAATTATTTAAAATTATGACAAAAAAATATGTCAACAAAAAATTTAATTAATAAATTAATTTAATTGTACAGGAATTCCGTTCTGTAAAACATTCATTTCAAAGACAAAAATCACCATCGTTAGAAGTTAAAGTTGCAATACTTTCAAATGATAATAATAATGGTCATAATCATATAAACAACAGCAACAATAACAATAACAATAGTAGTGATGAACTGGTTTCAGTTCATTCTCAAGATGGTGGCAGTTCAATATACGGATCGTGTGGTTATTTTTTAAGATTTTCGGAGAAAAGTTCACCATTTGATGGTGGACTTGATGCAACAATGTTTGAAGAAGATGTATTATCTGGAATAATTGATGAAGCATCATGTTATTTTTCTGAGGACAGTGATGAAGATACAAAATTTGGATTGATATGTAAATTTGAAGAATCATTTGAAAATCAAATGTAAGTATTCTTAAGTAGATGGTGATATTCATCATTGAATAAAGTATATTCAAAAAAAAAAATTAATTCTATATAATTCTAATTCTATATGTGTATACAGGCAATTGTTTGCAAATAATACATCACTTAACGTTTTACGATGTATTGGAAAATATTTACAAATGTGTAAATTATTGCATTGCATTTCTCCACAAATTGTCAGCTGTATGTTGGAGCTTATAGCTTTTTACATTTACGCTGTACACGAAATTTTCGGAAAAGATTCGGTAAGATGAGTTAGATAGAAAGAATTTCTAAACGTCAAATTATGGTTTTTTTTTGTTACAACGTCAAACGTATTAAATCGTAAACTATTAAATGCGGTAATGAATGATGACAAGACAACGCAGAATGCACTACATTTTAAAACCTCTTGTAAATTTATTGTCAAAAAGCAAAATTGAGCAACCAGCTTATTACGACCATAAGTAATTGTAATGTGCAACGCAAATACAAATTTTCCAGCAATACATATGGCATTCATAGTGTACTAACAATGCAAACCAAATTGACGTTTAGGAATTCACCCTAATTGAATAATTTGAATTTGAATCGAATTCAAAAATTTTTGTTAATTTGTAATTACAGTTAGTACCAATTGAAAGTCTATACACTGAAGACGTAGAAAAAATGTTGAAGTACGTGAATGAATGTATTGTTCCTAAAATAAAGGGTGGTTGGTCATTAAATTTTTCATCATTGGTAAGTTTTGTATTTAATACGAAAATGCATGTAGATGTAGTGCAGCTAGCATTATGTGTTTGAAGGATCAATTCAGCCGGTTCTGATATAAAAAAAAAAAAAAAAATTCTTTTATTATTATAATTTTTAGGTAAATAATGAACTTTGTAATCCAGATATATTATTTGGTTTATCACAAAGAATTGTTGGTATCGAAAGTGGAATATGTATGATAAAGCAATTTGAACAACTAAAAAGTTACATTTCACATTTATTACCATCAACTGGTGGTGAAATTTTACAAAATCTTCAGGAACATTACGATTTTGCTACAAAAATATCAAAACCAATATATACGTGTGTCGCATCAAAGAGTATCGATATTCAAACAGTGTTAACTGCAATGTCAAAAGTTAAATGGGATGTAAATCATGTTAGTGTTCAACATAGTCCTTATGTTGATACAATGAATAGGGTAAGTGATACAAAAAGAAAATTTCTTTTTTTTTTGTGTGGGTAACTTCCTACCTACGATTACGACAAAAAAAAAAATTCAAAAAATAAAACAAATTTTATTTTTCTTTAAATTCTAGAGTGTACAAACAATTGCAATGCGTTTAGAAGAGATATCAAAGGAAATTCAGGCTCCTTTTGAAAATATTTGGGATAGTGTGGCTCATGTTTTCACGCATTTATTAGTCGAAGGGTAAATATCGATAACATAAATATTTTCCTAAACACAAAATATTTTTGTAGTTTAATTTGTTAAAAATGCAATTAATATGTTATCATTTTAAAATGTATTTTCTCCTCTAATTGATTAAATTGTATTTTGAATATTACATTAAATACATTTTATTTTACTTTAAATTTTTTAATTTTATTTATTCAGATTTTCAAATGTTAAAAAATGTTCAGCTGGCGGCAGAGCACTTATGCAATTGGATTTTACATATTTTATGTCATTTCTAGAATTAATATCCGGATGTAAATTTATTACACATAGAAATTATGTTGATGGTTATATCAAAGCATATTATTTTCCAATTGAATTATTTGAAGACTGGATTAAAAATCAAAATGATAAAAAAATTTATTCAACAAAACAATTAACAAATCTTATTTTATGTGTATGTGCCAATGATAAAAGAACAAGGCAAAAAATTTTAGGTTTAATAGAGAATCTCAATAATGAAATTAATTAAAAACAAAATCTCAATCATACATTTACATACATATTTTTTTTTTTCGAATATGATAAACGATAATAGTTTTTCTTTTTTGTTTTTCGTTTTTTTTTGATTTTTTAATAAATAAATAATACAATTTATTTAATATTGTAAATAATAATTTAACAAAATACATACATACCATACTATTATAGTGATCGAAAGAATTTGTGTATCATCATTTTAATTTGTGTACAATATATTCGAATATTTTACTTAATGGAATAAGGGGCTTGAATCATGACTAGCTAATCACGAACAAAAATATACATATGTACAGAAATAATGCAAGAAAAAAAAAATTATTATTTTTTTGTTATATTTTTAGATGTTTATTTAAATTTTACGTTGTACAGTATTAAAACACTGAAAATTTTATTTTATGTCATCAGAAGAAGGAAAGATTTTTAAAAATAAAGTGTACCGAATAAATTGTAAATTAAAATCATTTTGTAACAAAAAGACATGTATTAAACATCACTCAATATTTTAGTACGATTACATTATAATTTGAGCCACTATTGATAAATCCATATAATTTTTAGAAAGTACCATTCTTTAGACGTTTAGCTTAGTTTACAACTTACAATGATTTTAGAATGACGCTACATTTTCAATTATCTGGAAAATGAAGAAAAACATCTGAATTGGAGGAAAAGGTTGCTAAATCTCTTTAAAAATTACATGGATTCATCATTATTGGCGCCAGTTATATGTCGTTCTACCGACTTATTGAGTTGCGTGTTAAGTTTTATATATTATTGGATATAAAATTTATGAAAAAAAGAGTATAAATAATTATAATTTTGGTTATATGTAATTTATGGGAAAAAATAAATCATGTATTAACTTTATAATAAAAGAAAGTTTAACTTTTAAAAATGAAGCAATTCGTTTTAACACTCGCATTTTCCTTTATACAAAAAATTTTAATTTATTTATTTCAGCTTAGTTCAAGCATACAATTAAATTATAAGAAAATTAATTTAAAATATTTAAAACTAAAAAAGAACATAAATAGAGATTAATTAATAATATAAATTTATAAATTAGTAAATGTTGAAAATCAAAGTATAGGCCTAGTGCCCAGCCTTCAATATTAATTTTTTGGAGAAGATTTGGAGATATTTAAGTCGATCAACTTTTTATAAATGTTACAAATAATTAGCATGAGGTTAATTGGCTCAAATTTACCATAGTTGGTTCTGTGAAAGAACGTAGAAAAAAGATTATTTGAGAGTCAGGACAGAACGTAATTCTTTCTAGAATGAAAGGAGAGATAATATTTCCTTTAATGACTTCGGTAATAAAAATTACATCAGCCAATTCTCGTCTTTTCTTAAGAGGCGTCAGATCGTTTAAACAGAGACGATTGTCGTATGGATGGAGGCAGAGTCGATGGATCATTCCATGGCAGATTCCGAAGAGCAAAGCGGAGAAAGTTTTTCTGAATTGCTTCAATGCGATTGCTATGAACCTCATAATGAGGAGACCATACCTGGCTAGCATACTCAAGGTTTGGACGGATAAGGCAGGTGAACAGGGATTTAAAAACATAAGGATCTTCAAATTCTTTAGATAACCTTTTTATGAATCCCAACAAGGAGCAGGCCTTATTTATAATATAGTTATAATGGGGCAGAAATTAAAGTTTGTCGTCGAAGGAAACACCTAAGTCCTTGAACAGATTAACTTTAACTAGTGTAATACCATTTAAAGTATAAGAGTAGTAAATTGGTTTCATACGACGAGTGAAACACATGAATACGCATTTGTTAATGTTAAGCGAAAGGTTTTTTTTTATTATAGAACACCAGGAAAAAAATTTATTTAAGTCGCTTTGAAGTTGAAGGAAGTCATTGATAGAAGCAATTTTTTTGAAAATTTTCATATCGTCAGTATAAATACGAAGGTCACTAAAATTTAAAACAGATTTAACATAATTTACCGCAATGATGAATAAAAGAGGACCAAGGTGACTGCCTTGAGGCACACCTGATTTAGCTTCAACGGTGAAGATTCTATGGACCTGAAGATTACACTATAAATTCTGTTGGAGAGGTAAGATGAGATCCAATTGACGAAATAAGGCGGAAAGCCTAAATTTTTAATTTAAACAGAATAACGCTATGAGCACATATAAAATAAATACTAAATAAATAAAATAAGTATTTATTTTATATGTGCTATGAGGAAGAAGATCGAATGCTTTATTGAAGTCTGTGTATATTACATCTGTTTGCAGACCAACCTCCATATTATTAAGCAATATAGAGGAAGTTTCAATTAAGTTTGTGACCGTTAATTTATGCCTTAAGAACCCATGTTGATTATCAATAATAAAACCAGTGCAGTGCTTGTAGACAGAGTCAAAGACAATTTTTTCAAACAATTTAGGAATGTAAGACAGCTTTGCTATAGGTCTGTAGTTGGAGACTTCTGCTTTTGAGCCTTTCTTATGATTAGGTTTTATAAAAGCTTTTTTCCATAAAGTGGGGATATACCGGAAGATAAGGAAAGATTGAATATTATTGAAAGAGGATGTGCTAGATACTGAGAACATTGTTTTAGAATGATTTCCGGAATGCCATCAGGACCTGGATTAAAGTCGCCATTTAAAGTATTAAGTTGCTTAAGCACGGTATCGGTAGAGATTTCAATAATTGTAATTGAAGTCTTGGGATAATCGTCAAGATGTTCGAAATCATTTTCATTTACCTGGAAAACAGGACTTGAATAAGAGTTAGAGAAGGATTGTTGAAAAAATTGAGAAATTTCTTTGGAATGATTAGAAGATATTCCTAAATAGTTCATAAAATTAGAATATTCATACGATTTTCTTTTGGAATTTACGAATTTCCAGAATGTTTTAGGATTAGATTTAATTTTGTCGGATGTGGAATTAACATAGCTTTTATAAGAGTGCTCCATTTTCAGCTTAAAATTGTTAAATAAAGGCCAAAACCAAATGCATACCTCAAGACTCATACCTCATACTTCAAAAAGTGTACTTCAAGACTCTGAATCTTAGCAAAACCAAATGCTTACCTCAGCTTCAAACTGTTGCCAATATTATGAAAGCAAAAATTATATACATGTAAATATAATGAATGAATCCAAAAAACAATGTAAAAAACAGTACAAATATATAATGTTAAAAAAAATAAAATAAAAAAATCAATTCAGCAAACAATTCATCCATTGATCTAAAAGGGACCATATTTTATGACCAATTTCTTTATGAATAATATCAAAGAATATAGAGCTAAAGCCAATAGAAGTAACATTCCACAATCTGTCAAAAATTCAGAACACATAAAGTTACATAAATATCTTCGTTCGAAACATGTTTCGAACATAAATTTTTCCCCTCATAATTGTATTAAAATACACATAATTTTTCTTACTTACCATGTCTGAGGTAAAGATGGAAACAGATAACATCCGTGCCGTAATAAACAGTACTGACTATATATTTTTTTTTTTTTTCAAATATACATATATACATACAATGTATATAGTATATATTAAGTGCACGCGGATACTCAGTCCATTATGGCACCGCCGATCAGTAATTTATGTCAGATATACCATCCAGTTTATCATCAGTAATCAGTTACTGGTATATATTGTTGATGGGAAAAATTAATGATCGACTTGGGCAAGAGTAGCGCGCTGGCTGGGGTTCGAACCGTGATCTCAGGATCACAAGACGAAACCCAACCATCGAGCTATTCAAGTCCCTCACGTACCTGACTATATAAATAAGGCACATGTATGTTCAGCGTCAAACAGCACTATCACTGAGGCAGCGTGATGACTGATGATAGTGTACTGTACTGGTGAACGATGCTAGTTGACGGAGAGGAAGCTATCTGTTTGCTATTTAAGAGGTATTCGGAATTATATTATATATTTGCCATACAAATCAACTAGATTAATATCTGTTGCGGGGAAGGGAATCGATATAATATTATATTTTGTATTATACATTATGTATGTGTGCAATGGAATAATGTGAATTGTATAATTGTATTGTATTTAAAGGCAAATACAAGTTTATTGTGTATTATGATAATATATATAGCTACGTGTATAATATTCATTACGGAATATTATGTAGTATGGTAGTATGTAGTATCAAAGACTATATAACAAATTGTTATATTGGGCTTTGGTAAGATGTATATAAACAAAGATCCTTATCTGTATTATGTATTAGTATAATACGAATTTATATGCGAATATTAAATATATGTATATCAGTGGCGGCTCGTGACCAAAATTTATGGTGGGGCTAATGATTTCAAGGGTTTCCACTCCATCCAAGAAGTAACGCTTTTAGAGGGTTAGTCCATATTAAAGATACACTTCCCCAGAATATTGTTTTTTGGAAAATAAGTTATGTATTTTGGGCTTCTTTCAAAATTTACAAACTTCATAAAAATAAAACGTTAAAAATACTTAACAAAATATTTTGATAGTAATAATAAATATCTTTAAAAAAAAAACAACTTAACTTAAAAATATGGATTTGTATCATTTCTGTATAATCTAACATTTCATTTAAAAAAATACTCAACACTTCGATCTTTCTCTTGACCAAAAACAAATTTGCTAAAATTTGCAATGTTTATTATTTATAATTTCTCTGCGCATTGAAATAACTGCAAAGGAATTTAGTCGACTTTAGATTCCCATTATATTTAATTTTAGATTTTAATACTTATTCAAGTACCAAAAACCCTTTTAGATACCAAAATGCTGATAGGATTCATTTAAATATTCTTGAAAATTTTTTATTTTCATTTTCATCGTAAGAAAATTTGAAAATTGCGGAAATGGAAAAACATTTCAAAACATATCATCGCTTTAAATGGCGGTAAGTTCTTATTTGAAATATTTCTTCAAATCGAACGGGTAAAAAACACAAAATTTTTTAAAATGTTTGGCGAAAAACCTAAAATTTAAGAAATTTGTTTGGGTCTGCAACATTAAAAGATAAATTATGAACAAAACTCCTAGAACGTTTGTGTTGTGATAATATCATAAATTAAATTCGATATGATTTATTCATTCGAATGGAACTAGCGTAAAACATTTTCAATCTTACATACCATTTACGCTGGTAACCAATTATGAAAATCGTAAAACGACAAAAATTGTTCAACTGGCTTTTCTCGATAAACGAAAAAACATTATTTTCATTTTTCTATGAGAGAAAAAAATTCCAGAGTTCAAAATTCAAGAGAAGTGTAATTATTTAAAATGAAATGATTTTCAGTCTCTAGGAAATTCGTGTCTTATCCAGTATGCAAAAAAAATTGTTAAAACTCAAAAGCAAAAATTTTTGAATTGTAAAAATTGTAAACTTGGAAACTTTCTTCTTAATTAAAAATTATTTTGATCAAAAAGAGGAAAAAACGGAGTTAAGTTGAATTTGAAAAAAGGAATTAAAATTATACTTAAATTATTACAATTTTTTTTATTAAAAACAATTAAATATGACGGTTTTTAATTTTTAACGGATGTTTTGACTTTTTTAAATATAAAACGAACAAAAATTTAAACAAACATCCTCTGGTGGATGCATTTGTTAATACGAAAACATAAGTATACATATTATATACATAGCTATATGTACAATGTATAATGTGGTATAATATATCTATGTATATCATTCATACTTCATACTTTGCTTTTGAACAATTTAAACCATATTCAACATTATTCAACATAATGGACTGATGGGACTGTAAACCGATTAGCCCCATCTCATATAAATTATTTCGTGTTTGTATTAACGCAACAATAAAAAATACATAAGACTGTTGACTGAGTAATACAATCCAATATAAACTTGCCTTGTATGTTAATAATATATATAAATATAATACATGTCATTCTTTATATAGATCAGAGAAAAGAAAGAAATGAAGGAATAGAAGATAAGCAAAGCAGTATACATACATACATACCACCATTTACTTCACTATATCGCACAAACAATAGAAATTATGATCATTGTTTGTGCTGTAATACAAAAATGAAATACAATAACAATTCATATGAGAGGGCTAATTGAAAACAGCCCGGATCGAGCACATATAAATTGTTTTTGTAAAATCAAAACTGAATGAATTGAAACGAATTATTCATTCTTCTCACAGAGTTATATGGTGAGTTCATCCGGGCTGGTAGTGAATTAGTCCCGATGAATAGACAGTCAGACAGTTTGAATGTTTGATTGAATGGTAATTATTGTTATTACATGTATTTGTATTGAATGAGGTAGAAATATAAATATACATTAATACTGAGTGAAACGGAAATAGAATTATATGTATGGTTTATTCGAACTTATTTTTCATACATTTTTGTTGTACATATTTACAAAGATAATACAGTTTATGATGCTAAACCCTACATTATCTTCGATGTTTATAAATATTTTTAAAATTCAGACAGGCAGTTATAACGATTTTTTCTTCTGCGTATTTTATGAAAAAATAATGTATTCGTTATACACACTTGAGTGATGTAAAATTAACTAAAGTTTTTACATATTTTTATTGAATGAATGATTATAAAAATATTATTGATGTGAAAAATAATTTTTAAATTTATTTATTGGTATTTATAAGATTGAAAATACGATAATCTTGGTGGGGCTGAGCCCTCCTAGCCCTATACGAGGAGCCGCCTCTAATGTATATATGTATATGAATTGTTGTGAATGATAAGTAAAAGGGAATAACAAATTAAAATTTTTTTCAAAAAAATGTAAACAAACATTTGTTTTTAATAGGGAGTAATATACATAATAATATATAAACGAATGACATAATGACAAACATACGTATGTTTGTATATAATTGGTATGATCTGCATTGATTATAAATTGAAATATTTTTTCCTTATGATCTGTGTTTTGGCGTGGTCTTATATTAATTATTTCATAATCTCTATTCGAGTATTATGAATTACAATAATAATTATCATTACATATTCGTATGAATATGTATAAGAATAATTTTTGAATTTTAATTATGAACGTAATAAGCAAAAAATCTTAAAAATACTATACATTACATATATGTGGATATTTCGCATGAATGGTATATCTATACACTTGCTTAGATATCATTTTAATATTCCAGGTGATTATATATGCAATATGATTTAAATATTATATTTTTTATCGTTACTTTTTCTTTCCACCTGTATCCCTAAATATTGTAGGTATTGTAATATCACAAACAATATACAAATAATGTGGTAATATATAGGTATATACTTAATACAATACGCATATAAATAATAATATCCATGTACATAAAAACGTATATGTATGTACATAAAAATAGTACAAAAGCAATGTGAAATTGTACAATATCAATATCGAAGGGTAATAATATACTATATATACATATGTGTGTGTGTACATTTGTATATAAACAAGATCGGACGAACATAAAAAAAAATAAAGAAAAAAATATAAGCCAACGAAAACAACAATAATTTAATAGTTATCAAAATTGAATATAATACCAATAATACTGTATTAAATATAATACCAATAATACTATATTGCTTACTTGTCTAACAACTTCTATAATATAATATAATACATTATGCTAATAATGTGGGGTTTTCCAGTAAGGACATAACAATTTTATATTTAAGTAAAATAAAGAATAATTAATATACATATAAGGTTAAAATTTATTCCAAGTGAAGTACACAAATTACATTTAATTATGGAATTCGATCTCATTCATATGACCACCGCGAGCACGAAAATTGGAATAAGCGCTCTTAAAGTTGTGACAACCGATTCAGAATTACGGTAGTAATTTTTAATAATTTCTAAATGTTGCTCGTTCGTGAACTTCACCATGATAAAAATGTTAACATTGACTGACGTTCTGAAGTTGACAGATTATGCCAAATGTTCAAGGCCTCCTTTGTATTAAAACACAAAATCGTTATGTCCCTATTGGAAAACCCGATATAAATGCATAAGAATTGTATTATCCTATAACCAGCCATTCACACTTATTATTTAATTGTTTATTTTATATTGGGTCCTATTATGAGTGTCGATAATATCGTCTTGTCATCGACTATCGCCTTGACTCGACAAGTTTTGTATTATGAATGGCGATTTGAGGCGAGAATATCGACATTTTGAGTCGATCAGTTAAAACTAATCAATAGACATAGTAGTCTATGGTGATTTGACATTTCATGTATGCTTTGTATATAAGATAAGTTGTATTTAATTATTCTGCTCAATTTATTTAAATTTAATTTAATTAATTAAAGAAAAATCACTAAAAATGCTGTTTGAAAAAAAAAACATGAACGCTCTTCTTTTATGCAAAAAAAAAATCAGTATTAAATTAATGTTTTATATTTTCACTTATATTTTATATTTATAGCTACAAATTATTTACATAAATGAATCAAATATTTATTAAAAATTACAAAAATTAATTAAATATTTATTCAAAATTGAAAAAAAAATGAATTATAAATTTTTGTATCGATATATTTGACAATTTTTATAGAAATTACATGGTGAAACTGAATGAAAATAAAATTTGATATGACAATATCTTACTGTCGAGACGATCGATTTGCATAATACAAAATTTACATCGTCTCGTCTCGTCTTAATTTTGTCGATAGTCGATATTATCGACATTCATAATAGGGCCCATTAATTTTTATAAACTCAATCCTACAAGTGTATACGTACATATGTACATAGTGTCTACAATATAATATGAACGTCGGTCGATATGAACAAACAGCACAGCATATACATTTACTTACGTACATTACGTAGTAGTACACAAATACCAAAAATCATTTTGTTCAATATTGTAAAATACATATTTTTATAATTATAATACAATATACATATATGTATATAATACATATATATTGTCCCTTTAAAAATATCTCGGCTAATGCATTTATAAAAAAAACCTGAAATATGTATATAGTACATATATATATATCATAATATCATATCATCATCATCATCATATTGTGTATTATAATGATTATCCGCATACATATATAATCGTATTGCATTAGCGTATACAATATACAATATAAAATATAAATTTACATTGTATTATTTGCTCGTATACCAATTACCATTATCAATGTATGCTCTTATGCACAAATTACATTACAACAATACAGCAATAAAGAAATGATCGATAGAAATAAAAACATAGCAGTCAACCAGCAGCAGTATAAAAATTATATATACAGTCAAATTCCTCTAACTCGAATCGTCAACTGCCATCAAAATTACTTCGAGTTAAAGGGATTTTAGAAGAATTTTGAGTTAGAGGAAGTTGTTTCACAACAGATTCATTTCAAAAATAAACTGAAATTGATTCTTTATTGTAGTTTACGCATACTATACACAAGTAAAATAAAAGTAAACATGAATGATCATGTTTTGCATTACAGAATTCGCAAACAAACAGATATTGATTCTTCATTGTAATTTTTGCATATTGTATATACACAAGCCAAACAAAAGTGAACATGAATAATCATTTTTTGCATCATAGAACAAGTGTTAAGCTAACCAGAAATAAATGTATCCAAATATGTATGTATGTATAGAAATTTAAAGCACTGTTTCATGTTTAAATTCGAGTTAAGGGAATTTAAAGATCGACAAAAACTTGACAAAAATGTTGAGTTAGAGGAATATTTGACTTAGAGGAATTTCGACTTAGAGGATGATTTAACTATGAAAATTTCAAGGGAACGCAAAAAAATGTCTGTAAAATTCGAGATAGAGGAAAATTCGAGTTACAGGAATTTCGACTTAGAGGAATTTGACTGTATATAGTATATATATCTACATTATATGTATATTTGAAAACTATAATGGCGTATGAATAATCAAATTAACGCACACACAAATGCTATGTGTAAACCTATTTTCATTCATAAATACGAAATTATTTTTCGAAGTATTTTTTCGAAGTATAAAATTATACACATGTCATACACATTAATTACAAACATGTGCGAAATCCAAAATTTTTTCGGTTCATTCCACATCATCCACATTAATTGTAACTTTCCCCTTTTTCAAAATTTCGAAGCAAGAAAATATGTATTTTGGCAAACATACAGACATTATTTGAATTTAACCGTCGAATGTTATTTCTATTGCTTTAGCTCTATATTCTTTGATAATATGCAGGTGTTAAGATAAGATAGAAAAAACACACACCAACAACTTCATATCACTGACGTAATTTCTTCAATGTATTGCGTTTTTTTTCTACATAGATTTAGATAGCACGACACTTTTATTTTTTCTTTTTGTTTTTGCCATTACTTCTTTTATTCATATACAGAGGATATTTCGTTTTAACTTGTACATATATAATTTCTCCTACTAACGTATGTTAAAGATGGCTCTTCACTTTTTTGTCTGTTACATTTTACACGTGTTTTTACACCATGTGCTCAGTTTTAACCAGATGTTATGACATCATTCCTGTTAGTTTATGGCAAAGTAGAGGTAAAGGAATATTAAATGTGAAATAATTTTATACTGTGAAATGAAATTAATTGAAAGTGAAGTGAAATACTTATAATTTGGTGTTTCAAAATTAAAATAATTTCATTAAATATTAAAAATCTAATAATATTTAAAAACAATTAAAAAAAAAATTATTAAAAAAAATTTTTTATTAGTGAAAAATAAATTAATAATTTGAATAAATATTAAATATAAATATGTACATAAATAATATAAATTATTTATGTATTTCATAATTCATAATTTAATTTCATAATTTTATTAATTTCTGTATATTTTTTTATGCATGAAATATTATATGTTGAGCTATTGATGAATCGCATTGATATATACTGTTCATTTTATTAGCCCCATTTACCCTGTAGCAAGCTATATATAAAATAAATTTAAATTGGGGGAGCTCGCACATACCAATAAAATTTTATTTCTCTTTCTAACTAATTTTTAGGCCTAATTTTGATTTTCTGTCTACTTTTAGCAAAGAGTCATTGTATTTGTGAGAAAAAATTTGAAAATTGAAAAATAATTTATATGAACTGTCTTTTCTTTATGTCTATATTCTATGGTAATGGGTAATGGCTTGAGCAATATCTACATCTGAGAGTAAAGAGGAGTAGATTATCGAGGAAAAGTATTGACATAGAATATAAATTAAATGGAACGAAATTTTTTTACTTGGAAATAAAAAGTAACCTCTTATTTCAAGGCATACACATTTTTAAGGCAATATAAATATTGAAGTGACAGTTAGCCGTGTTCGAATTTCAGTTGTCATGTATTTCAAATTTGTTTTGTTGTTGATTTTAGACTCTCCATAACCTTAAACAATAAAAAGTCCATCTATTGAATAAAATGTGCAATAAAAATATTATAGACTTAAATCTATTTCTTTAATCTCTAACGATTCAAAGAATCAAAGAATATAGAGCTAAAGCCAATAGAAATAACATTCGACGGTTAAATTCAAATAATGTCTGTATGTTTGCCAAAATACATATTTTCTTGCTTCGAAATTTTGAAAAAGGGGAAAGTTACAATTAATATGGATGATGTGGAATGAACCGAAAAAATTTTGGATTTTGCACATGGTTTGTAATTAATGTGTATTACTTGTGTATAATTTTGTAATTTTATACTTCGAAAAAATACTTCGAAAAATAATTTCGTATTTATGAATGGAAATAGGTTTACACATAGCATTTGTGTGTGCGTTAATTTGATTATTCATACGCCATTATAGATTTCAAATATACATATAATACATATAATATAAGTAGATATATATACTATATATATGTATATAATTTTTATACTGCTGCTGGTTGACTGCTATGTTTTTATTTCTATCGATCATTTCTTTATTGCTATTTGCTCTATTGTAATTTGTGCTTACGATCATACATTGATAATGGTAATTGGTATACGGCAAATGCAATGTAAATTTATATTTTATATTGTACATTGTATACGCTAATGTAATACGATTATATATGTATGCGGATAATCATTAACATTATATATATAATATATATATATATTATGATGAAGATGATGATATGATATTATGATATACACATATATAATATATATATACATATATATATATATATATATATATTAGATATTAGGTATTTTTTATAAATGCATGAGCCGAGATATTTTTAAAGGGACAATATATATGTATTATATACATATATGTATATTGTATTATAATTATAAAGTATTTTACAATATTGAACAAAATGATATTTTTGGTATTTGTGTACTACTACGTAATGTACGTAAGTAAATGTATATGCTGTTTGTTCATATGGACGTTCATATTATATTGTAGACACTATGTACATATTATGTACGTATACACTTGTAGGATTGAGTTTATGAAAATTAATGGGCCCTATTATGAATGTCGATAATATCGACTATCGACAAAATAAAGACGAGACGAGACGATGTAAATTTTGTATTATGTAAATCGGTCGCCTCGACAGTAAGATATTGCCATATCAAATTTTATTTTCATTCAGTTTCACCATGTAATTTCTATAAAAATTGTCAAATATATCGATACAAAAATTTATAATTCATTTTTTTTTTCAATTTTGAATAAGCATTTAATTAATTTTTGTAATTTTTAATAAATATTTGATTAATTTAAATAATTTGTAGCTATAAATATAAAATATAAGTGAAAATATAAAACATTAATTTAATAATGATTTTTTTTTTTGCATAAAAGAAGAGTGTTCATGTTTTTTTTTTTCAGAATAATTAAATACAACTTATCTTATATACAAAGCATAATTGAAATATCAAATCACCATAGACTACTATGCCTGTCGATTAGTTTTAGCTGATCGACTCAAAATGTCGATTTTCTCGCCTCAAATCGACACACATAATACAAAATTTGTCGAGTCAAGGCGATAGTCGATGACAAGACGATATTATCGACACTCATAATAGGGCCCAATATAAAATAAACAATTAAATAATAAGGTGAATGGCTGATTATAGGATAATACAATTCATATGCATTTATATCGGGTTTTCCAATAGGGACATAATATTTTTATCATGGTGAAGTTCACGAACGAGCAACATTTAGAAATTATTGAAAATTACTATCGCAATTCTGAATCGGTAGTCACAACTTTAAGAGCGCTTATTCCAATTTTCGTGATCGCGGTTGTCATATGAATGAGATCGAATTCCATAATTAAATGTAATTTGTGTGCTTCACTTGGAATAAATTTTAACCTCATATATTAATTATTCTTTATTTTACTTAAATATAAAATTGTTATGTCCTTACTGGAAAACCCCACATTATTAGCATTATGTATTATATTATATTATAGAAGTTGTTAGACAAGTAAGCAATATAGTATTATTGGTATTATATTCAATACAGTATTATTGGTATTATATTCAATTTTGATAACTATTAAATTATTGTTGTTTTCGTTGGCTTATATTTTTTTCTTTATTTCTTTTTTATGTTCGTGCGATCTTGTTATACAAATGTACATACACACATATGTATATGGGATATTATTACCCTTCGATATTGTACAATTTCACATTGCTTTTGTACTATTTTTATGTACATACATATACGTTTTTATGTACATGTATATTATTATTTATATGCGTTGTATTAAGTATATACCTATATATTACCACATTATTTGTATATTGTTTGTGATATTACAATAACTACAATATTTAGGGATACAGGTGGAAAGAAAAAGTAACGATAAAAAATATATATTTAAATCAAATTGCATAGGGTAACAATGCCTATTACCGGCCACTTAACGAATTTGCTAAATTGAATTTTATTTTTCATGGAAAAAAATAATTTTGGAGAAAATTAAATAATTTCGATAATTAAGTTTAAGTTTTAAGTTTTTACTTATTAACAGTTTATTTCATAATTTCAATTTTTTTAAAATTATTTTATCATTTAAACCAAAATGGATCCTTTTTTCCAATTATCGGCCACTTTTTTCCTATTATCGGCCAAATTGGTTCCCATTATCGGCCAACAGAAAAATATGAATCTAGTGAATATCAATAAACCAAACTTTAAATAAACTTTAACAAATTTGGAAAAAAAACTTTATTAAACAAACAAAATTATGTGAATGTAAAAAATGAATAAAAAAAAATAATGAAAACAAACGAAACAGTAACAAATAGAAATACAGTACAAACTCGACAATTTCAACCCCCATAGTTTCAACTTTCGATCTTTTCAACACTTAAGCGTTCAACATTAACTATTCTATAGTTTCAACCACAAATATCAGAACTGCTCTGTAGTTTCAACTTTCGTGATTTGGTACATAAAAATAAATCTATCTAAACGTGTCTGAAAAAAATTTGGAGAATGAATTGAGTGAACTAATTTTTGACGTTGAAAATGATGATAATGACAGTAATTTATATGAAGATGAAGAAGAGGTGGAAGACCTTGAGAAAATAAAACATTCTGATGCCGTTCAAGCAATTGATATGGGCATTAAGTGGGCTACACAAAACTATGTTTCTTACGACATCACAGTTATTCAAAAACTCAAAGAGGATGCAATCAATAAAATGAGCTCAATAAAAGCCTGGAAAACATGCTTTATAGATTTTTTTAAAGAAAACACCCGATAAAAAATTTCAACATTAAAACTTAAATGTATTAAGATTTTTTCTCTCTAAATATTATATTTATATTTTCAAATATTATATTTCTTTAAATTGAATGTACAGTTTGTTTTTTCTTTTATGTAAACATATAGAAAAAAGTCAAAATACATAGCTATGCGAGTATTATTTTTGTATTTTTTGTTTAAAATAGTGCTAATGATATGAAGTTTTCACTTGTCCTGTGATTTCAACTGTTCTGAAATTTCAACAAGGCTGGTTTTTATTAGTTGAAATTACCGAGCATGTACTGTAGTTAGGTGGCCGATAAGAAAAAACCATGGTTTATATTATCGGCCACCAGCGGCCGATAATTAGAGAGCACTGCTTATTTTATTTTCTATTACCGGACGCGCAAAAATTAATATAATTAATAAAAATTTTAAATATTTGAAGAATTACTTACTCAATTTAAAGTATTCTTTACCTATTAAAAATTATAAATTGTATTTATCACTTTACAAAACACTTTTGAACTCTTTTTGGTGAACTTATGTATCTTAAGAAAAAAACAATTTTTTACTACTTTCTATTAATCGTTCATATAGATTGAGCCAAAAAACGCAAATGAATTATTGCACACGGCAATTTTTTAATATCTAATTATTAACATGTTAAATGCCTATAGTTAGAAAAAAACAGTTACAAATAATACCGTTATCTTTAGAATTTTTTTTTCGATTTTTAGAACTGTTGGCCGATAATAGGAAGGTGGCCGGTAATAGGCTTCGTTACCCTATATAATCACCTGTAATATTAAAATTATATCTAAGCAAGTGTATAGATATACCATTTATGCGAAATATCCACATATATGTAATGCATAGTATGTATATTTAAGATTTTTTACTTATTACATTCATAATTAAAATTCAAAAATTATTCTTATACATATTCATTCGAATATGTAATGATATTATAATCAATGCAGATCATACTAATTATATACAAACATACGTATGTTTGTCATTATGTCATTCGTTTATATATTATTATGTATATTACTCCCTATTAAAAAAAAATGTTTGTTTACATTTCTTTGAAAAAAATTTTTAATTTGTTATTCCCTTTTACTTATCATTCACAACAATTCATATACATATATACATACATTTAATATTCGCATATAAATTCGTATTATACTAATACATAATACAGATAAGGATCTTTGTTAATATACAGTGCCTTTCAAAATTATTTGTGCAACTAAAAATTACGTACAAGTACTGAATGAAAATGCTATAACTTTTTTTCTATTTATTTTTTCGAACTCATTTTTTTCCACTTATTACTTACATATCTAAGTACAAACTTAAAAGAAACGAAAACAAAATACTTTTCAAAGAACTGAAAAAAAACAACAAAGAACATTTTTCAAAATTATTTGTGCAATGCCGCTATTCCGTCAAAATTATTTGTGCACGTGTTCAGCTGGCTATAAAATCAACAAAATGATATGATAATCTGCAAATAAATTGGAAGATTTTGTAACTTGAAATATTATCTCTATTACATTATCATCATTTTCAACGTCAAAAATTAGTTCACTCAATTCATTCTCCAAATTTTTTTCAGACACGTTTAGATAGATTTATTTTTATGTACCAAATCACGAAAGTTGAAACTACAGAGCAGTTCTGATATTTGTGGTTGAAACTATAGAATAGTTAATGTTGAACGCTTAAGTGTTGAAAAGATCGAAAGTTGAAACTATGGGGGTTGAAATTGTCGAGTTTGTACTGTATTTCTATTTGTTACTGTTTCGTTTGTTTTCATTATTTTTTTTTATTCATTTTTTACATTCACATAATTTTGTTTGTTTAATAAAGTTTTTTTTCCAAATTTGTTAAAGTTTATTTAAAGTTTGGTTTATTGATATTCACTAGATTCATATTTTTCTGTTGGCCGATAATGGGAACCAATTTGGCCGATAATAGGAAAAAAGTGGCCGATAATTGGAAAAAAGGATCCATTTTGGTTTAAATGATAAAATAATTTTAAAAAAATTGAAATTATGAAATAAACTGTTAATAAGTAAAAACTTAAAACTTAAACTTAATTATCGAAATTATTTAATTTTCTCCAAAATTATTTTTTTCCATGAAAAATAAAATTCAATTTAGCAAATTCGTTAAGTGGCCGGTAATAGGCATTGTTACCCTATGCAATTTGATTTAAATATATATTTTTTATCGTTACTTTTTCTTTCCACCTGTATCCCTAAATATTGTAGTTATTGTAATATCACAAACAATATACAAATAATGTGGTAATATATAGGTATATACTTAATACAACGCAAATAAATAATAATATACATGTACATAAAAACGTATATGTATGTACATAAAAATAGTACAAAAGCAATGTGAAATTGTACAATATCAATATCGAAGGGTAATAATAATATACTATATACATATGTGTGTGTGTACATTTGTATACAAACAAGATCGCACGAACATAAAAAAAAAATAAAGAAAAAAATATAAGCCAACGAAAACAACAATAATTTAATAGTTATCAAAATTGAATATAATACATACCAATAATACTGTATTAAATAGAATACCAATAATACTATATTGCTTACTTGTCTAACAACTTCTATAATATAATATAATACATTATGCTAATAATGTGGGGTTTTCCAGTAAGGACATAACAATTTTATATTTAAGTAAAATAAAGAATAATTAATATACATATAAGGTTAAAATTTATTCCAAGTGAAGTACACAAATTACATTTAATTATGGAATTCGATCTCATTCATATGACCACCGCGAGCACGAAAATTGGAATAAGCGCTCTTAAAGTTGTGACTACCGATTCAGAATTGCGGTAGTAATTTTTAATAATTTCTAAATGTTGCTCGTTCGTGAACTTCACCATGATAAAAATGTTAACATTGACTGACGTTCTGAAGTTGACAGATTATGCCAAATGTTCAAGGCCTCCTTTGTATTAAAACACAAAATCGTTATGTCCCTATTGGAAAACCCGATATAAATGCATAAGAATTGTATTATCCTATAACCAGCCATTCACACTTATTATTTAATTGTTTATTTTATATTGGGTCCTATTATGAGTGTCGATAATATCGTCTTGTCATCGACTATCGCCTTGACTCGACAAGTTTTGTATTATGAATGGCGATTTGAGGCGAGAATATCGACATTTTGAGTCGATCAGTTAAAACTAATCAATAGACATAGTTGTCTATGGTGATTTGACATTTCATGTATGCTTTGTATATAAGATAAGTTGTATTTAATTATTCTGCTCAATTTATTTAAATTTAATTTAATTAATTAAAGAAAAATCACTAAAAATGCTGTTTGAAAAAAAAAAAACATGAACGCTCTTCTTTTATGCAAAAAAAAAAATCAGTATTAAATTAATGTTTTATATTTTCACTTATATTTTATATTTATAGCTACAAATTATTTACATAAATTAATCAAATATTTATTAAAAATTACAAAAATTAATTAAATATTTATTCAAAATTGAAAAAAAAATGAATTATAAATTTTTGTATCGATATATTTGACAATTTTTATAGAAATTACATGGTGAAACTGAATGAAAATAAAATTTGATATGACAATATCTTACTGTCGAGACGACCGGTTTGCATAATACAAAATTTACATCGTCTCGTCTCGTCTTAATTTTGTCGATAGTCGATATTATCGACATTCATAATAGGGCCCATTAATTTTTATAAACTCAATCCTACAAGTGTATACGTACATAATATGTACATAGTGTCTACAATATAATATGAACGTCGATATGAACAAACAGCACAGCATATACATTTACTTACGTACATTACGTAGTAGTACACAAATACCAAAAATCATTTTGTTCAATATTGTAAAATACATATTTTTATAATTATAATACAATATACATATATGTATATAATACATATATATTGTCCCTTTAAAAATATCTCGGCTAATGCATTTATAAAAAAAACCTGAAATATGTATATAGTACATATATATATCATAATATCATATCATCATCATCATCATATTATGTATTATAATGATTATCCGCATACATATATAATCGTATTGCATTAGCGTATACAATGTACAATATAAAATATAAATTTACATTGTATTATTTGCTCGTATACCAATTACCATTATCAATGTACCCAGCAAACATTGCGATAAGAAAGCAATAGCGAAACATTATCGTAGTGGCAAGTCTCGCCTATTGCCGCAATATGGATTTTCTAATAGAATGCCATACGATGTGCTTGGAAAAAGGTTGACGCGCACTCTAATTACTTTGTACCATTGCATTCTAATAGAAAAAGAAAGAATATTAATAAGAGAGCAATATTAATGTCGTTGCTTAATGGTTTATTATGTTGCGCTTTTATCGCTTACTCGTATATAATCCAAACTATTGCCTAATTATTGCCCATTTATCGTTGTAAACTATTGCCCTTTTATTGCATCCTCGTACTATTGCCCAAATGTTTGCTGGGTATGCTCTTATGCACAAATTACATTACAATACAGCAATAAAGAAATGATCGATAGAAATAAAAACATAGCAGTCAACCAGCAGCAGTATAAAAATTATATATATATAGTATATATATCTACATTATATGTATATTTGAAAACTATAATGGCGTATGAATAATCAAATTAACGCACACACAAATGCTATGTGTAAACCTATTTTCATTCATAAATACGAAATTATTTTTCGAAGTATTTTTTCGAAGTATAAAATTATACACAAGTCATACACATTAATTACAAACATGTGCGAAATCCAAAATTTTTTCGGTTCATTCCACATCATCCACATTAATTGTAACTTTCCCCTTTTTCAAAATTTCGAAGCAAGAAAATATGTATTTTGGCAAACATACAGACATTATTTGAATTTAACCGTCGAATGTTATTTCTATTGGCATTAGCTCTATATTCTTTGACTAGATGAACCATTTCAAAGATAATACAGTCCTACTAGATGAACCATTTCATTTTTTTTATTTAAATGTTTGTATGTTTGCCAAAAATAAAGATCGAAAAAGTTTTTCGAAACAATATCGAAAAAGAGCGAAAGTTTATAATTCAGGAGGGATGTAAATATGAGAGAAAAATAAGAATATTTATATAGAAGAATTAGTTTGTGAGTTGCATGACTGGTTTACTAAATTTTATATGGTTTTGAGTGGTACCATCACTTATTTGGGGTGCGTTCATGAACATTACTTTAACCATAGTCATGGTGTAGTATAGTTTAAGCAAAGTTATGTTATACTACAGCCATAGTTATGTTAACTTCAAGTGGTTTTTGAACGCCATTTTTACCATAGTAGTAGCAATAAATTATCATTGAGCTGTCAAGTCAAGTTTAAAAAATTTTTACATATTTAAATTTTTATATTTTTTGTTTGTCAAAAATTAATTATTTTTTACAAATGAAGTTTAAAACAAAATTAATAAATTTCAAATAAATTAAATTGAAATTTTCACAATTCACAACAAAAAATTAAATTACAAACGATTTTTTTATTGTCAATGTCATTACCACTTAAAGGTTTACTATCGTTACTATCGTTAACCATGCTCTCGAGCAGGGTTAGTTTTTGACATCAAATAGTTAAAAATTTACTTTACTACAGATGTTTATGAACGCTAAAAATTCATGTTGGTAGTTATGTTTTACTATGCCACCACCATTTTGAACGACAAATGATAACTATAGTTAACTATAGTAACGTTTATGAACGCACCCTTGATATGATATTATACTTGAATAAGTAAAAATAAATGGATATTTTGTACGCAAATGCTTTAGAATACAACAATTGACAATAGGGCTGTTTCAAATTTTTTTTTATTGTATTGAGTTGATCGTCGTATTTAATATATGAATGACTTGAGAAAGGAGGTATTTCATATTTCATGTATTTTTATATATGTATGTATGTGTTGTTATGTTAATATTCCTTGTCGCGTGCTATATGATCTGACATAAATTACTACTACTACTTCTAATTGAAATACATATATAGAATTGTATTTATATCAAAGACCATATAAATATATACATTTATATGGTCTTTGGTTTTATGTATTACCTGTATAGGTTTACATTATTTTCTGATGTAGGATTGTAGAATATTTGGCAACAGAGGTTTTTACGTATGCATACATTATAATTACTGTAGCATTTGTACTGTACTCTATACATTTATATGGTCTTTGATTATATGTATTACTTGTATAGGTTTACATTATTTTCTGATGTAGCATTGTAGAATATTTGGCAACAGATGTTTTTACGTATGCATACATTATAATTGCTGTAGCATTATACCAGAGATACTATATAACTACATATAAATATGTTTTTACATAGTATCACAGATCAGATACACTTATCTGTGATAGTATATAGTATCTTTGATTATACATAATATATGTATACATATGGATATATTATGGTTTTATTTTGTTATGTTTTTGAGTTCATTGACTTATGAATGCAAGATACGATTATATATTATCATATCCCGTGAATTGAATTTCTTCTTGAAATTTTTAAAGAATATCTTTTTTAATGTTTGGGCCTTAGGACTTCTAAAAAAATAAAGTATTATTCTGATTTATGATCATAATATAGAAATTTAAAAATCAGGTGTTTTGTGAATTACCAAATTTTTTTATAGACTGAGTCAATTTTTTTTCTAACTAGATCTAGTTCCTAAATCTTGAGGATAATGAATTTTAAATTATTTACAATATTTTTTAAAAACAGAAAGCTTAAAAATATTTATTTCAAAATTTTTAAATTTTATTTCGTTGATGTTTTTTGTGTGTGGTATAAAGTATATACTCAAAAAATTCTAATTACTAGCGCTGATGAACATTTAATTAGAATCAATGAAAATTGATAATTATTTGTAGCTTGAAAAATATTATAATAGGTATATATAATAAACAACATGTCATGAAGTCGAAAATAAATTATTTGTAAATTTATGGATTTTTATGATTGAATGCAATCAAATTTTTTTCATGTATGTTTGTTTGAAAATAAATTATTAAGTAGAATGGGCCTATAATTCTAGTCCTAGAAATATTTTGGAGATCCGTATTATCAAAATATCTTCAGTAGTGATTCAAAAAATTATGTTTGAAAATAACGTGGAATAGGTTTACGTATAGTAAATTATAATTGCTTATTTGATTTTTGAATTCAAAATTTGCCTTTATATTTTAACATTTCTATTAAATTGATAGCTCAACTATTTAATATCATTCTTAAACCAAATTTTAAAACTTAAACCATTCATTTAAAAAGTGCAAGAACTGGTCAGTTCTGCATGGTGCGGTCATTAAGTTGGCAAAAAAATAGGAAGTTAATCTGACCTGCCTATACTTTAGAATATATTATCAGAAATTTGAATAGCCTCTGACATTTAATATTAGCACTATTAGTCATAAATATTTTTATACAGCATTTTTTTGAACAAAAGTTTTAAAATTGCATGTATTTTTAATTCTGTTTTTTTCTATAAAATATATGTAACTTTGTTTTGAACTTAAATGAACCTAATGAATTCGGACAAAAAAGCGATGAATTATCAATCGTCTTTTAATACAGTTGAAATTATACAATATTTTAATATTTTAATAGTTGATATGATATTATATTTAATTATTTATTATTATAATTATATATGTATACACTAAACAAATTTATGGATTTATAATGTTTCGAGGATGCATTTCCAATTATTAATTGATTAGAAATTAAATGCCGTGTAAAAGTAGTTGTGAACAATACTGTACATCCAGTTTTAGTTTAACTATAGTTGGAAGACGGTTTTCAAATTTAAAAATTTTAAAATTAAATATATTACTATATATGATTTATAAAGTATAATATTAATATGCAAATTATGTATAAAAATATCTAAGAAACTCATAGCAAAGCAGAAGAAAAATTTTGATCACGATCAAAGTGGATTTTGCACTTATAATAGTGGTAACGTAGTAAATGAATGATATATTCTTCAAATATAGATATTGTGGTATCTTAAAAGGATATTTGCTTGAGGGCTGTTACCTATCAAAATTGCAATTTTATTTTTTTTAGAGGAAAACCGTCGCAATGCAGTGTAATTGATAAATATTCGGTAATTATAAACTTTCGCTGTCAGCTAGTTTTCTTTAAACATTAAAAATCGAAAAATATATGAATCTTCATGATTCTAGTCTCAAAATGTTCCATTTAACTTCGGATTTATGAAAAAAGTATAATAGTTAAAGTTTGATGCGTAGGAGAATGTAGGTAGATAGTTAAAAGAGCATATGAAAAAATCAGTTTAATTCAGTTCAAAAATGTTGATCAGTGTTAACGAATGACGCTAATTATACAGCACTTTTCATACTCTTTTAGCATCCCCGCACCCACCTGCCAAAATTCTCTTTTTTTCATTTATATTTTATTTTTCATTCTATAAAATTTTTCAATCTTACTAATGAAAAATTACTCATGAGTAATCACCACCCACCACCCCCCACACCACTCCACGCATCAAACAGCCACTATTATATTCTATTCATAAATCCGAAATCAAACCAAAGTTGAAAAAAAAGCAAAAAGGTTGACTTTTCAATTTTTTATGAGTAAAAAACCAGCTGATAGCGAAAGTGTATATGTAATTACCAAATACTGTATTCATATATCTATGAATAACAAAAAGGTTCATATTTAACATTACACACAAATATTTTCATAAAGAAATATGTTAAGAAAGGTCATTGATACTATATACATTATAGATCCTGATATACATCATTGAACAATCTATTTTTATAATTACACTTGTATGTATGTGTACAAAATACCATATAAACGATGTATACATATTACATACAATCATGTATATCGCATAAACAGTACATTCATTGCATATAGTATTTACTATTATCTATTCTGCATAAGCAAGCAGCATGTTGTTATTAATGTCTACTATGTCATGTCTATTATGTATGTATTAGAATTAGTTTTTAAGCCCAAAATACATTCGATGCGGTCGTGAGTTGTGAGTCGTGAGTTGTAAGAATCTTATAAAATCACAACTAATAGAAAATGTACAGAATTCTTACAACTTGAAATACATTCGCTGCGGTCATAAGAATTCAACGCAAAGATTGTTTCGATTTGAAAGTCATGAGTTTGCGTTCGAATAAAATGATGAGAGAAAGCTTTTTCAGTCTTTAAAATTATTTCGAAGTGAAAGGTTATATTTTTTCGTGCGCATTTTGATTTTCACGCTTTGCCTTTAAAAATGTTTTTATATGAAATGCATGTTTATTTTTTTCACTTTTAGTGTTTAACGGTTTTGTCTAAACTCTTTTCTTTCTTCTTTTTTTAGCAGAGCTATTCCTAATGCTAATCCCAATGCCAATTCTATATTTTTACCCATGATTAAAAATTTCTTTAATTAATTAAATTTTTAAAAATTTCTACAATTAATTAATTGGTGTATTTATTAAAGATTTTCTTTATTGTATTTTTATAAACCAATTAATCTAATATTCATAAACTAAACAAATCACATCTAATTACAATTTTCAATGATAAGTTTAAGTTGTCTTACAACTCACGACCGCAGTGAATATATTTCAACTCTCTTGTGGTAGTTTAGAGCTTTTGCTTACGACTCACGACCGCAACGAATGTATTTTGGGCTTTACATCGCATTCAATGTTATACCAAAGACCAATATAATATACCATGATATAATATATTTTATATATCGGTCTTTGGTTATACCAAACTTGTTTATTCATGTTATATGCTTTATGTATGTATGTGTACGAGATCGTCTTCAATTCAATATGGATCCTTACATATCCTTATGCACGAGCATAAACCATACATGGAGAATAAATATATATGATCAAAATCTCTCAAAAATGTTCAAATTTATATTTATATGTTCCAGCCAATGATATTCATTTATTCTATTTTCAATACTCAAAATATACAAATACATATAAATAACACTTATATGTGTGGAATATCATATGAATTAAATGTACATTTTAAATAGCATTGTGTATTGTTTAGTGCTGCAAAACATTGACAGGTGTTCATTTAATTTGTGAGAGCAAATATTTATAATAAATGAGAACAAATTCGAAACACTATGGTCCGTCTACACAATTAGTTTTGATAAATGATAACTCGATTTACAAAAACAATTCCATTATATCACAGACTGTCATACAAATTTATTGAAATGATTATAATTGTGTACAGGGTACATAACTAAAAGCAATCCGAAAAATTTTGAAAAACTTTTTTGATTTTGATGAAGCTTTTTCGATCTTTATCATATATGTAAGTGTGTCGTTTTTGGAAAAATTACCACTTACACTAAAAAGAACATCTATTGAGACGAAGAACTATATTATCTTTGCCATGCAACTATCAAGGAAATTACTCGAATACAAGAGGTGGTGTAGATGATCACGACTACAAGTACTTGGGAGTATTTTACTTGGTCGAAAGGAACGCAACTATTAACTAATTTATAATTTATTTTTTTTTTTTTCCAAATATACAGTAAATAATACCATAATACATAATACATATATGTATATATTAAAAAAGGGGAATGTCAATTCAACTGTCGTCAACTGTATGCAACAGTGTTGCCATTTTAGCCATTTTATGGCTAAATTTAGCCATTTTTTTTCTAAAGTTGCCATAACATTTTTCTTTTAGCCATTTAGCCATATTTTTAGCCATACATTTTTCATAGTGCCAATTTTTAGCCATTTTTGAAATTCTTAGATTTAATCTTTTTGTAGTTTTAGATTCTTTTCTTTTCATTTCTCATTTCATTTTCATTTTTCATTTCTCTTATATATTCCACATTTTGAATTATATTTCACATCCCTGATTTCGTTTTGTCATATATCATATCAACGTTTTATGATTGTAAAATGTCAAAAAAGTGTCACAACGTCACAATTCAATTAGTTGTCGAAGAATTTTCTCAAATGGTGAATACTTTAATTTTCAATTTGTAAGGAAAATTTATAAATACTTTTCAAAATGCTATTTGTATTTCTAACTTTATTTTTATTTTGTATGTAAGCAATGGATTCGACCAATTCGACGGAAAAAAAATACTGCCAAAAATTTCGGAGAGAATGGATGAATATGAACGAGTTCAAAGGATGGCTGAATGAGGTTAATGGCAAAGCGTTTTGCAAATATTGCAAAGTAATTGTGAAATGTAAGTTATACGATTTAAGGGCACATGCTGCAACAAAAAAACACAACTCGGCAAAAGAACCATTTTCAAATATGAGGAACTTAAACAATTATTTCACTACTACAGAAAACCCATTGGTTAAATTACAACGTCAGAAATCTGAATCATCTTTAGCCTTGTTTATACTTCAACATTCTTCAATCAGATCTATTGACCACTTGACCGATATGTGTAAAAGTACATTCAGCACAGCATCACATGTTCCTTACATCCAGTTACATCGTACTAAATGCAGTGCAATTATAAAAAATGTTTTTTTCCCATTTTTTAAAAAATCTTTGATTGAAGATATTAGTAATTCTAGTTACAGTATTTTGATTGATGAATCAACTGACATTTCAGTTGAAAAGTATCTTGGAATAGCCATTAAATATTATTCTGAAAATTCACAAACTATCATTACAACGTACTTATCGCTTGAAAATCTATACGACTGCACTGCAGATGGAATCGTTACTGCTGTGAAAAACTGTCTCAAGAAATACAATTTAAACATAAGAAATATGATAGGTATTGGCACTGACAACGCCAGTGTAATGGTAGGTGTCAACAACGGCGTGTATAAGAAACTTAAAGAAGAAAGTCCTAAACTCATTTTAATCCGCTGCGTTTGTCATTCTGTTCAATTGGCTACTTCAGCTGCCGCAAAAAAGTTTTTGCCAGAAAAATTAGAATTTTTGCTAAGTGAAACATATAGATGGTTTTCAAAGTCGTCATTACGAAAGATTCAATACCAGAGATTGTTCAGCGCTATAAATGATGGGAATTGTCCACTAAAAATAGTCCAAAAGAGTAATACTCGTTGGCTATCAATTGAAAAATGTGTTGTAAGAATAACAAGTCAATGGCTTGAGTTAAAAACTCATTTCCAGATATGCAAAAATAATGAAAAATGTTACATTGCAGAATTATTGTTTAAAGAATATTCAGATGAAGTCAATTTGGTGTATCTTCTGTTTTTGAAATCAATACTGAAAGATGTATCTTCATTAAATAGAAAGTTTGAGTCTAATTCAACAAATCCGCTGAAATTATTAAATGATCTGTGCTATGTCATCGAATCACTTGTAAAAACTATTATTTATCCAGATTGTCAGATCGACTATTTAGAAGACGACTACCAACCATACATTTATGAAAAAGCATATCTTGGATATGAATTTGAAACTAAACTTTACGACTTAAAGAAAAATAAAGTTATTATTCCTGAAGAAGAAATATCTATAAAAAAAAATTGTGTCGAATTTGTAAAAGTATTGATTGATGAACTTAAAAATCGTTTACCTGACAATTATAAAATATTAAAAATTATTGCCAAGTTTTCACCAGAATATGTGCTGAATACTGTAGTCGATAGAAAACATATGTTAGAACTATTGAAACTATTTTGTATGGATAACAATCAAATTGATGAGTCAGTGAAGCAAATAAATAATTTAAAATTACTTGATTGGACAAAAAGAGAAGATATTATTCAATTTTGGATTGAAGTGAAAAATTATAAAGATGCCTCGGAATCAAAACCTTTTTTAGAGATTGCAAAAATTGCGTTATCATTTTTGTGTCTTCCGTGGTCTAATGCGGAAACAGAAAGAATATTTAGTCAGTTAAATTTAATAAAAACCAAATTGCGTAACAAGTTGTTGCCTGAATCAGTCCACAGAATATTAGCAGTAAAATATGGATTAAAAAAAGAACAGAAATGTTGCATGAACTTTGAATTTCCTGAAGAAGTACTCAAGAAAATAGGCACAAAAGAATCATATGTTTATATGGATATCGAAGACGAAACGAATACGAATGATGAATTTGATATATTGGATTTCATCAATTTAGAAGAAGATGATGAATTTTGAATTTAATTTTTGTTTTTTGTTTTTTTAAGTTTTGTTTTGTTTTTATTAAGTTTTATTTTTTTGATAAAAAGATGATGAATTTTGAATTTAGTTTTTGTTTTTTGTTTTTATAAAAAATTATTGTAGAAATAAAGTTATATGAAAAATGAAATTATGAATTTATTTTCCTTTTAGTTATTTTTATTTAGCCATTTTTTAGCCATTTTAATTTTCTCATTTTGCCATTTTTAGCCATTTTTTGAAGCAGTTTTTGCCATAATACTCGCCAAACAGTTGGCAACACTGTATGCAAGTGTGTCAGTGTCATGTCAAATCCAAATCCACAATTAAAGAAACATTATAATAACAATTACCAAACAAATAATTCATACAAACTAAATAAATACTGATATTCAATTAAATAAATTAGAAATTTCAGCTTAATTGAATATTAAATAATGGCAGCACCAAGATCTATGACACAATCAAAGGAGGATCTTTTAAAATTATACAATACACGACTCAAAGATGATGTTAAGAGTATGCTGAAAAACTTTGAAGGTAATTTCTTTTCAAATAACTAAATTTTATGAATTTATTTCCAATTTTACTGACTAAGCTGTTATTTTTTTTAGAAATCATTAAATTAGCTAAAGGTGAATCTGATTCCCAACTATCAAAAATAACACAGTGTGAACAAGATACGTTCGAAATGCAATGGAGAGCAGCAAATATTGGTGAAGGTTTTTTTTAAATTATTATAGGCACTCTAAAAAATAATTATTATTTAATTTTTATTTAGTAAGAGCAGGAGAATCGTTAATGAAACTTGTATCCGATATTAAACAGTATTTAATATTAAACGATTTTCATTCAGTTAACGATGCAATAACGGCTAATTCCCAATTATTTCGATCAACACAAATTGAATGTGATAAAAAATTAATGACGCTAAGAGATGAAATGGCTGTTGATTTATATGATTTAGAAGAAGAATATTATACAAGTATTTATAAATAAATTTATGAGTGGAAAAAACAATTTTTTATTTTTAAAGCAAAATACTACTATAATCATAATTTTTAAGAGATTTTTTTTTATTCAAATTAATACAAAACTACAATATGTAATTTAAATGAAAATAAAAATATGTAGCTCTACATATACATACATATATGTAATGACACAAAAAAAGAAATATTTGTCTGCTTTCTTTCTACACTAAATCCACTCTTACACAATTGATGTCAAAGCTTTAGCACGCCTATCGGTATTTTGAAATAATGCACGTATTAAATGTCTGATTTCTTCAGCTTTAAAATTCAATGTTAATGGTCCTTTTCCTTCAGACCACTCTTCTGTTATTTCTAATAATGATGCACTTAATATCATATTTAATTGTTTCAATTTCATCCAAGTCTTTACTTCATGTACTTGAAGTTTATCCTAAAATTGGACAAAGAAAAATATTTTACGCAAAAAGCTGAAAATTTGTTAAGATAATTTTTAGTTTTACCTGAAATAATGTTGGTGCACGTTCAATTATAATTGAACATATTTCACTCAAACCATCAGCAACTGATGCTGACAAATCTTCAACAGATAGAATTTTTTTAATTATTTCAGTGCAGAAATCATTCAATAAGTTGCACATAGTTTTATTGTAAACTTTATCTGGTAATATTGTCTGCCACACATTCTTTAATAAATCTAATTGTCGTAAGCATTGTCGAATAGTTTTTTGTGGACCAACACCTAATTCAGATATTGAATCAGTAAGATCTGAAAATATATTATATATATATATATATGTACTTTTAATATTTTATACTTTTTTATATGTATATGTACATAATTTTCTCAAAACATAAAATCTTCTAAAAATCTATAATTAAAAAAAAATTCAATTGAAATGTCGTAGTACATAAATTTCTCTTACCGAATCCTTTTAAGATTTCAAATAATTGACTTTGTTGATTTTTTATTTGATTTTTAAAATGTTCATTACCCAAATTTTGTAGATCAATAACAAATTTATCAATGGATTCAATGTTTTTATTGTAATTCTTTTTTAACCAATATGCCAAATATTGACAATTATTATGAAATAGAGCCGACTGTTGTGGAATATTTTGCAATAATTTTTCATGATATGCTGGTATATCATCTAAATAATGTGTTAATATAATTGGGATTGTCGACAATAACCGTTCAGATATTGTTTCATCATCAGATTGCGTTATTTGTCTCAAAACATTTTCCATTAAATCAATCAATTCCTTAAATAAAATTAAGAAAAAAATTATTTTAATTATTTTAAAATAAAATTTTCTTTTATATATAATTTTCTTTTATATGAATTTTATATGAACTTACAATTGTATTTTTTGATATCATACACCTCGGAAATATCAGTGGATTTTCTGTAGTATCGCTATTACTAACCATGGAATTATTTTGTTGATTTGTTGTACTTGTACCACTATTATCATCTGGTGATACTAACATCATATCATGTAAATCTTTTTTCATAATTTCAATTGATTTATCTAATATATTTGTACAAAATTGATTACGAAATAATATTTCAATTTTTCCTGAATATTTTATTAAATCCATATCTTCGTTACTATTTAATATACGAATTTTTTTCAAAAATTTATCAAATTTTTGTATATCATCGATTAATGTTGATTTATTCATTTCATCAATTGTATCCGGTATTGAATACAACAGACATTCATTTATTATTAATTTTATTAAATTTTCTTTCATTATATCACCAAATATTTGTAATGCATATAAATTATCTGATATTTTAACATTCATATAATTCAAAAATTTTATTATTAATTTTATATTTAAGAATACTATTTTGTAATTTGGTCTTAGATCTTCACCCAAATCTTTTAGACTAAATGATAAAAATAATTGCAGAAAATTATCATCTGTATCGGTTGTATTAAATTGTATATTTGTATTTGTATCTTCGTTTTTTTTGTCTTTATGACTATCAATTTTATCACTGCCATCATCTTTATCATTGTCATTATCATCATCTACATTATCCATCATATCTGTACTAGAACTACCAATATTAGCACCCATTATTTGAATAGATACTGGCTTCTCTATGATTGGTTTAAATACATTCTCTAACAGAAAATCACATAATTTTTTCGGATTATATTTTGCATTAAATAATGCCTGTACAATTTTATTCAGTTCATTTGTATTTTTTGTAATTTTAATAATTATCGATTTTGTATTTTGAAATAATTTCTCATTAAATTGTACCAATTGTTCGAAACGTTGTTTTAAATTATGTAATAACATTTCAGATTCAATGTGGTATTTAATTTTAATATTTTGATAACAATCTAATCGTTGAAGTAATTTAATATCATTTTTATCTTGTGTTAAACATTTTATTTTACTCAAATAATCCATGACATCCAGATATTCATTATTATTTTTTGATTCTTCTAACATTTCAAAAAAATTATCAATTTTTAATAATTTATATGATAATTGTAGACCGATTGTTATTTCATTTAATTCTTCTACATATGATTTTAGTTCCTCAGTTGCTGTATATAAATCACTTTTAGTATCATTTTCAATTGTTTGCAATATATTTTCAACCTATAATTTATTTTTATTTTTAATTTTGAAAAAAGATATAATCAGTATAAATATGTATGTAAATATTTAGAAATATATTTCAAGTAGAATAATTATTGTATTAATCCATATTGATATACTTAATTACATACATACCTCCTTTATCAGTTTTTCTCCTTCGGCTAAATATATTTCATTACTACTTAAATTTATTAAAAATTCTGTATAATTAGCATCGATATAATTTTTAGTTTTCTGTTGATATCGTTTTATTTCAGTTATCAATTTTAAAATACTTTTTTTAGCATCAATAGTATCATTATGAGATATTTCAATGATGTCAGTAATTGAATCCATACTGTTTTCTTTTGGATTTTAAATTTTAAGATTTTTTTTTAAATTTACACTTATACATAGACCATGTAACTTTTATAAATGATAGAACGGTTATTTAAATCTACCGATTTTGTTTTAATTCCAAACCACAAAATATATAGTTCTTTTGGCTAAATTGCTAGAAACATTTGATTTGAAAAAATGTAAACGAAATTTATTGCATTGTTGTCATTTATTTTATACATACTGACTGTTGTTGTATTGTTGAATGTTGATTGTTGAACATTCATTGGGTGCGTTCAGTTCCACGCAGCGATGTAAAATTTTCCATCGCTGCAATAATTTCTCTTACTGAACGGCTTCGCTGCATAATCGCTACTTTGCAGCGATGTAAATATTTTGCAGCTGAAAAAAAGTTCGCTTTAAAAGTCATCATAAACAAATTTTGACATATAAAAAAATATATATTATATATTTTTTTTATATTTTGACATAACAACAGACAAAGCCAACTATCAACTGTTTGCAGCGGGTTTTTCCGCTGTAAACAGTTCAGTAAATTGTATACAGCGATTATCTAAACATCGCTGCATTTTCATCGCTGACTTGCATCACTGCATTGAACTGAACGCACCCATTGGTGGTCATTTGTTGTATGCATGCATGGTGTAAAGAGTATTAAGGTGAGCTACACTCTTCCTCTTGAATCGCCATTTTTGCTGTAACATGTGTTGAGGTGACGTACAGACTACAGAGTAGTACCAAAGTTGTACAAACTGTATAGTATTACTATTAATAGTATATGATAATATAAAATATAAAATAGTGTATAATAACCATTTAATTTACTAGACAAAATATTTCATTTACTTTGTATTCTATTATAATTTCTTTTACTGCATAGTGATAATAATTTACCCTCATATGTCTGGGATAAATATAAGTAAGGAATCAATACCGATGTCAACATATTTAGTTGCTTTCTCTGTAACGGATTTCTCAGATCAAACAAATGAATTTGGAAATTGCACTGTATGGGCATATTCTGATGCAATACGTAGATCAATAGATCAATTAGTCCTTAATGAAGTAAAGTTTACTTTTTTTTGTTTTTTTTTTTTTTTTTTTTTAATTAAATATACATATATACATAAATGTCTATAGTATATATTAAGTGCACGCGGATACTCAGTCCATGGCACCGCCGATCAGTAATTTTATGTCAGATATACATTATTATCCAGTTTATCATCAGTAATCAGTTACTGGTGTACATTGCTGATGGGAAAAATTATTGATCGACTTGGGCAAGAGTAGTGCGCTGGCTGGGGTTCGAACCGTGATCTTAAAGATCGCAAGACCGACACACAACCATCGAGCTATTCAAGCCCCTCTGCATTTTTTATTGAATGCGCTTTCGTCATTTCATAAAATATCTGTAGAAATTGGTAGACCAGAGGGTGGTTTAATTAAGCCATGTGAAGAATT
Source organism: Villa cingulata (assembly GCA_951394055.1). Taxonomy (NCBI): domain Eukaryota; kingdom Metazoa; phylum Arthropoda; class Insecta; order Diptera; family Bombyliidae; genus Villa; species Villa cingulata. The sequence goes on from OX596025.1 coordinate 3,828,654, forward strand.
TTTAAATCTGCTTTTTCATTTTGAAAAAATGTTTGTAAATGCAAAAGCTAACATTTAAACTATCAAAATGTTCTTCAGCAATTTCTATTTTATAGTATGAAGTTAATTCACATGTAGAAATAAAAAAGTTATATTTTAGATGTAGGATTATATTTTTTTGTAATAAAAAATAACAAAAACTTGTTAAATACTTAATAGATTAATTAGAAAAAATAAGAAAATAAAAAAAAATGTAACTTAACATTTTTACTTTATAAAAATATATTCCTTCCATACAATTTCCATATAAATTAATATATGTTGCACTTTGTACTACTTTGTACGTCATCAGAAATCAGCTGTTTATGTGTAGCTCACCTTATAATACTCTTTACACCATGGTATCATATGTTTTGTGCTTTTCGCATTTGTCATTGACATTGTCAGTTTTGTCGTGAGTTTTGTCAATTTATTTCAATATTTATTTTTATTTCATTTATTAATTGTGATTTTCTGTCTTCTTTTAGAAAGTGTCATTGCATTTGTTGTGAGAAATAATTTGAAAATTGAAAAATACTTTATATGAAGTGACTTTTCTGTATATCCTTTATATTCTGTGCTATGGGTGCGATCAATTCAACGATGTTTGTTTAGATAATCGCTGTGATACTTATATAATCATTAAATTCTAATAAAAATTTCCTTTCAAAATGAACAAAATTCAGTATTTTAATAATTTTTCAAAAATATTTATTTCAATATAAATCGATATGTATCAAAGTGGTCACACTGGACAGGTTACAGGTTGCAGTTGCAGATTGCATTGCAGTAGCATTGCAGTGCACAATGCAGTTACATAAGTGTTGAAGAGAAGAGCAAGAGATACTCGAAACGAAACGTCAAACATTTTTTCTTTCTTCAACAATCATCATTCATTTTCATTACCATTAACCGGAGTCGAATTCGAATGTCGAACGCATATTAAATAAAAATAAACATTCAAACAATCCAATCATAAACACATAAACAATCATAAACATGGATATTATAAATTTAAAGCAGGAGGAATTTATAGAAAAAAAATATTCTAATTTAAACCTTACATTAAAACCTGATGAAATAGGTAAAAAACATACACTACAGATTTTTAAAAAGTGTAAAATTTGTTTTATACAAATTATTTTCTAGGTGGATATATTAATAAGTTACAAAAAAAATGTGGAGAAATTTATATATGTGAAAAAGATGTTTTCAATATTTTGTGCATATTTTGTGAAACTACTTTTGAAGAGATACAAACATTTTTCACTCATATTAATTGTGATCATGAATACGAAAAAACTTGTATTGCTAAAGTAAATGATACTGATCCATTGGAAATACGAAACGACAACGGTAATCACGATGAAGTGAACTCAACAATTGAAAAAATCAAATGTGAAAATTTAATCTTTTCGGAAATTAATACATTTGATGAGAATAAAACACAAAATTCAGTTGAAAATATATTGACAGTGAACAAAATTGAAAATGATAATGAATCAGAAATAAAAGGAGAGCCAAAAGTAAAAAAAATAAATACTGAATTTTGTAATATTTGTTATAAAACTTTCAATTCTAAAAGAACTTTGCAACGACATAAAAAACGAGAACACCCAAAAAAAAGAACAAAGTTAAAAATACAATCTCAGCCTCAGGTCGAAAATGATCAAAAGAATGATTCAGAACAAAGTAAAGAAGATATAAAAACTTTTTCATGCGAAACTGATCCCTTAAAATGTAAATACTGTGGTCGTCGTTTAGCAGATGCCTCAATTTTAATAGAACACGAGAGAATTCATACAGGAGAAAGACCATATCAGTGTCAAATATGTGGTAAACAGTTTAGAACTATTTCTTGTGTAAGAAGACATGAGAAAACACACAGCAATAGTAGACAGTTCAAATGCGAAAATTGTGGAATGGCATTCAAAACTAAAGTTGCACTTTATGCTCATCAACTTAGGCATGGTGAAAAAAAAATTAAATGCAGTTTTTGTGATAAATTGTTTCATTCAAAAGCTGCAAAAATAGAACATGAAAGAATTCATACTGGTGAAAAACCTTTTAAGTGTAATTTTTGTGACAAATGTTTTCAAACGCGGGGATATTTGAATATTCATACTAGATCACATACTGGAATAAGGCCATACAAATGTCAGTATTGCGATAGATGTTTCGCTACCAAACCTAAATTAGATAATCATGTAGTAATGCACACAGGCGAAAGACCGTTTGTTTGCACAACATGTAATGCAACATTTCCTCGTAAAAAGGCTTTGAAATCTCATGAAAAAATTCATTCAGATTACCGTGGATATGTTTGCAAAATTTGTGGAGAAGCATTTAAACAATATTCTACATTACATGGTCACATGAAAAGTCACAAAAAGAAAGTCACAGTCTAATAGTCTAATACTAATGGTATTGGTTTGGTATATACACTTAAAATTATAATTGTACTATAATTCGTTGTAAATAAATTATTTTTATTAATAAACAAAATTTTTATTTATTTTAGTTTATTAGTATATTCAGTGTTGAAAGTTGGTATTGCGGTATATACGATTTTGTAGTCTTTTGGAATGTGGGTGGAGCATGATGTTTAGCTCATTCATGTTGGCAAGTCTGGAACTTTTGAGCAAAAATTCATTTAAAATGCTAAATTTTATACGATTTTATTTTAAAGTGATTTTTTTTTATTATTAACTAATGGAACTATAAAAATGTAGGTAAATGTTTACTTTATGGCATACACACTAGGGTGGGGTAACTAATGATGGGGGTGGTAGGTATATGTATCTTGATCACACTGGGGGTCAAACCTGGGTCGGGTTCACGTAAGGTGATTAGTTAAATAGGTGATAGTTAAAAAGTGATCACCGAAAAGTAATTGTTCGTGTAAGGTGATCACCAAAAAAGTGATGGAATTTGAAACGCCTTTTACAAATACACATATACACACACAAATGCAATCTCAGCAATAGCAAACATTTAGGCAATAGTACGATGATGCAATAAAAGGGCAATAGTTTTCAACGATAAATGGGCAATAATTAGGCAATAGTTTGGGTTATATACTCCAGGGGTAGGTTCGCGTAAGGTGATTGGTGATATTCACTACAAATTTCCGTTCACGTATGGTGACAATCACCAAAAATTATCACTAAATGTTATCACTTTGAGGTGATAGCATTTGAGGTGTCACTTTTCTAATTTTTACTATTATTCTTCTTCTACCTAACCAAAAAATACTCATAATCACATACAATCAATTGGTGTTTGCTGTTGATGGTATATAATTTATTTAAATAATTTTGTAATTTAAAATATGTATATTGTGTTATTTTTACAATGAAATTCTCCATGAATAATTGCAATTTACTGAACATCCGGTAATTCTAAGGGATTATTGCTATCTCGCATTTTTCTCCTAATTATTTTTATTTGAGATTCATTTTCAGAATCTGAAATAAAAAATGCTATAGACGAAAACGTTATTGAATTTTCTTTTATTCTTATTCACAATTTAAATTTTTATTTGTTTTGATTGACGTTTGACAACTATAAATATACTGTGGAATTCGCCGTGTTTCAATTTCCATCACTTTTTTGGTGATCACCTTACACGACAAATTACTTTTCGGTGATCACTTTTTAACTATCACCTATCACCAATCACCTTACGCGGACCCACCCCAGGTCTTAGAGATGATATACTGAGTACAGAGAACTAACTAAAGGCATAGTAACAATAAGCCCGTTCCGTAAGAAAAAAAAAGTTGGATATTTGATATTTCCATGTTATTTATATTTAATTTATTTATTTATTTATTTATTATGAGTGTGAGGACAGTAAACTGCCACACACCCGCCCACACCATGACCCACCAGGGCCTTTTGGCGATCATTGTTTACAATTTCTCAATATTCTATTTACATTTTGTTGCTGTGGTACTATTTATGTTTAGCGCGTGGCCACACTATCCCCTTCACCACTTATGCGATACAAAGACGATAGTGGCTCCACCGGCTCACATCGATAGTCCCCAGTTTATTATTTATATTTGTTAGTAGTAAAGTCTTATTGCTAAGGTTAGTACTTATGGTCTAAAACCTCTTAGAAGAAGGGGACCAAATTCTTACATCTAGGAGTATTTTGTATAGAGCTCTTGTATTTAGAGCTTTTGTATTTACATATATTTTTTGAAACTTTTTTTTTTTTTTAAATTTTTTTTTTTTTAAAAAACATTTCAAATTTCTATTTCTATATATTTACATTTATTATTATTTTTGGGCACGATTTCCTGGTTTAACTTTATATTTTGTAAGTCAGTCTGTATTGTGTAAGTAAAGTAAATAGAGTGGAGTTACCATCCTGTGAGGGATTCAGCAACTCCCCTCTACTTACGTCTTGTTGTCCTAGGGCTGTCAGTTTGGATCTAACAGCCGGACAGTCCGTTAACAGTTTTGTAGCGTTCGTATGTAAAGTGTTCCTACAGCAAGGGCAGACTGACCCCTCCCCTCTGTTTGTTGAGAAAGGATGGGTCAATCTCGTATGCCCTGTCCTCAATCTTAAAAGGGATATCTGTTGAGCTCTACTCAACGCAGGGTTGAATTTTGGAGCCCTGAGATCACGGTTGATCTCCCAATAATCCCGTGTAGTGTCTGAACCAATATCCTGGAATCTGGCCAGTCTACGTTTGTTCAATTGTTCCAGACCTATCCTGTATATGGCACTCGGGCTTGGCGGAATGAGCAGGTCCGACTCATCTATTACACCAATGGCTGCTTTGGCTGCCTGGTCAGCCTGCTCATTCCCGTCAATACCAACATGCCCCGGTATCCAAACTACCCGTGTGTCATACTGGGAGATTAGAGCTCTGATTCTGGAAACTAGGTGGTCCACGTTTCCAGGATTTTTTAGAGCCTGGACGACTGACATAGAGTCAGTGAGGATCACCGAAGCTTTGTCATTTTCTGCCCTCATGGCTGCAGCGATCCATACTGCAGTCAATTCGGCGTCAAACACCTGAGCTTCCACTGGTTATCTTCTCTGAATCACCGTCCTCCATCCAGTCGAGCCGCGTTTGCTGACTACTGCTAGACCGACGCCAGTGGTGGTTTTACTGGCATCAGTGTAAAGTAGCAACCTACCCCTGAACTCCTCACAAACCAGCGCGTGCAGTGCACGAAAGACCTCCGGACTGGTGTCTTCCTTGCGGTAAAAACTTAGGTCGTCTCGTATGTACTGTCTGATGTCTCTGTCTAAGGGGACGTATTGGGAAATCGGGATTGGTAGGGGTTTTTGGGGGAGTCGAGGGATCGTCATAACAGATCTTCGCAAGGAGGATGATCTGATCTGACTCTCTCTCTCCAAGAAATTCCAAACAATTCCAAACAGGGGAGACCTGGGGTCTCCTACCTGCCTGGAAGCAAACCTCAGCCTTAACTTCATTAAACGGTCCTCCAGACACCAAACGCCACATTCTACTAGTAGAATGGGGATAGGGGTCGAACGGTACGCCCCTGAGGCAACCCGGAGGACTTTATTCATTGCTGTCTGTATGGATTTTTTGTACGTTGGTGAACAGTCACCGAAGAGGGTCAGACCATACCCTGTTATACCGTTTACTAGTACATTAGCAATGTGAAGGAGTGCCGATGGTGGAGCACCCATTCTGCCTGCTGCCAGTATCTTTATAAGATTATGAACCTTGTGGATTTTATTCACCACAACTTGCACATGATCTTGCCATGTGGATCGTTTATTGAAATGGATTCCTAAAATCTTCATGCTAGGTGACGGGCTAATTTCGCGTGAAGCGATACGTATTTGATTTACGGTGCAGTTCCTTTTCCTGCAAACATGGAGGAATTCCACTTTTTCAAGTGGAATTTTTCCTCCATTATCTTGAGCCCACTTCAAGGTCAGCTCTGAGGCTCTTCGAAGTTCACTCATTGTTTCTGGTGTGCATGATGTGTCACTAAGCAAGATATTGTCGGCATATGCCAGCACTTTGATGTTAGGATATCTTGTTAGTTCCACTAGCAACGAATCCAAGTAAACAATGAGTAGCGTTGTAGACCAGGGAGATCCTTGTGGGGTACCGTTATCCAGTTTATAACGGTTTGAGATATAACCATTTGTACGGACCTTGATCTGTCTGTTAGACATAAAACTATAAATTGTTTTGATAAATATTGGGTCCACACCCCAAGAGGTCAGTTTTTGGCATACGAAACAGGCTGGAATTCTGTCGTATGCCTTTTCAAGGTCTAGTGAAAGAACACTAGAATGACCTCTCGCTGCCAAAGAAGAAGCCAGCCCTTCTTCCAGGTCGTGTAGGAGAGTTATTGTACCTCTCCTCGGGCGGAAACCATGCTGACCAGAATTCGTCAGTTCCTCAGTCACTATCTGGAGTCTTTTTCCCATAATCTTCTCCAATGTTTTGGATAAACATGAGAGAAGGGATATGGGTCTGTAATCCAGTGCGCGCTTTGCAGTTGAAGTTTTCTTCGGAATCGGTATCAGTGTGGCTAGTTTCCAGTCATGTGGGAAAGTTCCGCACGCCAGAATGTTGGAGTACAACTCTACAATTCTTATCTTGATTTCACTCGGTAGCCGTCTCAACATGCGATAGCTTATTTGATCTTCCCCCGGTGTGGAACCACCAAAGGAATTTAATGTATTTTCCAATTCACCGAGAGTAATCGCACAAGCAAGATGGTATTTTACATGCTGAGACAGGTCCACCGAGTATGCAGATTTCTGGTCGATAACCGATTCCGGAAGGCCAAGGTCACTAGAGACTGAGGCCCATGATGATGCAAACTCTTCTGCGATACCAAATGAGTCGGTGACCGTCCCATCAACTGTCATGAGAGATAGTACGGATGAAGGTGGTTTGCCATAAAGACGTTTCACCTTCATCCATGCATCCCTCAGCGAGTCAGATGGGATAATCGAGTTGGCGAATGCCTGCCAAGAGGCCTTTTTCGCCGTTTTCACCGCCCGCTTCACTTGTGCAGTTAATCTTTTGAATTTGGACGAGTTTGCGCTGGTAGGGTTTCTTTGGAACCTCTTCCAAGCAACATTCTTTTCCTTTATAGTTTTCTTTATATCTCTGGTCAGCCAAGGTGGCTCAAAGCAGATCTTTGGTCGTATAGAAGGCATAGACAAGGCTGCAGCAGATCTTATTATTCTTTTAATACTGGCTGCCTCTTTATTTATGTTGCTGCTTTGGGGATGGTCTCGGTTTAGTCTCAGAGCAGACTGGGCGAACAAGTCCCAGTCAGCTTTGTCTTCAACTAAACGCGAGGAAATTTTTTGGGTTGCTAGCCTGTTAACACTATTGATGATGATTGGGAAGTGGTCGCTTCCCTCTGGATTATCATGGAGTGCCCATGAGAAATTGCTAGCTATGTAGCTTGAAGCCAAGGTAATGTCAATTGCGGAGCTAGTAAGATGTGTCGATGACACGAAGGTGTGGGCTCCGTCATTTAGTAGCATGTGGTCAGATTCGAGTATCCAGTCTGCAATAATTGTACCTCTAGGATCAGATCTGTGATCCCCCCAGAAGTGGTGATGGGCGTTAAAATCGCCACCAATTATTGAAGCGGATGGGAGTTGGTTTGTAAAATTAACTAGAGTGGGAGTATCTATGACATTGGTTCTGGTAATGTATACCGATGAGAAAGTCATTGGAGGTGATGTGTGTACGGTGACAGACACATTCAGGAAATTCGACGTAATGTCGAGAAGAGAATGACTTATGCTGGACCGTACAAGTATACCAACTCCTCGTGAACGAGACGAAGAGTCATTGTCCGAGAAATGACAAGTGTATCCCCGAAAGTTCGAAGGTCCGTTATTTGAGTAGAATAAGGTCTCCTGTAGGAGAATAACGTGCGGATTATACCGACTTATTAGGAATTCAAGATTGTGCTGGTTAGCACGAAAACCTCTTATATTCCACTGGATGCAGGTGAGCTCTCTTGATGTTGTTCGTGAGCTTGATGTGAAATTTGTCGCCATTTGGTTTTATGTAAAACCAAATAACTGACTTGGTAAGAGGTTTACTGAGATATGGAGGTCCCTCAGGAGCTTATAGCTCCTCTGGGACATCCATCTCCTCATTGTCTGAAAGATGGATGATGTATTCCTCAGTCAGTATAGGCTGAAATGGGATTTCAACCTTTGCACACTGTCTGAGGAGTTGATTGAATGGGAGTTTGCTGCCCAGGTAGTCATTACCTTGGGCTTTAATAAATTCTTCCAATTTTTCTCTGGAGGTCGCCTCTAAACGGCAGACTTCCTCCTTCGAAATGAAGAATTTATTTATTGTGTTTGTATTGTTGTTTGTGAATGTGTTGTTTGTGTTTTTTGTTGTTAATTGTATATTTGAGTTGTTTGTTATTTGTGTGGATTTTATACCAGAGATTGTAATGCATTTTTGCATTTCTGTGTCTTGTACTACGTTAGTTGAGTTGGTTTCTTTTGTTGTTCTGTTGTTCGTTGTTATGGTGTTAATCTTAGAATTGTTGTTGATTGTACTGTTTGGTACAGTAGTTTTTTGTTCATCTTGCGCCTTGGTTGTGTTGTTTTGTCTACGTTTGTTGGTCTGTTTTTGTATTGAGTTGGATGTGGCTGTTTTGTTTTTAGTTGGGGTCGTATCATGAAAGTCACTGTTAGTTACCTGTGGGTTTGTCGGTTTGGTCGCGTCTGTCAGTGACTTACTTGTTGTTCCAGCTAACGTTTGAGCGTATGTCTTCGTGCCCAAACGAGTTGCTAGTCCACTGGTTGTAGTAGTGGGATGCGTTCTCCTTGTCGATGTAGCTTCGGGGTTCCTTTCAAAAAATCTCTTCTTCGCTTGATACTTAGTGCAGCGTTCGTTGCACATTATGTGTAAAATGATTTTTTCTCTTTGGTAGCTAGGGCAACTTGCATCCGCTGCCCCATGGTCGTTAACTTGGCAATTTATGCAGAAAAGGGTGCTGCATTGCGCGCCATGCTTTTCTCTCTCCACTCCGCAAGAAGGGCATCTTTCTTGGCCCCCACATCTATTCTTCGTGTGTCCCATTAGCTGGCACTTGTGGCATCGCATCGGGTTCATTACGTACTCCCTTACTGGAATACGCATGACCCCGCATGCCTTGACATATTGCGGAGGTTTGTGTGACTCAAAAGTCAACACAATGGTACCAGTAGGAGTTGACTGTGCTGGTGCTTCTATGTTGCGTCTGGTAACATGTCGAGCCGCGATGACACCTTGACCCTGGAAGTCCTCGAGAATATCCTGTTCTGTAACATATTTAAATTGAGGGCATCTGATAACCCCCTTTGAAGTGTTTAGGGCCGTTACATATTCAATTTTTACTGGTATAACCTTATTTTTAGTTAAGGTTAAGGACTTTGTATTTACAAATTTTTCTGCGAGCGTTTTGTTTTTGATGAGGAGTTGTACTCTCCCATCATTGCGCCATTCCACTTCCAGTATTTCTTTCGAAATACCCTGAAGTGATTTTAACACTAAAAATACATTAAAAGTTTCAAGTTTTAAAAACACTCTGTTGTCCCCCTGCGAATTAGTTTCATCAATAGCCAGACTTTGTACTATTACGTACTTAGTCTCGTTATCGGTTAGATTTTTTGTTGGTAGGTCTGGGTAGTCCGTAGCATGGAAGGTAGTAAGGGGCTGTTTTGTCAATTTCGCCCTTTTACTCCTCGGAGGTTCCGGGTTTTGCTCCTTTGCAAGGATAGCGAAGGAGTTTGAGCTGCCCCCTGGGGGCTGCCCCATCTTCTTGTTTAACTTTTATAAGTTTTTCACTTTTATGTTTTTACACACACACTATACTGTGTTTTTGCTTTATTTTACACTTCACTCTTTTTTAATTATTTAATTTTACACTTTTTTTTTCCGTATGGAACAGCGGTAGTGTACAGACAAATTTTGCAGAGCTTGTTAAATTATGTTAAAATAATTTAAATTAAAATTAAATTAAATTTAATTAAAATTAAATTAAAATTAAATTAAAATTAAATTAAAAATTAAATAAAATTAAAATTAAAACTATAAATTAAATTAAATTAAATTAAATTCACAGAGTAGTTAGACGTGCGTTTGTTTTATATGTGAAAAGACGCCATAGTTAGAATAGTATAAAACATTTGGTTTATATAAGAAAAAACGCCATAGTGAAAATAGTGTAAAACGTTTGAAATCCAATAAAACGGGGTGACCCAAAGATAAGTTGAAAGTGAAAAAATTTTTGTCACAGGGTGACCTAATAAATCTAATATAAAATAAAAACAGGGTGTACACAAAAATTTAAAAACAGGGTGTATCTAAAAATTCATAATGTTATTTATATGGATTAATGGAAAAGCTGAAGGTAGAACTATAATCGACATAGCTGACATAGACTATATGACATATGTAGTGCTACGAACACAGCCAAATCACTGAGCTAAACTATAATTGACATTGCCGACATTCGTGGCAACCCAGGAGTGGGTTCCTGTAAGGTGATAGGTGATAGTCACCTTGGTGATAGTTCAAAAGTGATGACCAAAAGGTGATTGTTCCTGTAAGGTGATCACAAAAAAAGTGATGGAATTTGAAACGCGGCGAATTCCACAGTATATTTATAGTTGTCAAACGTCAATCAAAACAAATAAAAATTTAAATTGTGAATAAGAATAAAAGAAAATTCAATAACGTTTTCGTCTATAGCATTTTTTATTTCAGATTCTGAAAATGAATCTCAAATAAAAATAATTAGGAGAAAAATGCGAGATAGCAATAATCCCTTAGAATTACTGGATGTTCAGTAAATTGCAATTATTCATGGAGAATTTCATTGTAAAAATAACACAATATATGTACATATTTTAAATTACAAAATTATTTAAATAAATTATATACCATCAACAGCAAACACCAATTGTATGCGATTATGAGTATTTTTTGGTTAGGTAGAAGAAGAATAATAGTAAAAATTGGAAAAGTGACACCTCAAATGCTATCACCTCAAAGTGATAACATTTAGTGATAATTTTTGGTGATTGTCACCATACGGTAACCTAAATTTGAGGTGACTATCACCTATCACCTTACAGGAACCCACCCTAGGTTAACTACGAGGGCAGGTCAATAATTTTTGCGGAATGGTATATTTTTGTAGGGACAAACGAAACTTGTTAGATTTATTTATTTTTCAATATATTCACTTCTATTACTAATTCATTTTTTACAACGTTCTGGAAATAATTCTAATCCTCTAAAAATGAAACTTTGATCTTGGCTATCAAAGCACTCATTTATATGGCTACCTTCAGTTCTTCATTGTCTGCAAAATGCTTCTTTTTTAATTCTGGAAATAAATTTTGAAAATAATAATCGCTAGGAGCAAAGTATTGACTGTAGGGCGGATGACTAATTTCTGTGAAGCCGCACTTCTCTATGGCAGTAATCGCAGTTGAAGATCTGTGTGGTGGTGCAGCAAGAGTACATTATGATTCAGCATGACGAAATCACTTTCCTTAAACAACTGTCACAAAATTACTAGATAACATATTAATCTCAAACCTCGTTTATATACCTTCAAGGGTCCGATCTATCGGCAATATAAAACAGATTCGAGAAATTCCCAAAAAAATATATCAATCCGCAAAAATTGTTGACTTACCCACGTATAATAACATAGATAACATACTAAACATAAGCAATACGAATTTCACAAAGTGAGGTTATGGCTTATGTTACCTATGTCATGTACGCTCTCGATCGTACTGCTTATGTCAAGCTTATGTTAAACGAATTTTTAACGAATGTCGGCAATGTCAATTATAGTTTAACTCAGTGATTTGGCTGTGTTCGTAGCACGACATATGTCATATAGTCTATGTCAGCTATGTCGATTATAGTTCTACCTTCAGCTTTTCCATTAATCCATATAAATAACATGGAAATATCAAATATCCAACTTTTTTTTTCTTACGGAACGGGCTTATTGTTACTATGCCTTTAGTTAGTTCTTTGTACTCAGTATATCATCTCTAAGACCTGTGCCTCGTTTCTGTATCTCAGTCGAGAAGTTCTCGACTGAAAGTGACGTCACAGCTTCTCGACTGGTAATTCTCGATCCAAAAAATTTTTGCGTTTCTGTATCTCTCGAAATTCACCAATCGAGAAATTCGTGGTTAGTATCTATAATCGAGAGGGAATATCGGGAATGAAACAATTTGACATTTAAATGGTTAGTGTATTAATTACAATTTCAATATTAATTACATAGTTAAACGTTTATTTCAAATATTTGAAATTTCTATCATACAAAAGTTTATATGTATGAATATAGCAGTTCGATTTAATGAATATTTTTCATTTTATGAATTTATGTTATACATATGTGTATTTAAATACAAAAATAATTAGTACAATTTTAAATTTAAGATAATTTCATAAAAAAAAACATAAAGATAAATATGGGATAATAAAAAAGGGTAATTTGTTGCAGGTAAATTTTAGAAATTTTTGTAAACATTTTGCTTTTTTATATTAATCGACATGTGTTATTACATATGAAAAAAATAAATAAGTAAATAAAGAGAGATAGTAATAAAAAATATTTATCTATCTTGTAATTTTTTTATTTGCATGTAGATATAGTAATACAAACCTGTATGATTGGTATTAATTATAATAAACAAGAATTCGAATTTCCCTTCTTGTTTATAAACTATAAATACCATTTGCGTCTTTAAATATAATTCTTTTGTTTTTATTTAGAAGCATAAAAAACAAAATCTTGAAAATTTTGAAAAAATTTATAAATTTTACGTGCAATATATTATATTATTTAATTATAATACATTATTAGTTTTACCTGACCTTCCTCTACAATAAAAATAAAAAATATATTATATATACTTATATGTATGTTAATTTATTATTCTTAATTTTTTTTACACCGCTTTTATTTTTTTTTTCTTTTATTGATAAGGAAAGGTATAATATTATATATACAAATTATTTTTTCTTAAATTTATAATTATAACAACAAATATATATTATTATTTTCACTATTAATGTAATAATTGTAATTATTATTACCGTATTACAATTTTAAAATTCAAAAATATTTTAAATTCAACGGCTTTTTTAGTTCTCACTACCTAAATTTTCGGTGAGAAGTTTCTCGATCGCTACATTCTCGATTCTCGATTCACCACAGATACAGAAACAGACCGATCGAGAATGACGTCATAATGACGTCAAATCGAGTTTACTAGTCGAGAAAACCAATCGAGAAGTGATACAGAAACGAAGCGCTGGGGTGGGTCCGCGTAAGGTGATTGGTGATAGGTGATAGTTAAAAAGTGATCACCGAAAAGTAATTGTTCGTGTAAGGTGATCACCAAAAAAGTGATGGAAATTGAAACACCGCGAATTCCACAGTATATTTATAGTTGTCAAACGTCAATCAAAACAAATAAAAATTTAAATTGTGAATAAGAATAAAAGAAAATTCAATAACGTTTTCGTCTATAGCATTTTTTATTTCAGATTCTGAAAATGAATCTCAAATAAAAATAATTAGGAGAAAAATGCGAGATAGCAATAATCCCTTAGAATTACTGGATGTTCAGTAAATTGCAATTATTCATGGAGAATTTCATTGTAAAAATAACACAATATACATATTTTAAATTACAAAATTATTTAAATAAATTATATACCATCAACAGCAAACACCAATTGATTGTATGTGATTATGAGTATTTTTTGGTTAGGTAGAAGAAGAATAATAGTAAAAATTAGAAAAGTGACACCTCAAATGCTATCACCTCAAAGTGATAACATTTAGTGATAATTTTTGGTGATTGTCACCATACGTGAACGGAAATTTGTAGTGAATATCACCAATCACCTTACGCGAACCTACCCCTGGAGTATATAACCCAAACTATTGCCTAATTATTGCCCATTTATCGTTGAAAACTATTGCCCTTTTATTGCATCATCGTACTATTGCCTAAATGTTTGCTATTGCTGAGATTGCATTTGTGTGTGTATATGTGTATTTGTAAAAGGCAAATCTGACAGTGGGTTTATGTTGCATTTTTTATACACATATACACACAATGTATGTACGAGCATGTGGGTGTATGTGCATTAGAAAGCAAATGTGACAGTGTGTGTATATTGCATTTTCTATACATGTGCGAAATGTAGAGCATTTTAAAAAGCATCTTTTGAGCCATAAAACAAATCTGTATCACTTACCGTTATGAAGATATTAAAATTAAACCGTTATGAAGATATTGGCGAAAAAGAAGAAAAAAATGTGGGGTACCTTTTTAAAGGTGGGGGATGTCATAAATGACGCGAATTATTTACAGATTGTTAATATCGGGTGCACACTGTATCATTTACACCACCACTTCACCTTCTCCCGAGATGGTGTTAGAATCTTAATCTTTAACGGAAAAATATTCGAATTTCAATTCCAATCCTGCCCCTTTACTTTGCCGTTTCCAAACTTCAGCTCCCAAAGTGAAATTTTCCTCTATCATCTCCATTCATTATCAACCCCCTCCGACTCCCCTGGCCCACGCATCAACTATAAACGCATATGACAAATTGATAAATTTTCGATTTTTTAACCCCCAGTCCTGCGCCGCCACTGTCCGTCCAACCAGGGGTAGGTTCGCGTAAGGTGATTGGTGATATTCACTACAAATTTCCGTTCACGTATGGTGACAATCACCAAAAATTATCACTAAATGTTATCACTTTGAGGTGATAGCATTTGAGGTGTCACTTTTCTAATTTTTACTATTATTCTTCTTCTACCTAACCAAAAAATACTCATAATCACATACAATCAATTGGTGTTTGCTGTTGATGGTATATAATTTATTTAAATAATTTTGTAATTTAAAATATGTATATTGTGTTATTTTTACAATGAAATTCTCCATGAATAATTGCAATTTACTGAACATCCGGTAATTCTAAGGGATTATTGCTATCTCGCATTTTTCTCCTAATTATTTTTATTTGAGATTCATTTTCAGAATCTGAAATAAAAAATGCTATAGACGAAAACGTTATTGAATTTTCTTTTATTCTTATTCACAATTTAAATTTTTATTTGTTTTGATTGACGTTTGACAACTATAAATATACTGTGGAATTCGCCGTGTTTCAATTTCCATCACTTTTTTGGTGATCACCTTACGCGAACAATTAGTTTTCGTTGATCACTTTTTAACTATCACCTATCACCAATCACCTTACGCGGACCCACCCCAGGTCTTAGAGATGATATACTGAGTACAGAGAACTAACTAAAGGCATAGTAGCAATAAGCCCGTTCCGTAAGAAAAAAAAAGTTGGATATTTGATATTTCCATGTTATTTATATGGATTAATGGAAAAGCTGAAGGTAGAACTATAATCGACATAGCTGACATAGACTATATGACATATGTAGTGCTACGAACACAGCCAAATCACTGAGCTAAACTATAATTGACATTCGCTCTCGATCGTACTGCTTATGTCAAGCTTATGTTAAACGAATTTTTAACGAATGTCGGCAATGTCAATTATAGTTTAGCTCATTGATTTGGCTGTGTTCGTAGCACGACATATGTCATAGTCTATGTCAGCTATGTCGATTATAGTTCTACCTTTATTAATAGTGTAAACTTAAAGAAAGAAATTAATAATAAATTATTTATTATTAATTTATTATTTTAAATTTTGTACAGAAATTTAAAACTAAATTTAAATTTAGTAAACTTCATGTTAGTAGACACTAATATAAAGCTGACTTTAGTAGAATGTTATTAGTACGCATTAGTACGGGCCAATGAAATTTAGATTTAGCATAATTAATTTTCAGTTTACATACAATTTACCATAAATATTGAATTTAGCATAATAAACTTTTAATTTCTGGTAACACTGGTAGTCAGTCACATCGACACATCGCGCAATCGCAAAGAGATAAACGGATAAACAGCAGAATCAATAATATCAATATTGTATTGTATTGTTTAGATTTTGACAATCAATACCAACAAAACTACAATTTTGAGATATAGGAAATAGCAATTTGTTATTTGTTTATTGTTTTGATCATTTCATTTTGAAAAGTAAATAATTTGTATTGTATAAAAATTTTAATTCAAATCATGGACTTTGTATGTTTGAAAGAAGATTTCGTTGAGCATTTAAAATCTGAAGATGATTTTTCTACATTGGACAATATACTAGGTTAGTACTTAGTAGTAGCACATAAAGTCAAAAAAGTTACGAGTATTAAATTTTAATTTATTACTACCATTAGCATACAAATTCAAGTGTTGACAAACGAGGTTTATCTAGCTAGATAGTATTTTATTTGTTTTTAACAGATAATACTCAGAATTTTAAATACTTCAATAATTTTTAATTTTTTAGATAAAAATTCAAGAAGTTCGCATAAATGTGGCGAGATTTTTATAACTGAAGAGGAAGTATTCAACTTTTTGTGTACACTATGTGAATCCCCATTCGAAGAAGTAGATAAATTTTTTGTTCATGTTAAAAGTATTCACAAAAATACAAATGGACAGAAAGATTTAGACCCTTTAAAACAAAATGCAAATGAATATCAATGTGAACCTAGTATTGAACAAAATTCTATTGACAAATTGAATTCAAATTCTCCAAAAAATGTATCAAATCCGTATGATGAAGACATTTTGAAGGAAGAACCACTGTCAGAGAGCAGTGGTGAAGTAAACAAACAAAGTAGTAGTGAATGTGCAAGTGATACTGATGAAAATGAAGATAAAATATGGTATAAAACTAAAGAAAATGCACAGGAAACAAAGACGATTAAAAAATTCCGAAAAAATAGTTTGAATGAAGATAAATTAGAGTATTCAGCTGAAAAAAATACAGAACTGTTATGCGATATTTGCAGTAAAGGTTTTAAAACGCTTTACTCTTTAAGACGACATTTGAAAAATATTCACAATATTGTTCGAGCTTCAGAGAATAATAATTCACCAGTAGAAACAGAGCCCCAGTCGCAGTCAACTTCAGTTTTGATCCAATCGAAATCTACAGATTCAAAACATATTGAAGAAGATAATAAAAATAATTCTTTGTACTCTGAAAAAATCTCACATAAGCGTAAATACTGTGACCGTCAATTTAAAGAAAAATCAATATTAGAAGAACATGAAACAATTTATTGTGGAGACAAACCAACTGAATGTCAAACTTGTGGTAAGCAATTTGCTACCAAAGCACGTTTACGAAAACATGAAAAAATTCATATCAATATTATAGAACACAAATGCCATGTTTGTCAATCTTCATTCAAGAATAAAAAAGGATTGTCTACTCATATGCTTAGACACGGTGAGAAAAAGTATTCGTGCAATCACTGTGCCAAGAAATTTTTCAGAGGATCTGAAAAGAAGGTGCATGAAAGACTTCATACTGGTGAGAAACCATTCGTATGTATTACTTGCGGTAAACAATTTATTACAAAATCACGTTTAGAAACACATGAAATAATTCATACCAACAATATAGAACATAAATGCGATATTTGTCAATCTACATTCAAGTATAAATCAAGTCTAAATTCTCATATGCTCAGGCACGGTGAAAAAAAGTATTCGTGTAATCACTGTGAAAAGAGATTTTTCACAGAATCTGAAAAGAGGGATCATGAAACAGTTCATACTGATGAGAGACCATTTGTATGTAATTGTGGAAAGTGTTTTAAAACACAAAACCATCTGAATTTGCATATGAAATTACATACGGGATCAATAGCACATAAATGCCAATATTGTGACAAGGGTTTCCGCACACAAACTAAACTCAGGAATCATATGATAATACATACACGTGAAAAACCATTTGCATGTTCAATATGTGGAAAAACGTTTTCGCGACTAAAATCATTAAGATCACATGAACTACTTCATTCTAATTTTAAAGGATATGTGTGTAAAATTTGTGGTGCAGCTTTTAAGCAATATTCTGGACTTAACTGCCATAAAAAAAGTCACGGCAAAATTTAAAAAAATTTAAATGTGGGGAGAAATATCTCCAATTTTAACATGTAATTAGCGTAAATAGTTAACTAATTTATTGTTCACCTTCTGTTTTTCAAATAGAAAAGAACGTTATACATGTAATACACACAGAAAAAAAATCAATTCCTTTAATAAAATTGATGAAGTAATAATGCATAAAGAATTATTGGTTTTAAACATTTCTTTATTTAAAGTATGTATTTCTTTGAAGAATTGATTTTGATTTAATCTCATTTATTCATTAACATTTTTGTAATTTGTACATCTTTCTGACACTCGTAATGAATTTACTTTGAGCTAAGTATATTTATATCTATATATAATATGTAGTGTATTGTAAGTTATAGACAAGGTGATAAGTATTTTATCTTTCTTTTAGCGCCACAAAACATAACTATCAAAAATCTCTCAGTAAACAAAAATTTTTAAAAGGTATGAAAAAGATACTATTTTATCACCAGTCTTACAATGTAAAAATGTGTACACGAAAAAACAAGCTAAACACTCTATAAAGTTTTTCATTTATTATAACTGCGACACCACAATTTTACAAAAAACTGTTCACTATATCGTTTTTACAGGTTTTTTTAAAATAAACCTAATCTCTAATCTAACATCTCTAATTGCTCGAATTTCGTCGTCATTTTCGCTATCATAAAAAATACTACACATCTCCTTTTTTATTTTTTAATTTTTTATTACATATTTTATTTATTTTTTTTTTTTAATTTTTCAAATATATCATACTTTTAATTTTTAAACTAATTTTTTCAACTAATAACACACCAATGCTGCGTTTCTGTATCACTTCTCGATTGGTTTTCTCGACTGGTAAACTCGATTTGACGTCATTCTCGATCGGCCTGTGTATCTGTGGTGAATCGAGAATGTAGCGATCGAGAAACTCACCGAAAATTTAGGTAGTGAGAACTAAAAAAGCCGTTGAATTTAAAATATTTTTGAATTTTAAAATTGTAATACGGTAATAATAATTACAATTATTACATTAATAGTGAAAATAATAATATATATTTGTTGTTATAATTATAAATTTAAGAAAAAATAATTTGTATATATAATATTATACCTTTCCTTATCAATAAAAGAAAAAAAAAATAAAAGCGGTGTAAAAAAAATTAAAAATAATAAATTAATATACATATAAGTACATACATATATAATATATTTTTTATTTTTTATTGTTTATTACGATTAATACCAATCATACCGGTTTGTATTACATTACTATACATGCAAATAAAAATATTACAAAATAGTAGATATTTTATACTACTTCTCCTTATATTCCTACCTTATTTTTTCACATGTAATATGTAATAACATATGTCGATTAATATAAAAAAAGCAAAAAGTTTACAAAAATTTCTAAAATTTACCTGTAACAAATTATATATCCTTTTTTATTATGCCGCATTTATCTTTTTGTTTCTTTTATAAAATTATCTTGAATTTAAAATTGTACTAATTATATTTGTAATTAAATACACTTATAACATGAATTCATAAAATTCTAAAATATTGGTTAAATCTAACTATAATATTCATACATATAAACTTTTGTGTGATAGAAATTTCAAATATTTGAAATAAGCGGTTAAATATGTAATTAATATTGAATACACTAACAACCGAAATGTCATATTGTTTCATTCTCGATATTCCCTCTCGATTATAAATGCTAACCACGATTTTCTCGATTGGTGAATTTCGAGAGATACAGAAACAAAAAGTATATAAAGGTAGGAGAGAAATTTTTTCATAGGAACATTCGGACCAAACAATTTTTCAAGAATTGTAGATGTCGGTAGTGATGCCAGCGTTATAGTTTTTAGATAGGAATCAAGGAATTCTATAAACCTAAAGATATTCACAATTTACAATTTAACACAATATATATTTATTACTTAAAATACTATTACAAAATGTTTGCTCTTAGTTAGAAAAAATGTTTTGTTAGCTAAATGCTTATGCGTCTGATGGCGGCATCAAGTGCAAGTAGAAAGAGGTGTTCTTTTATCGTTTTGTTTCTTACTTTTCTTTTCATGTCTGTTCCGTTTCTCTAAAATTTCGTTCAATCAGTTTCTGTTTTCTTCTGTTTGTTTCTTTTGTTTTGACATTTGTAAGTGTCATATGATGTGGTGCTGCCACAGCGTAAAACTCAATATAAAAAAAGTAGCATTTCTTTATGTCAAGCACCCAACTCCATATAAAAATAACGGTATTTCTTTTTGCAAAGCCCAAACTTTTTGAGTATAAAGCTTTTCTCTCTTTATAAGGAGTTGTATAGGAAAAATGAGAAAATGAATAAATTTGTTTACAACTGCTGATATTTTATCAGTTGTCATTTTGCTTTATTTTTAGGTTTTGCATGCAATATAATATATGTACAATATAAATATATAGAAAATAGTGTAAAGAGAATAGTGAAAATTATATATCAAACACAAAACTTTTTCATATTATATTTGTTATTTGTTTATATGTATGTAAGGGGCTGTTTACACATGCAATTTATTCGCGAAGTTTTCTGTCGTGAATAAAAGAATTTCTCGCAACTTTGTTTACATTAGGACAGTCAATAGCTGAGATTTTCTTCCTGAATAAATTTTTAAAATCAACTGTCGTGAAGAACTGTCGTCTGCGTTTAGACTATTTCAAAATATTCACGGAATTTATTGCCGGGGTGTTTACATTTACGAACACAATTTTGATGCAATTTTCAACTTGAATAAAGGTGAAGAAAAATATCGTGAATAAAGTTCTGTATGAGTTTACACTTGTCAGTGAATTTATTATTCAATTATTGTTACTATTATTCTATCAAGTGTCAAGTGTGTGTAGTTTTTATAAGGTGAGAACATAATTTTTTCATAAATTTTTAATTTTTTTTCTAATTATTTAATTTTTTAGAATTTTTTTTCAATAACAGAAGAATGAGATCACCGAAGAAAAAGGTAGCCGCCGCTGCAATTATTTTATTGGCTCATAAAAAAAGAACGACCACGAAGAAACGTCTATGGGTACGAGATTGGATTTTGAGAAGACATTTTTCTGGAGCATTCGACCAAATAATGTCAGAATTAAAAATTGAAGACCCAATGCAATTTCGCAGTTTTATTCGTATGAGGGCATGTGACTTTGAAGAACTGATAAACAAAATAGGACCCATAGTGCGAAAGCAAGATACCCACTTCCGTAAAGCAATATCTGTCGAAGAGCGTTTAGCAGTTACGCTAAGATATTTTGCATCAGGTAAATCAATAAAACACTTATTTCTAATTTACAAAATATTTCACTAAAGCAAAATGTTATTTAGTTAAAATGAACAAAAGTTATTAAGTATTTATGTGTATTATATGTGAACATTTTTTTACAGGCGACTCGTACGAAAGTTTAAGCGTACATTTCCGCATTCCTAAGTGTACAATTAGTATGATACTCAAAGAAGTTTCGACAGCTTTAGTACAATGTTTGAAGGAGTTTATGCAGGTGAGTCATTTTCAATTCCAAATTTCTCAGTACAACCATCATTTGAATTAATCATAATTTGCTGCGAATTTTGAAATTCCAATACTGAACCTGAAGGCGATGCTGATGAATATAGCGTGTAAGTCGGAGTTGAAAGAATAGCATCTTCCTCTTTGCTTACTTCTAAAATCGCCTCTTGAATTTTGCGCTTTAATTTCTTACGAAGTTGGTAGACTCTTAAACTTCTGATTTCACTCGCAACATAATTTCCAAAAATATCATACGCATCATCTGCTTGTTCTAAAGTTTTTGAAGCGTTTTCTAAAAGCGAATCCAAATTTATTGTAGTATCACTTTTTTTGGTTTTGTTTTTCTTTGATGACGGCATTTCTTTCACACTCATTTCTTCCGCAGACATTTGTAACTGCTGTGGTCCATTTGATTCTGATTCAGTAGCCTAAAAGTAGTATGTAATTTGAAATGAGTATTTATTTGGAAAATATTTTCATACTTTTTTAACTTTTTGTTACGTACAAGAAAAATATTAATAATATAAAATTAAATTCATTTATTTTTTTTAATAGCTACCTACTACAGAGAATGATTGGATAAATATTAGCCGGGAGTTTGAAGAAAAATGCCAATTTCCACATTGTGTTGGTGCTCTTGATGGCAAGCACATCACCATTGAAGCACCAAGAAACAGTGGAAGTTTTTTCTTTAACTACAAGGGATTTCACAGTCTTGTTTTAATGGCTCTCGTTGATGCAAATTATAAATTTATCGCTGTATCTGTTGGATGTAATGGTCGAGTGTCTGATGGAGGAGTGTTTGCTGCTAGTGGCATATCATCATTTTTAGAAAAAGAATTGCCTCGATTAAAAGCCAATCCTTTACCAAAAAGAAATACACCAATGTCGTATGTAGTAATCGCCGACGATGCATTTCCACTATCCAGTTATCTAATGAAACCGCACCCATATCATACTTCAGGAATATCGAAGAGAATTTTTAATTATAGATTGTCAAGAGCTAGACGAATGGTAGAAAGTGTTTTCGGATTACTTTCAACAACATTCAGAATACTTAGAAGACCAATAAATTTGAAAGTGGATAATATTGAAACAATGATTTTATCAATTTGTTATATTAATAATTTTATGAGATCCAAAAAAAGTAGTGAAAATATGTATACTCCAAGAGGATTATTCGACGAAGAGGATACAAATTTGGGAATAATAAAGCCTGGTACTTGGCGAAACAGTGGTGGAATGTCTGAGCAAAATCTTTTGGAGCTGCCACTGCAAGGAAGCAACAGTTACTCCGCAAATGCTAAAGAAATAAGAAAAGAATTTGAAGAATATTTTATTTCTCCACAAGGAGAAGTGCCTTGGCAGTACAAGTTTTTGTAAATTTTAAAATGATTTTTTTATGTACATTATCATATTATTAAACAGGATTAATTTTTCAGTCTGTTTGAAAATTATTAATCAATATGTAAAAATAATATGTAAACGTAATATGTACTTACCAAATTTCCAATCATTGCTTTCGATGTTAAACTTTTCTCCAGAAAACGTAATGAATTGAAGTATGGCCAGCGTACTGTATAATTTTCTGATGTACTTTGTCCCGACTTTTTTGTCTTTAACTTTTTCATTTCCGCATTAAACTGATTTCTTAGATTATGGAGTTTTCGTGATACCTCATTAACGGTGGTATCAAATTTTTTAGCTATTGAAGAAAGAGAATTTCTTCTTTCAATCCGGTTATGATAATTGGATGATGTTACATCCCATAACACGGGTAGAATTTCATACTCCATAATCAAACTTTCCACTTCACCATTCGTCGAATTTTTTTTGTATCCATAATAACTATTTTTTATTATTAAAAATATTTTAATTATTAAAAAATTTTAAATTTTGTTTCAATTTTAAAGTAAAAATTATATTTTTCTAAACCTACCAACTTTAATTTATTCACTAAAGTAGAAACTATATCAACTCATGCAATTTCTCTCGCGACAGAAAATAAAATAACATATGGAACAATATTCAATATTCACTTGTCAAATATTCTTCTTCTTCTGAATTTATTCATTACTATGTATTGCAATAAATGTATTCATGGTTTACATTATGACACTGAATAAAATTTATTCTGCTATAGATTTGTGAAGTTAGTAGCATAGTTAGTAGCATGATACTTTTGAAATTCATGACAGAAAAGTTCTGTCGCCAAAAAATAAAAAATTGTTGCGGAACTGTTTACATTAGGAACTGAAGTTCTTTCTTGAATATTTTTAAAGTGTCATGAATAAAGTTCACTACAGAAAACTTCGCGAATAAATTGCATGTGTAAACAGCCCCTAAGGCTACACAGCAACCAGACCAGCAACATTCAAAGTATATAATATATAAATCCATTCGCATATATTGTATTACACATGCCATATATAATTTATATGCAATGCTTTGGCTTTGATTGAATACAACATGCAATATATACTTGATCATTATATTCATATATACAGGGTGTCCGGTTTCGGGTGGTCATCCGGCACACAGTAGATAGGCCTCGCCGAGATAAACAAAAAATCGTCCTAGAGGGGGGGGGGGGTGGTAATCTCAACCGTTTAGCCGATAGAGGACGATGAAGATTTTTCGCACTCAATCTACGAAACACCCTTGAATAACTACGGTGTACTAGCTAGAAGAATCTGGTCTAAGAAAAATCTGAAGGAAACTCCCCCCTCTCTTCAATGATACCTTATATGCTTCTCTACGTTCTTTGTTTCAAGAGTTATTGTGTTTCAAAGACAGAATTTAGTGATTTTTTGCCATTTTTTTCAGAGATAATACAGGCTGTGGAAGTAAAGCGCCCCCTATATTAATTTCAAATTACAAAAACAGAAAGCCTAAGACACCTGCTTCATTTTTGCCCTGTACAGTAAAGGTCTATCTCTTACCGCTTCAATACCAGCACATAATAAACAGTTGTATAATAAGTGTCGAAAAACAGTTCTCAAAAATAAAATATCTATTTATACCCGCACCTGCTACGTGATTTTTTGACTGCTGTGCAATTGAAGTATCGAAAACCATTTTTTTAAATATGATTGTTAAGTGTGAATTTTACACAATTCAAACATCGAGAAAGATTAAACAAGAAAAAATAAAAATATTCAAAAAGAAATGCTTGAAATTCATGGTACACACGTTTATTAAAGCAAGAAGCTTATAGTCAAATTTGCTTACAAAGGTATGTTCATTTTAATGTCAAAAATTTTATTCTAATAACTAGCAAAAAATTCTTATTCTACAACAATTTTATTACAATACTAAAAGCTAAAATTATAAAAACTGCTCAATATTCAAACCTCTTCGTTGGACACATATCCTTGCTCTATTTGGAACAGACATATGCTGTCGTATTATTTTATTGTAACTTTATTTCAATATGGTCCTATTGTATCCAGAAGCTATTGTTTACTTTTTTTTAATTTTGTCATAAAACAAAGTCTTTTAGGAATTTCTTTTTTTCTAGTCTATATATATAAAAATGAATCTGCGAAATGTATGTACGCTCATAACTTCCGAACGCCGGCACCAAATTGGATAATTCTTTTTTTATTGTGTTTGTTATCGCCACGGCAAGGTTTATATACAAAAAAAAATCGACCAATTAAATAATAGAAATTAAATAAAATATTATATTATATTAAATAATAAAAGAAATTATAAATTGACATTTCACGGCGTTTGGCGTCAAAATTAAAAATTTTTTTAATCATAGCCTCCTTCGTAAAAATCGACAACGATTTAATGTAATGTTTAAATTAAATTTTGCCAATCGTTAGAAGTGTGTGGAATAAACCTTGAATTTCAATGTTTTTCGCAATGGCAGTTGTACGTACGTTGCATGCTCAAGAGCCGGCAAACCATCGGCGCTATATGTTTTTTCTCCGAAAGGAAAAACAAAGAATATTGTACATTATAAGGCATTAAAATAAAATATAAGTATGAGATAGAATAATTTTAGGAATAGTCTTTATTTACCATGAGAATTGTACAAAAAGAAGAACAAATAATAAATTAATTAATAATAAAAAATTAATATGATGAATATATGCAGTCGTATTATTTTATTGTAACTTTATTTCAATATGGTCCTATTGTAACCAGAAGCTATTGTTTACTTTTTTTTAATTTTGTCATAAAACAAAGTCTTTTAGGAATTCAGAAAATATGGCGGAAAGAAGTTCGCCGGGTCAGCTAGTGTAGAATAAAATTATAAAATGTTCTTTTCTTTTTTTCAACTATTTTTTTTTAATTTTTTTCTTATGCCATAATATCATTTCTATAGATACATTTATGTACATATGTATGTATGTTTAGATAGAGGATAGAGCACAGAGTTCATTTTTCAATAGGCGACACATTCAGATCTTAGAATATCAAAATGAAATTTTTCATTTAATTCTCGTGGATTCATGTTGGTTTCTAAATAATGAAAAAATTTACTCAAAATCTTTTGTATCAGAAGCTAGAAGAACAATAATTATTACTCATTAATAGATTCATCCCTGTAAAATTTGTTTCATGTAATGCAATGCAATGCGCATGAGCACCACAGCCGCCAAATAGTACTCCTAAAATGTTGAGTTATTTCATACATAACACACATGTTTTGAGTGATTTTTCAAAAGATATACAGATATGCACATTGAATTGAGTGAATTTTCTCAAGAATATAATATCATTCAGAATTTCAGAGGCAGAGGAGCAGATGAAAACAAAATGATGCTACATTTTTTTTTCTCTCTAATATAATATTCTAGATTCTAGCCAATTCTAGCTAACGATATTTATCATTGTGTTTGTATTGGAAATAAATTAAAATATTTTTATCTTTTCTCATCATTTTGTGTACATACATTGTATGGTACTTGTGCATACGTACGATACGAGGCGATACTTGGCGATACTTGGCGATTCGAGTACTATATGTATATGTATATGATATGCTTCATTGCTCATATTGCATTCATAGCATAATAGAAAATATAGAAATATAAGATGAAAATCAAAATGAAAATCTTACTATGGGGATGGGATGAATGAGTGTATTTAAATTAAACATATACAGTTTTTATCTGTATGTAAAATAAAATACTTACATACGTATGTAGCGTTCGTTCACTTTATAATATAGTTGTCGATATTCTCAATTACTATTATTGCTATTATCATCATAGTAATCATCCTCAGTGCCTCCTCAATCCTCATAATTATTGAGTTGGCTGTTTATCGTTCGCATACATTGTGGTGTAGTTCATTCGTTATCTATCATATCCGTTGTATTGTAGTTGTCGTTGTCGTCAGTTTCAGATTTCAGTTTTCTTTTTAGCTTTTTCAGTTTTGTTCTCGCTTCTGATTTCGATGGTCGTATTTTATAATAAATATGTTGTTTTGGTTTTGATAAATAAATAAAATGATATTAGAGGTACATAATAATCACAATAATATTGATGGTGATATGATCATCATATGGTATATTTTCAAATAAAATAATAAATATGTACATATATGTATGTTTGATAAAATTGAGTGATTTAGTTATTACATATATAGCAGCAAAAATATATACATAATTAAATGAGAATATAAAATATCTACAGATAGCTACATACATAAAAATTAATATACATATCTACTACAAATAAAATACAAAATAATTGTGTGTAGTCGCAGCGCAGTAAATTGTAATAATTTATTTTCTAATTTATTTTTTATTTATTTATTAATAATTTATTTATGTACTTGTTAATGATTTCGTTACGTTACCGTTACATTCTGAATTTTATTTTTTGTTTTGTCTTTTCTTAGAATAAGAAAGAAAATTATTTACAATACAAATTGCTATCATATTATTCAAATCAGCTTGTTATTATATGTTATCTTGTAAAGAAATGAACATATTTCATAAAATTTCCCAAAATGTCACAAAATTACCTGTTTTTTTGTAAAATCTAAAAAAAAATTTTTTTGCAAACTGGTAGCCCTTCATAATATAAAATTTAAAAAATTTCCCTCGGATTTAAATTGAGATCTGATCACCCCACACACAGGACAGATTTATACAAACGCAATGTGAAAGAATATAGAAAAGCATGCCTATCTTGCCTGTACTGACTTCGATTTCTGAAAATAGTA
Organism: Villa cingulata; assembly: GCA_951394055.1. Classification (NCBI taxonomy): domain Eukaryota; kingdom Metazoa; phylum Arthropoda; class Insecta; order Diptera; family Bombyliidae; genus Villa; species Villa cingulata. The sequence continues at coordinate 3,856,497 of OX596025.1, forward strand.
TAAATAATTCAATTTTCCTTGGCATTTTTCTTGAAAGTCAAAATTAAATCAATTATTTTCATTTTAATATTCATAATAATTTTTGCGATAGAATTAATGCAGGAATAATTTTTGGAATAATTCAAATAATATATTTGTTCTAAGAATAATTATGGTTTATTTTAAGAAATTGTATTTATTAAAGTTTGAAAAAATAAATATAAAAATTTAAAAGTATTACAAGTGTCTAAATCCAAATTACGATACTTTAATTATGCAGAAATAATTTTTGTGATTACTGTACATGTGTATACAATGTGTATACACATATAATGTAGAAGCAGCATAATTTGTAAGATGCATATTAACTTGAAAAAATGAAATCATAATCGAACAAACATGAATTTCGGGTCGAAAATAACAATGAAATAGTAACAAAGGGTCGAAAACAAAAACAAACCAAAACAAACTATAATGTGCGTATATACAGTACTGTGAATAAATATAGGGATTTTTAAAATTCTTAGTTTTTTTATATTTATTGTAATGAAACAACGGTAATTTCAATTTTTGTATATTGTCTCATAACAACAATGAATTCACAAGTCAGAAATTCTAACTGTAAATAACGGTACTTGTGATATAACAATTTTATGCGTATTTGTGCTGATTTGACCTGTGAATAAGTATAGGGATTTAAATAATTTTCTGAAAAAAAACTTTATAAAAATAAAATAAAATACCAACTTTTGAATTATTTAGGTTTAATAATTAATTTTTTTTCCATTCTTTTTTATAATTTCTACCATACGTCGTGGCATGCTGTCTACCAAGCTTTGGAGGGTTTCAGCTGAAATTTTTTCCCAGGACGACAATATTCTGCTTTTTAACTCCTCAGTATTCATTATTTCTGGTTTTTCTTGATCATAAACATCTCTTGCCAGAATGCCCCATAAGTTTTCGATGGGATTTAAGTCCGGGCTTAGCGATGGCCACTTCAAGACAGGAATTCCATACTCTTTCAACCAAGGCTGGGTACTGCCGGCAGAATGAATCGGGGCATTATCCTGTTGAAAAAAAAATTGCTCGTCCTCGCACAAGGTAATAAACGGCAAAAGGTGTTGTTCAAGGATATTTTGGTATCCGATGGCATTAATTCGTCCGCTAATGAAAGCTATATCGGATTTGTGGATTCCCATAAATGCAGCCCAGATCATCAAAGATCCTCCACCCGATGCTCTCTTTGATAGAATCCGTTTTTCATGTCGTAGATCATGCCAATAATAATTAAAGCCATCTGGGCCATCTAAATTAAACTTCTTTTCATCACAAAATATCACATGGCTCCAAATATCGGGCATATGAATATACTCATCTGCGAACTCTAGTCTGCACTTTTGATGTTCTAGTTTTAATGGCGGCTCCCTAGCGATTTTTTCATATTTGAAATTTCCTGTCTTTGCTAGCCATCTTCTAACACAGCTAGAAGTGCAGTTCAGGTTGAATCTTTGAACCACCTTTTGTGATGATATACCTGTATTTGATATCTCTCTCAAAACAGCTCTTTTTGTCGTACTTGATATTTTTGGTGGTCCCTGTCTTTTGCTTTTTTCCATAATTCTCCATTCCAAGTTTTAGAAAACTGCAGACTACATTTTTCGATCTTCCTAATTCAGATGCAATTTCACATTGCTTTAGTCCAGCTTTGCTAAGGTCCAAAATTCTTTGTTTTTCAATATCGCTTAAAACCTTTCCTCGCGGCATAATAAATATTTTAATTATGATAATTTTTTTTTGACAAAAATTAAACAAAAATATCTAAATAGTATTATTTTAACTATTGTCACCAAAAATTCAGTATAACTTCCTCGCTCACCAGCTATAATCGAACTAAAACATAAATCCCTATACTTATTCACAGGTCAAATCAGCACAAATACGCATAAAATTGTTATATCACAAGTACCGTTATTTACAGTTAGAATTTCTGACTTGTGAATTCATTGTTGTTATGAGACAATATACAAAAATTGAAATTACCGTTGTTTCATTACAATAAATATAAAAAAACTAAGAATTTTAAAAATCCCTATATTTATTCACAGTACTGTATATATACATATACACTCGTAGATATACATAAATATATTATATCTAACATTATGGTACAAAACAGTATATACATATTCCAGTATCATACATATTCTATATACTTATGTACATACATACATATTTCTATTGCCCAATACAAAATATGTACGCAAACAAGAAATAAAATTGGTTCCTTTTTGTACATTACCTTACGTGTATGTAAGAATGTATATTTGAAACTGTGTTGTTTTGTTTTGTTTTATTTATATTTTCTACTCTCAATTTTTAAAATGTACTCATTTTATAAGAGAAGCTTTGAGAGAGGTGGATTTTCGCTAAATCCACTTCCAAAATTAGCTCGGCAATTGAAAGGATACACTGTGTTTGCTTTGCATTGTTTTGTTATGTTCTTTTTTTTTCCAAAATTTTTTTTTGCTTCTTCTGCCTTCGGTTGCCACATCATATAAGAATTGAAAAAAAAAATTTTTGGCTGGAGTTCCGATAAGGTGTCACCCCCGATCCTCTTGAAATTTTGTCCACACAACGCCCTTTTGGCCTAAATCACGGCATACTCGTCTTTTTTGGCGCATCGCCCCCTATCGGCCATAATTGGCATTTTAATTTTTTTGCCAACATTTTATTTTTGCTAATAACTTTATAACGGTACATGATACAGATATGGCATATATGCCAAAAGATGCGTCTCAAGATGCTCTATAATCTGAAAAAAGGAATTTTGCAAAAAGTCCTAGTAAAAGGATAATAAAGGACATTTTGTGATTTTTGACTTTTTTTACATTTTTGACATTTTCTCAAAAACAGTTAAAGATATCTGGACCAAATTTTTTGCAAATAAAAGAGGACATCATGAGCAACTTTTTTCATTTATTACTTTGATCCTGATGTAGAAGGCAAATATCTTAGAAAGAAATGGTTTTAATGGTGCTAAATTTTGTAATAATTCAATAAAATACACACACACCCATACATGTGTGTGTGTGTGTGTGTGTGTGTGTGATGTTTATAGAAGGCACATCTGATAGAAAATATTTAATGCACACAGTATCAGATTTGCCTTTTACAAATGCACATACAACACGGCCGAACGAACGCACACACAAACACGCGCGCGCGTGTATGTGTGTGCGTTAGTACGGCAGTGTTGTATGTGCATTTGTAAAAGGCAAATCTGATAGTGTGTGTATGCACGTGCATGTGTGTGTATGTACATTTGTAAAAGGCAAATCTGAAAGTGTGTGCATTTTTTACATTTTCTATCAGATTTGCGCACCAACACACGCGCGCATTTGTAGAAGGCAAATCTGATAGTGTGTGTTTTCACGTGCATGTGTGTGTATGTACATTTGTAAAAGGCAAATCTGAAAGTGTGTGCATTTTTTACATTTTCTATCAGATTTGCGCACACACACACGCGCGCATTTGTAGAAGGCAAATCTGATAGTGTGTGTTTTCACGTGCATGTGTGTGTATGTACATTTGTAATTGTGTGTATTCACGTGCATGTGTGTGTATGTACATTTGTAAAAGGCAAATCTGATATTGTGTGTATTCACGTGCATGTGTGTGTATGTACATTTGTAAAAGGCAAATCTGAAAGTATGTGCATTTTTTACATTTTCTATCAGATTTGCCTTCTACAAATGTATATACACACAACACAATGCACGTGCATACACACACTATCAGATTTGCCTTTTACAAATGCACATACAACACGGCCGTACGAACGCACACACATACACGCGCGCGCGTGTTTGTGTGTGCGTTCGTTCGGCCGTGTTGTATGTGCATTTGTAAAAGGCAAATCTGATAGTGTGTGCATTAAATATTTTCTATCAGATGTGCCTTCTATAAACATCACACACACACACACACACATGTATGGGTGTGTGTGTATTTTATTGAATTATTACAAAATTTAGCACCATTAAAACCATTTCTTTCTAAGATATTTGCCTTCTACATTAGGATCAAAGTAATAAATGAAAAAAGTTGCTCATGATGTCCTCTTTTATTTGCAAAAAATTTGGTCCAGATATCTTTAACTGTTTTTGAGAAAATGTCAAAAATGTAAAAAAAGTCAAAAATCACAAAATGTCCTTTATTATCCTTTTACTAGGACTTTTTGCAAAATTCCTTTTTTCAGATAATAGAGCATCTTGAGACGCATCTTTTGACATATATGCCATATCTGTATCATGTACCGTTATAAAGTTATTAGCAAAAATAAAATGTTGGCAAAAAAATTAAAATGCCAATTATGGCCGATAGGGGGCGATGCGCCAAAAAAGACGAGTATGCCGTGATTTAGGCCAAAAGGGCGTTGTGTGGACAAAATTTCAAGAGGATCGGGGGTGACACCTTATCGGAACTCCAGCCCATTTTAATTTAATTATCAAAATCGTAATTTTTAATTATCGTTACACTGGCACCATGAATTTTTTTAAATAATGGAATTTCACTATTTCAATAAAAATTTGTTCAATTTACTTTGTTTACAAATATGCAATAAAAATTTTTATACAGTTCCATTAGTTAATAATAAAAAAAAAATCACTTTAAAATAAAATCGTATAAAATTTAGCATTTTAAATGAATTTTTGCTCAAAAGTTCCAGACTTGCCAACATGAATGAGCTAAACATCATGCTCCACCCACATTCCAAAAGACTACAAAATCGTATATACCGCAATACCAACTTTCAACACTGAATATACTAATAAACTAAAATAAATAAAAATTTTGTTTATTAATAAAAATAATTTATTTACAACGAATTATAGTACAATTATAATTTTAAGTGTATATACCAAACCAATACCATTAGTATTAGACTATTATACTGTGACTTTCTTTTTGTGACTTTTCATGTGACCATGTAATGTAGAATATTGTTTAAATGCTTCTCCACAAATTTTGCAAACATATCCACGGTAATCTGAATGAATTTTTTCATGAGATTTCAAAGCCTTTTTACGAGGAAATGTTGCATTACATGTTGTGCAAACAAACGGTCTTTCGCCTGTGTGCATTACTACATGATTATCTAATTCAGGTTTGGTAACGAAACATCTATCGCAATACTGACATTTGTATGGCCTTATTCCAGTATGTGATCTAGTATGAATATTCAAATATCCCCGCGTTTGAAAACATTTGTCACAAAAATTACACTTAAAAGGTTTTTCACCAGTATGAATTCTTTCATGTTCTATTTTTGCAGCTTTTGAATGAAACAATTTATCACAAAAATTGCATTTAATTTTTTTTTCACCATGCCTAAGTTGATGAGCATAAAGTGCAACTTTAGTTTTGAATGCCATTCCACATTTTTCGCATTTGAACTGTCTACTATTGCTGTGTGTTTTCTCATGTCTTCTTACACAAGAAATAGTTCTAAACTGTTTACCACATATTTGACACTGATATGGTCGTTCTCCTGTATGAATTCTCTCGTGTTCTATTAAAATTGAGACATCTGCTAAACGACGACCACAGTATTTACATTTTAAGGGATCAGTTTCGCATGAAAAAGTTTTTATATCTTCTTTACTTTGTTCTGAATCATTCTTTTGATCATTTTCGACCTGAGGCTGAGATTGTATTTTTAACTTTGTTCTTTTTTTTGGGTGTTCTCGTTTTTTATGTCGTTGCAAAGTTCTTTTAGAATTGAACGTTTTATAACAAATATCACAAAATTCAGTATTTATTTTTTTTACTTCTGGTTCTCCTTTTATTTCTGATTCATTATCATTTTCAATTTTGTTCACTGTCAATATATTTTCAACTGAGTTTTGTGTTTTATTCTCATCAAATGTATTAATTTCCGAAAAGATTAAATTTTCACATTTGATTTTTTCAATTGTTGAGTTCACTTCATCGTGATTACCGTTGTCGTTTCGTATTTCCAATGGATCAGTATCATTTACTTTAGCAATACAAGTTTTTTCGTATTCATGATCACAATTAATATGAGTGAAAAATGTTTGTATCTCTTCAAAAGTAGTTTCACAAAATATGCACAAAATATTGAAAACATCTTTTTCACATATATAAATTTCTCCACATTTTTTTTGTAACTTATTAATATATCCACCTAGAAAATAATTTGTATAAAACAAATTTTACACTTTTTAAAAATCTGTAGTGTATATTTTTTACCTATTTCGTCAGGTTTTAATGTGAGGTTTAAATTAGAATATTTTTGTTCTATAAATTCCTCCTGCTTTAAATTTATTATATCCATGTTTATGATTGTTTGATTGAATGTTTATTTTTGTTATATGCGTTTGACATTCGAATTCGATTCCGGTTAATGATAAGATAATGATTAATGAATGAAGATGATTGATGAATAAAGAAAAAATGTTTGACGTTTTATTGTGTATTGTATGGGTATAGTAAGCACATCATAATGGAGATCAAAAGAAAAGAACTGAAGATATAAAAATAAAACATAAAATAAAAAAAAAATTTTTTCTCTAAAGAGGAAACAGGCAAAAGAATTTGTCATAGAAAATTAAAATATGACAAAGTAGTATCAAAGTAAATATAGGTGACCTAGGTGACCAAGCAGTGATGGGACCTTTACTACAATTGTAGTAGATCTACTACATCTGAGTAGTCCGAAAAACCTACTACGTACTATTCAGAATCTACTACATATTTCAAATTTAAGTTTTGGGAACTAATATTACATTAGATTACATGAACCAAAAATTTTGTAACACAGTGTACTCACTTTCACTGCACTGCAGACATGAGGCATGGTGTGGTGATGGTGACACTGACCAAAGAATATAAAGCCAAAGCCAATAGCCAATGGTTTATACTAATCAATAGCTAGATACTATTTTAGTCTCCATTTGGATACGGAAAAAAATTGACGAGTGGCAGTACTGATTCCTAAATCACTTTATTCCTTTTTCTTTCTTTACAATTTTTTGAGAAATTTTGTTATTTGTTTGTTTATTTTTTTATATGTCGATAAAAATAATAATAAATTTGATACATTGAAATTATCTTAAATTTTATTTAGCATAATGATAGTTATAAATAAAACATTGCATTTCTTTTTATACTGTTTTTCAAGAAATTTGTTAATTAAAATAAAAGTTCAGTAAAAATATTGATAATTTTTTTATGAAAATTTCTCCATTATAATTAAGCGAAGGAATGTTGCTCAAAACTTAAAACCGAATCAGTCTAACGATTATTTTAACCATATACCATATAAACATATAATTCTCCGAATCTACTACATTTTGGTTCAATCGACTACATTTTTTTGGGCAAACTACTACATTTTTTTCCTTCTAGGGTCCCATCACTGTGACCAAGTAACAAATTTCAGCTATTTTGATAAATAGAATGGGAGATCCGAGAAAAAAGTAGTTCAAATATACATGTTTATCAAATATTGTCAGCAATTCTCACAGCAACAACAATTTTCTTAAAGTCTGAAAAGCACTTTACCTGTCAATTCCCAAATTACTATATTTATAATGTTAAAATGTGTACATGAAAAAATATAATGCAAAATTCTCTCTGTTTACATTTTGATTTTTATACATTAGACCTGTGCCTCGTTTCTGTATCTCAGTCGAGAAGTTCTCGACTGAAAGTGACGTCACAGCTTCTCGACTGGTAATTCTCGATCCAAAAAATTTTTGCGTTTCTGTATCTCTCGAAATTCACCAATCGAGAAATTCGTGGTTAGTATCTATAATCGAGAGGGAATATCGGGAATGAAACAATTTGACATTTAAATGGTTAGTGTATTAATTACAATTTCAATATTAATTACATAGTTAAACGTTTATTTCAAATATTTGAAATTTCTATCATACAAAAGTTTATATATGAATATAGCAGTTCGATTTAATGAATATTTTTCATTTTATGAATTTATGTTATACGGTTATACATATGTGTACATATTTAAATACAAAAATAATTAGTACAATTTTAAATTTAAGATAATTTCATAAAAAAAAAAAAACAAACAGATAAATATGGGATAATAAAAAAGGGTAATTTGTTGCAGATTGCAGTAAATTTTAGAAATTTTTGTAAACATTTTGCTTTTTTTATATTAATCGACATGTGTTATTACATGTGAAAAAATTAAATAAGTAAATAAAGAGAGGTAGTATAAAATATCTATATATCTTGTAGTTTTTTTATTTGCATGTAGATATAGTAATACAAACCTGTATGATTGGTTTTAATTATAATAAACAAGAATTCGAATTTCCCTTCTTGTTTATAAACTATAAATACCATTTGCGTCTTTAAATATAATTCTTTTGTTTTTATTTAGAAGCATAAAAAAACAAAATCTTGAAAATTTTGAAAAAATTTATAAATTTTACGTGCAATATATTATATTATTTAATTGTAATGTATTATTAGTTTTACCTGACCTTCCTCTACAATAAAAATAAAAAATATATTATATATATACTTATATGTATGTTAATTTATTATTCTTAATTTTTTTTACACCGCTTTTATTTTTTTTTTTCTTTTATAGATAAGGATAGATATAATATTATATATAAAAACTATTTTTTCTTAAATTTATAATTATAATAACAAATATACATTGTTATTTAATAATTATTATTAAATAAAATTGTAATTATTATTACCGTATTACAATTTTAAAATTCAAAAATATTTAAAATTCAACGGCTTTTTCAGTTCTCACTACCTAAATTATCGGTGAGAAGTTTCTCGATCGCTACATTCTCGATTCTCGATTCACCACAGATACAGAAACAGGCCGATCGAGAATGACGTCATAATGACGTCAAATCGAGTTTACCAGTCGAGAAAACCAATCGAGAAGTGATACAGAAACGAAGCGCTGGTACTCAGTTCCCGTGAAATTTTTCGCTTGCAATTGCATATATAATTCTACAAGCTAAAAATTGTGGAAGGAAATGTGTGTAGAGTACATAGAGTTTAGAAATTTTTTGAAAAAAATCACGGAGGCTATGAAAATAAATTAAGTAAAAATAAATAAATAAATATTTATTTGTCAAAATATTTGAGCTGTCAATATTTCGCTTGCCTTTTATATGCTCGACCATATAAAATGATTGTGAAAAATGAGTTCCACAACTCTCCACTATTAAGTTCCACCGAAATAATTTAGTTTGGAAGTGAGTACCAGTAAGCGAAATTTGAAACTAAAAATTTAGCTAACAATTTAGCGACATTTTTTTTACATAGGTTTTATATGGAGAAAAATTTAGCTTTCGATGTGAGTACCGGCCCTTATTTTTTAATAGCCTCTGTGATATGCACTAGTAGTGGTAGTTGAAAGCAATTTTATTTGATTCACATACGAAGTCTATTTCGCTTCAACTTTTATATTCGTCGTTTGTTTAACATATGTATGATAATAGCATCGTACACTAACTCACACACAATGTACGGACACAACTCGATTCCTCGATTCAGCGTATATAAATTCAAAAAATAATGTAAAAAAACAGTACAAATATATAATGTTAAAAAAAATCAATTCAGTAAAAAATTCAGCCCTTTATCTAAAAGGGACCATATTTTATGACCAATTTCTTTATAAAAAAATATGCAGGTGTTAAAACAAGATAGAAAAAACACACACCAACAACTTCATATCCATGTCCATGACATAATTTCTTCAATGTATTGCGTTTTTTTTCTACATAGATTTAGATAGTAAAACACTTTTATTTTTTCTTTTTCTTTTTGCTATTACTTTTTTTATTCATGTATTGTACAGATTTTATTTCGTTTTAACTTGTATATAATTTCTCTTACTAACGCATGTTAAAGATGGCCGGTCACTTTTTTGTCTGTTACATTTTACACGTGTTTTTACACCATGTGCTCAGTTTTAACCAGATGTTATGACATCCTTCCAGGTAGTTTATGGCAAAGTAGAGGTAAAAAGGAATATTAAATGTAAAATAATTTTAGACTGTGAAGTGAAATTAATTGAAAGTGAAGTGAAATACTTATAATTTGGAGTTTCAAAATTAAAATAATTTCATTATATATTAAAAATCTAATAATATTTAAAAATAATTAAAAAAAAATTTATTAAAAAAAATTTTTTATTGGTGAAAAATAAATTAATAATTTGAATAAATATTAAATATAAATACATAATAATAATATAAATTATTTATGTATTTCATAATTCATAATTTAATTTCATAATTTTATTAATTTCTGTATATTTTTTTATGCATGAAATATTATATCTTGAGCTATTGAATCGTATTGATATATACTGTCAATTTTATTATAGCCCCATTTACCCTATAGCAAGCTATATAAAAAATAAATTAAAATTGGGGGAGCTCACACATACTAATATAAATTATTTATGTATTTCATAATTCATAATTTGGGGAAAGTTCCGAATCGCTGGAACGAGATTTTTTAAAAGGTAGTTTCCGATACGCTGATAACGAAAATAATGGTCTTTTTTGGCGATGACGCCATCTAGTGGCCGAAAAATGCAATTGAAGTATTTTACAAAAATCATATTTTTGCGATTTTCTCTGTAACGGTGAATTGTGAGAACATCGTTCTTTGACCAAAAGATGCGTCTCTTTAAGCTCTATATTCTGAAAAAAAAAATTATTTTCAAAAAGTCCTTGTTGAAGGATAATAAAGGACATTTTGTAATTTTTGACTATTTACACATTTTTGCCAATTTCTCAGAAAGGAATGGGGATAATCGGTTCAAATTTTTTGCAAATAAAAAAGAACATCATGAGCAAGTTTTTCCACTTTTTACTTTGGTCCTGATGTAGAAGGCAAAAATCCTAGAAAAAAATGATTTTAATGTTGCGAAATTTTGTATTTTGTGTTTTTTGTGCTTGCGTGCATGTGTATGTATGTGTGTATGTGCATTTGTAACGGAAATATGGATTTGAAATAAGTACATTAATTCGGTACTGTTTTTGTAAATTGAATTTTGATTTTTTTTATTATTTTTAAATATTTATGTGTGTGGGTAAATTAAAAAAAAAGTGTCACATCTTGTTAGTGTTGATCAGTGCTAATAATCTACTGACAATCTGTCTTCTTCAACGGCAAAGTAAAAAATAAAGTTTTTCATTAATTAAGTAAAACATCATCGAATTGTTTATGCATAATAGAAATTTCTACCTAATTTATGTTATCATTGTTATCATTATACCTCTCTGAAATTAGACCTAACGGTTAGTATAAATGAATTATATTTTTATGTAATATACTAATATTTTGCATCATAATAAATTTGGAAAATTTAACTGAACCTAACAGTAAGTATATATTTTAATATGAAAAATACAAATTTGATTATGGTTTAGGTAAGTGTTAAAAAATGTAAGTATTAAAAATGTTAGTATTAAAAATGTCAGTATTAAAAAAATGTAAATATCCCACATTTGGCCATCCTGTGGAATCATCTGCCTCAGATGATTCTTTCTCCTTATTTTCGTCCTTTTTTGTCATCGCCATGTTGAACATTTCTGAGTGTCAGGTCTTCATTTCCACTTTCATCATTTTCTTCGTCCTCGATGTCTCTATTGTTAAAATTGTTTTTGTCATCATCATCGTTATTGTCGTCATTGTCGTCATCATTGTTGTCATCGTTATCATCGTTATCGTCATCATCATCGTTATCACCAATATCATCGTTATCATCATTCTCATCGTCATAATCGTCATCGTATGGATTGAAATTTTCTAGGTCTTCGGCTTCATTTCAAAATTTCATTTTCTCGGCACTGCAGGTTGTTTCACTTGAACCTTCATGATCTCTTAATTCTCTTATTATTTTGAATTTTTGGTGAAATCCATTTTTTAATAGAATTGGTATTGTAGATAGCAGATTTACCACACAAAAGTGCATAAGATATTTTAACTTACCAAAGTCAGCTGTTTCATTTGAAATGTTGTAAAAATGGCGACGGCTATCTGTGTGTATTGATATAATTATATGCGTATAATACTGAATTGTATAATAATTATTTTTTATATGCTATTATTTTAATTATTATTGATATTGAAATATTAAATAATCATATAATAAATTATAAATAATCATATATGTAATATATAAAATATAAATAATTTATATATGTATATGTATGTACATATATGTATTTTTTTTAATTTATTATTTTTTATTTTTTATTTTTTTTTTGTATTATTATTAAATATTGCAATGGCATTCATATTTTATATAAATAAACACTCAAATATTATTATACAACAATATTTTTATTATACATCATACGATAAGAGATGTAAGAGGACCTCATCGATGTCCTCTAAAGTTAAGAGATTTTTTTCCGTTAAAAATATTTTTTGATGTATTTTATCCACTAATTCCCAATACCAAAACCTATAAACGTCAATAGCTAAATTCACCATAACAATTAAGAGATCAGCTGATTGACATCTCTTATCTACTTTAACTACAACTCCTAAAATTATGCAATCTGCAGTTAAGAGGTTAAGAGTCTCTTAGCCTCTAAAGTAGAATAGCACCGATAGTATGTATAAAATAAATTATAATAAATATCTAAGTATAGGTATATATACATATAGAGTTAATTATGATAATAGTCCTTCACACAAACGTGAAAAAGTTATGGGACAAGCATAATCTTTCATCAATAGAAAACATTATCATACTGATATATGGATATTCGATATTTAGCATAAAAAAACAAAATGTGAAAATATATTGCTTTCATAAAAATTTCATAGAACATCTTTGGCCAATAAAAAAAAATGGAAAAATATATCAAGATAAATCAGTTAATTTTTAAAAAAAATTATTACAAGAAGAGTAAGGGAATAGGAAGGAATCCACAAAAGTTCGTAAAATCCTTGTGGAGTTAATAGCGACGATTAGAGGTGGTCTGTTGGATTTAAAGGTTATCATTTATTCAAAGTTTTTTTTTTTTTTTTTTTTTTTTTTAAATATACATATATACATAAATGTATATAGTATATTAAGTGCACGCGGATAATCAGTCCATGGCACCGCCGATCAGTAATTTTATGTCAGATATACATATTATCCAGTTTATCATCACTAATCAGTTACTGGTGTACATTGCTGATGGGAAAAATTTTTGATCGACTTGGGCAAGAGTAGTGCGCTGGCTGGGGTTCGAACCGTGATCTCAAAGATCGCAAGACCGACACACAACCATCGAGCTATTCAAGCCCTAATATTTATTCAAAGTAGTTTTGTTATAATGTTTATTTTTTGATTTTTTTTTTTTTTGGAATAACGAAATTAAAAATATTTATATTTTTTATTATATTTTAATATTTCTGAATTAATTAAAAATAAAAATAATAATTATTGTAAAAATTAATTAATAATCTACATATACGTTTTAAAGTATTTTTTTTAAAAAGTCTTGCTAGTCCCATAATTTTTTTACGCCTGTGAATTATTAACAACTGCATAATGTTAAAATTAAAACGTATTTATTTATGTATACATACAAATACATGGTATAAATATATAAAAATTTAAACAAAGTGCTTAAGAGCATGTTATCCTGAAATCAAAAATTAAAATTGAAAACTCACACAACGAAAATACCTAACAAATACATTCAAAAAATATTTTTATCGTTGTGTTAGTTTACTTTCTGTTATTTTTTTTTTTCATTTACTTTACACTAACCTTCTTTTATTTTGATTTGTAAATGTTGCGGGTATATGAATATGAAATGCGCAACTAATAAAAAAATTTGGCTGGAGTTCCAATAAGGTTTCACCCCCGATCCTCTTGAAATTTTGTCCACAGAATGCCATTCCAGCCTTCGTCACGGGTTCCTCGTCTTTTTTGGCGCATCGCCCCCTATCGGCCATAATTGGCATTTTAATTTTTTTGCCAAAATTTTATTTTTGCTAATAACTTTATAACGGTACATGATACAGATATGGCATATATGTCAAAAGATGTGTCTCAAGATGCTCTATAATCTGAAAAAAAGAATTTTGCAAAAAGTCCTAGTAAAAGGATAATAAAGGACAATTTGGGATTTTTGACTATTTTTACATTTTTGACATTTTCTCAAAAACGGTTAAAGATATCTGGACCAAATTTTTTGCAAATAAAAGCGGACATCATGAGCAACTTTTTCATTTATTACTTTGATCCTGATGTAGAAGGTAAATATCTTAGAAAGAAATGGTTTTAATGGTGCTAAATTTTGTAATAATTCAATAAAATCCACACACACCCATTTGTGTGTGTGTGTGTGTGTGTGTGTGTGTGTGTGTGTGTGTGTGTGTGTGTGTTATGTTTATAGAAGGCACATCTGATAGAAAATATTTAATGCACACACTATCAGATTTGCCTTTTACAAATGCACATACAACACGGCCGCACGAACGCACACACATTCACGCGCGCGCGTATGTGCATTTGTAAAAGGCAAATCTGATAGTTTATGTATGCATGTGCATGTGTGTGCGTGCGTACGGCCGTGTGTGTGCATTTGTAAAAGGCAAATCTGATAGTGTGTGTATGCACGTGCATTGTGTTGTGTGTATATACATTTGTAGAAGGCAAATCTGATAGAAAATGTAAAAAATGCACATACTTTCAGATTTGCCTTTTACAAATGTACATACACACACATGCACGTGAATACACACAATATCAGATTTGCCTTTTACAAATGTACATACACACACATGCACGTGAAAAATCACACTATCAAATTTGCCTTTTACAAATGTACATACACACACATGCACGTGAAAACACACTATCAGATTTGCCTTCTACAAATGCACACACACACACGCGCGCATTTGTAGAAGGCAAATCTGATAGTGTGTGTATATCTGTGTAGAAAATGTCTAATGCATACACTGTCAGATTTGTATTCTATAAATGCACAGACACACACATTCAAGTGGATACGCCCACTATCAAATTTGCCTTCTACAAATGCGCGCGCGTGTGTGTGCATTTGTAGAAGGCAAATCTGATAGAAAATGTCTAATGTGTAGAAAATAGAAAATAGAATCTGTGTAGAAAATGTCTAATGCGAAATTGTGTGATTTAATTGCATACTTTTTATGGTTTATTATTTATTTTTTTCTAATTTCTAAAAAAATTGTTCTATATTCAAGTGATTTTAGAGGTACGTAATACAATATAAAATAAATGTACACATCTATATAATATGTTTATATATTTTTAGTGATAATAACAATAACAATAATAATAATATAACAACTCTGATTCTAATATTCTAATTCATTAAAACAACTACTTAGTAATAATTCTAACATTTCAATTCAATTTTGATTCAATAAAAAATAAATAAATAAATGAAATATGATGGTAATAATAATTTTTATGATGATGATAATGACGGACTTGAATAAACGACTCGAATGTCTTTTATTAATTGTTCGAATGGGTCAATATTTAATTTTTTTATTCTTCTTCTACATAAATATTCACATAAATGATCCGCAATATTGTCTTTTTGTATGCCAGTCCTTGATAAGGATTGCCTCATAGCACGCCACGATGCTTCGATGTTTTGTGTGTGAACCCCAGTTTCGGGATTTACAAATTCAACACTGTGGTTCACCGTGCCATGGATATACCCATGTTTTTCTATATTCCGATATGATTTCCAACAATCGGAATAAATTGTTGTCCCAGGACATACATGTTTTTTTAGCAATCCTATCAAAGTCTTCTCATCCCTGCAATTGTTTGGGCAAATTTCAAGACGGTAGTTGTAGCTACCCCGTTCAATCATGCCAAATATCCAGCATCCGTCACGAAAACGACCTCGATTATATTTCTTTTTTCCAATTTTACATTCATCTATTTCAACAATTTTTCCTTCTCCACCTATTAATCCTTCATCTACAAACGTATCGTTGATACTGATGGCGCACACCTGATAAATAATAGTAAAATACATAAAATTGAAGCAAAAATAAAATTCAATTCAATAATTATTTGCTTGAAAATACTTACTTCTCGACAAAACGAAAAACGATCCGCAACCGTTTCTCGTGAAATTGTTTCACCCTGTACAATACTTTCTTCGCGAATTGTCTGATTAAAAGACATTTTTACGGCGAAGCAGTATGTTATAATAATACATGATTTTAAAGATATACGGCATCTTTCAAACCATGTATTATTGGCCGCGGAAACTGTGTGCTTGTATTTATTTTTTTTGCGGCATATAAATTCTCCACAAACACCTTTATCAATAAAAATCATAACATTTTTATGTTTTCCACAATATTTATTTTCTAATATTAATTTCATTTCTCTGCACCAAGTCAAAGTTCTTCTTCTGGTGCGAAGTTTGTTGGTCAGAGAAAATAAATTAAATGTAGCCATTTTTTATTTAAAAAAACAAAAACAATGAAAAAATATACTACAAAAATATTTTTTCTTCGGATTGCACTATTAATTAAAATTTACTTTGATTTATGGAAGAAAACTATTCTAGTAGTAATTTACAAAATGAAAAAATTAAATATGAATTTTCAAATATTTTTCATGGATAGTCTGATTAATTTAAATTTTTCGTAGATAAGTTGATTCAAAGTTCTAACAGACAGAAAAAAGTGTATTATATGGTATTAATATGAATGACTGATATCAATTCCTTCAAAATCAATAACACTCAGGATATTTTGCTGAGAATCTAGGATCAATGTTTTAGATTTACCTTCTACAAACGCGCAAACACGCACACAAACTCAGGTACACACAGAAGCACATAAAAATACTCTAATAAAATACTGTAACTTATTACAAAATTTGGCACAATTATAATCATTTCTTTCTAGGATATTTACCTTCTACATCAGGATCAAAGTAATAAATGAAAAAGTTGCTCATGATGTCCGCTTTTATTTGCAAAAAATTTGGTCCAGATATCTTTAACCGTTTTTGAGAAAATGTCAAAAATGTAAAAATAGTCAAAAATCCCAAATTGTCCTTTATTATCCTTTTACTAGGACTTTTTGCAAAATTCTTTTTTTCAGATTATAGAGCATCTTGAGACGCATCTTTTGACATATATGCCATATCTGTATCATGTACCGTTATAAAGTTATTAGCAAAAATAAAATTTTGGCAAAAAAATTAAAATGCCAATTATGGCCGATAGGGGGCGATGCGCCAAAAAAGACGAGTATGCCGTGATTTAGGCCAAAAGGGCGTTCTGTGGACAAAATTTCAAGAGGATCAGGGGTGACACCTTATCGGAACTCCAGCCCTTATCTGTATTATGTATTAGTATAATACGAATTTATATGCGAATATTAAATGTATGTATATATGTATATGAATTGTTGTGAATGATAAGTAAAAGGGAATAACAAATTAAAAATTTTTTCAAAGAAATGTAAACAAACATTTGTTTTTAATAGGGAGTAATATACATAATAATATATAAACGAATGACATAATGACAAACATACGTATGTTTGTATATAATTGGTATGATCTGCATTGATTATAAATTGAAATATTTTTTCCTTATGATCTGTGTTTTGGCGTGGTCTTATATAAATTATTTCATAAACTCTATTCGAGTATTATGAATTACAATAATAATTATCATTACATATTCGTATGAATATGTATAAGAATAATTTTTGAATTTTAATTATGAACGTAATAAGCAAAAAATCTTAAAAATACTATACATTACATATATGTGGATATTTCGCATGAATGGTATATCTATACACTTGCTTAGATATAATTTTAATATTTCAGGTGATTATTTATGCAATATGATTTAAATATTATATTTTTTATCGTTACTTTTTCTTTCCATCTGTATCCCTAAATATTGTAGGTATTGTAATATCACAAACAATATACAAATAATGTGGTAATATATAGGTATATACTTAATACAATACGCATATAAATAATAATATACATGTACATAAAAACGTATATGTATGTACATAAAAATAGTACAAAAGCAATGTGAAATTGTACAATATCAATATCGAAGGGTAATAATATACTATATACATATGTGTGTGTGTACATTTGTATATAAACAAGATCGCACGAACATAAAAAAAAAATAAAGAAAAAAAATATAAGCCAACGAAAACAACAATAATTTAATAGTTATCAAAATTGAATATAATACCAATAATACTGTATTAAATATAATACCAATAATACTATATTGCTTACTTGCCTAACAACTTCTATAATATAATATAATACATTATGCTAATAATGTAGGGTTTTCCAGTAAGGACATAACAATTTTATATTTAAGTAAAATAAAGAATAATTAATATACATACATATATAAGGTTAAAATTTATTCCAAGTGAAGTACACAAATTACATTTAATTATGGAATTCGATCTCATTCATATGACCACCGCGAGCACGAAAATTGGAATAAGCGCTCTTAAAGTTGTGACTACCGATTCAGAATCGCGGTAGTAATTTTTAATAATTTCTAAATGTTGCTCGTTCGTGAACTTCACCATGATAAAAATGTTAACACTGACTGACGTTCTGAAGTAAACAGATTATGCCAAATGTTCAAGGCCTCCTTTGTATTAAAACACAAAATCGTTATGTCCCTATTGGAAAACCCGATATAAATGCATAAGAATTGTATTATCCTATAACCAGCCATTCACAATTATTATTTAATTGTTTATTTTATATTGGGTCCTATTATGAGTGTCGATAATATCGTCTTGTCATCGACTATCGCCTTGACTCGACAAGTTTTGTATTATGAATGGCGATTTGAGGCGAGAATATCGACATTTTGAGTCGATCAGTTAAAACTAATCAATAGACATAGTATAGTCTATGGTGATTTGACATTTCATGTATGCTTTGTATATAAGATAAGTTGTATTTAATTATTCTGCTCAATTTATTTAAATTTAATTTAATTAATTAAAGAAAAATCACTAAAAATGCTGTTTGAAAAAAAAAACATGAACGCTCTTCTTTTATGCAAAAAAAAAAATCAGTATTAAATTAATGTTTTATATTTTCACTTATATTTTATATTTATAGCTACAAATTATTTACATAAATTAATCAAATATTTATTAAAAATTACAAAAATTAATTAAATATTTATTCAAAATTGAAAAAAAAATGAATTATAAATTTTTGTATCGAAATATTTGACAATTTTTATAGAAATTACAAGGTGAAACTGAATGAAAATAAAATTTGATATGACAATATCTTACTGTCGAGACGACCGATTTGCATAATACAAAATTTACATCGTCTCGTCTCGTCTTAATTTTGTCGATAGTCGATATTATCGACATTCATAATAGGGCCCATTAATTTTTATAAACTCAATCCTACAAGTGTATACGTACATATGTACATAGTGTCTACAATATAATATGAACGTCGATATGAACAAACAGCACAGCATATACATTTACTTACGTACATTACGTAGTAGTACACAAATACCAAAAATCATTTTGTTCAATATTGTAAAATACATATTTTTATAATTATAATACAATATACATATATGTATATAATACATATATATTGTCCCTTTAAAAATATCTCGGCTAATGCATTTATAAAAAAAACCTGAAATATGTATATAGTACATATATATATCATAATATCATATCATCATCATCATCATATTGTGTATTATAATGATTATCCGCATACATATATAATCGTATTGCATTAGCGTATACAATGTACAATATAAAATATAAATTTACATTGTATTATTTGCTCGTATACCAATTACCATTATCAATGTATGCTCTTATGCACAAATTACATTACAATACAGCAATAAAGAAATGATCGATAGAAATAAAAACATAGCAGTCAACCAGCAGCAGTATAAAAATTATATATATATAGTATATATATCTACATTATATGTATATTTGAAAACTATAATGGCGTATGAATAATCAAATTAACGCACACACAAATGCTATGTGTAAACCTATTTTCATTCATAAATACGAAATTATTTTTCGAAGTATTTTTTCGAAGTATAAAATTATACACATGTCATACACATTAATTACAAACATGTGCGAAATCCAAAATTTTTTCGGTTCATTCCACATCATCCACATTAATTGTAACTTTCCCCTTTTTCAAAATTTCGAAGCAAGAAAATATGTATTTTGGCAAACATACAGACATTATTTGAATTTAACCGTCGAATGTTATTTCTATTGCTTTAGCTCTATATTCTTTGGCCATGTTCAAAGATAATATAGTTCTTCGTCTCAATAGATGTTCTTTTTAGTGTAAGTGGTAATTTTTCCAAAAACGACACACTTACATATATGATAAAGATCGAAAAAGCTTCATCAAAATCAAAAAAGTTTTTCAAAATTTTTCGAATTGCTTTTAGTTATGTACCCTGTACACAATTATAATCATTTCAATAAATTTGTATGACAGTCTGTGATATAATGGAATTGTTTTTGTAAATCGAGTTATCAAAACTAATTGTGTAGACGGACCATAGTGTTTCGAATTTGTTCTCATTTATTATAAATGTTTGCTCTCACAAATGAAATGAACACCTGTCAATGTTTTGCAGCACTAAACAATACACAATGCTATTTAAAATGTACATTTAATTCATATGATATTCCACACATATAAGTGTTATTTATATGTATTTATATATTTTGAGTATTGAAAATAGAATAAATGAATATCATTGGCTGGAACATATAAATATAAATTAGAACATTTTTGAGAGATTTTGATCATATATATTTATTCTCCATGTATGGTTTATGCTCGTGCATAAGGATATATAAGGATCCATATTGAATTGAAGACGATCTCGTACACATACATACATAAAGCATATAACATGAATAAACAAGTTTGATATAACCAAAGACCGATATATAAAATATATTATATCATGGTATATTATATTGATCTTTGGTATAACATTGAATGCGATGTAAAAACTAATTCTAATACATACATAATAGACATGACATAGTAGACATTAATAACAACATGCTGCTTGCTTATGCAGAAGCAGAATAGATAATAGTAAATACTATATGCAATGAATGTGCTGTTTATGCGATATACATGATTGTATGTAATATGTATACATCGTTTATCTGGTATTTTGTATACATACATACAAGTGTAATTATAAAAATAGATTGTTCAATGATGTATATATTAGGATCTATAATGTATATAGTATCAATGACCTTTCTTAACATATTTCTTTATGAAAATATTTGTGTGTAATGTTAAGTATGAACCTTTTTGTTATTCATAGATATATGAATACAGTATTTGGTAATTACATATACACTTTCGCTATCAGCTGGTTTTTTACTCATAAAAAATTGAAAAGTCAACCTTTTTGCTTTTTTTTCAACTTTGGTTTGATTTCGGATTTATGAATAGAATATAATAGTGGCTGTTTGATGCGTGGAGTGGTGTGGGGGGTGGTGGGTGGTGATTACTCATGAGTAATTTTTCATTAGTAAGATTGAAAAATTTTATAGAATGAAAACTAAAATATAATTGAAAAAAAGAGAATTTTGCCAGGTGGGTGCGGGGATGCTAAAAGAGTATGAAAAGTGCTGTATAATTAGCGTCATTCGTTAACACTGATCAACATTTTTGAACTGAATTAAACTGATTTTTTCATATGCTCTTTTAACTATCTACCCACACTCTCCTACGCATCAAACTTTAACTATTATACTTTTTTCATAAATCCGAAGTTAAATGGCTCATTTTGAGACTAGAATCATGAAGATTCATATATTTTTCGATTTTTAATGTTTAAAGAAAACTAGCTGACAGCGAAAGTTTATAATTACCGAATATTTATCAATTACACTGCACTCTGATGGTTTTCCTCTGAAAAGAATTAAATAACAATTTTGATAGGTAACAGGCCTCAAGCAAATATCCTTTTAAGATACCACAATATCTATATTTGAAGAATATATCATTCATTTACTACGTTACCACTAGTATTCAGGTTGCGTAAATGCAAAATCCACTTCGATCGTGATCAAATTCTTCTGCTTTGCTATGACTTTCTTAGATATTTTTATACATAATTTGCATATAAATATAATACTTTATTTAATCATATATAGTAATATATTTAATTTTAAAATTTTTAAATTTGAAAACTGTCTTCCAACTATGGTTAAACTAAAACTGGATGTAAAGTATTGTTCACAACTTCTTTTACACGGCATTTAATTTCTAATCAATTAATAATTGGAAATGCATCCTCGAAACATTATAAATCCATAAATTTCTTTAGTGTATACATATATAATTATAATAATAAATAATTAAATATAAAAACTATTAAAATATTAAAATATTGTATAATTTCAACTGTATTAAAAGACGATTGATAATTCATCGCTTTTTTGTCCGAATTCATTAGGTTCATTAGGTTCATTTAAGTTCAAAACAAAGTTACATATATTTTATAGAAAAAAACAGAATTAAAAATACATGCAATTTTAAAACTTTTGTTCAAAAAAAATGCTGTATAAAAATATTTATGACTAATAGTGCTAATACTAAATGTCAGAGGCTATTCAAATTTCTGATAATATATTCTAAAGTATAGGCAGGTCAGATTAACTTCCTATTTTTTGCCAACTTAATGACCGCACCATGCATAACTGACCAGTTCTTGCACTTTTTAAATGAATGGTTTAAGTTTTAAAATTTGGTTTAAGAATGATATTAAATAGTTGAGCTATCAATTTAATAGAAATGTTAAAATATAAAGGCAAATTTTGAATTCAAAAATCAAATAAGCAATTATAATTTACTATACGTAAACCTATTCCACGTTATTTTCAAACATAATTTTTTGAATCACTACTGAAGATATTTTGATAATACGGATCTCCAAAATATTTCTAGGACTAGAATTATAGGCCCATTCTACTTAATAATTTATTTTCAAACAAACATACATGAAAAAAATTTGATTGCATTCAATCATAAAAATCCATAAATTTACAAATAATTTATTTTCGACTTCATGACATATTGTTTATTATATATACCTATATATATATATAATATTTTTCAACCTACAAATGATTATCAATTTTCATTGAATCTAATTAAATGTTCATCAGCGCTAGTATTTAGAATTTTCTGAGTATATACTTTATACCACACACAAAAAACATCAACGAAATAAAATTTAAAAATTTTGAAATAAATATTTTTAAGCTTTCTGTTTTTAAAAAATATTGTAAATAATTTAAAATTCATTATTCTCAAGATTTAGGAACTAGATCTAGTTAGAAAAAAAATTGACTCAGTCTATAAAAAAATTTAGTAATTCACAAAACACCTGATTTTTAAATTTCTATATTATGATCATAAATCAGAATAATACTTTATTTTTTTAGAAGTCCTAAGGCCCAAACATTAAAAAAGACATTCTTGAAAAATTTCAAGAAGAAATTCAATTCACGGGATATGATAATATATAATCGTATCTTGCATTCATAAGTCAATGAACTCAAAAACATAACAAAATAAAACCATAATATATCCATATGTATACATATATTATGTATAATCAAAGATACTATATACTATCGCAGATAAGTGCATCTGATCTGTGATACTATGTAAAAACATATTTATATGTATTTATATAGTATCTCTGGTAAAATGCTACAGCAATTATAATGTATGCATACGTAAAAACCTCTGTTGCCAAATATTCTACAATGCTACATCAGAAAATAATGTAAACCTATACAAGTAATACATATAATCAAAGACCATATAAATGTATAGACCAGAGTACAGTACAAATGCTACAGTAATTATAATGTATGCATACGTAAAAACCTCTGTTGCTAAATATTCTACAATCCTACATCAGAAAATAATGTAAACCTATACAGGTAATACATATAACCAAAGACCATATAAATGTATATATTTATATGGTCTTTGATATAAATACAATTCTATATATGTATTTCAATTAGAAGTAGTAATAGTAATTTATGTCAGATCATATAGCACGCGACAAGGCATATTAACATAACAACACATACATACATATATAAAAATACATGAAATATGAAATACCTCCTTTCTCAAGTCATTCATATATTAAATACGACGATCAACTCAATACAATAAAAAAAAAAATTGAAACAGCCCTATTGTCAATTGTTGTATTCTAAAGCATTTGCGTACAAAATATCCATTTATTTTTACTTATTCAAGTATAATATCATATCAAGGGTGCGTTAATAAACGTTACTATAGTTAACTATAGTTATCATTTGTCGTTCAGAATAGTGGTGGTATAGTAAAACATAACTACCAACATAACTTTTTAGCGTTCATAAACATCTGAAGTAAAGTAAATTTTTAACTATTTGATGTCAAAAATTAACCCTGCTCGAGAGCATGGTTAACGATAGTAACGATAGTAAGCCCTTAAGTGGTAATGACATTGACAATAAAAAATCGTTTGTCATTTCATTTTTTGTTGTGAATTGTGAAAATTTCAATTTAATTTATTTGAAATTTATTAATTTTGTTTTAAACTTCATTTTTAAAAAATAATTAATTTTTGACAAACAAAAAATATAATAATTATAATATGTAAAAATTTTTTAAACTTGACTTGACAGCTGAATGATAATTTATTGCTACTACTATGGTAAAAATCGCGTTCAAAAACCACTTGAAGTTAACATAACTATGGCTGTAGTATAACATAACTTTGCTTAAACTATACTACACCATGACTATGGTTAAAGTAATGTTCATGAACGCACCCCAAATAAGTGATGGTACCACTCAAAACCATATAAAATTTAGTAAACCAGTCATGCAACTCACAAACTAATTCTTCTATATAAATATTCTTATTTTTCTCTCATATTTACATCCCTCCTGAATTATAAACTTTCGCTCTTTTTCGATATTGTTTCGAAAAACTTTTTCGATCTTTATTTTTGGCAAACATACAAACATTTAAATAAAAAAAATGAAATGGTTCATCTAGTAGGACTGTATTATCTTTGCCATGTTTCACCACGAAAATTATTATTGGTTTTGAGACGAAATAAATTGTTGAATATTTTTTCATTCTTAGGTGGTGGAAAAGACGACATAGTATAATATATAATAATATAATATATAAATTGTGCACATTATCACAAACAATAAACAAAGTATGTTGATTGTTTGTGACATTTATGTAGTCTTTATAAAGAGATAAAGATCTTTATATATATATAGCTTGTTGTATGCTATATGCTGGTCGATGGACAATATTTGATGTTGATATAAATATGAATTTGTATGATTGTTGGATTATTTTATTAGTTGCCATTTCTTTATTCTTTTTCTTTTCTTTTTTTATGTTGATATTTTGCTGCAAAATTGGGCCTGATCACGAATGGCGATAAAATCGCCAATCGCCTCGCCTGTCAAATTTTTGTATCACGAATGGCGATAATCGTTCATTTTAGGCGATCAAATAATTGGTATCGCCTAGCTGATATTTGAGGATACATTTGTATTTCATTAGTTGTGTTAATTTGTATTTGTGTTTCGACATCGGTGGTGAATTATAAAAAATAAAAATGTATGTATTTTTATTTATAAATTATATTTAAAATAAATATAAATTAATATAAATTATTTTTTCAAGGATTAAAGTTTCTAAAAAAGAATTAGAATGTCGTCGAATTTAAGATGACGAATAAAGAATTCGCAAAAGAAATTTATAAATCTGCAGGTGGAAGAGAGAAATGGAAAACTCTCACAACAAAAACATCTTTAGAAACTCTAAAAAAAAAAAAAAAAAAAAAAAAAAAAAATTTTAATTACCATGCGTAACGTGTAATATTATGCGTTTCGAACTGTCATTAATGTCAAAAAGATGATTTAAATTTTATTTTGGCATAATTATTGTAAACTAGTTTTTAAAAGAAAATTAAAAAAAAAAAAAATTTAAAAATTTAAAAATTTAACTTTTTTTTAAACTAATTTTTTTTTTTTTTTTTTTTTTTTAGAGTTTCTAAAGATGTTTTTGTTGTGAGAGTTTTCCATTTCTCTCTTCCATCTGCAGATTTATAAATTCCTTTTGCGAATTCTTTATTCGTCATCTTAAATTCGACGACATTCTAATTCTTTTTTAGAAACTTTAATCCTTGAAAAAATAATTTATATTAATTTATATTTATTTTAAATATAATTTATAAATAAAAATACATACATTTTTATTTTTTATAATTCACCACCAATGTCGAAACACAAATACAATTTAACACAACTAATGAAATAAAAATGTATCCTCAAATATCAGCTACAGCTAGGCGATACCAATTATTTGATCGCCTTAAATAGGCGATAAAATCGCTTAAAATGAACGATTATCGCCATTCGTGATACAAAAATTTGACAGGCGAGGCGATTGGCGATTTTATCGCCATTCGTGATCAGGGCCAATGTTTATGGTGTGATATGTTAATGTATATCAAAATCATTGCACCTTGCATTTATATTTTGTTGCTGGTTCTTGAAACTGAACGATTTTTATGATAATTTCTGCCTTCAATATTTTAAATATTTTAAATATTTCAAATAACACACAACTACACAACAATGTATCAATATAAAGCTCGCCACTCTATCGTGTTGTATTGCCTTGTTCTGCTGATAAAAACAATTTCATGTTGTACAGTACACAAATCCTATCCTATATTACAGTGGATTGAGTTATTAACATCACATTAGCATCAGCAAAAAAGCTATAGCCACCAATGTTGGGATATGATCTTAAAGCTCTTTTTTCGATTATAATCAACTTGGCAAAAACCTTCTACAAACCCAGAGATACCAAAGACTAAGGCAAATTTCACGAAAATACATATAAATGAGAAAAAAATGAATGACAAGACAAATAAAGGAACATTCTCAATGTAACGCTAAGTGAAAGTAAAATTTTATGAAAAAGCATACTGTTCAAAATACAAAGCTAAGTTAATTTTCAAATTCGAAAATTTGACATTAAAATTTTGTTTAAATTGACATTTGCAATTCAAATTTTCAAATTCTCAACTGAATTTCTCCATTTTTAAGTGGGAATTTAAAGGAATTTTAGGGAAATTCTTGCATTTTTTGGAAGTCTACATCTGTTGGTCAATTTTCTAACAACATTTTTGTAATTAACTTTCTAGCTTTTGTTAAGTGAAATTGAAATTAGGAATATAACCGAATTTCACTTTACTTTAGCAATTTCAATTTCAATTAGAAAGTGACGCAGATATCTAATGTTGTGTAAGAAAATAAGGAACAAAAGACATAGAAATTTCATTTTCACTTATCGCTGTATTGAAAATGTTCCATAATTCAATATATTCCAGACGAGTTCAGAAGATTTTTACGATATTACCACCTGGCCTACTATAGCATCCGAAACTGCTGAAGTAGATGATGAATAGACAGTATCGAATTATTGTAATATTTTAAGTAGTATTTCTAATAAATATAAATATTTTTTTGTCATATTGTTGTCTATTATTTAATCTATTCATAATAAATTGGAAGAAGGAAATAAATCCAAGAATTTCTTATATATGTATCTTAACTAATATTAACACATATCAGTCGGCGCTATTTTCAAGTAATCAGAGTTGACATTTTCTTCATGTCATTCATACATCACATGAACTTCTAAGTTGGAAATAAAGTGGTAAATGTTTTCTATTTTTATTTCCTTCTTCCAACTGGTGGTTCATTTACAATCTACTCCCGAGTACTTGGGAGTACTTTACTTGATCAAAAGGAACGCAACTATTGTCGGTGTTTTTGCTATCGTTTTCGAAGCCGAATTGTGTTTACGACGATGCTATAAATTTAACATAACATAACATTGTATACAAAAATTAAGAAAAATCATTTTGTTTTATTATTTATTTCTATTATATCAATTATATGCACAATAAACAATACTCTTTTCATAATTTTTCTATATAAATAATATTACAATTTATTTATTCATTCCATATGGAACAGCGGTAGTGTACAGACGTGTTTTGCAGAGCTTGTTAAATTGTGTTAAAATAATTTAAATTAAAATTAAATTAAATTAAAATTAAATTAAAATTAAATTAAAATTAAAATTAAATTAAAATGAAAATTAAAATTAAATTAAATTAAAATTAAAATAATATAAGATCTTGGATACCATAGACTTCATTTTGAATAGAAAAATTTTGTATTTATATATGTCAAAAAGTGAATTTATATGAAAAAAGGACTCCATATTGAATAAATTAATTTAGTGTATTAAAGAAGGAAATTAATCCACAAAATTGTGAAATAGACACCATAATAAAAATACAGGGTGATCCCACAAAAAGTGCAAATAAAATAAAAACAGGGTGCACCAAAAAAGTATGAAAACAGGGCGATACAAAAAAAAACAGGGTGATACAAAAAAAACAGTGATACAAAAAAACAGGGTGCCAAATATAAAATACAGGTTAGTTTAGGTTCTACATAGAAGTAAGTAAAGGAAAACAGGGAAGACAGACAACGACGATGGGGCAGCCCCCAGGGGGCAATACCAACTCCTTCGCCCTGCTGGCAGCTAAAGAGCCTAACAGTAGGAAAAGAGTGAAGTTGAGCAACCATTCAACAACAATCACGGTGAACAGCTCCGATTACCCGGAACTAACATCGCGCAAAGCAGCTGATGAAGAAACGAAGTACATAATCGTATAGATCCAAGTCTTAGACGAGGACAGATGTAGCGAAACAGAAAAGAATTACAAGAAATTGGAAACTTTCAATGCCTTTCTAGTCCTAAAAGCATTACAGAGCATCTCAACAGAGATCATCGAGGTTGACTGGAGGAATGACGGGAGAATCCAGCTCCTCATAAAAAACAATATATATGCAAAAAAGTTTATCCAGTCCAAACAACTGATCTTGGGCAAGAACAACGCTATCCCAATAAAAGTAGAATATGTAGCAGGACTTAACACGTCGAAAGGGGTAATCTGGTGTCCCCAGCTAAGATATGTGACAGAAGCAGAAATACTGGAAAACTTCCCCGACCAAGGCGTAATGGCAGTCAGACATGTTCTGAGAAGGAATAACGGCGCAACCGAACCATCACCCTCCGGTACCATCATACTGACTTTCGACACACACAAAACGCCGCAATATGTGAAAGCGTGCGGAGTCATACGCATTCCAGTCAGGGAATACAAAATGACCCCCATGCGCTGCCACAATTGCCAAATGATGGGCCACACCAAGAACAGATGCGGGGGACAAGCAAGATGTGCAGCATGCGGAGTAGACAAAGAGAACCAAGAAAACTTTAGAGAACTTTAGAGAACTTTATTTTTCTTGACCATCGAACTTTCGAGGATACACTTGCCACTTCTCTGGCAGTGATCCCTCGTCTCGTTCACGAGGAGTTGGTATTCTTGTACGGTCTAGTTTAAGCCATTCACTTCTCGACATAGTTTCGAATTTCCTGAATGTGTCTGTCACCGTACACACATCACCCCCAATGGCTTTCTCATCGGTATGCATTACCGGAACCGACGTCATCGACACCTCCACTCTAGAAAATTTTGCAAACTAACTCCCATCAGCTTCAATAATTGGCGGTGATTTCAACGCCCATCACCACTTCTGGGGGGATCACAGATCTGACCCTAGAGGTATAATTATTGCTGATTGGATACTCGAATCTGACCACATGCTCTTAAATGACGGAGCCCACACCCTCGTGTCGTCGACACACCTCACTAGCTCCGCAATTGATCTCACCCTGGCGTCATGCCACCTAGCTAGCAACTTCTCATGGACAGTACATGAAAATCCAGAGGGAAGCGACCACTTCCCAATCATAATAAACAGCGTAAACAGGCTAGCCGTCCAAAAAACCTCCATGCGTTTTGCTGAAGAGAAAGTTGACTGGGATCTCTTTGCCCAATCGGCACTCAAGCTAAACCATATCTTCCCTCAAAGCAGCAGCGTTAACAAAGAGGCAGCTAGCATCAAAAGAATAATTAAATCTGCTGCAGCCTTGTCAATGCCATCCGTACGACCAACGATCTGCTCTGAGCCTCACTGGCTCAACAGCCAAATTAAAACCATAATCCAACAGAAGAACTCGGCTTGGAAGAGATTCCAAAGAAACCCCACCAGAGCGAACTCAACTACATTCAAAAGATTAACTGCCCAAGTGAAGCGGGCGGTGAAGAAGGCGAAAAAGGCCTCCTGGCAGGCATTCGCCAATTCGATAGTTCCATCAGACTCGCTGAGAGATGCATGGATGAAGGTGAAGCGCCTATATGGCAAACCACCCTCATCCGTACTATCTCTTAAGACAGTTGATGGAATGGTCACCGACTCACTTGGTATCGCAGAAGAGTTTGCATCCTCATGGTCCTCGGTCTCTAGTGACCTTTGCCTATCGGAATCGGTTATCGACCAGAAATCTGCCTACTCGGTTGATACATCTCACCATTTGACGTGGTGTGGGCTAGGGGGATACAAGTTTACCTGTATTTCCCTTAAATAAAAATAAAAAAAAAAAAATAAAAAAATAAAAAAAATCTCACCATTTGAGCCACCATCTGCCTTCTCCGATCACACCTGGGGAATTGGAGCTTACACTGAAGTCCTTCGGTGGCTCCACCCCGGGTGCGGATCGAATAACCTACCGCATGATGAGGAAGCTCCCGAATGAAATAAAGATCAGAATAGCAGAGTTGTTTTCGAACATTCCGGCGTGCGGAACTTTCCCACACGACTGGAAAATAGCCACACTGATACCGATCCCGAAGAAAATCTCAACTGCAAAGCGCGCACTGGACTACCGACCCATATCCCTTCTCCCATGTCTATCCAAAACATTGGAGAAGATTATGGGAAAAAGACTCCAGCTAGTGACTGAGAACCTGACGAAATCTGGTCAGCATGGTTTCCGCCCGAGGAGAGGCACTATTACCCTCCTACACGACCTTGAAGAAGAGAGGTCATTCTAGTGTTGTTTCACTAGACCTTGAAAAGGCATACGACAGAATACCAGCCTGTTTCGTATGCCATAAACTGACCTCTTGGAGCGTGAACCCGAACTTTGTAAAGACAGTCTACAGTTTCATGTCGCACAGACAGATCAAAGTCCGTACGAATGGTTACCTCTCAAACCGTTATAATCTGGATAACGGCACCCCACAAGGATCCCCCTTGTCCACAACGCTACTTGTTGTTTACTTGGATTCGCTGATAGTGGAACTAGCAAGATATCCCAACATCAAAGTGCTGGCATACGCCGACAATATCTTGCTCAGTGACACCTCCTGCACTCCAGAAACAACCAACGAACTTCGAGGAGCCTCAGAGCTATCCCTTAAGTGGGTCCAAAATAATGGAGGAAGTATCCCGCTTGAAAAAGTAGAATTCCTTCATGTTTGCAGGAAAAGAAACTGCACCATCAATTGTATAACAGTCGCTTCACGCGAAATTACTCCGTCTACCATCATGAAGATTCTAGGCATCCGCTTCAATAAGCGTGCCACATGGCAAGATCAGGTGAACGACGTGGTGACTAAACTCCACAAGGTTCAAAATCTTATTAAGATGCTAGCAGCAGGTAGAATGGGTGCCCCACCATCAACACTCATTCACATTGCAAATGTACTCGTAAATGGTATTACAGGGTATGGTCTGACCCTTATTGGTGACTGCTCACTAAAGAACAAAAAAGAGATACAGACAGCAATGAACAACGTCCTCCGGGTGGCCTCAGGGGCCTATCGTTCAACCCCTATCCCCATTCTACCAGTAGAATGTGGATCCTGGTGCCTGGAGGACCGAATACTGAAATTAAAGTTACTCCCTGTCGGTCGTCCAGGCCTTAAAAAATCCAGGTCACCCAGAATACTTGGTTGCCAGGATCAAGGCTTACATCTCCCAGTACGACACACGCGTGGTTTGGATCCCGGGGCACATCGGTATTGTGGGTAACGAGAAGGCTGACCAGGCAGCCAAAGCAGCCATTGGCGTAGTAGAAGAGTCAGACCTGCTCGTCCCGTCTAGCCTGAGCGCTATATATGGGATCGGTCTGAACCACTTGTACAAGAGAAAACTGGCTCAGTTTCAAGACATTGGTTCGGACACCACGCTGGAGTATATGGAGATTAACTGCGGCCTCAGGGCGCCAAGATTCAACCCTGCGTTGAGTAGAGCCCGGCAGATTTCACGGTTGAGATTGCGTACTGGACATACGAGGCTGACCCATCCCTTCTCAGCAAACAGAGGGGAGAGGTCAGCCTGCCCTTGTGGGAACACACTCCACACCAACGCGACGAAGCTTCTGACAGACTGTACGGCGATTACAGCCAGACTTTCAAGACTAGGACAGCAAGTCGTGAATAGGGAGGAGTTACTGGACCCTTCGCAGGACATGAACTCCCCTCTATTCACAACACTGACAACTCGGACTGACGGACAAATTGTAAAGTAAAGTAGGGCAAGTACCCGTGCCCATGTATTAGTAAAAAACAGAGAAATAAGAACGAAATAAAAAGTAAATCGGCTCTTATAAAATAATGATTGGGCCTTACAGTAAGAATTAATAATCTAAGTCAAGCTCAAAGGCTTTGGTGTGGGAAATAGGAGCCGTTATCATCCTCGGCACTCTAATTGGTAGACGGGATGAAGACGTGGCCTACCCCTCACACAAAGTCTCCTATAGATGTAAGCACTTGTACCCCTTCCTCTAAGGGGTATAACATAAGACCAAAACAATAGAAATAACTGCTATTGGGTGGGAAATCGGAACCGTCATCACCTTTTCACTACATGGAGGATAAAGTGAAGACGTGGTTGATTCCTCACACAAAATTTCATAGATGTAAGCATACTGGACCCCTTCCCCCAAGAGGTTTAGGAATAAGAACTAGCATTAAGACTAACATTATATTTAAGTCCCACTACTAACACATAGTGATAAGAACCAGTGTACTAGCTATGCGAGCTAGTGGTACCGATACCCCCTCTTCTACCACGTTAGTGGCGAGGGGGGATAGCGCGGCCACGCTCCTATCATAGATAGTAACACAGGAACATATAAGTAGGATATAAGTAAGTTTAAATTAAGGATTTACTATAATTGTGAAATGATCGCCAAAAGGCCCAGGTGGGTCATGGTGTGGGCGGGGGTGAGGCAGTTTACTGACCTCACACCCATAATAAATAAAATAAATAAATTTATTTATTATGTGCACAGTTGATATATTATTTCATTTCTCATGTTTTAGAACAATTTGTTTTTTGAATGATTTAAAAATCTATTATAAACAGATAAAATATTGAGGGTATTCACCTAACGTTGTTAAAAGTATGCAAACCAAGTAAACCGTATAGATGCATGTATTTTACTAGGTTTACGAGCCTTTTACTAAATTAAGTGAATAAATACCCTCATTATATTTTATTACTTTAAAAAAATTTCACTTATTATAACGGATATAATTAGTTCACAATATACCACCACGTATTACACTTCCGTATAATATGTAAAGGATAATGTCAACCTATATGTACGTATATACGTATACTGTAATAATGTACATTTTATTATAAATAAAATTATGAATACATATAACGTATACAATATGAATTTATGTTTTATTTTATACAAAACTAATTCCATTACCATTTCAATAATCGTGTTATATAATGAGCTCTAAACTAAAATAATGTACATAATTCAAAAAATTCTGAAACAAAAACACCAATAAGTCATCTGAAAACTACATTTTTTTTTTTAAATTAAAAAAAAATACTACATTTCCTATAGTCCTATATGAAGTATGCGTGTATATATAAAAATTATAAAAAGATTTAATACTTACATACATAAATTAAATTATATATTATATATAATTATTTTTATTATATTTTTCTACAATTTTTATTTTATAAAATAAATTTAACATAGGTACGTCTAGGTACCTACATATATGGAAGAATAATAAAAAGAAAAATTTCTTATTACAGCGTTAATATTAAATTTATTTACAATTAAAATACGTTTAAAAAATAATTAAAATACAATGTAATAAGTTAATATTATTTTTAATAGAATTAATTATGTGTTACGTTTATTAAATGATAGTTGAGGAAACTGTACAACTTTCAAATTTAAAATTTCATAATACAGAATCCTTTAGATTGAACAAATATTACTTTTTATATGAATCACTCATTCTACATAAAATACATATGATTTAAATTTATTTATTGAGGAAAAATTATTAAATTGTTTTTACTCAAAGAATAAAATAAAATAATACATATGTAATAACAATAATAAATTCAAATTTATGATAGATAAATTGTTTAATTGAATTAATAAATGATTGAATGATTTTTTTTTTCAAATTATTTTACAAATAGACATGCATGCATACACATAATAGGACTAGTTTAAAACAATTTTTTTTTGTCATATTTTTGTTAGATATTTTACTCTTTTTTTTTTTACAACAAAATAAGTCATTTATTTTCGAAAAATAAAGAAAAAACTGTTAAAAGGAATGCTTTTTAAATTTTTAAATTATTTTTGTTACTTATTTTCATTCTGTTCATTTTCTAAGATGATAAAAAAATGGAGGAGGAATAAAACAAAAAAAAATTTAATTTTAAATTTTAAAAATAAATTTAAATCAATTGAAAATTAATATTCTTAATCAAAAGTGCAAAAAATATGTACATTCATTTTTGTTTTTAATAAGATAGATAACGTAAAAATTATTATTATTATTATTATTATTATTGTTCCAAACGAGTATTTGAAACTGAATCCATACACATAATTCTCAGCTTATGTTCATAAATTTCATATAAAATATATAAAATGCACTTTTGAAAATATCTAGTAAAGAAATTATTATTTTTTTATGGTGTTGATTTAAGGAAAGAATTGATTGATTTCTCAGTTTTTTTTCCTTCTATTCTTGTTACTCTTATGAAATATATATATATACTTAAATATACAGGATGATTCGTAATAAAGTGTTCCGTTATAACTTCTGTTCGGAACAGGATAAGAGGACAAATGAGATTCTGATAAAAAGTATAAAATGTAAACTTTCCAAAAGTATCTTAAATGATCCGATCCGTTGTCAAATGTGGCAGATATGAACGTTCAAACATGAAATTTTAAAAAAATTTGGTCAAAAATTTACCTTTTTATCCTCGTCCTTAAAAATTTCCATTATAAGGATATATTTTTTAAAAAAGAAATTCTCTGTTATACTTGACAAAGGATATAGGCATTTAAAATACTGTTGGAAAGCTCATATTGTATACTTTTTATAAGAATCTCATTTGTCCTCTTATCCTGTTCCGATCAAACAGAAGTTATAGTGTTTTATATGAGTTCACCTCCCTGCACAGACGAAGAAATTTCAACTCTTAAAAAAGGGATGGAGGGATTTTTCAAAAAAAAATGCCTAATCGTAAACGCTGATCACAACACTTCAAGGAATCGATTGGTATATTGGTTGGAACACTTTATTACGAATCACCCTGTATATACTTTTTTTTCAGTTTTTCTGTTTGTTCTGATAATAAAAATTAATATGTATTTATTTTTCTCTGGTTTATTTTTTTAATTTTCTTTTTAAATTCTGTTTGGGCGATCATGATTTTCTCCTTCGTCGTCTTTTTGTGATGCACGCTGTAATTAAATAGAAAGAAAAAGAAAAAAAAACAATCATCATCTTAGAAAGAAAAATGAAACAATAAGTTTATATTTTTAAATGCGAAAAAAAAACACAACTACATAGTAGTACACATACAAGATAAGACGTATGTATGTGTACTTTTCTTTTAATCACTTTATACTCTTTAAAAATTGAAAACGATGATGATTATGTTAACCGATTTTTAAAAATACAAGAGTAGCTTCTAAATACATTAGAAAAAACAATTAATCAGAAAGATAAAAAGTTCACAAGACAAAAAAAAAAAGGAAAATATATAAAAATTTTGTTTGTTTTTTTAGTATCATATGTAGTATTTTTTCTCAATTGCCAAATTCAATGAAAGTGCATCACAAAAACAATTAATATCGACGACATTTTTATTTAATGAAAATCTGAACATAATCTGAAAAAAAATGTACTAAAAAATTGAAGATATATATCTGATATTAATTCTTTCTTCTATACATTTAGCTAATCATTGATACAATAAACAATTGAGAAGAAATACAATATATTCTACATACGGATACAGTCTATCTATGATTTGTTGGTCTGCTATTTTATCAATAAGAAGATTCCATTAAATGATGTTTTTTAAAGTTGTAAGTTTTACTTTGTATATTAACTTGAGATTAAATTAAATTAAAAAATTCAAAATTCTTGCTGCAAGATAAAAAACAAATCATCTTACAAATTTTGAATTTGACTTAAATTTATTGTGAACTTGAATAAATTATGAAAATGTAAACTCGCCGAAGGCATGCAACTTTGAAAACGTCTAATTTATCTTCTCATCATCATCATCATCATCATCTTCTTTTTTTAATGCAATCAAAACTTTTTAAGATGCAATATTTAATTAAAAAAAAATTTTTTTTTTGTAAAAGCTAATAAAAGAGATAAAAAGAGTTTTATTAAAAAAATATAAGCAATTTTCTGATTGATCAAAAATGACTCATGATGAATGATCTCAAAGCAAAGAAATACAGAATTGAATGTGAAGAAATGAGATTTTGTATATAATAAATAAAATAAATTGCAGAAAGGTAATAATAATAAAAAGAATGTAAATACAATTTTTTTTTCTTCAAAATATTTGTAATGTAATTTATAATTAATAAAAATGAATTAATTGCATTTTTAATTTGTTTTTTTTTTCCTAATTAAACATTTTTTTTTTTCCATAATAAAAAGTGAAACATATTCCGTTGAATTTATCATTTTCATTTTTTATAGATACATAATTGATTGTTTTTGTTTTAAATCTCCTACAACACTCCTACTAACAGAATTGTTTTCTTTTTTTACTTCTATTTTACTAATTTAAATGTATTTATTTATTTATTTTTTTTTTTTGATTTTCTTAAATTTTTATGTGCAGATTTTTTTTTAAATTGATTTTTTTTTATTTCAAATTTACCGCTCGAAGAGGCAATTTAAAATTGGCTGCGGCTTGCAATTGAATTTGATACGCTAAACTGTGAATTTTAAATCCGTATAATCTGCAATATAAAAAGAAAAAACCTAATTTAGTTTTCATTTTTTTAAATTAATGAATTCAATAAGATTTTAAAAAAAAAAAGTGACTGCTTAATACCTTGGTACAAATTGATTGGTGGGACGTTTAGGACGATATTCTGGATGTACCATAAAAAGCATATGAGGAAATCCAGTACCAAAATATGCTCCGTCTGTATGATGATGACGTGATGATTTTGGTGTGTAAACGTCAATACATTTTGGGCAATATGATTTAACCATCGCCTCACCAGGAATATCAGATAAACCTAAATATAATTGAAAAATAAATTAATTTTTTTTCTTTTTTTTTTTCAAATTGATAAAAGCAATCAATTTTTTAAAAAAAATTTAATTTTGTTACAGTACCTAATGGTAGCATAGGTTGACTTTCACAATAGACACGAGGACAATGACCAAAATCACCAGTTTGATATTTTTCTATCATTTGAGCAATGCCACGATTTGTTAGTATGTATCTAGCATGAATTAAACCGTATAACATTTCAGCTGCTTGTTCAGTCATATCAGATTGATGGGGATTATCTTCCAATTCATCTTCTATGAATCATAAGCATTAATGGGATAAATATTAAAAAAATATAGGCATTTCTAAAAAAAAAATGCAATTTACCCGGTTCTAAATCTAATATCATATCAAGAGCCTGTCTATAATTTGGAACTTGTTCATTTAATCCTGTTAAATTGAATTTATCCTGAATGTAGTCCTCATCGACCTGTATAAAAATGGAATTTTATTTTTAAATTTTTTTATTTTGTAAAAAGTATAAATCAAATATGTATAGATTTACCTCACAGAAAAATTCATTACCGCGTAATCCACAAAACCATGTGACCCAGGATACTTCTTCAGAGCTGCTCATTTTTCTATTATTTAATAATTAAACGAAAATAAGAGGAACATTTTAAGTAATTTTGTGATTTTACTTTAGAATTCAATATATAGGTATTAGAATTTTTTTTTTAAAATTAAATTGTCATTAACAAAAGCTAAAAAGCATTCCAGAATTTCAGAATCAAAATATTATCCAGAAGTCCAATTAAAATATATGAATGCAAAATTTCATTTTGCATACACATTTACATATGCATGTAAATGATGTCACATAAAAATTAAGAAATACCTAAATTAAAATGGGTATTTTTCATTACACATTATGCCTATACATGATCCAACCTGGTTGTACAATCCAATGGAGTAAATTATGGTTGGAACTAAGATTGTAACCATGTATAAGATGATCGGCAGACCAATTTTCATGTTTATCAAGCAATTGGAAATTGTAATAAAATCAAAAATTTTTAATTTTTTAGGAGAAAAAGAATGAAAAATGAATACAGTGTACTGAAATCGGATAAGCCTGAATTATATTTGATGAAAATTTCTAATACATACTGATTTTGCTACTTCAATATTATTATTTTTTTTTTACTTCTTACTGATTAGAATGCAAGTAAATAATGAAGTTTGTATAACAGGTTTCACCAATCGTTTGAATGTGTATAGTGATAGTGAATTTACAACCTAGTTTTCGAACTAAAAATAAGTTATAAAATGAAGTTGGAATTGGAAGGCGTACATAGACAGTATTAAACTGCAATTCAAAAATATATTAATTCCATTTTTCATATGTATAAAACGGTATTTTTAATGCAATAATAAAAATGAAAAATTTTCAATCGTTTTTCTTATTCAAAATTTTGAAACACTGCTAGAAATTACTTTAAATTAAATTTTTAGTAATCTGAAAAACTACCACAAAAAAAATAGAGAATGGAACATTATGAAGCGTATTTGGATACGTATTTAAGTGATAATATACGCAAAATGTAGCTACCAACGAGTGGTTCAATTTTTGTGATCAGTCGCTGGAATTCGCATAGTTTTAGTATGTTATGAAAATGCGCACTGGATGTAATGGTATATTAGTGTGTAAAAATTTGTATGAAAAAAATTAAGTTTAATTTTTGAAAATTAATTGCTTATGGGGATATGAAGGATGAAAAATATCATATGAGACGTATGCAAATTGTCGACAGAATTCAATCAAGTTCTATATATTTCTCGAAAATGCCTGAAAAATCCATATCCTTTTTCTTTAAATTCGTATCCAGTGCCAGTGTATATGGTCAGCCTAAATTGTCATTTATTCTATATGTAAGTCAATTACATATTAAAAAAATATGTATATAAGTACATTATATACTACATATTTATTTCAAAATTCAATGAAATATGAGATTCACAAAAACTCACGAAATCTTGTATACAATTAAAAAAAATTATGCAAAAATAAATTAAAATTATAAATAAATTAGATACAACATAAATTTTTTTTACAAACGGTATAATATGTATTCTGTTCTTCAAAAGCAAAAGAAGAAAATTTCTCTTGAATTTGATTTAAATCAAAGAATTAATTCTTGTGTAGCTGACGTTTCTTCAATTTCCAAATAAATTTGGAAAACTTAAAACTACATATATATGAAACAAAAATTTCTATTATAATTATTTTAATATATTTTGTGTGTAAAATTCTTGCTTTTTTAGTTTTAGTTTTTCTCTTTAAAAACTCAACGAAACTAAAAAAAAAATGAAAAAAAAAAAAACTTTATTTCTTAACGCTTAACCTTTTTTTCTTTTTATTGTTGCCTTACATAAAATTTTTATTTTATTAATCCAATTTATTTTTTCTAGATTATTGTCTTTATTAATTGTAAGAATTAAATATGTTTGTGAAATATAATAAAAAATTAGACAATATATTTCATCATATAATATCACAAATAAAAAAATAAAAAACAATTTCGTATTTCTTAAAATATTTTTTTACCTTTTAATACTTTGGCCAGCCACGCTTAAATTCTTCAAATCGAATTTAATATGTTTGCTTTTTGCTCATGCTATGTACATATATATAATATATATTATGTATATACATAATGTACATATACATTTGTAGTATGATATGAAAATTTTAGCTGTCAAATTTTATATGAAATTGTGCATTCACACATATATAAATGTACATATATAAGCAAAGCGGCAGCGGCAAAGCAATATGAGTCAACGAGCATAGATGTATATAAAAATATAATGCAGTGTATAGGGTGTACAGGTACACCAGGTACACCGTACTCTACCACTGTATGTAATTTAAATGTATAATATGTAATGATGTATCCATCCATATCTATTCTATTTCTATATCCATAATCAAATCTTTCGTTATTTATCATGCTCATGAATGCAAGGATAAACCTGAAGGTTCAGTTAAGGTCACGTTCACGCTTCTTACGATTTTCACACGGCATACACATTTCTAAGACAATGTAATCATTGGAGTGGCAATTGGAATTGTGACGTAAATCAGGTCGTTAAATGGTAAACAAATGTGCGTTGTAGTTGTGTGTATGTATAAATTGTTTCTTTTTGTTGTGTTGTTTATATTCCGACGACCTGTGTGACGTCAGACATTAAACGTCAGACGTCTTTACATTGCCTTATAGCGAAAACCCAACCCAATGTACTCTGTGCTTGCTTTGCTTGCTTTACATGCTTTGTGAAAACAACATGAATAACAACTATATAAAATAATATGGCTGGAGTTCCGAAAAGGTGTCACCCCCGATCCTCTTGAAATTTTGTCCACAGAACGCCCTTTTGGCCTAAATCATGGGATACTCGTATTTTTTGGCGCATCGCCCCCTATCGGCCATAATTGGGATATTAATTGTTTTGCCAAAATTTTATTTTTACTTATAACTTTATGATAGTACATGATACAAATATTGTATATATCTCAAAAGATGCGTCTCAAGATGCTCTATATTCTGAAAAAAAAAATTTTTCAAAAAGTCGTAGTAAAAAAGGAGACTTTGTAATTTTTGACAATTTTTACATTTTTGCCAATGTCTCAGAAATGAGTAAGGGTAATCGGTTCAAATTTTTTGCAAATAAGAAAGGACATCATGAGCAAGTTTTTTTTATTTATTACTTTGATCCGGATGTAGAAGGCAAATATTCTAGAGAGAAATGATTTTTATGGTGCTAAATTTTGTAATAAGTTACAGTATTAGTTACAGT
Organism: Villa cingulata; assembly: GCA_951394055.1. NCBI lineage: Eukaryota > Metazoa > Arthropoda > Insecta > Diptera > Bombyliidae > Villa > Villa cingulata. Next base: position 3,898,072 of record OX596025.1, read on the forward strand.
ATAAAGTTATAAGTAAAAATAAAATTTTGGCAAAACAATTAAAATGTCATTTAAGGCCGACAGAGGGCGATGCGCCAAAAAAGACAAAAATCCCATGATCTAGGCCGGAAGGGCCTTCTGTGGACAAAATTTCAAGAGGATCGGGGGTGACACCTTTTCGGAACTCCAGCCATATTATTTTATATAGTTGTTATTCATGTTGTTTTCACAAAGCAAAGCAAGCAAAGCGTACTTTGGAACAGGCAATGACTTTGCTTACTTTGACAACCAAAGCAACTAAAGCAAGTAAAGCAAGCAAAGCAAGCACAGCGTATATTGGGTTTCGCTATTAGAAATGTGTATGCCGTGCGGTTTTCACACCTTTCATCCGTTGAGGTACGAGAAGAATGAAAAGTGAAAGTTGAACAACATAAAATTAAAATATATGTAATGAGTTCCAATGATAACGATAATGCATCCCATGAAAAGCGTATATACGGTTTTGTTCAGTGTAAGGTATTTGTTTACCTTTTCAAATTAAAACGCTAAAAATTGAAAAAATTATCTGTGAAAAATTCCAAGAAATATAAACAAAGTGAAAATGGAAGACAAAAAAAGGTAAATATTGAATTTTCAATAAAGAATAACAATTTCAAAAAGAATAAAATAATTAATTTTAAAAATAGTAAAGTTAAAACGACAATTTTCTACGACATCGTTATTTTTAAATTTTAAAAGTAGATTTGGTAATGAAAAATTTGTAAACAAATTTTGACAATAGCTGCCTGTCTACTTAAAGTTGACGTAAATTGCATAAATTAAATTCGCACGCTTAAAAAAGTAACAAACGAAAAAGTAAGAAAATTTTGAAGTTCGCACACGGCCATAGTAGACAACGGATAACGGATAGAAGTTAGTTAACATGAAAGTAAGAAAAAGAAATAATTTTCTGAAGTTTTGTAATTAAATGGGACTTTTTACCGTTGAACTTTACGCTGTCGCCCAAATAAATTCTATTTTATTTTTCAGCGACAACGAGCCATTTACGACTTGGATTTTGCATAGTAGTAATCTATTAGCAAGAAGCAAAAATGTAAAATTCATTAAACGTTACGTTGTGGTTGTCGCCGGAATTGTCCGATGGGTGTAACGCGCAAAACGCGTACAAAAGATCATGAAGGTATTCAGCCAATAGCATATGGCCGGCCACTATTGTGTCATTCTTTGAAAGGAACGAAGGAAAGGAACGTATTAAATAAATTATCAATTGTTATCGATAATCTACCACGTTTTCCTGCTTTTACTTCCCTCACTTCCATCTATTAGATAAATTTTAAAAACAAAAATTAAAAAAATTGTTGGTTGCGATTGCGACTTGTAATTGTAAGTTGTAACTTGTAAAACCTTATTACTTATTTTTATTATTAATTATGAGAGAGCGGTCAGTAAACTGCCTCACCCCCGCCCACAGCAAGACCCACTAGGGCCTTTTGGCGATATTACTTATTATTAGTATTACGTATTACCAAACTGGCAATGTAAACATTCTTCGTAATTTTAAAATCATTCATCACAAAACCATAGTCGATGAGAACAAGCACTCCATAATAATTTAGAATTAGAATATCGAAAAATTTAAGAAAAAAAATAAAAAACCTGCAATAATTTTCTTTTTTTTTTTCTCAAGTATTTTATTTCTCAAATTAGTAGATTGGAATACACTTTCTTTTATAACTAGGAAACTGTTCGGAAATTTTGACCAAATGTTAAATTTTTGATTTTCAGGATTTTGATTTCATAACTTTAGTGAATTTTTCATCAAACATAACGTAATCATACAGAGTATTTTTTCTTATGTGTCTTTTTTTGACAATATATTTTCTATATTATTTTTTTTAAATATTCTATAAAACATTACATTTTTGTGTATTGTAAATTGTAATTATAAGTTTGAATAAGCTCTCATTTAAATATAACATAGATTAAATCTTTCATAATATACTTGCTTATATCATCTATCTATAAATTTCATCTTCATCTATATATCATAATATAGTAGTAATAATAATTGATTTTATCTCATTTGTTCTCCATTCAGTTACAATTTACGTTTACGAAAAATTAACAGAAATTTAATAAAGCATTTTTAATTTCATTCAATAACATCGATCCGATAACCATTTTTTCACAATTAACAATTATTAAAATATCATTGTTCATAATTTCTATCGTTATTAAAACTAAACTTTTTGAACTCATTGTTTGTCCCATAAAATATAAAATTTTTGATGGTAATGATTCCAGTGATGATGATTCTACTGTATTTAATGCTTCTGTTATCATATTTGGTGCTGTTGTCTGAGCATTTGCTATTTGAGCAACGTTAACAGTTTCGAAAATTTTTTGTTTTAATTCATTTATCTCAATTTTTTTATCTTTTGATTTATTTATTTTACATTGATGTTCATTCATACCACGTAATTTATTACGCTCTTCTCTGAAATAATTTTCTGTTGATTTAACGGATCGAATTAATTCACCTATCGGTGCCTTTAAATTTATTTTCCAATTACCGATATTAGATTGAATTTCGAATTCTACATTATGTGTTGAATCATTAAAATCAATTCCAATAATACCATATGCTGTTTTTTGTGGTTGAATCGTTTCGATTAATTGAAATTCATTTACACTCATACCAGTTGGTAAATTGTTAACTTTCATTTGAATTGATTTTATTTCTGTATTGGAATGATTCATAAAAACTAATTCAACCGATATCATCGATGATGAATATAAATGTGGTGATCTTGTAAATCTATAAGTAATACCAAGTCCATGACCATTCATTTTATTTAATAATTCCTTTGTATTAAAATGTATGAAACTTGGTCCAACTAATTCATATTTATTTCCTGAATTATCGTAAATATTTGATAATGTTGCTGTTGGTGTTAAATTTGATGATGATTGCATTAATGATGGTGTAACAGGTGTCAAAAAACCTCCTAGTGATGGAGTCATTATCGGTCCAATCGGCGGAATATCACCAAGATCAAGTAATAAATCTAAATTACTTTTATCTGTGTTTGATGAGATCTTCTTTTTATTATTCGAATCTGGAGTTTTTGTATTTATAGTTGATTTTTTTATGATTTTTTCAGTCTTTAATTTCTTATTATTTGATTTTTCTTTTTCATCAAAATTTGATTCTGATTCTTCAGTATCACTTCTAGAATCAGAGTCAGATGGTGTCGTAGATTTTTCATCATCATCGTCATCGTTATCAGTTGAACCAGATGTTTCACTATCATCACCACTACCTGTTCCATTTTTAGTTGATTTGTCGTCACTTTTCTTAGAATTTGTTTGATTGTCTCTATCTTCGATCTCAGATTCACCATTGCCGCTTTCTTCAGAACTTTCTGTTTCAGATGAATTCGATGATGTTTCATTTTCAGATTCTGTAGAATATTCCGAGCTTTTTCCTTCCGATTCTGAATAGAAAGATTTCTTCTTTTTACCACCACCCCCATTATTACTATTTTCTGCAGTATCTTTTTGAGATTTTAATGAAATCTCATTGTCATTTTTTACAGTTTCTACATTCCTAACTGTTGGATCTGGCGCTTCTTCTGGGAAATCTGGTAAATCATTATAGCCATTTGCTCTCATATTCATATAATGTGATAATGATCCCAATTGAAATTGTTCACGACCTTGATATTTACTTTCTAATGCTGGTGCTGGTTTTGTTGATAAGAAAATTCTTTTTGCATTCTTTGATAATATTGATAAATTAGTACCATTTGGAAATATAAATGGACGTAAAAATCTTGCACGATCACGTATATCATAATTTTGATCATAGCGTGCTAAACTAAAAATATATTGACAAAGTAATTCAGTTTGATGAGGATTCGTTAAATAAAGTTTCACAGCCAAATTTAATATTTGCAGTTTGACAACATCTTCCTATTTTAAATTATTCAAAAATATTTGAAGAAAAATTAACATTTTTTTCCAAATAATAGTTTGAAATTTTCTTTTTTTTTTTTTACCTCATCAATGAAGCTTTTTCCCATTTTTCTTAATACATCTGGAGCAATTTTAGGGACATGCTCATTGTACTCTCCTATTAACCATAAGATTGAAGCTCTTGCCGCGGGCACTGTTATAAAATCTAATAATTTTGCCATTTGCGATATTATTTCGAAATGTTCAGCAGCCTTAGTTTGTAATAGTTTCTTAATAACACAAACGCTCTCAGCAACAACGTATTCTAAAAAAAGATGTAGCATTTTGAAAATTAAAAACAAAATTTGTTTTTTATTCTTACCATCACGATTGGATAAAAGATGAACCAGACCGTTTAAACATGTTTCCGTTACTTCACCTATGGATGCTGCACATCTACCAATCGCTTGTATAGTCGCTGCTACAAATTGTTTATCATTACTACTTATATATGTTTGAAACTCACGTAAAATTATTGAAATGCTAGCTGCTGTTGCCAAATTTGTTAAAATTTCTAGTTTCAACAGCTTTATATGGGTCGGATCACTAGTACGGACAAAAAATGATTTTAAATATGGTTCGAAAATTGATTTACGTTTCGTTGACATCGACGCAATACACGTTAATACTACGCTTTGAACTTCTTTGTGGCTGCGTAATAAACGAATTAATGCCTTTGCAATTATAGAAATTTCATTTCTTGGTGCAACATGATGATATAGTTGTGCAACAGACATAACAACAGATGCATTTCGACTTTGTAGTAATGGTTTAGTTTGTCGTAACAATAACCGATGATCTAAATCCAATGTATAACCACTGGATCGTTTTGGTGAACGCAGATTACTTGAATTCGTTTTTGAATCTGAATCTGATGATGTTTCAGCATAAAATGGTTTTTCAATTTCATCCTCGTCACATTCCTTAAAAAAACAACATTGATTTATTTAAAATTATTTGAAATATTTAAAAATAAAATCATACACTAACATCATCTATATTTGGATTTACAAATTGTGTGCGAGCGTATCTTGTTAACATATTTATTATGATTACTTGACCCCATTCATCAACATCAATTAGCAGATTACACAGTTTACGATAATTTTTGTGTATTAAATCAACACGTTCTGGACAAACTTCTTCAAATGCCATTACAGCTGAGCCGACAACTAATGTTGTTCGATCGGATAAAAGCTTTTCTATTACTGTAATTAATTCATCTTTTTGTTCAGAATCTAACGAATACAATTTGGGTATTGCATGTGCAGCTGTTTTTCTAACATACGGACTTAGATCTTGGGCTGAATCACGTATTGCCAACATAACAATTGGTACAATCATTGAAACACGTATGCTTGATAGTACACGCAAAGCACTTGCACGAATCAATTGATTTGGATCCTTTAATGCACGTTGAAATGTACTAATTGATAACAATGCCAAATCTTGTTGCTCTTCAGCATAACGTACTAAATAAACATAAACTAGTTTTTTAACTTCGATATTTTTTGAAACAACATTTTTAACAACAGCTGGAAATAGATCAGATGCATCTCGTCCTTTTGCCACCATACCAATAATACGTTTCATTGCTTCCAATTTTAAACTATCCTTATTACTATCTAGCATTTGTTTTAGATCTTCATGTTTTTTATAGTCTGTATTAAAAAATCCTCCAGTAGCTGGATCACTACCAAATTCAATATCTAAGCTGCTCGGTGGCCTTTCATTACTATAAGAATTTCCCGATTGTTGCATGGCTGCTGCACTTATGCCAACTGTACTAGAGGAACTAGATGAAAGCATACGAAATGATGAATGTGAATGTCGTGGTAAGTGGTAGTAAAATTTTTATTAGGTTGATAAAAAATAATTTCTTTATAAAAATATTTTTAAACTTAAGTTTATCTATTTTCCAAAGGAATAATTCGAAAATAATTTTTAAATAGTTAAATTAAACTAGAACAAATTTCTTGTTTTGTATTGAATTTTGAATGTAAATTCACTTTGAGTAAAATTTTGATTTTTTGATATTAGAACAATGTATGTATTTGGATTTTGGATTGTAATTGTGTGTCAATTGTGTTTAATGTGTATATTGGTGTCACTGATCAACCACTAGAAATAGATGTGACACTGAGTACGTGTTAGCAAAAATTTCTCATGACCTTTGTCCTTTGTCCCGTTATTCATTCGGCCTTAACGGTTTTGCTAAAAGTCGATAGCAATTAAGAGCCTTTGTACGAAAAAGAGACAAAAAAAAAATGGAACTGCAACACCAACCTTTTTAAAAAATAGAACATTATTACAGGGTATACTCATTAAAAAAAGTACAAATTTTGTTATTTAAAATTTTTAATCTAAAATAAACAAAATTAATTGTAAATGCATTACACTTAAAATTTTTTGTTTGCTATCAAATGTTTTTACATTTTTGTTAAATTTCTTAATTATAAAATAAATTCTTACTCTAATATATAGCTTAACAAAATAAACTTTTTCTTGTCTTCAAAATTCTCAGAAATTATATGAATCACCTTATATCTTGATATATTGACGCGTCAGGTAGTCAAAAAAAAAGTTCCAGATCGCCTTTAAAAATACACTATGAAAAAATGTAAACATCTGCTTATCAGTTTCAATTTTCCCTATGATTTACATTGTCTAACTAACCAGTCTAACACAGTGAAAAAGTTCCAGATCGCCTTTAAAAATGCATTGTGAAAAAATCGTATACATATACAATATGATTGTATTGCTCACATGTATATATTGTTTTGTATCTTTTCTTCATTACGGCGGTTTATAAGGAAATATGGATTTGAAATAAGTACATTAATTCTGTACTGTTTTTGTAAATTGAATTTTGATTTTTTTTATTATTTTTAAATATTTATGTGTGTTGGTAAATTAAAAAAAAAAAAAAAGAGTGTCACATCTTGTTAGTTTTTGATCAGTGATTGGTATATCGTATATTGTATATTCTATATTATTTGGCAAAAGAAAAGAATACAAAAATTAAAGAAAGCGATTTCTGATTTTAGTTTCACTATTGATATTCGCTGAGTCGCTGAGTTTCAGTTTATCATGACGATTAAGTTCCACAGCAGTTATGATTTTTTTTGTGTGGGTCGTATCTTGTATGTTGTATTGTTGTATGTATTGTCTAAAGAAAAAGAAACAAAAGCTAAAAGTAATAAACGTAAAGTAAACAAGGTTACCCTTACCATTTAGCATTTACCTACGCCCTACATATGCATTAGATTTATGCATGTTTACGTTTACAGAAATTTGACATTTACACTGAAAGCACAACACGTTCTGTCCCGTCCCGTCGCGATTTTTATTTTTTAGCTGTCATAATAACAAGTTCAGTTCCGTTTTTTTTTGTTGTCAATTTCAATATATATACTAAACATAAACAAAATAAAAAAGTGAATAATAAATTTTTATTGTACTAAAGATAAATTTTAATAATATATATTTTATTAATATAATTAATATTTAATAATATATGTATATTTATATTATAACACCTTTCTGTCTGTCACTTTCATATTAAAAATAAACAATTTTATTTTTGAGGTTATTCGTTTCGTTAAAAGTTAAAAATTATAGCCTAAATACAATTATAATACAAAGCGACATACGACAAGCGACAAGCAGATGATTAGGTAATGTCGTTGCTATGAATTAAAAAAGGCGATAAAATCGCTTTGTCTTGTCATTGTTCATTGCCATATGCACAGTGATTTATAAAAGTCTACATACACCAATTAAAATTCAGAAAATTGAAAAAAGTAATATGATTATATTTTCAAACAAAACAACAACACAAAACACACAGGTTATGTTGTACAGCAATGGATAATTTTCAATCTGCCTCAATCGTTCGACACAAATCTTCTAGAAAATATATGGACAGAACTATAAGGAAGATTCAGGCATAGAGAAATATCGAACAAATTACAACTAATGCGGCTGGTAATTGAAGAATGGCCAGATAGGTATTAAACTTTCATTTATTGAACTGTATGCAGACTTTTGCAAAAGGTTTTCTAATAATAAAAATTAGATATAACAAATGAATATTTTTAACTGTATTTTTAATTGTTTTTTTTTTTTTTTAAGTAAATTTAATGTACATTTATTATGATAAAAGAAAAAAATTGAACTGCAAGCGTCGTGTTACTTTTTGTCAATTTTCTTGCATTTTAATTGGTGTATGCAGATTTTTTCAAAACACTGTATGTATATCATCATATACAATCCAAATAAACATTTTTTCTTTCATTTCAAAATTCAAAAATTTAAAACATAAAAAGTAACTGAAATTTTTTCAAAAATGATTTGTCAAAATGAATTGAGTCTTCTTCTTCCCAGGCGGCAGGCGACAAAATTAGAAATAGGTTTTAATTTTGTCGCCTGGCGATAATATCGCTTGTCGTTGTCGCTTTATTAAATTCAATTACATACAACTACAGGTATTTAAAAAATTTTTGACATATAAATGTCTTATGTCGCTTGTCGTACGTCGCTTTGTAGTATAATTGTATTTATGCCATTAACCAACTTTTACGTTTCCTTTCCTTACGTTCCGTTTTTTCACTGTGACATACTTTCCGTTTCTCTACATGAATTATATGGAAATGTCAGATTTTTAACTTTTAAAAAAACGAATGTGACGAGACGGAACGTGTTGTTTTGTTGTGCTTCCATATTGCTCCCATTGCTCTACATGTGCAAAGAATATAGAGCTAAAGCAATAGAAATAACATTCGACGGTTAAATTCAAATAATGTCTGTATGTTTGCCAAAATACATATTTTCTTGCTTCGAAATTTTGAAAAAGGGGAAAGTTACAATTAATGTGGATGATGTGGAATGAACCGAAAAAATTTTGGATTTCGCACATGTTTGTAATTAATGTGTATGACATGTGTATAATTTTATACTTCGAAAAAATACTTCGAAAAATAATTTCGTATTTATGAATGAAAATAGGTTTACACATAGCATTTGTGTGTGCGTTAATTTGATTATTCATACGCCATTATAGTTTTCAAATATACATATAATGTAGATATATATACTATATATATATAATTTTTATACTGCTGCTGGTTGACTGCTATGTTTTTATTTCTATCGATCATTTCTTTATTGCTGTATTCGTATTATAATGTAATTTGTGCATAAGAGCATATACATTGATAATGGTAATTGGTATACGAGCAAATAATACAATGTAAATTTATATTTTATATTGTACATTGTATACGCTAATGCAATACGATTATATATGTATGCGGATAATCATTATAATACACAATATGATGATGATGATGATATGATATTATGATATATATATGTACTATATACATATTTCAGGTTTTTTTTATAAATGCATTAGCCGAGATATTTTTAAAGGGACAATATATATGTATTATATACATATATGTATATTGTATTATAATTATAAAAATATGTATTTTACAATATTGAACAAAATGATTTTTGGTATTTGTGTACTACTACGTAATGTACGTAAGTAAATGTATATGCTGTGCTGTTTGTTCATATCGACGTTCATATTATATTGTAGACACTATGTACATATGTACGTATACACTTGTAGAATTAAGTTTATAAAAATTAATGGGCCCTATTATGAATGTCGATAATATCGACTATCGACAAAATTAAGACGAGACGAGACGATGTAAATTTTGTATTATGCAAATCGGTTGTCTCGACAGTAAGATATTGTCATATCAAATTTTATTTTCATTCAGTTTCACCATGTAATTTCTATAAAAATTGTCAAATATTTCGATACAAAAATTTATAATTCATTTTTTTTTCAATTTTGAATAAATATTTAATTAATTTTTGTAATTTTTAATAAATATTTGATTAATTTATGTAAATAATTTGTAGCTATAAATATAAAATATAAGTGAAAATATAAAACATTAATTTAATACTGATTTTTTTTTTGCATAAAAGAAGAGCGTTCATGTTTTTTTTTCAAACAGCATTTTTAGTGATTTTTCTTTAATTAATTAAATTAAATTTAAATAAATTGAGCAGAATAATTAAATACAACTTATCGTATATACAAAGCATACATGAAATGTCAAATCACCATAGACTACTATGTCTATTGATTAGTTTTAACTGATCGACTCAAAATGTCGATATTCTCGCCTCAAATCGCCATTCATAATACAAAACTTGTCGAGTCAAGGCGATAGTCGATGACAAGACGATATTATCGACACTCATAATAGGACCCAATATAAAATAAACAATTAAATAATAATTGTGAATGGCTGGTTATAGGATAATACAATTCTTATGCATTTATATCGGGTTTTCCAATAGGGACATAACGATTTTGTGTTTTAATACAAAGGAGGCCTTGAACATTTGGCATAATCTGTTTACTTCAGAACGTCAGTCAATGTTAACATTTTTATCATGGTGAAGTTCACGAACGAGCAACATTTAGAAATTATTAAAAATTACTACCGCAATTCTGAATCGGTAGTCACAACTTTAAGAGCGCTTATTCCAATTTTTGTGCTCGCGGTGGTCATATGAATGAGATCGAATTCCATAATTAAATGTAATTTGTGTACTTCACTTGGAATAAATTTTAACCTTATATGTATATTAATTATTCTTTATTTTACTTAAATATAAAATTGTTATGTCCTTACTGGAAAACCCTACATTATTAGCATAATGTATTATATTATATTATAGAAGTTGTTAAGGTACTTGTCCACGATGCAAGTTTTCTTGCGCGAAATTTGTCTTGCGTGCAAGAAAACTTGCAGTACTTCGTACACACGACGCAATATTTCATGAAAAATATGCAATTTTTCTATCATGCAAGAAAAAAATATCTTTGCAAGAAATTTTTATTGCACGAGCACTTACACGAAATTCTCATTTTCTTGCCTATGCATTATATGTCAAATATTAAATATTTTTTTATTTTTTCAATATTTTAAGAAATGAAAGGCCTACCTTTCTAATAATAATAATAGAAAATATGTACATACCAAATTCACAAGAAGTCACAGCACAACACAACATAAACAAACGAATGATAGATAACACAGCAACCCATTACATTTTACTCAACTGATTTTATTGCATATGCAAGAGAAATATTTATTGAAATAAATTTTTCTTGCGCGAAATATTGCATATCTTTCTGCGTACACTATGCAATAAAAAAAATTGCTTGCAATAAGAAATATTGCATGAAATACGTTTTCTGTGCAATATTTCATCTTTCTAGGCAGCGTACACTTCGAAATAAATATTTCGTGCAATTTTATATGTCAAAATCGTATTGCATGCAAGAAAAATTGCATCGTGGACGAGTACCTTTAGGCAAGTAAGCAATATAGTATTATTGGTATTATATTTAATACAGTATTATTGGTATTATATTCAATTTTGATAACTATTAAATTATTGTTGTTTTCGTTGGCTTATATTTTTTTCTTTATTTTTTTTTTATGTTCGTGCGATCTTGTTTATATACAAATGTACACACACACATATGTATATAGTATATTATTACCCTTCGATATTGATATTGTACAATTTCACATTGCTTTTGTACTATTTTTATGTACATAAATATACGTTTTTATGTACATGTATATTATTATTTATATGCGTATTGTATTAAGTATATACCTATATATTACCACATTATTTGTATATTGTTTGTGATATTACAATACCTACAATATTTAGGGATACAGGTGGAAAGAAAAAGTAACGATAAAAAATATAATATTTAAATCATATTGCATAAATAATCACCTGAAATATTAAAATTATATCTAAGCAAGTGTATAGATATACCATTCATGCGAAATATCCACATATATGTAATGTATAGTATTTTTAAGATTTTTTGCTTATTACGTTCATAATTAAAATTCAAAAATTATTCTTATACATATTCATACGAATATGTAATGATAATTATTATTGTAATTCATAATACTCGAATAGAGTTTATGAAATAATTAATATAAGACCACGCCAAAACACAGATCATAAGGAAAAAATATTTCAATTTATAATCAATGCAGATCATACCAATTATAAACAAACATACGTATGTTTGTCATTATGTCATTCGTTTATATATTATTATGTATATTACTCCCTATTAAAAACAAATGTTTGTTTACATTTCTTTGAAAAAATTTTTAATTTGTTATTCCCTTTTACTTATCATTCACAACAATTCATATACATACATATATACATACATTTAATATTCGCATATAAATTCGTATTATACTAATACATAATACAGATAAGGATCTTTGTTAATATACATCTTACCAAAGCCCAATATAACAATTTGTTATATAGTCTTTGATACTACATACTACCATACTACATAATATTCCGTAATGAATATTATATACACGTAGCTATATATATTATCATAATACACAATAAACTTGTATTTGCCTTTAAATACAATACAATTCACATTATTCCATTGCACACATACATAATGTATAATATAAAATATAATTTTATATCGATTCCATTCCCCACAACAGATATTAATCTATACTATTTTCAGAAATCGAAGTCAGTATTGTGCTTATGGAAAAAGTTAGATGAGTTTCTGATAACTTCACATATAATATTTTGTAGGAAATTCTGAATAATATATCTCTGTCTTGATTGAAATTGAGATCTGATCACCCCACACACGAGACAGATTTATACAAACGCAATGTGAAAGAATATAGAAAAGCATGCCTATCTTGCCTGTACTGACTTCAATTTCTGAAAATAGTATAGATGATTTGTATGGCAAATATATAATATAATTCCGAATACCTCTTAAATAACAAACAGATAGCTTCCTCGCCGTCAACAAGCATCGTTCACCAGTACAGTACACTATCATCACGCTGCCTCAGTGATAGTGCTGTTTGACGCTGAACATACATGTGCCTTATTTATATAGTCAGGTACGTGGGGGACTTGAATAGCTCGATGGTTGGGTGTCGGTCTTGTGATCTTGAGATCACGGTTCGAACCCCGGCCAGCGCGCTACTCTTGCCAAGTCGATCATTAATTTTTCCCATCAGCAATATACACCAGTAACTGATTACTGATGATAAACTGGATGGTATATCTGACATAAATTACTGATCGGCGGTGCCATAGTGGACTGAGTATCCGCGTGCACTTAATATATACTATATACATTGTATATTGTATGTATATATGTATGTATATTTGAAAAAAAAAAAAAAAAAAAAAAAAAACTTTGAATAAATGATAACCTTTAAATCCAACAGACCACCTCTAATCGTCGCTATTAACTCCACAAGGATTTTACGAACTTTTGTGGATTCCTTCCTATTCCCTTACTCTTCTTGTAATAATTTTTTTTAAAAATTAACTGATTTATCTTGATATATTTTTCCATTTTTTTTTATTGGCCAAAGATGTTCTATGAAATTTTTATGAAAGCAATATATTTTCACATTTTGTTTTTTTATGCTAAATATCGAATATCCATATATCAGTATGATAATGTTTTCTATTGATGAAAGATTATGCTTGTCCCATAACTTTTTCACGTTTGTGTGAAGGACTATTATCATAATTAACTCTATATGTATATATACCTATACTTAGATATTTATTATAATTTATTTTATACATACTATCGGTGCTATTCTACTTTAGAGGCTAAGAGACTCTTAACCTCTTAACTGCAGATTGCATAATTTTAGGAGTTGTAGTTAAAGTAGATAAGAGATGTCAATCAGCTGATCTCTTAATTGTTATGGTGAATTTAGCTATTGACGTTTATAGGTTTTGGTATTGGGAATTAGTGGATAAAATACATCAAAAAATATTTTTAACGGAAAAAAATCTCTTAACTTTAGAGGACATCGATGAGGTCCTCTTACATCTCTTATCGTATGATGTATAATAAAAATATTGTTGTATAATAATATTTGAGTGTTTATTTATATAAAATATGAATGCCATTGCAATATTTAATAATAATACAAAAAAAAAATAAAAAATAAAAAATAATAAATTAAAAAAAATACATATATGTACATACATATACATATATAAATTATTTATATTTTATATATTACATATATGATTATTTATAATTTATTATATGATTATTTAATATTTCAATATCAATAATAATTAAAATAATAGCATATAAAAAATAATTATTATACAATTCAGTATTATACGCATATAATTATATCAATACACACAGATAGCCGTCGCCATTTTTACAACATTTCAAATGAAACAGCTGACTTTGGTAAGTTAAAATATCTTATGCACTTTTGTGTGGTAAATCTGCTATCTACAATACCAATTCTATTAAAAAATGGATTTCACCAAAAATTCAAAATAATAAGAGAATTAAGAGATCATGAAGGTTCAAGTGAAACAACCTGCAGTGCCGAGAAAATGAAATTTTGAAATGAAGCCGAAGACCTAGAAAATTTCAATCCATACGATGACGATTATGACGATGAGAATGATGATAACGATGATATTGGTGATAACGATGATGATGACGATAACGATGATAACGATGACAACAATGATGACGACAATGACGACAATAACGATGATGATGACAAAAACAATTTTAACAATAGAGACATCGAGGACGAAGAAAATGATGAAAGTGGAAATGAAGACCTGACACTCAGAAATGTTCAACATGGCGATGACAAAAAAGGACGAAAATAAGGAGAAAGAATCATCTGAGGCAGATGATTCCACAGGATGGCCAAATGTGGGATATTTACATTTTTTTAATACTGACATTTTTAATACTAACATTTTTAATACTTACATTTTTTAACACTTACCTAAACCATAATCAAATTTGTATTTTTCATATTAAAATATATACTTTCTGTTAGGTTCAGTTAAATTTTCCAAATTTATTATGATGCAAAATATTAGTATATTACATAAAAATATAATTCATTTATACTAACCGTTAGGTCTAATTTCAGAGAGGTATAATGATAACAATGATAACATAAATTAGGTAGAAATTTCTATTATGCATAAACAATTCGATGATGTTTTACTTAATTAATGAAAAACTTTATTTTTTACTTTGCCGTTGAAGAAGACAGATTGTCAGTAGATTATTAGCACTGATCAACACTAACAAGATGTGACACTTTTTTTTTTTAATTTACCCACACACATAAATATTTAAAAATAATAAAAAAAATCAAAATTCAATTTACAAAAACAGTACCGAATTAATGTACTTATTTCAAATCCATATTTCCGTTATATTCTTTGACATGTGTCATGCCTGCAGTGACAGTGAGTGTTGAATCCACCATAAGTTGATATGTGGTGTTATACGGTGTGTTGCTTTGATGTTTACGGTGAATAAAAGGACAAGTTCTGGTGAGCTGTCATTTATACTCGAAGTGAAGTGAAAAATTATTTCTATAATCAAAACTAAAATATTATTTATATATCTATATTCTAAAAAATAAAATATAACATCATACACATCATAAATACCATTAAAAGAAAATGGAGGTTGTAAGAGTCATTATAGAAAATTTTGTTTCTTCAGAGTCATTATTAGAATTCGAAAGTAGTGATTCTGATTCTGAATGTACATCAAACCAACCTGATAAAACCAAAACTAAAACTTAAATGTCATTTGTAATGTAATTGTAATTATTCTTATTCACCGCATTCACCGTACAAAATTCACGGTTGCAAAGTTGAGCTCACCATTGCCACCATTGGTGAATAATGAAACAGTTACGCTTACGGTTGATTTGCGGTGGAGTGGTGATTATTGAAACACCGTAGCCTTACTAGATTTTTGGTGTAAGTGGTGCTCAACATGTTGAATAATGGAACGAGCCGTGTGTTACAAAAATGTTGGTTCATCATATAATGTAATGTAATAAGTTCCCAACATGACCCAAAACTTAAATTTCAAATATGTAGCAGATTCTGAATAGTACGTAGTAGGTTTTTAGGATTACTTAGATAGTAGATCTACTAGAATTGTAGTAAAGGTCCCAACTCGCGACACTGAGTGTGATATGATGCTGTAGCAAGCGCAAGCTGTAGTCATCTGTAGTTGTTTATGTATGTGATGTGACTGAGTGTGAGTACTGAGTGAACCAAAACCATAATGAAGATGTTAGATGAACATGAAAAATAAAGCAAAACCATAATAATTTCAGTTTATTTTGTATTGTATTATTGTATGTTTTTATTTGAAAAATTTTAACTTCCTGAGTGAGTAAATAAAATATTAAGATATGGAATATGGTTTAACAAATCCAAATAAAGAAACTCCAAGAGCAGCCTGTAAAAAATGTGGTTATTCTGGACATTTAACGTACCAATGTAGAAATTTTTTGAAGGTGAGGGGAACATGAATTGCGTAAAAATTTGTAAATTGCACAAATATTTTAAACATTAAAAATATTTTCTTAGGTTGATCCAAATAAAGAGATTCTTTTGGATGTTAGTAGTACAAGTAGTGATTCGGACACAGATTATTTAACTCCATTAACAGAATTAAGGCGAGATGAATTGAAACAAAAAGAAATTGATCTCGAAAAACGTAAAAAGGAAAAGAAAAAGCATACCAAGAAAAAACATAAACATGATGATTCAAAAAAGAAGAAAGAACGTTCAAGAAGTCGTAGTCGCTCTAAAAAATCAAAAAGTCGTAAAAAATCATCATCTTCATCATCATCAAGCAGTACTGAGACTGACACAGATTCAGCAGAATCATCTTCATCTACTAATTCTTCTGATGATCGTCGACGTCGACATAAAAAGAAAAAGCATAAAAAGATATAGGTGAGGTGTCCATTATGATGACAGTCTGCTGTCAGCATAGTCAAAGTAGAGTTAGAAACAATACTATTGACACACTGCAGAGATAAACCATGGTTATCTCAAATGGTTTATCGATAACCTGGTATGAGTGACACATTTAAATTGAGGTGAACTAAGTAGTTTATGTATTCATACGATACCCGTCGATAAATAAATTCAAACACTAATTCTTTTTCATCTAGTCAGCATGTTGCTGAAATTTGGTTGACAGTTTGTTTAAATATAATATAAAAACAAAAAAAATAAAACAAACATCAAAGGTAACTGAGTTCGAACTTGGTTAACAAGATAACTGAGTTCTAGAAACTCAGTTAACTTAACCGAGTTCTGAAAGTCGGTTATCGCAAAGATAAACTAGAAAACGTAGATAACCATGGTTTATCTCTGCAGTGTGTCAATAGTATTAGATCTTAAACCATAGTAGATTTGTTTCTATTTTATAGACTTGCTAACTTTATATAATTTTTTTTCTTCCATAGATAACTTACAAAATTCAATTTCAAGTGTTGATATTATAGTTATAAAGAAGTAAAAAACTGTTGAATTTTAAAAACCATAAAAAAAGGAGTTTTGTGAATATAAAAATGTATTTATACAATATAAGTATGTATGTATGTATATTAAAATTTCTTTCTGATGGATTTCATCAATTTCTTTTATCAAAAAATACATAAACAATCCACAAAACAAAATTTTTTAATATTTATTTTCAAAGGAAAATATTTAAAAATACTGTTCAATACAATCTTCAAATGAAATCAATTACATAGTTGCAAGTAATTCATTTATAGATCTCACAGAAAAGTAAAAATAAAAATTTGAAAAATAGAAAAAATATAAACGATCATCATTATTATCATTTTTGTCATTTGTATCATTATAGCGAAATTTATTATACATAATTTGTGGTTTTAATAAAATTTAAAAAAATTTTAAACTAAATTTCTAAAATTTATTCTTTAATTTCCAAAATATAGATCACATTTATTATTTTCAAATTCTACCAAATTGCACGCTTAAATAATTTTAACTCTTCACATGTTTTAAATGTAAAAAATTCTTGTACATTATGGTTGCTTTCTAATACAGTAATACTACACACAAAAATTATTGCTTTTTATCTAAATTCTTTATAACATTATTTGTTTCTTCCTTAATTGTAGTACCACAAATTCGCAAAATTTCCTCAGTTGTAAATTTTTTGCCATCGCAGAATTTATTAACTAAACGTTGGTATAAATTATTCATAATTTGTTTAACAACTAAATCGATTTTTTTAAAGGATTTCCCTTCAATTTCTTTTATTTGAAATGATAGCAAATCTTTATCTTTTCTCAATTTTTCATTTTCTGCTAATAAGTTTTGTAATTTTTCAGTAATTTCCAGTTTATTTGTATTCAACTTCTCATTATCCTTTTCCAAATGATCAATAATTATCTTCATTTCTTTTATTTCATTTTGTAATACTAAATTTTCTTCAAAAATTTTCGTTTGCTGCTCCTTTTCGGAAGTTAACTTTTTTATATCATTTTCATACTGGTCAATTTTTTTCTTTTCATCAATTAATTGTGATTGTAATGTGATAAATTTTTTATCTAATCGATGTATTAATTCTTTATAAATTAATTCAGGCTTACTAAACATTTCAATATTTATTTCTAATAGCTCTAACAGCGTTTTAAATTCAACAAAATCATCAATACAAATTGATTCTTGTCGATTTCCACTTTTAGATTCATCGACAAGATTTTGATATTGTTTACTATTTTCTATATTTTCATTAAGTTCCTCTAATTTTAATTTCAATTTTCGATTTTCCTTCCTATATTCTAAAAGTTTTTCTTCAAGTTCTAACATTAAATCCTCTCTGTTATCCTTCTTACTACATTCAGAATTTGTCTCGCTTATTTCACCAAAACGAATTAAATCTATTTTATCTAAGACTTTTTCGATTTTTGTTTCCAGTTTCGTTAGATTCATTCGAACTTCAGTGTTTTGTGTACGATTTTCATACATTAGAATATTTATAAAATTCGGATCAACATGTCCTGCAGGTTGTACTGTTGGTAATAATCCAGCAGTTGCTGCTGTAGCTGTACTGTATGATGCTACTGTATTTATTGTATTCATCATTGGTGAAATTGTTTGTTGGGAATGATGTTGGGCAAAAGCTACCAATTGCTGTTGATTTGATTTTGGTTTACGTGCGGGCACTAATGGTTTAAGTGAAGTAGATGATGTATTTGTAGATATTACAAATTCATTATCAGATGAGTCGCTTTGGTCTGTTGCTATTGCTGTCGTTACTGATGTTGGTATCATTGTAGCCATTTGCGGAAGCGGTTGTCCAACTTTTGCCATTCTCGATAAAATATCTGTAGCTACTTCAGAACTTTTCATTTCTTCTTCTTGAGATGACTCATTTGTTACAGTCTGATTGTGTTCTCCAACATCTTCAATTATTTTGTCTTTGATCAATTCTAAAACAGTCGTAGAATCATTTTTATTATCGAATAAAACACTCCAAAATTCATTTAAATCGTCTCGAAATTGTAGATATGGATTTTTTATATAAAATTTTGTATCATCATTTATACTTGTTGTTGATAAAACATTGGTTTTAGATCGATATAAGATTATTTTTCTTGATCCATCAGTGTTTTTTAAAACAGTTAATCCTAATTTACCTTGCGATACATTTTTTTGATCGATTCTAAAAAAAAAAAAACAAAGTTAAAAACAGGATAATGAACTAGATTTTATAATTACAATTTAAATGTTGACACGACTTTTGCAATTTGAATATTCCATTCAGATGGCTTTTTTTGTATCTTCTGTTCTTTTTGCTTTTGCTTGCTGCTATTTAATTTTGTTGAAGAAACACATTTTGATGAAGATGAACTCTTTTCATTTGCTGATTTTTGTTGACCAGTCAAACACGGTTCAGATGAAATTTCAAATATTGAGGATAGGTTCGTACGAGTACTGTAGCTAGAAACATTTTTTTTTATTTTTTCAAATAATTGTCACATATTATTATAATACATACTTTTCAATATCCAAAGAAAAATCATCGAAATCATCGTTAAACTTTAATTTATCACCACTGCCGAACATTTTTATTTTGAATTTTGAAAATACAAATCCAAATTCCAAAACAAGAGTAACAGCAATAATAGTTAATTCGTGTAATACTGATTACGAAATAGAGATTACCACGACGAAATGGTGCTGGTGCTGGTGCAGAAAGTTGAATTCAAATTAAAAATCAAAACAAAATATAATTGCAAATTATCCTTGTTCTTTTTTTTGAAATCATAGCATGAGATCGATAATTCTTTTGACAGTTGCAATGGTTGCAATTGCAAGTGTAGATAAAAGTGTAGATCTAGATACTAGTTAACTAGTTAGCAGATAATTGATTAATATGATGCAAGCAAATACAATGAAATAATTGTAAATAAACAAAATTTTTCAGATTATGATGTTTGCTTTTCCTGTTTGTTTTTTTATGCTAAACAAATTGAAAATGAAACTTTAAAAATCGAAACAGCTGCTAAGATTAATTTGTTTATGATTGTGAACGAAATTGAACGGTCTACGTGCAAAATTCCGCATTCCGCTTCTAATAATTCACAATCACAATATCACAACTGGGACTGGCAAGTGGCAGCTGCAATTGAATTGAATTGAATTAAAATTTGAAAAAGAAAATGAGTTGAGTTCAGTTTTGTTTTGTTTTGAATAGTAGAAAATAGAAATTTCATAAATTCAGAAGGAAGAAGAAGAGAAACATACCAAATACCAACCAACCATACCACTTCAGACTCACTGCCATCGCACAATTCCGGCGACAACTATAGCGCATCGCACAATTGGGGCGACAACTACAGCTTAAAATATATATGAATTTTACATTTCTTCTTCTTGCGAATAGATTACTACGACTGTAAATCTAGGTCGGGATGGCTCGTTGTCAGTGAAAAATAGAATAGAATCTATTTGGGCGACAGCGACAGCGTAAAGTTCAGCGTAAAAAGTCCCATTTAATTACTGTATACGCTGTAGTTGTCGCCGGAATTGTGTGATGGCAGTCACTAGGGCTACAATACAATACATAATATAAAAACAAACAAACAAACACACACACCCACTCACATTACCGCACTGCTCTGCTATAGCAGATAGCCTATAGTGCTATACCTATACGTGACAGCGACAGCGGCACGGCGCGGCATCAATCAGCAATCATCAGCATCAGCAGCTTATTATAATAATTTATTAAATTATAAATGCACATTTTTTCTTCGGAGTTATTAGCAATTTATCGTGTGAAAAGTTTAAAGTAAAAATTGAAAAAATTTTTTTTTTTTGTAAACAACAGATAAACAAAAGTACCTGTATAAAATTTTTCAAAAGATCTTAAAAATTTTATTGTACCATAAAATTACAAAAATTATAATTATAAATTTATTTATTAGAAAATTATTTTTCTTTCTTGAAAAATTTCAAAGAAAGAAAGTTGAGAAAATTTATATGTACAAAAATTAAAAGTAAATTTAAAGTGTTTTATATAATAAGAAAATACAAAATTGAATACACTACACCACATTTTTAATCTTAATTTTATTCATTAATCCTACATTTTTACCTGCAATTTAAAAAACAAAACGTGTGATATTTAAAGAACAAAACAAAAGGATTTTTCTTTCTCAATAATGGAAAAATCGAAAAATGGTATTATTATGAATGCTTTAGAAATTAATGTGAAAACGAATAATTGTGAGAGTTTATTAATCGGTAAAAATAATGAAAAATTAACGAATCGTCGAACAACTGCAGATGAAAGTAAGTACAAAATATAGGCTAATTATATTTGTAGTTAATGTAATGCATTTCCACGTGTTTTTCTTTTAATTTAATTATTTGTTCATTGTTTTCGTTTGATTTAATTTTCTTATTTTTATGTATTTTCATTTGTTATAGAAGCGATTTCCAATCTGAAATTTAGGATTCCAGATATTGATAATATTTTTGATATTCATGGAAGAATTGGTAATGGGACGTTTAGTACAGTTCTGTTAGCATCGCTGAAATGCCAGTCTAATATACCAAGAGAAAATCGTAAACTATTCGCTATAAAACATTTAATACCGACTAGTCACCCGAAAAGGATACAAAAGGAACTAAAATGTTTGGCTGAAATTGGGTGAGATATATTATATAATTTGAATATAATAGATAATGAAATTGAAAATCTATATTTAATGTAATTTTAATAGATCTGATTTTAAGTTATTGCCACTTTAATTTCCTCCCTCTATATTGTTATAAACCCCATCATGGCTATTTAATTTACAATCTATTAAATCAATGTTTGTTTATCCATCATACACTTGTTACAATTTCTAAAAGCTATAGTATTTCTGTTTTTCAATGGAACATATTTTTATTTGATATCTTTTTTATTGCTATTCTTAGATTTATTTATAAGCTACATTCGATTAGAGATTAATTAGCTTCAGCATTTGATGATACTATAATTTATGACTCAATATTTTAAATTATTTCAAAGTAAATTTTTTTTTCTAACATTTTAATTTTTTATAGCGGTGTTGATAATGTGGCTGGTATCGATTTGTGTTTACGTCGCAATGAATCTGTTGCATTTGTTATGCCGTATATAGCACATGATCGTTTTCATGATTATTTTGATAAAATGGATACATTGGAGATACAAAGATATTTAAAAAATTTATTGATTGCATTGAAACGTGTTCATTCATTCAATATAATACATCGTGATGTAAAACCGAGCAATTTTTTATATAATCGTAAAAGTGGTAATTTTATGTTAGTCGATTTTGGATTAGCAGAAAGTTGTCATAAAGTTAATGATGATGAATTAAATATACAATCATCTGGTAACATGTTGACAACAACTAGCAAAGTATTAGCAACTTCAATTGAAACAGAAAAAGAAACTGAAGATATAAAATCGGAAATAGTAGCAGTTGGAGACCAAAAAATTGAAAATAAAAATTTAATGAATCATAATCGTAAGAGAAAAGCAAGCGATTCAATAACTGATCATCATCATCATTATAATCATTATGAAAGTAATCATAATAACAGTACAAAAAGAATGAAAGAATCAATCGAGAATCAACAAGGTAGTAATAATAATAGCAATAGAATTTATAAAAATTTACCATCACAGAATTCACCATTTAAAATGCCTTTAAAGCAACTGAATGAAATTTTGGCACCGAAATCATTGACGACTATAAATAATTTGAATACGAATAATTGTGGTAATAAATTGAATTCACCGTTATTACGCAATGTCAAATCAGCAATATTAAGCGCAACATTGACACCGAGATTAGAAGAGAAATTTCGCGTTAGATCATCATTGAATTGTCGACGGCAAATTAACGTTAATCCGTCCGTTCAACATAAATCGATAAATTTATCGTCATTATCATCATCACATAAATGTTATTGTTATGGAAAAAATCAAGTATGTAATATGTGTATAGTGAAAAAAGAAATACCAGCATCGAGAGCTGGTACACCAGGCTATCGTCCACCAGAAGTTCTACTTAAATATGTTGAACAGACAACTGCTGTTGATATATGGGCGGTTGGTGTTATTTTAATTTCGATATTATCTAGTGTTAATCCATTCTTTCAGGCGCCAGATGATTTTTTAGCACTGGCCGAAATTGTAACAATATTTGGTGATGATGTTATTAGACGAACAGCTTTTACATTAGGTCGACAAATAACAATGAGTAGAAAATGCAAACCATTAGATTTGAGAAAATTATGTATACGACTACGTAATCGTTTTAAATTGGATCGTACTGAGGCTGTGAAAAAATATCAACAAAATAATAGTGGTATGGTTGGTAATAATGGTAGCAATAATAATAACATTGAGAAATGTCCAGAATGTTCAAATTGTCAACAGCAATTATTTGATTGTTTATGTGCAAATTCACAATATACGACTGAACCGATCGGTGAAGACATATTTCCAACAAGCGTTTATAATTTATTAGAAAGACTGTTAGAAGTTAATCCACATAAACGTATTACAGCTGATGAAGCATTAAATCATCCATTTTTTAAGGAGATTTATTAGTTTTAAAAAATTTCGTTTATTTTTATTTTATTATTATTATTATTATTATTATTATTATTTTAAAGAATTTATTTTATTTTGTATGATTCATTTCCTTCTGTCATTTTTTTCAGAGATAGTGGATTTTATTTCTTATTGTAAAAAGAGGAAATGTTAAGCCGATCAAAATTTTAGTAAAAATTGCTTGTTTTTTTTTTAATTTATTTTACCTTTTTTTAATATTAATATGTAACGATAAGGATCGTGATTGTATTTTGTGCATATGAAAAGAATTTTCAAATTATATGTACTCTCAAAGCTAACTATAATTATATGAAAATGTACAAAAACATACACAAAATTGAAAAGAAAATAAGGTTCTTTATTATTAGGTACGTAATTTTATTAAATTAAAATTTATTAAAAAAAAAATTATTTACATGTATTCCCTATTTTCGCATAGAAAATACTTTTTTTTTTCCTATAAATGATAGTACTAGAATTTTTTTAAGATAAATTATAAAGCAGGTGTAGATTATTATTTTACATTTTAAATTAAAACATTTTTATTTATTTGTTGTGATAAAATCAGAGAAAGAAAAAAAAAACTTGTATTTCAATTTTTTTTTTTTTTAATTATATACAGAAAAAAAAAATAAGTAGGTAATAAGGTTAAAGAAATGTAATTTAAATAATAAAAAATCTTAAATTGTATTTAATATATTTAATTTAATATAAAATTAATTATTTGCTTTTTTATTTCACATATATTCTAGAAAAAATCTTTGAATTATAAATTTTATTTAACAGATTAAAAAAAAATTTGAAAGGATGAATATAATGGATGAATAAAGGAAGCAAAAAATGATAGCTTATCAAAAATGATTGGAAAAAAAAGAAAAGAAAAAAAAATGATGTCAGATGAGGATTTGAAGAATTAAATAATAAAATTATTTCACGAGTTATTATTTTAGTAGGGATGAAAAAATAATTCTAATTGAACTCAGCAATTTATTGTTTTTTTTTTATTTTTTTTATTTTATTTTACTTATTACCTAGTTACTAATTGCAGTTTTAGTACAAAATACTTTTATTATCTAAAATACAAATAATATGTTTAAGTTATATCATTTTTCTACTTAAATCGATTTTTTGTTTAAAAAAAAAAAGAAAAGGTACAAAAAGTAGCTACATATCAATAATTTAACACAAATATTTACACAATTATCAAAGAAATAATTATCATCACACTTAAATCATCTAATAGCTAATTTTTTTTTTTTTTTTAATTTTTTAAAATTCCCTTTCTTTTTGTACTACTATGTATTTACATTTACATACATCTACATACATATAGTACTTTTTCTATTTAAAATTACCGTCATAGTATTACGAAATACTAATCGATTTTTTGACATTTTATTATTTTTTTTTTTTCAAATTATTTAACTGGAATAAATCTACTTGGATCACCAACTTTTGGACTAAATCTAACCACAACTTGATCATCGCCATCACCAACTTCTAAAAATGAATTCCAATCAGCCAAAAAATAGAAACCATTTCGTCTTGGTGGTGGTAATTGTTCTTGACTTACTGGATCTAAACCACCAGAAAATGAATCTGCTAAATTTCCATCCGTATCGGTATTACTTCGTGATGCTTGTGTTGTTGTTGTTGTTGTTGTTGTTGCTGTTGTTGTAGCTATTGTCATACTCGATTCACTTATACTTGTGGCATTTGTCGTTGATGGAATAGTATTGACATCAGTATCATCAGCTTGGACATCCAATTCTAAGCTATATTTGATTGGTTCATCTGTTGTAAGATTGGTACTGGTAAGAGAATTTTGTCTTTTAATTTCATTTTTTAATGGATCATTTGGATCAGATTCAGTCAATGGATCCGGTCCCACTTGAGATAATAAGGTTTCACTTAAATTGTAATTTGTTATGTCGAGTTTTTTTAGTTTATCTTCAGTTAAACTTATGTTTAATTCTTGTAATTCTCTAAGATTTTTCAATAATTTTAATAGTTGCTGATAATCCTCTTCATCAGATCTTTGTTTTTGATTATTATCAACGTTGACAGAATCATCAATATTTGTATCGATTCGTTTTACTGGTGATCCATTATTTTGCTTTGTTCGCTTGGCTTTTGCCGGTTTTGTTTTCGTTTTATCTGTTGAAGTATATACAGTTGTATTTATTTGTGGCAATGAAATTTTTAGTGATTTTTGTGATCTACTGTTGCTGCTACTGCTGTTGTTGCTTTCATAATTATCATCTGATGCTGTTGGATTTGCTGGAAGAAGTCCAAACATTTTAAAATAATTCTCAAGTTCTGGCTTTAAACCTTCTGGTGTATCATCAGGAATTGGCAGCGGTTTAAATGAAACAAAATCATCTGGTTTCGTTGGTGGTACTAGACTTTTCTTAAAATCATCAGCACTTAAATTAATTGGAAGTGGTTTGAATTCTTCAACATTCAATGGATCTTGTTTAATGAGACTAGACATAACTGGTAAAGGAGCAACATCTAACGTTGGATCCTCCAATTTGAAACGTTTTTTTGATTGTGATTTTGCTGCAAATCCTAAACTTTCTAAAATATCTTCTAGTTCTGGTGTAATTTTTGGCTTTGATGTTGTTGCGGTTGTTGTCGATGTACTAGTAGTCCTAAGTATTGTTCCAACTTTCGGTTGCCATTGGTCCATAGAAAATTTCGTTGTACCACGTTTATGCGCAAATGATGATTTCGTAAAATCAGTTTTTTTTGAATTGTAGTGACTACTATAACGAGTGTTTGCTAATTTTGGTCCTGGCAATTTTTGAAATGGTATCGGTGTTGTTAATTCGGCTAGTAAAAGCTTTTCAATATCTTTTGGTGTCGGTGTCGTTGCAGTTTTCATTATTTCAGGATTTGGACGATATGTTGTTGGCAGATTACCAGACTTCTTATGTAAAATTTTTCTTCTAAATGCTGGTTTATATGTTGTTGGAGTCAAATTTTGATTATCTATAGCTACAATTTCAACTTTGCCAAAGGGAACAACAGTTTTTTGTATTTTTTGTGGTTTCAGTTCTGGAGATGGTATCACTTTTGTAACTGGTGGTCGATTATACAACTCCTATATGAAAAAAAAAAATATTAAGAAAAAATACGTTTTTTCAAATTTAATAATTTTTTTTTAAATCAGGTTTTTGTTTTTCTTACTTGTAAACTATCATTTGAAATACTTTCTGTGTTAAAAGGTAAAACTAACATTAGTGCTCTCATGTGTTTTGCTCTTGAATAATCTCCAATCTTAATACTTTTTTCATATTCCTCTTTTGTCACTTGTTCAAAAAGATCCTCAATTTCTCCTCTGTGCGGAAACAAAAATCAACTTATTCATTTCTTAATTTTTTTTTAAAAAAAATAAATTTAATTTTAAAAATTAGTACACCTACCTTGTAAGTCTTGGAAGAGTCGGATCTTTAGATAACATGTTTTGGACCTGTTCCAATGTCGTTTTTATATCAAGAATTGGTTCATTTGGGCCATAATCAGCTTCTTGTAGTGCATTGATTTCAGTTGGTTTCGGTTTTATTAGTGACTGCAAATTATTATAGCTATGAGGTTGTGTTCGTGAAATGGCCGGATTTGGTAATGCAATTATTTTATCAAAAATTAAAACTCCAAATAAGAATAAAAGTCTCAGAATTAGTGGCATTTTTCTATGAAAGAAATGAAAAATATAAAAATAAACAGTATTAGCTAATATAAAAAAATGCAACATTTAAAATTCGAAAATGTATGATCAAAGTTAAAAAAATAAAAAGAAAAATTATGATCGTTGACCGTTGATTTGCATACATTATACAAATGCGTATATGTGCATATTATATCACATATTATATGTACATTACATGCGTATACTTTTCAAACTTGGTACTCTTAAAAAAGTTCCCACAAGTTTCAGATTTTTTTTATTTCGATTACAGAAGTAAGCATTTTTCTAGATGGACGATGGTTTAAAAAATTACGAATACATAATAATTTTTTTTTTATTTCATGCTATATACTTGTATTTGTTTAATATTTAATATGTACCATATAGCCTATCGTAATTTACATTATTGTTGTTGCTGTAAATATATACAGTTCAATTACATTAACATAGTATAATCTGCATGTGAGTCTATGTAAATGCACAGACTCATATGTTATATTAGTTATATAATACCATGTAGATATTATCAGTTATATCACGTTATATTTATTTAATTACCTATATATGTACATTGAATATTGAATGCTGTTATTATGTTTTGTCATTTTTTTTTCTTATTTCGATATCTAGTGTTGCATAATCGCTGATAAAAATAAAGAAGGAAAAATTTATACATGCAATTTGTGCGCACAACAAGAGATATAATAAGTAGTTATGTACATATAAGAGTTTTTATACAGATGATAGTCCATTATGTATATACATACATACTGAACACATACTATACGATACGTATACTACAGTATACATGTGTGTTCAAATATATGTACATTTATATTTTTATGAATATTTTATTTTTAAATATACACTTAGAGTCAAAAATAAGTATACAGTAGTAAATTTTTACTTTCAAGTTAAATAAAAAAATAATTAATAATGCAATATTGTTATAAAATATATAAATGTAAACCTCTATTCCCTCTTAATAAAATATAAAAATATCAAATTCGAAAAATAAATAACAAAAATTTTTCTAGAACAACAAAATAAAATACTTCAATTTGTACGAGTCAAAAAAAAGTATACAGTAAAAAAATTTCATTAAATTATAAGCTTTTTTATAAAAACTAACTATTAATTTACTTTTACATAAGACTTTTTTTTTAATATTTTGTGCTACCATCGCGTGCTTTCAAAACTGCCGCTATCCTCCTAGGCATTGACTTTACCAGATTTGCAGTGATATCTGATGTAATGTTATTCCATTCACTTAAAAGCGCTTCTTGGAGAGATTCTTTACTTGTGATGTTTCTTAATCGCACTTTTCTATCAAGATAATCCCACAGATGTTCTATTGGGTTAAGGGCTGGAGATTGGGGAGGATGTCCTAATTGTTTTGGTGTTCTATATAATAGCCATTCTCTTACAATATATGGTGTACGCTTAGGATATTTATCTTGCTGGAAGATCCACGACCTAGGTAATTGAAGTTTTTCAACACTTGGCTCTAAATTCTCTTGTAGGATTTTTAAATAATCTTGTTTATTTATTGTACTATCAATGAAGACAAGATTACCGACACCGCTTGCCGCCATACATCCCCAAACCACGACAGACCCTCCACCATGTTTGATGGTCGGTGTTATATTTTTTTCATCAAATTCTTTATTTTTTTTCTCCATATTTTTCTATTTTTATGAACTTTAAATATTTTAAATTTACCGTAAATAAAATTATCTGTAAATAAAACATTTTTCCAGAATGAAAAGTCATGTTCTTTATACATTTTTGCGAATTTTATACGTTTTTTCTTATTAATTTTTGAAATAAAAGTCTTTACGAGAAGTTCTGCCATGTAGTCCACGCTCGTTAAGAATTCGACGTATAGTGCTTGCACTAACATTTTTGAAATAATCTTGTCTTTTTTTTCGGCAATTTTTACAGCATTTTCACTTGGATTTTCTCTCACTTCTTTAACTATTTTTCTAATTTCTGATCTATTTAATTTTCTAGGTCTTCCTGAATGTTTAAAATTTTCTAATTTTTTGTAATTTTTAAACTTATTAATTATTTTTTGCACTGCACCATGACTTCTTTTTATTATTTTCGATATTTCTCTTAAAGATTTGCCATCTTCAAGTAAATTCAATACAATTTTTCGCTCTTCAATTGATACTTGCTTAACCATTTCCAATTTTTTAAATACTAATGAACTATTTCAACCGAATGCTAGAAATTAACTATTAGACTTCGATTATTACTGAATAATTATTTATTACAGTTCGAAAAAAGAACCGTTACATTGCATTAAATAGTTAGTTTTTAAAAAAAGCTTATAATTTAATGAAATTTTTTTACTGTATACTTTTTTTTGACTCGTAAAAATTGAAGTATTTTATTTTATTGTTCTAGAAAAATTTTTTTAAATTAATTTTTTGAATTTGATATTTTTATATTTTATTAAGAGGGAATAGAGGTTTACATTTATATATTTTATAACAATATTGCATTATTAATTATTTTTTTATTTAACTTGAAAGTAAAAATTTACTACTGTATACTTATTTTTGACTCTCATAGTATATAAAAATACTAGATTTTCTTCTGTATCTTGTACACTGTGTGTGTAATATAATCTATAGCGAAGCGATATAATGTACATACATATAAATATAAAACTGTTATACATGCAGTATCCAGTTATTTTGGATTTTGTAAATTTTTATGTGTATACAGTGTCGTGCAGAAGTTAACGTACGACAACAAAAAAGATAGACAAAACAAGATTTTCTGTAACTTCTGAAGAAATTTGTAGCCATTCTCTTGCAATTACATCCTCCAATTGCCTTTTTGTTGTTATTTCATGTACTCTTATCCTTTTTTCCAATAATGCCCATAAATGTTCTATGGGATTGACGTCAGGAGATTGTGGTTGAGTCTCAAGTACATGAGGAACATTATAAATGATCCATTGGCGCACATTATATGCAGTGTGCTTTGGATCGTTATCTTGTTGGAAATAAAAATCCTGATCCAAGCTCATGTTTTGTGCACTTTCTCGCAAATTATTTTCAATATGTTCAAATAACCATATTGATTCATAGTGCTTTCTATAAACTGTAAATTCCGTTCCGTTCTGTAAATTAAATTATCAAATCGTTCATTAACTTCTTTAACGATGTCTGTAGCCTTTATCTTTGGATTTTTTACTACCATTCGCTCAACAAATCGTTCTTCCCTTCTTGTTAGTATCTTTGGACGACCTGTTCTACATTTCGTGTGTAACCGTTTTTCATTTTTATATTGCTCTATAACCCCTTGTATGGTCGATTTTTTTCTATTTAGTATATCTGTTATTTCCTTAAATGATTTTTGCTTCTCATAAAGGTTAATTATTATTTCTTTTTCAGGGAAATCTAGGCGTTTTCTCGTTTTCACACTCATATTCAATTTTCACTTCAAATTTACTTTTATGACAAGCCTATCTAATAAAATGATGAATAAATTGGAGTAGAAATATTTTTGATATAATATTGAAATACAAAATATGTTTAAACATGTTCAAACATGAATTTGAACCGAATCAATCGGAAAAACTTTGAAATTTTAGAATCGTACGTTAACTTTTGCAACATAGATAATTGTAGTTGTTAAGAAATTTTATTAATATTTTAATAATTAAAATAAAATTGTATAATTTAATAAATAAATCAGGTTTATTTTTAATTAAAAAAATTAAAAAAATCAGTTTAAAGGTTTTTATTTTCAAAAAATATATAAAAATATTGAACAGTTAATGAATTTGGTTGTCGTACGTTAACTTCTGCACGACACTGTATATGTGCACGAGTATACATATATGTAGATATTATGTAATGTGTAGGTATGTATACAACTGTAACGGAATGTTAATAACAATTTTAAGATTATTATTACTATACATCTACCTAGTTAAATATTGTACATTTAACACTTCTACGTATATCTTATTTCTGGAATAAAATAAATAAATATGTATATATTTTAATATTTACATACATACTCATATTATGTACTACGTACATGTATAATTTAAAATCATCTACATTTTACATATGTGTCTATTAGAATCAAAAGGGGATCATAGGAGTTTTTAAAGAAAAAAAAGTGTTACATCCTAGACACATACAGCTCGAA
The DNA here is from genome assembly GCA_951394055.1 of Villa cingulata. Classification (NCBI taxonomy): domain Eukaryota; kingdom Metazoa; phylum Arthropoda; class Insecta; order Diptera; family Bombyliidae; genus Villa; species Villa cingulata. Next base: position 3,930,051 of record OX596025.1, read on the forward strand.
ATTACCGTAATTTTCGAAATCAACCTTTTTTCTTGATTTTGGCGACGAAATCATTTTCATATAATTTCAGCTGACCGAAATAATGGTAATTTCATCGAAATTACGTAAAAATTGCTTGACTTTGATCAAAATCACGATAGCACTTCCAGTTTCAGCTGTCTTTAATATCATATATTCATATAGTTATAAATTCTTATGTATTTAATGGTTATATTTTTATAAAGCTAAAGCTCTTTTTAATACACAATTAATTATAAAACTTCAAAATTCATTCATTCAAAATCAACAAAATGCAGTGATGCAGTGTGTCACTATATGATTTCGTAAAATTATGGTGATTTCGAGCCGTATGTGTCCAGAGCATTAGATATGCCATTTTATTAGTTAGTTTTTTTTTTCTATTAGAAATAGTTTAAATAATTTGAAAAAGTTTCCATTTCTCCTTTAAAAATCGAATCGAAAATAAATGTTTTTTCAAAAGGTAACCTTTTCCACATTTTTTAAGTATCAAAAAGGCATCTTTTCCTATACATTAATTGAACTTCAAAAGTATGCTTTTTCCTATACGTTTTGTACTGAAAATGAAATATAATTTTCAAAAGGTAACCTTTTCCATATCTTTGAAATATCAAAAAGGTGTCTTTTCCTATACATGAATTGAACTTCGAAAGCATGCTTTTTCCTATACGTTTTGTACTAAAACTAAAATATAAATTTCAAAAGAGACTTTTTCTTCTTTTTTAGAGTACAACAACAGTCCATACAATAATACTTGAGTTACTTGATTTTTTTTTTTGTTACCGCAATTTTAGCAAAGATGCTACCGAGGAATAGATATGTAAACCACAAGAAAATGGTATAGATCTTTTTATGTACATATGTAATTATTTTTATTTGTAGGAAATATTTTTCGTTATATATGCTAAAGAAAAGGATATGTTTTAAAAATTTGTGACAATAGCAGTAATATGGATATGAGAACATTTTTATGATTATCTCAATTTCACTTAACACTCTTATGATTACCTTTTGATTCTAATAGACACATATATGTATGAATTATATTTTACTTGAATACAATTTTTATTCATTTTACGGTATAATATAACTTCGATAATTCGAAGCAGTTCAAATTACAAATTATCATTTATCATCGGATAGTATAATACGTATAGAAGGTTAAAGACCTACATACAAATATGTATGTACAAAATATATTATTACAAAAACTTACTACATATGTGCCAATGTGTAGTTGTTATAAGAGAGCATTGTAATATCTCATACTAACTACAGTTTTGCTAAAATGAAGATTATACATTATACCGTAGGTAGTAAATTGAAATAGATTTGAAATTTTGTGATAATTATACAATTCAGTGAAGAATTTAAATGATTTTTAGGCTGGTATTCACCAACATAGATTATCTTTTATCTGAGATAAAGTGTATTCATCAACCCAGACAAAACACTACTCGGGTATTTTTAAGACAACCTCGGAGTGGTATTATAAATATCCTTCAAACATAACCTTGTTATTAACAGCAACAGCACAAATAAGGATAATGTAGTGTACGGTATTATCATATTTGCATATAATTATCACATCACAGAACCTTTTTTTCATTTTGTAATATAAAAATACAATCAGCTGACATGTTTGACACACATGTTCGACCCGAAAACGAAGTTCGAAAACAAATTTTATCTAGGTTGATGAATAAGTTGAAATTGTATCCGGCTAAAATATATCCGATGGATATATCCATGTTGGTGAATACCACCCTTAATGTTTTACATGTATTTGTAATGTATAATGTACAATTGAAAGCAAATTTTTTTTTATCATGAATTGTATAAAAATATGTAGGTATATGTACAAATTTTAATAAAAATAATACTCACTCAGGTGGTTGACTTTTTATAAGCTACAATTTATAGAAGTACATATTATAAAGTTAAAGTAGTTCCTTCAGTTTCAGTATTAAGACATTTTGTGTGGTTTTACTTTCAAGTCAAGTCTAAAAGGTAATTTTTAAAAATAAGTATTAGCTAGCTATTTGACTATGTTTTTTTCTTTTTTTAAATATGAAATTTATCATAATCAGAATTAGGCAATTCGTTCGTTGTTAGTTTAATATATTGTATATAAATACGTTTTTATATGTATATTGAATTTTGAGAGGCCTTTAGTATGTAAGTTATATGCGTTGTATTTCAAATATTCTAGGCCCTAACACAATCAAAGCGGATTATTTTATCAAATTAAATTATGTACATATTTGAAATTTTCTGTCATTTTAATTTTTCTACGCCACGATAACTAGGACCAAAAAGGCGGAATTTCAAATTAACTATACTGAAAACAAATTAAAATCAAAGACTTAGCTGGAAAAAAATGAAATATGCATAAAACTCAAAAAACATGAGCCAAACCAATACTTAAAATACATCAATCGTTGTATTGCATTTTGTATGGAAATTGTATCACAATATTGTATTTCGTAGTATACAAATACAAAATAAATGTATTAAATATACAACGATCAAATACAATGAACTGTGAATTGCTCAAAATGAAAAACAAATCTATCTACTTATTCAAAATTTCATTCATGTATAGAGATAGATATTTAGATTTTATAAAAATAAAAGTGTTATATGTACATTACTTGTTGTAATGTACTATGGTTAATTTTTTTGTTGTTGATTAAATTAAAATGAACATATAAATTCATGTATGTATGTGAGTGTATTTATATTATGTTTTAATAAAGACAACAATGAAAAGAAACTTTAATTGAAATACAATTACAAATTTTACTAATAAAATAATCAAATCTCAATATATATATCTGTACAGTACATAGTAGTCGTAGATTTATTTTTTAAATAAGTATTTTGTCGGGTATTAGCCACACATCTTACGAATAATAATAATAAAAAAAAAACAGAATTTAAGTTATAAGGAACCACAAACAATAGTTAATAAATTTAATTATAAATTTTTAATGTTCGCGTTCACACCAGCATAAAATGCTGTTTTTAAAAAAATAACTATATGTAAGAGGGTAATTCAAAAAATTCCTGGAAAAATGAAATAATACACTAGTTGTTGATTTTTATGGATGTATTTTTCTACGTATAGACCACAAAATTTCCTCTCACCAGTCACTATACGATGCGAAAAGTCTTCAGGATTTGAATCGTATTTGTTCAAAAACTCAGTGAAAGTTTGGCACATAATTCAATGTGTTTTTTGCGCAACGCTTTACACTACGCCATGGTTATTTCAAATGGTTTATCGATAACCTGGTATGGGTGACACATTTAAATCGACGTGAACTAGTTTATGTATTCATATGACACCTGTCGATAATAAATTCAAACACTAATACTTTTTCCATCTAGTCAGCATGTTACTTGAAATTTGGTTTAACAGTTGTTTAAATATAATATAAAAAAAAAAAATAACACAAACGTCAAAGATAACTTAGTTCGAACTTGGTTAACAAGATAACTGAGTTCTAGAAACTCAGTTAACTTAACCGAGTTCTGGAAGTCGGTTATCGCAAAGATAAACTAGAAAACTTAGATAACCATGGTTTATCTCTGCAGTGTGTCAATAGTATAAGTCTTTGATTTTAATTTGTTTTCAGTATAGTTAATTTGAAATTCCGCCTTTTTGGTCCTAGTTATCGTGGCGTAGAAAAATTAAAATGACAGAAAATTTCAAATATGTATATACATAATTTAATTTGATAAAATAATCTGCTTTAATTGTGTTAGGGCCTAGAATATTTGAAATACAACGCATATAATTTACATACTAAAGGCCTCTCAACGCTTTACACTATGTTTTAATAATACCTAATTTTTCAGGTATTTGTATCCTTTTAAATAAAAACAAATGAATTACTTTTTTTATATACACCATATTTACGCTTTCAAAACACTCAAAATATAACCAAATTTCTTGACTATTTGCCTGTTAGTTACTTACTGACGTAGGTATTCCGGGAATATTTTGAATTACCCTCGTATTAGTTAATTCCTTTCGAAATGTCATAAATCAGAAAAACAACAGTTGATATGAAATTTAAAATGTGTAATATTGATAATATGTAGATATAGATACAAAATTGTATTTCATTTTCTTGAGAAATTCAAAAGATAATGTCTTTTTGTATTGGAATACTGAATTTTGTTTTTATTTTTTGAATAAAATAATACCTCATTTCGATAAAACACTGAAAATTGAGAAAAAAATTAAAATTTTAAAACAAAATAATCAAAATTAAAATAAAATGTATTTGCATATTACATTACTACGTATTTTTATTTGATTTTTAATTGACTTTATCAATTTATAATTTTTATAATTACATATTATCACATATTATTTACTGTCTTTTACCATAGATCTAAAATCATAATATTGTACCTAAATTATGTTCATGTTACACCTTATATTGTTACAAAAGGGAAAAAATAATTTTCTTCTTTATAATATATGTACCTACACACGTGTATATGTAGGTATATACATTTTTCTTTTCTATACATGCCTACATAATGTAAATTTCGAAAAAAAATTTTTATTTTTGAGGTCATTTTCATAATTTTTATAATAAGTTTATTTTATTTTTTTTTTTAATTTTCATTTGATTCGAAATATTTTTTAATATTATATATGTACATATATTATGTACATAACATATGTACTTATATAAAAAAACAAAAAAAGAAAAAAAAATCACAATAATTATAAAAGTGAGCAATATCAAGGTCAAGGACTTTTAAAGAAATGTAAGATGATCATCATAGAGAATGAATAATGAGATGAGAAGAGAGTGGGTATGGGATGTGGTGGCATAGGTGGAGATATCCAAAGATATACAAACAAACCGAAAATATTGATTTATTGAAATTTTTAAAACATGTCTTTAGTAAAAGATATATTTTTTTTTTGTTTTTTAAGTATAGATATAAAGAAAAGATGATTTCTTTTTTCTAGAAAAGTAATAAAATAATAAATTGATTTTTTTTTTAAATGAATAATTTTGTTGTTATTGTAGAATCATATACGAATTTGGATTGTTGGTGTCTATTGGAGAAGATTGCATAAAATATATTTGTTTAATTTATTGCGAGTATGTGAGTATTGTAATATAATTTTTTTTTTAAATACATACATACATTATGTAAATATGTACATTCGTTTATAAGAAGTGTATAGGTATATGTATTATAGTATTAAAAAAATGCATGTCTATTGAAAGAAATAAAAATGAAAGGAAAATAATACACATAATACATATGTTCATGTCCAAGTATGTACACGTATATACGTATGTTTATCATACAATAAAATGGCAAATGAAAAACATAAAAAAAAGCGACAAACAACTGAACGTCCTCGACACTGTTTGAATGTTAATGTTTTATTTTGAATAATACATTGATACAATGGAAAATATAAGAAAAAATGACCAACGACAAAATAAAAAATGCACTCACAATATGCGAAGAATAAAATTATGTACACATATGTATAACAAAATGAAGAAGTAAAATTATTATAAATGTACATACATGATGGTCATGGTATGAAAATTTTTTAGTATTAGCGTATTACATTAAATTGAAATTGAATTTAAATTGAAAAAAATAAAAAAATACACGAAAGAATTAAAATAAATGGCAAATGGAAGAATATCCATTAGAGATGTGATTTTTTTATGAATAAATTAATGAATGAATGAACTTTATATGAATTCAAATTTAATCTAGAATTTTATAATTTTATGAAATTATCATCACCATTCATAGTTTTACAGTTTACGATGAATTGATGGCCTGATACTGACTTTATAGACTTTAGATTCCTTCATTTATTCCTTCACATCTTTTGCAAGCATATAATACTTTAAGTTTCGTAAATTTATTTTGAATTTTTATGAAATAGATATACGAGTATGAGTATGTATTTTATATTAATTTTTTATTTTTTTTCTTTAAAATGAATTAAAAAACTTGAAATATTAGGGCAATATAACAATTGAATGCGCTTATTTTAATTGTATAAATCAATTTTAATTGATTTTTCATTTCCAAACAATTTAAAAAACATCATTAATTAGAGCATAGATAGAAGATATGAATAATATGCCATTAAAATTAATTTGAATCATTTTTTAAATAAAAATGTTAATTTAATTGATGAAAATTAAAGAATATGGAACATAAATTTGTTTAATATAATTTGACCATACCATTGACTATATAATAATACATAGACTCAGAAAGCCCATACATTTTTTATGTCGAATTATTTTCTAAATCGGGTAGGTGATTTCAGAGCCATATGCGGCAAATAAAGTAACTAAAAATATTGCATATTCATGGGATTTTAAATATTTTTCATTTGATCTAAAAAAAAAAAGAAGAAAACTGCTTGTTAACTGCATAGAGTACTTTTGTTAGTGTAATGTTGCTGTGCTGTTGCTGTGCTGTTGCTGTATAGTGTATACTGTATACTGTATCCTTATGTGTGTAACCATGATACCTCTGATGATACTGTATATCATCCTCGTATGCTGTACATCAATGTTACTTTAAAACGTGTATAATATATAATATCAATATTATGTGTTGTGTGTGTTGAATTATACACCTAAAGCATAGACATTGACTATATAATATTATATATAATATTACATATATAGCATAGACATTGACTATACATGTATTATTATATAGTCAATGGCATAGACTAAGTACCTATGCAGGCTTAAAGGTTTAGTTTGCGTATGTAAATATTTACATGAGTAAATGTTGACTTAACTTTTAAATTAGATAAATGAAGAAAACAATTAAGAACCTGTTTTTTATTCGTGTATACCTAAAACATTTTAACTTTGTTTTTCAATACTGAAATCTTTTAATCTTTGCGTATTTTTTTGGTAGTCCTGAAAAGGACCAATTTTTTATATATTATTGATTTATTGATTTCAGCTCGGAAAACGTACAACCAAAAAGTTAAAATTATGTGTTATTGTTTTAAAACTTCCATTCTGCTAAGAGTTTCTTTGGCTTATTTCATACCTTGTGACAACCAAATACAAGTTTTTCTCATTAAAACTAATATTAAAAAATCCAAAATTTGAATTTTATGGTCATTGCACTCATCATTTTGACGAAACCACGTTGGATGCCGAACATTTGTTAATTCAATAGCTTTTTGTTTCAGAATTTTTTTAATATTCCTACTGTGCTTATTTGAATTGAAATATTTTTCAAAAACTTCAACTTGTGTCGAACAAATTTTGAAAAATTCTTCCGACGGACATTTGAGTGCAACACTTTTATCTTTGGTGTAAGATTTATGACATATGAAAAAATGATTTGGTATGGATGACAATTGGATGAAGTCTGGACCAATTCTAATCCAACATGTTTTTTTCCTATCATGTGTTTCACATTTGTGTGATATTCTCTAGCAGAAGGGAATCGGTTGTATCCACCCATAGAACGTAAGGTAGAAAACTGATTTTCTACAATATCTTGTTGGAGTTTTGAAGTTAGGAGAAATTTAGTTTCTGGTACACCTTTGAAAATTTCTAATAATTTGAAAATGCCGTTAATAAAATGAATACAACCATCTACGGCATATACTCTAACGGGTTTATTATTTTTTTTTGAAAAAACTTTTATTTTTTCAAGATAAATTTTCATATCATGCAAAAAATTTATGGAAAATCTGTTGTCTGAATAAAGAGGTCGTTTATATATATTTTGCTGGAACTACATTTGCTTACATTGAAAACATCAAATAAGTGATTGATTTTTTCAAAAAAATTAGCTGTCGATGTAGCGACTTGCATTGCCCTAATAGCTGATGCTACAGACCAGCTAAAAACTTGAGCAGCAGTTTTGACTTTCATTTTTTGGAAATTATTTGGCCAAATGTGCCTTGAAGCTAATTTGACACACAACCTAGTTGTTCTACTTTTATCTTCAATGTACAATTTTTCAATTATGTTCCAATCAACTTTGCCATCAATGGTTTGTAAATAATTTAATAAAAGGATATTTCTTAAAGATTTTAATAAATGAACGAAGTCAAACATGGCAATTATTGGTCTTTTTTCAAAATTTTACTTTAAAATTTAATTGATATTTAAATATATCACTATTCAAAATATTAAAAAATTTAAATTTATTCACTCCGTTTTTTTTTCTAAAATTTAAATTTGAATTCTACAATGAGTCTGAAATGCGTTAAATCATTAAACAGATTGATTATAATGACACAAAAATCAATGAATAAAATATCAAAAATAATACAATATTTTAAAAATCTACCTGTCAAGGATATTAAAATTATTTTTTTTATCTACATATCTCTTTATATGAATGAAAATTTACAAATATTATATGTAGTCTAATATTAGATTTAATGCAGAAAAAGGTTCTGAATTTAATTTTCTAATTCACAAAAAAAAAAAAAAAAAAAAATCGATATTATAATAAAAGATTTTTTAGTTTCATAAATTTTTAAATGTTGAAATTAATATACATTTAATTTATATAAAGTATATATTTACCTATGAATAAATTCGTTATGTATGTAATTTGTAGTATACTGTAAATTTTTACATTACATAAGTGAAATTTCATCCATACATTTTCTCTATACTATTCATAAGAGGATATCAATCATGTAATGCATATAAAAATCGACGATGTCAAATTTAAAAGCGAAATTCACATTTCTTTTAAATTTATATTATCATAATAAAGTAAGGCACAAAAATAATGAATGAAATAAATGGAATACATTCATTATGTACTATTCGTAAACAATAAGAAAATTATAAAGAGAAAAAAAATCTACCCTTTTAAAAAAAGATCATTCATTATATGTCTTATGATACGATCCATATTTATTATTATTTATTGTATTTAACTAACATGTGTTGTATCAGTTAACACAATACAATCAAGATATCAGTCATACGTTATACAGAATGCAATCAGGATTGAATCGCCGTGTAATATTTTCTATATGTATGCATATATATACGTATATCTTTGACGTATATGTAGATTACAACAAACAAAATAATAACTATATAGTAACAATATCAAATATACACTATCTACAAACTAATGTAATACATACTTATATAAATTCATTTTCAAAATGTGGCGTTTATTTTTATGCAAAATTTATTATTTTAAATGGATTTTCAAAATATCGTGCCTATTTTTATGCAAAATTGATAATTTTTAATTTAAAATCAAAAAATTTAGTTCATAAATTCGCCAGCTGCGGCTCTGAATTTACATACCACTCTTTGTATGGTTTCTGAGTCTATGTATTATTATATAGTCAATGACCATACGAACACACAGACATATGCATGCGAGTTTATGAGTAAAAATTACTAATACATAATTTCGTACATGTATTTTTGAGTATGTAACTTTCATTTTTTAGATACATATGAAAAAATAGTTTTTTTTAAAGTTCACATGTGAAATCTATTAACCTCTATAGCTAATTGAATTATTATTTTTTTTTTTGGTTTCATTTAATTTTTATTTTGTTTTGTTTTTAGTTATAAGAAAAATTAAAATGAGTTTTTGAGAAAAATGAAAAAAATTTTTGAATTTACATTTATATAATAACTAGCTGTACGCGCGCGTTGCTACGCCACCAACTAAAAAATTCATTTTTCTTTACATTAATCTTGATCTTACGAAGATTACTAAGTTTATGACGTGAAATGAATCCCCTTATTGCCTGTTCAATGTGAGCCTGACATGAATTTCATAATTTACATAAATTCTTATTTCACCCACAACTCGAAACGTCATCATTCATTCGCTGTAATATAAACTTTGACACTTGCAAGGCTAACTAAAATAAAAAAAAAAACGACTACATTTTCCGCCTTATCATGATATTTGAAAACGAAACGTTTCGTATCTTTTTGTTAAAAACGCGATCATGATATTCGAAACGTTCCAAATTTAAACGATTTTCATCGTCTACTCAGTCGATAGCATTTTGTTCATCGTTTACATATATATTTTGAACGTTTTGTTATTGTTTGCATAGTTCTTTTTTTATTAAACTAAATTGATTAAATATTTTTAAATAATGTCAAAATTAAATGTTTTAAAAAAAAAACACGTACCGCAAAATATTTTAAAGTAATTCCAGTCAACTTGAAAAATTCGTTTGTGTAAAATTTGATATTGCACCACTAAACGTTCGAAACGATGAAGTTACATGCGCCTCTGCATTGCACACGCTCGATGGTTGGTATCGTTCGTGATAAGTGAAAATTAGTGTGTAAAATAGTATATGCAGGTGTATGTGTATGTACACCATGTTTATTATGTACACCATGCGCGTATGTAGATAGAATCGTGGTAAGTAAAGTACATTATGTATATTGCGTGGTGAGCGGAGTTATCGTGATTGCGATAGCTTCACTCGAAGAAAAATTTGAATTAAGGCGTAGTGACTATAAGCAAAGATACTATAAAATTTCATTTAAAATTTTATAGTATCTTTGCTATAAGCTTCTTCCGTCCCGTTCCGTCCCGTCCCGCTCTGTTCCGACACGTTTCAAAACATACCTGTTATAATAAAACGGAACGGTATATAGTAAAGTTGAAAGCTAATATTGAAAATTTATATTTAAACAGGTTATGTTTTCCGTTAAATTTTTTCAACTCCTACTTTCCTCACCGTTCCGTTCCGTCAATCATAACAGCTTTTCAGTCATTCCATATAAGTAACATGGAAATGTCAAATATTCAACTTTTTTCTTTTTACGGAATGGAACGGAACGGGCTTATCGTGACTACGCTCTTAAACTACTTGTCATATCTTTTGTTTTTATTTATCTATGTTAATACGCTGATACTACTACTAACTTGTATTACGACTGGTAGTAAAATCACAACTAATGCACATGTGAATATACAATTAAGACTAACCATGTGAACATGGGCCTTAAATGTTATTTTGATATTTTTGGGATATTTGTTCTGTAGCACCTAGAACCCCAACTCTGATTTTAAAAAAAAATTTTCAAAAACCTTCCCGGGGATATACCTAATATTTTCCCAAATTTTCAAGGCAATTGGATGTATGGTTTTTGAGTCTATCGAGAACAAACAAACAAACATACATTCATTTTTATATATATATATAGGTATATATAGATAATATGAATCAAGTTTTACGTTAAAATGTTTCATTTATTTATTTATTTATTTCTTTTTTAAATCACATTTCAATTGGTGCTTTCGATTTGGAAATTTCAAGTACTTACGAGTACTAAAATGTGTCTAGGATAAATTGTTAAAACGAACGACACAAAAATTATTCGTAACTACTTACTTGCATCCGTACTTTCAGCTACTTGAAAAATTTTTCATGAGTAGCTGCGAGTAGATGGTTTAGCACAGACATTTACCTTTCCTACTCGCAAGTACTTGAAATTGTCAAATCGAAAGCATCAATTAATTCTTGTTTATATTTTTTATTTAATTAAAATGAAAAATTAATTTATTTACTAAAATAAATATAAAGAAAAACATATTTGAACAAGTTTCTGGCTTAAATCTTTCTTTTAAATACACATAGATACACCTAACGCTATATACGGTCTTTTATTAATGTTCGAAATTTTAAAAATGTTGCTTAATTACTTTGTTTTGATAAAAAATGTGTTGTATATATAATTTTAAAAAATGAAAACAAAAACAAAAACCCGTTGATACTTACATTTTTGATGGTTTTCCTCCAGTGTTAGATAATTCTTTTCAGTCTGGATAGAGATCTATACTAATTATAAATTGATGAACTGAAATAAATTTTAACTTATTTTTTAAAGCACCGCTATAAATCTAAAAGGTTCTTTATTTTTATTAAAAAAAAAAAAAAATAATGAAATATTTGATAAGTATCTACATTAATTTTATTTTTTAGGTCACGAAAATTTAAGATAAAAAATTTCATTAAAAATACATCTTTATTATTTTATCTCACTTATATAAATTTCAGTGATTTTTTTTTTGTTTCGAATATTTTTTTGTGCACTTATTTACTTTTTTTTTCTCATTAAATTAAATTCAATTCAACCTTCAATCAAATGTGCAATACAAAGCAATCAATTATAAAAATTTTAATGTTTGTGTAAATAAAATGCAATGAGTGATTTATTATAAAAAAATTTTAATATTTTAAACACACACAGTATGTGCGGACTTAATATGGGACAACTCCAATAATAATAATAATAATTTTCTGAACTGAATAACAATTTTTTGACGTTTATTTTTTTTTTCAAATAATGATTATTACATTACAAAAATACAATATATCGCAATAATTCCAAGAATGGTAACAACACAATAATAAAGTAATTGTTTTCGTAAGTATAGTATGTTTATTCCAAAACAGTTTACATATTTATGTAAATAATAAGCGCAGAAGCACGTAAACGTATAGTATGCAAAAAATTGCTTTCACTTCACTTCACTATACATTTTATTTTTACTAAATAATTTTGGTTTATTTTTAAATTTTTTTTTTTACAAAAATCTATGAAATTAAAAATTAAATATAAAAAAATATTTATTTTGGATTTTATAATGTAATTATTTAATTATTATTATTTTTTTTTTCAAAAATTTTGTTTTTCTTTCAATTATCAATTTATTATGGAATAATTAACAAAATTATCAGGGACATCAAGTTAATTTGAGTTGTTATCGCAATATTCACCAGATTTGATGTGATTATAAAATGTATGCACATATAAGTTAATTCTGGCTAGATTAAAAAAAAAAATATATATAATAACCGGTAAATTAGCTTTTCAAATGTGCTTCTATTTTGATTTTTCTATTTTATTTTAAAATAATCAAAATTAAAATATGTATTAGATATTTCGCAACAATTCAAAATCACTTTACTTTTTTTTTTCTTTTTTTTTGCTTTTTTTTGTCCAAAATTATAAAACTTGAATTTTCCAGAAATGAAATTCGATTCAATTTTTAGTTTTATTTTCTTTTTCTCTACGTTTATCAGCAAGAATCTCAAGTGGGTAAGTATATTGCAAATATTTATAATGTAGTTTTTTTTTTTCAGTTTAATTAACTTGCAAGAAATAGTTTCGGTTTTAACACTTTGAGATCAAATTTTTTACTAAAAACATGCGCAAAGTTAAATACGATGATCAGCAGCAGCAGTCCCAGTCCCAGCCCAGTCAGCGATATGTGATATTGCAAGTGCACTGAACAACACCAACACAAACATTAGTTATTTTTTTTTGTGTTTCTGTTTTGTGTCTTGTTTCAAAATTTCATAATGCTATGGTATGGAGCATGGAGTATAGATATAGTACCTATATGTATGTAGTACTGTAGTAGTGTAGTAGTTAAAGTTAAAACTTGGTTAAAACTTTTAAACGACGAGTAGTATATCGTTTTTTATTTGATAAAAAAAAAAAAAAAATGAAAACCTCGTACAGATAAGGGGAAGTAATAAATAAATGGTAAAAATAATAAAATAAAATTATAAACTATCTATTTGATTATACACACAAAAATAGGAATATATGTATATATGTATAATGATAATTAGAGTAGATATATACGAGTATGTACTGTACGTAAGAGGTGAGTCAGATAAATTTTGGAATTTTTACGGCGTTATAACTGACAAGGAATGTAGTCGCTATTGCAGGTACGACACAATCAACAGTAATGAGATATAAAAAATTTAGTGGACTAAAAACATACAAGCAACAAGCAGTACCTGATAGATCTGAGGCTAAACAATATCTGGCGAAAGCACGAGCAAGATGGTTATATAACAAATATCTAACGAAATTTGATTGTGTTATCATAAACGATGAAACATATTGCATCGAAATTTCATATTGCAAACAATAAATTCAAAGGTTTACATTGAAGAATGTTTAGAAAAACGATGGAAACCCTTTATAAGACAATATCAAGGTTCAGTGTTATTTTGCCCAGATTTAGGAACTAGTCACTATGCTAATACATCGAGGCAATGGTATGATCAAAATGGGGCCCATGTAGTGCCGAAAGAGACAAATCCACCTAATTGCCCAGAACTAAGGCCCATTGAAAGATATTGGGTTAAAATGAAGTATATATAGAAAAAAAAAAAAAAAAAAAAAAATTGTAAGAAGCATATGAAGCATATGAAGTGATCACAAATGAGTTTGTCCGGGTGCTAATGCGCAGCACCTCAAGCGAAAAGTTAAACATTTTTGTAATAGATAATTATATTGTGACAATATTTTGTAAAATAAAATCGTTGAAAATATAAAATAAATCAAACTTTATTTGATTGAAATCGGAGTTAAACTTTTTGATCTGTGGTAGAACGAAAATTCCAAAATTTATCTGACTCACCTCTTATATATGTATTCTGCTTATCGTGTGTACACGTATGGGTGCATTTGTAGATAATATGGATATATTTTATTTAATGAATGAATGAACATAAAAAATCTGTTAAATTGATAAGCTATGTTATATGATGCTGATGGTCTCATAATAAGTAATATGTGTCATAATGTTAAAAGGTATATACGAGTATATGGATAATAAGTTATATTCGTGGATTTTCATTGCAATTGTAATTGAAAAAAAAAATATGTAAGCAACAGATTAAGTAATAAATGAATAATTATTTAAAATGAAACTTTTTTACTTATATAAGTATAACAAGATCTTAATGTTTCTAATATTTTATAGAATTTCATAATTTGTGTGTGTACGTGTTTATACAAATTTAAATTTAAAATAATTTTTTTTTTCTTTATACCTATAAATTTATCAATGATTTTTTGCATTATTTTATTTTTGGCATGTGTTTAATTAATGGTATAAAATGTATATATTATTTTTTTTTTCATTTCTTAAAATTAAATTTAAAATCAAAGACTTTCACCACATATGTACAACTACATAACTGCTGCAATATACATATATAATATTTTTTGATTCATATAATAAAACGATAAAAAATATAATTTTCTATAATACAACAAAACGAACGATTAAAACATTAATTTTTATTTTTTTTTAAATTTCTATATAAATTTTTTATTTGTTCAATTTGTAATTCGTTTTCTATACGTGTACATACATTTTTCTATAACTATAATATCTATAATATGTTTTCTGCTTTCTGGATTTCTATGGTAAATAAAGTTACAATAATCCAAGTAACACACACAAATGTGTGCATTTTTATTTGCACTTCCTGATTGTTTGAATACCGCACATAAAAACATGATTTTGTTTCTTTTTTTTTTGTTTTTTGTTCAACTGAAATATTGACGACTTACTGGTATTTTTACTTTTCTTAATTGATCGGTGTAGTATTCTTTCTTGTATAGAGATAGTATACTGGATGCTGGTTTTGGTTTTAAAGATGATGCATGATAATGATGGAAATCAATAAATTTACTTCCATGAGAATATTTTTTTACATCAAAATGGGTAATCGTTTTTAGTTGATTTAATATTATATTTGTAAAACTCGTTCTACAATAATTTTTCTTAAAAGAAAAAAAAAATATAATTGAAAAAAATGCAATTATAAATCAGTTACGAATATCATGGAAGTTAAACAGGTTGTGCTGGATTATTGTCACAAGTATGTAAAATTGCAAGCATACATATATGGTGTATGGTACTTACTTACTTTACTTCTTTTTTTGGTTTTATTATAATCCCATCAAAAAGCATCTGATTCATATAATTATCATTGATTTTTCTAAGGATTAATCAGATTTGTATATGTAACCACATGTAACTTACTGAAAATATAAATATAAATAATCGAATTTCTATTGAATATACATTATAATATTATATATGTACATTACATACCTACATATATCTATATCTGTATTTGACTTTGCAAATAAACGGAACAGAAAACATACAAACAAACACATATTATACAAATATGATAGAGAGAAAGTTGTTATGCTGTCTATTACATTGCATACATATAAGTACATATTCACTTTTATACGAATATTCGTCGTATGTACGTACATATACATTGTACATTCATTATTCACGTATGTATTTATTTATTTTTTTATTAAAAAAAAAGTAGTTTTTTCGGAATTAAATATTCGGAAAGAAGTCTACAACGTTGAAACTACCGCATGAATGGAATAATTTTATGATCGTTACATAATAAGTCGTTTTGATCAACATGTGTAACATAAAAATAAACCAAATCAAACGATCAAGAAAAAAATGTAGGTAGGTATTATATACTTATTTACACATTTAATTTCTGTACACAAATATATTTTAATTTGTGTGTTGTATTTGTATTTATTATACGTATACAGATATAAGCGCATATACAATCGTAATCGTATAATTTATCTGGCTTTCAATGAACACATCATCCTCATAATTTTTATAATATGTAATAAATGGGGATTTTATAATTTGTGAACGTTGATAATAATAATAATTGTAGATTGTAGTGTATATGAATGTGGTACTACAAAATATTGAATTTATTTATTTTTCATTTGAATATATGATTATAAACATAAAATAAATTTTATATTCACCCAATAGATACTCTATTACGAGGTATGGTATGGTAACGATATACATATACATATACAGTAATCCCTCGTTTAACGTTGTTTTCTGTTCCAAAAAAAAAGCAACGTACATCGAAAAACGTATATCGAGGTATAAAACCGTTTACATAAATATATTTCACTGATGTATATTTATTAGAAAGTTCAAGTAAAAAAATAAATATAAACAAAACAATTCAAGAAAAAAAAATGAAAAATGCAACTTCATATAAACTAAAAGTAATGCATCAAAAGTTTAACAATGAAAAATTAAACGATAATTAGTCTCCTTTTGGTTTCAAAAATTTGTCCATAGTTAATTGCGATAGGCTTTCCTCATACAATTCTTTGTAATGTGCTATACTTTTCCAAATAGAACTGCTTCTTAAATGAGATCTCTCTATATTGTCATCGTACTTTTCGAAAATGTCAACAGCCTTATTTATGTATCCGAAAGCTTCTTTCAGTTTTTTTTTCAGACGTAAATCGAAGGCAAAATATACGATATACGATGGGGGTTACGTTAAACGAGGGGTTACTGTATAATATAAACGAGGGTATAAGTATATAGATATATTGTGTTTTAATTACACTGTATTTTGTAGAAAGTATATTACACTATGAAAATGTATTGTATGGAAAATTTGAAAATTTTTCATTTTTATTAAATGCGTGTGTAGGGTATTTTCAAATATACCTATCAACATTTTTTTCAAATGATACGACATTACTCTATATCTTGACACATTTTCTATATAGGTACTAATGATGTGATGCTTATGCAACTTTTTGACGTTTGCGACAAAAATGAATAATAATTACATGTCTGTTATTTTGAATTATCTGGAAGATAGTATATATACATATATATGTATTTCAAGATGCACTACATACATAATTACATCTCGTGAAATGCTCTGTGATACAATGTTTGCTTTACTTTTATGCTTTTACGCATCAGATGCAACAGTGATGTATTATTGAACATTAAACGACTGTGATGCTGCATGACAAAAACAATGATATGTTTTTGATGATACACCGATACACGTACTATATGTACATACAGATACAACTATATACACTATTACATACAACATACAGTGATACACAGTATTATTATGCAGACACAACAACGATAGGTTTATGAATTTGGCCTGCATTATATTATTATGATATAGGTATAATTGTATCGTTCAAAATTTTTCTCATCACTTGGAAAATTTTTTCAGAAAAATAAAATAAAAATAAATATACGAGTATAAAAGAAAAAATTTAAATAATATTATAACAGATAACATGAATATTAATATGTGAATATGTTAATATTTATAGATATGTATGATATAATATAATATAATTATTTATTTGGTATGCACAAATATCATCATATAGTATGATACGTGATACATATACATACATACATGTAATATACATATACATATATACACGTACTTATACGCATAATATGTAAGTGAATTTCGTTGTTATATCATGTGAAATTTTGTTTTTATTTTCATTCTATGTGAGTGCATACTTATATTTTTTCTCTTGTTACATACAAAACTACATTTGCGTGTTATTACGTAATATGTATATGAATATGTACGAATTCGAGTGTTACTTGTATTTGTATAAAATTTTTTTAGATCATAACGAATCTAATTACTTATATGTTGTGTATTAAGTATTAACTGCTGTTTTCTGCACGTACGTATTACCTACATTACATTTGCTTGCATATAGAGCCATTGTATATATCTCTAAAATCGTTGTATCATAATCTTTATTACATAATTTTTTGTTATTTTACATACAATAAAATATCTGTACATTTTTATATTAATAATAAAGACAAATAATAATACATATTACACACCATAATTTCGGTCTAATTTAATTGACCGCTTAATCTAAAAAAAAAATAAATAATTTAATTTTTTTTCTATTTTCCATTTATGCTTTAGTATAATAAAAAAAATTTAAAGTTAAAAAAAAAATTGAATGATTATTATGGTTATGGTTAATTGTAATATATTTATAATAATATAAAGGTATAGATTTAATTAAAGAGAAAAATAATTCTGTGGTCATAAGCGTTAACCGCTTAAGTCTAAAAATTGTGGTTTTAAATAAACACGGTTCAAAAATTCGAACATATTTGATGGTCAAAAAACAATAATTTCGTGTTGAATGAAAGACTATTATGAGAAAAATTTTCTTAAATTGATAATTAAACAATTAAAAATTGAAATTATTTAAAATTGAGTATGTTCTAGAACAAAAATATTTGAGAATTTGAAATTTAGGCTATTTATGCAAATTTGTAATTTTACATTTTTGTTACTTACTTATGCCAAGTTAGGCGTTTATTGCAAAAATCTATTTTTACTTTCCTTCGCTTAACTCGAGATAGGCTGTTATATGATAAACCTTACAATTTTGAGAAGCTGTTTCCAAATATATTGTGCAATAATAACTTAAGCTTAGATAAGCCTGTATTTTTAAACATAAAATATCTCTCCAATATTATTATGTTGATTTAGGCGGTTATTGCATATGTAAGTCACGAACTATTCGACATAAGCGATAATGTTTTTAAGCAATAACTTTGGCTACAAAAGTGATAGGAAAACCAAATTTTGTGTGCACATAGAGCTTGATGCGGAGAATGCAGTAGAACTCATAACTCATTTTTGCCTTATGTCGACTTAAGCGGTTATCGCTTTTGACCACAGAATTTTAACGGAAAGTTGTATTTGTATTAAGTACATAGATTACATAAATGTATATCATTCCATATATATTCCGACTGAATTATATACACATTCATAACCGTGTACATATCTATTTTACCTTTTATTACTTAATTTTTATTCAAATTATTTTATGGCATTGTTTTAATAATTTTATAGAATGATATATTTATTTAAGAATTAATTTATTTTTTTAACAATTTACTTTTAAATATGATTTGGTTTTTAAAATAAAAAAAAAATATCACTTTTGCCGGAAATTATTACATTTTCCAATCTCCTTTCTCTTCTCAGACGTACCAAAAATTATTTTTTCAAATACCCATATATTCCGATTACAAAAAATAAAAATATTTTCAATAAAAGTGAAATGCAAAAAACCAATTTTAATAAATATGTAAGAGTATACATTATTTAAAAACTTTATAACATATTATATATGAATCAATAAATTCCGAGACTATGACTGACTACCAAAACAATGATTTCTTGGAAAATATTATTCTTTTTCTTATCAACATGAGTTTTCTGATTCTGCTTTTTTCGTCTCAAAATTTCATAACTTTTTGTTTTGATCATCTGCAGTTGCGATGAAAAATTTGAAAAATTTTTCCAAAAAAAAAAAAACGGATGAGTAAGGTGATTGATTGGTGATAGGTGATAGGTGATAGTTAAAAAGTGATCACCGAAAAGTAATTGTTCTTGTAAGGTGATCACCAAAAAAGTGATGGAATTTGAAACGCGGCGAATTCCACAGTATATTTATAGTTGTCAAACGTCAATCAAAACAAATAAAAATTTAAATTGTGAATAAGAATAAAAGAAAATTCAATAACGTTTTCGTCTATAGCATTTTTTATTTCAGATTCTGAAAATGAATCTCAAATAAAAGTAATTAGGAGAAAAATGCGAGATAGCAATAATCCCTTAGAATTACCGGATGTTCAGTAAATTGCAATTATTCATGGAGAATTTCATTGTAAAAATAACACAATATACACATTTTAAATTACAAAATTATTTAAATAAATTATATACCATCAACAGCAAACACCAATTGATTGTATGTGATTATGAGTATTTTTTGGTTAGGTAGAAGAAGAATAATAGTAAAAATTAGAAAAGTGACACCTCAAATGCTATCACTTCAATGTGATAACATTTAGTGATAATTTTTGGTGATTGTCACCATATGTGAACCGAAATTTGTGGTGAATATCACCAATCACCTTACGCGTACCTACCCCTGATGTTTTTATAGTTAGTCTCTGGACTTTTGATCTATGTGTTATATAGTGTGTAAAAAATTTTGTTAATATATACTGTACTATGTATAACTTTAAAAAGATTCATGCATTACAGATTACGAAAATGTATTCGTACATTTTTAAATGTTTCATGTGTAAGTACATATATGAGTATGCATATAAATTAAGATAATAACTGCAAAAAAGTAAAAGAAAATAATAAAAAATTATTATCATTCTCTACAAAAAAAAAAAAAAAAATGAAGTGTCAACATTTAAAATAAGCAAAACACGAAACAGTAGTAGTCTGTATCATTTCAATTTCCTTTTTTATTGTTATTCAAAAATGATAGTGAAAGTTTTATGTTTTTTTGTTGTATGTACATACATACATCATGTATTATATTCATAGTATATTCTCGTTTGTTTATATTCATTCATAATATTATTATTCAATTATGTTTGAGCGTTTGAGTGATTCGATTATGTTCAAGATAAAAAAAAAAGAAAGGAGAAAAAAATTACACAAATATTAAGTATATTTTATGTGTGATAGATGACGAAGGTAAACAAATTTTTTTAGAAAAAATGTTGACATGAAAGGTGGTTAAGATTTTTGAAGAGTAATGGATAAACATGATGTAAATCTTTATGCATTTTTATTTATCGCTTACGACTACGAATATGTAGACAAAAACGAATATTTACAATAATAGAGAAATTATCCAAATTTTAAAATCTGTAACTTGCAGATAATGGAAATTGGTATGAAAAGATTATGTAGAAGGAAAATCCCTTTTTTTTTTTGGCATGCTACAAAAATAATGATGGTTAAAGGCATGTTCATGTGATAATAGTAATATTGGTAATATCACGTAATACTGAGTGATATACCATTATGCGAGTAATAGAATAGTAGGTGGAAAAATAATATAATAAAATTTACAAAAAAATATAGCGCTGCATTTTTTTTTCTATTTTTTGCTTGTTTTTCTTTTACAAAATATAAAAAAAAATTGTTAAAATACAAAGAAATTATGTTATACAAAAAGTTTTTTTTTTGTTTTTTTTTGTATCTTACGAAAATGATATAATTATGCGTGCGAGTAACTATATGATCATAAAAGAAGTTATAAACGACTTTAGACCTATGTAAGTATAAATAATATATAATATATGTATAGTAACAATAAGTACTTTATATTGCACAATTATATGCGTTGCGTTTTTAAGTAATTTCTTGGTTTTATTGTAATGTGTGATAATAAAAAACATGTAATATGACTTCATGATTCAGAATGAGATGAAAATAATGATGAAAAGTTCAAAGCATTTACTTTTTTTTATTCTTGGAAATTTACAGTTTATCATTATACTTGTACAGTTGGTATAATTGTAACAGAGATTATGTAAAAATAAATATGATGAGAGATTTGAAATATAGAAAAAATGATGTTTTTTCTTTTTCATGTTGATGAAAAGTTTGATGGGTATATATAATTTTGTATGCTTTTTTTTTTTTATTGTGATAATAAATATTTTCAATTTACGTTGATTTTATATGGAGTAATTTTACTACAATGTATAATAGTACTATTTACATGTATACAATTAACAATAAGTGATGTTAATAATTTGTAATTACATTTTACCAACATAAAGCAAAAATATATGAAGAAAAATTATAAATATGATCACGTAATAATGTATGTAATGTACGTAGTACGGTCCACTGAAACCCGACCTGGGATATAATGAAAAGCAGGAAGTAAAAAATTTTTTTTTTATTTTTCAATATACATATTCTCTTTTTATTTCAATACATTTTTTACATCGTTTAATTAGCGCTTCTATTCCATTAAAATAATACTCTGGAATTTTGTCCTCAAAATGGGCTAAAACTGCCTGTTGAATCTCTTCATCGGTCTCAAATTTTCTTTCTCGTAGATCTGCCTTTAATTTTGAAAATAGAAAATAGTCGCTAGGTGCAAGATCAAAACTATAAGGCGGGTGGTCAAGCTCTGTGAATCCACAATCCTTTACAGCGGCCTTAGAAGTAACGGCTGTGTGTACAGGAGCATTGTCATGCAAAATCAATACACCACGACTCAGCTTTCCTCTTCTTTTTTCAATAATAGCCTGTCGAAGTTTATGGATTAAATTGGCTTAATGTTTGGCGTTTACAACGGTATTTCGTTCTTTGAAATCAATCAACAGTATTCCTTCACAATCCCAAAATATTGTGGCCATGATCTTTTTGGTGCTTTGGGAGACCTTCGCCTTTTTAGGTGCTGGTTCTCCTTTTTTGTGCCACTCCATTGATTCCTTTTTCGTTGTGGGATCGTGGTACAGAACCATTGTTTCATCACCAGTCACAATCGCCCGTATAACTTGTTCTTGATTTTCACCACATAGACTTAAAAACTTCCTGCATCATTCGACTCGTAGTCTTTTTTGAATGATACTGAGAATTCTCGGTACCCATCTTGCACTGATCTTTATGCACATACCTAAATTTTCATGTAGAATTCTAAGAACACTTGTTTTCGAAATGCCAGTTTGTGCTGCAATTTCTTTTGTTTTTAATCTACAATTACTCAGTACAACTTCTTCTACTAATTTAGTGTTCTCTGCTGTCACCACAGTTGCCGAGCTGCCAGGGTGTGGATCATCTTCTATCGTCTCTCGCTCCCAAAGAAATAGTTTTGACCACTTTTTGGTGGACGTATAAGATGGCGCAGATTCCCCATACACTGCATCCATGCGCTCTTTTATTTGTGCTGGTGTTTGTCTTTCTTTAGTAAGAAATTTTAAATAGGGCGATACTCTAATTTGTCCATTTTTAAAAATTTGTTCTACTTGCACTATACTCAGTTCAGTCTCAACAGGATACTAAATAATTTTCGAATGGTAGTGACCGTCCTTATATAGGCAATTGAGAGATAGCCGTACCTGATAAAAAAAAAATTCCCGGAAATTCGAACTGGAAATATGTCAGGTCGCTTTTCACTAGACCTTACTACGTATATGTGAGTATAATAAGTACTGTACTTA
Source organism: Villa cingulata (assembly GCA_951394055.1). NCBI lineage: Eukaryota > Metazoa > Arthropoda > Insecta > Diptera > Bombyliidae > Villa > Villa cingulata. The sequence goes on from OX596025.1 coordinate 3,953,799, forward strand.
ATATTAATAATATGTACCACGTAATACATAATAAGTACTGTATGTATTACATATGCACATACCTGCTTTTAATGAATAAATTATCGTACGGTTATGATGATGATCAAAGAGTCGGAAGTAATATAAAATAAATAAAAAGGAAATTAACAATCTTTGAAAGCATATTATACACATTTCTGTGTGTTTTCATCTAATAATATGTGCATATTATTTGCATCACTTGGTATTAAGGAAATATACATATATGTAGGTAAAGGCTTAATACATTTTTGTACAATTTTTTTTTTTGGTAGATTCAGTGATATTTTTTTTAATCTTTTAATTTTCATACTGTATTTTGAAATATCACTTAATATATAGTGGAAACCATAACTTGTATTTCGTACTATAATTATTTAATTTTTCAAATTTTTCAATTTTAAAAGTTTCAGTTATTATAAGTGGCAGTAATAGTAGCGGATTACTTTGTGCAGTATACCTTAGAAGCAAATATTATTTTATCATTGATATGGAAAATATAAAATATATATTTACTTATTTATTTAGAATTTCTTTTCGAAAATATTTTTGAAATAAAAAACTTAACTTATCCCACTTTCAAAATATAAATAGGTATACATACTCGTATTTCGTATTTTAAAAATATAATTCATTCATAATTTATTATTATTATATTACATTAAATCATTTCTGTCATATTACATATTTCAATTTAATTTTAAATCAACAGATTTATTCTATTGTGTAATACGTCATAGTCATAAACAATGATTACAATTTTTGATTTGTTTTTTTAAGTTTTGTTTTTTATTCTTTTATGAAAACTGAATTACAGTTAGGTATTGATATAAAATTTGAAAATATAATTTTCATTGTGTACAAGCATTTTATTTTATTTTTTATTTTTTGTAATGTGGAGCTCAAAACCTTGTCGAATTATTGTTGTGTCACTAATCAATACGATTTTGATTGGAACATATTTAGTTGTTTGTTTCCGTTACTCAATAGACGTAAGGAAAAATTTTCTTTCTTTTTTTTAAAAAAAAGAAAAATTAATTTTTTTTTATAGTGTCTTAATATTCATTTATTTATTTTTGTTAATTGTTTTTTTTTTCTTATGTTTTCTTATATAATATTTCGTGCTTATAATTATTATGATTTATATAATTGTTAATATATTACATTAAATTATTTAATAAATGTTATTTCTATCTATATATATTTGAGTTTGCTTTTAAAAAAAATGTTAAAAATAAAAAATTCTCTTCAATTTCTATTTTTTTTCCTAATCATTCGCACATTCACAAAGGTAAGAAGTAAAAAAAAAATAGTTTTTTAGGGTTTCATATACATATATCTAATACATTATTGTAGAATATTAATTTGTTACAATTACGTATTATTTAGAGTCAAATAGTTCAGCAAAGTTATGATTTATCTAAAGAAAAAACGCCGGTCAAGACAGTAGATGCGATTGTTACTAGAGATAAGTTGGACGAAGTAACAGCATTACGAGAAGAAATTCAAGAAGATGTTGCTGAAGGAATATACAAAATAGGACGTCCGAACGAAGATAAAATTGTAAAGAAAACCGATCAGTTTTTGAAATTAAGAAATCGTTTACGCACGGTGTTAAGACATCCATCATCAGTATCATTAGATTTTGAAGAAGAACAAAATGAAATAGAAGAAACAGAAAAAAATAATGAGTTTTCACATGATCTAACCGAGTTATCGTCAATATGGAAAAACGATTTCAATTCAAATCAAACTGAATTTAGCACGAATATTATTGAAAGTTCAATATTTATTGATAATAGTGAAAAGGATATGATCGTTGATCGTATTCGAAATATTAAAGTGAATTTTGGAAATTCAAAGCAACGAGAAACTCTGGTATTGAAAGCGATTATAGAAAATATGAATTTTACTCATGGATTTGGTGTACATGAATGGAAAATTATCGAACATGCTCATAATAAAATTCTAGTTGGACGCGAAAACACAAAAGTTATTATTTTAATGAAACAAAAAAATCAATCGGAATGGAAACATACATTGAACTGTCATGCTGAGTCAGAAATTTCATCAATTGAAGTTTTTTCACAGTGGAATAGTACTCAGGAAGAGTTTGAAAATTTTGTGTTAATAACTTTTTTCGATAAAGTGCTGTGGCTATCAGCCAATGATTGTAGAAGGGTATGGGAATGGAATGTTGGAAAACCAATCATCAGTATAAAATCATTTCAAATAAATGAAAATGGAAATTTTTTGTTTGTTCTAACAGATAAATCAAGTGAAATTGGTTATACATCGTTAAACATATATCAGTTTTTATTTTTGAAAAAGGAGTTCTGGATAACACAAATGATACCGTTGCAGAATTATTGTTCTGAGATTACAATTTTAGATTCTGGTTGTGATGTAATTTTAGGAATTCCACAAAAGGATTCTGCGTTAATATTTACGTACAAATTGGAGACGTCAAACGATTCTCAATTTAAAAAAGTTTTTGAAATTCAATCGGAACAGTTAGAATCAATTTCAGCATTTCAAATGGGTGGTATATCGTATGTAGCGATTGGAGGTAAAACACCAGTAATTTTAAGATATCATCATGGAAAGTTTATTCCGCAGACAATATTGGGACAAAGTTTTGGAATTGTTGAAAAATTCCTCCCAATTCCCGCTAGAACATATAGAGATGATTTAATTCTTCTGATCCAACATAAAATCATGTATGAATCGCATTCATTAACTGTTCTAGAAGCTTTAATTTGGGATAGTGAGGCTTTTGAAATAAGTTTTTCAGTACCATGCCAATCTGGCGATGTTATCTTTGATGATGTTGGAGTTAATTGCTTGATAGATTATCAACGAATTGATGGTATCAAGGGTACTGCTGTTTTTTCACTCGATCAAAGAAAAATTGGGTTAGTGATACCACGTGCTGAAGCACCATCAGGTTTTTTCGAATTGGAAACAGAATTAATTGAAAGAAAAAGCGAATACGAAGAACTTGAAAGGATTCATGGAGAATTAATGGATGTTGTGAGGCAATATGATTCCTTAATTGCAGAAGCGCAGTCAATATTAGCAGGCAGTTTAAATAATAACATGGATAACAGAAGTGATTTAGAACTAGATAGCCTCGTATCTCCAGAATTACATTTTAGTGGTGGAATAGATAAAATTTTTGTAGATGATATAGAATGGACTGAAGAAGATTCAAAGATTGAACTAAGCGAACTAGTTGATTTGATCGAAGAGATTAATTCACATTTTGATCAGATCAAAGAGGATCAGACTTTATATGACATCGATCCTAGAGTAGAATTACTTAAAAATGCTACAAGAACTAAAAGACATATAAAACATGAAAATTTGATATACGAGAAACTGTCAGTAGAAAACTTATTTATCGAAAATATGAATGGTAAACCAGTTGGGGATATTTTATTTTTTAAAGGAAACGAATTAAATTATAATGGATCTGTAATTATTCATTCTGAAAACATGAAATTGATGTCTGAATCAGAAAACAATAAACATAACTTAATTAGAACAGATTACTTCAAAATTGATGGAAATTTAAACGTTGAAAACATCAACAATATTGAATGGCTAGAGTTCATTAATGAAGCAATCGAGACAAATGTTCAAAATAATATAGAAAATTTAAAAGTTGAAGGAGTAAGTTTTATTAATATATTTTCTATAAATTGAGAATTTTTTAATGTAGTTTTGTCTTCGTTTCAATTGTGACCAGGACATTTACGCTTTGAATAACATCAGTATAGACTCATTAAATGATTTGAAATTTCCAGAGGACTTTTTATGGTCAAGTGGTCCAGGAACAAGTATTATTCGTTCTGAAAAGATATTTCACAGCACTTTAAGTATATACAAATTTTTATGTTATATATAAGTTAAAAACAAAAATTAAATTAAATTATTCTTTTAGGTTCAAATTCAATAGACACTGGTGGATTCATAAATGGAATAGATCCATTTAAATTGATAACACTTTCTGAGGATCAATTTGTATCTGGAATAACCACTTTTACTCAATTAGAAGTTACTGAAAACATTGAAGTAATTTCCAAAATATAATTTTTTCTGAAATAATTTTAAAATCTTAATAATTTTTCTTTTTCATCTGCTGTAAGGTTAACGGAACCATAAGAGGAAAGAATCTGGAGGAATATTTATCAAATCCTAATCTTCTTCATTCAAATTTTATAGAAGCAGCAGAATGTATTTTTAATAAACTTCAAGTAGAAGGTCCAATAATCGTTAAGGGCAAAATTAATGGGACGAATTTGAACTCACTTCTTGAAGATGTGGTGTATAAAACCGATCAAAAAATTGTCATTAGTGGCACGAAAACATTCAGAAATTTAGAATTTAGGAAGCCAATAACTGTTTTAGAAAATTCATTATATTATGGAATTAGTTTAGACGAAATCATGACCAAAAATACTGATCAAGACCTCGAAATTACCCGACTTAATGGAGATATTCTTTTCAATGATCTTCAATTAAATGGCTTATTCAGTTCTGTTAATATTAAAGAATTAGAAAAAAATTCAGTTAAAATAAATCAAAATCCAATTCATACTGGATCTACATTAATTGTGGGAAATGACTCTGAAATCTATGCTAATCAAATTCAAGTTACCAAAAACTTAAATGATAATCCTGTGGGAAATTACAGAACGATTTATGAAGATTTATATTTGGTAGAAGCGAAATTTAATGATCTACATGTTGATAATCTTGTAACGGATTGTGATATAATGGGTGAAGGATACATAAATGATGAAAATATAATGGAATTGAAAACAGAACAATACAGTATTTTAAGAAATAAAAAAAATGCAGAAGAGTTGATATTACAAGAAGCTGTTTTTGAAGACAACGTAACTGTAAATAGCATAAATTTAAAAGATGCAAATGAATTAATATCAACACTTAAGAAACTGGAAAATCTTCCAGCAAAGATTTTATCGGGCGAAATACAAGTCGATGGCATTATAGTGAACGGAAATGTTGATGTTCATGTGTTGAATGGAAAGCGATTTGATGAAGAAATCCTCTCCCAAGTTGTTTGGTTGAACAGTTCAAATATAATAAAGGCTAATGTCCACTTTTTAGATTCGGTTATTGCCAAAAATGATATTTTAATCGAAGAATATTTAAATGGATTTCATTTTCCAACATTTATAGATGACATCGTATTTAAGGGTAACGGAGAAGAATTGATAGTGACTGGAACAAAAACATTTAACAAGCCAATACGAGTGATGGAAGATGTAAAAATTGATTACATAAATAATATACCATTTAATGCTATCGTTTTAAAAAACCGACCGTTCACAGTACGGAGTCAAATTAATATTTTCGGAAATATGTATGTAAAAAATTTAGAAGTCGATGAGAATATTAATGATTTTCATACAAGGAATTTACGAAAGTTGTCTAGTTACGATACCGATTTGAAAGCTCATATCTTTGATGAAATGATTTTCAAAGAGCAAATGAATGTGGAGAATTTAATTTTGAAAGGAAGTTATAACGATATGAGAGACATAAACGGGTTTCTCAATAATGTTGTGTATAAGAATTATTCAGGGAATATATTTGGGGAAAAAATATTCCAAAGTGAACTTATATTCGATGGTGGATTAAATATCGAAAGTTTAAATGAAATGAATTTGACGTGGTTTTTCGAAAATTGTATTCTTAATAGCAGTCCAAACAATAAAATTGAGATTTCCGGACCAGTTACATTTTTAGATCGAGTACATGCAAAATTTATTAAAGTCAACAAACTCATAAAGACATCAAATTTAATGGGATGTGAACTAAATGAGTGGTTGAAGAATGGATTAAGGATTGATTTACCATTGCGTGTAGAAGGTTCGAAATGTGTATTTATGAAATTTTTGAAAAGTAACGTTTTTATTTTTTATTTTTCTTCAAGGGCCGATGTTTTTCACTCCAGAAGCGCTAGAAGAAAACAACCTAAATGTTGTGTACGCTAACAAATTCCCTATGCTGGATATTATTACACTTCATACTGAACAGAACATTTCTGGAAGTATATTATTCTCAGATGTTCAACATTCTGGAAATATTCACGTAGACGGGTTGGTAAATAATGCAGATATAAAAATGGAAAGGGGAAATACATTGATGGTAAGTAGAAAATTTAAGACAAATATCTGAAAATTTTCAAACTTTTATAATTTTACTAGATGTATGGTGATCAGCATGTAACTGCTCCAACAACAATACAATCTTTGAGAGTTTTGAAAAATCTTGAAACACATGCTCCTGTAAATGGAAAAGATATTAGAGATGTAGCAATATCTAAAGATAATTTGGCATTACATTCACCGATTTTCTTTAAAAAAATTGTTGTCAAAAATGTGGTCACAAATGATTTCATATCTGGAATTGACTTTAAGGAATGGAGTCAGAAAGTCATAAACAATAACACAGAAAAGTTCCAAAAAATTTTTGGTAATTGGATAATTGATGATCTTTATGTTCGAAATGATGTTATCAGAAATAAATTCATAAATGATGTCGAAATCGAATCAGATTTTGGTCAAATTAAAATAGCAGATACTGAATTTGTGAAAAATGTTAATAGACTTAAAACAGAATTCTTGGAACAGTGTCGAATTTTGGATAAAACTATATGTAAAACAAGTGATAAAGGATATTACCTAAAGTACTTTACTGATTCTTTTGTTTTATCGGAAAAAGATTCTATCACATATTTGGATCACTTTAAATATGATAATGACAATTTTCTCCTAGTCAATGCGCAATGTTATTCAAGTATTTATCGTTGGAATAATACAAGAGGTAAATTTGAAAAAATTCAAGTTTTAGAGACAGGAATGATTGATGATATTGTAAAAGTGTCATTAGATGTAAATAACTCATATATAATAACAAATTTATTCCGTGAAACAAAAATCTATTGCAATAAATTTGGAGCTAATGCTTGGTTAATTAATCATAATGGTCTCAAGCACTATGGAGTTATTGGAGAACCTGGAGTATATTCAATGATTCGTGAAAATTCTGGTCGACTTTATTTATTGAATGAAATAAGTAATAGAGTAACGGAAACTAATATAGATTTAACTAAAAATTCATCATGGGAATTGCCAATCAATTCAAATGATGAAACGCATACTTACAGATTCTTACCAGAAGAAACAAATTTAGGTGTTGCTTTGAGTAATGGTAAACAGATAGTGATTATAAATCCACAATCAGAACATCAAGACAGGTTAAATCGGCGAAAAAGACGATTTTTAGACACTAATCATAAAACAATTTCAAATGAAAAACTTACAAATGTAACAATTTTGGAGTGTCAAAAACGATCAAAAAAAATTATTGATGATGTGATTGCAGGATTGGTTCATGAATTTGAATTAATAAAAATTTCAGAGTTGAAAGCAAGAAATTTAGATGATAGTAGCAGCAGCAGTGTTAGTAATAAAAACAGTAGCAGAGATTATGAAAAAGTTGAAAAAATATTAAAGGAAGTTCAAAAATTTCGTAAAATATTTAATAAGACTAGTAATAATGATTATAATGATTTTAATGATACAAAAGCAGAAAAATTAGAAGAACTGAATATTCAAAAATTTCGTATGCCATTGAAAACAGTTCAAAGAAGTGCGATAAGTGTAATAACGAAACTATGGGAAGGTATGAAACGTTCAAAAAATGTACAAGATATTGTGAAACGTACGAAAAATATTCATGAAAAAGTCAAAATAGTTTTAAAAAATCATCAAATTATTAACCATAATGATGATAAGAAGAATGATGATTATGACGATTATGATATTCGTATTAATCGTAATAATAATGTTGATAATATTATAAAAAATGAAACAATGATCACAACATACTATGATTATTATCAATTAAGTGAACTGGAAGCAAATAATGATCGAATGTTAGATATTATGGCAGATGGTATTGAAAGTGTAGCAAAAATTGTTAAACTGAAGCCTAACAATAACAGTCACAATTATAATGAAGATGTAATTGCAGAAGTAGCTTTGATTAATTTAAAAAATAAGGTTTTGTATATTATAGAAAAACTTCAATTGCAAAAAACAAAAATATCAAATATTGGTAGTATTACTAATGATACCAACACACCATCACAAAACTATGGCAATAAATCTGATAGAAATAGTAAAAAAATAATTACCGATGATTCATTCAATTTTAGTTTTGATGATATACTACAACAAGGTCATAAAGTGGGTAAAAAATTGTTTGAGTATTTTATATCTTATTCAAATGATTCGAATAATGACGTTAATGTAACGATAATATCAAAAAATCAGGAAGAAACTACAACAAAATATGAGGTGAACATAGAAAATGAAAATCACAAAGTGATTTCTTCATTATCTTATAATGAGAGTAGTAACAATGTTATGAATGAACCAATTATCGGATTGGAAATACCTGAAAGTAGATTCATTTTATCTGCGGATAATTCATATCTACCAAGTCGACAATCTGGCGAAGTGTTAGGTTTGAAGGTTGGTTCAAAACAAAACCGTTTAGATTTAATTGCTGTATCAGAAACGATTGATCATGTGATAAAAAATAAACATGATATGATTCGTATTTATAAAGATATTTTTGAAGGAAATCTATTTCAATCGATAGCTACTTATAAACCTCATAGCTTAACAGCATTATATATTGGGGATGAAACAATTTTAGCTTTTATTGAAGATCAATATTTGATTAAGTTATTTTTATATCGTGGTATACAAGGATTTATTGAATACGCATCATTTTCCTTAAACGAACAAATTGAAAAATTGATTTCAATATCATTTGATGCAAGATTAAATGATGATCGTGATAAATGCTTAAAACATTATTTAGTCGTAGTTATGAAAAATAAAATGCGATTTTATGAGGCTATAATGTCTTATAATTGTCTGGACATAAAAAACGAATTTAATTGTGAAGATTGGTAAACAATTGTATTTTTGTTTTTGTTTTGTATCAATTAATTTATTGATTTTGTACACAAAAAAAAAAAAACATAAAAATCCAAATTTATTGCAAAGAAAATGTTTTTGAGTATGTTAATTAATTCAATCAAATAAAATGATATGTTTATTTTCATATTTTCGCATTTTTCATTTTTACAAAATTGTTTTATAAATTCTCAATAAACATGTACAAAATGTTGGTACATTATTAAATTAATAACAATACTAAACGAAAAAAAGTTAAAAATTTGAATTACTAAACAAAGTTCGTTGCATAATAAACGGATTTACGAGATAGACATCTATTGTTCAGAAATAAAAATGATATAAGTGAAAGAAAAATTTTACAGGAAATAAGAGTACATTAATATAATTTACTAATTCATTATTGATTGCCATTGATTCCGGGCGGTTACATTTAAAATTTATCAGTTTTAATGTAAATGGATATTGGATATTTTTGTTTATTTGGAGATTTGGATGAAAGAACTTCAATTTTTCATATGATTCAAACGAATAAAAATTAAATAATGTATTTTTTATTCTTTAATCGGTAACACTAATATTTGTTGATTTTGTTTTTGTTTGCTTCACTCAAATTCAATAGACTTTTCATATGTTAATTTTTATAATTTGCATAATTCTATATATAAATACAAATACAGTATATACATATGTACATACACATACGTTCATCTGCAATTTTCCAATTTTGAACAGATCAAGTTTTGCCACCTACCTACAATACACTTCAAGCTGCTTGAAGTTAGAAGATAAGTAGTATTGGTAGTATTCGATAGAATTTTTCAGTTTCATTCAATCTTTTTCATTATCTCCTTCTTATAAGAGTATTCTGTTAAATGTGGTTAAATAAATCTTATAACGTATTTTATTTTTCCCGTCTGTATACATTGTATGAGAGCATTATAAGAAAAAGAACATTATTTAATTGGAAATCTCTTGCAAGTATCCTGTACCTGTACCACTATACATAAATATGTATGGTATATTATGTATTATTATTGAAAATAAAAAATAAAACTAATGAACCATCGAAATACTACTTTAATATATGACACAATGTGATACGATACGACATCAGATTATTTGATCTGATCTTCTATATATTCATTTTCTTACTGTGTAAAGTAATTTCTCAAATGAAAAATCAAGTTTCTTTTAAGATGAACTTACGATGAACAACAAACAGTAGTTATATACATATATGTATAATGCTACTTATAAATCTATTGTTAAGGTGTTCAATTAGATTTTCAATGTCATAGATAAAATTTAAATCACTTTAAATAGATTTAAGTCAAAGTTGTTCATACATATGTGCATAGTTGCAACATACGATACATACTCATAATATACATATATACATAAGTATAGAATTAAAGATGCATAAATACTTATGTATGTACATAAATATTCACATATATTCTTGGATTGAATCATTGAATCGAATTACCAAAACTTTTGATAAAAAATATACCATATATCCTCTTCATCCTTTATCTTTATCATCAATCAGCATTATCGTTTTCATCCTTATCGTTTATTCCTATTCCTATTCCTTTAATTGTGAAGAGCGCATATTCCAAAATATAAAATAATTGGAAAAGGTTTTATATACATAAATTTATGTACACTACTACTACTACAATACAATAAGATATGACATATGATGTACAATTTGAAATACTATACAAAAGCACAAACAATAAGCATACGTATGTTTATTGTTTGTGTTAAAAGTATGAATAGAGGACTCAGTGCAGAATGCAGATAGACGTAAGTATAAGTACATACAAGTAGCAGTACGGCAGTACCATATTGTATTGTAATATACATACTCGTATTTTGTTTTATGATCAAACATAGGTATATGCATGTATTTATATTATTGCTTGCAGATGCAGTACTATAGTGTACAATACAAATCATATTTTGTTTAGAAAATAAAGAGATCCGGATGGTTCACATTCTGTAAATAATTTTAAATATTTTTTTAATTAATTGTGAAACCATAAATGTAATTCAGAGCCACAAATGCAATAATATATTAGTTGCATGAAAATATTGACTGCATGTCTGCATGTGTAATTTTTCTGTAGGCGCTGTAGTGTATATATTAAATGTGTAGTATTAGTAGTATGTAGTATGTCTATGTAGTATACATGTGGAGAAGAGAATGAATGATGTATTCAAGTAGGTTGCGATACGCGATACTGCGAATGCGAACTATACTGGAAACGTGAACACTGGAAAATAAAATGTCTCAAAGACTGTTGGACTGAACTGAAAATTTTTTATACCCTGCTATTCTGTAATGTGTAATCTGTCTGCTGTACTCTGTACTGTACTGTATTGTAGGCTGCACGGGCTGCACAGTACGGTAGAATCGTAGAATCTGGTACTGGTAGTCTGCTTTGTACACTTTGTAGTAAACATACAAAAATAAAATTATATTACAATATGATATAAATATATCAATAATAAAGAATAAAGAAAAGATAAAGAATACACATAATAATATGAATATATGTATTATATGTTCATGTGTTGTATTTGTATTTGTGATGTGATGTGACTGTGAGATGTGATTGTGTTATTTATAATAATATATTTTCCCTCTCAGTTCTTCATTAGTTGAAGATTGAAGTTGATCAGTTCTTGTTGGTCCTTTGTCGTGTTGTTTTATATCAGAAACAGAATATTCGGTACAATTTACTTCTTGATAGTAAAAAAAAAAAACAAGGTTTTAAGTTCCGGGGTTCCGGAAAAACAAAATTTTTATGCAAAAATAATCTATAAAAAATTCTTTTGAAGATATAAGTAAGCACAAATTTTATATTCTGTTATAAAAAATATATCCTTGTTTTGAGCATTTTGAGAAACATAAATTGTTCTCTTTTTCAAATCCTTCTGACACAAAAAAAAGCAAGGAGAAATATGGATTTTTTTCTTTCCATAGGAAGGTGAAAATTTCAAATTATTGTGTTTTTGAAGATTTTGTTTTTACATTTTCCATTATATTTATATAAAATTCGACATAGTGTTGTGTATTTATTTTGGTATAGTTCTGTCCTTATCAATGAAAAAAAAAATAAATCAGTGAAGGTGTAACATATTAATTTTATTAGTAGTTTATGTTTTATATATATCTCGGTTCATTCATTTATTTAGGCGGCAAATAACCGAAAAATGGCTTGAAAATTGAAAGTAATATGAAAAAGTAGATGTGTATTGAAAAGAAAGTGCAATAAAATTAGTTTTATTTTGTATAAAGCAGGAAATATAGGTGGAAAAAAAGATAAAAAAAAAATTAAGTTCTTATAGAATTTTTAATATTTTTTTATGAAAAACGTAATACGCATATATTGTATACACAAAAGCTTTATTATTTGGAGGAAAAAATCAGCTCGTGGATTCTTTTTGCCACCCATTTTGGAAAGTATAAGAAGAGAACCTACTACTACTAGTACTATAACCACCTATCATCTACCTACATGAATTTGGATTACATGAGAAATGGATAAAAAGGGTAAGTAAATAGTACCATAGTACATAGTATCAGTACAGTAGTATAGTAGAAATAATATAGTATAGCAGTGGTGGTTATGCTTTGTACATTTTAAGTATAAATTCGCATACATGTAATATGTAAATAATATTAAATAATACAAAAATATGGCAATAATTCCATTTTATATCTTGAAATAAAATTTTCTACACCAAATTGTATTAATGATAAGAAGAGGGCGGAAGTTTGAATAGAATGCAAAAGCAAAAAGAAAAAACGGAAAAAAAAAAATTCCGCGACATCTGTCAATTATCCATTATACCGGCACTCAAAACTAGAATAGACGTGTGCGCTTAACTATACTCTGTACTAGGCATGGCATAAACTACACACATGGTTTTTTGATATTTTGGTTTGATAATGATATACAGTACACATATAATACATAATAACATACAATATCTACATATACAAATGATGAAATATTATCGGAGTATATGGAGATTCCTGTTAGAATGGGCATGCAAGGATAATGTGAATAAATATTGATTTTTCCCTGACGATGATGGTGAAGTGTATTGTGTGTATTGTATGTAATGCATGCAATATAAAAATAGTACATTAATACACATACATATATATAGTATATCATGGAGTCATGTTTGTATACTCACTTTGTGCAAAGAGGATTTTACCTTTCACAAAAATTTATACAGTCTGAAACCGAATTATCGTTTTTATTGTTGTTCTTTCTTTTTTAATGAAACTAGGTAGAAAAAATATGAAATTAATATAACGAAAAAAGGAAAAATATTACCAGAAATTCTTTTATTTCATGTCATACAGCAAGAATATTTTGTACATTTCGTATCTGCGTACAAAATTCATGGTTGTTTTTATTATTATGATAAATTTTAATGTTGTTAATCCTTAAGAAGGATGTTAACGAGAGTGATAATTATAGGAAAGCAAAATAATATAAATTTTAGCAATTTTTAAGTCCTCATACTACCTCTAATATACATTTATTTGCCATAAAATAACAAAATGCAATTGAATATTGTCATCTTTTTAGTTTTTTTGCAAAAGCTAATGAAATTTTTTGGGTGTAATTACATATGTATAACTGCATATTCAAAACAACGTGTGCGTAAATGGTAAAATAATATTATAACTATGTTACATATCAACTTATACATTACGTATATGTGTTTGTTTGTGTATAGTATAATTAAGTAATTTAGAATTTAGGCAACCCACTAAGGTCATTCACTAAGGCTTAAAAACTTGTCACTGTCACACGAATCCTTTTCTTTCAAATTAAACTTATTTTGCTTCAGTGGTAAATGAATGTATTTTTTATTTACTTTTGCCCTTTTACCATATATCTTTTTTACGTATAAATGTACACATATTATATACGATAATTTTTTGAATTTATTTGTACTATATATTACATATGTATAAATAATAGTAGTTGTATTACATTATTTTTGTCACCTATACCGTACAACTCTAATCTGCTACAAAATGCAGCCGGGAAATCTAGAAATATGAATGATGATAATGACAATATATAAGAAAATTTTTATCATCATCTTGTTTTTTATGTAGAGTTTCTATAGTTGGATTTAATCTAGTTAATTTTTATTGACGTTATTTTTTAAAATTCTTTATAATTAAAAAGTAGTTTTTATTTAATAATAAATGTATAATAACTGTAATAAGAAACTCAAATGATTTAATTTTGTTCATTTTTCTTTTTTTTTTTTTGTTTGTTTATTTTGATTTTTTCAAAGTCATACAATTGAAAAAAAATTCTTATTTTCAATTGCATTTAATAAATTTATACAATGAAAATTGAAAATAAAAACAAAATAGGTACTTAACCTTGCAGATTAAATACAAATATTATCACAATTACAGAAATGCAGTTCATAATGTCATTTCAATGACTACAGTTTATACATAAACTACATAATATTGTAGACACACAGAGGTTGAAATTAAGTATTTTGCTAATTTCAGCCTCGAAATCCGGTAAAAACGACGGATTTGGGCCGAAATCTAGTCAACGAAATTACATAAAAAATACGTAATTTCGCTCGAAATCTACTCATGTTTCGCTCTTTACGTACAACAGAGACATCTATCAACAAATTGTAAACTAAAAAAATGTTTTTTTTTTAAATTTTCATTAAAAATAATTTAATATAATTGACAGTTAAATTTAATAGAAGAAGTAGGCTATGTTCAGATAAATTATATTAAAATTAGATAAATTAAATAAATTAGACAAACTGTCAAAATCGCTGTGTGCCACCTTCGTAATTTCTAGTCAAAATTTAAATGATGTCTACTTAATTTCAACCTCTGTGTGTCGAAGACATAACATTACATAAATGAAACTTTTTTTGTTCAAAACATATTGGATTCATGATACAATAAAAAGCGAAGGTAATCAGGGCTGGACGAGAATGAGAATCATTAAATCATTAAATTTAAAAAAATAATTTTTTTGTTTCATAATTTTTCCCATTTCTTTATTCAATATTTTTCAATATTCAATATTATTATTATTGAAACTTGAATAAAAGAAAAACAGCGAGTACTTAAAACTCATTAAAAAGTTTTATAAGAATGAATTGAGGGTGTAAATTATTTTGTACCGTATAATAAACAGAAAATAATTATAGCATTTGTGTTGTTCAAACTATTTATTATCTTATCAAAAATATTGAAATTACATTTTTTTTTTTTTTGGTCAATAAGATAAAATTGTTTATGTATTAATGAAATCATAAATTTCTTAAAACATATGAATGAAAAATTGAATATTTTCGTTGAAAAAAAAAAAAAAAACCCATTTTACTGTGGTAAAGAATTACATTTGAATTCATATAAAACATGTTAAATTAATATCTAATACTTTGTGTGTGCTCATTCATTTGAAATGATTGTAAATTCTACTGGTCTTGAAAATTTATCAGATTCTATACAAAGCTTTAAAAAGAACGTACGTCATACTTCTTTTATTTCTTTTTTTGTTTTGGAAGTTACTCCGGAAACTGCTTTCCATTTTTATGAATTTAGCGTGCAATTATGTCCCATTGATTTTTAATAGGATTGATTTATGGACTGATGCGCACTCATTATATCAAAAACTATTGCATCGTAATAAAACTTCGTCAATTTTGATTATTTGCAGCTTCTACTTTATTAAAAAAAAATATCATTTAACAAATGAAGCTAACCAAAATTCCACTCAAAGTTCAACAGATATGTATGTGAAAATTCAATTAATTTACTCTTAATTTGTATAAACAAAATTAAAATCTGAGTAAAATTTTACTTAGAACAAAAATCTTCCATAAAAATAATGGTAAATGTTGAATTTTTAATGAGTCTATATATACATACATATTTTCCACCACAACACAATATAGTAATAAAGAAATTTAAAAAATTATTACTAAGTAATATAATGAGAAAGAAAACTGAAAAATATAAAATTTTGGATTCTTATAATACATATTATGTACATACGTGTATACTCGTATATATGTACGTACACATAGTGAGAATGAGAATGAAAGAAGTAGACCTATATAATTATAAATATACTTACATACCTGAACTGTATTATTCATATACATATATGAAATGTAGTTTAAACGGTTAGTTTATTGCATTGCTTTTAAATTTGTCTCAAATTCCTTATGCTTCAAAAGATTTCAAAATTAGAACATGTGTAATATGTAATATATAGATATAATGGTGTTACAAAAATTCATATAAAAACAAGATTATTGGGCAAATTTTTTATATAATTTTTCTAAATTTATTAACAGATCGCATACAACTTTTTTTTTTTTTTTGGTTCAAAAATAATAATATGTTTTTAATGTTTTCTTCTCTTCATCTATTCTATAACAGAAAGAGCATAAGAAAGGGAAAAAACGCCATACTTATATAAATCCTTTAGTCAAAGAGTTTTTTTATTATTATATTTATTATGTACTATATATGAATGTATATACTCATGTATATGAATGTAATAATGTATGTGCATGTTCAGCACCTATCTGAACTAAAAAAAAAGAATTTTTTTTTAAATTGAAGAGGAAGAAAAAGATGAAAAATTATAGCCACGTGCCTTTTTTCTAAAGTTATTATATTACGACAGATCTGTGGACTACAAGGTGGTCTTCCATTATTACAAACATATGCACGAGTTATATGTGAGTGAGTGGAGTTATTGTGGATGGAGTGCCTATATTGTATCTTTAGTAAATATATATATTTTTTTAGTCAATCATATACATATATGCCGAGATTACGAGATATTTACCCATCTTATGATATACACAACACCTTTAGTTTTATATATATTTATATTTATGGTATAATAGTCGTCAGAATCATTTCAGATACTTTACTCTATAACTGCTCAAACTATATGATTTTTTTTAAATAGAAATACATGAATGTATACTTTATTTGTAAAAATAAAAAAAGTAAACCAAGCATTTAAACGAAGTACACAGATTTTGAATTAAATGAAATCAGATTTTTTTCCCTGTATGCATGCATATAGCATGTATATACTTCTTATACTGCTCCACCTACGTAAAGTGTCTTGTTGAAAATTGATTGTATAGTTATTTTTTTTTTAATTTTTATTTTTATTTTAGTAATTTATTTACTTGTATTGCTTGAATATATCTTCAAGCTGGAAGAAATTTGTAAGAAATGAACCTTTATCAAGAAATAAATTGAAATACATACATAAGTACATATGTGTGCTTATGTAGTTGCACATGTGTGACTAACTAAACATTATTAATATATTATAATTGTTATAAAACAAAACATTTGGGACCATCTGTCACTGATTTGACTGTAATACGAATGAGTATGCAGTCAATGAACGAGCATATGAGCATATATTATTTAGATTCTTTTTCAAAATTTTTAAATGTTTCTATTTTTAAAGCTATCCCTGTATATAGAGTATCTTTAATTTGTTATTTATTTTTTCTTTGAAGAAGAATCATAAAATTCTGTCATGTGTTAAAAATTAAATATGTATGTATATTATATACGAGTAGGTATATTATGTATAAACAATAAACATATATAATGTTCAATGTTGCGGTCTGAAAAATTGTCTCATAAACTTAACGTTATAAAAATCATAATGATTATCGAACACGATCATCAATTAATTAACTAAAAAGTGTAAGCGATATGATATTCATATAAGTATGTATGTATGTTTAGTTTTAGAGCAATATACATATTTAATTCTGATTATTTTTAATGATTAATTATGTTTTTGTTTTCTTTTGTTTGTATTTTTTTTTAATATTATTATATTGGTCTATTGTAGCAATCTTATACGTATACAAATATATGCATATGCATTAAAACTTCCTTGATTATAAATTAGATGATAAATGTGAGCTCTTTTTACAATGTTTCATTTAATAACATAAAAAATACTCGTATATTCATATACAGTATACTCGTATATGCGGAAAATGATAAATATGTTGAATATGTTTTTCATAGTTGAAAAGAGCGTGCTTTATGAAGTGGAAAATGATGATGATTACATGTGTAAACTATGATGATCTAAAATGACCGATACATGAATTAGATACGTATGTACGAGCATATGAGAGAGTATAAGTATGTACGTAGTACGGTCCACTGAAACGCGACCTGGGATATAATGAAAGGCAGGAAGTAAAAATTTTTTTTTATTTTTCAATATATTCTCCTTTTATTTCAATACATTTTTTACATCGTTTAATTAGCGCTTCTATATTCCATTAAAATAATACTCTGGAATTTTGTCCTCAAAATGGGCTAAAACTGCCTGTTGAATCTCTTCATCGGTCTCAAGTTTTCTTTCTCGTAGATCTGCCTTTAATTTTGAAAATAGAAAATAGTCGCTAGGCTAGGTGCAAGATCGGGACTATAAGGCGGATGGTCAAGCTCTGTGAATCCGCAATTCTTTATAGCGGCCTTAGAAGTAACGGCTGTGTGTACAGGAGCATTGTCGTGCAAAAGCAACACACCACGACTCAGCTTTCCTCTTCTTTTTTCAATAATAGCCTGTCGAAGTTTATGGATTAAATTGGCTTAATATTCGGCGTTTACAACGGTATTTCGTTCTTTGAAATCAATCAACAGTATTCCTTCACAATCCCAAAATATTGTGGCCATGATCTTTTTGGTGCTTTGGGAGACCTTCGCCTTTTTAGGTGCTGGTTCTCCTTTTTTGTGCCACTCCATTGATTCCTTTTTCGTTGTGGGATCGTGGTACAGAAACATTGTTTCATCACCAGTCACAATCGCCCGTATAACTTGTTCTTGTTTGTCACCACATAGACTTAAAAATTTCCTGCAGCATTCGACTCGTAGTCTTTTTTGAATGAGACTGAGAATTATCGGTACCCATCTTGCACTGATCTTAGACATGCCTAAATGTTCATGTAGAATTCTAAGAACACTTGTTTTCGAAATGCCAGTTTGTGCTGCAATTTCTTTTGTTTTTAATCTACGATCACTCAGTGCAACTTCTTCTACTAATGCAATGTTCTCTGCTGTCACCACAGTTGCCGAGCTGCCAGGTTGTGGATCATCTTCTATCGTCTCTCGTCCCCAACGAAATAGTTTTGACCACTTTTAGGTGGACGTATAAGATGGCGCAGATTCCCCATACACTGCATCCATGCGCTCTTTTATTTGTGCTGGTGTTTGTCTTTCTTTAGTAAGAAATTTTATAATAGAGCGATACTCTAATTTGTCCATTTTTAAAAATTTGTTCTACTTGCACTATACTCAGTCTCAACAGGATACTAAATAATTTTCGAATGGTAGTGACCATATGTAGACAATTGAGAGGTAGCCGTACCTGATAAAAAAAAAATTCCCGGAAATTCGAACTAGAAATATGTCAGGTCGCTTTTCACTGGACCTTACTACGTATATGTTTTAGTTTGTTTATATAATCACGTTACTCTAAAAATAATATTATTTTATAATTTGCATTTAATTTAGATGAATAATGAAGATGCTTATGTATATCCAACCAATATGATGTTGATCTATATATACATATAATGTATGCTTGCTTGTGCATACGCAATATATTGTAGGTTGGTTAAATAATGAATCATATAAATATAGTATAATATTATATACATACATACATTTTATGTATAAAATTATTACTTATTAGTTGTCTATGGTTACTTGTATATGTATTCATGAATACATTTCTGAAATATGAATACCTCCACAATATCAAAGAGAATTCTAAATTTCTAATGATATCTATAATACCTACGCTACGTGTATATCTTATGTCAGATCAGAATACAAGAATCACGTAAAATTTTTAAAATCACATCAAATCTAATGAACAGTCATAAACGACAATATACTAAGTTTTTCTTACTCTTCTCGATATTAGCACATATTAAGTCATTGACAGACATGTGGTATTGATAGATAGAATTTAGAAACCATATTATGTACTTTATACTACACCATCAGGTGACATACATGTAGTGTGGTATAAACATGATATAAAGTGACGTAAGCAGATGTTAAAAGATTTTTTAAAAGAACTATTTATCATTATCATTATGAAAAATAATTCAATACATAATTGCAAGAATAAGAGTATGTAATAATAAATTAATATCAATCAATTGGTCTCGCATAGTATGTTGATACCAGTATATAATCTTTCGAATTTCAATACCAATCAGTAAGGATGATAGTGTAAGTCATGCTAGATTATTTGTCTGGTATAAAGCAGGTGTTAGGTGACATACATCTGGTGTAGCATCATATCATAGCATCAATATTTTATGTCTGTCTAAGGTATTATTTTATTCATTTTTCATGCAAAAGCAACATAATCATAGTGTTCTACGTTCTACGTTATGTTTGACTGGATAGATAATACAAAATTATTATTTTTTTTTTAATGAGAATCAAATTTATGTTCGTACAGCTTCGACTTTTGATTTATTCTTTTTCTGCCCTAAATGTGTGTGTGTAAACTCGTATCTCGTATGTATAGGTAATATGTAATATGCATATACAATATTTAAATTTTTTTATATAATAAATTTAAAAATTTTGAATTAAAAAAAAATTGCATCAAAAAGAGATTAAAATTTCCACATACCCGTACAATCTTCCATTTTTAATTTATGTTTTTATTGTATTTTGTTTTCTTAAGCGGATTTTTTTTAAAAGATATGCGTAAATGTTGTTTGAAAATATGTACATATATATATTCGTAGAATGAATATTCATTCATTTATGATTTTATTCAAATATACAATACATATTAATATACATAAAATGCACATAGAATTGATAATAACGCCTACATAAAAATCATTCAAGAAAAAAGTCATTGACTTATTGACCTCTCTTTTGATTTCGATATGTAGTAGATATAGAATATAGAGGTTTGAGTAAAATTAAATACATTTATTTATAAATTATTAATTCTTTCAAAGACTAGATGTACATATGCGTAAGTAAAAGAGCTAAAACGTTTTTTTTTTTTTTTCTTTATTATAGTACATTCTAGAATTACGAGTATTTCTTATCAATTATTTCTTATATACTTCCCACTTCGAACTTCAAACAAAATGCATTTGAATCCTTCGTCCTTATGAAGTAATGAAGAATTTATTCAACCTTCATAAAAAATAAAAAACTTGTCCTTTATTTTATTTTTAATTTTTTTCGTTCAGTTTATACGTACATATACTAAATGTGTAAATGTATGCATATTTGAAATCTAAAAACCACAAATTCCTTTTTTGTCTCCTATATGTATCCATCCAGATATTTATTTTTGAAAAATACGAGTATATTACTTTCCCTTTTTGGTATTACATTTCTCATTTATTTTCTATTTTTATTATTTTTTTAAAATGTATTTTTTTTTTTTTGTGCTTTGGGCTTAAGTACTTACATATATCCACATATTTGTGCATTATGTACGTAGTATGAATGTAAGTATGTTTTTAATTTTGTGTTTTTGTTTCTGTTTCAAACATACTTTATTTTTATCAACATTTTCGATATATTTCTATTTGGAATTTTATTTGCTTTTTGTCGAACAGGAATTAAAGGTTAAAATTTTAAAGTCAGACAGATATATTTTTAATTAAAAATTTGTGTTTCAACATTTAAGTATGCGATCACATACATGTACATGTACGTATTTAGATTTAAACTGCACCTTATTTATTTATTTATTTATTTTATAAGTCATCGTCATAATCATTTTCTACATTACATACTTACATTATGTATAATCAGTATAATATATTTATGTATCGTTCAGTTATGCCGTCATCACGTTATCATTGTATCGTGTATGTGGTTTTATATTCTGTTTTATTTCTGTTATTTATTTATTTTTTTTTTTTGTTCAAGTACTGTGTGCTCGTTTCCAACCATAGATGGATTTTATTCCTTCACTTAGCTCTGTTTTATTCATTATATTATATGTATATAAATATGTCTTTGTGTATGATTTTTTACTTTGTGTGACAAGATTTTAAATTGATACTCATCATTTATTTTTAAAAATGATTTCGTTTTATTTTTGTATGCAAGGATTTATTTATCTATAGTATATGGATATAGTATTATAAATACATATATGTATATATACATATAGTATATTATATACATATTATACATATATACACAAATATATAAGAAGGGTATTCATTTAATGCAGTAAAATGCATGCAAACCAAGTAAAACTTATATTTTTACACAATTTACTTACATGCTTTTATGAAATTTTTGGACCATTTGGTCCTAGTTGCCGTAGAAAAAATAATATAAAATTTAAACGATAAAAGGAAAACTGTCATTTTTGTCGCTATAGTCAAATATCGCCTCATGTAATCTAGGCCAATTGGTTCACTTAAAACCTATGTCTAAATTTACTTTAATGTGAGTACATTATGTAATTTTACTCTCATATACTATTGACACATTATGGCTCATTATGAGGTGAAAGCTCATTATGAGATGCAGCTTAATGAAGTGGTGGCACATTATACTAAGCTCATTATCTTTGACATTTAACAATTTTTCAATAGTTTCTAGTGAGTTTTCAAATTATTTATTCGCAATTAAAAACAAAGAACTCCGGCTAATATTTACTTGTAACCTCAAAAAATACGTCTGTAATATAAAAAAATTGAAATTGACAACAAATTGTATTGGAAATTTGAAAAATTTCCAATAAATCTTTATTTACCTATGGCTCGTAAGTAGGCACTTTCACTTAATTACGACATAATGAGACGATTTTTACATCATTACGAACAGCTCATAATGATTTAATTTTCCTTCATTATGAGAACTTAATGAGCTGTAATGTGTCAATAGTATTAAGTAAGTACCCTTAATATATTTTATATACAATTTTGTGTATATTCATTGTATACATTAGCGTTTTGTTTAATCTATTTGTTCTCATAATGCAGTTTTTATAATATATCCACTTCAAAACGTGAACATACAAGTACATATGTGCATATTATATATACATATTATATATATTATTATACATAGCTGTATAAGTATACACATATGAATTTCAGTTTAATTTTAAAATAAAACGAAAATTTTGATTAAATATGGATATGGGATACATGAATACATTTTATGGGTATTTTTAGCGTTTTTACAAAACATTGAAAAATTGAAAAAAAAAATCATCCATTCAGACTGATGCGTAAGTATATTCAGTTGATTCAGTACATCCACACCACACATTTTCGAAATACATAAAAATAAAATTGTATAAGTATTTTCAGCATCAGTATACCACATGCCAATTTTATCCATAGTTTTTTTGCTTTTATATAGATTGCGAATATAAGATATAAGCAATATACACATTCTGTATGTGTACATTTGTAAAATTTCGTTTTTAGAATAATCAAAATTCTTAACTTAAACAATTTTCATAATTGTTTATCATAAATTTAGTTTATCGTGAATTTATTTTAAGCAATGAGTATAATGATGACGAGGGTGATGTCATTTAAAATTTTATGTTTCCTGAATACAAAAATCTAATCTAAATGTCTGAGTCTGAATGTAAACATAAAATTTATTGATTTAGTAATGAAAAAGGTCAATAGACAGTAAAATAATATACATACACACATATAAATTCAACTTTAATTTTGTATGAAGAAGAAAAATATTAAAATGTTAAAACTGAAAACAAATGTAAAGTCTATGGAAATGTGTCGGAGAAAATAAAATCAATTTTATGGTTGATTGAATAAAATATGAAAATATTTTTTTTAGTGATGACGGTCATATTTTTGTTTGTATGTAGTATATCATGGGGAAACTTCCGAATTGGGGCCGCAAGATTTTGAAACGAAACCTTCCGATAATGATACTTTGGAATGTACTCTTTGACGTGGTATATGTCTCTGTTGACGCAAATTCATCTAGGGGACGCAAACTACCCTTAAAAATTTTTGGTCCAAAATGACGTGTTTTACGAAATCCGTTATTTCTCCAGATCAAGATATTGAATCGGATTAGTTAATAGACCATTTCAAAGAGAACTTCCTGCTCTATTTGTCACAGTTTATTTCACTTTGATTGGATTAGCGGTTCTTGAGATATAAGGACTTAAATTCCAAATTTCGTGTTTTTTAAAAATCACTTTTTCAACTTCTTTTGATGACGCTATATAACTTCAAAACTTGAAAGATGACATATATGTTTTATTATATCATTTGAAAGGTTTTTTGGTCCTCTTTTTAATGATACCACATTTATGTATAGAAACTGCATAGATAAAAAAATAAATGCACAAATAAACAAAAAAATGAGAACAAATACAAATTTTCATATTAACTAATCCGTTTCAAGATCTTGATCTAGAGAAATAACGGATTTTGTAAAACACGTCATTTTGGACCAACAATTTTTAAGGGTAGGTTGCGTCCTTAAGATGAATTTGCGTCAACAGAGACATATACCACGTCAAAGAGTACATTCCAAAGTATCATTATCGGAAGGTCTCGTTTCAAAAGCTGGCGGCCCCAATTCGGAAGTTTAGCCGTACATCATATATGTTGTATATTTATATAAATCTTCGCTTACTCTTCACTAAATATTACTATTATTGTTAATTGTTAGTTATACAAATATGCAGTCGTGTTTTATTGAGCACATACTCCATTGCGATTCCAACTGAATCCATAAAAAATCTATAAAAAATTTAGATTATATTGTCTATAACACATATTTAGTTTTAATATATGTAAATAAGTATGCACAATTCTTCAAGATTAAATCAGAATTCTTTCCATCTTTTGCTTTAAAATTAATTTTTTTTTTTTTTTTTTTTGACTTATGGCTGAGTGTCGTTTTTTCTTCTACAATTTTTATGACCTAATATTCAAACAGTTTAGATAATTATACATTTTCTTATGGATGATATACGTATACGTACGTTATTATTTCCATGGACAAAAATAAAAAGATATGATTAAGTTATTTCTATTGCTCTATATTGTGATGGAAATATGAACAGCCTCTTTGTATTTTTGTGAAAATTCATAAAACACAAAAAAAAAATGTACAATTCAAACTATTTAATATCTTATTTAGAGTAGAATTTATTTTTATTTTTAATAACATGAATTATTTAAAGTTCTATAGTATATTTAAAGTAAAATTTAATTCATATAAAATTGTATAACTTATCACTGAACATTGAACTTTACTTGAAACGAGTTCAAAAATACTACTGGAAATGGAATGTATCAGTACCAGATATCAGGTTCTAAAAAGTTTCAACTGGGAGTTTATTCTTCTTTTATTCTGTTTTTTAGTTCAAATGTGTTTTGAAACTTCTTTTCATTAGCAAAAACTTTCTATGGAATTGAGTTCTCTAAACTGCTAGCTCAGTATTTCAAAAATAATTGCCTCGTAATAAAATCTAGCCAACTTTTGGTTATTTTGAGTTCCTAATTAAAAACAAAAAATATCATTTTCAACTGTGACTAACCAAAATTCCACATAAAAAATTTAACAAATATTTGAAAAATCAATTAAATTGTATTGACTTTATATTATTATAAATCAAATTAAAATTTGCCTCATTTCGAAACGATAATTCAGTTCACTTTTAAAAAAAAAGTTTTTCATAAAAATGGATATAAATTACGGATTTTTTGTGAGGCTATCCATTTTTCCACCACTCATTCACTACCACCAATTAATTATACAAAATAAAATCGTCAATTGAACAGATTTTCTTACATTACAGAAATACTGTAAATAAATGAATGCGGAAGAGTGACTGACCTTTACAAATACAAAAACTAAAATGATTATTATAAAAATATAAAACAAATTTTCATTACATCACATAGTATTACATAACATTTAAACATAGTATGTGTAGTATGTACTTATAGATTTCTCTTTTTAAATTATTGTATTCATGAATATTGCAATCATTATTTCGTCGAATTCTATATAACATTGAAAAATGAATAAATGAAAATAACAAAACAGAGAGAGACCCTAATGCTAAAACACTTATAATAAGTCAAACTACCTGCTACAATGTGCTAAAATATAATCTACAATATTATTTGTACATGCATCTGTGCAGAAGTTATGAATAAAAATATAAAATTTCAATTGACTGATTATTGCTATCGAGCGCACGACGTACATGCAAGTGATATTCAATATTTAACACTTAAAGTAAGAATTCTATTAATTAACTATAATTGACTACATATGAAGTCAAGTAGATTAGTGCCGGGAGCAAGCACGGCTAAGTTAGTTCATAAGTAACATTAAGTTAAAACTGACAATGTAAAACACATAATAGCTGTATTCCTTTCACGTGAGCGAAGTACTTCTAAGCAATTATTTTAGCAATGACTCGAACTATTCAAAGAAACATAAATAAATTTGACAAGTGAAGCAAAATATAACCTTAAAATTATTTTACTTTAAATTTGAAAAATTTATATAAAACACTCCATATGATATTTGTTTATACCAAGAAATCTAATCTAAACATTCAATTTCCATTTGTTGGATAATGTGAAACTAAAAAGACATCTGGTAGAAAGAAATAACGTAACTATTTACAAAGTGAGTGAAATACTTTTGAAAAATTGTTTGAGCAGTTCACACATAAAAATTTAGTGAAGTATTAAACCAAACTGATTTTTAAGTACTTTGCTCACGTGAAAGAAACACAGCTAATATGCACATTTGTACTTTTAGTAAGTCTAAGTAGATGTAAGCAGGACATATTTATACAGTCAGCTATATGTATGATTCTCATTTATATATTAATTTTTTTTTAAACATAAGTATTTTATATTATACATTTTTTATGTATTAAGAATCAATAAAGTATACTGATAGTGAGCGCAAGACGTACGAGTATTTATATTTATGCAGGCCTTTTTTTTTTTTGTATTTGTACAGAGTATAGGCGATATATGAATGAAAATAATGTTCACATGTGTTGTTTAGTAAATTTTATTTAAACTCCACTGTTTTAATTTAATTGAAATATGTCATTAACTTCATCATCATCATCATCGTCGTTATCGTAAAAGTTAATTTTTTATTCTCGTTTTCGATAATATACTCGTATATTGTTCATCATAATGATATTGTAACATACTCATTTAAATTTTCTCAGAAATTTAATTAAGAAATTTATTACAAAAAACAAAAAAAAAAGAAAAAACAGCATACGACCATTCGTGTAATGATGTATGTATTATGTAATTTCATCCATATGAGATAGGAATAGGACGATACATTTTTGTTTCGTATAGAAAATTATTTTATCCTGTACGTAATTACGTGTATATACTCGTATATTTAATACTAATATTCAAGAAAAATAAAAATAATAAATTGAAAAGAAGCTTTAAATACGCTTAAATGGTATATTAAATATTGGTGTGTCGATTACACTTCAGTTAAAATTCAGTTTATATGTATTTATTTTTTTTTCTTCATTTTTTCATAATATTGTAAATCCTTCACATTTTTTAATTAGCCTCAAATATAAGAGTTATATAAGAGTTTTTTGGTTTTCTATTGAGTTTTGTTTTTATTATTTTTATTATTTTTCTTTTTTAATATTTTTGTATTCTGCAAACACTTGTTTTTACTTTTAGAATAGACATAATATGTCTGAAGAATTTAATCAATTGCGCACTAAAAAGAAAGTCTATTTAGTTGCCTTTCTTAATTGAAGATGAAAATAAATTTTTTTCTTCCAAAAGATAAGATGTCTGCTGGGCTGGAATCCAAATTTGTTTTATTTTTAAAAAAAAAATGTTTATACATTTCTTATTATTATATATCATCATCGTTATCATCATCGCACATAATATGTAGCTCGTATACATGCTATATAAGTACTATATAATATACTATCTATATGTAATCACATGTAATATATATTTTTTAATTTTTGCTATTGTTTATATTGTGTTTTGAGTGTATGTAGTTTCTTATTCCCGCAGTATGATTTTTAAAATTTTAAATGTACAAATTGGTTATAAACTAATGAATAAACATTATTTTTTATATTACATATGCACATATGTACATATAATGTAAACAAATGCATTCATATATTATATTTGTTGCATATATGTAAGTATAAAGAATATAATGTTGTGAATTACTTTTATAAATACATAAATATTTATATACGATTAAATTAAAGTTAAGTATTTATCATATGTTTAAATGATATCTCGTTTTTGTTATATATATCTATTACTCGTACATACATAAATGTAGACAAGTCGGCGGCACTGACCGTTCAATGAAATTAAGATTTATGCTACTTAAACTGGGTATACTGTATAAATATAAAGTATAAAAATATCCACAGATTAAAATAAAATAATGATCACACACTAGTGCATGTATATACATGTGCATGTATATGTATTATGTACATATGGAATAGTGCGCAACACCGCAACACATAGTGCAGAAATATGGTTGTTGTTGACCATGAATTTTTATCCTTTTTAGTATATGGTATT
Source organism: Villa cingulata (assembly GCA_951394055.1). NCBI lineage: Eukaryota > Metazoa > Arthropoda > Insecta > Diptera > Bombyliidae > Villa > Villa cingulata. The sequence goes on from OX596025.1 coordinate 3,982,541, forward strand.
CAGTTAAAAACATGTTGTATTTGATTTATACTTTTTTTTTTATTTGTTGGTTTTTTGAATGCTTTATCAATTAGCTATATATCACCACATATCACATAGTCAATGTTTTAAAGAACAGAAACTCCCTCCTCTTATATGCTCATCTAAATTTGAACATATATAGGTACATATATGAAAATGCTCAATGGCTCTGTGTATATCATAAATATATATATCCGATAGCGTACACACAATAACACACACATATATAATTTACGAGTATGTATACACCTTTATTTACATTTGTATATAATAAGCTAACAAAATATAGAAAAACAAAAATTAAAATCGATTTTAATTTGCACTATCCTAAATAGAATGAAGCCTTATTCTAAATACACACTATCCGCATACAATTATAATATATTCATTTGTGACACATATAGGTACATACTCATGTTATGTGTATTCTGTATAATATATTTTTTTTTATTGTTTAGAATTTTCAATTAAACTTCATATATTATATTCATATACCGAGTAAAGAACTATCTGTAGAACACAATAAAAGCTAGAATTATTTTTAATGTTAATCTTTTAAGGGGATTTAACATCATGTCAATTTATTGTACATATACTCGTACATAAATGAATGCAGAAAAACAAATATGGTATGAGCAAGTTCATCAAAAATGTGTATTTATTTATATGCATATATATTTACTTGATGTCTAGTAATTTTTTTATATTTATATATAGTTTTTAATTTAGTTTTTAGAATTATGCTGTAGAATTCTGAATCTGAACAAGGTGATTCAATTGAAAGTCAAAATGAACCGCACTATAAGTAAGATGATACTATACATTTAGTTATTCATAATGTAGTGAATTTATGGGTTCAATATTTCTCGAACACCCTCTTTGCACAATTTTATTTTTACATAGGTAAATACTCGTACAAAGAATGTATTTTATACAAGAGAGTCAAAATACCTTCTAAGGAATTAACAAATTTGAAATTCATGATTTTATTTTTATTTATTTTTTTTTTTTTCATATTCCTGTTTGATTATAGAATCTACATTTTTTTTTACAATTTCAAATCTGACTGACTTAATATCTTATTTGGTATTGAAAATTTATTTTTATTTTTAATTTTTTTTTTTAAATAAATAAATACAAATGAAAAAAAAACCTTATACGAAAAAAAAAATTATAGAGCCCAGCCCAAAACAGAGTTGACAAGTTTTTATCTTAAGATAGAAAATTGTGATCTTATAAAAAATATTAGAAAAATTTTCACTCGAGCGTATTTAATGTACACAATTTTGTTTTGTTTATTTTTTGCGCATGTGTAAGTATCTTATTTTTTCTGCATATGTCTAATCTATTGTAATACGAAATTGTCGACTGTTTTGGGTACCTATATCCGTATTTGTTTATTTTCTATTCGAAAAAAAATCAAATTGTATAAAATATGCTGTTCTTAACGTTCAATTTGAAAATATATCAATCATATATACGATTATATCATATGTACATACATATATGTATAGAAATTTAAAAATTAAATTTTCAATAAGTTTTCGTTAAGGTTTTTGAATTCTTATAACAAAAGTATTTGTACTATCTTACTTCTTATACTTATTTTCTTTGGAATAAATAATATATTATTTGATAGAAGGTGTGTCAACGTCAAACCGTAGGGCGTAGTTAAAGTTAAAGGGCGATTCTCTGAAAAATGAAACCAAAATCTAAAAAATCAAACTATAACATATCGAAAAATACTTTACGGAGTATTTTCAAAGATATGAAACAAATTTTTTTATTATTATTTATTTTATCATAATTATGAACACATACAGAAATTAAAATGAATTATATTTTTACTTGAGAAAACATTTTAAGTGATGTGTTCTGCGGTACCGGTACCATTATTCATGTTTCGCAGATGTTCGTCTTCGTTAACAGAATACTTTCCACATCCTCCAATTCCATTTACTGTTGTTGTTTCGATAGCTAATTTTCTAATTACAGATTTTTCTTGGACGAATTTTTCGGTAAAGCTGACTGAAATTTTGTTAATGCTTTTTCAAATGCCTTTGAATGTGAAATGCGATAAGGGCTTTTATTAGTTGTAGGAGTTGCAGTTGAAAAAACGTTCTTCTTATTGACCAAAGCTTTTCTGTAATTTCTTTTATGCTGTCTCCATTTAAATAGTGTCTCTTCTTTCAATTTCGGATTAGAGTCTCTTAACGCCTTTTCCTGTTTGTACTTTTGTCTTATTCTTAAACGATTCTTTTCCTTGTGTCGTTCTTTATGCTTCAGCCTGTATTTCCTCATTTTTCTTACGTCTCTTTTCTTCATTAGACATTATTAAAATCTATTCTGTAATTCAAAATTATTCAAAAATAAATAGGAATCATTTCTAAAATAAAACAGATAAAAAACTTACCAATATTAAATTCGCTTTAAAAGAATAATACTTATATACTTAAATTTCAAATATGCAAAAAATTATACTAATCACACGATTGATCATAAACAAAAATTTCTTTACTGTCTTCTGCAAAATCTTTTTGAATAGTAAAGATGAATATGAAGATATTTTCCCTTTTTATACGTATCCTATAAGACATATTTTACACAAATATTAGTATTGATCATTAATAACTTAATTATTCATTTATACCTCTCTCGTAAAGCTGCGATTCCACTTATTGACACTTTGTCAAATATTTGACCATATTTGATGTCATAGACGTGTAAACCCTTGTCAAATATTGTCAAAATGATGTATGGCAAGTATGGCATCAAATATTTGTTGTCAAATATTTTGTTGTGTGTAAACTCCTGTTTTCATATTTGACATCAAACATTTTGTCAAATAAAATATTTGATAATTGGATGTCAAACAGTGTCAAACAACGTCATAGTTCTACCGCCTTTATACTACTTATTTTGATTTATATACATATTATTTTACTACTGTCGTGATTTAATTTAAAAATTTAATAAAATTTTGTTTAATAAAATTGAATTATTTTAATAAAATTGAATTTTTTTAATAAAATTGCATTTTTTTTTAATAAAATTGAATTTTTTTTTTGTTCAAATTGGTGTTAATTGTGTTTGTAAAGAAAAATATTGAATAGAAAAAGGATTTATATACTATTATTTTATTACTGTTCCTGATTTAATTTAAAAATTTAATAAAATTGTTTAATAAAATAATTCAGATTTATTTAAAAAAAAAATAATATTCAGAAATAAAATTATAAATTATTATTTGTAAATAAAATAAAATTAAATAATCTAATTCAAAATTCGTTTTAATTCACTTCACGACTGTCGTAACACATTATATTAAAATGTCGACTATGATGTCAAACAAAAAATTAACGCAATATGTCAAATAGTGTAAACCAACGTCATATAATGATGCCATATATTTACTTTGACACTCTCTTGGTCAAACTTTTTGACGTCAAATTGTTCTGTAGTGTAAACTCCCCGTGCCATATATTTGGCATTTCTTTGTCAAATATTTGACGAATTGTCAATAAGTGGAATCGCAGCTTAAGATAAATTATACATTTCTCTGAAATATCATTTGCGTTACCTTATCTTTTCCTTTACGTCATCTGGATTTGAACATTTATTTTTCTTCTATTTTTTTCATAGAAATCATAAACAAGCAAGGGTATTTTCAATTTTTTTTTATTTACTGGTTTTTCAATTAAAATTATTATAAAAGGCACACATGGAGTCATAAAATTATTAAAATGGCAATCAACAGTATAGGTATGTAACAGTTTAGAGAATTTTATTAGAAAATATTTGTAGACTTGAGGGTTTGTGAGAGTCTTCTGCGTTACCGCCTTCTTTTTTTTTTTTTGTGACATATTTTAAAAAAGAATTGAAATTATATGAAAATGTATACTTATAATGTATACTTAAATGTATAATTATATGAAATGTATGTATAGACATTAGACATATATGTATAATGTCTTAGAGCCTGACTCTGACTGTTATGTATAAAATGTAAATTATTAAATGTGTTACAGTTTGTATAAAATGTCCACTGCATTACCAGAGAATAACCCTAAATAATTCTACAGAAATTTCCAATAACAGATAATTTTACAATTTACCCCTCTATTCTAGGTAATAGATGCCTAATAGAACTATTAACCTATTAACTAAGAAGTTAGTAGAAAGTGCTATTCTACTTTATAGGTTTTGTAGACATTAAAAAGTTGAAAAGTTAATAGATTTGTAGACATTTAAAAAACAGTTCAGCTGTTATTTATTATTAATATTTGGAAATTTAAAAATATTTATTTTTTTTAAAATCCGGTAAATGTATATTTAATAATAATAATTTTTAATTATTTTTATTTATTTTTAATTATTTTTATTTATTTTTAATTATTTGTATTCAACATCAACCAAAAAAAAACAACATTTCACAAAATAAACATTCAAACGTGATAATTAATAGATCTAATAGCTCATCGAGAGGAGCTATTAGCTAATAGAATTTTCTAACCACAAAAATCTATTAGCCTATTCGCTAGAATACGAAAATCTATTAAATAAAAGTCTCCACAAAATTAATAGACCAGCTGATTGTCAATCTATTAACTATTAAGTAGAATAGGAAATTTTCTATTAACTAAAAGTTAATAGACTAATAGCTATTAATCTATTACCTAGAATAGGGGGGTTAATAAAAGATAAAAGTAAATAGTAACATAAATGTATTCATATTCGTTCGTATATATATACATATACATATATTTTTACATTTGTATTTTGTGTCTTTATTCAAGATTTTAACATTATATGTCTCCAAAAAACAAAAATATAAGAAACTAGAAAGATGCTCGAAACACCGGAATTAAATACTCGTAATTCTGAAGATATACATGTATACATAATTATTTCACATAGACTTTTTCGTTTATTATATCTTCCAGGGAAAAAGTAAATTGTTTATCTACATAGAAAATATTGTGAAATAAAAATATATAACTTTTTTATTTGCAATTAATTGTACACAAACAAATTACGTACTGTGCACAACTTGAAATAATGATGATGATATGATATTATGTATGTTCATGTTGAAATTGAGGGTGAATCTGAATTTTGTTTTTATTTCGATAAGTAAATGAAAAATGTTTGAAATGAAAAAATAAAAATAAAAATAAAACAAATTGAATATGTGTTTATGGAATGGATGAATGTTATGAAGAATAGTAAAATTTTAAATGCAAAAAAAAAAAAGAATTTTCATATTTCATGCTGATTATCTTGACTTTATAAGAAGTAAATAAAGTACAACGTCCTTTCATTATGTCCAGTATAATGGGTATATAATATATACTATGTGAAGGAAAAGGTTTTGTTTTCCGTGATGACATAAAATTTTGGAGTTTTGGTACCTTTGGGATATTAAAACATGTCTTATCTTTAGTATAGTTTCAACTTTTAAGTAAATATTTTCATATATACATAAAAATTTTTAACATCACTCTCCATAAGAATACTTATATAATTACACAACAAAATTATTATTAGTCGAACCCCTAAGCACGAAGTCATTAACTTTCTAAAATTTTTGCAAATAATTTCCGTAAAAGTTCTTAACTTTCTAATCAAAACGAACTCATGAATTTATTTATGCATTACATTTCTCTATACGAATGGTAACCTAGCCATCAGTAATTGATCATAATCGTTAACTTCAACGCAAATGTTAATTCAATTTTATCTTAAATCAAATGAAAATTCATATACTCTTTGCATGTATGTAATGTACATACATACAAATACAAGTTATAATTGAACATCATAAATTTAATAAAATTAAATTAAGTTTGTAAATTCTATTTACTCGTACATTTTATGTTATGTTCTGAAATTTGTATACTGCAACGCGTGCATAAATATACAAGTATCCCAAAAAACTATCGCTACTTTGAATACAAGCACAATATGTTAATAATCTGTTTATTTCCGTCTTCATTATCATCGACATCGTTCTAATAACTACAAATATTTATAGTTTATATATAGAACTTTGCATCAATTTATTTGAAGTGGTGTGCAGCTGTATAGGTTTTACTAGAAAATTTTGTGTTTAAGATTTTATTTTTTAATTGTATAATTGTAAAAAATTTTCATATAATTTGTTTTCGATTTTTTCGACTTCTTGCATTCATTTGGTTTTCATTACCTTTATTGGTGGCACGCATAATGTGGTAGACAGACAGCACAAAATCAATGATTCTTCTTTCAGTCTTCATTCGTGTAAACAATCGTTCGAAAATCCCGTGATAGACAACACTGTTTCAATTATCATTCAGACTAGTATATATTTTTAACTCGTTAATTTTAGTTTTTACTGTCAATTTTAATTTATTATAATCTGTATATCGTGGTTTTTTATGTCGTTTTTTTTTCACAACTGAAATATCTTTCGAACTTCATCCGAACTTGGATCTATACTTCAACCGTCTGTATACAATATAAGTGCGAGTACATAATATAATATTATATTATGTATTTTAAACGAAATAAAATCAACAAAATACTTATAACTATTAAAAATACAAAAATACATATAGAGTGAATTCATATCATCATAGTATTTGTAAAAAAGTAAAGACATCATGCTAGATGCTAGTGTACCTAGCCAGTATCTTGTACTAGCTACTTGTACCAAAGTACCTTTGTCTTTACAGTACAATCTTTAGAACTGTATTTCATTTCTGTTTATCCAGCAGAAAATGTTAATGCTGTTTTTTGTATTTTTTATATTTTATGTTGTTAAGCACAATAAACATTTGTTGCCGTTTTACTTGAAATGGTATAATAAATTTACGCCTTCCTATTTCCTTAAATAAATTTACGAGTACCAGTACAGAGTACAGTGGTTTGTGGTGTACATAAATGTCGGTAAATATGTATATAATCTGATTTTTCTTGTAACCGCGATTGTAACAGAAGAATCAAATAAAATAGCACAAAAATTGAAATAAATATAAAGATTCTACATAATATGAAAAATTCATTAAGATTGAATTCGATACATGCGCGAACATACGTACTCATATCCTCATATACTCGTACTCGTGTTTGAATAATTATGTGTACATATATGCACATTCATCATGATCAGAAGATTTTGTAAAGTGAGGTGCAGAAAAGGAAGTAATATCTGTTGTACATATAGTTATTATAAATTTCTTTTAAATAGGAACATATAAGAAATGGAGAATGAATACCATGTTACATATGTGTAGATTTTTTTTCGGAAAGATTACTTTTGTAAAGATATACATATGTACAAAATTGCAAAATTAAATTTTTTTCCTGTGATTACTTACATGATTCTTTTTTTTTGAAAATTTAAAAATCATTATAAAAGAAATGAGAATAAAAACTTAAATTTTTGTCATCGCACATCCAAGAAAGTGCATGTATCTTGATACATTTTATGTTCCAGAAAACTGTAAAATATTAAAATGTTAAAGGAATAAAGAGTATAAAGGAAAACATAAATAGATGCTTAGCACAAATACATTTCATGCATGTGTATGCGACGAAACGTGTTTTGCATAAAAATTGCAGTTATTATTATTTATTTTAAATTCGATTCTACGTAGTTACATAGTATTATTAGTTATTCATTCAATGAAGAAACTTTTATGAATGAATTAACCTTGTAGTGCTTGTAGTTGTAGCGATCAATCGTCATTTGTTGGATGAAATAAAGTGTCAAAGAAAGAAAGTAGTCTAACAGAAAAGACATTCTAAAATCATTTTTTAATTGAAGGAAAAAATAAAATAGAAAAACAATACAATAAATATTTGGGGTACTCATTTAACGTTGCAGTTTTGTGGTGAACTTCGAAATCTTCTTAGTTTTTCAGTGTGCATTTGAAATTAAATATTAAATTACAGGTATGATCTATTGGGTTGTACTATGTACTTCTGAGTGGCTTAATCGAAGTTGTCTACTTAACGTCTTGTTTTTAAGCACTTTTGCCATGTGGCTACACCAAAATTTCCAAAAGAAGGATGCATATTTAATTTTTTTGAGGTTATGAATTTCTGTCAGTCGATAGTAAATAATAGTACATTGTATGTGGTTAAGTTAAATATAAAGTTATTTTATAGTTTCATATGAAATTTTATCATCAGCGCTGTAGCAACTGTAGGTGAGTCAAGGATTTCACTGATTTCTAGATTTTATTACTATCAGGAATCCATCTACAGTTTAACGTGGATTGTGAACCACTGAGTTGCTGGTTGGTAGAGAAGGAAGAAGCCTAAGCAAGCTCTTCCATATGATAGGGCATGCATAGGGCTTAGATTCATCTACTATTTTAATGATCTAATAATACTGGTAAGCTAATCTAATATTGTGTTGCGTTACTTGTTGTCAGCACAGCATGTAGACTTATCAGAATTTCTAAGCTCTTTTTCTCAGCAAGCTCTTCCATATGATAGGGCATGCATAGGGCTTAGACAAAGTGTATATATATACCTAACAAGTGGAAAATCTCAATATAAAATATTTTTTAATTTTCAATGACCTCGAAATTTTTTACACAAATACACTACGAAAAAATAGACAGAAAATCAAATCAAGACTAAAGAAGTAGTTGAAACAGAAAGAAATAATTAAGAAGTCGCCCCTTTTTATAAAATTGAGTACGTAAAAAACAACACAATCAAAAATTCACTCTTAAAAACAACTCAAACAACAACAACAACATCAAGCAGGTGTACATTACAAGTACGTGTATTTACCGTCAAATTATCACGGAGGCTATTATCATACATATGTTAGAAGAACAACGAATAAAAAAGTTGAAGCGAAATAGACTTCGTATGTGAATCAAATAAAAATATTTTCAACTACCACTAGTGCATATCACGGAGGCTATTAAAAACTAATGTAAAAAAAAAATGTAAGCAGAGAGAGCTTTGCATTATTGTGATGTCGGTGATACAGAAAATGAGAAGTTTGATAGTATGTGTACTTTTTATCTTATTTTTTCATGTACACATTTTTACATTATAAATATAGTAATTTGGGAATTGACAGGTAAAGTACTTTTCAGACTTTAAGAAAATTGTTGTTGCTGTGAGAATTGCTGACAATATTTGATAAACATGTATATTTGAACTACTTTTTTCTCGGATCTCCCATTCTATTTAGCTTAATAGCTGAGATTTATTACTTGGTTTACCTAGATTTACTTTGGCTTAGATTCATCTACTATTTTAATGATCTAATAATACTGCTAAGCTAATCTAATATTGTGTTGCGTTACTTGTTGTCAGCACAGCATGTAGACTTATCAGAATTTCTAAGCTCTTTTTCTCAGCAAGCTGAGTGAACTATGGGTGTAATGAAAGTTGTAATTGGGAAATAGGCAACAAAAAAAATTGAAAATTATTTTTCTTACTTTTGCCTTGAACATGAACAGGAATCAAAGCCTGAAGCCTGCTCATTTCGAGATCATTGTTCAATTGCTTTACTACTTGCGCTACCGAGCCTAAAATTTTAAAGTCTCAGTAAGAAAAAGTATGTGATGCTTTACATAATTACTGCAAAACTTTCCTTGTGGAAAAAATATGAAAAACTACAAGACGATATATGTACATTTTTGGTAAATACCCGTAAATGAAAAAAAAAATGTTTTCTAATTTTTATTCATTTTAAAATTTAATTACTCTGTATTGTTAGAATTTCAAAATGCGTAGATTATGTACGTGCTTACATGTTTTTTTTAAATGCATTTAGATTTGGAATGTAAATGGAACTATGTATATATGTACGAGTGTACGAGTATATTCACTTTACTCTATGTATTCATTAATTTGTATCATGTGGAAATGGAACACAATTAATGCATATATATTCTTGTATGTACGTACATATTCTTTTATATAGCACATTAAAAAATAATCTCAGAGAAGTAGGTGTTAACCCTCTTTTCAATATTATTTCATTGTTTTTTATTATTTTTTATATTATTTATTTTTTCATTCTGTCTTCTATTCAGGATTAGCTTTTAAACGTATCTACTTGCTCGAACTGGCAGAAAAATATTATTTTGTTGTTCGCCATGAAGCCATAGAAAAAATGCATGTATGTTTATATCGGGAGCTAAAGAAGTCATTAACATCAACCAACCAATTGTATTTGTATATGTACATGAAAATAATTAACTATAACAACTGTATGTATGAAAATAGTTCATCTAAAATTGAAATGACATAAAAATGAAAAATATGAAAAAATTCTGTGCTCAATCGTGTCGTTATTCAAGTGCGGAAGGCAATTGAACATATTGTGTTTTAGCGTTTTAGATTTTAGATGGTTTTAGTTATAAGTTTTGAAAAGAGATTTCGATTATTTTTTTTAATAATTTCTTTTTTCAACACTTTTTTCGTATTGATAGATTTTATATATGACACATTTTTCATATGTTTTCATTTTATTTTAAAATTTTAAAAATTATTTTTTCATTAATATATTTTTATCATCTTCATATACATATTCACATACACTGCCGTTCCGCCGTACAAAGCAGCATTATTCTGCAATTTATTTTGCTCTTCTTTTGTTCAGCAAAATTATAAACAAAAAACATATAATTTCATACTCGTGTAAAATAACTGTTGTTATTTTTTTAAAAATAAATTTCGATCGTTGTTATGCGCTATTAAAGTCAGTATGACTCGTGCCAAAGATAATTTATATCCTGTTTGTGATTTAATGAATATAAAAATTATCATGAGGACGTTGATGATTATTTTATTATTATATGAATACGACGGTAAATGTGAAATATGTAGGATAAATACATATGTACTTAATTCTCGATATGTAAAGGAATGAATGGATATTCTATTTACATGTAGAAGATGAACCGAACACGTTATTATTATGCTATGTACCCTAATTTGAGACACAAAGGAATTTAACTTTATCAAATTGTAAAGTTTATAAAAGTACATACTAAGATATGAATAATTTTTGTGGTCTTACATGTATTTACTGGTAATAGTTTTGAATGCATTTCTTTTTTTTTTTTGTTCATATGGTAATCTATTCGTATATTTAGAATGTATGTTTCAGATAATAGCATTGCAGATATACTTAATTACAAAAAATTTTTTAGGCAACAAAAACAAAACCTCATTTATGTACTTAAATAACAAAGAATAATAAGAAGAAGAAATGTATAAAACAAAACTAATATGTTCACATACAAATCACTAAAATAGTTGCAGATTGAAATAAACATATTCACATTATTATAGACAGTATAATGTACATTATATATTTTATAAATCTGGTATGTCTAAAAGATATTCAAGTGGAAATGTATATATGTACATATGCACGAGTAAAAATTTTCTAATATGTACATGAACCAGGCAGATTGAAAAGTCCCAGGCCTGACTTATAGGTAGTGCACTATATATCAAAATCTCTTTTTTGACAAGTACATTTCTTCAGAAAATAATCTCTAAAGTTTCATGAACATCTGTAAACTAGTTCGTGTTTAGCAGCTCTTAAAAGTGTATTACCAAAGATACTAGAAATAATAGAAATGTATTTCCAGTATCTTTGGTATTACTTCAGTGATTTTAAAAAAAATGGGACAAAGTGAATTTCGTGTCCTCATAAAACATTACTATTTAAGGGGAAATCGGCGAAAGAAACAAAAGAAAAGCTTGATAAATATTATGGCAGCTCTGCTCCATATCCAATTCGACAGTCAAGAGGCGGATGCAAGAATTTAAGTTTGGCCGTACTAGTACAAAAGATGTACCGCGTTCAGGTAGACCGTCAGAGGCGACTTCTCCCGAAATGATTGAAAAAATCGAATTTCTCGTGAGCGAAGATCGAAAATTAAAAGTGGTTGAGATAGCTGACGTCGTAAAGGTCTCATCAGAACGTGTGTTTAACATTTTATACCATCATTTGAATATGTGAAAGCTGTGTGCGCGTTGGCTGCCGCGTGTGTTGACTTTGTGTGATAACACACCAGCTCAGAAGGCAGTAAAACGATAACCAATTTGACCGAGTTAGGGCACAAAATACTTCCGCATCCCCCTTATTCTGCAGATATGGCCCCGTCCGATTATTATCTATTTCCAAACTTGAAGAGGTGGCTCGCTGGTAAGCAGTTTTGCACGAATGACGAAGTAATAACCCAAACGGAAGCCTATTTTGAGGGGTTTGACGCAGGCTGCTATAAAAAAGGTATCGAATTGATTCAAATTTCAAAAAAAAAAAAAATGTGTCCTTCTCTGTCAGGCCCGGAACTTTTCAATCAGCCTAGTACATGGTATGATAGGTTTTTTTTTAAATGAAATGTACATAAATTGGATTGACAAACATTTGATTATTATATGGGGTGTTATAAAAGTTAAATATTTGTCATTTCAATGTTTTAAAATCAGTAAAATAAATTCAAAAAAAAAAGAAACAATAATTTTTGATTACATTTACGTGTAATACAATTACTCTGCTCATATGCAAATGTATGAACAACATGTATGTACAATAGTACATGTTTCCTTTTTGTTTATATAATTTTAGTTGAATTGTGCCACAAATATTTGAAGTGATCATAAATTGCAAGTTAAAAGTAAACACAAAAATGAATAATTTTCTATATAAAATTTTCTAAATGTTTTTTTTATACACGAACTCAAATCCTGGGTTCTTAGAATATGTTCACTTACAACCAACTTACAACTCAGTTTACATTCGAAATTCTCATATCTCAATTTTTACCTACAATAAGTTTTCATAATTTTTCTGAGTCCTTATTACATTGAAAAAAAAAAAATTATAGAAGGGTTATAAGGGCTTACAGAAGAACATTGCAACAAAAAAAAAGAAAACCATAAAACATAAAAGATTACAAAAAATGCCCTCATCATAAATATCTATTGTTATTTTATTGGAAACAATTATGACATGAATAAATGTGTTTACATGGCGCTATAGCAGATGTTTTGTTTTTTTTTTGTTTGCAATCATACATAGTACATAGATCAAAAATGAATTATAATGCATCTGTATGTATACAAAATTTGAAATAAAAACAACAACAACTGATGCAAAAATTATGAATTAAACGTTTTTGATTATAGTACTGCATCGTACGATCGTATACTTGATTCAAATACCTCTTTTAAAGCTTAGGATTTTATGAATTTTTTACAAATTTTTTCTACTTGCATATTTTATAGCGAAGCAAAAGAGAGAGAAAAAAAAACACTTTTTCGAGTTAATAAAGGGGCGAAATCGAAAATAATATAGCATTCATTATTTACTATATGCATATATGTAGTATGTAGTGAATGAGGGAAACCACCAAATGTTGACCATTGTTTTATTCATGCAAAAAACAGGGACTGCAATCGAATTAAGTTCTGGTTGTTCCCTTATACATACACTTTATATTAGAAATGTTAATATTTGCAACAACACGCTTACATAATATATGATTCATCCTAATTCTTAAAATGGTATTTTAAAAAACATAGAAGAGAAGTGTTACAGAGTGTTACAGAGTTAATCCAGTATACGAGATTTACGAGTATTCTTTTAAATTATGTTAATCTTCTATTTCGAAACAATTAAAAGTTTGATTCTATGAATTTATTTATCTCATCTCTAGATAATTTGCTCCTAGCTTTTATTAAATTTTTGTACATTTTATCATTCATTTTGAATTGTTGTCTATAGAATGTACACTCGTACACTCGCATAAATGATATCGATTTAAAATTTTGGTGAGGAGGTTTTATTTTTTTTAATAAATTTACGAGTATTTACATAAATGTACATATACTCGTACTCGTACAGTTTATAAATAAATTTTCCAAAAAGATACACAACACTCAACTATACATTCAGTTTAATAATTATTAAGATACGATATACGAAAATGTTCGAAAGGGGGAATACAGATTTTATTTATCGTGATGGTGTGAAAATTTTTAATTAGAAATTTTAAGAAAATTTAACATCCCTTCATTTTAATTTATTTCCTGCTTATTGTGCCATCAGAAGGACAGAAAATTGGCAGATATAAAGAAATGTAAGAGGTGAGTGAGATAAATTTTGGAATTTTTACGGCGTTATAACTGAAAACCTAAAAGAGGTAGCGAATTGATGTGCATAGCCAAATTGTTCTATAAATAGTACGAAACATTTTAACTTTTTCCATTTGTGTCTAAAACGTTTAATAAAAAAGATGTGTAGTAAACAAGAAGAAGAAAGAAAAATTATCTTGGACGAATTTTTAGAAAATAAGAAAAGATCGAAAAGGAGATAGCTAACGAAACAAATACTAGTGTACAAACAGTTTACAATGTTATCAACAACTACATCAGAGGTAATTCTATTGAAAGAAATCGAGGATCAGGGAGAAAGAAACGTCCTTCTGATAGGCAGGTACTAAGAAATATTGTAAATGCCTATAAAGCTGATCCACTGAAATCAACAAGGAATGTAGCCGCTATTGCAGGTACGTTACAATGTCATAATCAACAGTAATGAGATATAAAAAATTTAGTGGACTAAAAACATACAAGCAACAAGCAGTACCTGATAGATCTGAGGCTAAACAACATCTGGCGAAAACACGAGCAAGATGGTTATACGACAAATATCTAACGAAATTTGATTGTGTTATCATAAACGATGAAACATATTGCAAAGCAGATTTCAACCAGATTCCAGGAAATGTGTATTACACTGTAAAAAATAAGAAGACAGCTAATAAAACAATTTCAACAAAACAACACACAAAATTTCCTAAATAGTTCATGGTATGGCAGGCTATTTGTAATTGTGGTCTACGGAGCAGGGAATTTATCACAACGGGAACAATAAATTCAAAGATGTACATTGAAGAATGTTTAGAAAAACGATTGAAACCCTTTATAAGACAACATCAAGGTTCAGTGTTATTTTGCCCAGATTTAGCAACTAGTCACTATGCTAATACAACGAGGCAATGGTATGAACAAAATGGGGCCCATGTAGTCCAATGGAAAGATATTGGGCTGAAATGAAGTATGTATTGAAAAAAACAAAAAAAAATTGTAAGAATGATATTGATTTCAGAAATCGATGGCGGAAAGCATATGAAGTGATCACAAATGAGTCTGTCCGGGTGCTAATGCAGCACCTCAAGCGAAAAGTTAAAAACTTTTGTAATAGATAATTATATTGTGCCAATATTTTGTAAAATAAAAACGTTGAAAATATAAAATAAATCAAACTTTATTTGATTGAAATCGGAGTTAAACTTTTTGATCTGTGGTAGAACGAAAATTCCAAAATTTATCTGACTCACCTCTTATACTCGTATATACATGTAATAAAGAAAATTATTATTTTCACAACCACAACTCATTAATATATTTACACATTTTCTTGTTTCTTTAGATTTCTCAAAGGAATTGTTTTGTGTATGTCTGTATGTGTGTGTGTGTACGTCATTTTTTTTTATTTATTAGTAACGATATGTTTTCTAATTAACACCCTAAAACACGCGTCATCAACGATATACTCAATAGCAGTATTTATAAGTACATACATTTATATGCATTCATATAATACGCAATGACATAAAAATATATATTTCTTTTTATAATTCTCGTATATTTTTTTGTTTGTATAGGTGGAAGGCAAGATAACAAAAGACATTTTTTTTTCCTTTTACAATTTACATACATATCTACATGATGTATTCGAATAAATATGAATGAATATGAATAAACATACTCGTACACTCGTATTATAGACATGTCATGCCATGTAATTTATCCATAGATTTTCTAGTTTCCATCATCATCATCATCATCATCATCATCATCGTCAATGTCTTTTTATTTTATTTTTATTTTGATTTTACTTGTATACATACGAGTATTTTCAAATGCATATTCTTTTCATTAAAATTTTCTAAAAGTGTAGATAGTACACGTTTCAGTTCAGGGACACTTTTAGTTCATTACATCCATGATTATAATGCACATATACATACTCGTACATACTATATTATCTAAAAGTGTGATGTACTTTCAAGTCCTAAAAACAAAAAATAAAAAATAAAAAATAAAAATTAAAATTCTACTTTTACTCATCAGCATTTTTTTGTTTTTGTTAATTTAAAGAAATAACTAAATATGTAATAAAAACTACAATATGCTTTTCAAGACTATTCTTCTTTTAAGTATAGTTCTTTTATTCACAAATATATTATAAATACATATACATATACAATATACATATTAAATTTCATACATCCAGCATATACATATCCAGTACATATATATATATATGTATATATAATATGATATGACATATGATGAGTATATCTCATGTAAATGCGATTTAAAAATCTACGTGATTTTACAAACTCATATATCCTCCATCCCATATGGATAAGTACGCAATATGTGTATGTGTATGTGATAGTAAATACACTACACCTTTCTCAAATTGTTACTAAAAAATAAAAAGAAAAACAAAGTGAAAGGACTCTTTTAAAGTCAAAGTCAAGGGACTTAGACAACGTAGAAATATAAAGTGCAAATAGCAATTCTA
This sequence comes from Villa cingulata, assembly GCA_951394055.1. Classification (NCBI taxonomy): domain Eukaryota; kingdom Metazoa; phylum Arthropoda; class Insecta; order Diptera; family Bombyliidae; genus Villa; species Villa cingulata. Next base: position 3,999,195 of record OX596025.1, read on the forward strand.
TTCTCGTATATATGTCTACAATTCCGCAGAAAATGAATTGAATTTCACTATGCGAAGTCACATGAATTTTTCCTCCCTTTTTGGAATGTCTAAAAAGGAATTGCTTGAGGGTGTTCTATAGATTTTTGTTTTTTTATTACACCATATCTAGTGAGTATATAAATTTATACAAACATAATTTGATATACAAACATACATTTATATATATGTATGAGTGTAATAAATATGTACTGATGCAATGTGTATAAAGTCTCCCCAGGTCAGACACAATTTTATTGCATCAGGGCCTTGAAATAATCTATTTTTCAAAATTTCCTTCTATATAATATTTTTCACCATTCCACTAGAATTACTGCTGCTGCTGCTGCTTGTAATTCCTATTCCTGCTGTTATTTCAGTTTAAATATTGGATTTTTTCCATTTTTTTCAGAGGTATTATATAGATAATAAAGGTGCAATGCGCAATTCTACTCTTGGTTAATAGGGTAAAATAAAACGAATTATTTAAATGGGGATGGTAAATGCGTGAAAAATTCATGTGTATATACTTATGTAGTTTTTGGAAAAAAATACTTAAATGAATTTTTACTACCCATCCGATAATTCGTCATTAAGTGCATACTAGAGATAGAAATGCTAACTATTACCACCCAGATATTTTATTGTAAAAGTGGGCTTCATTTCAAATTAAAACAAAATTCTAAAAGGTTAGACAAACTTAATAAGGTTGTCTTCAAAAAAAAATTATTAATTGTCCATTCAAATTTTAACAAAATTTAAATTTCCGTTAAAAATATTCTAAAGCACTTATTAAATCCTTTTTTTTTGGTAATATTAAAAGTTTCAATATGTTTTTTACATTTTTCTTCAATTTCAATGTAATCCGGAAATATTTTAGCTGTCTGCCATAAATCATAAAAGAAGGTGAGATAAAAAAATATATGAGAAAATCAATATCAGACATACCTAATTTATTTTGTTTATTTTACTATCTGATGTACATTGTACCACATAGTAAATAGCTTTACATTCGTTAGTTTTAATAATTGTAATTCAATATTATATGCAATAGGTATAATAAACTTTTATCCTTTTCCATTTATAATTTTGATATTTTATTTACGAATATTTACGTATAAGCAAAGATACTATAAAATTACAATATACAATAAAATTGTATTTCTAGTATCTTTGGTATAAGACAAATGCATATTTCATAACTGTCGGGTTACTAGTCTGTTGTGAAAAAACTTCTGTATTTTTCGTTAATGTCAGCTGCACCTTTGAAATGGAAATGAATTTTGAAATTGATAAAATAGTAGAGACTACGATATACAAGGTAAGAAATAAAAATGTTGATTTTATTTGTTTTGTATTTCGAGTAAGAATATGTATTCCATTTTGAAGGATTTTATTTCATCAAATTCGTGCGTACAAGTAATAATGGATATTTTTGGATAAATTGATTTATTTATTTATAGATAAGTTCTATTAAATTTAGATTTAGAACTTTGATTTAATTTTCCAATTTTTCATAGAAAAGTTATAATACAATAATGAATTAAAAATAAAGATATTTTAGTTATAGCGTTATAGTGTAATGAAAATTAATTAAAAGTAAGTTTTCAAATTAAATTAAATTAGAATTTATGATAATTGGAACATTTTCTATGAAATTGCTGTAAATCCACATTTGACAAATGAATGCCAACAATGAATACATTCTGCTATCAGCTAATATAAAGTGTTGTCCTCCTCATGGAATGGATACATGTATTTTTCAAATTTTTCAAAAATGATCTATTCTATTAATAAATCTACTGGTTGTGAACGTGATCAAAAAAATATAAAACCTTACAAACAGAAATTTCATTTGGCGGTTAATTTCAAATATAATGTCCATATGTTTGCAAAAATACAAAGTTTCTTACTTTGAATTTTTAAAAAAGGGGAAAGTTAATAAAAATCCATCAATAAGAAAACAGAATCAGAGAAAAGCGATAACAAAAAAATGTTCAAAATTTATTATAAATAATGTCCGTGAATATTTAATTGTACATTATTGTGTATTAATTTTCTAATTATTCAGTTTCAATTTTTTAATTTTCCAATTCAGCCAGGCTGAATAGCTTTATGATCTTTGATGTAATCATGTAATATAATTATAATTTTTCGTTACAACAATAATTTATTTCCGGTTAATATGAAACGAAACAATGATTGTTACGCCAAAAGTTATGCAAAATCACTATTTAGTGGTAATTTCATTGTTAAAAATTAAGAGGATGCCCTCCTGAAATCAAAAATTAATAGCTAACAAATACATTCAAAAAATATTTTTATCGTTGTGTTAGTTTACTTTCTGTTATTATTTTTTTTTTTCATTTATTTTACACTAACCTTTTTATTTTGTTTTGTAAATTTTGTGGGTATATGAAATGCGCAACTAATAGAAAAAAAAACAAAATCAATTCTTAATATTATATGAGGACCGAAGGCAGAAAAAGCAAAAAAAAATTTCATAAAAAAAAGTACACGTCATAACAAAACAACATAGTGTATAGTGTACATATACCAAACTTTGAACTTGAAACAAACTTTAAATGAATGTTAATATGTAGTGCAATACATATTCATTTTTACACATTTACTACATATGTTCATAAGTTTGTACAACCAGTACAACTAACAAAGCGTATAGCACATACATAACACCCATTCACCAGGAAACAATATAAATTTGGTACTGTATCGAATTTATCAGTGTATTTACATACGCATTAACGCACATATTTTAACATTTGACAGTATATGTAGTAGTGTCGAATGTCTGCTTTGCCTGTGCTTTAAGAATTATACGCAAACGTATTTGCAATAGCCAGAGTAAATTTGTTTTTGTACATTTCAATCTACCTGCTATCGCAGAGAATATAATACATACAAACATATATATATATATTATTTGTGGTGCTGCTATACGAATACTTCGCAGGTTTATTTCTTTCATCATTTTTTTTCTTTTTGATGTTGCTTTTGCTATGCCACTATCTTGACACACAATTACATATATATGTGCAGTGTGTATGTAGTATGTTCACTATTGTACATGGATAGAAAAATTATTTCAGGATTTGTTATAATTTTTGAACAATTTTTGACTTGAACATTTAGAATATTATTTTTTAAAAACAGACAAATAATTAGGGTATTCACGGTTTGGTCTTGTATCATTGTAAACGGTGTAAACTCGTACAATCCTACACCTATTGTAAACATCTTCAATGTAATTTTTACCTACACTGCTTGTAAAAATTTACACTGCTGAAACCCATTGCATATTACTATTGCTTACTATTGTATATGCCATTCTGACATTAAATGCTAAAATAATTTGATTATTTTTATAATATTTTAGCTGACATAATTTGCTTGATTTCAATACAAAGTTTTCGTTCACGATATAGTGTAATGTGTAAGATTTTGGTGTATATTCACACTTTTTACACTCTTACAACATTTCGTGAATACCTCTAACATTATAAGCATCCTGTAAACCAAATTATATTACACTTTCAAAAAACTACATGTATACACTATACAGTACAAAAAATGTTCATGCAATATAAAATATTCATTATGTTACTCTACCTACTATATTCGCAACGATAAAGCATTGTATTGTACAAATGGTTGTTTTTTTTTTTTTTTGTAATACATATTGTATATCCTGCAAACAAAATTATACTACCATATTACCGAGTTACAAACCTGTATTGATAATTTCTAAATGATATTTGAAATACAAGATATAAACATTTGTGTATATAATTGCGTACATCATGTAATGAATATACTATATGAATATACATAACCATATATTCATACAATCAATATCATTAGGTTACTCCTTACTCCAGCTATTTTATTCTTAGTGCTTATTATACACATTATATACAATATACAATATTGTACATCATAATAGCAGGTAGCTTCTTTGCAATGCTTTGCTATGCCATGTCATTTTTTTGTTTGTTTTTTTATTTATTTTTTTTTCTTCTGTTTTCGGCGATCGTATGATAGCAATTGGAAACATTTTTTTTGTTGTTTATTGAATATATACCACTCACACATATATAATATTTTTATTCGTATAAAATGAATAAACGTATCGGTGAAAAATTGATATATTTAGAGCCAAGAGTTATGCAAAACATTTTTATTATCTGTGACAAAATTTTTGTGAAAAATAGGAATTTTATATTACTAATTATTCTGAAATAATGTAAAAGCTTTTATTTTTCTATTTCGAAATCGAAAAAAGAACATTTGAATTACCTTATATGAAAATTTCAGTATAATACGCAATCATCTACCCATGAAAAATTACATTTAAAATCTATACATTTTTGGTAAAAATCCTTCTCTCTTCAAAGCGTTCTACAGGACTAATAAGGACAAAAATTACTAAAGTGCTCCACTTAGTTCACTCTACACCCTTTGAATGATGTATGACAAAAATTTTAGAAAAATACATGGTGTAGTTACGGAGAAAAAGTGTACCATAGCACGTTGAAATTTGAAGAAAGCCTCGTCCTTATTATCCTGTACAGGAAAAACTAAAACCTTTTTGAAAAATTTGTTCCACTTAGTTCACTCTAGACCCATTGAGCTTTTATTTAAAACATATTTCATAAAAATTGGATAAAAAATGGCTGAGAAAACGTGTACCTAAATCACCCAAAATCAGTAAAATCAGAATAACCTGCTCTTAAAGAGCAGGAAAATGTTTATAAACATTTTTCATATAAACAGAAAAAATAATATACCTAATTATTTATTTTTATTGTCCTCTAGGTCATCAAGATCCTAGGGAATAGGGATCGCAAATTAATTTATTCTATAATATTGAATATCAAAAATTCGTTTAGTATAAGAATTCAATTAATCTGTCGAGGTATTAATAATTATTTGCGAGACAAATATATATCGAAACATGTATGAAAAATGAATTTATTTTTCTTTGTTTTCTTTTATTGAACAAAAACATTTGTAATTTGTTGCATATCTGATAGAAGTATAAATTATTTAAAAATTTAATTTGTCATGTTTAACAACCGATTAACCAATAAACTTTGCACATTAAAATTTATTTATTGTATGTTTTATGTTTTGTTTTTTCAACATTTCTCTGTACCTGCTTTTTTTTCAAAAAACTTTTTAAAAATTAATGGCGCTCACTTTTTGAAATGTGATAAATTTGTAAGTAGAAGAAGTAATTTTTCGAGTAAGATATCAGCATATTACTATAATTGTATTTGTAGGTATATCTTTAATTAAAAAAAAAAAGATTGATTCTCTATAGAATAAAAATACGAATAAGAAAAAAATTTTAATTTTAATTTTTAACATATTACTTTTACTATTGAGAGATAAAAATTTTGTATCAAGACAAAATTTGTAAAGTAATGGTAATATGATATATTGTAAGGAATACTTTCGTATTTATTCATTATGAACACCTAATCAAAAATATCTTTAACTCGAATGAAAAGAGAATCTATGTTTTTCTTTTAGCTCGTCTAGAGTGAAAGATAAAATGATAAATATTTTCCTTTACAAATAAATAAAATATATTGAAAAACTGAGTAAACAAAATTCCATAACGATATGAATGTTTTTATGATAAAATATTGCAAAATTGATCAGTGCGAAAAAAGACAAATTGAATTATAATTGATACAAAATATTATTATGAATAGAGAAAACGGCATTAATCTTTCTTCTTCGAAAGAAAAAAGAAATAACGATAAATTGCTTACTTGCCTAATAATATCTACATTACAATCAATTTTTTTATCAGATACATCCCTGTGCTTATGCATATACATATATGTACAAGTACATTCCCGATTACAAAAACTGCATCACCTTCCTTAAATATTCATAATTTCATCTCTGAAGTCTAGGTAAAGATGTGCTTTCTCAATTCTCGTCGAATCGTTTCCACACTAATTTTTATGCTCATTTAATTCTTTCTTGAATTCTGTCGCCTTTTCATAACGACTTTGAAATGATATCCTTATTAAATGTCGATCAATATACTCTGGTTGAGTTTCAAAATGTAAAAAGGCGGTTTCGATGCAATATTCAGCGTACTACGATGTTTAGCTGAATATTGCATCGAAACCGCCTTTTTACATTTTGAAACTCAGCCTCTGTTTTATAACTTTTAAATCTGAATCCTTTTTTTCTTTCCATATTCCTACTTCTTGATATTCTTTTAAAAAACGTAAAACTGTGAATTGATTACCCAAATGCTTGTTACTTTTCGATAAATTGCCTATTATTTGTACTCAACATCATTTAGTAGGGTATACATACCTACTTATTTCACTTGATCACTCTGGCTTCATTCCTATCTATAGCCTATTTATAATTATGTGTCCATGTAAATTAAGAATTTTACTACACTGAAACAGTGCAGTATTTTTGCAGTTGTGTGATTGCAGGTCCATGTATGTATAAATATATGTACATACTTATGTAAGTATATGGCTATTTCACATACTCACGAGCATACATATAATTGCGTATTCATGGTTGGAATTTATTGATGAATTTTAATTATGGTTAATGTATAAAGGGAAAATGAATAAATTGACACAAGTAGATTTTCCTATTACATAAAAATAATGCTGACTGATAAAACTAAATATGTATTATATGTAAGTATATAGATTTAAAATAAAAATTAAAAACAAAATAAACCATGCCGAAATATGTGTTTGAAGAATGAAATAAGTTTAGATTATGATCGGTAGATTGAAGAAAATTTTTTATTATGATTAATAATAAGCATATACGCTGCTATAGCTTTTTTTTAAATTTTTGTCATTCAATTAAATTCTTTTATACAAAACGAGAATGTATCATTAAGATTTTCGTAAATATAGATGATCAGTTATTATTTTTCTGTTTGTAAATAATATAATAATAATAATAATTTAAGTGGGTAGTATTTTAGTACGATAGTGTTAGTGTGATAACCTGTTAGTTGAAGAAAAATAAAAATTTTTAATATTAATGTGTTGATAAAAATATCGACCTACACAGTTTTTTAAACATATCTAATAATTTTCTGGTCACTTTTCATTGATTAAGTTCTACTTTGATTAGGTGAATAAAATGAATTGATTTATATTTTTATAGTCATCACAATATATACATAATCTAATGTATGTATGTATGTATACATATGTACGTTTATTGTGAATATTTAAAATATACATATTATACAAGAAAATTTTTTAAAAGATAATCATAAACCATAACAAGCGGAAAATTGCTAAAGAACTAAAATGGAATGCGGCGGCATGGTTAATCAACTGATGAACGACACGACATCATCTACTTAAATCTAAAAACTTCAAAAGTCATTCACAATCATAACCACCGTTAAACGTTAATCTAATACATTTTGTTATAAACTAAAGTTCCTTTTACACCTATGTAATATAAAATAACTCATAATACAGGGTGTCCCGTTAACAACATGTACAAATTGGTACCACGGAATTCCTTGAAATGTTTCATGAAAAAAATTGTACTACCTATCAAAAAATTCTATCGACCCTATTTTGAGTTTATTGCAGGATCTTCAAATACAAAATCATGTGTAACTTTTTTTGCACCCTACTTTGAAAAATTTAGTGTATAATCTTAAATGCCAAAATGCTACAAAAAAAAGTGTGTGTGTGTGTATGTGTGTGTATATGCAGTATACAGAAAGGTACATACATTATGTATTAGATTTATAATGTAAAATTAATTTACAATTTGCATTCGAAAATAGATACCGTCTCGTCGTCTACTCAATAAAGGATAATGTACAATTGATTTGAAATTGCTATCCAGACCGTATAAATTTAAATTAAGGATTGTTTTTAAGTTGACTATATACCTATGCCCGTACTAATTATTTAAAATTGGTTTATTTGAAAAACTAATTAACATCTTACGTCCATGAATTGATTTGAAAATAAAATTATTGGATTATAAGATAATAAAAATTTGTATCAACTATATAGTTGTTTTTGTCGAAATTCTCATTTCATAGATACATTATTTTGGGTATGAGTAATTAGGCATAGGTAGTTGATATTCTGAACTCTTATACGATTTTGATAAATTTTCTTAATTTTCACATACTTAAGTACTTTTGTACTTTTGTAAATTTCTATCGATATTTTTATCATTCTTGTTGCATAAAATAAAATAAATAAAGATTCATGAACTTTCATTTATTCAATTTTTATTCTTCATTTAACCTAAATAAAATTCTTATATTATTTTATTAAGAAAACATAACGTACATTTATACATGATGTACAGTTAATATAAATTTTCTATTAGCCTTGACCTACAGACATATCCATACATTATATGTACATAGCATACACTATAGCCTATAGTAGCATATAATAATAACATCAACTTTGTATTGAAACACCTACTTACTTATTCTATAACAGCATTACACAACTTCAAACATAAATTTGAAATTTAAAATTCCGGGTTATAAAGTTATGGATGGTGTTTCTATTGTACATACATTACCAAAGTATGGAAGTACATAGCTATATATGTATATTCAGAAAAACCTCTGTGAAATAAAGAAAATTTTTTAGAAGAGAAAATATTTTGTCAGTTATAAATGATATCGTATAGTCTAGTATGATAATGTGTGCTTCTTTAATTTAACTATCGTATTCTTATACTATTTTCAGAAATCGAAGTCAGTATTGTGCTTATGGAAATAGTTACCCGATGAGGTTCTGATAACTTCACATATAATATTTTGTAGGAAATTCTGAATAATATATCTCTGTCAACCCTGAAGAAGGTACTTTTTAAAATATGTTAACAGGATGTTCCAAATTGTGCATAAATAAATTTATAATTTTGTTCACAAATAATTCTTAAAAGGGAGATTCTGTACAAATTTCACATTCCTGTAAATTTATATTTGATAAAAAAGTAGCATTATTTGAAAATATCATAAAAATGTTCGGTTTTTAAGACAAATTTTAATTTTTGTTTGCTGATTTTTTCATTTCTAATAATGAATCACCCTGTTTTTTTTGGGAAAAAGAAATACACCCTCCCCCCCCTTCGATGTTGCCTATCACACAGCGTGAAGGCAACTGATTTAATCAGTTAACACCATTTTGGTTATATGAAAAATAAAAAACCGAACTATAAAATATAAAGTCGTTGCGCAGCCGATGTCCACTCAAAGTATAAAATGTTGATTGAATCGTGTCAGGGGGAAGATGGGCATAAAAGAAAATTATGATAATTCAGGGTTGCCGTAGCTACTGGGAGTATTGCTTAAATTTATAAAAAAAATATGAATTTATGATTAAACCATATTCAGTATTTTTAATTTTATTTATAAAATTATGTGTTCAGTATCAATTTGATATTAAATTTTGTATACATACGTACATACTTTCATTTTCATATTTGTTTATTTGTTCATTTTCTTCTATTTTGTTCCCTTTATGTACTTGTTAATGATTTCGTTACGTTACCGTTACATTCTGAATTTTATTTTTTGTTTTGTCTTTTCTTAGAATAAGAAAGAAAATTATTTACATTGCAAATTGCTATCATATTATTCAAATCAGCTTGTTATTATATGTTATTTTGTAAAGAAATGAACATATTTCATAAAATTTCCCAAAATGTCACAAAATTACCTGTTTTTTTGTAAAATCTAAAAAAAAAGTTTTTTGCAAACTGCAGCCCTTCATAATATACAATTTAAAATATTTCCTTCGGATTTAAATTGAGATCTGATCACCCCACACACGAGACAGATTTATACAAACGCAATGTGAAAGAATATAGAACAGCATGCCTATCTTGCCTGTACTGACTTCGATTTCTGAAAATAGTATAGGGTGGTATTCACCAACATGGATATATCCGTCGGATATATTTTAGCCGGATACAATTTCAGCTTATTCATCAACCTAGATAAAATTTGTTTTCGAACTTCATTTTCGGGTCGAACATGTGTGTCAAACATGTCAGCTGATTGTATTTTTATATTACAAAATGAAAAAAAAGGTTCTGTGATGTGATAATTATATGCAAAGATGATAATACAGTACAATTACATTATCTTTATTTGTGCTGTTGCTGTTAATAACAAGGTTATGTTCGAACGATATTTATAATACCACTCCGAGGTTGTCTTAAAAATATCCGAGTAGTGTTTTATCCAGGTTGATAAATACACTTTATCTCAGATAAAAGATAATCTATGTTGGTGAATACCAGCCTTAATGTATGGTACATATGACTAGATTACATTAATTTTTAGGTAGGTACGCCAGTACGTCTATTCGACTAAAATATAAGCATTTCCGATTATCATTCACTCTATATTACATACGTACGTGTACAGTGTACACCTATCATCTATGTACATACTACTACGAACAATAATTGGTAGTGGTACCAAAAAAAAATTGCAATTTATATCCTAGTCACGTTCGCTACAGAACTTTTTTTGGTTGTTAAACAATTGAATAATGATTTTAATGATTATTCATCACATCACATCATCATGTTTATCAGTAGTACACCAGCACAGCACCAGTGTAAATCGATAAGTAAAAAAAAAGAAGTTAAAAGAAAACAATGTCGGGTCGGTTAGGTTTTAAAAAAAAAAATTTCATGTGTGCATGGATGTAACAACTACATAACTACATTCTGGTATTTATATATACACAGAAAGTTTGTAAAAAGAAGAGTTTTTTTTTTTTTTATTTTTTTTTAAATCTGGGCTAAATATACTCGTACATACGAGAGTATTATGCACTACATGCTAATACTACATATGAATATTTTGGTATAAAAAATTCAAAACAATCAAAGCGTTTTGTCCCAGATTATAAAGGTGCGTGCCAAAATCACGTATTTTTTTAGATTCGAATTTGTCCTGAATATCAATAAATCAATAAATGATATTATATTTTTTTCTACTATCTAATATATTTGTCTCTAAGATTGATGATCAATAAACCAAAATAATTTAAATTAAATAATTATTATACTAGGCCAGGCATTTAAAAATGTTTTAGAGATTTGTTTTTTTTTATGTTCTTAATTTCTTCCAAAATTTATTTGTGTTGTTCTACAAATAAAATCCAATATACCATATGTAGTTTTCTAGTGCCAAGAAAAAAGCATACAAAATACTCATGTAAATACATTTGAATGTTTTTGAAATGCAAATTTTTATTTTAATTTCATGTAAAATTTAATAGACTCTTTAAAGTTCCATTCGCGTTTTAAATTACTGTAAATGTGAATAGCAAAATAAAAATTCAAAACTACAGAAAAAATAAAAATAAATGAAGAGGAAATTAATGTTCCAATCAAAAACATTTTACATCATCAATTTAAAATTACATTTTGTACATTGAAAGACTTTTTATTATACACACTATAATCAAAAAAAAAAAGGGAAGAAGTAAAGAAAACACACAAAATGTTAATGGATAAAGATTGCACATTATCATTAAAAGTCATTAAAGATACCTTCTTTGTATGTTTATATTGTTTTAATTTTTTTTTTCATTTTTTATTTTTTTTTTTAAATAAAAATCGCAATTTCATATGAAAACTTTATTTTTTTATTCACATTTTTCTGTTATTTTTTTTAAGAGTGAAAAGAAAAAACGTGATCTAGTACTTTGGTTCCTGTTTTGTTAGTTTACGTTTATTTTTTCAATTGTTACATATGACTTGGACATACATAAAATTTTTTTTTAAGTATATATAAGTAAGAGTAATTGATCGAAAGCATGTGTTTTTTTTTTCATATTTATAATGAAGTCTTGCCATCATGATCTCTGTTTTATATACTATATATGTGCAAAAAAAAAAAAAAAATGAATATCCCACCCATACATATGTTTATTTACTTTATTTTTTTTACGAGCTTCTGTTTTCTTTTATGTATATTTTGCTATTGAAAATTGAAAAAAAAAATGTAAACTTTCCATTAAAATATATTATTATTTGAGCAGAATTCAATTCTTTTGGTGAAATTACAAAATATTTACACATAAATATTAATCAGTAGCCAATTCATGTATGTACATATATGTCTTGAATTGCTATAACGATGATTCAGCATTTTTATAAAAAAAAACTTTCGCATCGCTTCTAATACTTGCTTGCAAGCTAGTGCAATGATGCACTAATGTCTTGAAAAAATATATAATTTTAGCAAAAAATATTATATGAATACTTTAATTTTTAAATCTAGTTATATTTGTTGCTAAGAATGCCTTTATACTATTAAAGATAAAGTCTTGACATTACCGTTCTAATAATTATTAAAGACAAATTGCGAAAAATATAATGTGATTTTATTTCAAGTGAAATTTTTTATGTAAGTAATTTAAAAGGATTGTAATGGTTTCAAAGCCTACGTTGAAGAAATTCAGTTATCAATAAGTAAATTCTTTTTGAAAATTAATAATTTTTCCAGTATGACGCTCATATTTATTTTATATTTTTGATAGCTTATGTACATTAATTTCAACTTGAACCACATGAACACAAAAAATCATTTAATAAATGCTTAAGATTAGGATTCGAGATATCTGCTGTCTTGTGCACCACATACCTTCGAAGTTACTAAACCGATTTCAATGAAATTTGAAACATAGATACTTTGATATGAATTGTGGTCCTTAATGAAGCATTTTTTTTTAAAAAATGTCTTTGTTTCCTTTTTACATGGTGTCAAAGTTGTCAAAATTGCGATTTTTCGGCTTCAAATGCACCTTGTACAGCAAACACTGATTGACCGATTTCTTTGAAATTTTGAATATAGGTAGCCTGAAGGATATTGTGGTGCTTGAATAGAGCACATTTTTGATTATAGGTCCCGAAATTTAGATATAATTCTTAAAATAGGAGAGGTTTTTTTTTGAAAAATTTTTGATTATAGGTCCCGAAATTTAGTTATAATTCTTAAAAAAAGAGAGGTTTTTTTTGAAAAATCGTATAATTTTAGCTTCTATTTTCATACATTAAATCTTCATATATCTATATGATTTTGGTATCAAAATAAAGTTTGGACTTTTCTGAAGAGTTTACAAAAAAAATTATAAAACTCTTAGTTATATTTCCATTTTTATTTACAAAATAAAATTATGTTATTTTTCATCAAAATATTCAAAAATCCATTTTTATAGCACCTAAAAGGTATGCAAAGACATTTTTTAAAATGTTTGTATGTAAAATCGTTGTTATTGTTTTCAAAATTTTTCAAAGTCGAATCCTACTCTTAAAAAAAAGTAAATTGAAATCGTTTTATTCATTTCATTCGCTATATCTATACTTTGGCATTTTGATAAGAGTGTAAAAACAAAAACCATGTATTTATCTTTAATTTAACTTTATCCTTTAAAATTTTGATAATATTATATAGGCGTCCTTGTGTCTCTGCAGAGAGTAGTAATGCACATTTTTATAATAATGTAAATATTTATTTATAAAAAAGTTCAATAGTAAATTTCAAATCGAATAAATTTTTACTTATCCAATATATTTTTTCAATTAAAACAAGGATCACATATACTGATTCATTACCGGTTTATTGGACATTTTATATTTTTAAATTTTTAGTTTCGCAATTTTAACGTAGTTTTGTAGATGAGAAATATATGAAATGTATATAATGTTCGAATATGAAGGATTTTAAAAATTATTTTAAAAATCAGAAAACGAAAATGGAAATGGATCATTGCGCTCTGACAACAGCGATGCTAAAGTAGCACTTGAATATAACGCATAACGTGGTATAACCATGTATAAGGTGTCCCAATAAGCGGTTCAGATTTGACATATCACTTATTTTGGCTCTGGCAACACTAATATCATTCTTTCTTTGACAGGAATTCAGTATATTATATCTAGATGACGAAATGAGTCGTTGAACGCTTCAGGAAAAGTGGGAAATGTTGGAAATTAACTTCCACAACAAAGACAATCGGTCCGAAATCGCAAGAAAATGTCATACACAATTTGCTGGAAACACAGCACTCACAGCCAACGGTATCAAGAAGTTTGTGCATAAAGTGCGTAATACGGGCTACCTAGTCGACAATCCAACGCGTACCTATCTTCGTTATGTTCGCTCAGTCGAAAATGTGTGCCAAAAAAACGACGGCCGAAAACATCGATTCGTCATCATGCATCGGAAATGAACATCAGCTACAAAAATTCGACGGCCGCATTATCAGTCGAAATGTTGACGTGAATTGAACGGCAAGGAGCTGTGATTTGACGCCTTTGGATTTTTATTTGTGGGGTGCCGTGAGGGACAAGTGTTATGCGGACAATCCACAAACAATTGGTCATTTGAAAGCCAATATTGAAAAAGCTAGTAATATAATTCAATGGAATGTTCCATGGTGGATCAAAACGGATAAACAAACAAACAAACATTATGCATTTCATATCACAAAACTACGACTAATGCTAGAACTAGATAGTTAGTGGTACAGTAGTAGGATAGTAGTATAATAATAAAATGGTAAATATGTAGGTTTGCATATAGACTGTGCAGGTAGATCTTGCCTATATGGCAGGTATGGTACATTTCTTCTTGCTATTTATTTACATACTTATTTGTTTTTTTCCTTTTCCGTTTTTTCAAAAATTTTATTTCTGAAGACATGGTTAAATGTAGTTACATTAAAATTTAAATCTTTACATCTTTAAAATTTAAGAAATAAGAAATAAGAAAGAGACAAAAAACAAAAATTTCATGTTTTCTCATGGCTTTTCGTGTTTTTTATCTAAATATAAATCGAAATTATTAAATTTTCTCTTGCTCTTATATGTTTTGCTTTTATTTTTTTTTTTTTTTTATAATTTTAAACGAATTGAAAAACAAAAACCGAATACAAATTAGACATATACATATGTATATGCATCACAAAAATCACAACATTCGAATATATACATATGTAGTTAATTCTAATAAAAGGTCAACCTATATGCCATTTTTTAGATTTAATTTTTTTCCGAATCTAAGAAAAAAAGACAGATATTTCAAAATATTTATTTTAATTATAAAGTAATATTCATCGCTATATTTTTTGGCGTTCTTTTTTAACAAATTTTCTTAAAAATTTTTTTAAAAATTCGAAAATTCGTAATAACAATCCATATTGATTTTGAAGGTGTATGTCGCCAACATTTTACAATATGTCACCAGCAGTTTTGTAAATTCAATTTAAAATCTATAAAATTACAATTTTTCTAAACTAATGAATGAAATGTTAATTTATTAGTTCTGGAGCTAATTAATGAAAATCATTTGAATATATACGGCTTGAAACTTTGAAGAAATTTAGAATTTTTATCAAGATGTCAATTTGGTCTAATTTCTTCGAGTATGCATGTCGCCAACGGACTTTATTCTTTTTATATCTTTTTTGATTAAAATACTTTTGATCCAAGACTTTTCATAATTATTCACAAGGACTTCTACTTTGAAATCCGTCAAAAAAGTTTGAATAATTAAAGGGATGCTATTGAGTTACAACTTGTTCTTTATCTTGAAACTGTATGTCGCCAATTTTAGAATTAGCCATATATACATTTTTAAATATATCGCATATGCATAAATAGATATGTTGTTATACATACAAATATAAATGTACAATAATAATATATACGAATGTTTATCATATAGCGATTTAATTGAATTTCGATGACATACTTTACATTCATTATGATAATAAAAATAAAAAAAATGTTTATGATGATTTTTTATTATCGATTAAAAATCTAGTGAGTAAAAGAAAAACGAAAAAAAAAAAAGAAAAAATATTGACTATTGATTGAATGTGTCAATGTGGGTAGTCGATTATTGTTGTTGTGCCGCTGTTGTTTTTTCGAATAATATCAAATAATATTATAAATGATAACAATTATTTTGATAAATTTGCTTTTATATACTATTTTCGCAACTTAATTTTTTCGGACAAAAAATTTGTATGTTTTATATACTCGTATGCATAAAAGAGCTTGCCACAGTTAAAAACATATGATTTATTGCAGTTTCCATCATGCATTTTATTTATTTGTTTTTGAATATTTTAAATAAAAAAAAAATAAAATAAAATAAAATAAAGAAAAGTCTCAAAATACTTTTGTCATAAATTTTATTGTAAAATCACGATATTGTTTAAAAAAAAATTCGAGTGAAAAAAAAGAATTAAACATATTTAAACATTACACAGAAAAAATGTGTTGAAAATTAAATTAATTTTTATTACGATAATGATTGGACATTATTTAATTTATATATATCATCACCGTATTGCCATTATAGCATCGCCGTCATCATCGTTGCTGCTGTCATTATTGCGCCTGCCTTACTACAATGAAAATTATAAGTTCATTGTGCACGAAAAATTTTAAAATTATAAAATATCAAAAAAATTAAATCGTATAGATATTTATACTAACATATACACTCAGATGAACGACAAAAGGTGATTGAGATATTATTGTATTTTGTTGGTTGATATTTATTTTTCAATTCAAATGTCAATAAACTGAAGATAAGTTTTTTTTTTATTTTTCTTTTATGATTTATTTTATTTTTCTTCATTGGATAAAAATTTTTTTTCTTATTTTCACAAGTATATTCATTTTTGTGACAAAGTATGTATTTTGTTTGTATCATACGTATTGTACGCGTTTGTTTTCAAATAACAATACAGAAGTAGAAGTAAGTATAGTATGTAAATGTACTCCGGTATACTATGTTTTACTATGTACTACTGGTACTACCAAGTACTACACTACTGCTACTATACTATATTACTTCGAAATGATGGTACATTAGAATACTTTCAAACTGCGATAATTGTAAATAATAAATACATACTTATATTTATGCCAAAAATTGAAAATGATCGATTTTATTAGTCATTTAATGATGAATTGATCAATTTACGAATAAGACTTCTGAAACCAACATATGTACACACGATGAGTAGCTAACAAGTCACAATATACTTAAGTAAATTAAGTATTAAATAAAAAAACTAAAGTTGAAAAGTGTATACGTTTGGAAAAAGAATTATATAAATTGTATGTATTTAAGATTAGGATTCCAGATATTTGCTGTCTTGTGCACCACATACCTCCGAAGTTACTAAGTTTCCGATTTCAATGAAATTTGAATCATAGATACTTTGATAGGAGTTGTGGTCCTTCAATGAAGCATTTTTTTAACAATGTTCTTGTTTCCTTTTACAGGATGTCAAAGTTGTCAAAATTACGATTTTTCGGCTTCTAAATGCACCTCATACAGCAAAAACTGATTGATCAATTTCTTTGCAATTTTGAATATATATATGTAGCCTGAAGGATATTGTGGTGCTTGAATAGAGCACATTTTTAATTTTAGGTCCTGAAATTTAGTTATAGTTCTTAAAAAAGGAGAGGGTTTTTTTTTTTAAAAAATCGTTCAAATTTGACTTCTATTTTCATACATTAAATCTTCATATATCTATATGATTTTGGTATCAAAATAAAATTTGGACTTTTCTGAAGAGTTTACAAAAAAAAATTATAAAATTCTTTGTTATGTTTCCATTTTTATTAACAAAATAAAATTATGTTTTTTTGCATCAAAATATTTAAAAATCCATTTTTATAGCACCTAAAAGGTATGCAAAGACATTTTTTAAAATTTTTGTATGTAAAATCGTTGTTGTTGTTTTCAAAATTTTTCAAAGTCGAAACCTACTCTTAAATGATATTGAATTATGACTACATGCGTACATAGAATATTTTTATGTATGTATGTGAGATTCTTTATATACTTACCTTTAGTAAATTTCATATATAAATTTCATAATTTTGTAGAATTTGTAAAGATCGTTATCCATTACCTAACATCGAGGACCAGTTTGACAAACATATTTCACAACATTGAACCTTGAGAATGGATTCTTTCACGTGACAATCGAAGAGCGCAGTCGCAAGTATACTGCTTTTGTAACTCAAAGCGGGCATTTTGAGTTTAATAAAGTGCCGTTCGGGCTTTGCAATTCACCCAGTATCTTTCAAAAGTATATTAACTATATTTACAGAGAACTCCTCAGAGATGGCGTAGTAATTATCTACATAGATGACATTGTTATCCTTGTAACAACTATTAAATGAAGCAGTAGAATGACTCAAGTTGGTTTTAGAAGTAGCGGCGTCAAATGGTCTACGAATTAAATGGAAAAAATGTCAGATTCTGAAGGACGAAATTAAATACCTTGGACATTGTGTTCGCAGAGGAAAAATTACGCCATCCTCAGTTAAGGTTAAAGCTGAAGTTAAAGTTAACTTTCTCGGCCTTAAAACGACAAGACAAGTCCAGAGTTACCTTGGTCTAGCTGGATACTTCAGAAAGTTTATCCCAGTTGAACCCCCAAAATGTGGTTTTTTTTGTTTATATTATTATTTATTATTAATAAAAGAGAAAAGAGTTAAAATTCCAAAATATAGTTTTTTTTAGAATCAAATTATGTAATTTGTTTAAATAAATTGTATAATTTTGGAATTTAAACTCTTTTCTCTCTTTGTTAATAATAAATAATAATATAAAAAAAAAACACATGTATATGTATATTATATATTCATTTATTTTCGTATATCAATGATCGATTGTTTAGAGATATTATTCATACAGAACTTTTGTAATTTTAAAGGTTTGCCAATATTGCAAATCATTTCTTATTTTTCTGTCAATTTTACATTCCAACATTACGAATATGCATACATATAGATGTATTCACATATAAGTATGTACATATTTTTTATTTTAATTTCATGATATTTGATTTTTTAAAAGGTTTCGTAAATTAATAAAATATAAAAATATTTGTGTTTTTATTTCTATTGACAAAAAATTATTCAAAAAATTTTAAAGGATGATATTTTTTTTAATAAATAATTAAATCATATCGAATAGAAACTTACTAAAAAAACCTTATATATATAGATATATGTATGTACATAAAATGTTTGAATATCATATAGAAATTTTTAATAAATTAAACGAGTAAACTTTTCCGTGCAAGTGACTTCAAAATGAAGTATTTTTCGCCATTTTCTCTTTTTTGGAATCATGAGAATATGTTCTATACTTAATTGAATGCTCGTATATCGTAATGCGAAATTTTGATTGATGAAGTACATGCACCTATAATCTTGGCATGCTATGTATCATTCACATGATCATGGTGCAATTTTTTGTGAAGAAATATTTCCTAATATTTTGATTTTTTTTTTCTTACTTTAAAATACAAAGTACTTATTATCAAAATCATACTTGTTTAGGTTCTAATGCCATACAGCGAGTGTAAATCTGAATGACGGTATTCAGTTTGCGTATAGGCTGCGAAATAAGTACCAAAAATTAACGATGATGTAACGAAACTTAATTAGGATCGTGATGAATGCATCACCTGAGAATGTACTAAAGTTTTTGTAAATAATTTATGCCGTTTATTTCAAATTGTATTATAGATCCATAAGTTTTAATTCAATTTTTATTACATTATCTTCTATTTACATGCATGTTAATAAATCTATAGATTTTGTCTTGTTTACAAAATTTATGATCGAATTTAAGAGTTTTTTTTTTGTTTTTATTAATTATTAAAAATAAAAATGTCCTTGGAAAACTTTTATAACTTATATAAACGTATCTATGTTTCACCGTATATTTTTAAAATTTTGAAGTACATTTTAATTATTAACATTTATTTTCCGAAATACTTAGAATAAAATATGTATATAAAAACTGTATTACAATACATAATTATTTTTAGATTAAGGAAAAGAAACAATGATATTATATTGTCGTTATTTGCTACTATTTTCCTAGCTGGAGGTGCTCCATACCTGTAAATATAATTAAAAAAAGAATGTATGAATATAAAATTTATATTCATTAGAAGGCTACTGGACACTGCACAGTCCACTCAAGGGACACAGCCCAGTCCTTAATTAATATTACTAAAAGGCTACTGAACACTGCACAGTCCACTCAAGGGACACAGCTCAGTCCGTTTTTGGTATTCAATCACAGTCCATCAATATCTATTATTAATAACGAATATTGTTAGTAATACTACCAATTCTTATCTATTGACTATTGTTTAGTATAAAAAGATGTAAAATAAATATACACTCACCAATTATATGTTTATATGTTCTTATTTATTACAACTTATATACTTATATACTTCACTCTATGAATTCTCAGATTCTCACAACTGAATGATTACTTTTTCATTTCTACGCAATTTACTTGTGCTTACCAATATTTCCTGTTTTTCTCTTTTTTTTTCTTTTTATTTTGTGTGTCCTTTCTTTCTTTCTTTAACATAATAGACAGGTAGTATTAATTAAAAGAAATGTATTTATTAATATTTATTAAATTTAAACGATTTTGTACATTTTTTTGATCAAAAATAAAACACGCGTATATATAATACGCCGCATATAAAAATTTGAATTTATTACATAATTATTTATCAAATTTTTTTAATAATCATTATCATCTATGAATTATAATTTATATGTATTTGTGAATTATTATATTTAAAAATTTTCAAAATTTTTAGCAATACCTAATATCCGAAGTCACCGTCCTCTATTATTACATGCATGACTATCATTATACATACCATCATTTGATTTTGATTGCATCGTATTTTTGTAATACATATATACATATCATTAATATAATCATAAATTTTATTGAAATCTATATCTATTATGTATGTTTCAACCTCGTAATATATTTTTTTAACCGGACCTCCAACGCATTATTGATTGTTATGGTTTGTGTTTTCATTAACATCAAAAATAAATACTTAACTGAAATAAATTTTTGTCCCCAAAATATACAACCGCAATACATGGATTTATATTAATATTACTGTTTAATGATCAATTTTATTTTTTTCATTTTTATTGGAAAAAAAAAATAAATCGATTCAAAACATTAAACGATCGATTTCACTTCGAAAATATTGTACATTTGCATACAAAATTTTTTATATGTTATTTTGAACTTTTCTTTTCTTTTCTTTTATATCTTGTCATGAAATTATAAAACAACAAAAATAATCAAAATTGATGCAATTTTTATTCAAAAAAAAAAAAAAATTTTTTTTTTTTGAATTAATTATTAACTCTTTGGAATTAGGAAAAAACAACAAGCAAGTAAAAAAAAGTAAAAATAAAATAATATGAAAGATCAATTAAAAAAGGGCCTTTCTATTTTTTTATGGATTGTGTTTGTATCATAAATATGTATATAAAATGAAAATTCACAAGCGGATTAATAAATTCATTTTTATAAGTTTTTATTTAAGAGAAAACTATTCATTATTGTGTTTTATGTCGAATTAATTTTCGAGAGTAAAAAAAAATTTAAACTGTGTTCACATATAGATATGTATATGTAAAGAGTTTGTATAGCATAATTTGACAGAACAAATATATAAAAAAATTATATAAATAGAAACGATTATTTTAATGATGATGAGAACAATATCCAAAAATATATTGTGTGCACACAATCTTATAATATTCAATTATAATAAAAATTAAAAATATAAAGATGTATTTGAAGTATCTGTGTGTGTTTTGTACGTACATACATACATTCATATGTTAGAAAAAATTTTGAAAAAATTTGAATAAAAACACAAAACAAAATTATACCAAGAAAGTAAAAACGAACTAGTCGACAGATTAAATTAAATTAAAAGTGATAATACATTTTTTCTAATTTAATGTCTTCGACACACAGAGGTTGAAATTAAGTAGATTTCATTTTAATTTCGAGTATAAATCACGAAGGTGACACACAGCGATTTTGACATTTTGTCTAATTTATTTAATTTATCTAATTTTAATTTAATTTATCTGAACATAGCCTACTTCTTCTATTAAATTTAACTGTCATTTATATTCAATTATTTCTTAATGAAAATTTTAAAAAAACATTTTTTTGGTTTACAATTTGTTGGTAGATGTCTCTGTTCTACGTAAAGAGCGAAATATGAGTCGATTTCGAGCGATTATTACGTATTTTTTATGTAATTTCGCTGACTAGATTTCGGCCCGATACCGTCGTTTTTTCCGGATTTCGAGGCTGAAATTAACAAAATACTTAATTTCAACCTCTGTGTGTCTACAATATAAGGTACATATATTTATGTGCTTCATTTAGAGAAAAAAAAACTAAAGGAATATGAAATATTTGTCACACATGAACATGAGTTTTCGTTTTTTCTTATTTTCTTTTAAATCGAAGAGAACTTTATTTCAAACCAAAAAGTATGATCGAATTAAATTTCTTCAATACTGACTTTGTATAAATCGTATGCGGTATGCATAGAAATGGACATAGAGTGAGTATGTATGTATATATTTGAATAATTAATTCAAAAAAAAAAAAAATTGATATTGATAAGCTTTCAACCTGCGTGGTGTAAAAAATTTATTAATAATTAATTTTAGGTCAAAGAGAAAGTAATGTTTCTGAAATTTTTTTTTTTTTTTTGCACCTACATGTATAGCATTTGTGTTTATATCGCTGTAGTATTGCGGTAGTGTGTAGCATGTATACAGCATACATTATACATATATACGTGCATATGAATATAATAAAACAGTTTTAGTAATTATGATGATATAAGGAAGACATCAATACACGACAATAATAATCGTATCGAAAATAACTATGTAACAAATTTGTACTATTACACTTCATTTTTTTCTTTTTCTTCATTTTCTTCTTCTTCTTCTTCTTTTTCTTCTTCTGTTAATATACTCGTACATTAATAATTTTCTTCATTTTAAATGACTGGAAATCAAATCAAAAAAAAAATATTTCTGCGGTTATCTTCAATTTTTTTTTTATAAATTTCTGACAATCGTAATCGCCATAAGACGTCTGCCCATAACTGTTTACTTTGTGTTAAGGAAAAACATGCATATAATAAATACATATTCCTATATATACGAGTAAGTGTAAATACATACATATATAGACTGAATATGAGGAGTTCACATAAGAAAAAAAAAAATTTTAAAAATATAATAGTAAATAATAGTAATAGTAAATTACTTATTTTGACTTTTGATCGATTACAAAGCATTTTTCTTTTAATTTTGCCCCCTTTTGATATCTTTTGATATATGTTTTCAAAAAAAAAAAAAAAAAAAAATCAAATATTATATTATTTATGCGTTATTTAAAAATTTATTCGTATCTATATATTATTTACACATATCTATATAATATATATATGTTAACATACAAAGGAAAATGAAATCGAACTATGTTTTTGACTTTTCCGAATATTTAAATAAAATTATGTACATATATCAATTCAAATTTAAAGTAATTTTTATTTTATTATTATGTATTATAATGAGAGTCAAAAATATAAAGAAATAAAAATAATATATACCTATATGTATACATATATTATATATACAACTTTGAAAGTTATGACACTTTAATAAAGTATAATAAATAACAATTTAAGCAGTTCAGTTTTTTTATTATTACTGTATGAGTTTATTGTGATGCAAAAAAAGATGAATTTTCATTCATTTTTTTCATATCGAATATTGAAATTTAGAAATTAAAAAAACAAAAATTAAAAAAGATTTATTATATTTATCTGTTTGTTATGAGTCAAAATCGAAATTAATCTATAATCTTTATAACTGATTACAAATTTGAATTTACATATACATACATATATGTAGTTTTTTTAATAATCATTAAAAGGACTATGAACCATGGAACATTTACATACAGATACGATAAAACATATATTCAAATTCCAACATGTATAAGAAATATAGCAAAGGGCACTTTTATAAATTCGATATCGGTTCATAAATTAAGTTTGCAAATAGAGTTCAAAAAAACAATCTTCCAAGGAAATGTTGTGTCTGTTTCATTCATTTGATCATTGAATAGATCATTAGTTTGACAACCTAGGGTATCGGTGGCTCAGTGGGCGAGCAAATGGCCAGTCACCAGTGATCTCGAAGTTCACTCACTCGTCTTTGAATGATAATGAGTACCAGGTACCACCAGAGCTTATTTGAAAAAATATCTTTAGAAATACTGAAGTCTACTTATTGATGACAAGTAACTCAAAGTGTTATTAGATTATTCTACGTAAAAATAAATCAGTTTAGGCCGTACCATGTATAAATAAGTTGTTATTTTACCAAAAATTCAGTGGTTTGCAATCGCAATCGTCATATTTAACTTAAGTTGCAGATATGACAGTAATAAGTCTTGAAATAACTTCGGTAAGTCGCTGTGCTTCAGTATATGAGTACAAAATTTTTACATATTGAACTGTGAGTGAACGCTTAGTGAATTCGTTAAATTTCAAATAATTCAACCTTAAAAATTGTTCTTTTTCGAACAGCTGGGAAAAGAAAATAAAATCTAAAAATAATTAAATTATACAAATAAAATTTTAACTCAAACTTAGAAATTATAGGTATAACGTTCTAATCAATTAACAATTATTGTTGTTGAAAGACTATTTACTAAAAAAAAAAACATAAACATAATAAAAATGCAAAAAATATATATGTATAACAGGAGCACTTATATTTTGTCAAATTTTAAAAAATAAACTGATGAATTGATTTTATGAATGGAAAATAATCTTGCCGGCAAGTTGACTTGCATACTTATTTTCATATATGTAATGCAACATTGCGTAAGCAAGCTTGAATTTATGAAAGTATACATATACATATCTCTATATGTTGTTATCCAATACCTCTATATCTCTATCCAATATCTCTATATATTGTTGGAAAAAAAAGTTTACACAAACATATAAATATAGTAATGTTAAATTTACTAGCATTTCAAAATTGGAATACAAATTTCATCTAACGTCCAGTATATTTGTGATGATATTTTTGCACACATTTGAAACATTCCCAATTATGATATAACTTTTAATCTTATCAAAATTTTTAAATTACAAGAAATTGAAAAACGATAATTTTTAAATAAAAAAAAAACATAAATTGTCTTCATTTGCTTACTTTTTTCTCGTTTCCTTAATTTGAATTCATGTAACCAATAAATCGCTACTTATACAAATTAACAACGAGAATAAAGAAAGAAAAAAAAAAACCTTTTTATTGGTATTCGTAAGTAATTATCAAAGACATTTATGCATATTACCACATATTACATATATGTAGATACTTTCGAACATACATAAGTATATGAATGACAAAATTATACATAAGCTTTGGTATTAACCAATGTAATCAAGAAATTATTTTCTTGTCTCAAATCAATTTTATGTAATATATAGGTACTATCAGGTAGGTATAAGAAGAAAGCGATCGAAAAGATAATCATATTCTCATCAACAGTTCCATATACTTATAAGTATTATTGCATACGTTGCTTATACACTTACATACTATATTAATATGCGTTTTGTATCCATTTATTAGTATGCACACAAATACATATGTGTATACTAAACTAATATATATTTGCAAAAATATTTTTTATTATGTAATACTTTTAATTATATGCACAAGCTGACTACTATATTTATGATGTCATTAATATGTAATATTGTCGTTGATATACACACCGATACCGATGACATAACAATAAGAAATTTTTATTTTCTTTAACATTTTTATTGCATTTTTTTCATTTTTGTTGTGTCAATAACCAAATTGAATGTAAATAATATTTTTTATGAAGAAGATTTTAATTTCTCTGTCCCACATTAATTGTGCAGTGTAGAGTTTTTACTTTATATGCATCTATAGAAGTATGTATGTAGATCTTAATTGTGTCATTATTGTCATCTTAATCGTGATTATTAGTTTATTGAACATCGAATTGACTTGAAGAATTTTTAGTTTTTTGCGTATTACAGTATGATATGATGTTCAGTTTTTAATTGCACTTTTTACAATGTTCATCTACAATATTGATAGTGTATCTTTGAATTTGAAAATGAATGCAACCAAAAATACTAGTTAATAGATACAATATACAATATACCATCGATATATACTTGTGTTGTATAAATATTCAGAATTACACAATCACAATGTTACAAAATGATTTTTAGTTTGTTTTAAAAGGAATGTAATATTTCGATACAGTACGCTGCGTTTTGCATTTAAAGTGATTTTTTTATAGTATTTTAGATCATCTAAACTATTTAAATACTGTATATATGTACATAACATATACATATATAGATGAAATATTGAATAAGGTTAACTGACAATTTTTTAAATTGCAGTTATAGGTATATTAACTTTTTTATTTTATAATGCTTCAAATTCAAATGAACGGATTTGTAAATATTTTTTTTTAAAAAAAATTTCTTAGCAACTTTTAAAATTGCTAAAAACAATCCAGGACTAAGTACATATATGATTTATGTGGTATAGGTATACATATATATATACATATGTTGCAACAATAAAATTTAAAATTTTTGTTGCCATTTTACAGAAAGTATAAATAATACTGATGTCCTTATTAAAAGATAAATTTCCTTTCTGAATTAATACGAGTATGTCCTTTAAATGTTTGAGTTAATATTTTTTGATCGTTGTTATACTTTCTTTACTATTTGTTTCAATTTTTTATCCTTTACATAAATACGAGTATTATATTGTTCTCTAAAGTATATGCATGCGCATTACCATAAAAATCTTCTATCTTCTATGTATATACAATTTAAAAATCGAACAAAAATAAATCCTGTAAAGTGTAAAGTCATGTATAAGTACTTTCTTCATTTTCTGCGTTGTTTTCCATCATATATGTATGTTTTTTTTTTTAAACTTTATAACAATTATATTAGTATGTACTCGTAAATACAAACGAGTGTTTGGTTAATTACAAACTTTGGTTTTGGTTTTAGTAGTTTCATTATTAATCGTTTATTATTCAGTATTCGGTCATTATATTATTGGTTTATTTTCAAGTTCACATATCCTACATATCTTTATTTTCTTACCTGTGTGTTTCACCTGAACCGCATTTTTACCTATATGAACGAACAACTTCAACAAAACATTCAACATATATAGTAAAATAATGTTAAATAGTAATGGTGTAAAACGAAACGTTTAAAACTTGAAACGCGGTTGCAGCTTACATTTTGTTTGGTTATGAAGGGAAGAAGTGTAGGTATGTATAAGTTTCTTTTTGATATACACATATTATACATTACTTCAAAAGTTGAGACTTTTGAAATTGAGTTTGAGACTCGTTTTCAAAATAAAATATCTACTGACTGACTGATATTATACCTATTCAGTATTCACATTCACAAGCACAACTAACTTTGAAGTTGAAGAATTGCTGTTTCTGTTTCTGTGTATTGGAGATGGAGAATGGCCAGTCAGTTGGTACTATTGTCGTTGTTACTAGTTTTGCTTTAATTAATTTCTGTTGATGTAGATAAAATATAACTGTAAATTGGTTCTTCAGTTGTTGTTTATTCGTTCATATGTGAAGTTGAAATACAAAAAAATTTTCAACATAATTATAACATTTCACCTGTACAATATATATGGTGTACATGTATTTAAAATCAGCAGCAATAACAGTATCAACACAATAGATAATAGTAGTGTAGAATTAATAATCGTCAGCCGCCGCACAAAATGCATTCGTTTTTTTTTTGTGTTAAAAATTTTTTGTCTCGAAAATATTTAATCGATCATCAAACGTGAAATAATAAAGTAAAGTAAACGTACGTATCGTGATCTGTAAAAAAGGTATTTCAGTTCGTTTTGTTTTTTAAGTTGCATCAGTTATTGATTATACATTTTATTTTTATTGCAAACTTTTTAAGATAAAAACATAATAAAACTTAGTTAAATTGAATAAAAAAACAATAGAAAATTTTTTAAAAATAAAAAAACGAAATTTTAATTTTCATATTATACGCGAGCAGTATAGTGATCTAAAAAAGTATAAATAATTAATATTTAATTTAATTCAATTTTTTTTTTTTAATTTTTCCACATTTTTAAACGAATTGTTAATTAATTGTTTACTTACTCATATTCAACGGATGAATGATTTTTTTTTTTGTTTCAAATTTTTTCAAATAAAATTTCGAAGAGTGCAAACATGCAATTATAAAGTGATAGTCAAGTGAATTTTCATACCATAGATTTCGGATCAAAAAATAAATAAATTTTCAAGTGTAAAGTTAAATACAGAAATAAATGTGTATAAAAGATTAAGACATGCATGTGTGCTGTGCATATATCAGTTGAGTTATCTTGAAAGAAAAAATATGTTTTTTATAGATTGATTTATTCACACTTTGTTTAATTGGATTACTATTACTTTTAGTAGATTAATATTCATCAGATATATTTGATTTAGCATCAAAAAAATAATTGAAATAATAAGTCAAATAACTCTATACATAAATATGGGTACTAAAAATCAAATAAATGTTCTAATGGAAAAATTAAATTTGGTAAGTGGATATCAAATGAGAAAATTTTATTTGAAAATTTTCATTCAAGAATTTCGTATATTTTTCGAGAATATTTTATAAATTTCAGTTACATATATGTATTTGATTATAATACCAAAGAAAGAACTCAAGTATCAGCCATTCTTCTATCGCTTAATTGAATTTGTATCTTTATTTTATGCTAACAAATTTGTATTCACAATTCATTATTGAACTATGTATATACATATATAGTTAACAGAAAACATTTCAGTGATTATGCCAAGATTCATACATATATTGACTGATGTGTCATAAAATAAAATTTAATCATAGTTGACATCTTACGAGTATCCGCTAGTTGTCTAAACAGAAAATAAAAACTACATTTATGTATGGGCTCTATTATGTAATTTTTCTGTTAACTAACAGATCTGTTACCGCATACAAAATTTTGACAACTTAACAGAAACCTGTTAACTGAAAAAATTCGTATTCTAGTCGAAAAGTTAACAGAAAAATCTGTTAAAAATCTTTTAAAATTCTGTGAAGAATCATAAGTGAAAAGTAAAATAAAATAGTTTAAAAATTAATTAATTATAAATAAATAATTTAATTAATTAATTAATTAGTTGATGTTGCAAATTTGTTTTTAAATAAAATAAATAAATAAAAGAAAAAAAAGTAATTAAAATTATTTATCTACATACATATACATTTATATTTACATACATACTTTATATAATATAAATAAAAAAT
This sequence comes from Villa cingulata, assembly GCA_951394055.1. Lineage (NCBI taxonomy): Eukaryota > Metazoa > Arthropoda > Insecta > Diptera > Bombyliidae > Villa > Villa cingulata. The sequence continues at coordinate 4,028,606 of OX596025.1, forward strand.
CAAAATGTAAACAAACAGTTGTCAAATTAAAAATTAACAGATTTCGGATTCAATTTGACATCTTCTTAAAGATTTCTGAATTCTGTTACAACCAGAATACGAATTTTAAAAAGTCTGTTAAAACTTAACAGAAAATTCTGTTAGTTAACAGAATGGTTACAGAATAGAGCCCAATATCTAATTCTTATTATTAATTTTTTTTTCTTTTATATTATTGTTATAAGGTATACTGCTGTTAGTACATATCATGTATCTATATTATCACAATCTTTACTACTTTTATATCATCTCTACTTTTTTTAGTCAAACAAAATATCTACTCGTATTTTTTTTTCTTTAATTAAATATGCTTTTATCAATGATATAGTAATTGAATCTGTATAGCTGTAATTATATATTGCCTATGTTATATTACATATATAATACAAAGTTACATTTTTATTCAATTTTTCATTTACATAATTAATTATTTTTTTTCTAATGAATATTTCTAATTTGATATACATATTTCAAATTTGCACTCCTTAAATACTGTTATTAAAATTATATGCAAAATTATCGTATAATAAATTCAATTACCTGTACATATTAATTTCAATTTATTAACGTCAAAATATATTCAATTAGCTGAAATTTTCTATCAATCAAATTATATTAATATATCCTCATCATGTGAGTGTGTTTTTAATATAGTTTGATGATTATATTTATATGTATTATATGTACATATATATATGTATATATCTTACATGCATGTTTTCATAAATATACACGCACATATACTTTAAAAATTGAAACACAAAATATATACTGATACATATGTAAGTATGTCTGTATGCATATATACTCTCATACGCATGCATTTAGTGATATATGTACTAGGAAATTCATTGGAAATGATATAATTTTACAATATTTTTGAATATACTCGTACTACATAGAGTAGGTACTTGCATTCATTTGTTTATCTATCTATTATAAGTATTTTCATTTTTATGTAGGTACATATATATTAAAGTATGTATAGATTTGTGTGTTTGCATATAGATATTTTTTATTATATGTAAATCGTTCAATAAACAATCTCGCTTGTTGCATTCATTATTCATATTTTTTTTTTTTCATAAAAATTACTTAACATTTTATTTTTTAGAAAAAAAATAAAAAATAAATAAATAAAAGGTTTAATAGACATAAAACATGACATAAAATTCATGCTTTTATTACTTAATAATTCATTTCTCTGTGTATATAATATATACGAGTATACATGTATACCATCTGTTTTTATAGTGTTGTTGCGGCGGGTATATACGAGTATATAGGTATCATGAATATCATTTTAATCCGTTTATTCAAATAGATAATATTTTATCTAATCGATATCGATTTTTTATTTATCATCTCTGTATTGGGGAGAAAATCGTGTAAAAAAAAAATAAATTGAAAAATAAAATACATATAGATACATATGGCATATACAACATATACACATACAATGACAACAAAATAGACGACAACAAAAAATTAGAATTTATTTTTTCTTCCTCTTCCGTCTTTAATTTAATTTTTCTTAAGATCATTTGTCTTTTCAATTCAATTTGTTTTTATTGCATATACATATAGATATTATGTATGTACGGTGTATAGTACTTGTATGTATAAAGTATCTTCTCAAATAAGTGTCAATTATAACATAATTTTTTATTTGTAATCGAATTTAATTTAGTTACATATTTGAAATAAGAAATAAATTTATCTCAAAGTGTGTGTAATACTGGTAATACTTTGTAAACTGTAAACATTCATATACAATATATTCATTCCTATAACACTAATATGTTGATTTTCGAATTTTATTTATTTTTTATTAAATTGCAAGTTATTGTAATGAGGTAAAAATAAATATACATGAGTAATGTACAATAAATTATGAAGTATTATAATATACTTATATATATAATATGCTATGCAAAATTATTATTTTAAAAAACAATATTAGGTAGGTAATTATCCTGTTGTTGCTTACATAATCAGAAAACTTTCATTACATATCACTTGTACGAGTGTACATTGTACATAAATATTATGTTCATATCGCATGTCCATAAAAGTTGTTTGTACGAAAAGTACAACATCGGAAATTCAATATTTTTCTTTGGTATATGCACGAATTCCTTATATAGGCTGTACGTACACATCAACTATAATGGTGTAAGTGTATGGTATTTTACATTAATGTTAAAGAAAATTCCGTTAGTGAAAAAAAAAATACTTTTTTCTCATCGTTTTAGTTTTTTTTGTTTTTTTTTTATTCAAGTTTTAATTTTGTTGTTGTTACGATTAGTAGAAAAACTTGTTCAGGACTTTTTTAAATATAGTATATAGTATATCTCGTATTCAAGATATCTTTGCTGCTTTACTGATGACGATGATGATGATGATGATGATGATGATGCGTTAAGGAAAATTATCGATTCGGTTTAGTTATTAACTGAATGACATATGCGGTACATTGCAGAGAATTATTCAAATTTAAAAGCAAGTAAAACATAAAAAAAAAGAATTAAGAAAAAGAAAAAACTATATGATGTACTCGTACTTGTACCATAAGAAATAAGTGAAAGAAAACCTGAATTTTTAGTTACAAATTCATAAGTAGGTATATATATGTACAACAATGGTTTAAAATCATGTATTCTGTGCATATAAACACAAATGTCATGTATAAAAGTTTAAAATATGTATATCAAGGAAGTGTTTTAATGCCTTTCAGCTTTCAGTTGTATTTAAGATGATCATTAAATCCAATTCAGTTATAGAGGTGAGGTGCAATCATATATATAGTTAACTTTTTCGGTGACTGCGTAAATCAGAATTAAAAAAAAGTAGGTACATAGGTAATTTGGACAGTATATTTGGCACCAATCATTAATCTAAATACGGTTTATTTTGTTTATATAATTTATTAGCTATGTGTATCTAATTCTCTTTCAAATAAATAGCTGACAAAGCTCTTTGGAGCTCTGTCTGCGCTTACTTACCGCAGCTGTTTAAAATTGATATCATCATCCACTCCTTTTAAATGAAAGAGCTCTTACCATTTTAATTGAAATCATTTCTCGTTAATTTAATCAATTAGATTTTAAAAACTACCTACATATATGTATAGATACGAGCATGTATCTCAAATATGATTTTTAAACAAAGAAAAAAAATCTAATTTCATGAAATTTGATTTAATCAAGTATATCGACTTAATTTATAAACAAAAGAAATTAAATTTTTCACGCTTCAACATAGTAATATGTTGTTGATAATGTTCGATAATTACTGTAGAGATGCAGGTGATGATTGCGCTTTTGGTTCACTAATTATATTTTCATGATTTTCCTCACTCAACCACAACAAGAACAAGTATATGTATATCTAAACTTCTGAATTGATATAATGATTTTATTTATAAACAAAAAATAAAAGAAATAATACATGATGTGCTAATGATAAGTGGCTTGGACAGCATTATAAATTTTCTTAAAAGTTTAATTTGAAACACAATTCACAATAATTTATTTTTTATTTTCATTTATTTCCAGAAAATTTAAAAATTATTAATATAACAGTTTCTTATTATTTATTATTTGTATTTTTTATATTTTGAAATTCTCTAATTTGATATACAGAAATTATATACACTTCATCAGAACGATTATCAATCAACAAAAACGAAATTATTTAGTTTCAAAAAGAAGATTAAATAGTGCTTGAAACCACAGAAATAACATTATGTTTGAAAAAAATTTTATATTATACATATACATATACACATCCATTGAGTACCGATGATTTTAAAATAATGATTGATTGTAGATTTTCATTTTTAAATCTATTAGAAACATAAAAAATACAAGTAACAAAACGAAAAAAAAAACATATTAAATATTATATATGGTTATTTATATGTTATTGAGTTATAAAGAAAAGTGATGATTTATATACAAATTCGTACATGTATACATAATGTGAACGTAAATAGAAAAATAACCTCAGGTTCTTCATATTTAGGACGATACAAATTAATAATGATATACATATACCTACGTTCTTAGAAAAACGAATTGAAATGAAATTACTGATGAAATGGGATAATAATAATCGAATTGTAATTTTCTAATCTCAATATAAATTTCATTTAAATCTGTTATCTAATTAAGGTCAACAAATTCTGAATTTCTAAAACATATACATACATATATACAAATATGTATGTAATGATTTATGATCATTATATTATTCACGAGGTTAATAATTTATGAGAGAAATATTTTTTTACATCATTTTTTTATATAAATATAAATAATAAATTATAAATATTCGAAATTTCGATATTAAATCCATATAATACATTATTACTTTTTATTGTAAAAATTATGCTAATTATCAATAATGTAATATGTGCAATGATGTCGAAGGAATTAAATGCGAATCAAAATTATTCAAAATATTACATATTATTTATTTTAATGTCTTCGACACACAGAGGTTGAAATTAAGTAGATTTCATTTTAATTTCGAGTAGAAATCACGAAGGTGACACACAGCGATTTTGACAGTTTGTCTAATTTATTTAATTTATCTAATTTTAATATAATTTATCTGAACATAGCCTACTTCTTCTATTAAATTTAACTGTCATTTATATTCAATTATTTCTTAATGAAAATTTTAAAAAAACATTTTTTTGGTTTACAATTTGTTGGTAGATGTCTCTGTTGTACGTAAAGAGCGAAACATGAGTAGATTTCGAGCGATTATTACGTATTTTTTATGTAATTTCGCTGACTAGATTTCGGCCCGAATCTGTCGTTTTTTCCGGATTTCGAGGCCGAAATTAGCAAAATACTTAATTTCATCCTCTGTGTGTGTACAATATAACAAATGATATTACTATACTCATAATTAGCAGAACAATAAAACGAAAAAAGGAACAAAATTCAAATGTATGCAATTATACCTAATCCAATAAGTTACATAGTCATCACTGCATTAGATATTCCATTTTTATATCTGCTCAACTCGCTTATCTATAATAAAATGTCAAAACAAAATACAGTTGGTTTAATAGTTCTTAGAGCATCAGAAATGATCAATGGATCAATCTAATCGTGTACTTAATCATATATATACGTATATATATATACAATATAACAAACGATGGTACGAATTATATTTTCTTGAGTTCAGTATTAATTTGCGAAACATTCTCTTAACATTTTCATGCATATACGAATACAAGTAAAAGACTATACCTAGATTTTCTAAATTCACGAACAATCACAAGTATCACACCTACATCTCAAAATCTTTCCAACCCACATTCTTTACGTATATAAAATTTATCATGTTCAAACATTATAATACCTGTGCCTGTATACCTATAGCATGATATACGAATGTGTACGAATGTTGAATTATGTACATAAATTTTGGCGCCTAATCAAATCTACTTATACTCGTACAATAAATGTGTACTAAACTACCATAATATAAATAATAAATTTTGAATGAATTCACCTGTACATATTTTTGTGTAAATTACACTGTTTTATTGACGTATTATGCAAAGTCTAAAAAAGCAAAAAAAAAAAAAAATGAAAACTACTCAGATGCATGTAAAACAAAAATAAAATATAAATAGTAAAATATGTAATTATATAATACATGATTTATTTGTTATTTGCAATAAAACAAACAATAAAATACAAAAAAAAAATATATATAGGTATATAAACAATACAAAAATGAGTTTAATTTTCGTATCAATTCTAAAAATAAAATAAAAAAAGCTAGTATATATTCTGATCGTTAAAGCACGTTAGTTAAAGGTTATCGTACGATCAATGAAATACGAAATGGTTCAATAGATTGAATACAAAAGCAAAAAAAATATGATAGACTGAGAATAGAGTTAAAAAAAAATTGAAAAATATATAAAATATAAAATTGTAATTAATTATGTAATAAAGAAGAAGAAAATAATTTATGAAATAAAATATTTTCTATAAAATGCTGTAATATTTCCTTGACACGGCAAAAAAAATAAATTTGCATTGTAATCAGATTTTAAATAAGAGTTTTTTTTATATACATTTACTCTTAAAGAGTCTTAATTTTATATTTCTTCTGTACACTGATTTATACAATCGCAATCGTATTTTCAAATAACTTTTGAAATTATTCGCAATGGAATCGTAACAAATGAATAAATAAAATTTTGTGTTTTTTTTTATGCACTTGTGCAACGAAAAAAACAGCCACCATTTGCAAATTGTTAATTAAGTTTAATTAATTTTAGCACCTTTTAAAAACCAAAACAAAAATGCGAATTGATCAGAAGTCGAAGCTTACATATAGTAAGTAAATAGTGTCTTGGACATATAAATAAATATAGACATAATGTAAGTATGTTTATTATCCATACCGTTTGTGAATTCTGGAAACCACATACATGTATTTAAGTTAATGTCGAAAAACGTATTGCACATGATCTTCTCTTATAAAATCTTTGAATGTTTAGCTTCTGCGTTAAGATTAGTATTCGAGATATCTGCTATCTTGTGCACCAATTATCTCCGAAGTTACTTAACCGATTTCAATGAAATTTGAAACATAGATATTTCGATAAGAACTGTGGTCCTTAAATGAAGCATTTTTTTTAACAATGTTCTTGTTTCCTTTTTACAGGGTGTCAAAGTTGTCAAAATTGCGATTTTTCGGCTTCCAAAAGCACCTCGTACAGCAAACACTGATTGACCAATTTCTTTGAAATTTTGAATATAGGTAGACTGAAGGATATTGTGGTGCTTGAATAGAGCACATTTTTGATTTTAGGTCCTGAAATTTATTTATAGTTCATAAAAAAGGAGAGGGTTTTTTTTGAAAAATCGTTCAATTTTGACTTTTATTTTCGTACATTAAATCTTCATATATCTATATGATTTTGGTATCAAAATAAAATTTGGACTTTTCTGAAGAGTTTACAAAAAAAAGTTATAAAATTCTTTGTTATGTTTCCATTTTTATTTACAAAATAAAATTATGTTTTTTTACATCAAAATATTCAAAAATCCATTTTTATAGCACCTAAAAGGTATGCAAAGTCATTTTGTAAAATTTTTTGTTTGTAAAATCATTGTTGTTGTTTTCAAAATTTTTCAAAGTCGAATCCTATACTCTTAACAGTTTATAGAGCCTCAATGTAATCGCAATAATATTATGTTAAAATGAATCAAGAAAAAATAAATAAATTAAATTTATGAAATATTTCGAAAATTATGTATAGCAACGGGAAAAAATTAATAAATAAAGAAATTATCGCTAGATGAAATTCTCGATGAGACCTATCTGCTGTGTGCCGGTTGACCACCCTAGGCGGGAAACCCTGCAGATACCTTTTTTTTGTGTAATTCGAGCATAAATGCTAGTTTTTAATTTTTTATTGACAAATTTAATAGTGCGATAAAAATTATTGTGAATTTGTTTATTATTGCAGGTTAGATACATTTAATTGAAAAGTGTACATTCATCTGACTGTTAAACAGACCTTTACAAATGAAGTTTAAATAATTTTTAAGAAAATATAATTTCGATCTTTTAATTAATGTGGATATTTTTAATTTTTCTTATTTTTATTTTCTTCACACTACATTGGATTATTATACGTTCAGTCTACTCGGTTAATCATATAAAATAAATTTCCAATTCCAAATATAATTAAAAATACGATCATAAATTTTTGTTCTATATATATGTACATTATATATTGTTATATATTTTTTTTCGTAATTGGAAATAGTATCTGATAGCAGAATTTTCTAATTTATTTCAGGCATACCATAGTCAAAATTATTGTATTATATGTATATGTACCTACATATTGCTACATATTGATATAATTACATAATATATAAATATACATATAGTACAAAAAAATCTGTGATAAGCACAGTACATTAATGCACATATCGAATTTAATACATATACGAGTACCTACTGTCAAAAAAAAAGTATTGAAATTTGTTTATATAAGAATCCTACATAATTTTTTATGTTGATACATGACAAACTCGAACATCCATACAGATTTCATGAATTTACAGTCCGAACTTATTCGTTAAAACACTGCCTGAGTACTTCTTTATGGTGTTCATTTCAAAGAAAATTTAGGTACATATGTGTTTTTGAAAAAACCGTGCCGCAATACGTTACATGTCCGAAATAACGAAACTAAAATAAACTACTGCTATGGCGTATGGCTATTAACTTATAAACAAAATTTCATTTGAAAGTCACTTGACTTAATAATAATAATATTATTATTATATAGTTAATGCTATAGCACATATTACAAATTCCCGGTACTTTTTTGACAGTACATACATATGTGTGCTTATGTATATATTTTATAACAGGCACTATTCGATACACTTTAATCGGTTAAATGGTTATATATAGCAAAGGAATCGTATAGTTTTAAAATTTAATGAGGCATGATATATTTAAATCGTAACAACAACAATATGGTGCAACATAGTGCAAAATAAATCAATTAGATATTATTATTTTAGATAAATAATAAAAAGAAAATTGATTATGAAGTGAAAATATTAATTATAATCGAATAGATTGATATAATAATAATCGTTGTATAAGATATATAAGAAATACTTTTCATGTTATTACTTAATTTTTTTTTTTTTTATTATAGAATTTATATTTTTGCATTTTTTAATTTCGAAAAATGTTTGCATGCTTATTGTAATTATAACACGATTTGTTCATTATATTCAAAGAAAAAATAAATGTATGAAAAAAATACAAAATATTTGTGTAATAATCGATGTAATTTAAATTAAAATTGATTTTGTTAACATAAATATTCATTCAATAATTCATAATCAAATACGTAATTACGAGTTTGTAATATGCATAAATTTGGAATAAAAAGAAGAAAAAGAGCAAAAAATAATAAATTGAAATTATATAATAATATCGATTTCAAGTAGGTGTAGTCTTCATTTGCCTATATGCCCGTCTTGCATAAATCTTAAATTTATGCTTTTTGATTATTTGGTTCACTTTTACAAAAAGCAAAAATAAATAATGAAATTATCACTGTACAATAATTATCAGACGCGCACTGCACTGATTAATTCAATTCAGTCCGAATTGAATTCTGGCTTCCCCCAGAAATTGTTTCTTTTCCATTCTGTTCTGTTCCCATCGATCTAATTTATTCTAGGTTTGCCTGCTCTGCTGGTGGTTTTCTACATAAATGGTTCTGTTTTGGAATTATTATTTCGACATTTTAATTTACATTTTAATATAAAATCTCTCCTTATAATAATTATAATAAGAATAGTACTAAACCAAGGTAATTGGAACACTCTATAGGTAGTATCAATCGAAACTGGCAAACGCCATTTAAAAGAAAAATTACAAATATTAGATCGTATGGCCATACAAAATCATATGAACGATCTGGAAAATGAATCAAAACAAACATTTGTTTATATTATTAAAAAGATTTTATTTATTTTATTTATTTATTTTTTTCATCAAAATTTACATAAGTAATTAATCCAAAAATTAATTCATTTTCTGTTTAAATTCAAACTATTCTAACTACATCTACGAGTATTTATTTAGTAGACTCAAACAGCTAAGAGCTACTAATTTCTATATTATTCAATTAAAAAATGGTGAAATGTTCTGTAAAAAATTCTGAAAATTATGAAAATAAAAAATTTAAAGACTAATTTAAATTTAAAAGTGAGTGACTACAGCAATGTAGAAATAACTATACTGAAACAGATGAGTTTCCAACTGCTTCTTTATTAGAGTGGATGAAGACTTGGAAGAATTTGATGACTATGTTGCTAATTTTCGTCAATTATCAATTTAAAGCATCAATTTAAAAAATTATGTTGAAAAAATCGAAGAAAATGAACAAGTCATTGAATATCTTTCTGGATACTTGAAGAAATATTTTTAAAAATTAATGAAAGTAATTTGTATTGTAAGACAAAATTTTTAGAAAAACATTTATTCAATTCAAAACAAATTAATTTACCAACTAATGTTAAAAATCTCTATTTTATATGTAGATTATTATTATTTTAAAATTAGACATTTGAACAAAGAAATTTCAAGTAATTTGAATTGAGCAATTGTAATTGTAATTTGAAAATAGAAAAGAAAAATAATAAAAACAATAAAATAAAATTCATGATTTTTTTTTAAACAATTTATAATTTTTCTTTTAAAATTGCTTACAAAAATGTATTACAAATCTTTATATGAGTTTTTATTACGTCACTTTTCATTTCTCATTCATTCTTTATACTACCTATAGAGTGTTCCAATTACCTTGGTATTAAACATGTATTCACTATCACATCACTGTAGCTTAGGTAATTATTTAATTCTTATCCTTTTTTATAATTATATTCATATAAAATATTGATAAATTTTTTAATACTTTTTATATAGACTCTTTTGAAGAGTGTAAAACATATAAATATTTATTTATAAAATAAAACAATTTCAAGGAAGGTAATTTCATGTTTCCATGAAAATCTTATCATCAATATCTACTTATCTGAAAATACAAAATACTGTAATATACAACTATACCTACACCTTTATCTTCAATCATGATTTATTAAAAGATCACCATAAATAAAAACGATGAAAATAGGAGAAATCTCGAATCATAGATTACAGGTAAATTTTGCTTAAGGAGTACACGTAAAAGGCAACAAAATCAGATGATAGACCTCATAAAATGTAATTTCTATATATTTTTACGATTATATTTTATTACAATCACAGTTTCATGCTGCTTTTATGCCGATTTAAAAAAATCATGACAGGATTTATTTCCTACTTGCATAAATTTGAAATAATAATATGTGTATGATGTTTTATATATACTATATTTATATGTATACGTAAACTTAAACATAAGAGTAGATACATATTAATAATGTATGTACATGTGGAAAACACTCATATATTCGTCCATAAATCACACTAACTTAATAATTTTTTTGAATTTCATATAAAATTAATTCCATGGAAAATTTTCGTGATATTTATGTACCTATATACTTATGTAGATAAACTTTTACAATTACACTTACATAAGTATCTATATGTATTTACGTATGCAACAACTATATGTGCCATACATAACTCGTGTATAAAAAAATCATTAATGAAATAATTAATCAAAATTTCATTTTATACATATATGTATAATATTCCTTTTGTGTGCATTTTATTTTGAACAGTTGTTTTTTGTTTTGTTTTGTTTTTAATGCTCTTGGAAATTTTAATTCAACAAACGTATTTACGTACATAAGTAAAAATTGCATTTATTTCGTAATCTAATCATGAAGATGAGATAATAACATAAAAATGCACGCATGTTTAATGCACCATAAAAGCAAATAGCAATAGACATGTAAGTATGTACATCTACTAACTATAAAACGTACATATAACCGTATAACCTAGGTACGTTCCTGTTGTCTTGTTTGTTTTTGTTTTTATGTTTCAAATTTTCGTGTACATATTCATAATTTAAATCATCCGATATAAAAAAAAACCTATTGAAGTATACATGTACGAGTATATAAATGCATTCATACGTTATCCAAGTTACATAATACTTGCTATGAATTTATTAAATTTTTATTATGCGTAATTTATTTTCAATTATCTACATACGAGTATAGAGAGTACATACATATGTATAGATACTTTCTATATACATATATGTATATAATTTATTATTTTTTATTTATCATTTAACATTTTACGATAATTGTACGATAACACACTGACACTTTTACATATAAGTACCTATTTGATCGTAAATTCACGTGAATATACATTGCTCTTCTAGTTATTTATGTTTTTTTTCTTCTATACATAAAATATAACGAGTGTTCCAATCGCTAATCCACATGTCCACATTTAATCGAACTTATTAAATTTAATAAAATCATGAAACTTGTCGAAAAGTATAGTATAGAAATATACATAAAAGACAGTCAATTTTTTACAAAAGTCCAAGATATACCATCATCAAATTATTTCTAAAGATTTTCTTCACGCAACACAAAGAATATTTGTATTTATACAGCTACTACAGTTTTTGCGTGAACTTTATCGCTTAATAGATCATTCAATAGAATATTTATGTAGTCTTATATATATTCTCATTCCAAAAGAAATTTATTTTTCATCATTTGTATCGTTATTTTAATTAAAATTTAGTACTAGATCTAAAGAAAAATCAGTAATTAAATTATTGAATTGGATAGTGAATCTTTTTAATTTCGTTTACACATATATTCAAATTTACCTTGTACAGCGGAAATGTACATAAAATGCGATCATTACTTATATGTACATTACTTTTTGTACATTTTTTTTTCTATTTACTATCGTAACTTCTGATAATTCTTTATAATATGCAAAAAAATTCAATACAATTCTATTGAATCGATATGAAATTGGTTACCATTGTATAGAAATTTAAGTGGTACAGGTACAGGTGCATATAATTGTATATGTGTAAATCAATGTAATAAACATAAATAGTATTCTAAGGTTTAAAATCTATACATTAATATGAAATCAGAATAAAATTTATTGTTTATTTTTACTTTACATAAATTTTTATTGCATTTTTATAGAGTGTGTGTATTACTTTGCAAGTATGTATTATAAAAAATAGTTACAACAGGCTTTTTCTTATACATATTCAAATTCTTAATTAAAATCAAGAGAAGAAAAATTTTAAAATTAGTTTTGACTTCCGTTGAATTCAAAAGAAAAAAAAATAATAATAATAATAAATACAATCATTTGCATACCACTGTGCAAAGAATGAAGGCTTTTGAGTTTTGACATAAAACAAAAAATAAAAATTTTTATAATAATTAGAGAAAGTGTAAAAGTGGATAGAATTTTAAATTAGCTAAGTTACCTAGTTAAAGTTATATTGGTTAGCTAGTTGGGTTAGTTGGGCTAGTTTGCTACTTAAATCAATCAGTTCGAAATCATTTTCGATGATGATGACGATTATGCACCATATATGTTGCTATTTACATATACTTAATGTGTATATGTACATATCAGTTTCTTTTCTATACATTCATAACGATCACTAATAATAATCGGAACTACTTAAAAAAAGTTTGTTTTTTTTGTGCGATTATTAGAAAACTTTTCCTGTTGTTTTTATTTTTGTTTTTAATTTTGTATTCTTTTGGATTTTGTTTTTTTTTTTAAATTTGATTTTAGGTTAAAGTGAAAAATTTTAATTTATATGTATATGTATGTATGTCAAATGTATCTATGAATAAATAATTTTGAAAAAGTAAAATGAAAGAAAAATTGAAAAGAAAATTATATTAAATATGTAGAAATAAAACCTACGAGTATGTAAATAGAAATTTAAAAGAACAATATCTGTATAGAACTATACTTAAAAACTCCCATAAAACTTTTTTAAAAGGAAATGAATTTGTACTATAATTTATGACTTTTAGTTTCATCTTTCCAATTGAATCTTTATTGTTCATTGCGTATAGAATAAATTTAACTTTCAATTAATTTTTCAATTTAAAACCTGTCAATCTTGAACTTATTCAATATAAATGTATACAAATTATTATTAATGTTTTGTCGATCAACTAAAACTTGTAATGATGAAATTCTATACTGTAAATTTCACTTCTTATAAATGCATTCATATATCAAATATATCTTAGATATAAAGGTTAAAATTGATTGTGATAATACAAATTATTTCATCGTTTTTCTGATATTCAAATTTAAACAAATTACACATATACAGTACATTCCATTAAACTAAACAGCAAAAGGATCCTAGAAAATGCGATCTTATTGATATATACCTTAAACACATTATATACTAGGTTATTCAAAAAGTTCGCAGCCTAACGCATACGTGACATTTCTAGAAACAAAAAGTTATTGGTGTTGGCAACACCAGTCCTTCATATGAACGTACCATAAATTCCAGATCGATCTGTCCAATAGTTTAGTTTAAACAGTTGATTAAATTACATGTGCTTAGCTTGTTTTCAGAAAAATGATAATTTAAAAAATCGTGCAGTGACTGAATATTTGTTTAAAAAAGGATTAAGTGGGAAAGAAATTTTTGATGATATGTTAAACGTATTAGGAGACAGTGCTCCTTCATATGCAACTGTAAAAAAATGGGTTGCTCTACTTAAACACAGCCGTACAGACATCAATGATGAATCGCGTTCAGGACATCCAAAAGCAGCAACCACGCCAGAAATTATCGACAAGGTTCATGATTTGGTTTTGAAAGACCGCCGAATAACTGTGGTTGATTTAGCTGGGGCCACAGGCATCTCAACTGTATTAGTGCATAGTATCTTAACTAGTGAGTTAGGTATGAGAAAGTTATTGACAAGATGGGTGCCGCATTCGTTAAATTCTGACCAAAAACGCATTCGAGTGAAACTTTCTCAATAACTTTTGGGTCATTTTCAAAAGGATTTCAATTGATTTTGTGCGTCGATTTGTAACTATGGACGAGACCTGGATTTATTACTATGATCCTGAATTTCGACAACAAACAGCGGAGTGGACCGAGCCCGGCTGTTCGGCCCCAAAGCAGCCAAAGCTCTCAAAATCTTCAAAGAAGGTTATGGCATCAGTTTTTTGGGGTGCAAAGGGGATTTTACTAATTGATTACCTTCAGACGAGTAAAACGATAACAGGAGAATATTATTCAAATCTTTTAGGCCAATTAGACACAAAAATTCGGGACAAGAGACCAAGATTACAAAGGAAAAAAATCATTTACCACCAAGACAATGCACCAGCACACAAAGGTGTCCTTGCAATGGCCAAATTGAAGAAACTACACTACGAATTGTTGGAGCATCCACCATATTCACCAGATCTGGCTCCGTCTGATTTTCATTTATTTCCGTGGTAAGCATTTTTCATCAAATAAAGAAGTCATAACGGCTGTCGAAGAGTACTTTAGAGGTCTCGAGGAAAATCACTTCAGGCAAGGGATAAATGAATTGGAAAATCGCTGGAAAAAATGCATTGAGCTTAGGGGGGAATATATTGAAGATTAATTGTATTTTGGTTCATAAATTCATACTGCTTCATTATAAGGCTGCGAACTTTTTGAATGACCTAGTGTATGAGTATATAGTAGAGTATATATAAATACTTTTATTTTGTATGTTTCTATTTCTTAACAGGCATTTTAAAATTTTCTTTATGTAGGTACCTACATACATATCAAATGTACAAATTATCGATTTGATGGAAGTTTCATTCCTACGCAAATATCATCATCTACAATCTATCTTTTTCTTTTTGCTTATTTTTTTTAATTTTTTTTTTTTATTTTTGAACTCAACACATTTTTCATTATTGAATTTGATAATACTGTAGTAGTAGTAGTGTAGTAGTCATGCATTTGGTTTAGTGTCTGTCTTGTAATTATATTAAAATTATTTAAAAGAGTTTCCAAAGTTCTTTTTCGGTTAATTTTCATTTTTTTTTTTTCTTTTTCAAAATCTCACAGCTTCACATCTCCATTCCATAAATGACTCTAAAGCTATACATGAATAATAAATGATCAATAATTGTTCGGCATAATCATAAAATCTACAGTGTAATGATTTCATCAAATCCAAAAAGATATACATACAAGCCCCACGGTCCAGACGGTCGACTGTTTTGTTAGTCAGTCGCATTTTCGTTTATGATTATGATGACCTGTATACATAAGTAATTATTGTTTGTTAAATTAGTTAGTTAGTTGGTCAGTTGTTTAAAGTTAAACTCATGAATTAGCATAAATACTTACTTTGTGTTTGAATATTATTTGATTTTCCATACATTTCTAGATTATATAGGAAAATATTATTTGATTCATGTTTAAAATTGAAATTTTTTAAAATGATCAAGAAAATAGAAAATAGAAACAAAAAAACAAAAAAAAAAAATTAAAAGAAAACAACATACCAAAACATACCATCATAATTTAATCCATTGTACAAACCTGCTTTTTAATTTTCATTTGTCTTTTAATTTTTTCATTTTGAGATCAAGATCTTTGCCGCCGCATGTACATCCATACATGTATCCAAAATACAGATGTTCACATTTTCGTTTTAAATGGTTTTAATGAAAAGATTCACTTTTTCACTTTCTAAAAAAAAAAAACATAGAATCGATCAATATGAACATCGCTTTTGTGATTATGATAATTTATATTTATTTATTTGCTTTTATGGTAATTTTTTATTTTGTGTATATTTTTAGACGGTCCAATTTTCGATCATATATCCCAAGATCAGCTACATAGTAAAGATAATAATAGGTAATATGTGTACGCTTATTTATAAGACGATTTCGCTTTTCTTCGTAACAAGAGTAAAAGTTCTCTAAAATTTAGTTTTAATTCATAATTTTGTTTTCTTCTGTTTATTGTGACCTCTTTCACAGGTGTTATGATCAATTGCAATGCAGTCAAAACTCTGATTGTTTTTTTAACATAAGAAATAAATTTTAGTGTCTACTATATGTACTCGTATGTATATGCAAACATTCAAATTTACATTTAAATTATTTCTTATTTAGAGGAAAATTTTTTAACTTTAAAGCTTTGATTATGCCTTTTTAATTTTTATGGCATGACGCAAATGAGAGTATAGTATTGATTAAAATTAAACCTTTTCCTAATGGGAAATTTTGATATATGCATATCATATAAAATGAGTTATATTTTCTTTTGATTTTCTTCTGTTCATTTTTGCATTGAAATTTAATATTCATAAAATATTATACTATCAAAAATAAAGAGAAGGAAATTAAAAAAAAAATAATAATAAGAATTTAATTAATATGTATTTTTATTGTGCTCTCAAGAACATAAACAGCCAGTCATAAAAATTCTTCTACTTACACAAAATTTTGTAATTAAGTTTTAGTTGGTTCAAAGCTAAAACGCCAATATAAAGAATAAAAATTTTAAAGAAGGTAAATATTTTTTTATGTTTTTATCCGTAAAGTATATACATATATACGTATGTACATAAAAATTTAATTTTTCTTTATCCTCGGCATTCATTTGAATTCAAATTACTTACTCGCGTAAATAATAAAAAAAATTGAACTAAAAAAAACATAAAAACATACATCATAATATGCATGTTTCTGGATGATTTGAACCACTTTGAATACATTTTATTTTTACACACCGCATCACTGAAAGGTAATTTATCAGGTTTCTGACCTAATTACAGGTTGACAACCTGTTCCATTTAATTGCAAACAAAGGTACGATTTAATAATTGTATAGTAAAAACTTATGATATATACAAGTACGTTATGCACCTGGTCTAGTCGTTAAATATGCATTCTTTGGAGAAAATTATGTTATGAGTATACCTATACCTTTGGATATATGTACATATACACTATGTATGGAAATTGATTTATCGATATGTGTAATGTAGTACGGTAGTACCATTTAGGTAGTACGGTAGTACGAAGTACTGTGTGATTATATACGGTGGTAAATAATAAGTATTCAAGAAATAAAACAATGCCATATGAAATGTCGTCGTAAATATCAATTATCATACGATTTGTATTCAACGTCCGTTATACACATATATATGTGCCTTAATTATCTGTATGTACGCATGTTGTGAGTTTTTAATGTGGCTAACAAATTAAAGGTGTTAAAATGTAGAAAAAATTAGATCATGTCGCGTCATGATGTGTTTGTGTATGTAGATTAATTCGAGTAGTACAATAGGAATAGATAAAATATCGTTTAGTTAAGGTCGTCTCGTCTGTTTTTGTTCATTTATGAGAAATTGAATTACGATTTTTTTTTTTTTTTTTTTATTGTTTTGGAATAGATAATTTTTGTAATTATTTTCTTAATCTAAATTTTAAAATTTCATAACAAAACACTTTTCTTAATTATTTTTTAAAATATTTTTATTTCAAATTAAAAATAAATGTACCATTTATAAATTAATTTGTACGTTAAAATGTAGCATACTGCATAATAATTGAATAAAATCACATTAAAAAAAAAGTCCACAAATCACATATCACAGTGTCATAATATCATGAATATTTATCATGAAATTTAAAGTGAAAATTAATTTTTTTTTTTTAATCAAAACAAAAAGAAAAATGTGGTAAAACAGCATCAATTAATCATTCCCATCATAGTTTTTTTCTTAAACAAAAATTTTTATGAAAATTAAACACACCACGATAATATCAGAAGATTTGAAAACAACCTTTTACCATCAGCATCATCATTTTGTTGTTTATAGTTTTAAAAACAAAAACAAAAAAAAAATGCAAAATAATATTATTAGATATTGCATGCTTTGTCTAAAAAATGCAGTATAGAATGTACATATGTGTAAACTTGTTCAATGTGAAAGGAAATCAGCCAACTGGCCACATTAGATATAAAATGTACATATACAAAATGTACATAAATGTAAGTGAATTCCTTATTTATTTTTACTTTTTTTTTTTTGCATCGTTGTTAGTCATCATCAGAAAAAATTATTGATCGTGAGATTTACAATATGAAATTTGTAATTTACTTTTGTAAAAAAGTTTAGTCGTCAGTGGTTTACTTATATCATCATAATGTCTATTCATATACACATCATGGCATACTCGTATATTTCGTACATATTTACGTACATATGGTATAAGCGTATACTTGTTTGATTTAAAGAAAAAAAAAAGGAAAAAGGAGTTGACATGCTGATATTAACACAACGCATATGATTTCATTATTTGCAAACACAAAAAATAAAATCACAGTAAGATTATCATATATGATCATAATATAATATTAGATATATATCAACATACATGTATTTATGTATGCATGTATGTATGTAATATCTAGTAGGTGATAGGATTGAAAAGAGAAGGATGTGTAATTGAAAATATGATGGCGCCAGTTTATAAATAAAAATACTATGTGCATATGTATAAATACAAATTTATGTATATATGAAATGTGAAAATCATTATTATTAAAGTTAATGAAAGATTATTAAAAGCGATATAATTAAACAACAACACATATAATACATATCAATAAAAAAAAATTAATAAATACGCTTGACTATATAAGTATATGTGTATTATATGCTAAAAGAAAGAGAAAATTGCAAGTTAAATTGAATTGCAAAAAATTTTTTTTTTTTAACTACAACATAAAATTGACTTAAGCACAAACAAAAAACACACAATATAAGTATATGAAAATTTTTACGACTGTTAAAACATTATAAATATCTTAATGGTTTTTCAAAAAAACAAACAAAAAAAATAATGAATGAGAAAATCAAAGTAAAAAAAAATATTAAATTTACGGTAAATAGATAAACATATGTAATTGAATAAACAGAATGAAGAAAGTGAAATACTTTGATGGAATTATTCAAAATAAAGAAATAATAAACAAAAAATAGATAAAATTGAATTAAATTGTAGTACATATGAATGTAGCAGCAGCAAAGTTTAAAAATGTTTATTACATTCATACAAATATTACTTAAAAGTCGATTATCATTCTGAATAATAAAAAAATTCATATTTTGAATGCGAAAAAACAACAATTTAAAATAAAAAAAACCACTGCATCACTACATGCAGTGTACAATCGAAAGTCGAGTACTTACGAGTATAACAGACAAAAACAACTTATATTTGATTATTGTATTAGGAGATAGGTAACTCTTTTTTTTCGGCAATCATATTTTTATTTTCTGATTTGATTCCTTGCAATTCTACAAAAATTTTGTTTATATTTATAAATAAATTACATACCTTGAGATGAAACAGGAAATTAATAATAACTGGTATAAAGTAGTAGAGTATAGTTATGGGGCTCGTGAAGCGATAGAGCAATATTTGTCCTACTGATCACGAAGACACGATTTCAATCCTCATCCCAAGAAAAAAAAATAATATAATTTTCAATTTTTCATAACCTAAGTTTGCGTTATCCTCAAACTTCACTCAGGTTTGAATGATTATGAGTACCGGATTCAATCTGTCTCCTTGCTGAATTTTAATGAAATCTGTTTAGTAGTTTAAGTGTGAAAAAGTAACATATACAGCAAGTCTTCTGAATTTATAAAAAAAGGAGGATGCGAATGTTGTATTTTAATGACATAGTATACGATGAAAAAAATTTCTGCGAATTTCGAAGAATTTCTTCTATTCTATTATTATAATAGTCTGTTATGACTTTTCTTGTTTTATTATAAGAATGATACTCGTACGTATACCTATATAAATAATAAATTGTAAAGTTCATTCAATTGCGCATTCAATTGTAAAGTTTAATAGACGATATGAGAATTTAATTAAATGCAAAAAAATGATTAATAAATAAATAATTGAAGATAGTAAAGCTTAAGTATTTCATACATGTAAGAGGTGAGTCAGATAAATTTTGGAATTTTCGTTCTACCACAGATCAAAAAGTTTAACTCCGATTTCAATCAAATAAAGTTTGATTTATTTTTTATTTTCAACGTTTTTATTTTACAAAATATTGGGACAATATAATTATCTATTACAAAAGTTTTTAACTTTTCGCTTGAGGTGCTGCATTAGCACCCGGACAGACTTATTTGTGATCACTTCATATGCTTTCCACCATCGATTTCTGAAATCAATATCATTCTTACAATTTTTTTTTGTTTTTTTCAATTTATACTTCATTTCAGCCCAATATCTTTCAATGGGCCTTAGTTCTGGCCAATTAGGTGGATTTGGCTCTTTCGGGACTACATGGGCCCCATTTTGTTCATACCATTGCCTCGTTGTATTAGCACAGTGACTAGTTGCTAAATCTGGGCAAAATAACTCTGAACCTTGATGTTGTCTTATAAAGGGCTTCAATCGTTTTCCTAAACATTCTTCAATGTAAACCTTTGAATTTATTGTTCCCGTCATGATAAATTCCCTGCTCCGTAGACCACAATTACAAAAAGCCTGCCATACCATGAACTGTTTAGGAAATTTTGTGTGTTGTTTTGTTGAAATTGTTTTATTAGCTGTCTTCTTATTTTTTACAGTGTTATACACATTTCCTGGAATCTGGTTGAAATCTGCTTTGCAATATGTTTCATCGTTTATGATAACACAATCAAATTTCGTTAGATATTTGTCATATAACCATCTTGCTCGTGTTTTCGCCAGATGTTGTTTAGCCTCAGATCTATCAGGTACTGCTTGTTGCTTGTATGTTTTTAGTCCACTAAATTTTTTATATCTCATTACTGTTGATTGTGACGTACTTGCAATAGCAGCTACATTCCTCGTTGATTTCAGTGGATTAGCTTTATAGGCATTTACAATATTTCTTAGTACCTGCCTATCAGAAGGACCTTTCTTTCTCCCTGATCCTCGATTTCTTTCAATAGAATTACCTCTGTTGTAGTTGTTGATAACATTGTAAACTGTTTATACACTAGTATTTGTTTTGTTAGCTATCTCCTTTTTCGATCTTTTCTTATTTTCTAAAATTTGTCCAAGATAATTTTTCTTTCTTCTTCTTGTTTACTGCACATCTTTTTTATTAAACGTTTTAGACACAAATGGAAAAAGTTAAAATGTTTCTTACTATTTATAGAACAATTTGTCCATGCACATCAATTCGCTACCTCTTTTAGGTTTTCAGTTATAACGCCGTAAAAATTCCAAAATTTATCTCACTCACCTCTTAATTACATTTTGATTTACTTGTTATTATTATTTTTTTTTTTTAAATAAAATTTAAATATTTATATTTAAAATTTGTTTGCTTTTATTTTCATTTATTTATTTTTTTTTTGGAGGAAAATTTTTCAATTCATATGGCAAAATTTCTTTCAAGGCATGCAAAATGAATAAAAAAAACGTTTAAAAACTACGCTTTCAATAATGATTTAATGTGAAATTTCAAATTTGTTATTAGTTCATATTTGCAAATTAAACACTTTACATTTACAGGATGTTTCCATTAACACCAGACAAAAGAAAACCACGAATAGGGCTCATCGAAAGGAACAAAAAATCATTCTACAGGGCGGAGGAAATCTCAACTTTTAGCCGCTGGAGGACGTCAAAGTTTTTCTTCTCTTTTTTCATTAAACACCCTGTATTTTCGTTATTTTACATCCCAACTGAAAAAGTATACGACCATGCGATAGGAGACTCCTTGTCGTTTCATTTGACCTATAACCTTCAAAAGTTATGAACAGTTATATTCAAAAACATACACTTTTTTAACTAATTTTTTGAAAAAATCAGTGATTTCTCGAAAAAACACACCGATTAACGTGCAATTTTTTTTGCGTCAGTAGAAAGTCTGATTCTCTCTGAAAAATTTTTGTTTTGTCTTACGTTGTTATTTCTTTTCGTTCTAGAGATATAGCAAAATATATCAGTTGAGATTTTAGTAAATTTCTGGAAATCCTGGAAAATTTTTCATTTTTACATTCAATTTCCGGAAATACCCTGTATACGTATATTACACTGTTTTATGACTTATGTATAAATAAACAAGATTTGCTACATAAATTTGCACTTAAAATGTGTATAAATTTTTTCTTTATTTTATAAGTGTTTGTAGTCGCATATATATACGTACGTTCATATAAGATACGAGTAAAGGCTTGTATTTTGATTTTAAATACAACTTTTTCCTAATACGCCCTAATGACCCTCAAGCAAACAACAATACACCTCAAGATCAAAGCGAAATTTTCATTATTTATGAGATAAATGTACCTACATATTATTACATACGTACATTACATACATATGGACATTTATAATATGTATTTACTTTCATATATTATACATACATATGTATATACAAGAATATTTGTGAAATGTACATTTATACTTATATGTACGTTTTAATAAACTTGTAAAACTACACTTTCTATATTTATAATTGAACTGTTCTCTGAACATAAAAAATAAATAAAAAAAAAAAAATTAATTTTATTAATTTATTTATTTTATTTTGTTTTTGCGGCATCAATTTTTCGTACACATTATTTATTTGATGTTTATGTGTATGCAGTATGCACGTATGTTTACGTACGCTACATGGTTATGACCATTTCATTTTTACTCTTGATCTTGGCCGTTTTGGTCTAAACCAACGTTAAGGTGCAATCACTATTAAAGCAAAAAAATAAAAAAAAAACTAATAATAATAATAAAAATAAATACTTGTATGTACATTAAACCAAAAAAAAAGGTTTTAAGAAATTGTTTTTTTTTTTTTCTCGTATGATATCACTATAAAATAAATGAATGAAAGAAAAACTTCATAATTTCTCATCGACAGCAGCAAAAATTTCGTATACACCTGACATTCATAATGTGTATACAGTAGAATCCCAGCTGACCAAGTGAACTCATAGTGAATTCGTTTTGAATTCATTTCATCAAAGTGATTCTTCATGTGAACGTTCACAGCGAATCATTAGTGAAGATATTTTATTTCAAAAATTTTTACGCTATAGCTGGTCATAGTGAATTCACTTATTGAACTCATTTTGAAATCACTTACTGAACATTTAATGAAAACACGAAATGAATTCATATTGAATGCAGCTTTTGAAGGTAAAATACCATTCACAATGTGAGTAATCAATGAATCCCGACTCTAATTATTATATTCCTACTTTTCGTTTTGATTTTTCTGAATAATTTAAACAAAAACTCTTTAATCACTTAATAATATTAACCACTACGTTATTTTTTATTTATTTTACTTTTTATTTTTAATAAACTAATAGTACACAGAATTTAAAACACTTGCTTATTCCTTATTCTTAGACTCAAATAACTACATTTTATATCGCTTCAGTTTACAAATTAGTACATGAAAAAGGGATATAAAATTTCACTATACGTTCACTAAGTGATTCCATAGTGTTAGGCTTTTTGGATCGCAACCATTTTACAAAGATAAAACGAATGACTTCGTTTAATCATAAAATTAAAATAAGTTTACATAAATCGTCATTCATCAAATGAATTTTATATGAATATAATTCATATTTCAATCACTTGGTGTACGTACACCCATTTTTGAATAATTCACTTATTTTTCATTTCGTGTTTTCAAAATGAATAAGAGAAAAATTATTCATTTCGTGAAGATTTTTGGCATTCACTATGAATTCACTGAATAGTCAGCTGGGATGTAATAATAAGCGAAATGCTTTACGTATATACCGTAGTATTACACGTAGTACTACAATTTATATATATGTACTGTAGGTAACTACTACTACACAAAATGTAGGTAACTTCTACCAGTTAATTGTTTGTATATTATGCTCTGTCACAGAATTTTTTGATTAAATGGCAAAAGTTGAATGAGGTATTGCTTAAACCACATATTATGTACGACTGTACGAGTGTGTATGTAATGATCTTGTCCAAATCAAATGATGCAAATGTAAAATATTTTTTCGTACTTTTCTTTTCAAATATTTTTGTGCACTATATGCACATTCGGTTGATTTAATTTTACAAAAAATAATAATAAAAAAAAAACCTACAACAATTATGTTGCAAATATTTGTATGTTTCTTGTGTGTAGGTATAGGTAAACCTGTAAACCTTTTGCACAAATAAAATATATTTTTGCACATTTTGATCAATTTGGAGAATTATTTTAAGTTTTTGCTTTCATTTCAACCGGTTCCTTATTTTTTGGTTTTTAATTTTTTTTTTTTTTTTTTTTGTATAAAGCGGCATGGCACAATTTTATTAAGCCACCGGCAATAATACACGAAGTAACTGTTTATACCAATTACATATTTATTAAACCAAATTCTTCTAGATGTGAATTTTTCATATTTAAATTTTAGATAAAATATTGTGTAGGTATTATATACATTTGCGTATATTATAAGCACATACATATATACATATATACCCGTATATTGGTATATTACACTTCGGTATGTGCACAAGTGCATATGTATATGCAAAAAACAAAAAAAAAAATCAAAACAATTTTTCGCAACCACAAAATATCTTTATGGTTTATTATATATGTACATATGTACATATATGAAGCTTGACAACACAATTCATATACGACAATATTTGTATCTAAGTAGAATACATTTTTTATGTTCATAAGTTGTATCTACCGCTTAATATTTTTTTTTTTTGTTTTTTTTTTGTTTTGGTATTTTAAATAATATAATATGTAGAAATATGTACGTATATTTATGCACCTACAAATATACATTTTCAAACTTTTTAAATTGCAATCAAATCCAATGATCAATGCCATTTTACAGATATGTTTCGCCACATTACATACTGTATAATAATTTTATATTTTCTATAAAATAAAGTATGTATTTACGAATATGTAAATATGCAAATGTATAGTATATGGTTATCAAATGACTCAGAAATTTCATATTCGCAAAACGTACTACAGATACTATGTACATGATATGATGCATGCATATATAAATATCCACCTACTTAATTCACCTCCTTTACAGTCTGATAGACAGCTAAATTTAAATCGAAATTAAAAATCGAACATTTTTAATCAGAGGACATTGGATTTTTTCCTCCGTATATATATGCAAGTAGATTATATTTACGTATGTATATGTACAATTACACATACATTAAGTGTACTTGCAGCCATATAAAGTAAAGGTTTCGATTTAAATTTTTCAGAACAAAAATTTTACGGTTAATTAATTTTAATTAGGCTTCTGATTTTATTAATTTTTTTTTTAAATCGAAACAATGAATAAAGACGTAAATGTAAATGTATATACAAACCTCGTCGTATCTGTCATTATTTGTAAATTATGCCTGCATGCATCTTGAGAATTTATTGTACAAACGCAAATTTTACTTATTATGTTATAAGTGTTACAGATATAAGCAAAAAAAATTTTTAAATTTTTCATGTTCATTGAAGTCTTAAATATTTTCATCTTTCTTTTTTCATTTAAATACACAACACTTTATAGATTTTATTCTGGATGCTGGTGTAAAATTTTCGAGTTATGACACGTTAAATCTTAAATCTTGATATGATAATTAGGTGTTCTTCGAGGGTAAAATTTTGCAGAGGAAAAGTGTTTTAAAATTTGCTCCTACTATATGCATATGAAAAAAAAAAATGCAGTTCAGTAAAATGAAACCCGAAGGAAATTAAACAGACTAAAACGTGATTGTTGACATATTTGGTTGTTCGATTTTGAACATCAACAAGTTTTAAAATTAATTTTTTGTTTTTTTTTGCTTTGCTTTTGTGTATTAAATTTAACAACGAAAATGCTGTTGGAAAATCTGTGGTGCAGTGCAGATACTATCATATACCTACTCGTATTCGTGTAACTATATAGTGAAGTTAATAGTAAGTAATATAATATAGACGACAAACAACATTCATTTTCTGTTTTGGTTGTTTGGATTTTTGGATCAAAAGAATTAAAAAAAAATAAAATAAATAAAATAAAAATGAACGAAAACGTTACTGTTGCAAATATATTACGTGTTTTGGCAGAAATAATTTAAAAGTGAATTTTTTTAGTTTCTTAGATAAGCAAATTGAAAGGATTAGATACTTGGTATGTAATTAGTAACCGCATATTTTATAATATATACGAACAAAGATAAAAATTTATGGTATACTCGTACATATAGAGCTTAAGTGAATTTTCATAATCCTGCACACTCTGAACGAGTATTATTTAGTTACTGTTTCATATACTACCTATATATTTAAAAGAATGTACTCATAATAATTACTAAGTACTTATTTTGAAAGAAATGCCAATTATATCACAAGGTTGGATATTATCACATAAAATTTTTTAATTGTTTTATGGTTCGTAATTTTTAAAAAAATATATTCAAAACGTATAACAATATTTGTGGACAAAAAAAAATGAAAAGGGTTCACCGCACCGCACCAGCCCCACAGCCATAGCAAGCAAATGTAAATACGGACCTGTAAAAAATTCAGTTAAAAAAATTAAATCAATAAGATTCAACAATTTTAATTTTGGCATAATACCTAATTTGAAAGATTTTAAAAAAAATAATTTTCTCTTCTCCAAAATTTTTACACAATAATCATAAAATTTTCAAATTTGATATCAAGTCAAAATGCTGGCCATGAGTTTGATCGTTTTTCTCATAGGTCTTGTAAATCTTGACTTAAATTTACTGTAGCTGTAGCATATGCTTGAATAAACGATAGTGACGTTTACGTGTGCATAAAGGCATTTGTAGTTTGCCGTAGGCTTGTAACTTTGAAAACGGCCTTTACAAAAAAATTTATAAAAATTTTTTATCTGTATTATATATTATATGTACATACGAGTATATACATAATTGAATTTACACAGAATCACAATTTTCTCGCATTATAATAAGTATTTTTATTTACAAATAAAAATGTCAACATTTAAAATTTAAAATTACTTCCAAAGTTCCAAAATTGAAAATTTTAATTTTGAATAATAATATTTTAATCCATTAAAACACAATTTTGTTTGCTATAGTTTTATTTTCATTATATGATGTGTGTATTTTGATTATATTTATTTGCATATACATATGCATGTGTTATTTGTTTGTTTGTCATTTGTTAAAAAGATGGATTTTCTTTATCATCACATGATTATCTCAAATATATACAATACATATGTTTAAAGATACATGTTTATATGAACGTACATAGTACATGTGTATAGTCAAAATAAATCTTTATCTTGACAACAAATTATTTATTCACTTCTGTTATGTGATAATTCATTTTGATTATTTTTCTCTATTTTGTTTTTATTTTTTTATCTTTGATTATTTAGCACATATTATTTTGTAATGTACGTTTGTATATACATATAAGTAATAGTACATATACAGTGTGTTTGACAAGAGCGTCCGCCTTATAAATTTAATAAGAAGTAAAAAACTAAAAAAAACTTTTTTTTTAAAAAAAAAAATTTATTTCAATATCTATCGCGCATAACATTTAATAGCATATAAAATCACCATTTTTATAAATATCCAACATTTTAGGTGCATTCAAATTTCCAGTAAAAATTATCAAATGACCGAATCCACGAATATTGAAGCATCCCCAAACATGCACTTTAATCGGGTGCTTCACCGTCCTCACGACAACTCTTTCACCTTTCGCTGACCATGCACGTTTAGAACTTTGAAACACCCAAAAGGATGATTCATCGGAGAGTACGACATCGTTCCAATCACGACCCAAATTTTCTGTAGCCCAGTCAAGTTGTTTTTGCATATGGATCGTTGACAGTAGAGGTTTGCTGAGGGTGGTCATAATCTTTATATTATTTTCATCCAATCGCGTTGTCGAATTGTGAAAACGGATATGTTAATACCCTTTTCAGCCAATTTCTCTTTTGCTTTTCGTAATGTCATGAGAGGATCTTTCTTAAATAACTCCAGTACAGCTTTGTCCTGTTTTTTTGATGTGGTTTTCGTTTTACCCCTTCCAGGTAAATCGTCCACGTTTTTATGCCCCGTATAACGTTTACACCACTTTCTCACGAATGACTCATCCTTTTTAATATATTTTGCTGTCTTTTTAGCACTCCACTGAGGTCCTTTCGGATGCTGTCATAAGAAAACTGCTTCGAATCGTTTTAAGTATTTTGCACTCATTTCAGAAACTTGTTATCACCACGAAAACTGAATAACTAATGAGGATAATTTTTATAACGCGCTTTACTACAAGGTATTCTACTTAATCCTTTACCTACGTTTTTTAAAGGTAATTCCTTTTTCGTTGAAAGGTAGAGCGGACGATCTTGTCAAACAGACTGTATATATGTATGTATCTGTTATCAGTTTTATCAGTCAGCTGAAATGAAAATTTCTTTTCTAAACATAACGCAGATAAAAAAAAATGTTAATCAAAATATTCACGTTAAAATTCCAATTTATTACTTTATATCTCTCCTATATGCTACGGTTGTTATTTTCGGTTTCTCATCGCATTCAAAAATTTGCAAATTATTCATGTGATATGATAATTAAATTAAGGTGAAATTAATGTGAATATCTTGTGTGTGATTAATTTATTATTGATTGGTGAGGACTGGAGATGAATTCGGTAAAGTTTTTTTTTTTATTTTTAAGTATAATACCTTTTCATTTCAATTAATTTAAATTTTTATTTGTGATTTATGTTTGACATACGTATTTACATGTGTATATTCGTATATATGAGGAGTATGTAATTTTTAGAAAAGTTTTGATGCTATACGATTACAGATATCATATTATGATAAGTACTAAATACATTTTTTAAGTATAGGAGGACAATTTAATTTTTTTATAAATATAACAGTGAATATACATAAATACATGACATGTACATATCAATTTACGATTATTTATAAATTTTAAATTAATTTTAAAGAATTTATTTATTGATTTATATACTTTGTACCAAAAACGTCATGGATTAGATTTTGTGTGGATTCAATTGAACTACAAAAAGTTGCATTTTGACTTCATGTAAGCGGGCATGAAAAAATTATGAGACAAGAATAATTTTTCGAAACAAAGTACCAAAGACAATAATAAGATATTATTATTGTCTTTGAAAGTACATACATACTCTAAAACGTATCATATGAAAAAAAATTACAATTTTTTAACAAAATATTTTATTCAATTCATAACAATAGAATGTAATATGTAATTAATAACTAGAATTATTTTTAATTTCGTTATTTAAATATAAAATCAAAAAGGAAAATTATATCAAAACTATACTGTGAATGAATCATTCACTTTGAAAAGAATTAATTTAATATTTTGCATGACAATCTTTACATCTATACAGACCTTCACTAATCGTCATGGCATTGACTCCAAAAAAGATTTTTAACAAAATCTTGTAGAAGTCTACTTCATTCTTTTCGTCATAATTTTTTTTGATTTAACAACTGACTTACGGTGAGCTTTTTTCCAAAGTGGTTTTTTCCAAAACTGTCAAAAGATGTTCGTTGGGATTTGAGTCAGTGCTCTGTGGAAGATTTTCCTTCACATGAGGGAAATTATATTTGTCCTTTTTGTCTGTAAAAAGTTGTTAAAGATCATTTATTTATATCAATATGATAACGTTCTTTATTCATGAAAAATTATACTTTTCCCATAATTTTTTTGCGCCATTGTACAGATAAATGTTGTTTTATTGAATTTAAACGTTTCCAAATATTTATATTATCTGTATCATTAGGAGTAGAAGTAGGGCATTATCTAGAAGATTTTTTTAAATATTATTTTCTCATTTAAAAAATTTCATCTAATCACATTGGTTAAATAATGATCGATGTGTTATGCTTACTTCCAAAATTTCAAAACTTTTCAAAAGCACATATACTATCTATATATTTATATATAGTGAATACTGATAAATACGTATTATACCAAGATACTTTTGCAATTAATATTTTTAAAATTGTTTAAAAGTTAATTAAAAATAATTCTTTATTTCAATTTAAAAATTTTAAAAAATCATCTTTTTTTATATATTTAAAGGCACATGATTAGATATCTGATGTCTGTCTAAGAAACTATGTACATAAAACACTACATAAGTATATATTTATTATTTATTTGTGTACCGAAATACCCATTATATATGTACGTATATGTACAGCATATAAGTAGTATTGTAAGATGCAAATCGCATTAAAGGTAAACTAGTCAACCTTGTTATTTTATTGTCATTTTTTGTAAATGTCATTCCTATCTATCTATAAGCTTTATAAGTAAGTGAATATACATATTATCTAATCTGAATGTAATTTTTGCACATATACATACAAACATATGTGAATTTTTCTTTTATTATTTTTATCATCATCATTAATTTATTTACAATTATTTTTAGTTTATTTCAATGAATAATGTTCTTTAATATTTTTATATAAAATATTTTTGAAGAACAACCACATACCTATCCATACATATATACAACATTTATGTACATAATGTGTAAACAAAATTCAAATATCGCGTATGTAATGAATAATTTATATTACTTTTACCATATTACTAATACACTTACGTCTAAAAAGTTATCACAAATAAGAAATAAATTTTCAAAGATATAAAATATGCTACTTTTACATGTATTATACGACGTATCATGTAGGGCATCTTCAAAAACGTCAAATCTTGTAATGATGCGGTATTATCATGACATTTGGTAGATAAAAATAATTTATAAAAAAATTAAAAATAATAATAATAGAATATATTATCTTGTTGAAATCAAATCCTCAGTAATCAAAATTTTTTACAGACTATACATGAAACGCCATTACGATTACAAAAATGATGATTGCAAAGCAAAAAAAAAGTTCATTTTACTTAATTAAGATGAAGTTTATAGTTAAATATGAAATTCTGTAATGCATTATTTGTTCAAATTTTACGTATCAGATGCAACAGTGTTACAATATTTAATATATTAATCATTTAACGATGCAACAGTAATATAAATTGTTTAACATCAAAAGGGTTCATGGGTGAGTTCATGTTTGCATTTCTGAGTTAGATATAAGAAAGCAGCGTATTCACATTTTATTCTGGGCAAATGCAGTAAGTTAACGTTAGCAGCTCTATAAAAGTTTAATACTGGAATTTACAGCTATATTGTTTGTTCTTTTTGTTTCTACATACTTCAAGTTACGTCAAATTTCAATGAACCTAATAGAAGAAGAAGAATTTTTAATTTTCTTAAGCATTTCTTTTCTTTTCTGAATAATTGTTATCAATTAAATTGTTTAATAAATATTCAAAAAAAAATTATCCGTTTTTTTCAATTTGAAAAATTTATCAAATGTTCATCATTAACAACAAAACAAAACAAACTGCCAATGTCACTTTATTTCTTCTTGCAATAGACAGTTCATGAAAATATTAGCTGCATAGAACCAGTGAGTTCTGCTATAAGTTAGCACCAATTAGCACTAACTTGGAACTAAAAATCTAGTACTGCAATCAATACTCTGCAAACCTGAACACACCCAAACTAAAACTACAGTGATGCTGCATCACAAAATCACTAATAATGCCGTTTTTAAAGTACCCATAACTGCAATATGCAATATTTTATAGATTATATGTATACATTTTACGATTTTAGTAGTTCCATTAGCTTTGAATTCAACTATCAAATGATTTAAATTGTTTTTATAACTGTTTTTATAAAGTTTTTTAATTTTTTTTTTGTATTATTTTTCTTTTTCAACTCTAATGTACAAAAAAAAGGTTAAAATTCGAGATTATGAATCAAGATATATTTTATTTGTGTATTTTCGTATTTTTTTATTTTATATTTAAAGCTAATATAATTTTAATTTTCTTTTTTTTCTAAAAAATAAAATAATATATGTATATGACATGTATATCTGTAACAACAAGGTACAATACACCACACTATGATTTGTTAGTAAAATAATTTTCAATAGAACACAAATACTAAAAAGAAATAAAAAAAATATAAAAAACAAATAGAAAGAAAACAAAATGAGGAAAGACAATCATAACATAATTTAACCTTCTTTTTCTTTTTTCTTTAAATACAGAATTAAAGAAAATTTTTTGTAGTTTATATACAAGATATGCACTAGATACTGTAGTCTATATAGTATTTATAGTATGTACACGATTTTAGGTTAGGATCATCTACTCTACTCCCACTTTATGTAATTTATATTTTTTTATAGTGTAGTATCCTATTCCTAAATAAGATAGTACTATGCATATATGTTTTTTATATGTGCATACTGCATACAATAGATGTATGTACATAAGGCGATTACAGTGTTTTGCACGATTTTATTCAAAAGCACACTTTTTGAGTAACTTATTTTACTTCTTTTAAAAAAGGTGAGAAGAATTTTACTCCTGCTGTGTGTATAGCTACCATCCATACATTACATGCATTTGTATTGTATACGTATCTCTTTGTAAACATTTTCATCCTCATATAAATAATGTGATTGCGACTTTTAAATGTTATTTTTATTAAATTATTTTTTCAAAGAAAAAAAAAAAGAAAATACAAACATAAACTTTGTTCACCTTCATTATTATTCATTTATTATCTAATAAATTTTACAGTGTACAATCTATACATACATACACTCACAGTAAATATACTTAGATAATACAACAAAAAGAGAGAAATAAATAAAATTGTACATACTTACTTGCATTCTTACAAAAGTTATGTGCCATTATTGGGTATGTAGATCATGACTATTCATTTTTTTTATTATACTTTAGTTCAAGACTCCATACAACCACGTTGTAATTATTTACAAAAATAAAAAATAAAAATAAATTATTGTAACTATACTGTGAATTACTACATTTTTTTTTCTAAAATATTTTATATTCTTTTTATCGTTGAGACATGAATCTTATAAAAATGAGACATAATATTATAGATTAGATACATACATGTACAGCCCAGCCGTACAGATTAAATACAGTTTAAGAATAATCAAAATACGAAGGTCGTCTGAAAAGTTTCTGACCTGGCACAGAAACAAGTATTTTTTCGCTGAAATTATGTTTTATTTTTCAACAATATCTCCTTTAAACTCTATACACTTTTTCCAACACTCCCATATAATAGTCCCATCCTTTTAACTACTCTAAATAATAAGTAGTATCACGTAGTATTCATATTATGCAAAATATGCTTCCGTGGATATGATAACTTCTTCATGTCTTCTGATTCCGAGTCAAACTTTGAGTCTAGGAAACACGAAAATTTGCTAAGGTGTCAAATCTGGTGAATAATGTGGATAATCAAACAATTCAAAACCGAGTTCATGAGTTTTTACCATGACAATCGCTGAAGTGTAAGATGGTATTCGATTTTTTCCTTTTTTACAAAAAAACACTTATATGAATAACAGAAGATTGCCAAATAACAAATTAGTGTCTAAAATGGTTGTAATTTATACAGGATCTTGCAAGACATGTACCATCGTCGTTCTAAAAATGAATTCGACGAGAAGCATCATCTTCATGTCGAGGCTAGATACTTTTCAGACAATCTATGATGCAACCACACAACTTATACAAACCAAATAAAATAATATGTAAAAAATACTGAATAAATTAAAATAAAATTAAAAAAAAAAAAATACTAAAATGATATTTGAGACATGATAGACTTGCGTGGTTTTCATATTACATATTACACGTATACTTTAAAAACCATATATATACATAAACTATAAGTAACTGTGCTTTTATTATATTGACGGAAATCTTTGTAATCTCGATATAATTTTCTTTCTAAATTCCATAATGCATAAACCAATAAAGGTACATATGACAGCACAAGTGTACATATATACGAATATAAACTGCGTTTACTTGAAAACCTACTTACACTTACTACATGGTATACGTAAATAGATCTAGCAATCAACAAAATTATGCATTGTAAATCTTATGTTCAAGATAATACTGTATGTATACTTAATATAGAAAATGTTGTAAACAAAGAAAACAACACAAAACACTCTCGTTTCATTATTAAAAATGCAATAATTTTTCTAAATAAAATTGAAAGGTGCATTAATTATTATTAACTATCGTCATCTTAATTTGTTATTGACTTCCGCATTTTTATTTTATAATTTAATTGAATATTTTATGAATTGAATTGGTTTCAATATCTAACTACATGCCATGTTAGGCGAGATTTAAATAAAAACTCCTACTATTTTGATATCATTTTTGCATATTTATGTTTAAAATTTTTTCGTAATTATTACTATTATAATGTTTTAAACAAAGATAATAATGCATTAATTTTATTAAATGAAATTTCCTACACTCGCACAGAAACTTTAAAAAATTAGAATTTCAAGGTAAAAGCTGTACTGCAGTACTGCACTTTAGTCGCGATTTTTGAAGTTCCAATTAAATTGATTTTCGACCGTATACGAGTAATTTTTGTGTTTTGTATATGGGTACTTATACCATTTTCAAATGATTATTAATTAGAATATTGAATATTCATATGTATATCTAAATAACATTTCGTACATTACATACCTACATACATGACATGTATATGACTTTTTGTATATATGCATATTTAATTGGTTAAAATAGTGTAGGTGTACAAACCATAAGCACCTTCATTCATTCATGTTTTTGCTTTTTGTTCCAAAAAATATCGTGATTCTATGCTCCTTGTTTTCTAATCTGTACTACTATACAACTATGTAGTATGTATATTACTATTCTACTAAGTATGTGATTTTTGTTCGATTTTTTTATAGGTATACATATTTGTATTTTAAATTTTTTTTTTTGTTCTCGTATACTTATATGTATATATGTTTCACTCCATTAAGATAATAATTAGACCAATATTTATGATTACAACATTTTGTTGTTAAATTTTTTTTTCGACTTTGGCTTCTATTGTTTTTATTTTATTGAAAATCTTGTGTAATGAAATTTCCTCTATATATTACCATATTACATACATACATATTTATATGAATAAATTCAGTCTAAAATGGTTCGGTGCATATTAGATATTAGTTTGTAAGTGTGTATAACGTATACATATGTAAATGTGCATCCTATATATAGAGTGTCCACATGCTATTCATACAGGTGGGTTATGAGTTACACAGCTTAATTTAAAATTAATCTTATCTTTTGATCATTCGTGTAGTTTTCGTTTATATTCAAAATAAACTCTTAACCGTATACATATATGTACATACATATATATGAATACCTATTAGATAAGGAGAAACAAAAATAAAAAAAAAGCAATTTTAACATTTTATTTGTTAAGCAAGTTTGAGTAATTAATTCATTTAAAAATTTTGTTTTTTGTTTTTAAAAAAGTATATAAAAAATTTGTTTATTGATATGTTGTTACTGCTATCGTTTGTGCGGTTAGCGTTGCCAATCTCAAATTTTATTATTCCTCAAATGAAGCTTCAAATTCCTCATTTTTTAACGCAATTCCTCAAAGCAAAAATAAATTCAAGGTAAACTTTGGTTAACTTATTGTCCATTGTTTCAAGCATATATTTCGTAGTTTTTGAAGGATCTTCGAAAACACTTAGCCGTAAATTTGAATTTAATGCTTCATATAGTTCTAGAACACGATCAAAACAATTTTTGGTGAAAGAATTTTGTGTGCCTCTACATTGTAAAATTGCTGAAATTCTTTTAGAGATTCTTGTCTTGTGTAGCTTCTGTTTAAATATTAAAATGAGATCTTAAATTTCTTAAAAAATCTTCCAATGATTTAGAAAGTTTAATACATGCTTTGAAACAGCCAAATGGACTATATGGCATGAGCACTTAATGCACACTATATGAGACCATTCTGTTTTTAATAAAGAAAATACTAATAAAAAAGTGATGAAAACTGTTTCGAATTTTGTGGTAAACAAGTGTGATTACAAATATTAATAAAATAACTAGCTTAGTTAAGCAAAATTATTTTCATTAATAATTTTTATCAGACAAAATTTGAAATTCATAAATTCCTCAAAATTCCTCAATCAATGAAATCCTCAAAACATTCCTCAAAAATATTCAAAATCCTCAAGTTTTGAGGAATTCCTTAAAGATTGGCAACATTGGCGGTTATACTATTTCAAAATTTCATTTTTATCATCATTCTAGGAAATTTAAATATTGAATATTGCATACGATCTACTATATATGATTGATGTACATATATTTGATCAAATTTCCTTTCTATTGTTATATAATTTTTTTTCAAAAATAAAAAAAAATAAAAATAAATAAATAGAAACTAATTATATGCTCATACATATAATAATCTTCCTTTATTTTAATTTCATCAATTATAAATGTTTATGAATGTCCTGATTAAAGTTCACTTATATTTCACTATATTTTCCTCGTTAGTAGGGGGCCGCTTTGTATCGCTCGATCTATAAGATAAAATAAGAAAACGAACATGAGCTAATACTCAGTAAGTTAATCTAAGAACTGCGGTGTTAGTTTGGAAATAACGTTGAGGTAATCACATAGACTAACCACACACTTGAAAGATGTAAAGTAATCACTTTACATATAATTTAGTATGATAATCACTTAGACACATCATACGCGAAGGAATCACCCTGATAAGATACTTAATCAATTATCGGATGTCCCTTCAAGAGAGTCACATTGACTTCTCATGAATGTTAATTTAATAGGTAAATAGGAACGTTAGGAAAGAAAAAAAAATGGAAAAGGAACTACACAAAAATCACAATACACACAAACTATATTCCTAGAAACTTACATTTTATTTTATATCTCTAAAATTTCTTTCATTTAACTTCACTGCTTTAAACTCAAATTTAAACTGAAATATTTAGCAGCTCTAAGGAAGTTCTCTACCTCTTTCTTCATGTTAGCTTCATACATTCAAACCTACACTATTCAAACACCTATTTCCAAATTCATAATGCATTCCTTTATAGTTTATACTATTCCCTTATCTTTCTGTGTTTAAATATTTTCAACTTAATTGCAGTAAAGAAAGGAAAGAAAAAGGATAGCATCGCAGTTACATGTTAGAGATAGGTAATAAAATCATTTAGTTTATTGAGGTGTCCTTCTTAAATTCTAACGAATTTTAGTTCACGTGTTAGTAATATGAATCTTGTTATTTCTTTTTGTTTAAGACAATAATAAAAAAAAGATTGAAATTTTTTTATTAAAGGAATTCTATAACACTATGTATTATTATGTAAAAACAAAATTAAACAAAAAAAAAAAGAAAAAAAGGTTGCGTTGTGACAGATAATAAAGATGTGTTTTGTAGAGTAAGTATGCAAAAAATCTTCAACGCTCTCTAGCGGTTAAACGATTGAGATTATCTACCCCCTCCTGCAATACGATTTTTTGTTTGTCTCGACAAGACCTGTCTACTGTTTGCGGGTGTACCACCCGAGTTCAGATTATTACCTCTATATGATTCATATTTGGGAGCTTCGACATTTTAGTTGATGAAAATTAAAAAAATTAAAAAACTCATTCACTAAAAAATTGATTTACACGTAAGTCCCATAAAGTTTCTAAATTCCCAATCCAAATTTTGTTATTTGAAAAATAAATAATACTCATTTCTCACGTACGTATGTACGTTCATATGAAAACTAATCTCTTATCAATCAATTTATGTATATACTTATGTATATACGAGAAAAATAATTTTTCATTCTTATTATAAATTAGGTACCTATACATATAGTATGTGTATGGAATTATAAAAAATATAAAAAGTATTATTATCACGTAGTTTCAAAAAAAGAAAAAAGTCATTTAAAATTACGAATATATTCTTCAGGTATCTAATAATTTCTCCGTTATGTTATGCTTTTAAATACATCTTATTATTGCTTGGAATAAAATAAAAGTTTGTATTTTTATTCTACGATGTATATCTATCTATACTAAATCTATTTAAGTAGTACAATTTTTCACGTACGAAAATTTTATTATAATAATTCATAAAATTTTGAAATACATACATAATTATTTTTGATATTATTATTCTTGTACTTTTCCATACGTACAGGTACAATGATAATATGTGTATATTGTACACATATACATACATATATAAACTTTTATTTAAATATATAACCTCATATATTACTCCATAAATAACTCTAATAATTTTATTAAAGCGTCTAAATGTATATGTAAATATTTAACTATATATATCTTGTAAATACATTCGCGGTCACAAAAACTTTATTACCTCAATTATTAATTATTACATCATTTGAAGCATTCAGTTTTTTTTTTCTATTACTCGCCTGCACAAAAGCCTTCCATCTAACTCTATTAGGTGCCAATTTCTTTATATCTGACCATGACCTTCCTACAGCTGCAAGCTTCTCCTCTATTGTTCGCCTCCATGTTTTTCTTGGCCTTCCTCTGCTTCTATGACTCTGCGGGTTCCATTCAATCGTTTTGTTCGCAGGTCTCCTAAGCGTATGTCCAGTCCATCTCCATTTTCTTTGTAGTATTTCTTGTTTTATGGGCTTGACTTTACAAAGTGACCACAGTTCGTCATTCGTCATATTATTATTAGGCCAGAATACTTTGCATATTCTGCGAAGACATTTATTGATAAAAGTCCGCATTTTCTTATAGCAGGTAGTCTTCATGCACCAAGTTTCACAACCGTATAGCAACACCGATTTGACACAGGAATTGAATATTGACAGTTTAGTGTTTCTCGTTACCACATTAGTGGTCCATAATTTATTCAACATATCATAGGCATTCCTCACTTTATTAATTCTGCTAGTTATATCATCATTCGAGCCACCATCAGTTTTTATAACAGAAGCATTAAGTGTAATGCCTTCATATGCTCTCTTAATTCGAATTCTTTTCATAATCACACTAATTTTTGAATATTATGGTGCGTTTTCATACAGAACTTGCATCCGGATGCAAAATTGTAATTGGTGGAATACGCATAGCTTATTCTTCATATCCTCTCTCTTTCCTGTAATGAAGATGCAAAACATCGATGAGAAAAATTTTCACGTTGAGGATGCATGCATCTTACTACTGTCAAAATACTAGTTGTTTATTGTGTGCCTGTTGACATTTTTCATTATTCATTTCTTCTCATTTTTTTAATAAAAGTACTAAACCACATGCTATATAGGATCATTTTTTCTTTTGTAAATAGTATTTCATTTATTATTTTAATTTTATTTAAAACTTTAATTTATAGTTTATTCAACTACGCACCTTTCTAGCCTCAAGATTATTTTGACAGTTGTCAGATTGCCTGTATATTTATTTCATTCTGATCATTTTGATTTCATCCCTACCTAGCCAATTTATAACTGTTACAACAAATAAATATATTAAGAATACATCTCTTTTTTGCGAAACTATTCAAGTAAATTATTTTCGGTACACTGAAACATTTGGATGAAAGAGAAACATCAATCATTTTTAATTTCATATTTTATTGGTGATACAATTTTTGTAACCGTTGGTGTATATTATAATAATTTATACTGCACTGCAAGTAATACAAATGAAAAAAAAAAAAATAAAAAAAATATGTATAAGATCCCATAGAAACAAAAATTTTAACATCTCCATATACCAGATAATTTTGAATAACAAAATAATATAAAACACAAAATTTTATTACACACGAAATATGAAAACACAAATATAAAATAAATGCGAGTATCTAGGTACCTCACATTTTAACAATTACCACACCTTTCATTTTTGTTTTACGATTACTATAAAACATCACTACACTCACATAATACTGCATCGTATATGTGATCTCACGTATAGTCAATTCTATACAATTAAATTTAATGGGTTTTCTTTGTTTTGTTTTATTACTATCAAAATATGTAAGAGTGTACATGAATGGAGAAAAATAAAAGAAAATGTTTCCTAAACGATTTTATGCACTATTTGTATATTAAAATATCTGCACATTGCAAATAAGTATAATAATAATGTAGATACGATTATAAAATAGAAATGATTAGTGTCATGTGTGGTAGATTTTTGTCGCATTCATTTATGTGAGTAAATAATTTAAAGACCTCCAAAATTATATATTTATGTACGTGTAATAGACATGTACTCGTACACTAGATTCTACTCTATCACGTATAAATCGTGCATACATATATGTACACCTAATTATGAATTTATTTATATGCATTCCCTCTCTCATATTATTTACTAGATTAGATCAAATTATGCTCATTTACATACGTGTGCATTTGATATTGTAGTAGATTGAAAAATATATTACTACATACATGGTTTGGGTGCAATTGAATTCAATTTGCCTGTTTTTTTTTTTTTTTTGCCTTAATGTGAATTCTAAAAAGCCAAATCTGTAGAAAGAAAGAAATGT
This sequence comes from Villa cingulata, assembly GCA_951394055.1. NCBI lineage: Eukaryota > Metazoa > Arthropoda > Insecta > Diptera > Bombyliidae > Villa > Villa cingulata. The sequence goes on from OX596025.1 coordinate 4,069,779, forward strand.
AGCATGCATTCAATTGACATACAGCTACATACAGTTAAAAAAAAAAAAACAAAAATATTTATATATTTTTTATTTATATTATTAGTTAAGAAACTATGTGTATAATTATGAAATATGCAAGTCTGAAAAAAATTGATTTAATTGTTATTAGTCAGAAAATTATAAGAAATCCAAGTTTTATTTCCAGCATATATATGTATATGTACTTGGATTCATATTCATATATAGCAAAAATTGCACGCATTCACACGTCACATTTTCATTTTCATTTATTTTTTCTTTTATTTTTTTTTTATTTAATAGAATACCGCATTGACTAACAATAGTAATAGTAAAGTTTAGTTATAAAAAATGATGAATGCAAAATAAATTATAACTGTAAACCAAATATAATGTATATGTACATATATGTATATAAATACATATGATTTTATTATATTCGTACGAGTGTATCAAACGTAAATTTTATAATGTTGAATTAATATTCCGACATTCCGTATAGATACCGATATACCAAATGCATTCACATAATCACAATAAAATAATAAAAAGAATTGCACATTTATTACATTACAAATTTTGTTTGTACTCACATACGTACATATATGTATGTATAATAAATGTGCATATAGTTAATTTTCTAAATAGATTATTACAGATGAATATACGATTATACACGTACATCCATTTGTTTAACGAACAATTGAAATTCATTACATGTACAATGCACCAACAAATTACTATCATTCATTGTATTATTGAAAGTGTCATTGACAAGGATGTCTGAGATAATTTATGATTTAAATGAAAAATTTTAATATTTTTTAATAGTTTTTATTACTATATTTTCGAAATAATGATGAATTTAGCAAAAAATCACTTGTTTTGATATACATATTTATAAAAAATATAATTTTGATTTGTATTTTGTATATTATGTTACATAATTACATGTACATATGTACAGTACTCGTACATAAATCGAAACATAAAAATGTTTTACTATAGCTACCGTTAACCGTTTCGCTGTGATTTTTCGGTCATACATTTATTTATTGATATTCCATTGATTATTATTTTATATTATATGTTCTTATACATAAATTTGATAAATCTGTCCTTTTTTTATGATCTAAAAACATTTGATCAAGGAAATATATAACCAATCCCAACTAGCATTTTGTGCCCAAATGTTATCAAAACTTTGCCTTGAACACAATGATGTTCTTATTACGTCGTTGTTTCGTAAATATGTCGTCAAACTCCCTTTTTAGTAGATTGTCTAAAAAGTCACAATTTTGGCAAACACGTAAATATTCCCAGAAATGTTTCTCTAAAGACGTTTTGACTACAAAGTGACTACCACTGTGTTGTGACTTACTAATCGGGAAATGTTACGTTTATGTTACGACGTGCTGCGTCTGTAAAATAACAATTCCCATCAATAAACTAAAGAAGTTGCATAAACGTAATTGTGTCTAATTAGGTTCCTTAGAAGAAACTGTTTCAATAAAGAAACGATGCCCTATATATCCATCATGCAAGTTTTCTACTTAAGCACTGTTACTCAAATTCGTCCTGCAGTTTCGTTGAAAAAGAAGTAGTTGTGCCTATAAAGAAACATACTTATTTAGTCACACTGAAGTAAATGTGCCTGCACAGAAACATATTTGGTCAAGTTGCTGTGCATATAGAAACATATTTGGTCACACAGTAGTAACTGTGCCTGCAAAGACACATATTTTGTTGAAAAATAAGTAACTGCGTCTATAAAAAACATACGGTCACTCAATAGTAACTGTGCCTATATAGAAATATATTTGAACACAAATTAGTAATTATGTCTACATAGAAACAAATTTAGGCACAATATGGTAATCATGCCTACTTCGGAACAAATTTATACGCATACTAGGCAATTTACCTTGCAGGTAACTAATTTGAAGATTGAATAAAATATGGACTCCAATTTTTGTCTAAAATTTGCAAAAAAAAATTTGAAAAATATATTCAATGAAAGCACTTATTATCAAATATCTAAAATTACAATCTTATGACCTTCTCCAATTTCATTAGATATCATATGTTTGAATAAAAATCAAAATTATTTTTGTACATTTTTATTTTTTTTTCCATAATTTATTAAATTTGAATGAATTCAGAAGGCGCTTTAATTTTTTAGAAGTTTTTTGTTCAACTTCAACGAAAAAATTTGTTTCGTTGGTCAATTTACGCCTCCGATGTCGAAAATAATTGAATTTGTTTTAATTACTACATATTAAAATGAAAATTTGAAGCTCCATGAAAATTCGAATATGATTATGAGTCTTATGCACATACATATGTATGATATTCATTTCATAATATTATTTATGTGTATTCTAAAATATAAATCAAAATATATGTGCAAACATGTAATTTTTAAAAGTATTTGGAAGAATATACAAATAAGTAACACCAACGTAATTATCTCGAAACTTTTACGAAAATGTGCCTAAAAAGGCACATGTGTTGACGCATTTACGTCCTGACAACTACCTTGTTTCCTGTTTGCTTCATATAAGCAAGTAACATTTTAGACATTATGACGTCGCTAATCCTACAAGGTGTTGCTTCAATTCCGTAACATAGAAGACCCTGCAACGTCGTCATATCGTAACACAGGTTACTTTATTGACACAGCTGTAGGCAAAATAACGTAACGGCTACCAGTATATGTCAAGGAGTGCTAGTTGGGCTGGCATATCAACTTAAGTTGATCATTTTAAACCCTCGTATTTTCCACATCTTTAAAACTATTGATAGCATAATGCACAATGTGATACTTGGGGCTAGGGGCTCGGGCTAATACTCACACACAAAGACCATTCGTTTCCGATATATGGTTTTGGCTATGCAGAGTGAAATATATGTAGGAACACACACGTCCAATTTTATATATTAGCGATATCAATACTGCAAATCATATATCATCATTAAAACTATACATACATTTATAACTTGGTAGTGAGGTCTTCTAATTTTAACATAAAAAACTCTCAAGTAGTCATTTTTATGCAGTTTAATTTTCAAACATCAATTACACAAAACTATGATATATTTTTGATATTTATATTACATGAATAGATAGTAAAAACAAAACGAAGCAAGAAGAGTGATAAAGTATAAACGTTGGATTTGTTGCTTTAATTACTGAGATTCAAAAATGTTTATTTGTATATGTATGTAAAAAAATATATACAAACTTACATTATGTTCCTACATAAAAGAAAATTAACATTTATTATTATATTTGAGGCGGTTAGTGCCATAATGGATCGTTTGTAAATATGTGGAAGTAAACTACGAAAGTTTTGAAAAAATGCGAAGATTACGAAGTTTACAATAAATTGAAACGTGAAATGAATCCCCCTAATATTTATCATATATTATAATAGCAATAACGAAAAATAAAAATAAAACCGTTAACAATTAAGTAGGCGATTAATTTGAACAAAGGCAAAATGGACTAAGCCTCATATTCCGTTATGGCAAGTCTTTGAAACAGAAAAATTTCGATAGTCCCAGAAGAAACGATTGAGATTGAAAATTAATCTCTTTCATATCTTATATATTTATAAATATTTATTTTTTTTTATACATTTTACCTTTTTTATTTTGCTTATAATAAAGAATTTCCCTAATTTTGAATAAGAAATGTATCAATTATTTATGTAATAAAATTATAATAACCAACATTTCAACTATTCGTTTGAAAATATCTGTCCTGCCAAAATGGACCAACCCTCATTTTTTAGGGTTTTTCTATATAAAAAAAAGTCGAAAAACATTAAAATATCCGAATGAAATGTGTAAATAAAGTGATAAAAAAATCAACGATACACCACTCTTAATTAAATTCGACTCAAACAGCTTGTTTAAATGTATGCATAATATTGAAATGCAAATTGCAACGAAACTCTATATAATACGATAGTCCACTTTGGCTCTCAACGCCTCATTTAAAAAATTTCAATCTGTAAAAATACACTTCCATCTCCATTCAAAGGAAAGAAATTCAAAAAATTTGAAGCGAAAATGAAATTTCGAACATGACATGATCCACATGATCATATTGTTGTAACTTGTAGGGAATGTAATGTACCTTTAGACATAATGATTACTACTTTCAAAACTTCAATTTTCTCTTCTTCTTATTATTCTTCTTCTTCTTCTTCTCTTTATGATATGTCCTATTAAATTTTAATTAAAAGCGATCGAATAAAAATTGCAATTTCTGTCAATCAAAAGATTATCATCATGACATGAATTGAATTCGTTTGATGATCATTATTTTATTTGGTCTTTGAACTGAGAGTAAAAACTGAAAAGCTGACATTGATTATTATCAAAGGTTACGTTACATACTTATGTATATCGTAAGTGTTACTGTGTATAGTATGTGTCAATTTTACACAGAAATAAAATTCCAATTATGAGCACCAGGAAAATGTGAAAATATTGTCATATTTATGTACATATGTATGTAATCGCAACTCACATACATTATAGGTATTGATGATGTGATGTATTTTTTTATTATATCGAAAATAAGAAAAAAACAAAAATAAAATAAATATATATGTATGTAGATAAAATAATAAAAGTTCAAGTGTATAAAGATATATTTTTGTAGAAAGAAGAAAAATCACAAAAAAAGTTAGCGAATTAACGATCATCACGCAAATCAAATAATCGTCATTATCCATTATAAAATCCATACCGCAGCAAATGTAGCCGATCGTCAAAGAAAAAACTGTAAAGAGATCAACATTAAAAAAATTAAAGATCATCATCATCAACATTGCGATCAACTTCATTGATTTCAGTCACACACTTAATAAAATAAAAATGGTATACACGTTTATATACGCTTAAGTCTACATTATACTTGTATAAATTTATACACTCATAAATTAAGTATTATAGCTGTTATCCTTTATTTTTCTAACAAATCGTATCGTATCTTGAGGGTTTTGTTTTTTTTTTTTTTTTTTTTTTGAATTTGAAAATAGGAAAATAGCTCAATTTCAAGATCAAGTTAAATTATAAATTGTTTATTGAAAACTTACTCTCTTCTTTCTGTTTTGTGATGGTTTTGTGATGCTGTTTCACGCGATCTATTCTAAAGTGAATTTTCTTTAAATTACCAGACCGGAATATAAAATAAAAAAAAAACCTTTATTGGTATAATATAAGAACACATCGCATACCACCATCATCATCATCATCATTACTATGAATTGGTCCGATAGGAGAAAATTTAAAAAAAATTATTGGAATACAAAAAAATAATGAAAACCGATTGAGGAAGAAAATTGATTTAATTTCTCTAAAAAAAAAAAAAGAAAAATAAATAAAAAATTTGAAAATTGTTATGATATGTAAGAGTAATGTAAAAATAAAATCAACAACTAGACAACAACTAATAGTAAGATTTAATAGACTAACAAACACTTGTGTATCTCGTATTATAAAAAAGGCATAACTTAAACATTTTTTTACTTCATGGGTTAAGTATACTTTATAATCTCGGTGTAGTGTATTTATACATGCGAGTATAAAATGCATGCACTAGTATATACTTACAAGATTATTAGTTGTTGTGGGTTTGTGTAAGTTTTGTTTAATAATTGTGTTCGATAGTCTTTGGAAATTGATTTGATATTTTTGAATGAGCGAATATACATTTATATTTATTAACCATTTCATGCACTTTAAAGACAATTATAAGTTATACTTGATTACTTACCACATACGAGTGTTCATACAATTATTTATATTTGTACAACATATACTATGCAGTAACATTGTACTGCACATACAGTTATACAAGTACATAATATAATGTGTATATATATAGGTTTAGAAATATATGCATTTATTAAAAGAAATAACAAAAGAAAGATAATGACTTAATTTTTCAAATATGGAGTTACAGTGATGAAAAATGCATGTACAATGTCGTCCACTTGATAGCACATTTTTTTTTTATTTTTTTTATTTTTTCATCTCTTATTTTTTCCATACGAAAACGGTAATCTTCAAGATTCTTTATTAGCACCTTATATACTGCATATATACACTATTCATTACTATTTCTTTTACTCGGGTATTTTATATAAGTACTATATAGTAGTATAAATTTCCATAAAAGACAGAGTGATATGTGCAATTGATAATTGAATAGCTTCTTAATGGAATTTTTCATAATTTTCATCGTTATTATCATTATAATCTCTATATATGGAGTTTTTGTGAGAGTTTAGCCATACTGGGCTTCTTCATTCAAAATGAATGATACAAACACGTGTATCACATATAGAAATAAGGAATTATATGCTCGTATTATCTATATGCACATAACATTATTATAAACTATTCACTAGGTCATACTAGATACTAGATATACTACTTAGATATAATAGATATACTCTTCTTCTTCTTCTTCTTTCTAACTTTATTCCAATTTATTTGTGGTCAACTTTTCTAGTCCTAAGTTGTCACAAATTTCTATTTTATATATACGCGAGTCTCTAGATTTTGATATAATAACTGTTGAGGTTAGACTTTAGAATTATTGACACTATATGAAATAAGTTTGAAAAATTGTTGTTGTTAAAGTACACGTTCACGTATACATAGCTATTTCTTTTTTCATTTTTTTTGGTAAGAAATACGCACACAATAGAAGAAAGACATCATGACTATATGAAATTTTTTTATAAATATGTAATAAATTGCAATTATCTCTTATTTATCAAAGATAATACTTGTATACAATACACATATAGATAGTTCATTTGACCATTAATATGAATATGTATTTAAATTATTTGAATGGGCACTTGAAAGTTGTATATGTATTTTCATAACTATAAATAATAAAGATTTTACTTTGAGTATACATTTTTATATTTAATGAAAGATATTGAAAAGATAAATATTGTTCTTGATCATTCTAATTTTCTGTTTGATGAGGTAATTCATTAGATTTGATTGAATTTTGTTTCGGATGTAATAAAATATGAATTTGAAAATAAACAGTTGATGGAGTATAGAACGGCGATATATGTATATGTGTACGCGCCCTAATACTCGTATTTTACTCATGAATAAAAATAAAAACATAGATAATACATATACATATTATATATACGTAAATCATACATTACAATATCACCACTATTTGCATAAAATAACAATTCATATAGATCGAATAAAACACAATCACTTACACAATCATTCAAATTACAATTAAAGCCAGTGGAATTTATTAGACTGTTAAAAATTCATCTTATGATATTACACTTTTTTCTTATACAATACATTTTTAAATTTCAAATGATTTTTATATATAAAATTCTGTTAAACTATTAAGTAAATTTTAATTCTATTTTACTTTTGTTTTTAGTTTTTAGTTTTTCCATTATAAAAAGTTAAAAAGTCGGTCACAACTTGATATGTAATTTGAAAAGCATAAAATATTTTTACAAAAAAAGGAAATGTATATAGATGCGCATTTACATAAATGACCTATGGTGGTGATAGTCATCGTGATAATTTCTTGCAGTTTTTTTTTTTTTTTTAAATACAGTTAGGCTCTAAGATTACCTCTATATCTACATAAGAACACTTTTAATTTAAAAAAAAAAAAAAAATTTGTAAAGCGTAAAACAATTGAATTAAAAAACATGTTTATAGTATTTAATATAAGACATATATGTATACACATACACATGTACATGATAATTTACATACATTTATATACGAGTACATATACACTTATTAACAGAAAATTTCTACCAGCATCATTCAAAAGTTTGAATTAAGAAATACAAGAAAATAAAAAATAATACTAAATAATAATGTGTGTCATCGTTATATCTTTTTGTTTTTTTTTTTAATCATTTACATACGAATTTATATGTATGCAGTACGTAATATTTGTTAAATAATTAATTATTGTATAAAAATACAGCACACAATTTTATATATTCCTAGATATGTACATAAGTATGTGCACATAATATTAATAGCTATGGACTATATAGTGAATAGATATGATGGTGTTTAAAATTGCAAAACTGTGTATTTCTTTTTATTTATTATTTTTTTTTTTTTTTTGCCTACATCGAATTATGATATTCATTTTTGCACTTTCTTGTGTACTCGTTGCCTATATTTTCTTTGTTTTACTTTTTAAAGGTCTACATTTGTAGGTATGTAGAAGAAAAAACGAATAAGCAAAAATAATTAATAAATTTAAAAAAAATCATTTTGAAAGATTCAATTTATTCCTTTCATTTTACAAAAAATTGAAACAATTTTTTTTTTGCAACCACACTAAAACCACAAATATTTTAAACAAATACGTGTATAACAATTGAGCGAAAAAAATTCAAAACTTTTAAAGACGTACAGTGGACGTCAAAAGTCTTTGTAAGCCCAACTAGCAATTAAAGTTGCATATACCAAGCCTAAGTGTTTGGCCACCAAAATGTGGTTAGTGCCACGTATTTGCTTCTATTTGTGTTACTATATTGTTGTTAGCCATTATAAGGAATCTTTTGCCAGGTACTTGAGACGGAAATATCGCCACCTTACAGATTTCAAGTTCAAAGTTCCAGCCAATACTACATCGCAGTGACGAAATCGATTCAAACACTACTTGAAGTTTTATTTACTTTATAGTTATTTGACCTTAGTGTTCGAAACGTTTTTGCTACTTTATATTGTTACCTCAAGGTGGCAATTTTTAGGTATTTGTTTAAAGTGACAATTACGTTTCAAATACTGTATTTCGTATACCATACATAATAGCAAGGATTTTGTGCAGTATTCGCCATGTAACAAATACTTGTTTTTGGCACCATAAAGGTTTTAATATCTTATGATTGATGGCAATTTATACCATGCAGTTGCTATTACGATTTTACTACTTTAAAGTATAGCAATTTGTTGTGAGCATCTACCATTTTCAAATTACTGGTGTTTTTGAAAAATACTTAAGTGATTGTGAATTTAAAAAATAAACTAACACTACCATTTTTTAAATGATGAACTACTTTTCAAAAAGCGACATGTCACATTTATGTGATTTTGAGAAAAAGTGAAAAAACTGCTGACACACACTATGAGTTTACACACAACTGAGGAAATATAAATTGAAAAATACGAATTATTTAGTATCATTTCCAGCAAACTAAGTAATTAGATTTGTGCACATGCTCTCTCTTAACATAATTCTGTAACTAACTCAAAATGGACCGACATGGACATGTCGCCTGTTGAAACGTAGCCCCTCATATAGAAAAGTATGTAAGTAGTATACTGCTTGCCACGGCCACCTTAAAGTAACAGTTGGAACTATCAAGTGGCAATTGGGATAATTAAGTATCATTTGTTTTAATTATTGTTTTTTTTTTTTTAATTTGAGAATGAAGAGAGGTAATGAAGATGAATTTCTGGAATAATATTGAGAACATATAAAGGTTTCATTTGTGTCAAAATATGGGTAGATGTGTTTATTTGATTTTGACTTACATGTGCTTACAGTACAGGTATCTAAGGTTTAAATTTGAAGGTGTATAAAAGCTTTTGATGTCCATTTTATATATGTAAATGTACTCGTGTATAATACGCATAATCCGGTCATGTGTATATACACGAAAAATTTCTTACAATTGAAAAATCTCAGTTTTAAAATTGACACTGTCTTTTCTTTTTATTAATATAATTCATTTATGGACTGTAAATAAGTGCATTTTCTATTAAGTGCTGCATTGATCTCATTATTACTTATTTCATTTTTTGAATAAACATAAGCTTTACTTGTATTGCACGTATATCATAAATTATATTATATTATCGATAATTGTATTTGCTATTAAAGTAATTAACACCAAAATTCATTTAATGCTTTTTTTTTTGTATCACAGTCGAATAAGATCGTTATTAAAAACGATTCATTTGTGAAAATATTCTCATTTGTGAAAATTCATCTGCACATTCCAATTGTGTTATGGAAAATTATATAAATACAAAGATATAATCGACAATTTATTCTACTGAATGATTTTAGAATTTCAATTTAATCTGAAATATCTATCATAAAGTATCCAACATTACTGGATCAATTTGCTGCAAACTGCAAATAATTACGATATTATTAAAATATTTTACTTTTTATATGTGTATATTAGTGCATATAATATATATATGTATATAATAATACAAAGCTGTGCTGTGATCATAGTTATACATACTTATATTTCACATAAAATGAAATATTTTATTCTTTATTCTAAATGGAATTTTTATTATTGATAACAATAGTGATATAGTAATTAGTAGTTTGTCTATGCATATGTGTATTTATGCATTTAATATGTAAATATATCTTACATTTACTAATACAACATTTTATGAAATATAATGGAGTTCAAAGAAGTAAACGAAATAATTTTTAGATTAAGAGAGCATTTTGTGTAATTATAATACGTATATAAAACTGTAACTGTACTCGTATGATTGTAACTGACGATACCGACTCTGTAATTAAGTATTATACCAATATGTGTAGTTGGTAATGTGTCTTCATAAAAAACAATTGAGTATTTAAAATAAAAATAAAAAAAAAATGAAAAAGCAGAACTTGAAAAATATGACGGTATAAATTTGCAATTTAATTAGTGGCAATAATACATGACAGTTTATAATTATTCGTTCTCTTCTACTATTACTATCATTACTACTACTAGCACCACTAGCAATACTTATACTATTTATACCTTATACCTTATATACTTATTTATATTTAGTATTTACAACTGACTAAAAACTTACTTTACCATATTTTGTAAATTTAGATTAACATAACAATGATGAAAAAAAAATACTATAAAAAATGAAAAAATATAATTAAAAGTTCCGAATGCGGTTTACTTATTATTATAATAAAAACAAAAGCAAAACAAAAACAAACAAAACAAAAACCAGTAAAATTAATGATGTTAAGGTCGGATACATCGCGACGTAAAATGCATAACGTAAAAAAAAATAAACAAATAAAATCATTTTAAAAAAATTGATATGCAAATTAACAGAATATAAAAATAAAAATAAAATAATACCAACCATAACATTTAAAATCTTTTGATTGAAATCTATTAAGTGCATTTTTAAGATTACACAGTAAAAGTCTCGAAATTTTTGAATTGATCAAATGTCAAGTAAATTACATTATGTAAAAAAAATGTGTGTGTATGAATATTCATTTTTAATTTCACATTCTTCGTTTTTGAAATAATTCACGTTCGTTTATAGCATTAATATAAAATCCAATTTGAAGATTTTATATTAGTGTTATGGAATATTGAATAGAACGACTCACATAGAACTATGGAATGCGGTGGCTCAGCCGTAGAGAAATTTGCCTTAATAAGTAGTTTGCAATTCACAACTGTAGTTGCATGCATGACTTGTAATTAAATTTAAAAATCAATTCAAGTTAAGTTATTGGCTCAATTCAGGCTCTGATTTAATGCAGATCATCGGAGAAGAAAAATAACAAGAAGAAGACTCGTACTGTGGACCATGTTCTATATAAAATTCGATTAAAATATATTTCCAAATAATCTCAAATTTTCATTTTTTTTTTTTTTATAAAACAAAGTAAATCAAAGTTTATTCATATCGTATCTATATCATCTTGAGTTGAATGTAGAAAAATTTTTTCAACATACAGTACAAGCTATATATATTCAACATAAACAAATTTATTTGTGAATCTTGCATAATATAATAGGTAGTACATACGCAAATGCACAATAACAGCTAGTACATGCTACATAAAGTGAGTGACGAAAACATTAATAAATTTAATAAATTTGAATTTTTCCTTTTTTATTTATTTATTGCATAAATAATTCGTATATAACAAAATAATCATCTTACTCGTATACATACATATTATAAAAATCTGACCTTCTTTTCTGTAAAATCTGAATGCATTTAAGAATAAACAAAACAAAACAAAAAGAAAACTTTCGAAACTAAAAATGTTACTTTACTTTACTGATATAGGTACACATACATACGGATTGTCATTATCATTCTGGCTCGTTATTATTTTTATTTTTCTTGAGGTACTCATATTATAAATGTAATTCAAATGTATAACATTATAAAGTGTGTATGTATAACATGAGAATGATATGAAAATGTACACACACATATGCGAAATTTTTATTTTGATATAAGAACATGATGCTGATGATATAAAAAAATATATAAAAAAATATTAAAAATAAATGTGCAAAATGCATTTAACAAACATGAAAAGATATTTAAATAGTGTTTACTTAATAATATCCAAGAATGTTATACATTTACATGCGAATATATAGGGTTTATCAATAGGAAAGTCAGAACATTTAACAGCCACAACGAAAACACTGATCGAAAAGTCAATCTCAAACTTTGCAAAATGCATTTTCGATTTTACGTATGTTTCGTGGTGTTATGAGAAATTTATGGAGAATTTGGAGAATTTTACACCATGATCTTTATTTGAAGGCTTATAAAGTTTAGCTGACTCAAGAATTCAAACCAACTGATTCATGGTTCGTTTCGAAATTTTCCAAATATTGGGAAAAAAAAAATCATCTTTTTATACGAAGCGCATTTCTGGCTTTCAGTTTTCAGCCAGACGAAGCTATATTTGTGTTTCATTTTAAAGTTTTGACACTCTTATTTGTAAACCCTACAATATGAATATGTATATAAATATTTTCATTTTATGTATACGATTATTTCTATATAACTTGTGTAATGTTTTTAATTCATTATTTTGAAATGCTTAAAACACCGAATGAGTTCAGTTGAATACTAACGTACATGCTGGTACATACATATGCTCGTATATAAGTATGTACATGTATTATGTGTTCATAATTTTATGTAAGAATTCAAGAATTTATGATTACGATGAAGTTGATACACGATGATACATAAGTACACATGTGTATATATGTAACTAACTATGCACATATTTATTTCATATAGGCATATACACACGTATTATATAAATTACACGCACCGTTATTTTATCACAAATCATTCTCATAAAAAAATTAATGTCGTCGTCTTTTTTCTACATACAAACACCAATGAATGCATTTTTTATAAAAAAATAATAATTTCATAAAAATTAATTTATATAATTCTCATCACATATGTAAATTATATATGGAATATCAGCAGGTATAATTAAGATAAATATAAATCATTATGATTTTTGTATGCGCTTCATGTTGTCTTTTTCTCTTTTTTGGATTTTAGTCTATACCCTTTTTTGGGTTGAAAACTGAAAAGAAATATTAATTTCAAAAGTATTTCATCATATATCACATTAACAGATACATTATATAGTATGCAAGTACATACATACTTATGTACATAGGTATACAAGTATTTACGTTCATCTCTTACTGCTGGTTTACCAATTAAATAAAAATAAACAAATAAAAATAATACAAAAAAAAAATAAAATAAAATAAATGGGAAACGAAAAACAGATGAGAAGATAAATTTGTAAATTTCTTCTTTAGTCATTTTTAAAATAAGTAAAAATAATCGTTCAAAAAAATCACAACAAAAATATATTAATAATCTGAAGAAAATATAATTAAAAAATCATGTATAGATATAAGTAGTATAGAGGTACTTTAAAAAGGCTAGTTTCTTTTATTTTCACTCCTATATACGAATATGTATTTTGAAAAACAAAAAAAATAAATAAATAAAGGTATCACGTATCACTGTGATATTATCACTGGATTGAATTAAGTCTTTTTTACACCCGTAAAAAAAATTTTAATTTCTCGATACGCGACTTGATACGAATACATCTGTGCTGTACCTACATTTTAAACTCTAATTAAAATTTACTGACACACTGATTATACGATTACACAAGTACGAGTATGTAATGTACATACTACATTACATTACAATTATGTACATCTAAAAGTATCAAGATAAATACAAATACGCAGACGCACATACGAAGTGTGTGCGCATATGTGCAATATGTTTCTGAACTCATACAAAATATGATATGATGTCGTTTTATGTAGTGAATGCTTTTAAATATGCAATTCTTTTTGAATGTACAAACAAAAACATTTTATCCGAATAATTTGTATTTTTCTAATTAATTTCTTTTCCATTTATTATTTCATCTATATCTCTATACACATATGAAATCTATTTGCATACAACATACAACAAATATGTGCATCTTGCATATTGGTTTGAACTTTCCAATTTTAAAATGCCAAATAAATAAAATCAAACATATAAATATAAATAAAATTAAAAAAATATGAGAGAAAAAATTGATTTAAATTTCACGTTTTATCAATAAATAAAATTTAAATTTTTCTATCATCATCGATATACACATGCATTTCAACGCCATATACAGAGTAGACTTCAAAAGTCTTTGTACACCTTCAAATTTAAACTTTGGATAACTGTAAGTCAAAATCAAATGAACACATCTTCCCATATTTCGTACAAATGAAACTTTTATATGTTCTCAATATTATTCCAGAAATTCATCTTCATTACCTCTCTTCATTCTCAAATTATAGAAAAACAAAAATTAAAACAAAACCCAAAATTAGTAGTCAAAAGTGTTTGTACACCTAATCCTACAAACATTTCCATACGGCTTTTCTAAGTAATGTCACAAAAGTATCATTATTGTAAAAACTATTTTTTTTAGTTTGATGAAAAGTAAAATACTTAAAAAAGACATTTTGGTCTTTCATATATGCAATTTAATTTTTGACTCTATCTTTCCCCATTCAAAAAAAATTAAATCTATATATTAAAGATGAATGTTAGATGACTTTTGATACCAACTTTTATGTATTTGGTATTTATTTATTTTACCATATTTTATTTTATTTGAATGATAATAAATTTTTTTTTACTATATTAATGTGAACCACATGTTTACTTGTCAAGACTTTATGGGGAAGAGAGTATTTTACAAAAATTTGGAGGTGTTGAAAGACTTTTGATGGCCACTGTATATTCTGTATTTATGTATACAATTATTAATTATATGTACATATGTACCCACATTTGCTTTTATGTCTACATAAAATGAATTTTAAATACCTACAAGAGAATTAGAAATTTGATATTAAAAATTTACAATAATCGTATATATAAAATCCACTATATAATTTTCAGGAATACACCATCAAAAGTCCATTCAATTTGCATTTATTTTAATATAAGTCTATGATAGATGATCAATTTGTTTTTTTTTTTTTTTTTTTTTGAATGCATATTTTAAATATATGTAGCTGTGCACATATAATATGTACTCATGTGTATGCGTATAGTATTATATGAAAACTTTCTCATGATTTTCTTCAATAGAGCAATAGAGGCACATAGTGACCAATTCAAAAAATAACAAGAAATTAAAAAAAATCTTTTTCTTCTTGTTTTATGTTATTTTTTTTATATTATTATTTGTGGTGATTACATTTTAATATATGTATACGGTTAATATTCACTTGTCATACAACATATTAGATAATTGAATGAATGAAAAATTTAATATGTCGATTTATTCAAACTTTCCATTTTATGTTGTTCTCAAACTACATATGTAAGAAAAGAGAAGAAAAATATGCATTGAAAAGCAGCCAAAGATCAAAAAACAAAAAGATCTACAAAAAATAATAAAAAAAACAGCCTATACAATGGTCTAATAATTGAGTTATTAAAAGACGAAAAAACTAATAAAATTTCTAGCTAAGATTTATGTACTTGTAATACAGTATTAAAATATTGAATGCGGTGAACGGTTCAGTTTATATATCCAATAATAATATAGTTTTTATATCTAACATCTATCTATAATAATACCTTCTTTTCTAATTTTTTTCAATATAATATGATACTTCTTTAATGCTTTTTTTTTGCCTACATGTGAGTGTATATATTTCGAAATTTGTTTTTCTGCATTTTGATTTATGTGGGAGGAACAAAAAGTGAAAATTTAAAATTTTGATTAAATTTAACGCATAAACATGATCAAAATGAACTGCGAGTATAAGCGAAAATGAAAGAAATGAAGGTCATATGGGCTGAACATTATCTCATTTCTTCTGTTTACTTCTAATTTGTAAATAAATTATATAGGAAAATAAATTTGGAAAAAAGCGAAAGTGATTGATCGAAATGCAATTTCTTTCTTCGTTAAGTATAAAGCATTTATATATTTTAAAACTAAACATCTGAATTTCAATGCTTCTATAATAAGATTTTTAACATTTCGTTCTTTTTTTTCGAATATACTTTCAGACATTTCCCAGTTGTCCAATTAAATGTGCAACGAATCCATCAGAAAATTCATCATCATCATCATCGTCATCAATAACAGATATTAATAACGTATCATCAACATCAGTTGCAACTACAATAACAACAACAACAACATCATCAACATCATACAGCAGTGCCTTTCAAGGATTCAATTTTACAGCAATACGATCACATTTACCAGATATAAATTGTTGGAATAATCTTCCACAATGTATCCAGACAACATTTCACAAAAATTCAACAAATTCCACACTAGATATAACAGATGAACACACCAATATCAGTAGTAGTAATCAACAGCAGCAGCAACAACAACAACAACAACATCATCAGTTTGAACATCAACAGAAACAAAATATAATTATAAATAATCAGCCAAATATTGGAAATAATAATAGAGGAACAGATACAGGATCCAGTAATTATACAATAAATAACATAATAGGTTATAATTTCAATAGTACAACGAATAATAAAGACTATCCAAAAGAGACACCATTACATCGATTTTATAGGGAACAACAGCAAAAGAAAATGCCAGTGTTTCGTGGTAAAAGGGGATGGTGTGGATGTTTTCAGGTAAGAAACTATATAGTCAATTAAAAAACATTGTTCTGTAATGCTTCTTTCAACACTTCGAACAAAATTTTTTTTTATTATTATTCATCAAAAAAACAAAAGATTTAAGCGCCAAACTTGAACAATTTACAAAAAACTAAACTACCTCCTGTTTATTTATTTACGAGAATATTCACATACACCTGTTTAAATATATTTGAATAGACAGATTCACATAATTGCTTATACAACACACATTTTCTCCCATGTCAGATTATTAATTAATTCATAAAAATAACACCATTTAGTTGTCAATCAATCCAACTGATAATATCAATATACATATGAACATATTCCTAATATCTTAAGTATCTATAGCAACATTTTACCACTAAATAATCCATTCTGATTGTGGTGTGTATAAAAATTGACAAGTTTTTAATCTGATTATCTTGATGCTTTGATCTAACTCACTATGTAGGTACGTTGCATTATTCATGCTATGCTATATTCGAATATTATGAATACTTATACTTCAAACAAGCATATTCTTAATTAATTGATATAAAAAATATTTATGTGTATTACATACATAGTACTTACATGTATTGTTATTTACAAATTTTTCATGTTTTCTAGTTTCAAATAATTTAAGTTTACAATTACATATAGGACTAAATTATACAATCAGATTTGAAAGATAGGTGATGTATTGAATGACATATTAATGATGATGATAATTCAGATTAAGATATTAATAAAGCATTTATTCGTATTAAAAATCAAAAATTTGATCAACTTTTATACGTTATAAATTTGCATTTCTGTTACATCATAAAAATTTTTCCCGGTAGTAATGTACTTACTCTTACAGCCAAAGCGAATTTATTTCGTGTATATGACATAAACCTCAAACTTAATCAAGAATAATATGGAATTATATTAATCTTTTCTTAAAAGGATTTATCAATTTTGTGTGATCATTGATGAAAACAAACTGATTTTTTTTGCTGAAAGTTTTGCTTTGCTGGGACTTTTTAGTCATACATTTATTTATTGATGTATTGATGATCCGTCGGATATATTTTAGCCGGATACAATTTCAGCTTATTCATCAACCTAGATAAAATTTGTTTTCGAACTTCGTTTTCGGGTCGAACATGTCACCTGATTGTATTTTTATATTACAAAATGAAAAAGAGGTTCTGTGATGTGATATAATTATATGCAAAGATGATAATACAGTACAATTACATTATCTTTATTTGTGCTGTTGCTGTTAATAACAAGGTTATGTTCGAACGATATTTATAATACCACTCCGAGGTTGTCTTAAAAATATCCGAGTAGTGTTTTATCCAGGTTGATGAATACACTTTATCTTAGATAAAAGATAATCTATGTTGGTGAATACCAGCCTTAAAGCTAGTATTCCATTGACTATACATATATTGTAATGCTCTTATATACGTACATTTGATTAATCCATTCATTTCTATATGATCTTAGCACATTTGATTAAAGAAATATACCCAATGGCATATCAACCTTAGCTTAGATGACCACTTTAAAAGAAATATAAATCATAATAGCACTCCATCTATATAACTATTTCCCTCTTTCTCTCTCTCTCTCTCTCTCTCTTTTGTTCTCCATTGATAAATGATAAGTTTGATAAGAGATTTCTTATAATGTTAAATAAACTCATAAAAATGTGAAAAAACTGTACAATTCAATAGTGTAATTATGGAAAAATTTTAAATCACTTTTCTTTTACATAATTTTAACAAACAATCAGGAGAAAAATTATAAAAAATTTCCAAAATTCATGTTTAATAAAATTTGAACATTTTAATTTTTATATTATTATTATCAATTTAATATTATATTTTTTTATTTGTTTCTGTTCAATATTCATATCAATTTTTTTTTTCTTCATGCATTTAATAAACGAAGTCAGTCATCTTATATGAATCGAATGAAAAATAAATAAACTTCCACTTTCTCTGATCAAAAATATTTAAATAAATTCCATTGTATAAATAAAGCATGGTATAAATATTATACAAATACATATGTATATATAAATATAGTCGTTCATACATACATATGAATGTATATCAGTAAATATACAACCAACATAAAAATTTTTGTCATATAATATTTGTCGCCATTTAAATGATCATAATGTTGACATTAATTATTATTAAAATTCAGACTCAAAAGTACGAGTGTATTCCAATAAAATATTTGAAAAAGAAAACAAAAATTCAAATTTACTACAAAAAAATGGTAATATAATTTTAATTTTTTATGTTTTGCTTTTTAAATTATAAAAAAAAAATTAAACAGAAAAAATTAATGATGAGGAGGATCCATTTGATTGAAGTGTATGCACGAAAAAAAAATTTCGTTTTTTTTTTTTTTTTTCACTTTTTTAATGATCATGATAAATTCAATGATCAATAATAAAATTTGAATCAGCAGAGATTCACATGGTGTACCTATACGAGTATATGTACATAATATCTATACTCAATCTATGTTCAAAGAATATATCATCAGATAATATTTATGTACAACATACAAGTAATATTATTTCATACAGATCGCTGTTTAACATGACAATTATTGAATCGGATATTTTTTACGAATATGTGTTATGTTATTTAATTATAATGTTAATTTGGAGAGATTTATATATGATACAAAATTCTTCTTATCAATTTTAGTTGCAGCAGTACATATGTAGGTAGGCACTTGTACTTGTAAATCTGATACATATTATAACACTGAACTGTACGTATTGTATTGTGCAATGTAATTTAAGATTAGGATTCAAGATATCTGCTATCTTGTACACCAATTATCTCCGAAGTTACTTAACCGATTTCAATGAAATTTGAAACATATATGCTTTGATAGGAAATTGTGGTGCTTAAACGAACGTTTTCTTTTAAAAAATGTCCTTGTTTCCTTTTTACAGGGTGTCAAAGTTGTCAAAATTGCGATTTTTCGGCTTCCAAATGCACCTCGTACAGCAAATACTGATTGACCAATTTCTTTGAAATTTTGAATATAGGTAGCCTGAAGGATGTTGTGGTGCTTGAATATAGCACATTTTTGATTTTCGGTCCTGAAATTTAGTTATAGTTCTTAAAAAAGGAAAGGGTGTTTTTTTTTTAAAAAATCGTTCAACTTTGACTTTCATATTTTCATACATTAGATCTTCATATATCTATATGATTTTGGTATCAAAATAAAATTTGGACTTTTCTGAAGAGTTTACGAAAAAAAATTATAAAATTCTCTGTTATATTTCCATTTTTATTAACAAAATAAAATTATGTTTTTTTACATCAAAATATTCAAAAATCCATTTTTATTGCATCTAAAAGTTATGCAAAGTCATTTTTTAAAACTTTTGTTTGTAAAATCGTTGTTGTTGTTTTCGAAATTTTTCAAAGTCGAATCCTACTCTTAAATATTACAAAAAAAAGTTTAATTATTATTTATCAGTTCATGTCTGAATCTATATAATTGCAAAATAAATAACAATAATATTATATCATATACGAAAATACTCGTGCGTATATAAGATATAATACATAATGTCTGCGCAATCGAAAAAAAATTTTTTTCTTTTTTTTTGCTACGGAAAATGAACTTTACTTTTAGTAAATGTACTATTATACTTATGACCCTTTAAAATCGATGTATAGTTCAAGGTAACTTTTTTACTCTTAATATTATTATTCGTTTTTTTTTTTGAATTTTTTGAATTTTTTCATTTTCTTTTTAACTTTTCAATTTATTCTGTGCATAAAAATTTTCGAAATTTACCCATTTCATTGCTATTTCTACATATAATAATTGTATAGATGTTATATGGTCGATTAATTCATTCTGAAAAAAAAATAGTAATAATAAGTAGAATTGAAAAATCGAAATGATAAATGAAATTTTATTTCAATTTAAATTTTAATTTCAATTAAATTCGTTTTTATTCAATTTGGTTAGGTTGATATTAAAAATTATTTTGAAACATTCATTATTAAAATATCCATACTATAGATTTTAATTTAGGCCAGATCAATATAATTTACTGAAAAAATTATTAAAAAAAATGCTGGGAAATATAGAAACTAAAAGCAAAGAGAAAAATATTATGTACCTACCTGCTACCTGCTACCTGGTGCTGATAATAATTATTATTATTTATACACAAATGTGCAAGTACATATACAATCATTTATGTTTCTTTGACTCTAATATGAAAAATGTATGTATTTGCAAGGCGTATCATTCAATTTTTTATTTAATTTAATTTCAAATTTATGTGGTATACGAGTATGATGTATAACAGAGATGAAATAATCAATCGATCGATATTGAAACAATAAATTTTTTTTTTCATATGTACATTTTTTAGTCAAAAAATATATGATTTATAATTTTAAGGTTATTTTACACGCATAAAATTTAATAAATTATTGAGTAATTTTTCTTTTTAAGATTTTTATTATATTTATCCTAGCATTTTTTCAGATTTGAATTAAAATTATTATCGTCCAGTTCTAAATATAGTAAGAAAAATATAAAATATTTATTTTTTTCAAGAAATCATGTAATCAAAATTTTCCTCGTTTTAAAAAAATATATTTTTATTTATTTTATGGAAATTCCGAATGATCTAAAATTAGTTAGTTATGGGCTGTGCTGTGATATATGAATTAACATAATTGGAAATTAACAAAGCCGTGACACATTACAAACAATGAGAATTAAAAATGAATAATTTTACTCAAATTGTTATATTTTCATCATTTTTTATTTAATAAAAAATTCATTTATTGAATTTTAATCAATATTTTATTGTCATCAAAATACAATATCTCTATAATATCCTTATATAGTATATTAAAGGATTTTTAAGCTTTATTTTTAGTATCTTTTAAAGTCAAAATTTTAGTCAATGTTAACATATAATGAGAAGTTCACGAAAGAGCCACGTTTGGAAATTGTTAGTTAAAACTATATGTATACGTATTACCGAAATTCTTATTCAGTGATCACAACTTTAAGTGCAATTATTCCAATTTTCGGCTGTAATAGTCGTCCCACCAGAAAGCATGTGCCTGCTATAATTGAAAAATATTCACTTTTGGATGTTTCTATACCAGTGAAATAATAAAACAGTTGAAGTACCAAAAATATCGTAGTATAGTAAGTGCTTTTGTTCAGAATGAGGCAAAACAGTTAACTTCACGTCGTTCACATTGACTTACATCCTTGTTTTTCTTCTCTAGCACTACAACCCATCGTGGGCATTTGCTTCCTTTAGGAATTGCTACCACCTCTGTTTTGTGTTCTTTACCTTCAGTTACATACATTAAAAACTCGCATTCCCTGTCGATCGCGTCTCTGTATCTTGATCTAGATCTGGCCTACACCCTTACAAAGTCAAATTAACTCAAGAACTGAAGCCACTTGATCATTCGAAGCACCGATAATTCTTCGATTTGGCTCTTCTAAAGTTTGAAGAAAATCATGAATTTAATATAAATTATTTTGTGATTAATAGCTTTGTCAATAAGCAAAACATGTGCCTCAAAGAGACTCTATTACAACCACAAAAAGTAATCATGTGGTGTTGTTTTGACCGACCGAAATGTGTGAAAGAGTGGTATAGAAAATAAGACCCAAAGAATCGATCCACAACAAGCACGCAAATTATTGTAAAGCATTTGCTAATCAAGGACTACTCGTTTAAATAGTCGAATTCAATATACACTTTAAAAATGCTTGTAAATTGGATTTAAATACACACATGTACGATCGAATAAATTAATCGAATACCTATAATATTAACTCAGAAACATGAATAATATATTTAACCGTTCAATTGAGTTATTAAATTGTTGAATTAAGTGAAAAGAAAAGTGAAGATAAAAATTACAAAAAATTTTCAAATATCTAATTAAATTGCACAAACCAAAATCTATAAAATATAAAAAAGAAAATGTGTCAATTTTCTTTGACCATCATTTGAAGAAAACATAATTGTAATGAATTTATTTACTAATAGGCCTAAATGTTTCTGCGCTAATTTACATATGAACAGTGTAACATGAATTCACACACACACACATGGTACATACACTCTTATGTAAGTGTTTCCAATAAAAACTGTAAATTAAACTAAAAGCATATAACAAGAAAAGAACAAAAAAAGCAAAAATCTTCATGTAATGTTGCATAACGAATTTCAATTTAAATCACTGAATGTACGAGTAGTTAGTGCAGATGAAATGTATGTATTTGTTTACGAGTATGTATTTTATTTATTTTTATTTGTTTTTTTGTGTTATTTCGTCTGCTTAAAAATGTATTATCGAAATGTTTTTATTTCGAAATAAATATACGTATATACATAATAGCAATAATAATAAAATTGCAAAAACCACAAAATAGGTAATAAAAATTGTTTAAAAAAAAAAGTAAATAAATTTACAAAAAAAAAAAAAAAAAATTAGTATAACGGTTCATGTTACTATGAGTTTTATATTTCTACATTTTACATAAATTTTGAAGGAAATTTTCACATACGAATAATATGTACTTACTATACGAGTACTAGTACATTATAATATTGTTGCTTTTTTACATTTTTATTATAATAGATAAGTTTGTAATTTTGTACCTTATCCACTTCATATACATATTTATCTATACTTATATAAAACACACAATTAAATTTTATAAAAAGAAGAATCACAAAAAAATAAAAACGATAATAAAATTGCTCTTTGCGGTTGTGGTTGTACTCCAACATCTATTTAAATATTTTCGAAAAATATTCCATCGTGAATGTCATGAATTAACCTTTACGGTCAAATTAGATTTACATTTTCAGTATGAGAATTTTGCATATTTCTTCAGTTGTTTTGTTATACAAATACATATACGTCTATGTAACATTATTTTGTTTTATTTGTTTTATTTCATTTTCAATTATTTGTATAAGAAAGTAGGTGTAAAATTTTAAAAGAAAACTTTTCAAAAATAATAACAATTGATTTCTAGTTTGATTCTATGAAAAATATTTATGCTACTACTACTAACTAATACCTAATACATGCTAATACCTATAATACTAATATCTAATATGTATAGTTTAAGTCATGGTTTAAGTGAGATGAGTTGAGTTTGTTTCTCTACCAACAACTCAGAGACTCACGACTCACAGTCACAATCCACGTTAAACTGTAAATGCATAATGATATGATATAAAAATAGTTGACAGAAATTATTTTTAAGTTAGAGTTTATCAGCAAATTGATTATTTTCTGTTTGACTGTAATTATTTAAGAAAGGCTATTTAGTTTCCTTGAAGTACATTTTATTTCATAGCAGATAAACAATTCTACAATATCGAACATACATAAAAATATTCATTATTCACTAAATACTATTATTCCAAAAGCTGTTGCAAAACGTAAGTACCTTTTTAATAAATTAATTTTAATATTTTGTTAACCATCCGTTTGAATCAATTGTAACCTGGAGCCGAAGAGACATAAATTTTTCAAATTTGATTTCAAACAAAAAATAAACGAATTTTGTTTCATTCTTCATCCAGGAACCATTTTGCATCTTGCTTGACGTACACCATGTACTATAGTTTCAAAAAATTTACTACACAGTTGGGCAAGTATTTTCCTACAAAAGTTTATCCATCCACTACTGTATCCAGAAACTTTACTTTTTTCAATGTTCTTGAGATTAGGATTAGAGATATCTGCTATCTTGTGCACCAATTATCTCCGAAGTACTCAACCAATTTCAATGAAATTTAAAACATATGTAGATATTTTGATAGGAATTGTGGTGCTTAAACGAACGTTTTCTTTTAAAAAATGTCCTTGTTTCCTTTTTACAGGGTGTCAAAGTTGTCAAAATTGCGATTTTTCGGCTTCCAAATGCACCTCATATACCAGCAAAAACTGATTGACCAATTTCTTTGAAATTTTGAATATATATAGGTAGCCTGAAGGATATTGTGGTGCTTGAATAGAGCATATTTTTGATTTCAGGTCCTGAAATTTAGTTATAGTTCCTAAAAAAGGAGAGGGTTTTTTTTTGAAAAATCGTTCAACTTTGACTTCTATTTTCATACATTAAATCTTCATATATCTATATGATTTTGGTATCAAAATAAAATTTGGACTTTTCTGATATTTTTACAAAAAAAAAATTTTTAAATTTTTTGTTAATTTCCATTTTTATTAACAAAATAAAATTAAGTTTTTTTTACATCAAAATATTCAAAAATCCATTTTTATAGCACCTAAAAGGTATGCAAAGGCATTTTTTAAAATTTTTGATTGTAAAATCGTTGTTGTTGTTTTCGAAATTTTTCAAAGTCGAAACCTACTCTTAAACCTTGTATAATGTACGCAAAACTTTTAAAAATCACTGTGTATTTTCTTATATTTTCTTATATTTACTGTATATATTTCTTTGCTTAATTATTTTATACAATTATCATTCTTGGATTATAACTATACAAGCATTTTTTTTGTACGAGTAGGTATATTATAAAATAAAAATTAATATGATGAAAAATTTTATTGCGAAATTGCAAAAAATCATCAATTTGAAAATGAAAAAAATGAAAATTTCTCTAATTTAATTGTTTTTCTTTGTTTTTTGCTTTCATCCTTTTTTTTATCAAAAATGTATAACGTCTATGTTATATACACACATGCATATCGCGCAACGCAGCACACTCTTATGTACAATATATCTGAAACTGAAATACATACATATAATGTACGTACATACAGTATATTATGCATATGCAAAAATACAAAACATTTGACGTAATAATGTATGAAAATGACTTTATTATAGTATACATAGTATAGAAATTGTAATTTTTTTTTTTTTTTTAATCTTTAAGAAGTCAATTAAATCATCATTGATCGATGGTATACATATACTTTTCTAGTTTTCTTTTCTAAAACAAAAAAAAATCTTTAATAATGATTATCAGTTTTTATCTGACACTATACTTTGTACATTATAAACGTTCATATACATGCATGTACATGTACATATATACTATCAAAGATACTATAGTGTCTTTGATACTATACATATATATACATACATATATACTGGCATACTAGCTAAGTATGCATACATATAGGTACCATTTTTGTTGTATGTAAAAATTTAACTTTCACAATGAACGAATAAAATGATAATACATGATAATGATATGATGACAAACGAAAATGTACATATATGAACATGTGTGACTAAAAAGTAAAACTAAAATTTAAAATTGTCTGACTGCAACATAAACTGCATACAATCGTGTTTCATATCATAAGTTACTAGCATTATTACTTATGTTCATGTATAAATAAATGTATCTATATACTTGCATATAAATACTCGTACATAAAATAGCAATCTGATATGTATATATATTCGTACGTTTACCATATTATTTATAAAATTATTTTGATTTACTTGTGATAAATAAAATTTATTATTTGCATTTTCATATGTATGTAGATAAGTATTTAACAACGATCAAAAATTATTTTTGCGAATTAATATAAATGAATATGGGCGCACATGTAAATGCGATGAAACGAAACGATATTAATTTTTCTATACATTATACAAATCTTATTTATATAGTATATAGTATTCATAATGAAATTAATTTTTATTAAATCTCACTAAAAACTATATATAACTAATAACAATCTAATATTTCCAATGCAAGAAAAAAATAAAATGTGATGATAAGTACATTTATGTATTTAAATTTGAAATTAAAAAGAAAGCAAAACTGAACAATAATTAAAGTGGTAAAATGAAATGAAGAAGAAAATACGAAGAAAAAAAAAACTAAAATAAAACATTTAAATGATTGATCGATATTACTTTTGATACAAAAACTTTCAAATTTTACTGAATATTCAAATGTCCATATTCATGCACACACTATACGAGTTTCTCAATATACGAGTATATTTATATGTGTATATGTAAATAGTTGTTCAGAAGCGAACGGATGATGATTGATCAATTTTCAATTCTACAAACCTATGTTTGACTTAACATACCGTCCCGTCAGTATACCGTACAAAAATCTCATTTACTATTGTGCGTATCATTAATTATTATCTTCCAGTTTGTTTGTAAATAATTATGTTCGTTGTGAAGGTGCAGATCAATGAATAAAATATAAAATAGACATCAGGAAATCATTTTCTTTGTACATAATATAATTTTAAAACATCAAAAAAAAAATATATCTTCTGAATTCATTTACTAAATCTAAAGTTAATTAAAATCTGTCTTAAAATGTGTTAATATCTCTTTGAAATAATTAGGTTATGCGAATATACGCACGTATACTACAAATTTTAAAACTGCATTAGCATTTTACAAAAGTTTCATTCACTTTAAAAATTTATTAAATATATATTTGTTTTCTTTTATTTTATTAAAAAAAAATTAGGATGATGAACCACCTGAAATTTGTGTTGTTGAAGGTGCATTTACCCTACAAACACTTACACCAACTCAACCGATGCCTTCAGTTGATGAATTAGATGCAAAATTCGCTGAACTAGTTGAAGAATTAGATTTGACTGCACCTAATAAGGCGGCAATGCTAAGTTTACCGCCACAAAAGAAATGGCAAATTTATTGTTCTCGTAAGACACCAACAGATATTGTTGATGGTAATACAACATCAATAACATTACCGCCAACACCGGAACATTACATTGAACGTTTAAAGGATATTGCTACACAATTAAAAACAAATCCAGAAGATTCACCGTGCCATGAATATAATACAAAAATTGAAACTCATACGGCATTTTTAGATGCATTAAAGACTGCATTAAGAACATCAGCGCATAGTTTTGTATTACGTTTTATCGAACTACAAGGACTTCCAGCATTATTGGATATTTTACAAAATTTAGATATAAGAGTTGCAAACAGTTCAACACATACAAGTCTGATTGGATGTATAAAGGCGCTTATGAATAATTCGGTATGTTAATTTATCGTATAATTGTATAGCAAAATCAACAATAATCGTTTGTGTGCTTTTTTTTTTAGACTGGACGAGCTCATGTATTAGCACATCCGACTAGTATTGATACGATAGCAAGATCATTAGCAGCTGACAATATTAAAACAAAAGTTGCTTCTTTAGAAATTCTCGGAGCAGTATGTTTGGTACCAGGAGGGCATAAAAAAGTTCTAACAGCAATGTTACATTTTCAAGAGTTTGCTGCAGAACGAACACGATTTCAGGTATAAAATTTGCGCCAAAGCATCATCAATTTGAGCAAAGAATTTGAACAAGTTTTAATGCAAGTTTTAATGATTTTTTATCTCTTATAGGGAATTATAAATGATCTTGATAGATCGACAGGTGCATATCGAGATGATGTTAACCTAAAAACAGCAATCATGTCATTTATAAATGCTGTTCTTAATTATGGACCAGGACAAGAAAATCTCGAATTCAGATTACATTTAAGATATGAATTTTTGATGCTTGGCATTCAGCCAGTCATTGATAAATTAAGAAAACATGAAAATGAGACTTTAGATCGTCACTTGGTAAATTGTTAAATTTAAATTATTACAGGTACATGTTTTGATCGAGACTCATCTTTATTTTTTTGTTTTTTGTTTTTTTTTTGTGTTATAGGATTTCTTCGAAATGGTACGAACTGAAGATGAAAAGGAATTAGCTCGGAAATTTAACCATGAACACGTGGACACGAAAAGTGCTACAGTAATGTTTGAACTGTTACGACGGAAGCTAAGCCATTCCCCAGCATATGCACATCTTTTATCACTTTTACAACACATGCTATTGCTTCCATGTAGGTTTTTAAAATTTATTTGAAAGAAAAATAATTTGAATTCTTCAATGTTTCGTTTTTTTTTTTTGTTTTAAATATTTTCTTTAATTTTTTTTATATATATTTTTTTTAATTTCAGTTACAGGTCAATGTACTCAGCATTGGCTAATGTTTGATAGAGTAGTACAGCAAATTGTTTTACAAACCGAAGAACGAATCCAAAGCGATAACGAATCTGATACATCATCAGGAACAGGAAAATCACGGCAAATAAATGATCCAGATGTAGCACCGATTAAAGTTGACGTTAAAGAAATAGTTCAATTACTTGTTAAAGAAGAGGAATTGACCGCAGCAAGAAATCGTGCCGAAGAACTTGAACGTGAAAATGCTGAAATTCAAGCAAAACTTGCCAAAAAGGAACAGGAACTTGATCTACGAATGCAAGAAAAAGAGGATTTAGAGACAAGTTTAGCTAGAATGCGGGAACGTTTAGAAAAGGAGAGTGCAAATCATTCACAGGCTGTCCAAAGGGCTCTGAATGCCGAAATGAAAGCTGAAGATCTTCAGCATCGCTTAATGACGGAGCAACAGGAACGAACACGATTAGAACGACTGGTAACGGAAGGCAGTATACCAGATGATCAAAAAGTTGCAGGACTAACAGGATGTAATGGACAAGTATCACCACCAGCTCCACCGCCACCAAAGCCAGCACCACCCCCTCCACCACTTATTATGCCTCCACCACCACCACCTTGCCCGGGAGCTCCTCCACCACCAGCAATGACACCAAGTAAATTGGATTTTTATAGTAAGCAGTAGAAATTTTACTAACATTATTTTTCCAAATTTTTGTTCAGCGCCTCCTGCGCCAAAATTAGAGGTTCCAAAGAAAAATGTTCCACAACCTACAAATCCTCTTAAAAGTTTTAATTGGTCAAAATTACCAGATGCCAAAGTACAGGGAACAGTTTGGAGCGAATTGGATGATACAAAATGGTACAACACTATGGAATTAGAATATATTGATAAATTATTTTCTGCATATCAAAAGAATGGAGTATCAGTAAGTGTTGGCATTTCGTTTTTTTTTTTTCGATAATCACAATAAGTGCTAATTAAATTGAAAAATTTCCACAGAATGATGGATCAATTGAAGATCTAAGAATGATGGGTAAACCAAGAACGAAAATTTTATCAGTAATTGATGGTAGACGAGCGCAAAATTGCACGATTTTGTTAAGTAAATTGAAAATGAGTGATGAAGAAATTTCAAAGTAATTTGCATTGTTTCTACATTTTATAGTTTAAGTGAAAAGTTTGAATTAAAAAAATATATTTTATGTTAACAGAGCTATTTTATCAATGGATTCCAATGAACAATTACCAATTGATATGGTTGAGCAGTTATTGAAATTTACACCATCTGCTGAAGAAAGAGCATTATTGGACGAGCACAGTGAAGATATTGATTCATTAGCAAGAGCCGATCGTTTCTTATATGAAATATCGAAGTAAATTTTTCTCTAATTTTTCTTCACTATCTTCAGTAATTTTAATTAATCATTTTTTCGTTCTGATATTTTACGTGTGCAGAATACCACATTATGAACAACGGTTGAAAAGTCTTCATTATAAGAAAAGATTTATGATGACGGTTAATGATCTTTCACCTAGGATAGCCAGTGTAATGGAAGCATCAAGAGAAGTCGCACGATCAAGACGTCTTCGAAAATTATTAGAATTAGTTCTAGCTTTAGGTACAATATTAAAATTGAATTTTGTCATTTTTATGTAAATATGCATGATAAACAAAAAAATAACATTTTTTTTCAAATTTCTTTCTCATTCATTTAAGGTAATTATATGAATCGTGGAGCTCGAGGTAATGCATCTGGTTTTCGTTTAGCATCACTTAATCGTTTAGCTGATACCAAATCAAGTTCATTAAAGGGAACAACATTATTACACTACCTCGTTCAAGTGATCGAAAAGAAATTTAAAGATTTATTGAAATTGGATGAAGATTTGCCGCATGTACGTGAAGCATCAAAAGTATCATTGGGTGAAATGGATAAAGATATACAAATGTTACGTACTGGACTAACAGAAGTATCACGTGAAATTGAATTTCATCGTAGTGCTGGACCACCACAAGCTGGTGATCGTTTTCTACCAGTTATGAGAGAATTTCATGCACAAGCATCAGTACGATTTGCCGAATTGGAAGATCAATTTCAGGATATGAAAACACGTTTTGATCGTGCTGTTCGATTATTCGGAGAAGATGGTTCTGTTGTACAACCAGATGAATTTTTTGGTATTTTTGATACATTTTTAACAGCTTTTATGGAAGCTAGACAAGATAATGAAAATTTCCGTAAACGTCAAGAAGAAGACGAAAAACGTGCCAAACAAGAAGCTGAATTAAAGAAACGTACAATCGAACGTAAAAATAAAGAAGGTCTTATGAACTCGGTAGCTAGAAATTTGGGACTGAATTCAAATGGAAGTGGTAGTATTGGCAGTGGTGGAGGAAATGATTCAAGTCCATCAAAAGGTGATAATGGTAAGGGTGAATTTGACGATTTAATATCAGCGCTAAGGACTGGAGATGTATTCGGTGAAGATATGGCAAAATTTAAGAGATCGAGAAAAGCTCGATTGAGTAGTGGAAATACATCACCACCAAGACATAGTGTACATCGAGAAGAAAGTCGAGAAAGAACAATTCGAAGACAATAGAAATGATAATAATAAAACAGGATTATAATGTAATATTAATGATAAATGGTCATAAGATGAAAGATCTTACACTTTAATATATTCCAATCCACTGAATGTTGAAACTTATCACTATGCATATACATACATATTAAATTTATTTATTGTTTTAAATAGTTTTTTTTTTATTTTGTTTTAATTCTCTATCTACAGATATACATATATAAGAGAATTTTCATTGTTACAAATTTGTTTAGAAGAATTTATGTAATATCAAAATAATAATAAAAAAATATATATAAAAGTAGAAAAACCATATAATACGCAATAAATTTACATTTAAGCTTTTGTGTAATTTACTTTTATTTTGAATTTTGTTTTTCGCTTATTTTTCGTTACATTCTAAAAAAAATTATTCGCAATATTAAAAATACAAATAATTACATTCAAAATAAAAAAAAGAATTATGAATATTTTCCAAGTATTACAAATCATTATAACATATTACATACATACATACATATACATAATATGTTGATAACTACAAAAGCATATAATTCAAAAATTTCAAAAAACAAAAATAACGCAAGCTTTTATTTATGCATGCATTTTATATTCATTACAATTCTAAACGTATATATACGAGTACGAGTATATAAAGTAAGTGTACATTACATACATTACAAATTACAGATTACACATGCAATATAAAAATTATTAAATAATTTTAATGCTAGTTAATTAAAATTAAAAAAATATAAAAAATAAAAAACAAAATGTACTGAAATTTATAATAATAATTACGAGTAATAATATTAATAATGATACTAATACAGTGATATATTAATGAAATATTATTGTTTTAAAATATTTTGCAAATTTTCAACTGCCGATTTTACAAAAAATATTGTATAGCTAAATACACTTACACATTATTTTTCTTATTAAAAATTTATGGAATTATTCAACTACACATTCGATCTTACTAATAAGTTGAAATCAGTCTTAATTTTAACATTGTTATTATCACTATGAATTTAGTGATGTACAACTTAGTACCTATATATATGAAGTTTGAAAGGCTTAGATGGACAGGTCATATTCCACAGAGTTCCCCAAGTTGATAACGATGACATGAAAAATATAAAAGTACAGAACTGAACAGTGATAGATATTTTAATGTCAAGACTAAATTTTAACTTATTTAGTAAGACAGACATGATAAGACGGATAATGTACAGGCATTCCTATATTTAAATTTCTAACTGGAATTTTTCTTAAACTTTGAACGGGAGCAATACGATTGACCGAATGCTAAAATCTTTAATAACGAAATCTCGCATTTTCAAACAAATCTCTATAATAATGATATCTCTCGTTTACAAAATCTCACACTTTCAAAATCTCGTATTTTCAAAATGTCGCATTTATAAAGGAAAATAATGGAAGCGCACTATTTGTGTCTTTATACAGTTCACAAAAAATAAACATAGAGCTGAGTATTTTTGCTTGCCGTCAATCGTACACAATCCTGCTATTTTATTGTTTAATTTAAAATATTTACTATTATAAGCAATTTTCATATTTTTCTAAATAGTTTTTTTTTTTTTTAAATAAATTTTCTTATATTCAATTTAGCAATGGAAATATTTTAAAAATCTGATTTTTTTTTAATAGAGTTGCATAATTAATAAAAACACACATACAACATAATATACATACATAATGTACGTAAATCTATACGATAGAAATGAAAAGAAATAAAATTTTTCTACTTTCTTTTTGTTTTTTTTTTTTTGTAAAATGTTATTATAATATTATGTATGCATCATATATTATATTATACATTATACAAATATATACATATACAGGGTGTCCGGACTCGGGTGGTTCACCTGAAAACAGTAGACAGGTCTCGTAGAGACAAATAAAAAATCGTATCGAAGAGGGAGGACTCTCAACCGTTTGGTCGCTAGAGGGCTTTGAAGTTTTTTCGCACTTAGGGCCGGTACTCACATCGAAAGCTAAATTTTTCTCCATATAAAACCTATGTAAAAAAAATGTAGCTAAATTGTTAGCTAAATTTTTAGTTTCAAATTTCGCTTACTGGTACTCACTTCCAAACTAAATTATTTCGTTGGAACTTAATAGTGGAGAGTTTTGGAACTCATTTTTCACGATCATTTTATATGGTCGAGCATATAAAAGGCAAGCGAAATATTGACAGCTCAAATATTTTGACAAATAAATATTTATTTATTTATTTTTACTTAATTTAATTTCATAGGATCCGCGATTTTTTTTCAAAAAATTTCAAAACTCTATGTACTCTACACACATTTCCTTCCACAATTTTTAGCTTGTAGAATTATATATGCAATTGCAAGCGAAAAATTTCACGGGAACTGAGTACCAGGTCTTACGCTACGAAATACCCTATTATAACTACAGGATACTAGTAGCTAGAATAAAGTAGGTTCGCCCCGCTGCCATACGATGATTTTTTGTCTTGACGAGTCCCATCTACTATTTTCAGGTGGACCACCCGAATCAGGACAACCTATACATATATATATACTTATAACTTTTATGTATAATTAATTTAAATGTTTACTTAATAAAATAATTAATTAATATAATATGTACATGAAAAATTTTAAAATTATGAATAAAATATTTATATCGTTTGTTTGTTTGTTTGTTTGATTGTTTTTATATAAAATGTAATTATTATTATTTTTTTCAAAATTCAAAATTTTATATTATCTTAGACTTTATACATAATACACATATTATATGTAATGTAGGATAATTTTTAAAAGTGAAAAATGCAAAAGTTTTTAGTTTATTTCGTTGTTGTATGTAAAATAAAAACGAAATTATATAGCAAAAATGTTTGCAATTAAAAAGAAAAATTTAATTGTAATTCATGAAAATATCTACTATCTATATAAATTTATTAACATATAAAAAAAGAAATAAAAAAAATAAAAATAAAATAAAAAACAATAAAATTTATTAAATAATAAGACAAATAATTAAAAGTACTATATGTACAAGTATATGTACATGTTTTATA
This sequence comes from Villa cingulata, assembly GCA_951394055.1. Taxonomy (NCBI): domain Eukaryota; kingdom Metazoa; phylum Arthropoda; class Insecta; order Diptera; family Bombyliidae; genus Villa; species Villa cingulata. Next base: position 4,104,516 of record OX596025.1, read on the forward strand.
GAACAAATTTAAATTTAATAAAAGAAAATTTTTAATTCAAAATTAAAAAATGAAACAAATAAGAAAAGTAATATGACGAAAATATCTTAAAATTAATTTCATATTATATACGAATACAATATATGTATATTATAGTATGTACGTACATGTAAAACATACATATACATAAACATACATACATATATAAAAACATATTGTGTAGTAGAAAAAAAATATTTAAACTATAAAAAAAATAATAATAATAATTGATTATTTCGCAAAAAGTAATTGAACAATGTTTTTAAAAAATTTTTGTATAGGAAATATAAAGAAGTAAAGTAAAATCAAATAAAATATGCGAAATGATAGAATATAATATACAAAGAATTATTAAGTATAAAAATTAATAAAAATTTATTTGAAAAAAAAAAATAAAAAAATAAAATAAAAAATATTGTTTACATACATATACATATGTATGTATGTACTTATTATATGTACAAGCGTAATTGAAAATTTTATTTTATTTTATTTATGATTAATTTTATTTTTAATATTATTATTAATAAATTTTTGTTTGTGATGATGATGATGATGATGTAATTTCTGCTAATAATGATTTGCGCTTCACTTCTCTTTTAATCATATAATTTCCATCGCTCTCGATTTGTTTATTATTTTTCTATGTCCTACCTCTATGACCATATATATGTTTCAATGCTTTATTAATAACAGCACTTTAAATACATTATAAAAAATATTATCTAACGAACATATAATACGTAAAATATTTTAAACCTAAATACAATTTCGATAATTTAAAAAAAAAAAAAAAAATCAATTATAATGTAGTGGTGGAGATATGGGGATAATTCATTTTTATGAAATATCATGTTCCAAGTTCTTCTTTTTTTTCTCTACTCTAAAGCCCTTTGCGAACCATGGTCTCCAAATCCAACACTATGCTTCTCCATTTCTCTCTATCTCTCGATCTTGTTCTAAAAAAATGGGTAAAAGTAAAATGAATTTTCATAACAATCTGAAACAGATTCTAATTTTTTTTTTTTTATATAAATTTTGTAGAATTTAATTGAATTTTTATATATTAATTTGTTGCGTGGAAGTTTGGTTGAAGACGATATTAATTTTTAAATGGAAATAATGGTTTTCAAGAAACCGCGGAAACTTTTTAAGACGTAGCTTCGGAAGTGACACAGTTATGATTTGTGCGGTAAATTTTATTGACTCTGATAAATTTCATTTCAAATAAAAGAATGTACACAAAATATTAGATATTAGATATTAGATATTAGTCATATGTTTAAGAGTTTTATATGAATTTAAATTTAGTTCTTTAACCGTAAAATAATGAGGTAAAACCGTAAAACCAAACTTCTGTTCATATTTTTTTATGAATTCATGATTTTAGTACTATGACAATACTACATTATTGTACAATGTTGTTGAAACAAAATTTTAAAAACAAAAATTATGTACTTTGTTTCAAAAAATGACTACAATATTAAGTAATAAGGGAGAAGGGGACTTCCGAATTGGAGCCGCCAGCTAATGATACTTTGGAATGTCCTCTTTAACGTGGTACATATCATTATTCGCACAAATTCATTTTAAGGACGCAATTCACCCTTAAAAATGTTTGATCCAAATTGGCATGTTTTACAAAAACCGTTATTTCTCTGTATTGGGATCTTGAATCGGATTAACTAATATACTATTTTAAATAGGACTTCCTGCTCTATTTGTCACAGTTTATTTCACTTTGATTGGATTAGTAGTTCTGGAGATATAAAGGCTTAAACTCAAAATTTTGTGTTTTTTATATAAATCACTTTTCCAATTTTTTTTGATAACGCTATAAATTCAAAACTTGAAACGTATGTTTTATTATATCATTTGAAAGGTTTGGTTTTCTCCATATGAAAACTGTATAAATAAAAAAAATAAATGCGCAAATATACAAAAAAATGCGAAAAAATTCACAGCCTGGTGGCCCCATTTCGGAAGTTCAGCCGTAATAAGTATCTGATCGTGATGTATGAGTATGTATAGTCTGGTCTGGTGCAGTACATGATAAAAAAATTCTATTAGGTATATAAAATCGGAAAAATAAACAAGTAGGAAATAATACATGCAGAGACACGGTGACATTTTGTACTAAAATAGTAGTGAGTTTAACCACGTTTAACTTACAAGATTACAGATGACACTATAATCTAGAATGTATTTTGATTTTTGTTACTGACATTGACTGCAGTTGCATTTTAGCAGTTGATAAAATTTTATTTTAATCGAACGACGAACAATCGAAATACCAATTTTCAGTTGTCAATTGTCATTTAATTTGTCAAAAGTCAAAACCAAAACCAATCAGTAAAAAATCATTCAATTCAATTTATAGCAATTTTTGTCCTTTTCCCTTTTCTACATTTTATATGTATAATCACGTATAATACATCTATTTTATTTAAGTACATTTATGTACATTGAAATTTGCAATAAAATGTAATAGTATAAGTAAAGTAATATGGTAATATGTACATATTTTAGTAGACTTATATACTGCATTCTTATCTATATTTTATGTTTACGTATGCTATGCATACTTATATTTTATAACTAGAACTAGAATCTAGCTCTAGAGCACAGCCTAGCTGCCCTTGCACCTTGTCCAGCACCCAGCAGTCCACACTCCACCGCATCACACCTACCCGAACCCGGGCCAAGAACCCTACCGTTGCGTTAACTTTAACATTAGCAGCAATAATAAATTGCAAATTGCAATTGCAAGCAGTGATGGGACCTTTACTACAATTGTAGTAGATCTACTACATCTGAGTAGACCGAAAAACCTACTACGTACTATTCAGAATCTACTACATATTTGAAATTTAAGTTTTGGGAACTAATATTACATTACATTACATGAACCAAAATTTTTGTAACACAGTGTGCTCACTTTCACTGCACTGCAGACATGAGGCATGGCGTGGTGATGGTGACACTGACCAAAGAATATAAAGCCAAAGCCAATAGCCAATGGTTTATAGTAATCAATAGCTAGATACTATTTTAGTCTCCATTTGGATACGGAAAAAAATTGACGAGTGGCAGTACTGACTGATTCCTAAAACACTTTATTCCTTTTTCTTTCTTTACAATTTTTTGAGAAATTTTATTATTTGTTTGTTTATTTTTTTATATGTCGATAAAAATAATAATAAATTTGATACATTGAAATTATCTTAAATTTTATTTAGCATAAAGGCCAAAACCAAATGCATACCTCAAGACTCATACCTCAAAATTTAAATGTCAAAATTGATTCTGATAAATGAAAATGTATTGAAGCAATCCAAATGCATACTTCACGACTTCAGCCGCAAATGAAGCTGAGTCCAAGATTCTGAAAATTTAGAATTTTGAGTCTGAGGTAACAATAATGCCAACATCTATAATGCAAAATATGCTTCTTGACATCTATCATTTTTATTTGTAATATATGTACAAAGATTATACAGTGCTGACGAAAATTATTTGTATGTATATGGAGTGTTCTGAGGAGTAACTTGAATTATTTATTTATTGATTTTGGTCAATAATACGAATACTAAGATGAAAATAATTCATTTAATTTAATTTTCAAGTGCGTTTAGTGAGTATTGGAAGTAAAAATGCAACGAAAAAGTGAATTATCGATAGAAAAAAGAGCTGCTATAGTTGCTGAATATAACAAATGGCATTCCTGTTATTGTTTAAAACATTTAGTTAAAAAGTGTAAAGTTCACAGAAATACCATTCTATATTAAGTCCTGAAGAAAAATAATTAAGGAATTGTACAAAATAGAGCTTGAAGAGGGACAAAAAGAAAAAAAAACTTTGTTACTTACAAATAATTTTGGTAACCACTGTATATTATATTTACATGTATATAATTTTTGTTTTCATAATATTGGCAACAGTTTGAAGCTGAGGTAAGCATTTGGTTTTGCTAAGATTCAGAGTCTTGAAGTACACTTTTTGAAGTATGAGGTATGAGTCTTGAGGTATGCATTTGGTTTTGGCCTTAATGATAGTTATAAATAAAACATTGCATTTCTTTTTATACTGTTTTTCAAGAAGTTTGTTAATTAAAATAAAAGTTCAGTAAAAATATTGATAATTTTTTTATGAAAATTTCTCCATTATAATTAAGCGAAGGAATGTTGCTCAAAACTTAAAACCGAATCAGTCTAACGATTATTTTAACCATATACCATATAAACATTATAATTCTCCAAATCTACTACATTTTGGTTCAATCTACTACATTTTTTTGGGCAAACTACTACATTTTTTTCCTTCTAGGGTCCCATCACTGATTGCAAGTGCAGCATTCTTTTTCTATCAATCCATATTCCTTCCCTCCCATCCTTCCTACCAATTACTATCTATCTATCTCTATATTATATATTATATTCTATATACATAGTAGCGATAGTGTCAGTGTGTGTCAGTGTGTGTCAGTGTAGTATGTCAGGGTGTGTATATTTCTTTTCTTTGACTGGACGTCAAATTTTTTTGCTCGTCGATTTACAAATTCTCTTCAAATCAATCAAAATTGCAAGTTTTTTTCATATAAAAATTCTTTTGTGAAATATTAATTATAACAATAGCTACGAATTATAGTAATTAATGAAAAAATATGTTAATTCTTTTATAGTAGTTATTTAATAACGAAAAAAATTTTTCTGAATTTTTTTTTTTCATGTGAAAATCATTTTTTTTTTAATGATAAAATCAGAATTCTTATTCATACAATTCGTGAAAAAAGAATCAAAGCAAAGAAATACTAATACTAATAGAAATAGATAGCCAGTCAAAGTAAAAAGAACAAAAAAATTTACATACATATATAATAATATATGTACAATTTGGTAAGAATTTTGTAAATAGAAGAATCATCATCATATATGAATTGACTGCAATTTTAAAGTTGTGCAAACAGATAAAAAATATATAAAACAAATTAGTATTGTGCTAAAATTTTTATACTACAGAAGTTAAATAGTCAAATTATAAACTAATTGATTAAAATATATTAAATTTGAAATTGTGAAAAATCCTTTATTATTTATTAATATTTTTAAAAGATTTCTGAGAATTTTTTTTTAATTCACTTATAAATTTTAATAATAAAATTGTTGGAAATTTTATAAGAAAAATAAAGGGAAATAAGGGTAATGAATGCTGTTGAAAAAGCCAATATGACGGAACAAAAGTCCGTCAGCAAAAGTATAAATAAGAAAAAATCAAAAAATAAAAAAAATCATCAGCAAAATCAGCAACAACTAGAAAAGTTAAATGAAACTGTAAAACAATCTCTGCCACCAGTTAAAATAAAAATTTCTTCTGAAAAAAATGTTTATGATTCGAATAGTATTGACGAGAAAACTATAACGACTGCATTAAATGGTGTTGCTGTTAATGGTGACTTAAATGAACTGACTTCTGCTCCTCATATAAATGAAAATGGTTGTATCGATACATCTAAAAGTGATAAAAATTTATCGTCATCGTCATTATCAAATGAATCGGGCATTATGAACGGGAAAGCCAGTACATCATCATCATCATCATCATCGCAACAAAATCAATCATTTAAAGGGCATACAAAGAAAAATAACACAAATATTAAATCACCACCGTCATCGTCATCTTCATTATCAATGCAATCTCATTCATCAGTAAAGGTGTTAGACTTGCAAAATGATCAAGAAAAAATTAATAAGCAAAAATTTGGAAAAAATGAATTACCATCATCACACATAGAGAATCATGAAAATATTAATAATAGACTGACTAAAAAAAATAAAAAATCAAGAAATAAATCTGCTGCTGTATTAACGGAAACTACAATTGCAATAGAAAATTCACAAAATAATACAAATGTTTCGAAAAATAAGCATAAAAGTAGTAATACCAATAAGTCAACAAAAAAACCAAAATCGAAATTATATACGGTTTCAAATTCAGGTGAATTGCTTAGTTCTATCAATTTAGAAGTGAATGATGATAATGATAATGACGACGACGATGATGATGATGATGATGATAATGATGATGAAGATGGTGATAATATTGACGATGACATCGAAAATGATAAAAATTTACTAGAAAATAAAATAGAACCATCTGTAGATGATAAAAAAGAAAAAAAGAAAAATATCACTAATATTTTATCATTATCATCACCTTCGTCTTCGAATCAATATTGTAAAAAAACTGCCAGCAATAAAAAAATAGATTGCATAGTAGAAGTAGATATTGATTGTCATCATAATAACATAAAAATTGATAAAGAGAATGCTGATAATTTAGAAGAAATGAAAAAAATTGAACACCAAAATGATAACAATAATAGTGATGACAACAGCAGTAAAAACAATAATAATGATAAAAATGAAAATGTAAAAGTAAATAGCAGCAATAGCAATACTAATAGCACTATTACTAATGATAATAGCTCTTACACCACCAGCGAAAAAGATAAAAAATTAAATTTACCAAATTATATTGAACCGTGTTCATCATCATCATCATCATCATTATTATTAAAAAGAGATATAGAAGAAGCTTCTAATTTAGGGGCTAACGATAATTCATTATCACCATCTTCATCTTCAAGTATTGATCGTTCAAATATTGTTATCGAATATAAAGAATATGAATCTGAATTGCAAATGCAGGTACACAGCTACATATTGTATAACTACTTCAAATCATTTTTTTTTTTTTTTTTATTTTTTAAAATGAATTTTATACAAATGTAATTTAATTGCATTTATTTTGATTTAAAATTTTCAGGATATTATGCGATTAATTCAAACAGAATTATCAGAACCATATTCGATATATACCTATCGTTATTTTATATACAATTGGCCAAAATTATGCTTTTTAGCCGCACATGGTGATGAATACGTTGGAGCAATTGTATGTAAATTAGATATGCATATGAATGTTAAAAGGGGTTATATTGCAATGTTAGCTGTTAAAAAAGAATATCGTAAATTAAGAATTGGCACAAATTTAGTACAGAAAGCAATTGAAGTATGTAAAATAATATAATATGTATATATTTTATAAATAATTATTAAAAAAACAAAAAAAAAAACATTTTCTTTTAAGGCAATGCTTGCTGATAACGCTGACGAAGTTGTACTTGAAACTGAAATGAAAAATATACCAGCCCTCCGTTTATATGAAAATTTAGGTTTTGTTAGAGATAAACGTTTATTTCGTTATTATTTAAATGGTGTTGATGCACTTAGACTTAAATTATGGTTTAGATGAAATATAAAAAAACAATAAAAATAAAAATTGGTAACGAAATAAAAATAACAAAAAATAGAAAATATTAGAAATAAAAATGAAATATTTTTACAACTTAAAAAGTATAAATATAATAGTGTGAAAAAAATAATAAAAATTAAAATAAAAAATGAAAACATAAAGCTCAGTCATAAAGAATACAGATGCAGTAGATAATTTTTTTTTTTCTTTCACAACACATAAGAAAAAAAAAAACAAAAATTCATAAGTAGTAATTGTAATAGTTAGTAACAACCCAATCAATAATAATTTTATTTTATTAAGAATTATTAAATATTTTCGATTTATTTTTTAATACTTACAGAACAGATATACATGAATATTTTATTTTTTTTTTTGCTAAAAATTTCTATTTTGTGGTTTGTTTTTGAGAAAATTTTCAGATATTTTTTTGAAAAGTGGTGTGAGTAGAACAAAAAAAATATATTTAATCATACAATTTTCTTTTATGATTATTTCTGCAATATTATATGTATGTATTTTCTTTATTCTATATATATGTAATAATATTCTTTTTAGTTTTTCTTTTTTTTTTTTCATTTGTAATATATTATAATGTATGTATATTTAGGAGATAAAATTAATAAAATTAAGAATAAAATTTAATTTAAAAATGAAAATACAATTAATTCAAATGTTGATTAAGTAAAAAATTAAGAGGAAAATCTAATTTTCCTTATAAATTTTTTCAAATATCTAAAAAGAAAAGAACAAATATTAATATTTTAAAAGGAGCAAAAAAAAAAATTTTTTTTTTTGATAAGATTTAAGAAAATGAAAATTACATACATACATAAATGTAATAAAAGAAGAAGTAAAATTAAAAAAGAAAATTGTACATCACATTAAATTAAATATGTATCTAACAAAAAAAAAAAAATGTATACATAAACATTAAATATAAACAAAAATACGATTATAATTAAACACAAAATTAACAAAAACAAAAATATATGTATATTGTAAAATTGAATGAAAAAAGTTTTTGTCTCGGATTTTTTTCTAAAAAAAAACTGACACTTGAAAATATATGAAAATTAATAATAAAAAAATATATATATAGTCATTTCTTGTGTAATAATTATGTTTTAGGTAAATTTCTACTTTATGCATGAATGCTTTCGCTTGCCAAATCGATTAATTTCATTTTTTGAATTGATTTTTATATTAAATTTTAATTGTAATATTATATTTTAACAATAAATTTATTAACGCTTTTTGTATGTATTCAAAAAAAAAAAAAAAAACTATTTCTGATAAGTATCATTATTATGAAAAAAATACTTACTATAATTATTGGACTATAAATCAACCTTTTCTTTTACGGTGTTAATCGATTTGGCATTCAAAGCACCCACATATTCCTTAAATTAGAATAAGAAAAAATAAATAATCAGAAAATATTGAATTTAGTACATTATTCTATCTTTAGGAATCAAATTCAGGATTCGAATTGGTTTTCGAAAATAATACCACTCTATTACTTATATGTATATATAATTTATTTTTTAATTTTTCCAGTAGTACAATTTTAATTAATTTTCTTTTCTTTTATTTATCTCAATTAACTGTTTTTACAATAATCATCTTCTTATTTTTGTACTTTTAATTCTACTATCGTTATCGTTTGATAATGACGAATTCATTCTGATCTGTTTCAATTCTGATTTAGTTTTTTGCTTTATATTTTCAACTTGATTGCGTATTTGTGAATTTTTATATTCAATATTTTTTTCTTGATTTTTTAATTGTTTTTCATCGAATAAATCACATACTTCAACCATACGTGGTTTGAAGAACATATTCGGTTGAATTACAGATTTTTCTCGTGTCTTAAATAAATTTAGTAAACCCCATTGCGATTGTTGTTTTTCATTTAAATTCCATGTTTGTTCCATATCTGATTCTAGTATCCATGCAGCATTACGTACTTCAATACGAAATCTTTCACATTCTTCTAAACTGATATTTTTACTAACATTCAATATCTGTTCCAATGGATTTACTATATATATAGCAGAATGATCTGGTTTTATAATTGAACGTCCTTCATTTAATGATACCGCTCGATTATTAAAATCAAATTGTGAATAGAATTCAAAAAATTGCAATAATAATTCATTGATTTTTGCGTGATTCGTTTTATGAAATTTCAAATTTTTGTAATCACGTAAGAATGTACAATTTATACCGTCTTCTGTGACTCGTATATCATTTGATGTTGCTGATTTTATAAGTAAATTAACACTAGGTAAAATTGGTTGTTTCAATTGTTGCATAAAAAATATAACTAGACATGTTAGTGAAAAGTTTGTTATCCATCTTCCGGGTATAGGATTTGTTAAGCCTACAGATTGTGCCCAATATCTTATACAAAACGTAAATGGACGAACACGTGAATCAATTTCACCGAACATATGAAATAATTCAGACATGTAGACACCACTCCTAAAAATTGGAGAGAAACTCAATAAAAATTGAAAAATCAAATAAAATGAGGAAAAAAAAACGCAACTTACATATTACTCATTGATAAATCAACTTCTAGATCTAAATGTTCATGATGAAATTTAATAATTGGTATACGTGCTTGAAGTATTCTTCGTACAGAACAAACTCCTGGCAAAAATAATTGCAACATATCACCGATACTTTCCATTTGTCTTTGTGTTTGTGATCTGCCATTCGATAAATTCTCTTTTGTATGAAATACAAGTCTAGAATCAGTTAAATTTTTTCTATTCTCTTCGTCAAATCGTAATACTAAATCTAGATCACTTCTCATTTTGCCAAAACCATTAACGGATGAACCAAATGGTTGAGCGTTTGCTCTAGGAAACATTCCTGATATGGAAGTTTCTATTTGTCTTGCTGCTAGAAATCGTAGTCTAACACCGAGATCATTTAAGCATGTCGATTTATATAGAATTTGTATTTGATCTTCTAGTGATTCACTGCATTGCAGTAAATATTTTAAATCATTTTCACTAATATCTTGAGTACCATTTACAGTTTTCAATTCTGTATTAATATTTTTCGTTTTTTGTTTGAACTTTCCATTTTTTCCAGCTTTAAACCATAAAAATGAAGATCGTACTGGAACACCAGATAAATCTTCATTATAACACGATGAATCAATAGCTGAATTTGTTTCATCTTCATTCTCATATTCAATTAAAATGTAATGGTAGTCTTCATGTGGAATTTTATAGTGATGTGCACCGACTATTTCACCAAATTGTGAACAATATTTGTATAGCTCTGAAAATGATTTTTCTGAATTCACTTGTACCACAATACTACGTTCTGCTTCAGATCTTCGTGTATTGATAATTTCTTCGAAAGTGCTGTCATTTTCTATATGAGAGAAATTAAAAAAATATAATTTTAAAAAATACTAATTTGGCGCCCATAATATTATTTAGTTTTTAGTAATAATTTTGTTACCCTCAGTTGTTGTTGTTATTGTCGTTGCTTTTGTCGATGATGATGACCTTATTGAATATTTTGCCAATTTTTGAATCTCACGATGGTATTTCCTAGTTAAAAAATAAATTCCTTTATTTCTAATGTGCAACATTACTTTATCAATTTTATTTTATTCAAAATCTAGATAAAATTTAAAAAATAAAAAAAATCTAAAATATATTCATTTTTCTTTCTAGGTTATGAAAATGAAAATAAAAGAATACAAAATCTTGTTATAACGTAATCAGCTGAACTCAGTTTCAGTTGTCAGTTGTCAATTGCTACCATGTTGCGTGTTGTTACTAATCAAATAACAAGTAACATTAATTCAATAACATTGCATAAATTTGTAGTAGATTTAAAATCAGAAATAAATAGTAAATATAAACAAAAAGACTATATAAGAACTATTTCTCTAAAATATGTTTGGCGGAAGTAATAAAAATAACGTACCAAACAAATGTGCAATTTCAAAATACAAGAACTTAACCACAACTGATAAAAGCGAGCTTATGCATTATTGCAGACGCAGAGAATGTGATTGCGAGAACAAAAATTTTATTTTTCTAGACCAGACTAACTCTACTCATATTTTTAGAAATATTTCGTTTTTTAAGTTTATTAATCAAAACTTGTTAAAATCAGAAATAATTAAACAAATAAATAAATACATAGGAATTAATAAAAACCAAAACACAATTCTTTTATTGAAAATTTTAAAAAAAATGTCTTGATTAATAAATTTAAAACAACACTGGCAATGCTGCATAACAAAAAAATAAAAACAAAACTAAGAATAAACACGGCTGACAACAACTAAAAGAATGATTAAATTTTGATTTTACCTGCTCCATCCTTCACTAGCACTACTCTTACAGCCATTGCACAATTGAGGCGACAGCGACAGCTTATACAGTAATTAAATGGGACTTTTTATGCTGAACTTTAAGCTGTTGCTGTCGCCCAAATAGATTCTATTGTATTTTTCAGCGACAACAAGCCATCCCGACCTAGATTTTACAGTAGTAGTAATCTATTCGGAAGAAGAAGAAATGTAAAATTCATATATATTTTACGCTGCAGCCGCGCCCGTATTGAACGAACTTTCGGTGATACGCTGTCGCTGTCGCCCGAATTGTGCGATGGCTGTTACGCCGATCTATTTTTTATGGGAAATATAAGAAAGGATTCGGATCAGGGAAAAAAATTTGAATGTTTCGTGAAACAAGTCGAGGTGGTCGAGGCAATATTGCCAATCCTCCTTTGTATTTTTCCACTCAAATCTACTTCAAATTCCTCAATTTTCCTGTACATACATATTATGATGCAGTAAAAAATACAAGATTATTTTTTTTCTTTATTTTATTGACATAAAACATTTTAACAAAAAAAAAAAAAATTAACAAATATAATTCATTATAGCGATTCAAATTAACATAATAAAAAAAAAAATAAATAAAAAATTAATAAAACAATTAAATAAATAATAAGTAAAAACACAACGTAAGATAATAAAGTAAAATTTGAAAAATCTAAATAACTAAATAATAAAAATTTAAAAATTCTTTTTTATGCCATATTGACGATTTTAATAAACTCTGCGCAGGTTCAACTTTCTCAACACCTCCCTTATTTTCCCTAGATAAGGTAAATGACTGTGCTAAACGATCTACTCGCATCTACTCATGAAAATTTTTTCAAGTAGATGCAAGTAGTTATACGAATAATTTTTGTGTCGTTCGAATCGCTATAACAAATTTATCCTAGACACATTCTTGTACTAGCAAGTGCTTGGAATTGCTAAATCGAAAGCAGCTATTGTATGACATATTCGATTATTCTATGCATCAACTCACCAGGAACTCAGCCATAACTCAACAGTTGTCAGTTGTGACAAGACAAGTGACAGTATAGTATTGCTTGTGAATTTGTGATGTGATTGTCATTTGATTACTGTTGGCTGTTAATGATTGAAGGATTGAACTGATACACGTGCAAGTGCAATGCAAGTCTGTCATCTGTCTATCATTTCATTCTGTTAGTGTTAAAATATTTAGTTTCTACTATTAAAAAGAATTTTTTAAATTTGATAAAAAATGGAAAAATCAGAAAAAACTACATCAAATCCTAAATCTGATATTTTAAAAGATCCAAGATTTGCACATTTAGTAAATGATCCACGTTTCAAACCATTACCGAAATATGAAAGAAAAGTGAAAATTGATAAGCGTTTTGAATCAATGTTTAATGATTCAAAATTTAAAATAAAATATACTGTGGATAAATATGGAAGAAGGGTAAATCAAACATCGTCAGAAGATCTAAAGAAATATTATCATCTGGAATCATCAACTGATGAAGAAGCTGAAGAGGAAGAAAGACGGGAAGAAGAGAAACGTATGTCTAAAGTTGATTCTGATGATGATGAAGCGGATCTAGATAATATTGTTCATCAAAAAAATGATGAATTGAGTAATGATGGTGTAGCATTATCTTCTGATATAAAGAAAAAATTGGTAGATTCAGAATTCGACTATGCCCGTGGAGAAGGAAGATTATTGTCGGAAAGTTCGTCTGATGATGAATCGTCATCAGATAGTGATGATGAAATATTTATTGAACATGTATGGGGTGAATTAGATCAGGATGCACCAAAAACAGACGACTCGACAAGTCGTTTAGCCGTCTGCAATATGGATTGGGATAGAATAAAATCATCCGATATTATGGTATTGTGCAATTCATTTTTACCACCGGGTGGTAGTATTTTGAACGTGAAAATTTATCCGTCGGAATTTGGTAAGCAACGTATGCAAGAAGAAGAAGTGCATGGTCCTCCAGAATTAACAAAACCAAATGAAAATGTTATTAAGAAAAATGATTCAGATTTAGAGGAAGATTCAGTGGTAAAGGAACAGGATAGCGACGCAGAAGAAGGAGATGAATATCACATGGAAAAATTGCGTCAATATCAATTGAATCGATTGAAATATTACTACGCTGTTATTGAATGTGATTCAGTTGCTACAGCAGATAAATTATACAAAGAATGTGATGGTTTGGAATATGAAAGTACAGCTTCAAAACTTGATCTACGATTTATACCAGACGAAGTGACATTTGATGAAGATGAACCAAGAGACATTTGTACAGAATTACCGGACCTTTCGAAATATAAACCGCGATTATTTACAACGACAGCACTTCAACAAGCTAAAGTTGAATTAACATGGGATGAAACGAATCTAGAACGTAAAGAGATAGCTGAAAAACTATCGTCAGGGAAAATTAATGAAATAAGTATGACAGATTTGAAAAAGTACATTGCATGTAGTAGTGAAGATGATGAAGAAGAGGAAAGAGAAAACGATATCAAAACCGAAGAAAACAGAGGTACTGACGAAGATAATTCTACCGCTGAAGAATCAGAAAATGAAAATTCTGTAATCCAAGCAGAAGTAGGGCTTAATAAAAAGAAAATAGTAAAAGATTCGATATCGAAATACAAATCACTTTTAGAAGAAATTAATAAGAAAGAGGAAGAGCAAAAGCGAAGTAAATTCGAAATCGAATGCTCATGGACTATAAATACTGCAGATAACAACGAGGACGAAGAGAAAGATCTAAAGGATAAGAAAAACCTTACGTCTATTGAAAAAATTATAGAAAAACGACGAGAAAAGAATAAAAAACGAAAAGAAGAACGAAGAAAAAAATTGAAAGATAATACTGCAGAGAATGATATCGATAGTTCTGAAGATGATATTCCAGATGGTATCAATTTAAATGATCCATATTTTGCTGAAGAATTCATAAATGGTGATTTTGAGCCAGTGCAGAAAACATCAAAAAAGAAATCATTGAAAGACAAGCAAAAATATTTTAATCGAAATGATAGTAACAATGATAATAATGAAGACGATAAATATGTTAAAGAGCTAGAATTACTTTTAGATGATGACGATGAAAATGATGGTAAAAAACATTTTAGTTTAAAAAAGATTCAAGATGCTGAAACTGAAACAAAATCGAAACGTAAAAGAAAGAAGAAACTAAAGAAAACAAAACAGGAAATTGAAACAATGAAAAAATCTGAAATTGATGATAATTTTGAAATTAATTTGAACGATGAACGTTTTCAGGCGGTATATACTTCTCATTTATATAACATTGATCCATCAGATCCGCATTATAAAAAGACAAAAAATATGGAGCAAATTATAAAGGAAAAATTGAAAAGAAAATATGAACAGAATTTAAATGATGATAATGATGATGAAAAAAATAAGAAATTTAAATTTGTAACGAATGAAAAAAGTACAGCTGAATCGAATTCGAATGATTCAGAATCAAAAAATCCCAAAAAGAAAATTGAAAATAATATACTAGTAAAAAGTATTAAAAGAAAAATAACTGGTAAACATATGTAATTTTATGTTTTGATTTTTTAAATAAAAAATAAATGAAAAATATATAAACAAAAGTATGAATTTTCATTTTTAGATTTAACTCTTTTTTTTTCCTTTGCTCCACAGTGATAATTTTATTTTGTTTTGGCAGTTTCTCTTTAAAAATAAAAAGGAATGGCAAAAAATTAGATATTGCAATAAAGTTATAACAAATTTGAGTAGCATAAAAGCCTACATTACAACATCGGTACCAATTATCTCCGCTACAGGGTTTGAATAGCTCGATGGTTGTGGTGTCGGTCTTGTGATCTTGAGATCACGTTCGAATCCCAGCCAGCCAGCGCGGTACTCTCGCCCAAGTCGATCATTAATTTCCCATAAACTGGATGATATATATATACATATCTATCTGACAGAATTACTGATCGGCGGTGCCATAATGGACTGAGTATCCGTGTGCATTTAATATACGAAGGTAATTAAACAAATTCCCGGAATATCTGCGCCAGGAAGTAATTAGTAACAGGCAAATAGTCAAGAAGTTTGATTATATTTTGAGTGTTTTGAAAGTGTAACTGCTGTATATAAAAAAAAGTATGTAATTCATTTGCTTTTATTTAAAAGGATACAGATACTTGAAAAATTATTAAAACAGTGCCGAACTTTCATTGAGTTTTTGAACAAATACGATTCAAATCCTGAAGACTTCGCACCGTATAGTTACTGGTGATGAAACTTAGTGGTTTATACGTAGAAAAATAAATCCATAAAAATCAACTAGTGTATTATTTCATTTTTCTGGGAATTTTTTGAATTACCCTCGTACTATATAAGTACATTGTATGTACTATATGTATATTTAAAAAAAAAAAAAAATCTCGGATATTCCTCAACACAACCACCGTGGAATGATATGAGTTGAAATTTTGGCAAAATAGTCACACACACACAACCAATGCGTTGAGACTACATTATTGTAATGAACTCACACATTTTAAAAATCGAAGACTTTACTTTTTCGGATGAAAGTAATTAAGCGTATCTCATTAACTGCTTAAAATATTGACATGAAATTTATTACAGATGTCTATTAGGGTACTACCAACCTAAGGACAGCGGGTTGAACCAGAACAGAATACGATGGCTGTATGCAACACAAAATGACAAAGAAATGATGAAGACAGATCCTTGAGGAATGATTAATTTATTTTTTAGCTGATGTAAGATGAAAAAATTTATTATCATCATTCTTGAGTCGACAGTCCGTATAGAACCTTGGCATTATTAAGACCACTCTTCCATTGCTATCTGTCTTTCGCTATTGTTCTTCAGTTTTGAATATTTAATTTTTCCATTCTTTCCTTGTTCTCTTTTTCTATTAGTTACTTTTGGAATTTCTTGTACAAAACACTATCTTCGTTCATTCTTGCAACATGTTCAACCTATCTCATTAGTTGCAATTTTACATATGTAATTTGTTACTGTCACATCATTTAATTCTTTCGTAAATTCGATATTATTTGTTCTTATTCTGAAGGTACCATCATCTCTTCGAACAGGACCTCGTAGAACTTTCCTTTCAAAGATATTCCACTTTTCATTGGCGTCCATTTTTCACAAGCATTATGCATAGACTGGGAGATAAAAAAAAAAAAATTATTAATGAATAAAAGACAAGTTTTCTTTTTGCTTTTGCTTTCATTTTTTTTTGTTGCTTTTTTTGTCATTTTTTAAAGCTTATCATGAACATGAATAAAATGTATTTTGAATAATTTTTCTTTATTATTAACAAAGTAAAAGAACTGTACACAAAAAATATAATATATATATTCATATACATATTTGTTTATTTTATAATATTGTTACCTAAATATTGACTTGGTCGCTTACACAAAAATATAGTTTTTTTTTTGTTTGTTTTAAATTTCTCTCTTTTATACCTTCATACAATAGTTTTTTTTTTTCTTTTTTGTTATTTATATAGTTCAGTTTATTTTTTTTTTAAGTTTACATTTTTATACATTTTTTTGTTTTTTCATTTGTTTTAATAAAAATAAGAGATTCGTTTTAGTTTTTTGTGTTCATTTATTTTTCTTGTTTTTCATATATTTTTTTTTATTATTGTGTACTTTCATATTTGACTGCGATCAAATCAAAACTTAACAACGACAAAAGAGTATTATTTTTCATGTTTCACATTAAATTTATTTATTTTTTTTTTTTTAAATAAAAATATAATAAAGATAATTTCCTTTCCGTACTTCGACTGAATATAAATGATGAGCGTATTTCAAAAATAAATTATACTACATTGCATACAATAAATAAATGACAAAAAATATAGTATATATTTTTTTCATACATGTTTTGTATTTGTCGCTTCCTCTCGTCTCGTTACTTAATTCAATTAAAAATGTAAAAAAGAATAATAATATATTTATATGTATGTATGTAAAGTTTTATCGAGTTGATAACATTTGAAGGAAAAAAAAAAAAATCAAGAAAACATTTTAGAATGACACCATTTGTTCTGATACATTTTAGAATTTAGAGGGATAGGAAATTTTCTTTTTCCTTTTTTCTTATTATTTCCAACTTTTTTTTTTTTTTTTTTTGTTTTCATTAAGTGCTCAATAAAAAACAAAAAATAAATTTGTATCTGTAGATAAAAAAAAATTTTGAATTAAAACTGAAAAATACAAAAATTTTACAACCGTGTACATATGGTACATACTTTAAATCTATATGAATTACAATGGAAAATAAATGCACATTTCTGATTTTTTTTTTATAAATAATTTCTGGTTTTTCGGATGGTAATATTTTTCTGTTGATTTTTGTTTCGTTTTTGTTGTTTTGTTTTCAAAGTATGTAGTAATTTTTTATAATATAGTATATTTATGTAATGTACATGTGTACAATATTTATTTAAAAATAAAAAATATGTATGTGTATAAGCAAAAATCATATAGTATAGAAGATATCTTATGCCATACAAAATTATTTATATGGAAAAAATATGAAAAAATAAATTTCAATATCAGTACCCAAGCTTTAAAATGAAGTTGGAATTGCATGGCGCTCAACTTGAAGTTTTCGCGTTTGAACGCTCTGCTATAGGTTGCATGAATGTTTGAATAAGACTGATAAGACGTACGGACGTACAACTTTTATACAGTCAATAATTCAAATATGTATATGCATTGATATTACCAAAAATCCTATACCACATGATTTTTGGTTATAGCATGCTATAACTATACAATCATATACTCGTATATGTAAGTATTTGAAGATAAAACTGATATAAACTGAACATTATAGTATGTGTACACAGCAAACATATGTACAGTACTTCGTAGGTATGTACATATTCCTTATACCACATTCTTCTTCTTTCTTCTACATACATTTTTGTTCGATCCGTTTGATTGAATAAGTTATGATTCATACATAGTATAACGTATAAAACATATCCACAGCATAGCATGCTATAACATAAAGTTTGAATATGAAAACTTCAAGTTGAACGACGCCGCTCAACTTCATTTTGAAGCTTGGGTACTGATACTGATATTAGTACCCTAGTACAATTCATACTTCATACAAACAATTTTGTATGGCGTAACATATCTTCCTAGTATATATGATTTTTGGTATAAGTTAACTACAATCGTAATTTCTTGAAATTTAAAATTAATAAGAAAATGAAACCTTTTTTTTCTCTAATCAATCAATCAAAAAAAAAAAAACTAAATTTAATTTAAAAATTTAACATTCATTTGAGTAAAATCTCAATTTAATTAAAATTCATTTTTAAAAAGAAATTAACTTTTTTTTTATTTTATTCTTTTTTTTTTTTAAATGTAGAACCATTTGTTTTTTTTTTTTCTTTTTCTTAATTGGAAAAATAGAAAACGGAAAATGATAATAAAAATGATTTTTAAAAATAAATGGGAAAACAAGAACAAAAATTACACAAAAATTATTAACAGATTTAATATGAAATGGTGTTATACCAAATGTACATTATATGTAACGACCATTGTTATAATAAAGTCGAAATAAAAATTGAAATTTTTTTCAAATTCTGTTATACCAAAGAAATAATAACTACTAAGTGAGAAGAACTAGCATTCAGTAATCGAACAAATTTATACCAAAGTAAGCACTATTCAGTATTCATAATCGTAAAACCATATGCTAAACAGTTTTATCACACATAAATTTGGTATGAATGAGACGTTTTTGTTTGTATAATGCAATACATTTTTACATAAAGTAGGGTTAGGGTGGTCACTTATCAATCTTGATTAATAATTACGGTGATTTTAATCATTGCAGATAATATGACGTACTGTTGATTAACCAATCTTTATCAATCTGACTAATAAAAAATCAAATAATAATCTTGATGTTTTTAGTAATGCAAGTTTTTTCTTAAATGCCAACTAAAAAAAATCTGCATGCGCGCCGACACTTTATAATTCAAATATGCAAAGTACGTACATATTGTGCATGTATTTTTAACAATACACGTATTCGACGTTAATGAAAGAGAAACCGTGTACTAAGTAAAAATTTCGGTTACCATTTGTATGTGAATTTTCATCTGATTTGCTCGAATAAAAATTATAAAATGTTAAGAGTTAAGAGAAAAAATATAAAGAGTATAAGTTTTATATTTTCATTATAACATTTATAAATGCTGACCGAGTTTTTGCATCTAATTTCGATATATATTTTTTTTTTTTTTGAATCATTTAATATTATTTTTAATAGGTATTTTTTTATTTTTATCCATCCTAAAATACATAATTTGACATTTATTTCAGTTAAAGACGAACTAAATTTATAAATGGATACAATTTATTTTTATTATTAATTTATTCATTCATTCATCATTCACATTCAATAACATATAATTTTCTGCTCTCTGACTACCCTACTATTTATCTCCTTTTTCTAAGTCTCAAACAGTCAGAGTCTTATGACCTAAGAACACGCAGTCTGTTTCATCATCATACACAATCATTATAATGTACATACAAAAGCACAACAATCCAAAATATCAAAATCACAATCATATTTATTACAAATCATAAATATTTTAATCGTTCAGAAAAAATTAATAAACCAAAACTAAGCCAATAAATTAAATTATAACATACTTTACTCATTCACAACATTTAAAAGTAAATTTAATAATGTAAAATTATCATTCACCTCTAATTCTACGACATAACTAGTCAGTCCTACTCTTTATCTTTATTTTTATCTATTTTATTTACTGCATATATTTTGGAATGATTTAATTTGGAATTTATTTGATTTGCCAAATATTTATGTAAATTAGAATGCATTACTAAAAATATCTTGATTGTCAATCAAGAATGCTAAATGTGTCTTTACTTTTAATTAAACAAAAAAAATCTACAATCATTGTGAAGATCGATGTTAAGAATTATGTACATAAATAATAGAGCTTCCTATTTGTGCATAGTAACCACAGATAAAGAATATATATGTTTCATCTCATATAACAAAATATGTATAGTTAAGTCAGCAATTTCATGAATTACTACTGGTGTCTTCATGTTCAAGACTTGGTGTATAAATTAAAAAAAATGTACGATTTAAACAAAAATCACATTTAAACATGATTTTGTAGAAATCACGTTAAAATTGTGTGCCTAATCCTGAGATTTCGATTATTTACGAATTTCTGAATATTTCGAATTTCGAGTTTGACAACTAAACTATGATGGTTATTGTGAATTAAAAAAGGCATAGATAAATTTTTTGAAAATTAACTGTCAAACTGGAGGCAATGTTAACACTTTCGTAATTTCAAAATCATCTTACAGAATCATGGTAGATATGAACGTACATTAAATGTTTTTTAATGTATTTTTAAATGCTTCATGCGAAATGATAATTATTGCTTAGAAATGCATTCTTAATTTTTATTGAATGAATGGTTCAACTCCGAATTAAAAGACTTTTAGTATTTTATATGGTTTCAAAGTTTTGTTATACTACATTTTCTATGATAGTACTCATTCATATTGTTCGATAAAACAAAAATTTTTGTTCACATTATGTTGTTTGATAGAAACAATTTGATTTTACAATAACAGTCCCGTGTTAACTTTGAGTAGTATTATATGCAAGTTCTTCCTACTTTGATTATAATTTCTTTGGTAATATGTATACGTATACGTATTTGTTTTTTATTTTTATTTTTTTTTAAATAAATGGTACGCATACACGTACGTATGTACACATATACATGTAGTATTGCAAAGTTTTGTTTAGAACATAATTTTTTAATTATTTTGATTTCTTGTTGCTTTTATTCATTTCAATTTTTTTTTTTTCTTAAATTAAATATGTATTTTTCGTTTTAATTTTTTACTTTAAATTTTATTATTCACGATTATAATCATTTTATAGTTTATTTATTTATTATATATTTATTTATTATGTAGTATAATAGTAGTAATATCTTTGTAATGATAATGATTTATGTATTTATTTTTATAATTTTTTTTTTTACATCTATATGTATTTTTATTATACCTAAAATTTTATTTTTCTTTTTTTAAAAGATTTTAAATTCCAATAATATTTTTTTGTTTTGTTTTGTTTCAATTTCATTTGCATTTCTTCTATTTTTCTTTGTTTGTTTCTTTTCCTTATTTTTTTTTATTTATTTATTTATTTTTTTTTTTTTTTTTGCAATTATTATAAACAAAACATCATTTAAATAGTATTTATAAATTTGATTTATTTTATATCAATTTTTAGATTTCTTCTCTTTATCTTTAAAAAAAAAAATTAAAATAAAAAATAAAACAAAAAACGAAAAAAAAAACAAATTAATTAAAGAATCCTATTCTAAATTTATTTATTTATTTTTTATACCATAATTGGTTCATCATCTAAACTTCCCTGCGTTTTTTTCTTTCCTTGACGATTGCTTTTTGTATTATTATCATCTTTGCTAATACTGCTACTACTTTTATTGCTGTTGCTACTGCTATTACTAGTATGTTGTGAATTTATTAGATTCTGACTTGCTAATATTTTTGGAGAGCTATGATGATGCTGTTGCTGTTGCTGCTGCTGCTGAAGCTGATGTTGATGTTGTTCATAACCACCTGACATACTTCTCATTGCAAGTGGTTTACTACTACTGCCACCACAACTACTTGATGATATACTACAACAGCTTCCAGTCGCTGCTGAATATGCGGCTGCCGCTACTGCTGCAGCTGCAGCTGATGTTATAGATGGTGGAAAATTAATATTCTGCTGACTGGTAGACCAACGTGATGATATCGATTGTTTTGAATATGGTAATGCTGCTGATGATGATAATGATGAAATTGGTGTAGCTGACGGTGGTGCCGATGCAGGTAATGCTTGTTGATCGATTATTGATAATGTGGATGATGACTGATGATGACGTGGACTTGAAATGTAGTCAATGTTTTGATCACGTAAATTATAACTTAAAGCAATTGATTCGTTTGCTGAATCGATAATATCGTAATGATGTAGATTGTCCCTTGATGTTGATAATGATGCTGTTGTTGATGTTGGATCATTTTGATCGATCGTTTTACGACTTACATTATCACCTAAACTTCCTAATGATGAATCGATGCTGTCCTTTAATTCTTTGCATTCCATCAGAGAATGACATTCTTTGCCTGTACTCAAATCGTCAAGACTACCACCTTCTCCTTCTAAATCAGTTGAGAGTAAATCATCATCAGATGTTGCTCTAACCAAATTTGGCAATGTTGATGTCAGTAGTGCCTTCTCTTTCTTAATTTCTTGTATGTGCCCCTCTAGAATCATTTCTTCTGTTTCACATTCTGGATTTGCCGGTCTCGATGTAGTTAATTCCTCTGGCGAAAATACTTTTGAACTACGTAACGTACTTAAACGTGTTGTAGCTGTATGAGCAGCAGTATCCAGTGTATCAATGTCGGCTAGTGTATTTTTAACGTTCAACATTTTTTGTGTTATTAGCGTTTCGATACATTTCGTTTGTCTGCCGATGTCATTAAGACTATCTTGTGCAGGCACTAAACGATTTGTACGTAGTACACAAGGTGCAAAAACAATTGCCAATGAACCAGCTGACATACGGTTATGTTTCTCCCGTTGAGCGACTAATGCTAAATGAAATATTAAACGCTCTAATAAGAAATGATGTGCTGGAGGTAATTTTTTGATCAATGACAATAACGTTTGGACACGAATTGTTGTATCTGGTAGATCAGCAGCACGTAAAAAATCATCATAACGATCGAATGTTAATAATGGTTCTGGCATATCGCGTAGGAATGATTTTAAAACGTTGGCCAATACGTGTACATTGTATGATTCATAATCGATTTCCGTTAAAGATTTGTGTTCAGACATTTTTATTTTCAGTTCCTTAATTTTTGAATTAACACCACTTTTACGATATATCCCCTCCGAATATAATCCCAACATTTCAATTTTCGTTATTAATTGTTCGATTTGAACTGGAATTTTTGCTCCTTCAGTTAAACATAAAACGGTTAATGGCACTCCAAATAATTTCGATTCAATTTGTAAATTTTGTTCCGGTGATCCTCCGCTATTATTCTGTGTCGGTGATACCTTATTACAACTCGAAGCTTTGTGATAACATTTTTTGTGACATGTAAGTCGGCAGTTTTGACAAACCAGTCCTCTTTCAATTGGCCATAATAAAAATAACTGACAAATTTCACACGCTGTTGGAATATTTATAATCGTTAATTGGAATGTATGACCTGTAAAATAAATTTAATTAATTCAAAACACAATTAAACGTTTTTTTTTAATCTCAAAAACATAAAGTTTGAAACTTTTTTTTTTTTTTTTTTTTTGACTTACCATTGAAATTTGTATGTTCTTCAATTTTTCGTTTTTTATCTTTTTTCCGTTTAGCTTTTGGTTTTTCATTTTCTCTGGAATTCATAAATTCATTCATGAAGCCTCGGAAAGCGTTAACACCCATTGTTAATGGAAAATCATCTTTTTTACCGCAACAGGTTTCCATAACTTGACCGAAATTATCAATCAAATCCCGATATTTAATATTCAATGAATCCGAATTCTGTTTATGTGCTACACTGTATTGCGTTACCAAATTATCTTTGAATGCTCTTAATGCCTGTTTAAATACTCTATCCACTTCTGATGATTTATCACCTTCAGTTTCATCCATTTTGTATATTTTTTGCGTTATAAAATCGTGCATTAAATTCAATTCTTTTGCATCGCTTATAATACGATCTGTTGAATCAGTATATTCTCGTGTTCCAGAATATTTTGAATTTGATGTGTACGATGATTTTTCATTGTTCTTTCGTAAACGTTTTGATCTTTTCGCTTCACAAATTAGCGTCTTTACACCACCATTCTGAATGCATTTCGTATGCACTAGGACTTTACAATCAAGACAACGATGTCCTTCATTAACGAATGCATCACTCTCTTGACAACTTGCACATTTTTCAGCTTTACCGATACGTGCAGCTTTACGGAAACGATGACCAGCTATATTTATCTGAGTACTAGATTGGTACATATCATTTCCACGATTCACTTCCAATAGTGGCACTTTATTTGTACTTGGATCTGAATTTCGACGCTTCAATGAATCACTAGATTTTGGCACGTACGATGACGATATAACATTCGAAGTGTTTGTATTTGCAGTTACTGCTGCCGTTGCTGTCAGATCATCGCTCAAATTTGATTTGATACGACGACCTTTATATCCTTGTTGTTTTTGTAATCGATTACTTATTGTGTACTGACCACTTTTATCTTCAGATATTGATCCTAGCAGAGCGGCTGCTTTACCTCTTGGTGTCGCAATCGGACCTATTTTTGTTACTGAATTCAAGTTACTTTCATCTAATGACTGCACCTGTTTTACATAGGAACTTTTTTGATGATGTATATTTTGATAACTTTGCTGCTGTTGCTGTTGTTGTTGTTGTTGTTGCTGTTGCTGCGATAGCTGCTGTGGTGAACCGACACTGGCTGCTGTACTATCTGATAATGACGACGATGAACCTAATAACATTAGGTTTTCATAATGTTTCTGATAGCTAGAGTTTATAGTATCGCCAACATTTCGACACTGAGTATCACGTCGTTGTAAAATTTCTGAGAAATTATCATTTCCTTTCGTGCATGGATTGTATGATTGGTAATCTTTTCTTGAAAATGTTGACATTGTAGAAGTATTAGCTAAAGAAGTTGCAGCAACAACATTAATTGTAGTAGTTGATGCGTTACTATGGTCAACAGACGATTTTTTAGGAACATTTGTTGTTGAAATATCTTCATAATCATAATCATATCTCAATGGTGGACCAGAATCAGTTCTTCGTACCGCAGGTTTCGATGATTCATTTCTACTATTTTTATTTCAAATAAATTTTATAAAATAAATGATACAAAATTTATTACTCACATATAAAATGAATTACAAACCTCTTGAATACACTCGAAATATCATCGTAATATCGACTATTATCACTTTCTTTGGTAGAAATTTTATTTCGATCACAAATGCTTTGCTGTTGATGGAATCTTGTTGCTGTTCCCAATGCTGCTGCTGTAGATGATGATGATGATGATGGTGAAGATTCAACAGCAAATTGTGATTTATTGTGATGCAAGAAATTTTCATTTGAATATGATGAGTAATTTCTATTATTGTTATTGTTACTACCGCTACCGCTACTATTACCGGCCGATGAAGATATCATTAAACTTCTCAATTGATTTCCGGCTTTTTGAAGTACATCACTATTTTGTGAATCTAAAAATTTACTGCTACTACTGCTACTGTCTATACTTTGATGAGATTTTGCTATCTGTTGTTGTTGCTGGAGTGATAATTGTTGTTGACGTCGTAAAATTACTGTTTCATCAACATTTGAATCAAGACTATGATGTGGTCGTTGAAATGCTCTTTTAATATCATCAGGCTGTTGATAATATTCCTTAAACATTCTGTTATAAAATCAATAAAAATTTAAGTTAGCGCTTTTTTCATATATAATTTATGTGTAAACAGACAATAAAAATCAGACATACCTTTCTTCGTTGGGTAGGCTTTGCGTTGATCTTAAACGATTACGTTCTCTTTGAATTTTCTAAAATGAAATTACAAACATTTTTAAACGAAAATACATTTTCAAATTATCTTCTTTTGTATATTCTTATATTTTGTTTTTACCAATTTTAGTGCTTCAAATCTTTCTCGTGCTAAAAATCCACGTAAATGTGCTTGGAATTTTATTGTACTCTTCTTCAATTTTATATACCATTTTTTAGTTTTAAACATTTTCCATGTTGCTTGTATTATTAATGCAGCATTGTCATGTAATTTATCTTGATTAAGTTTCTTTTGTGCCATATACATACGCCAATATGATTGTATAGTTATTGCTGCTGTTCTATATAATATGAATCTACGACGTTGTAATATACCACGAAACCATCGTTGTATTAATACTATACTATCAATTATTTTTGTATGTAATTTAATATCTAATCTCATTTTTTGTGATTCTCTCATATAGATTTTTGTTATTCCTAGGAGAAAAACCATTAAAACATTATTATTATTATTATGTAATAAATAATAATTTGAATACAAAACTAACCTAATTGATAATGTTGTTTATTCAAATCCATTGTATTTAAAAAATCTTTAACATCTTTTTGTGAACTTACTAGCCCTTTAGGGAGAAGAATTCTATACAATTGTATAAATTCCTCATAAGTTAATCTAACATTATATCCAGCTCGTCGAATACGAACTGTTTCTAGCATACCCGTATATCTTAGCTAAAAAAGAAAATTCACATTAAAAATGAAAACAATTCAATTATGAATTTGATGATCTGTAACATCGGACAAGTTCAGAAACGTATTAACACTATATTCGTACAACAATGTCAAAAGTTACGATGATACGTTATCATTCGTGACAACAGAAATAAATGTTTCGAATGACCAATTTTACAGTGAAAGCGTAAGTTCACTAATAGCGTAACCACAATTCGGCTTCCAAAACGACAACGATTTTTCAATTGTAAAAATTTTATCGACAAGGAAACTTACGCCCGCCCGCTGTAATCAATTTGTATACACACGATTCAGCATCTGAGTTAGTGCAAAAAATTGGTTAGTAAAAGTAATTAAGTTAGTAAAAATAATCAGTTATTGTAAGTTATCAAGTGAAAAAAAATAATTATGAACAAAAATAAAATGGATAAAATTGAAAAAGTTACAAAATTCAGACGCGTATCAAATAAGCGAACAATCAATATCGAGAATATTATTGATGTTCAAATAGTTACAGTATTATAGTGAACCTGAGTAGGAAGACAACAGGCCTTTTCGAAAAACGAATTTTGTCATTAATGCGATTCTCAGTTTTCTAAAACGAATTATTCTTTATCCTGTCAACAATCGATATTTTTATTTAAAATGGCAAATGAAATATTTCTCTTAAATTCAGCGGAAGACATTTTATCATCCGTAGAATCGTCCATGGTATAAATATTAATTTAAAAACGTTAAAATAAATAAAATTTTAAGAAAATTCCACAAATAATTTTTACTAATTCTTTTGTTTTCATTTTGCACTTCACTTTTATATTGGACAGCTGATATGTTGTAAAGTTAATGCAGTATTATAAACTCACACTAGTTTAGAGTTTACGAACAAACTGCATTGCAGTCCATAGTTTTTTAACGAACTGCAAATAAGATCTAACTTAGATCTTAATGTACGAAAAAGTCTAACATTGATAAGCATTTTTACAATGTATCAATACGTTTTCGAACTCGACCATCATCATTATCATCATTAATATCGTCATCATCCATTTTAAAGAGATTTGAACCAACCAACCTGTCTAACAACCGTCGTATCATCAAATTTATTAGGAATCTTTTGTGAGTTCGATTTAATGCATCTTATAAAGAAAGGATTTGCCTGTGAATTATAAATATGTAAATCAAAATTTTTGTTTTTCTCACTTTTCTATTTCATATGGCCGTTTTCAGAAATTCAGATCTAAATTTGATCTGAAAACTTAATGAATTCGATAAATAAGATTTGAATATATTTTTAAACTAATTTAAATATACATTACATATAATGTATATTATATGCATATTTTTGCTAAGTGTCAATATAATCAGAGCTGATTGAAAAATCAAAAGAGATCTGAATTGCTGCAAACAGCCAATATTTCTGAAAACATAAAATATTTCTTGTATTTACCTGATTTAATGTATCCATTAGTGCACTTAATGAATTTTGAAATTGCGCTGTAACTGTTAACGGTTGTTTTCTAGCTTTAATTGCTGTTTGATTAATGCAATTTGTTCCGGCTGTCATCATTTTGACTGTTTGTAAATTTTTTAAACCTTTTTTTGGCCTTTCTCTAGGACGGAAAGATTTATTTTTTCTAAGTTTTGAAAAAAAAAAAAAAAAACAAAATGCAATAAAGTAAATTATTTATTAAACAAAATACATGAATGAGGAAATTCAAAAAGAAAATTTCATAAAGACTAAAATGTAAAATAATAATAATTATAATAAAAAAAATAGATAAATAAATAAATATATAAAAAACAAAAAAAAATTGAAGCAAAATTAAAAACAAAAAAAATAAAAGTAAAAATTGTTTTTAAATATCGTCTTACTGAACAATTTGAGATGCTCTGACCATAACGTCTTGACTTAAATGTTCAAATTTTGAAAAATTTTTTGTAAATAATCTATTCTCATTATTATTTTGATTATTATATGAGTTCGATGATGATGATGATGATGATGATGATAATAATGTAGAAGATGATAACAATATTTGACTGCTATTATTACTATTACTATTATTATTATTGTTATTAATTTGACTACTATTATTTTGGCTACTATTCGTTTCATATGCGATTTTACCATCTGGAAAATTTTTATTATTGAACGCAATATTTGACCATGATCGTTTCGTATTACGATTATAATTATTATTAAAATGTTGCTGGTGTTGTTGTGATTGTGTTTGTTGTTGCTGCTGTTGCAGATTATGTTGTTGATTTGAAATTTGATTTGATAATTCATTTATTGTATTGCTCTTTTTACTAAAATATTTTGAAATCATAATTGAAAAAAATAAATAAATAAATAAATAAAAACAATAATAAAATCATATGAAATAAAAAAAAAATAGAATAAAATTCAATAAATTCAATCGAAAATGAATTTTAAAAAGAAGCCACTATTATATACACAAAAAAAAAATAAGGAAATAAATTATTAATAACAAAGAAAAATAAATGAAAATGAAGCTGAAATTATTTGTAACTTGTAAACTTGTAATTTAATGTCGCAAAATAAGGATACAAATTTTTTTAAAAGTACTAAATTGAATTGTTAATTCAAACTTTCAAAAAATTTAAATAAAAAAAAATATTGTACAGATTCGAAAAATGAAATTACAAAAAAGGCTGTTTTCAAAGTTACAAGCTTCAATTCGTCAGGCTTGATAAGAAGGACAATCATGTAAAATCGTTTGCGCTTGTAAATTAATTAAAAATGAACATTATGAAAATGCAGTTTTCCACAAGCTTGTAACTTTGAAAACGACCAAATTCTTAATTTTTGATGTTGTCTAAAAATTTTTTCATAGAATTCACAAATAATGGACTTACGCAATTCTATTTATTGTTAGATTTACTGATGATACTGTCACTAGGTGGCTAAATTGAAAAGTTTTTTAATCAATTTTTTTTTTTTTTCAAATGATGAAATAATAAAGAAAAATTTACTTTGAAATAAAAAAAAAAGAAATGAAATGTACGACACTTTTAATGGATTCAATATTTTTTATGTGATATTTACTGATATTTTTGTCATGTTTATTAAAAATATACATACATAGTTTGATTGGAAAATTATAAAAAAAAAATGTAAAAAATAATTGTAATTTAAAATTAATAGTGTAATCTAATTTAACGATATGTGTAATTACAAGTATAGGTACACACACAAAAATTGTGCAATTATGTACTTTTCACAAAAAAAAAAAAAAAAAAATTAAAAAAACACTTCATACAACTAATAAAAATGCTTTCGTGTTATGTTTATCTAAACTTGGTATTTGTATTAGATTTTGGTTTTATTTTATTTCTTAGATTTCTTTAAAAGCGTCAATTTGAAAAGAAAATAATAATTTTATATGCAATACAATAAAAAAAAATAAAAAATGTTTGTACAAACCTTAAAATCACATCATTATGCTGTCTAAATCTGTGCTTTCCAGATAATTTACTTAAAGCATGATCATTTCGATCTTTTCTATGTTTAACGCCAGCATTACGAAATGCAAAATAACTTCGAAAAAATGCTCTTATAATTGCCCATCGAAATACCGCAACTGGATCTGCACCAACTAATTCTCTAACAAATGCCATACTAGAATTTTTCAATACACTAACAATATCCTGTCTCATTAAATCTAAATTTTTCTCTCTCATTTCAGTAACCTAAACGAACGATAAGAAATACATTTATTAAATAAAAATTTAGAAGAGAAACACATTTGTAAGATGAAAGATTATTTTTCTTATCAGATTATTTTTTAAAAAAAAAATTTTCTTTTTTTTCTTTTTCTATTTTACCTGATATTTAACTTTTCCGGCATAATGCCGTATTATAAATGCATTTTCTTTTCGTTGAGGTTTCTCATAAAATTTATTATCTTTATGTACACTATTGAATTTTTGTAATAAAGTTTCATTGGTTGCTCCTGGGAAACTAAAATATTGAAAATATAAAAGAAAAAAAAATTGAATAATAGAATATATAAACAAATGAAAATAATTAATTTTATGTAAAGCACATACTTGCATAAATCGTCTAAAATGCATAGCAGACCAGTCGGTTTTGATTCAAATAAATGTAAACATCCAGAATTATCCATAAAGTCAATATCTCTCCATTTAATTCCTTCTCTCTTGTATTCGTTTTGTTCGTATTTGAAAACGTGCTGAAAAAATAATTAAAAAATAATAAATTTTAATTTTCTGTATTCTTTTTTCACTTTTTTTTTTTTTAAATTGTTCTAAGATTTACCAAATTGAAATAATATTGCAAATGTTCATTAGCATAATTTATACAGAATTGTTCGAAACTGTTCTGTGTTCCAAAATCTTCAAAACCGAAAATATCTAAAACTCCAATTGAATGTCCAGTATGAGGTGTTTGATCTTTGTTAAGTAAAGCGTGATTAACCTATTTTTATAAAATTATAAATTTCACTCATTATTTACATTTATATTAAAGAATAAGAGAGAAAAAAAA
The DNA here is from genome assembly GCA_951394055.1 of Villa cingulata. NCBI lineage: Eukaryota > Metazoa > Arthropoda > Insecta > Diptera > Bombyliidae > Villa > Villa cingulata. The sequence goes on from OX596025.1 coordinate 4,136,196, forward strand.
AATGAAATGAAATATCTAATAATTTACCTGAAGTACAATCCAATCAAATAAAGCACCATATAAACATTTTGCTAAGGCATCTCTAGCTGCAATTGCCTCCGGTAATTTATATTGCATTATTAATGTTTCACCACTTGCTTTTACACGTTTCGATGTTAACGCTGCCAATAATGTATCTTGTTTAACTTTTAATAATTCTGATATTATCGATACTGTTTCTAAATTTCTAACTTGTACACTTTCGTCATGATGATACGTTGATTTTTTTGGAAAAAATTCAATATTACCCAATAATAATACAGCCGATAATACCATAAATAATCTACGCTGTTTTTCAGCTGAAAATCCAACCATTTCCATACTCTGTTTTAATCGTGAAAATTCATATTTTTCATCACAATTTTCTAATGTTAAATTTTTTGAATTCAAATAATAATATTTATCAGCTGGTAGCAAATGTAATGATTCTCTTTCTTGTTCTGTTGCTCCAGATAATAAATAATAGAATACATGATAATTTCTTTCATAGGGTCCCTAAAAATTATTAACAAAAAATTAGAATTTAAAATACAAATTCTTATTTGAAATTATTATCTATGATCTATAGTTAGTATGCACTGCTATTGTATAGTACCATAGTACATAGTACCTGTGATAGTACTCACCTGAGAAACTATTCTACTTTTCTCTAATAGATATTTTTGAACTACAGCTCCTTGTACCATTCCATTTTCTCTGTAATTAACCTATGAATATAAAAAAAAAAATTTGCGATTTAATTAAATTATTATATTTTAATAATTTAACACTGAAGTGTTAAATTAAAAATATGTTCTTGAACCTGTATAAATTTTCCAAATCTACTTGAATTGTTGTTATGAGCTGTTTTCGCATTACCGAATGCTTCCAATACTGGTCCAGCACTAAGTATTGTTTGTTCAACACCAGATCCATGAGAACCTTTTTGTGATAATGCTGTTAAATGATGTAATAAAAAATTTGTGCTTTCTGTTTTTCCAGATCCACTTTCGCCACTAATAACGATACACTTTTCAATAGAAAAATATATAAAATTCAATATTGATGAATATCAATTTATGGATAAATAAAAAATTTAGCCAGTCACATAATGAAAATTGGAAAGAAAAGTAAAATGATAAAGAAGAGTACAAAGATTTTTATCATATTTTGTGAATATTTTAACGAATTTGATTTGATAAGTACATTGATAAAGTGATATTTATCAGATTTATTAAAAAAAATGTGTAAATGATTTTAAGTGACAAGGACTTTCAGTTTAGTTTTTTTTTTCTAGTACATGACCAGCTTTTAGTTAATCTAAAACAAAAAAAAAAAAAGAATTTATACTTGATTTCGTTTTTCTTTAAGCATAGAATAGTATGCATTATCAGCAATTGCAAATATATGTGGCGGTAGAATTGGTCCAATTCTTTGATTCTGATATAATCTAACATATTTTGGATTATAGATTGGATAAAATTTGAATGGATTAACTGCAATTAGAATACTTCCGACGTATGTATAAATATAACCAGCATCAAAACGTTGTCTTAAATTTTCAAGAAGCGTAGACTCGTTCAAATCTAAAAAAAAAAGGAAACAGAAACAATTAAAAAATTATAAAAAATAAATTAGAATGTTGATTAACTTCACAAACACACACAAACAAAATAAATTGCAGTAGTGTAGTAGTACTTAAAGAAAATAAATAATTGTTAGCTTTACCTGGAAGTTGACATAAATCTGGATATTCTCTATTCTCTGGTTGTAATAAAAAGGGGATAAAATCACGAAATATATGCGAATCAAGACCATAACTATCAAGCCATGTTATGTCACTTTGTGATTCACGTAGATAAAACCTTTAGATTGTCAAAAGAAAAACAAAAATGTTGAAAATTTATGATTATTCAACTCAATTTAGTTTTAATTTTATGAATTTTAAATATATTTCATACCTGTGAAATTCTCTATCTGAATGCATTGGCCATAGTAGCATTACAGATACAGGTTTTTCTTCTGGAGCAAGTCTTCTTTCTTTACATTCTCCAGCTACTTCGGCTAATTCATAATTATTTCCCTAATTAATAAATAGAAATTTGAGAAAAAAAAAACAATGAGAAGAGAAATATAATTAGATAGAAATTAATTTCAAATAAAAATATTATTTAATATATATTTTTCAATATTAAGAGTAATTTTACCAATAATCCTAAACGTTCTACAATACATGAAACAATTTCTTCGGCGGTGGTTTGTTTAGAAGCTTCCACACTAAGAGCTTCATAGTGTAAAGAGAGAGCACCAACATAAACCTAGGAAGTAAAAAAAAAAAAACAAACAAGAAATGAATGAATTATCAGTGAAATTAAAAACAAATTTAAACTAAAAATAAAAATGAATAAAACAATAGTATAGCCAGTAAGTAGTACATGAAAAAGAAAACGAAAAATCAACACAAAATGTTTAAATGACTAAAAATTGATTTCCAACGAAAAATTATAAATTATATTTTATAATAAACTAACATAAATGAAATGAGTGTTGTTGCTTTAATTCAAATGAGTGATAAAATAATTTCAAAAATCACAATGAAACGCAAAAAAAAAATCTCTTGTTATCAGTACTTAGCAGTTACTGGTAGTGGTAGAGAAAGTAAAATTATTAAATTCTGTATAATTTATTTTTGTCTTATTTTTTGTTGTAATTAATCACTTCAGTTGATTCAGAATAAACGTAAGTGCTAGACGACAGATAGAAATCGAATTCACATAATTTCATAAAATCATTTTTTCAAATCATCATAGCGCACAGTGTAGTTAGTGACACACTGCTGTTTTTGATTTAAATTTAAACTGTCAAATTTTTGTTTTGTATTTTGAAATGGCATATGATATAAACAAGAATGATGAAATAAAAGCAAACGAGATTACTGGAAAATGATATTAGAAACTAAAAATTTCATCTTGATGTAATTTGAAATTAACGAAATAGTGAGGGTAATTTTACAACCTCTTAATCTTAGGTCAATATGACGTGAAAGCACCTCGTAAAACACAAATCATAGTTGTAACTTAACTCTCCACAAATTCACTTGACATTTCAAGTGACAAATTTACGCAGTGCTCGTAATTTAAAAAAAGGATTTACGAAGTAGTGTCATAAAAATACGACCAATTACATTACTTACGCGAATTACGAGATTGGAAATGAATACAGATTACAGAATGAATACCTCAGTATTTTTAATTTGTTTTCAGCGTTGAAATCATTTGATTTCCGTTCGATTGAAAAAAAATTTTTTTTTTGTATTATTGTTTTCAGTTAGTAAAGCTATATGTAGCAACACTAATATGAACTTTTTCCAGACAGTTGCTTTTCATTTAAATTGTAGTACTCGCATTGTATAAAACTATTACATTATCTGACCATTTTTAATCTCTTATCTAGTATGTACATAATATACATAAATTTCTTTCATTTTTCAGTTTATTATACACACATAAGTACATACATATATATTCTTTTTATTTTATAGGTATATAATATGTACATATTTAAAATAAAATATTTTATTTGTGGTCGCATAAAAATATTTTAAATAAATAATATAACATAGTACTTTTGTTTTAAGATTATTATAATGTACTCGTATTTTTTAAATTCAAGTAATTAGGTACATAAGACATTATTTGTATTATGTACTCTTACCATATATCACTCCCAAAGACCAATGCAATGCAATCAGAAAAAATTATAATTTTAAAAATAGATGCAACGATAAAATTTTGAACGGATAATTTTGTCACCTAAATTTAGATTTGAATCATTTTCTGAAAGATTACCATACATGGACCTTTATTATTTTTATTATTATTATTATAATTGATGAATTATTTATTTATTTATTTTTGTTGAAATATGATTCATGATTCATTTTATTTTTATTGATTTGCATATCATAATGCTGTATAACAGACATAATTATGGAGTGTATGTAAATACATATATAACTCATATTCAGAATATTGAATTATTTGTTTAGGAAATCTAAATGTAAACGTACAAAATCTGATATGTGGCTAAATAATTGTAAAAAATTAATTATTAAATTTTTTTCCCTTTTGAATTTCTGTATAATAGGAGATGCATAATTAATTAATGCGATTCTGATTAATATTTAATTAAAATGATATATTGATATTTTGATGATATTGTGCTAGGAGGATAAATTACAAAATTGCATTTAACAGAAAAAATAAATTTGTTTCGCGTTTTTTTTTTTTTTTTTAACAAATTAATAGACCCCAGTAGTAATTGTTTTCTTTCAAAATAAGAAACTTTCAAAGTAATCAATAATACGTGTACATAAGAAGTAACTATGTATGCACTGTATACGATATGATTTCTGTTCTAACTTATACGTATGATGAACTCGTAAATTGTACATTATATTTACGCATTCTTATACGCATATATAATGATACATGTAATACGCATATTTGTATATTTATACACTCCCGGACACTTGGATAGGTTCACTTTTTTTTTTTTTTTGTATAATTTTAAAATGAGGAAGTTATTTTTTTAGCCCTTACTGGTTTTATTTTCTTTTGTAACAAGCAGATGCAATGCAGAAAAACCCAAGAATTTGAAATGTATGTATATAAAACTTTTTGGGTTTTTCTAAAAATCTGCAATAAATATGAGGACACTTGGATAGGTTCATTATTCATTCTTTGAATACAGAAGTGAAAACATCAATTAAAGATTTTGTTTTTTGATTGTTTAAAGTATAAAATTGTTGTAAAAAGTAAAAGTAGATAGTTCAAATTTTTTTTTTTTTTAAATGGGTAGAGAAAAATGTTTAAATGTAGAAGAGATACTGAAAATCAAATTATTAAATATCCGTTTTCATTTTTGTTAGCTGTATTATTTTTATCAGTTTTTAATTTGTTTTTGTAGTTAATAATTTGGAATTCCTCCTTTTGGCCCTAGTTACCACCGTTGAGAATACAACATGGAATAAAATGAAATTTTTAACAATAAAAATGATGAGCTTGTAATTTTACTCCCTTCTCGTCCCTGAATATGTTTTTCTTATTACTGAATCATACAACGACCAGAAACAACTGCTTTTAGATCGAATACAATATTTCCGATGAAAAAAATAGAATTATTTATCCTTGAGGATTGGGCGGGGGAGGTGGTACAAATGTGTACCAACAGGGTTTTAATTTGGTACAAATATATACCAACAGATAATAAAAGAAAAATGTTTACTATAGAAATTATTTATTATAACACATTATATTATTCTGTTTACAGATTTTTTTCTATTTGGTGTGATACAACATAAAACAATCTTTACACAAAGGTACATTGCATTCGTGGCAAATTGCTTTTGTTCTTTTTTGAATGTTCGACTGTGCACAACGGTAGCATCGTCTTCTTGTTGGACCTTCTTTTGGAAGATGTAATACCGATCCAAAAAGTTTCCTTTTTTTTTGATGGAGGACCTCTTCTCGGTAATGGTAGCAATGTATTCTCTTTTCCCTTTGCAATCAATTCTTCAGCAAGATCTATTAGAAATGAACACAGATAAGGAACTTTATCGTTTTGCCGTCTATAATCATTGTAAATGATCCACGCGTTCGTTGTACACATACCAAAGCATGTGTAAAATACTTTTTTCCACCATTTGATTGACTTTCTGTCAAGACTATAAAGGCTGATGAATTGATCAGCACGATCAACTCCACCCATTTTCTGTCTATAAAATGCAATAGATTGCGGACAGTCAATTTCCTCTATCTCACCTGCTTTATTTTTTTTGGGACTTTTTCTAACTCAGGTTTGTGGCAATTACTCATTAGCAACACCTCCTTCGTGTCTTGCCACTTTGCACATAATAGTCCTGTATCAGTGCATCTGAATATTGAATCTCCTTTTTTGAGTTTTCCTTGCATTGAAGGTACATTCTTCCGGTTAGCTATACAGGTGCCTAATGCAGGAAAGTTAATAGTTTCTAACAAATTTACATTTGTAAAAAAGCGATCAAAACATAGAACTACGTCGGGAATTTTTATTGTTGCTGCAAGAGTCTTAACAACTCGTTCTCCAAGCGTTAGTGCATCATCTCCAATTGGTGAACCTTTACCGGAGTATACGTTTAGATCGTACGTGTACCCAGAATCAGCGTCGCAACGGAGCCATAATTTGATACCCCGTTTGATCGGCTTCAGGGGCATGTACTGCTTCAGTGAAGAGCGACCCTTGAACTTGCTCATGCATTCATCTACACTCTGATATGTACTATCTTGACGGCATTTACCAAAAGTATATTTCAAACAGGAAATCAATTCATCCACGTAATATGACTTCAATGCATTAGGTGGCTTCTCTGGTAAAGAAAAGTAAAGTTTTGATGTTATCAGCATAAATCTATCTGCAGAAATCGCGCTTTCAATAGTTCGATTTCCCATAGATTCTTTTTGACTCCAATAATGTTTCAGACCAGGAAGATGATTGTACGACATACACCCAAGAATTTTTTGAATTTCGCCCTTATCAGTCATTTTTTCATTTTTATTTTTTGCTTTATTCAACAGCTCAAGACGTTTATTAGTGCATTCCACTATATGCAAATATAAAGAGTGAGGAAAAAGTTTGTGGAATATTTCCATCGGAGTTGATTTCTTGGTTATGTCTACCAATATTTTAGATTCTCTATACGGTGGAATTGTTTTTGCAGGCTCAAAAGAATCATTCGGCATCATCCAATCAAGAATACGATTGTCCGATGGCTTATCACTAATGATTTGTTCATCTATTCCATATACATTTTCTTTATTTTCTTCTAAATCTGATTCTGATTCGGATTCCGACTCTATCTCATGTAGATTTTTTTTTGATGTTGAAGATTTTATCTGATTTTCAATTTCATCTTCACTTTCCGAGTCGGTCTCATCGGGTTCATATTCATCCGAAGATCCAGCTGAAAAATCGGACATTTCAAGAAGGTCCTCCAGCTCTTTTTCACTTAGAATTTTTTTTGACATGTCAACACTGAAATATAGGTAAATTTATAAATAAACCTGGTGGTACATATATAGACCGCTAGAATATACGGCTGGTACATATATAAACCGTGGTATAAAATTACAAGAAATAATGAATTGAGAAGCAATTAAAATAAAATAATCATTTACCTGGATGTAAAATATGTAAATACACTAGAAATATTTAACAAAAATGATTAATAAGCAAAAAATCCCAATAAAATATTATGAAAAACTGATCACGATAACTAACGATGCTTACTTGTCAAATGAAACTGGTAAAATAACATGTGATTAGTACATAACCTGACAGCTGATAGCAAATACACCGGTTTGGTACAATTTTCTATTCCATTTAGAAACTTTTGTAGCTTTCCGGTAATTTAAAATTTGAGTGGTATATTCATTATTATTTTTTAATTACAGAGATATTCATATATGTAATAAATTAATGCATTGGTACAAAATATATATAATGTACATAATATATTATATTTTAATTTCTTAAAATTCAAAACGTAATTTGTGCGTTATACTTTTAATTAACTGCGTTCATGATAATTACTTTAACCATAGTCATGGTATAGTATAGTTTAGGCAAAGTTATGTTGTACTACAGTCATAGTTATGTTAACTTCAAGTAGTTTTTGAACGCCATTTTTACCACAGTAGTAGCAATAAATTGTCATTCAGCTGTCAAGTCAAGTTTAAAAAATTTTTATATATAATTATTTTATATAATTATTTTTTATATATATAATTATATATTTATATATAATTTTTTGTTTGTCAACAATTAATTAATTTTTAAACAAAATTAATTAATACTAATACTTTTTTCAAATAAATAAAATTGAAATTTTCACAATTCACAACACAAAATTAAATGACAAACGATTTTTTTATTGTCAATGTCATTACCACTTAAAGGCTTACTATCGTTACTATCGTTTAACCATGCTCTCAAGCAGGGTTAATTTTTGACATCAAATAGTTAAAAATTTACTTTACTACAGATGTTTATGAACGCTAAAAAGTTATGTTGGTAGTTATATGTTTTACTATACCACCACCATTCTGAACGACAAATGATAACTATGGTTAACTATAGTTAACTGTAGTAACGTTTATGAACGCACTCCTACTTATGATGTTCATATACTTTATGTGTATATATACATTAGATAGTTATAAATGAAAGGTTATTTAGATACAAAATTCTCACTGAATTAGGTACAGTAATTGCTGAAAATATAGTGTAGATACGAATATGTAATGTGAATTTTTTTGAGAATTCGAGAAATACTTTAAATATAAAAAAGGAGAAAGGAAAAACCAAAAAATATACATTATTTTTCTATCGTTTGAAGGAAGAAACACAAATACCTATGTATTTTTTTGCAAATGAATTTAGACTAATTTGTAAATAGTAATATAACAGTATGTCTGACTCGCCTATAAGTAATCTTTAATCTAATTTTGATAAGTCATACAAATAATAAATTATGTTCATACATATATGTATATAAATTAAAATATTGAAAACCGCACATTAGGGCCAGTTTTTAGATTCAAGATTAACTTTGTTTGAAGGTTAAACCTAGTTTAAACTTTGAATGTTGTTTTTAGACTGAAAGTTAACTGCTAGTTAAACAACGTTTAACCAGCCATTGGATGTCGTTTAACTTGAGTTTAAAATTTTGACAGATAAATTATTATTTTGGGTTTTATTTACATATCTGTGTATTGTATTTTATTTATTAATTTTTAATTTTATTATATTTTAAAATTTATATATGTAAATTAAAGGAAATAAAATAAGTGAAATAAATATAAAATCTAATTGTTTAAATAAAATTTTGTGGGGTTATCAATACATAATTAATAATGTAATAAATAGTATATAGTGATATTATAAACTGGAAAAAAAATTAATAAAAAAAATTTTTCGTATTTAATTTTTATTTTTAACCTCTCTAATCAACAAAACAATTTTAAAATTTTGATATTTCTTCTGTCAAAGTGGTAAGTAAAGTCATATGACGAACGGCGTTACCAGTAAAAATAGTTTATAAAAACAAATGTTTAACAGATGAGCTAAAAACATAATGTCAGTTAAACTTAGTTTAAATTTAAACGGCGGTTAGCTAAACGGAAGTTAACTCTAGAATCTAAAAACTGGGCCTAAACGTTACGCAGTTTAACCTTTTTTAGAAACATATTAATTATATCACATTCGGCCAATTCCAGTATACTCGCATTCACATAATGATGTATGTACATTACAGACATATTTTTATTATTCAATACTGTACAAGCACATTACATATTTACAACATATGTACAGGGTGATTCGTAATAAAGTGTTCCAAAAATTTTTTTTAAATATACATATACACACACACACATATATGTAAAACAATGTATATAACTATACATGTATATTAAGTGCACGCGGATAATCAATCCATTATGGCACCTCCGATCAGTAATTTTTTTGCCAGGTAATATCATGTGGTCCAAGTTCCAACATGTATCAATCGATTCCTTGAAGTTTTGTGATCAGTGTTTACGATGAGGCATTTTTTCGTAAAATGCCTCCTTCACCCCTTTTTTAAGGTGTATATATGCATATGAGTATATATTTACAGTCTTTCTCACAAAGATATTTTTTTTTTAAAAAAATATAAATGAATAAGTAGGTACCTATATACTTTTGGTAATTATGTACATATACATATCTACACTTTCACGGTCACGGTCAAAAAAAAAAAAAAAAAAAAAAAAAAATAGAATACTGACAGATGGGTGCGGGGGGTGCTAAAATAGCATGAAAAAAATGCTGTTTAATTATCGTCATTCAGTAACACTGATCAAAATTTTTGAACTGAATAAAACTGATTTTTTTCACGCTTTTTTAATACCACTAAAGTGAATATCGCTTGTACCTGAGCTTGTACATAGCTTGCAGTTATAATTATGTTTCATTTTAAAGACTGGCGCGCTTATTGATAAACCTTTTATAAGCAAATATTGCTTATTAATTAAAAATGAAAAACGTGTTTATTCATTCATTACATTTGTTCAGAAACTTTTTCACACCACTATACATGTAAACATATTCTCTAACTTACCAAGAATATGCATGACCAATAATGCATAATAATTAAGAGATAATCTTATTCTAAATTAATTTTTGACTCACCTGAAGTATATATCTAGAATTATCACTGGTAATATCTTGTGCCTGCTGCATTTTTCATACATCAGAAAATTAAAAAAAAATTGGTTCTTGTTTTTTGTTGTTTTTTTTTTTTATATGTGTGTTTTTTATGTTTTTATTTTAAGCAGACATTGTTTCGTCTTTGTTGATTTTTGTTTGTATATGTATTTATTATTATTGCTACTATTTTAATTTTCAATTAATAATTTTTTATTAATAAAAATACAAATAACATATTAGTTAGTATATATAGTAGTATACTTGTAATGATTATTTAGAACTTTTTCAATATTAAATTTTTGTACAGATTTAGGAATTATTTTTAATGTTGTCATGCTTCCTTTGTATTATATGTATATTTTTTTCTCGTAGTATATATGCATGTAGGTATGTATTTTTATTTATTTTTATTAATGAATGAACCATAATTCATTTATTTTTTTTTAAACATTTTTATTGTTGTTTGTTGTTATTTTCATTTGAATTTTTATTTAATTAGCTATGTGCCGTATCTTGTAATTATTTTTATATACATTCATATATGTATGTAATTTTTTTTTAGTATTTTAGCCATCGAGTTTTAAACTGTTTTTTTTTTCCTACTTTGGCACACTCTCTTTATTTCTTGTTAAAAATATCTTTTATTATTTCAGTTTTAGATTATATATAATGTATAATAATAAATTTATTTTAAAATTAATTAAAAAAGGAAGTACCTACTAGAGATATTATGTACATTATATAGAAATATGTAAGTAATATACTGAAATATGTATGTATATAATGGTATGTAATTTGTGATTATATTTTATTATTTTTATTATCGAATACAGAAATAATTTATATTATACATATACATTTATATACATATATGTATATGCATACTATATTATATACAGTTCGTCGCTCTACACATATATTTTAATGAGTCATTTATTAAGTATATTGTTATGTATTTACAGCGATATAATATATTTTTTTTTCTTTTTATACAGCTACATATATGCACATATTATATCAATTGCTGTATTCTGTATTACATTTATATATACATATGTACCTACATTATTATATATACGTTTAATTCATCATTCATAATAACATATTAATATCATCAAATACATTTATAGTGATAGTATACAAGAATCGTTGAGGGTAACTTATATATATAGCTATGTATGTATGTATTAACATTCATAAGAGAAAAAAAAAATTGCTTCTTTAAGTACAAAAATAAAACTAGAAAAAAAAATTAAATCAAAATCAAAACATGTGTATATATAACACGTTCACATTTTTGTTTTACTATTTTTTTATATTTATTTGTTATGTATTTATTTATTTATTACTAATTTATTATTAATGTTATTTTTATTTATTTATGCATTATAAAAAAGAAAAAAAAAAAGGAAAGAAACCCGAAAAAAATAACACACATCATAACATACAGATACACAACACAAAATTTCCTCTTCACGATGGACGATGAGAGAGCATTATATGGAAAATGTTGAATATTGATGATGATGATGATGATAGTTGTGTTGTGAATTGTGATCGTTGGTTTTTAAGACTTTTAGTTAGAATAAATCCATAATACATCTACTTCAAGTTTTATGTATATTTATAGTATATAGTTTCAGCAGTTTTTAGTTAATGTGTTGTGTATGGATGATTAAGATTATGATATTGGATAATGAGTATATTAAAATATAATTTTTCTTCATTTACTTTTCTTTTTTGCTTTTAAATTATTTTTATTGTAAAAAAAAAAAAAAAAAATCAACACAAAATGTTTCAGAGCAAAACGATAAATTGAGGTCACCACATGTTAATATTTCTGTGTGTACTATACATACCAAATACAACTATTATTAAACATTATCTATACCAGTATTTTAGAGAAGATAAAAGCAATTTTTATTTAAAATTATGCATGAAAAATATTTTTATCTGAATCATTTAAAATTACATATATATAGCTATGCACTTTTCCTGTTTTATTTTTTCTTCTTCTTCTTCTTTTTGTTTTAAATCGCATGTATAAAGATTTTTGATTTTTTGCATTGCAGTTGTCTTTTAAAATAAAATTCAAATCAACAAAAGAATAGATTACATATGTACTTTATTTTCCACAACGAAAAAAAAAATAAATTTATTTGATCTATGAAGAGCTCTAAACTTAGAAAAATAAATTGAAAAAAATAAAACGCCAAAAAAAATGTAGTCTTTCTTGACAATAAGCAATTCTTTTTCGTTTCGTTTTTTCGACGATGTCGTTTTTGTTCTTTCAACTTTTTTTTTACGAAATCCTTTTTTATGCTCCACTACTTAAGGTACTTTATATTGAATATAAAGATTTTTTTGCTTTTTTTAAAAATCATATTTAACACATTTTTGCATTTGATAAATTTTCATGACACGACGCCTAAATTAATGCCCCTAGTACTTCTTATTCGTTTTTTCCTTATTTTGAAAAAAAAAATTTACTCACTACTTTTTTATTTCGTTTTTTCTTTTTTTTTTTTTTGTTTATAGAAAAATATGTTTTCCTTTTAAAACACTATTCTTAATTTGTTTTATATATTTTTAATTAGAATATTTTAATTTATTTTATAATGAAATTAAATTTAATTATAGATATTTTTATTGAATCAACACACAAAGAAGCAACAGATAAAATTTTTTTATCTATTTTTTTTATTAAAAACCTACGTACAAGGATTGATTCGCGGCGGCCATGTCAAATTCAAATCGTCAAGAAGAATTACCTGATTTGAATTTTTTTGTGGATAGTGGTATTTAGCAGCAGAAGAAAATTGTAGCTGACAGCTTGCAAAGATAATGTAGTTTCACACAATAGATTTTCTTTCTAGCGTAAGTGGTAATTTTTTCAATAACGACACATGGACACACTCATATAAATGATAAAGATCGAAAAAGCTTCATCGAAATCAAAAACGTTTTTCAAAATTTTTTGAATTATGTACCGTCAAAGATAATAGTAGTTTCACAAAAATCAGCTTGACAGCCACAAACCAACAATGTATATAAATACAATATACAATTTAGCTGAATTATTTATTGAATCAAATCGTTGCTACCTTTATTTGTTGATTTGAGAATTTCGAAATAAAAATGCTATGAAATGAAATATGAATTCGACTTTCGAGTTTCGACTGTTCACATTCAAATTCAATGTTAATTACATTTACATGAAACTGCCCAGTGTCCATGTAGCATGTACCCTTAAGTAAACAATTTATAAAAATAAAAATTAAAACACTCAATTCTAAAAAATCAATTTTATTTTTATAAAGGAAAATATCTAAAATCAACTCATAATCTATTGTATTTTCATAAATGCACATTTTACTTTTTTCGTTTTTGGAAAACGTTAGCGATGTAGAATACATACAATTTTTCTCATTTCAATTTCATATTTTTAGTCACAGCATTTGTAAATAATGCTAAATAATAAAAAGCTAACATGAAAATGATTTCAAATGCTGTGAATAAATCCAAATCTTAACAATGTCACATATATAATATGCAATAAGTAAATAAAAACAAAACATTGGAATATTTGCGCTCTTTAGTGATAAATTTGCTTTCTACATCATTCCACCCATTCCACCCATACCACCCATTCCTCCCATACCACCCATTCCACCCATTCCACCACCCGCTTGTTCTTCTTTTGGAAGTTCTACAACTACAGCTTCTGCCGTTGTCAAAAGTGAAGCAACACCTGAGGCATCTGTAAGTGCAGTTCGAACAACCTACAAAAATAAATAAAAATAAAAGAAATTACAAATTATACTTGATCTAATTTTTAATTATCACTTAATTTCAATAACTAATTAAATATACCTTGGTCGGATCTATAATTCCTCTTTCAATTAAATTCACGTATTCATCATTGAGAGCATCATAACCAAAATCACCAGTCTTGTCTTCAATTTTTGCCACAACCATTGATCCATCTACACCAGCATTCTTAGCTATTGTCATTGCTGGCATTCTAAGTGATTTCGCAACTATTTTAATACCAGTATTCTGAAATATTTATATTTTTTAAATTTAAACAATTTTTTTTTCATTTTACTTTTCAGTTTTATAAATTACTTGATCATCGTTTGCTCCTTTCAGTTTTTCTAAAATTGGAATGCATCTCAATAATGCAGTACCACCTCCAGGTACAATACCTTCCTCTACAGCAGCGCGTGTAGCATTCAATGCATCATTAACCCGGTCTTTTTTCTCATTTACTTCAACTTCACTTGAACCACCGATTCTGAGAAGTGCTACTCCTGAAGCAAGACGCGCTAATCTTTCCTGTAATTTTTCTTTTTCATATTCTGAAGTTGTTTCAGAAATTTGATCTCTAATTTGTTCTGCTCTTCTTTCAATGTCTTCTTTCTTTCCTTTTCCTTTTAATAATAATGTATCGTCTTTTGTAATTACCACTTCTCCTACTTGTCCTAAATCTGATGGTTGAACATCTTCCAATTTTACTAAATTTGCTTCATCACCAAAAACAATTCCTCCTGTACTAATTGCCATATCTTGGAGAGTTGATTTTCTATTATCTCCAAAACCGGGAGCTTTAACAGCAGCTACTTGAAGACCAATTTTTAAACGATTAACTACAAGTGTACTTAAAGCTTCACCATCAATATCTTCAGCGATTATAACTAATGGTTTCCTTTGCGAGTTGGCTAATTCGAGTGCAGGTATAATTGATTGAACTGAAGAAATTTTCTTCTCCGAAAATAATACTAATGCATCTTGAAATTCGACTTTAGCTCCTTTACTTGAATTTATAAAATACGGTGAGATATAACCACGATCGAATTTCATCCCTTCGATCACTTCCAATTCATCATGTAAAGTTTTTCCATCTTTAACAGTTATAACACCATCTCTTC
The DNA here is from genome assembly GCA_951394055.1 of Villa cingulata. Classification (NCBI taxonomy): domain Eukaryota; kingdom Metazoa; phylum Arthropoda; class Insecta; order Diptera; family Bombyliidae; genus Villa; species Villa cingulata. The sequence continues at coordinate 4,151,432 of OX596025.1, forward strand.
CAACTTTTTTCATTGCTTCACTAATAAGATCGCCGATTTGTTTGTCTCCGTTTGCAGATATTGTTGCAACTTGTGCTATTTCTTCAGGAGTATTAACGTTTCTTGACATAGTTTTCAAATGATCTATAACTGTATCTACAGCTAACATAACTCCTCTACGTATTTCAACCGGATTTGCTCCTTTAGATATTTTTTCAAAACCTTCTTTTGCTATAGCTCTAGCTAAAACTGTAGCTGTTGTTGTACCATCACCAGCTTCTTCATTTGTATTATTTGCAACGTCTTGTACTAATTTCGCTCCGATATTTTGAAATTTGTCTTTTAGTTCGATTGCTTTTGCAACTGTTACACCATCTTTTGTTATTTTTGGTGATCCCCATGATTGTTCTAAGATTACATTACGACCCTTTTTTTTTTTTTTAATTTAATTTAATCAAATTCATACTAGATATTAAATGAGATCATTATATACTTACTTTGGGTCCCATAGTAACAGCAACAGCATCTGCTAATATATCGACTCCTTGCAACATTTGTGCACGGACTTCTGCTCCAAATTTCACATCTTTTGCATATCGTCTAATTGCAAAATTTCTTGCTGCATATAATTGAAATAAAGCTCTTGAAGCACGGAACATCTGAAATGTCATTAGAAAAATTCTTATCGGAAATACAAAAACCGGCAATAAATTTCTTCAATCATTATTAATATAACAAAACCATGTGATTACGTCATACGAAAAAATATGAACTTTACTACATAAATTTAAGCAGACACTAAATATTATATTTAGAGCATACTGATAACTGATATACATAATTCAATTTATTGTCAATAATTTACTAATTTAAAAAAAAATAATATGTAATATGTATTTTTATGTATTTTTTTTCGATTTTTTGTAATTAACATTAACGTTAAATGTTACCCGGTCTTATAATATGGAAGATGTTCGTTTGGCTTTATTATTGAAAATAAGTTTTCATTTTTTTTTCTAACTTTATTAAACTACAATTTTAATTAAAAATTAATTAATTAAATAGTACATATTTCAAAATGAAAATTCTAGAATCATCTTTTTATCCGGGAAAACTTTTTTAGGTTATGTCGGATTGCATGATTACTAATTATTTTAAATAATATATTTAAAAATAAATTTGTGTAATACTTACATTTTTTATAATTTTCTTTTATAGAATTACGAAATATTTAATTTTTATTTAAATTAAAATTATTACTGTCAAATATTTAGGACTTAAAAAATCAAAATACCAGAAAACGTGAGAATTGATAACTTTATGTAAATTAATTATTAATCTGAATCTGATTCTGTCTGATTCTGCTGGGCTGGCTTGGCTGTCTGTATAATAGTATAATCGTATTGGAAAATGGAAATTCAAAATCAAATCATTTATCATTCACTCATATTCATTTCATATTCATTTATTTTATCTACCCTTTGACATATGACTATCTCGCTCCTACTTTTGTAATGAAATATGCCGTACTGTATTATTTTATTTTATTCTATTCTATGCTATTGCTATGTTATGCAGCAGCAGCCGCAGCAGCTATATCTATGACTATGTGTGTGTACTGCTACTACTGTGTACTGTGTATAATAACAATTGACAATTATTGACTAAAGGCCTGGATATAATTCACCGTCATGAAAACGGTGACGGCGTTTAATTTATATCCATTAATTTTGTATATTTGAAAAATGACGGTGACGGTGGGTGAACCATATTCATGCCTTAAAGATGCTTAAAGCGGTCTCTTTTCGTTTTTGATTTACTTATAATTATTTTTTTTTTCGTTTCTTTCTTTTTCTTTACTATTCGTAACATCGTAAACAAAGTGAAAATACAATAATTAGTGCGTTCCTTTGAACTGGCAAAGTATTTCCAAGGCCAAAACCCAAGACCAAGTACTTTACTTCCAAAATATTTTTTCTTGGAAGTAAAAAGTAACCTCAAATTTCACGGCATACACATTTCTAAGGCAATGTAAATTTTAATTAAACATTTTAATCAAAAGTTGTAATTGAATTTGCAAATTGAAATTAATTAATAGATTGAAAATTTTTTATTGAAATTTGACTTGTTAAAAAAATTAAAGTAAATTCATATTTTTGAGAAAATTAGTAGAATTATTTTTTTGAAAATTATAAATTTCAATTAAATATGAATTAAATTTGTTTTCAAAAAAATTAGTAAATTTTATTTTTTTGAAATTTTGAATTATTTTTTAAAAAAAAACAAAAAAGGTTGCAAACTTGAAAAAATTAAAATTTTTAACAGAAAATTTTCGTATTACATTTTCAACTTAGTAAAATTAATTAGTTAAAGGAAAGTTATATAAATATTTATATTTAAATTATAACAAAATTGTTTGAATTCTTTGGAATTAATTATGTTTTATTATATGTATTTACATTATTTTTTTTTATTACTAGTTATTTTATCATTTTATAATTAGAATTAAGGTACATCCAGTCAGTGGCGTAGCTAGGTAACCAAGGGCCCTGGGGCAAATTAAAAAATGGGGCCCCACTGCTATGTAAACTGATTAGGTTTTATCAAATAAAAATATGAAATATACAAATACTTTAAAAATGCTAAGCTACTTAAGCTTTTTTTTGTGCACTGCAGGGCAGGTAATAAAAATATTAAACAGTAACAACATAAATTACAATTAATACTTGGTGTAGGCTTGGCTAATAAAACGAAATAGAGAAGATTCAAGGGTTTATTATATAACAATTATATTTATTATTAAATAACAATTATATTTACAATTTTTTCCTAGCTTTAGTTTTCGCAAAAGTATCAATGACTTCATTTAAATCCAGGCTTGATGCGGTTTTGTTTTCAATTGCTATTAGCTATTAGATGTACTTGCAGAAGGCTGACTAAAAAACTTGTCAATTTTGGGAAATTTTTGTTTACTATCTTCTCTTTCTTGGCGTTGTTTGCGTTTAAATGCACCACTAGGTTTCTTCTTTTTATCCATAATTTTCTAATATAAATAATTCTAAAATTTTTTTCTAATATATATAAAATAAAACACAAATTACTTTTCTAACAAATTTTATTTAACTACTTAGTTTGCGAGTCGCCAATAAGCAATAACTAAATGATAATGATACTAAAAATTAAATTATACAGTAATAATCAAATGCTTATGCTTAATCTTCTAATTTCTATGTACCTACAATTCTTCATTATTCTTTTCTTTTCTTTTCCTTTTCCTATTTACTATTTTCCTTTTAACTTTTGCAGGTGTTCAAATACAATATATTTTGTACAGTTTTAATAAGTACAGTATATTTTATACAGTTACACACGTGTTACAATTTTGCTTACTACAATTTAAACAATACAATATTGTTGTAATATACATACCTACTGCAGGTGACTTGCATTTTTTTCACGATATTTCGCGTTATACAATGAGCTGTAGCCGAAATCTATAGATTTGACACGATTTATTGACTTAACGGACATCAATATGAGTGGTAAAATCAAATAAAATTGAACCACTATATTGACCAGTACAAAAAAGTTTATTGACATTAGCTTACTTACTCCTGATACAGCATTAATTTTTTAACCGTTTTCGAAAAACAAATCTTAACTCGAATTCACAATAAAACGCACATCGATGAATAATAAAACGCACATATCACTATCCGTCAAATTGACAACACTGCCAACCTACAGAAAGAATTTAGGGGAATTCCATAGGCATAACTTTTGAATTTCTCTCAACCTAGTTGTCATGATTAAAGTGGGGTTGCAACCTGTCATATTTATTTTGAAAATGGGAGAAATTTCCAAAAGTTCAGTTCGATCGAATTTCTGGTAAGGATTCGAGGGCCCCCTGAGCTTGAGGGCCCCGGGGCACTGCCCCGCCTAGCCCCTAGGTAGCTACGCCACTGCATCCAGTTTTAGTTTAACCATAGCTGGAAGACAGTTTTCAAATTTAAAAATTTTAAAATCAAATATATTACTATATATGATTTATAAAGTATAATATTAATATGCAAATTATGTATAAAAATATCTAAGAAAGTCATAGCAAAGCAGAAGAAAAATTTTGATCACGATCAAACTAGATTTTGCATTTACGCAACCTGAATAATAGTATGGTAACGTAGTAAATGAATGATATATTCTTCAAATATAGATATTCTGGTATCTTAAAAGGATATTTGCTTGATGCCTGTTACCTATCAAAATTGCAATTTTATTTTTTTTTAGAGGAAATCCATCGCAGTGCAGTGTGATTGATAAATATTCGGTAATTATAAACTTTCGCGGTCAGCTAGTTTTTTTAAACATTAAAAATCGAAAAATATATGAATCTTCTTGATTCTAGTCTCAAAATGTTCCATTTAACTTCGGATTTATGAAAAAAATATAATAGTTACAGTTTGATGCGTAGGATAGTGTGGTAGATGGTTAAAAGAGCATATGAAAAAATCAGTTTAATTCAGTTCAAAAATGTTGATCAGTGTTAACGAATGACGCTAATTATACAACACTTTTTATACTCTTTTAACACCCCCGCCGCACCCACCTGCAAATATTCTCTTTTTTCATTTATATTTTATTTTTCATTCTATAAAATTCTTCAATCTTACTAATGAAAAATTACTCATGAGTAATCACCACCCACCACCCGCGACACCACTCCCCCGCATCATGTATCTACTATTCGCCATAATGCATAATTTCTTATTATTATTGCCATGATAGTAAAATATTACTTATTTCTTAGTTTATTTTCAATTTTTATTTATTGAGAGATTTTTGATAGTCATGTAATTTGAATTTTTTTTATCGGAAATATCTTTCATTTTGGCGCCAAAAGAAGAATAAAATACTTATCCTTTATATAATTTGACGTAACCTCGTCTCGTAACTGAAAACTGAAATATTTATTTTTTCTCAATTCGATTCTTTTGTCTCTATCAACATTGTATGTTATATATGTATTAGAAAAAAAGGTGGAGATAAAGATTTTAACCCCATCTCCAGAGGGGTGGAGTGGTGACGTAGATGATAGAGAAGAGAGGGTGCCCCCTATTAATAATCTGAAAATAATTCACGTCGCTCACCCCCTTGAAAAGATACAGAGTAATAATGATTTGTATCACAACTTAGTAACTATATAAGGCTGCAAAGACTCAAATGGGCAGGTCATCTTGCCTGAGTTCCTATCAACATTTGGAAAAGTAAGCCTGAAGGGAAAAAATCAGCTGGTAGACCTAAAATTAGATGGACGGATACTAGTCAATGAGGACATGAAAAAGCTTATAACATAGTAGACTGGAAAATAGTAGCGCAAAATAGAGATGAATGGAGAGACATATTGGAGGAGGCCAAGGCTCAATGGACTGTAGTACCATGGAGATTTTTTTTTCTTTTATTATATACATATATACCTACAATGTACATATATATATATAGTATATTTAAGCGCACACGGATACTCATCAGTCCATTATGGCACCGTCGATCAGTAATTCTGTCAGATATATCATCCAGTTTATCATCAGCAATCAGTTACTGGTGTATATTGCTGATGGCAAATTAATGATCGACTTGGGCGAGAGTAGCGCGGTGGTTGGGATTCGAACCGTGATCTCAAGATCACAAGACTGGCACCACAACCATCGAGATATTCAACCCCCCAATAGATAGATCATAGATAGATAGTATCTATATACATATGTTTTTTTAATAATTTATTTTAAAGATTTAATTTTTTAACTAATAGTATTCTTGTTGGATAAATAATGTAATGTGATATTATATTGTATATGATCACATTGAAGCTAGGAATTATAAGATTAAATTAAATTTTTGAAAGTTAGATATATAACAAGATATTGAGTATATTTTATTTTTAAATAAATAATTTTTATGTAATTGAAAATTTAATTAATTTTTAAGTAATAAAAGCAAATAAAATAAAAACATTGAAATTGATCTTAATTTAATTTTGTATTTGTTTTTATAATAATAAAATAAAAAGAAAATCAGATTAAATTAATAAAAAATTAATTACATATTGCAATACACAATTGTATTATATTTTATGTATATTAATATAATCAAATAATCAAATAAATAAATGTCTTTTCGCTATACGTGATTTTAAAAAATCAAAGAAAATCCATTTAACAATGATCTTTTGCAGTGATTATAAATTCTAGCACAGGAACTACCATCATGTCTTCCTTGGTATTCAGCTTTAATGTAAAGAGATTTATTTTTTTCTTCAAGTTCTGCTGAACTTGTTGAAGGCCTTAAAATAGTATCGCATATAATATTATATAATATGTATACCAACAAATTACAATATGAAAATATATTTAAAATAAAAAAAATTAATTACTCACAGTAATAATATATGGATAAGCTCTTCTATCAAACTAAAATGCCTTGTAAATGGTAAAGCAGCATATTCACAAATTGTACGCAATAAACATTCCGGTCCATCATAACCATGCCTTCGAATAAAAAATAACAAGTATTTTAGTACTTTTATCAATTAAAACAAAAAATAATAATTAATAAATAAATTATAAATGATTTAAAAAAAATTCTATAGGTACTTATCGAGAATTTGTTCGATTGCATCGTAAATTTTCCAACGATTTAACTTCGATAGATTTTCTTTTGCATACGCATTTCTCTTTTGACGATAAAAATCTGGTATTATTGCTGAAAGTCGTAACATTGATGCATTATACGGTAGATAATATTGTGCTTTAAAAACATATCCAATTGTTAGTGATTCTGTTTCTAAATCAGCTGGAATACCAATACCAGCGATAAACTACATATTAAAGAAATACATTTACATTATGTAAATTATAGTAATTTTTAACAAAAAAAAAATCCAAATTATCTATATTATTATCAAATGGACCGAAAAATTTACCTGATGTCTTGTTGGTGCTGATTGCGGAAATATGAGAAAACGTTTTCTTATGTTATGTTGATTATGATGATCACATTTATATCCAAATAATAAAAATATTAAAATAATTATGATAAACTCTAATAATATATAAATTTTTTTAGTTGAAAACATTTCAGAACCAATAAATTAATAGACACACAGAGAACTGCACTGGTAAATGAACTGCACAATAAGAATTTACAAATTTGAATTAAGATAAAAAGATGATGTTCGGTCAAAGAGGTAAGATATTTCTTATACTCTAATATCTAATGACTTTCAAATATGTATTATCTGGTCACGATTTTCTATCAGAATCGTAACGTAAAAGTATGTAATAATATTGATAATTAATTCTCGTTTACAGTTGCAATTTTTGTTTACATAAGTATATGGGATGTTGTGATGAAGAAAATGAAAAGAGCTTAAAGTTCTAAGACAAAGTAATTTTATTATTTTAAGACAAAATCATTTTTAAAATATAATTATTAAGATGTTACATGATTTGTAAAAGATATTTTCAAACAATATGAGAAATGATTGAAAATTTTTGCAATAGAGATAACTTGCATTTACGAAATACATTTTCACATGAAGCTCCAGATGATTTACCAATTGATTCTGCGTAAAAATAGTAACCAGCACTTTTATCACCGTATACATCATTTGAGGTAGATGGTCTAAGAATGAAGATGAAAAAATTTTTAAATTGAAAACACTGAAGTTCATCAACAAAATTCATTAGTTTTATTTGTCACGTACGTCATTATGATGTGTAAAATTTCTCCAAATAATCCATTTTCATAATGAAATGGTATTTCAGCTGCTTCACAAATACCTCGTAACACACATTCACGACCAGGAAATCCTAATCTAGAAAACAAACAAAAAAATAATATATTATAAAAAATATCTTTGAAAATTGTTGTAATTGACTAATTGACTGACCTGTCTACGATTGTTTCAATTACTTTATAAATTAACCAACGATATTTTGACAATCTTTCTTGTTGTTGTTGTTGGTCAATTTGTTTTGAATTTTGAATGAATTTCTTATTACGAATACTATCATCAATATCAATGATCGTATCGTTTAAATCGTTATACGCAATGTTATGTGCATTTCTTTTATTTATTGGTTGAGGATTTAGTTGTGTTGGATGTACTTCTTCAGCTAATGTTGGTAGAAAATATTCAGCTTTTAAAACGTATCCAGTTGTCATACTTTCCATTTCTAATTGTAAAGGTATTCCGATTCCATAAATTAGCTAAGCGTTAAATGTACGAGTGTGAAATAAAATGTGAAATGTAAATTTCAAAATATACTAAATTTGCAATAATTACTTGAGCTCTTGTTGGTGCAGTTGGAGGAAAAATTAGTGTCCTTTTATTTCTTTGAATTTGAATATTTTGCACTTCATTTATAATTGAAATAAAAATTATGATATAAAATGAAAATAAATTCATTATTTTATTAAACATATAAGAATATTGAAGAGAAAATTTTTATTTTTAAAAATTTCTGAGCGCGACAGATTTGTAACTGATCTTTAAATAGATAGAGAGCTACATAATTACAAATAAATATGGGAAATACGATACGAATAAATTTTTTTTAAAGATTTTGTAATATAATTTTTTTAAAAAAAGGCGTTAATTAAAATACCAGAGCAATGACTTATTTGATTTCTCATGTATACTCATACACATATTCAAAAATAATTCGTCTACCGGTATATGACATATATATTTTTGGCTATTAACTATCAATAATTTATGTGCATACATTTATTATTATTATTTTTGGAATAGTGTGTCTAGTAAAATAATTCACAAAGGATGTGTAAAACGTAAAACTAAGATATTTTGTTTTTCTTTCGTTTTCTTACTGAGATCTGAGATATAGTAAATGTAGTAACTACATACTCGTAGATAGCTAGAGACCGTAACCGTATTTTGGTGTCAACTATAGTTGTATGTTCAAGTTCAAATGCATGCAAAATTAATTAACGTTGTGTAAAAAGATCCATTTTTGTTCCATATATTTTGCTAAATGAAAAACTATTTTTATGAAATTTTTGTTATTATAATTTATTTTGAAGTAAAGAAGATTTCATAAATAAAATAAAATATGTTGTCATGTCATGTATATTTTGAGTATATATTTTTTGGATTACCTTGCATATTTGTACAAATTGTGCATATGTATGTATATATTAAATATAAACGTAGTAGTGGACATATGAATAGTCTTATTGCATTTTTATGAAAATTAATAAAACAATAAGTGTTAAAAAGTCATGTTAATCTTATCTAAAGTTTATATTATTGTTTTTTTTTTTTTCAGCAACCTTAAATAATTTATGTAATATTAAAATCATGAACTACTGAAAAAATCTCATTAAAAAATATTTATTATTTCATGGTGAAGAACTTCATTTTAATTTATATAAAATGTTTATATACTTATCACTAATATTTTGTGTACATTATTCCTTAATTCATTTTTTTAAATTGATTTTTAAATTTCTGATAGGCATGGGGTGGTCAAAAAAAATGTATGTACTCTAAAATTTAACATTACCACCGTCGAAGTAACGGCTTAAACAAATTTCCTGTTTTCTCCTCAAATCAATAGTATTAAAAACCATTAGGTCTGTCATAATTTGAAATTTTTTTATAACAAAATATTACTTTTGCCTTCCATTTAAAAATTTATAATATCATCTTAAACTAAGGCTAACCGAAATTGAAATTCTACTTCGAAATTCAACAATTATGTAAAAACTCAATTAAATTACACTAAATATGTATACAAAACAAATTAGAATCTGCTCTTATTTGTTACGACGATTCAGTATACACTGTTACTCAGAAAAAAAAAAATGTTTCATAAAAATATATATAAATATTGGATTTTTAATACGGTTATTCATATTTCCACCACTATAACATAATATGATGAATTGCTTAGTACGTGGTAGTATGTACATGTGTTTGTAATATAAATTGCTTATGAATGAGAAAAAAATGTGTGAAATGGTCTTAAAAAGATTTAAAGGAATCAAATTAAATGAGTAAATAAAAATGTAAGTATCCAATTATATTTCTTTTTTTTCTTATTTACTTATTTTTTCTTTTGAAATTATATTTTATTTGTTGCTACATAATAACATGTTAAATATTCTTTTCTTCAGAATATTCTTTTAGATGGATGATAATCAAATTTTTTGATTGTGAAAAGGGAGAAAAAATGGAGTATTTTTGCATTGAAATTGTAATTACGATATATGTATATGACTACTAAGCACTCTATCTATATAATGATCACGAACATGATAACGATAATTTTGATTTCAGTTGGATCATAGATTTCGATAAGTTTACTCGTTCGTTGAAAATAGTTCATTATTTAAATTAGAGATAACGTGTTTTTCTATTTGAAAATGTGGCATTTAAAATTGCTACCACTGGTTTCAATAATAATTTTAATTTTATTCACACAAAAAGTTATGTTAGAAAAACCCACAAAAACTCGTAATAAAAGAACTTTACTATTTCCAGCTAGCAGTACTTTGGGAGTACGATAATAATAACCAGTACAAATATTATTCAATGAATTATATATGTATAAATTTTTTGTTTGCTCTTATTTTGTAGATTTTAATTGCTTTAGCAGTTCCATTAGATTTACCACATCGAAATGTTTTTATGTCGTATAATTTTGAAGCAAATTATAATTTACCATTTAAAGGAGAACACTTTATACCAGGTCCATTACAACGGGTAAATATTTACATAAGTGCATTTATATTTTATATGTTTTGAAAACAGATTACATATTGATTTATTTTTTTTTTTTTTACATTTGTATGTATTATAAAATATATTTAGTTTGAATTCAATGATGAACGAACTGCAAAAGGACGAAATTACGATAAAAGTCAAAAACATTTTAAATTAACACGAAGAGATGTGTATAAAATTTTAGAAGATAAATTATCACGGTAATTATATAGACATGTTTAATAATTCTACAATGAATAAGAATTTTTTTAAAAAAAAAATTTGTTTTCTGTTATTTAAATAGAAGTAACTTTATTGGAAAACCATGCCTTCTACGTCTCATATGTGAAACTAATGCTACAATACTTGGTCGATATAACGGTGTTCTAGGTGATATTTTTGAGATTATTTTCACGTAAGTTTAAAGTTTCAGTGACTAACTACATATGCACCTAAAACATTTTATTTAAAATTTTAGACCTAGTTTATCAGAGGAGGAAGATTCAATGGAAGATTATCATGAAGCTGAGTATGATGGTTTGAATGATAACTGTAAGAAATATCACAAAGTTTGTTCAAAAAGTATTCTAAAATTAATAACTACAGAATGATAAATATTTGTGGATTGAACTATACGGAGATAATATTATTTTGAAAATATCGAATTGTTCATTTTACTAATTTTAACTACATAATTGTCATAAATGCATTAAATTTGAAGAAAATCCATAAAAAAAATTGAAATTGAATTTTCTCTTTTAATTTACATACATACATACATACTTGTTTTTCTAATTTATTTTGTTAACATTTATCATTCCACTCTCATTTTCATTCGGTTTTTAAATTTGATTAAGATGAAAATGCAGTTTCAAAGACACAATTGCTTGCAATTGCACAATTGCACAATTTGACACCATTTGCAAGTATCAACATAAGTATACATAATTTTTATAAGTGATATGAACAAAGATAATGTAGTTCTTCTCAACACGAACCTACATTATCCTTGGTATTGGTATGTTGGTACAGTTGGTAAGAATGAACATTTTTTCATTAATGCATGATTTGAATCTAAGATATCTTTTAAAATCTACCAAATGTACCTAAGTTGAAGTCGAAGTCGAAGTCAAATTTTAAAAATTGAGAAAAAATAATTATATTGATTTGGTAGACTTTCCTTTCCATTATTTCCTTCAAAATACGAATTTTATTAAATTTCTGGTTTTTATTTACGAAAAAAAAAAAATACATTAATGAAAGTAAATAAGGTGATACATGTGTTGGCAATGTAATGATGATGCAGTTTTTGCATTTATAAGATTCTGTAAATTAACTTTTGGATTTTTAAACATGAATAAAATGTAATTAATTAATTGCTTACTTAATTATAAATTCGTTTTAATATATTTTTTTGTCCAGAATGAATTCATGAATAAATTTCCTGTTTAATTGATTTTTTTCTTCCAAAAAATGTGTTTGCAAACTCTAAAAGAGTAGTTTTGGTAATGAATAAATAAAGAGAAAAAAAACAAAAACAAAAAATAAATAAACAAAATGAAATCACAAATCACTTAATTAAAGGTGCAAAATATTTGTGATTCTTTTGTATTGAATTTTTTTTTTTTGAATTTTCAATTTTAATTATTTAAAATTTAAATGTAAAACACATGAAGCACAGTACATTTATAGATGTGAACAGCTAAACGCATATAAGAAAAATAAAAAGGAACGTTAAAAACATACATAAGTAATAAGTAATGAAAAAACATTTTTTGTTTTGAAGTTCTTCAATATATTTATTTATTTTTTGATAATTTTTATTTCAGTTTCTTATATTTTTTTTTTTTGTTTTTCATTTTATTTGAATAACCTAATAAAGTAATTTTACATGTATTCAAAATACATAATTTTATTTATTATATTTGCCTTATTACAACATACATATGTATATTTAAATCATCATTTAAAAATTAAATTTTTTTAGATAATTCATTTAAGTAGTTGAATTATTGTTTTTGTTAATTTTATTTTTCATTTATTTATTTTTGTTCCTTTTTTTTTAAGGTATTTATAGTCAAATTTATTTAGTAGAAAAATTATAACATTTTTAATTTTAGTCTTGTAGATTTTTCAAATTATTTAAATTTTGATTGATTTGTTATAAAATGTAAATGAATAAATGAATTAATGAGTACCTATACATATAAATTATAGAAATGATTAAAAAAATATTTACATATATGAATACATGTATATGTATACGTAAATATAGAAAAGTATCTATATAAAAATTTGCTTTTTAAGATAAATGTAAAGAAAATTAAAAAATATTTCCGATTTAAGTTACAAAATAATATTTTTATTTTTAAAATAAATGTGTATGTACGTATATAATGTTATATATGTATGTTGTATATATACGAATAGAGTATAAATAAAATGTGAATTTAATTGCCTAAATACATACTATAAAATTAAAAACAATATGAATAAGGAATAAAAAACATAAGATAACTTTAAACAAAAGTCAAAATATGTAAGTAATGCAAATACAATAAAAAAAAAGAAATTAAATTTTTTTTTTGTTTTTTATGTAATATAAAATCTTTTTAATGTAATTAACAATAAATTTTAATTAAAGTTTTTTAATCATTTTTTTTTTTTTGTTTTTGTTTTTAATTTATAGTATTCACTTAATGCAGTAAAAGGCACGTAATTCGAGTGAACCGAGTAAAATACTCATGTATTTATCGTTTTATTCGGTTTACATACCTTTTACTACAATAAGTGATTACCCTGAATATATGGTACATTACATAATGACAAATTGCCATAAAAATACTAAACAAACACAATGTATACCTACATACATATACATACATACATATATTTATTAGGTTTTACAAATAATCTGTATAACAATTGAAATTTAATATTTATTTTTTTTTCTGCCAATTTCATTTTATTCCTTAAAATTAATTAAAAATTATTAAAAATTATTGTAAAAGAAAAAACTTTTATAACAAAATAAAATTTAGTACTATATTGTAATGTACTACGTATACTACTATATGTGTATCATATTACTATTTTATTTATACAATAATAAAAAATAAATGTACATAATGTATGTATGTTGACAAAAACAAAAAAAACAGGTTTTATAATAACTTGAATTGTTTTAAAAACAAAATTAAAATTAAAATTTAAAATTAAAAAACAAAAAAAAAAAACGAAACTAAAAACTTTTGTGTGACATGATTTCTTAAAATTAAAATATAAAATTTAAAAACAAACTCAAAATAAAAATCAGATAAAAAAAAAAAGAAACAAAAATTAAAGCTTATTTGTTCATTATTAAAATTTGTATTGTTGAAAAAAAAAAAAAAAAACACAAAACAAATTATTCTTAATTTTAAATTATTATTTAAAAAATAATTGTCTTTAATAAAATTTGTCATTATTATTATAATTATAATTTATTTTATATTTGTTTTTTTTTTTTTTTATATTAAAATATATATTTATAATATACGTATGCATATATAACATATAGTGCATGTTTATTTTTTCATATACATATTTTTTAAACGCACATATACATATTTTTAATAACTAATATCTAATCTAATACCTAATACACATTTATTATTGGTAACATATTACTTGGCTTAATAATTGTGATGTGAATTCTGTTATTTGTAATTAGGTATAATAAATAGGTAACATAAAATTGTTAAACAATAAGGGTATTCACTTAATCCGGTAAAAGGCATGTTAAGCGAGTAAAACATATGAAAAATGTATTATTTACCCGCTTTAATCAGTTTACATGCATTTTACTGTATTAAATGAATACCCTTAATGATTTTCCATCATTCGTACTCATAATATACGCGACGCGATAAACAAAAAAAAAGAACAATGATAATTTTGTAATGATTTTACAAATTTTTTTGATTACAATAACAAAAGTAATACAATAGACTTCTTCATATTTATGTTCATATCTAAAATATTTTTTTTTATATGTAAGTTTATTATTAGTAAAATTATATTCTACCATATTAGAGTAGAGTATAGTATGTATGTATTTATTTAGAATTATTTATTATATTATAGAAACTTATTTTTTATTTTTTATTTTTTTTTTTCAATTGTCTTTTTCTCTTTGTAATTTTCCAGATAGATATTTTAATAATCATTCATTATATAACAAATAATACAAACAGGAAAATTAAAAAAGCACCAATTTGATTTATTATAACCGTTACATTATTAGATATGGTGTAGAAAAAAAAACTCAAATTTATTGAAAAATTTTTTTTTTTTCAAGTTTGAAAATGCATTATAGTACAGTATGGGAATAGATTTTTCCAGTTATATACGGTTATTTACTTATTTATTCTAGACATACATATATATTTGTATCTTTAATAATTAATATATGTACATACATACATATATATATATATACATATTATTTTTTAAAGTTATATGTATAAGTTTTTTACTTTCATATTTTTTTTTTGTTTTAGAAAATAAAAATAAATGTCAAAAAATATGATAATAATTTGTTTAAATTCTATTTGGAATATCTATACTTGCATTTTATCTTATACATGCATATATTTTTTTTTTTGAAAATATAAAATATATAATTTTATGATTGTTTAAAAATTTGGATTTTGGATGTTTTCAATTTTGCAAGTTTGTATGAGTAAATCATAAGGTAAGGTTACAATGCGTTGCGTGTTAACAACCAAAATCAACCAACTTGAAGTATAATTGTTTATAGATTGCGGGAATTCAGCAACACAAGTTTAAATGAGTGACTTTGACATTTTGGCTAATTTAAGATTTTATAAAACCATGCAAAAGTGAAAAACATCCTTTACTTTAAATATGTATTAATTTGAGAATATTGTCGATATACGGGTCGTAAATGCGGATAAAATTTTATAAGAGTACTTTTTATAATCATCGATTTATCATCATATTTTTATCTAAAATGTTGTCTAGAATGAAATTTGTTGTTAAACATTTTACTGCCTCAAAAATTATCAAAACTTTATTTTAAAAATGAAATTTGTTGAAAATGGAACGGTAGGAAATTTGAAGTATAAGTTTTTAAGTGCGGTTTATTTGACTTTAGTGTTACCATGTGTTACTAAACCTTGCATCGTTACAACAAATTATATTAAAAAAATTAAATTATATAAAAAATTAAACAGTTAACCAATTAATATTGATCAACATAACGACTTCCATCTTATTGCATTGCATGATAAAATAACATTTTCACAACTTTCTTCACAATTTGGATAACAATTAATTTGATTTAAATAATGTTGTAAAACTGACCACACAGTAATTCATTGAATCTCGTCTGTCAGGTCAGGATTTTATTTATCTGGTCTGAATAAACTTACCTTTTAGATAGCAAAAGTGTAAATACAATATAAGTGCATACTTTCATGAATAAAATAATCCTCTACATTTGTTAGTTAACCAATCATTTGCTTTTTTTTCTTCAAATTTTATACTTGACTTTATATAGAACAAGGATCAATAGCAAATAACCAATATGTAATTCGGCTAACAAAAGATGAACATTTTTTTTTTTTCAATTTTTGCTTTTTAATTATTTTTTAAGATTTAATTGTAATCGAATAATTTATTTATATTTATGTAATCGTATAGTAGATAATATGTATTAAAAATGTTTTTAATAATGAATATATGTAGGTATTTTTGTATATTAAGAAGTGATTAGGTATGTATGTATATGTTAATGTATATGTATTTATATTGCCATTTTATAACAACCATTTTTTTTGACTATTTATGTACATACTTATATATACTTATGTAAATGTATTATGTACTATATCTCTAGATGTACAAAGATTTATTATGATTATTGGTGCATTGAAAATTAGTGAATGTAAAGTGTTCTGTTGTGTTTGTATAGTCATTGTTATGTGTATGAGCATGAATGAGTGGATATTATTATTTTATAATTCTATGTAGTTGAAAGTTAGAAGAATAAAACAATGGAAAACACTTTAAAAAATAAAACTAAATAAAAAATAATAGAATAATAAAATTAGAATGATTCTGACTACATACGAAACCATTAGAATTTTTTCGGTTTTTATATTTCCTTTGATTATTGATTATTAATTGAATTGAAAATCAGCAAATACCATTGAATGCACTTTTGTCTCCTATCTGTTAATAAATTTTCCTTATATGCAGTACGACTAATCCTACTACCACTAATATTCTACAAAAATTTTATTTTCTTTTTTTTTTAAATTATTTATTTGGGATTCATGTAAAAAATTAAATTATTTTTTGTGATTATTTTTCTCATTATGCTTTTGAGAATTTAGAGACTATATAAAAATATTTTGATTCACAACCACAGCGCTTCTATTCTCCTTTCCAATTTCAAATAATTTTATCAATATTTTCTCGATTATTATATTCCTTTCGAATTCGAAATTCGAATCAATTTTCCTTTAAAAAAAAAAATACGATAAATAAAACATCTTGAATTTTGATTACAAATAAGTAACAGATAGATTTTTTTCGAAAAAGCTTTTTCCTATTTTCTACATTTTGATTTCATTATTCTAATAAAGTTCTGTATGATTTCTGACTGGCGCCGGAATTCTAGATAAACCGCGATCTCTACGTGACGTTACAATAACTGACATATTATCTTTGCTATGGGTGCTTTCTGTTGATGAAGCAGCTGAGCTACGTTTAGAACGTCCTTTTGTTGGCGGTGAACATGCACTAGATCGATCTAAAGTACCATTACTATGCACCCATGCTGTTGTAAAGTCATCGAATTCTTGTTTTGCTTTATTTCCTGCAGATGTGTTACTATTGTTCATAAAATTTGAATACTGGGTCAGTAATTGTTTCATTTTTTCTAGAATTTGTGCATCGTTCTTTGCATTTCCAGCTGCCTCTAATAATTGCTGAGCTAAAGGTGAAGTAGTTGCACTATTTTTAATTGGTGATGTAGTCAATGATGTGCTACCGCCTCTTATACGTCGTCCATTGCTATCGTACAAAACTGCTGAAGATCTTGTCTTTGATTGACGTGTAAAATTACTTCCGTTCGGTGATGTGAACGTATCACTGGTGATTGTTGGTCTACTCTTAGTACCTGATGATCGACCGCTCCAAGTATTTGTGACATTTTGTTTGGAAGCAGATGTTTGATGTTTGCTATTAGTACTGACAGCAGATGCTATCGGTGATGATGATGATGATAATGGTGTAGTACTGCTGGTGATTGGCTTCCGCACTGACCTATAAACCGGCTGTTTACGATTGAAAACTGGAAGACCAGTACGTGCTGAGAAATCTGATCCACAATCACTACTGTTATCAACACTACGCCTTCTTGTTGGTACGGGAGATCGAGGTATTTTACTTGAAATTTTCTTCAACGAATTACTCGATGAATTGCTACCACCGTTGTTGTCTTCACTGTTAATGCAATTACTATTACTACCATAAATTTTATCTGAAAAACCAGTTTTACGTAGGCCAGTAGCACTTGCTATGTCAACTGTAATTTCATCATCAGTTATAAATACTCCAGACTGTTCAAAACTATTTTTTAGCTCTTCGTCTGCATTGCAACCAGTTACAGCAGATGACATTCTTCCTGGTATAATATTTGATGACGCAATAGAATCATGTTGATCTTCAATTTGTTCCTGCTGTTCTGGAGGTGATGGTGTTCTTGATTGTGATGAATCTAGTAAATCGGTACAATTCGAATCAAGATTTTCTGGAGTTTTTGTGGTAGATGATTCCTGTTCATCGGTTGGAGAAATTTGTGAATCACTTGAATTTTGATCTAGACGCACTGTACAAAAAAAAAAATCAAAAAAATCATCATCTCGCCCAACTATGTACTAATTTATAATTTTCAAAAGATTTAAAACAAAATCAAACATACCATTATTTTCAGCATCTTCGACAGATGTTTGACTATGAAGTGATTCACGTTTCTGTGCATTATTACTAGATTGTATTAAACCCAAGCTGCGATAACCTTCGTCACTGATTTCACTGCCATTATCACTGATATTATCGAATTTTGTTGAATTTTCCGTTGGTAACTGGCCATTTGTTCCTACATGTGATGTTAATGAAGCATTTTGATCAATTAATGAAACTGTCTTGTTGCTACTGTTATTGTCATGATGATTATCAGTAAGTGATGATGAAGAGGATAAATGTTCGAAATGTACATGTGTTGTTCCCAAATCGATTCCACATGATATTTTTGATGATAATGTCGGAGAGAAATATGTTCCAGATTCCAGAGATGAGGTTGCCGTTTGCTGTTTCTTTTTCAAATCTGCAAATTTTCTAGGACTTGGTGATACTGATCGTCTTGCAAGATTTGGTGATGATGATGACGGAGAATCATTTTGTCCAAGCGAATGTTGTCTATCAGGAGTCTGTATCGGAGTAAAGTGATTATAAAACAAACCAAAAAAAAAAAAAGACATCAAAAAACCATTACTATCTTTTCTTTATTACACACTTTTCATTGTTGATTATTTTCTTTCTTTATAATGTCAGAGGAAAAAAAAATATTTTATACGATCATTGTTTTGTTATACAAATATTATGAAAATGATCTGCACTACTATTATGAAAAATTTTCAATTTTTGTTATTTTTGACACGTTAATTACTTACGTTTGTATTTTCTCCATATGTTGTTGCTGTTGGACTATTTTGATGATTTATTGCAGCATTATTTTGGTTGTTAACTTTACGTTGTGGTGTTGGACTACGACTTCTTCCTCTCGTATTCGCCATATTATTTGTAGGAGGTGATAAAGTGCTAACATTATTTGTTGCAAAAGAATGATGAATATTGTTGCTTGTAGCATTATTTCCAGATAAGTTTGGTATGATACGTCTCGCTACCGGTGGTGATCTATACGTTAAAATGAAGACAAAAAAAAAAACAAAACAGTTTAATAATAAAAAACAATAAAAATATAAAAAACAACATAGATTTTATGAAAAATAATGATCAGATTAATATTATGCATTATAACATATTCGTACGTACGTACATTTAAAGCATGATGTACATACATCGTATACATATGTATATTGGAGGAGATATATTTGTGTTGAATAAATTAAAATTTTTTTACAATATAAAACATTAATAAATTATGATATGATGCCTGATACACGGACGCGTATCGAAAAAATTACGTACCTATATGGATATCGAAATTATTGTAAATCAAAATTGCAGTTATCGCGGTTAACATGAAGATAAATTTAATTTTTCAGATTTATTATTATTAAAATTTCCCTTTTTTCTGTTTCGTTGAAAAAGAAGGTAAATACGAACATTTATACATACATATGTATGTAAGTGCCACAGTGTATGTATGTATATACGAGGACATATGGGCATTTCAAACATTGATCGATTCGATAATGAAAAATTCAAACTTATTTGTTAAATATGAAATTATAAGTAATCTTTGATCGATCAAATAAATGTGGTATATTATTATATACATGAGTATACAGTTATAGACACATTTATTATGAATTTTTGTGTCTATCACAAATGTATAAATAATGTACATAAAATGAAAAATGTTTTTTCAATTTTTTTTTTTTTTTTTCGCTCGTTCTTTTCCTTAATTTACTTAACGTAAATTGATATTACATTACGTTAATAGTATGTATTTTCCTATTTTAATATTTTTGTTAAATGGAATATTGCCGTATGTATAAATGAGAGTATGCTATGTATTTATAGCCAATATAGGTAATATAGCAGCAGTGGCAGCAGGTTAAAAACCAAAATGTTATTATTATGTAGAAATTATGAAAACAAAAAATTGGAGAAAAGCGAAAATCGAATAATGTAAGAAACGAACATGTAAGGAAAAGCACAATACGTACATTACATATACACGTACTTTTGTATGTGTATATGAGTTCAGATAAACAAGTACAATCGCTATCATCAATCAGATTGTACTGATCGTTATCATCACGGTAACATGATCTTGTCAGTAGTATTACACGTCTTCATATTTTTTATATGCAGTGTTGGTGCTGTACATACTCGTATGTGCAATATACTCGTGTTGCATTAAATGTATTACATTATACATGCAAAATACAAATATGTATACAAATACATATAACAATAATAATACGTATGCGTATGTTACATTTATAAAATGAAGGTGTGCCATATGTCAGAATATTTTTATGATTACGCGATGATGGTGATTTCGAAAACGAAAATAAAAATAAAATATTAAAAAACAAAAAACAGAAAAAATATTTTGATCTTATCTTTTAATTGATGTACGGATGATGTGTAATTATATTGGCGTATTATGAATATCGATCACATACGTATACGGTATACATATATTAATGTTTGAACCAGGTGAACTTTATTTATATGCATTTAATGCATATTTGCATTACATTATAGATTTTACAAGCAAAGTAGTAAAAATTTACATTTTTTGCACAAAAATGATTAATTTATGGATATTATATAATAAGTATTATATTATGTAATAATTGATTGTTATCTATGTATAATTATTATGCATATAGTATAAATAAATATAATAATGATTGACATTTTCTATTATACAGCAGTTCAGAATTGTGTATAAAATGTGAAAACCGTGTCGTGACGCGGGCGAAGGAGAGGAGAGCTTATTTGACCTTCCTTTGTTAAATAAAGTAAAATAGAATAAATAAAAACAATATAAATGTGAAAGTAATTTTAAGAATAGTGATTTTCAAATACAATTAAAATTCCAGAAAACATCCTTCTATATCCATTAATTTATGTTCGCAGAGTGTACAAAGGGAAACATTTTGAGTTCAAAGTATAGTTTTGAGCTATAAATTCAACAAATTTAGGAAATATTGTTTTATGCTCTAGACGCATACAGCTCGAAATCACCATAATTTTACGAAATCAACCTTTTGAAATCATATAGTGACACACTGCATTTTGTTGATTTTGAATGAATGAATTTTGAAGTTTTATACCTAATTGTGTATTAAAAAGAGCTTTTAGTTTCATAAAAATATAACCATTAAATACATAAGAATGTATAACCAGTATAACTACATATATGAACGTATGCACGTATGATATTAATGACAGCTGAAACTGGAAAATGAAATTGGAAACTGGAAGTGTTATTGTGATTTTGATCAAAATCAAGCAATTTTTACGTAATTTCGATGAAATTACCAAAATTTCGATCTGTTGAAATTATAAGAAAAGTTCTTGATTTCGTCGCCAAAATCAAGAAAAAAGGTTGATTTCGAAAATTATGGTAATTTCGAGCTGTATGTGTCTAGGATCTTACAGCTTGACCCAAATCACTTGGCATATATCGCGCATGTTTCTCTATGTAAAATTTTAGTATATTTTGATCTTGATAGGAAATCTTTATTTTAAGAAAAATGTTGAAAATCTTCACTGTGCATAACTCGTTTTGTTTTGTTTATTCTTCGCGCATAAATTTTTGTGCACTTATAAGTAACTTCTCTTTTGCACATGCCAATCTAGTGTAATACGAAATTGTCATTAGTTTTGGACATATGAATTTCTTTACATTTGGTGAACATATTCATTGCATGGGTAGGGGTAAGTGGAGTGCGGAACGCAGCTAAAAAATTGGTCTTAATTTCGTTGTTCAAGTTTAGAGCGGCCAACATAAATATTAAAATAAGACACAAATAATATCACAGTCGGAAATATGACATTTTTTAACATTTTTAGACAACTGGAGCTGAAGAGCGATGACGGAAGACAGAAAACAGTGGAGGAACATTGTGATGGAGGCTAAAGTCCACACCGGACTATAAAGCCGAATAATAATAATAATATACGATAATAAGAATTAATAAAAAGTGTAAAATATTTTCCATGGGATTATATGAGTGTACAAACATTTTTGACTCGTTAATTAATTTTGGGACTTGTTTTAATTATTTTTCTTTAACTTGAAAATGAACACAGGTATGTAAAAGAAATTCCGTAGCAATATTAAGAACATATAACAGGGTTTCATTTGTGCAAAAAATGGGAAAATGTGTTGATTCGATTTTGAATTACAGGTATCCAAAATTTAAATTTGGAGGTAAAAAAAGACTTTTTATGGCCACTGTAAATAATTGAGAATGTGTGCACAATCTACTTATAAAAAGTGAATTAATTTTGATTCATTCATAATTCATTATTTAACAAAAATATTTATTAGACGAATTGAATTGAGATTCCAATTTCAATTATGCTTTGAGTCCAACAATCAAAAGTTAAATTAATATTGATATACGAGTATAATAAGGCTTTAAATCTAAATATTTACTACACACATTCATGTATACGAGTATATAGTGTTACCACATTTAACAGCTAAACAACGTTACATAGAAAATAATATAGCTAACAAGATATAAAAAATGGTTCAGGAGAGAAAAAAATTTAAATTTAAAATTAAAATAAGAATTTATAAACAATAACAAAAACTGATTTTTATACGAATACAACTGAATAATGGATAACCGAACATAAAATAATGACAATCAGAACTATACATATATGTACTTGTATTTCGTATAATATGTATGTACATATTATTATAGGCTCGCTAATACAATACTAATGAAGTGAAAAATGATTGGAGTTGAATTTGATCGGCGAATGAAAAAAAAAACACACACACATACATAATTGTATTATATATACCGTGTACATACGAGATACGAATATATATGCAATGTAATTTTTATTTTTCTTTAAATAAATGAAAATATGTAACTTAAAATCAATATTAATTTGCATTTTATACTCATGTACTTATATGACTGGCTGATGACTGGAAATAAATTACCCTAGATTAAATGATTGATTGATCAAATGTGCTATATGTATGTATAATGATTGAGGCATTTTTTTTTCCACATTGATTCTTGTTATTATTTTCTTCTTCTTCTTCTTTTAAATGTACACATTAAAAAAAAAAAAAATTGAAAAACTTAAAAGTTTGTTTTGTTTTTCTGTTTGAACGGTACTATTTTTTTTTTCAATAATTTATCACTATATTACCAATTTCATATATGATTTCAGTTACATATTATAGTATACTATAATGTTTGCCATGAAGATTTTAAGTACACAATTTCGAAGAAAAAAGTATGTAGTATGGTAGTATAAAAATAAATCTAAACCGTGAGAAATATTTGATGAAAGTACCAACTACCAACCTCTTTAAAAATTTGCATTAAAAAATACGGGAAAAAAGGTGTTTGCAAAAAATTTATACTTGAATAATAAGCAAAATCGATTTTGTGTTTTGTTAATCAGTTTTTCTTTTATTGTATCAATTGTTAGTATATACATATTTGGAAATATGAATTTTCAATTTTTCAAATAAATTGTTGATTGTAATTTTGATAAGAAATTTTATTTTATCTTATAACAATATTTAATATTATTTGATTTTAAATCGATGCTTCTATTTATCGAAAGTTATATACATACATATGTGCTTCTCGACGTTCGCTGTATAAGAATGAATAAGACAAGAGGTACAAAGATATACAAGTAAAAAATGCAATTCATTTTCGAAAAAGTAAAAATTTTTTTTATATACATACAAATACTTATGTACTCGTACCGAATAAAAAATATGCTTACATTATTTTACATTTAATGAAATTTTAGGTCGAAATTAATCAATCGATTCAAGCAAGATTAGTTTTTTTTTTTTTTTTTTTATTTATAAAAAAACACTTATTTCGTGAGGTAAAAATGTGAAATATTTTTGCTTGCTTGCCGACAAAAAAAGAAAACAAATTATAATTTCAGAAATTCAATATGTGATTCAGTAGTGTTTGAAATTTTATTCCAATATATACGAGTATACTGAAATTAATTACAAATTAATGCTGAACGTATACATATGAAAGTATATAAAAAGCCTGTGTCATTTTAATCATAATCGTATGTAAAAAGCAAAAGTGATAAAATTTCATTTTTTTGATAAAAAACTACGTTAACTTTTGATGATCAGTACTATAAATAATATCTTTATGTCAAAATTTTGCAGTCACGTATTTCTTACTTACCTTTCAAAAATCACCTGTGCCTTGTGTAATTCAATACCATTAGTTTGATTATTTGTTCGTGGTATAAGTCTAGCTGCTACCGATGATCTATGTTGTGTCCGACATCGGCATGGATCATGTTTATCTAAATAATGTGATAAGGTATCCCATCCGCCACCAACTCTTACCATAACATGTGATCTAAGGATCTAAAAAAAGAAAAAAAAATTTTAAAAAAATATAAAAAATTTGAAAAGATATAATGTGTCCAATAGCATGCATTGGAAAAAAAAGAGACAAATTTGTGTACAGTATCCACGTATACAGAGTTAGAATCGGAAATTGAAATTAACATCATACTATAATTTATAATCTTTCATACAAATAAAAAAAATGAAGAAATCGAATAATATCTATAAGAATCTAATAATGAATTAATATCCAATTAAACCACTTAATATTAATTGCTAGATTGGTTACACACATACATACATATGTACAGTCATTTAATACTCGTGCTGTTTATAATCAGAACATCGTTTAAAAGTCGTGCACAATTCACTTTATCTACCTTTGTAGATTATACATTAACATAAATGTACTCGTATATAAATATGTATTCGTACTACGTACTAATTGTGATTGTAAAGTTAATTGTAAATATGCACTTTATTATTAACTGGTACATGTTTGTATCTTTATCTATATATACTCGTATACAAACACAAACTACAATCAAATATATATATGTATATACATAGTCGTATGAATATTGTATAAATATACTTACGTTACGAGTATGTATACTTGTTTAAAGGTAAAAGTGCAGACGTGCAATTTATCACGTTATTTTGTGATTTAAAGACTTGTATTTTTCATAATTAACTAAAGCCAAAACTGAAATGAAAATGTTTTGAATTTGCAAATTGATATGAAAATTTTAATTTTCATATTTTATAATTAAAAAAAACACTACAAGCACAAGTATTGCTATATGCTGCTTTTCATGTTCACATATACATACTCGCAACTAGTTTGTAAAAAGTATAATCTTCTTCAATATTTTTTACGATTAATCTGTATAGTGTTAATATGTTTGCGGTTTCATGGTGTGGTTTAAAATAATAAAAAGTAAAAATTAATACAATTTTTGTGGTATTTTTTGAATTTTGTTTCATTGAAATTCCAAAATTTTTTCGTCAAGTTTTTTAAAGGATGATTTTTATAAATACTTATATAATTTTTCATTTTCATTTCATTCTTATTTTTTTATATATACACATTAAATATGGTCATGGAGCTTTACTAGGCTAAACTTCCGAATTGGGGCCGCCAGCTTTTGAAACGAGACCTTCCGATAATGATACTTTGGAATGTCCTCTTTGACGTGGTATATGTTTCTGTTGGCGCAAATTCATCTTAAGAACGCAAACTACCCTTAAAAATGTTTGGTCCAAAATGGCGGGTTTTACGAAATCCGTTATTTCTCTGTATTAGGATCTTGGATTGGATTAGTTAATATTCCATTTGAAAGAGAACTTCCGGCTTTATTTTACTTTGATTGGATTAGCGGTTCCCGAGATATAAGGACTTAAAGTCAAAATTTCGTGTTTTTTAAAAATCACTTTCCCAACTTCTTTTGATGACGGTATAACTTCAAAACTTGAAAGATGACATATATGTTTTATTATATCATTTGAAAGGTTTTTTTGTCCTCTTTCCAATGCTATCACATTTAATAAGATTAAGTCTAAGAGTGTCTAATAAGATTAGGATTCGAGATATCTGCTATCTTGTGCACCACATATCTCCGAAGTTACTTAATAGATTTCAATGAAATTTGAAACATAGATACGTTGATATGAATTGTGGTACTCAATAGAGCATTTTAAACAATAAAACATATATGTCATCTTTCAAGTTTTGAAGTAATACCGTCATCAAAAGAAGTTGGGAAAGTGATTTTTAAAAAACACGAAATTTTGACTTTAAGTCCTTATATCTCGGGAACCGCTAATCCAATCAAAGTAAAATAAAGTGTGAAAAATAAAGCCGGAAGTTATCTTTAAAATAATATATTAACTAATCTGATCAAAGATCCTGATCTGGAGAAATAACGGATTTCGTAAAACCCGCCATTTTGGACCAACAATTTTTAAGGGTAGGTTGCGTCCTTAAGATGAATTTGCGCCAACAGAAACATATACCACATCAAAGAGGACATTCCAAAGCATCATTATCGGAAGGTCTCGTTTCAAAAGCTGGCGGCCCCAATTCGGAAGTTTACCCGCTTTAATATAGCAACATAATATGTGGCTGTAGTTAAGGCCGTAAGCTGTAAATGTAATAAAGTTTAAAATTATATAAATTAAAATTTTAATGTTTACTAAAAGAGAGTGTAGCTGCTGCCCAGACTGTAGTCGTAGCTGCAAGCTAGTCTTTAACAAATTTTTAATTTGCAGCATTTGCAGCGTTACAGATTGATATTTCAGTTTTTGTGATTGAGTAATAATAACAACAACTAACAATAAACAATAATAAGTAACAACAAGTAAAATATAAGTAAAATAAGTAATAATTAAATGCACAAGTTGGGACAGGTCTGAAATGACAGATAAACTGTTTATAGACCATAAAATATATTATAATAATAATAATAATAATAATAATAATAATAAAAATTTGAAATTTAACATTTTTAATCAGCCACTACATACATTAGTTAGCAGTACATTCTGTTCGTCACAATCGCATGTAGCACTTCAGGATTCAGGATATTCTACATGATCATGTGTACATGCTATACTAAATAATACAGCCGTAACCCCAGGTACACATTCTGTTTCAGCAATTATGTTATGTAGGAATAAGCTACATATTTTTAATACCAACGTGAAATTATTTCTGTTGTATGACTGTGAAACATGGAGGTTAAATGAAACCTTGATTAACAAATTACAAATATTTGTAAACAAGCATTAACTAAGAATTTTAAAAATATTCTGGCCTGAAAAATAACAAATTCAGAACACTTACGAAGGACAAAATAATCATCAATCGAATCATCAGTCGAAGTGGTCGACGTCAGAAAACGAAAATGGAAATGGGTCGGGCACGCGTCGTGCTCTGATAACAGTATGGATAAAGTGGCACTTGAGTATACAGAGACCACCCGAAAAAATGGAGAGCAACAGTAATGACAGAATTGAATAAAGTCGTATATACCTGGGTTGACGTAAAAATAATAGTTAGTAAAAGAGTTGGATGAAGAAATCTTACAGAGGCCGTATGCTGGGTTATCTTTAGAAACACATCACTGCTTTCGAGATGCAATATGAGTTCTTTAGTATTCAAAAATGCGTTATTGTTACATGCTTATACGATTAAATCAAATATTTAATAATGAATTAACAAAACATTTGATGTGAAAAAGAATTTCATGATGTGGTGATGTTGCATATCATTGAATGACTTTGAAATAATATATGTACTTATGTATCCTTCAGATAATTCAAAATAATAGAATACTCATTTTTAATATATTTCCAATCATCATAAAAAGTTAAAAGGTTGTATCAGAATTGCATATGTGGTACCAATATTATTTATGAAATGTCATGATGTGCGCAGTAATGTCGCATCATTACAAAAAAAGTTGACGTTTTTCAACATGCTCGTAATTATTAACTGTTCATCCAAAAATGAAAATTCCAGATTATTTGAAAATGTTATAAAATGTTACTTATTGTTTCATTTTTATAGACATTTAAAATAAGGAAATCAACATTTTCCAAATCTCAAAAACACACAAAACTCTGATTTAATTCAAAATTTAATTGAATGACATGATAAAAATGTGTTTGTGTAGTATTTACATAGGTGTTCTCCCACTATATTTCTGGATTACAATAATTGTGATTTGCTCTGATCTTTTTTTGTTTTCGCAAGGGCTAAGCTTTTTTATGTGAGTCTATAAAATTAAGTCGTAATTTCAGATTTGAAATACATGGGGTTTGGGACATGAAAACATACGCATGCGTGTCAGATCTGTTTTTTGTTATTTTCATAAAGTATCAGTTCATTTCTTTCAGTTTGTTTGCTCAGTTAGTAACAAGAAGAAGATAAATGATCTAAGTGAGATGTCAAACTGAGAATTATCAGATAATTGTGATCAAAGAAAAGCAGCTATTGTCTACGTTTAAAATTTCTTTGGTTTTGTTATTGTAGTTCCGCTAAACGGAAGTACATCCACTGGACAAATTGAACTAAGTGAATTCCTAAATTGTTTGGATGTTACAAGACTAAGTACAGTTCAGTGTATCGTGAATACTCCATAATTGGGAGAGACACGTTACCCACGACGACATTTGCCCCGACGACATTTCCCCCGACGACATTTGCCCCGACGACATTTGCCCCAAAAACATTTGCCCCGACGACAAAAAATCGCTGTCGTCTACGACATTTGCCCCGACGACATAATACCTAAAATATATTTTTTTTTAAATGATTAAAAACGTATATATTTAATATTTTTTTACTCTTTTATTGAATATTTTGTGGTCCTAATAAGGACCAATTATTTAGTTTTGATTTGAGAATTATTCTATTTTTGATTTTGAGTATTATTCTTGCGCAGGGGCCAATGTTAATTTTTCTGTATCTTTTCGATTCTTATAGAAATTATGAAAGCACAGCTTTTAAAAGAAGAATAAATATTATTTATTTTTTTGGGATTCATCATGAAAAATTAATTATAAAATAAATGATATACATAGATAACTTGAACATTTTACTCTTTGTATTTTTGGTGGTCCTGAAAAGACCGATGTTTTTAAATCAATCAAATTAGTTGAGTTTAGGTACTCTTTGTCCAAATCTTTTTATGTCACCATTGTTTAAAATAAATTTAGTTTCATTTACCTTTTACATTATATTACCTTTTACATATTATGTCATCGGGAAAAATGACTCCAGAAAAAAAATCTAGAAAAAAATCAATTTTAATTGGCAGGCCAACTAATTTTTTCTGGATTTTTTTTCTGGATTTTTTTCTAGATTTTTTTTTTTGGATTTTGTCCTTTCTGGATTTTGTCATTCTGGATTTTGTCTTTCTGGAATTTGTCTTACTGGATTTCGTGACCAACCCTAAATAATTGGTCCTTATTACGGCCACAAAATATTCAATAAAAGAGTGAAAAAATAATAAATATATACGTTTTTAATCATTTTCAAAAAAAAAAAATTTCAGGTATTATGTCATCGGGGGAAATGTCGTAGGCGACAGCGATTTTTCGTCGTCGGGGCAAATGTCGTAGACGACAGCGATTTTTTGTCGTCGGGGCAAATGTCGTCGAGGGAAATGTCGTCGGGGCAAATGTCGTCCGGGGAAATGTCGCGAAAATTTTGTCGCGGGGGAAATGTCGTCGGGGGAAACGTGCCCAACCCCCATAATTTCTTTTTGTATTTATTTTCAACTGAAAGCAGAAACTGAGAATCGGTAATGATCTGTGTCTAATAAGATTAGGATTCGAGATATCTGCTATCTTGTGCACCACATATCTCCGAAGTTACTTAATAGATTTCAATGAAATTTGAAACATAGATACGTTGATATGAATTGTGGTACTCAATAGAGCATTTTTTTTAAAAAATGTCCTTGTTTCCTTTTTACTGGGTGTCAAAGTTGTCAAAATTGAGATTTTTCGGCTTCCAAATGCACCTCATACAGCAAACACTAATTGTCCAATTTCTTTGAAATTTTGAATATAGGTAGCCTGAAGGATATTGTGGTGCTTAAATAGAGCACATTTTTGATTTTAGGTCCTGAAATTTTCCATGACTTTTTCCTAGTTCTTAATTGGTATTTTGATTATTGAATTATTATTTTATGTTTTATGGCATTATGTGTGAAAAACTACTCGTTAACATTGCACCAGAAATGGTAATGCATGCGTAATTTAATGAATTACAAGAAAGAAAGGAAAAAGAAGAGAAAAGTCAACAATTTTAACCGAATTTCCAAACAGACTATCATATACACTCGTAGATCGCCTTTAAAATTGACTTGAAGTTTATATTTTTATATAAATTATATATTTTTAAATTTGTGTGTGTGCGTAGACTGAGAGTGTTTTTTATTTTATTTTTTGTTATCTTATTATGGAATGTTGCATAAATGCACTTATATCATATGTAGTAGTATGATAGGTCCATATTCATATTAAATATCCGCGAAAGTATTATATAGACTACACATGAACGTATAATGCTTTTTTACTTTTGTGTTGTTTGATTTATTTATTCATATATTTCTGCACATACAAAGTGATTTGTCAATATCTTTTAAGATTAGCAATAGTAAATATCGTAATGTTTGTTATCATGATAGATTAAGATTATAAGGTTTTTAAAATGTAGCTACAGTAACACGCATATACATATGTACATATACACATACTCGTAAATGTACAAATGTAGATAGTGCATGAGAGTGAATGATCGAATATATAAGGTAAGAGTTATAGCAGTAGATTACTGTTACTGTCTACTGCCTGTGTAATGTGCTAATAGACATCAATAATCTTATAGTCAAACATTACCAGATTGTTTCATTTTAGATTCATTAGATTTGTATACATATTTCATTTTTATTATAGGTTAGGTCTACTGACCAACAGTTACTATACATATATCGGTTCGGTATATAGTGTATTTGTATAGTTATAGTTCTGTTGGCGACAAAATAAAATATTGCCAACGATATGAAACTAATCTCTACATATTTGCGCAAATAACATAGCAAACGAAAATAAAAAAAAAATTGTTCAGGAATTTTTGTTATTCGCCAACAAGGTAATACATATATAAATGTACATATCCATACTAAACGATTATTATTGTTATTAACAATATGTACAGTTTAACAGAAATACCTGTACAGTACAGTACAATGATAAAAATTTTTAGTAAATTGTAGTGGTGTCGATGTATAAATGTATGATGAATTGACGAAATAGTGTATAGAGATATTCTATGTTTGAATATGATAATGGTCTTGTTCTGTCCTGTTGTAATGTATGCGGAGCCGTCACATTTCAATTAATAATAATACAGTAAAAAAAAATGTTATTCCATTAGTGTCTAAGTGACGGTAATAAATGATTTAATCAATTCTCTCTTTTTTATTTTTATTTTTTAGGTTATGTAATAAAACCATGAAATATACTTGTATAAACGTATAAATAATTCGAAGGATTTTTGTTCTTTGTTTCTTTTTTTTTTCAGTTTCGGTTAGTTAACGAAAAGTCAAAATTACAATTCGAA
The DNA here is from genome assembly GCA_951394055.1 of Villa cingulata. Classification (NCBI taxonomy): domain Eukaryota; kingdom Metazoa; phylum Arthropoda; class Insecta; order Diptera; family Bombyliidae; genus Villa; species Villa cingulata. The sequence goes on from OX596025.1 coordinate 4,183,703, forward strand.
TGTATAAATAGAGCAGAAAGTATAGTGATTTGTAAAACGAAAATATATGTAAACTAAAAGATACTTCTTATATCAAGAAAAATATTTTGACAATTGTTTTTAATATTGTACTTATTTAAGCATGAATTATATGGGTACTTACTCTGACAAAGATCAACACTTTTGTATCGCCGATACGGTATTTTCCTTCAGAAACACGTACCATTGGAAATTGTGAAGGACATGTACATTTTTCTACTAAATCTCGTACCTGAAAAAAAAAAATAAAAAATAAAAAAATATTATAAAATAAAATAATTATACACTCCCTTCAAATTTTATTTCATAGTTTTGAATTTTATTTTCCAATCATTTATCCGTATTTATCCCTTCTGATATCAAATTTGTTAACAAAAAACATTTAGAACATCTGTAAAAGTTGTGTCTATTTGCATAGGTATGTTCCGAGAAAACAAAATTTTGAAGATAAATAATATAAAATGATACACAATTTATCAAGTATAATTAGATAGACATACATATTTGCATATGTCTTCATATACTTAGATATGTAATGTTTTTTAATCTTATTTTCATTAGTATCACATATTGCATGTTAACAACATTTCAAATATTTGTAATTCACATTCCAGTACACGATCATTTTTGCTATTTCAAAATATTTCTCTATACTAAACTAATTTATGTATAAATGATATAAGAGTGTATGTATGTATAGCATATTATTATATACGTTTTTATATTTCTTTTATTTTTTTTATTTTTTCAATCATTTCTCAACTACTAACTAACTATATGTATGTATGTATGTACTTATTTCTAATTCTATGGTTTTTCAATAATTTTTGCAAAAGTATCAAAAACAGAGAAAAAAATTACTGATGCTGAAACTAAGTAGAAAAACAACTTACTATGTACATTTGTACATGAATATACGACTAGCATTATAAAATAAGATTTATATAATATAGTTGTAGATATTGTATTTACAATGTACGTATATTATTTAAATCATAGTTAAATCTACATTACATTAGTATTAAATATGCTGTAAATGAGTTTAAATTACTGTGATTTCTTTAACTCACTATTTTAAACATTTTAATATGTACACGTATAGCTATGTACATGTATTTGTGTACGGACGTATATCTACGCGAGTATATTTTAAATGCAAGTAAATGTTTGAGTAAATACATATACATATGTACATATATAATTTGAGCACGCTTGACCTCTTGAAAATTTGCATAAATTGTACATTAAGTTTGCTTAACAATTTTTCAGTATTAACTTTGCATTTTAAAATTTAAAATGCAGTAACTTCTGTTATTTTATTTTATTTTATTTCTTTTTTGTTTTCTAATTTATTTTATATATTTGTTTATTTTATTTTTTTTTGTACAATAATAATTGCTGGTTTCAAGTGTACTTTGAAATCTATCATCATTATCATTATTTTTATTATTGTCATTAAATCGTTGAATTACATTTTCATTCACATGTATGTATGTATATATTTGAATAAAAATTGTGTTTGGAATAGTTTTTGAAAAGAATTTTGAAAACAAAAAATTTTGTTTTTTAAATGAAATGTGAAGTACTTATTTATCATTTAGCTATAGTTTCTACAGGTTCTAAATTGGAAATTATTATTCCTATAATTTGGAAAATAGACATAATTTAAATTTCATATTATATTTTTGTCTGATGAAGCTTCATGAATCTTTTTAATTCAAATCAAATTTGAGAAATTTTTGACAAATGGGTATATTCGGTAGTTTATTAGGTAATTTTTCAATACTATTTTCAAATGTCATTAAAATTAATATCACCGCAAAATTCACTTTTTCCGCCCAATTTGAATAATGATAATGTGTGCCCTATTATGAGTGTCGATAATATCGACTAACGACAAAATTAAGAGGAGACGAGACGATGTAAATTTTGTATTATGTAAATCGGTCGCCTCGACAGTAAGATATTGCCATATCAAATTTTATTTTCATTCAGTTTTACCATGTAATTTCTATAAAAATTGTCAAATATATCGATACAAAAATTTATAATTCATTTTTTTTTTCAATTTTTAATAAATATTTGATTAATTTATGTAAATAATTTGTAGCTATAAATATAAAATATAAGTGAAAATATAAAACATTAATTTAATAATGATTTTTTTTTCTTTGCGTAAAAGAAGAGCCGTTCATTTTTTTTTCAAACAGCATTTTTAGTGATTTTTCTTTAATTAATTAAATTAAACTTAAATAAATTGAGCAGAATAATTAAATACAACTTATCTTATATACAAAGCATACATGAAATGTCAAATCACCATAGACTACTATGCCTGTCGATTAGTTTTAGGTGAACGACTCAAAATGTCGATATTCTCGCCTCAAATCGACACTCATAATACAAAATTTGTCGAGTCGAGGCGATAGTCGATGACGAGACGATATTATCGACACTCATAATAGGGGCCAATAATTTGTTCAAAAAAGAGATTATAAATGTTCATAGAGCAGCTTTTGTATTGGTTTATTCTAATAAGACAGCTTAAGCATTATCATAGTGTAATGTGTAATTGAGTTTTTCTCTCTGTTAAAGCTTCTGTGATGTTAGACACATACATGATAGAAAATATAATATCAACAGAAAATACTTTAGTTAAGTCAAGGTCCAGATAGGTTTATTTTAATATTGTTGATGGTTTTATTTAAATTTCAATTACAAACTCCTAGAAAGAGGGTGAAAGTCAAAATAAATGAGCATGAAAAATATTTTAAAATGAAAATACTCCTATTAAAGTATTGCACTTAATTATAATTTTCAAATTTTTAAGTTACCTGTATCTGTATCTACATTTTTGCAAATATTTTTTTCAAAATTCTATTGAACCAGTAAGTAATATTCAGTCATCATAAAATTAAATCAAACTAAGTATAACAACCATTTTTATTCACAAATTTACAAAAATATTGCAAATTTTAACTTATATTCAAAAACTCAGTTAATTGTTAAAATTATTACATTTTTACAAGATTTTGTATGGCTACGGTATAGAGTGTACGAGGCTATGAGTACCTATATATTTTTAACGCATTCAATTTTAAATGTGAATAATAAATAATGCATAGGTATATATGTATGTACATAAAATTAAATTAAATTTGAATTCATAACTTTTATAAATTATTAACGAATTTTACTACTTATGCATGATTTCATAAGATGTTCATATTTACTTATATATATACAAGAAACGATTAACGAAACAAACTTTACATACTATATAACACTTAAATTAAATCATGTTTTCCATAACTAAAACAATTACTAATAAATATCAGTGGTTATTAAAATTGAACAATTGAAAAATTAAAACGAATTATAAACGTTGATTATCTTACATGTGTGTACGAGGATGTACTATGTACATATACGTGTATGTATGAAATGTATACACACATTTCATCTACATTACAGGTATGTATCAATAAAAATGACCTGAAGCAATATTTGAGTGGATATTATGTATTTTTTGTTAAATAAAATTTAACATCAGATTGTATATTGAATTTATGAAAATTACAATTACATTATAATGTATTCGTACTGTACAAGTATTCATTAAATCGATTGAAAAATTGTGAAAATTATTACTGATACAAAACACTACAAATGTATGTGTAAACGTTACTGGGATGGTAAATAGCCATATAAATAATAAAATATATATTTACGTATAATCACAGATCAGATATCATTTACAGGAGATTCAATTAAAGTTATTTCAATCTAAAACTTTTGGTATAGTTTAACAAGGTGGATTATCTATATTTTTTATAATAATGTTATAGAATTTAAGTTAGAAAAAAATAAATAAAATAAAACAAATTTATATAAAATTAGTTACTCTACTATTGTTTTTATGAAGAAATTCTCATTATTTATATAATTTACTAAATACATAATACGAATATGTAACTGTTTTAACATCATATAAATTAGACGCATCAATTTTTTTAAATGTTGCAAAAATGTAAATCAACAAAAGCAAAATTCAATCGTTTGAAATGAACCGAAATAAAATGAAATATAAAAGACTTCATAAAAAAATGTTTTCTTTGATTATCATTTCATTTTCTTGGAAAATTAAATTAAATTAAAAAAAAAAAAAAAATTACCCGCGTATATCGCATTATTCACGTATGAATAAAAATACAAGTTACAAGTCTATTAACTTTTAGAGGCAGATAATTTACATTTTCTCATGTACGTGATTAAACGAGCATCTGTGTGAATTACTGTGTCTGTAATTCTTTGACTATAGCTACCGATAGATATGTAATATTATTAATGAAATATTCATTACGATTTAGGTATGCATATGTAGGAATGTACAAGTATAAATCAAAGACAGTTTTTGCATTGTAATTATTTTATAATCATCATGTTATTTTTAATAGAAAAAAAAAAATAATACAAATATAATTGAGGTCAATTGTGTTAAACAATTCATAAGATCATTTGAATACATATGAAGACAACTCATGGAGTTTATATTTCAATTTTATATTACCAACTTAAGAGAAGTATAACTCAAAATATCTAGTACACTACTTATGCACATACATTTGAATATATAATATGAAACAATAATTGGCAATATAAAAAGGTGGAACTGTTGAAAATTTTTTTTTGTATTTTTTTAATTTTTATTTGAATATTTTGCCGGCATTTTTTTTTGATTTTATTGTAATACATACAATGAAAATACATATTGGTATATACAGATGATATTTAGTTTGTAGCGGCTTCTTTTGTCAAACAAAGTAACATCGAACAGAATTATAAATAATAAACAAACGAAAACAACAATAAAAATTTTGTAAATAAAGTCGTAGGTGGTCTGAAATCGTGTTCATGTTTTTATGTAAAAACTAACAGAAATTTTAATCATTAGTTAGGAGTTTTGAAAATCTGTATATTTTTATCTAGAAAATAAAAACAAAAAAGAAAGTAAAAATAAGCATGTACACACAAATACAGATACTGTAGATATTCTATATTATTGTATCGCATTTATAATAGTATTATACCTTAATAATTCAGTTGTGTATGATGATGGCGCCAAATAATGAGAAATTTACTCAAGATTTATTCAATTATTTTAGAAAAAAAAAGATGTTTGCATGATTAAAAATTTGCATTTTATCAGAACAATATGTCTATGAGTAACGAGTATAAATGCAATTACACGAGTACATTAAAATACAGTCTGATGAAATGATATAACTTTAGATCTCTTACTTATTTCATGTGCTCTACAATAGGTACTACTGATATTATACAATAATATACCATCGTATCAATGTTTGCATATTATTTATATTATTTAAATAAAATTTAATTATAAATGAATTTAAATTGGCTTTGATGACACTTTATAATGAATAATGGTTTTTTTTTTGAGTGTTTATTATTTATAATACGTAAATACCTATATAATTAAAAATTTAATTAGAACAATGTGATCCAAAGAATATGTTGTTCAATATGTTTTGTCGATAACAGTAGGTGTTTTTAAGTTCGTCGTTATATTTTTTTGGATATGGTACTACTTTTTTATGAACACGTGTGAAATTTCATGTAGATCTATCCATCTATCAACTCATTCGTGTATTTACAGCTATTCAAAATTGACGTGTCACTTATATTTTTTCACAATGGAAAAAATTTAATATAGTGCAGTAAACAAATTTTTATTTTTGTATGGTGTAGCACCAGAAGAAATTCATGAATATTTGTTTAAATTGTATATAAGGACTATTCAACTTCAAGTACGTCCAAAGAGTGCATCAGCATCAACATCAGAAATTTTAGTAAAATACAGGATATGATTTTGAAAGATCATAGAATAACTGAGAGAAATTTTTTTTTTATTTTGTTTTTTTTATTTTTTTTATTTATTTATATTTAAATTTATTTTATATAGTAGAAGCCATTGAAGAACAATGTAACAAAAATGCATTCGAATGTGACTTTCTCACAATCGTGAAAATTAATGAATTAGAGAAAGAATTGTTACAACATTGATCATATTCGCAAGATTCAGATCCCTCTGACATAAAATTATGCTTTTCTTATCAAACGACAAAACTTATTGAACAACCTTATATGTATGTAGTTATTATGTTGTCGGACTTATATGTGTTTTGTTCTTTGAATGACGTCCCATTTTCGTCGTCTTCTTCTTCTTCTTCTTCCATAGCAATACAGATTTAAGTAAGCCAGTGCTTTCATATAGAATTGATTTCATGACTTATTACTTTCATCTGCGCCTGCACACCTACACTTTAATGTGGATTGTGATTGCAAACTACCGAGTTGCTGGTAGAGAAGAAAGCTCTTGATAGGGCTTAGATTGAGCTGTGTTCCTTTCACGTGAGCAAAGTACTTAAAAATCAGTTTGGTTTAATACTTCACTAAATTTTTATGTGTGAACTGCTCAAACAATTTTTCAAAAGTAGTTCACTCATATTTTGTAAGTAGTTACTTTATTTCTTTCTACCAGATGTCTTTTTAGTTTCACATTATCCGACAAATGGAAAATTGACTGTTTAGGTTAGATTTCTTGATATAAACAAATATCATATGGAATGGTTTATATAAATTTTTCAAATTTAAAGTAAAATAATTTTAAGGTTATCTTTTGCTTCACTTGTCACATTTATTTATGTTTCCTTGAATAGTTTGAGTCATTGCTAAAATAATTGTTTAGTACTGGCACTTGATGTCACAATATGCACATTTAAAGATTATTTCCATTATTAAATCGATGTATTAAATATAAATATAATATGCATTTGTATATGTATGTAATAATGAAAAATAAATAAATAAACATAAACTTCGCTCACGTGAAAGGAACACAGCTATTTTTAGAATAATGAATAATCTAATAATACTTTGAGTGACTTTGAGTTATTTGTCATCAGCAAGTAGATGAAACGAACCAGCATTTTTAAAGTCTTGTTCTCATCAAGCTGGTACCTGGTAGCTGGTACTCATTCAAAGTTGAGTGAAATTTGGGGATAGTGAAAGTTGAATATAGGGAACAAAAATTGGAAATTATTTTTCTTACTTTCGCCGTGGTCCGTGGGACACTATCGAATCCGCAACTTAGATCAGTATGCTAGTTGCTTTACCACTGCGCCACCAAGCCCTAGTCCTCTTTCAGTACAGTTTAATTATAATTTTATTGTGACTTTTATTATATGTACGTATATAAAATATGTAAAAAGAAAAAGCTATAACAAAAAAGTATCGAATCACTATGCCGTTTTTAATCGTGTTACATAATTAAAGACTCCCCGGTATATTTTAATAATGTATTAAAGATTGTACCTAAGCGAAATCATTTAAAACTTGACAGATATACATATGTACATACGATGATACTCATATGTATTGTATTATGTACATAATGTATAGGTAACTAATTTTTGAATAGAATGCATATCAAGAAAAATCAACAGAAAGAGTATCCTAATCAAATTCTCTTTAAAAATTGCATAATATTTGAACAGTCACGATCCAAAAGCATTATACGTACTTAGCTTATATAAATATACCCTTATATAAAATATTATATCGAAATTCGAAATACACCTTCCTAATGTGCATTTATTACATGCATCTAAGTATATAATAGGTATGCAGAAAAAGTTTAGTAATATATGGAACTAATATTTACAGTAGCAAAAATATATTTATTGTTATTGCTGATTGGACACAGTAAAAAAAAACATAAAAAAATTAAATAAAATAAAAAATAAAAGTGTAAATAAAATACGATGAGAATAAAGTTTTATAATGATATGCATACATGTATTATACATATATATAAATATGTAGTACTTATCATATATGTACATATTTATGAGAGACACGTATAGTAGTATAGTGTAGTAATGACAGCATTCGTTAAAATGCCTAATATGCTAATGCTTGTATATATACACAGATATATATGTAACACACGGATCAATAAGTTACGAGACTACTACAAAAATAACAGTTTTTTTTTAGAAAAATTTTGCGTTATTTTCGATAATCATTTCTTCATTGGACTCAAATCTCTTTCCCTGATGCATCTTTTAAAGTCTGCGAACAGTCAATAATCGCTGGTTGCCATATCTGGAGAATGCGATGGTTGTGGAAGTAATTCGAAGCCCATAATATAAGTGCAATTTTACATGATCGATCGGTTGTTGTTTTTGCCCATATGAAAAACAGAATTTTTAGGATGTTATCTACCTCACAGAACTTCAATTTACGATTGTCTATCACGATTTGTATAGTGTTTTTTGTTTTAATGTTTTTTGCAGTAATATCCTCATTTCGTTAGCCAGAACGTTTAGCATCTATTGTGACTGTATGACCGCGTTTGACTTCAGTGTACAATATTAATCTGTTGAAGCAGAGCCCGGATAATACTTTTCAGGCCATTGCCGAACTTAAAAATTTCACCCAATTAAAAAGCAATGCTTTAACAATACACGAAATTCAGATTTTTCCATTGTTCTTGAAATTATAAAAGTAAACGTCACTTAAACTACCGTAGCTTCGCTGCAACTGCAAATGATCGAAACGTTATAAAAAAAAATTGTGACGCGATTCGCGGAAAACATAGTTTTAGTCGTTAGTCTTGGAACTTATTGATCCATGTAAAATACACAGATACATATATGCATATTTTTACATAACTGTATATACATACTAGTAAACGTATCTCATAACTTTATACTTATTTTTCATAATAATATAACTTTATAGCTCATTAAGGTCATTCTGTATATGTTGCATGAAACTCTAAAATAAATAAAAGTACATACGGATATATACTTACATGTATATTAGATGTATATGTAGATACTAAATATGTGCACATCTAACAGACCATGGAAGGCGTGCAGTAGCAAATATCATCTTGAGATTTCATAAAAGTAAATTTTTTTTCTGCCTCCTATTTTTCTGAGTTAATTTGTTTAATCTTGAAAACTATACACTTTTTAGATAACCTTTCCTAAAAGTGTTAGCATTTTTATTTTATTATTTTTTTTTTTTAATTTATTATATTTCTGTTCGCTGTCTTGTTTTATACGTAATCGTACTCATGTATACAGAAGCAAGGATAATGTCGTACGTATTATTTTACATAATGTTTTTTTTTTCTTCTTAATTTTTAATTCAATAACTCTTTTAGAGTTTAGAGTTAAGTTGACTCTTGTTGTAATCACATCGTTTCATTTTCGTTTTATGTTTTTGTTTTTTTTTATTTATTCATTTTTTTTTTTGCTACGCTTAGTTAGATTTCCAGTGTTAGATTACAAAAAATTTATAATAAATGACGGAAAAATTACAAATTAAAATGATCACATCAGAATAATTGTGTGATCATACATACGTTTATATATGTACGTTTCAAACATTACATACATACAGACATATGCGAGTACATACGTTACATGCATGTATTAATACAGTGAGAAAAATTGTTTAGCTTTTTCAATTTTCTTTTATTTATTTATTTTATTTTTTTTTTTAAATTTCTGTTGTTTTGCATTTAATTAATTTCAAATTTCATTAACAATATATTTTTGATCGTGACAATAGACGACATTATCTCATATAGTAATCTGAAGCTATACATAAGAATAATAAAAAATAAAAAGAATTTACCACTCATAGTCATAACAAATACATATGTACATTTGTAAATGCATGTGTTATGCATGCGTATATAAAATGCAAATATACTACATAAGTACATATTAAATAAGTTTACTGTATATGGATATATTCACAAATGCAAGTAAGTGTGCATGCATAAAAAAAAACTGATTTTATATATAGTACATACTTACATGCTCGTATATATAATAAACTTATTACGTGTAATTTTTTAATTTACGTAATAATTGAAGAAACTACTTTAAAAAAATTATAATTTTCTGTAATTTCCTTATTTTTACTCGTCGTGGAGAATTTGTATATATCGTACATGATAAAAATCTGCGCGTTTATTATTTTTTATTTTATTGTTCGAAAAGCAAATGACCATAGTACCACATAGTACTAGCTAGTAGTCGTTATGAGAAATGTCAGTTGTGACATAATTGTTCAAAGTTTTTGTTGTTTAATTTTTGAATTTTTGGAAAAATTGTATTACATCAATATCAAATAATTTCGTAATTTTTCTTTAGAAATTTAAACAAAATTTTTGGCTTCTCTTTTCAATTTTTCTTAACATCAAAATTACAAATGATTTTAATTATCAATTTTCCAATAATTTATACAAATAAATTCAATTTTTTTTTTTTGTGTTTTGAAAATTTGCTCAAATTATTAAATTATTTACTCAAAATTAATGAAGCACGAATGTCTTTGCGAAATCTATTTGCTATCATGTCACTTTAGGCTATACGCTCACCGTATATGTATATTTGAAAATTGTAGAAAAAATATCATAATTTTCTCTAGTATGTACATATATATAATCGCGTTTGTGCATAATAGTATGTTTATAAATTATATACATATATGTAAGTATTTTTTCTCGATTTTAAATTCGATTTGATTTCCTGTATAAAATATATAAAATGTATGCATATGTATATGATTTTCTTATACATAAGTATTATAAGATTGAATCAATAAAAAAATTACTTTGCACTTTGAGCATATACGGTTATTTTTCTTGTTGTTGGCATCGAATTTAAATGTTTAACAAATTTACGTTGACCCTAAAGTGAAATTTTCCTGATGTATATACATATATACATAATAATCGAACGATATATTAGATTGTTGATGATATTAGCGTTAGGTCACTCATCCATGATCACGCAAAAATGCAATGTTAACGCCATCGGTTAAATCTGATGAAATGATTGATCTGAGCCGCAATGCATATATATACATACACAGATTAGCTATACGCGAATAATAAGAAAATAGTTGAATGCCTTATTGCGGCACATATACCTGATTTCTTAAAAATTTCTGAGAATTGATTTTAGAAATAATATGAAAACTAAAATGCAAAAAAAAAAATATGCCTATAGGGACAAATTTTCAATTCCCATGATGTGCATTTTGAATGAAAGGCAGCATTAAAACAGTATTGAAAAATAATATGGAAAACTATAAAAATATTCAGATCGAATCTTAAGTAAGTCTTTATTCTTTCTTTTCGATTATCTAACCCAGTCACGTTTATATAGTCTTTGATTTTTTATTGTGGATTTTCGTTTTTGATTAGTTTTTTTTTTCTTTTTTCTTTTTTGAGAGTTTTTAATTTCAATGGATATAATAAAATGTGAATACAATATACAATATAGATAACAAAAATACTTATATTTTACATAAGAGTAAGAGTAGTATACATAGTCGACACTCATCGTATTTTAAAGATTCTATATTACTTCTGAAATTACTTGGAAAATGCATGAATGTATTTGAAAATTCTTCAGAATAGGATGTCTACTATTTGTCGTGTTATATCATTATTTACATGATGATCGTGCACCACATTAAACAGTAGTTTTGTACTTTTCATTGATTTCTCATATGTATGTATAATATTATTTGTGTTTTTTTGTTTGATTTGATCCTTTTTTGTTGTAATAATTTTAATAAAAAAAAAAGAATCATGATTACTCGAATATTAAACAGAAAATTTGTAAGTTAATAACAATAAAGTGTATAATATTTGTAACAAATCGTCGATTTAATTTCTTTTCAATTTGTTTGTTGTTGTGCTTATTGTTTTTTTTTTTATATTTCTATTACTTTTCAAAAGAGGAGAGTGACATGAAATTCATGATTTCATGTGCTATTTAGAATGATCAATTCTTTATTTTGGTAAAACTACCGTGGTGGTTTTTTTTTTTTTTAAATAAATTATCAAATCAACTGATAGCATAAAACAAAATGGCAGTTTGAATTTTTATAAAATGTATAAGAGAAAAATACATTGATGCATTAAAAATCCTGTGGTAAACTATATCAGTTCATTTACGTACCAAAAATCAAATAATTGTATCATAAAATTTCGGAAATGCCTACAAATATTATAAACAATCGATGTTCGTTAACTTTTAAAAAACATTCAAAAATATTTATACTAGAAATGAAAAATATTTTTTAACTAAAAAAATTAAAATAAAAATATTGATTTAATTTAATCATTATCTTCACAGATAAGATATCTGTTTTTTTTTATGATCTGGGGTGGGTTCACGTAAGGTGATTGGTGATATTCACTATAAATTTCCGTTCACGTATGGTGAAAATCAACAAAAACTATCACTGATGTTATCACTTTGAAGTGATAGCATTTGAGGTGTCACTTTTCTAATTTTTAGTATTATTCTTCTTCTAGCTAAGAGCTAACCAAAAAATACTCTTAATCACATACAATCAATTGGTGTTTGCTGTTGACGATATTAATTTATTTAAATAATTTTGTATAATTTAAAATATATTGTGTTATTTTTACACTGAAATTTTCCATTAATTCATTCGGTAATTCCAAAGGATTATTGCTATCTCGCATTTTTCTCCTAATTATTTTTATTTGAGATTCATTTTCAGAATCTGAAATAAAAAATGCTATAGACGAAAACGTTATTGAATTTTCTTTTATTCTTATTCACAATTTAAATTTTTATTTGTTTTGATTGACGTTTGGCAACTCAAAATATACTCTGGAATTCGCCGCATTTCAAATTTCATCACGTTTTTGGTGATCACCTTAAACGAACAATTACTTTTCGGTGATCACTTTTGAACTATCACCAATCACCTTACTTGAACCCACCCCCGTTTTTAATAATAAAATTCTTTAAAAAAGGTGAAATTATATGAAAAATATTAGACCCAAATTGGTGCGTAACATTTGCGACTCATCAAGCTCAGTACGGAGTTCGAACGGAATTCCGTGCAGGATTTTTGATATTTATTTCTACACGAAAAATTCCATGTGGAATAGCGTGGAGAAAAAGAAATATTTGAGTATTTTTATTGTGTTGTCCTGTCAAAATTACCAAACAAACCGCACGGAACAATATTGTTCAGATATTTATTCCGTTTCAACGTGAACGTTCGAACTGCGTACTCATAAAACAAAAAATACACGGAAAAATTGGGTGCACATGTATTTTATATATGGGAAACGGAATTCCGTTAGAACTCTATAGAAGCTTTAACCAGAATGCCTTAAATGAATTAACAAAAATATAATATCATGTGCATGTACAGGTGCAATGTATGTGAAATGGTTTTGACAGATCAACCACTGTTGGTTTTTGATGGGGTTCTTAGTTAATATTTCATTGGATATAAGCTTTAAAGAACGACAAGAATTACTCCATTCGTTAAGTAAAGTACATAAACTGTATTCGTGATTAAATAGTTGAATTGACAGAGCTAGAATAGAAAAACAAAATCTGTGAAATTCATATTCAAATATTTATTAAAAATTCAAAAATTGTGAGGTTAAAATGCTGAACAATAATTCTGAAAATCAAAATTACTTTTGAATACACTTCACATTACATTTACAATCCAGCATAGATTTAGTAGAGTATATTGAGATTTTAAAATTGTATTCACAATTGGTATTGGTATAAACAAGTTTTCAATACAACTTTCGCTATTACCAGCGTGAGATTATAAATAAAACCGAGAACCTAATCTCAATCTGTAAATGAGTCTTAGGCTGGTATTCACCAACATAGATTATCTTTTATCTGAGATAAAGTGTATTCATCAACCTGAATAAAACACTACTCGGATATTTTTAAGACAACCTCGGAGTGGTAGTATAAATATCGTTCGAACATAACCTTGTTATTAACAGAAACAGCACAAATAAAAATAATGTAATTCTACTGTATTATCATCTTTGCATACAATTATCACATCACAGAACCTCTTTTTCATTTTGTAATATAAAAATATAATCAGCTGACATGTTTGACACACATGTTCGACCCGAAAACGAAGTTCGAAAACAAATTTTATCTAGGTTGATGAATAAGTTGAAATTGTATCCGGCTAAAATATATTCGACGGATATATCCATGTTAGTGAATACCACCCTTAAAATAGAGAGCTCAACGATGTCTATTGCGGTCAAAACAAGTATGTTGGTGTTTATTGCAAAGTTTGTAATGAAATACTTGTACTTTTCAATACAACAATACATTAAAAACAAGAAATAACGTAACAAAATTTATCCAAAAAACTTCGTAAGAATTATTCCTCTCCATCCGTTTTTTTCCTTTTCTCAAATATTTTCTTTTTGTTATTTTTTTTGTATTTTTTATTATTTAAGTATTATCTGAATTTCAAATAAAACAAATGAACCATAAAATTGAATAACAAATGGCATTTAAATTGATTAATAGTTAATTTAAACGTTTTAATTATAACTTTAACTCTTTCTACTCCTGATACCCCTGCTAAATTGATACACTCCTGATACACTGCATAATTTTCATAATAATAAAAGAAAATTTGTTTCAATTTTTTTTTTTTGCATGGAATATTGTAAGTAATAAATTTAGATTTAACACACTATTCCACGATTATTTAGTTTTTTTTTCTTCTGGTTATGCATCAATGCATGAAAAATTTTATTTACTCCTACTTCTATTGAGCTTGTCACATATGTAATATACTTATATAGCATATATTTACAGCTATACAATAACTACATACTACCAAACTAATTACTATACTCTTAACTAATAATAGCTACTATGTATATGAATACAAAAATAATATCTAAATTTGTGCAATGAAAATTTATTGCAAATTTGACTTTTTCGTAATTGTAAGATTTACGAGTTGCATGTTTTTTCCATAACGTTGTCGTAGTGTTCGTTGTTTGTTGCTTAGTTTTTTTATGATTGTTTTTTGTTTTTATTTTTTTTATTTTTTAGTATTTTGTATAAAATTCTTGAAAAAACTCCTGTAGTATAAAAAAAGAGATATAACAAAATCTAGATTCATACTTTACGAGTAGTACTATTATTTTAGATTTTGGTTTTAAGTTTCCGTTTATAAAGTAAGTGCAGTACATACATGACAGTATACTACTTAAATGAAGTAAAGTATAAATTGAAAATTTATGAAGTTTATTAGAAATACAAAAGTTATTCCACCATATACATGAACATTGTTGTGCACGTTAGATGTTAGATAAATGTTAGATGTTATTCATACGAGTGTTTACGAATATTTATGAGTGTTGTTGAAAGACTAAATAAATAAAATATATCAAGATAATTTGAATTAAACCAAACTTTATGAATAAAATGAACAAAATGTATAATTTCGTGGATATTTAAATATAAATTTTCATGTATCTCTATACGTATACCTGTATTGTAAATTCTAAAGTACACTTGTATGTATAAAATTAATTTTATTATTTTACTCGTATACCTGCACATATGCAAATGTATTATATACATATGTATAACGTAGACGTACGTACAATAAATGTATATATATACATACGAATGACTTTCAATAATATTCATATTAGAATCATACAGTATAAGATTAAAAATTTCAGATGAAAGTGTAAAAAAATTGTGAAGAATAGTAAAAAGATTCAGAAAATTAAGAAATATGACGGTATAGTAAATATTATTTTACCATACATTCAAGTATATATATGATATTTATATATAACTTAATGTACGAGTATTTAACTTAATGTATTCATGTGATTCGATGATACGATGTTGTAAACATTTTTAACGGCTATTAACAGAGTTAATTAATGTGAATAAAACGTAATAAAAATAAAAATTGCACATGTAATACCGGATTCACAGTCAACAAAAATTGTTTCAGTGCCTTAAAAATCTAGATCAGTAAAAAATATTGATTGACACACGAAAAAGCTCATGCAATATTTTTGTGAAGGGCATTTTTTTCTTCATTAATTTCTTTTCTTGTTTGATATGCGTCATATATAATTTGCAAATATGTAAACCTACGATCAGATTCAGATGTACATATGTCGTCACACACTCAAAGAGCGAAATTACAATCATTTGCTCTACAGTTTTTATTTAACAAGATCAATACTTTTGCACACGTTTATCCTAAATTTTCATTATAAAAGTAAATGCCAAAGTAAAATGGACAGCCCTATTCGAGTGCTCAAGTTCGCGAGCGTCCTCCACCAACGTAAAAAAAAACATTTAAACGCATTTTGTATCTATGATAAAACACTTATTTAACGAGAAAAATATTTTTTTATCACTTACCATTTCATCCAAGCTCTTTAAATCATTGGTAATAATTTGTGGTTGTGGTCCATATACAAGCATTGGTCCATTATCATCTTCATCTTCTGTATCCGTATCGAATTCTGTTTCTGTTGACATATTATTTGTACCATTATTAAAATCAGTTTGTGTACCACATCCGATACCAGCCGCTTTATTATCAGCTGCAATTTCACGATCAATTTGTCGTTCCATTTGAACTAACATTGGAGCAAGCATACCTTTTGTAAGAAAAATGAAAAAAATATAAAAGCAAACATGAAAATTCAATATTGAAAAGTTGATTTTATACATAACATCAATTTATGTAAAATCTTACCGAATTTAGCTCCACGTCTTGCGACTTCTAAAAGGCATAATATCACATGCTTTTCGTTTTTCCTCATAATTAGGTCGTCTGTTTCGAATAATAGGCACTCGAATATTTTTAAAGCTTTCCTGTTAAATTTAAAATTACAGAGTGATGAGGTCAAATTATTGATGAAATTTAATATTTCTGAATACATATTTAATAATAGTTGTATGTTATATAAGTAAAAGAATAAAATTAAAATTTAAAATTCAGTTCGGTATAATTATCTTTGATGCATTTACATATACTCGTATTACATAATATTACAAAAACTTGCAAAATTATGGTGAAAGGCTGAATGTGTGTAATAACATAATAAGAGTATTCACTTTATGCAGTAATAGGCGTCAAAAAACAGAGTAAAACGTGTCCATACATGCCCTTTACTAGGTTAAGTGAATACCCTTAATAATAAAAATAAATATCTGCGTAAAGGTGTAAATACACACATAAGTATAACAGTATACATTTATGTATATTATCTCATACTCTTCATATTTATAATGAAACACAACACAGTTTTCACAATTAAATGAAATTACATAGGAAAAATAAGTTTATTTTTCTTTTTACTTTTATTATACTCGATCTTATTTCTCTACATTTCACATATCTGAGACATTCTTATTAAAGTTAATTCAGTACGCGATTATGCAAATTAAGGATTAATAAAAAAGAAATTTAAAAATTAAAAATAGCCTTGGGAAATAATTGCATGCAATCATTTTTTTTTTTTGCAAATAACATTCGATTGTATACTCCTGAGAGTTTTATTCAATCTGACATAATTATGAGAATAGTGAAATAAAAATGAGAAAAACGATTGAAATGTATATTGAAAATTAAAAAGAAAATTGATCATAAAATCAAAAAAATAAAAATGTGTTTTCTTGTTTTGAATGTACACACATAATATGTTTGTTTATAGTCACAATATACTGACATGTATGTATGTAAGTATTTGATGGAATTTATTTCGAACAAAAAGCAAAGATTTTTCACGATATTGAATGTTGAATGAACATAATATGTATATAATTATACTTAATAAATAATGAATTTATCTTCCAGATGTATTTAGTATTTAAGTAGCGTCCAAAACATTCACAATTATTATACGAGTACAACATTCAGATTAAGAATTTTAAAATTTTTCCACTTTTCATTTCTAATTTGTAATCAGATATTTATTAGGAAGAATTTTGATGTGACAATCTCAATATCCAGATTTAAATCTAATTGAGAATCTTTAGTCAGATAATAAAGCAAAAAATTGAAAAAAATTTAAATTTAAGAAAAAATTATTTTGAAACTTAATTTATTGTATTGTATGTAAGCCAAAATTTCGCGCCGAGACAATTAAAAATTAAGACTTTCAATTCTTTTTTTAAATTGATAATAAATTTCAATGAATTTTTTCTTCTTCTACGGCCAAACAGTCCTAAGGAGGACCTTTGCCTCTGCAAGGATCAGCCGCCACTCTTCTCTGTCCATGCACTTCGTTTTCCAATTTGAATGACTAAACTAAATTAATATTGGGTCACCGTGAATCTGGTTGCATATATAATTAGGAAGAATAATTAGGAAGTAATAGAAGATTTTTAAAAATTCCTAATTTAATTGCAAATTTTTGGTAATCACTGTTTTTTCACATGTATAGGAAAGAAAAGTTGATTTCTTCAAATGTTTTCTGATTAGAAATGTTCACTGAGATGCGTCTACATGTCGCGAACTGATTAGATCTGAAAACGAAGAGGAATTAGGCATTAAAAATTAAGAAATATTAGCAATCAACGTTTAAGCATAATTCAGACGTTTAATTTCAACGAATACATTTGCTTGCCTTAGATTTATTCGATGAAGTAGATATGTACCGGCTTTGACAAAATTTTCAAAAGAAAAATGATATTATGTAAAAGATTAAATATAAAATATATTTGAAATAAAAAACATTGTAAAGTAAAAGTTTGTTTTCATTTTCATATATCTGAATCCAAATCCACAACCATAAGTGTACTGTCACATGAGACTGATTCTGAATCTGAAAAATTCCGAAAATTTCAGAATCACAATCAAATACATTGTAGTATATGTGACCTGTTACATGGCTCTGAAAAATTCATCTGCTGAATAAATTCCGGTTTGTGTTTCCGTTTTGTAATCTGATTATTTTCAGAATAGAAAATGAAACATGCTGACAATAAATGTAGCATGTCACATGTACCTGAAATCTGAATCTGAATTCATAGCTAAACCACTCAATAAATTGACATACTTGTTTATATACAACTTGAAGATCGTAAGATAGAAGACAGAAGACAGAAGATTAACTTTATTTCACCCTCCATTAAAAAGTGCGTCTTACCAACGTACTCGCCACTCATAGTAGTTATCGTTCGATGGTTTAATGTTCACTCGATAAGTAAAGTGTTTTATAACAATAACAAATTTAAAGAAAAATATTGAAAAGGAGTTTTCAGATTCAGAATCAGAATGAACAAAAAGTGAATTCTGAATCTGAAATTTTACGTTTCAGATTCAGAATCAGTCTCATGTGACAGTAGCCTAAAATTCTTTTGACATTTCGTATAGTCAATTCAGTCAATAAATCAAATTCAATTTATGCTGTATAACTTTATATTTAATCATTTTTATCTTAATATTTTTCAAATTTTCACAATTAAATCATAAAAACATATACAAACATCCACATATAAAGATAAAATAACGTGAACATTATGATTTCTGATATAAGGAATGCCCATATGTACAAGTATATACAATAAAAACAACAATTTTATTCTCATTACAAATTTACGCACATTCTAAACATAGCGCCACTCATTTTATTTTGTTATGCCTTCCTCATATTTTCAAAAATGTCAACAGACATATTGAGTACACATCATTTAACTGTGCATACAAAATGTGATTTAATGCATTTTTCCGTTTGATTTTATTTTTTTCTTATATTCTTCTCTTTTTCTTTTTTATCCAAAGTAATATTCCTATTACTTATACAATGGTTTTTTTCGCAGAATATCTGTTATTGAAATTATATATGTACTCGTATGTGGATGAAAAATTATTTGCATCTTAACATTTGCATATGATTGTGAATATATGTATGTACAAAATAAAAGCAATGCAAAAAAAGCAAAAGCAAAAAAACACATACATATAATATACATATTATATATTATATACCTAAATACCATACGTCCTAAATACCATTTAGTAATATAGTAGTTAGTGAGAATCTAGAATGTGTAGTATTTAGAATTTAAAATATTTTTTAAATTATACGAGTATACATATGTACATTATGCACATTCATATATTTGTGAACATTAGTAAATATACATTATGAACATGTATTACATTCATGTACGTGTATAAACTAATATAAGCGGATAGGTGGACATTTATAGAAATTCTAATATCAAATATCCAAAGAAGAAATTTTAATTTATGATCGGACATTTTTACGCATTTTACGTATATAGAATGGAGTAACGCAAAAATGAATAAATCTTTGTCTTTGATCTTCTCGAATGTAATAAATCTTTTCTAATGAAATAATAATTTTTCTATATAATGCTGTATATCGTATGCATATGCTGACATGTGTATATGTATACTCGTTCTCGTATACGTAAAAATTTCTTTTCGACTTTTATTTTGTGTGCATTTTGTTAAGATATTATAGTTTCACATACCTGCACCATGTTATGAAATTGGAAACATTGTCTCGTGCAAAGAATGTTCCGCTTTTGGCTGCTGGCAGGTAATGAACATTGCCCATGGCTAGAATTGGACCAGCCAATCCGGAAGTCATAGACCGTGTCATCGATTTGTTGCGTGCTTGTCGACGAGCTAAATAATCTTCAGCTGCTTGGCGAACATTGTTGGCATGCTATAAATAAATGTAATAAATTGTATAAATAAATAAATAAATACTGATTTGTATATAAGTATATATGTATATCTATATGATGATAATAAAAAATAGCCTAATTTAATCAAGAAAAATTTTAATTAAATGAACAAATTACAAGTTAATTTATTTATGAATGCATTATCTGTTATAAATATGTACAATATAAAATATACAGTTCAGATTTGATATTTTTTAATTATAACATATCAACATTTTTAATTATGATAGTTTAATTGCATGTCATCAGATTGACAGATTTATATGATGTACAGATATACATACATATTTGATAAAAATTATATTACAAATACAAAGGTAGATAGAATTTCTTTGAATTGATGATTACATGATGATCGTGTATTGCTGTAGTATAAGAAATTTGAGTAGGAAATAATAAATTTGTATATTATGTATTCAAATTAATTAGAATTTTCGGCTCTTTTTTGAGTTATTTTATTTTCATAACAAATAATGTGAATATGATTTTTAATTCAAATTACAGAGGAAGCAAGTTACAAATCAATTTATTTTCTTCGATTCTTATACTCATGATTATACATTGAATTTGGTATGTTGCTAAGAAATTCAAATCAAATATTCAATGTTTGTATATAATTTAGCAGAAGTAAACGTTAAATTTGGCAATAGAGTATAAAAATACTTCTATATTATTTAGTTTATTAACTAGAGTCCTGGTATTAATTTGAAAACTATAGCAAGAAACTAACTATAGAATTTTAAGTATAAAAATGTTTACTTGAGGTTGTTGGGGTTCTAAGCTATAGAATCTATACTGTGTTTTTTTTTTTTAAATGGTTGAATTCAATAATATAATGACAGAATGTAGACTAATATATGTTGTTGTTGTGTTATGATTAAAGTTTTGCTGTTTATTATTCGATCCCAATATCTCACATAAAACATAATTTATTCATACGACAAGGGATTTTTTGAAAAATTTGTTTTAAATTTCGTATCTAACAAATTAAAAAAAAATAAATATGTAAATAAAAAATTATCAAAGTCAATGACCAAAAGAGAAATTGAAATTTTCTTCATCCATAAATAGAAGTTATGTCATTTTTGTTACGATCGTTTTCCGTTCTGGTCAAATGATCAAGCATTTTACAAATATTACACATAATTATTTTGTACGTTACACAAAAAATCCGTTTATCGTTAAGTTTGTTTTCTTCAGTTACTCTTCCATTTCTTATTATTTATCTATTCTGTTGACTTAATTTCGAATTTAATTTGATGTCATTTAATAAATGTAGAAACATTTTAAATCAATTTTAAGTATAGAAACTTGTATTTGTATTGACATGTATACACTTGGCATAGAGTAAGTATAAACTGCAACTAAAAATATCCAACAACATCATCATCTTTTTCAGTATAAAATAATGTTTAAGTTTAAGCCATCATATTTGTGTTTTGAATATTGAATTTGAAAAAAAGTAAAAAAAGAAAAAAAAAAATTAAAATTAAATATTGACACAGAGACGTGACATTCAGATCAATATGTTCACCAAGTAAATATACATGAACGAAAATTAATTCTGCTTTGATATTTATCTATATGAAAATTTAAATGATCGGCATGTCATTATTTTTGTTATGCGGATTGTTTTCTTGTTCTGGTACAAAATTTAATATTCAAATCATCGTCTATACCGTGAGTAACATGTGTATGATGTATTTGTTTTTTCAGAATTCAAATAATAAATTCGAGGGTATTTTATTTGATTATTTCAGGCTGTCATCCGAGTATGTATAGTACATAATTTCAGTCGAATATATTTCAAAGTGTAAATTATTACTAATTTACTTTGTCACACGAAATTATTTATTTAGAAAATATTTTTTTTTTTTTTTTTTTGTTATCAATCAATAATTCTAAGAAAAAATTTCAAATTGAGAAAAGTCCCATTCCACTTTGAAAAGTCAACAATAACATCCGCGTTTGATTTGAAGAATTCAAAACATTTTTTTTTTTTAAATATTTAAAAAGATTTGTATAAAAACCAAGCTTTACTTTATTTTATTTTATTTACTTTTTTTTTGATTTTCTTTTATGTAGAAGATCATAAGTTAAGGTCTTAAATATGAGAAAATATGTGGAGATTTCACACGGAATTTAATTGGATTCATGTATATGTATTAGATGAGAACTGAAAATCAAAATTAGCTACTAATTAGAGTGACTACTAATCAATAATTCCAATTACCTATCTGATCTATTCTGTTTACGTATATGAAGCCTAGAAATTATGGTAGAACTATAATTGGCATACCTGACATGGGTAACATGAGAAATAATAACGAATGTTAAAACGTCACATTTGGTTAACTATAATAACATAGATAACATACTAAGCATAAGCAACACGAATTTCACAAAATGAGGATATGGCTTATGTTATTTATGTCATATACGGTTTCGATCGTACTGCTTATGTCGAGCTTATGTTAAACGAATTTTTAACGAATGTCGGTAATGTCAATTATAGTTTAGCTCATTGATTTGGCTGTGCTCGGCTACGACATATGTCATAGCCAATGTCACATATGTCGATTATAGTTCCCACTTTACTTCAGTGAAAGTTCTTTCCACATAGAGCGCCTAGAGCTGTAGCGCTATTGATGATGGTGATTTACGGACATATACAGACAGTTATGTATTATTCAAAAGTAATATACATATCAAAGTTTCATTCACTGTACTTTTGAATTCTTGATTAAAATTTTTCTAGTAGAAGAATGATTTTGACTAGAAAATTCAAGTAAATTTCCAGTCACATGAG
Source organism: Villa cingulata (assembly GCA_951394055.1). Taxonomy (NCBI): domain Eukaryota; kingdom Metazoa; phylum Arthropoda; class Insecta; order Diptera; family Bombyliidae; genus Villa; species Villa cingulata. The sequence goes on from OX596025.1 coordinate 4,207,187, forward strand.
CATTTATTATTACGTATACTAAATTGAATTGCAATTTAAATGTTAATAAATATTGATAAATATATAAATGTTGTTAATTAAAATTGGAAACTCATGATATAAAATTTATTTTTAAAAATATTAAAATTTAATATTTTAATACAATACATTATACACACACATAACATGCAAATAAGTTTTGATAACCTTTTTCGAATTCAAAACATATGTTAAGATTACCTAAAACAGAAATGAATTGCCGACGGGCATAATATCATGACACCTACGATTTGAATAAATATGTAATGTAGTTCTGTATACAAATACATACAAATATACATAAAGTGGACGTTAAAAGTCTTTACACCTTCAAACTTTTATAAAATGCTCTTTCTTCATAATAAATTCTTGACAACTGAAGACATGCTTTACATTAGTGTAGTAGAAGAGTTTATTATTCTTCAAATAAAATGAGATAATTATCATAAAAATCGAAAAAAAAAGAAAAAGCGTGTTGAAGACTATATGAAATTTCAATTAGAATTTTGAATCATATAATTGTCTCTTGCAGAAAAGTTAAAGAAAAACGGAAATTAAAAGAAGTATCAAATTACAATTTATTGCAAATTTTATAATTAATAATTATATAGTAATTTGAATATTATAAATATAATTAACAGTTGATTTGATGTGACACCAAAATTTTAAATGTTCAAATGTTCCCAAAGAAAGCGTATAAAAAATTATATGATGGAATTATATGGTACAAACATTTTTGACTAGTTGTTTTGGGACTTATTTTAATTATTTTCCTATAACTTGAGAATTAACAAAGGTATCAAAATAAAATTCTGGAATAATATTACGAACATATCAGACTTTTATTTGTGCAAAGAATGGGAAGATGAGTGTTCATTTGATTTTGACTTATAATAGGTACCTATCCAAAGTTTAAATATGGAAATGTACAAAGACTATTAATGTCCACTGTATATGATATAAATTATGTATGCGAGTATATTTTGCATATCATGATTTTAAAAGTTATCTACGGTATTATATTAGAATTTGATCAAGTTTGTTTTTGGATCACATCACTCTAGATATTTGTGATGGTAACGACCTTGAACAATCGATTTATTGTATGTATTCGTTTTATTTTATTTATTGATTAATTTTTTGTTTATTTTGAGTTCCAATTTGCATACTCAAATGTGGTTCTAATACTTATGTGTGCATTTATGACTACTTTCTGATTTTATCATCGAAAAAAAAAAATGTATGGTGTGTGGATATAATAATTGATAACCACATCCACACATGACTCTAAAATAATTCAAAGGTGTATAAATGTACATTTTATCACCATCTACGAGTATATACGTTCATATATTATACATTTAATAAAGAATTAGGTATATAAAAAATTTGTAATAAATGAATTGAAGGTGAATTAACTGTAATTCTCTTGTTAATACCAGATGGTTAAATTATTTATAAGAAAATGGAAAAAAAGTAATGAAAAAAAATTTTTTTTTTTTAAATCTAATAAGTTTTCAGTTAATAAACAAATAAGGTGTTAATTCAATTAACCAAATACAAAAGAAAGGTAATATAGAAAATAAAAATAAATGAAAAACTGAAAGTACAAAGAAATATACGACGATCTATATGCATAAAGGTGCTTATGAGAATTCGTGATTAAAAGAATAACATAACATAAAAGAAGAGTTACAGCAACGGGAAAAAAATCTCTGGTTTTATAATGCTACATACATACTCTCACTAAAAATAAAAAGAAATAACAAGAGAAAAAAAAAAAATCGGAAAAAACTGTTTAACATCTTTATTAAGTATACATATTATACTTATTATAGTCGCAGTGTCAAAGATGTAAAATTAAGCTTTGGGAATTACAAGGTGCTTTAACACGATCGTGATCATTTTATCAGAGAATTGAAATTTATTACAATACATAGATGTATTCGTAAATATACACATATACTCTATTATTAAAGTAAATATTTTGTATAGGTACACATGATAAGGTTACATTTATATTTACACACGTGAAATATAATCAAATTTGATATGTTGTGAGTTTAATTGATTTCATTATTTTTACTTATTATTTCTTTTTAATAGTCTCCAAATATAGGCGATATGTATATTGCAAAGTTTAGAGTTTAAATTGTTTTAGAGATTTAAAATTCAATTAAAATTTGTAATATCAAACGACCAGGTTTTTGGAAATACAAGTGTATTGGTTCAATTAACCACTCGCATGTTTTTATTACAGTATATAGAGAATGTGAATTCTACATTTTATACTTACAAGGAATTAAGAATTTCTGTTTTAATTAGTTTTTCAGTGATATTATGCTACTTTTCGTAGCGGAATTGTAAAATTGTAATTTTCCTATACGATAATATGCAATAAAGTCTGAATAGTCAGAAACAGTGTACATATAGTAAAAAAACGTATTGAAAAGCCTCTTTGCAATAGACTTTTTGTAGTCTTATATATTCACAGCAAAAGCCTAAGTTAAAACAAATACAGGGCAAATGTTTATGAAATATCCCCATCTCCGGAGGGTGGTCGTGCCGTTTTCTTTCTCTTTAGTGAAAAGGGGAACATCCTGTATTATATATACTTATGTGTATGATGAGGAGTTTTTTGTAGACATTTATTAAATATAAAAAATTTACAACAATATAATTTTATTGCAACAAAATTTGCAAATTATATCGTACAGTGTATAAGTTTTATAATTTTCTATGAAAAGTGAATTATGTGCAATATTCAAGTTTGTTGAAAATTTTCTTTACACGAAATCAACGAAAGTTAGTTTTATTTTATTTCTAACCTCAAAACAATATAAATCGATGGAAAAATATGTCATTAATATTCATATTTTGTTATGTTATAATTGATATTTTTATGTACAGTACAGTACATAGTGTATAATACAGTGTAATAACACAATCATTAGAATATTTTCGAATACATGTACATAATTTATGAGAAAAAAATTGAAATGTACAAATAAGAGATTTCTGATTTTCAAAGCATGTCCAATACTAATTTGAATTTTGAATCTAAATAATACATAATACATAATAATACATATAAAAAAATTACAAAAACTTAATTTCAACAACAAACCTATTTGCTTTGACATTTACTCTTTCAAAGTTTTTGTTTATTTTATTTTGTTCATTTTTTTTTCTTCAACTTTAAAAAAAATTATTTTGACCCTACCCACATACTCATGCATATTTTTATAAATATGTGTATACTGTGCTGTATAACCTATGGTATAATCAACCAATTTACCAAAGTTTTATAATATGCAACAACCATTAGCCCAAATTCAACAAAAATCATAAATAAAAAAATGTTTTTTGCTTCTTTAAAAAAAAAAAATAAAAATAAAAACCAATCGATAAGATACAATCACATGTGACACCATAAGTGCATATTACATATTACCAATATTACGTATATATACGATGAATATATACGTAGATAGTGTATGTATATATGTGCATATTATATTATATAGGCTGTTATTAAAAATGAAAAACAAAAAAAAAAAAAAAACATCAAGGTCGTCAACAACTTTTTCCATCGCTAATTCTTTATTAAATTACCTAATCACATTAAATACTGTATAATAAAGAGACACCGATCAATAAATTATTATTGCAATAACGCGATTTAAAAAGTGAAATATTAAATTATGTTTAAGTACTAGTATATGCATATTATGAAAGTAAGTATTTGTATGTATTATGAATATTCATACATAAGTATGTATGTATATATGCAGCATTAATAAGTATGCTTATAATAATAATACGTACGTATGCATATAAGTATATGTGTATATATTTATGTGTCATATATGAAACTTATTCACATCATGGTTTCTGTCGAGGAGAACAACAAGCGAACAAGAAAAAAAAAGTAATAACACAAAACAAAACTAGTAAAAGGAAATGTCAAATAGCAATCGTATTAATATAATGCAAAAAAAAAAAAAAAGAAAATTAAAAATAATAATAATATACTAAAAGCACTAAAAGGCTAAAAGAGTACCTATAGAATTTATTTCGATCTATATGTACTATATGTATCCGTATATATGTATATTGCACCTTTGTCATTATAAATACGAATATAAAATGTGTATTTTCATAAAATCGAATTTTTCACGACGACCTAAATAGTGTTTGATGTTTATTTTCTTTCATATGATACGAGTATGAATATTCTTAAAAATAATTGAATTTGACTGCTGTTTTTAATTCAATTTTAAAAAATTATAAGACCACACGTGCATGCATAATTATTTCACAGGATCATTTTTCTTATTAAAGCATTAAGCATTAGTTTAATTTTGGTTAGTACTAGTACTAGTATGGTACCGATACCAGTAACATATTGCTGTGCTGGTTATGGTACTTTATGTCAAATTCGAATGACTCAATATTGTAGCTGCTGAAAGATTGAGGAGTAGACAGATAACATTTTAAACCACTTTTTTTTTTTCATGTTTATTAAATTGATTTGTAATTGCGATTAATGAAAAATTCCTTCAGCATTAAGTACATTACAAAGGATACATTTTCTTTTATTTTTTGAATAATAATATAGACAAGTAAATAAACTATACATATCTTTACCATACGAGAAAAATATACAACATAACACACATGGATCAATAAGTCTGGAGACTAAAACAATAGGTTTTTGAAAAAAAAAAATGTCTTTATTCATTAATACAGTTTCCAACGCTTTTCTAAGTTTCCTATGCCGGCCCGGCCGTAAAGAACGATTTATCTTTGGTCTCAAAATAGACGTGGTTTTCGGTAATCAGTTCTTCATTGGACTCAAACCTCTTTAACAGAAGCATCTTTTTAAAGAGCCCATAATCGCTGGGATAAAATGTGGAAATACGACGGAACGCGGCACTCATTTGGAAAAATTGTTTTAATGCCCAAATGTTCGTGAAATATATACTATCTAACGATATCTTTAGGAATTCAGCCACTTCATGCAAATTCAATTTACGATTGTTCTTCGTTATTTTTATATTTTTTGCAGCAATTATTTCATTTGGTCGAAGACGAAATGGCTATAGCCTAGAGAAAACAACCAACACCTCCGAGTCTGTGGTAACAAAACGGCACACAAAGTGCTAATTGAGTCTGTTTCTAATGGACTGAAAACGGACTGCCACTGCAACCAACCAGCCAACCATTTCATTTGGTCGGTCAGAGCGTTAAGCATTTATTGTGACCGTACGAAGTATGACCGCTTTTGAAGTCAGGGTATCAACCACAAATTGCTGATTTTGAAGAGGAACAGAGTCAAAATTATACTTTTTAATCTATTGCAATAAGCATTACATTGTTTTGAATATTATAAAAGTAGTGCCACTTAAACTAGTGTGACTTCATCCCCTGCAAATAATCGAAATGGTGTAAAAAGTTGAGACTTGACTCGCAGAAGACTTATGTTATAAGTAATAAATAAAGAAAAAACTGTTCAAGAAATCGTTGTTTTAGTAGTTAGTCTGGGGACTTATTGATCAATTTGGTATTTGAAACTTTATCTATACTCGTATGATTTTTATTTTATTTTTAATGTGCGGTATCTTTTTTGCTGATTGCAATAATATATCAAATTTAAAAATGTTACCTATATACTTATTAGATATTGCATGAAATTTTTGAAATGTGCAGCTGCATTCTGGTTCCTAAAATGTGAAAAATATAACTCCATGAACTATGTATACTATATACTATATGTATATAAATGAAATTGTAATGCAATGCTGTACATACGAGACGAATACATTATTATTTCCAAATGTAATAGCAAATAGTGACACGTAACATATTTGTTGAATTATATCGTATTTTTATTTATTTATGATTTCAGTATCTTTAGAATTCAATCGTAAACATATATTGTACGAATGTCATTCATATATGATACTTTTTGAATTTGAATTTGAATATTATGCATGCGTACGAGCTTTAGGTAATTCATCATTTATTACCTGATGTTTTTTTCTTAAAAAAACAAATACATATACGTATATTTAAAAACTGCGTACTTATGTAACTATTATAAACTATCACAGAATAATACACTTACACGTAAAACGACATATGTATTATCACTTTTTTGTTTTGTGGTTTAGAAATGCGTACATTATACGAGTAAATGCACGCGTAACTAGCATAACATAATGCATTTGTATTTATGTTGCATTCTAAATAACCCGGATGTCAATTGAAGTTTCTTTGAATACAATAAATAAATAATATGAATGTATACACTCTCGAACAGTAGAGTAGGGTTCACATCATTATGCTTTATACAAATGTGATTTTTATTTTTATTCTTTACAGTTCTTTGATGTGTTTGTAACATTTGTTCAATGCAAAACAAAAAAAAAATTCAACATTTCAATTTCTATGCAGTTTGAAAATTTATGAATTCTTTCAAAAATGCGTGATGTAAATAAAAGGACATTTTTATTTGAACATTTTTTTAAATGTCTGCCTTTTTTAAAATTCTTAGATTTGATTCTGGCATCGATTTTTGAGCACGTTTTCATATTAAACTGCTCTTACTTATTAATTTTAAATTATTGAGTATTTACTATTTATTATAATAACCCAATAATTCACATGTATAAAAAGAAAGGAAAAAATTACGCAAGAAAGATCATTTTGTATGAGTTTCTCCCAAAGTGATTTGCAACCAAAAATAAATTAACTCATAAAAATATAAAAAATCTCAATCTAAAAATAAACATGACCCCCTCATATAATATGTTTGAAAAATTAAGTATGCTGTGTGGTACTAATTTGATCACCCTTTATGTGAAAAGTTGTGACAGAAGTTTACTTGCTTAGAATAACAGATAATAATTAGATGCGGTTTTTCTTTTATAAGAATGATATTTATACAGCAGTCAGCAAGCATAATCTATACATACTTTATATGAGGAAATCTTTATAAAATTTTTACTGTGTTTCTTTTTTCAGAGAAAATTTTTAAAAAGTATTAAATATTACTCGGAAAAATTATAAATTTATGTATTCAAAAAAATTCTTTTCATAAAGTGTGTTTCAATTTAATAATGTAAATTTAATGTTGACAGATAATTGGTTTTTTTTTAAAAGCTACAAAGTTGTAGAAACATTTTTGAATTTATTAAACAATGTTTCTCATGATATAGGTACTGAAATTGTAACTCGTATGCACCTTAACATGAATATGTATCACTTTAGACTTCAAAATAATAAAGTTAGATCATAGACACATACAGCTCGAAATTACCATAATTTTCGAAATCAACCTTTTTTCTTAAATTTGGCGACGAAATCAAGAACTTTTCATGTAATTTCAATTGATCGAAATTATGGTAATTTCATCGAAATTACGTAAAAATTGCTTGATTTTGATCAAAATCACGATAACACTTCCAGTTTCCAATTTCATTTTCCAGTTTCAGCTGTCATTAATATCATATGTTCATATAGTTATACTGGTTATACATTCTTATTTATTTAATGGTTAAATTTTAATAAAACTAAAAGTTCATTTTAATACACAATTAAGTATAAAACTTCAAAATTCATTCATTCAAAATCAACAAAATGCAGTGTGTCACTGTATGATTTCAAAATGTTGATTTCGTAAAATTATGGTGATTCCGAGCTGTATGTGTCTAGAGCATTATTTGATAAAAAATTGAATATTTTGAAAAATTCGATTAATTTTCGTTTGTAAACTTTAAAAAAAATGAATTTTTACAAAAAACTTCTTTAACGAAATGTATATTTATTTTATTCTATATTTCTTTGCTTTCGGAATTATAATTTTTATTGACCGAACTGTATCAAAAATGTGAAACAAAAATGAATGAAAACTATTATGATAATCTCTTAATTCTCAATTTTTACACCTTATAATATTATATTGTATGCAAATGGTAATATCATCAAGGTATTTCCTCTTTTTTTTTTTTTAAATTTTTAAAATGAATTTTTAAATTATTGACTTTTTGGTATACAAAATAAGAAGTACCATGTACAAGAAAGAAAATATTATCAGAGTAAAATAATTGAATGTTCTTTTTACCTTATTCACTACACTTATAAATATACACACGAATTGGAGGAAGAGGAGGTGAAATTATCACACAATGATGATTTCGATGATGACAATGGTAACAATACTAATTCTGTGGTCAAAAGCGATAACCGCTTAAGTCGACATAAGGCAAAAATGAGTTGTGAGTTCTACTACTGCATTCTCCGCATCATGCTCTATGTGCACACAAAATTTGGTTTTCCTATCACTTTTGTAGCCAAAGTTATTGCTTAAAAACATTATCGCTTATGTCGAATAGTTCGTGATTTACATATGCAATAACCGCCTAAATCAACATAATTATATTGGAGAGATATTTTATGTTTAAAAATACAGGCTTATCTAAACTTAAGTTATTATTGCACAATATATTTGGAAACAGCTTCTCAAAATTGTAAGGTTTATCATAACAGCCTATCTTGAGTTAAGCGTAGGAAAGTAAAAATAGATTTTTGCAATAAACGCCTAACTTGACATAAGTATGTAAGTAACAAAAATGTAAAATTACAAATTTGCATAAATAGCCTAAATTTCAAATTCTTAAATATTTTTGTTCTAGAACATAATCAATTTTAAATAATTTCAATTTTTAATTGTTTAGTTATCAATTTAAGAAAATTTTTCTCATAATAGTCTTCCATTCAACACAAAATTATTGTTTTTTGACCATCAAATTTGTGTAAAAAAATATGTTCGAATTTTTAAACCGTGTTTACTCAAAACCACAATTTTAGAGTTAAGCGGTTATCGCTTTTGACCATAGAATTATTCTGGAACTGATGCAAGTATATGCAACATAGCGAATAAAAAATCATATATGTAATGCGTAATTGGTAATATTTAACAACATATAATGTTTTCATCGATGTGCATGTAGCATGCATGCATGCCAGTACGAGTATAATTTTCTATAATAAATGAAATAAACAAAAATATGAATCAGGCTTATGGATGAAAAATTTAATATTCATTTCTAAATATGATTAATTTATATATTTTTTATGCCATACACACAAGAGTACAAGGTACAAGTATGTTATGTTAGCATGTAAGAATACAAAATTAGATTTGCACTTTTTTTCAGTTATTAAAAGGTAGTCGATATTTTTTTTAGTGATTTTTTTTATAATGCACCTGCACAACATCATACATGTACATTATACATAATTACTCGTACATACACATTTATGTATGTATGTGATGTATAAATTTTCTCTGAATGTTTGATGTATAGTTAAGAAAGAACTGGTCCGCCTACTTTAATATACATTTTTCAAATTTATTACACACTTATAATGGACAATTGAGTCGAGTGTAAATTTTATTCGCTTATAAAAAAATACGAGTATCTACATGTGCATGTAATATATAATATATATATTTGTGTGTATGTAAGTATACAATATACATATATATACAATATTCAATGAAAACAAATAAAATGAATATTGATTTATTTGTATGAGAATGAATGGTAGCTGCTGTAATAAATTCTGGATGAAAACTCTGCGCTGAAAAATTACATAAGAAAGAAGACAAAACGCAGAAAGATAAAAAAAAATTACTCAAACAATAACGTATTTTTTTTCGTAATTTACAATTCATTTTGACAAGTTGTTAAATCATCGTACAAGGTTATCATGATTAAATAATAAATAAATGGACATGTTTACGTTTATTATTGGTTTATTATGAAAATAAAAATTTATGTACACACACATACACACACGAGTTTGTACAAGTATATATATGCATGTATGGAATGGATTAAAGAAAAGGAATATATAAATGAAACTTTCGATAATATTAAAGAGCCAGGAATATCAAAACATTTTGAAAGATTATATCAGTAGTACAAAATACAAAATAATTACAGATTTTCAATTGATTGATTGTCTTTCGCGTATTAACTAAATGTAAAATTTTTGATTCATTTTGTCATGTAGAAAAATTGTCAGTTTTCGAACTAAGTAAATATGTAAGTTTTTTCACCAATTGATTTTATCTAAATGAAATCTGACATTAATTTCATTATTTTGTTTTTACAGATATTTTCGGCGAAATGAAAACAAAAAGTTTTTAAAGTGAATTATTCTTCTACTTCTTCTTGGCTTTATTGCTGTTTATTTAGAGTCAATTCTGCCTGTTATATATGAATAATGAATATGAATAGTTTTCCTTTAAGCTGAAAAGGCTCAATGTAGAAGAAAAACTTTTCACACCGTATACACTTTTCACACCTTACAAACTTTTCATCCTTTGTCGCATAGAATTGCTTTTGTATGGGCAATGTACGCTTTACAGAAATTTCAGTCAAATTATTTCTTCTTCTTAGTCTCATGCTTTGTCGCCTGAAAGGTTGAAAGTTGACCAACTTGTATGTACGTTGTCGACTCCATGCGCTTTTTATGCGTCACCATTGAAACTTATTACACATAATGTCAATGTAGTTCAACTTTCATGCTTCACATCATTCACATGTTCACATACATACATTTATATCTATATATACACATATTTGTTCTGTCTTTTTCAAAACTTTTTAATAAAATATTCTTTTGATTGTTATTGTTATTTTGATTAAACATTATAAATTTTACAAATGCAAATAAAAAATGAGCTGTGTGGTTTAAATCGCATTTCTGTCTGCATCTGCGTGTGTGATACATTTTTAACGATGATTTGCAATTTTACACAAAAAACGAAAAATATATTTGTTAAAAAATGGATTTAAAAATATGAAAAAAATTGTTTACTCCAGTAACAAGGACATTAAATCATACAAACGAATTAAAGATATAAAAAAATAATAATCTAAAAATAAAAGAAATTATATTGAAGAAATTTATAGGAACAAACAATCTGTAAAACTGTAAAACAGATTTAAAACACGGTGCTTTATTTTTATTTATGTACTGTTGTCTATGGTGTCGTATATGTACATATATGTTACATTGCGTACAGCATACGCAGTGCACAGTTTAGGATTTTAATTTGTTCCTCATCAGCTCATCGCACTGTATTTCATTTGAATATAAATACGAATATATGTGCTCTATCTATAATCGTATAATTGTCTTGTTAATTTTATTCTATTTTTGGGCTTGAATGAAACATCAATCTTAATTTTTTGTCGTCGTTGTTTATTTACAAAAAACAAGTTAAAAGCAAAATACCTCTCCATGATAATTTTTCTTTTTTTTTTCACATTCCATCTTTAGAAATACATCATGTGATATATTATGTACTATGTACATATGTACATACTCATACTCACACATATATAAAGTACATTCATTTATGTATAAATTTTTCATTCTCTATATATGTATACTACTGATACTAGTATAAATTTGTTTCATTATTTTTACCATCGTTCTTCTTTTTTCAAAAAATATTTTAAATTTTCATTTTGGAAAAATATACAGCAACAAAAAGGAGAAAATCAAACACAAAAAAAAAAAATTATTCTTTTAAAGAACATGAACTTCAAAATGTCTTTTATATTTTTATTTTCATATTTCGGCGCCAAATTGAATTTAACGGATTTCAAAAATAAACGTGAATGCGACACGTTTTTATCGTTCCCATCATCGTTAATGTTATTATCGTCAACATTTTCAGTCATATTAGCGATATTATATTGTATCCAGTATACAACACCAGTGTGTAGTAATCATCCGTACTTACACACACACGATTACATGATATACATCCAATATGTAATAAACATTAGAAAACACATAAAAAACATTATTCTGACGGACCATGTAATTTTAGGCTAAAATTCTAGACCATATCGAATCTAAATAATCCGTATAAATGTATATATGTATATACACGAACACATTATGCAGTAGTTTTCTTAGAGGAAAATAAAAATAACATAAATATTAAATAAATTCTCCATTTAATTTTTGATATCCATGCAAAGATTGTCGTGCACATAACTACATACGTATATATAGAGAGATATGTATGTGTGCATTATTTTTGTTTTAAAATGAGATCAAAACCTCAAAACGATATCTTTTGAAAGCAAATACACATTGAATACATATAAATGTATTCTGGATTTGTGAATTCTTCGAAATATTTTGAAAATATTTTTTACACTTTTGATTTTCGAAAAATCTAGAATTATATAAATAAACTAACTACTTATATATAATGGATGGGATATGTATAAGCTATAAGCATATATATACTCTTTATGTTCTTAATTTAGGGAAAATTTCTAACATTTCATTTCCACATTAACTTTGTTTTTGCTTTCGTTTTGTTTCTGAAAATTAATTGCATTCCACAATTTGTTTTTAGTAAAATGAGGGAAAATCAACTAAAAGCCTAATATAGACTTTAATTTAAACTAAATAAATATTTTGATCACATCTTTGAAAATGAACAAAATCAGATTCTTAAAGAAATATGTATTCATTTTAAAACTTTCATCATGTACAATTAAATCGTTAACAAATAATCTGAATTCGAACATAAATATACATAATGTCATTTTTAGAATTTGACTCTTTTTTTTTTATATTAAAACACACAGCTAATCTGTATGCGTGTCTACTATTTTTTCAAAAAAGGTTAATATCTTTTTCAAAATTTATTAAAAAATTTTTTAATCGTTTTCCTCAATTTACGATTAAATTACCCAATTGATGCGTGCGTATGAGATGAGTTTATAACATTTCAGAAAAAAACAAAAAATTATAATAATTTCAAGCACATTTTTTTTAAATTCATTCTACATTCTACGTTATGAATTGGTATGAGTCTCTTGAGATATTCTTGCATTTCTCCGTTAGACACGCATTTTATTAAAGCAAATAAACATATCACAATGATAATTTTTATTGTTATTATTCCATAGCTACACATATTAATATAAGACACAGGCCTGCAATAAATTGCATCCGGATGATATAATTAAACTAATCATCTTATGAGTATGTTGTATCACGTTATCTATTATCTATTATGTATTACAGATGTATATATCTATTATGTATATCTTTATAGAGAAGAGGAGTATGCATACTCGTATAATATAATAAATTATTCATGGTGCACTTCGAATGAAAATACTGGACCTTATTCTCTTACCGAATCATCGATAATTTCATATTTGAATATTTTTTTTAGTAATTATAGTAATTTCACGTTTCAATTTATCAAAAATTTCGTAATCTTGGTATTGTGTTACTCAGTAGTTTTCGTATAGTTCATTTTCTTTTCCATACATTTATGAGCTACAAAAATTTTTAAAAACTGTGGAGGTAAATTGTTTCTCATAAATCCTTAAATTACTTTTGAATAATAGAAATGTTTTTACAAAATGGACTTTTTTTGAGGCTTTTGAAAATATTGTTTTGTGAATTATCGAAAACTCTAAAGGTACGTATACACGACAAGAGATTTTGGTCTCCAGAGTCCAAAAAACGGTCTTCGGAGTCCAAGAGATGTGTGTATACACCAAAGAGATCTTCAAAATTTCAAGAGACCAGTGTTCTCTGGAGTCCATTTTGGTCTCTTGTTCTCCTGCCGTGTATACTGAAAAGAAGTGGACTCCACACATGGACTCTGGTTTTCAAAATGTTTTGATATTTGACTCTTGGACTCTAGAGTCTAAAAATGACATTTCGATTGTTGATGTTTGAAAAAACAATAGTGTAGTTTTTTCTAAATAATATTATTAAAAAATATAAAAATATAATAAATTAAATAAATAAAATAAATAAATAAATTAATAAATTTTATAATAAATAATATAAAATAATTTAAAATATAAAATATACTCATATATATGTATATACTTATATATATAAATATATAAATATTATATATGTACATATATGTATATAATATATATAATTACAACAATATGTGGACAACAAAAAAAGTCAAAGAGTTGCTGCAATTAGTTGAAATTCGGCCAACTATTTTTCAACTTATCCATCCGAAAAATTCATTACGACTGGAATGACGGCAAGTAACATCAGGAGAAACATCAAATAGGCCTCCTGAGATTTAAACCAGAGACCAAATGCGTATTCCATGTATACACTAAAGAGACTGGTCTCCAAGAATCTCCTATTCTCTTGCCTCCGGAGGCCTAATTTTGTGGTCTCCTGGCACCAAAGTCTCCTATCGTGTATACGTGCTTGAGATTTTGGTCTCCAGAAAACGGAGTCCAGAGTCCGGAGACTCTCGTCGTGTATACGTAGCTTAAAATTATTTCCTTGGTAGAGCACAAAATTCCAAAATTCGAATTGTGGAGTGATTTTATTTATTCACTTTTTTTTTCGAGAATGGTAGGATTGATTGAAACTTAATTTGGTTGTGACTTCAAGCACTTTTTTTTGTACTAATGATCACTCCTGAAAAAAATTTTTTTGGCTTTTGATTTATGCCGTCAAATACATTCTATATTCTATTCTTTACATATATGTTATGTACATGTACATGTATTTACACTGTACAGGCGTACAGGATTATAGTTAAGTTGTTGTACTTAATGTTTCGTTAATAACTCATGTTTGTTGTGTTTTTTTCTACCTTCTCTACCCATACTTCACTTTACTTTTCCTATTATCCTGTTATGCTCATTCATCCAGTAGAAATACACAATAAATAAACTCGTCTTGTACATTATGTACATAAATTGATGAAAATATCTTCAAGGATTTATTTTTATTTTCTATTACATTTGAATGCCTCGTATGTAGATGTGATATTTTGTGTGTGATAACGATAACATTAAAATTACCAAACACCATCATTATTTTCATCTGTAGAAATTTATTCTACAATCCTACAATTGTAATATTTTAATGTTCCAAAACATTTTCCATCATTTTCTCGAGAGGGTTTTATTCGTTTTATTCATACACATCATATTTTTCTTTTTTTTTATTATTTCATTTATGAACAATAGCAAATATCTTACGACGACGACGAATCTAAATTATTGTGCTATCGTAATGAATATACTACTTACAATAATAATAAGAGCATCAAAACAGAATAGAACAGAATCATAATAATCGTTATAGCCATATGCTAGAATATTTTTTCTACCCCAATTCAAATTCCGTTGAATATAAAAGTAATTCCATCCATTCAAGTGTCATATACTGAAAGTTGGATTGTTGCTAATAAGGAGGGAAGTTATGATAAGGACGAGAGGAATAAATAATAATTCATAATTCATGAAAACAATGACATGTTATACGGAAATACGAGAATTTTCATCCTACATTTTTTAATGGATTTTTTTTTGTCGAATTACAATTGCGGATTGCTGTTAATAAAAGTATTTTTATGAACCGATGTTATAAAACATACTTAATTTGGTACCAACCGTATGTAAGTATGTACACATATACTCTGCTCTACGTTGCAATGGTTGCATATAATATGGAACAGACCTTTTCATTCTGTATGAGAATCTGGAGGATTTTCTTTCCTTCAAATTATGCATCATACGATACACTGTCAAAAAATTTGTTTTATTTGTTTAATTTTGACACATTTAATTCCGAGTTAATTTACCCAAAGAGTATTCAAATTGAAATGAGAGAGTACTTCAAATTTTCAATTAGCTAAATAGTATTTCAGTTTTCGAAAGTATGGTATGGTATTCATAAAAACACTTCTTTTCATTTGTTGACAAATTGTTCAAGGTTGAAGTCCAGCCATCAGTCAAAACTCAAAAAGCATCTGTTTAAAAAATAAATAAACAATATGACTGATATTTGAAACATTACTCATAGATATATTCATATATACATACTTATGTTGTTCTTTTAAGGCCCACAATGGTTACATAAGTTTTAGTAATGGAAAACCAAAATAAAAAATAAAAAATAATCGTTAAAATCAAAGTTCATGTTCCAATTGCATATTTTTGAAATTGTGTCATTATGTAATTAGCGACAAGGATTATGTCGAAATACCAGTAATCAGAACATCAGTATTAAACTCAAACTCAAACCTATATATATATATATATATACTCGTATGTGTAGGTAAATTACCTACTCGTATGTACACATACAAAATGCAATTAATTTTTCTTGTTTTAAAGTTTGATTTGTGGAAGATGTAATGTAATGTAATTTTTAATAGATATTTCAAAGTTCAAAAACAAAATCTACTATTTACTGAAGTAAATATGATGTCTTCTTAAAACATCTCCACTTACGATTAGCAAAAGAAGCTGAAAACCAAAATTATTTAAAAACTTTTTTATCAAAATTATATTAAGTACAGTGTACTTCTTGTTTACAACTTTGCAACTTGTGTAAACCCATATGTGGAATTTTGATTTAGAGTTTTCCATTTTTCTTTAGTCTTTTTTATTTTTTGTCTATATTTATGAACACAACGCACAGAAAGCAAAAAATATAAAAATCTTATTTCCATCTATAAATGAATAAATGAGAATATTATGTACAATACGTGTAGATGCAATATACACATGTACATATTATTTATGTAATGTACCCTACAAACTTGACCATAATATATACCACATTACGTATAGTATACCATTAAATACTCATATTTTATTTAATTGCATATCTATGTACATATCGTGTTTAACTCTTTATATAATGTATTCGTATATGTAGGTATACAAGTAAAGATAATTATTTTCTCTTTTTTTAGACACACT
This sequence comes from Villa cingulata, assembly GCA_951394055.1. NCBI lineage: Eukaryota > Metazoa > Arthropoda > Insecta > Diptera > Bombyliidae > Villa > Villa cingulata. The sequence goes on from OX596025.1 coordinate 4,224,031, forward strand.
TTTTATTGTTGACTCGTTATTGTTGACGATGACGATTCACTAAGATTCAATGAGTCAGATTTAAACCACCAATTAAGGTAATTGACAGGTATTCTCTCTGTTTTATAAGTATATACACATATACGATTATAAGTATTGTATTAAATTTTAGGTATAATTTTAGATGACGTGGTAGAAACCTTGTTTACTATAAATACATTTAAAAAAAAAAATTTAATAAATTAAAAATAAAGTGATTTTACTTCTATTGGTTTGTTTTGTATTATGTATTTCTTTTTTTTTTTATTTTTAAAAAATATGGTCAAGGCTAGTCAAGGCCTTATAATAATAATCAGTGCAAATTATATTTTCATAAAAAAATTATGTAATATTCATGATTGTTACATTTGTTGTACATAAGGTACCAAACTATAATGTAAATATAATGACTAACGTTATAACATATAAGCATAACATAATGTATGTACGTATGAGTATATAAATCTTATATATATTATCTTTATGTGGAAGCTATAAAAATAAGTACATGTATAACTTACATACGCGAGTACATTACGTATGTATGTGGTTATGGTTACACAAATACGGAAAAATGTATGTACATGATTTTTTTTACATTGCATTGTCTATATAGAATTGAATATTATTTGTTTGACTAGTATGACGAATAAAACATTACATAATCACCGAGTAATGTGTACAAATTTTTTTTTTTTTTAATTTTTACTATAGATACTATCTTGAATTTTATAAATACCTACATTTTTGCATATAATAGTACACAAGCTATTACATAGTTTTGTATAGCGAAATATACTCAAGGATAAAAAAGGACAAAATAAAGTTGAAAACCAACAAATATAACTGCAAAAAAAAAAATAAAAAAGGAATAAAAATTTAGGACATTTTCATAAAAATTAAAATTGGATGAACGCCAAAAACCGAATCTTTGCTTTTATTAAAATTTATTTAAAATTATTGGACATACTCTACAAAACGAGAACATTCTAAGAAGAAATTTATTGTCCGTTCCTTTAATGATATTGACTATGCTAGTATTTACATACATTATAATATTATCTGTATATAGTCTGTAGTAATAAATTAGATTTTATTGGTTTTAAATGTATGTATACCAAAAATAAAGCAAATTCATGCAATTCAAATTCAAAAATAAATAATTATTGAATGTTCATGGAAATGATTAAATATAATACGTATTTATCTGTATGAAGATTAAACTAATGCTTTTAAAAATGTATTTAAAGTAGAAGTATACATTACATTAAATATATATTTTTTATTTTATTTTCGATTCATTGGATGAGTATAAATATTTAATTTTTATAACTATAAAAGAAAATGTCAAGTCAACGGGTATAGCAAATAGAATAAGTGCATTTAACCGAACATATTATTATTCACTGTTGCCAATATTTAAAAATCGAGCTCGAGATCCATTTTAACAGAAACACGAAAACTATTATACAAAAAAATCGTTTTTATATACAAGATTATTATAAGTGAAAATGTAAAGTAAGGATTCCAACTAATCAGAAACCAGTGTATGTACATACGCTTGATACGCTGGACTGGAAGTGTTAAATAGAAAAACATTCAAGCCGGAACTAAAATGACTTCAGCTAACTCAAGTCAGAAGTCAGATTCAGATTACATTGTTTTAAATCAGTGTAAAGCCGTAACTAGAATGACTTCAGCTAACTCAAGTCAGAAGTCAGATTACATTGTTTTAAATCAGTGTAACTATATTTGACTCAAGTCAGCTTCATTGAATTTAACGAAACACTTTGAATTTTCGTTGACTTCAGTGAGTGTGCTTACCGACCACACAAAATTGAGTGGCTTGAGTGAAATATGTACATATGTACATGTATTATTTAAACATAACCAATTCCATATGAAGTTTATATGAAATATCGCATTTTGTAGTTAATGTAAAAAATTTGTAAAAATTTCCTTTATGTGTAACTCTCTCTAAATTTTATGTTTTGTATGTGTAACTCTAACTATAGTAACAAATATCATGTTCATGTAACTACTAAATTAACTAACCTTACCATGAACCTTACATTCACATATGCTTGCTTACTCAATTCACACAAGCCAATATAGTTACAACTTCAGACTTGAGTGAATTTCGTTAGCTTGACTTGAGTTAGCTTAAGTCATTTTAGTTACGGCTTAACTTGACTCAAGTCAGCTACAGCTTCATTGAATTTAACGAATCACTTTGAATTTTCGTTGACTTCAGTGAATGTGTCTGTGTGTCTACCGAACCGACCACACAAAATTGAGTGACTTGAGTGAAATATGTACATTATGTATACATATATTATTTAAACACAACCAATTCCATATGAAGTTTATATGAAATATCGCATTTTGTAGTTAATGTAAAAAATTTGTAAAAATTTCCTTTATGTGTAAAGGTAGAACTATAATCGACATACCTGACATAACAAACATAAGAAAAAATAACGAATGTTAAAACGTCACATTTGGTTAACTATAATAACATAGATAACATACTAAACATAAGCAATACGAATTTCACAAAATGAGCTTATGGCTTATGTTACTTATGTCATGTACGCTCTCGATCGTACTGCTTATGTCGAGCTTATGTTAAACGAATTTTTAACGAATGTCGGCATTCGGCAATGTCAATTATAGTTTAGCTCATTGATTTGGCTGTGTTCTTAGCACGACATATGTCATAGTCTATGTCAGCTATGTCGATTATAGTTCTACCTTAACTCTCTCTAAATTCTATGTTTTGTATGTGTAACTCTAACTAATAACAAATATTATGTTCATGTAACTACTAAATTAACTAACCTTACTTTCACATTATGCAGATGCTTACTCAATTCACACAAGCCAATATAGTTACAACTTCAGACTTGAGTGAATTTCGTTAGCTTTGACTTGAGTTACATAGCTGAAGCCATTTTAGTTACGGCTTCAAGAAAGTGCATGAACTTTTGGGTTGTATATGAATTAAACAAGAAGCATGATGAGCATGAGGAGCTAAACACAATTAAAGCATATGCCATTCAGCAGGAGCAGAAATTTGCTGGTCTAAGCAGAAACTATCAATACTGCAATAGACAAGACAAAGAATAAACGAAGTTTGTACAACACAAAGGATGCTGAATTCAAAACAAAGTGATAAGAGAATAACGCATAAGTCTAGACGTGCTTGACGTGCTTAGACTTATGATCAGCCACAAAAAGACAATCTTAGAAGAAACATAATCTACAGGAGTTGTAACACCTTTTAAACACGTCTTAAATTTAAAAGAAAACTAACTATTCGACAATGTAGGAAATTTAAAATGAAAATATGGAGTTATTTTGAATATTTAGAACATTTTACCAAATTTTAGGAAATTTATCCACATTCTAAATGAAAAGTTTAAAATTTATTTAGAAAAAGATAATACAGTTGATTTATTATCAATATTTAGCATTCATTTAATTGAACTTAGATAAATTAAAGTATGATTTGTGTACGATTGATAAACAGGAGCAATATCCAAAATCCAATATTACATCACTTGGCGCGCACAAAATGATAAAAAATAAAATAAAACGGGATTTATCTTGATCAGTCGACTACTATTTATTACAATCCAATTAAAACAATTTAAAGTTTCACTTACTTTTAACGAGAATAAGAGTTTTAAGTTTGTTATTGCAAAATGACCTTATATAAATAAATAAACAAAATGTCATATAACTTTTTAATTCGAATCTAAAAATAAACGATAAAGTTAAGTTAAACCACTAAAAAATTATGAAAAAAAAACAGCAACATATAATTTTCAATAAATTGATTAACTACTGCACATTATGTACGAATATATATGTATATGTATACGTGTAATAGTTACAGTAGTTTGTTCGCCTTAATTGTCGATTTAAATTGACTTTAATTCGATTGTGTTTTAAAAAAAAATTGATTTATGATGATATGACATCGAATTGATTAGTTCTCAATCAATATGTATTAAATTAATCAATCTCTTTATAAGATCACAATACAAAAAAAATTGAAATAAAATCGATATTTTCCAGCCGATTTTTTTTTTTCTAAATCAATATATTTTTAAACTTTTAATTTTACGTGACTGTGTTGCGAACGAATGACAACGCAACTAAACGAAATTAAAATCAATTTAACTAATAACTAATCTAATACCTAATACATCTAGTCTATGCCAATACCTTACTAAATTTGTACATAATCTGAAAGATCGAAGGGTAATAATAATCTTCATAATATCACCGTAATCAAGAAATCAAGAAAATAAGAAATTACATGAAAATTTGACAGATCATCGACATTTATTGAATGCGCAAAATAAAAAGAAAATAGCCAACTTTTGATAATGTGATAAGATTAAAACTTTCTTGTTTTGACCAAATAAGAATTTCAAATTTATCATTTATTAAAATAATAACGAAAAATACTTAGTACTATACGTATTTACGATAACATACCAAGAAAACAAGAGAAAAGAGGAGTAAATTGAAAAATTTTAAGATCTTAAGAAGCATAATAAATTTTTGAATTTTAAATTAATTTCAAAAACCAGAAAAAAAGTAAAATAAAAATTAATAAATTCGAATTACAAATATACGAATACACCAATTTTGGTAAACTTTCAAGTTGAATATACGAGTACGTATGATGGTTTGTTAGTTGGTTGGTTAAATTACTTATCGCTTATGGCTTATTATACACTCATAACAAGAAACAATAAAAAAAAAATGTAGCTTTAGGACAAATGAAAAATGAAATCAAACAAAACAAAAATCTGTATTTTAGTAAAAGAAATTGTCAAAAATTACTAGTGCATTTATAATAAAAACTAAAAGTGCCAAGAATGACGCCAAATGATTAATGATCGAACATTGTAGCGCACTGTATTTGGAAATGTACACATATGTACAAACTCGTACATTAATATGTAATTGTATTTTTATTATGTATGTACATTATATACCATATTTATTACGTTTGCTGAATAATAAAAATGCAATTTTTATTTTATCTATACTTGTGTATTTTTTATTGGTTGAAAAGCAAACTGACGTAAATTTCATTGTTATTTTACGAGTATGTACGTCTGTCTGTATATGTGATTATATAAATGGTAAGCGAAAGAATGTGACTAAAATTTTAAGTACAATATTTTTTATGAGTACATTATGATATGTACATAATGTAGTTAGTTATTCAAATCGAAATCAAATTCATTCATTATTTTTGAAAATATATAATGCTTATGTATATAAGATAAGATATATGTTAGTAGACAGCAAATAATATAAATTCTCAATCTAATCCACATGAAAATTTTGATGATCTTCGCAATTATATAAAAACAAAAACTAAATTAGTATTACAAAAATTCAATTGTATAGGTAATTTTAAGTAGTAAATTCTTATAATAAATACGAGTATTTCCTTGATAACTTTAAAATTTATTATTTAAAAGTAGTTTTTCAAAAAAAAAAAAAAATAAAAATTCAATTTTCAAATTAATTAAAATGAAAAATATCCGAAAAACAGCTGCCATACATCGCGTGTATTACATAAAAGTAAATGCATATACATACATCCATAAGTACATACGTACATAAGTATTTGAAACTTTATATGTCATTCAAATTTATCATCATTTTTTTCAATTTTCTAATTTTATTGCTTATTTTTTCAATTTCAAAAGGAAGGTTATTTAACGTCGAAATATTTTTCTGGTTTTGTTGTTGTTGTTGTTGTTGTTGTTGTTGTTAAACATGCAATAAAAGTATTATTTAAGAAACCTCATATCAAATATATAATTTCTTTATTTATACTTGAAAATAATTTCAAGGTATCTTTTAATTATTATCATATTATTACTCGTATACAGTAAATACAAGCAAATTAAAAAAAAAAAATCAAAAATAAAGGAAACAATGAAATTGAATAATTTGACAAGCTACAATCAAACATACAAAATGTATCTAGAAACTTGAGAAAAAAAAAATGGAAGATGAAGGAAAGAGAAAACTGAATGACTGAAAACTACAATATATAGGTACGTAATAAAAAAAGATACATCCACTGACTAAAACTGATCAAAATTTTAGAAAATTTTCTTTTACATAATACACAAACTGGAAAATTAAAAAGTCATTAAGCAGATTAATAAAAAATAAAATTAAAATAAAAGCCCTACCTACCACGCAGGTTATATTTTCGGCGGTTCGCGTTTTATTTGTTTTTATTATTATTTACATTTTCATTCATTCATTTACTTATGTATGACGAGTTTTATAGCATCAATTAAATTAATAATTCATTCATTTAATAAACATGAAGAAGAAAAAATTACAATTTACAATTATTTATTAATCCATCTTACTTCTACATCGTTGTTCCATCACAATAAAAGTAAAGGTGGTCTTCAATTGAGTCACTTGCTTACTATACCCCCCATAACATATCTAATACCTATTTAATTATTTGTCTATAATAATTTTTGACTTTAATTTTTTTTTAATTTTGAAATTACAACTTTATGCTACGTTCTGTTATACATAATTACTTTTATCATGTTAACAGCATTTTTAATGTTTTGTTTTTATGTTTTGTGGTTTTTTTTTTTAAAATTTTTCAATTACACTCTTGACCTTGTGATTAATCTTTGTAAAATATGAGGTAAAGGGCTGTCAAACTTAATAACAATTATATTAAAATCTAGCAAAAAAGAAATAAAATATACAAAATGTAATATAATGTACGTAAATACACATACGTAATTGAAGAAACATGAAATTGATTTGTTTCTTGTATATTACATTTATATATATATTCATACTGTTATAAATGCTATTTGCACATTTTTTTTTTCTTAAAAAATAATTGAATAAATAGGTAGATAAATATGTGTGTATGTAAATATTAGTATAGTAGACAAACAAATTTAATTCGGAATTGCTAAGGTGTAAATTTGGTGAGTGAGTACCTGTCGTCTAATCGTAAATTTTATAATGCCCGTGTTCAACGTTATATCGTAAATATATTCGTACACTTAATACAAGATCACCTAATTTAGAGTCTGTTTTAGTGAGACTGCTACAATTCTATTATCACGGATTAAATCATTGATTTTAAATAAATGACCTTGATCAAACTAATAACATCATCTTATTCCTGATGTATATTTTATAACTACGACTATACGATTATTCCGACTAGAAAATAGTAACAACAGAAATAACAATAAAAAAATAAATAAACACAAACGTCTTTCATTTAGTATTCTAGAATTGAAATGAAAATATCAATTTTCTGGTGGCATTTAAAAATCCATTGGATACTAATCAGAAATTAAAATTACGTATTCATATATGAGAAACAGTAAAACAGAAAATAACTACATATTTATGTATCTAAAATTATTTGGGAAGATATTTTGAATGCCTATGATTATAATTACACAATGTTTAAAGTTATGAAAACACAATAATCGATGTGATTATTAATTATCAACAATACAATAAACGATGAGATAGATATACGAGTATTATATGAACAAAATGATAAAGAAAATACAAATGGAGAACTCTGGTCATTGTTTTATTTTTCATTCTTCCAATTTAATTCATGAACAATAATTTGGATTTCTGTATCTATAAGTTGGTTTTTCTAAAATTTAATTTTTATTGTCCATAAGATTTCCTGCAGCCTACACATAAATACATACTCCATTAAATTTCTATTTTTGTATATATGTAATGTGTATATAAGAGTATGTACATACATACAACACCATCACTGCACCACAAAATCATTATCATCAGAAAACACCATCACCGTCTACGTATGATTTCGTATTCGTTTCGTATGTACAAGTATACATATGGAATAGGTATGTATGTATTTTTAATTTTTTTGTTCGAAATATTTTATTTTTGCAATTTTTTATTAGTTTGTTTTTGTTTACTCTTTGAAAATTTCATTCATTTTCTGTCTTGAATTCGATCATTTTTTTACATATTCTCGTATACATATATGTATAATGTATAATGTATTTCGATTCGTTGTCTCTATTATATTCTCAAGGTAAACGATCTAAATGCAAATCATATTATGCGAAACTTGTAATGATTACTTCTTATTTAATTTACATATTTATTTATTTTTATTTATATATAATTGTGCATAACTATAATATTTGTATATATGTATGTACATGTACTATACCAAAGTAGTACTCGCACATACATATGTAAATGTATACATAGATACAGTATTTACATTAAAAACTTATTTATATATATTTTTTTCATATTTTGCGTGACTTTAATAGGCGTATTACTTAAAAGTCAATTCTAAAAATGAACATGTAACTATAACTCTGAAACCAACTAACTAACTAACATAACTGGTAGTAGCTAGATTTTATGAATGAATCATCATCAAATTTAAATCTGGTTTACTTTACATAAAAATAAAGGAAAAAGGGAGTGATAAAAAGAGAGGAAAAAAAATGAAAAATTATAAAAAAATTATGAAAAATTTATAAAATTCTGAAGAAAATCAAATTTAACTAAATACTGAGAGACCGAGGTAATCATATACATTATGTACATACACATGAAGCACAAACATGTTGTAGATATTCTCTGTTCGATTTCCCATTATATTCTTTTTTAACTATGAATATACGCTAAAATCTCATGAGTATTTCTTTTAAATGTTGTGTGTCACAATTTTAAGATCGATTATACATATTTTGTGTTTCGTTCAAGAATCAATCAAGTTAATTTGAATAGTATTTGAAAATCTTAAGGTTGTTTCACATCCAGATGACATGGTAGCAGTAGCGGTAAAACGAAGACTACATAGATTTTTGGACCCACCTCCAATTTGTTTTCCAAAACCATTCTGTGAATTCTATTAGTATTTATAATTATATTTAGTATGACATATGGAAATACATACTTTTTCTTATCTAGTTGTGATTTTTATTTAAAAATGGTCAGTCTTCAAAAGGAAATGTGCATCACGTACATGTATAAATTATAATATAAAATTACGTAATTTTTCAAACAAATAAAATTATTTTCAAAATTATATTTTAATGTCTTCGACACACAGAGGTTGAAATTAAGAAGATTTCATTTTAATTTCGAGTTGAAATTACGAAGGTGACACACAGCGATTTTGACAGTTTGTCGAATTTATTTAATTTATCTAATTTTAATTTAATTTATCTGAACATAACCTACTTCTTCTATTAAATTTAACTGTCATTTATATTCAATTATTTCTTAATGAAAATTTTAAAAAAACATTTTTTTTGATTTACAGTTTGTTAGTAGATGTCTCTGTTCTAAGTAAATAGCGACAAATGAGTAGATTTCGAGCGAAATTACGTTTTTTTTATGTAATTTCGCTGACTAGATTTCGGCCGAAATCCGTCGGTTTTTCCGGTTTACTTAATTTACTTAATTACTTAATTTCAACCTCTGTGTGTCTACAATGTAACATAATTTTGTAAAAATTACGTTAGAAATTACATTAAAATTTTGTTTACACTACTGATATATCAATTTTCCACATTTCTGAATTTTGAAATTTGAGTTTTACTATTTTAAATTTAAAATTGCAATTATACTGAAAGTTTTTGAAAAATTAAAATATCTCTAAATGAAATGCATGGCTGTTACATGTCCAACAAATTCACAAAATTTATTCGTAATTTCAGTCTCATCTTTATAAGCAGCGGTAGGTGAAAACGTATTCTAATCATTCTAAGGCCGCGCGCAGACTAAGAACGTAGAGTAACGGATCGTAGTTGAGCGTTACGCGCCTATAAATTCAAACATAGCGTATGGTTCAAACTATGCTACGCTTGCTGTATGCGCAACATAATAAGAAACAATTGATTTGAAATTTACGTTACGCTACGCTCTTAGTCTGCGCGCGGCCTAATGTGTAGATTATTAGAAAAAAAAATAATATTTTATTGTCCATTTTAAACTTGGATGAATTTGATTTAATTCTGCTACACGTTCCACGGGAAAAAAAAAACAACTATTGTGAACCAATAAAAGCAACCACTCAGCTCTGGAGAACCAAAATGTTTTTTTATAGCAAACCATTTACTACTACACACGCGGCTATTTTTTACATTGAAAACCAACCACGATACAATTGCATATGGGCTCTTAAAACCCAAAAACTTCAAAATGCCATTTCGTGCAGCGTCGATGTGATGTAATTTTCAGAAATTATGAACGCATACTTTTAATTTTTTTGATGTTTCACATCATTACCGTGCCCCGCGCATACAGTGTCGGTGTGAAACAGTCTTTAAACAACATATTTTCAAACTCTTTTTATAATTTTTTCGGTTTGCTTTTTCACTTCGTCCTATATTTCTATGGACATTAATCTAATAGTTAACGTGATTTTTTTCTTTAGTGACACCTGCAACCCTGCAACTACAATTTCATATTTGAATTGTGACCAGTGCTCTAAAAATTATACAAAAACGAAAAATAATTAAATTTTATACTCGTATATATTCAATGTTCTATGACAAAGACAGAAACTTCCACCCACGTTACCATTCAATAACCGTTGATTTGTCAAAATAAGTCAAGAAGTAATCAAAGGACTTTCTTGCATATACTTTTTGCTTTTTTTTTTTATTCTAATTTAGATCTTACTTTGAATAAAAAAATAAATCTTGAAACAATAAAACATTAAAATGTAAAACAATCAAAACTTCATGCGGACAAATACACCAAAGTCCAAAGTGTATAGATAAATTTATATTGTGAAGCATGACAGCATCACCCATATATATTAGTAGTCAGACTCACAATCAAACAAAATCAACTTGTTTTAATGTGTCGAATAATTAAGACAGACCTAAATCAAGTTTTTTTTTGTTGTTGTCATTTTTTTTTTGTATTTGTATTTGTTTTTTATCTTTTGATTTGAATTAGAGACAAATTAGTATTCAAATATCTGATCTGAACAAAACATAATAATACAAACATGTAAATAATGTACATGTACCTACTTTTAAATTATTTACATAAAAAACATGAAAAACAAAAATGGATTATTTACACGTATGTACGAAACATTAGCTAATTGCATGTACATGCATGTATCTATTTGCACATACTCTGCTGGAGGATATTGAAAAATGGGAGGTAGTCAGGCAGGCAGGCAAGATACGAGTATGTCATCTAATATATTCCTTGCAGCTTGTATACAAAATATTTTTGTGCAACATACATACTTACATACGAGTAGATGCATAATGGAAGTATGATACATAAATAATTTTGTGTTAGAAATGCAATATATAATTATAATGTATATGTATGTATGTACATATGTGTGTGGAACTATGGTGTCTAAATCAATTGCTGCATTTTTCGTTTATATTCCTTTTTTCACAATGCGCGGCAGTGTAATGTAAATATGTATGTAATTTTTTCTTCTGTGTTTTGTTTATTTCATTTTTATTTTTAACAGTAAAATTCGTGGGTGATTAATACTTGTAATAAAAATACATATAGGTATATTAGAGGAGGTTTTGTTTAATGATTCGTGCTGTTTTTGTATTGCCGTATATTTATCTATTCGGATTTAATTTGATCTAAATTTCAATTTTGATTAAATAAATTTTTTCTTTGTTATTTTTTGTTCGTTTTTATTTTTTATTTTTGACATTGTAAATTGCTTAAAAGTGATTAAGTTTTGGAATATATAAAATTAGAACGAAACCTGTTCATTGATTTCAAAAAATTGTTTTTTGCAAAAAAATTATTTATTACATTTTATTATGCATTTGTCGTCAGAATTATAAAATTTGCTCAAAAAACATTACGAAATAATATATTAGGTGCTTTCGATTTAGCAATTTCAAGTAATTGAGAGTACTAAAATGTGTCTTATAGGATAAATTGTTAAAACGAACGAACACAAAAATTATTCGTTACTACTTGCATCTACTTCCAGCTACTTGAAAAATTTTTACGAGTAGCTGCGAGTAGATGGCCTAGCACAGGTACGTAGTACGATCCACTGAAACGCGACCTGGAATATAAAGAAAGGCAGGAAGTAAACATTTTTTTTTTTTATTTTTCAATATATTCTCCTTTTATTTCAATACATTTTTTACATCGTTTAATTAGCGCTTCTCTTCCATTAAAATAATACTCTGGAATTTTGTCCTCAAAATGGGCTAAAACTGCCTGTTGAATCTCTTCATCGGTCTCAAATTTACTTCTTCGTAGATCTGCCTTTAATTTTGAAAATTTTAATTTTTTTTAGGTGCTGGTTCTCCTTTTTTGTGCCACTCCATTGATTCCTTTTTCGTTATGGGATCGTGATACAGAACCATTGTTTCATCACCAGTCACAATCGCCCGTATAACTTGTTCTTGATTTTCACCACATAAACTTAAAAACTTCCTGCATCATTCGACTCGTAGTCTTTTTTGAATGAGACTGAGAATTCTCGGTACCCATCTTGCACTGATCTTAGACATACTAAATGTTCATGTAGAATTCTAGGAACACTTGTTTTCAAAATGCCAGTTTGTGCTGCAATTTCTTTTGTTTTTAATCTGTGATCATTCAGTACAACTTCTTCTACTAATTCAATGTTCTCTGTTGTCACCACAGTTGCCGAGCTGCCAGGGTGTGGATCATCTTCTATCGTCTCTCGTCCCCAACGAAATAGTTTTGTCCACTTTTTGATGATCCTATAAGATGGCGCAGATTCCCTATACACTGCATCCATGCGCTCTTTTATTTGTGCTGGTGTTTGTCTTTCTTTAGTAAGAAATTTTATAATAGCGCGATACTCTAATTTGTCCATTTTTAAAACTTTATTCTACTTGCACCATAGCAACCATAGTCAGTCTCAACAGGATACTAAATAATCTTCGAATGGTAGTGACCGTCCTTATATAAGCAATTGAGAGGTAGCCGTACCTGATAAAAAAAAATTCCCGGAAATTCGAACTAGAAATATGTCAGGTCGCTTTTCACTGGACCTTACTACGTATTTACCTTTTCTACTCGCAAGTACTTGAAATTGAAAAATCGAAAGCACCTATTAGAGTCTCAAATATACATACATCGTGTCTCAAATCATATCGAGGAAATGAACAAAAGCCTTTTTAAATTGAAATTCTCAATTGACTTTCAAATTTAAAGTATTTTCTAGTTTTTTATTTATTTGATTTATAGAAAGTCAGCAAGAATCGAATAAATAAAAATTTTGTCACTTTTAAAACGCAAATATTTATACGGTGACGGGTGGTATAATTTTACAATAAATTACTATTATTGTAACATTACTCAATTGTAAATAATTTATTTTTTTTTTCCTTCTTTTCCCTTTCTCAAAGAAAACTTCGTAAAGAATTAACGACATTTATCTTACAACAAATAGCGCCTTCTTCTTGATGTTTCAACTTTGAAAGGATTTTTATACAAATTAATAACCGTAAACAAATAATTTTTATTAATATAAAAGATGGACATATATATTTAAAAATTATGTACATTTACATACATACTACATTATATTATATACGTTCCTGTATACTTCTATGTATGTATGTAATCTTAAATTTAATATTAGAGATGCAAATATTGAAAAATTGCCACAATCGTATATTCTGCAAAAACCAAAGTGTGTAACTATACCCAAAAGTTAATCAATTGTTCTGACTAGAATCAGTTCTGTAAACATTTTGTATAATTCACTTTACAACTTTAATAAAATAAAATAAAATATAGATAACAAATTAATTGACCGATTTATGTATACATAGTTTCAAACAGTATATATGGCATAACTTTGTTGTACAAGCAATGCTGAAGTTAACGTGTTTAATATGCCAAGTACATATTAGCTGTGTTTCTTTCACATGAGCAAAGTACTTAAAAATCAGTTTGGTTTAATACTTCACTAAATTTTTATGTGTGAACTGCTCAAACAATTTTTCAAAAGTAGTTCACTCACTTTGTAAGTAGTTACGTTATTTCTTTCTACCAGATGTCTTTTTAGTTTCACATCATCCAACAAATGGAAATTGACTGTTTAGGTTAGATTTCTTGATATAAACAAATATCATATGGAGTGTTTTATATAAATTTTTCAAATTTAAAGTAAAATAATTTTAAGGTTATATTTTGCTTCACTTGTCACATTTATTTATGTTTCTTTGAATAGTTTGAGTCATTGCTAAAATAATTACTCAGAAGTACTTCGCTCACGTGAAAGGAACACAGCTATTGTATCTTGTCATTTACTTTATTTGTTTATTTACATATTAAACTGAAGTTAATTTTCAAAACATCATAAAAAATTCGTCTTTAATTCAAATTTGACAATGACATATCTGCCTAAAGAGTTTTTGTTTGTCCTGTTCTTTAGAAGCATCTATGTTTTACTAAAAGTCGGTTTTCATTCATACAATGGTTTCTACTGCCTATTTCAATTAATTATTATATTAACGTTATCTACTTTTCCAAAAATTAAATGTTTAAGCTTCATTTTAAAAAAAATTCAATTTTTTGCTAAATATTACACAACTTGATCAAGTTTCATTTTGAACAGATGCACTGAGAAAAAGAAAATGACATTGAACCAAAAATGTTATTATCAGAAAATAGTATAAATATTCACATTTGTTAAGTTTCGATAAAACAGTGTAATTTATTATCATCAACATCGGTAATACAGCCCTTTCCGAGCCAACACTTCTTGTAGAATACTCCACCAAGTATCCCAAGTATGCATTATTCATTCAGTCTTGGATCCCTATTTTCTCTATGTCTCCTGGATGTCACATACTATGTATAATAATATGCCCTACTGGGTATATGAATAATATTTATTTTGTTCTGTATTGTATATAAATTGTATTGTTTATATTAATAAATGGACATACTTATACTGGTACGACAATAAAATTTGTTTATAAATTAATGTAGATATGAATATACACATATGATGATTATGATATGATGTCCATTCGAATTGAAATTATTTTTTTTTCTCTCTCTTATAGTTGTTGTGTACATACACAGTAAAAAAAACGGAGTGATGCGAACTCCAAATCGAGGTTGGATACGATCCCACCGTTTGGATAACAAAATTATTTATCCAATAGTATACTTTTAATTTTACTCCTTATGTATAAATTTGATTTATTTTCGTCGGATATTTTAAATTTTGGTTTTTCTGGATATTGCAAAAATATCCAAAAGGTTAAGTAAACAAACTGCAAGTGGATACTACGAAAACATCTTATTGAGTATTTGGTAATATCCTAAGGTAGTGAACATATGGATATCCGAATGGAAAATGTAAAACAGTCCAAAACGAGTTTTTTTTAGAATCAAAAATGATAAATTATGAAACTCCAAATAGGCTATAAATGCTATGCTACAATATATTTTGGAAAATCGAAAAACCACACTATAAAATTTTTAAAATTGTTTGAAAAAACGCTGTTTTAAATTTAATTTATTTTAAATTTATTTAATAATTCTATTTTATCTTATATAAGCTAAAACATTATATGCTTAGATACTATATAAACAGAACTAAAATCTTGAGCAAGGTATAACAATTCAAATGGTTCAGGAAATTTTAAGTCGACTAAAGAAATGCGTACGTATTGTTCAGTTAATTTCAATTTATAAGCATTTAAACAAAAATCGAATCTAATTGTTTCGAAAATATTACATAAAAAAAATATTTTTTCATTACATTCAACAATCATATTAATTACAGTAAATTTTAAATGAGCTAAACTAACTAGAAATAGGAAAAAATAATACGAACATTTAGGATATTGACATTTAAAAACAAAAAAGCTTTTAAAATAAGTGTCAAATGCGTCTATGCTGTTTTCTTTTCCAATTGGTAATTATAATCCGTCTATATATATTGAAAAGTTCTGAATTTCCTTTTCGTTTTGTCCAGTGGCCAGCAAATATGGTTGAGTTTCAATATGTTTTTCTTGAATAGATCCAGTCTGCAAATAAAGTGAAATAAATAAAAAAATAAAAAAACTTATTTAGTAAATAAATAAATAAATAAAAATCTTTAAAATACATTTGAAAGTTAATTTTTATTCTAATTACATATGTAACTATTGTAAAGTTACCATTAATTAATGATGTCCTGACATATAAAACCTTTTCAAGTGTCGTAGCACAATTTTCCATTAATATATCGAACACTTCTTGAGTATAGCAAATCCCTCTTTCATCACAGAGACTCAGATTAAATTTATCAATTGAAATTTCAAATTTTTCTACACCTAAATCATATTATGTACACCATTTAATATTAATTTATAAATTAAACTAAAATATAAAATAATAATACTTACATTCCTGTAATATATCCAGGACGTCAGCACTTTTATTTTTATTTGAATTTACACAAATATATTTTAATGTTTCATTAAAATTTACACAAAACACTTTCTTCATTTTATACTATTATACAACCGATTTGAACGAAATTTCTTTTATGAATGGCAAAATACCAGCTGGAGATTTGAAACACTCCGATCTGATATTTTTTTAGACATGTTCACAATTGATTTCAAGTACACTTGTGATAACAGAAAGATAACTGTTGAAATTTTTATCAATTCACTACATACGGAGTGAAATAAAAAACCTTAATTGGATATCAGTTGTTTTTGAAAAATTTAATCCATATTGTATCCGTTTGGATAACTTTATTATTTATACAGTGCAGGGTAATAATAACTATCCGAAGGGTTAAAAAAACTTTCGCCTTACGGATATTCTTCACATCACTCCGTCATATTTTTTACTGTGTACGAGTATGTTTTTGTTTTTATTTTTTATCTGTATCTGAATTTAAATTATATCCGGTTGATAATGTGCATACGTAAATGTTCGTTAAATGAATGTTCATTACTTATTCATTTATGTTTATTATTATTTTGATCATATATGTACGTACAATGAATTAATGTATGAATGAATATGGCGCATCATAATATCCATTTAATCGTTAATAAGTTGAATGCGCTTAAACAGATAATAATCATAAATTATCATACATATATACGAGAATACATACGAGTATATGATAAACGATTGTGAGATATGCAAAATTTATGATTTTTTTTTTCAGTTCTGTATATACACAAGTTCTACAGTTCGAATAATTGTGTAAGACATTAACAATAAATGCACATTTTGTATGTACTTGTATCTACATCCACATTTATGTGTACAGAATAGATACGATGTAATTTAATTTTAAATTTTTACAAATGCACTATAGATTATATAGTAAATTTTTATTCGTCGAATGTTGAACAAACACGAGAATATTTCTTGGCTTCCAATACGATACACAATTGAGTAAGAGAGGGCAAATTCAATTGATTTAATTTTTTCCATTTTTAATAAGTTTTCGTTTCGTTTTCGATTTTTTCTTAAATTTCTTGTGATTATCACCATTTGAACGGAAAGTAAAAATCAAATACATATTAACTAAAAAAAATTAGAATAATTTTTATTAGTTAACGATTATTGTGGCATCAAATCAAAAATAATAATTATTTGATTTACTGTCAAACATTTAGATATTCTTTAAGGAGATTAATAATTTTTTTTTCTTGTGCTAGAATTTAAATTCAAAAATATTCTTTCAATCAATGTATAGATTTAAAATTTATAGTGAGAATTAAAATCATTTTTTCAAATATACTAAAATAATAAAACAAATTGTATTCGATATTAGTGTTTTTTGTATTTCAATAAATTTAAATGTTTTTAATCTTTCAATACAACAGAGAAAATAAAAAATATTTTTCCATAAATACGATCAGTATTTTTCTAATTTTTTTTATTTTTCTATTCCTTCATTGTATTAAAAGATATCTAATGCAAACGATTAAATTTGAAAATTCTGACATTTCATTTGATTCTAATCTTATGATAAAAATCATTAAAAACGACATGAAAAAAAAAAATCATAAAATTATCAAAAAAAAAAATTTAAAAATAAAAATTAAATATTCCAAGAACCGAATAAAAAAATTGAAAACTCCTGTTGCGTTTTGTAGTTTTGTTGCAACAAAAATGCGGGAAAAAAATAATAACAATGTTAAAAAAATATTTATTAAACTATCCTGGGTTGTCCAATATAAAACAGCTAAAGATAAAAGATTTTCAAAATAAAACCAGTCGTCGTATAGGTACACTCATTTGCTATTGTCTCGCCATAATTTATCATTTAAAGGTATGTCCACTATTCTTCGAAGATTCGTAGTATTAATTTGGTGTGGACACACAAAAAAAAAAATCTATAATATCTTTAATAAAAGAGCAAAAAACAGCGTTAAAACCTTAAAGACTGGTATTTAATATAATTCGAAACATATACAGAAAAAGGACGAGAAAAGAATTAAAATATATGTATAGAAATTTACTTTTATCATTGAATAAAAAAAAATATAATAATATAATAATAAATATAAAATCAAGTCACCAAGTGAATGTACGTTCTACATTTTTTTGCCTCCAACCAACAAAGGATGTAAAAAATATAAAAATTGGAAAAATAAAAATAAATGAAATATACTTAAAACCACTGAAGGGTCAAAAATCAATAAAAAGGTAAAGAAAACATTTTTGGATATCCATCGAGAATGATCTCAAATAGAACGTAAGGTATACTCGTATATGGCATGCATAAACATCATAAGCACAAGTCTTTTTTGATACAAAAAAAAAAAAAAATCTACAAAGAAACAAGGATATCTGAATTAGAACAAGATGCTTTTCGTAGTTGATAGATGAATACTGCACGTTTTTTTATAACAATATTCTTGATTTTATAAGTGATGTTTGGTTATATGTACATATATGTGACCTGTGTATTTTTTGGTGCATTCTGCATACAAGATACAAGTTTGTATACAAAAAAATCATATACATACATATATGTAGCTCCTATATTACATGTTTCATTCTCCTTAAAGAAAATAAAAGCATCAAGAATATAAGTTATTTTTTGTTGCTATACCTACTCGTTTGTAATTTACGGTTAGGTAAGTATAAGACTATGATTTGCATAAGAAAATAAAATATCGATCCACAAAAACTCAAATACACATTCTACTATACTGAATTGCATAATAAAACAGCATATACATATAACTTACAAAGTATATGTGCATGTAAAAAATATACATATATGTATTACATAAATATATGTACAAATGTGTGTTCTATAGTATTTATATAAAATTTCTTTTTACAGAACAAAACTAAAATGTCAGAAAATTAATGTTTTTTCGTTTTCTTTTATTTTTCCTTCATTCTTTCACTGTTAAGTTGTCATAGTTTCAAAAGAATATACTCATACTCGCACCGCACCCCCTACTTATAAAAAAAGAATGTGAATCACGTTCAATTGTACAGCAAGCAACAATTCAACGAGAAAGAGCTTAGAGAGGTTATATAGAGTTAAAAATGCAACTTTCATGTCATATATCGATGTTTGCAAATAAGTTGCATTCCTCAAATTATAACAAACATTCAAACTATACAGAAAATTGTTGTATATGTACATATATCTACTGCTATTCCTACTACTACTACTACACGAGTATAAGTAAAGAAAAATTTCACTTTCATTTGAAAAACAAATTTCTCTTAGAAGAAAATTCTTAAAAGAATTTACGATCCATAGCAGATTATAATCAAATAAATATCAAATTCTATGAAATTTCTATAAAGAAGAAAGACAAAAACGATACTGGAATCGCATGTGAATAAATAATTTTTAATTCATATCGATTTCACTATACTACAAAATTATTCTTCTAGCGTTTTATTTAATGATTTCATTGTAAATTTCATTTACTCTTGAATACATATATATATATGTATGAATACGTCGATAATATTTTTTTGTTTTATTAATTTTCTTAATTCGTGTCATAAATAATAAATCATTTAAGTCTAGACGTTAAAACTAGTATAAAGAAAATCGATAAGCAATGACTTTTGCTTTTATTTTTTATTTATTTTGTTTTTACGTTTGGTAAAAAATAAACGGTAAAATATTTTCTATCTTTTTTCCAATGGTTATACAAAATACTACACACATAAAACAAAAAGAACACAAATCCAGTAAGAACTTTTTACTTATTTTGAATCGGAACTTTTTGAATTGAGACGATTATAAATTATTATACTATTTTCAGAAATCGAAGTCAGTACAGGCAAGATAGGCATGCTTTTCTATATTCTTTCACATTGCGTTTGTATAAATCTGTCTCGTGTGTGGGGTGATCAGATCTCATTTAAATCCGAGGGAAATATTTTAAATTTTATATTATGAAGGGCTGCCAGTTTGCAAACTTTTTTTTAGATTTTACAAAAAAACAGGTAATTTTGTGACATTTTGGGAAATTTTATGAAATATGTTCATTTCTTTACAAAATAACATATAATAACAAGCTGATTTGAATAATATGATAGCAATTTGCATTGTAAATAATTTTCTTTCTTATTCTAAGAAAAGACAAAACAAAAAATAAAATTCAGAATGTAACGGTAACGTAACGAAATCATCATGGAAAATGGACAAATAAAATGGACAAATAAACAAATATGAAAATGAATGTATGTACGTATGTATACAAAATTTAATATCAAATTGATACTGAACACATAATTTTATAAATAAAATTTAAAATACTGAATATAGCTTAATCATAAATTCATATATTTTTTATAAATTTAAGCCACACTCCCAGTAGCTACGGCAACCCTGAATTATCATCATTTCCTTTTATGCCCATCTTCCCGTTGACACGAATCAATCAACATTTTATACTTTGAGTCTTTGAGTGGACATCGGCTGCGCAACGAATTCATATTTTATAGTTCGGTTTTTTATTTTTCATATAAGCAAAATGGCGTTAACAGAATAAATCAGTTGCATGCACGCTGTGTGATAGGCAACATCAAACGGAAGGGTGTATTTCTTTTTTAAAAAAAAACAGGATGATTCATTATTAGAAATGAAAAAATCAGCAAATAAAAATTAAAATTTGTCTTAAAAACCGAACATTTTTATGATATTTTCAAATAATGCTAATTTTTTATCAAATATAAATTTACAGGAATGTGAAATTTGTACAGAATCTCCCTTTTAAGAATTATTTGTGAACAAAATTATAAAATTATTTCTGCACAATTTGGAACATCCTGTTAACATATTTTAAAAAGTACCTTCTTCAGGGTTGACAGAGATATATTATTCAGAATTTCCTACAAAATATTATATGTGAAGTTATCAGAAACTCATCGGGTAACTATTCCCATAAGCACAATACTGACTTCGATTTCTGAAAATAGTATAATAACTACCGAGCTCATATGAATGTAGCTTTAGAATATTTTTTTCTCCAAATCAAAATTTATTTAATTATCGATAATTAAAACTAGTACAGGCCCACATTTATTTGAATTATGAAAAAGTGTAAAAAATGCATTAAGACTAGTGTATTCTTATCTAAAGATTCCAGCATGAAAAATTAATTGCCATTGAAACACATTTTAGTACACGCCTATTAATAATTTATGTAATTTTATATAAAAACAACAAGAAAAACAGAAATCGAAAAAAAAAAAAAAATGTTTATACAACTTACCTTACATAAAGCAACTCCAGTATCTAATCGATCCATAAAATTATCAGAATTTATCATTAATTCTGGATACATTGTATTCAGCCATTCGGCTAAATCTTCTCTCATTGCCTCCAGATATTCTTCGCTGGATTTAAATGGCCTATATGGCCTTGCTTCAAGTAGGACAGATGCCATTTTTGTTTATTTTTATTTAACTATTTTTGCTGCTGGTACTGTTTGAATAATTATTATTCTCTGAAAATCTATATATTATTTCTTATTGTATGTTTTCAATGCAATACAATTTTATTTCTTTTGTACTAGATTTTCAAAAACATAAGCAACCAGAACTATGTATGTTCACCAAACCACCGTGTGTATATTGTTGCCGGGACAGTTCTTGTTCAATTTCAAAAGAATTCAATTTTCTTTGTTTTTTATTTTTTATGTTTTTCTATTTATTTTCTTTATTTTGCTGCAATACAATAACCTTTTTTTTTACGTTGATAAAAAACGTTGATATACTCTGTACTTGTGCATACATATGATATTCGCTTTGTTTATGGTGCAATAAATATTATCGATTGAAGATTTTTCTAATCATAATTTTTAATTCATTTCATTTTTAATTAATTTTTTGTTTTTCTTCTGTTTCATAGTTGTGTTTTCTGACACTTTGTTTCTATTTAATTTCAATTTGTTTTTATTATCTATTTTTTTTAAATGTTCGTTGTCATGTTATTTAAAAAATTTTTGATATTCAATTCAAATGAAAATTGTCAATTTTTACATATATGTATATAATATGAACATAGTATTAAAATGACGCTCTAAAACAGCGTTTTTACCCAATCATTTATTTTAATTGAAATTGTTTCTCATTTACTCGATTTCGTTTGTTTTTAGGAAAATATTTTAAAATGATATTTCCCTGTTTTTTATAATTTTATATATTTAATTTGAATTTTTTTGTACACACGAAGAGGTTATTTTTGGTGATAATTCTGTTTTATTGTATAGTGGAAGGATAATTTATTGGCAGTTAATATAGAGTCGTTTCTGTAAAAAAATATAGGAAAAAAAATAAAATAAAATGAAAATAATTTATTTTGTCAGTTAAAATTAATTTTTAGTTATTTGTGAATTAAATATTTTTTAAATATTCAAAGCATCAAAAATCTTTTATCATCATCAAAAGCAATTTTATTTTTGTTTACCAACATAATAAGTCTTTTGAGAGTAACGCCTCGAAATTTTATAACATTTTATACACTGTGAAACTAAAGTGGTTTATGTGACGCTACTTTTATAATTTTCAAAATAGTGGAAAAATACTATTCAAGCTTTGCAATGGCTTAAAACGTATTATCCGGACTCTGCTCCATCAAAAACAACAGCTTGTATTTGTAGAATGTTATAGAAGCTACGCTCTACACTGATTTCAAACACTGTCATACAGTCAAAATATTGTGATGGACCTTCGTAAACTGAAGTTTCGTGAGGTAGCTGACATCATAAAGAGATCGTTTGGTATTGATAATATTCACACGATATTTCACGAACATAAGGAACGAAAAATTTTTATTTCAAATGGGAGCCGTTGTTTCTTCTCAATTGTGCAAAAACAACAACTGATCGATAATGGCAAAATTGTATGGATTAGGCTTAGAATTACTTTCATACAAATGATGAAGTGATGGCCGAAAATAACATGCCTTATTTGAGACCAAAGATAAATCATTTTTCGTAGCCGTCATAGAAAAGTTAGAAAAGCGTTGAATGAATGTCGAACTTGCAGGAGACTACATATGTTTATGAATAAAGAAATTTGTTTGCTTAAAAACTGTTGTGTTGGTAGATTCGGGAGTTATTGATCCATATGTCATAAATAACAAAAACTAGCTCGTAAAAATGCGAAACGATAAAATGTTTTTCGGAAATAAGTTTTTTGTATAAAATATTCACTTTCTGCAGTTTCTTACCCTCTCAGTCTACTATACTTATTTATATTATTATACTATTCCGGGAAGTTATAAAATAAAATTATCAAATTCATTTAGATACTACCCCAATACAAATAAATGTTTGAACATTTTCATAGCAGTCTATCTGTACTTCTTGTACTTGACCACCCACAACTATTCATCGATATACATATTGTTGAATTGTTGATATACAAAACTATTTTACTCCATCCATATGTAATAGTTGTAGACTCTACATATACTCTATAGTCTACACAAATGCATGTTTCAGAAATAAAACAAATGCGTTTCACTTCTTTTATGAAAAATCAATATAGTATAAAAGAGTCAGTGCTGTGCTGTGCAAGTGCAGTGTCTGTTTTTTCGTTTTTCATTTTTACGATTTCCGATTTCTGTTTGTTTATCAACTTTAACATAAGTTTTGTATACATTTGTGGTAGTATAAAATGTATTATATATTATATAAATTATAGAGTTCATATCATGTACGTATACTATACCAAATAACTTAAGCTAAAATAAAAACAAATTATTCAATCGTAGGGTTCTTAAAACCAAAATACAAAAAATTATAAAAAATTTATAATGCGTCTATATGTTTTATGAGCACGTTTTTAGTATAATATACATATACATATATGTACATACATAAGTATCTATCTGCATCTCATACAAACACAATTCGTATATACGAGTATATAAATTTGTCTTCACAACTATCAAATAAAAATATGAAATTATACAAAAATTTATATTTTTTGAAATTCTTTTTCTAGTTTTATTTTTATCTACGAGACGACACCAAACGAGAGTATAAACATTTCACCAAGATTCGTTTTTAAAAATGAAAAGCAGTTATACAAATGAAAGTAAAAATTTCTTGTTTTCTTGTTTTTTCCTTTCGGTATATGCATATAATGAAATTGTAGCATGTATTCGCGTATCTAAGAGTGTTGTACTATGCGTGTATGTTTTTATAAGTATACGTACAATTCGGTCGACCTTGAACTTGTGTTTGAATTTAAATAGTTTTAATTTGATTTTTGATGCTGTAATTCATTTTTAATTAAAATCAAAAACCATGATTTCAAGTAAACATCAATATCATCATCATAATCCATGTCCTCTTGGCTCTTGATTACATTAATTTAACGCTATAATTTGAATGAAGATTCCATGTTGAAGAAGTCATCTTTCTTCAATTATATATGTTTGTGTGTATGTGTATATAGCATAACTTCTTGTACTCGTATATATTTTTAAATTCATTCTTATGAAATACAACAGCTAATTTTCAATAGAAATAAATAGTAAACGATACTCGCGTTTGTATTTATTTATACGTACATGAGTAATACATGCGGTCATATGGTATAGGAATTAGATACATGGTTTTATATAGATGAACATGATACAAATTTATAATGGAAAAAAATATTTGCATAGTATGTAATTTTAAACCTATATATCTGACATGTTGTTTTCTTGGTTTCATTTTTTTTTTCAGTTATAGTTTGTTAATAAAACGTTTTGAATATCAAGGTAAGTTCTACTCGCGTATGGCGGTGATGAAGACGGTAATCAAACTATGGAACGAATTATGTATGTACAAAAAAAAAGATAAAAAGAAAAAACTAGTATTAATAGCATCTGTTAAACTGTATGCAATTGAATATACATTTATACGCTGACATTTTTATCAGTTTCTTCTTCTTCTCCTTTCTTCTTTTTATTATTATTATTTTTCAACGAAAGATGAAAACGTCGAGATGAATGCAAATATATTTTCTTCATCTTTTAAAAAAACTGCATGCTTTAATATAGAGCATATAATTTGTTCGTACTTCGTACATTATAACAAAAAAAAAAAACTGCAAACAAAAAATCAGTCAATTGTCGTTCGTTTCGTAATGGATAATGTTTGTTGCTGCTGCTGCACCGAACCACTCCAATTCAATATGAACCTAGCTAAATGAATGAATGGATGGATGCTTCAATGCTTGGATGGATATATATATACGACGAGTAATGGATAAAAGTCCAAGAACAATACAAATCCATGACGTTAATTCTGTTTCTCATTCTTATATTGTTTTGTGATTGACTGTTTTGATATTATTCTTTCCTAGAAATGCATTTTTTACAAAATAAAATTTCATCAAAAATGTGCATCAGTTTTTAAGACTTTTGTGTATGTAGTTCATATACATATCTATACATTGTACACATTTTGTTTTGAGTTAAAAAATCGTCATGTATGATTATGATTTTATAGCTAGAAGGAACCCTGAAGTGCAAACATATATTCTAATGCATCAGAATCAGTATAACTGGTATAACATACCAACAATACCTCCCACAAAGAATATGGGTAATGGAAGAAAACAAAAAAATATCCGTGAAATAATAATGAAAAGAGTACAAGAATAATGAAGTTCACTTAGTTATCTTTCTTTTTTGTTTTTGTATCGCATATAAAATATGACGAATTGTACTGAATATCTAGTGCACTACTTATACCAAAGGACCTACATCAGTTCAAAAGAATTTCAGTTCTGTATGCAGTTTAACGATTTTCATATGTATTTTTATTTTCATTTTTTTTATATGTAATTTTGATCCTTTTTTTTCATGTTCTGTTGAACCTAATTTTTCTGCTCTTCCTTTTAATTATTTTTTTATATTTTTATATGATGCACGTAAAGCAAAAAAATAAAAATAACTTAAATGCCCTCAAACTGTAATTGCATTGCAGTCATCTTGTGTTTTGAAGTGTTTTAATGTATATATTAGAACCACGAATGAAATTCCAAATAAAAACATTGTATGCATATGTTTACTCGTATATTTGTACACTTACTCGTATTGTATTTTATGTATACTTTATGTATGGACAGTGAATGTTGAAAGTTTTTGTACACCCTCAAATTCTCTTTCTCTTTTGTAAAATTCTCTATCTTCCTAATAAATATTCTTTGTAACAAGTAAAAGCGGGTTTTACATTAATGTAGTAAAAAAGTTTATTATTCTTCAAATAAAATGTATTATAATTGATTTAAAAAAAATTTGGTGTCAAAGATCATCTATAAGTTTCATCTTTAATATATATAAATTTAATTTTTGTGAATGGGGAAAGATAAGAGTCATGAGATAAATTGCATATGAAAGGCCAAAATGTCTTTTTTATAGAGGTACACTAATTATCATTTGTTTTTGTATAGCGATAACTTCTTTTTAGTTAACGCTTTGATACTAGATTCTATATCTGTTATCTCGATGATTTAGAACAAGTCCAATACCTGTTGTATTTATATTTGATAGATAAAGTATTTAAGATTGAATTCAAGTGCTTGTACCTGTACCTGTACGTACATGTACGTTTGTGCAAAAAAATGGAAAGATGTATTCATTTGATTTGGACTTACAGAGATATCCAAAGTCTAAATTTGTATACTAGATTCTATATCTGTTATCTCGATGATTTAGAACAAGTCCAATACCTGTTGTATTTATATTTGATAGATAAAGTATTTAAGATTGAATTCAAGTGCTTGTACCTGTACCTGTACGTACATGTACGTTTGTGCAAAAAAATGGAAAGATGTATTCATTTGATTTGGACTTACAGAGATATCCAAAGTCTAAATTTGTAGGTGTACAAAGACTTTTAATGTCCACTGTACATAACAACAATAAAAGTTATATAAACTCCACAATAATAAGTGCATGTTTGCATTAACATAATGACCATGTATTTATATGTATGTATATAAAGAATACAGAATTAAGTCACTTCAAGCATAAAATTTATTTTTTATTTTTTATGGGTCAAGCTATAAACTTTACTAGAGCACCATAATATACAAACATACATATAAACTCTATATTATATATTAATTACGACGATATGTTATGCACTCCATATTTTTTGCATTTATGTGATGAAGATTTTTCAAAGGCTCTAAAAATTATGTGAATAATTTCAATAGAAGTTCATAGAAGAGATGCTTTGCTGTTTTCTTTTTTTTATTTTATGTACAATTTTATACATTTTACACATTTTAAACAGCTTTTAAATTGAAAAAAAAAAGAAAAAAATAAAGTTGAAATAATTATGATGTATAGATAAAAATGACTATAGAATCAATTAGAACACATTATTAACCAACTTTCGAATATCAGTAAAGTAAATCAACGTTTAAAAATTAAAGATGTTATACATAATTAAATTATATGTTGAACAGAATCAATTCTTCTAATTAAATTAGTAAATTTCAAAGACGTTCAAGTTATGCTTATAAATTTATATTTTGGAAATAATTCTATAAGGAAACACTGATTTTTAAATTCGAAAATTTCATTTAAAATACGTCTTTGTTCCCTCTCTCTAAACTTAGTGTTGATTTCAATGAAAACTATAAGATGTCAAGACTTTTTTAATTTAATTAAATGCAATATACAATGTACTATGTATATACCTGCATTTCAATGTACATATGTACATAATAAAATAACTTTTCGTTGTCATTTTTTTCGAAGATGTTAGCATTATCATTGTCATTGCATTATAGGTGTAAAGTGTCATTTACAGTTCAGTGTAGATTTTGTGTTAGAGTATAGATTAATTCTATAGTATGTTATCCTTAGTTCTAATCACAGGCTGATATATAACGAAAAGTTATATTGAAAACTTGTTTATACCAATATAGCGAAGCGATATACGGCCAGTCTACTCTGAATTGTAATTTGTAAATACAAATTTAAAAATTTCAATTTACTCTAATAAATCTATATTGGATTGTAAATGTATCTTATTTCATTTCTAAAAGAGTCTTCACATTATTATATATAAAATGATAAACTCTTGACATTATCGTTTTAAGTTTTACATTATCGAGGATAAAGTGTGAAAAAAAAAAATAATGTAACTTTTTTTTTTGACAAAATATTGAAATGAAATTTTGTATGTCATTTAAAAGTACATTTATATGCTGCTGTGATGGACACATAATCTGCGCTAAACGAACTTGAAGTTAATTAAATTTTATTTGAAAATTAAAAAAAACATACATAATGTCAGATTAAATAAAAAGTGAAACTACTGGAAAAAATGGAAATCGTTTCATTCATTTTATTCGCTATGTATAATGTATTGCATTTTATCTCTACACTTTAGCATTGTAACAAAAGTCAGTCTAAATCCTATTATTGAATAATTGAGTTTGTTTCTGTATCTATACCAAATATTTGTGCCTCGTCGTCGTCATCGGTCTCAAATTGTAGGTGCAAATATATACGAAAACAAAACAAGTAATAAGCCTTCATTACTTCAATTCAGTGAATGTTTTGGGTCGATTCGATATGAACAATAATAAATGCAGATTGTTGAAGGTTTTGTTAGTGTTCGTTTAACACAAAAATTTTTAATCGATTATTTTTATATTTTATATTAAGGGTGGTATTCACCAATATAGATATATCCGTCGGATATATTTTAGCCGAATACAATTTCAGCTTATTCATCAACCTAGATAAAATTTGTTTTCAAACTTCGTTTTCGGGTCGAACATGTGTGTCAAACATGTCAGCTGATTGTATTTTTATATTACAAAATGAAAAACAGGTTCTGTGATGTGATAATTATATGCAAAGATGATAATACAGGACAACTACATTATCTTTATTTGTGCTGTTGCTGTTAATAACAAGGTTATGTTCGAAAGATATTTGTAATACCACTCCGACCGAGGTTGTCTTAAAAATATCCGAGTAGTGTTTTATCCAGGTTGATGAATACACTTTATCTCAGATAAAAGATAATCTATGTTGGTGAATAACAGCCTAAAAGCCACATAAAAATCTAATACATTTTAATTATAAAATGCATATCTGTCGTTTGTCATTTTAGTTTAAAAATAAATAAATAAATAAATAAAAATAAAGAAAGGAATAATAATATACTAAAACAAAACAAATAGAAAAATGTAAATTCAGATTTCAACTTTTTTTTTAATTTATTTTGTTCATGAAAAATTGTTGATGTCAATATTCCCTTTTAAGGTTGAAATATACATTCAAATGAATTTTGAAGGACTCTTTAAAAACTTTCAAGCGATAAAAAAACAACAAACTACCATAACTACCTGTACCTATATACATACATACATACATAATTCTGTTCATGTAGTTTTAGGTATGTAAATAAAATCAATGAACCGCAATTTAAAAGTTTTGCTTTTAATATATTTTTCTGATCAAAAAACACTACATTTAAAAGTTTAATGACTCTTTTTTCGGTACCGCGTCAAATGGCTAAAAAAAAAAAATACAAGCAATACAAATTTACGTTACACAGTACGAGACTGTTAGCACCTATAAAATCTAATGCATTCGAATTATGTACATATTACAAAATTATATATGTATATATATAATATATAAAAAAAAAATAATAACGTAATGTTCACTTGTAAAATGTTCGTATAATATGTACGTACATACAATCATACTTCTACACTAGATATATAGTACTACTACTTCTTCATATAATGTAAATACTACCACTAACATTTATACATTTATGAGCATTTATTTATGTGCGACAATATTGGTTATGAAGATATGCTTTATTGTAATGATATCAACAACAAAACACAAAACGAAAACAATTGTTGTAATTGTCGATAAATAAAAACAAAAACGAAAAATAAAGTAAAAAAAAAAAGAAATGAAAAAAACTTTATAAACTTCGCAAAGTACCACCTTGTACTCAATATTCATAATAAACACTTTAGACTCGAGCTATGCTAATAATCTTTTCTTTTATTTTTAATTTTTGTTTTTTCTTTTTTTTAATTTTAAGTTTTGCTTGTATGTATGTAGAGCTATTTTTACTTTATATTTATATTACAAAGAGCATAGAGGTCAGGGCGTTTGTAGTTATTATATCTGCGTATACATATATATATTTTTTTCTTTACGTTTTGTTTTACCTTTATATTACAAATAGCTCTGGTAATTATTATGTGACTTTTAATAGAAGAGAAGGAAAAAAAAAGAAATTTAAATACAGAGCATATAAGAAAGAAATGTGCAGAAAAACGTGTAAAAGCAAAATATAGGTATTATGTTTTTATAAATTTTTTTACTCGTATATGTATTCTATTTTTAATCATACATATATACATATGCAATATATGTATTGGAATTATTCTAATGTTAATGTTTTACCTTTAATTATAATGTGTGTAATGTGTTTCTTTATTTATGTATACATATAATTATTTTTTTGCCGTTTTTGTTTTATTTAAAAAACATTTTTTATCTGCGTACACTTAAATGTATCGCTTTTAAAAAGTTCATGAACTCGACAAATTATTGCAAAACAATAAAATAAATAAATAAATAAATGAAAAAAGCAAGAAACTATTGACAATGTTATATACATATATAGTGGTGGAGATATGGATAGCCTTACTAAAAATTCAATATTTACATATATTTTTATGAATGATTTTGTTGCAAGTAATGGCTGGTACCAAAGATACTATAAAATGAAATTGAAAATTGAAATTTTATAGTATCTTTGCTGGTACTTACATCGAAAGCTAAATTTTTCTCCATATAAAACCTATGAAAAAAAGAATGTCGCTAAATTGTTAGCTAAATTTTTAGTTTCAAATTTCGTTTTCTGGTACTCACTTCTAAACTAAATTATCACGGTGGAACTTAATAGTGGAGAGTTGTGGAACTCATTTTTCACAATCATTTTATATGGTCGAGCATAATATAAAAGGCAAGCGAAATATTGACAGCTCAAATATTTTGACAAATAAAGATTTATTTATTTATTTTTACTTAATTTAATTTCATAGCATCCGCGATTTTTTTCAAAAAATTTCAAAACTCTCTACACACATTTCCTTCCACAATTTTTAGCTTGTAGAATTATAAATGCAATTTCAAGCGAAAATTTTCACAGGAACTGAGTACCAGTCTTAAAAATGAACTGAATTTTGTAGTAAATTGAAACAGATTTTACTTTGGCTTATTAAAAGTGCAATTTACCCCTCTATTCTGGGTAATAGATGCCTAATAGATCTATTAACCTATTAACTAAGAAGTTAGTAGAAAGTGATATTCTACTTTATAGGTTTTGTAGACATTAAAAGTTGAAAAGTTAATAGATTTGTAGACATTTAAAAAACAGTTGAGCTGTTATTTATTATTAATATTTGGAAATTTAAAAAATATTTAATATTTTTAAAATCCCCTAAATGTATATTTAATAATAATAATTTTTAATTATTTTTATTTATCATTAACCAAAAAAATAACATTTCACAAATTAAACATTCAAACGTGATAGTTAATAGATCTAATAGCTCATCGAGAGGAGCTATTAGCTAATCTAATAGAATTTTCTAACCACAAAAATCTATTAACAAATTCGCTAGAATACGAAAATCTATTAAATAAAATTCTCCACAAAATTAATAGACCAGCTGATTGTCAATCTATTAACTATTAAGTAGAATAGGAAATTTTCTATTAACTAAAAGTTAATAGACTAATAGCTATTAATCTATTACCTAGAATAGGGGGGTTAATTTAATTGAAAGATAATATTCATTTTTCAATTAGAACTTTTAAAAAATCGAAATTGGTTAAGATGCTATTACGAGGCAATTATTTTTTAAATGAAATGGCATAGATGATCTATGGTTTATACGAAAATCGAATGCAATTTATTTCTGTGCTCTTACGAACGGAATAACAGAATAAAAGAAGAATGGCAACTCCCTCCAAACTTTCTAGAACCTAGGAACTAGTAAATTCCATTCCAATTCCCAGTATAACATTTTTGATCTTATTCCAAATAAAGAAATAGCTACACACAAAATATTAGTGACGAGATTAAAATTTTTATATGATTGTGAATTTAAATTTATTTTAAAGTTTTTTTTTTCTTTTTTTTTTTAAATTACTCTATTCAATTTTGCTTCCAATTATAATTATAAATATTCGTATATAATATAAATTTTACATAAGGTAATAAATAAAAAACACTTCAGAAAAACTTTCTCCGCTTTGCTCTTCGGAATCTGCCAGTGCCATGGAATGATTCATCGACTCTGCCTTCACATGACAATCGTCTCAGTTTAATCGATCTGACCCCTCTTACGAAAAGGCGAGAATTGGCTGATGTAATTTTTATTACCGAAGTCATTAAAGGAAATATTATCTCTCCTTTCATTCTAGAAAGAATTAAGTTTAAGTTGTGCTCTGACTCTCGTCTTCGATCAAAGTTCTTCCACAGAACCAATTATGGTAAATTCGAGCCAATTAACCGCATGATAATCATTTGTAACACTTATAAAAATTTTATCGACTTAAATATCTCCAAATCTTCGCAAAAAAAAAAATTAATATTGATGGCCGGGTCCTAGGCCCATACTTTGATTCTACAATATTTTTAAATTTATAAATTTATATTATTAATTAATCTCTATTTTTGTTCTTCTTTAGTTTTAATGGAACATTTTCAATGCAACGCTAAGTGAAATTGGAATTTATCTGTCTTTTGTTCCTTATTTTCTTACACGACATTAGATGTTTGCGTCACTTTCTAATTGAAATTGAAATTGCTAAAGTAAAGTGAAATTAGGTTCTATTTCTAATTTCAATTTCACTTAACAAAAGCTATAAATTTAATTACAAAAATGTTGTTAGAAAATTGACCAACAGATGGAGACTTCCAAAAAATGCAAGAATTTCCCTAAAATTCCTTTAAATTCCCACTTAAAAATGGAGAAATTCAGTTGAGAATTTGAAAATTTGAATTTCAAATGTCTATTTAAACAAAATTTTCATGTCAAATTTTCGAATTTCAAAATTAACTTAGCTTTGTATTTTGAACAGTATGTTTTTTCATGAAATTTCACTTTCACTTAGCGTTACATTGAGAATGTTCCTTAAATATTTTAAATTAATCTTCTTAATTGTATTTTGTATAATTGTTACAACTTGTTTTTTGTATGCTTGAATTAAGCGTAAAATAAATAAATAAATATTTATTTTTGTTTTATTATATTTTCACAAAAATGCAATGAGGCTATTCATATTTACATCACTACATATGAATACTATTAATACAGGAATATGTATGTACATTCATATGAATATCTAAACTGATACAGAATACAAATATAAAAATGAAATGGAATTTTTTATTTTACATTTTGTTTTGTATAATCAAGAAAATAAAATTAATAAATTCGTAAATGGAATTCGTTATTATAAAATTCGAAACGTTGTAAGGTCGAAAAGAATGTAAATGCTGCAAATAATCCGCATATGTACATTTATATTCTAATGAACTACAGAGAGATTATGTCAGATATACAAATGTTTTATGGATTTATAGTAATCTTCATATAATAAGTATTGGTATAGCATAGACGTATACACAGTTCAAGAACATTAAAAAGGTGTCAACGTTGTATCGTTAATTTTCTGAACGTATTATTAAAAACTACGCGACAATGAAAAATTCTCTAAATGTTGTTGTGAATGGGATTGGGTCAGGGGTGGTTGTAGCTTAAATTTCCAAAGATACAACAATAAAATCAGACAGATATACATAATTCTTATAAGTGTTGAATTTAGTCGGTAAAACTTTTAAAATTTTTGAATTTATAATCTATACATTGGAATTTAAAAAATATTCATTTCAAACATTCTTTAATAAATTCATACTTGACTCTATATTATTTGAAGATGAATTGATCGATTTTGATTAATGACATTTAAGTATTACAAATCAACTAGGTATGCGAATACGATTAACGAATTGAATAAAATATGCATGTATTAAAAAAAAAAACCCAACTCAATTGAAATCAATTGTCTCCCGATTTGATTTGATTTATAATTTTATTGTGTAAAAGATCAAATTTCAACCCGATTTTAATTTACATACATTTATTTAGCGCCAGATATAAAATACATATTTAATTCGCGCGTAGTATAAAGGTAACAAAATATAAAATAAAATTCTGACGTACAAATCATATACTTGTAATTGTGTACGAATAGCAGTAATCCCACTTAAAAATGTTTTTTACAGGCATTCATTTTATTTACATTGGAAAATGTTTGTTCAATCATGTTTCCGTTAATTAATGATAATTAGATACGTATTTATTTTTGTTTTTCTATAACCATTATTTGTTTCTTTGTGTTTGATTTTTATTTTTTGCTCATATTTTATGATTTTTTGGAGTTTTTCAATTTTCAATTTTCAATTTTTTTTTTACCTGTAATTCATGTGTTTTATTTATTACTATCCAAAAATGTTGTCATCATCACAGTTTTCACCTTGAAGTAATTTAGATTCATTTGAATTTTGGAGCTTATTTTTCTCAGAAAAAAATATTATTTTAAAAAAAATAAGATAAAAACACGCGTTGATATATAGAGTTTAATTAATTAGATATTAACGGGAAATGTGTATACTAATTTTGATGTAAATTTTGCTATTTTGTTATAAGTATGTTATCGTCATTAAATAATGACGATTTTATTTTCAGGGTTAAAATGTAAGGTCATAAAACAAGTTTTGCAAACATTTCCTTACAAATAATAAAAAAAAAAGTACTATTTTTCGTATATTCAAAGCAAATTACAAATACATTTTATATTTTATATAATGTAACGCTTTATGCTTTTAATAAAGAAGATTTTCGTTTTGCGATATATATTTGCAGAAAATTTACTGCTGAATTTTTATAAAAAAAAACAGCGATATTTTTATATTCATGTGTCAGGATTTTATATTAATAAAATATTTATTTATTTATTATTTTTTAATATATTTATACAATTAAATCACACAGACTTAAATATTATACAAATTTATAAAATTAAATCACACAGACTTAAATATTATATAATTAAATCACAAAGACTTAAATATTATACAACTGATCACAAAGACTCCATAAATAATAATAATATTAATCACAAAAACTTAATAATGAAATTAATTTCTAAGAATACTTGATTAGGCAATTAAAAAAAGATTACTTGATTATAATTATATTTTATTTACAAAATATTTCTTACACATGCATAAAATTTGATTTACGTATGAAAATAATCATAACAATAACTGTTTGTCGTTATCCGCATTCTACATTATTTTTATGATACAAATTTTTTCTTCAGATTCTCTGGAATTTTTTCTCTCTAAATATACCTTAATTACATAAGAAGGAAGTTAATTTATTTTTAATGCCAACGTTAATGTACTTCATAGACTACTTGCAACTAGCTACTAGGCTACTATTTGACTTTTGTATTTTATTTTTTTAATTTTTTTCAGTTATCCAAAAATATTATGTAATTTCTTAAACAATAGTAATCTTCTTTGAGAAGTGAAATTATTTTAAATGTAAGGGCCGGTACTCACATCGAAAGTTAAATTTTTCTCCATACAAAACCTATGTAAAACAAAATGTCGCTAAATTGTTTGCTAAATTTTTAGTTTCAAATTTCGTTTTCTGGTACTCACTTCGAAACTAAATTATCACGGTGGAACTTAATAGTGGAGAGTTGTGGAACTCATTTTTCACAATCATTTTATATGGTCGAGCATATAAAAGGCAAGCGAAATATTGACAGCTCAAATATTTTGACAAATAAATATTTATTTATTTATTTTTACTTAATTTAATTTCATAGCCTCCGCGATTTTTTTTCAAAAAATTTCAAAACTCTATGTACTCTACACACATTTCCTTCCACAATTTTTAGCATGTACAATTATATATGCGAAAAATTGCGAGCGAACATTTTCACAGTAACTGAGTATCAGTCTTAAAGGAGAAAATTATGATCTCCTTTTAAGAAAAATGTTAAAGAAATCTTCAATCGATCATATGTCAACGACAAGTTTTGTTTATTCTTCGCGCATAAATTGTATGCATGCGTAAATACCTTTTTTTCTACACATACCAATTTATTGTAATACTATTGACACACTGGAGAGATAAACCATGATTATCTCAAATGGTTTATCGATAACCTGGCTTGGGTGACACATTTAAATTGAGGTGAACTAGTTTATGTATTCATACGACACCTGTCGAGATAAATTCGAACACTAATTCTTTTTCATCTAGTCAGCATGTTAGCTGAAATTTGGTTTGACAGTTTGTTTAAATATAATATAAAAAAAAATTACACAAACCTCAAAGATAACTGAGTTCGAACTTGGTTAAAAAGATAACTGAGTTCTATAGAAGCTCGGTTAACTTAACCGAGTTCTGAAAGTCGGTTATCGCAAAGATAAACCAGAAAACTGAGATAACCATATCATGGTTTATCTATGCAGTGTGTCAATAGTAAAATACGAAATTGTCAATTGTTTTGGGTATGACTATGTTCATTGTTCAATTTTATCGTCTGTGGGTCTATGTGTAGCCAACAATATAATAACAAACAATATGAAGTAAAAATAAGCCTGAAAACGAAAATTATCGCGATCAAATAGATACGAATACGATACGACAAGTATTATATAAGATTTTTTTGTTATTAGCCTCAGTCTCACGATAAATGAGCTAAATTTTTATTTCTACATACATATATTGAATTCATGTTTAGATAAGTAAATACTTAAATCTATTTTACATGATAATTTTTTCATAAACTCGTTAGAATTTAACTATTTCCTGATCTACAAAGTTCACACAAATTATCTGTTGCATAATGCGTAAAAGTAAAAGAAATTCGAGAATAAATTTCAATAAAACTTTTCATTTTCATACATGAGAACAAACTTTTGTTAAAATATAAAATTTTCATCGTACTACTTAGTTTTTTGTCTTGTCTTGAATCCTTAAAACATTCTGTATAAATACTCTAATTTCAAATAAAATAATTAAAAATACGTAAACGTACGATTAATCAAGTAAAAATTTCAATTTAAATTTACCTAATTTCTATAATAATCAAACGAACTTTGATCGAATTAATAATTGAATAATTTTAATCCGTATGAAAAATATGAGCAGTTTATGTGTGATAAATTAGATATAAATATTTGTTTATTACCTACTTTAAATTATTTTATTTTAAATATTGAAATTATGAACTTAACCTTGTGAAGTCAATAAAATAGGTATAAAGATAAATTTCATAATCTTAATAACGTTATAGATAACGTATGTATGGAACGTATACAACAATGCAATGTGCACAACAATATAAATAAAATATTATATAAATAAAAAATATCTGAATTGTACATACATATTAATATTACTTTAATTTAACTCAGCAGTAGGTACATATATGGAAAATTGATTAAATAATAATCAATGTAATTTTTTATGAGTTTTATTGCATTTACTAAAAATTTTAATGCGTACTTATGAGCATTGTATTAAATCAATAAAATACAAATGCCGCAGAGTATCAAATATCAATATCATACATTTTTTAAATCAAATTTTCAAATTTATTCGTGCATACATACATACAAACATTCAATACATATTATAATTATTACGAGTATTTATGCAGTGATAATAGGCACAGCATGAATTCGATTATTCAGTATTATGGTATTATTATTATTAGTGTATTGGTATTGTAATTATGTATTGACAATAGTATATACCAACCTAATCTATTCAGTTCGATAAATAATGCATTTTAATTGATCACCTGACAATCATTGACAATTTAACGTTTAAGCTAACCGTTGGAATCGATATTACAAGGTTCATTTATTGCTTTCAAAGAAAAAAAAAAAAAACAAACAATGAAGAAAGTTTCAATTGAATTTATTCCATCAAATTCATTATAAGTAGTTCAGCTAAACATGTTCAGCATGGGTTCAGTCAGCATTTTTCAATTTATTAAACTACGTTAACTGATTAACTACCATTATATATAAACATATGTATACGAATATATTTTCTCAGTACTTCAAAAGAAAAAAATTATTATCCAAGTCTAAGAGCCAAAAAAAAAAATATTAATTCACTTCACTTTTGACAAATGATCATTAAAAGGTGGTATTATGGAAAAGACAGTAAAAAACACTACGGACTACGCATGCGCATGCATTATAATATAGGTACATCTACATACATATTTATACATATACA
Organism: Villa cingulata; assembly: GCA_951394055.1. Classification (NCBI taxonomy): domain Eukaryota; kingdom Metazoa; phylum Arthropoda; class Insecta; order Diptera; family Bombyliidae; genus Villa; species Villa cingulata. Next base: position 4,262,968 of record OX596025.1, read on the forward strand.
GTCCCATATGCGAGTACTACTTCCAGTAAAGAAAAGTGAATATAAGCATAAGCAATTAATAAGTATCCAGCATTGATATTGACATTATTTTATTGTCGATTTTATAATTTGTTTACAGATTCAATTACTCCATTCTATTGCATTGTATTGTTGCAATGAAAATTAATTTCTGTTTTTACTTGATAAGTTTGTTTTATGTTATAAGCAAAAATATAATATACTACTTACTACTATGATATGTACTATCATTTCTCATTTCTGGGTACAACCAGTACAACACTTTTGTTGTTGTTGTTGTTATTGAGTTTTCAATTTGACTTTAATTTTCCTTTTTAATTTTTTTTGTAATTCATTTTTTGTCAAATTTTCTATTTGTTCTTCGTTTTTTTTTTATTTCGTTCGTTTGTTTGTGGTTTTATGATTAATGATCGGTTTTATTGTTACCTATAAATGTACATATGTACCTATAAATACGTGGATGTACATAATGAGCCCTATTATGAGTGTCGATAATATCGTTTCGTCATCGATTATCGCCTCGACTCAACAAATTTTGTATTATGAGTGTCGATTTGAGGCCAGAATATCGACATTTTGACATCGACATTATCAGCTAAAACTAATCGACAGGCATATAGTAGTCTATGGTGATTTGACATTTTATGTATGCTTTGTATATAAGATAAGTTGTATTTAATTATTCTGCTCAATTAATTTAAGTTTAATTTAATTAATGAAAGAAAAATCACCAAAAATACTGTTTGACCTGTTTGAAAAAAAAATGAACGCATCTCTTAATGCTCTTCTTTTATCCAAAAAAGTCATTATTAAATTAATATGTTTTATATGTATGTATTTTCTCACTTAGCTACAAAATATTTAAATTAATCAAATATTTATTAAAAATTACAAAAATTAATTAAATATTTATTCAAAATTGAAAAAAAAAATATGAATTATAAATTTTTATATCGAAATATTTGACAACTTTTATAGAATAAATTACATGGTAAAACTGAATGAAAACAACATTTTATATGGTAATATCTTACTGTCGAGGCGATCGATTTACATAATACAAAATTTACATCGTCTCGTCTCGTCTTAATTTTATCGATAGTCGATACTATCGACACTCATAATAGGGCCCAATGTATAAATGATGGAATGTTAATTAGTGAAAATCATAAAATAATACAATACAATTTGGGTGTGGTTTAGTTGTGATTATAGTGCAATACTTTACTTGGATTTTGATGTTAAGGTCAAATGTTACATATTCATTCAATTACGTATTCAAATTCAAATCTACTTACATTATTTGTGTGTATGAATAAAATTTGATTTTTTTTTTCGATTATTGCCATATGGTAATTAAATATTGATTATGTACTTTTGTTTATTAATTTTTACTTGATTTCATAACGAACGTATTATGTATGATATGCGGAATGTAAAATGTAATGAAGTTAATTAAAAAAATTGTATAATTTTTATATTGAGCATTTTGTCTGTTATATGACTCCTTCTTTTTTGTACGAAATTTTCATTTGAATATTGCATTTTTTAACGATAGATGCATCATCGCCAAAAATGGTATATATATTTACATAACTTGCTTAGGACATGTCATTAGCTATGCTTTCATTGTCTACGTTTAAAATTTCTTTTATTTTAGTTCCGCTAAACGGAAGTACATCCACTGAACAAATTGAACTAAGTGAATTTCTAAATTTATTATTTGGATGTTACAAGACTAAGTACAGTTCAGTGTATCGTGAATACTCCATAATTTCTTTAACTTTTTATACTTATTTTCAACTGAAAGCAGAAACTAAGAATCGATAATGATCTGTTTCTTAAGATTAGGATTCGAGGTATTTTCTATCTTGTGCACCAACTATCTCCGAAGGTACTTAATTGATTTCAATGAAATTTGAAACATAGACACTTTGATAGGAATTGTGGTGCCTAAAGGAGCAATTTTTTTTTTCTTTTTACGGGGTGTCAAAGTTGTCAAAATTGCGATTTTTCGGCTTCCAAATGCACCTCGTACAGCAAACACTGATTGACCATTTTTTGTGGTGATTGACCAATTAAAGGATATTGTGGTGCTTGAATATAGCACATTCTTGATTTTAGGTTCTGAAATTTAGTTATATGTAGTTCTTAAAAAAGGAGAGGTTTTTTTTTTGAAAAATCGTTCAACTTTGACTTCTATTTTCATACATTAAATCTTCATATATCTATATGATTTTGGTATCAAAATAAAATTTGGACTTTTCTGAAGGGTTAACAAGAAAAAGTATAACAATCTTCGTTATATTTCCATTTTTATTAACAAAATAAAATTATGTTTTTTTTTTCATCAAAATACTCAAAAATCCATTTTATTGGCACCTAAAAGGTATGAAAAAGCATTTTTTCAAATTTTTGTATGTAAAATCGTTGTTGTTTTCAAAATTTTTTAAAGTCGAATCCTACTCTTAACGAAAAATTTGTAACAACAAGGATAGTTTTTTATTTTTTCTGCATATTATCATCTCTTCAATTCAACAATCATTAAAAATGAGCAAAAAAAATTTTAAATATCATCATTATGTTACATATTATTTATATACATGATACTGTATAGTACATACTCGTAACGTAAGTCGTACGTATACATTTATGTAGAAAAAATTGTTTTAAGACTCTCGACCTAGAGATGCATCTCTGCCTCATACTTAATGCTGAAAAATTCAAAAATCTGAAAAGTTGTATGTATACACGAATGAAGTATATGATTAAAAAATAAAAAAAATGTTTATACATTATGTATACAGATATATATGCATTATGTACATATATGCATGTAATGTATGTATGTAAAGTGTTGTTTCCAGTATGTTTTAAACTGTAAATTTGTAAAAATTGCATAGGTAAATTAAAAAATTTTTAGATTGATATAATTAAATGTATGCTGATTTTGATAAAAAATTAAGGGCAAAATGAAATTTAAAACAAAGTTGAAAAATGTCAAATTTTGAATGTATGTGTGTGTTTCATAAAAAATTTCGATTGGATTGAATTTGAATGATGCAGAAGAAAATACGTTTTGTAATAAATTCATAAATCATTACATTCACATGAAACCTGATTTTTCTTCGTATTGAAATATGTACACAATAAATTCGGACTAATGATTGCTAATGCTTTAGCAGAAACCATCATAAACTTAAACATGCTCAAACGAATTAAATTAAACTACTGTCACATGAATCTGAATCTGAATCAGATTTTACCTGATAGTTGGGTGGTTCAGCTTTGAATTCAGATTCAGCTTTGATTTCAGATTCAGCTTTGATTTCAGATTCAAATATCAGATATATGTGACATGTTACATTTACGATTTACTGTCAGTATGTTTCATTTTCTATTCTAAAAATAATCAGATTACAAAACAGAAACACGAACCGGAATTTTTTCAGAACCATGTAATTGGTCACACTTACTACAATGCATTTGAAATTGAATCTGAATTTTTCACATTCAGATTCAGATTTACATGATAGGTAAGCTTAATACAAAATTCGAATTAGCCTGTTTATACGATAAGGATTTCGGCTTTTAATGTAGACAGACATCTGCCATATATTTTTAATCTGTATAATCAATTTTAGTTTTTACTGTGAATTTTAGATTATTGATTCGCTTTTGTCACTACCATATTAGTCCAATTTCGAATTAAATTGGAATTAAAATTAATTCGAAAATATTCATTTTAAAAATTTCCTTTGAAAATCAGACCAAAAAATACAAATACAAGGATACACAGTTTAAAATATGAAACGAATCAAATTCTAATTTATCTTTTTAAAATTAGGTACATATATGTATTATCATTTAGAATCCTTAAGTTTCAAATATTTGTATTTAATGTATACGTTTTGATGTTTTGATGCTACACAAATACAGTCATGAAGTCATGCTGATAATATATTCTGAGAATAAAAGAAATGAAAATAAAAATTTATATAATACTCCTTAAAAAAAACTAACAAGAAAAAACATACAGTACAGATTATTTTGTTTCGTTTTTAATGTACACAACCACGCACACTCACATACTTTTATTTATGTTTTCATCATCTCAGATAAACATTATTTTTTTTTCCTTTTCTTGTCTCGTTTATAGCCGTTTGTTTACGTATCTATTTTTTATTCTCGTTAGTATAATATATGCTATGCATGCATGCATGCATAATATGTACGTGCAGTCATAGTACGTATAAGGATTAATGTTAGGTGTGTGAATTCGTATGTATACATGATTCAGAATTCTTTTAATTTTTTTTTTATTCATCGTTTGGAATGAATTGTAAATATAATTGTATGGTAAAAAATAATGTTTTTTTTTTTGAAAATAAAAAGAAGTCATAGGGACAAAAGATGAATGACACATAACGTGCTTCCTTCTGTCTTCTTTGTTGTTATACAATTATGTATGTTTTCTTCTTCCATATCTATATACATAAGTACATATGTAGATGTACATTACATACATACATAAGAATACAAATTTTTTGTTTTGTTAATGAATTAAAGAAAACGGGAAAAATTGTCACACAAAATTCTTTTAATTTTTCTCATTTATTTTCTTCTGTTAGTTAAAAATACATATACATAATGAAATTTTTACTAAAAAAATTATTTTAAAAGAAAATAACAATTTAAAGAATTTTCAAGATTTGAAAGCAAATGTGGCCTTATTTCATATTATAATATTCTGGTTTGAAAAATTCTAGAAAAAAAAAGCTAAAAAAAAAAAAAATAAACCCAAAATAAAGACATAAATAAAACACAGAAAAAATTAATCAACTCAACAAAATTTTTTTTTCATTTTTTAACTTCACTTTTCTTCTATTTAAACGAGTGGGCGTTTAGATCTCATCATATACCTACATATATGTACTACGTATATATGTGCAGTACTGTAATTTATTACAATATCCTCCAGCCGTATAAAGTAAATATATGCACATAATGTACATAATATTCATATATTTACAGACATATATCTAGTACATTATAAGATGTACAAAACATATTGTAATCATCACTGAATGAAAATGTGTTACTGCAGTAGTGCAGCACATCACATATCATTCAATTTCACATCACATCACCATCACCATCATAACTTCATAATTTTTGTTAGTGCTTGATTTCGAAAGCACTTCTCTAAATTAATATTTACTTTTTTTGTCGTCGGTCGTCGTCTGTCATTAAATTTGATTTCCTGCTAGCCCATATTGTGCTGTTGTTACTATCAAATTGTGTATATTTTTGACCCATATCCACTGTCAAAATGTTTTGTTTTTGATTTTTTTATAAAAAAAAAAAATTAGTACCATGGTACTATACTATACTCGTATATTCATGAAAGCAAAGATACAGAAATTGAGAGTGAATAAATTTTTACATAATTTTTTTACTCGAATCGATCAATATTTTGAATGAATGCACAAAAAACTTTTTCGACATTTTTATGTCATTTTTGAAAATAATTAAAATTAAAATTTTCAATATTACCACATATTACACACTTTCAATTGCAAACTCTAACATAAGTAATTTCGGAAAACATTTGAACAAAATAAAAAATTGCTAGGTATTATAAATCCATTCAAAATGATTCAATATCCAGAATGATCATCTCTAAATTCTAAAAACTTAAAAAAAAATAAAATATGTAGATAATAAAAAATATCGAATTGCAAATCTCCAAAATACTTAAGATTCAATAAACTTTGATATGCTTTCATTTTATAAACTATTTGCCGGTAACTCCATAATTTCTCTTATACTATTGACACACTGCAGAGAAAAACCATGGTTATCTCAGTTTTCTGGTTTATATTTGTGATAACCGACTTTCAGAACTCGGTTATGTAGAGATAAACCATGGTTATCTCAGTTTTCTGGTTTATATTTGTGATAACTGACTCAGAACTTGGTTAAGTTAACCGAGTTTCTGAAACTCAGTAACCAAGTTCGAACTCATTTATCTTTGACGTTTGTGTTATTTTTTTCCTTTTCTTTTTTTTTTATATTCTGGTAATTTCAGAAATAAATAGAATTTCAATTGGTAATTAAATTTTTTATTATTATTTTCAAATTATCATGGTATGTGTATTTTGAATTATTTTAAATATGTCAAAATTTTACACACTTTTTAAATCGTAGGAAGAAAATCATATTAAAAATATTTGGCGAGAACAATTGTCATCTCAAGCAACAATTCAAATTGCACGGAAAAATAATTATACATCCCGGCAATTATTATTTCTACTTAGTTCACTGAAACATAATGAGCAGATGATAAAATTTCATAAAAATAAAGCTATTTATTACAGAAGAAAATCGAAACAAATGACTAAATTAATGCTTTCACTTTCATTTTCTTCAATAAAACGTTCGTTGTGGACAATGGTAATCATATATGTACATACCTATACGAAGATTTTCATAAATTATGTTTCTATATTTACATTACTGGTATTTGGAAATTTTCTCAGTATCGATCAAGTACATTCTGGGAAAGTGAAGTTCTTCGCAATGGGGACAAAAAATTTAAAGAAGATTTCAGAATTAGTCGATCAAACTTTTATTGGTTAGTGGATCAACTGCAGCATTTGAAGAGGGAAAATACATATTTGCGTTCTGCTATTAGCTTAGAAAAAAGAATTGCAGTTGCTCTTTATGCTCTTGCTTCTTCTTCAGAATATAGAACGATTGCAAATATTTTTGGTATTGGAAGGACGACAGTTGGGGAAATTGTATTGGAGTTTTGTGAAGCTATTTGTAAAATTTTTGAAAAGAAATATTTAAACTTCTATCCACCAACACAAGAAAAGGTTAACGAAATAGTGAAAGGTTTTGAAAAATGGGGATTTCTACAGACCTATGGAGCTGTAGGTGAGTATAATAAGTTTGTTCTTTTTTCCTTTTTTTCTTTTTTCTTTTTTTCCAGATGGTTGTCATATTGAAATTTGTCCACAAAAGGATGCAGCAATTGATTATTATAATTATAAAGGGTGGTATTCTGTTATTTTATTGGCAGCAGTTGATTTCAGGTAAATATTTGTAAAATATGAAATTCGAAATAGAATTAACAATTAAATCATTTATGATTCTGATGCAACGATTTCAACATCAGTGATCGTAATGTAATTTAAGTTTGCTGTCTTTATATTAATATCAGTATATGTTTTAGATACAGATTTACTTACATAAATATTGGTTCTCCTGGGAGAAACAATGATTCATTTATTTTTGAAAGATCCTCTTTAAAAATGTGTCATGAAAATCACCCTCTTTTCGCCAGAAATACAAAAGTAATTATGAATACTCAAGTACCAGTTTTGTTAATTGGCGATTCGGCATTTAGATTTAGTAAATATCTTATGAAACCGTTCCCCATAACTTGCACCAGACCAGACGAAATTAATTTTAATACAGCATTATCACGTGCAAGGCGTGTTGTGGAAAATGCGTTTGGACATTTAAAAGCACGCTTTAGGAAAATTGGAAGAGGGCTGCAAGTTCGCATTGAAAATGCTTCAATAATTATTAAAGCTTGTTGCATTCTTCATAATATTTTGAATGAAAGAAACGATGAGATCAACGAAGCATGGTTAGAAGAGGTGCGAAGGGAAGATGTAAGCAGAGAACAACCACATTTTGAAACATCTGTAGGAAATATAGATGAGAGTGCGAACAACATCAGAAATGCTATAATGCAACATCTTTCGCTATTCAATACTACATATCAAAGTAAAATACGTCACAAATTTAAAGAAATATATTTCTTTCTATTTTTAACTTTCAGATCAATTCATGCAAACAAGTACAGATAGTGAATAAATAAAATAAATAATAATTTGAAATAAAAGAAACATGTATTTATTTAATTATTATGATTTGTTTGGAAAAAATTTAATATTTGTTTTTGAATTTCTATATTTTGTTCTGCAATTTGGTTTGATTTTTTCAATTCTTTTTCTGCTGCTATGTTCGATCGTTTTATTTCTTTTAGCAGCTCTTCTTGCAACACATAATTGTTTTTTCTTTTCCTAGTCCTTGATCTTGACAACAGTGATTCATCATCTGGGCTTACAGGACTGGGTGTAGATAGACATGGGCTCGCAGGGTTTGACACGGATGAGGTTTGAGTAAATAGATTGGTTGAGAATGTTTGCGTTATTGGGTGATCTTCATTCTCAATATTACATTCTTTATCTTCCTGTACTGAAAGTGATAATTCGAAGCAATTCTGTAAATACAAACTTGTTTTTTAATTGTTCATAAATAAAAAAACAAATATATTAATTACCATATCAATTGGAGTTTCCAATAAAAGGGAATCGTCATTACAGGGAAAGCGTCCTATAATTCTATTAACTCTGTCGAAATATTTCCATTTCGATGGTGCACCTCCTGAAGAACCTATATTCTTTTTTTCTTCTCTAGAAATAAAAAATATATGCCCTTCTACAATCGCATAAAATTAAAATAAAGTGGTATTTGTTTTTACCTGAATTTTTTCGACAAATTGGATATTTTAGTATTAATTTCTGATGCACTTTTATTTACATTATTTTCTTGCAACTTTAGAGACATTGATTCATAAATTTTAAGATTTCTTTTTGCCTTTCTTAAATTTTCAATATTTTGTTCCCACAAATCTATTAAATATTCTATTTCAATTTCACTCCATTCTACTCTTTTTTTTCTTGCACCAATTTTAATTTCAGACATTTTGAAACGAAAAATTATATATAAATTATATGTATACGAGTATATTATATTTAAACAAACTGTCAAAGCAAATCTCAGCTAACATGCTGACTAGATGAAAAAGAATTAATAAAAAAGAAAACATAAACTAGTTCACCTAAATTTAAATGTGTCACCCATATCAGGTTATCGATAAACCATTTAAGATAACCATGGTTTATCTCTGCAGTGTGTCAATAGTTTTACAGTATCAATCAATTTTTTTTTCTTCTAAATTTCAATTTTTAGGATTAATTATCAGAATTTAAATATAAAATATCAGTTATTAATAATTATCTTTTGATGATTTTAAATTCAAATCAAATGCAAATTCGGATAATGACTTTTTCTTCATTAACAAATTTGAATCCCATAAAATTTAACAAAAATTATAAAAAATTATTTTTTTTTTATTTCTTTTTTGATTTATTTTTTCTTTATTTCAATTTAGCTTTGTTAACATATTGGGCCCCATTATGAGTGTCGATAGTATCGACTATCGATAAAATTAAGACGAGACGAGACGATGTAAATTTTGTATTATGTAAATCGACCGCTTCGACAGTAAGATATTGCCATATCAAATTTTGTTTTCATTCAGTTTTACCATGTAATTTATTCTATAAAAGTTGTCAAATATTTCTATATAAAAATTTACAATTCATATTTTTTTTTCAATTTTGAATAAATATTTAATTAATTTTTGTAATTTTTAATAAATATTTGATTAATTTAAATTATTTGTAGCTAAGTGCGAAAATATAAAATATACTCGTATTTATTTAATAATGACTTTTTTGGATAAAAGAAGAGCATTAAGAGATGCGTTCATTTTTTTTTTCAAACAGGTCAAACAGCATTTTTGGTGATTTTTCTTTAATTAATTAAATTAAACTTAAATTAATTGAGCAGAATAATTAAATACAACTTATCTTATATACAAAGCATACATAAAATGTCAAATCACCATAGACTACTATATGCCTGTCAATTAGTTTTAGCTGATCGACTCTAAATGTCGATATTCTGTCCTCAAATCGACACTCATAATACATAATTTGTTGAGTCCAGGCGATATTCGATGACGAAACGATATTATCGAGACTCATAATAGGGCCAATGTTTTATGATTTTATAATTTAAATTTAAAAAATTCGTCTAGTTTCTAGTTGGTCAAGTCAACTAAACATGCTCTTACTCGAATACGTTTTGAATTTTTATTTTATTGTCCATTAATACATATGTATTATTTTATTGCCATTATCATTACCATTCAACTGTATCCGTATCATTAAAAAATTTTTTAGCTTTTAGAATTGCCATTTCAAAAATATAATCATAGAAAATAATCATTTAGATAACATCTGTGAAGAATAAATTATCGAAATAATAAAACAAAACAAAAAAAAAATATAATAATAATTAAAATAATAAAAAAAAACTGGTTTTTCTTAAATAAAAATAAAATCATAATAATCTAATATGCTGCATTAGATGAATATAAAATTAAAATTAACTTGATCGGTATATTCCACATTAAATTCAAATGACAATGATTCCACTCGTATCTCTAATCTCTAATACAGTCCGACGATAACAAAAAAATTAAGCAAAACATATACATATGTATATAAGAACAAAAGTTTTTTTTTTTATTTTTAATTCACATAAAAATGCCTGTTTCCAATACATTTATCATCCGAATGAAACATATATGTATAGAAGTCATACAAGGATAAAATGAAAATAAAATAAAAATTTTTGAATCAAAAACAAAAAAAAAACGAATTATAGATACGATACGGCCATACAACGGTTAATGACAGTATACTAATCATTGCGGAAGCATAATTTCATTTCAAATATCTCGTAAACAAAATGTATATCATGTCGAAAAATCCGCCAACTTATTATGTTAATGATGCTTGGCTTTGCACCATATTATTGTTTGCTTATTATTTTGTTGTTAGCTTATTTTATACATATACATATCTATATAAGTGTTTAGATTCATTGCATTTTAAACTTAAATTAAGAAAAAAAAACATTAAACAAAAAGTAAAAGAAACAGCCAAGTAAAATCTTAAAAAACTTAAACTATTAGTTAGCCAGCATTTTTTATAGTTTTTAGTTTTGCACTTAACCACGGAAAAAATAATTTGAAAACATTGTACATATATGCAATATAACGTATACGTACATATAGCATACACTTTTAGAGATGGTTAGATTTAGACAAAATAAACTTTTTTATTTTTTATGTTTTTCGATTAGAAGATAGAAAAAAAAACCTACACTTTACCATATATTCTCAATGTTTAATAGATGTAAACACAAAATAACATCGTTGATGACAAACAAAAAGAGTTTGTTAATTTTACACAAAAATAATAATAATAATAATATGCATTTATGTATGTAATATTTTTCATTCGCAGATGGGGAAAATTGTATATGTACGTACACCCACGCAATAAAGTAGATATTGTGAATAATGAAAACTTTTGAAAAAATTGTTAATAAATTGTTTTCAAAACCATAATCGAACATCTTTGGGATAATCTGGCTGGACAAAAAGGATTCGGTATCTTGCTATATAAATAGAGTACGAATATCCTGTGCGAAAAATTCATCAAAATGAATGTAGCTACATTGAACCTAAATATTTTGAGAATTAATGTTTTTTTGAATGAAATTTATGTTTCGGAAAATATCAAAAATTATCTGAAATAACATATTTTTCTTTTAAATGAATTTTAACTTCAAGAGGATGGATTGATAAGCCTTTAGAAAAATGCCATACATGCCCTATTTAGAACAATTTTTCTTGTATGTTATAAAGCTTGTTCTTTCAAATAAAAGCTTTCAAATTTTGTCGATATTTGATTAAAGACGTAGTCATGATAAGCCCGTTCCGTCCCGTCCCTTTCCGTTCCAACACGTTTCAAAACATGTCTGTTATAATAAAACGGAACGATATATAGTAAAGTTGAAATCTAATATTGAAAATTTATATGGAAACAGTTATGTTATCCGTAAAAAGTTGAAATTTGTTCAACTCCAACGTTTCGTGCCGTTCCATTCTGTCAATCTTAACAGCTTTTCCGTAAATCCATACAAATAACATGGAAATGTCAAATATCCAACTTTTTTTTTTTACGGAACGGAACGGGCTTATCGTGACTACGCTCTAAGAGTTGTTTTTGTCACTTTCAATTTTTTTAAATATGCGGAAAAAAGTGAACATCGTGCATTGATTAAATACTTTCATTTAAACGACTTATAGAAATATCCATAAGATAAAAACAATGATATGTAAACATGGGTAAATAAATCGGAATGTGCCGAACAAGCACAAGTGATGCTGAATGCTCCAGGAAACCAAAAAGAAGTCTATAAAATCATTATGAATGATCGTCGTATTAAGTTATAAGATATTAGCAAGATGGTTGCCGGCCGCGTTCGTTAAGAAATTTTCAAAAAATGAATCCATTCATTATGGAAAACTCAACAAAAATTGGAAGATTCAAGTTGCTTCCCTAGCAACCATATTATTATTACCTGATCTCTTATAGCCCCTTCTGAATTTTTTCTAGTTCCAAATATGAAGGAATGGATAGGTGGAAAGAGATTGGCATTCAATAATGAATTAGAATGTGGAACAAACACTAATTTGGAGGAGTTTGATTAAATGTATATTAAAGAAAGTTTAATGAAATTGTAAAAACGTTGGAAAAAAATGTCGAGCTAAAAACACTACTACGACTACGCGTTGAAAATCAAAGTCGATTTTACACTTAGAAAAATTATGTTTACTATTTCATTCTGAAGACTTATCAATCCATTCTCATACCTTGACATTTTTGTACCTTGTTTAAACGCAAATCACACAAGTTTTTTTTTATTTTTTTAAATTTTTTGTCAATAATTTTCATTTATTTCAAGACTTTTATGCACGAGTGTATATGTACGTACTCATCTACTCATGTAATATATGTAATATAATTTTTTTTTTGTCTATAAGATGCAATTTTGTTAAATAGTTATCAAACATAGTAATACTATTGACACACTGCAGAGATGAACCATATAGTTATCTCAGTTTTCTGGTTTATCTTTGCGATAACCGAATTTCAGAACTCTGGTTAGGTTAACCGAGTTTCTAGAACTCAATTAACTTGTTAACCAAGTTCGAACTCAGTTATCTTTGACGTTTGTGTTATTTTTTGTTGTTTTTATATTATATTTAAACAAACTGTCAAACCAAATTTCAGCTAACATGCTGAATAGATGAAAAAGAATTAGTGTTTAAATTTAACTCAACAGGTGTCGTATGAATACATAAACTAGTTCACCTCAATTTAAATGTGTCACCCAAGCCAGGTTATCGATAAACCATTAGAGATAACCATGGTTTATCTCTGCAGTGTATCAATAGTATAATAAAATAATAAATATGATGTCAGTTCTAAAGACATATAACTAACAAATACAAGACAGCGAACTCTACAACAGAATCACGGTAAGCAAAACAAAAACAATTTTATATTTTGATAATTTTGAATAATTTCAAAAATGAACGTTCAACTCGATTTTTTAGAAGAAGAAAATTACATTTTTTATTAAAATGTTATACTTGTGTGTATATATTGTCATATTGTGCTATGTATACATACAAGCTTGTTACTGTTATGTTACATTTACTAAAACTAAGATAATCTATCAGATCTTTATCTTTGGTTCTTTTATACTTACTATTTTAGCATAACGCTTTACAAATATGATCACAGGCATAATTTCGTAAATCATAGCATATATATTTTGAATAATTTCTGTTGTCATCAAAGTACAACATTACTAATGATTATCAGAACAAATTATTACCTGGTTGAAAAAAATTATCTAAATTTATCAGATAAAATGATCGAAAAAATATTGTACATACATATAAGATATCGATATGTATATACACTGTGGTCATAAGCGATAACCGCTTAAGTCTAAAATTGTGGTTTTGAGTAAACACGGTATAAAAATTCGAACATATTTTTTACACAAATTTGATGGTCAAAAAACAATAATTTCGTGTTGAATGGAAGACTATTATGAGATTTTTTAAATTGATAACTAAACAATTAAAAATTGAAATTATTTAAAATTAATTATGTTCTAGAACAAAAATATTTGATTTTACATTTTTGTTACTTATGTCAAGTTAGGCGTTTATTGCAAAAATCTATTTTTTACTTTCCTAGATTTATATTGATTAAAGTCATTATTGTAAAGTTCGGTGATAAACTTTTACGTTCCAAAAACGCTTAACTCGAGATAGGCTGTTATGATAAACCTTACAATTTTGAGAAGCTGTTTCCAAATATATTGTGCAAAAATAACTTATGTTTAGATAAACCTGTATTTTTAAACATAAAATATCCCTCCAATATTATTATGTTGATTTAGGCGGTTATTGCATATGTAAGTCACGAACTATTCGACATAAGCGATAATGTTTTTAAGCAATGACTTTGGCTACAAAAGTGATAGGGAAACCAAATTTTGTGTGCACATAGAGCTTGATGCCGAGAATGCAGTAGTAGAACTCATAACTCATTTTTGCCTTATGTCGACATAAGCGGTTATCGCTTTTGACCACAGCATTATGTATGTACATTATATGTACATTTATGTTGAATTAATAATTTTGCTTGTTAAGAATATTGTTATACTCGTACACGTATATAGATACCAAATATAGACATCATAATATCGTTGTACAGTTGTTAAAATTAAATAGAACATTATCAAATTATATTCGAAAAATTTATTTTCAGATTTCGAATTTGTTGATCGATATCTTTTTGTACATATATATATACAATATGTACCGTATAGAAAATTTATAGTGTAGGAGGTCATTATTTCATTCAATATTCAATATTTATTATATACACATATACTATACACCCATACACCTTTATACATATATTTACATTTGTAATTAATGTACAAAAAACAAAAAAAAAAATGAAATCTATAATTTCAAAATATAGGTACATATATGTATATGTAATTTAAAAGATCAACTTGCGGATTTCATGACAGCATTTCAATTCGGATGTGGTTAGTGCTGCTTTATTGTTATTGTTGTTGTTATTTAATGGAGAAAAAAATTAAAAAAATAATAATAATAATAATAACTGGAAACAAGTTGTTATCTAGTTTATTTGATAAATAAATTGCAAATATATGTATATACATATTAGTAGGTAAATTATATACAAAAATATTATAAATAGTGGTTTTGATATTCACATGTAAAGATCATTAACATATCATCTTTCCTTATATGCAATATAAATTATACCATTATAACATACGAGTACACGCATATATGTACATATATATATACATAGTATATATTATGTACGAGTATACCTAGTCTGAGTCTCGTTCGACAATCGACACAAATATGCGTAATGTAAATGTAAATCTTCGAAATTGAGTTTATAAAATGATCATAATATATATTTACGTGTATACATGCATTATATACAAAATTACGATTACGAAGATACGATCGTAATGATCTTTTATTATGAAATCATTTTATTGTTAACTTTTTTTTGTTAGTTTCTATTTCAATTTTATTATACGAGTATAATATGTATTTATGATATGACCTTAAAAATGATTTTTTTTTTATTATCGTAACAAAATAAATTAAATTGTGTTTACTTTTCGTATTCATTTTAATTTTTTATTGTTGTTTGTTTTGTTTATCAACATGCATACAAAGCATATATTATGTATACATTTATATGTATACATGTGAAAAAAATTAAATTTTGGATCTTTCAAAAGATGCATACATACATAACTGTGATTATGTACAAGCACAAAATAAACCTTTATGAATAATGACCTAGTCAATTGATTTTTTTTTTTAATTTTATATGAATATTGATTTGTTGAAAGAAATTATTACATATGGTATATATACACATAATATATTATATACCTACACATTTTATATTGAAAAGGTTGAAGGTTAAATTTTTGACCCAAAAAAAAAAAACGTTTTTTAATATTCTTAGATAAAGTTTTCTACAGTTCAGAAATCATCAGAGTTTAAATTTAGAAATAAGTCTTTATATTTTATTTAAAAGAAAAATACACATTATAAATTGTATAACATATTACGATATTACTAATTTGTAATATTGTACACATTCTAGAAACAAATGTTTTGATGAAAAATGAAACTACATGATAATTTTATGATCTATTCTTTGCTATAATTAAATTATTATCACTAGATAATATTATTTATTATTATTATTATTATTATTAATGAGCAGTTCGAAGTAGTAGCGAAGTTCCTTGACCTGTATCTAACAGAAATAAACATGTAAAGACGTAGATTTTCACAATACAGAATACTAAAAACAAAAAGTAATTAAATTAATGAAATTAATTTATTATCTCATCGTCTATATATTATATTGTCTTATTATTTTATTTATATATTTTATGTATTTTTTTTTTAATTTATTAACAAAACAATTAGTAAGTTAAGTATACAATTCAAAGTTTATAAACTTTAGTATAAAGCTTGATCAACAGTATGTTCAGATACAAACAACGGTAGGTAGCCAATCAATTCAAAAAGATTTATCTAAACGGACTGATAAGCTCGCCTATTTGTTCATATATTTATTATTTTCTATATTTTGTGATTCTATAATATATAGCATTTACACTTGAAATGAAACTTTATGCAAACTAAATGAAACCTTTTGCAAACTAAATGAAACTTTATGCAAACTGAATGAAATCTTTAGCAAACCCAATAAAAAATGAGAAATAAATTTTAATACGATTAATTTTAATGAAAAATTTAACTTTATAAAAATTTAACTAATATAATTAAAAATAATTAATTTTCAAAAAAATATTGATTGTACTTAATAAACTAAACTATGTAACAATTTGATGTATAACCATAAAAGGAAAATGAACTGACAAAATGCGTTAATACAATATTAAGAAAAAAAATTACAAAGATATTTTTAAATTTGTTTAAATTATTTTTAAATAATTTTGAAAATTAATTATTTTTAATTATATTAGTTTAGTTTACAAGTTAAATTTGTCATTAAAATTAATCGTATTAAAATTTATTTCTCATTTTTCATTGGGTTTGCTAAAGATTTCATTTAGTTTGCAAAAAGATTCATTTGTTTGCATAAAGTTTCATTCAGTTTGCAAAAAGATTCATTTGGTTTGCAAAAAGTTTCATTTAGTTTGCATAAAGTTTTATTTAGTTTGCAGTTTCATTTAGTTTGCAAAAAGTTTCATTCAGTTTGCAAAAAGATTCATTTGTTTGCATAAATTTTCATTTCAAGTGTAAATGCTATATATATACAAATTATTATCAACGTGCATATTTATAACGTTCTTAAAAAATAAGAATAATAATTTCACTACATACATTTAATCATCTTCATTAATTTTGATCTCTGACATTATTGTGTACATATGTATATGTATATAGTATATGTAGTACGTTGTAGTACTTAATGTGTAATACTACATCATATACAACATAAACGAGAAAATATTTCTTATCAATTTTGACGGTTTTAAAAAAAAAATTCCATTTTTTATAGTAATGTATATTTTTAAAACAATTTTTTTTTTCTAAATCATTTGAATAATCCGATTTCTATCTACTATAAATGTATATATCATAAGAATTAAAATTCTTTCTTATTCAAAGTATTCAAAAGAAAATTAACATATGCCATAGAATAATCAAGAAATTTAAAGGTTTAGTTCGTAATGGGCTATACAATATATGCGAGTACATGCATAAATGTATACAAAATATTGTCTATAAAAATCAAAAATCAAAATCTACAATCAATGAAAAAAAAAATCTAGAAAAGAATAATTTTAAATAAATTTCTGGCATACATATATGATATGTACTTATATACACAACATGTCGATCATTTGGGTATTATTTGTATGTTTACTGTTCATTTTGATCAATTAAAAATGGGTACTAATTATTTATTACAAATTATTACTTATTACATACTTTAATTAAATGTCATCAGTCTGTTAATTTGATTTTAAAAAAAAATGTTTAAATGTTGATCATTTGAACTATCATTATTTTCATTACAATTTAGGTAATTTGTTTATTTTCTTTTTAACGAAAAAATATTTACAAGAACTTTTTGTAGAATTTATAAAAAATTATTTAAAAAAAAAAATCCAAAAAAAATTACTCACATATACAATAGACGTTATGTAAATATTATTATACTTATACTTATATATATAGTTGAGTACATACATATTTAGATTTTTGCATAAAAAATTACACAAATACAATGTGCATTATATTCATAATTAATTTATTTTATTCAATAAAAGAAAAACAAACAGAAACATTTTACGATATAGAAAATAATATAAAAAAAAAAAACAGAAGTCGTTATATATGTGTAAATAAAATTTGCAACATTTATTTACGAGTGTGATAGAAAAATTTGAGCGTAAATTTTATACACGTGACTGTTACCAACTTCAATTCTTAACTTTACAGAAACATATCATAACAAAGTCATATCTATCTGTGTATCTCTATTTTTCCATTTTAAACTTTTTTTGTAATTAAATTGTTGAGTTTTTTGTTAAACGTAAATTAATTAGAGGTAGTTATGAAAGATGTACTTACTTATATTTACTTACAGAATAACAACATAATAATTATGTATTTATACTCAAAAAAAAAATAATACGAGGGTAATTCAAAAAATTCCCGGAATAATTGCGTCAGTAAGTAACTAGCAGGTCAACAGTCAAGAAGTTTGGTTATATTTTGAGTGTTTTGAAAGCGAAACTGCTGTGTATAAAAAAAATAATTCATTTGTTTTTATTTAAAGGGATACATACTCGTATATACCTGAAAAATTTGGTATTTTTAAAACTTAGTGTAAAGCGTTGCGCGAAGAACACATTGAAAGACGTGCCGAACTTTCACAGAGTTTTTGAACAAGTACGATTCAAATCGTAAAGACTTTTCGCACCGTATAGTGACTGGTGATGAAACTTGGTGAATCAATAAAAATCAACAATTAGTGTATTATGCAATTTTTCCGGGAATTTTTTGAATTACCCTCGTACATACACGAATCAAAATAAAAAATCAATATTAGATTAATAAATATGTATGAACAAATTTTTGTAATAAATAACCTAGAAATTCAATTTATCGTTGAAAAAAGCAAATATCAGTAAAGTTTATTCATATATACATATTATATATAGGTACAGTAAGTATATAACTACGTATTCTTGAAACACAAAAGCGATACTAATAACTCATAATTGAATTTTGTAAATCTTATTTTGCAGTTTAAGTGACAGACTTTTCATAAAGCGATATGTTCTTTATTTTTCAATGTTCGAAAATTTCATTTAATTATACGAGCAGAACAGACAGTAGATAATGTACAGTGGCTCAATTAAGTATTCGGGCAATACATAATTTTATATTCATTCGAATATAGTAAAACGTTTAATGTAAGAGGCTGTTTCAAATGAAAAATACTGTGTTATTTTTTGACTTTGGTACTTATGATTTAACACACAAAAAATTTTATTTCAATTCATTTATTACAAAAAATATCAAAAAACAAAATTGCATTTCAATTTTATCATCACAAAAGTATTTGGGCAGAAGACAATTGCAATAAAAAAAAAACAAAAAATGAGAATATTAAAAATTTTTTAATGTTTAAATTTAATATTCAGCTGTCCTTACTCGTATTTTTATAACATTTTGAAGCCTATACTTTGCATCGAACACACCAATTTTTCACAAAATTTTGGATCAATTAGATTTCATTCTTTTTGTAGCTGGTCCGTAGTAAGGTTTTATTTGAAACTTAATTTTCTTGAACTTTCTGTTCAAATAATTCCATAGGTGCTCTATATGGTTTAAATCTGGACTCTGAGCAAGGATGTTGATAACCTTTGGGCAATTAATATAAACTCCACAACTTGCAAATATTTGCATTATGCTTCGGATCATTACCTTCATAATATAAAAAATTTGATAATTAATAAACCTCAAGATTTCGTTTTGCGTAGAACCGAATTTTTATTTACTATACTTTGCTATTATAAAGTATGTATATCAAAAGAAAAATAATTTTAATTCCTATCATTATAGCTAGAACATGAAATGATGATTCATAGAGCGTAAAACAGTTACAGATGATTTTTTGTTGAAAGGTTTTGAATAAAATTCAAATTTTTGAAGGCCCTCTAAAGCCGAAAATATAGGGTTGATAGCAAAATTTTGTTGGCTCAATTTTTTTAATGAAATAATGTAAAGAAGTAAAGAATATCGTCGTATATACCAATAGTGGCACTTAGAAAAGATACAACCTGTATAAAGATACAATTAAACTTGATTAACTTGAGCTCATATCATATTAGTGTATATGTATATAAATATGTATTCACTTATATTTTTTTCTATGTCAAATTTAAACTGAAATTTTGTATAAATTTTCATTTCTATGTAATTATTTTTTCATTCTCATTTTTACTTTATTTTTTTTTTATTTGTCAGTTTTTCAATTTCCTCTCTTAATTCAAATATCTATACTGGTGAATAATTAATAATTTCGAATTTCATAACCTTGAATCTTTCATATGAGTATACATATTTAATCGTATATTTTATATGCTCGTTAATTGGATGTTTGTAGATGTTTCAACATATGCATATAGTATACATAAATATAGATGCAAAAGTATGTATGTATAAAAAATTCAAAAATAAATTTTATTCTTACATTTTTTTTTTGTTTTTGTGTAAATGTATAAATATTTCTACATTATATGTATTTTATGTTTTTTTATAATAGCAATTATTAGAGACATTATGTATGTATTTCTGATATTTTAATTATGTAATTAAAAAACCTTCAAATACACAATAATCTGTTACAATCCTTATCAAATTTTTTTATCTCTGATGAATACGCCCTATAATTACATTACATTCTATATAGTATATAGTATTTACCATTTTTATACCATTAACTATTTTCTAATTTTATAATTCTAATAATTTATACACATATGTACATATGTATGTAAGCATTATACTGCCATACCTATTCATGCATGTGTACTTTTTTTTATCTATAACTTTGTTACGATTATTCATTTTTTATATTCGCCCGCTGTTGCGAGAAATGTGCTAGTAATTGGAATTTTTGAATTTACTATTTTATTTATACAGTTGATATTGATATAATTTTGCTTATTATTATCACCATAATCAAAAATCAAAAGCATATAACACTTCTGTATGATGTTATGCGTTATTATTGTTACATAGAAAATAAAATTCGTAATTAAATAAATAATATAATAAAAATACTGTTACATTATATACAGCACATATGTATATACTATACGTAATGTGTATGTACTTATTTTTATTTCACTTTAAATAGAATGAATATAAAAATTATAATTGGAAATTCTTTGAAAACAAACTCATATCGTATATCATAAAATGAGTCACGTTTGTTTAATATTTGGTGTTATAAATGCAAAATGTTTCTAACAAAAAAATAAAAAAAAAAAATTCGTCTACTAATCAAATGAATTTGTATATAGTAGAAAAAAATGAACAGAAAATAATGACGTATGAAAATTTTTAAATTTTTTTATAAAATTTATAAATAACTTTGAATATATTACTAAGCACGCTTTATGAGTCGTCATCGATATATAAGTACATAAAGTTAAGCAAAGTAATGGTTGTATATACTACTGCTCATGTATATGTACAACACTAGAATATTGTTATATTGTAATGTATGCAACACAACAATAAAAAAATTGCATTATATTTTTTAATTAAACCAAATAGTAAAATGTAAAGAAAATTGTATTTCAAGCCACAAAACAAAAAGAAAAGAAATCAAATACTAATTTAACAAGTAACACAATATATAAATTAAATAAAATGTAAAAAAATATTTTTAATAAATAGTAAAATACATATATATAAAATGCATTTTTTTTTTGTTTGTTTGTATTTTACCTTTTAGTCGAATATACAGCCGCTTAAAATTCTATTATTACTTCCGCTCGTGTGCCGTATTTCATCATTTTTTTTTGTTTGGTTTTTGGTTTTTTTCTGCTTTTTGTTTGATCACATTTAAGTACATATGTGAATTACTTTTGTTTTTATTTTTTTAAGTTTTCGTTTTAAATACTTATATTTTATTTAATGTTTAATATTCAATTGAACAGTAATTTAAAGAAATTTAAAAACTTTTTTCATATGTATATTTTTTGTTTTTTATTTTACTATAACTCTTGTTTGTTTGTTCTTATCACTGAAGAAAATTCAAACGACAAAAAAATAAAAAACTAAAAATATAAAAAATTAAAAAACAATTTATTTTTGTTTTTGATATATGTATACTTTTGATAAAAATTCAATTTACTTAACAAAAATGTTGCTGTAAAATTTATATTATTTTCGCACTTTATTATACACAAATTCAAAAGTAATAAGAGAATATAATTATTACACACAGACACACTACACCGAAAAGGAAGAAAATCAAATTATGAATAGAACAAAATTATTTTTAAACCGATATAATACTACTTATAGTTTTCTTATCGATTCCTGGTGTTTTTTGTTTGTTTTGTTTTCAATTTTCAACTTAAAATTTTTAAATATAGTACCTATATGTATATTTATTAGATAAAAATTATAAGTGAAGTGGTATTAAGCTGTTAATTTTTTAATAATATACACAAGTACATATAATGTATATGTATAAAATTTTATTTATCACACATTTTAACTATATTATAATCGTATAAACATTTAAAAGAAAAATGTAGGAAAAAAGTTACAACAATCAATCGCAAAATCTTTTTAGTAACACTTCACTTCAAAACTATATGAATCAATTCTTATCGCTTTAAAATATAAAAACTAAAAAAAAAAAATAAAATAAATATTTTTAGTCGTTTTTCTATATAAGTATGTATTTATACTTTTTTCTGTTTTAGAAATTTTTATTTTATGTATAAATGGTATATCGCAGACACATAAATAATGTTCAGTTTCGATTTTTTTTTTTTTAAAGTAAAAAGTTTTTCTTATCAGTTAAAGTACTACTTCATGTACATACATATATGTACGTATGTAAAAAAAGAAAAAAAAATACTAATTTTTGTGTAAATTTTATTCAAGCACAAAAATTATGTACTGGCTTGGCTGTAGGACGTAAATAAATATCCAAATAATGTGTATAAATGTATAATGAAAAGAAATCATAAATTGAAAATTTTTCGCTAACAAAAAGAATAAATAAAAAATATAAAAATATATTATTCTTTTCACAACACTTTCGTTTTTAATTTGTAAATTTTATTGTGTATTTTATGATATGTAGTATGGTCACTTATAACATTTACTTACGATATAAAAGAAAACTGTCAAAATCAAACAAAAACAAAATATGTACACATTTATCTACAAATACGTCTATCCTTATAATGTATATTTGTATTTGAAAAATCAAAGGATATACTCTGTAATATAGAATTTTCGAAAATTCTAAATTATATTACGTATATGTACATGTGCGTGCATAAATGGACATACTCAGTATTATACCCGGCATATTAATAGTGAAATTTCATGATTTTCTCATAGGAGAGAAAAATAATGTTACTACTATAATACTCGTTGCACACAACAAAAAAAAAACTGAAAAAACAGCTGAAAACCTACACAAACAAAACCCATTTGACTATTTCATTTGAAAAGGATGAGTTGCTACTATACGTTATTTCTATGTCGTATATAAATGGGCGATATACATATATAGCATTGCTTTCTATAATCCTTTGTAATCCTTCCTATTTTGGCTTTGTTTTTCATCATCATTAATTCTGCGCAAACTCTAAGAGAGCATGAAATTTTCGATAATTTTGCAAAGAAATGAAAGGTATTTTTTTTTTCCTTCTATTTTTTATATCATATATATGAAAGAACATATGTAGGTGTACACATATGTATAGGTAGATATACATATAAGTAGGTGCATATATGTAAATGTATAATATATTTTTTTCGAAAATATTCATATGTCTAGTCTACTGTAATATTTATGTATGTATATTAAAATAAAATAAAATAAAGCAACAGAAGCCGCATTAAATAGCTTTATTTTTATGGCTACGAAAAATATTTTTAAACAGTTGCTAAGATTTATATACAAGTATACGTATATGTATATGTACGTATAGTATTTAATTGTTTATTTATATTTTGCCCTTTTTATCGACTTTTGTTTTTTTTTTTATATTATATCTACTACACATAAACCTACTACGTACGTCCGTACGTCATACATACACTATACTCAAGCACGTATAAAAAAGAAAAAAATCTGGACCAAAAAATTTCATTATTATTATCTGTTTAAATGTAGATAAGTATGTATCCACATATGTATATGTTTATACGCATACGATATATGTATACATACATAGATAACCTATTGAAATACTGCAATTTTTTATTTTTATATTTGGGTATAAATTAAACAATTCTCTTTAGTTTCAGTTTCCAGATCAGTGAACTTACATGTATACGTTAAAAGGAATGATAAAAATATAAAATGTATAAGAAAATTGTATTTATTGTATAGGTATATTATTAAGAATATAGGTACATACCTATGTACATACATATATAAAAAGTCAATAACTTTATCATTAAATATAACCGTAAATGAATATAATTTTCAATCATACTATTGGTTCCGTAATTATAAATCAATTAAGATTAATAAAAAAATTTTTTTAAATAAAATTTTTTTTAATGATACACAAATAGAAGAAATGCGAACTCATCTTGATTCTAAAGGTTAAAAAGTTTGTTTCCAATTTATGTTTTTTAAAATGTTGACATTTTTTTCCCTCATTTCCGCTGTTGATAAGCATTTTATATATGTATAACCATAATACACAATACACAATCAGCAATAAATGACAGTATCTGCATATATGAGAAAAATATTGTATTGAAAATGTTTACATTTCCTATTTGATTTTAACAAATTTTCTGTACATTATCAGTTTATTTGTATAGTAGTGTCATTTTTGTAATATGTTGTATGATTTCATTAATAAAATGTCATTTCAATTTACATAAAGATACCAGATACCTAATTGAAATTAAAAAATTTTTTTTTGAAATACCCACTGGCTCAAATAATCAAATTGATATAGAATCGATCTTATGTTAAATTTTTCAAACGGCGTATCAAAACATATTGAAACATAGCTGATGAGAAGACTTTTGAAATTTATTAAATAAAATTATATGTATTACCTTTTTTTTTCAATGACTATAAGTATACAACAGAATCTTAAATCTATAAGCAGATTTTAATAAATGTAGGTATAAATTGTAAACTGAATGCACATGTACCAACTTGATTAATTCGAATAACTTAGATATTTATTTTTTCGTTCCACTATATTGGAAATTAAAATCAAATGAATTTTCCAAATTTTTTTTTACCACTTATATTACCAGTAAATTACGAAATTGTCTCATTGTCTGTCGTTTACAACATCATATGACACTTTTTTTCTAGTCTCTTTTTGTAATTGTGCATAAAAAAAACCGCATTGCACTTCACATACATTACATCACATGCATATTATCATACAGTTTCATTTTCGTAAGTCTCGATACTACTTGTACTCGTACCTATATCTATAGATATACAAAATGCATAGGTAATGCACATTAGAAATAAATAAAGAAAATATTCGAAAAATCTTTACACAACTCATTATTGAGTGTATACCACCAAAAATCATATATACATATCCTAGGTATTATATGATTTTTGAAAACTACTAACAAGAAAACAATATTAGAAATTATTATAATATTTATAAGAAATCCATCAAGTATCGAATGACAAACAATTTCAATTGAATTCATTCTCTATCCATCCATACTCGATAAATTGCATATTCATATCGCAATCACATATCTAACTGAATCTGATAGTTTATTCAATGTTAAGTTAACCCTAATATATATCCCTATACTCGTATATAACACAAATTTTTATAACAAGATTGATTTGGTAATAAACCGAGAAAATATTTTTATTAGAAATTATATATTATAATATGTATATTCTATAAAAATTCACTGTACATACATTAAGTGTACAAAAATGAACAAAAAGAAATATAATTCAAATAATACATAATGTAACACAAAATTTTATATTTAAAAATCTACTAGGTATAATTAAATCAACTGAAATTTTTGATAAGGAAAAACAGTATATCATATTTTCAAAATACAAAAAAAAAATTCTGACGGATAAATATATATATCAAAAGTTTATATCTAAAATTCCATATTTTCCTAATTATTTGTAATTTTCAAAATCACATTAAATAATTATAATTAATTCATAATTTATTTTAAATTCACTTAGTTAATTTCACTATACTATACTTTGTAATTCTCTAACTCACCAAAGAAATATGAATCAAATTATTTAATAATTTTTATTTATTTACTCATCACATAAACGCAAACGCGTGCTCTATCAAACTGAATTCAGACTTATTTTTTCCATCGGTTTTAACGTTTTAATAAAGCAAAATGCATTTTTTTAAAAAATAAGAAAATTTTCAAAACACATCGAACAAAAACTAACCAAAACAAAACCGTTTAGTTTAGAATTGGTTTGATTTGGTTATTGGTTGTTTAAAGAAAAACAACAAAAATAACAAATCACTCACGCCTCACGCGCGAAGCCGAAGCATGGAAGCATGCCACGATCCACGATTCACGAATCACGGCACAAAACAACAAAAAGCACAAGCACAACACGAGCTAGACAACATTTTTTTTGGTACAGCTACAGCAAAATTTTTGTTTTGTTTATCAATTTTTACTTTAATTTCGATGAATAAATTCAAAGAAATGTAACTGAAAAATGTTTAAAAAAATGTATTTTTTCAACACTACCTTTTTCTTTATATCAAATTAAATCGAATAAACAACCAAAAGATTTAGAAATTATTTATAAACAAAAACAAGCAAACATTTTTGAAGTGCGAGGGTGAGTTGGGTTGATTTCGGTTGATTTCCTCTTCAATTCTTCAATATTCAGCAAGCGCTCCAGCTATCCATCTACCGGTGGGCGGTGTAATGTAAATAAACACGTAATGCATGAAATATGAAATGTGCTGAAGTTAGAGCAACAGCACCGAACATCGAACATTCAGCTCGAATTATCGTTTATCGAACGAAACGGTTATTTAAAAAGTTCCAGTAATAAAATATAAAATTTGTTTCTCATTGGTTTTTTTGTTTTTTTAACTTTTTAACTGATTTCACATATGAAGCAATATCAAGACAACATAAAAATACGAGAAAAAATGTAAATTTTCTTTTTGTTTGTTTAAATCGATAATTTTTTTAATGAAAAATATTTTTGCCGTTACGCGTTACCGGAAATAACAAAAATGTTCGATATCTAGACAATCTTGGAACCGAATGGTTTTAGTTGTATTCAAACAAAACCTCGTATAAAACGAACGAATTGATGTTGATGTTGAATGTTGATGCTTGATGTGATGGTGATATGCTGATGGTGTCGATTGTTGAAACTCAACTCAACTCAAACTCAAGAAAACATTAATAAAACAATACGATAAAACATAAAACGATAAAGAACGATTAACGAACATTCATTTCGTTGCCTTTGCGTTGAGTTGGCTGGCACTCTAGTAGGGTAGAGGTAGAGATAATTTATTATTTGCACACAATTTAAAAAAAAAAATTATAAAAAAATGTGATCTTGATTTTTTTCAAATGCGTGCACTTCAATTCTTTTAAGATTTTCTTCAAGAATATGTGTATGCTTTACAAAAATAACATTCTACTATATTCTGCATTACGTTAATAATTTTTATAAAAATTTTTACAAAAAAATAAATTTCAAAAGTTCTCTTTAATACTTAATAGATCTAATTGACCTAGTTTTTTCCCAGTTATACTTATAACACTGCTTTAATTTTATTGCTTTCTTTAGTACACGCATTATTATAACCTGAAAATAATTACTATACTATAAGCACTATTCTTCGCAATTTACATGCATATGAGGACATGTGTATATCAATTTGATGTTGCGTATACGCAATATATATACATACATATATCATACATTCGTAGGTACATAATTCTTACGATAGATTTTTATTAATGTACTATATAAAAATTATGGCTTTGTAATATACGTTTATTATCTGGAGGATTTATAATAAAGATGACTTAAAGAACATGCATTGGAGACAAGAACATACAGTAGTTCAAGAAAAATTTTTGTTTCAGTTTACTCATACATGTATGTACATATATTTAATTTAAAGAATAAACCTACGCATCTTATCCGTTGCAAGTCTGTGCTCATGTTTTTACTTAGAACTGAAACTCCAATAGAAGAATATTATGTACATACATAACACACTTCAAAATATTAATTTGAAAATATTATGAATTGGACAAGTTCAAGGCTGAAAGCTGCCATACATTTTCACTTTCATATATTCATATGTTAAAGATATACCGTAATATTAAGAGTGGAATAATAGAAGATATAGGTACATATACTAATACTAAAGAAAAGTGAAAAACAACAGTATCCATATGTATGTATCTACATATTCTTAAAAAATAAAACTTGTGTAAGCATCACAATACACGTTTTTCATCTTCTCTTGTTGTATAGAATAAGACATAAATTAAGATGAAACCAAATAAAGTACATTCAATATACATACATGCATACATATTGTATTGTACTTGTACAGTTGTACATCATTATCATTGAGTATAGGATTGGTGTAGTTGACTGTCTACTACATTGTACTTTGTATATATGGATATGTTTATATAAATGCTGATATACTCGTATACATAAAGAATATATGAGTGGCGTGTGATAGATACCTATGTATATTATATAATGGTATGAATTCTAATAGTATTTTGAACATTTATTTTTAATGCATACTGAACATACTTACTTTTTCTCAAAGTTATATTTACGAATACATATGCCCGGTTGACATATACGATGGTACCATCGCGATAGTACACCATCTGCTAGTAAAACCATCAGATGGTACGTTGACATTATTGCTTTTTACCATCAGATGGTTCAGATTTTAAAAATGGCGCTATCTAAAACTTTATTGCTGTCACTGTTAATGTTTTCATATGTAATCAGTGTGCTGAGTGTTTTTTTTTTGTTACAATAAGTATTTTTTGATATTTTTCACATAATGTCACATGAAGCAATAAATTTGGGAATAAGCATATTATGCGATGTTCTTCAAAATGAAATAATGAATTATTTAAAAAAGAAAAAATTTGAAAAAAAAAGAATATGGGTGAGAAAATGGGTGAAAAGAAGATCATCATTGGGATTTAGTAACACTTTTATTGAAGAAGTTCGAATTGAAGACCCAAAAACATTTAAAAACTTTTTAAGAATGAGTCCAGATAAATTTGATGAATTATTATCTCTAGTTGAAAGTAGCATCATAAAACAGGTTCGTACATGACATAATATATGTATCTATTACACATTATTTTTGACTTAATGTTTATTACACAGAATACATTCTTCAGGGACTCCATATCTCCAAAAACTAAATTGGAAATCGTACTAAGATATTTAGCCACGGGAGACTCATTTGGTTCACTAGAAGCTGGATATCGTGTTCCAAAATCAACAATTTCAAAATTCCTAATACCGGTTTTAAAAAGTATTTGCGACTCTTTAAAAACTTATATAGAAGTAAATATGACTTACAAAAGTTATAAACATTTCGTTATCATATGTATATTATTTAATAATCTATTTTAGGTACCACATTCTGAAGATAATTGGAGAAAAATTGCCGATGGTTTTTTAAGCAGATGGAACTTTCCAAACTGTTGTGGCGCTATTGACGGGAAACATATAAGGATTCAGTGTCCTCCATTTAGTCACAGCGATTTTTATAACTATAAAGGTTTCTTCAGCATAATACTGTTTGCAATGGTAAATAGTAATTATGAATTTGTATATGTGGACATTGGGAGGAATGGCAGAATTAATGATAGTACCATCTTTCGTGAATCAACACTAAAAGCGTCCATAGAAAATGGAAATTTAAATTTTCCAAAGTGGGGTATTATAGTCGGAGATGATGCTTTTCCCTTAAGCACGTACTTATTAAAGCCATACTCGCATCACGGAGCGTTATCTAATGACGAAAGAATTTTTAATTATCGACTGTCACGGGCCAGGAGGGTTGTTGAAAATGCATTTGGTATTTTGTCTTCAAGATTTAGGATTTTATTACGACCAATAAATCTTAATCCAGACAAAGTGGACTACATAGTACGTGCTTGCTGTTTACTACACAATTGGTTACGTCAAACAAATACCCAAGCATACTTTCCTCCTGGTTGCGTTGATCGAGAGGACATTGAAAATGGTGAAATTATCCCTGGTGAGTGGCGAAAAGAAATTGAAAATTTGGAACTGTTCTCACTGTCAAGTACTACTTCGAGAAATTCCACGAAAGATGCCATTACGATAAGAAATAATTACAAACACTACTTTACGACAACTGGAGCAGTTGATTGGCAACAAAATTTCATTAAATAAAAATTTGTTGTATATTAAATAAGTGAATAATTATTACAATTACAATAAATTTTATTGAATTACAATAAAACAAAAAGTATTCTAGTTAAAAATTTTGTACTTATTTTTATTTTTATTGTGAATTGTGTACATACTTGATTTTTATTTACTTTACTTGATTTATGATGTCAACCACAAATCAATGTAAAATTTTCTTAAAAAATACTAAACTACTACTGTTTTTTCTTTTTTTTCTTGTTCTAAATTAAATTAAATTAAAATTAACAATAAAAAGTGAAAATGAAAACTAAAACAGGAAAAAAACAAGTAAAAAGAGAAAATCAAAAAAAAAATATGTTTCAAGTTTCCTCGTCGAAAGTCATGCTTAAGGCCTGAAATAAATTAAAATATTAAATTATAAAAAATAGCAAAATTTAAAAAATATGAAAAAATAGAACAAAAGAAAAGTAGAAAATACCTCGTGTAAAATACTGCTTGTCGAATCCGTTGTTGAAGTGTATGTGGAAACAGATGTACTGCATCTTTGATCTTTGAATGCTTTATTTGTAATAAGTTCTATTTTTTTTTTTGTAATTAGATTTTGAATTTCCGCTTGGATTTCGGCGGCGCAAACTTTATCCCCCATCGTCCGCAATTGTGATGCAATACTTTGACCGAAATAATAGTACTCGTCTTGAGTTGTTTCATTTTTTAATTGTTTTAGCTTGTCAATAGCTGAACTAATATATTCTGGTATATCATTTTTCTTTATCTTTTTTTTTTTACAAGGTTGTGGTAGAGTTTCATTCTAAAATACAATTGGAAATATGATTTTGAATAAATTTAATTAATAACAAATTTGGAAAAAAAATTGAATTTTACCTTTTCTTCCAGTTGAGGTATTTTCTCACGGCTATCATCGGCATTGCTGTCGAAAGTTTGAAAAAGATTTTGCGAAGATTCATTTTGTAAATTATCTTTCTCACGTTCGTCTTTCTGTAACTACAAAAACATCAATATCTTCGAATAAAAGTAATAAATTGTATTATTATATATTTTAAGAACTTACTAAATTGTCGTACGATGGCCTTCCCTCACTTTTTGATAGAAATCCTGCCATCGTATCAAACCAAATCAATTTCGATTTATATACATCATCTGCTCCTGCTCCAGATTTATTACATTTTTTAGTTTTCAATTTTTCAGCGTTAAAAGTATCTCTTATTGATTTAATTTTTTTTTTAACTTCCTCTATGTTTTCTAAATTGAATTCATTTTTTATTTTTTCGTAGCATTCATTTCTTTTATTTCTATTTTTATAATCTTTGTTTTTATAATTCCACAAACACTCATATTCTCCATAAAGTTCCACAAATTTTAAAGTTTCAACTTCATTTAATTTTCTTTTATTTTTAATTAAATTTTGAACTGTTTTTTCCATTTTACTATCTTTTTTTTTCCTAAAAAAATACTCAAAAATAAAAAGAAAATCATAACCACGCTTTATCTTATACTTCACCACTTTGAACATTTGCGGCCATTTTGAATTTCTTACCAGCAGATGGTAAAATCAGAAAATTCAGATTTTGCCATCTGCTGGTAAACCATCTGATGGTTGTGGTTGACACTTACGCTAGTAATAGCAGATGGTGTACTATCGCGATGGTACCATCGTATATGTCAACCGGGCAATACATACATACAGGATACAGACTTTTGCTTTTAGTGTGCATATTTGCTTTTATTCTCAACATTTTATGCGAAAATAAATTTCACGGTATCACAAAAATTACAACAAATCAACAAACAAATGAAATTGACATTCTCTTATTGATTTTTGACTGAGTCATCATCAAAGTACAACCGTACAACATTTCAATGGCACCATCACCATGGGAGATATTAGATATATACATAGTCAATAGTGATAAAAAATAGATGGTATGGTTGCGTGTAATCGAATGAAAATTGAATTCTTGTTTGATTACTAAAAACTTAAAAATGAATTTCAGACGACATCACATATTATAATATAATCTGTCTGAATAGTTTTTCATTTTTATTTCTAAAAATCATGTATCAGAAGCTCTCCAAACTTCAAACATTTAAACAAATGATTGCATTTTTTTTTAAATTTAAAAATCTTAAGTGCGTTATAGCATAGAATAATAAAGCTACGCATGTGTGTAACTTTATTATTCTATGGTTATAAGTACATATCTCAAAAAATATTTAAATCGAACACCAATTCATGTTGAAAAATTGGTCACTTCAAGTTATTTCCAGTTCATAAATTATTAAGAATTTTGATCGATTTTTTTACTTTTTTTGTTTTAGAATTTTCAATTCAAGTGAACATGCACATTTTTTTTTTACCGCGATCAACATTTCAACGATTTATAAAAATAAAAACAAAAAAATTATTCTAATTTAGACAATTTAAAAGAGGTGTTACGTGCTTTTGATCAATTTTTTTCTCTACAATAAATTACATATATAAAAAAAATCTTTTTCATTAAAACAAAATTTACCGGCATCAAAATACTATATGTCGTAAATTTTTACATACGTATACATATCTACAATGTACATTATACATTATACCAATACTTGTGGTTCCGTAAAGTTTTCTCTTGTTTGTATCCTTTATTTGATAGCCAGACACTTAAAAATAGTTCGTTGCCACGCCGTTTTTTTAATCATTTTCAATTCTTATTTTGTTATGCACGGACATTTTTACTTTAAAACATCTTCCCCAAGTAAGGTATCCTTATTTCACTTCATTTTTTTGTTTTTATTCCATTTTACAAGTAAACTTCATAACAAAGTTGCTTATTCATAAATTCATCCATGGTTGAAGCGATGGACAATTCATATACTACAGAAGTAGGGCAACCGACTTTTTGGCGACTTTCTGATTTTATACAATACACATCGTACCGCGGTATATTCAATTTTATTTGAATTTTATGTTCTTTCATTCCATA
Organism: Villa cingulata; assembly: GCA_951394055.1. Lineage (NCBI taxonomy): Eukaryota > Metazoa > Arthropoda > Insecta > Diptera > Bombyliidae > Villa > Villa cingulata. The sequence goes on from OX596025.1 coordinate 4,296,596, forward strand.
CCTATACGACTACCATTAAATACAAAAATGAATTCAGTAAAGTAAAATTATTTTAATTCATTTTTGCCATACGAATCGATTTTATAAACAAAAATATATAATTCTTGTTAGTTCAAGAGTTTGATAATTTTTATTTATAAATTATAACTTAAATTGCAAATGAAAAAATTGTGTCAAGAAATTTCTTCTGAATAATGAATGAATTTTAAATTGAAACTCTTAAATGCTTAAAATTGTGGCAGAGGTTTGTGAAAACTGTATTTCTAGGTTTTTCATTATTTTTATGTTGCACCTATTGTCTTAAGAAAGCGATAATATGTATATAGTTGATATCAAAAATCCTGGTCCTGGTAAGTGCATATAATGGCTTCATTTTTTGCTTTTTATTTTATCACTTTTCACTCAAAATTTTGCGATAAAAATTCATTAATAACAGCTTCTAAATTTCAATTGTAGACTACAGAAAGTTATAAGACAATTAAAAATGTATATTATACTTACACATAGAATATAAATGAAATCCTATTTCTTTATGACTATTTAAATTATATTACACAGTCCACAGATACTGTAAAAAAATCCCTAAATTATGATTTTACTAAAATTTTTAAGTTTATCGAAACAAGAAATTAACCATTATTATTTTTTGGTATAAAATATAAATTAAAAGCTTCTCATTAATTTTCCATTCAAATAAATAAAAATTTTCATTTGCAACAAAATAATGAATTTATCCGATGGCTTTTATTGCATAATAATATCAAATCGAAACTAGAAAATGTCTCAAACAAGTTTTTCAGTTAAAATCATTTAAAAATTAATGTTCAAAATCAATTATAACTCACACATATGTATACATTTTAAAAAAAAAAAAATTTTTTTTTCTGTATATTTTCGATCGATCTATGATTGCTCAATTGATTCGATAAATTTTATACTTAACATATTTATATTTAAAAAAAACAAAAAAAAACTATATTACATATTAAGTATTGCAAATAAATAATGTGTAAAATTTCAAATAAGAAACGTGTCTAATACTAGCATATACGTACTATAAAAATTAAAATTGATAGCAACAAAAATTGCTATAGGAATAAAATCAAATTAAATTCAAAATATACAACTCATTAGATCAGTAAAATGTCTTTTTCATGTAATAAATCGCCTACATTTATTTATGAATATAGTTAATTTTATGATATACATTACATATGTACATATAATCGTATACAATTAACTATATTGCAGAAATATATGTGATAATTTTAGTTTAGTATGTTAAAAAGTTGAATGTTGAAAAATTATTTACATAAATACATCATAATAAGACTGTTTATAAATATGTGTATAACTTTAAGAGTATATTTCATAAGAATAAAATGGCACGTTTTAGCAGCGCAGGGAATATAAATTATAATATTATAACGCCTTGCTTTTATGTAAAATATATCCTGCGAAAAAAAATTTTATTAGTACCATGTATTTGCGTGCTATATACATATATTTTGGAGTACATATATTAAATACATATGAAGGTAATAAAATGTCGTTCAAAAAATGTTTTCAATTATTCGACTGACATATTCGAAGGTCAAAATTATTTTAAATTATTGTATAAGGTTTATCAGTAAGCGCGTCAGAATTTTAAAATGAAACACAATGATAACTACAAATGATATTCACGTGTGATTTGCTTATTATTTTTAAGAACAATCGATTAGTTTACATTTTGAAAATATAGTGCGACCATCGTTTTGCGTCGTTCCAGTTTGCGTTATTTTCAGTTGTTTGCGTTCATCGCCATTTTAATACCAAAAACTCAAGATATGTCGTGATTTACTCACTTTGCGTCACTTTTTGAGCGTAAAATCGGAGTATTTCCCATTGTTATGTCAACTTTTGTCTTTTTATTTTTACTTGTAATTTATAGTACATACATTCAGTGATATCAATTTCTTCATTAGTAGCGCAGCAAAAAAAAAATTTCAAAAGCTCTTATGTTGTTAGATAAGACAACAGAAATTTTTTTGGAAGAAGATTGTGATACAAAAAGATCCTGAAATGGAGCAAAGGCACTGAAAAGTTTAGTAAACATTTATGAAGATTTGTATAAGGAAATGGAAACGCTGAAGCAGCAAAAAATGGAAAAATATTTTCATCCAACCACATCTAAATCATCGTCATAAATTTTTATAAATTTTAATAATTACATATCGACTTTATTTACATACTACATCTAAATATTTTATTGAATTAATTGTTTTGTTTCATATAAGTTTTCTTTTATTTTTGTTTAATAAAAATATGAATTCCAACTTTCTAGTTTTTATTTATCAAAATTTGAAACAGGAACCTATTATCTACTTTTATGTGTGTTTATATGAGAAAATATATTTCACTTTGCGTTGTTTCGTTTTGAGTAGCTTTTTCCAGGAACGTAACTCCGACGCAAAGTGAGGTCGTAATATCATATTCGCCTGGCTCGTAAGACCCAATTTTTCACTATTTTCTCACACATATCGCCTGGTGTAATTTCAATGATGCGTTGAATGCTTTGCCTAAGATCACTAATCGTTCTAAGATTATTCTCGTAGACCAATAAGATTTCAAATAGCCCCATGGGAAAAAACTCAAGGGAGTTAGATCGAACCAAAGGCCAGTTGACATTATCATTTCTTGAAATAACTTGACAGGAAATTTTTTTCGAACAAATCGATTGTCTAACGAGATGCATGACAATGACATGTGACAATGACAAGTATACAAGTTTACTTATTGAAAGTAAACATTATTCATGTATCATGTCAACATTTTCCAGTGGTGCCGTGAAATAACACCAAACGAAATAACACCAAATTGATGATATTTCACTTTCAAATGAAATAACACCAAATTTCAATTTTGTTGTTATTTCCATTTGAAAGCGAAATAATACCAATATGGTGTTATTTCGTTTGATGTTATTTCACGACACCTTTCTAGTTTAGTTCAAAAATATTCTATTATCGTATTCCTATAGCGCTCGTCATTCACAGTTACGTGATTTTGCCCAAAACCCCATCACACGTAATTTTCTAAGCATGAAGAGGCAATTCTTGAATCACTTGAGAATTTTATTCAGCTTAATTTTATTCAAATCTTGCAGTTTTGTTTATTCACAATCCTATTGAGCCAGAAATGCGTTTCATTCATAAATTTCTCGCAATACATGAAACGTACAACAAACCGAACATGAATTTTAATAATAAATTCGAATAATTACCACGCGTTGTTGAATTGTGTACCTCTTCATAATCAATTATCATTGTCACACAATACGGAGTACAGCAACTTGTTGATTAGTGGCGTCGTTGTGGTCGTTGAAAATCCGGTCGTTTCTATCGATAAACCTAATATTTTATTGGATATTTCGCTATTTACGACAAAAGAATAAGAAACATGGTCCCAGAAAAAGAATATTAGCATAAATATTGAATATTTTTAAAATATTAGAAACTTAAAAGATAATTTCGAATTTGGCATTAAGAAAAAAAATAAATAGAAGAATAATAATAGCACTGTCTGTACTACGGTGCCACAATAAAAAATTTCTCATGTTGAAAATACAAATCCCGACTGTGTTAAATTTTTGTGATTTTTGACGTTCGATAAAAAATAAGGTTATTGAATGCTCATATCGACTACAGGAAATTAAGAAAAAAATATTTTATTTTATTTTTCTTCCGCAAATTTATTATACGGAAAACAATACAAGTAGCATTACCATTAAAATTGAATTACACAGAATAATTAGACAATAATATGATTCTATCGCGAAATTAACGATTTCAATAATTGAAAAATTGAAAATAATTGCAAACAAATACGGGGTGGGGTGGACAAAATACTTGAATACAATGAGAAAAAAATTTTAATTTGACACTTTTTTTATTTTAATTTTTTCTATTTTGGTTTTTAAATTGAACCATTTGAAAAAATTTATATAATGTCGACAAGGTCAAGTGTGTAATTTAAATTAAGATACAAGAAAAAGATCGCTCGCACACATGAGAGAAGAATGAATAACAATAAAGATATACATATAAAATTGCTACGTACCACGATAATAACAATTGTGGCAGTAGTGTGGTAATTAAGATGAAAATTAATCAACTGAAACTAAAAGTTATAAAATGTAAAGAGATATTTAATAGACATACGATGATCTAAGAGGATAGTAAGTAAAAATTGTGTAATTTTAAAAAAATTTAATAGACATACGATGATCTAAGCGGATAGTAAGTAAAAGGGCTCCCTCAAATAATTAATGTATTTGATGATCTTTTTGGTTTATAGAGTTTATTTAATTTAATGTTGTAAAATAATCAGTTTTTTCTTTTTTAATTTTTCCTACGATGTTTCAATGAATTAATTATACCAGTCGATTTATTTTGGTCAATTTATTATGTTTTGTAGTTTTTGTTTTTTTTTCGGTATAACTATAAATAATGTAACGTACATAAAATTAAATGATTGAAAACATATAAGTAAGTATATCCGCCCAAGAAGATTTTCTTAACGGCCTACCAAATAAATATAATTTATGATGAGCTTGATAAAGTATCGTAATTTGTTTTTATTTTTCAATAATAAATATATGAATTGATGGTCAAGTGCATAAATTCAAAAATATATTACTTTATACAAATGGAAAAACCTAAATAAATATGTTGGCATTTAAATGAATTTTTAACAAGATTTTTATTGTTTTTGCTACAATTACATATACGTAGTAAGGTCCAAGTATTCTCAGCCTAACATACAAGAAGGTGTCAGAAGAAAAAAACATATATATAATTTTGCAATATAGTCTCCCTTTATTTTAATACATTTTTCACATCTCTTAACTGGTGCCTCTGTATCAGTATAAAAGTAGGTTGAATCTTTGGTTTCAAAATGGGCATTTACAGCTTGCTTAATTTCATCATCGTCATTAAATTTTTTTCACCTGAGCTCAGACTCTAATTTTGAAAATAAAAAATAATCGTTAGGGGCCAAATCGGGACTGTAGGGTGGATGGTCGAGTTCCATAAAGCCGCATTCTTGTATAGTGGCCTTTAAAATTGCAGCCGTGTGAACTGGAGCATTATCGTGTAATAGCAAATAGCAGGATACCTCTACTAATCTTCCCTCGTCGTTTTTCAATGATTTTTTGTCGCAACTGCCGTAATAAATCGCAATAATAACTCGCGTTGACGACTGTGTTTATCTCCTTAAAATCAAATAATAAGATCCCTTCGCAATCCCAAAAAATTATAGTCATTACTTTTTTTTGTACTATGTGAGACCTTTGCTTTTTTGGCGCTGGTTCTCCCTTTCGATGCCACTCCCTGGAATCCCTTTTGGACGTTGGGTCATAATAAAGGATCATAGTTTCATCGCCCGTCACAATCGATTCTATAACTTTCTTCTGGTCTTCACGACAAAGCTCTAAAAGCTGTTTGCAACATTCAACACGTCGTTGTTTTCGAACAGCACTCAGAAGTTTTGGCACCCACCTTGCACTAACTTTTGACATACCCAAATGTTCGTGAAGGATGCGCAAAACACTTGTTTCAGAAATGCCAGTTTTTGCGGCAATTTCTTTTGTTTTGAGTCGCCGATCACTTAGAACAATTTGTTCTACAAAGTCAATATTTCCGGCCGTAGTCACCGTTGTGGGCCCTCCAAGAGTCTCCATATACAACACGCATTCTTTCATTTATTTGTGTTGGTGTTAACCCTTCTTTTGTTAAAAATTTTATAACCGCGCGGTATTCAATATTGGACATTTTCAAAATTTATTGAAACTCACCTTCTTTCTAAGCCTGTTAAAATTAAACTGATAATCCTAAACGGCTACAAATTTGCATATTGCCTGCTAAGGGTTCCTTCTTTTCAACACCTAAAATTTTTTTATGGATAAACGAGTTTTAATGTATGAGGCTGAGAATACCTGGACCTTACTACGTACATATAAATAGTTACATATACATAACATACATATATGCCCACTCAAATATAATAACCAAACATGCATAATTATCATCGTGATACTTTTCATAATTCCATATTTAAAATGCATTCACCAGAAAATAGATTTCATGCAAATCTTACCATAATTGGTAAATTTAATATGTTTTTTTATATTACTTAGTTTTTTCTTTATTTACATATATCTGTAAAATAGATTTACATAATAAAGTTTGCAAAAAAAATTTTTTTTCATTTTCAAGTAAATAATTCGTGACTTGTATCTCACTTATAATCTGATCTTATGACAAATTTGTTAATGACATGATGAAACGAACAATGACGATATAATATGGTGATGATGATGACGATCATCATTATCATCATCGAGGATTATCATCATTATTATATAAATGTTCATAGATATACATTACATAAATATTATTAATTTGCGAATATTTATACGAGTGTATATTCAAATATTTAAAATTAGTATATGAGTTGAGTATTACTCGTACACGGCACACTATTATAATATAATATGAAGTTCGTCTAATAACAATTTATTTTAGAATGATTTTTCTATGTTAATACAATATAAATCAGTTAGGCAATCATTATTATTGCAATTTTTTTTTTCATATTCTTTAGAGTATTAAATTTCCATGTAATATAGAAGATCACTTTACTTTGGGAACTGAAATGAAGAAATCAGATTAAATTCATGTTAATAATTAACAAAAAAAAAAAAAAAAAAAAAAACGAATAAGTTATATTTTTTCAATTCCCATGAATAAAAGCAAAAGAAAAATTATATAAATAATTTATTCCCTTTTTATAACTTTTAAGAAATTATGTTGCGTAGTTGGTCAATAAGAACCAGTTCTGTTTTTTATTTCATTTTAAAAATTATACATTTTCTACATACGTAAATCACAAAATAAAATTAATTACTTCTTTAAATTTGTCTATTAAATATTTACACTTGGTTGTAAGTTTTATTTATTTTTCTTTTTAGTCTGTTTTATCAAATGTTTAGGTAACTCTCCTTCAATTTATATATTTTTTTTTTGTTTTGTTTTATTTCTTTATTTTCTAATTTATATATGTATGTATGTATTTATTAAATATTTTAAAATCTCATATAACATTAAACGTATGTACTACGTGGGTTGATAAGTTTCCTGTATTCATAGTAAAGCACGTAAATTTTCACAATTTTTTTATTTAATTTTCTACATAATCTCCTTTTAGCCCTACACACTTATTCCAACGTTTCTTCAACAATTCTATCCCTTCCCTATATCGCACTTTGTCTAACCCTTCAAAAAATGCGTTTGTTTCGGTTATGACGTCACTATCCGATGAAAATCTCTTTCCCCGTAACCATTTTTTCAACTCTGGAAACAAAAAGTAATCACTGGGAGCCAAATCTGGAGAATAAGGAGGATGTGGAAGCAGTTCGTATTTTAATTCATGAAATTTGGCTATCGCAATTGTTGACGTGTGAGCTGGGGCATTGTCCTGAAGAAAGAGGATTTTTTTCCTCGACAAATGTGGTCGTTTTTTTAAAATTTCTTCATTTAATTTGTCTAACAATGTGCAGTAATACTCACCAGTGATCACTTTTCCTTTTTCCAAATAATCAATGAATATTATCCCATGTGTATCCCAAAATGTAATGGCCATGACTTTCCCAGCCGTCTGTTGAGTTTTGGGTCGCTTTGGTCGGCTTTCACCTGGTTCCATCCATTCTGCAAATTGTTTATTTGATTCAGGTGTATAATGATGAATCCATGTTTCGTCAACAGTTATTATTCGACGAAAAAAATCCGCCTTATTGCCTGTCAACATTTCCAAACATTGCTGTGAAGTGGTCACACGTCTGCGTTTTTGGTTGATTGTTAGCAAACGCGGCACCCATTTTGCTACAAGTTTCTTCATATGCAAATGTTCATGCAAGATATTAATAACACGTTCTTTTGAAATGTTGACGATGTTCACAGTCTCATTCCCTTTCACTTTTCTATCACTCAACACAATATCATGGATTTTTTCGATATTTTCTGGTATTGTTACCTCTTTTGGCCTTCCACCGCGTTCATCATCATAAACACTTGTACGTCCACGTTTAAATTCACTGACCCAAAAACGAACAGTCTCATATGATGGAGCAGACTCACCCAAAGTTTCGTCCATGTCTTTTTTAATATCGGTTGCTGATAAGCCTTTCAAATGGAGATAATGTATCACACTACGAACTTGAACTTTATCTATTTTATAAAAAATGCTAAACACACGTAATTCAATTGCTTGTAAAATATAAATTAATTGACAGATAGGTTTGAAAATAAAAATGGCGTCTCATAAAAGATCATAATTTCTAAAAAAAATACTCCTAACTCATCGAAGTGTCATCTACATGTTAATACAGGAAACTTATCAACCCACGTAGTATATAATTAAAATGACAAATCGTTTAGGTCATTATGCATTTTGATGATCATCATTAGTGTCATTTTATAATTTGTATTACAGTGCTCTTTTTTTTCATTTTTATTGACAAACTAAGAAGATCATCATTAAAAATTAACTTTGTTTTTTGTCCAAAAAAAAAAACTTTACCTATTTAAATATATAGACAGTTTTATATTAATATTTCATTCAAAATAAGGTCAATCATCATCAGTTTTCGTGAGTACCTAATTTTTTATTTATTTAATTTATGAGTAACTGTGAATACGATTTGTTTTTATTCGTTTTTATTTTATGAATGAATGACAAAATATTTTATTTTTTCAATTTGTACCTTTTCTTTTGTTCTTCTTTTTTTTTTTTTAAATAGGTTTAATAGGTTTCAATATTTTATCATCACCATCATCATGAACATCTCACAAGAGAGCATCATCTCATATTCAATTCTATATTTTCGATCAATAAAATATAATACACACATGTATGCTATGGTAAATACATATATACTAATTTAATAGTCAAAATAAGTATAAGGGTATATTCACTCAAGAGAGTGAAATTACAAACTTGTGTTAAAGTGAATTAACACATAATTGGTGTTACTGGAAGTCACTGCATTGAATGTAGAAGCGGCATAATTCACCAAATTATGATAAATATGTACATATTTTAAATTTTCTGCCATTTACACTTTGTCAAACATTTCATTTCTTTATGCCACGATAAGTACATGTATGACAAGACAGGAATTTTTTGATGAATCCTCACTTTGACCACTTATTTCTACCCACTCTCTGCGGTAATGGTAGATAGCCCTTAACCTCTTCTCGGTGATAAAAGAGTTTGCAAGTAAAATTATAACATTCCAGAATGATTTACAATGTTCAAGGATGTTTCAGAATCTTCAAGATCCTTTAAGAATGGTATAAAATGTTTGAGAATATTCAGAAATGTTATGGTATGTTCCTGATTTTTCGGGAATTATCTAGAATGTTTAAGAATGTTCCAGAATTTTAAAAAATGTCAGTAAATATTTTTCAACGTTACAGAATGATCTGTAAGGTTCTCGATTTTCTTTATCTGTAAAGTTCGAAATGATCGAGAATGTTCCAGAACCTTCAAGATCTTTTTAGACACGAGCAACGCCGGCCATTGCACAGCACCTCGTAAACGAATTACACGACTAATTTGAAGAGTTAATTTTACTCGTTTCGTGCAAAAAATTTTTCACACAAATATTACAAAAGTGTGTAAATCGTGCTAAACTACCCGTTTTAATGTTTTTATATGCCTTTTACTGCATTAAGTGAATACCCTTATTTTTTTTTTATTTTTAATTAATATTTTATATAGTAAATTAGAAAAACAAACCAAGACGAAAAAAAAATGTTCAAAACCATTAATCACTTTTATCAATATAATGCATACTACTGACTATGTATATGATCATCTAAAATTATTATGAGCTCTTTTTACTTAAAATGCGTGTACTACATAAGTAGGTACCTATATACAAATAAAAAACTATCGCATTTATAATACGGTACGAGTACATAAAAAAGTAGAACAAATTTTATAAAACTGAGACGATGAATACTTTTCATTCAGTTCAACTTTGCATCTTTAATTTTGACATTATATTTGATAAGGGACTCCATATATGTATAATTAATATATGTAGCTACTTATAGTTACACAAATACAGAAGTTAAAAATACCAACAAAACGTTTAACAATTCATTTCCTTTAAAATTGTAGCATATAATACCATATAGAACAAATACACACACTCATTTGTATTGAATGAAAATAAAATCAAATACAAATTTCATACATCAGATCGTAAACAACAATTATTGACAATCAAAATAAAACCCAAAAACTGATTTCATTATTTGATGTGCATAAATATAAAGTTATTTGATAGACATGAGAAAGTTGCCATAATCCATAACTTTATCAATCATCATATTTGTTTATCTTTTTTTTTTCTTTTTAAGCTTAAATAATGAACATAATGTATACATATGTATGTACATACATATTACATATGTAATATATTTATTACTTTAACGACATTGCAATCAAATAAAAATAAATCGCGTGTATACATGATCGTACACATCACGTATGTATTCAACCATACACGTACTGTTCATTACAGACTTCGTGAATGAAAATTATATAATTCCCATAAATACATAAAAAAAAAAAAAAAAACGCTACTACTTTTATATTTAATAAAGTGTATATGTGCATACAAGATATGCATTTCAACTTCAAGAAGATACAAGAAAATAATTTTTCCTAACATGTAATGTGCCATATTATGCGATATTCAAGAGTCAATAAAAGTCACGCAATTTCTAATAAATTCGCATGATTTTGTATTTAAAAATAATTTTTTTTTTTTTATTATTATGAATAAAAAAACAAAATATAAGTTTTTCTTTATAAATGAAAATAAAAGAAAGTTTATGAAAGAGCGCAACTATATACCAACACACAAATTATATTTAAACTACAGAAGTATGTATTTGTATAAGTATGATCACAAGACTGGCAAGACTGTGATCAAAAAGAGAATAAGTTTTCGTTTCGTTAAAATACACGCATTTTGTACGATTTATTTAACATTTAACTTTTCATAAAGTTCAAAAGTGACAAGACAATACTAGAATTCATATTTTTGATTTCCCTGTTAATTAATGACATTCCTCAAGATTCTTGTCTATATTCCGTTCTCGTATTACTTCCTTCACTCTCCATTTTATTTTTATCTTTTTGATTTTTAACTTCATTTTTTTTTTTTTTTAAATGTCAATAGGATTTTGTTTTTAATTTCAATTCGATATTTATGTAATTTTGTCATAAAACAAAAAAAAAAAACAAATTTTCGAAATTTATTGTTCTGTGCTGTGTAAATCACAAAAACATTTATTAAATTCTTCCTACTACACCTTTGCTTTCATTGTATAAATTAAATTTAAAATTTATTGAATGGTATAAATAGTATCTAAATTATTCAGTTATCCAAACGAAAAATATTTAATATGTAACATTGGTGCGACTGATGGAATCTGACTTCCGGATTAATAATGTGTAGTAAAATATGTACATATGTATGTATGTATGTATTTACCGAATAATATGTGTTTGAATAATCAAATAGTCGAATTCTCTAATTGTTTTGTAATCATACTGTATAGTCACCAACCACTAATCTGTTTGAACAAATGCAATGAATATGGTGATCATATTAACTCAAAATTAAAAACGGAGCATATTACTATAATATAAATGAATGAATATATAATAAATGAATACATACATACACTTATGTCATATACATATGTAACTTGAATATTTTTTATTTAACAAAGATTTATTAATTTTACATTCTATTTTATATCTCGATTTATATTTTTATTTCATGGTATTGCATTACATTCTGTAATTTATTTTTCTCGTTATGCATTTGATTTATTTTATATAAGAGTAAATATATCTTTGTATATATATAAAATGCATAAAAGTACGTATGCAAATATTTCTAAATCCACATGTCCACTCTGATATGATTTTAAAATCCCATGGTTGTTTGTATACATTATATTTTAGATTTTTAATATTGCATTAAGATTAGTGCATATTCTGAACATTTGTGCTTTATTTTTATTTTATATATACATATATTTTTTTCTTCATTAAATGAAATATTTAGGTCACCTGCTATGTAAACCATCTATTACTACTATAAAATTACAACAGTAGCTTTGCAGCTGACTATCTGACTAAGTATATGTATATGTATTCTTATAGTCATACTCGTATTTATACACAATTACACGATTGAGATTATATAGAAAAATGAAAATTAAATGCAAATTCAAATTTTTATAGCGATAATACATATAATCGATGTGTCAAATATAATTTTTTTGGATTTTTAGAAAGGCACTCGTAAATTGACATTAGAATTATAGAGTGGCGCTATAAGTGGATTAAGTTTACAAATGAAAAATAAATTTAATTAGAACGCATTGTTATTAATAAGAATCGAAAATTTCTGAAATTCAGAAGAATTTGACTTTTTAATCATTTTCATTTTCAAAAACATACATAACTACTTAATATTGACATAAAAGAGTTTAGAACACTAAATAATGTGGAGTTATTTCAGTTATTTGGCGGAGAAACATCATAAAATTTTATGAAATGCATTAAAATTAGATAGTTGGTACACCTGCAAAGAATGCCAAAATTTTATTCACACTAAGACTTACATAATATATTACTACTATTATTAAATGCAAGAGCAAAGGCCCAAAATTAAGTGTCTTATTAATTTAGAATTTGACATGATAAAAATGGGAATATGAAACTGTCGTGAGATTGTAGAAGATATGACGCGGTGGAGAGAAAATGTGTAGGAGGCTAAAGCTCACCTATAATTAAAACTTTCTCTTTATATATTTTTGAATATTCTACAAATTTTTCATTAAAATTTTGTATCGATGCAATCATTATTAAATGCTTTATTTAATATAATAAAGAAACAACTTGCAATATGATTTTAACATAAAGGCTCTGGAAATGCGTTTACTTTCAAAATCCAATTCGCATTTATAATCATAAATCACTTTCGATATTTCCTTTTAAAATGAAAAATAAAAAATAAAAATAATAAAAAATATGAAAATATAAAACGAAAAGAAAAAGGAAATAAAATTACTATTAAATTCAATCATAAAGAAAACGAAACTTTAATTTCCACTTGAGAAACGATCATACCGAAAGAAAGTAGAAAATTACGGAAAATGGTTTTCTAGATCATGAAAATATATAAAAATATAAAAAGAAAATTAGGTAAATAAATAAACATTACATCATCATCTTGCCTATCCTAATCGAACCAAGTCAGTCTATTATTATAAAAATGCAATTTAAGTGTAAGGAAATCAATTATTGAAGCGAATATATCATTTATTAAAGGCCAACAGTAGTAGTAGTAGTAGTAGTAACTGCAATTTTCATCATGAGTGAATAAAAATTATGAAATATAAAACTTACACTATTAAAAAATATCACGGTATCGTTTTCTATGTTTTACGATTTTACTAATTAATTCCATTAACAACCGTTGAAATTGTTACTACTTACAATTTACTTATCGTATCTAATTTTTTTATGTGTAAAAATTTTCAATTTATTCTACATTTTTTTTTAAATTTAAATTTAAATTTAAATTTCTGTTTACATTTTGTTTGTTAATAATAATTATTATTAAAATACAACTTATAAATTTCAGATTATCATGAAACGACATAACGTATAGTAATATAATGGTCGTTAAATAATTGAAATTAATTAACTCTATCACTAATATAAGATTCCTATCTCAATTTCTTTGGAAATGAAATTCTTTATAATTTTTTTTTAAATGAAAATTTTAAAACAAACAAACATTAATTTATTCAATTCGAAAAATATAAATCCGTAATAAATCTTAATTGTTGTGTAGCATTTATCAGCATTATATTATACATATAACATTTTTTCCAGTCTACTCATCTCTTTTAGAAATACACAATGATGTATGTCATAATTTCGTAAATTACATGAGCAGGCAATTGAGCACATCAAAATTCGATTTTTTATTTGAAAAATATGATTTCTAGTTTTGAAATGAATATCATGAATACAGTCAAATTATTGAAATTATATTCTCTTGGAGTGAATATTATCGTACGTATTCGTCTTATACTCATATAGTATCGTCCTTTAGAAAAAAATACTTTATCTTCTGTCTATATTATTTGTTGCTATTCAACTTTAAATGCAAATAAATGCAAATAGCTACATTTATATTGATTCCGAATAAAAATAATAATAGTCGAGAGATTTCCATCATAAAGACGTAATAGAAAAATATTGATTATGTCATTCTGGTATTATGCATGTATATAAATAAGTCGAAAGCTAAAAATAGTTATGAACATAAAATAATATTTAAATTACATTACATTAAAAACAAAACAAAAAAAAAAAGAATTTGTGTAACTTTGAAAAAAAAAATCAATATTCCAATATGCAAGTCGCTATCTTATAAAGTAAACTTTCGTTCTTATTTAAATTCAAACTCTAATCTAATTCATATAAATCAATAATATTTCTCTTTGTAGTTTTACAGAAAAATCAATTTGAATTCTATATACATACAAACATAATAATGTTGGCAACATGTTATTGTCGATTATCTAATCAATTTAATTCTTGATCGTAAATTAATTAACATCATGTTACATGTTACATGCTATATACACACATGTTATAATATAAAAAATCATTTTCTTTATAAGGTCAGTAAATTGACATTTTATTTATCGAATAAACAATAAAATTAAATAGCATCTCACATAATAATTTCAAATAAATATACGTAAATAAAAAAATGAAAAAATATGCAACACTTTTTTTAAACTGGACATAAATGTATACATAGATTTTAATAGATTTTAATGGAAAATTATGAATGTTATGAAGTCATTTTTAATTATTGTTAAAAGTTCTGACATATGCAAATTTTAAATTAAGTAAGATTTTTTTTTTTATTAAGTAGATACATGTTACATGTGAAAGATATATGTACTATTTTTCTAAAATTATTTTTACTAATTCGCATATGTAAAGATTGAAACAAACACAATAACACATATAATAAGTAATAGTAGTTAATTACAATTCTACACCTCATATTTTGTATTTTACTTGATATTCATTTGCATATAAAGTCGTGACTTCTTTCGAATTACATAATAAAATGTACAAAAATACATGTTGTGTTGAAGAATTAACTGTGATGTTTATCAAAAATTTTAGTTACGCCATAAAAGTCATACGAGCACTAATAATTTTTCTCAAAAATAAAAAAGAAAGAAGAAAAACGTATCCATCATATAATCTTTGAATATCCATCCTTATTCACCATCAAAAATAGTGTAAAATATCTTAAAAAATTCAAAATATTCAAGATCTTTATGCATGTTTAGGTATACACTATACACTATACAGTAGATGTTGTTTCTCTAACACCTTTTGATAAACGTCTTTAATCTTGTATAAATTATTAGGAATAATTTTATTGTGATGCTATCATCGAAGTAATATTTTAAGCACTGATACACATACATATGTAGCTACATACATACATTTTTCAATTGAATCTAACCAATCTAACTATACATACTTGGGGAGATTATGCA
The DNA here is from genome assembly GCA_951394055.1 of Villa cingulata. NCBI lineage: Eukaryota > Metazoa > Arthropoda > Insecta > Diptera > Bombyliidae > Villa > Villa cingulata. Next base: position 4,312,330 of record OX596025.1, read on the forward strand.
AAAAATAAATGCTAAATTGCAGTAGCTACTATACATACGCAAGTTATACATGAAGTAAAATTGCATCACAATTTTACATACGAGTACACCAAGAGTATACGTACGTAAAAGCCCATAATTATATACGTATGTTATTTAGAGGCCAAAACCAAATGCATACCTCAAGACTCATACCTCAAAATTTAAATGTCAAAATTGATTCTGATAAATGAAAATGTATTGAAGCAATCCAAATGCATACTTCACGACTTCAGCCGCAAATGAAGCTGAATCCGAGATTCTGAAAATTTAGAATTTTGAGTCTGAGGTAACAATAATGCCAACATCTATAATACAAAATATGCTTCTTGACATCTATCATTTTTATTTGTAATATATGTACAAAGATTATACAGTGCTGACGAAAATTATTTGTATGTATATGAAGTGTTCTGAGGAGTAACTTGAATTATTTATTTATTGATTTTGGTCAATAATACGAATACTAAGATGAAAATAACTCATTTAATTTAATTTTCAAGTGCGTTTAGTGAGTATTGGAAGTAAAAATGCAACGAAAAAGTGAATTATCGATAGAAAAAAGAGCTGCTATATAGTTGCTGAATATAACAAATGGCATTCCTGTTATTGTTTAAAAGATTTAGTTAAAAAGTGTAAAGTTCACAGAAATACCATTCTATATTAAGTCCTGAAGAAAAATAATTAAGGAATTGTACAAAATAGAGCTTGAAGAGGGACAAAAAGAAAAAAAAAACTTTGTTACTTACAAATAATTTTGGTAACCACTGTATATTATATTTACATGTATATAATTTTTGTTTTCATAATATTGGCAACAGTTTGAAACTGAGGTAAGCATTTGGTTTTGCTAAGATTCAGAGTCTTGAAGTACACTTTTTGAAGTATGAGGTATGAGTCTTGAGGTATGCATTTGGTTTTGGCCTTAATGCTTAATTTGAAATCTAATGTAGTAGATATGAGAAAAAAATTTTTTTTGGCTTGGATGTATAAATTCTCGTTTAAATATGTAAAAAGTTAAAAAATTAAAGAAAAAATATAAAATTAATTGGAATTTCCTAATTTATTAATTTATTTACAAATTTGTATTATAAATTAAAAGAAAAAGAAATCCTTCCTTTCGAATATTGTGTCGAAAATTGTCTAGTTTACTACTTTATGCATCAATTACGTGCATTTTCCTTTCTCGTGACAATCAATTTTTTCCAGGCTTCATTTTTTCAGGGAAGTAATTCAAATACGAATGTACTTAATCGCCTACAAACATTGTTTGATTGTTTCAATTATTGCGGAAACATGCAAATCAACAATAATTATTATTGGTTATTGTAACTTTCGATACATTCAAATTAAACGTATGGCTAATAAATTTTTTCAAATTAATTTTATATATAATTTAAATTATTTCTAAATTACTTTTTTAAAAAAACTTAAAAAAAAAACTTAAAAAAACTTAACTTAAACTTCTTAAAAAAACTTCTCTGAAAAACTCATTAATTGAGATCTTGTTCAGTAATTATCGATATATAAATAAGGTTGGTCGATTACCAATAAATGTGAAATTTTTAATCGGTGCGATAACATGGAAACGAGAAAAAGAAAAATTATTGAATGGAGAACATGTAGATAATATTCCAACACCAAGTAAAACTGCGATATTATTCGGTTTTCGTAGTGGCCTCACTAAACTACAAATATTCGAGGAATGTAATGATGCATTTGGTGAAAATACTCCGTGCCTGGACACCATCTATGAATGGTACAGGAAATAATAGCTAGTAGGCTTGGGATAAATGACATTACAATTTCAAGGATTTTACATAACAGTCTTGGATATACCAAAAAGTGTGGTAGATGGATGCTAAAACATTTAAGTGAAACAGAAAAAAGGAGCTCGAGTGACTTTGGCAAAAATTTTCTAAAAAAATTTAAAGAGGGGAAATAATATGTTAATTACAGGTGACGAAATCTGGGTTTACAACAGTGAACCTGAAACTAAACTACAGTCCAGTGTGTGTAGTCCAAAAGGAGATCCTTCGCCCGTAATAGCATATCGACAGAACTCACTACGAAAAGTAATGTTCGTAATTTTCTTCAACGGCAAGAAAATTATTGCTTCTGTGCCACTTGAAGAAGGTAGAACAGTTACAGTAGACTGGTATACAGATATCTGCCTGCCAAAAGTGTTTAGCAACATATTAAATGGGGTTTATCATCCCGTGAGTTAATGAGATACTACCTGCATCATGATAATGCTCTGGCACATACAGCAACCACAGAGTCTGATTTTCTTGCCACTTCTGGCATTAACGAAATGCGTCCAGCACCTTAATCTCCGGATCTTGTACCCTGGGATTTCTGACTGTTTCCAAAACTAAACAAGGGCATAGATGGTAGAATCAGTAAATGCATAATTAGATACATTAAAAAACAACGTTTTTGAAGAATGTTTTAATAAAATTGTATTGATATAAATGGTGATTATGTAGAAAAATGTTAACATCATAAACTTTTGTAATTTAAATGAAAATAACTTGTTGTTTTAAAATTAATTTTCGGAGAATTTTTGTTAGTCCCCTCGTAATTATATGCCATAAACATTTATGTGAATATTATAAAATTTGTATCTATGAGCAAATTTATAGCAGAATAATATGAGATATCTACAGCACACAATTCAAAATTTTTAACTGACACTTCCTGATTGTTAAATATAACTTATCATTACTATAAATACCAGTATTTTAAATATTTAATTTTGTTGATGACATATAGGATTATTTTTTAATTTATTAATCTTTTGTATGTATAAAAATACCATATAATAAGATGTTTGAGTATGGTATGGAGTATTCAAGAGTTCTTATAACAAAATCTAAAATTTAATTTCGCAATTTCAAACTTTGAAAGGAAATATGTATGTAATAGAAAAGTATGGTTTTATGTATATGAAACGAATATTCTTGAGTAACATATTTTTTCACCATTCGTTTCATTATCAAAATCTGTTACATTTAATATCACACAACTATTCAAATGTATACTTATATAAAATTTCTCTTTGCGTTTGCGGATGTAATGTAAATATAAGTACTCTCAAAATCATATTTTGCACGACTTTCATTATGAGCAATACACAGTAAAATTTTTAGATAAAAAACATTTTTACTGAGTGAATAACTACATATTCATGAGTTAAATGTAATTCGATAATGATTCGTTAATTTTAAATACAATAACAATGACATCTACATCAACACAACTACATACACACATACATACATATACAATATTGAAATAAATTGCAATAAAAACTGCATAAAATGAACATTAACTATTTTACAATTCATACAAAAACTAAAATAATAAAAAATAATAATTTCAATCTCTATAAGGTCAAGCACATATGCAAATCAACAATATTGAAAAGAAAATCAACTAAACTGCATTTACAAATCAACGTACTTATCGGCCTATGGCTTTCATACCGTCAAAGACCAATCCATAAAACGGACATCACGTACTATTTTAAAAGAAATTGTATACCTATATATTTTTTTTATTTAATTTTTTCATTTGTTGTGAATAGAAATAATCATTTTACATGTAAAGTGTAAACTGCAAATTATGATGAATTTTACATACTTGGAAAAAATGTAAATAAAATATACATAAGAGGCGTGTAGTACATTTAGAAAGAAGTGTTTTGGTAAAAGTAAAATTAAAGAAAATTCAATGAAAAACTTTTCTTATATTTATTTATTTAAGATCATATACCTCAAACTGTATACTTTTGATTTTTCATCTTTTTGATCAGCAGGAAAATGTGTATTACTTGAAAAATAGCAAAAATATAATTTTCAAGTTGACTTAAAGTAGTATGTAGGTAGTACTATTTGAAACATTTCGTTAAAATTAATATTAACGTCCTGTTTCGATATTTAATTTATCAACATAACAAGTTTTTCCTTTTTTTTTTCAATTAATTAAATTCCAAATAATTTTCTCGGAGGGCGGTAATTCAAAAACTTTTTTCCCCATTACACTATGTAAACGTAAAATTCTTTTTATTTTAAAATAACAATAAATTACAATCCAATTAAATACTCGTTAATTGAAAATTCATGATGATTATTTCCATGAAAACAATTAAAATTGAACAAATGAAAGTAGATCATATTATATCCATCCATATGTACTTATGCGCCCTTACACTATATAGGTATATTAACATAATATCGTATAGAATATGTCCCTGTGATTTTAAAATAAAACACTCGTAATGATAAACTGAAGCATATTGCATGCAACATTAATGGACAAACGAATCGATGATGAATAGAGATATTGATTAAGTCTTTAATTATTTGTATCTCATACGAGTATCATCATATTTATACGTATATATTCTATATACTTTTAATTAAACGAAACTGACGAAACGAATATCAGTTTGATATAAAAATGTATGTTGATGTAACAGGGTTTTTTATGTCTTTATTAATTAACAATCAACTACTGCTTCATATGTAATTTTATATTTATAAATGTGTATGTTGATGCACTATATGTTATACATACATACGAGATTCGACGTATAAATATCTAACATTTTATATTAATTCCAAAAATACCACAATGACGCCATAATATATAAATCATCATCGTCATCTTATCGTCTATAATGGTTGTGACTTCCACTTGTTTGTGTCTGTCCATATAGTTACATGCATTGTTCAATTATTTTATATTTTTCGCTTTAGAAAATCCACAACATATGAGTGAGTATATATAGTATGTATATTCCCATATACTTATAACGTAAAAATAATAATATGTAATGTATTAAAATAAAACTAAAAATAAATTGCACCTTTATGTTGATACAAAAAAATTACATTAACATAGTAACTATACATCGATAACTGCACTATAAAACTTATAAATAAAATTGCTAATAAAATTATTATTCAATTGCAATACAAATTATAAATATCCAGTACATATGCTTATATACTTACATTAGCAACTGAACGATTGAAAACAATAAAAATGCTTAAGATTGAGTGATTAAGTCAAATTTTATTTCAGAAGTAACAATGCAAGATTCATTTGAAAAACTAGTAAATTCTGCATAAATCGGATCGCCGCTCGTTTAAACAAAAAAAAAACGACAACAAACAAACTAAATTCAATTTCCCGGCTATTCGAAAATAAATATGTATATGTATACACATTTTTTGTATAATGATAAAATTGTAAACAATAAACAATCATGTCAAAAACCTAATTGAATGTCAAATTATTATTAAGTTTTAATATACTAACCTTAATTGGCGCCAATTATTATCGAATTTCTATTTTAATTAATACAAAGAATATCTTTAAATAGCGTAAAATCGTAAAATGTTGAGAAAGAACAACGAACAAATAATAATAATAATAATCTTGTTTAATTCTTGATTTCATTAAAAAACAAAACCGCAATATGTGTGCGTGTATATATAATATAAGTATATGTATATAGATATACTTATACATATCTTACACTCATTTTGATATACATTTGTATAGTGTAACACAACTTTAATTACGCAATACAATAATGTAAATAGTAAATATGACATACATAAATTCAAAAATTAATATGTATAAAGCGAATAAAAATTGCATGCATTTAAAATTGAATTACATACGAGTACATTATATGTATTTTTATTTCTATACGTTTATGTATACTTTAGTCCTCCCTCTTCCACATTCTATATTCTCTTCTTATAAATACCCATTATTTTTTATTTATTTTTATATTTTTGTAATTTTATAACTTTTTAGAATATCATTTTACATCCGTTTTACACTTTATTATGTGATACAAAGTATAAAATTATTTTTCAGTCAATTTATTCATTTGAATTTGTTTTAACTATATAATATAATTTAGAAACAATAATTATTATTATTTTTTTTTTAATGTAAAGCCACAAAAATAAAATGTTCTAAATTGCAATTGTCACTGTATTTCGAAATATCTATATACAAGTACATGAAGACTGGTAAATATATAAAACTACTTACATACTACATAGGTCATTCAAAAAGTTCGCAGCCTTATAATGAAGCAGTATGAATTTATGAACCAAAATACAATTAATCTTCAATATATTCCCCCCTAAGCTCAGTGCATTTTTTCCAGCGATTTTCCTATTCATTTATCCCTTACCTGAAGTGATTTTCCTCCAGACCTCCAAAATACTCTTCGACAGCCGTTATGACTTCTTTATTTGATGAAAAATGCTTACCACGTAAAAATTTTTTGAGATTTGGAAATAAATGAAAGTCAGACGGAACCAGATCTGGTGAATATGGTGAATGCTCCAACAATTCATAGTGTAGTTCCTTCAATTTGGCCATTGCAAGGACACCTTTGTGTGCTGGTGTATTGTCTTGGTGGTAAATGATTTTTTTCTTTTGTAATCCTGGTTTCTTCTTCCGAATTTTTGTGTCTAATTGGTCTAGAAGATTTGAATAATATTCTCTGTTATCGTTTTACTCATCTGAAGGTAATCAATTAGTAAAATCCCCTTTGGATCCCAAAAAACTGATGCCATAACCTTCTTTGAAGATTTTGAGAGCTTTGGCTGCTTTGGAGCCGAACAGCCGGGCTCGGTCTACTCTGCTGTTTGTTGTCGCAATTCAGGATCATAGTAATAAATTCAGGTCTCGCCCATGGTTACAAATCGACGCACAAAATCAATTCTATCCTTTTGAAAATGGCCCAAATGTTGTTGAGAAAGTTTCAATCGAATGCGTTTTTGGTCAGAATTCGACGAATGCGGCACCCATCTTGTCAATAACTTTCTCATACCTAATTCACTGATTAAGATACTACGCACTGATCCAGTTGATATGCCTGTGGCCCCAGCTAAATCAACCACAGTTATTCGGCGGTCTTCCAAAACCAAATCATGAACCTTGTCGATAATTTCTGGCGTGGTTGCTGCTTTTGGACGTCCTCAACGTGGATCATCATTGATGTCTGTACGGCCGTGTTTAAATAGAGCAACCCATTTTTTTACAGTTGCATATGAAGGAGCACTGTCTCCTAATACGTTTACCATATCATCAAAAATTTCTTTCCCACTTAATCCTTTTTTATTATATATTCAATCACCGCACGATTTTTTAAATTATCCATTTTCTGAAAACAAACACGTGTAATTTAATCAACTGTTTGAAGTAAACTATTTGACAGATCGATCTGGAATTTATGGTAAGTTCATATGAATGACTGGTGTTGCCAATATAAATAAATTTTTGTTTCTAGAAATGTCACGTATGCGTTAGGCTGCGAACTTTTTGAATGACCTTAGACTCTTATATATTAAATATAAATATTTCCCAATGTACTATATCTAATCGGTTCATTCATTCTATTGTAGTAATATTATGAAGGACATTCACGGTGAATTTTGTTTTATTACATCTTTTTCTTACTTATATGTACACATATTACATAACTTTTGATCAAAATATGTAATAATAATAATAATAAATAATAGAAATTTAAGCTGTTCGTAAGAAGCAAATTAAACAATTTATATAATATCCTTGAACACACTATTGCAATATTGTATGAATAAATTATAACACAAAAATCATAATTAATTCATATAATTTACTGCATGATTTATAGTTTTAAAAGATGATCATCGATTTTAATCACAATTAAAAACATCAAGCAAATCCAAACAATATATGTATGTACAAATAAAATACTATATATACCTGTATAAACGTATACATACACGTACACGTATACTCACGCACATATATTATTATATTTTAACGATTTTATAATAGCGATTGAAAATTTTATGGTAACAGAGCAGAAATAATAATAAGATATACTCATATACACGAGTATATAAAATGCGCGTCTGAATCGAATAAAAACCTGCAAGAAAGAAAAAACAGCTTGAAAAATAATTGATCGTTTAAGTATCAGAGATTCAAGCAAAGATCAAAAAGTATGCAATCTGTACCACTATAAAAAAAATAAAATAAAAACATGAAAAACAAAAATAAAAGTACAATATACATATGTACATATATTGTGGTGGGATTTACTTATGTACATATATATTACAGGTATAATAACAGTAAGCGGACAATGTTTTTTCCTTGTTTCTATAGTTTTTACGTGGCGCTAAATATTTTGACAAATTGAGACCTCCTGTATTTGAAATTTAATACTTTATCATAAATCAAATAATTAACTAATTAACTTAATACTACACAATCTAAACTTAATTACCATCAATCAAAATGCCAATTTTCCAGTCCCGTACAATAATATTGAATTTAAAAAGATAAATGTGAATCATGTTGTCGAACAAATTGAAGATATTCTGTTTTTACATGTTTGCATTTAGAATTATAAGAGATATTAAGAAGATTATATATTGCCACATGTATGCGACACAGGATGTAATTATTAGTTTAAAGAGTAATGAAAATTAATGATTTAATGATTTGAAAAAAAAAAATAATAAAAGTTATGGCAATATCTTCGCTTTTTGTTGATTATTTTTTATTGAAAATTATTTATTTATTGAAACAAAATGTTAAGTTAAATGGTATATAAGAATTTTATAACTGTTTCTTAATACTTTTTTCTAATACATATTTGATTAATTTCAGATTTTATTAAACATAGACAAGCGTACAAGGATCTATTTAAAAACAAAAACCACTGGTATCGTTTGATCCTAAGCTCCGTGATGTATGTACATAATCTCAAAAATTATCTTTTACGTTCTTTACGGCAGATCATGTATGAACGTGATTTCAAATACAGAAATTCATATATTGATATATATGTAAGTCTACTCTCATCAATCCTAACAGAATTTTATTTAGTATGTGATTCTTTATTTATATTTTTGCATTTTTATTTCATATAATGCATTTTATATATCAATTTCATAATTGATTCATAATACATAGTACTACATCTTTCATCTTCGAAGCAAAATAAACGCAATTGAAATAAACTCACTAAAAATGATTAAATACAAACGTACAAACAGAATTTCATTATTAATCAAATGCGTTTTGAAAAATAAACAAAATATCAAAAAGATAATCTTAGAAAATTTTTTATTAGTTTCATGAGTTAAGGCTCGGCTCAAAATAGTTGACATATCTCAAGAAAAATTTTAGAAATCTTCACTCGATCATATGTAGACAACTCATTTTGTTTATTCTTCATGCATTAAATTTTGTGATCAAGTAAGTATATTTTCTTTGTAATATTTACAAACGGATCTAAGACGGATGGTGGAGTGGGCTCGGGTGTTTACATGAGCTCACCCCCGGTCTCAGAGTCCTTTCGCCTGCCAGATTTCGCAAGTGTCTTTCAGGCAGAGATACTCGCGATTCTCAAGGCAAGCGAAATTCTGTATGATATGACATCAGTAACAACACAAAAAACCGTCGGTGTATGTACCTATACAGCCAGGCCGCAATCAGAGCTCTGGGAGCGGTATCTTTCAACTCAAAGATAACAGAAAGATGCAGAAGAGCACTAGATAGACTAACGAGCAAGACTCAAGTTACCCTCATATGGGTTCCAGGTCACAGGAACATAGAGGGTAACGAGTGGGCTGATTTGTTGGCGAAACAGGGCCTTTCGGCAACAGTACCAATAAACATCCCGGTAAATAGTGTTAAGCGAGAGATCTGGCTTTACTACTTGCCGGAGGCAAATAACAGATGGAAGAACTTATCCACATGTTCTGTGTTAAGAGCTACTTGGCCAGAATTCGAAAAGAAACGAACCTTATCACTCATCGGTAGAGACCGACGAGAGATCGCTAGAATCATGGCGATTCTAACAGGTCACTGGCCTGCGGGAGAACACGCAGCCAGATTGGGTCTACCGTACAACACGCACCGCAGAAGCTGCAAGGACAATTCAGAGAAAGAAACTCTGTTACATTATCTGTGCAAGTGTCCAGCATTAGCTAAAACTAGACTAAGGGCTTTTGGTAAGCCTTTCCTCGAAAAACTCGCGGAGGTGGCCAGTCTAACAGTAGGCAGCTTGGCCTACTACCTGAACAAGACGAAATGGCTATAGCCTAGAGAAAACAACCAACAACTACAAGTCTGTGGTAACAAAACGGCACACAAAGTGCTAATTGAGTCTGTTTCTAATGGACTGGAAACGGACTGCCACTGCAACCAACCAAGTAAATTTTTTTCTCTGTATGCCAACTTAGTATAATCCAGAATTGTCAAATGTTTTGGACATATCTATATACATATGTACATATCTGAATTTCTTTTCTTCATAGACATAAAAATGAATTTTTTATTGCATTAAGTACATAAGAATGCTCTACACTTTACTTAAGTCCATTTTATGGCACCATCGATAATTGTTGATTCTATCAGTTGATGTATCATTTGGTTATTTATCTCATAATCAGTTACTGGTAAACAGTGCTGACAAAATTTTTGATTGATTTAGAAAAGCTTAGGGTGTTAGCTTAAGGTTGTTTGAAATCAGTACTTTTTGGCTATATAAGTTCATCACACCAAGCATACTGACACTCACTACGTAATCCAAAACTCCTCTCCTATGAATTTCTTGTTGACTCACGAGCTGTCATAATGAAATAATCACTTCAAACCCATCACAGCATATCACTCGTAAAATAATGTGATTGACACATTATGTAAAAGATCAACAACAAACAAGAAAATTTTTTTATTCGAACTTGAAATGAATTAAACTATATACATAATCGACAAAAAAAAAAAAAAAAACAATATATCAGATAGAATTACTCATTATCCAATTTTATGTATGAATTATTTTACACATTATAAAACATTTCTTTTTATTTTAGCAAAGTTTTAAACTAATTTCTTCTGGTTATCTTCTGTCAAATGAATCATTTGTAATCAACAAAAGTACATTACATGCATTTAAGTATATTTACATGGACGTATTTCAAATGAAAGAGAAAGTAACCACAAAATAACTAAATACATATGCACAAATAAAAAAAAAAAATACTAAAAATAAATAAATGAATGAATAAGAAAATAATATATGCACTTTTCTATTATTAGCTTTTACAAATTATTTACAAAATTTTACAAACTCTCTATATTTTTGCTGTTTTTTTTTTACAAATTTATACTTTTACATGCTTTAATAGTGTACTACTAATAATTACGTATTGTATTTTATTTTGTAATTTAAATTTAAAATTATACATTTAAACTGAAAATTGTTTTTCTTGTTTTTTGAAAAAATGATGAAAAAGAAAAACAAACAAACAAAAGAAAGCGAAAATAAACAAATTAATTAAATAAAATAAATTACGTACGCGTAAATAAATGCAAATGTAAAAAAATGAAAAAAAAAAAAAAAACAAAAAGAAATAAAGTATTGAAGAACAAGAAACTAAAAATAAATATTTTTGGCTTAAGTTAAGTATGTACTTCAAAAAACAACAAAAAAAAATAAATAAATAAAAATAAAATAGATATCGTATTTTCATTTGAGTGCACTTTTATTTTCTTATTGTTTGTACTATAAGTATGTACGTGTATAATTAACGAGTCTCTATAAATAAAATTAGTTGATTTTAGCATTGGTTTTAGTATAACTGAAAATAGAAAATTGAAAGTGAAATTAAGAAAATGATGATAACGATGACCATTGTTTAATTTTTCTAATGTCTTGTATTTCTTTTTTTTTTCATACATATTTTTGGTTTGTTTTGTATGGCTGCTGATACCTATATAGTACAGCAGTACAGTATACGCGTACCCATTTCGCAATAAATGAATAAAACTAAACAAAAAAAAAAGAATTTTAAAATCTTCAAATTAAAAACTATATTCCTATACATATATGTATATTTGTTATTGATAAGATTCAAAAGAAAACGATTTCGAAATTTCCTGTTAAAAACGGTGAGTAATTGTTCTGAGAAATTTGCTTGCATAAGTGTACTTTCATAAAACTTTAATGATTCTTCTTTTCTGTGATTAGTGGAAAAAATATAAAAGTAAATTTAGTAGAAGTAAACTTCTCTGCCTCTGTAATTTGACTTTCGGGAAACTTGTCCTAATTCCATTTATTGACAACTGGTCAAATATTTGACACAGTTTGATGTCAAAGACGTGTAAACCCTGGTCAAATACTGTCAAAATTATTTGACGTTAAATATTTGCTGCCAAAGCTTTTTATAAGTGTAAACCCTTTTTATTTTTGTTTGACATTAAAGTTTGAAATGTTTGACCATCGAAAATTATTTGACAAGACCATTATTGTCAAAGAGCGTCAAAGTTAGATATTAGTAAAATTGATAAAGTTGAAATAAAAGTGCGTAAGCTACAAAAATATTTAGTATAATTTTAGTTTTAAGGAAAATATTTAAAAAAAATATGTACATATATGTATAAAAATTAATATTTTGTATTGTATTATACCTCTTCTTATTAGTACACAGTATGTAACAAAAAGAATAAAAGCGTTATATCAAAGAGAAGATGAAAAGAATCATTTATTGCATGTAAAATTTAAGATCATTACAAATACTAAAGATCTTAAAATATTGTTTTTAATATTTCAAACAAAGACACAAATATTATTTTTTACTTTCTTCCCCATCCAACAAATCCAATGCTATATTGCGAGCTTTAATACTCATTTTTCACTCTCAAAATTAAATGATCAACTAAATAACTTTTGAAATATAATAAAAATGTTCACTTGAAAAAACGCGGTAGTACTATATAATGTAAAATGTCAAATGAAAAATAGCACTCAGTTGTCAAATAATGTAAACCAGGGTCAAAGAAAAATGTCAAAGATTATCTTTGACTATTCGCAAGTCAAAGATTTTGATGTCAAAATGTATTTTAGTGGAAACCCTCTATGTCAAATATTTGACATCCTTCAGTCAAATATTTGACCAGTTGTCAATAAGTGGAATCGTAGCTTTGGTGAATAAGGTACGAATACTCTAATGAAGCAAATGAATCTTTTGTAGCAATTTGTTTATGAGAATGATTTGGAATTTAATTTCCGGGATAATCGCTTTGGAAGTTAGAAACAATAGGCGCTTTCAATTTGGCAATTTCAATTACTTGCGAGTAGAAAAGGTAAATGTCTGTGCTAAACCATCTACTCGCAGCTACTGATGAAAAATTTTTCAAGTAGCTAATGCTAGTAGATGCAAGTATTTACGAATAATTTTTGTGTTCGTTCGTTTTAACAATTTATCCTAGACACATTTTAGTAGTCGCAAGTACTTGAAATTACCAAATCGAAAGCACCTAATGAGTTTGTTAGGAAAACAAATGCGGAATTCTATGACCTTTTCAATGACATTGACGTAATATCACATGTAAAAAACGGTAGACTGAGGTGGATCGGACACGTGAATAGAATGGAGGATTACAATCCATATAAATGACTACTGTATAGGAACATAGAAGGGAATAGACCAAGAGGTAGAGTTGGTCCAAGGAACAAACGGTGGCGATGGCGTTTTGATGGACATGAAAAAGCTGCGGCTGCAGAACTGGGTTGATGTTTCAAGAAACTGAGACCGGTGGAGGTAAATTCTCTTAGAGGCTAAGGACCTGTTTAGGACTGTATAGCCAGAGAAGAAGAAGAATAACCGCTTTCCTTTTAGTAGTATTTTTCTTTTCAGTTAAAATGCTTCTTCCTTTTTCCTAAAAAATCAAAAAATCTTAATTTTTTTCAAAATTTACTACTTTTGGTACACACAAACAGAAACTATGCAATTAAGTAAAAAGAGAGAAAGTGCAAATAATGCAAATCTATAAAATTTTAGCTTTACTTTAACTTTACTTTTTACTTTACTTTTACTTTTACTCTTAAAAAATAATTCTAATGATAAATGATAAAATTATATATTTAGTTTGTAATATCATATCTTTCGTTAAAATTTACTATGTGTGGTTAACTGTGCTATATGCCCACATTTTGACTTAAAACATTTGAAAAAATACTTTTAAATGCTTTTTTTTGCTTATTATTATCACCAATATTTCAACATACGAACTAATATATAAATACTAATATTCACATACTGTATAACGCATTTATCAAGTTAGTTTGTAATATAAAAAATTAGCATATCTATCGTATATGTTAAATGTTTATTTCTACATACCTACTGTAAATAGTATAAGAAGCGTATAATAAGCATATTATGATTAATATATACATACATATTCATGTAATTCATTTTGAAGGCTCATTAACATACAAAAAGTTGTATTGTATTATCGTCTTATTAAAACGCAATGCGTTCATTTTTTTTATTCGTTTGAATCAAAAACGCAAACAAAAAATATTTCCGCAATAATTTATTACAAATTATTTACTCGTACATACATATGTATAAATACATATTTTTTTTTTATATTTCAGGCTCTATTATTGTGTCTCTTTTCTAAACTATTTGATTTGTGTACGTACTATACACATACTTACGAATATTGTACATATGCCATCTATACATATTACTTGTACATACTTGTACAGAAATATGATATAACAACCAACCGACCGATCGACCAATTGACCACTCTTTTACATGATGAATTTTATATATGTACATTCATTTACACATTCATATAGATAATGCACGAGTATACATATATATGTGTACATATAAATATATGTAAGCATATGATATTTTGAAATGGTGAAATTGCAATTTAAATTATGGTCATTAATTACTGAACAATACGAAATGAATTTGTATTATTTTCAAAATGTCATTTCAATTTTCAATACAATAACGTATATTGGTAAACTTCAAATTTTCCCTATATAATCTCTTTCTTGCATATTATTAAAGAATAAAAAGATAAATAAAAAAGAATTAAAATATAGAAAAAAGATAAAAATGACATGTTATGTAAAAGCTTTTTGTTGAGAAACTAATATGTATGATGGTATATTTATAACGTTTTATACACATTGATTATTTGGTCAAACAGTTGCGGTAAGGTTGGTAACATGTAACATGTAATTTATTGAATTATATAATCTCGTTGTCGTAAGGTTAACAAAACTAAAACAAAATGCAGAAAATAATTCATTCGAATATTCAGAATATGTACATACATAATATGATATTAATATAAAAAATTTCATGAAACGTGCCTCCTAAAAGGAACAAAATGTTTTTATTTAAAGTTCAACGTTTTAATCAAAATAATTACGTAGTTGTCAATTCTTTGTGTGTACACTGCACTATGGATACATTATATTATCTAATGCATGCTCATATATTCAAAAGTCTCGTTTTTATTCTATCCTTTTTTTTCCTTAACGTAAATTGAAGTTTTTTTTTTTTAGTTAGATTAAGATAGTGCAGATTGTTTTTAATTAGAAACAAAACCATGGGTTTTTAAACTTTGATATCACATACAGTTTCAGTTATTTTGTGTCATTTACCTTTCACTATTATCGTCATAAACATCATCACTATCATCATCATCATCATCACTTGCATTTTTCTGTATTCTAACTAAAGTTTTTTTATTGTTTTTCTTTCGTTCTTGTTGCAAATTATAAAAATAAATATCTAAAGTAATGAAGGTATGTATAGTTGAAAAACATTTTTATATTTTATTCTAAAGCAAAAGATAAATGTATTCTTTATAATATTTTAACTTTGTAATCTGTCATATACATAATATAAATGTACTATGTACGTATTTACTATATATTATAGTCGGAATTCGTAAATGTATAAATGCTTTCATTGCAGTTTCAGTTCAGATTATAAAATAACAACAGCACAATGCACAACATTATGATATACTTTACTAGAAAGCGGCTGTTTATATTCCTATTCCTACTAATGTTCAAAGTAGACCAGCAAAATAAATTCTAAAGTTAAAAGGTAAATACTATTCTTACATGCATGTATGTATTTCTAAGGATATAAGGTTATAATAAGGTTTATTATAATTGCAGTGCAATCTGCATTCTACAATTTTGAAGATTTATTTGAATAATTTTTACTTGAATTAATAGTTAAATTAAAACCAGAATTTAAGAATAAGATATAGGTTTGAAAACAAGTTTGACATCCTACAAAAAGTAAACAAGAATATTTTTTAAAAAAATGTGTTCTATTTAATGACCACAATAATTCCTTTCAAAGTAATGTTTCAAATTTTATTGAAATTGGTTGTGTAACTTCAGAGATATATGGTGCAAAAGAATGCATCAGATATGGTGATAACTACTCTTAAATTTGGCTAAAAAAAAAAAAAACATGAAAAATATATTTGCATGATAAACATTTTTTAGTTTAATAGCCATCATAACCACTAATCACACTTTTTCAAATATTTTCTTATAAATCTTATAGACTATGGAAAATAACTGAATCTGTGGATACAGAAAATCCTTTGCTCATCGCACAGTATTCCTTGCGTATAATAAGTTCAAACACTAAATTAGACCAAAAATAAATATAAAAATAAATAAATAAATAAAATCTTTTGTGCCATTTTTTTTTATTTTATAGAATCATGGAATCACAAATGAACATCCGCAAAATATACACCAACTCAGTTCCGTTTCTTTTGAAAAAATAAATGTATATGTCTTGTCTTCGATTCTGTTTTTATTTTCAATTCAAACATTCAGAAAAGAAAATACTACATAATGTGATATGTGTTTGTTCTTATAACTTAAATGTACAGACATTGCGAATAAAAAATAAACACTCGTACGTAGATACATACATGCATACATATATAATATCTTTGAATATACTCGTACAAGAATCCAATAGTAATGAATGAATAAAGGAAATGGATAGAGTCGATGAACTAAAGAAAAATATAGGCGATCAATGGATCAATGAAGACATGCGTCACCACAGGGACATATGTATGTATGTTTATAAATATGTACTTACATATGTATACACAGTCATGTGGTTGGTGGTAGTATATACGTATATGTATACACTTGTAGTAAATAATGTATGTATATGAACTTGATTTGCAGTATAGAAAAAACGGAAATTGCAAATCATTTCATATTCTTTGTGGGCTGAATTCAGAGACTGGTTGGTATTCCGCATAAAACGTGCAAGTAAAATACATAAAAATAAAAAAAAAATTAATGTATAAATAAAAATATCAAAAAAAAAATGAAAACAAAATAATAAAAATTGAAGATTCGAACAATAAAAACAGAACAGTATAGGATAGGTATGCGTAAATTCCTTTTATGCACTTGCACTGATTTCAAGACAAAAATATGTTATAATGTTACAATTTTTATTACAATCTTTTTAATTTTATCCCACTTAATACATACTATACTACATTACGAATGAATGAACAGAAATGAAATGCTTTAATTTATCTTTCTCGAATCGGGGTCAGAAATGCATAGGTATAAGAATTTTTTTATTATATAGGTACATACGAGTAGCTTTGTGGTTTTTATTAAACAAGCCCTTTTTTTTATCCGTAAATTAATTCGAAACTAAATACGAGTAGAATTGAAAACCCATCAATCATCACAATATATAGTACACATACATTATTTCTTTAAACAAAAAAACAGTAACTTATTGAAATTAATAACCCGGAAAACTAGTTTTTAAACACTTCATATGATCAGTAATGATAATGGATAATGGCTATTCATGTTTTGAATAAAAAAAAATTTAAATACAACATACAACTAAGTATATCTATTCATTCATACACAAATTACTCATATGCAAAACAAAACATTATTTTTTTAATTCTATCAAATGTTGTGAATAATTTCTACACCTCATTATCATAATTAAATTAGTCACCACAATGTTAACTAATTGCAAGTTAAGCGTGTTCTCCTTCTCCGTTTCAAACTTTTTGTTTTGCATTTTTTTGCAACTTTTTTTTTTTTAATTTATTTATTTTTTTATTATCTTTGTTTGTTTTTATACACCAATTCATTGTTAAAATTTACTTTTCATAATTTCTTTTTTGTTAAAATATTGTTTTTGTGTTTATAGTGGTGGAAATATATGGATAGCTTTGCTGAAAAATTTAATATTTACGTCTTTTTTTATGAGAAATTGTTTTTGTAAGTAAAAGTATGTACTGCATTTTCATAGCCAGTCAAACAGATTTTAATTAGTGAACAAATACCAATAATCGAACAAATGAGATGCAGAAAATGGAATTAGATTGGTCATACAATAAGTAAGCCAGTAACTATAGCATAGCACGTAGAGCGAAGAGACTTAAAAATGAATCTGCAAGGAAGCAGAAGCAGAGGTATACCAAATGATAGGTAAGAGAGAGTAGTATAGTACAGAATGAAGCCAAAGAAAGAAGAGAAAATCAGACAAAAATAAAGAAATAGCCATAAATAATGTAAGATGACAGAGATTTTTAGAGGGCCGCGCTGTACTCCCAAGAGGGGTAAATACGAAAAAAAAAATTTTTTCAAAAAAATGCAATGAGACTATTCATATTCGCACTACTACGAGGGGGCGTTTTTAAATTCGCGGAATGGGGGATAACGAGACAAAATATTTTTCTTTTTCAATATATTCATTTTCAACTTTAATACATTTCTCAGATCTCTCAATTAACTTATGAATGCAGTTCTTTTTTCACTTTTGGGAGCAAGTAATAATCGGTCGTAGTCAGGTGTGGACTGTAGGGTGGATGACACAAAATATCTAAGCCTACCTTTGACAAGGCAGTCAACGTAACACCACACTTGTCGACGGGAGAACTATCATGCAAAAGTCGTTGACTTGACAGCAGTTTTGGAGTTGATTTGAGTTGTTTGATTGGCGATAATTCACAGAATGCTAATGATTGTATTATGGCAAATCTCAGTATTTGTACTAATGACGAGTCAGACAACACATTACGACTTAAAGGATTTCCCCCACTACTCTTTGACCCTGCCATTCAACGAACTTAAAAACGCCCCCTCTTATATAATAATCCAACCAATTATTTTATAACACAAATGTTTATAAACTTCGGTTTATGCACACTTGTTTGATGTTATTTGTTTTCTTGTAATATTGTGTTATTGGTTAATATAAAAATTAATCGAATACAAGTGAAAATGAAAGATATTCTACTTATGTTAACTACATGCAAATTAAGTTTCATATGAGTAGCTATATATGTACATACATACACCCACAAAAATGTAAAAGCATTTACAATATAAATTAGTCAAATGCGTTTAGAAAAATGATATGATTCTCATATAAAAAAAAATAATAGGAAAACAAAATAAAACAAAACAAAGACAAATAGAATATTAATGCGCTTCACATAATATGAATATTGATACATATTGTAAGTTGCACTGAATGCACTACAAAAAATCATAGACTTTATGTGAATACATGTTATATTTGAGTGCTACCTCACCAGCTTTACCTTATTATTCGTCGTATATTATATAAATGATATTCGTATTATAGAGTAAATATGGTAAATTATTTCCTCGATTCTTTTTGTTCTTTGTTACGGTCGGGTAAACATATTGTAATTTATTTACGTATGTACTCTATACGAATATAATACTCGTACAATAAATGTGTGTACATTACATATGTATATACCCAGTCAAATAAAATCAAAATACATACAGTGATATTTTTTAATTGCCCATTATAACACCTGTATTGATTGTATCCTATAAACAAAAATTAGAGTGGCTGGAAATTAATACAATATTACCTTTACTTTACATATACCATCCATATACACATATACTCTTGAAATCTCAAAAAATAAAATTTTTAAAAACAAAAAGGAATGTCAATAAAACCAAGTCATTAAAAACAGCACCCACTATAAGTCAAAAATTTAGACGGGGAAATATTTTTAATCACGATGTGAAAACAATATGGATAAAAAAAAATACTGGAGATAAGCATGAACGATGTAAAATGATAAAAATTTGACTTTTATCGACATACATTATACATTCCCGTATGTGTGTGCATATAAATATGAATATATGAGTATATATATATATATGTATATATAGTATATTATGTAGGCCAGTATCTCCTCCTCTTTATATGACATATGAAAAAAAAAATTAAAAGCTTAATATTCATGTAGGTCATGGTGAAAAAAAAGTTATTTTTCTATCCTTGAACTCATCGATTTTTTTTATATAATTTATACGTTCAATGGTTGACTGACACAAATTTTTTAAAAACAAATTTTAATTGTTTACAAAGTGTGGGAGAATAAAATCAACAAAAAAGCTAAACGACATTATGTATAATTACACGGCACATGCTTATAAAGATAAAGATACGAAAATTAGGTATTTATATTTTGATATAAGGAGTACATACATACTTATGTATGCAGTAAAGTAGCATACTCGTACTTAAATATGTGTATTACGGGAATTAAGTGGTGAAGGCAATCGGATTGGAATATGTTTCCAAAAATTAATTTCAAATTCATTATAGAAAATTATTTAAGTGTTATGTCATAAAGCACAAAAAAATTAAGAAGGGATGAGGGTAGTTAAGAGAAGTTTAATAGCTTATCTTATACACGAAGTAAATAAATAAAGACAAAAAAAAATTTGAAAAATTTTTAAAAATGTTTGCCTAATGAATATTTATTGATTTTACTCTTTCATGTTGTTACTTTTCTCTAATACGAAATGGTATGTATGTGTTCCATAATCAAATTTTCCTTCTTTTTTTTTCAAAATATTCTAAAAACTAAAATTAAACTTTAACAATTAATATATAGTACATTTACAGTGTGTTTCACTACAGAAAGCCTTCGATTTTATCTACAATCTTTTAGTTACAGGTAAAATTTTTTGCCTATATAAGAAGCAATCGAATCTCTAATTCGCAGTATAATTTTTTTGCTGTAAGTGGCATTAATTAGTTTTTACAATATTAAAAGTGAAATGAGTTCATATTACAAGGTGCGGTTTGAAGCAGCATTTTTAGTTAGCCATCCTAAGGGACCAAAAATGACCGTAGCAGAAGCAGCTAGGTGAAAAAATCAAGCTGAAAAAATCAAAATTCTTTATTAGAATATGGAATCAACGTTACCTGGAAACTGGTTTTGTAGATGACGTGCATAAAAAGGGCAGGCCTCGATCGACAACAAAGCGCAACAATAACACAATAGAGAAGATATTTTTAGAAAATCCATCAATATCGATTCGACAAGCACATGAAAAATTATCGAAAAAGGGTATAAACATCTCCACTTCAACTATTCAGCGACGTCTCAAAGAATTTCAAATAATAAACTTGTCAACGATGCAAAAACCTTTATTGACAAGTTCTCGTATGGAAAAAAGGTTACTATGGGCCCGAAAGAATATTAACCGAGATTAGAGTAATGTAGTCTTCATGGATGAGGCTTCTTTTCTCGCTTCAAATCTTTTGAGACGTGCTTGTACGAAAAAAGGTGAACGGTACATAGAACATACTGTAAAACACCCTACAAAGGTACACGTTTATGGGTCCTTTTGTCAAAAGGGATTCGGTTATTTGATATGCTTCACGGGGATACAGGATGCGAAACGAATGACCAAAATATATAAAAATGGGTTGTTACGATCAACAAATAACTGGTTCGGACACGGAAATCGAGATTGAATTCTTCAAGAAGACACTGACCCCAAGCATCGGAGTCAACTTTGCACCCAGTGGAATTCTCAAAATGGGATCATACTAAGGATTGGCCTTCACAATCCCCATATTGTAACCCTATTGAAAATGTGTGGGCTTACATAAAGCAGAAATTGCGGGGGTTAAAAATAAAAAACACAAATCATTTAATTCGAGTGCTAAAAAGAATTTGGAAGAACCTTAGCGAGGAGTACGCAAAGAAATTAGTGGAAAGTTGTGATGAAAGACGCTGCCATGTTATTGAAGCGAGTGGAGACTGGACGAGCTATTGAATATAACGCGAATTAGAGTTTATATATCTGATTAAAATAAAGTTTATACCTAGTCAAAACAATCATTCGTTTTTTTATTTTTTGCAGGCTTTCCTTAGTGAAACACACTGTATATAAATACTAAATTTTCGTAATTAAGTGCATTTAAAAAAAAATCCAATTCTTTACTAAATAACAATTAATTGAATTACAAAATGATGGCGTTAATTATGGAATTTTATTCAATATCGCACATTCATTTTAAAAAATTCCAACTTTTATTTATATGTGCAGATGTATTGCAGCCAATTAATACTATATACATATTCTGATTTTACATACATTAAATCATTGGAATTTTTATTAAAATGCAAAACAACCGCAGAAGCCAAACACCAAAAACATAATAAAAAAATCAAAAAATAACAAAAAAAATCTATACCATTTAACAACTTTACAATATTTTATATGTGTAATTGTGGTGACGTTTTCGTAATTAAATCTGAAATTATTTACGGCTATGACCAAAACTATATGTGCATACCCGATACACAGACTTCCTTTTTCTTAAAAACACGTTGATTGTTGTTTACCATATTTTTATGATAATTTAGATAACATGTA
The DNA here is from genome assembly GCA_951394055.1 of Villa cingulata. Taxonomy (NCBI): domain Eukaryota; kingdom Metazoa; phylum Arthropoda; class Insecta; order Diptera; family Bombyliidae; genus Villa; species Villa cingulata. Next base: position 4,334,972 of record OX596025.1, read on the forward strand.
TAGTCGGCAGACAATTTTAAAATAAAGCAATTAAATAAATAAAACTAACAATATAAAATGTAGATGAGTGCAACATTACATCATATTTTCCAGTTTATTTGTCCACAATTGCACTAATGAAGACAAAAAAATATATATACATATATAGCTATTGTATATGGACATTCGTAAATTGCATACTCGCATACTGTAATTTTAATAAAACTAATAAATACTTATAAATCTTTATTGATGGTAATAGTATACAATTTGTTTCTTATGATATTTATGAATTTAACTAACATATTACACTTAGAACGAATTTATTTTTATATGTATGTACTCGTATATTATAGACATATTACAAAGTACAAATTAGCGATATCCTAGTCCTGTTGTACTACACCATAACCACATACATTTTTCTATATACCAATATAACTATACGATTGCATAATTGTACTTTTAATTTCTCTGTAATTATCTTAAAAAACCTCATTATATTATGTAAGTACGAGTATATACATAAAATGGTGCGAACAAAATAAGTAAGGTGAGTTTTTTTACAAAAAAAAACAAAAATGATTAAATAAATAACGTCAAATATGATGCTAAAAATATTAATATGTATATGGCATTTAATGAGATATGCGATGGATGGCAATCTGAAATTCATTGATTTAATTACTTTTGTCCTAGGCGTAAAGCGTGAGATGTTCATTCCTGATGGTTATTGTACAATTGCTCACATTTAATCAAGATATAAAGTCCATTCAACATCCTTAGGCTCATTTTGAAAATAAAATTCTCAAAAAATAAAAATCAAAAAAATATTTCTGATCCCAAAGATTCATTAAAAGCAGAATGAAATTTAATTCCACAAACATTTGTTTGAAACCTTGTGGAGTCCATGTACAATAGACTCGGAAGATATTTTTAAATGTTAGCGCTTTCAAAATTAAATATTAGGGAATTAAATTGCAAACATAATACATGTATAAAAAAGTAACATTTTCCTATTACAGAAACAGTTTAAAATTTGTTGATAATGATGGCGTTATTAATGCTTAGTTAATTGCAGTGTGATTGAAGAACTCGTACCGGAATCTGAAGATTTAAATTTTAAAAAATTAACCCTCCAATGACTTCCGGAAAATTAATTTACTGTCAGCAATTATTTATCAAATATCGTAGCTCTCGGTATAACAAATAGAAATTTTTCAATAAAAATTTCTAAGTCTCTTTGATTTTATACTCTGCAATTTTCCGGTGCTTAAAAAATTTGTTAAAAATTTCTAAGTCCCTTTTTAAATTTATACTTTAAAAATTTTCGATGTTTAGAAATTTGTGAAAAAATTTCTAAGTTCCCTTATAATTTTATACTTTACAATTTTTTGCTGCTTAGAAGTTTATGAAAAAATTTCTAAGTCCTCCTTAAAATTTGGACTTGGAAATTCAACACGTTTCCAAACGTAGATAAGTTGGCCTAAATTGCCCTATTTTCTGTAGAAATTACAAGTATTTCTACAGAAATTCCTAACGATCCCTATTTACTAGCTCAGTACGCTAGATTTTTATAGGGCTCAACATGTCCTGGTTTTTTTTTTTGATCTTTTGGTTTCCCTGATTCAGACTCAACACGTCACGTCGTATAGGCAGGTAATCGCAAAAGACAAATTCTTCTGCGAATTTCATTCTTTATATATCAAAATTTGCAAACTCTGGAATTTTCTATTTTCCCCGTTGGTGATAAAATTTTCTATTTGTCTCATCATCTGTCTTTCTTTATTGGAACATTTTTCCGAATGGTAACTGATGCGACATCTGATACATTTTTCGATTGTGAATGATATTAGCCGATAATTTTCAATTCGGCTGCTACATTTGACAGTGATCATTTGTAATTGGAACAGTTAATATAATTAATCAAATTTGTAAGTATGTATTTTGTTTATATTACGTACATTTTGTTTAGAAAGTGTCAAATATAGCGTATTTGTGATGTTGTGTTGTGTAATATTGTATTTTATTTTCTGTTTAACTGTTATAATTTTGTAATTAGTGTAGTGTTTTATAATTAATTATATTGTTGTGTCTTTATTTATGTATTTGTGTAGTGTAATTAGTTCTATTTATTGTTTTGTTGTGTTTCGTAAATATTTTTGTAATTGTGATATATGTAGTTTTGGTTATGTTTTTATGTTTACATTTTGTGTTGTTCTATGTTTACTTATTGTGTTGTTTATTATTATTATAATATTAATTAATTAATTATTTATTTTCTTTTTTCTATTTTCAGGTCAAATCATGTTGATTGCATTCAACAGATTGATTTATAATAAATTTGTTTTTGTCCCTTCTTTACTGATTAAAAACGAAATCTTTTTAAACGAAATTATTTTTAAAAAACTTACCATTATGCAGAAACTTTTTCGCACCACTGTGTGCATCTTAACTTATTGCATATAGACGATTACTACAAAACTACCTCAAATAAATCATTCATTATTACATAATTAATTATCTATGTAGCATTATAACGGCATATTAGGTGATAATAACTTCAAAATAAAAAAAATTCGTTCAAATTTTAATCAATTTAATAAATAACCAAATAAAAAAAGGTTGAAAATAAAAATCAAAAAGGAAAAATCAAATTCACTAAAATATGTTAAAACAAGTCGTCTCTACAAATTTTTTTTGCTGTCTGTAGTAACAAATTTATACTACGAAATACTTAAGTAAAAAATTCACTCCGAAACCATTTATGAACTAATTTGAATTTAATTTCAGTTACCTATTTTATTTATATCTATATTCCTATTTGTTTTTACATATATTTTTTCTTTCTCTCTACAAGTATCAGTTTAATCAAATTTATTGCTAACAAGAAAATTCCATTTTCAGTTATCAAAATACAAATAGTTTTTCTTTGTTTTTCCCCTGATAATTTAATGCAAATAATTGAGTTCAATTATGAATTAATTTTTCAGTATTTATAATTGATGGCTGTTGGTATTTTGCAATTTATGTAATTTTTTCAACCTGCATATACATATATGGTACATATAAAACCCTCTTCAATTCAATTCGTAGCTAGAGTTATTCGATAGTTAGAAGTGTACGTATTATATACATAATTAATTTCAGTGAACTTTCATGCTTCAATCATATTCACTTATGTAACTTCAAATTGTTTAAATCTTTGAATTAAAGTGTTTCCTAATGCGATAAGGAATTCGTCTGAATGTTTAGGACAACAAAGACTAAAAAACAAATAAATAAATAAAAATTATATTTTATATCCAAAAATGTTGAAATTCAATTCCTGGATATGTAATCCTAGTAAAATTTTGAGTTAGTGTTCATTGTGTTTGTGATTTGTGTATACATTTTTTAAGTATATCATGACAATATTTGAATGAAAATGGGTAGGTAATGATTAATTTTAATTAAGCTAAACGTACAAAATAAAAATTTTGTATGTATATTGGAATAATAGAAAAAATACATAGAATTTTTATGTCTTTCAATGGAAATTCACGATTTGAAACTGAAATTGCAATATGAGAAATTAATTTCGTTACTATATGAAACGTTGTAATAAATATCTAAATATATGTATCTATTTAAAATCGTATGTTTCATCGTGGTACGATGTGAGTATATGAATTACTGATATATCTTTCATATTGAATACAACATGATATGGTTAGATTTACATAAGTGGTTAATGATTTATGGCATGGCTATAAATAAATAGCAAAAAAATGTTGATGAATAGTTTTTTTCTTTGTGTTAAATGCTAGCAAACACATATATATGTACATGCATATATGTATATGTAGAATAGATAAACCCCATCATTAATCTACTCTATAATTCCGATTACAAAATATTCGATTTTTCTTACTTATTGTGTTTATTTTGTCGATTTACTTTGTTTATTATTTAAAATATTTTGTATGATGGTATGATAGATACTTTTAAGTTTAACTATCATACGAGTACAGATAACATAAATATGTAAATTTGAATTCAATTTTTGCACAACATTATTGCTAAAACTACTATAATTCAATGAAAAAATATTGTTGAAATTATTCTTTGTTTTTGAGTGAGAGAATTCGTGACAAATTAATATTCATCATCATCATCATCATTTTATTCATTCATACAAGCCAAAATTATAAAGTAAATAGTATTATAGAAAATTATAAGAAAAAAAATCGGTGGTGAGTATGGTGGCAAATTAACATTTATGTGATGCAAAATAATCTGCAAATTCATTATGATGATTATAAACCTATAAAATGTACCTAAGTAGATTCAATTACAAAAACAAAGAATTGAACTTAATAATATTTTATTAAATTTTGAAACACTACAATAAATTTGAGTACTTGCTCTGATTCTGATTAAAAAATCATAAGTTTCAAAATCTTAGAGTGTAAAAAAAATTATGTTAACAAACTGGAATAGTAAAAGTGTAATTGATGTGGAATTAGAAAAATTATTCTTTGAATTAACATTGAAAAAAAAATGTATTTCAATAAATTAGTAATTCTCAAAAAAAAAAAAATTTAAAAAAAAATAAGTATGTACATAGTAATTCATAATTTTACTTTAGATCCAGCTATACTATACATATTCCATGCAGTTCTTCATTGCAGTTCTATCTTCTAAACTATACAATCAAAATTAAGTCAATTAATGAAAATCAACATTTTTATCCACCCGCATATAATTATGCATTCAAATTTTCATTTTTTATTGTTATATTTTTTTCCACATCTTATATTAATTGATTTCAAAATGGAATAAAACATTTACAACTAATACCAGTATACATTGAAAATTCGAAAATTTCTCTTTTTGAGATCATGTCAATGATGAACATAATGTGTTCATAAAAATTATGAAAAGAACACGTACATATGTTTATGATTATATAAAACTTTGTATGGGGGATTAAATGATATAAAAATATTTTTCTAAATACTTATTTAGTCTCTGTTTTTTTATTTATTTATTTTTTTCATACATGCATATATGGCTAATTCTAAAATTGGCGACATACAGTTTGAAGATAGAGAACGAGTTATAACTCAATAGCATCCCTTTAATTATTCAAAATTTTTTGACGAATTTCAAAGTAGAAGTCCTAGTGAATAATTATGAAAAGTCTTGGATCAAAAGTATTTTAATCAAAAAAGATATAAAAAGAATAAAGTCCGTTGCCGACATATTGAAAGAAACTAGACCAAATTGACATCTTGATAAAAATTCTAAATTTCTTCAAAGTTTCAAGCCGTATAAATTCAAATGATTTTTATTAATTAGTTCCATAAGTAATAAATTGACATTTCATTCACTAGTTTAGAAAAATTGTAATTTTATAGATTTTAAATTGAATTTACAAAACTGCTGGCGACATATTGTAAAATGTTGGCGACATACATCCTTCAAAATCAATATGGATTTTTATTACGAATTTTCGATTTTTCAAGAAAAATTGTATTCATTTAAGAAAAATTGTAAAAAAAAACGCCATAAAATAAAACGATTAATATTACTTTATAATTAAAATAAATATTTTGAAATATCTGTCTTTTTTTTTTTTTTTTTGCTTAGATTCAGAAAAAAATGACATATAGTTTGACCTTTTATTAGAATTAGCCATAGTTGTATTACAATATGCACACATATAAAAAGAAACATTACATATATGTAAATGCTATTTCGTTTTTATCATCGCATCAAAATTATTATTATATATATTTATTCAAAAGTATTAGAATATAATACCATTGATCCCATTTGATTTAATTTTCGTTATATGTAGATAAAAACGAAAAAAATTAAAATATAGTCAATTTAGTAAAAAATAAGGAAATACTCGTATATACTTTTTGAAATTTATTTTACTGTACGATTATATTTGAATTGGAGTCTTCCATAATATACTCGTATACATTATGTATCTTTAAGAGGAATAAAAATAAATGAAGTTCGGATGTATTCAATTTAACATTTTTGTAAATAAACAATTTCCTAATTGAAAACATAAATGAAACCATTCCAACAAAATTTAAAATTTTGTGTTTAATTTTGAAAATTTATTCATATTTATTGAAGTAACAGTTAGTGTACGCAGACTTTTTTGACCCACAGTATTACTGAACCGGTATTTAATATAGTTCCATAACAGACTTTTTGATTATTTTAGAGACGAATATTCTCCATATAATGTGGAAGATTATTTCAATTTGGAAGACCAAGAGGCAGAGTTTACGAAAGTTTCATACAATTATACAATCATAATAATCAACTGTCTTTTCCTAAAACTGCTACCAGCTGCGTTAATAAATGAAGTTAAAAGGCAACTCACGAATTTTTTTTAAAGCAGACGTGTCTTTTATGTATCCGATCATTAATGCGTCATTCTTGACAAGTATGAAGATGTGACTTGTTCCTTCTTTTGCTTGAAAGGATCTACAATATAGTTTCAGATTTCAGTCATAATGGGAGCAATTATTCCCCGTATTTCAAGATAGCCAGCATAAATGCCATCACAATAGTTATTTTCGAAATGAGGATGATCGAGCTGATAACTATATAGTTGATGCGAATTTCATTATCAATTTTTTCGAAATCATCCCAAAGTTGATTTAATTTTTTGATGCTATAATTTTTGATTTCACTGCCTATTATATCCTACAGCTTGGTTAGTTCTTCTAAAGACATGTTGTTGTTGTTGACTGAAGTCAAATCAATAATGATTATGTTAAGGTCACCAAATGTGAATGTTCAGATTTCTTTTATTCTGAAGTGAGTAATGATCTAAGGCACATAATTCTTGATCTTATTTGTGTTTGAAAAAGCTCTCAGCATCTTTACACAATTGTAAGTTTTGAGTTCTAACAGTACTTTAAGCAAACTCATTCGAAGTTTTAATTGAAATTCTTTATTCACTATTATTGTGATAAATATATCTAAATTGCTAAATTAACAAAATTAAAATTATAAGGCATATATTTATGTGATAAATATTGGCAAAAGCTATGCATATTAGAATTTAATGCATTTCTATATTAGAATAATCAAGAAAGAGAAAGTATCAGATTGCAATTTCAACTACAACAATGTTTTCATATTACAAAAACATTTTAAGTTAAAAACACTTTAAGTACAAAATATTTTAAGTAAAAAACAAAAGTATCATATTATGTCTACGTTATGTGCACACAATTGTATTAATTGATTATTAAAATGCAATCACCTAATGCAATATGTATAAAGAATTTTATAAATGAAATAGTAATTTACTTATAATATGCTCATTATTATATTATGATCGGATACTGTATTATGATACCGTATTACTTAAAACTAAACAACACTTTTAGTTTAGTTTTAATTTAAATTGCACTTTCAAAACTTTTAGTTGATGTTAATAAAATTTAAATGTTGAATAAATGGATTGAATGTTTTATTTTCAAATAGAAAGCACTTCCCTTAATGGAAATAATAATAAAAAGTTTTCAGAAACGTTTTCCTCTAAAAGTCCTTTTCAGCGGCCTCACATAAGATAAGCCTTTCCCGTCCTGGGACATCCTATATCAAAAAGAAATGAAGTCTGAAATTAATTAAGTTTTAATTTATATTTTTATAATTATTGTTCTTGTTTTTAAATTATACCTGCACTCGAATTATCATTCACTATTCAGTGTTAGTGAATTTTGACTTGCACTATCGTTAAGTCAGTGCTAGGTGCTAGTGCATTTTGATTTTCACTACCACTAAATATTTAGTGCTAGTGAATTTTCGTTTGCACTATCACTAAGTCAGATAGTGGTAGTGCGCACTTAGTGGTAGTGTGCACTTAGTGGTAGTGAGTGAAAAACGCCCGACTATGTATCATATGTACAAATATCAAAAAATTGTTGCATGTTCAGTTTTAATAATAAATTAATAATTTTAAAATATGAGAGTATTACATAACTCAGAATTATAATTCTACTTTCTCCTAAGTGCATTTTGTATTTTAGAAAATCAATTACTTTAACGAATCTGGTTTAGGTTTACTTTCACTTAATTACTTAGTTGTAAATCTAACATACGAGTATACTTTAAGATTTTATTAAAGAAAATCAACAAGAATTATTTTTAATCTATTTAAAATAAGAAATCATAAAATCACGAGTAAAATAATCTATAACACAAGCAAAGAAAATAATATATCTGTCGTCGAATTACAGAAAGGGTTATGTCCAATTTCTACACAAATTGAGATTGATGCCTGCATTTGTAGATCATACTTAACTTAATAGAATTAAAAAAAAATACTGTTGTAAAATGTAGTTTGTCTTGTGTTTTCTTAAATCCAAAAAATGACAGCATATGCAGAATGGGATATGTCCACGCTGTAATCAGCTGCATTTGGGGATACATATATCCCATATGCTATAATTTTCAAGCAAAATGGGATATGTCCACGAGATTTTTACTGAAATGAGTAAATATTCTTGCAAACCGGGATCTGTTATTCATTCATAATTATAGATTGAAGGGCGCTGTACTTGTTCAAGGGGAAATTAATTACGAAAATGAACTTGGAATGGCTAAATCACTATTAAAGCGTGGTATGTCTTATAAGACATCAGTAAGTCCAACTTTTATAAGTCCTGGAATAGCTGTCAAAGAAGCAAAGAAAAAAGATGTTAGTGAATTATTGCGCATACATTTTGGCGAAAATTGGACTGAAAATCCCAGTTTAGAGTACTACAAGTTAGTTATAGAAGGACCAAGTGATGACTCTGATCATGACACTGACTTTGATGAAATATCAGAAGAAAATCTAAATAATATAATTTAAAAATGTTAGAATTAAAATTCGGAATTTAATATTAATTGTTTTCGCTATTATTAGAATATTTTGATATTATTAAAAATAAGAGTTGCTAATGTTTTTGGATTTTTTGTTTAATTTGAATTTTGATTTATATTATTTAAAAATTTATATAATAAAACTGTGCTTTAAAAATTATAATTAAAATTGAAGCCTTCTTTTTATTTCTGTCATGACACCTTTTTTTGAATTCGGAGTTTTGCAAAAGGAGGTATTTCCACTGTATACAGTTGCAAAAGGTTAGATATCCATTTTTTAAAAATATTTTTCGCATATTAACAATTATTGAATTTTTCTTATTTTATTCTTAAACAAATCTAATTTACGAAATATTTGTGATAGTTTAAAATTTTTAAAATATCATGATTTGAAGAAAAGATATACGTTTTTCATATTTTGTGAAAATTTGTTTATTTGTGACTTATCCCATTTTGCAATTGGATGGTAGATATATAGTATAGTATATGTACATATAAATTTACTATGTAAAATACATAATGTATGAATGTATGTATGTATAATATGGTGACAATAGACGATAATCAAAAAAAAAAGGTAGTCGTACATAAAATCAAAATCTTAAATTTACAATCAACAAAACACGTATAATATAAATTTGAAAGATAATTTGTGTTGGGATAGATTATTTATTAACAAATTTAAATTTAAATTAAAAATATAATTTAAAAGCGAAAATAAAAAAAAATCATTTTCTTTGACATTAGTTTTAAATATAAGAAATGTTCACGTACAGTGTGGTCTCGTCAATTTAGAGTAAATGTTGTAAATGCACATATAAAGATGAAGACGTGGAAATCATATAGCTGTAGTGGATTGTGAAAAAAAAATTTTGCTTTTGTTAAACAAAAAAATTCCATTTTAATTATAAAATATATATACATATGTAAATATTACATGCATCAATAAGTCCCGAGACTTACTACCAAAACAAGAATATCTGCGGGAAAATTTGTTTTCATTTATCAACATAAATCTTCCACGAGACGCGTTCCAACATTCTATAACGTTTCGATAATTTACAGTGAAGCTACAGTGGTTTAAGTGAGGTTAATTTCCAAAACAATAAAAAAAACTGAATTTCATGTGTTGATAAAAAAAAACAACAGTTTGTAAGTGTTACGTTGATTTCAAACATAGTCCTATAGTCACAGTAGATGCTAAACAGACCCTGGCTAAGCAAATGAAACTATTGCTGCAGAAGACTTTAAAAAAAAAAAACACTGAAAATCGTTATGGATATTCATAAAATAAAGTTCTGTGACGTAACTGACATCCTAAAGATATTATTTGGTAGTATTTTCACGATATTTTTCAAACATTTTAACATGAAAAAACTTTTTTCCAAGTGGATGCCGCGTTTGATCTGATCGGTGATATCAAAATTGCATGAATTGGGCTTCGAATTACTTACACTCCAAATTTAGCCTAAGAGATTATTGGCTGTTCACAGACTTCAAAAAAATGCTTCTGGGAAAGAAATTGAGTCAAATGAAGAAGTAGTCGCCGAAAATAATGCCTATTTTGAGACAAAAGTTAAATCATTCTTCACTGTCGGCATAGAAAAGCGTCGGATTGATATATATTGCATTGCAATTGCAGAAGACTAAGTTAATGAGTAAAAAAAATTTTTTCAAACAAATGTTTTTTGGTATTTAGTCTCGAGATTTATAGATCATGTTGCACATTTCAAATTTGATTTTAAAAAATTATCATACAATATACTTTTTTCACTTAGATTCGGATATACCCGCAGATTACAAGACACGTTCCTACTTTGAATTACAAAATACTTAGAATACACAAGGCAAACAAAATTTAAATTTGAATTAAGCTGAGGCCCAATGTAGAAGAAGAACTTTTCACACCTTACAAAACTTTTCATCCTTTGCCGCATAAAATTGCTTTTGTATGGCCAGATGTATGCTCTACAGAAACTTCAGCCAAACTATTTCTTCTTCTTTCTTTCATGCTTTGCCATCTGAAAAGTTGAAAGTTAACCAACTTCTATCTGTTGTCGACTTCATATGCTTTCCATGCGTCATCATTGGAACTTATTACATATATGTATTTCAATGCAGTTCAACTTTCGTGCTTCAAATACCTCAACGGATGCAAGGCGTGAAAAACGTGAAAGGCGTACACTGGGTCTTCAGCTTTAAGATACCTTACTGTATATACTCATACAAAGCTTATATGTATACACTTTCTTTTGTCATTTATTATTTTTATTATCTTATTTCTCTGTTGTATCTTTTAACATAAATAACGTAACAAAAATCATTAAATTAATAAAAGAATTTAAACACGAATGGTTTAAAACATTAATTTCAATTTTATTTTATTTTAAGGCGTTTTATTATTATTTTTTTTTCTTTCATTTTTCCGTTATACTTTTTTTTTTAATTTAAATTAAGTTATTTTCATTTTCGACTATAAATAAATATCTACTATGGATAAATAAATTCATTGATCCCAAATTTGTCATTCAACACAAACGACAGCAAACCATTTTATATTAATTTTATATACAAAATGTTATTCAATTAAAAAAAATAAAAAGAAAAATTATTGAAAATTTGAATGGATGTATATTTCTTTCATTATTCTTCACATATGTGTATACAACGATGACATATGGAAATGAATGCATATATAGTGATGCGTTTTGTATATTATAAATTATGTACATATAGGAATATGAGTACATTACATCTCATATCACATATAAATATAAATAAAATTTAATGATGATATAAAAACAGAAAATAAAACGAAAGAAATAAAAATGAAAAATAAAAAAAAATACTATATATGTATTTGTTTATATTTCAAGCATTACTTGCGTACATATTAAAATTATGATCCATATGGTGTTGCGACTTGCGATGATATGTATGTACGCACGCATTATATTCGTAAATGTTTGGTTTTTATTATTTTTTTCTGTCATTGCACATTATAGTCACACATATCTAATATGTAGTTAATATTTTTTTTTTCATTTTTAATAAGAGATAAAAAATATCATCAAGAAACTGAAACATATACAGGGTGTCCGGTTTCGGGTGGTCATCCGGCACACAGTAGATAGGTCTCGCCGAGACAAACAAAAAATCGTTCTAGAGGGAGGGGGTAATCTGAACCGTTTAGCCGCTAGAGGGCGATGAAGATTTTTCGCACTCAATCTACGAAACACCCTTTAATAACTACGTTGTACTAGCTAGAAGAATCTGGTCTAAGAAAAATCTGAAGGAAACTCCCCCTTCTCTTCAATGATACCTAATATGCTTCTGTACGTTCTTTGTTTCAAGAGTTATTGTGCTTCAAAGTCAGAATTTAGTGATTTTTTGCCATTTTTTTCAGAGATAATACAGGCTGTGGAATTACAGCGCCCTCTATATTAGTTTTTACATAAATTAGCAGATAGCCCAGAATGTCCGCTTCATTTTAGTATTGTATAGTAAAGATCTATCTCTTACCAATTCAATACCAGCGCATAATAAACAATATTTGAAAAGCCATTTTTTAATAAAATGCGGTTCTTTGATATGAGTTTTACATGATTTTACACAATTCAAACACTAAAAAGATAGAACATGGAAAAAACTGTGAGAGATAGACCTTTACTGTAAAGGGCAAAAATGAAGCAGGTGTCTTAGGCTTTCTGTTTTTGTAATTTTAAATTAATATAGAGGGCGCTTTACTTCCACAGTCTGTATTATCTCTGAAAAAAATGGCAAAAAATCACTAAATTCTGTCTTTGAAACACAATAACTCTTGAAACAAAGAACGTAGAGAAGCATATTAGGTATCATTGAAGAGAGGGGGGAGTTTCCTTCAGATTTTTTTTAGACCAGATTGTTCTAGGTAATACACCGTAGTTATTAAAGGGTGTTTCGTAGATTGAGTGCGAAAAATCTTCATTGCCCTCTAGCGGCTAAGCGGTTCAGATTACCCCCCTCCCTCTACAACGATTTTTTGTTTGTCTCGGCGAGACCTATCTACTGTGTGCCGGATGACCACCCGAAACCGGACACCCTGTATATATATACGTGCTTTGACGTGCTTATACGTAAGTGCTCTGTGAGTTCGAATTTGAATTTAAAAAAAAATCGAAAAAAAAACTCATGCTCAAGATAAAATTTATTACATTATATTATTTAATTTGAATACATACTCGTATATTAGTGATGTGATAGTGATGAAAATTTGACTAAAAAGAGAATTTTTATATTATGTTTTGTGTTTTATATTTGAATAGATGACATAAATGCGATATTACGTCAAAATTGTGGATATCTGATACGAAAATTAATTTTAATTGATGATTATTAATTTCGTATAAATACTCGTTAGCTTAATACACACTTATACATACATACAGTGGTGGGAATAGCTATAAACTCACTACGAAAATTTGTAAAATTTTGGAATAAAGCAAAAAAATCTAACTGTTCTTCATATTGCTAGTATAATTGATCAAAAACAAAACTGCACGCATAATCACTTTGATTTATCTCTTAACGGTATTTATTATATAAGCAATTATTACTAAAATATGCGTTGTAACTTGGGAATAGCTATAAACTCAGTTAATAATTTTTACAGTTATACTAAATTTATTGAAAAAAAAATGATACAAAAAGGTTAATATTTTGTTTTACAACCATTATTTATAATTACATCTAGTAATCTGTCTTTCATACTTTTCACTAAATTTTTTAAAATTCTTTTTGGGATGTTATTCCAGGCTGCTAAAATTCTTGATTTCAATTCGTCTACATTTTTTATTTCCGGCTTCTCTTTGTTATACACTTCTCTGGCAACAATCCCCCATAAGTTCTCTATGGGATTCAGGTCAGGACTTAAAGATGGCCACTGCAATGAGGGTATTCCATGATCTTTCATGAATTGCATTACTGGTCTTGCCTTGTGTACCGGAGCATTATCTTGTTGGAAGATAAATTTTTCGTCCTCTGTGAGAGTTATGAAAGGCAGGAGATAGTCAGCAAGTAGATCTTTATAGCCGGATCCATTTATCCTACCATTTATAAAGGCTATTTCGGACTGCATGTCGTTTTTAAATGCAGCCCATATCATCACAGATCCACCACCACATGTTCTACTGGACAATGTCTTACGGTCATTGCGCAAGTCATGCCAATAGTATTTAAAACCATCTGGACCATCCAGGTTAAACTTTTTTTCATCGCTAAATATAACGTGGCGCCACATACTATCCTTACCGATAAACTTTCTGGCAAACTCTAATCTTGTCTTTTTGTGATAGTCTTTTAGAGCTGGTTCAACTTTGTATTTCAGGTACTTATGAACTGAAGATGCAGACAACCACTTTCTGACTAAGCTAGATGTGCAATTCAAATCGAATCTTGTTACAGCAGTCGATGAAGAAATACCCGTTTTTGAAATTTCTCTTAAAACAGCTCTTTTGGTAGTTTCTGAAATTTTTCTAACTGGTCCTATTCTTTTAATTGAATTATAATTTTCTTTCCCCAAACGCAAAAAATTTTTTACAACACATTGCGAACGATTTATCTTCTCCGAAATCTTTCTTTGACTTAACCCACACTCATGAAAGTCAATAATTCTTTGTTTTTCTACTTCAGTTAATTTTGTACCGCGAGGCATTTCGATAAGTTAAAACCAAAATTGCAAAAAAAGAAAAAACTCAAATATTTTCGCTCAGAAAATTTTATTTTATTATTTTTAAATTATTTCAACACGATTTGAAAGTATAACTTAGCTACAAGCTATCGAATTATTAACTGAGTTTATAGCTATTCCCAAGTTACAACGCATATTTTAGTAATAATTGCTTATATAATAAATACCGTTAAGAGATAAATCAAAGTGATTATGCGTGCAGTTTTGTTTTTGATCAATTATACTAGCAATATGAAGAACAGTTAGATTTTTTTGCTTTATTCCAAAATTTTACAAATTTTCGTAGTGAGTTTATAGCTATTCCCACCACTGTATGTATATATATATGTACTTTCTTTTATATGTATTTTTTTTAGTTTAGAGTTGTTTAAGAGTTGTTGTAAATTATATGAACGTTATATGTATTTTAAAATTGCCATAAAATGGATAATGTTGTTATTTGAATTTTTCTAATCATTAAAATTTTCAAATTTAACTAGGGAAACTTCCGAATTTGGGCTGCTAGCTTTTGAAAAGAGACATTCCCATCATGATATTTTGGAATGTTCTCTTTAACATGATACATTGTCTTAATTGGCGCAAATTCAATTTTAAGGACGCAAACTACCCTTAAAAGTTGTTGGTCCAAATTGACGTGTTTTACAAAAGCCGTTATTTCTCCATATCAGGATCTTGGATTGAATTAATTAATATGCAATTTAAAAGAGGACTTCCTACTCTGTTTGACACAGAGTTTATTTCACTTTGATTGGATTAGCGGTTCTCAAGATGTAAAGACTTAAATTCAAAATTTCGTGTTTTTTATAAATCACTTTTTCAACATCTTTTGATAACGATATATGTAACTTTAAAACTTGAAGGATGACATGTATGTTTTATTATATCATTTGAAAGGTTTTCTTGTCCTCTTTCCAATGCGATATCTTAGAAAAAATCTTCATTACTATTTTTATTTTAACTAGAGCAAAAGATTTCGAATATACGAAATCATAATATTATTATTTCAAACTTTAATTTATTATTTTTCAACATTTTTTTTTTTTGTAATTTTCTCATAAATTATTATTTATTTCATTGTATGTATTAATTCATAAAAATTCAAAATTCATTACCTTAAATTAGAAATTTTAATCAAATTATATTCAATCGAAAAATTTATTGCATTTTATTGAATATTAATTAAGTTTTATAATAAAATATATGCGGGTACTTTTGATCGCCACAATTTTTTTTTTTGTGGATTTAAAAAAAATCTCTTAAAGCACACTACTTGCTACTTACATATGCTTACAGATTAATATTTTAGAGCTAGTTAGATAAAGAGGATTATTCCAAAACCTTATTCAGATATGTAAATATATGAATATATATATGTAATATAATAAAATGTAAATCTAAAATGTCTAGTTTACGACATTTTCAAAATATCATTTGCGAATTAACATTGCCAGCATTGCATAGCTTTTCTCAAAAGATTTATATTGTTGCATTTATGACAATATTGGTTTTCCAATATTACCAGTAGGTATGGTATGTTACGTGTGCAAAATTATGCAGGCAGTGCCATAGACAATAATATGTTTATAATTTAAATTCATTCAATTCTAAATTATTATATTATTTTACAATTATTTTAATTATATAATACATTTTCGAATTATCATAAACCAAAAACCAATAGGAAACCATAGCCATACCAAATGAAAATTAAGACATATATGTATTTAAATCATATTATATATGTATATATACTGGGCTGTTTGATAAGTCTTTGGTCTCACAAAGAGATGTCGTCTTAAATTCAAATTTGAAATAATTTTGACAATAGTGATACTTCAAACATCTGTACATAAATTTTCTTCAAGATACGGTAATTAGTCTGTGTTTGACAGTGATTAGAAGCAAGCAACTTATGACGTTTTTGGAATAATGGAAAAAAGTGAAGTTCGAGTTTTAATTAAACATTGTTTTTTAATTGGGAAAAATGGTGTTCAAACAAAAGAATGGCTTGATAAGCATTACGAGGAATCTGCACCATCGAAATTAACAACCCATACTGGCTGAATGAATTTAAACATGGTCGTACAAGCACGAAGGACGCTGAACGCGGTAGACCAAAGCAGGCAACAACTCCAGAAGTCACCAAAAAAATCCACAAAATAATAAGAAACGACCGCAAAATAAAAATTCGTGAGGTAGCTGGCATGGTAAACGTTTCAGCCGAACGTGTTTTTAATATTATACACGAACATTTGGGAATGAGAAAACTGATTGCAAAATGGGTGCCGCGTTCACTAACAATTGATGAAAAACAGCAACGAGTTGACGATCCGGAGGAATGTTTAAGGCTATGGCGATATGATCCACAAGAATTTTTGCGGCGTTACATGAAACATGTATTCATCACTACACGCCCGAATCAACTCAACAGTCAAAACAGTGGATAGAGCCTAGTACAAGTGCACCGAAACGGCCAAAAGTGAGTCAATCAGCTGGAAAAGTTTTGGCAACTGTGTTCTGGGACGCGCATGGAATAATATTTGTCGATTATCTTGAAAGAGGAAGAACTATAACAGGAGAGTATTACGTAAGTTTATTGGATCGATTGAAGGATACACTTAGACAAAAACGACCGCATTTAGCAAAGAAAAAAGTGATTTTCCACCATGATAACGCACCGGCTCACGCATGCGCAATCGCGACTGCAAAACTGCTAGAATTGCGATACGAAGTGCTCCCACATTCACCATATTCTCCAGATTTGGCGCCGTGTGACTTCTACCTCTTCCCAAATTTGAAAAGATGGCTCACTGAACGCCGATTTTATTCAAATGATGAAGTAATAACCGCAACAAATGCATATTTTGAAGGTTTTGAAAAATCATATTTTGCTGATGGCATAAAAAAAATGGAAAACCGCTGGATGAAGTGTATCGAGTTGGAAGGAGACTATGTCGAATAATAAAAAAAATTTTCATGAAAAACAGTTTTCTTTCTTACCGAGACCAAAGACTTATCAAACAGCCTAGTACACATTGGATATTTCATGCATTTATCACTATAATTTTCCTGTCTTTTGTATTCATTTTTGTTTTCTCTCTTTCCTGACATAAAGGCCCATAAATTTTTACAGCACTACATAAGTTAAATGCGTTTTTTGTCTTTTTTTCCAACGTATTTCAATATTGATCTTTTCACTGATTATTGATAAACAATGCACTGTTTTACTGTTTGTTTTTCTTTTTTATTTTCTGGTTGTATGCATTTTTTTTTGTTTTGTTACTCCAATAATTCAATAATCAACATACAATAAATAAAATCGCCAACATGCATTTCTCGTATAACATATGAAAAACTAAAAACAAAAAAAAAAATAAAAAAAAAATGTAATGTTACTAAAGATGATGATGTGTATTTTATTATCGCGGCTTAAATTGATTGAATATCCATATCAGGAATACAATGCATCAGGAAGGTGGTAATATCTTAACCATCTCAATTACTACTGGTAAAACAAATTATGATCTTGATACAAAACGGAAAATGTAAGAGATAGAGAAGTGGTAAAAAAAAAGTAAAATAAAATAAAAGAAGAAAAGCAAATAAAAAGGATTAAAATGTTGTATTCTGTTATTTATTCAATTTATTGATTAATAAAAATATATAAATTTTATTTACATACATTCCTTCCTTTACTCGTATGCGTTTATGGTTTGAAGAAAATATTATATGAGAAAATATTCAATGAAGTCAATTATAATGAATTTTAAATAAACATTCCTCCTAACAGAATTTTATCTGAAATTTATAGTAAATTTATATATGTACATATCATTGATATTTGTCTTTTTTATTAGTTTTTGTGTACGCTTTGCTGTTTATTTCTCACAGTTTATAGACCTCAAATTCAATTATTTTATAAATATCTAATGGTAACGTAAACTACTGTACAATGTTACAATTTGACATTTAAAAATTTTATTTTGAATTATTTTTTGTTATACACTTACACTTATATCGTATACTGAATATAAACAATAGTCTTTTGTTTACAAAAGTTTTACTCAACTTATGTACTATACCAAATAATATCAAATCAATGCCTAAAGTGGTGCTACACTAAATATACTCCAATCATTGGTATTATTGGTAATGATATTATTATATGTATGTTTTAAATTATTGTACGTAATTTACAAATATTCAAATACAAAAATTTTGAAATTCATTTAGTCTTTATATAAAATATGCAATATTAATATTTCACATTCGATCTCAATTATCATTAAAAGCAAATTGACTCTTGAATGTGATAAATTCGCAAATTTATATATGTACCATATGTTATAGATATAGCAACGAGATCATCAGCTATGTTACGTAGATGTAGAAAAATAGATATAGATACAGATAATGAAGATCAAAATACAATATGCTTGTATAGTACATACATAGCACAGTGGAACTTGTTTAATTCGAATTTACCGATAATTTGAACATTTGTTACGGTTCCTTGAAATATGTACACTAAACAATGTTAAAATTTCTCTAATAATTCGAATTCTTTTTGGATAATTCGAACTTTATGACCGACAACTCATTATGAAGAAAATAATCCCTGAGAAAAAAATTATTACCGAAGATTACTCAATAAACATCACCGTTTTATTTTCTTTTTTATTGAGATCTATTAATATCAAAAATAGATCAAAATATATTGATACATAATCTTCAAGTCATTTCAATCTCATTTATTTAAAAAACCATACCTACACAATTATGTACTGTCTTACACAGTAGACAGTCCTAAGTCTGTTAAACTGGGAATTGAGATAAATGATTTATGTTCATAAACCAAAAAGAAATGTATTTTGGATAATTCGAATTTTTTCTCCAGTCCGGTCGAGTTCGAATTAAACAAGTTCCACTGTATATACAAAGTACATACATCCACATTACAACAGAGTTTACAGAATCGACATACTCGTGCATAGACATGAATTTCACAAAATTATCTTGGTACAAAATAATATAAGTGAACATTTAACAATCCAATCCTTAACTTCCAGAGTGCTATTTGGAATAGTGGTATTTGGTATATTTCTAATATGTATATACGTGATCTTCAATATATCTAAAAGTGTATAATAAAGTGTAAACTATTTGACACTTAATTATTTATTTCATTTTTTGTTTAATTTGAAAAAACGGATATTCCAATATTCGTAATGAATATCAAGTACTATATTGTGCATAGTACTATGTATGTACTGTCATTGACTATATAATATTATGTATATTGACTATATGTATTATTATATAGTCAATGGTACTGTCCACTCAGCTGGAGCAAACATTTTTTGAGATTCATAAGTGTACAATATAATAAAGATCAATGATGTTTTTATAAATTTAATTAAACGAAAATTATGAAATTTGTAAAAGTATGTAAAACAGAAACAAAGCAAGTATGTATATGTATGTATTAAAAAATAAAACAAGAACCATGAAAAAAACATTAAATACCTTTTCGATAAGTATAGAAATAATTTTCTTATGAACATTCAAAAAATCAACACAATTTTGGCATTATCTCAAAAATAATGGGCGAAAATATATGTATGTCCCTGTTTTCTAATTAAGGTTGTATATTGTATTGTATGTTGTAAGTATTTGGTTGTGTATCTCTAAAAGTTTGAAAATGAAAATACTCTTTATAAACAATGAAAAATCATGTTGCAATTTCAATATGTTAGGAATGCAACATCATAAATTTATTTTCACCTCTAAAAAACAACATACAGTGAATGACTTTGTGTCTACATCACAAAATTTTATTGTACACTAAGATATATAGAGATTATAGACTCGTATATCAACACGCATAATATGTGTGTATTTTTTAGTTGATACACTACTATTTTAATTTTTGTGTAATTACTTACAATTTAACGATGGATGACTTTACTATGGTGAATGCGTAAATATATGGCAAATTTCCAAATTCCATTTCCATAACATTACACATTTAATTTCTACACCCTCCGTATACCCTCAAGTATATTTATTAATTTTGTTTGAGTACTCGTATACATATATACGTATATGATTTATGTACTTATATTTATATCGGTAAACAATCCCAAACAAAGAAAATTTTTGCTTGTTGTTAGCAAAAAGCTGACTGCAAATAATGATATGTTAAAAGATGTATACTGTACACATATTATTGAATTTATCATATTGTGTTTATATAAATGTTGGAAATATAGTTTAATTCATCAATTATTACTACATATAAATTTATTCATATGCAGTTATATATGCATTATTACAAATTGAAAGTGTGTAATTTTCAAATGAATAAGAGATCACCTTTGAAATTGTCCTTTAACATTCAATTAATTGACCTTAATCAGATTGAACTAGGAAAAATAATCTTGATGTAACTGAATGTAATTACTATATTTATATACACACATATTACATTAGATGCTTTAACGGAATAACAATATATGTATATAGGTAATGTTAATGTAAAGAAAATTTAAAATAATCCTAAACAAATATGACAATTTTCCTGAATATCAAATTAATTTTTGCACCCACATACAAGAAAAAAAAAAAAAAACTAATAAATCATGTAATCCATGATTTTTCTGTACAATATCATGAACAAAGGGCATTCAAATTCAAATTATTTTTTTTTCTCCAAATGATTTTCAATTAATTTTCTATAATGTACGTAGGCTCATGCATACAAGTAGGTAAGGTACCACCTGTACTTGTATGCAAATGAAGATGCATTTATATATGTTACGTTTTAAACTTTATTTTTTTTTTATTGGTTCTTTGTATATTTCTATACTCATATCAATTTTTTGTATTTTTTTACCCAAAAATATATGTAATATTTTCAGATTTTTATCAAAACAAAATATTGAAAAGAGAAATTTTTATCTAAATAACGAATCATATTTTGGAATAAATTTGAAAAAAATTTTTCTACTATTATAAGATTCTCATAATGCGCACATATACTTATGTGAGCAGTCATTTAAAATTATTATTGGAGTTACTGCATCTAAAAATTGAAAACAGAAGAACGACGGAGGTTCAGATGTTTGTTATACGCGATTATGATTTAAATCTTTCAATTATTTAAGTTTGATTTTATGTAATTTATTTATAAAAGTATATACATACATATTTAGATGGTATAAGCATGTACATTACTATATCGAAATTTAATTTACGAGTATATGACAAAAATTTTTCAAGGCATGGTTTCGACGAATGTTAGTTCATTCAACTTTTAAAAATGAAAGAGAAAATGAATTTTTGATTTTTTTTTTTAAAAAGATTCGTATATGTGATGAAGGTCTTTTAGAATTATTAGAAAATATTAGAAATGGGATTTGAAATTTGATATACTTATAAATTCATTATATACACTGTATCTCTATGATCAAGATACTATATTTGTGTATTAAACTATATAAAGATTGTTAAACAAAAGATCTTTAAATATCTATACTTTTTTGTTCATTTTTCTTTACAAAAATCTAAAATTAGTTCAAAACTTTCTCACTGATGCCGTTCTGCATGATTCTGCTAAATCTTTTGTTCTGCATGATTTTTTTATTTTACTCCTTTTCGCTTTGCAAAATTAATATTACCACAGGGCGACATAAATTTATTTTCTCCTACTTTTCTACATATACTTAGATATGCCTTAAGGTACTCGTCCACGATGCAATTTTTCTTGCATGCAATACGATTTTGACATATAAAATTGCACGAAATATTTATTTCGAAGTGTACGCTGCCTAGAAAGATGAAATATTGCACAGAAAACGTATTTCATGCAATATTTCTTATTGCAAGCAATTTTTTTTATTGCATAGTGT
The DNA here is from genome assembly GCA_951394055.1 of Villa cingulata. Classification (NCBI taxonomy): domain Eukaryota; kingdom Metazoa; phylum Arthropoda; class Insecta; order Diptera; family Bombyliidae; genus Villa; species Villa cingulata. The sequence continues at coordinate 4,357,478 of OX596025.1, forward strand.
ACGCAGAAAGATATACAATATTTCGCGCAAGAAAAATTTATTTCAATAAATATTTCTCTTGCATATGCAATAAAATCAGTTGAGTAAAATGTAATGGGTTGCTGTGTTATCTATCATTCGTTTGTTTATGTTGTGTTGTGCTGTGACTTCTTGTGAATTTGGTATGTATTTTCTATTATTATTATTATTATTATTATTATTATTATTATTAGAAAGGTAGGCCTTTCATTTCTTAAAATATTGAAAAAATAAAAAAATATTTAATATTTGACATATAATGCATAGGCAAGAAAATGAGAATTTCGTGTAAGTGCTCGTGCAATAAAAATTTCTTGCAAAGATATTTTTTTCTTGCATGATAGAAAAATTGCATATTTTTCATGAAATATTGCGTCGTGTGTACGAAGTACTGCAAGTTTTCTTGCATGCAAGACAAATTTCGCGCAAGAAAAATTGCATCGTGGAGAAGTACCTTTATGAATATTTATTTGAAATATTTGCAATTTCTTTGTTTTTTTTTTATTATCTTTTTTTTTCTATTACATACTGTATATGATTTGTTAGTTTTTGAATTTTGAGTATCAAAGCTGTATCGTATATCGATGTACATATACATCTACATATACATACATACATATTTCGTGTAAATGTTACCATATTCGTCAATAAACATACTTTTATTTGTGTATATTACTCGTATTAGTACATACATATACTCATATGAACATATATTTAACACTTTAAATATCTATTCATCTGTTAATCACCTGTCACCCTGAAGAAAATTGTTTTTTAATATGAAATGTTTGTCGTGACCACCATTGAACAACATAAATTACATATATAACTTAACAATAAATATACATACATAATATATGTATAATATACGAGTATCCAGAGACAACCGATACACAAAATATATACAAATTACAAAATAAAGAAAATCTTAACTTTTATTACAGTTTTAAACATAACATAGTTTGTCATCATAATGAACGGAATTTGAAATATTTTCTATATAGTTATTTGCACACGAGTACATATGTATGAATATATGTACATTGTAAATCTATTATAGTCGTATGGTCGTATGTTATGACCACAAAAATAAACTTAAACAGAACCTTATATTACATACATATAGGTACTGTATGCTGTATTCATTCATTTGTACTATTATATGCTCGTATACAAGTATGAGTATGTATTATTAGTTAAACTTACACATTTTAAGATCAATTATATAGCAAATTAAATGAGCACATACATATAAAACATGATAACTTAGTTCCGTATTTGGATATGACACCATTTAATAATACCAATTATGGTAAAAAAAATAATTTTCAATTTTCTATTTTTTTTTTTTTTCATTTTGCAATTATTGTGAGAAATTATAAATGAAAAATTTCAAGTCAAAGAAAACAAAAACAAACTCCAGTAGAATTTATGTTACTAATAACATGAGTCTCTTATTATATACAAATGTATGTATATTGTGCAGTTTTGTTTTACATGAAGATCGAAGGAGGAAAGGATAAAAAATAAAATTTTATTTATTTATTTATTTATTTCTGCTATTGAAATCTCTATTATTATTTATTACTGAATTATATTTTTAATAAATGATCGTAATTACACGGCGACTATATAAGATTATGTACATATGTAACGATACAGTGTAACATGTATACGATCATATAACAACAAAGATACTTTCAGATCATATATAATGGTCGATTTGTAAATAAACTTGACACGCTAATAAAATTTATGTTAATTCATCTTTATTTTATTTTTTTTTCAATTTTTGCAATTTAAACTTTTTTTTTCGCGTCGAGTTAATGAAGATTAAAAGTTGACAATAATTTTTACAAGGTTCAAAAGTTTTTCATTTATCCATTTATACGAATGAATCAACATAACAATTCAATTTTATTTATACACTACCGAGAAAAATAAGCTTAATGAAATTGAGCTTGATCGTAAATTAATAACTGGAATGAAATTATTTTGTATTATTAAAATATACTCATTCATATCGAACAAAAACAAAAGCAGGAAAATAATTTTATTTTAATTACTTATTACATTTAAACATAAAGAACTCTGACATTATGGAGTGAATTTATAATGTAAGTTTTATACTTGGTTATACCATAGAATAATAACGTATGTGAAGCTTTAATATTCTATGGTTATACCAATACGTTATACGGTTATACGTTATAACACTGACAGGCTAAGCATGTCAATCTAGATTAAGTCGTTAATTTGGATAAAAGTGGATGTCTGTCATCACAATAACTAGATGATCCAGTTGCACAACTAGATTATCCTAATCCAGTTCTGAAAACTGGATAACCCACATAAACTGGATTTGCAGTAGGAAGAAGAAGACATAAAAATTGACAGTTCAGTTTTCTGGTTCTGATTTATTATATATTTTTTTTTTAGCGACTTTTTAAAATTGTGTGAAATGAGTGATTTTACAAATTAAACGTTTCTAAAAACAAAAAAGCTAAAATAATTAAAATATTTCGATATTTAAATCGCAAGTAACACGAAAATAATAGCCTTAAAGTAATTTGTGGTGACTGTGTGGTTACGAATAAATTCAACGAATCAGCTGATCGCATTAGGGATGATCTACTTTGCAATCTGTCACGTTCAGCTTTATAAATCCGAATTAGAGATAACCCGGATAAGTTTATCTAGATTAATTTTAGGCCTGTCTCTAGTATTATATAAGTATATATTTACTTTTGTTTATATCGTTGCGACATGTCACAATTTCTTCAAAATATAACATATTTTTATATGCGACAAATCGGAAATTTTCGTGACATGTGCGAAAACGTTCCATTAAAATACATTATATTTTCAAGAATTTTGAGATATATCGTTGCGACATGTCGCAGTGTGTGCAAACGGCTTTACGCAATTCGAAAAAAAAAATTTCTTTTCCTAGATTGCATTTTCATTCGCATGAATAATCAGAACATTATATATATGTATTTTTATTTTCTTCCAATTTTTTGTTATAAATTCTCATAAATAAGCAAGAAAAATGTTTTCTTGACCAACAAATGGCAAATGAATGATCATTTATTTGCTTTCGTCTATCTAGCAAATTATTTGCCATACGGAATTCGTTGACGGTAAAAATTTCCACATATGTACATATATCTATCTATCTCCATGGCACTACAGCCCATTGAGCCTTGCCTCCTCTAATATGTCTCTCCATTCATTCAACATAAATGTATATACAAATATTCACGAATATATTTCAGTCAGTCCACTCTACGGTATATCATAAATTACAATTAAAATTTAAATCAAAAGTTAAACCAAAATAATTTTGATTCTGATAATATTATATTACTATAGTTCGAATATAATAATTCTTGATTAAATCAACGAATTGCACGAAGTAGTAGAAGCGAGTGTGATTTAAAAACGTAATAATCAAAAGTGGTGCACAACGAAAATCCGTATCATGTATCATTTACCTTTGATGATTTTTACGTGCATTAATTGTTATTGTGATTGTTTCCCATACTAATAAAATAGGTATGTATGTATATATTAAAATGTTGATAAAATGATATTTCAATTTTTATTTGTATGTACTCACACGCACACATCACACAGATCGATTATCCTCTTCCTCAATTATTCTTTTAATATTTCACTAAAAAATAATAATTTTACAAATGTTAAATAAATCAAATTAAGATGAATTTATGGTAAGATAATTTTTAAGATCTAAGAAGAAGTGCTATATATTCATTAGTATAATGAAATCTGAAATGATATTTAATGGTACTTGAGAAAAATCGAGAAAAAAATATTTCGAAAAAAAAAATAATTTTCCTTCTTTTGTATTTATTTAATTTAGATGTAACAAATTTTTTTTTTATTTTTCTTCATGTCGTTTTTGTCTTATGTGTTACATGTAATGTACTAAAAAAGTACAAATGATTATGATGATGATGATTATGACGATAATAATCACTATGCAATATGATATTTTTATCTTTTATATACATACATATCATATGCCCATACGATCCATAAATCCTGATTCTTTTTATATACTTGAACGCTTTAACTTTATAAAATGAAAGAAAAAAATTAATAAATAAATTAAAAAGATTAAAGACTTATTACGATTCAAGTATTCATATATATAAATACTAGCACATTTATAATATATAGTTCAAGCAGGTATTTTATGTATTATATGTACACTTATAATAGGTGCATACCTAAATACAAGTTCGTTTATATCGAAAAGATTATCGTCATTATTATTATTATTTTTGATGCATTGCATTTTATATATATAGTTGAAATTATAAAGTGCAATTTGAATATTTCATCTTATATGAAATATGATCTATCAAATGTGTAAAATGTGTACATTGTACATTGTACATTGTGCAATATAAATCTATCTCAAAATATGTATGTAGATGAGAATATATACATATAAATACATACATTTATTTATATAATATGTATATTCAAAAAAATGAAACATGTCTAAGATTTATCCACATAAATATTCTCGTACAGCTTGAATATGTGTACATACAGTCACTGAAATCAATATATGTCCACTATGTATATCATATAGTGAAAATAAAATCTATTAATATTAAATTTTTACAGTTATATTTTTTAAAATGTATCCTATTAGGTGCTGTTAGCTATATTATAGATTATAGGTATTCACTCGTCATTGCAAAAGTGCAAAAATGCAAAATCCTACAATATTGTGACCTTCACAAATTATTTTTCTCCAATTGTAATTTTTTGAGGATTTTGTTTAGTTTTTATCTTTTTTTAATTTTGTCCCTTTTTGACAAAATTATTTCTGAATCTCAATTTTCATTTTCTCTTCTTTTGAAAAAAATCTTTCTACCATCCATTACTAAATAATTTTAAAATTTAAAAAACAAAGTTCAAAAAATATTTTTAGAATTTATATTTAAAATTCGTGAAAAATTTTTATTTGTTTTTTTTTTTTTTTACTTCTAATATTTGGAATGAAAAAATTAAGATATAGTCATATTTTAATTCCTTTTTAATTGAACTAATTTTTCGTAGTAAATATAAACTAATGGTAATTTTCATAAAAATTGAAATGCAATTGCAATTACTAATAGCTAATAGCCTGAAAAAATGAGGAACATAAAGACAAAATAAAATGTAGAACTGCAAAAATTTTATATACTAACTGTTTTTACTATAAAGAAAAAAGAAAAGATGGACATTAAATTATGAAAAACATGGTAGACCTATATTAATTTCATTCACTGTTTGTACTCAAACTTTAATTACATAATTTTTATTGCTTAAGTCCTTAAGTAAATTTTTTGTTAAACAAATCAAAAAACAAAAAATATTTTATATATGTAAATGTACTTATTATGTGAAACAAACAAAATGAAATGAAGTTTAAGTGAAAATTCGTGATATCAGTTTATATGTATAATATGTTTAAGAGAATAAATCAATCTTAATTTTCGGCTGTTCTATGTATGTAGATATGTAAATTTAGTAGAAAATGCATACGTTCGTAAATATGAGTATGGAAAATGTATGGTGATTATTATTTTACTTATCATTTTATTAAAAATGATGTCCGTTTCATTTCAATTCAAAACATTGAGGATAAAAATATTACAGACGAACCAAAAATATATGACTTGAAAATTTTATTCCTTGGAAACAAATATATTAGGTTGTTCAATAAGTTTTGTCGTTTGATAAGAAAACCACAATTTTATGGTTCGAAATACATTTTAATACTCAATATAATATCCCTGAACTTCAATACACTTGTTCCAGCAATCTTCTAATTTAACGATTGCATTCCTGAAGTGAAAATCCGAAAGATTGTCAAAATACGCTTTCACTGCTGTCATTACCCCTCTTCGATCGATAAAAATCATTTCTTACGCATGAACTGTGTTTGAGATGTCAGAACAGCCAAAAATTAGAGGTATCTAAATCTGGCGAATAGGATGAATGTTGTAACAATTCTTACTTTAATTCATTAATTTTCACAATTGTAAGAAAGTCGCATTCTAATGCGTTTTTGTTACATTGTTCTTGTTCTTCATTGGCTTCTACTAAATTTCTCTCACTTAGTTCAAAATCATATATTGTAATTTTATACTAAAATCTCTGATGTTGATGCACTTTTTGGGCGTAGTTCATGTGAGTCGATTCAAGACTTTTATACGTCCACGTTTCAATTCAGCAATCCATATTTCTGCTGTTCCAATCTGATGAAAAATCCTTATACAATTTTTACAATCGTTCATGAACTTCTTTTGGTGCCACAACTTCAAAAAATAAAAATTTCTTCACTGCACTGTAAATATACGAATGAATTGACAGATCTGCATGAAATTTCACACGCGTTCATAAAAAAGTAGTACCATATCTGAAAAAATAAAACGACCAACCTAAAAGCACCTATACTGTACCATCTAACGACAAAACATATTAAACAATTTTTTCTGTTTTATTTCCAGTTTTCTCAATTTTTTTAACTTTATTAATTTTTTATTCTCATGCTACAAACACTTTGTTATTTCAATTTCAATAATAATAAGGAATAAGGGAATAAGGGGTCATAGCAAAAAGTTAATAGAGAGTTATTTGACAGACAGACGGATTAGCACTAGAATAAATAATACACTCAGTAATCAACTGGAACTAAAGACAGGTGTGCCACAAGGTTCAATATTAGGTCCACTATTTTATCTACTGTATATAAATAACATGACACAAAATAACATATCTGCTAAGTATACGATCTATGCTGATGATATACTTGTCTACTATACAAAGCCAAATCTGAACAAGAAATGGAGAGGATAGTAAACTATGATCTATATATATATAAGAAATGGCTAGATGGTAACTACCTAACAATGAATATCCAGAAAACTAAATACATAGTTTACAAGATGAAGAATAAATTAGACATAAATCCAAAATTTGTAGTAGACGGAATCAGTTTAGAAAGAGTTGATAAAATTAAATATCTTGGAATAGTAATTGATGACAATCTTAGTTGGAATTTTCATATAAATAGTATAGCTAATAAAATAATTCCAATTATAGCTATTCTAGGTAGGGGCCCTAGATTAAATCACAAAACGATACAAATCATATATAACTCACATATCTTGTCACACGTAAGATATCTTCTTCCTATTTGGTCACAAACTACAAAAGCTAATCTATATAGAATAAGAAATTTAATAATAAGAGCCTTGAAAATACTATATAGATTTGAAATATCGAAAAGCAGCCTAGAAGTAATAAAAGATGCAGATGTTTTAGATATAGAAGAAATAGCATTTGTTGAAAAAGTAAAGCTCATCTATAAAGCACTCAATGGTAAGGTTAAGACAAGTGCAATGCTGAGATTGAATAAAGAAATTCATGGGTACAACACAAGAGCAACTGAGAAATTATACATTAACAGGGCGAAAACAAATAGATTAAATAAGGGTCTACTATCATCAGCGAGTAAATGCTACAATGAACTACCGGGATGGATAAAAAATAGTGAAACAACATACCAGTTCACAAAAAATACTATCAAATATATAAAAGAAAAGAGACAAAATTAGAACTAAGTTAGGTCAGTTTTAATAATAATAAATTGGAATAGGGTGTGTGTATGTATGTTATATGATATGATACTAAATTGAAATAAATTAAAATGGATGATGTTTGAAACTTTGAATCTTTTGAAATGAATGAGAAGATAATTATTTAGTTAATATTCTGTATATAGTAATTTATTAAATATAAAATTTGAATTTTGAATGAATGATATGATATGATTAAATTTTGTTGAATAGTTATGTAATAAAAAAAAAAAAAAAAAAAAATATATATATATATATATATATATATATAATATATTGTTTTATCAGAAAATTAGTTATAAAATTAGAAAATATTAGTATACTCAGGTATCAGCAAACATGCTGTTTTTGAGTAGGGAATTATGAAATAATTAAATAAATATTAAGTGTAGAAATTATATTATAATAGGCTGTAAATTTAAATATTAATAATTAATAAAATTAATTAATAATTAAAAAAAAAAAATTATTCACATTCATTTTTTCGATCATTATGCGATTATGCTCTACCTACCATATACTTAAACAAATAAAATGTAAAATCTATTGACATACTTATTGAAGGAATTAAAAATAATGAGGATAATAACAAATAATACTAGAGAAATAAAATTGTCCGCCAAGAAAAAAAAATTTTTTTTTAGGCAAACATCCAAATTTTGTAATCAGAGTATTTGTATATATTTTACCAAATTCATGTTACTTACATAAATAAATGTCCTAAATATTATGGTTAACAATATTTTAGTTTTAATGTTAAAAAAAAAACAAAAAAGAAATGTAATTATGAGATATAGAGTGAAATACAATGGTATAAATATATTTTTTATTTTGAATGAGAAACCTTCATCAACAGATTCCATATTTCGATTACATATTTAAGTTTTTGGATCAATAGAACAAAACAAAAAGCTATATTCAAAAAAAAAAAATCTTTTTCTTTTCAGTTTTAAAAGTTTAATATGTAATTTTATGTTCAGATTCAAAACAAATTTATGACTTTTTCAAGGATATAATTACTTTAGATTTATAGAAATTATAGAAATAAACTCAAGGATTGTTTTTGTTTTTATACCTACTTCAATGAATTTTTTTATTTCAATAAACATTTGGATAAAACGTGTTAAAACTAAGCTAAAATAAAAGACAATCTTAATTATGGCCAATAAATGTACAGTAAAAAAAAACTATTTACTGAGCAAATGGTGTAATTATAAATTACAATAATAGAGATTAGAGAATAACGCCATGTCCTAATATCACTTATTCATTTGTGCTAATATAATATCTAAAACCATGGACTATAGTCGTATTAATTTATGCTTATACTTATACGAATGAATATATATGTATATAATATAGAATATTAGCCGTATATAGAACTCAATTTCTCAATAATACAAAATTTATAATACATTTATACATTATATTATGTTATGTTATTTATAAAAGTTAATGACTCCCAGCAGTTATGTTGTGCATGATGTAAAGACAGTCCTAATAATAATCGTAATCTGAAGGGAAAAACGTTAAATAATAAAATATGCTACATATGAAAGTAAATATTTTGATAGATGTTCTCATCGAAAATTATAACCTTATAGCCACATATAATACATAAATAGATTTTAATGGGTGTGAAAATTTTCTGAAAAGAATACTATGCTGGCTATTAAATGTGAGCAATATTTTCAAAGTAATGTATGTACCATACATCATGCATATATATAAGGCTGTATTAATTACATATTTAATTTAAACACTTTGCATCCTAATTGAAATATGAACAATTTTTTTTATTTTTTAAAGACTTTTGATCGAAATCTGAATTTATTTCTGTATAGTAGCTGGAATATTCATAGAAATTCGTTAATTTCTTCACCTTCATAGTCCTATATTATAATATTTATATAATATTAATGCGGCAATAATTTTCATCATAACCGTTCGATGATGGTTTTTGATGAGTATAGCCATGTTTAGCATTCGATCTGTAAAACAGTAGAAGCCGTACATTTTATATGCATTTGAATGCATTTTCAAAATTAAAATTTGATCTCTCACATTTTCCTTTTATTTAAAAGTGTATGTTGTTTTTGTTTCACTTCGTATACGAGATAAAAGTATATATACATATGTATGTATAGATAGATAGCATATAGCATGGATTATTTTTCTATAGATTTTTTATTTTTTAAATGATTCAAATGATTAATGATCTGTTGAACTCACATGATATTCTCAATATACTCGAACCTATATAAATAGATACGAGTACATATATATACGAATTACGTATGTAATATAGTGTGTATAAATGAATCAAACAAATCTATGGTTAATGTCTAATATTTAATCTATTGAATTCCATTTATATCATGAAATTTATGTACTCGATCACATGTATCTTTGCCTATAACTACAAAATACACATAAACACATAATTTTCCATACATAATTACATATATATGCATATGTATGCCAATACCGCATACATATGTAAAATATAATACGAGTATGTGTTCACAGATAAATACATATAAAAGTATAAAACAAAAACAGGAAACAACCAAAATACAAATTTCCATTGATCAAAAATAAATTCTTTGTCAGATTCAATTGAATTTATTGGATATCGTTTACAATGTACATACATCACCCGATCACATTCACACAGCTAGTTATAGAAGTCAATGCACTTAACCTATTGTCCAAAAAGCGGCATTTTGTACATTTTATATAAAAAGTCTAATGATTCATATATGTACAGTACATATCAAATATAAAATTCACGTACATATCTTATGTCTACATAATAAACTCTTCCATATAAATGTTTATTTTAAAGATATACATATGTACATTGGGAATATATTGCAATAGTAACTATAATGTAATGTACCTTGAAAGGAGGAAGTAATCGACTTTGGTGTCAGAGGGCGATAATGGACGATGTTCTCTTCTTCTTTTTTTTTTCTTTTTTAATTTATAAAATATACTGTATACTATTACATCCATATGAATGCTCTTATGAAATTCGATCTTGGGATTTTTTTTTTTTTAAACTAATAGTTAATATAGTTTCTTGATAAATTACAAAATTGATCATGCAAGAATATATTTTCTTGTTCATCTTAATAAATCGCATATGATAGGATTTCAATTTATCAAATCGATTACAGATTGATAATGAATTATTTACATTTGTTTATTGATGTTCATTTTCCTAAAATATATTAAAGGATACAAATACATATATGTATGTAGATTCTTCTTAGAGACAAAAATTTGAAAAATTATTTATATTTTTTTTTAAGTATTCAAAATTATTTTTGTCTATAAAACATACACAGAAAGTACATTTATGTAATATCTGAGGCTGAGACAGATATGTGGTGTAAATATAAAATTAAAAAATTGTTAGGATTAACAACATTGAACGAGCATTCGGTGATTTATTTATTAAGTAAAAAATAATTAATTTACCAATAAGTGCTGCATATAAAAGTAAGAAGATAATTACTACCGAAAATTCAACATCACCTCCAAGTTCATTCAGCTTTAAATTTCTTCCAGCTTGCTGAAAAAAGAAGATTGGAAATACTAATTTGAGTCTTGCCGACATCTATAGTAAGTATTATTATTTATTAGTTTATTCTAATAAGTTAGTCTCATGTAATCGAGTTTATATCCTTATCAACAACTTTGTATGGTTCGCAATTCACTCTACATGAAAATACATGACACTAATAAGTCTAAAAATCATTTCAGTAAACGAGTTGATCAAGGATAATATCAGTAAAGAGTATTCTATCTCAAATGTTGAAATATGAACTTTAGGGGAGGCGTTAAAAAACAATCTAAATTCAAAAAATATATCCCTTAATTTTTTTTACAGATTTTCAAGTAAGGTTTATATTTTCTATTTAAAAATGTCATTCTAAAATACAAGCTATATCTAAAAAATAATATCATTTAAGGGTACATTAAGTGTAGACTTTTTAAATGCTTAAATGTACATTATTGATGATTATGATAATTAACTGTTGAATAATAAAACAACATTTCAAAAATAAGAAACTACATAATTTCATTTTCTATTTATATCATGGATTATTACAAGGACAACAATAACAAACACAAACAGTTTGCTCTTAGATTACGCCTGTGATATTATCTAATGCAAAATCTCTTATAAGATACAAAAATTGGTCAATTCCAATTAAAAATCCACTGATTACGACAAGTAAGTAATACGGTAATACACAGTAATCCAAGTAATTCATATACAAGACTGCCTTTGCCTATCATCTTCAATTCTTCATCTACCTATACATTGTGGCAAATTGTGGTAAATAATTTTATTATATTAGCTGTGTTTCTTTCACATGAGCAAAGTACTTAAAAATCAGTTTGGTTTAATACTTCACTAAATTTTTACATTTTTATGTGTGAACTGCTCAAACAATTTTTCAAAAGTAGTTCACTCACTTTGTAAGTAGTTACGTTAATTCTTTCTACCAGATGTCTTTTTAGTTTCACATTATCCGACAAATGGAAAATTGACTGTTTAGTTTAGATTTTAGATTGGTATAAACAAATATCATATGGAGTGTTTTATATAAATTTTTTAAATTTAAAGTAAAATAATTTTAAGCTTATCTTTTGCTTCACTTGTCAAAATTATTTATGTTTCTTTGAATAGTTTGAGTCATTGCTAAAATAATTGCTCAGAAGTACTTCGCTCATATGAAAGGAACACAGCTATTATCTTCCCTTTTTATCATATTAAAAATATATAACGAATGAAATCATACTATCATTGATAATAGTACGCATAGTATTTATGTACTATGTAATTTATTTTAATGTGAAATTAACAAAATACTTTTAAAAAAAAGTCTCCTAAAATCTATTCAATTCATATTTATAATTAATTTTATTTTAATTTTAATGGCCATAATAGAAAAATATTTTATTTGATAATCTCATAAAGAAAACAATATAGTACAAAATACAAATATAATCGTACATATTCAGTTAACTTTAAATTTAGTAGATCAATAAAACCCAGCTGACCATTCAGTGAACTAGGTTCTCAATGAATTCAAAGTGAATGCCAAAAATCTTTACGAACTGAATAAATTTTCTCTTATTCATTTTGAAAACACGAAATGAAAAATAAGTGAATTATTCAAAAATGGGTACATTATGAATACGCCAAGTGATTGAAATATGAATTATATTCATATAAAATTCATTTGATGAATGAAGATTTATGTAAACTTATTTTAATTTTATGATTAGGCGAATTCATTCGTTTTATCTTTGTAAAATGGTGGCGATTCACAAAGCCTAACACTATGGAATCACTTAGTGAACGTATAGTGAAATTTTATATCCCTTTTTCATGTACTAATTGTAGACTGAAGCGAAATAAAATGTAGTTATTTAACGTAAATAATTTGAGTCCAAGAATAAGCAAAAGTGTTTTAAATTCTGTGTACTATTAGTTTATTAAAAATAGAAAGTAAAATAAATAAAAAATAACGAAGTGATTAATTATTAAGTGGTTAAAGAGTTTTTATTTAAATCATTCAGAAAAATCAAAACGAAAAGTAGGAATATAATAATTAGAGCCAGGATTCATTGATTACTCACATTGTGAATGGTATTTTACCTTCACAAACTGCATTCAATATGAATTCATTTCGTGTTTTCATTAAATGTTCAGTAAGTGATTTCAAAATGGGTTCAATAAGTGAATTCACTATGACCAACTAAAGCGTAAAAATTTTTGAAATAAAATATCTTCACTAATGATTCACTGTGAACGTTCACGTGAAGAATCACTTGGATGAAATGAATTCAAAACGAATTCATTATGAGTTCACTTGGTCAGCTGGGAATAATATAAGTACATATAAATGTGGTAGACAGACGAAAGCGAATCAATGATAATTCTTTCAGTCTAAATTCATATGATCATATGAATGCTAATTTAAAAAACGAAAATTTTTCAATAATCATTGTAACTGTAATATATTTTTAATTCTTATTGATATTTAAATTATTATAATGTGTCCGTACATCGTGGTTGTTATTGTAATTTTTTTCATCTTTGGAAATTACCAATTCACTATCTTTATTCGTCGCTAAATGAAGTGACTGAAACTTCATTTGAACTTCTTTACAAACTTCAAAGTCGAGAGATCTCATACGTCATACCTGTTATTTTGCACTTTTACGATAACTACAAATTGTGATAACAATCAAAATTCAATAACAACAAAAAAAATTACATAAATATTTTTTTGATATTTTTTATAAAAATTTTTAATAGGTCAGGTACGCACATTTTTGACCCTTTTTACAAATTTTCGATCTTTAATAACTTGATAACCAATCCTACAATGTAACTCAGACTTTTTTTGTTTGAAAGAGGATATTTTTGCCTTCTAATTACAAAAATAAAAAATTTTTCTTAGTGCAATTTTTTTTTCAGGATCCCGCAATGTTTTTAAAAATTTTTTAAAAAATATTCATCGTGAATTCACAATTTGAATTCAGGGTGATTTTTTAATTAAAACCGAATACTTAATTACCTGTTATAATATATCAAAAGGAAGGTAATTTTGTTTTCAGTAATTAGCTAGAACATTAAATTTTGCTACGCAGGATGTACAAAAAGTAACACGTAGTAATTTTCCGTTAAAATGTCTTGCAAAAAACTCGAAATTTTCAGTGCTCTCTAGCGTCGACAACAAGAGGTCGATAGAAAGTTTTGCTAGTACAATATCTGAAAAATATCGTCGTATACCTAATTCGTACTTAGAAAAAAAAACGCCCTGTATTATTCATGTTGTATTTTTTTTTTTTTTTTTTTTTTTGACAAAACAAGCATAGAAATAGAAGAAATTTTCAAGTTTTTCCATGTAATAATAGGTGTTTTCGATTTAGCAATTTCAAGTACTTGCGAGTACTAAAATGTCTCTAGGATAAATTGTTAAAACGAATGACACAAAAATTATTCGTAACTACTTGCATCTACTAGCATTATTAGCTGCTTGAAAAATTTTTCATGAGTAGCTGCGAGTAGATGGTTTAGCACCGACATTTACCTTTTCTACTCGCAAGTACTTGAAATTGCCAAATCGAAAGCACCTAATAAAGACCTACATATTTTATGATTATTGTGAATATTTGTACGCTATTATTTTGACTAGATAAAGTCAGGCAAAAGAAAAAAATTTAATTCAAATTAGAAAGAAAATTAACTTCCTTTAAGGGATATTATTGAATCGAAAGTAAAAAACGTGACTCAAAAATACACATACATATAATATATAAAAACAAATTCGTAACGAAATCTATAATGATGATGACGATGATACTTCAAGTGAACGAATTCAAAAGTTTCTTTCTCATTTCCTTGGGCGCATATTATAATTTCCAAACCTCTATGGTTAACAAATATCGTAAACGAATGAAAACAATTTTAATATTTCAAAAATATGCATACTACATATTATATGTATGTATATAAAATATATTGCATCTCTTCATTTCTAATGAATTCTTAAGATTTTATTAATCTATTGGCTAGAGGAGGACTATCGTGGTAATTACTTACATTTGTTTGTAAAACAATAAAATATTTATTTAGATCAGAAAACAACAATCTATGAAATTTTAATCAAACTAACGCCTTCAGGAAATAAAAAAAAAAACTCACATAAGATCCAAAATTTATTTTATGATATTGCGATTCTATATACACATATGCATCTGTCTTTCAAACAAATTTTTAAACCTCAATATAGTCAAGATTTCAAATTCAATTAAAAGAAAAATTTATCTGTTTGAATATGTAATATGTATGTATATAATTTTATAATTCCTTATACAATATTTAAAACAAATTGAAGTTAATCTTAAAATTCAAAATATGTAAAAATAAATTAATATGGAAAATGTCTGTTGCTAAAATCATATCCTGCTTTTAGTGACCACTTTGAATGTTTAAAAGGACCACAAATATTCGAATAATCATTTTTTAAAATTCCAAATGATCCATATACATTTCTACTGTGAAGGGCGTAACGTTTTGGAATGAAATTTTTTATTTTAGAATATCCTGGACGATTTGTACGTTTTGCCATTACACGAATTTGCCGCCCATGAAATATTGTTTCATGCATTTTTAGCGCATTTTCAACAAATTCCTTTGAATTGAATTCTATATAAGCGAATCCTTTTGAATGGCCATCAACTTTATCGCATAAAATTGTGACACGATTTATCATTCCACATTGATAAAAATATTTCTCTAACTCTTCAGCACTTGCACCATAATCTACATTACCAACATAAATTGATCTGCTATCAATTTCTTCTTTATCATGTGATTGAAATGCCATCATTGCATTCATTGGAAATTTTTCAGATAATAATGATGATGCTGATGATGATGATGGTAATAAATTTAACTGATTTTCAACTTTTGATTGAATTTCTTTCAGTTTTTCAGCTTCCTTTTCAATTTCTCTAACTCGAATATTGATTTCTTCTAATTCAGAGTCAATTTCATCGTCTGCATCATTATAATTATTGGTGTAGTTTTCATTCAAGTTTTCTTTTCCTCGTTCATGATCGAAATCAATAAATTTATGTTCTTCTGATTCATCTGCCATCATTTATTTCATTTATAATTTGGTATAATATTTTAATATTTTCTTATATCAATGACTGACTATTTCAATTTTTTTTTTTTTATTTCAAAAGTATGTTATGTATGTAAATTCTTTTGATAAGTTATGTATGTATATAAAAGAGCCAACTTTGATTTAATAAGTAATCAGAACAACTTTGAACAACTATTACCACTATTACGTATAAATTGTCGAACACATAACTTCGTTCTTTCCAGCCAGCCCGTTTACGTTTAATGCACGTTTATATCGACCGTGATTTTGTAAGATTATTTTGAAACTACAAAAGTGTTTACATTACCAATTTCGTAAATTTTGTTTTACAAATCATAGCCAACCATTGTATTTTTATATGTTAATTTTTAAAAATTTATATGCTCCAATCATAACAGGTAACTAAAATTTTGAGTGCAACGAATGATGCAGCAATTTTTGCTACGTTTGAAACATATTGTCATTCTATTATGCTGTAGGCTGTAGTAATTAATTTTTCCTACATTTTAATCCTTTAATTTAATAATATAACTTAAAATTTATTTGTAAACAATTCAAAAATTTGAAATATCTAAAAGTTGTTATAATATTGAAAAATGTCATATTGTCGTTACCTTATATTGCATGCATTATTATTTAAATATACTATACCTTCAAGTTCCCGCTTCGCTGGGATTTTTGGGTCATATATTACACTATATGTGTTCATATATGTACATACATTTGAAAATTTGTCAATTTCTATGATCCAAACATATTTGATCAAAGAAGTGTAACCAATGGCATAGCAGCCTTAGATGACCACTTTCAAAGAAAAATACCAAGAGGAAGCCAGCCTTATGATATTTTGTTATTACCAACCAACGATCACGTTAATTTGCTATCTGTCACCGCAAATTAAATTAAAATGATCATGTCTTTATTTTAACTTCAAAAATAAGTTTGAATGAAGTTCAAATGAAGTTTCAGGCACTACATTTGTCGCTGAATTGCCTATTGGAAATTTCGAACGATGAAAAAAATTACAATAACAACCACCATATACATAGTACATAGATTTAAAATTGACAGTAAGAATTAAAAACAAGTATATGACAGCCAGAATGATCATCGAAAAATTGTCGTTTTTTTGAAATATCATTCACATGAAAAAAAAACTGAAAGAATAATCATTGATTCGCTTTCTTTATTCCACCACATTAAATCACTACTTTCAAAGAAATATCCAGTACAATACCAAACTTATTTGATCATTTTCAAGCCAGTATTTTCCACATCCTATAGTGCAACCACAATTTGTGCATGACCATGATTAGAGATTTGTGGCTACTAACACACACAAACACCATTTGTCTTCAATATGTAATTTTGGCTGCAGAATGAAATATAGAAACATATATACATATGTTCATATGTACATACATACAATTTTATATGAGTATGTGTATACAAAATAGATATATGTTATGTTGGTCGCACGGAAAATATGCAGTAATTTTTGATCTGTTTCACGCAATATAAAGTTCCATTTCCATATAACATTATTTTAAAATAAACTGTAGGTATCGAACTAATTATTTTTGATATTTCGAAGGAAAAATTAATTAAATGAAAACATAAAGACGAAGAAAATTTTGAATTCCTTTAAACCTTAAAGAAACATTAAGAGTGGGATTCGACTTTGAAAATTTTTGAAAACAACAACAACAATTTTACATACAAACATTTTAAAAAATTCTTTTGCATAACTTTTAGGTGCAATAAAATGGATTTTTGAGTATTTTGATGAAAAAGAACATAAAATGGAAATATAACAAAAAATTTTATACTTTTTTTTGTAAACTCTTCAGAAAAGTCCAAATTTTATTTTGATACCAAAATCATATGGATATATGAAGATTTAATGTATGAAAATGGAAGTCAAAGTTGAATGATTTTTCAAAAAAAGGCCCTCTTCTTTTTAAGAACTATAACTAAATTTCATGACCTAAAATCAAAAATGTGCTCGATTTAAGCACCAGAAATTTCAAAGAAATTGGCCAATCAGTGTTTGCTGTATCAGGTGCATTTGGAAAAGCTGAAAAATCGCATTTTGACAACTTTGACACCCTGTAAAAAGGAAACAAGGACATTTTTAAAAACAAGTGCTCCATTCAAGGACCACAGTCCCTATCAAAGTATCTATGTTTCAAATATTTCATTGAAATCGGTTAAGTAACTTCAGAGATAAATTGGTGCACAAGATAGCAGCAGATATCTCGAATCCTATAATCTTAAACTTTAAAGAAACATTAAAAAATGTATTCAAATTCAAACATACATGCAAATCAAAATATTAAAAATAAAACTAAAATACTCATATACAAATTTGATTTTAAGAAATTATTCATTTTTTGAAGTGAAAACTTCTTTAGCATCGTTGTGATTTGAAAATTTATGAAACGAAAAAGCGAAAGTAAAAAGAGAAAAATAAATCGAGGCAGTCTGGTGGCGATTTAATATTGTCAAATAAAAATATTAAATCGAATCATTCTGAATAAAATATTAGAAGAGAATAATTGTGAAGATTTTTAATTAAAATTTAATCATTATAATTAAATAATTTATATAAATTTTATAATAATTTATATAATTTAAATTTTATAATAATAATTTTTTTATAATTTATAATAAATATATTTTATATTTAATTAATAGTGAAGATTTAATTAATATTAAATTATATTTAATTATTATTAATTTTGTTTTAAATTATTTTTAAATATAATGTGTGTAATTCTTCAAATATTCCGAAAACGAATACAGAATATTGTCAATAATAAAAATAAGGAGTTTTACATTCGTCTCATTATCTTGAAGCAAAAATTTTTGAAGGTTTCACACATTATATTTTTTTTTTTTATTTTTTTTTTTTTTTTAATTCAAAATCCATTATCAAAAACTATTAAAGTCATCATTTTATACAAATTACAGTATGTACATAAAATTACCATTACTATTATTATTATGAAAGACGATAAAATTTTGATAAGTCGCTTCCCCATCAAAGTTGAGCAGAACTTTATTCTTATGATATAAATATTTATGAATACTATAGAATATACATTTATGTATGTGATGTGCATACGAAGAAGAACAAAAATATTCTAAGTAGTACGTGGTAGTACCGTAGTACCGTAGTACACAACAATATAAGTGATGTACAAATTGAAGTATTCAGTGATAAAATTGAAGATCGTAAAGTCAATCCATATTTAAGTAAATTGGTACCGGTTTAAACCAGAAGCAAACACCATCAACACCAGCAACAACAGCGATAGCATTGCATTATGAACATTAAATTATATCCGAATTTATTATTATAATAACTGCACTGGATTAACAAAACACTTTACACATTTGAAATCATTTTTTCATTTTTATAACACTAATGAACTTAAGCATTATTGATATGCATCATAAACATTAAGATTTGCAATTACCAATTCTCGTATATGTATACAACACATATAATGTAAAAGACAAATAAAATCAAAGAAAACTAAAATTAAGATAAAAAAATGTTATGTACTTTAAAATGTTTACGCTTCAATATTTTTTAATTCATTATTACACTGTATTCGTAGCATTGAAAAAAAAAGCTACTTAATTTTTGATTATTAATAATTTTGATGTTAAATTTTATATACACAAGTTATTTTTACACAAATTTATAATAACAAAAATGCAAATCAAGAAAAACTAAAATAAAAGTTAAGAAATTAAAATAAAAATAACTAAAAAAGAAGAATACCGCCTGTACCTATGTACGTATATATATGGAACACATTTAATTTGGTAAAATATATAGTGTGAAAAATTTTATAAATAATTTGATAAGACATTTTCAGTTGAATGCGTAAACTCGTTCAAAAATAAAAAAATATTTCCAAAAAAAAATAAATATGTAGTGTAGTGTTATGTTATTGAAATTTAAAACACATACTCACCAATAAAAATATTTGATGAAATTCATATGATTTAATCGAAATAAATTTCAATTTTGTTTAAAATTTTCTGAAATATCTATTCACAATATTTCAGTTACACGATTATTGATTATACAGCAACCGAAAATTAATAAACGTCCACAATTTATTCGTACTCTATTTCAAAATGTAACACAACATCCTATAAAATATTAAATAAAAGCATTCAATAATAAAATTATAATAAATACATTACTATGTATATTACCTATATTTTTTTGTCATTATGTTCTTTATTATTTCATGCACTATCAGTAAGTAAAATTATTGCATTACAATTTTTATGAAATTATCTTTTATTTATACTTACTACATATACCAAATTTAAATTTTCACAAAATTTTAGTCTAGAAAAAAAAATCCTCCATAATTGTCCAACTTTACAATTTACCATAATAATACTAAGTAAAAAAAGACTAGGCTCTTACCAAACTTAGTTATATTGCGGTCTTTGCTCTTACTTATATTCATGAGGATAAATTTTCATTTGATGTCTTGGAGGGTCTCGGACCTATGTGAACTGTGAATATGTAAAAGTTGCATTTAATGATAATAAGATATTTAATTTATGGCTCAGACGAGTTAAAATTACTGGCATGATTGGGGGAATGAACTAGCCGTATATGAGTATGATTTTCATAATGATCCATTACGAAAAACATGATGGACTTTTTTAATAATTTCGATTATTCTGTATTACTGTTCAATTAAAAGTTTTGGGGCTTAGGCGGTACGGTACACTGATCTCATATTCAAAATTTTGAAAATATATTTATTATCTAAAATCCCTAAATTAAACTTAAAATAGATAAGAGAGATAAAGTGCATAAGTATTTTTTAAGGATGTATGTATAAATATACTTCTTAGTTTTAACTCAAGATATATATGAGTGTATTAAGTATTTCTGCGCTGAAAAACATGCATCGAGGACAAGTTCTTATATGTTGATAATTTTTTTTTATACAATTTTGATTAATTTTAAATATTATTTTCCTTATACATAATTTCTTGTGTACATCAGTTTACATATGGCATTGAATTCTTCTTATCGTTCAATAATCTTGAAGGTTATTTATCGTAGGAAAGAATATAAAAGATGTAAATTAAATTTTTGCTTTTCATTTTATTTATATATACAACATACTTAGTTTTTTTTTTTTTTAATTTTCTGATGTCAGATTTTAATTTTTTGATATGATATGATGGCAATCCATATCATGTAATGTAAGTATTTATTATAAATTTTATACTTTATTTTACATAAAATCATACTGACATCATAACAACAACGTGCAACAAGCGAAAAAGTAGCGACACAATCACTTAATTATGTGCTACAAACAGGTCATCTTATATTTTCAAAAAAAAAAAAAAAAAAAAAAATATTTTTATGATGAAGATTTTAAAAATTTATCATCCATTAATTCTCGTTTTGATATAATGAAATATTTACCATGATTGAAAAAAAAATATAAAATTGGGATTGAAATGTTTTTTTAACTAAAATTTTTCTTATTTTCGAAAGTGAAGCAGACGCCAAAAACGAAATTTCCGAAAACAAAACTGAATATTGACACACTACTACCAATGTATATGTTTTTGAATAAAAATAATTAAAATATATAACACATATAGTCGAGTTTATGTCATGTAATAATTTCCGAAAGAAAACATAAGAATATTAGTGCAACATTTTTTCTTTGGTTTTGTTGATTACTTGATTGGTAGAGTACAGGGTGCAGGCTGATCCAGGAGCAGATGGTGGGAAGCGATACAGCAGAGCCTAAAAAGGCTTGATTTAGAGGAAGATATTTGAAGGCAGAGAAAGGTAAAGAAGTTGTCTTTAAGAGGTTAATGCTATTTTTAGAGATCTGGAACTATAGAAGAAGAAGAAGAAGTAATATTAATTACTAATCTTATATAAACCCAAAATAATAACTTAATACGAGTGGTATAACCCAAAAAGATAATTGCCTTTAAAAGTACATATAAATTTTATGTATATGCATATAACTTTGTTTTATATACGTAGTTTGTAATATATTTCTTGAATCCATTGAATTTTATTTAAATTTATTATTTTTTTGGATAATATTTACTGATGCATTTTTCTACTAAGATTAAGTTAAAAAAATATAAAATAACAAAAAAAAATCATCAAAAATGTCCAAAAATTATAAAATTTATGATTTCCAATTAACAGTAGGTATATACATATAATTATCATTTATATAATGTACACATAATGTATATTCATAATTAATCGATTTTGAACTGTTACTATTGACACTGAACACAATTTGAAATTCAATCATCATTATGATTTTTTTATGTATAAGCCGACATGTTTGATATGTAAATTATTAACTTTCCATTGATTATTCGTTGCTGCTTTTTTGGTTGTTTTATATTAGATATTTATACAAACGTGTGTATATGTACATTATATGATACATTCGAAAATCTTATTTTTATCTTTTTTAAATTTGATTTGCTATCAATTAAATTTTAAATGATTTTCAAATATTAAAAGATACATATAAATATGTATCATTAATTTTTTTTTTCTTTTTTTTTTATCGAGACTGTTTCGATAAAATTATGTAAAAAAATTTTAAAATCATAAATATTTTATGTAAATAATTTAGTTTTCATTTTTATTTCCTTTTTTTTTTTGGTTCGATTTTTGTTAATTAATTTGAAAATTAATATAACAGAAATATTACTTACCAATCTATTAGATAACTCAATAATAAACACATTAGATAAATAAAGTATACATATGAAAAATGTTGTTCTACTTAAAAAAATATATATAAAACTGTAGACTTTCGTCTATAATCTCAAATAATTTTCTTTGTGGTAAAAGGAACAAGATTGTGAACTAAACAATTGCCAATTAATATTCTCCATTCAAATTTTTATCAAAACTTATGTTTAAGTATACATATCATAGTATATATTATGAATATTTGAAAAGTTATTCTTATACATAAAATTTATTCATTTTTACTAAAGTTAACTAACAAAAGTGCAAAGAAAACATTATTCGCAATGCTGTTGATAATGAGATCGAAAGATATTATCTAAGAAATGCAAAACAATAATTAGGTCAGTTTTGGTATACGGTTTGTGGAAACTTTGACTCCTACAGTTAGAATTAGAGATGTTAGAGATGAATTGAAATCTAAGGAAAGCGGAGTTTGAGAGAAAAATACTCAGTAGAATATGTATTTAGAGCCGTTAAAGAAACCAACAGATTTAACAATTTTCACTTGAAAATAAGAACAATTTCAATAATTAATATTCAACTTTATTTATTTCCACAAGAGAAATTAATGATTACATAAAAATAAAACTAAAAAAAATGAATTAAGAAAATTTGAAAAAAAATTTTTTAAAAAAATTCAAGAAAAAAAAAAACAAAAACAAAGTAAAATTACTTTTTTGTTACATTTGATCCATCATTTGTACTAACTAGATCATCTAGTATGGTGCTTGATACGGACAATTGACGTGGTCTGCCAATTGCTCGTACTTTAACTGTTTCAGCAAAATTGATTCGTTTCTTTGTCGTTATTGTACTAGATGTTGATAAAGATGGCTGTGGTGGTAGGGGCAATATTGATTGTCGACAAGTTGCACCAAATCCAAATGAACATTTCAAATCTTTACCGTCTTTATCACCGACACCTATACCTAAATATTTCTTTTTTGCAGTTTGATGTCTTTTATAATGTTCTGTATTCTTTAGAATCGATTGAACCGTAAAATTTGAGGAAGATGATTCCCATTCGCCCAGATTATCATCATCATCGTTATCACTTAAGTTATCGTCATTATTGTCAGCTTCTAAATAATTTATAGCTTTATTTTGTTTACGGGTTGATTTAATTGGAGGATTTCTATCCACCTTACCATCATTAGTTTGTTTTTGTAATTCTTTAATTTTAGTTTTTAGTACATTGTTCTGCGCCAATAAAAATCTTATTTGACAATTCATATCTTCATCTGATCCATTTTCATTTTTATTATCATCAGCAGAAGACATTTCTTTTTCTGTATCATATGCCAACAAATTTGGTTTATCTTTGTTCAATAAATCATTCATATTTTCTTCATCCGTTTGTGTTGCAACTGTGGTTCGGATGCAACAAATTTCATTTTTCAGTTCCTGTTTAGTATTCATTTCTTCAATTAATTTTGCAATTGACATCAGATCATTTTTACAATCTATAACGGTTTTATTGAGATTTTTAATTTCAGAATTATCTTTTGAACATTTTTCAAAAATATTTTTAATTTTTATACCAAATTTTTTGATATCTTCTTCTTTTAAAACACCATTCAGTATAATTGTCTTAAGTTCATTATATCTTTTATTAATTGCCATTAAACTTTCATATAATATTATTTGATTTTTTTTTAATTGATGTAAAAATTCTACACATTCTTTTGTTTTATTACGTAGTATCATTATGTAATCAGAATTCAATTCACATTTTTTATTTTCAATATTTTGTTTTTGTATACGTTCTAAATGCAATTTTTCGTTTAATAATTTTCGTTTTTCTTCTCTTAAAATTTCATTCTCATGTTTGACTTCCATAAAACGAAAATGAAACGAAGAGAATCCATCGTTAACCACATTCTCATCAAATGATGGTGATACTGGCGGATGTAGAGTTTCTTGTTCAATGGACGCCATCTTAATTTTTATTAAAATTTTAGTATTAAAACTTTAATATTCAATTAAAAAAATTTTAAAAACTTATTCTCTTTTTTTGTTTTTAACACTAAAAAATATTGAAACAAAAATGAAAACAAAATCCAACGAAAACCTTTCTTTTTTGTTCTTAATTCACAGAAAAAATTTAAAAAAAATTATTAGGATTACTGTGTGGAATTAATGTGTTACGTTAAAATTTCTAAAACGAACTAAAATTAAAATTGAAATGAATATGTTAAGTGATACGTGATACTAAGTGCCAACTGCCAAACGAATCCAATACTAACCGAAAACCGTAATTAAATACATACATACTTCTTTTTCTCATTTTTGCTTATCATTATCATCATTACATTTTACATTAGATACATACAATAAATTAACGGTTAATACGAGTTAACGATTAACAAGAAATAGTAATGCCCTATTTCAAGCCCTATTTATTCATTTTCTATTAAAAGAAATGTTCATTTTCTTTTACAATTTTTTTTATCACTAACAATCTGAAATTATATTCCAAAAATATTTACTTATTTTTGTGAAATAAAAATAAAAATCTTCACTATTTTAAATTTTAAATTTACAAAAAAATTTATTGCAAATAATATGATATAATATGTAATATGAAAAAAATATAAAATTTCTAAAAACATAAATATTTTTAATTCTATTTTGCATTTGAATACTATAATATTATGTACTCATGTATACTGTTAAAATTTTATTTAAAAAAATAAATTCTTTGGTTTTTCCGCTCTTCGATTATTGTGTTGGAGAAAAAGGATCGAAAAGAAAAACAAATACGAGTAATTATTGAAAGACACCATCATTATAATGAATTTTTTCTTGCATAAGCAACTATCAACTTATAGGGTGATATAAAGCAATAATTATTATCGTTTAAATTCTTTTTAGATAAATTCATTTTTGATATGACATCGACATAATCATTAAGAAAATCTTCTTGTAAATTTATTGGCATTCTTTCTGTAAAAGGATTAACAGCTTTTATATTTTCTGCAATAAAAAAAAAAACAATTGAATGCGAAAAAAACTTTAAAATAAATTATTATTAAACAATGTACGAAATGTTGATCGATTATTACGCATACGCATCCTTACGTTTCAATAAATCTAATCCCTCATAAATATAAACTTGATCTCTTACATTCACCGTATAATCATTAAAACCAGCCGAATATATGATTTTGCTGAATTCATCAGATGGATTTTTACAAAAATGTAACGGTGATATAAATTTATTAACATCCTTCATATATGTTGACCATTTATTCATAACGGATAACTGTTTATATGCATCAAATATTGGACAACTAGCTAAAAACACCAGTAAACAATCACCATTCGGTTTTAAAAGTTCATAAATGTTTTCAATTGCCTTTCTATTTGAAAATTTAAATTCAAAAATTAAAAACAATAATAATGAATTTAATATGCAAATGTAAATACACAAGCACACATAGGATAAATTTTCAAAATGTTATATAAATATGTATACATACTTTTGATTTTGTACCCAATGTAAACAATAAAACGATGTTATATGATCGAATTTATCCACAAAAAACTGTTCATTCATTATATTATCCGCTGTTATATCAAATTTTTCAAATTGAATTTTTTTAAATGTTTTGTAATTAAATTTAGCATGTTTTATCATTTTTTCTGATATATCAATGCCTAAAATTTTTTTATAATTTTTCGGCATTAACGGTAATATGAATTCAATTAAAACATCACCGCTTCCACAACCAATATCTAATAATGTATCATGACCGTCTAATTTCCATTGTATTATATTTGAGAATTCATCTAGAATTGTTTTCGCGTCATGACGTTGTACATTATTTGCTTTTTGATATAAGACAGCTTCATTCATTTTATTATTTTTACTTTTTTTGCTTTTTCAATTAAAATTGTACAATTCAATTAAATTAAAACTTTTTATTTTAATAAATATTAACTTCACAAATTTATTTTTTTTTTCTAAATTTATTTATTTTAACTTTAAACTTTTTTATAAAAATTCAAATTTGACTGTACGTTACACAAAAATCTCAGAATATAAAACAAATCAACTGGCTCAACCGCATTTTTATTATCCAGAAAGAAAATGAAAGATGAAATTTTCGGTAAGAAAATGGGGGGCCAAAAAAACAAAAAAAAAAAAACAATAAAACAGAATTACATATTTATTTATTTTTTTTGTTTTTTTTTTTT
The DNA here is from genome assembly GCA_951394055.1 of Villa cingulata. Taxonomy (NCBI): domain Eukaryota; kingdom Metazoa; phylum Arthropoda; class Insecta; order Diptera; family Bombyliidae; genus Villa; species Villa cingulata. Next base: position 4,384,867 of record OX596025.1, read on the forward strand.
TTTAGAATTTTTCAAATACAAAACAAATTATTTTCACACTAAAAAAAAAGAAAAAACAATAAAGTCCCAAGCCTTAAGCCTCCCTACATTGTAGATATTTCTTAACATATACAAACCTTTTTTTTTACAACCTTTAATAGCATTCCTAAAATTATGAATGAAATTGAATTATTAAAAAACAAATATATGTACGCTATATTATATAAATTGTTTGGTCCATTTCTAATTTATTCTTTATTGATTGATTCATTCAAATTCTAACTTCAAATCTAATTCTAGATCATATGTATTTTAAACAGAAATTATGCTCCCCATTTTTGTGACGAATTCATTGAAAAATTTTACTACTACTTATCAAATCATTATAAAATAAAAATATTAAATTTTCTTCTCACATTTCATATATGTAAATTGTTTTTTAAGTTCTACATGAAAATTTACATGACCAGTATAAATACATATCTTCAAAACAAAAATATTAGAAATAGAAAAAAAAAATACAATTTCATTTAATTGGTAATTGTAATAAATTCATTGAGTGGGAACGGTTTGTTTTTTGTTTAAACTCTTTTTAGAAAGCTGTAAGTTTTTATTTTTTTTATTTTTTTAGCATTTTTATATTGATACCACCAAAGGAAAATGTGTAAATTGTATTATGTATGTACATGTACATACATCGTTTTTTGATCATCATTTTAATAATTTTATCTCAGATTAAGCTTTTCAATCTTTCTTTTTTTTATTTTTTTATTTTGATATTTTGACCCTCCCTGAAAAGAATATTGAATATCAATTGGAATTTATTTTTGGATTTTAACTGAAATATGCTTCAAATAATAAAAATAAATAAAAATAATAAGAACAAACAGTAGGCCAACGAAATAAATATGTACTCATAATTCAAATAAGAATTACTACAAAATTGTGTATGACCTTTTGACAAACAAACAAAAAACTAAAATATACGTATAAAACATCAATGAATAATGTTAAATGACCTTAACATTGATTCAATATCACAAGAAAATTTTTATTTATGTAAACAAGAAAACGTTTCCTGATTCGTCAGAAATGTATCATAATGACGCACAATCACATAATAAACTTAACACGGAAATAATATCGATAAGACTTCTCTGAACTTATAACTTAAAAATAGAAGTATAAATACTCTTGAATTCTGTTTTCATTTATTTTTTTTTTTTATTACTCATTACTCATTTCTTATTTCTTATTTTTTAGTAATTTTTTTGATTTTAAAATGCGGATTTATTTATTTTTTTTTTTTTTACATTTGATTCTAAATAAAAATTTTTGTTCAGCATAATTATGCATTTCTAGAATGATTTTTATTAAATAAATGTTCAAAGAAAGATTTTAACTTTTCATTGTGACGGAGATAATAAAAAGGAGCAAAAGACAACATTAGTATTGGTTGAATAAAATTAAAGTAATATTAATTAAAAGTTAAAAATAATTTTTTTTGCTTACTTGAAAACGAGAAAAAATGTTTTTTTTTTTATTATTATATTTAATTTACATTTACATTTTCATGTCATTTTATATTCCACAGTCCTTTTTTTTTCAAATATCGTTTAAGGATGGTTCACTTCAACTTCAACATCGGGCCATAATGTTTCACTCTCAGATTTAGCTTCACAAGATATTGCATTTGAAACTTCAATTTCGAATGATGAATCCGAATAAAATTCAATATCTTGTTCTTCTTCAGTTGTTGTTGCCGCCCAATATGATGATTCTTCTTGTTTATTGACATTCTTCGATAAATGTCTTAATGCATTTAAACCGGCTAAAGCTCGTGCAAACTGCAAAAATTTTAAAATGATAAAAATTAAAACTAACATTTTAGTGGAAAACGTCCTTTGTCCGATGTGCTACTATGGAATTCTCTAGATTTGATTTTTATATTTTCATATTTTGATGGATCTTTGGAATCACATTTCACGATACCCATCATCAGTCTATATCTATGCTCAGTTTTTGAATTTAAGTTTTTGGATTAAGTTTTGGATTTCAGAATAAGTATGATGCTTCCTTTTGTTCTAATATATTATTTGTATTCGCTGCACAAAATTATGAAACTGTACTAATGAATAATATTGTGGTACATTCTTATAACCGCATAAAGAAATTTTTCAAGTTTGTTAAACCTGAAATTCAGAGTGCTCTTCATGTACTCTTGATGCATTGAAAATTTGTCTCAATTCCGAAGGTAATTTTCATAATTTAGCAACGAAATGGTATACGTTTATCCGGTTACTATATAAACTACAACGATTTAATGAGTCGAACATTTAAAAAATTTCAAAATATTTCCTCTGTATAAACTTGGGTGTCAAGCATATCAGATATGATACATTCGCTTTGCACCAACTTTTATGTTCAACGAAACAATCAATCTTCACAAAACACAAAATATAAAGATTTTGCAGAACACAAAGAAGAAATATGAAATTCTTTTCCAATTACAAACAGTTTGAAACCAGTATTATAAATTTCACTTTTCATTTACAAGTGATGGAGTATCAGTATCACTTTCATTTATGCGTAAAATTAAAGAAAAAATTAACACTAAAATACGTACGAGCATAGATATAGACTGATGATGGGTATCGTGAAATGTGATTCCAAAGATCCATCAAAATATGAAAATATTAAAATCAAATCTAGAGAGTTCCATAGTAGCACCGGACAAAGAACGCAGAAACGAAAATTGTAGAAATGGACAAACCTAATTGGAAAGTTAAGACGTCATTATTGCAAAACACATAAGTTACCAATTTCATACGAAAGTCTTCCACAACGAATATATCGAGTACCGTTTAGGTTTCTTTGGGTTAATGCAACATACCTGCAACCAGCGAAAAGTAAGACGATTAAAATTTCAAAAGTACATCGCAACCGAGAAAGCCATTACAAAACTACTACGTAAAATTATAAACAAAAAAGAAAAAAAAATTGATTCTATTGGGATCAACTACAATACGACAGAACTGCAAAGTAAATGGTTATATCCGTTTCCCTTGTCCTCAGGTGGTACGACGAATACGTACAGCTGCAACAGTGATAGAAGTCGATGAGTTATAAAGTCGATAAGTCAAGTGGTGTGTTGTAGCGTTGTTTCGGTTTGTTGTAGCGTTGGCTGTTGACTCTGCCTATGCAATGTACATACGTTATCAAATTTTATTTTTATTGTATCCGTTCGTATTTCCATTTTATTCTAACTAATTCTATACATTTTAATTTACTCTCTTAATACATCTTTGTATGCTATTGTCCTATTGTATTGATGCTTCATTCTCTTTTAAATCACCATGCTGTAATTTTCCTAATAGCATATTTATTTTTGGTGTACATGGTTTTTTGTAATTAATTGTAATATTGATATTGCATCTTGTACACGATTTATTTCTTTTAAACAAACCGATAAACGATATTTTGTTTCAGTATCATGAATTTCCGATTATCAATGATGATGAATTCTTTTGTTTCAATAAATTCTTCTTAGCTTGTATAACTTGACGATAATATGATTCTGCATTACGAAAATTACGTTCGTAATAATGTGAATTGGCTTCGAATAACAAATAATATTGATATTCTTGTTCTGGTGTTAAAATTTTTGGACAGTGTTTATTAGCAGTATGAAGTAGATTAGCCTCAAATATAATAGACAAAAATTAAAAAAAAAAAAAGTCAAATAAAATTTTAATTATGAAATAATATATATATTTACCAATAAAATCACTTTAGAATAAAGTTCGTAGTCGTATAATGTTTTTGCATTAGAAAATAATGTTGTGTATGTGTCCATCATTAATTACAAATACAAAACAAAATATAATATCCCTTTCAAGGAAAATTTGGAATGAATTTCTTTAACAAAATTAATTAATTTAACAAAAAAAGATTTCTTAGTTTATAAAATATTACTGAAGTTAAAATTATTTAGGAAAAATCACTTTAATTTATTAATTATTTATATTTTATAAATAGAATTACTTTTTGTTTATTTTTTTTATTTTGAGGTTTGAATTTTGCAAATTTTGACATTTCATTTTATCACTTTTTCTTTTTAGTTTTATTACCATACCACATTAGCGCTGCAATCTTTTAAAATAACGAAATATATATCATATGACTAATTGATTATTGACTGGAATTTTAAATTCGGAAATTTGGAAATTGTACCCTTCTATTTTCAGGTGATTTTCAAACTAATTCCTTTTCCTTAACCTCACTCATTTTTTTTACTTTATATGAGTTTTTGTTTGGATTGGTGATTGGTCGGTCCGGCTCCTCAGGTTTTATTATTATTACTCCTTGTTTACATGTCACTTATTAATAAAGAGCTAGAATTAGAAAATAATTGCACAAAAAATTGCATACAATTACGATTTATAAAAGTTAAAAAATATGTGACTAAAATATTTTCAATAAAAATAAAGATAAAATTCTAGTTTTCTAAATTTTAACCATTATGAATTTTCTTATACGAAATATACTTGTGAAAAATGCTTTTCAAATAAATTGTTTTGTTAATATTAATCCTGCTTTATTATATTCAAAATTCAGCACTTTAAAAAATGGGATAACTCCTGTGAAACGCTATAGTACAAAATTCACAACAAAATCAACACTTGTGAAAGATTTAATACTACAAGCATCAATTCCAATTCAATCACAACAACCATCTCCATCTGTAATACATAACGATATACCGACTCTGCAAGAAATAAAAAAGCGACAACGTAAAAAACGTACAAGCATCATAGAACAAGATAAGGAAAATAACGAAAATGTACATTCTGAAGGATTTTACAATGTTACAGCATATGCAACTGCAGAAGAATATGATTTGGAGAATTTATTAGAAGGTCTCGAAGAACAAGATTTATATGTACCAAAAAAATTTTTTTCAACAGATAACTTAGGAGCTGAACAAGATGTACTATATGTGACAGCAAAATATCAAGTTGAATCTGAACCAAGAGATATATTCTTTTTTCGTGAAGGTTCTGTTGTATTATGGAATTGTAACGAAGATGAAAGTAATAATATTCTTCAGTTACTTCGTAAATACGAAAAAGAACGTTATATGTTTTCATTAATTAAAATTGAAAGTGAAACAATGCCGTATACTTATATAGCACATGTTAAAACATCAGGAAATTCATTGAATGAAAATGAAAATAAAAATAATCATCATGAAATGATAAATTCAAATAAAAATTATGCACAATTTAAAAATGGTAAATTCTACTTGACAAAATATGAAGATAATTTTTTAGAAAAATATACATTTTCAAATGCATTAACAGCATCAATAAAATTAGGCATATGGGAAGCAAAATTAAATTATTATATAAATTCAATGGAATTTATAACAGAAGATTTAAAGAATGGTAAAAAAATTCGTATTAATCGTTCTGATTTATTACGTAAAACTGGTGAATTATTTGCATTAAGACATTTAATTAATTTAAGTTCAGATTTATTAGATATACCAGATTTTTATTGGGATAGAGAAGAATTAGAACAATTATATTTACAAGTATGCAATTATTTTAGTATAACACGAAGAACAAAAGTTATGAATGAAAAATTAAATCATTGCATTGAATTAGCTGAATTAGTATCATCACATTTAAATGATGTACATCATGTACGTCTGGAATGGATGATAATTATATTGATTATGGTTGAAGTTGGTTTTGAAATATTACATTATGTCGAAAGGTATTATTCAGTACATGATGATACTAAAAGTAATATTGCCAACAATAATAAAGAGGTTTTATTAACATAATAATACGAAATAAATATTAAGAATTATAAAATGGATGTACAGTAAATAAAATTAAAATTTTTATATGTACAATTTTTTGTTAATTTCTCTTACTTAAAATAAAGCTATACCTATTTATATTTGATTTTTTTATTATTTAATATACATAATAAAAAATGTGAATAATGAATGTTTCAATGTTTGTTAATTGATTGATTGAATGAAAATAAATAAATAATAATGATAATAATAATAATAATAATACATATATAATGTACTTGTACTGTACATATGTATATAAATGAAATTCTTTAATTAGAAAAAAGCAATATATTTTAGCATTTGTCCTGTAATATTTAATATTTTTGAAATACCTGCTAAAAAATTTTCTTTCATAGATGGCGTCGATATAAATTAGTAAATTAAACAAAATTCAATTCAACAAATGTGACAGTGACAGGTAATATAAAATTGTGGAATCTTGTATATGGAAACTTTGAATGTAGGAATGTAGCCAATTAGCCATTAGCAATGATGAATTGGAATTCAATTTCTTTTGATATACTTGATATATTTTCTTATATTTTTTGGTTATGTTTATGTCTATCATTATTAATAGTTGAATATTTATATAAAAATATTAAAAGAAAACGCTTATTATATAGAAAAGAGTTAGAAATGCGTTTAACATTAATACAAATGTTTAAAAAAACTGTTCCTGGTCATATATTTCGTGGTAAACATAGATTAGTTAAACCAGTTAGTAAAAGAGCAATGGAAACATTAATAAAAGAATATGAAGTTCAAGAAGCAAATATGTTACTATTAAGGCATCCATATTTAACAAAGGTAATACTCTGTACTATTCGTATAAATTATATACAAATTTTATTGTTTATTTTTTTTAAACTTCGTATTACATAAAGAATTTCTAATCAATTATACAATTTCCTTAATTCTGTATTCTCAATCATGATCTAAAACGCTAAAAACTGTATATGATTTGTTTGTTTATTCAAATATGCGATTGAAATATTTAACTATAGTATTTTTATTCACTTAATATTCAAAACATGTTTTTAAATATACATTGTACATAAATATCAAAATATTTAATTACGTTTTTTTTTTTTTTTCAATTTCGTAGGAAGAATCAAAGGGTCATACAAAACAATTAAATAAGCATGAAGATTTTATAAATAAATGGCAAAATGAAAGAATTCAAAATAAAATGAAACCACATATAACCTTAGAGGAACGTCTATTACATTTAAAAGTAAAAGAAGCATGGGATTAACTGAAAGGAATTATTACAAATTATGTCTTATATAATATCATGTAGTAATATAATGTGTACATACATATAATAAAATAAATAAAAAAAAAAATGAAAATTTAATTACAATTTTCTTTATTAACTATAATATTAAGTCGATGAAATTATGATTAATTATAAAATTCGAGTTAAAAAAAAACCTATTACCTATTTTACTTTAGGTACATATGTATATAAAATGTTTTTCATTTTTAATTTTATGTTAAATTTGTTGTTCATTTTTCATTTCAATTGATGATTTTGTTCATTTCAAATTTGTTGATTCTAAATTTGTATCAAACGGACTAATCGATTCACCAAATTCTTGCCAATCTTCATCAGTTTCATCTATATCATATATTTCATCTTTATTTTCTGGGCAATTAGTACATCGACTTTCATTAATTCCATAATTAATGCATGATGAACCGACACATTCACAACATCCATCATGAAACCAACTAAATGAAAAATTCAATTTTAATTTTCAATACGAAATTTAGTTATCTACATAATGATATTATAATTTACTAACCGATAACTACTTGCTCCCATACTTTCACAATTTTGTCTACATTTATTCCATGAAAGACATTGCGTTAAATATACAACAGTACAATTCATTGTTATTGTATTTTCTCTTTCTTTAAGAGTTTTTATAACATCATCTAAATCTTGTTCATTCGATTCTATATATAAAATAAAAAATTAATAATTAATTTTAAATTTTTTTGAAAAAAAAAAAAAAAAAAAAAAATCTATATGTAAATATTTACTTAAATAATATTTAACATCTTTTTCTAATTTTGGTCCAGTTAAATATGCATCAAAATCAACTGGAAACGTAACTGTATGCCATTTCTCTTCATCTGGTTCAGATGTTAATGCATTAAATAGTCCTGGTATACCTTCAAATTCTTCAACATGAGATTTTTTTGATAATGCATTACGTGTATTATTCGGCTTTGGACATAAATCTATAAAATAATATGAAAATAAGTTTTGTTTTAATAACTTATTTTTCGTTATATAACTAGTGTTTGCTTTTATATTTTTGTTTATAATTTACCAACGCAACTACAACATTCTGAATAAAGATAATCCAAACAATTTAGGCATTCTTTACAGCATGAACAATTTTTTAAATCACATTTACAACTTTGCGTTAGCATACATTTTGATACAACTGATGCACATACCAATTCATTGCATGTTTGTACGTATGACGCAAATAAAATAATACCAAATGCTGCAATTATTAGAATTGTTGAAATTTGTGATGATTGCATTTTGTTTCAAGTATTATTTTCCTTTGAAGTCTGAAAACTGAAAATACTACCAAAATTTATTTTATCAGATTTCAAATTATAACTAATTCTAAATAAAAAAAAATATAAATAAAAATCTAGAAAATTACGAAGTTATAGGTATGTATATGTATAAACAAAAATTTGTACATAAATCATAAATGTACATTTATATTATAATTATAAACAAACAAAAAAAAAAAAAAACAACATCCAAATCTAAAACACTAAATATGTAAATAAAAAAAAATAATTGCGATTACGCTATTAATGCATATGTATGTAGATGTACTGAATTGTATTTAATGTATGTATGTATGTTTATATGTAGTAATTAGAAATATGTAAATACAAAAATAATATAAAACAAAATATAAACAAGCTAAACTAAAACACAGCAAAATAATTTAGGAATAATTATTATTGCAAAATAATAAATGACTTCCTTTTAGTAGCCATAGCCACCACCCCACCACACACCACCTGCAGTTATAATGGAATGTGTATTGTAAACATGATTATTGTAATCATTAAACAAATCACAACTAAAATTTTTTTACTTTATTTAATGTAGGTACCTAATTAATATCATTTAATCAACATACAAGTCAAAACTATAATTAAGATAAATAAAATTATTATTTAAACAAAACTAAGATATATTTTCTTCACTTCAACTTAGCTTACATATGAAAAAAATGATAAACTATTTCAGTCAGCAGATTTCAGAATATAAAAAATATCCTTCAAAAATCTTGCAACTTGCACTAAGTATAATATGGTATAATTTCCTTTTCTTTTGTTAATCTCAATCTGTCTCCGTCAACGACACTTCTTAACTTCACTATTTGACTATTTTTATGATGAATGAATTAAAAATTTAGTCAAAAAATTCATAAAACTAGTTTATTTAGTTTTAGCAGCTTCTTTTTTGCTTTTTAATTAGAATTACATAGAACAAGTTATAAGTAAAAATTATGCCCAAACAACTTACGTTTGAATTTGAATTAATGGAATTTATTGCATTTGCAATTTTCAATATTTTTTTTTATTATTCTTTTCAGTACGAGATGAAACGAAAACTTTAAATCACTTAATAAGTGATTGTATATTTATGTATATATGTATTATGTTATGATGCTTACGTACTAGAAATTAAAAATATGTATATATAATATATAAAAAATATGATATGCTAGAAAACGACAAAAAATTTAATCTATCATTATTAAAATCTTATCTTACTATATTCTCTAATGCTTTAGCTAATTATGAATTAATACATATTAAATATTAATAAGATTCAAGAGATTCAAGTACATTCAAGAAGAAAAGATCATAACAGAACAGCTGATCAGAATCGTTTCGTAATCTTTCGTAAATCGTAAATGCAAAAATATTTTAACGTCACGTCATTCAACAATCGATAATCGACATCGATCGACGAATCGATCATCATTAATATCAATATCGAATGTCCGACATTTGTATCGATCAAAAAAAGCAAAAATGAGAAAAAAAAATAAATTTCAACTTCAACTTCAAGCCTTTTTTTTATAACGAAAATATTCAGTGTGACCAGCATTTAATGTTTCCATAATTAAATTTACAAATTTATTTGAAAAATCAACAAATTCAGCAAATTAATTGTACACAGTTCAAATTATTCAAGATATATTATAGATAAAGATGGTATACTCGATAGAATTTTTTCTTTATCTATATAATATCTTGAATTATATTCAATTATCATTAAAAAAATTATTCACTTCATCATAATATAAATAATTATTAATTTAATATAATTTCTTTATACAAATTAAAATTAAAATTTAAAAAAAAAAATAAAATTTCAATAAATGTTATACTGTTGTCCTTGTTGAATCCCCGGTTATTTTATCGACTACCTAAAATTATATACATATATTTATTTTATCTTATTTATTTTAATTAAAGGCAAAATTTCAAAATACCTTACTGATTCCTGGTATGTTAAACATAAATCCTATAACTGGAACTCTTCTTAAGAAATTTATAGCAACCGGGAAAAAACCACTAAAAAGTTTTGGGTAAACAAGTTGTAAATAAAAATTTTAAATTTATAAATATGTATTTATGTTATATATTGTTTATATATACCTGAAAAGCAAAAAAAATCCATAGGATTCAAATATCATACCGATTATTGGATAACCTAATAAAACTATAACTATACCGCCAAAAAAACATATTGTTGCTTTTGCTTTATGCAACTGAAAAAAGAATTTTAGGGTTCTTAATGTTCCTATTACGCATGCTAGACCACTTAAAAATAATATCTGAAATATAAAACCAAAAAAAAAAAAAAATGTTATCGATGTAAAAATGTTCATAATTTTTTTCTTCTTATATTAAAATTTGTTTTTATTCAACACTTTCAATTTGTATCGCTTTATTTTTCATTTATCATTTATCTATATTTTAATTTTCTTTTAATTAAATCATAATAAATCATGAAACAAGACCATCAACAAAAGTTTAAACATTAATATGTACAAGTGTTTGAGCGTATTAAAAAAAAAAACTCATCAATTTATTAATTATATATCAATTTAAAAAAAAAAAAAGAAAAAAATAATTTATCTAAAACTTACATTTCCTATTGCTAAAAGTCCCTTATCAAATAATAATAAAATCCCAAGAAATATAAAAGCAATTCCAAATCCACTTAATCCAATACCAATTTCTATAACAAAAAATTAACATAAATAACACGTACATCATTTTATTTACTTTCTTTTGACTCTGTAAATAAAACAATTGATTTTAATTAACTTACTTTGTATATCGGTTATGGCAATCATTTCACTACAATATTTATATGATAATCACGTAGGAATTTTTGTAATATTTTACTGCTCAAACTAAATTTGAAACACAAAATTGAATTTAAATAAAAATTATTTATAAATTATTTTTTATTTTCACCTAGTTAGTTGACATATCATATCTAAAATCCATCCACATCCATAAACATGACATAAACATAACCTCCATCATGCCATTTTAACATCAAATTCAAATTATATCCATCCATAATTTATTCAACAAAAAAAAAATATGACTTGTCAAAAGTCTAAATTTGCTATAAAATAAAAAGTAAAAATTTCCAACATTTTCGAATCCACATCACTATATTTCCGTTACAATTCCATTCTGACTTCCGATTTAACAATTTTAAAAATTAAAAACAAAACCACTAAAAAAAAATTTCACATCCAAAAATCCAAAAAAAAATTTAATTACCAAAGAAGTCAATTGCCAAATTGTCAAAAGAAATTTTTGATGTGATTAGTGAACGAAAAAAAATTTATTTCAAGGTTAATCATTTGATTTTTGATAAAAGATCGGTGATGGATGAGAGGAATATCATATCATCAACTTCCAATGTAGCAACGTATGACAATGATCAGATAAACGCAATATGGCAAGCTCAATGAATGAAAAATGCATTATTGGCAATTTGTCCTATTTTGTATGTAGCAAAATAGAACAAAATAACATTGAAATATGTAATTTCTTACTTATTTATATTACATAATATATATATATGTATACACAAAACACAAGGATAGATCTAACAAAATTACGAATACATTTACATACATAACTAAAATTTTAAATGAACAGATGAAAAATATATAATTTATGTACATAGGTACAAAAAATTTAAAAATAATTTTGGGGAGAAGCGAGAATTTATTAACTTGCACAAATTACTAAACTGTATTTTATTATTTTTATCTTTATAATTCTAATTAACATCTGATATTCTGTGTCTGCCTGATAACAAAAATAATCATATCATAAACATAATACACATATCTACAATTGTACCTGTGATTGCAAGTACATTTGTAATTTTGTATTTTGTACGTACTTTTTTTATACCAGGGTTTTTGATTTTTTTTTAATTCTTTGCCTGAGCAAAAAGCAAATCAAACACGCGTACAATGATTACAATAAACATGACGTCAGCATAAACTAACAAAATTTTGAGTCATGTGGTGTGTGGTGTGGAGGTGTCAGGTGGTAGCGTTGGCTTTGGTTGTTGAGTAATGAGTGTTGACTTATGTTATGTCCATCCATATGATAATGTACGTCATCAAATTTAATATTTAATTTTTATTATTGTATCCGTTCGTATTTCTTATCGCATTTTATGATGTGTACATTCCATACATTTCATATTTTGTATTCTACACAAACTTTTGTAAAATTTTATTAATACAAATTTTAAAGGCATATACATGCTATACCATACTCCTATCTATAAATATATGCATATATGTACTATCCATACAATTGGATACTCGTGTGTGTGCTAATTGTCATTGCGTAAACGCGTAATTTTTCACTTTTATTTAATTGCGTTGCACACACATATTTTTATGTAATATCCAAAAGAACAAAATGTAAAAATATGACTAGTTAATTCTAGTTTTTTGTTAAAACTGACTACAGGTTATATGATATATGATATGACATCATCATCAACATCAACATCAACAGTATGAAAAAATTACATCTAAAATGAACAATGAAATATGTAGTCCAAAGATAAGAATTATCAGTTTGGATTCTGAGAGTTTATGCAATTTCTAAATTTGAAATTACTTCTTTGACCTACATTTTGACATGACCCTTGAAAAATAATAGAATTACATGTTATGAAGATATGAACCTAATAATCCAGACATTACAAATATCTTTAAGACACAAAAAGGAGAATTGTATATTTTTTCCATCCACCATTATCCACATATTAAGGTTTGTATAATATGTAAATGTAAATTTTTAAATTATTAATGTTTTTATTCACCTTAACGAAATTTAACGTATAATTTGATAAATTTCCTAACTTTTTCTTTTGCTTAATACTTGATTAAAAGTGATTTTTATCTTTCTAATTGTTCTGTTATTTATGTTTTTTTTTCGTATCGTTCTTATTTTTAATTTATTTTGAATTTTTATTTTTATTTTACTTTGCGTTCTTGTTGAATTTAATAATTAATTATTGCTTTTAACTATCTAAAGGCTAAAAAAAAAAAAAATAATTTACTTTTATAAAATGAAAATACTAGAAAAATTACTGTTTTTTTCTTGTTTTTCTTTGTTTACTCTTTTTCTGGTTTCTTCTTTTTTTTTTAATTTTATTTAATTTTGTTTTTATTTAATTTATTTTAAATAATTTACAAGAGTTTCTTAATTTCATCGTACAGAACAAGTACAAACGCTCCACCAGTTCCTCTCAATACATTTGAGAATGCGCCCTTGAAAAATGCAGAACTACCTTCAGTTTTTGCAATTGTTGCCCAGCAGTGAAGTGTGTTTTTGTAAACGACATCTGATGCCTTTCTACCAGATTGCATCATCATACGACGACGAACTGTATCAAATGGATATGATACAATACCAGCAACTGTTGTTACAACCTACAATTCGATTTTATTATTCAATTTTTTTTTTAATCTCTAGTAAAAACGATGCTTTGTAATAATTCAAAAGCAAAAGAATATTATGTATTTACCTGAGCAATGGCCCAACTAATGTAGATTGGTGTATTCTTAGGATCAGGCAACATACCACGTGCTGTATCATAGAAACCGAAATATGCTGCACGATAAATTATAATACCTTGGACAGATACTCCAAAACCTTTGTATAAACCACCCAAACCATCAGATTTGAAAATCTTAGCGATACAATTACCCAAACCAGTAAATTCACGATCAGCTGTTTTACCAATATCGGCAGCCAAACTTTAATTAAAATTTATAAAAAAATAAAAAAAAATTAATTTTTTCTCCCTTTAATTTCAATATTTTATCTTTTTTTTCTCCATCTTTTAATTTAAATTCAAATTAGTTTTACTTACCGAGTACGGGCAAAATCTAGAGGGTATACGAAACACAATGATGTGGCTCCAGCAGCACCACCAGATGCTAAGTTACCAAGGAAATAACGCCAGAATTGAGTTTTCTTATCTACACCACCCAAGAAAACCTATTCATAAGATTAATAATAAAATTTTTAACCTCATTATTCACATTTTTTGTTTTCTAAACAATTTTTTAACTTACTTGCTTATATTTATCTTTGAAGGCAAAGTTTAATGCCTGTGTTGGGAAATAACGGATAACATTTGCTAAATTACCACGCCAATATGATAGAAAACCTTGTTCTTTTGGGATTCGAACAAAACAATCGATCATTCCTTTATACTGTTTATCAGCTGAAATTTGTTTTGAAATATGCTGTACTTGAAGTAATAATTTAACACGTTCAATTGGTGCTACAGCTGTTTTTGAGATTGCGGCTGAAATACCACCGGCTGCGAAATCTTTCAAGAAAGAAAGTGGATCTGCTAGTCCTCCACCCATTGTCGTTTAGAAATTCTTTTAAATTAAAATATAATTGAGAGTGTAAAAACAAAATTAAAAATTTCAAATCGAACTAAAACTAAAATGATCCTAAATATTTAAAATATAAAATGTATTTAATTATTTGGTAGAATTTTGATTATCTAAACTAAACTATTACATAATAAAATAGTGATGCTAGTACTGTTGTTTGTTTATGCGCCAAACTTAACGTAATGTCCATAACAATTATAGATTTATTATATATATATATATATATATATTATACTTTTTTGGCATATACAAGATGAATATTTACTATTACATTAAGATCATCACAAGTTTTTTGTTTATTCATTCTCCTCGTCTAAGTTTATGTTCAATTCCAAAGTTCATCATCATGATCATCATCATCATAAAGAAAATCTCTTTTGCTGAGAGAGGATAAATTGTTCTTTAATATTGTGAACTTGAACTATTTATAGACGAACGAGCAAAAAATTTTTTTTAACGAAAGATAATTATAAATTCGCGCAACCAAGAAAATTTAGAGGTGAAATTGAAATAAATATTTTTGGCAAAAATTCTTATTTATTACGATTTGGGTTAGTAGTTTTAGAAAAAATTTTCTCTATTGGATAATGATTATTTAATATTGAGTTAAAAAAAAAAATAAAATAAAATAATTGAAACGAAGAAGATGAATGCTGAAAATAGATCATTAACGAATTATGTTATGCCACTTTGTTAAATTTTAGTATTGCTTTTGTTTTTACTTTTAATTTTCTTCTTTTGACCGATTGTAAAATTTTTAAGCGGTCGTTATTTTTCTTTGTCATTCATCGTCATCATCATCGATATTGAATTTGAATAGAGTGGCAGAGGTTAGCCAAAATTGATTACATAACAGCATACATTTTCCACGTTTTTTTTTTTTTTTAAATGAAATTTAATGTTTATTATTTTTTCTTATAATTTTTAATGTAATATGTATTTTGTGATTAATTTGTCAATAAATCTTATCAAGATTTATATTATCATCATCACTTTCTCGCCATAAAGTTTAATGTTTTCGCTTTTTTAAAGTCACATTTACATATTCCCATTATCTAATTGATTTTTTTGTTTTTGTACAATGTTTAAAATTACTTAATAATACCATATACTATGTAAATATGTACATATGTACATAAAATTTGACATTTATATATACATAATATGTATGTATAATACATACTATACAGCACATTTTGTTGGATTGAATGGAAAATCCTATGCAGCAATGCAAATGCAATCAATTTCATATTACGTAAATGCTAAATGGTGCATTAAGCTACATAGTGCTAGTGGATATTTATACATCTATGTGCTGCTGCTGTGCTGTTCTGTAATTCTACTTTCTAGGATGATTGTTGATGGTGATGATAATGAAAAATTTATTCGGATATGAGACGGTTAAAAATATGGACTTTTCCAAGCATCTTTGTATTTCTACAAATTCGGTTATCATGAATTCATGAAAACTAGGCTAGATAAAAACAGAATTATTTATTCTTTTTTAATTAATCTAAAAAAAAAACAGTCTTTCATATAGGCCATGAATAAAGTTGGAAATTGGAAATTTCCATTCATTTATAATTGATTTATGATATTATGTAATGTAGATACAGTAATATCTATGTATGTAGATAAATAAAATAAAAATGTAGAACATTAATATATGATATTAGTATTTTACACTTATATAAATTGTCGATTTATAGTGCAGTATATGTGTGTACAGTACAATATATAAAATATTAACCCCACAAATAATTCCGTGTCAGCTATTCATCAAATTCAAATATTTGGAATGTACTATATCATATGCAATGCATTATATACCTACATTTATTCCAATATAAATATAACTAAAATTTCATTTTCATATATACATATATGCATGTACTTATATATTACGACGGCATTATATTATAATACAATAAAAAAAATACTAATATCTAATATATTATGTATTATAATTATAATTAATTAATTACATATTTACATCGAGTTCGGTTCGGGCAATCGACAAAATTAAAAACTAAACGAAAAATATAAAATGGCCGCTGTGTGTGCGATTATATACGTATGTTATGTGTATCTATCTATATTATACAATTATTCTACTATACGAATATGTTTGCACATTGTATTTTGTAATCACGTGTCCTGTTTTTAGATTATTTTTATTTTATCAAACAAATTTTTTACATAGATCATAGATGTATTATATACTTTATATTATTATATATATTTTACGTCTCTAATTTTAAAATTTATGTCAATTGTCTGCAAAGCACAAAAATAAAAAAGAAAAAGCAAAATCAAAATTTTTAATCGATTGCCAAGGTAATCGAAAAATAAAACACATGCGCAAACTCTGATCTAAATTTGAATAAGAAACGAAAAAATGATTAAATAAGAATTTGTATTTTTATTTAAATACATAATGCATGTATCTTTTCAAAACCTTGAAAATTGATTTCGAAGGATACGAATTTAAAAAATTCATGCTTTTGCAAAAAAAAAAAAAATTTTTTTTTTGTTTAAAATTTATATAATTGCCAATTATTGGAAAATTGATTCGATCTTTTTTTAAATACATATTCTTCAAATCTACCTATCAACCCTGTGAGTCATTTATTCAAATGAGATTTTATATTATCCTTGAAATTTTCACATGCCTGTTAAGTGAGTTATATAACCAAAGGATTTTTTTTTGGAAATTTTAATTTTTCTTCGAGACATTTATTTCGTTTGGCTGGCACATTGAATTACATTATAACCTTAAAAATTTTCTACTGTACAATACAATAATTGAGAATTGAAAATCTTGATTATCAAATTGATTGTGTAAAATCAATTAAAACAAACTAAGTAATAATCTATTTATATTTTTTTCTGTTAATTAAATGTTTTCTCGTTCTTAACGTGAATATAAAATTTAAATATTGTTTTATTCTAAAAAATTTAATAGAATCATTTAATGGAGAGGAGATTACATAAATCTATTACGTGTCTAGTATTTGTTCAGATATAAAAAAAAATTATAAAATTATTTTTGTTAGCAAAATTTCGTACCTGTTTATAATTTACTTTATAAATTTATTTAAAATAATTTATTACTATATATAATAACTGAATTATTATATATATATATATATGTTTTAATATAATCAGAAATCACTTTCTTTTACTTATACAATTTTTAGGCAGCCTATTTTACTTTTTATATGATGGCTTGCCACAAAAACACTTCACCTTTTTTTTCTATGGATACAGCACTTATTACTTCTGTTGTATTTGGATAGATAAGTTGGACTGGACTAGAGGTGGGCGATAGCGAATAAAAACTATCGAATTATTCGATAGTTGAATGATTTTCATTTATTCGAATACTAAAACATTAAACTATCGAAACATTCGATATTTTCAAAACATTCGAATAACTATTTTGCTGGCATATATGTATTTGTCTTACTGATTACGGAAGTGGCAGAGTTTTTGTCAGATTCCATCTGCTGAATCTGAAAATATTCACTTGGCAGTTTCGTAGATGAGTTTTGAAAGTTCTCAAATGAAAAAAATTGCAGGTAACACGTGTGGAAGACGTATGGCAATCTTTGAGTGTCAGATTTCGAGGGCAGACGTTTGTCTACATCGGTCATGGTGATTACACATATCTGACATGAAAATGAGCAAATTTCTGACAGTTTGTCAGTTCGGTGTAATATCAGCTTCTTTCTTCATTCTTCATACATTTTATTTGCTGGATTTGACATTTTTTAATTTAACTATTACAGCAATGTAATGCTGAAATTATAACCTACTAATATCATTGAAATAAACAAAACTGAAAAATCTGTAAATGGTTGGAAATTTATACTTTTTTCAAAATTTTATCATACTTTTAAAGAACGGAAATAAATTATTAAAAATAGTTCTTCTAATTTTAGCCAGTTCAAGTTAAAATAAAACAAAACTCTTCGGAATTCCACACTGATTTAAAAATTTAAGCAGAAAAGTCTTTCTTAATTAAATTTTATATCAAAACAAAAATGACAAATGGCATTTCAGATTTAGAATAAAAGGGCAGGGATGTCGTATTAAGTGATAAACATATAACATATAGCCCTATTCTGGTATTGTGACCCATCACAAGTCACAATGAAATTGTGACTGGTTTTCTTGTGATTTTCCTTGTGACTAATCAGCTGTTTCGTATTCTGAATAAGTAATCACAAGAAAAATCACAAAAATTTCACCTCTTAGTGGTGAATTTGAAACGTCAAATTTTTTCAAGAAAAATGATATATTTTAAATTTTTCACATAACCTTAAAATTATTTTTGTGACGACTGAAGTAGCAGATCACAACTTGTGACTGGCATGTTGTGACTTTTTACTGCGGAATACAAAAAGTCACAACTTGTGACTTATGTTATAACTTATGACTTATGACTAGTCACTGATACTCAACAGAATAGGGCTAATAGTTCCATTTTCGTGCCGATTGGAATGGGAAATGGGACGGTGACGGTGGTATATGTCATTATTATTTTATAACAAAGGCTAAAACTATCGAATTATTCGATAGTAAAAACTATCGCATTCGATACTATCGATAGTTGAATTCATTCACTATCAAACTATCGATTGTTGAAATCATTCGCTATCGCCCACCTCTAGACTGGACTGATATAATTCTCGGTATTCTACTTGATGAAGTGATTTCTGATTTTTCAACTCAACTCAACCACTAATTTTTGTATTTTTTTTCAATAATTTCTGCGAATTCTGTTTCCGATTCCAATCATTCCAATTCAATTTCCAATCCAACTCATTATCGAATTATCGTTCGGTTTTTCACCATTTTCAGTCAGCATTCACATTCACCAAGCACCAACACCATCACCAAGTACTCGGAAACGGAATTCCGAAAGACAAAAAATTAAATAAAATTAGTAAGAAAAGAATAGAATATATGAATAATTACAGAATAGTAGCATAGAATATAGGCATAAAGAAAAGACAGTTCATATAAATTATTTTTCAATTTTCAAATTTTTTCTCACAAATCAATGACACTTTGCTAAAAGTAGACAGAAAATCAAAATTAGGCCTAAAAATTAGTTAGAAAGAGAAATAAAATTTTATTAGTATGTGTAAGCTCACCCAATTTTAATTTATTTTTTATATAGCTTGCTATAGGGTAAATGGGGCTAATAAAATTGACAGTATATATCAATGCGATTCAATAGAATACACGATGATAGTAGAATTTAGAATAGCGAGATATATGTATATAGATAAAGATATATCCATATATCCACAGAACATTGATAAAATAGAAATGACACTCTGTAGAAAATAATTTTCAATGACTTCGATTCAATTATTTCATAAATACAACGACGCTTTCTAAAAGTCAAAAATTTTCAAAACAAAATCAAAATTAACCCCCCTATTCTAGGTAATAGATTAATAGCTATTAGTCTATTAACTTTTAGTTAATAGAAAATTTCCTATTCTACTTAATAGTTAATAGATTGACAATCAGCTGGTCTATTAATTTTGTGGAGACTTTTATTTAATAGATTTTCGTATTCTAGCGAATAGGTTAATAGATTTTTGTGGTTAGAAAATTCTATTAGCTAATAGCTCCTCTCGATGAGCTATTAGATCTATTAACTATTACGTTTGATGATTTAATTTGTGAAATGTTGTTTTTTTGGTTGATGATAAATACAAATAATTAAAAATAAATAAAAATAATTATTATTAAATATACATTTACCGGATTTTAAAAAAAATAAATATTTTTAAATTTCCAAATATTAATAATAAATAACAGCTCAACTGTTTTTTCCAAATATTAATAATAAATAACAGCTCAACTGTTTTTTAAATGTCTACAAATCTATTAACTTTTCAACTTTTTAATGTCTACAAAACCTATAAAGTAGAATACCACTTTCTACTAACTTCTTAGTTAATAGGTTAATAGATCTATTAGACATCTATTACCTAGAATAGAGGGGTAAGTATAAGACCTGGTACTCAGTTCCCGTGACATTTTTCGCTTGCAATTGCATATATAATTCTACAAGCTAAAAATTGTGGAAGGAAATGTGTGTAGAGAGTTTTGAAATTTTTTGAAAAAAAAAATCGCGGAGGCTATGAAATTGAATTAATTAAAAATAAATAAATAAATATTTATTAGTCAAAATATATGACTTGTCAATATTTCGCTTGCCTTTTATATGCTCGACCATATAAAATGATTGTGAAAAATGAGTTCCACAACTCTCCACTATTAAGTTCCACCGAAATAATTTAGTTTGGAAGTGAGTATCAGTAAGCGAAATTTGAAACTAAAAATTTAGCTAACAATTTAGCGACATTTTTTTTACATAGGTTTTATATGGAGAAAAATTTAGCTTTCGATGTGAGTACCGGCCAATTATAAAAATTAGTTATGAAGAGAAATAAAATATTATTAGTATGTGTGAGCTCCTCTATTTTTAATATTTAATTTATATATAGCTTGCACCGGAAGACAAAGAAAAAGATGGAGAGATGATCTACAAAAATTCTGCAAAAATTGGTATCAGAAGGCTAAAGACAGAACAGGCTGGAAGAGATTAGGGGAGGCATATACCCATAAAAATTAGTTATATTTGAATTAATACAGTTATTAAGAATTGAAAAATGGGTGAAAGCTAATATTATTATTATTATTATTATTATTATAGCTTGCTATAGGGTGAATTGGCGCTAATAACATTAACAGCATGTATGAATGCAGTTGAATAGCTCAACCTTTAATATTTCATGAATAAAAAAATATACAAGCAAATGAATTTGGAAATTGCACTGTATGGGCATATGAAAAAAATTTTTGTAAATGCAAAAACTAACATTTAAATTATCAACAGCAATTGTTATTTTATAGTATATGCCCGCATTTACATTATCTTGAAAGTCAAGAACGTGACGTCATTAACTTAGAAGAGAGGTATAGAAGAGCGAGACAAGAGGAAACAAGAAAGCAAACCAACTCAGAGGTGGTTTACTTTCTTTCTTTCATGAATTTAGTGTTGCCAGTATGTTAATAATCAAAATTAGTAGAATGTTTTACCATCAACAAATATGCACCTACTGCTATAGGTTATTCCGACGGGAAAAATTTTTTTCCAAATACTAGGCCAAGTGAATAAAAATCAGTAAATACTTTCAAGTATGACTTAAAAGAAAAAGCAATTACAATTACAATTACAGCAGTTGCATAACAAAACCCAGCCAAATTTTCTAATTCACTCGAATCAAAATCCGACATTTATATAAATTAAAATAAAAATTTATATGTATGTATATATTTTTTTAGTTATTTTTTTTTTTATCACAATCGAATTTGTAACTTAATTTTAATGAAAAATGTCAAATAAACATGAAAGCAAGAATGAAAATCATAAAATAAGTATATGACAATACAACTAATAGGCATCGCATATAAAAATATACGACATGAAACATGAACAAGAAAGCAAAAATGGATAATGTAAATGCTATCTTTCAGTCCTGAAACAAGAATAAGAAAACAAAAAAAGATAATGTAAATGCGCCCTATATGAATGTTAATTTACATGTCGAAATAAAAAAGCTATATTTTCGATGTAGGATTATATTTTTTCTAAAAGAAAATAACAAAAACTTGTTAAATACTTAATAGATTAGTTAGAAACAATAAGAAAATAAAAAAAATTTTAATTTAACATTTTTACTTTATAAAAATATATTCCTTCCATACAATTTCCAATTAAATTAATATATGTTGTACTTGTACTTGTACAGTACAACTTTGTACGTCATCACACATACGCTGTTTCTGTGTAGCTCACCTTATATCTTATAATACTCTTTACACCATGGTATAAGTTACCTGTACAATGATATAAACAACCTAACTATCTATCTCTATCTCTACTCTATCTGCCATGGAATATTGGAATAGCAAGCAGCTGGGTGACTGCATAAGTTGCATTTGGTTGCATAAGCATATCATTATCATTAACATTATCATATAGAATAATATAAGCAAGGTGGTGAATTTTTTTGAATACGAACGGTCGCCGGTTGATTGATACTCGAAATTGGAAATGGATGGATACATAAAATATAAAGAAAATTTTCAATTTAATGGAAGTACAATTCAGCCATTCCTGTATTTGCAATCCAAATACCAGTATCGAAATCGAATGCTTTTTCTATGATTTGATTTTCCATATTTTGTAATGCTGTACAAAATTTTATCGAAAACTATTATTTCCAAATCCAATCATAGTTTGTTTGACAATTGACATTGACACTTGACACCACAAAACGACGAAGTATCAATTGATTCTTTAAAATATTAACTTAACTAAATACCGTTATTTTAAACAAATTTCAAATTTCAATCCATTTCATTTTTATAAGTATTGGTATAATTTAATTAAAAGAAAATAAAGTTTTCTCCATTACATTACATTCACATATTTTTATGTCCAGATAAAATTATGAAAACTATCTATGGCTGAAATTGAAATATTTTTGTGTATGTTAAATTATGCAAAACATGAAAATGGGAATCTTATAATCTTTTTATGCTTTTTTTTTTATTCGAATCCGTCATCAATGACAAATTTTTATAATTATCTACAATGTCAAAGTCTTGATAATGTAATTTTTTTATTCTAAGAATAAATATAGGACATTAGAAATGGTAACAAGGTGAAAAAATGAAATATGATATATATTTTTTTTTATATTAAATTAAAATCAATGAAATACTAGATATTTAAAATGAAGATGTTTAATATAATCCAATATTCATTTAGTTTTAAAAAATCATTTTATTTGGTTTCTTCTTCCGTTATTTCTGCATATTAGAAAAATAAAATTAGAAGTATGTAATAAAAATTATTTATTGAAATTTTTAATGAATTGTGTCAACTTTTAAATCATGTAGGTACATACAAACTTTATTGAAATCATTAGATAATAGATTAATAATAGATCATCAATGATGATCGATGAACAATTTATTGAAATTCTTTCTTGTTCTCTTTTTTATATATGTATTTTATTCTGTTATAATTTTTCATAATTATTATATGCACAGTACAATTCCTATCTAAAATTTGATTTTTTCTTTTTTGGCTTAAATATATCCAATACAGATGTAGAAGTAGATTCTAATGGTATAAAATCTTGATTGTTTTCTTCTTGGTCAGTTTTCTTATACGTTTCAATGATATCTTTCTTTTGTTTTTGAATTTCTTTGAAAAATTCCTAAAAGAATAGTGAATAGAAAAAAAAAAATCATTTAATTGAAATTTATTTTTTAAAGTTTTCGAATAAATCAATTACCTTTCTCACAGTTTCTTTCACAATTTTCTTATTTCTTGCCGCATTTACTGAACCACCCTTACCTTTCATTTTTCTTCTAGTTTTTATATCAATTTCTGGTGGTTTAACAAATAATATATTCTTTTTAGATTCAATTCTGTCTTGTAAGGTTTCTATATCAACACCAGCAATTTCATTTGGATCCAATGTAATAAATTCAGCTGGAATTTTTTCCAACAATGCATGCACTTCATTTTCGCGTCTCTGCGATTTGGTTTGAAATGGATTTGCTTCTAATGCATCATAATTTGGTTCACCAGAACCAGGAACTAATATTGATGTAAAACCTTTACCAGTACCAATACCCAAAACATCTTCATATGGACAAAATCGTAAACCATGAATATAATCATCAGCTCTATATCGTAAATACGATTCTGTTTTATCGTTATCATTGAGAATGGTTTGAGAATATATTTCACAAACGCTACCAACCGAAAATGCAAGACAACCTTTCTGAGATATATCAATTTCTCTTGCCGCTGTAAATAAATTGTATTCAGCCAATGGTCCACTCAATTGTCTTATATCCCAGATTTTTATTTTTCGATCTAATCCACTTGTCGCTAAATTCAGACCTTTGGGGTCAACTGCTAGTGATGTCATCGGTGTTGAATGACATAACATTTTTGCTAATGGTTCACGAATTTTTGGTGACCACATTGATACTACACCATTACCACTTCCTATACATAAAACACCATTTGATGGATTTTGCCTCATTATACGAATATCACCTAGCTTGGATTTGTAGTGTCCAACAAATTCTCCAATAGATACATCAAGCCAAGATAAATATCCTTCAGAACTTGCAGCAGCCAATAGAAAATGATACGATAGAAATTCCATTTTATTTACACTGTATAGTTTTTTAACACAATGAATTTCAGTTCCTTTATTATCATAGAAATGAACCCAGTTCTTTTGTGCACACGCAAACATTGTTTCAATATGTAACCATGCAATGTCTGATAATTCTTCCATAACATTCATTTCACAATGCAATTTTTTTGTGACCCAATCAAATGCTGCTACATGACCCATTCTACCACCTAATAGAAGATGTCGACCATTTTTTGTATATCGTAATTTATATGGACCAAAATCCAATGATAGTTTGAAATGTTTTGAAGCTGCTGTTATATCTACCTGTAAATATAAGTGAATTAGAATTTTTTATTAGAGAATTCTTAGTCAATAGCGTAGAACACTAGTTATTAATACATGTTTAATTAAGTCCTTCTGTCTAAAATCTGCTGTACGTTCATCTTCATCAACAACAATAAAACTGAAATTATCGTAAAATATAAAATGATTATTCTAAATTCTAGTATATATGAAAAATGCATTTTTTTCAAGTTGTTTTACCCTTTTTCTTCATTTAATAGAATTTCAGTACGTGCTGCCTGTTCAGTTGCGTATTCAAACAATTTTTCTTTTCTTTTGATTTTCTCTTTAAAATATTTTGTTTTAACACCAGTTTCTTCAGCACCTTTTCCTCTTGAATATTTCTCTAGTAATTCTTTACTAATTTTTGGTTTTTTTATTTTTAAATTTTTTTTATATCGATTAAACTGTCTGAACGGTTTTTCTTTCATAGAAACTTGAATAATTTTTTCATTCTGATTAAATTGTTTTTGTTTACCATCTTTATTATTCAATTTTTGATCAGTAATTGCATCTTCATCTTCAATCGATGTATCAAAATATCTCTTTACAGATTTTGATTTCTTTTTTTCATGATTAGATTTTTTTGTATTTTTATTATTTTTAAACTTTTCAATATTTTCCTCTAAAGACATTTTATTATTTTCTTATTAAACTTTAAACCAATTCAAAACAAACTAAACTAAAATATTTATTCAAATACCATGTGCATGTGGATATATTATTTATGCATATTTGATTTGTCAATTGCAATTGTCAAATTTAGAAATTACATTGTCCCATGTGGTACCGTTGCCGTAGCTGTGGTAGTGGACTAGTGCTAGTGGTACATGTGCAAATGACCTGACATATATATACTAAAAGTATATAAAAGTATACTCTTTGTATATATTAAGGACGTGTGCGAATTGACGCATTTTTTTTCTTTTCCCTCAAATTTCCCTTTGGTACATTTTAGGTGTGCGAATTAAATTTATGCAATCATGCAATTTACGTCAACTTTAAGTACACAGGAAGCTGTTATCAAGATTTTTTTTCAAAAATTGTCGTTTTAATTTTACTATTTATAAAATTCATTATTTTATTACTTTTAAAATTATTATTCTTGATTGAAAATTCAATGTTTACCATTTTTTTGTCTTCCATTTTCACTTTTTTTATAATTCTTGGAATTTTTCACAGATATTTTTTTCAATTTTTAGCGTTTTAATTTGAAGAGTTGAGATAAACACCTTTATCAATGAACAAAACAAAGTAAACAACTGTCAAGTCCAATATTTTTATTACTTTTCTTTGGTATTCACCAAAGTAAGTAAGATTCTCAGTTCGCACACAGATTAAATCTAAAAACTATTACATTTTTTAAATTCAATTAAAATCGTTAAAATAAATGGTTTTTAAATCATAGGTTATGTTTAGATTTTCCAACAATAAATTTTTGATTTTGGAAGATTATTCATCCCAGGCGCACCAAAATCGAAATCTTATATTTTTCTCGATTTATATTTGATATTTGATTTCAAGGTACATATATAGATATAGATCTTTATCTATACAGGGTGTTTCCGTTAACACCCGACAAAAGAAAACCACGAATAATGCTCATCAAGAGAAACAAAAAATCATTCTACAGAGGCGGGGAGGGTAATCTCAACCGCTTAGCCGCTAGAGGGCGTCAAAGTTTTTCTTCTCTTTTTTCATTAAACACCCTGTATTTTCATTATTTTACATCCCAGCTCAAAAAGTATACCAACACACGATAGAAGAATCCTTGCCATTTCATTTGACGTATAACTCAACCCTGTTGCCCGTCCCCTTCAAAAGTTATGGACAGTCAAATTTGCACATGTTTCATTTGGTTTGTACAAAATTTCATTCTATTTGCATAAAGTTTCATTTATATTGTGTTGATCATGTTTTTGTTTTATTGTATTTTATTTTTATTTTATGTTTTTTTGTTATGTTGAATTTTATTATTTTTCGTTTTATCTTATTAATTTATACTTATTTTACATGTAAATCTAAAGAACGAATTTTTTATTTTTGATAAGTTACATTACCCATAGATAAACCACGAAGAGATGGGGGGCAACGTCATGAACGATGTAAAAAGAACTAGAAGCAACTGCAGACAGGTAGCAGAAAGTAGAAACGAATGGCGGTAAATACTCCAAGAGGCGAGAATTCTCAAAGGACTGTAGTGCCAGCATGATGATGAAGTTACATCTTAATTTGAAAGGCATTCATTTGAATTTTTCCTGCCATATATTTAAAATTCTTAATAAAAAACAGATAGATAACTATAGAATTAATTTCACTAACCTACTACACACTTCAAGAAAAATGTAATAGATTTCCAACACTTAAAATTTTGAAAACGGTAACGCTGGCTACAGTTATTATTGTATTATTCTACCAGTATTACTATTACCATTACTTTAGAGTTTAGACGTTTAGAGCTAATAATAAAACAACATGTATGGTAATTAATGGTACATTTACAGAACAGAGAACAGCCCGGCCGGATCCGGTACCGCTACGGGTACAGTGGTAAAGTAGAAATGGCAGCAATGGCAGTGGCAGTTGGCAGACAGCAGTTCCTTTTTGACAGTTGAGTGGTTGAGTATTTAGTATATACAAATATACAAATAATAAATACTTTTAATTATTTGTATTCGTGTTGCAAATAAAAAATAATTTTAGTTTTCCTTTCACTTATTACTTATAAAGGAAATTTTAATTTATTAATTAAAATATATTTGTACATACCAATGTATAAAAATTTTGAAAATTTTATTAATTTACTGAAATAAGAAAAATGAAGTAATAATATTTCAATTTTGAAACAAAATAACACAAGAAAATAAAAAAAATCTTTGTGTGGAAAATTCAATGCAAATCAAAATTACATAGACCTGCCTTGTGTGTATCGAAAAAAAAAATTCCATTTATTAAAAAAGTTAATTTGTTACTTTGTTTATGGGTATAAATGGTGCTCAATGATATAAAAAGTGTGTATTTAGGTATTCAAAAGCAAAACAAAATTGTTTTTCTTGAAAAAAAGTAAAAAGGAAAATTCATAATATAAAATAAAATAAGAAGGAATTTATGCGTCAGTATTTAATCAAGAAAACAGGTAGGTGCAATATTTATTGCTAAATTAAAATTTTATTTTAATTTTCAAATTCCAATTCATTTATAATTTACATAATTTTAACTATGTATGTTTTTAATATTGTTATTTTTGACTAAATCAAATGTTTATTTATTAATTTTAATTGAAAAACAGATAAATATTGATGTTTATCTCATCTTATGGGTATATGTATTACATATTGGATATATCATAAATCATTTCTCTATTCGATGATGTAATAGAAAAATTTCTATATACATATATGTATAACAACAAAGAGAAAAAAAATTCAAACTGAAAAAAATTTTTTTTTTACTGAATTTATGTAAAACTATGCCAGTTTTTATTTTTCTTAAAATTTTCTTTCTAATTCAATAATCGTCATAGTATTTATTTTTTTTGAAATAAGTAAATTGATAAAAAATAATATGTACCTACATACCTATATAAATTTATAATATCTAACGACTATTAGTAGTACTAGTACGAATACCGGTTTTATTACAGGTATGTATGCATATATGCATTTGC
Organism: Villa cingulata; assembly: GCA_951394055.1. Classification (NCBI taxonomy): domain Eukaryota; kingdom Metazoa; phylum Arthropoda; class Insecta; order Diptera; family Bombyliidae; genus Villa; species Villa cingulata. Next base: position 4,414,024 of record OX596025.1, read on the forward strand.
ATGCTATAAATATTTATGTATGTACATAGGTAAACATATTTTATTAATTATAATTCAATTGCTACATGTTATGTACACTTTCGAAAATTACTAGATGTTATATACTGTATTATATAGATAGAGCCATGCAATATAAATAATTATTACCTTTGTATTTTATGTATTTACCCGTAATCGTAAGTCATGCATACAATATATTATATCTATATCTATACAGATACACATTGTGCTTATCTCAGTAAATAACAAATCATATGCGTACTCGCAGTAGTACATAAAATACTCAAAAAAATGAAATGAATAAGTGATTTTAAATTATTTTATATACATATGTATATAATGTACATATATGTTTTTTAAAAATTATCTGCATGTACATATGTTTGCATATATAGGTATAAAATGGGTCTCACCGTCTCACTCAACTATAGTGCAATGTAACAAATTCATTTCATGAATATAAATTTTCAATTAATATTTATATTTATTTAAATAAGTAAATATAGTTTTAGATAGAGAAAGTGAAGGAGATGATAGTAAAATAAGAAATAATTAATTAACAAATCAAAATGTACAAAATAATATAGGTAGTAAAGCGTTGAATACTTAAAAATATGTAATATTATATAATAATGTTAATATGTAATTGCTTGTATTATTGAAAATAATAATTACTACAAATATTTTGTCAATTTGTATGTCTTATCTTAGATACTTAATATGGAATGGATACTGTATGTATATGCTCACAAAAATGTAAATATTTTTAATTTCCTACATCAATGTATGTAGATATTTTTATATATGTATGTACAAACTTTAGATTCTTACATAGTAAATATGTATGTATAAAAAAAATTACAGCGAATGTCATATATAGGTATATATATGTATGTGTATTTTTTCTCATTTTTTTGTATATTTGTGCATTTATTTTTTTTTTATGCAATTTGTATATATATAAATGTGGTATCATTGGAAAGAGGACAAAAAATCCTTTCAAATAATATAACAAAATATATATGTCATCTTTCAAGTTTTGAAGTTATAGCGTCATCAAAAGAAGTTGAAAAAGTGATTTTTAAAAAACACGAAATTTCGACTTTAAGTCTTTATACCTTAAGAACCGCTAATCCAATCAAAATGAAATAAACTGTGACAAATAGAGCAGGAAGTTCTCTTTCAAATGGTTTATCAATTAATCCGATCCACGATCCTGATCTGGAGAAATAACGGATTTCGTAAAACCCACCGTCTTGGATCAAAAATGTTTAAGGGTAGTTTGCGTCCTCTAGATGAATTTGCGCCAATAGAGACATATATCACGTTAAAGAGGACATTCCAAAGTATCGTTATCGGAAGGTCTCGTTTCAAAATCTGGCGGCACCAATTCGGAAGTTTAGCCAAGTTTAAGTAGTGTCATTTATCCGTTAAATTATTATTGCTCTGTTATATCACATATTTTTTTTTTTTTTTTGATTTGAAATCTCATTCCGTTTGTATTTTTTTTTCTTGTTTTTTAATTTTTGAAAATATTTACTAGAATTATGTATATATTATTGCGAATACTCTATCAATTTATTGCATATACATATTTATACTACACACTGTTTTCGTATCAAATGTCTGTCTGTATTAAAGTATCAGATATCATAATTGAAACTATATCATTCATATTTCTTTTTATTTTATATAGAGTAGTGTATATGTAAGCATGTATTTGAAAAAAAATATTTCTCACGTTTTTAATTTACGCATTGAAAATGTATCTAGATTATAATATACATACTTACTTATGTATATGTGTATGAATTTATTTATTTACAGTTTTATGTACTTCACTATATGTAGATATGTAATTTTATTTTATCATAGTATAGATAATTAATAATAATAATATTATCTTTCAATAGGATAGAGTAAATTATGAAAAGATTGTGATGTTTATAGCACGTTTATAGTAACTTAGTTAATTAATGCAATCACATAAAACAATTTTACTTAAAAAATAATAATTAAATAAAATCAAATAGATGAGATTAGTCATAGTTTTAAGGTAACACTAGTACGATTAAAATATTTACATAAATAAATAAATAAATTTTTATTTTTAATTATTTTGGAAAAAAAAACTAAATTATCAGAATTTGTGTAATAAGTTTCATTTTACTATATACGTACGTATTGTGAGATGTACTAATCGAGAAATGAAATTTTTAAAAAAGTCGGATACCTATTACTATTCATACGCATTCCTGTTGAAATTATCAGATATTAATTACTATAGATTCTTGTAATGTTCAGAAAGTAATTGACCATTCTGTGACGTTATATTAGAGATATTTTTAGTTTTATGTATTCCTAATCTTATATTGTATCATTTTTTTTTTATACAAATGTCCACATTTCATAAAGATAACACTGATATAATATATAGGTTGGGAAAAATGTATCGGACCTTGTCTTCACTATAGTATAGATATGTATATCAAAAACACAGTCTCTTATATTCAATCAGATAACCCAGTATTTACATACATTTTATATTAAGTTTTGAAAATGAGTGAAATTTAGAATTTTAAGTGATTCTGTTCAGACAAAAATGTTTGTATACAAATTTGTACTGCTTGATAGATTCATAATACTTTAACTCTCAACAATTGATACGATTGAAAGAAAAAAGAGATCGAAATTGATTCAAAGAAAGGTCTTTATATTTCATTTCCATATACAGTGGAATTTGCTTAATTCGAACTCGATCGGACCGGAGATAAAATTCGAATTATCCAAAAATTCAAATTAAAAATAAAACACAATTCTTTTTGATATATGAAAAAATCATCTATTTCTCTTCCCATTTTAACAGACTTAGGACTGTCTACACTAATAATTGTGTAGGCAAATTACCTGTATAATTCCTATTAACCATAATGATGTCTCTACAAATCAAGGAAAAACATATATGCTCATTTGTTTTGATTTTGCTCTAACTTGTAAACAGTTTTTTGGTATGTAGGTAGGTATGTATGAATTTTTGATTTTTAAGGAATCTTTCGAAAAATAGCGGATATATACATTATATTAGAGTAAATTTTATTAATTAAAAAAAAAAACCAATTCGTATTTTACATACTCTGTTTTTATTAAAATTTGACCAGTGTCAAGAAGTATATGAAACTAAGACCAAGAAATTTATTTTGATATTGTACATACATATTATGTACATATCTATATATTCGTTTATAAGTAGTACCTTGGTAGTACATCTAGTCTATGGTAGTACGTAGTACGTAGTACACATGGTATAAAGAGTACAGGTATGGTCTTAGCAGTCATTTTGGTTACGCATCAAATCATATGTTACAGACATTGGGCAAAAAGTGTTACCAGAAAGTGTATAATATTTAAAAAATATTCATTATTCAATATTTCGTTATTGATTTTTCTGTGTGTAGAATAAAAATTAAAATAGTCTTAAAATATAAAAATAAATTTATTAATTAATTATGTGCATATTTTTTTCATTTTTTTATTTTTTTTTTTAGAATTTTTAATGGAAGTGTCCTTTTGATTTTTATGTTTTAATAAAAAATATATTCTACATTTAAAAAAAAAAGTCTTAATCAATTCGTCTACAACTATGTGAGATGACTTATTAACTAGAAATCTTAAAATATTTTTTTGATAATAAATTACATTTTTATGTATTTTAAAAACTTTAATAATATTTATTTTAAATTTTCTTCCTAATTAATAAAAACAAACTTGTTACATACATTTATATTCCTATTAATTAATTAATTTCCACTAATTATTTCACTTTTTATTAATACTTTTGTTTATTACTTTTATATAGACAAAATACTCCAGAAAACATATATTTTTTATTTTATACAACAGAGAAATTACAGAATGGCATTGGTAACACCAAAATTACGACAAAGTTATCAGCTGAAATCGCGAAGTAACCAAGATGGCCGCATACCATGTGACCTAAGACCAAACCTTTATATTCTATTAACCTTGGTAGTACATACGTACATTTTTGTTTATATAGATATAGAGTAATAATACCAATGCAAGTATAGAAATGGTTGCCCAATCCAATCCAATAGAATTTGAATCCAAAAAGTGTCAATGTCAATCACTTTCAAAATTAAAAAGATAAAATGTGAAAAAGATAAAAGAAATATTTACATAGGTATGAGGTATGTACGTAATTTGTATAGATGTACATACGTTATGATTTTATTAATTTATATAGTTTTATTTTTATTATGATTTTATTTCTTGCAAATTTTTAAATGATTTCATGGTTTCACATTTTTCTCTATAGCATTAGAGCTACTATTTACGATTTCAAGTATGTGCTGTAATTTAAATTGTACAATATGTATAATAAAAAAAGTAAAAGGTTTCGATTCATTAGTGTTATTATGTCCAAGATTTTTTTGTCGGTATTTCATTTTTTTTTGTGATTCGAATGAAAGTAGAGTTTGAAATTTTCATAAAAGTAACGAGTATATGAGTATAAAAGTACTCATGATATTATTTGTTTTTAAATAAGCAGTGCAAATAGATATACTAAAACTTTTTTGCATTTTCTGTGCAATTAAAAGTAAACGTCTTTTATATAGTTGATACACACGACATCAGTTCTGAGTTCAACGACCATTCTTTCATGTGTGAATGATCATTCAAAAACCTCTATAATCGACACTGGTCTTCAATGTTCATTCTGTCGTTGTCAGTTTGTATGTTTGTCACATCAAACGTCAAACATTGTCATCGTTGGAAATTTCCAATACACCATCTTTATTCGTCGCTAAATGAAGTTCCTGAAATTTCATTCGAACTTGCTTAAATGAAGTTAGAATGAAGATGTAATGATAATTTTAATTTAATTTAATTTGAGGTGACATTCGCAACGAATTATCATTAGTTTTTTTCCGTCTATCTACCATATTATTGTTTTTTTTTTTTTTTTTATCTTAATCACAATTTTAGTTTTTAAACAGCTAATTTTGAATATTATTTTACGATTAATTATTATTAAAAACTTAAAAAAAATTATATGTATACATACGATTACTTCGAGTACTCATTAATAAGTATCGATACCAATTACTTGACAAATGCGACAGTAACGAATCTTTTAAGTTCATCTACCTTTCATGTTGTCCTTTTATAATTTTTATAACATATTTAGTACAAAAAAAAATAAAATGAGAGAAGGAAGAAGAATCATTTAAATTCTGCTTTATGCAATATTCTTTTCAGCAACTCTTTCAATTGTGCTAGAAGTAGGTACATAAAGTTATTGCAATCAGTTTATAAAATCAATTTAGTTTTAATTTGTTTTTGTTTTTATTTTTTCATATATTTTTTTTATTTATTACTATTGCAAACATACATATTACACACTCATGACGTACATTTTGTGTATATATATACATATACGAGTACATAAATGTGTGTGAATGTATATATGCGCTTAAGATGAGTATGTATACTTATAAAAAGTTGAATACTTGAATAATATGAGTACATGCATTATTTAAAATTGATGACCTTATTGTTTAGCCTATTAAATATAATTTTTTGTTTTTGAATATGTATATTATGCAAAGTAATAAAAGGCATTAAAACACTAGATTTATATACTCGTGTCGTACATGGTTTGTTACAATTTAGAGACTGTAAAATTTAGATTGTTTTAAAGTCAATAAATGATATGAATATAGATATACATATCATGTAATCTCTAGATAATTAGAGTATTTTTTTCAAATTTAATTTTTATAATATTGTTAAATTAAAGTTTCAATTTGTTATGTTACGTACGTACACATATGCATAGTAGCACGAAATTCATTTGGAAATAAAATTAAGTTATTATTGATTTATTGCTTAATATAAAACGAGAACCAAAAGTCTATCAGAAAGAATAAAATTTGAACTCTGGACTTCAGTAAAAACTCAGATAAAATTAACAAAGTTTTAAGAAATAATTACCATTTTTTGTAAAAGACATTACTATAGTATGAAAAAATCAGCCTTGTATTTGTATCACAAAGAATAAAAAAATTCTTAGAAAAATATTTATCAAAATTACTAAATTTACAAACCAAAAAAAAAAAAAAAATAATAAGTAAGTAAAAGTTAAGTGGTATATATTTTGACTTATGAGGTTGTAAAATTACGCGTTGCGTACGTTTACGATTTGAAATGAATACCCTCATTAATAGCAATACATACATACAGAAAGATTTGCAATTACATGTACCTAGAGCACAATATGTTATAGAGCGTCAAAGTTTTTTGGCTCATACCTATTCACTTAATACCTTATAATATTGCATCCGTAAAATAACGGACAAATAACGCTGGGGCCGGCTGGTGTCTGGAATCTTCTGATTCTAGACATTCGTACCCACTTGGACCGCATACCTCTGTCTTTCAGGCGGAGATATATGCTATTCTTAAAGTTGCTCATTGGACAATTGAAAGAGGATGGAAGGGCAGGTTCATTTGTATTTACAGCGACAGTCAAGCTGCGCTGAAAGCATTGAACAGTCCAATCGTCTCTTCCAAAATTGTTCTCGAATACAGATCTAGGTTGAATTATGTTGCAAGACATAATTCCGTGGATCTCATTTGGATACCAGGACATCAGGGCTTTGAAGGCAATGAGGCAGCCGATAGCATCGCTAAAGAAGGCGCCGAAACGCGTTTCATAGGCCCTGAACCAGTAATTGGTGTACCTACGACGGGGGTGAGAAATGCTGTAGATGCACTCACAGGTAATCTGCATGAGGGTCTATGACAAAATCTCTCAAAGTGTAGGCAAACCAAGCGCTTTATCAAAAAGCCACACCGGGCTCTAGCGGCTTTTCTACTTAAACAGGGAAGGAAGGACTGCAGAGCTATGGTCAACGCTCTTACAGGACGTAACTCCTGTGGAAAGCATCTCGCTACCATAGGAGTCATCAGTGATGCACTGTGTGCTTCTTGCGGAGAGGAGGAGGATACCATGGAACATTTCTTGTGTGAGTGTCTGGCATTCTCCTCTATTAGAATGCGGATTTTTGGCACTGATGTCATTAGACCCGAACAAATTGGGCCTGAAAGTCGAGCGGAACTCCTTCGTTATCTGAGAGCAACGAAGAAGTTTTACTAGACGGGGGCTTCGAGTACAATGGACAGCGTTATGTCTGAGTGCTCTGGTTTCATACCTCTCCCCTAACAAACAACAAGAACAGCAACAAAAAAATAACGGACAAAACAAGATTCCATTAAGTTTTAGCAAACATTTCACTCTTTAATTATTAATTGGAACGTTTCTTTGTAGGCTCTTATTTCTTCAGAATATTATCTAAAAGTTTTTATATATTACACCAAATAATATAATAGATTTGGCTAATGGAGCCTCGATTACAAATAAGTTGTATATTCTATGAATTATTTCTTACGGAATCAGATAATGATTGCGTCATTTTTATATTTGTTTTAATTAAGTATAATATATTATGCTCGATTACATAATTATTATTACTGAAAAATGCATGACTTTTGGTTCTGACCGTACTACGTAATAATATATATTAAGTAGTTCTACATGAAGGAGTTTAGGGATTTCATTTAAAATGAAATTCATGTTCTCCAATCTTAAAAATCTATTAAAAAATGTATATGTAATATTTAAGACAGTATATAGATACGTGTATATCAAGTGTTCGAGTATCTGTAATAATTATCCAATATTTGATGCATACATAAATGCATTAGTATATATAAATCATTTTTCATGATGAAAAATATTTCCGATTTAAATTAAATTATCTTTAAAAATGTATAGACAGACGACGAAATAAAAACGGAAACGGAACGGAACATATCTGTTCGTTCTCTGTAGAAAAGAAAACTTTTTTTTAATTCATTTTTTTTTTCGAAAATAGAAAAGTTTATTCTGAATTGAAAACCTTCTGATTTGGAAAATAATGTGCAATTTGAAGTGAAAATCCTCTATGAAGCTGGCATACATTTTTTTTAAAATATATTATACTTGGACATTTATTGATTTTTCAATGAATTTTCATTTTTTTTTTCTCTCTTTTATGTTGGTGCCAATGCCAAGGTCCTTAAACTTCCTGATTCGATTTTCTAATTAAAAATTTCTGGTACTACTGCATCGATCTCGACTTGACAATATATGTATGTATCAATATAATGTATCAGCGAAAATAATCTTTACACAGCTTTACAATGCAAAAAACCACATGCACATTGTTCAAAAAATTGAACATTACGGAGCACTTAGTAGCAGAGCAGACAACTATAAAATTACCCACAGGCCACTAGCTGTCTGGTGTTTTTATTGAAATTCTTTTTTTTTTCTCTGTCTCTGAATTTCACACTTTCCAATCAAATGTTTCAATAGTTTCAATCAAATTTGTATGGTTATCATTTAATTTTATTTATATTAAAAAAAAAAAAAAATAAACAAAAATAAAAATTAGAAAATGAAAAAAAAAAACATTTTTTTCAGTCGTTCAGAAGACATAAGAAATTAAAAATTTTGGAATTCAATTTCATTTTATAATTGGAAAACTTTTAATTGTATAAGTGTGTGTACATACATCTAAGTATAATATAGGTATACCCCATAATGTACTTATATAAATTACTATATGTTTGTCCAAACAGTTAGTATATATCAATTAAATGTCAATCATATATGTTTTTTTTTTTAATTATACATGTACATATGTATGTATATGTAATATTTGTTTATTTACTTTGTTTTTCAGAAAAATATTTTTATTTGTTTTTCGTTCAAAGGACACATTATGTACACTATTATGTTGTACTAGTGTATTTATTTTGAATCTACGATGAGTAATACCACATATACATATGTACATATGTATGTTTACATGTAATCTACCCACAAATACATACCAATCTAAATAAATGTATAGGTACTTGTATAAAATTTAATATTTATGTACATAATACTCGTGCATAAAAATTAACTGAATATTATAAATTTAAATACTGAAAACTAAAAACTTAATTTAAAATATTTATGCTTCGATTCTCTCGATAATGCTAGTTATACGCATACATAATATGTACTAGTACTCGTAAATACAAACATATGTACATATATGTATTGAACTGCGTGTAGTAGAATTAAAGTAAATAAAATACATATACTGAATATATACATACCCGCCGTCACAAAAACTGTATCATCCATAAAATATGAAATTTAAAGAGGTTTGGGATTTATATTTTCCTCGATTTTTCCTCAAAGTGTTCGCAAAAAAAAGAAGAAAAACAGCTATTTATTTGCATTATAAATAGGCTTGATAAGGACAATATATACCTTTTTCCTATGAAAGACGCCTTTTTTAACTTCAAAATAAATCATTGTTTTTCAAAATAAACTATTTTTAGTGTATTATAGTATATGAAATAGTTTATTTTGAAAAACAAATGGTTTATTTTGAAGTTAAAAAAGGCGTCTTTCATAGGAAAAAAGTATATCAAAATGATGAAGTAGAACAAATCAAGTATACATACAGTACTAAGTGATGATATTTATATATTTAGCTGCAAAAAATGAATCTCAATCAATCCACAGTTGTACAATTAAAAAAAAAAAAAATCAAAAATCAACAAGACTGTGGAAATGAAAAGTGTTGATACAATTTCTAATAAGATTGGCTTGAGGGAATCGTTTTAAAATATTGACTATAAATTCAAGAGAGAATTACATAGAAGAGCATAATATTACAGGAATTAGTTAAGTGGGAACTATAATCGACATAAGTGACATAGGCTATGACATATGTCGTAGCCGAGCGCAACCAAATCAATGAGCTAAACTATAATTGACATTACCGACATTCGTTAAAAATTCGTTTAACATAAGCTCGACATAAGCAGTACGATCGAGAGCGTACATGACATAAGTAACATAAGCCATAAGCTCATTTTGTGAAATTCGTATTGCTTATGCTTAGTATGTTATCTATGTTATTATAGTTAACCAAATGTGACGTTTTAACATTCGTTATTATTTCTCATGTTACCCATGTCAGCTATGTCAATTATAGTTCTACCATTAGAGTATGGAAACAATTTGACGAAGATTGAGAGTATGCGAAACATTTATTATGGCATTTATTTACACTTCAAACGGAAACGATGTCATTAATATGATGCAGTTTTTATGACCACGAATATATTATTTATGTTGAAATTTAAAAACAAAAATTCCAGACACTGGGAAATGATATTATATTACCTACCTACACACACTTGTGTTGTGTAAGTATAAATTTATATACACCTTTGTAATTAGCATAATGTATTTAAATTTTATTTTCTGAATAAATATTTTTGTGAATTTGCAAAATTTTTCATTTCATTTTTAATTTATGCATAAAATCTATGCAATTTCATCTGTATATATATAAATATTATTTTTATAACTGTACGTGTATACATTAAAAATGAAAATATTTTTATTGAAAAATTTTCAAGGATACTGAGTAGTTGTGTTAGTAATATTATTTATTTATTAATCATTATATTATTTGTGTATCGCTAAAAAACCCATGCGGGCCGTGGTGTAGGATAGAAGGAGGCGCGTTTTACCTGACCTTCCCCTACAATAAAAATAAAAAAAAAAATAGTATTTGTTGTGAAATTTTTTGTAGGTAAACTAATTTCATTTTTATGGAATATTATTTACTATATATATTGATGTTAGCAATTAAACTTCATTATTTTCTTTTCATATATTTTCTCTATGTTCATTGTTTTTTTTTTATTTTTTTTTTTTTTTTAAATTGTATTTAAATTTTAATAAAAATTTAAAATTTTCAAGAAAATACTCTTAAGAAATAAAAGTTCAGAAAATTTTTGAAATAATCAAAATAAATTTGAAATTAAATAAAAAAAAAGTATATAGATAGTTCTTTACTTTCTATTATTGAAAAATTTATTTCTTTTCGCTTTCATTTTCTTTTCTTTATATGTATTATAAATTGCATATATATATGTATGTATTCCACGTACCCTCCTACATTTATACGTGTATAAAAAATAAAATAAAAATAAAAAAACATAGGTATACTTGAATGTACTTACAACAGTATATGGTATATAATAAATGATAATCATTTATATTCATTTTTAGTATTTAGTTGGAAAAGAATTTAATTTTCCAAGTACACATACATAAAACTAAGTATGTACATATGTTCGCTATAGATAGTAGATAGTAGCTATAATAATAGTAGTTATACATAGATTCTTTTCTTAATCAATTCGAGAAATTTCAAATAAATAATTGAAAAAAATATACAAGTACATGTATTATGATACATTCAATATTATTATTCACAGTAGGGTAGTTCATAAATGTTTTACCTTAATTCAACAAAAGAAAAATATTAGTTATATACTTATAATAAATATAATGTAATAAAAATAAATACATAAATTTTTAAAAATTATCTTTACTATTTAAAAGAAAATGATAAGAAAATGTTATTAAAATGTAATTAAATTTTCTGCATTTCATTTGCATAAAAAAAATTTTTTCTCTTATACATACATGTACTATATAATGTATTGTTGTAATAATTAAATTTGAAATTAAGTATTTCGTGTTTTAATGTTGTAATTTTTCTGCTAGAAGAAAACTTTTTTTTTTACCAACATTATTAAATAGAATATTTAAGATAAAAATTTTCTTTTTGAAAACAATCAGTACAAGTGATATAAAATATAAATTAATTGTAATTTAAACGGCTTATGAGAGAATTTTAATGAAAAAATCACTTGATTTTAAATAGCCTCTATTCTAATATTTTTTTTTACGTACCTATTAAAATAAAATAATTTGTTTTTAGTTCGGTAATTTTTATTTTTTAAGTGTGTAACAAGTATTCAAAAAGTTTGTATTTTATTTGATAAATTTATCACCTTTAAATAGTTTACACTCGTTTACACTTATTGAAAGTTTCGTAGTAGATCTTACATAGTTTATAGTTTTGTCTGTCAATCAATTAAACAGTCAATTTGATTATATTACTAAATAATTGACAAGAGCATCTTTTAACATAGTCATGAGCAACATCAACACGAGTAAAGCACAAATGTACACATGTTGAACGATATTCATATAATATTTGAGTTATTGCAAATAAAATTTCAAAAAATTAAATAAAAGAAAAAGAAGTATGGGTTTTACCAATAGGAACGTTAGAACTTTCAACAGCCTCAACAACAACTCTGATCGAAAAGTCAGTATTGTCATGTATTGTGAAGTGATACAAGATACACGATTCAATAACGTGTAGAAATTATTCGAATTTATTATTAAAAATTTGGTTTGTACTACAAGTTTTATCACATTTTATGTATTACGAAAAATTTATGGAGGATTTTCCATCATCATTATCTTTATATGAAGGCTTATAAAGTAGTACAACTGACTCAAGAACTCAAACCATGATTTTCTGATCATGGTTTGCATCGTATTTTCGTTAATTGGGTTTTGATGAAGCAGTTGGAAACTGATCTAGATTTTGAGAAAACAAATCTGGCTTTCAACCAGCAAAGAGGTAATTTAAATGATATTTACGTATTTTAGAACGTAATGTAATCAATTGTCCATCAAAGTAATAAATAAACCATACGTGAATATCCACGCGCTTATTGATAAACCCTATAGAACTTAAAAATAACTACTAAATAAATTTAATGTACTGTACTATATAGCTTTAATTTACTATTGCGGTGTACAACCATATATGTGTATATGTACTATAATTTCTAAATTACATAATTTACATTCATATATTTATTACATTATTACAGATGATAAGATATATGTAGAATCCTTGACTTTTTCATATAAAAACAAATGATGTACGATAACTGGATTAATTAAACCACATGTAAAAACATTTTAATTCCAATTTAAAATTATCCTATTTTCTCTATAGGTAAAAGTGTAATATTTGTAATATAATATATTTTATATGATAACATAATAATGAGAATGACATAAATTTATATACAATAAGATAATTTATATCCTTTATTTTGTACGTATGTATACTATATGTACTACGTGGGTTGATAAGTTTCCTGTATTAACATGTAGATGACACTTCGATGAGTTCGGAGTATTTTTTTTAGAAATTATGATCTTTTATGAGACGCCATTTTTATTTTCGAACCTATCTGTCAATTAATTTATATTTTACAAGCAATTGAATTACGTGTGTTTAGCATTTTTTATAAAATGGATAAAGTTCAAGTTCGTAGTGTGATACATTATCTCCATTTGAAAGGCTTATCAGCAACCGATATTAAAAAAGACATGGACGAAACTTTGGGTGAGTCTGCACCATCATATGAGACTGTTCGTTTTTGGGTCAGTGAATTTAAACGTGGACGTACAAGTGTTTATGATGATGAACGCGGTGGAAGGCCAAAAGGGGTAACAATACCAGAAAATATCGAAAAAATCCATGATATTGTGTTGAGTGATAGAAAAGTGAAAGTGAATGAGATTGTGAACATCGTCAACATTTCAAAATAACGTGTTATTAATATCTTGCATGAACATTTGCATATGAAGAAACTTGTAGCAAAATGGGTGCCGCGTTTGCTAACAATCGACCAAAAACGCAGACGTGTGACCACTTCACAGCAATGTTTGGAAATGTTGACAGGCAATAAGGTGGATTTTTTTCGTCGAATAATAACTGTTGACGAAACATGGATTCATCATTATACACCTGAATCAAAGAAACAATTTGCAGAATGGATGGAACCAGGTGAAAGCCGACCAAAGCGACCCAAAACTCAACAGACGGCTGGGAAAGTCATGGCCACTACATTTTGGGATACACATGGGATAATATTCATTGATTATTTGGAAAAAGGAAAAGTGATCACTGGTGAGTATTACTGCACATTGTTAGACAAATTAAATGAAGAAATTTTAAAAAAACGACCACATTTGTCGAGGAAAAAAATCCTCTTTCTTCAGAACAATGCCCCAGCTCACACGTCAACAATTGCGATGGCCAAATTTCATGAATTAAAATACGAACTGCTTCCACATCCTCCTTATTCTCCAGATTTGGCTCCCAGTGATTACTTTTTGTTTCCAGAGTTGAAAAAATGGTTACGGGGAAAGAGATTTTCATCGGATAGTGACGTCATAACCGAAACAAACGCATTTTTTGAAGGGTTAGACAAAGTGCGATATAGGGAAGGGATAGAATTGTTGGAGAAACGTTGGAATAAGTGTGTAGAGCTAAAAGGAGATTATGTAGAAGATTACATAAAAAAATTGTGAAAATTTACGTGCTTTACTATGAATACAGGAAACTTATCAACCCACGTAGTACATATGTACATATACATATTATATATATAATGAAAATAAAGTAAAAGATATTCGCATATCTAGATAATATCACGAATTTATATTACATATTACAATTCTCACACATATTTATATGCCTACCTATCTCATTTATTTTACATTCTTAACAGATATGCAAATATGTAGGTACATATGTATATTATGTGAATGCAAATATGGATAAGGTGTAAATGAAATAAAATTTTAAATATTTTTTGTTTATATTTTGTTGCATTCATATAATATATATATAAGTATATAAATAAATACAATATAATATACATATATTCATATGATATAAGTACATGTGTCTGGCTATTAAATACGCATACTTATGTGGTCATTCATGGTCTTATTTCATGGTGTTATTGTGGATTTTTGTAAGTATGAATATTTATACTAGATCTTCAAATTATTCATTTCATTGTATATATATAATCTGCATATCTGCATAAATGTACATTATGTATGCACGCACATACGTATACATGTATATAATATTCTAAATAAACTTATACATATATGTACATATTTGCGGATATTCTTACTTAATCGTATATGAATGTATCATAAAATTTTCTAGTTAAAAACGAATCAATCACATTAATATTTAACTATATACTATATGTATATGATATATGCTCATTATATTCTTTTATGTATACACACAGATACTAAATGTGCATTTATTTCCATATTTATATACATATGTACATTATATCATTGAATAATTACAATAATACCAACAATTTAATTTTCATAATTTATGAAATGCACATAATACATAATATACTATATATATACGTACATATTATATACATTGTACATTCGCACTCATAATAATATAAAAATAAATACGTACACATATGAAATGCAATAAACAAAATTACGTATTACGTAAATTTATACATGTAAAGAGAATGTTTCACACGTAATTGAAAAAACTTTTGTTTTAGAGTTAATAGAACGATCGGAGAAACGACAAAAAAAAAATGTAAAGCAAAAATAATGATAAATATTTTCGACATCTCACGATATATATTCATATAATATACATAAGTACATAACCATATCCATTTTATATGCAATGTATGGAAAATAATACATCAAAATAAATTTTTAAATTAGAAATTTTTTATTATTTTTTCGTTTAAATGAAAATTTATTTGATCGAGAATTATCTTAAAAAGGAGTAAATAGACGAAATTCTTCCGCCTATCATACAATTTTTTTAAGTACATATTTGAATAAATTTCATATTATCTAAAAATCTACATTCTGAAATTTGTATATTTTATATTATCAGCGAAACACCCTGCATAATACGAGTAAGTTCTGTTTTCTCATACATTTGGTATAAATACTCGTAAATAAATTAATTGCATTTCCTAGGCTGCAATATTGCAATAAAAATCAGTTATTATTATGGCTTATGAAAATTTTTTAATTTACAAAATGAAAAATTATTTAAAATATCTACATTATATTATCATAATATTAACTGAACTGAAGTAAGTTTAGTAAGTGCATACCCATTAAAAACTAATTATTCCATTTAAAAATTAAAAAGCAATAATCATTATTTTGTAATAAGAGGAATTAGTGGAGATTTTATGTAAAAAAGGGTCAAATAATTATTATTCGTATATGTATAATAGTTCGTTGTTTTTGCTGTTGTCATATTATTCTGGCAATAGATATAATTTTAAATATAATAATGAATGTTAAAAACTTTTCTGTATGGTGGCAAATTAATAGATTAAGTTTCAAATCCATTAATCTATCAAATTAAAAAATTCTCTTTTAAAAAAAAATAATTTTTGTATATTTTAATAATAAAGTATAAAATTTGTACAGTATGAATAATTAAATTTGTAAAAATTTTCATTTCTTTCTCGCCAAACTCCATTATGTATATTTTAATTTTTCTTATTCTCTAAAAAATTATCTTTGAGTAAAATATGTATTTTTAAAAATATTTGAGTAAAAAGAATTTTTAAAAGTTAATTTTCAAGGATAATAAATTTTTAATTTAAATCACAAAAGAAAAGAAAAATTTTTTATTGTTATATACTTATAAAGATTTAAACTACTGAAGCACTTCTTCAGTAAACTTGTCATACGTATAATGGGTATACGAGGGTATTATTCATAAACAAAAAAAAATCTTAATTAAATTTATAACGGATAAATACACAAAAAATAAATTTTACTAAGTTTATTTAGTTTTACAATCTGTGTATATTTTATTTACATATATAGGTATTATATATATATAGATATGTAACAAACTGTTCTAAAAAATTAATATATAAATATTTACACTAGAAAATAATCGAAAGATTCTTGCAATAAGTTTTATTTTACATTATTGTGTATAATTTTAATTCGTAAATAGAATTTTAAAATTTAAAAATTTTATGTCTGAATATAAATATAACATAACATATGCAATCATATGGATACAATTAAACACATAAATTAATTTAAATATGTAAATATGTATTTGAAATAATTTAATTTTATCATTTTTTTTTTTTGTTTTATTAAAAAATGCAGACAAATAACAGGATTTTAAATTTTTAAAATTTTACAGTCACAACTTTAACGTCAAACATAGTACAAAATTTGTTAGTTTGACCACGTTTAACAAAATATTTACAATGAGTTTATATCGAAATGAAATCACGTATATATTTTTGTGATTTTGTTGAAATCACATTATAAAATTACCTAATTTCCCCTAGATAGGTGAGTATAGTGTTGAAAAATACTTATGAAATAAACATATTAATTAGTGCAATAATTAACATTTTTTTCCCAATGGCAAGATAAAAAGAGACGAAAATAACAAATCTGTTTAGTAAAAAAAAAATTTGATAATAGAGAAGAAATTAGAGAGCATTGACTTAACAAGTAGTTAAAGGTTAAAGTAAAGATAAATGATAAAAATAAATTTTTACAAAGAAATGAGAGTAAGGAGAAATTGATTTTAACCAAGAATTGTAGTAAAAAAACTGAGTATGTACATATAGTTGCAGAAATATAGATGATAAAGACTGCTAAAAATTAATTTAATAAAAATTTGCATACACAAATTCAATTCAATAGATCAAAGACAATAATATTCGATATTTTGACATTAGAAAGGTAGAAAGGTAGAAAAGATGAAGAAAGAAGAATAAAAATTTGTGCAAATGTACGTGTGACTCCGTGTAGAGGTAGACTATTGATTGATACAAAGATTTGATGAGGAAGAAATATCAAGAGAATGGAATACAAAAAAGTTTAAATATTGTGTTATCAAAGTCGTTGATAAATACCAAGCTGGATAGCTGGATTTATGTTTATGTTAGGTAAATCTACAGTTTTTGTATAAGATCGTCAAATGCTTAAAATATGTAATAAGTTCAAATACTAAAATGCCAACCATTAATTTGTACAATTTGAAAATGTAAAAGCATTCTAATATCTGTATATCCTAATTAAACAAATTTAATTACATTCATCAATCAAAATTCGATTATATTAAACGATAATAATACGAGTGGTGCCCGACAAATGTGAGGAATCAGATTAAAATAGATTAAATTATTTCAAAAAAAAAAAAAAAATTTTTTAAGAGAATTTTTGATTCCAAAATGGGAATGTTAAAGAATAATAAAGAAAACATTAGAAAAAAAATTGTTTGAGTTTAGAGCAGATCTTATAATCTTTTCATTAAGAAGATGTAGCATGGCAAGCTGCGTATGGCAAAAAAAAATAGTAGGCCAGGTCATTATAATATATGTACCAAGAGATATAAAGAAATTAAAAGTGCAAATTTGTGTGAAAACTATAAAGAACCGAACGTAGTAATGGTGGGAGATCCTCGAGCAGACCAAAAAGATTTGGATGGACTGTACAGCGAAATATGGCGAAATGTGGCAAAATGGAATTGTATAGTAGTTATTAAACATTTTTTTTATTGAATCTGGTTAGTTTACATAATAGGAAATATTTTTCCTGCAATATAAAGAAAATAACAATATGAAAAAATGTTCATATCACTGTTAATTTTAGGAAAATTAAAAATAAAATATTCCAAAACTTTTTCACAGTACTGTAGGAATATACTTATTTATATTTATTTATTTATATTCGTCGTAATGAATAGAGAACATTATCACTTATTATATTGCATTATCACTAGCAATGCACAATATAAACATTACATACTTGCCCTATCCTATACGGATAATACTACCATATAATATAATTTTTACGAGTGTACGCAATTATTATTTCATTTTGAATTTAATTGAAATAAATTTCAAAGTTTTTGTAAGATATAATAAAGTACATATGTACATTAAAACTACAAAAACAACATCAACAATAATAATAGTAACAACAACAGCAATAAGAGCAACAAAAATAAAATAAATAAAGATTAAAAACCAAAACCAAAATATTACATAATATGTGTGTGTGGTTGATATTTTCTTATTTGAATTGATATAAATTTGAAGGAAATAATAAAAGTATTTACTGTGTATACTCTCCACTACACTTTGCTATAGAATTTTTAGTTTTACTTTTTATTTATTTTATTTTACAATAAACATAAAATAATAATAAATAAAATTACATAGACATTCGTATATTGTAAATATAGTGTATATGACACTGATACATAACAAAGTGTCTTTGATAAATAAAAGATAAAAGATAAAAGTTATTTCGAAAATACATATTGGATAACATTCATATACATGTACTTTGTATAACACAAGAATTAAAACATTATTATTTGTACTAAGTGTACATACTCAAAATAAAATTAATAATAGAAAAATATAGATAGTTAAAAGGTTTTGTTAATTTTTTTTTTTTAATATTTATCACCTAAATCACTAAAATGGTCATTTTAATAAAACATATCTTAATAGAATAGTGTTTAAAAAATTCGATTTCAATTTAATATGAAAAATAATAGATTGATAGTGTATATTTTTTTTATTATTGCATTGTGTTATCGAAAAAGTGAGGTGCATACAGGGTGATTCGTAATAAACTGTTCCAACTTATATCAATCGATTCCTTGAAGTGTTGTGATCAGCGTTTACAGTTAGGTATTTTTTCAAAAAATCCCTCCTTCATCCTCTTTTTGAGGGTTGAATTGGTTGAATTTTTTTCGTCTGTGCAGGGAGGTTATCTCATTAACTCACACTAAAAGTTTTTTGATTCTTTACATTCGCAATATTATTATCACAAATATTTTCACAATTTCATATATCATGTAAAAGGTTTTGACATATCATTCTTAACTTTGGTAATTTGAAAGTATATACATTTAAACACATAATATACGAATATTAATATACTTAGTATCTATTATATATTTATATTTATATTTATATGTGATCCATGTACAAAATCTATGTAATATGAACTGTATATTTATGGAAAGAAAATTTTTTAAATACAATTGCTGTTTGTATGTATTTAACAACAGTCTAAAGATTCAAGGCTCATCTGAATTTTTTTTTTAAAAAAAATATATCCTTGTACATATCATATTAGGATAAAATAAAACCCATTTAAAATCTTTCTTTAAATGGTTATGTAATCATATTTCTCTAAATCTCTTTTATTTTTTTATATACATATACGAGTATAATATATTGTTTTCTTTTTATTCATAATTTTACTTATATTATGTACATAAATACATATGTATATAATATACTCTTTACATGTAAACGTGTATATACGTATATACGTATGTACGTCCAAATATTTATAAGTTACAAGCAAATAGAAAACCTTTTTGTTATATCAACAAACATATTTACGTGCACAATGTGAATTAAAATGATACATATACTCTATACATAGATTTAAATATAGTATGTACGCATATGCACATGTTCAGTTGCATTATTATATTTACATATATTATTTATAAATACAACTACATATGTACATCGTATTAAATATACGTACATATATTTATGTACTTGGTATTTATCATGAATTTTTTATTTACTACGAGTATATAAATGCAATTTCTGACAACAAAGAATTTCCAAAAAAAAAAGAAAAAAAAATGCTAGACCATAGTTTAGTAACAACGAAAAACAATTTTTTTTAGAATCTTTTTAACTTTTTTTTTTGTTTATATGTGTGTATATGTGTATGTGTATGTTGCTACACACTACCGAAAACTATTTGAAGAAAAAAAGTTTTTTTTTTTTAAATAAAATAAATAATTTCGATGCTTTTATATATAGTACAAGTACTGTACATTTTGTGTATACTTAATATGTATATATGTACATATGTATATGTAAGAAAAAATAATTTTTTTCTTCTTTTCATTTTCCTCCGCCATTCATATTAAAAATTGTATTTAGACTAAAAGAAAAAAATTAACAGAAGGCATAAATGAAATGCCGGAAAAAATATTATTTTTTATTTAATTGAAATGTGATGAATGTTTATTTTCTTTACATGTAATATACATATTTCTGCGTGTTTTCTTTATCAAATACAAAAAGGACAAGAAAAAAAAAATGAACAGATAACAAGAAAGCAATGAATTTATGAAAAAAAAGTTATGTATGTGCATAAAATTAAATTAAAAATAAATATAAACGAATAAATAAGAAACGAAATGAGATAATGAAAAACATCTGTATAGGTACATACATATGTATAAACTCTTATGTATAAATATGTATACGTATGTACATATACATATGAGTGTATAATTAACAACATTTTAGAATGTTAATAAATTGATGAAATAATATATAAATTTCTTTTTATTTTGTTTGTATGTACATAATCGCGTATATATATATATACATACATATTATTATATACATATATATATATAGACATACATACTCATAAATATTGTATACGAGTAAAAAGAAAATCTTGTAAAAGGTAAAAGAACAAAAAACAGTCAATTAATATAATTAAAAATGATTAAAAAGCGTAAAATTATCTCATCAATTGTATACGAGTATGTACAAACGAAAAAACGAAAAATAAAAACAGAGAATAAATCTATGAGAAACAAAGGAAAAAAACCATAAAAAATACTATCAAAGACATTTGTCTTTACAAAAATACACAGAATAAATATAATCACTAATTAAAAATTAATTTTATATTCAGAATACATATTGACACAGAATATACTGTATATCTCAAGGAAATTTTATCAATTTATAATGTCAGGGACTGAAATCCAACAAAAGGCACTAGAGGTCCAATAGTAAGTTCTTCAGTTTGCTATACCAAATCGGAAGTCTGAACCTGAAGAGTTAAACTGAACTAATCGAAAGTTAATATATAATATAATGTGACGAGCCCTTAGGGTCAATTCTGTTTCAATAAAATCTAAACGAAAAAAAAAACAAAGATTTTACTTAGTTATTTCAATTTCTACACATCGTTTGCACATTTGTTCAATTCACTATCACTCAAAAACTATAATTTTTAAAACAGTTTCATGGATTAAGAAGATAAATTGACTCTTCTAATTCAGGCATGTCAATTAAGTTTATAAAAAAGAAGTCGGAGAATGGAAAAAAATAATGGAGGCATAGTTCCCTTGAGAAGAAACTGAGAGATTATTTAATCTTGAGATGGCAATGGTAATATTTAATAAAATATTCCGGGATTCTGGTATGGTAAATGGTATTATTTATTTAGTTAACTTTTTCGATCAGCCATTGGTTTAATTAAAGCCTTGTTCATATAAAAGTCTAGTTCTAGTGTATATAAAAGACCTGTTCATACTGAATGTATTTCAAATTTCACCAATTGACCATTCATTTCATATGACAATTCCAGCAAATATAGTCGATTACGATATGTATATTGGACATGATGAATACTCCTATTTCCTACACAGGGTGTCTCGCCTCGAGTGGTACACCCGCAAAAAGAAGATAGGTCTCATCGAGACAAGCAAAAAGCCGTACTACAGAAGGGGGGCAGGGGTATCTCCTCAACCGCTAGAGAGCGATGAAAATTTTTCGCACTGATTCTACGAAACACTCTATAACAACTACGGGTATATTACTAGCTAGAAGTAAGTAGTCTAAGAGAAATCTGTAGAAAACTTCCCCTCTCTCTAATGACACCATACATGCCTCTCTAAGTTTTTCCTTTCAAGAGTTATTGTGTTGTGTTTCAAAGTTAGAATTTAGTGACTTTTTGATATTTTTCAGAGAAAATACAAGCTATGGAAGTACAGCGCCTTCTAAACTAATTTGTAATTACATACGGAGAAAGTCCAAAACAGCCGCTTCATTTTTTCCCTGTACATTAAAGGTCTTAGTGTCGTGTTGTTGTAACAATAATGTTTACGTTCAAAGTCTAATAATATGAACGAAACGTATTAAGAGTATCTAAATTCAAAACGTAAACCTTTGAATTTATGAAAGATTTTTACACATACAATTCGCATTCAAAACATTTCTATATAAAAACACTAAATATTGTTTTGTATTGGATCAGAATTAAAAAAGCATTAACTTACACATAAAAACTCACTTTTGTTATTTAAAAGTGCCACCTAAGTAGTAAATATTTTGCTTGTTTATAAATTGAATGAAATAGGTGTGCATTTAAATGAATTTCCACTTAAAAACCATTTTTTTTTTTTCATTTAATGTAGATATTTATTTTAATTTTTTTTATCGATTATTGAATAAATGGTACCGTGTTTATCAAATAAAAATTCTTTTTAATTTATTGTTTATTATTTGAATTGAAAATTAAACATGCATATATTTTCCTTATAATTTATGATTTATTCTGAAATGCAGACATTATGTAAATAAATATCTACATATTCATTTAATTTAATCTGGTACTGATGGTATCTGTAAACACATACAATAAATGCAAAATTCACGTGTTTTTCTGTTATATAAAATATGATAAAAGCGATGAAAATAAAAAAGAAGAAAAAGTGAACAAAGGAAATTTGAATACGATACTATATGCACACATTTGTATTATTATTTTCAATTGATAGTTAAAACTCTTGTAGCAAATTTGAAGAATAATGGGATAAAGGATTATGTCTGATAAAAAAAAAGTGTCAAGATAATATTTTATGTAATCAAAAGGAACAAAAGAAAATGATATAAAATTGAGATTTTATGCATAAAAAATAAATAATTATATTCGTATGTATGAAGTAGTTTCATTTTTTATGATGTGTGTACACTGTACAGTATACACTCAATCGAAGAAGTATTGATGCACCATCAATTATATACATACATATACTATATCCACTTGATACGAAAGTATTATACATTTTTAAATTATTTTATACTCATTTTACTTTCAAATTATGATTTTTCTTTCTTCATTAACAAAATTTTTTAGATTTGTTTAGAGACCGATAGATAGATGTAAGCACGATATAAGTAATATTGAATTTAATTAACAATCACTGAGTTCATGAACAGCAGTCATATCGTTGTAACTTAAAATCAAAATAAACAACCGATCTATCTGAAAACGATTCAACAGTGTGTATAGCCAATTTAAAAGAAAAGATTATTATTAAATTACTTAGGCCCAGTTTCACAAAGAATAGATAAATTATTTATTCCAAAGATTTCGCTATCCATAGAATAAATCTCAAGTTTAAGCCTATTTTGCGTTTCACAAACGTTTGATAAGTTAATCTATAGATAAATCTATAGGTTATTTTAACTTCATGATTTCTGCAGGTTAAAATGCTTATCTATAGATAAATGGAAAGTTCAATTGACATTTATCCACTGTACTGGTAAAAGTATATGTTTAATTATTATTGAACTGTGTTTGATCCAAGTTTTATATTAAAAAACCATTTAAATTTTAAAAATAATATTTAAAAAATAAATAAATTGTTTTTGATTGAAGTTTTATACTAAAAAACTATTTGAATTTTAAAAATAATATAATGAATACATATAAAATAAATGAAGTGTTTTTGATTGAAGTTTTATACTTAAACACTATTTGAATTTTAAAAATAATATATATAAAATAAATAGATTGTAAAATAGAAAAAAAAGTGAAATATATATTAATGTATATACGAGTATATACAACGTATATAGTGTTTTGTTTGAAAAATGTCGTCAGTATCTTCAGTGAATTCAGTATCATCTCCATCTGTTTCTACAGATAGTTTTGATTCAGATACCTCACAGGATTCTAGTGAAGGCAATATTCAGTGTTCATGTAGATTTTATTCAAGATTTTTGAGAGCACGAACGGACCCATTTCAAAAATACGACAGGGGACAATTCAAAGCAAGGTGTAGATTGTCCAAACAGGCCGTACTTCTTTTATATAATAAAATTCAAATCCACCTTACACCACAAACGTTGAGGAGTTTTTCAATATCAGCGATGGATTTCCGTTCTGTGATACGATAAAATGATAACACTTTATCACGGTATCACTAAAAATGTGATTCTCGTTTAGTAAAATAGAAACAAGTCTCAAAAATTTATCATACGCGAAGAATTTTTATCACCAACTTTTTGACGGTGATAAATTTGTAAATCGAGTGATATAATGGTGAGATTATATAATTTTGGTAAAGGTATAGATTTTAACCCCATTCGCGGAAGGACTTCAGGAGTATGACAATCGATAGAGGGGGTGACCCCAATCAACAATCAGAAAAAAATTCGTGGCGCTCACCCCCCCTTAAAAAGATACACCCCTTTAAAAAAAAATTTTTTTTTCTTTTTCGCCAATATCTTCATAACGGTAAGTGATACAAATTTGATTTATGGCTCAAAAAATTCGTCTTAAAATGCTCTAAAATTTAATTTTGTTTTTTTTAAAAAAAGTCCTTCTGGAAGGATAAAAAAGGACATTTTGTGTTTTTTGTTATTTTTGTTTTTTTCTGTATCTGTGTGTCATGTAATCACCAAAAATGCAAAAAAAAATTTTTCGCAAAATTTGGCGAATTTTTTTCGCTAAATTTCGCGACTTTAAACTACGCTGAAAACAAAATGTACCTTGTACCTATCATAATTGTATTATAGAATTGTAAAAATTTTAATGTTAATGCAATACTAGCATTTATTTATATTTCTGTTCAAATTTATTTACTAACAATAATAAATAATATTATCATAATGTACAGTTATTCTGTATGATTCAATCAACAATGAAAAAAAAAATTGATAATGAAAAATATGTAAAAATGTCTAATAATGTAAATGCAGGTAGCATCATTTGTTTTTGTTTACATTTTTTTTATATTTTACAGTTACAAATGATTTTCGAACAAAATGATAAATTTGATAATTCAAAGTAACTATATTCAATTAGTTCATGATTAGCAATTAATTCGTGTACTTTAAAATGCGATTGTTTGAATTTTTAAATATTGTTAACAATAAAGAATTATTATTAAACTTTTTATTTTCGCGAAAATTAATTCGTGAATATGTTATATGCAAGAAGTGTGGGACGCGAATTAAAGTCAATCGCGAAGGGTTACATTTACAGTGCCCAAGTAATGTTGTACGTGCGGTAAAAGGAAAAAAAAGGCGTATAATAAGATGCTCGTATAGAGTGAGCGCGTTGAGTGGTACGTGGTTTAAGAGTGCACACGAGATTTTTAAACTGTGCGAGTTTATCGGTTATTTTTTGTGGTTTCCTCCTCCACACATGGCAGTAATGATGGCAGAACTAGAAATCAGTAAAATGACTTGCATTGATTATGCATCATTCTGTCGTGAGGTAATTATTTAACAAGCTTAACCATTTTCTATGCAGACATACTTACCCTGTCAGATTTACCTTCTACAAATGTACATGTATGTAGAAGGTAAATCTGACAGGGTGAGTTTGTCTACATAGAAAATGGTTAAAAATTGTTTCTTATCCCCTACAATATTTTCATCAATCTTCATTATCATAATTCTTTTAACAGGTTTGCTTTCACTGGGCAAAAAACCAGAAGAAAAAAATTGGTGGAATTGGTCGTATCGTCGAGATTGACGAGTGCAAACTTGGAAAGCGGAAGTATAATAAGGGTCGTCTAATTGATGGACAATGGGTTTTTGGTGGAATCGATCGCGAATCAAAAAAGATTTTTATTGAACCTGTTGATTCACGAGACGCTGACACCCTATTAAATGTTATAAAAAAAAACATTGCCAACGGTACGACCATATATACCGATTGCTGGAAAGCATATAATTGTTTGAACAATGAGGGATTTGAACATTTAACGGTTAACCATTCCGTTAACTTCGTAGATCCTGAAAGTGGTGTTCACACTCAAAATATTGAACGTGTGTGGAGGGATCTACGAAGTGAAATCCCTAAATATGGCAGATCGAAGAAATGTTGGCCATATTACATATCTGAATATTTATTCAAACGAGAGTATGAGTTCCATCAGCGTATTGAAGAATTTTTCAACGCGATGAGAGCTATGTATCCGTTTGAGGAGGATGACTTTTGTACACAGCAATCATCTGAATAAAGTTATAAGTAAGTTTTTTCTGTATTTTTCTGATTCTAATAGAAATTATGAAAGCACAATTAGCATTGGCCCCTGCGCAAGAATAATACGCAAATATGTTACATTTACTAAAATTGTAGACGAGATTAGCACGAGCCTCTGCGCAAGAATAATACTCAAAATCAAAAAAATAGTAAAAAGTGTAATATTATAAGTTTTTAATCATTTTCAAAGTTTTCAAGGTACATTTTGTTTTCAGGGTAGTTAAAAGTCGCGAAATTTAGCAAAAAAATTTCGCGAAATTTTGCGAAAAAATTTTTTTTGCATTTTTGGTGATTACATGACACACAGATACAGAAAAAAAACAAAAATAACAAAAAACACAAAATGTCCTTTTTTATCCTTCCGGAAGGACTTTTTTTAAAAAAACAATATTAAATTTTAGAGAATTTAAAGACGAATTTTTTGAGCCATAAATCAAATTTGTATCACTTACCGTTATGAAGATATTGGCGAAAAAGAAAAAAAAATTTTTTTTTAAAGGGGTGTATCTTTTTAAGGGGGGGTGAGCGCCACGAATTTTTTTCTGATTGTTGATTGGGGTCACCCCCTCTATCGAATGTGATACCTCTCCACTTGCTCCTGAGATGGGGTTAAAATCTATACCTTTACCATAATTTTTTAGTAGAAATAGTTTTGAAAAGAAATCAAAAATTTGTATTTTTATTAAATATTCTATATTTTTTATTGTTATTATTATTTTTTTTTTCATTTATTTATTTATTTATTTATTACAAATAAAAAAACTAAAATTAAGTCAAATGTACATACGATAATAATATTTAAATAAAATTATAATAATTATAATATTTCAATATTTTTATTTAATTAAACTTACATTATAAACAATAAACAATTCGTCTGACTGCCAGAGAAATACAAGTATGTATTAACGTATCTTGAAATTTGAATTTTTAAATTCAAAATTTGAAAATATATATGGATTTGACATTTGTATTATGTATATAATAAGACGAATCCATCTATATTGCAGCACTGAAACTACGAAGCTTTGGTTAGTTATCTATGGATAATTTACTAGATAACTTTCATAATTTTGTTTGTGAAACAGTAGTTTTAATTTATCTCTTGAATAAATTTATCAATGAGTTAGTTATCCCTAGATTTATCTATTCTTTGTGAAACTGGGCCTTAGACTAGTTGTTAATCGCAAAAGACAAATTATTGAATAATAGTGTCCTAATAGTTCACTTAGTGAGCTCGGTGGCGCAAGTGGTGGAGCAACTGGCTATACTGATCTCTAAGTGCGGGCTCGATTCCTCCCCACGGCAAAAATAAGAAAAATACAATTTACAAATTACAACTTTCATTCATTACCTTTGATTACCTACTCCCAAAGTTCACTCAGCTTTGAATGATTCCAGTCCAGACTGGGAAAAAGAGCTTATAAATGCTGTGATTGATAAGTAGACTACTTGTTGTTGTTGTCAACAAACAATTAACATAAAAAATGTTTAGAGCATATTAATATGATTATATCTTATATCATTCTAATAATAGATCAGTTCAATCTGAAGCCCTATCATACCGGCCAACTCAGTGATTCGCTTCGCAATTCAGAATTCACATTATATTGTTGGTGCACTCATAATAAGGCTAGAGATCACTTCGGTGAAGACCCAGGCTCGACATGAGCTGTAGCGTCAACAATGATGATGATAATGATGAATATTTCATTTAATCAAACTTGTTAAATTGAAACAACCTTTTCAATTACTTTATGTTAATTGATTGCAAATATGTGAAAATACCCATAATTTTCTGGTTTTTAATCAACATTAATTAACTTTAAAATTTAAAAATATTTTTTGTTAAAATTTTATAACACTGTTAGCTGATGATAACAAAATCAAAATTCATAATAGCTGAATTCATTTCAAAATAAGTTTAAAGTGCATAATTTTTGCGTTGTGAGTGTGAAATTGATGGTTTGCCAAAATTTCTTTGACCAAATGTACGAGTATAATTTACATGGTGTCATGGATAAAAATTTCAATTTTCAATTCAATTCGATTTAATATGGAATTTTCTGTTCATTAATAGGATAGGCTAAAAACAAAATTAAAATGACAAAAGAATATAACAAAAAAAGAAAATTTTTACGTGTTAAATATTTGTGTGCATATATTCGTTATATATATCTACACATTACACTTACACAGTCACATTAGAATCATTTCAGAAATTTATTTTTATTGTGATAATGTACACGTACTACCAAGTTCTACATACTTATATTATGTAAGCTTCTGGCTAGCCAGACTATATGTGATACATGCATACATATTATACATACATATATAAGTATATATGCAATGAATTTCTGTAGATACTTAATTTTTTTTTTTAAATATATATACTTGCCTTGTAGTGTATTGTCATTCTATATTGTTCATCTATATGAACATACATGAAGTCACACAAAAAGGATTGTACACATATACTCGTAATGTATGTATGTATGTATACGAGTATAAATACAAAACATAGACACACAAACATATAAATAAAATTAAAAAGTTCAAGGTTTTAAATGAAATGCAATATTTTATTAAATATTTGAATTTTTAATTAAAATGTATTCACGTTTTTCTAATGTAAATCTTTTACTTGAATTTTGAGGATTTGATTTTCATTTATACATATGTACATATATATATATAATATACTTTTTTTTCTGAAATTTTAAATTTTAATTTGTTCATTCAACAATTAAATTACATATAAATTTGCGTATAATAGCAATAGTACTGTATATAATATGAAATATGAATGTGTTAAGAGAATTTACAGTTTATTGCATGTGATGTATGTAGGTAATGAATTTTACTAAATTTGTAAGGAAATAACTTTCATATGCATCATAGGTATGTATAATGTGCATAATGTACGTGCACAAAGAGTACAAAAGAGATGTTTAATGACACGTAGCGACCGCTAGTAAAGTTTGATAGGTATTTTAATTGTTTTTATTACATGGATATGCATGTAGTACTTTTGCATTTACGTCAGTACGCTGTATTTATAAAAATTTATATAATACATATACTGAATAATACGGGATGTACATAATTTTATGCATAACTATGAATTTCTGTTTAGTTCATTAAAATTACCTATCAATTAATTAAAAGGCAAAAATTCTTCTAAGTACGTAAAATGCATATGTAGATATAAAATTAATTTTTCAATTTATTTTGATTTTATCTTTAAAAATGATATGCAAAAAATGTATGGATAAAGATATTGTATACTCACTAGACAATATTAGCTGTGTTTCTTTCACATGAGCAAAGTACTTAAAAATCAGTTTGGTTTAATACTTCACTAAATTTTTATGTGTGAACTGCTCAAACAATTTTTCAAAAGTAGTTCACTCACTTTGTAAGTAGTTACGTTAATTCTTTCTACCAGATGTCTTTTTAGTTTCACATTATCCAACAAATGAAAATTGACTGTTTAGGTTAGATTTCTTGGTATAAACAAATATCATATGGAGTGTTTTATATAAATTTTTCAAATTTAAAGTAAAATAATTTTAAGCTTATATTTTGCTTCACTTGTCACATTTATTTATGTTTCTTTGAATAGTTTGAGTCATTGCTAAAATAATTGCTCAGAAGTACTTCGCTCACGTGAAAGAAACACAGTTATTGTCTCCGCCATAATGCTTTAGTTGTGACGTAGAAAACGTTCAGTGACTTTGTAAACAAAATAGATTTGTTTGATTCATTTTCATTTTAGATACGTACTTTTAAAAAGTGAAAATTGTCGACAAAAATATTATAATAATAAAAAAAGATGTTCAAGTTATTGTATTTTTTATTTTAATTATTTTTAGGATAATAATTATAATTTTGTAAATACTTATTTCAATATACTAATACTGAAACACATTCTACACTTAAAAAATAAATTTTTGACTTTTTCACTTAAAATTACAGTTTTGGGAATAAGAAATATGAGTTTTTACATAGCCTTATATCACATATAAAATAAAATACCCATATGTCCAACGTTCATATAAAGAAGTGTAACCAATTTTTTTCAGCAACCGACACGACCAACCGACAAAAAGCACAAAAAGCAACCGACAGAAGCTTTCGTGAGAAAGGCTTTTTCTTTATTCTCTCTGTTTTCTCAACTTGTTATACATACACATAACATTCATTCAATACATACATATTTTGTTATATGAACAAAACATAGGTACATTTCAATATCTTCAAATGATCATGTATATAATGTAAGGATCAATATTGAGTTCATAATGATCTGGTATATAAATATAATATACGTTTATTCATATACATGAATAAACAATGTTTGTATACATGATAACTGTGTATATGTATGTATGCTTTGGTGATAACGCGATAAAAATAATAGAAATCCATTCTAATGCAATTTTAAAATTAGAGAACCGGTTTACATAATAAATTGTAGACATGCAGTACAACATGCTGCTGCTTATGCATAATAGCAAATACTATATAAAATGAATAATATGTGTCTATTAGAATCAAAAGGGGATCATAGGAGTGTTAAGTGAAATTGAGATAATCATGAAAATGTTGTCATATCCATATTACTGCTATTGTCACACATTTTTAAAACCTATCCTTTTCTTTAGCATAAATAAACACGATTCAACAAAATAAAAAAAAAATATTTCTTACGGTTTTAGTTAAAACTACATATAAAATTTGGAAAGGTTACTTTTTGAAACTGATACATGGAAAATGCTACCTTTTGAAATTAAATATCTAAAATGAAACTCGTGAAAAAGAAGAAAACATATATAAAAAAATTCGAAACTTAATTATTTTTTATTAATAATTCATAAAAACAAAAAAAAAAATAACAAAAAATAATGCCTACAAATAAAAATAATCTTTTTGATACTTAAAAATAAGGAAATGGTTACCTTTTGAAAAAAAACACTGATTTTCGATTCGATTTTTAAAGGAGAAATGGAAACTTTTTCAAATTATTTAAACTATTTCTAATAGAAAAAAAACTAACTAACAAACTGTCATATCTAACTCTTTTTTGAATAACTCCTATGATACCCTTTTGATTCTAATAAACACATATATACAATTTATGTGATATACATGAATGAATGTATACATCTATATAAATATGATCTTTTGTACACATACAAGTGTAATGATTATAAAAATAGATTATTCAATTATATATTATATATACCAGGATCTGTAATGTATACAGTATTCATGACCTATCTTAATATATTTATTCATGCCAAAATACTAGATCCACTAGGAGTGCGTTCATAAACGTTACTATAGTTAACTATAGTTAACCATAGTTATCATTCGTCGTTCAGAATGGTGGTGGTGTAGTAAAACATAACTACCAACATGAATTTTTAGCGTTCATAAACATCTGTAGTAAAGTAAATTTTTAACTATTTGATGTCAAAAATTAACCATGCTCGAGAGTAAGCATGTACGTAGTAAGCCTTTAAGTGGTAATGACATTGATAATAAAAAAATCGTTTGTCATTTAATTTTGTGTTGTGAATTTGTGAAATTTCAATTTAATTTATTTGAAATTAATTAATTTTGTTTTAAACTTAATTTTTAAAAATTAATTAATTTTTGACAAACAAAAAATATAATTATTTATAAAAATTTTTTTGAAAATAACTATGGCTGTAGTACAACATAACATTGCTTAAACTATACCATACCATGACTATGGTTAAAGTAATATTTATGAACGCACTCTAGATCATGTTAAAAAAGGTTAAAAATATGAAAATCCTTTTCTCAGCGATTGAATTTTTTAAATATTTTGTTCGTAGGTTGAGAACTAATACCTGCCCAAATGGCTATTCAATTTTAGATGTATACATTCATTCGAGTACATAAATCACATAAACAGTATACATATACATATTCTATATAGTATTTGCTATTATGCATAAGCAGCAGCATGTTGTACTGCATGTCTACAATTTATTATGTAAACCGGTTCTCTAATTTTAAAATTGCATTAGAATGGATTTCTATTATTTTTATCGCGTTATCACCAAAGCATACATACATATACACAGTTATCATGTATACAAACATTGTTTATTCATGTATATGAATAAACGTATATTATATTTATATACCAGATCATTATGAACTCAATATTGATCCTTACATTATATACATGATCATTTGAAGATATTGAAATGTACCTATGTTTTGTTCATATAACAAAATATGTATGTATTGAATGAATGTTATGTGTATGTATAACAAGTTGAGAAAACAGAGAGAATAAAGAAAAAGCCTTTCTCACGAAAGCTTCTGTCGGTTGCTTTTTGTGCTTTTTGTCGGTTGGTCGTGTCGGTTGCTGAAAAAAATTGGTTACACTTCTTTATATGAACGTTGGACATATGGGTATTTTATTTTATATGTGCTTATATCATAAATTTTATTTTTGTTGAGATTTTGGAATATACATACATTCTCTATAAATAAAATTTTTTAAACGCCTTTTTTCTGGTGGAACATTAAGTAATATATCTTCCAACCTCCAATCGTTGTCTGTAAAATTTTCCGGACAAATTGAAATTTGAAAATTACTTTATATTATGTGACTTTCCTGTTATTATCTCTATATTCTGTGGTATTAGTTTCAACTTTCAACAGTCTTATACTGTCATTTGTCGCCGAACCGAAGTCTCTTGAGCTTGAGTAGCAATTTCAATTTTAGGTTGGGATTTGGGAACAACAAAAATGGTAAAAGATATCTCGGATTATGTACATACACTGTATTTTGTTAAAAATTGCTGCACAAGGTTCAAGATTTATATAAACACTAATAATATTCTATAAATTAATTCAAGTTACGTGCGAACCATGATGCGCACCGTTACCATGCAATAAATACTATTGAGACATATCCATTATACATTTCATACATTTCATTATATTTATATTATATACAGTGGAACTTGTTTAATTCGAACTCGACCGGATCAGAGATAAAATTCGAATTTAAAAAAAATACAATTCTTTTTTGTATATGAGAAAATCATCTATTTCTCTTCCCATTTTAACAGAATAAGGACTGTCTACACTAAGGGTGGTATTCACCAACATTGATATATCCATCCATATATTGATATTTTAGCCGGATACAATTTCAACTTATTCATCAACCTAGATAAAATTTGTTTTCGAACTTCGTTTTCGGGTCGAACATGTGTGTCAAACATGTCAGCTGATTATATTTTTATATTACAAAATAAAAAAGAGGTTCTGTGATGTGATAATTGTATGCAAAGATGATAATACAGTAGAATTACATTATTTTTATTTGTGCTGTTTCTGTTAATAACAAGATTATGCTCGAACGATATTTATAATACCACTCCGAGGTTGTCTTAAAAAATATCCGAGTAGTGTTTTATCCAGGTTGATGAATACACTTTATCTCAGATAAAAGATAATCTATGTTGGTGAATACCAGCCTAATATAGTTGTATAGGTATGATTAGAAATAATTTTTTTATTTTTTTTATTTTTGCATTTTTTTTTTTTTTTTTGTAAAAAAAAGAAAACGGTGATAAAAAATTTAAAATTTCTTTAAATTTCTACCTGCGAGGGCGCGCATTGTTCATAAGAGATAAAGAGGGCATATATATACTCGCTTATTGTTTATTGAGTAATCTTCTGTAATAATTTTTTTTCTCAGAGATTATGTTTTTTCATAATGAGTTGCCGGTCATAATAAAAAAAAAGTAAAAAAAAATGAAATGAAAAGTATATATATAATTTTTGAAATTATATACGTATTTACTCGTATAAGAAAAATGAAAAAAATCGATAAATATTTTCTTATTGTATTCTATATATACACATATAGTGTGTTCTGTATTTGAAATGCCTATAGATAATATAATATAATTATTACATAGGCTGGAGTTCCGAATAGGTGTCACCCCCGATCCTCTTGAAATTTTGCCCGCAAAATGCCCTTTCAGCCAAGGTCATGTGTTCCTCGTCTTTTTTGGCGCATCGCCCTCCATCGGCCATAATTAGCATTTTAATTTTTTTGTCAAAATTCTATTTTTGCTAATAACTTTATAACGGTACATGATACAGATATGGCATATATATATCTCAAAAGATGCTCTATAATCTGAAAAATCAAAGTAATAAATAAAAAAGTTGCTCATGATGTCCTCTTTCATTTGCAAAAAATTTGGTCCAGATATCTTTAATCGTTTTTGAGAAAATGTCAAAAATGTAAAAATAGTCAAAAATCACAAAATGTCCTTTATTATCCTTTTACTAGGACTTTTTGCAAAATTCTTTTTTTCAGATTATAGAGCATCTTGAGACGTATCTTTTGAGATATATGCCATATCTGTATCATGTACCGTTATAAAGTTATTAGCAAAAATAGAATTTTGACAAAAAAATTAAAATGCTAATTATGGCCGACGGAGGGCGATGCGCCAAAAAAGACGAGTAGGCCGTGATTTAGGCCAAAAGGGCATTCTGTGGGCAAAATTTCAAGAGGATCGGGGGTGACACCTATTCGGAACTCCAGCCATTACATATACGTATGTATCATACATATGTACACATAACACAATATTAATTCTGTTGATTTTTCAATATTGTTTTATTTTTTATTTTTCTTTTAATTTCTGATAATGTTATTATCTCTATACAGAAAATTCTTAGCAGAAATTAAAAAGAAATAAGA
Source organism: Villa cingulata (assembly GCA_951394055.1). NCBI lineage: Eukaryota > Metazoa > Arthropoda > Insecta > Diptera > Bombyliidae > Villa > Villa cingulata. The sequence goes on from OX596025.1 coordinate 4,449,813, forward strand.
ATATATACTTAAGTGTATAAATAAATAAAACAAATAATTTTTAATAATAATAATACAACGATTATAATTATATGTATACGAGTACATACAAATCAATACATTATCAAGAAAACAAATAATAAATAAATAAAATAGAAAATAAAAAAAAAGATTCAAGATTAAACATTCAAATAAAAAAGACAGAATATAGGTACATGTATGTATGAATTTTACTGTTCGGTTAGGTATTATGGTATTGCTATGCCACTATATGACGTACCATACATTGTACATACTTACATACTTTCAATTTACATTTTCGCTTTAGTTATTATATGTGAATGTGATACATAATTAATCAGTTAATTCGATGTAATTTTTATTAAATTCTTATATGTACATATATGTGTATGTGTATATGTACAAACTTCTTATATATACATATGTACAAAATAATTATCCCAATGCCAATATCTTAACATTTCTTTAGTAGCAATTTTATCGCAACTTTTATTTCATATCGTACTAATTATAATTTTAAACATTTGAATGGAAGTTTATATATCATACCACCCGTCAATCATTTTAACCGTAATTTCAACATATTTTTTTTCTAAAAATTTAAATTCTGGATAAAATACCACAAATATGTACGTTACGTATATGCACAAGCACAAAGATATACTCGTATAGATTTAATTGATAATACATATGTATATAATATACTCGTGTAATATACTCGTATGTACCTAGTTAGTACTACATGGTACTACTACTACTATAAATAATTGGTATAATAAGAATATTTACTAATTTAATTCGTTTGAATTTTTGCGGTAAAATTTTAAAAACAAAAATATATTCAGTGTTTATTTTTATATTTTCTTCATATCAAAGACCATATTTTTTATACATTGTATTTTGAATAGAAGAAAAAAAAAATATCATAATAAATGTGATAGAGAAAATTGGAAAAAAAATTATAAACAGGAAAATAAATAAATAAATTAATAAACAAATAAAGAATGAAAATTAAAAAACAAAACCACTTGTGTAAATCGTATCATTTCTATTGATATCAGTAACATATTTACTGGTGGTGGTGGTGGTGGTTTTAATATATAAATTTTATTTGGTGAGTAAGTGAGATGTAACGACTAACGATAATAAATTTATATTTTATGTACAATGTACACGTACATATGTACATTGTATACATTACTTGTATTATACAGTATCATTAAATATGAATTTAATATTAACAAAAAACGATAAACATTATGCATAGTGTATACACTGATTCAAAAAAACAAATGTTTTTTTTTGTAACCAACTTTATATCAACATGAAATTACTGATAAAACATGAAATTACTATAGTTTATTGTGTGAAATATTTTTAATAAAATTTAGTGATCATTATGGACATTTTCGAAGTTACAAATTTTACTTGGTCAATTTGATATCAAATCAAAATCCTAGCAGCAAGGTGAAAAAGACGATCATAAATCTTACTTGCTCTTGACTGAAGTTGATTATGAGATGAGCCTGAAAAAATAAGCGCATTTGATCTCTACGCATATGCAAGCTGATTAATTGAACATTATGAAAGCGCAAGCTTACCGTAAATTTGTAGTAATTATTAATTTAAAGTTCATCAACAAAATCTAATATCTGATTAGTAAAATTTAATATTGAGTTATACCGATTCTACACACTCAATGCAGTGACTTCAACTTCGACTTTGATTAAATGGATATATATTAGAACTTCTACATTCAATGCAGTAGACTTGACTTAACAGCTATTTTTACATGTTGTTAAGCATATGTTGTGTTTGTGTTGTGAAGTCAAAAGTCGAAGTCCAAGTTGAAGTCACTGCATTGAATGTAGAAGCGGCATTACTAATTCTGTTTCATTTGAATACTTCTTTGAGCCAAGCAGGTTGATAAAAAAAATCAATTTTTTGCGTAATTTAATGCCAATTATATCATCATCATTATTATCAATGGCTAACGAGTTACAACCCATCGGCAAGTCTTCGCTCCCTAGAGTTTTCAAAACGGTTTCGTGTATGTGTAGATTAACAGTCTATAGCATAACCCCTAACTTGGTAGATCAGTATTCATCCCGGTTTTGTTCCCTTAGTTTCTACATTGAGTTGATTACCTTGTCCTCACTTAGAGTTAATAGTATCCATCCTTAAATGCTCTTTACTACACCATGATCGATGTTCGATTAAATTTACTTTCATTCGAAAATAATCAATTCTGTTAATTCTATTTATTTCTATCAATAAACTGTTGTAAAGCAGGGTGGAGAAAGTCCAATAAATTTGTGTCTTTTTTTGTCCCAAGACTTTTTAGAGTCAGTGTTGTAGGAAAATCTTGTGGTTTAATAAAAATTAAATTAAAATAAAATCACTTCAGAAATCGTCTAATATATAAATTAAAAAAAAAGACAAAATAATATTTTCACTAAACTTTATTAACTTTCACTCTTAAAAAATTACATGCTTCTTATACTGTAGTAAGATGAGAAGTAATACTAAGTGGCCTTTTTCAGTTTCTTTTAACATAGCCAGGTGTTATAATTTCATAATATAGAATTACATTTAAACATAATTAGAACTGTTATCAATATCATTTCTATTGTTATCAGTTATGCATTACATAGTATACATACCGACAACCATACAATTTATTAAACAACTTCTCATCTTTTACATAAAAATAATATACATATATAAATATATCGTACAAATAGTCTACGGTAAAACAACAGGGTAGTACTAATAAAAGCCTATAGTTCGGCCAACTTGACATTATAATCGACCCGATTATTACTTACATAAAATTTGCATTCATTTATAATCAAATTATATATCAATCAAATACATGTATCTACTTCTTAATACATTTAACATTTACATAACTGTTTTAAGTTATTTCTATTAGTTTTTCATAACGTTATTATTTTAAAATAATCTTTAATTTCTCAAAATTCATAATTAAACATAAGACTTCATTACATTTGTTTCAAATGAGTAACATAATCAAAACTTAGCTATAAAATAAAATTTTTTATCTCACGTCAAACTTTATTGATGCGATTTGGAATTAATGCATAAAAACAAACAAATGAAAGTAATACGCGACGTTACTATTGATGAAACTCATTAAGGTTCATTATGTGTACTCATGTAGAAAGGCTTCATATTTGCTGGCGAACATATTCCGCGATAAGGTATTCTAGAAATTTGCATGCCATCCAGATCTTTAACCAGGTACCGATCGTTTTTTAGCACCTCTACAACTTCGTATGGCCCACGATATTTGGCATGAAGTTTTTTATTCACTCCGGGTAAGCTAATATTGTTTTTAAGCATGATATAATCGCCGGTTTTATACATGTGTGGTTTTTTGTGACTTTTGTCATATTGTACTTTATTATAATTTTGGACCTTTTCAATGTTTTGCTCAGCTTGACCTCTTATTGTTTGTAGATCAACCCTTTCATCATTAGCTTGGTTTAAAATATACTCTGAGACCCTATCAAAAACTTTACCCTTTTGATTAATGCCAAATAACAAAATACTTGGTGAAAATCCAGTACTTCTATTTATAGTATTATTTATGGCAAATTCAATCTTAGCAAGATGTTTGTCCCAATTCATCGTGGTTTCATATTCGCATTCTTTTGATAACATTTCAGTCAATACTCTATTTACCCTTTCAACCTGTCCGTTAGCTTGAGGTGTTGACGTAGCAATTTTTATATGTTTCACATTCTTTGCAACCAAAAAGTCCTCAAACTCACGGGAGGTGAAACATGTCCCTCTATCTGAAACTATTCGGTTTGGCCTACTATAGCAATCAAAATAATTTTCTAAACATTTTATGGCTTCTTTACTGTCTGTACTTTTAACGCTATAGAGTTTAACAAACTTAGTGAATCCATCAATTACAATGAATATGTGACGTTTTCTTGCAGCTGAGGAAGATAGAGGACCGAAGTGATCTATATGGAGGGTATCAAAGGGAATGTGGCCTTTAGGGATATTATGCAACGTTCCTTCGACTTTACCAGAATTTGGAGAAAAATAGGCACATTTGAAGCAAGTTTTCACAAAGTCTTTTATCTTGCGCTTCATATTGGGAAACCAATATGTTCTACTTAATTGTTCGTGACATTTCTCAATCCCTAAATGACACATTGCCTCGTGGTGAGATTGAATTACTCGACTTTCCATAGCTTCCGGCACATAAAATCTAAGCCCATCTTTCACTTTTCTATATATGAGGCCGTCTAGCATCTCGTAAAGCGAACTTTCTTGTTTTTCGAGTTTTATAGCTATGTCTTTTATTATAGAATCCTGTCTTTGCGAAGCGGCGAGAATAAATTCAAAGGATTCATCTCTAACATTTAAGACATTTACTGAACGACTCAGTGCGTCCGCATGTGCCATTCTAGATCCGTTACGATGCTCAACTGTGTAATCATAGTTTTGGAGCTCTAGAGCCCATCGTGAGATGCGAGGATTTACCAATTTTTTGTTCAATGTCTGGGTTAAGGCTTGACAATCAGTTATTATCTTGAACTTTATTCCAAGTAGATATACATGGAAACGTCTTAAGGCATAAATGATTGCAAGCGTCTCGAGCTCGTAACTGTGATACCGTTTTTCAGCATCTGAAGAGCGTTTGGAAAAGTAAGCTACCGGATGAAATTTTCCATCCTTTTGCTTCTGCACAAGCACAGCTCCAAAACCCACACCACTTGCATCGCAATGAAGTTGCGTTTCACTTGTTGGGCAAAAAATGGCAAGAACGGGCGAACAAAGCAATTTCTCTTTAAGAGTATCGAAAGTAATTAACTCTTCAGGACCAAAATTAAACTTAGAATCTTTTTTCATCATATTATAAAGTGGTTTGGAAATTTCAGCGAAATTTTTTATAAACTTTCTAAAGTAGGATGTTAATCCAAGAAAGCTTTGCACGGATCTAATGCAGGTAGGAATGGGATATTCTTTAATTGCTCGGAGATTATCCTCATTTGGCTGAATGCCTTGTGATGTAATTCTATACCCAAGGTAGGTTATAGATTCCTTTAAAAAATAGCATTTATCAAAACGTAATTGCAAATGATACTTTAACACTAATGTCACGACTTCTTTAAGAATTTCTAAATGTTCGTCGATGGTTTCAGTTGCGATCAAAATGTCATCTATATAACTAAGTACTTTACCGGTCGTAATTAAAGGTTTGAAAATTTTTTTCATAAATTTTTCGAATACAGCGGGCGCATTTTTTAAACCAAATGGCATCCTTAGGTATTCGTACTGGCCTAGGGGAGTAATGAATGAGGTATATTTAATTGAGTTTTCTGCTATTTTGACGTGATGGAAACCATTTTTTAAATCAATGACAGAAAAGAATTTTTTATCTCTTAATCGATCTAAATGATCTTCTATGAGGGGCAGTGGAAAATTATCTCGTTGTGTGAATTTATTTAACTCGCGATAGTCTACACATAATCTTAGTTCTTTGTTTTTTTTCTGAACTAATACTATCGGAGAAGTAAAAGGACTATCACTTTCGCGAATTATTCTACGCTCGAGAAGATCATTAAGTATTTTTTCAAGTTCTATTTTATGCGAAAACGGAAGTCGACGGGGTGTACAATAAAATGGTTTGTCAGTGGTTACACGAATTTCCATTTCGAAATTACTATCAGTGTCTTGAAAGGTTTTCGTTCTTTCTTTAAGAAGCCAAGCTGGCATAATTAGGTCTTGAACAACTTTCTGGATTTTAAACGGTAATTTTTCATTTATGTTTAAATTAATATTTTTTTCTAAATTATTTTCTATTACATTAATACACATAATTTTTTCCAGAAACAAAATTTCTTCGTTTTTATTATTATAAAACTCACCTGAGCTTCCATCAATATCACACACATTCTCATCATCTGCCAAATTATTTTCATTGGTTGCTGAATTATGTTTTTCCTTTGCTGAATTGACCGAAACATCAAATTTTAATTCCAAATTGCATTTACACATAAAATCCCTGCCTAAAATAACGGGATGTTGCATAGAATTATTTTTTACTACCACTAATTCTAAATTTACAGAATGTTTATTGAAATAAGATTTTACATTAATGATACCTAACACATGTATAAGACTATTATTTATACCATAAAGTTTATACTTATGTAAATTGATTTGTTGAATCATATATGATGGTACGAATTTTTCCTGGATCAGGCATACTGGACTACCAGAATCAAGCAAACAAAGAATGTTGAAGGTACAAGTAGTTTGATGATTATCAGAATTAAATTCGAATTTGACCATGTGCTCGAAATCGTGAAGATAACATAAATTACTGGTTCCAATTTCCTTACGATCCATTGCATTTACTAATTTTTCAGGACAATCTTTGATTCCATGACCCATTTTTCCACATTTAAAACATGAACCTTTTTGTCTTCTTGGTTCAGGACACTTGTCGATGTAATGACCAGGTTGGTTGCAATTAAAGCATTTATATTCATCTTTTTTCTTTTTATTTTTTCCATCTAAAAGCACGTTCTGTTTACGATTATTAGATGAATAATGGGGAGAATAATTACTTCTGACCTTTTCATATTTCTGAAAAGCAAGTTTTAATTCCAGCAGCGTATTAGCGTTAAATAAAATTAGTTTATTAACATAGGTATCATTTATACCACTGATTTTGTACTGAATCAAGTCGCTTTCTTCCACGTCAGCTTGAGCTGCAATCTCTTGCATACTGAAAACGTATTGTTGCCAAGTCTCGTCAGTTCTTTTCTTGCGAATACGTAGCTGATTATGTACTTCTGCGCTGGTTATCTTACGATCAAATTCTCTAATCAAAGCAGCTTTAAGTTCAACCCATGAATTCACATTTATTGTCCTTAAGAACATTTTAGCGGTTCCTGTAAGGAGTCTTCGGCCATATACCAAGCAAGCAGTATCATTCCAACCTAAAGTTTCTGCTGCTTCTTCAACATGTTGAATCCATTTGATGATGTTGTAGTTGTCGTTACCATTGAAAGTATTCAAGGAGTCTTCAACGTCTTTAAAGTTGAAAGGTTGAGCAGTTGATGACCTATTAGTTGAAGTAAGTATATTTAATTGTCTTTGAAGTTCACAAATTTCCTGCTGTTTTGCCAGTTGATTTCTTAAGTGTTGCAATTCCTGTTCTAAATCAAGAGTTTGACTATGTGAAGATGAATATGTATTTTCATTAGAAGAAAGTTGGTGATTCACGTGACTAGGATTAGGAGTTTCAGCATTTAATTGTTCATTATTGTTAGAACGCAGCACTGTATTGGTGTTAAGGTTCATAACCACAGGGTCAAGTGCATTTCCATCAGTACGTGATTGGTCGTCGACTGGTAATGAACTTTGAATTCCAAAATAATTTTCAATATTTTTAGAATCCAACGTGGCTGCATGTGCTTCCAATCTCATAATTAGATCTGCTTTATTTCCTGAAAGTTCTAACCCCATATCCCGAAGTTTTTCTCGTAGTATAGGAATAGTGGCTTTATCCACAAAGGCTTTAACACGTGAGTCCATAATAATTGGTAAAATATTTTGATTTTTAATATCAATATGAAATAAATTCCAATGATAAAGTGATGTCTCTGATAAAACTGGATTAAGTTTCAGCACGTGTCCAGGTGTTATATATATATATATAATGCAATCAGCACGCAATTTCAAGCTCAAGTCTTGAACGACCTTAGAGTTCACTTGTACTTAACCAAGAAAATGTGATAATGATACTATTTACTCAAAAAAACTAGACGATTAAGTAATTTAATTTAAAAAAAACCCACAAATTTTCCATAATTTTATTCTTAAAAACATTTTTTGTTTTTCACAAACTTAAAATGTTTTTCACATGTTCATAAATATGTGTAAATGTGTCTTAATAATAATAAGTTTCCAGTAATAGCAAATAAAATACATAAAATCATAATAAATTACTAATCACTTGGAAAATACTTTTTTTTTTTCAAAACATAAAAATATTCGTAGGTAACCCCACACCTGAGATTTTGTAGGAAAATCTTGTGGTTTAATAAAAATTAAATTAAAATAAAATCACTTCAGAAATCGTCTAATATATAAATTAAAAAAAAAGACAAAATAATATTTTCACTAAACTTTATTAACTTTCACTCTTAAAAAATTACATGCTTCTTATACTGTAGTAAGATGAGAAGTAATACTAAGTGGCCTTTTTCAGTTTCTTTTAACATAGCCAGGTGTTATAATTTCATAATATAGAATTACATTTAAACATAATTAGAACTGTTATCAATATCATTTCTATTGTTATCAGTTATGCATTACATAGTATACATACCGACAACCATACAATTTATTAAACAACTTCTCATCTTTTACATAAAAATAATATACATATATAAATATATCGTACAAATAGTCTACGGTAAAACAACAGGGTAGTACTAATAAAAGCCTATAGTGTGTATATATTAAATATTTATAACATATTTGTATTTATGTATAGTCATATAAAATGTACATAGATATTTAGAAGGTGGAGAAATCACAAATTTTACTATTTATTGAAAAAAAAAAGTATTAATAAATAATACAGAAATATGTAGTGATATTAAATGCGTTCAGTGTTTTTATATACGATTACATATTTACCTACATATTTTAATACAAATAATTATACTAGTATATACGAGGGTTGTTCAAAAAATAATGTTTTTTTTTTTCTAAATACCGCGTGCTGCATAACCCTGATTGGTATTTTTCGATTTTGTTCTGCTGATCCACTTGTTTAAAAATAGAATAAAATACAACGGCGCATTCAAAATGTTGACTGTTGTTTTTAGCGAGTCCATCATGTACAAACGTACAAAATTTCCAAGATGGCCATTAAAACTTTAAAGATGACGACCGTCCTCTACACCCCAGCACATTAAAAAACGACAAGAGCGTCGTAAAAGTATGACAAATAATTACTGACATTTGCCGAATCATTTTCAGATAAGTTGCTAATGATGCCAAACCTCATGATGATTGGGCTCTTGCAAAGCAATTTTCTCGTATGTTTTAGGCATGAAACGTCTAACAGCAAAGATTGCTCCAAAATTATCCAATTTTGAAAATGTACTACGATCGCCTACATATCACTGCTTGTTCGTGAAGTTTTGGTCAAAAATAACACCATTATAATGTTTCAGCAGCCTTCGTATTCGAAAAGAATCATGAAAGGACGACTTTTTACTGACATTGAAGAAGTAAAAACAGAAAAATCGCTAAAGAAACTGAATTGTATACCGAAAAATGAGTTCAAGAAGAAGTGCTTTTCAAAGATTGAAAAAATTGTTGGCAGAATTAAAAGAGATTACTTTTAAGGGAACAAAATAAATATTAATAACTAACTACAGATTTTTCGAGAAAAATAATATTCCCGTTGTTTTTTGAACAAACCTCGTAAATCATAGTATGTACATATATATGTTTCGTATATTCAAATAATTACATAGATAAAATTTATTTTGCTTCGAAATTTTTTAAAATGATTGAACAACGTGTTTGATTTTTAAAAATTGATAGGTTGTAAGTTTATAAAAATTTCAGCATTCATTTTATTTGTAAATTTTAGAAAACATTGAATTATTTGCAAAGCTAAATTTAAAAAAAATACTTATATTTATTATATAATATTATTTTTAAATTGATTCTTCGTTTTATGTATCTGTTGCAGCTTGCAGATGAAAAGTAGAAAAAAATTGTATACATTATGTAACTGATGTTTTTAAAAGTGACTATTCAAGCAGGAATTACGTGTATTATTACAGTAGAAATAGATACAATTTATATCCGGTTTGAATTGACTTATGCAATAAATTCGGTTGTAATAATTGATAAATTGAAGTGGTTTTTTTTTCTGAATGTTGATTACTAGATTACTTTATAAGTACAATATATAGTTAATTTTTTTTGCTTAGATTTTACATATAAAAAGCTTAGTTTTTTTTTTATTGAATAAAAAATAAATTAAAATTAATTTCTAAATCCTAAGGGTGGTATTCACCAACATGGATATATCCGTCGGATATATTTTAGCCGGAGAACAATTTCAGCTTATTCATCAACCTAGTTAAAATTTGTTTTCGAACTTCGTTTTCGGGTCGAACATGTGTGTCAAACATGTCATCTGATTATATTTTTATATTACAAAATAAAAAAGAGGTTCTGTGATGTGATCATATTATATGCAAAGATGATAATACAGTATAACTACATTATCTTTATTTGTGCTGTTGTTGTTAATAACAAAAGGTTATGTTCGAACGATATTTATAATACCACTTCGAGGTTGTCTTAAAAATATCCGAGTAGTGTTTTATCCAGTTTGATGAATACACTTTATCTCAGATAAAAGATAATCTATGTTGGTGAATACCAGCCTAAATGTAATTTACGTTTTTCATGCCTCAAAATGTGTTTGATATAATTTTGTTGATATTCAAAGTTTCTTTATCTTTTTTTTTTATTATTATTATTTGATGTTTTTCAACTGAATTTTAATAATAATTCTATACATACATATTATATGAAATATGAGAAATTTTATATACATATTTATTACTATTTTCAAATACAAAATTAGAAATGAAAATATGAAAATGAAAATCATTTTCGAAAATAATCAGCACAGTTTAATCGGCACATTTTCATAAGTATGCATAAATTATGAAATTACGGTTTTCATAGAACTTTTTTCAAATTAGAAATTCGAATAGAATTAAATAGAATTAAAATTAGAATGTGTATTTGTTTTGAGTTCACTAACGAGAATGTATGGTGTATAAAATTTGTAAAAAAGAATTGATTTTTCAAAATTTAGTTTTTCTAATATATGTATGTTACTAATATATGTAAATTAAAATGATATGTGGTAGTATAAGTAATGTATAAAATAAAATACTCGTATTTATCGTAACTTTGATATTCAGTGTAAATTAAATGAAAACCTAAATTTACAAAAAAAAAAAAAAAAAATACAACAATATCAATATAATAGTTCATCAGACGAGACGAATATTCTATAGAGAATATAATGATAAATTTTGCATCTACATACATATTTATGTATTATCTGTAACATTAAAGATTAAATAAAAAAGGAACACTGAGTAAAAAATAGCCATTATAAGTAAAAGAGTAATAAAGAGATATATGCATACATGTATATATATACGTAGTAAGGTCCAGTGAAAAGCGACCTGGCATATTTCTATTTCGAATTTTTTTTTTATCAGTTACGGCTACCTCTCAATTGCCTATATAAGGACGGTCACTACCATTCGAAAATTATTAAGTGTCCTGTTGAGACTGAGTATAGTGCAAGTAGAATACATTTTTAAAAATGGACAAATTAGAGTATCGCGCTATCATAAAATTTCTTACTAAAGAAAGACAAACACCAGCACAAATAAAAGAGCGCATGGATGCAGTGTATAGGGAATCTGCGCCATCTTATACGACCATCAAAAAGTGGACAAAACTATTTCGTGGGGGACGAGAGACGATAGAAGATGATCCACACCCTGGCAGCTCGGCAACTGTGATTACAGCAGAGAACATTAAATTAGTAGAAGAGGTTGTACTGAATGATCATAGATTAAAAACAAAAGAAATTGCAGCACAAACTGGCATTTCGAAAACAAGTGTTCTTAGAATTCTACATGAACATTTAGACATGTTTAAGATCAGTACAAGATGGGTACCGAGAATTCTCAGTCTCATTCAAAAAAGACTACGAGTCGAATGTTGCAGGAAATTTTTATGTCTATGTGGTGACAATCAAGAACAAGTTATACGGGCGATTGTGACTGGTGATGAAACAATGGTTCTGTACCACGATCCCACAACGAAAAAGGAATCAATAGAGTGGCACAAAAAAGGAGAACCAGCACCTAAAAAGGCGAAGGTCTCCCAAAGCACCAAAAAGATCATGGCCACAATATTTTGGGATTGTGAAGGAATAATGTTGATTGATTTCAAAGAACGAAATACCGTTGTAAACGCCGAATATACGCCAATTTAATCCATAAACTTCGACAGGCTATTAAAAAAAGAGGAGGAAAGCTGAGTCGTGGTGTATTGCTTTTGCATACAATGCTCCTGCACACACAGCCGTTACTTCTAAGGCCGCTATAAAGGATTGTGGATTCACAGAGCTTGACCATCCGCCTTGCACCTAGCGACTATTTTCTATTTTCAAAATTAAAGGCAGATCTACGAGGAAGAAAACTTGAGACCGATGAAGAAATTCAACAGGCAGTTTTAGCCCATTTTGAGGACAAAATTTCAGAGTATTATTAGAAACGCTAATTAAACGATGTAAAAAATGTATTGAAATAAAAGAAGAATATATTGAAAAAAAAAATTTTTTTTTACTTCCTGCATTTCACTATATCCCAGGTCGCGTTTTAGTGGACCGTACTACGTATATATAGTATATCGATTTTTAAATATTTTTTTCCCCCATTTTTTTTTCTTTTATCGCTATTCATCTATAAATAAAATGTATTGAAATACTTATGTATGTCTGTATATGAACGCATATTTTATTTTTAATCCTATAACTATATGTAGATATCTATTTTATACATACATACATGTGAATATTTACAAATATAAATAAATAAATATGTATGTTTGTACATTACGTATTGTATGTAATGTAAAATTTTGAATTTTTATTCTTTGAATTTTTTATTCGTTTTCCTTTTATTTTTCTAGAGGAAATTTTTTAAAAAAAATTTATTTTTTTTTTCTATTTTTAGTTAAAAAATTAATTCGATATAAATTTTATAAGAAAAAAGGATAAAAAGAAATTTTGGTTTAAATAAAAATACAAATATGGATCATTCACAACATAGTATACATGACCATGGTAATAATTTAAAATTTAAAATGCTTACAAATAAATTAAAGAAAATATATAATTTGATAAAAATATTAAAAAAGTGTTTTTCATTAATGCCCAGTTTCACAGTGCAGGTTTAAACTACATAGTAGGTTTAAATTTCAAATTAAAATAATATTAATGAGTTTCACAGTACTGGTTTAAACTTGTGTAGAGTTTAAATACCGACAAAAGTTAAACTTTCATCTCTGGGTAAGGTTTAAAATAACTGAAAAAGAAGAAGTCAGAGAACAGTCAAATTATAATTTGTAAAGGCCTGAATATGGTTAGACGTTACACGTTACCGTCACTGTCATTTTTCAGGTTATAGTACACGTTATACTATATGCTACAGCCGTACTACAATCTACAACTACACATTCTGTTCCAGCAGTTATGATCAGTATATATGTACTATGTATAATTATAATATCCCCTAATTGTGAGCTTTTCATTAAAGTTCAAGTTAACTAAACTTTGTTAAACTCTAGTTAACTAAACTCAACTAAAATTTAACTGTGAAACTGAAAGAGTTTAAACCTTCAATTTAAACCCAAGTTCAGGTTTAGTTAACTTTGACTTTAAACTTCCACTGTGACTTGGGCATAAGACTGATACTTTGTAAATTTTGAGTAAAAATTAAAAGACCACCCAACGTGATCTAAAAGCACGAAAAAAATATAAACTGGAAATTACAATTTTACAAAGTATCAATTCTAATGAAAAATCCTTTACAATTTTATATTTAGCTTCTAAATTTTTGTATTTTTCATTTTGATTTACTCCTAAATTTTGATTTTTGTTCATATCATTTGAACTCGACTGATATTTAAAAATGAAAAATGAAAAAAAAAAAATTTTTACAAAAATTCTTTATACATACTACTACTACTAAAATACTTGAAACCATAAAAAGGTCATCATATAACGCCAGATAATAATGTCCATAATCAGCATTTGGGTCATATGACAACAACTTTATCACCATTATCATCATCAGAAGATGTTCATGATCAGCATATGGGAAGTCTTCATAGTACAGGAGATGCAGGACATTCAATGTCAGCAGCTGTGGATCATATGATGTCGATGGCTGTAAATATACATTAAACATAAAATAAATATTATATATTAAAATTTTAAAGATAAATATTAACTAAAATATCTTTTTTATTGATTTTTTCTCTTTCTCTTTTGTGTATAGTTTCACTTTGGTTATAATGAAGTTATCTTATTCACACCATGGAAAATTGATTCGATATCAGGCCTTATTGGATCAATGTTTGCTATATGTTTAATGGCAACATTATATGAAGGACTCAAATATTATAGGGAATATTTATTCTGGAAAACGTATAATTTACTCGAATATAGACCAGTTGCAATACCAAAAGAAGCAATATCAGCCGAAGAGAATCGAACACCAACTGTACAGTAAGTTTTCATTTTATTTATATGCATAAATACTTACATTTATGTACGATACGAGTATATGTATACTATTTTTAAGTTTTAAGTACCTATAGTTTTTTATTCTTGAATTTTTGGTTTGGAATTCTTTCATTTTCGTTATTTTCATATTTATTTGTAATTGTTTTGTCTCATTAACAATAAGTAAATATCTTCATTTGAAAATTTTTTTCCAGTTATGTCGGAGAAGTTATTCATAAACAACCGTAAGTTTTTCATTATTTTTGATCGGAAAAATATGTGTGTTTCCAATCTACATACATACATATGTAGTCGTAATTTATGGTTTATTTTTCTAAGTTGTATACTTTTTCTTTTGGTGTTTTGTGTAGCAAAAAACGAAACGTAACTAATTTTTGTTTATAATTTTTTTAAAAATTATAATTGCTTTTAATACTATTATATACTGCTATCACTTATACGCATACCTGAGACAGACATGTTGTATCAATACTATTTAGTAGACATAAAAGATTGATCACACTTTTTTTTGTTGCATGAAATGAATAGTAGAATAACATTAATGTGAGTCTTGTTAGTCGTTTTCTCGATTACGAGAAATTTTCGATTTTTCGGAATACATTAGAAGCTTCCGCCTATGTATAATTTTACTTTTCGATCTTTTCAATATCAAAATTTCCAACATTGTCTACTCTATAATTTCAATTATTTAAGAAAACCATATTCAGTAATTTTGTTTTAGAATTAGAATATTTTTCAATTCATATCGAATTTTTAAAAATACTTAGGCTGGTATTCACCAACATAGATTATCTTTTATCTGAGATAAAGTGTATTCATCAACCTGGATAAAACACTACTCAGATATTTTTAAGACAACCTCGGAGTGGTATTACAAATATCGTTCGAGCATAACCTTGTTATTAACAGCAACAGCACAAATAAAGATAATGTAGTTATACTGTATTATCATCTTTGCATATAATTATCACATCACAGAACCTCTTTTTCATTTTGTAATATAAAAATACAATCAGCTGACATGTTTGACACAAATGTTCGACCCGAAAACGAAGTTCGAAAACAAATTTTATCTAGGTTGATGAATAAGTTGAAATTGTATCCGGCTAAAATATATCCGACGGATATATTCATGTTGGTGAATACCACCCTTAATGTGTAGACACTAGTGATAATAAACTAGTCTTGGCTAATAATTTTATTAAAAAGCAAGCGCAAACAAGAAATTATATAGCTGTTAAAATTGAAATCTCTTGACATTTATATCATATGAGCCACACAAAATTACATTTCTTTAAACGATATTACTTTCATCCAAAAACGATGGTAACAAGAAAACCAAATGTTCAAACTAACAATTATTTTTTCCAGAAGAAAATATAAAATATGTAATTTAAGAATAAATGAAAATTTTTGAAATTGAATTGAAATTGTATTTTTTGTTTATTTTTTGTTTTTTTTTTTTAAGAAAATAATACTCAAAAATTGAAAAACAAAATAAAGGAAATTTTTCATTTTAATCATGGGGGGCTGAACTAAACGATTGTTTTTGTTTTTTTTTTTTTGCATTTAGGCTAGTAGTATCCTAATAGATATCTGTGCTAAATTTCATGTCAATATCTTAAACAGTTAATGAGATACGGTTGATTACTTTCATCCAAAAAATTGGAATTTTCAATTTTTAAAATGAGTGAAAAAGTTTTTCGCAATAATGCATTTTCTCAAACTGCATTGGTTGTGCGTGACTATTTCGCCAAAAATTTGGCTCATATCGTTCCACAACCACTGTGATTTCATTTTTCACAACAATCATGAAACGATTTGATTCGAACTTTTGGATGAAAGTAATTAACTGCTTATGATATTGATATTAAATTTAGCACAAATTTAGGGGAAAAAATCTAATCATTTTAATCGTTTGGATTAGCTCTAATGATTTAAATGGAAAATTCACCTTATTTATTGAACACAGTATTATATAAAGAGCTTATGACTTCTGGTCGATCACAAATGAGAATCGTGTCATTAATGTAATTCAATCATAAAATTGAATTATACATTTCATATTAACATAGGTTTTAAAGGATATAAATGTGACCAATATTTTATACTGCATATGTATATTGTACAGTATACTTATTTTATGTTTATGACTGTCTCAGGTATCTTCTAATTATATTTTTGCCAACTCACTTTCTTTTTTAAGTGTAAAAAAATTAATACTCACATAATTTTTTATTTCTAAGAGATTTTACACTATCACCTATATATTTATGTACATACTAATGTAGCTATGTATATGTATTTTAAATGTATTATTTTTTGAGCTTGCTTAAAATTTATTTCTGAAAAAGAAGAACTGCTTAAGATTACATACATTGTATTTTTAAAGACTAAGACAGATTAAAGCCATGAGATGGACTTGTATCGTCACCTTTAATATTTAACACGTATTACACGTATGTACATTTAAATACACATATGTCAGTAATTAAAGAAAACTAACAGCGTGGGCGAGTTTCTACATGATGATGGGGACCATCATCTGTCATGGCTTTACTCTGTCTCGGTATTACTTTTCCTAGACTAAAATCCAAAAAAAAATATTTCTTTGGTTTTATTAGAATCTTGTTACGCAATTGTACAACTTATAAATTCAATTTACTCTCAAACATTTTGATTTATTTGTTTTTCTTAGTTTTTAAAATATTTTTTTTCAAAGTAGCTTTTACATGTTCCCAGAATGACGAACGACGTATGCAGATTGTATTTACATCCACTATGACCATCGTCGTTTTGAGTTTGGAAAGTAGTCATTGGCGATAATTTTCGCTACAAATTTTCAAAAAACATTCATTGGCTAACGTTAAACCACGATAAATAACTTTCATTGCCTTGCCACTATCGTCGTTCGTGGTACAGTGTAATGCGGAATTAGTTTGATTTTTTGCTACATAGAAGAATGCGAGCGGGGGACGATGACGTCATTCACATCGTAACATAATAACATAATTTTTCATCGTCGTTCGTCGTTACAGGAACGTCGTACCCGTACGTCAAACGTGTAAAAAGCACTCTTATGAACAATATTTTAAATATGTGTAGCATGCAATGACGTTACAAAAAAAAAAAAATTTTTTTTTTTGGAAAATCATAACTTGTCGATTTATTATTTTTTTATTTTTTACTTTTCGGATTTCTTTTTTTGTTTTTTCTTTCCATTCTTTTATATTTATTTACAGGCCATCGATGTTCTCTTGGATGCATTTCTATCAAACATTTTTACATATCATTCAAGTGACATTATCATTCCTATTAATGTTAATATTCATGACATATAATGTATGGTTATGTTTAGCTGTTGTATTTGGTGCCGCTATCGGTTATTTCTTATTTTGTTGGAAAAAATCTGTAATCGTTGATGTTACAGAACATTGTCACTAGCAGTTGAAACAACAATGTCGAACATTTAAAATTTTATTAAATTTAAGAATAAAATATTTTTATGATATGCAATGTGAATTTGTAAAAACTTAAATGAATAACAAAAAAAAAAAACAAAAAACAAAAAACAGAAAAGAAAAAAGAAAAAACAGAAAAAGAAATGAAATAAACATGAAAAAGAAAAAAATTAAAGGTAAATACAGAAACAAAAAAAATGAAAACGAAGAAAAAAAATGCTTTAAACACATATAATATAACAATAAGATATTAAATGAAAATTAAAAATAACAAAAAGCAAAACGTTAAAGAGTAAGTAAAATAATGACAATGATGATGGTGTAAAAATAAAAAGAAAACTCTGTAAATAAGGTTTTGGTAACCGTATGTTAAAAAAAAATAAAAAAGATAAAATTTATGACATAAAATAATGAAATTTAAAGAAACATTATAATTTATACAAATTATATAATGTTTTGCAAAAAAAAAAAACAAGGAGAAATTTTAACAAAGTGATGATAGATTAATTGAAACGATAAGATACAGAAAACAGAAACAATTTATGGTCAAAAATATAATTTAAAAAAAAAAAAGCGAAATAAATAACTCAATAATTATACATTATATACACGCATTATACAAGTATGTATATAATGTATGTATGAATATCTATAATATTTTTAGGATGTTTATATACTTATATATTTCAAATTACATAATAATTATATTTTAATTTATATTTAAATTTGTTATTTTTATGAAAAATGTTTATTTTAAAATGTTAATTTTTATTTTTTTTTTAAAGATTTTGTTGTAAATTTTCCAAAATAAAATAAAAAAAAATAAAAATAAAAATAAAAATATATTTGTGTATACATTAAAATGAGACCAATTATTCAAGTTGAAAAATATTTATTAAATTAATAGAAGCAAAATGAATATTAAAAGATGACTATTTCAAGTCGAAATTTTTTCAAAATTTCTAGATTTTTGTACTACATAATGTACATTTATATACGAACGAGAATATGTATAATTTTCTAAAGGTCGAATTGAAGAAAAAAATTATGTTCTAGAGAATTTGTATTTATGTATTTAGTGAATAATTTTAAAAATTAACATGATTATGAGTTAGTACTTTTAATAATCATTTTGAAAATGTATAAATGAAATAAAATTATATTCATTAATGACTATTAAATTTATTGTACAAAAGCATGTGTGTAAATAGATAAGAAATAAATTGTCTTCCTCTTTTTTTTAATGTTTTGTCGCAATTTGAAAAACAAAAATCGAAAAAAAACCCCAATATTTTTAATTTACCCAATATATTTCATTTTTTTTTTTTATAATTCGAGAAAAAATATTTCGAATTTAATCCGGAATTTGAAATAAATTTGGATTATAGTATAAACCGGTAATTACATACACGAAAATTTGGAATATTCCCAATCGAATTAGGTTTATTCCACATTTTGAACTACAGAGAGTTTAACGAAAGAAAATTAGGAGAGAAAAATGGATTGCGTATAGACTAAGACTAGGTAATTGACTGAAGTACTCTTTAAAAGAAGATAAAAAACAAAAATAACATAAATTTCATTTTCAAAATTAAAAAGGAAAATGCTATGAATATGAATATCGCTACTAAGTTGTTTGTTTTGTTTGTTTTTTGAAAATTAAAATTAATTAAAAAAAAATTTTTTTTTAATGTACGAAGAAGTGATTGGAAGTTACCATCAGTGGGGGGGGGAGGAATGCTTTTAAGAAGCGTGATATCGATATGATACATGGTTATGTGTTACTTTTATTTTGTCATACCTGCTAATAATGTCACGATTAAAAGAGTTTTTAGTCTCACAAAATCACAATGAACACAAATGAGAGAAACAAATTTGCCAGAATTGGTTAAAAATCTAATAATGCAATTTAATTTTAAAAATTTTAATTGTTGTTATTATTATTTATTATGAGAGAGAGGTCAGTAAACTGCTTCTCACCCGCCCATACTAGGACCGTTCAGGGCCTTTTGGCGGTTTTTAATTGTTGTACTTTGTACATTTCATGAATATGCACTAAAAAACGTAAAAACATTGTTGGCTCATATTCAAATGGTTCAAATAAAAAAAAAATAAAAATATGAATCTATGAACAAAGATATTACGAGTGATATATCGTCAATCTACAAAATTGAATTATTTTTGTTATGTATTTCTCCATTTTTGCATTTTCTCAATAATATTATTCAAAAAAAAGAAAAAATAAATAAATAAAATAAAATAAAAAAAAACTCTTACTCTCGACTTTTTTTTTTACTCTTTGACAATATTTTTTATGCAAGAATATTTTTACTTCAAAATGGTAATCCTGATTTAATTTCAAATTGTATCGATGCATCTTAATTCAGATTTATACTATTGACACATTACAGCTCATTATGAGCTGAATGCTCATTAAGTCCTCATAATGAAGTGAAATTAAATCATTATGAGCTGTTCATAATGATGTAAAAATCGTCTCATTATGTCGTAATTACGTAAAAGCGCCTACTTACGATCCATATAGGTAAATAAAGATTTATTGGAAATTTTCCAAATTTCCAATACAATTTGTTGTCAATTTCAATTTTTTTATATTACAGACGTATTTTTTGAGGTTACAAGTAAATATTAGCCGGAGTTCTTTGTTTTTAATTGCGAATAAATAATTTGAAAACTCACTAGAAACTATTGAAAAATTGATAAATGCCAAAGATAATGAGCTTATTATAATTTGTCACCACTTCATAAAACTGCATCTCATAATGAGCTGTAGTGTGTCAATAGTATTAAGGTCTTATATCCTGAGTTATGTTTCGCTGGTATAGTCAAATTTTAAACATCTAAAAAAACCATAAAGTTGCATTTCATTTTGCGGCTATTTACATACATATATACTTTATCTACCTACCTTTCCCCCACAGAAAGCACGTATAATTTCAAAAAACAATAATCTGCTGAAGATTTCTAGTTCTATTTTTTTGATTATTTATTGACCTGCCTGGACGGAGGGGTGACAGTTTAGTTAAATGTTAAATATATCTTTTATTTCCCTATTGGGGAAAAAATAATAATACATTACATATTTTTATAATAAAGGAAATTAGTTTTTATCGGTATTATCAGTAGTTTAGTATACATTTTAAATCATTTTATCCCCGATAATATTTATATATAATATTTATATTTCGAAGTTTTGAAATTTATTTAATTTAACATTTAAAAAAAATAATATTTAAAATTTATCTTTTTTAATTGTTATTATAATTATTATTATTTTTTGAGTTTTATATTTTAATTTAAATTTAAAATTTTATTATAAAATATTTTGTTCATAAAGGGTTTTCCAGTAAGGACATAACAATTTTATATTTAAGTAAAATACAGAATAATTAAGATATAAGGTTGAAATTTATTCTAAGTGAAGTACATATATTACATTTAATTATGGAATTCGATCTCATTCATATGACCACCGCGAGCGCGTTTGCAGCGATCGATTCTTTGGAGCCAATTTTCCACCACTCTTTCACACATATCGGCCGAAATGTTGGAAATTTTGCATTCGATATTGCCTTTGAGCCCCTCTGACGTTGTTGGCTTGTTGGTATAAATAAACCAACGACTTAACGTAACCCCATGAAAAGAAATCCAACAGCGTTAAATCGCATGAGCGAGGTGGCCATTCGATCGGACCATTTCTCGAGATTACACGGTTAGCAGATTTCCCCTTCAACAGATCAAATGTTCGACCACCTGTGTGACATTCAGCACCGAATTTATCCACTATAGCACGCACTGCCTGTCTGGTGGGACGATTATTACGACCGAAAATTGGAATAAGCGCTCTTAAAATTGCGACTACCGACTCAGAACTGCGGTAGTAATTTTTAATAATTTCCGAACGTTGCTCTTTCGTGAACTTCACCATGATAAAAATGTTGACATTGATTGACGTTCTGAAGTTGACAAATTATGGAAAATGTTCAAGGTCTCCTTCGTATTAAAATACAAAATTGTTATACCCCTATTGGAAAATCCGATATAATACAATAAGCATTATCTTATAATACTACACATAAATAGGTACACATATTCAAATAATAGTAAAATTTATATACATATATATATAAAAATATAAAATGAAATAAAACAAAATATTTTCTTAAAATAAATTGTAATTCAATTTAATTAATAAAAAATAAATAAAATAAAAATTGTAAATAATTTATGTATTTGAAAAATTTAAAATTAGATGAATAAATTACTTGATATACAAACATGAAAAATAAAACACAAATAACTCAATTATAAAAGAGAAAAAAAAAAATAATTTCTTTTTGTAAATGTACATACACTAAAAAGAATAAAAAAATATGAAAAAAAAAAACGTTTCCATTTACCAATAGATAATAAATATAAAATTATATACACATAATTATGATTATTAATAATTATTAATTACTTATTATATTGAAAATAGAGAATTGTAATATAATACATATTGCATGTACATAAAAAAAAATAATAATAATAAAAATAAAATAAAACTGAAACTGTTATTTATATACATATACATATGTATACACATAAATAATATTAAATGTGAACACTTATAAAATAGTAAATGTACATTATATAATATATATGTACATATATGTAGCATACATACAAGAGGAAGATGATAATGAAAAAAATATTAAAGTGAAAATAATTTTTTTAAAAATAAATCTGTAAAAACGAAAAAAATACGAGTATATTGATTTTTGTGTTAACAATAATTTTTATTTAATAAGGAGTCAATCTTCTTCTTCTTCTTCTTCCATGGCTTTACAGCCCATGAAGGGCCCGATCCTGCCTCAAAAGGTCTCTCCACCTTTAAATAAGGAGTCAATAGGTTATTATAAATGAAAAGACTTGGATGACCATGACATCAAAGTGTAAACATCTAGTGACTTCATCAGTGACTTCAATTTCGACATTGATTTAATGGATATGTATTAGAATTTCTACATTCAATACAGTAGACTTGACAGCTACTTTTACATTTTAAGCATGCTGTGAAGTCGAAAGTCGAAGTCCAAGTTGAAGTCACTACTGCATTGAATCAATTGAATGTAGAAGCGGCATTAGGCTATTCTTATCATAAATGGATACGAATTTAAGCGATTTTTAGTCGCATGTATCTTGTGCGATTATAATCCGAAATAATTTAATTTTTTGATTTATCATCATACATTATCTATAAGCCATTTTGATCAGACGAATATACGCAAAATATAGCTGCTAGCTAGGGAATGATCCAATTTTGATGGGATTAGTTGCTCGAACTAACATAATTTCTGAATAAAAAACTAACATAAAATGATTTTTTCTAAAAATCATTTATTTACATCCAATTTTGTAACAAACACTACAATCATTTTTCACAAAATATTTCTACCACAGACAATGATTGTCATTTAAGTTTCTACTAATTAAAATTACTACATATAGATAAAATTCGCTTATGATGCATGAACTTCTTGGAAATCGAATTTATACGATTTTTTCGCGTGAATATGATAGACAAAATAAATTATTGTTTTATTTACAAAAAATGCGTATATAAGAAGTGAAAACAAAACTCAAAGTAAATTCAAATTAGCAATAATCCGTTTTAGAGAAATCGATTTCCATATAAAATTATAAATCTTCTGCCAGAAATTTTATTTGTTTAAGAGTAGGATTCGACTTTGAAAAATTTTGAAAACAACAACAACGATTTTACATACAAAAATTTTAAAAAATTCTTTTGCATAACTTTTAGGTGCCAATAAAATGGATTTTTGAGTATTTTGATTAAAAAGAACATAATTTTATTTTGTTAATAAAAATGGAAATATAACAAAGATTTTTATACTTTTTTTTGTTAACACTTCAGAAAAGTCCAAATTTTATTTTGATACCAAAATCATATAGATATATGAAGATTTTATGTATGAAAATAGAAGTCAATGTTGAACGACTTTTCAAAAAAAAAAAACCCTCTCCTTTTTTAATAACTATAACAACTAAATTCCAGGACCTAAAACCAAAAATGTGCTCTATTTAAGCACCACAATATTCTTCAGACTACCTATATTCAAAATTTCAAAGAAATTGGTCAATCAGTGTTTGCTGTAGAGTTGTATTTGGAAGCCGAAATTTGGCAATTTTGACAACTTTGACACCCTTTAAAAAGAAAACAAGAACATTTTTTTTTTTAAAAAATTGTTCCATTAAACAACAAAATTCCTATCAAAATTTCGAATCAAAATTCCTATCTATGTTTCAAATTTCATTGAAATCGGTTAAGTAACTTCGGAGATATGTGGTGCACAAGATAGCAGATATCTTGAATCCTAATCTTAAAGAAGATTTTACTATGTTCACTATAAGATAAGTTAAAGAGGTAATTTCTGAAGAAAAAATTCATTAAAAATGAGTTCGTTTTTCGTTATAAAGAGGTTTTCAATAAACTGAGAATGTAAACATTTAGTAGCAGAAGGTAAATGAAATTTCAAATAAATCAATTTTTTTTAATCTTTTATTCATTTTTATTCATATTTTTACATTATACAAATTTAAATAACAAATATTAAAATACAAACAGTATATAGTAATTGATTTATTGTTACTTTGTTAATTTTATTTATATTATTATTTTATATATATTTTTTTTTTATTACAGAAAGAAAATATTTTCAGTATTTTATTACAATTATTTAATACTTTATAATTTCTCTTTTCATATAAATAGTTTAATGAAATATATTGTCTGATTTTTTTTTAAAAAAAAAAATTAATAGTATTATATATGTATACTATTAATTATTATTATTTTATTAATTAAATTTTAGATTGTAGTTAGTAGTGATTGTTAGTAAAAGTAATAATAAATTTTATTGTATTTAATATCTTTATAATAATCATTATAATCATCATATCTTTATAATATTTAATAATAATCATTTAATTTTTATTATTTATTTATTTAATTCAGCAAAATATCATGTATGTACTTTAAGGACGCCCTGATACACAATTCATATATGTAATTGAATTAAAATCTCCAAATACAAGATTCTTTACATAAAGTTAAATATGGTTAAATTTCTTACGTTTGGTAATTAAGTCAACATCAACGAATAATGCCGCTTCTATATTCAATGTAGTAGTGACTTCAACTTGGACTTCGACTTTCGACTTTACAGCATGCTTAACATGTAAAAGTAGCTGTCAAGTCTACTGTATTGAATATTGAATATAGAAATTCTAATACATATCCATTAAATCAAAGTCAAAGTTGAAGTCACTGTCACTGCATTGAATGTAGAATCGGCATAAAATAACAAATGAATTTAACTGAACGACAAGATGTATTGTTGTGTGTGTGTTGGCAATTAACATATATGAACCGTTAAATTGAATAATCTAAAAATCTCCGTTTTGACGTTACTTGCATTACTTCTAACTACTATGCGTACGTTTTAAATTGCTTATCCATGGACCAGACGAGACGCGTACATACGACAACGTATTCAAATTGAGTACAAGTCGGTCAAAACAAAAAACAAATCGCTCTTTTCTTGTATTCAAAATTTCTCTCCAATAGCGAAAGAAGAGATATTGTATTGTACATGACTTGACTTTGTTCCACGTTCTCTTTTTTCAAATTCAGTGTCACGTGTCACACATTATTTTTGGAGATTTTATGTCAATTGTATCAAATGTACATTGAATCACATCCAATTTACGTACTCGTATGGTATAGATATTAAATTTCTAGTTTATTTAATATATAATAATATGTACTTTTTTTTTTGGTTTTTAATTCGTTACTTATAATTTCAAGTTTTTTAAAAAGTAAAAAATAAGCGATGTTCATTAGGAGAAAATTTGGAATATCTTTTTGGCTTATTTTTGTTTTATTTTATTTTAAATATTATTATTTTTACTTAGTACCATATTATACACATATTATAAATATGAATTTATTTCTGTCAAATGTACAATTATTAGAAGAATATAAATTTTAGAAACTATAAAATTTGTCACGAAAAAAAGCATACATTATGAATGCTTTTTTTTGATTAAGTTTTGTACGTTTTTGTTTTTCAATGTACGTACTATGTATATACATAAAAAATGGAAGATTGAATTGTGCAAAAATGTTTTTGTTTTTCTTTTCTACGTATGTACTATATGTATAAGTTTCAGTTTTCTTCATATACATTTATATACGTACATAAGTACTTTAATATTGAGCAAGATTTTATGTACGATTTAACTACATATTATATTCTTTATGGTCCTTGAATTTTTTTCTGAAATTATTATTATTACATTTTGTTTATTTTAATTTAGTTTTTACATTTTTAGATTTTCGGATAAATTACGTTTTCGGTGAGATTATAATATAATGTGGAAACTGGAAAGGTATCATTTATTTTATATAGAGATGATAAAATTAAAAAAAAAAATTAATTTAGACTGTCATTTGAACATTTTGAACAATTTTTGATAGTTCAACTTTTGATGGCACTAAATAAAATGCTGGTGATATTTCTGTACCACAAGGACAATTACATCCTGAAAATATAATTTGAAAAAAAAAAATAATAATAATTAACAAAACAATATCATTAAATATCTAAGTATGAGCGAGTTCGGAAACACTGTAAAAATACGTTAAGAATAAAAATATGTACAATTTTCATATTAACGAGATAAAATTGTGCAATGCGTCAGTTTTTTTTTTTTTTAGTATCAATATCATTCCCGAATTCCGATAAATTTTTGTTAATACGTTTCCAAACCCCCTCTATATTACTACTTTCAATTTACCATTTATCCAACTAAAACTACCCAATTTTTGATTACATTTTGGGCAGTTTAAACGGCCCTGAGTTTGATTAAAAATATCTTTCATCCATGCTAATGGTTCAACAAATATGATTTTTTTACAATTTTTATCTAATGATGATGATTCATCATTTTGATCTGATCCTGTAGATTTTTCACTAAGCGAACATTTACGAAACTGTTGATTTAATGAATAATTTGTTTGATCTATTGATGTTGTTGTTGTCGTTGTTGTTGTATTTACTGGATTTTTTTTTGCATCATATTCTGCTAAACCATCATCATTTTCCGCATCATTATTTATCGGTAAATTTTTTTGTATATGTGTCATTAGATTTGATTTTGTCGCTACAATACGACGACATTTACGACAACGATACACAATTGGTTCTGGTTTGGCTTGAATTACACCGGGATCTGGTTTTATAAGATCCATACAACATTGGGGTAAAATTTTTGCTAAATAAACGTGTATACATTTTTTGAAAATTATTATTTTTATTTTTTATTTTATTTTTTAACAAAAATTGACAAACACAACAAAATATATACAATTGATACAATATAGTATTGTAATAAGATAATAAATATTTAACATTTTTTAATTACAGTTACCTTTTCGAACTTTATCTGCTGCTAATCGCAAACGATAAGTTTTATATTTTGGATATTGTTGATCGATTTTATATCCCATTCTGCGATACAATTTCAACTGAAATATGAATCCATCATTTGGTTGAACGTATTTGCGTTTCGTTTTGACTTTTTCAAATGCTTGTGAATACTCTAAATTATATTTTTTCATAGTGTATGCAATAACTATTGTTGAACTTCGACTAACACCGAAATAACTGTATAAAGAAAATAATTTCAAAACAATTAAAAAAAAAACGAGATAAATATAGCAATTTTCAATAATTTTTTTCGTTATTTCATTTTTTATTAACTAGGTTATTTTATAAATAAAGGTAAGTTTTAAAACGTTTTTAAATATCGTCTCGATGCAAAGTTCAAAGTTTCAAAACGTATGGTAAACGTATTTTTGACACATGCATTAGTTTTAACGACAATTGCATTGTGAATATTTTTAATGCAATAAATTTGTGATGTATAATTTTTGCACTGAAACTGCATTTTTACTGTATCACAATCACAACACAATACATTTTTTGACGTTATGAGACTCGCCTTGATATTTAAAGTTTTCAGGGTATTTTTTTTTTTTTTTTTTGCAACATTAACATTAGAATTCGAGGTATCTGCTACCTTGTGCACCACTTATCTCCGATTCCGAAGTTAATTAACCGATTTCAATGAAATTTGAAACATAGATACTTTGATAGGAATTTTGGTGCTTAATGGAGTATTTTTTAAAAACAAAAATGTCCTTGTTTCCTTTTTACAGGGTGTCAAAGTTGTCTAAATTGCGATTTTTCGGCTTCCAAATACATCTCGTACAGCAAACACTGATTGACCAATTTCTTTGAAATTTTGAATATAGGTAGCCTGAAGGATATTGTGGTGCTTAAATAGAGCACATTTTTGGTTTTAGGTCCTGGAATTTAGTTGTTATAGTTATTAAAAAAGGAGAGGGTTTTTTTTGAAAAGTCGTTCAACTTTGACTTCTATTTTCGTACATAAAATCTTCATATTTCTATATGATTTTGGTATCAAAATAAAATTTGGACTTTTCTGAAGAGTTTACAAAAAAAGTATAAAAATCTTTGTTACATTTCCGTTTTTATTAACAAAATAAAATTATGTTCTTTTTCATCAAAATATTCAAAAATCCATTTTTATTAGCACCTAAAAGTTATGCAAAAGAATTTTTTAAAATTTTTGTATGTAAAATCGTTGTTGTTATTTTCAAAATTTTTCAAAGTTGAATCCTACTCTTAAATTGAAAAAATGATGAATAAAAATTTTCTTCGTTTTAGAAATCATCATTTATATTTTATACTCATCGTCGTATATCTTAATTCTTGAGGCGATAAAATCTTATATTATTGCGAGAAATGAATGTTTTCTTGTAGTTGTAGTTTTTCATTAAGACAAAACAAAAAAAGAGAATAAAAAGCAATATTTACATGAAATAATGACCTAATCTATATTTCACTTCACTTCACTTCACTTCACTTACCAATGTACGAGAACATTTTCTCCTTTTTCTAGTGCAGTATCAATGAATTGAATGCACTCTTCGAAATGATGTAAGATATCTTCTTTAGACATATCAGATACTGTAGATAGAAAAGTTATTATATATACAACGTAATGTAAATATGTACGAGTATATATGTATTTTAGTTTAATTTAGTAGTTTTAATAAAAAAAATTTTAATTAACATTTTACTTACTATGAACATATTTTGCAGTTAAAAATGAAGCTTCAGTTATATGAGCTGGTAGAGGCACAGAATCTAACGTTAATACGTGGGTAATTTTGTAATTTTTTAATGTTTCCATATGTGTTGCAGCTGTTAGATTACCTTTTTAAATTTAAAAATTAAAAAAAAAAATTATGTATATGTAAATATATATTTTTCAAATTTGTTTCGTTATTCTTTTAAGTTATATATGTATACCAAGATATAATCCTTTTTCGATTTCATCTAAACTAACAGGTCCACCATCAAAATCTTCACGACATAAGTTTGTTGAATCACTACGATTTTTACTACATCTACTACTAATATGATAATGATATTGTTGTTGCTGTTTTTGTTCTGTTTCTTCAGCAGTTGTTACCGTAGTTGCTGATACTTCTGTTTCTGATGGTACCAGTATTGGTGATGATAATGGTAATGTTTTTGATTCAAATACAACATTATCAGCCATTATTATTTTAATTAATTATTTTTAATTATGAACTATATCCGAGAATTCTATAATTGAATTCGTTCTAAAAGATGCATAAAACCACAAAAACGAATAAAATTGAAAATTTATAAATAATTTTTTTTTTTTTTTAATTTTTAAATTAAAATGAAATTTAATGAAATGTTTATGTTTATAGGAAAAATCGTCATCCTCTCGATTAATTTAGAAGAGATCAACTAAATTGAAATTTTTAAATATAAATTTGAAAAATTCTTTTTCATGTTCTATAAGGAAATAACCAGAATGTAGAATAATTTTTATATCATAAAATTGTACTGTAGTAGGGATTTTATAGAGCAAACTATTGATGAAATGATTATTATACGAATATTTACAGTATACGACATTAATAAATGTACACTAATATTATATTAGAATATATTTTAAAAGATTGAAATTTTTAAGAAAAATTCATATTATGTATACTATTCATCTAGAATCAGGCTTCAATGGAAAAAATAAATCATAGAACAGAAGACCGAGATTGAGATTGGAAAGATGAATTCGAAAAAAACATCAGAAAGCCAAAAGTTATAAATGACTGAAAACAGATATAAATATAATCAATCATCTGGAGCAGTATCGTCAAACAGGCCGAAACTAACATCGGGTTATGGTGTCACTATTGATTGATTCATTCATTTATTTAGAACATATAATCTTTACTCGTATAAGATCTATAATATTTTAACAGAAATTTTCTGATTTTCTTATATCGCATTTATTAATTTCTTTTTTCTTTTGAAAAATTTTAAATTTCTTGTTGAAAAAATTATTTCCAACACTGTAATTTTGTTAATGCTCTTATGTACATAAACACAAACAGTATAAATACGTTTAAAGGTACATATTTGGGGTAATTTAAAGCGCATGTGCTTTAATTTATTTATTTTTTCCTAAAATGCTAAAATTCCATCATATATATTGATGTTAATAACGTTTATAATCCAGAGGATATAATTACATATACTTATATATGTGTGTTTTAATATTATGTCTTCTTTACAGATATTTTAAATATTTTTCATCTTCATTATAATGTACATCATATGTCTAGAGTACTCTTTTTTGCTACTATTATCACTACTACTATACTACTGCCTCATTTCATGTATGTAATAATTGTTATAAATATTTTTGGTTTAGTTTTGTTATAAATGTATACATACATACATATATATGTATTTAGAATAAAATTAATATTATTTATTTTACTTTTATATAAAAGAAGGAGGCATTAGGCGTGCATACATCAGTTTTCAGTTGTAGTATAGATTTGTAGTAGATAGACAAGCAGAAATTTTGTGCTTTAATTTTTATTTGTTGTTATTTTTTTTCATTTCTATTAATAGACCAAATGAATACATAAAAAATAAACAAGTGTAATTTAAAAAAAAATAATAAATTTAAAATTAAAAAAAAAAAAAATGTTTTATGATTACGTAGATATTAAAATAGACTAGTTATCTAGTATAGTACTACTAAACTAAATGTACTATCATCATTTATGTATTATATACCATAAAAATTAATAAAATAAATGGCACGTAATTCAGAATTACGTGTACATAGTTTATAAATTTAAATTAAAGTTCTAGAATTAGTAGGTTTTACACTGCATAATTACATTTATTTCAATTAATAAAAAGAGAAAAATTTAATTACAAAATATTTTTTCTTCTTCTTACTTGTTTTTTTGTAACTCTTTAATTTTAAAATTTCATAAAGTTTTAAAGTGTCTCTTTAAAAGAAATATCTAGATCTACATGGTGTATATAGTACATTAGTTTAAAACAATTCAACAAATTGTTATTGTTCGCTATAAATCGTTACAATATGCTATTGCTATTTTTGTATTGTGTGCAATGCACAATGAATGTATCTCTATGCTAGTACCTACCTACATATTCTACATATTATAATAATATTACATACATATATGTATGTAAGATGATATTAAATAAGGACGACTAAGTTGGTTATATACGTACATACACGTATTAACGTTATATTATAATATATATTCATACGTTTTATAGAAAGAAATACCTATAAGCTGTTGAAGCTGTGCTATTATTGGTATAATAGACAGGCATTAGA
This sequence comes from Villa cingulata, assembly GCA_951394055.1. Lineage (NCBI taxonomy): Eukaryota > Metazoa > Arthropoda > Insecta > Diptera > Bombyliidae > Villa > Villa cingulata. The sequence continues at coordinate 4,481,592 of OX596025.1, forward strand.
AGATATGTAGATACATACATATATGTAGACTAGGCGCTAGGCGACTAGGCGACTAGGCGTAGCGTAGTAGGCATAGGCAAGGCACAAGCAAACAAAACAAGCATAAACATTGAATTGTGGTGGTTAGTGTCGATGGTCCTTGATCTTGAAAAATTTTGACCTTTAATATAAAGTACAAAAAATAAAATAATAAATAAAACAAAACGGAACTGCAGAAATAATAATAACTAAACTTACAATTTAATTTGTTTTCTAGTCATTTTAAATTATTATACTATAATAGTGTGTGTTGTATTTACAAACGTATACGTATATACTATGTATGTATGATGATGCATAACATACATATATATAAAATACATTTTATCATTTTCAATATTTTCATTCTGCACTTTCTACTTTAATTTCACCTTGTGGCTCGTGAGTGAGTTTAGTCCTTGATTGCTTGCATTAATTTTTCATTTTATTTCATTTATTTATTTTTAATAATTTATTTAGATTTACATACTGTGAATTATACAGATTCCATTAAACATTTAAATTTTAAACATATTTTTGAAAAATAATTAAAATAAAAATAATATAGAAATACATACATATACATATATATATATTACCTAATATATAAACAGAACAAAAAATTATATTATAAAGTGAAATTTAGTGGAAAAACTATTAAAAATTTTTATTAAATTCTAACTTACATAAATTTAGACCCAAATTGTAAATTTAAACCTATACTCTTCACCGTGATTACTGTACGAAAACATCGTAAAACTATAGCACATTATTATTTTATTTTATTTTTATTTTGTTACTTTAAATTTTGCATTAAAGTGATTTCAATTAAAAAAAACGGTCATTAAATAACCATCGCTTCTATTATACATACAATACAAACTTTTATATTATTATTTGTCTGGATTGGATTACATTTAGATAAAAGGTTATGTCAGCGGATGTTCCATCTTCAATTTCGTTACTTCATTCATTGTAAGTACCAACAACTACCAAACCCCTCAAGTAAGTAAAAACTAAAAACTATAGAAAAAAAATAATCAGTAGATATACTAGGTTTTAGAGGTTAAATAAATGCATACTCATTACTCCATCTTACTTATTGTAAATGCATTGCATGTGTATGATATGATATGATGTATGAATAAGAATGAATAAATAAATAAAATGTTAATTATAGCATAGATAATGAAGTATGTATTTTTGAAATGTCAAGGATTTTTCTCACTTTTAATTTAAATTAGCATAGATATTTAATTTTGTTATAATTTATTTATTGAATAATGATAATATATAATACTAAATATTAAATAATAAGAAATCCAACTGGTTGTATGTATGTACTAATACTAATATGTATTGAATTTATAAAATATAATAAACAGTTTCATTTTCAAGTAGTGTCAATTTTGAATTGTTTTGTGATTAGATTTTTATATTTTTTGTTTTAAATGATGTTTTTTAAAAATGAAATTTTTGACTGGTATTCATAATAAATTTGATTTTTTATATTTTTATGTTTTCAGGCATAAAATAGTTAGTTACAGTGAAATGTCTGTTGTACAATCATCGAACTCTTCATCATCATTATCGAATCCATCAAGATCAATATACCCGAAACGTTTAGCAGCATTCGATTTTGATCATACAATTGTAAATGATAATACAGATACAGTTGTAAGGTCTCTATTAAAATCACCATCATTATATGCGGATATTGAAAAAATCGCTGATTCATTGGGCTGGACAATTTATATGCAAGAAATATTTAAATTACTCCATAAACAAAATGTTAAATCTGATACTATAAAACGTGCAATACACGAAATAAATGAAGTACCTGGTATTATAAAGTGTCTTAAAACATTATACGTAAAATATAATTTTGATTTAATTATAATAAGTGATTCAAATCAAGAATTTATAAATGAATGGTTATTATCACATGGTATATTAAAAATATTTAAAGAAATTTATACAAATCCAGCTGAATTCGATAATAAAGATTTATTAAAAATAAAACCATATCATCAACAGAATGATTGTCAATTAAGTCCAATTAATTTATGTAAAGGTAAAGTATTAATGGATTATATAAAAGAAAATGAAAATGAGAATAATTTATTTTATGAGAATATATTTTATATTGGTGATGGTAGTAATGATATATGTCCAATATTAAGATTAAAACGTATGGATTACGGTTGTCCAAGAGAAAATTATAGTTTAGATAAACGTTTAAAAAAGAATTCATATAAAATTGAAGCACAAATATTACCATGGAAAAATGGTTTTGATCTATTAGAAAATATTCTGCAACATATACAGTGAACATAATATTACATATATGTATACAAATATTTTAAATATCTTTATTTAAATTTAAAATTATATATTCTCCAAATTATATAATTATAAAATAAATGTGAATATAGGTAGATATAAATACACGTACAATTATGTGAGAATAATCTGTTAAGAAATAATGCATAAAAAAACTAGATTAAACTAAATTAAATTAAATATGAAAATATGTTATAATAAAATAATGAATAAATTACAAAAGGAATGATAATAAATTTTAAATTATATAAAAAAAAAATGTCCAAAAAATATTCTTTCAACGTTAATGTTTAGATATATTATTATTGTTATTCGAATAATTGCTGTTTATCTCGAATGCTGATATATGTATGTATATCATCTTTAACTATTAATGTTGATTGCCATTCAACAAATGATTTCTAGTCGAATACAAAAATCCAGATATATCAGATGTATTATATAAAAATGTTTTAATATTTATAAAATTTTTATTGAACGGTTCTAATTGTTGTAAATTAAATCTTTTATCAATAATGTTATAATGTATTGTAGCATATTTATTATGATCAAATATAAACTGGAAGAAAATTAAAAAAAAAAAAATGTAAAATAAATGTTATTCAAATTCAGAAGAAAAACTAATTTTTATTTTTTTAAATTACCTTAATTTCCCAATTTTCTTGATCGATTAAATTTAATTCAATTTCCACATTGAAATATTTTTTTATTAATTTAAATTTATTTGTATCAACATCGGTATTATTACTTGTCGATGATAAAAATTCATTCTGTTCTATATTTGAAAAAATAAATAAAAATATAACATATTTTTACATATATGTATTTACAGATAAATGGTAAATATTTATAATAAATGTAATATATTATTTTTAAATGTTTTATATTTATATACATATGTATATACACAAAACACCGTATAAATGATCAATATTCTAAGTTGAATTAATTTTTATAAAATAAATACTTACGCATTATTTCTTCAATGTTCTTTTTAAATAATTCAATTTGATTTTCGATCTCTTCTAATTTATCATCAAGATTATTTAATTCCGTGTTCATTTGTTTTTCTTGCAAATTTAAATTTTTTATATTTTTTCTAGTTTCATTTAGACTACTATATTGTTCCTTTGTTAAATTTATTAAATGTTCAATATGATTTTTTCCAATTGTAAAATGTTTTTCCTCAATTTCCATTGTACTTGTTGATTTTAAATTATCTTCCATTACTAAATAACTACTTTATTCCTTATTATTTTTATTTATAAAACTAAATTGATTATAATTTTCCTTAAGTTTTGATAAAAATTGAATTTAATATAATTTACAGCGAAAGGGCGAAGGTCCACTCCCAATGTACGCTTTGCTTGCTGTTGCTTTATAGCGAAAACCCAATGTACGCTGTGCTTGCTTTGCTTGCGTTGCTTGCTTTACTTTCTTTGGTTGTCAAAGCAAGCAAAGTCATTGCCGCCCCCGATGTACGCTTTGCTTTGAGAATAACAACATGAATAACAACTATATAAAATAATATGGCTGGAGTTCCGAAAAGGTGTCACCCCCGATCCTCTTGAAATTTCGTCCACAGAAGGCCCTTCCGGCCTAGATCACGGGATTTTTGTCTTTTTTGGTGCATCGCCCCCTGTACATAGTACATGATACAGATATTGTATATATCTCAAAAGATGGAAAAATAACGAATGTTAAAACGTCACATTTGGTCAACTATAGGTCTGTTCCAATGAATTCAAAATTTTACAGAAAGTTAAGAAAATTACAGCTGTGGCGTTCCAATACAATTTGTTCTGTAAAATTCTTACATTTCCCTTCTTTAAGAAAATTACACAATTTTACAACCAGGTTTATCTTAATTATTATGTCTTCTTCTTTATTTTATTTAAATTTTTGAATTTACAATCTTCTTTTTTATTTGAATTTAAATTGTAGAGAGTTTATTTCGATTTTTTTAATATCAAATAACAAGGAATAATAATAGTAACAAAAAAATTAATAATAATAATAAATAAAAGTTTTTTTTTTTAATTAAAAATATGTCAAAAAATATATCAATCAGAAAAGTAAGATTTATTAATGTGAAATACATATAATATTATTTCTCATAAATAAATCCATTTATTTGATATTATTTACATTTTACATTTTGAAATCTTCTACCCTGTAACTGGTATTAACTCTGCCTTTTCTATCTTCTTCCATTGTTTAATAATTTGATTTCGTTTAATGATTTTATTATGTACAAAACAGTTTATTTTATATATTATTTATCACTTCTTACTGCTAAAAATTTAAACAACTACGAAATAGATACATTTTTATACAATATAGTTCGTTAACAATATATTTCGATTAACTACCAGAAGTGTCAAATTTAAGTCTTATGCCTTGAGCAGAATTGCGACCATCGACCATGACCAAATATTGGTCGGCGAACAGCGATAAAAATAAATTGAAGACAATTAGGACCATAGCGAAATTCTGAAATGTCAATTCTAAATGAGAAATACATATGTATATGTAAAAAACGAAAACGAAAGCAGAATTTTAAATTTAAGATTTATATTTATAAAAAAAAACTTATTATGCATAATCAAGTGGTAAAAGTAATTAAAATAATATAATGGGCCTGATCACGAATGGCGATAAAATCGCCAATCGCCAAAATTGAGGCGAGGCGAGAAAATAAAATTTTTGTATCACGTAAGGCGATCGTCTCGCCTAAATAGCATTACCATGCGTAACGTGTAATATTATGCGTTTCGAACTGTCATTAATGTCAAAAAAATGATTTAAATTTTATTTTAGCATAATTATTGTAAACTAGTTTTTAAAAAAAAATTTAAAAAAAATTTAAAAATTTAACTTTTTTTTAAACTAATTTTTTTTTTTTTTTTTTTTTTTTTAAGAGTTTCTAAAGATGTTTTTGTTGTGAGAGTTTTTCATTTCTCTCTTCCACCTGCAGATTTATAAATTCCTTTTGCGAATTCTTTATTCGTCATCTTAAATTCGACGAGTTTTTCTAATTCTTTTTTAGAAACTTTAATCCTTGAAAAAATAATTTATATTAATTTATATTTATTTTAAATATAATTTATAAATAAAAATACATACATTTTTATTTTTTATAATTCACCACCGATGTCGAAACACAAACAATACAAATTAACACAACTAATGAAATAAAAATGTATCCTCAAATATCAGCTAGGCGATACCAATTATTTTATTGCCTTAAATAGGCGATAAAATCGCCTAAAATGAACGATTATCGCCATTCGTGATACAAAAATTTGACAGGCGAGGCGATTGGCGATTTTATCGCCATTCGTGATCAGGGCCAATATTTATATATAATATTTTCCTCCACTAGATTAAAAATAAATTCCTCAATTTATACCACAAACAGAAAAATTATATTTAAAATTAAACTGACATAAATACAAATACTAAACAGATGAAGAAAAATGAAAATTGAAATGACAAGCAAGGCAGACAACATTATACGATACATACTAAAATAAAATTGAAAATATTGGCAGCACTGCAACCAAAACCAAAAAATTAGAAATTAGCTCTATTTCGACCATCGACCAAAAATTGGTTATGGTTGATGGTCGTAATTTTGTGCATATACATAAAGCTGCGATTCCACTTATTGACAATTCGTCAAATATTTGACAAAGAAATGCCAAATATATGGCACGGGGAGTTTACACTAGAGAACAATTTGACGTCAAAAAGTTTGACCAAGAGAGTGTCAAAGTAAATATATGGCATCATTATATGACGTTGGTTTACACTATTTGACATATTGCGTTAATTTTTTGTTTGACATCATAGTCGACATTTTAATATAATGTGTTACGACAGTCGTGAAGTGAATTAAAACGAATTTTGAATTAGATTATATAATTTTATTTCTGAATATTGTTTTTTTTTTAAATAAATCTGAATTATTTTATTAAACAATTTTATTAAATTTTTAAATTAAATCAGGAACAGTAATAAAATAATAGTATATAAATCCTTTTTCTATTCAATATTTTTCTTTACAAACACAATTAACACCAATTTGAACAAAAAAAAAAAATTCAATTTTATTAAAAAAAAATTCAATTTTATTAAAAAAAAATTCAATTTTATTAAAAAAATTCAATTTTATTAAAATAATTCAATTTTATTAAAAAAAATTTTATTAAATTTTTAAATTAAATCAGGACAGTAGTAAAATAATATGTATATAAATCAAAATAAGTAGTATAAAGGCGGTAGAACTATGACGTTGTTTGACACTGTTTGACATCCAATTATCAAATATTTTATTTGACAAAATGTTTGATGTCAAATATGAAAACAGGAGTTTACACACAACAAAATATTTGACAACAAATATTTGATGCCATACTTCCCATACATCATTTTGACAATATTTGACAAGGGTTTACACGTCTATGACATCAAATATGGTCAAATATTTGACAAAGTGTCAATAAGTGGAATCGCAGCTTAAGGAATAAGGGTTTTTAAAATTTTGACAAGCGAATTTTTGGTCGATGGTCGCAATTCTGTTCAAGGCATTATTCTTGAATTTCAGAAAATTAAGGCTCTCGCGTTCCAGTGATTTTAAAAATAATTATCCCCACTCTAATAATCAACTTAACTGTAACAGAAAGTTACAGCTGGCTGTACGAATTGGAACGAACCTAATGTGAGGCTGTTTCATTTTCATAATTTATTACATAAAAACCAAATGTCATATTCCTTTCCTTAATTATCATTCTTAATGTGTTCAGATTCTTCCATCTCCATCTGTTTGTCAAATTTATAAGTTTGGTGGTACATATAACATTAAAATTAATTGACGTTTGACAGCAACCTATATTACCATTAAGGTCTGTCAGACAAAAGGAGATGAACAATTATAGTCAATCGTGTTACTTTATTCTCATGTTGAAATTCATTTTAGAAATGTACCACTGTATAGTCAACGTTGAAGAAAAAAAAAAAAGAAAAAAAATCGTATTCAATGTAATAAGGCTAGCAATATGTTCATCTTGTATATAATCTATAGAATGGAAAAGGAAGGAAAAACATGAATTTGCTGGAGTGTGTTCATAAACATTACTTTAACCATAGTCATGGTATAGAATAGTTTAAGGTTTAAGCAAAGTTATGTTGTAAGTTGTACTACAGCCATAGTTATGTTAACTTTGAGTAGTTTTTGAACGCGATTTTTACCACAGTAGTAGCAATAAATTGTAATCAGCTGCCAATTCAAATAAATTAAATTAAATTGAAATTTTTACAATTCACAAATTCCAAAAAATTAAATGACAAACGATTTTTTTATTGTCATTACCACTTAAAGGCTTACTATCGTTAACCATGCTCTCGAACCATGCTTCCGTCATTCTGAACGACAAATGATAACTATGGTTAACTATAGTTAACTATATTAATGTTTATGAACGCACTCCTGATGTATGTTAGCCACCAGCCGAAAAATAAATTAAAGAAAAAAAAGACACTTAGTTTTTGGATTCGAAGATAAAAAGACGCCATTGGTGGCAATGGCAAGAAGGTTTTGAAATGAATGACTTAACCAGAATTGAGACTAAAAGAGTTGACGACGTTGCTCCTGGAAGAGCTAGAGCGACCTGCTGGAATTGTCGCTGAGCAGGTCATTATTTCCAAGATTGTCCCGAAGAACAAAGAAATTTGTTCTGTTTTATATGTGGAAATCCTGGCACAACATCATCCAAGTGCCAAGTGTTCGGGAAACAGGACAGTGAGTGGCCCTCGCCACGAGACGAACAACTCGATGACAATTCCCGCGAATCTGCCTGCACACCCAGTGAACCAACCTCATCAAATTTCTCAGAACCTCAAACCGTAATTAAATTATTACCTAAAAATGATTCAATTGATTCGTCCACTGATGTGAAAAATAAACTATTCCCAATTGTACCTTGGCATGTTAGATGGTCCAAATATCTTCTAGTTCGTGATCAAATTTTTCAGTCTAATTTTGTATCTGAAGTGAATTGTCATAAGAGAGCTGTAAGATTGCGTAAATATAGACAGACATGTAGAGATTTGAGGAAGAGTAAACACCGTTCGTACCTAGCTGGTCTAGCTGGTCCAGTTACATTCATGAATACTACACATGTGATGAAGTTGAGCATAGTGCCAACATTAAGGCAAGAGTTATACCTCGGTATAGATTTTCGGAAAAGGTTTAAGATCGCACCATATGTCATTTCTGAAGTGTCGATTGGAGATGTGAATCCTAAGTGTGAGATCAACGTTATGCATGAGTTAAATAGTTATCAGCAAAATTGTCTTGAATTAGTAAAGTCGAAGTTTCCGTCTTTCGCCAGAATGGGCTTGGGAAAAACCGACTTGGAGGAACACGTGATTGACACCGGAAATGTAGAGCCAATAAAACAAAAACACTATCCGGTCTCGCCAGCCATACAAAATTAATGTATGAAGAGCTTGACCGGATGCTCTCTATTGATGCCATTGAAGAATCAAATAGTCCGTGGAATTCTCTAGTCGTGTTAGTCCGCAAACCAGACAAAGTTCTGCTATGTTTAGACTCACGGAAAGTTAATAAAGTAACAAAGAAAGATGCATATCCTTTACCTCACTTTGCAGGATTACTAAGTAGATTACAAGACACTAAATTTATCTCCAGTATCGATCTGAAGGATGCCTTCTGGCAGATCTCTTTGGAAAAGCAATGCCGTAATGCTCCTCAAAGAATGTGTAGACTCATGGATAAAGTTATCCCTGGTAGATTACGATAGAAAGTATTTGTGTGTCTAGACGATTTGTTACTAGTTTCCCCTGATTTTGATAGTCACCTTACATTATTGGAAGCAGTAGCTTGGCACTTGAGAAAGTCTGGTCTTACGATCAATGTTGAAAAGAGTAAATTTTGTATCAAAGAAGTAAAATATCTCGGTTATATTGTAGGCGATGGCACTTTGAAAACTGATCCTTCAAAGATTGAAGCCATACGCGACTATCCGCTGCCTAGAACAGCAAAGCAATTACGTAGTTTCTTGGGAATGACTGGATGGTACCAGCGATTCGATGCGAACTATGCCAGTATAGCTGCGCCCCTTGCGGACGCGCTTAAGACTTGTAAGACGGGATTCTGTATTTCCCCTGAGGCTGTTGAGTCATTTGAAAAGTTAAAGTTGGCACTCTGCGAAGCACCAGTACTGGTCAACCTAGAGTTTGCCCGACATTTTTATGTGCAGTGCGATGCCTCCACAACCGGAGTTGATGGTGTTCTGTTTCAGAAACACGACGACGGTTCCGAAAGGCCCATCGCATATTTTTCTAAAAAGTTAAATCTAGCTCAGAGGAATTACAACATCACCGAACTAGAGTGCCATACCGCCGTATTAAGCGTAAAAAAATTTCGCGCATACATTAAAGGTCATCCATTTACGATCATTACTGATCAATCAAGTCTACGTTGGTTAATGAATCAAAGCGATCTAAACGGTAGATTGGCGAGATGGAGCTTGAAATTGCAAGGTTTTGATTTCTCGATAGAGCATCGTAAAGGTAGTTTGAACGTGTTACCAGATGCTCTGTCGCGGGTATTCTCAGAGGAACTGGATCTTGCGGTCTCGAATGTGGCGGAAGTGGATCTCAATTCTCCATACTTTACCTCTGAAAAGTATGAAGAATTGAAATCCACTATCATTAGCAATCAAGACAGACTGCCAGATTTATGTGTCTCTGAGGGTTATGTGTATAGGCGTTTGGGCCCACGTCCAGGTGACCCAGATGCCGACGACCTTACCTGGAAACTTTGAATTTCAGGCGAATTATCGAGAGATCTAATCGAGCAGGCTCATGCTCCTCCCCAATGTTCACATGGCGGTTTTCATAAAACTCTACTACGCATTCGACAATATTTTTATTGGCTTGGAATGGACACTCAAATCCGAGATTATGTATCTCACTGTTCAATATGTAAGGAGACTAAAGCCACAAATCAAGTATTAAGACCTCAAATGGGAGAACTTCGAATCCTCTAGACCTTTTCAATTTCTATATATTGATTTCCTCAGACCCTATCCTAGAACAAAAACTGGAAATGTAGCTATTTTGACTGTCTTGGATGCTTTTAGCAAATTTGTTTTCTTAGAATCTTTGAAAGCTGAAACTGCAGCAAATGTATGTAGAATTTTGGAAGATGTTATAGTTTGCACTTTTGGAGTGTCTAAGACAATTTCCACAGATAATGGTGAACAATTCATATCTAAAACATTTCAAGACTTATTTAAAGATTACGGAATAAAACATGTTCGAACTGCGGTGCATTCTCCTCATCCCAATGCGGCTGAGCGAGTAAACGGTTCTGTCTTAGCGGCTCTAAGAGCGTACATAGAGGGTCATCCTAGCGCTTGGGACATCCATCTCCCAAAAATAGCTTGTGCTTTACGCACATCTGTTCACCAGTCCATCGGTGTAAACTCGTACTATGTGCTCTTTGGTCAAACATGCCCTACACGGTTCGATTTACCCTTTATTAAATTTAAAAGCAGGCGACAATGTGGAGGTTGTACCATCAGCAGCTAAATTGGAACAGATCCGTAAACGTGTGATTAAGAAGTTCTCTCAGACTCACCAGCGTCTTGCAAATACATACAATATGCGCATTTGTCTGGTTAGATTTCTATCAGGTCAGGAAGTTTATCGTCGATTATTCACTCTTAGTAACATGGCCCAGGGGGTCAATTCTGGTTCGGTGCAGTGCAAAAATGAAAAAGTTAGTTTGCACTTAACGTTGCACACACTTTTTTTACTTTTACACTTCACTGTGTCAGAAAAAGCGATTCTGGTTCGCTTCGTGTAAACTAGATGCTGAATGAATGTCGGAATTGAATTTTAAAGCTTTTAAACAAAATTTAAATCCGATACGATAAAATTAACTTTCGTACACTATTTTAAACTGTTTTTTTCTAAAATTATTAAATTATATTAATTGTATTTTTATAACAAAACATGCTAAAAGACACAAAATGTTTTATTTATAAATACTTACATAGAAAAAAAATTTAAATTCTAACGATTAAAATCACTTTACACAGCTTTGCACCATACTTTGCACGGACATTTAACACGGTGTAAACTAATTTTACATATGCAAAATTTTTGACATTTGTTATCATGTTTACACGGTACTAGAATCGCAAACAGTGGTGTAAGCGTGTAAACTCTTTTCACTTTTTCACTGCACCGAACCAGAATTGACCCCCAGGGCAGAAATGCAAAATTGGATAATAAATTTGCGAAGGCTCGTATTATCAGATCAGTTGGAATGTTGGAAATAGCCAGTACGAATTGGAGGATATGAGTGGACATATCATTGGAATCTATCACGCCATGGATATCGGTCAATAAATACAAGGTAGTATTAGTATCGAATTTGAACAGCAGTAAACCGGAGTCAAACTATTCATTCCATTTATAACCTTACATTACATAGCGTCACATACATTTTTTTTAATAATTTATAAGTGTGGTGGTACTTATAATATTAAAATTAATTGACGTTTGACAGCAGCCTATATTGCCATTAGGTTCTGTCAGACAAAAGGATATCAAAAATTTTAGTCAATCGTGTTACCTTATTCTCATGTTGAAATTCATTTTAAAAAATGTACCACTGTATAGTCACGTTGAAGAAGAAAAAAACGTATTCAATGTAACTGCCATCGCACAATTCCAGCGACAATTACAGCGTTGAGCGTATACAGTAATTAAATGGGACTTTTCATCGTTAAACTTTACGCTGTTGCTGTCGCCCAAATAGGAGTGCGTTCATAAACATTACTATAGTTAACCATAGTTATCATTTGTCTTCAGAATGGTGGTGGTATAGTAAAACATAACTACCAACATAACTTTTTAGCGTTCATAAACATCTGTAGTAAAGTAAATTTTTAACTATTTGATGTCAAAAATTAACCCTGCTCGAGAGCATGGTTAACGATAGTAAGCCTTTAATTGGTAATGTCATTGACAATAAAAAAATCGTTTGTCATTTAATTTTGTGTTGTGAATTGTGGAAATTTCAATTTTATTTATTTGAAAAAAGTATTAGTATTAATTATTTTGTTTTAAAATTAATTTTTAAACATTAATTAATTTTTGACAAACTAAAAATATAATAATTATAAATAAAAATTTTTTTGAAAATTTTTTTAACTTGACTTGACAGCTGAATGACAATTTATTGCTACTGCTGCAGTAAAAATCGCGTTCAAAAACTACTTGAAGTTAACATAACTATGACTGTAGTACATGTACAACATAACTTTGCACTATACTATACTATACCATGACTATGGTTAAAATAATTATCATGAAGCACTCCATGACTATGGTTAAAGTAATTATCATGAACGCACTAGATTCTATTATATTTTTACGAAGTAAAAATGGTTTACTACGTACTGAAGTAGCAAAAAGAAAAAAAAAGTAGTAGATCTACTACGAATGAAATAAATACCCACTCACTACTCACTGCCACTAGTAACTCACTGTCACTACCCAGTACTTGCCTTGCCACCCCTTGCCAAATTTTAATCATCTCATCATTGACTAATGACTAATCATAATTTATTATTTCATATGATTTCTTTTTCATTTCATTCATTTCATTGCTTTGCTTTGTCTTTTGTCATTTGTCATTGTCATTGTCACTTATTTTGTTATTCTCACTTCTCAGTCAACTCAATTATAACTTTATTATTCGACCATTTTTCTTTAAAAATTGAAGTTTAATTTATTACAATCAATCTTGTAACAATTATAATAATAATAATTCATTTTGAAATTCAATAAAAGATATTGTAGTATAGTAAAAAATTGAGATTAAAAATGTCCACAACGTCATCATCAGCAGCAGATACAGAAGCCGAATTGGAAAAAATAGAAATTCGACACACATCACCTGAGAATATTTTATATATATGGGAAGCGATTGTAAAAGAATCTAAAAATAGTCCAGAAAAAAGTGTAAATATTACAAAACTTATAAAATGTTTAGTAAATCATATCAAGTATGAAACAAGCGGTAAGTAGAAGTACTCAAATTGAATTCTTAGAAAAGCCTTTTTCAATGTGAATTTATTTCTTGCAGAAGCGGAAGAAATCATCACAACTGCTATAAAAGATAAATTGATAATTCCTATTAATTCTGAAAATGGCGTTAATAATAAAAAAAAAAGACCGGCGTTAATAATAAAATTACCAAATAAACAAGATGTAAATGTAAGTACATATTAGAATAAACCTTCATATTATATGGTTTCTCATATGGAAATTAGAGCCTTTGAATAAGATTAAATATATACAGATATTTTTAAATTTTATTTGAAATATTAAGTTCCACTTTAATGATTATACAAAAAACCACAAAGTATGGAATAACGGGAATAAACATCGATGAAAATTTTCAATTATTTTTAATTTTTTTAGATTAATAAAAATTCATATGATTGGTATTGTTATGAATGTCATAAGCCAAATCCAGATGGCCTTCAACGTTGCATTCAATGCTTACGTTCATTTCATACAAGTTGTTGGCGTATAGATCTAGATAAATCGAATTACTCTAGTGTTGAGGCACCGAATAGAAAAAAACTAAACATTTTTAAAAAAACTGCAAGTAATAAAAATGTGGTTAATACGAGTGGAAGCGGGCCAATTAATAATCAAATTAATTGTAGTAATGAGAATAGTATTGATACATTCAGTGAACAGCAACAAAATGCAATTGAAATTGATTGTGATGAACAGTCAATAGAAAATTATGATAATTTGGATGAAACGAATAAACCAATCACAATATTATCAGACGTACAAGAAAATAATGAATCAGATTATCAAAATATCTCATTAGTGTCGGTGAATAATTGTGATTTAAAAAATGTAACAAAAGACGATATAAAATCTGAAATTGATTGTTTTTATGTTTGTGACGTGAGACCACCAAGTCGTAAAAAATGTGGAAATCTATCGCAATCATTCAAATCTGAAACAAATAATAGAAATGAAAATGATGATGAAACTGAAAAAAAATTGTGTAGCTTTTGCCGTTTGATGAACAAATCAGAATTAAGTAATCCACCAAATAAAAGCAAAGAAGATATTAATTACTTACTGCGATTTGCATATGCCAGAATTAAACTTTGGATATCAGCAGATACATTCTCAACATTAAGAGAGTCGAATATATTGACGATATATAAAAGTCATATAAATCTATTCTCAAGTTTATGCTTTAAATATCCGAAGACGTTAAAAGTAATCGGTGAGAAATTAACAAATAATGAATACTCATCATTAACAGAATTTCAATGTGATTTTATGGATGTTCAACATTGTATTGGTATTTTATATGGTCTTGGTTCAGAAGAATATTTTCGAACAGATTATTTGTTTTCTGAGTGTTTACATGAGTTATCAGAGATACGTTTATGTAGTGATTGTTATCGTTATTCGAACGAGAAAGCATCAGAGGATTGGTTTTGTAAGCCATGTGTACCACGTCATGAATTAGTATTTGCCAAACAAGCTGGTTACAGATATTGGCCGGCAAAAGTTATGCGTGTTGAAGGTAATCGATATGATGTGAGATTTTTTGGTCTGAAACATACAAGAGCTATTGTTGATGCGAAAAATATTGAATCAATTGATACTGAAATTGATGAAATTAAAACTTATAAATTAACGGGATTTAAAAAAGCAATGGATGAATTACACAAGCATCAAAAAAAATTGATACCACTACCAGCATCAGAGGTAACATTAACGACTTTTGTCAATGATTTTCAAGTGATAAACAATGTAAACGACATACCAAATCTACAAAGCTGTAATAAAAGTAGAAAAAAACAACATCAAGAGCAGCAACAGCAACAAAATCAACAGTTACAATATACACAGTTAGTGAATCAACAGCTGGTGAATATTACATGTTTGCCTAATATCAGAGGAAGTAGTAAGCGTAAAAGAAAATCAAGTCACAGTCAAAATAGTCCAATCGATTTAATTTATGAGAGTGAAAATAGAAATACCACGCCAGTTTTGGAAAATACATCTTTAGCGACTGCAAATAAAAAACTAAAAATCTTATTAACATCTTCAGAAAAAACGACAAGAAATCGAAATATAAGGTAAACTAGATTGAACAAAAATATATAATCAAAAATGATATTGTTTTCTCTGTTTCACATTGCATGTTGTGTAAAATTTTTGTATATTTCAAAACTCCGTCTTGGTTGTATATTTTGAAAATCTTTTGTAAGGTTTGCAGTCAAAATATTTGAGTAATTTTTTTTCTCAGAAAATCGATGAACACACCGTTACCGGATATATCATCATCAAATTCACCATCATTTACATTTACTAGAAAATCTAGATCTGAATCTCTATATGAAATGAATAATAGAACCATGGATGATGAAACTTTGGTATCATCGACGCAAGAAACTGATTTAAATAAAGAGCAGAGAACTGGAAAATCGATTAACGACACTGTTGAAATAGTAAATTTAATTGAACAAAAAAAAAAAAAAATATATACATATATATCAACTTATTTTCCAAATAAATTATCAGTTAATAAATTTTCTTTATTTTTTATTTTTACAGTTTCATAAAGAATTAATCAGTATAAAAAATTTAAGTGTAAAGAAAAGAATCGCACTTGAAAAATTTTTCAAAACGGAATTGAATCATTTACAGGAACAAATTAATATAATAAATAAGCAACATAAAATAGAAATATCAGCAACAAAAAGACAAATATGGGTAATAATTTTTTTTTCTAACGGAATTAAAATAATGTTTTCAAGAATCTCGTTTTGTTTTCAGTGTGTTCAATGTGAAAAGATAGCACGCTTTAGTTGCTGTGGCGACGCAAACTATTGTTCTTCAAATTGCCAAATCCAACATTGGCCAATTCATAAGCGAAAATGTACAAGTAGCGATAATGATGAAAGAAGTGTCAAAAAATTTAAAAATGTTAAAAGACTATGTTAAACAATAATGTTAAAAGACTATGTTAAACAATCAACTGAAAATCAAAAGTATATTGTGTCTCGTTAGCTGAAGAACGAAAAAAACTTAAAAAAACAAACGTTTCAAATTTAACAAATTATTAATTTTTCAAAGAGAGTTTACTTTAGACAATTGAATTCGTTTGAAGTAGATTTTATTTTTCTTTTTGTCGATAACATATTATATATTTTTTAAGTTATTTTATAAAGTTCATGATTTTGCATGTTAGATTTTTGAATTATCAACTGCATTTGTTATGAAAACAAGCACACATATTTTTCATCGAAGTAAAACTGGGCCTGGATTCCACAATTGCAAAAAAAAAATAAAAAAAATATTTGATCTATACTTTTGAAAAATACATATAAAAATCAAGACATACGTATACGAGATCAGGTTTACGATTTAGTATATAAATACATGTACTGAATGAAATTTTTTTTCTGTTGAATATCATTCCAAGTTGTCCAATTATGTGACATTTTAATGGTAATGGTTTAAAACAAAATTTATAACATCTATAAATACATCTATTATTATTATTATTATTATTTTTTAATCTATTATATATTATATAAATCACCATTCGATTTAAGACATGAATTTCATACATATAGAACAAAATATGCATTGAATAGAAGTGTAGATGAAAAATTCAGAAATTGAAAAAATATCAATTAAAAACTTTTTTCAAAACAGCGTACACTTTTAGTACAAAATCATTTAAATTTACAGTTGTGAAAACAAGAATGAAAAGTGTAAATTTAATTTCTGTTTTTTTTTTTTTTTACCAACATTTTGTGTACACTGATAAATTGATAATTTATTGTGGAAATCAGTTTCTGTAATTATATAATTTTGTATTGTGATTTAAAGAAAAAGATAAAGAATTTTCTTTTGATCGACGATCGATATACACAGCAAAGATCTTAGATCTTTAAAATTTTTAATTTAAAAAATGAAGAGATGATTGATTTCATTGATTGAAGATATTTTTTAAGATGCATTTACTAAAAATTATTTTGATTTAATTTATAATATTTATACAATATGGATTATTTTGACAATTTATTGATATTATATTAAGAATTCTTATTATTTTTGCTATTTTCAATGTTTAAATATTTTAATAATTTTTTTGTTGAATGGAGAAAATTTGAACATTGATTTACGGCTGGGTTCAAAAATTATTAATCATGGCCGCCTTATCATGATATTTGAAAACGAAATGTTTCATATCGTCTTGTTAAAAACGCGATCATGATATTCGAAACGTTCCAATTTCAAACGATTTTTATCGTCTACACAGTCGATAGCATTTTGTTCATAGTTTGCATATATTTTGTACGTTTTGTTATTGTTTACATAGTTCTTTATTTAAAAAAGAAAGAAAGAAAATACTGCCCTATCATGATATTCGAAAACGATATGTTTCGTATCGTCTTGTTAAAAACGCGATCATGATACATATTCGAAACGTTCCAAATTCAAGCGATTTTCATCGTCTATTCAGTCGATAGCATTTTGTTCATCGTTTACATATATTTTGTACGTTTTGTTATTGTTTACATAGTTCTTTTTTTCTTTCTTTTTTAAACTAATTTTATTAAATATTTATAAATAATGTCAGAATTAAATGTTTTGAAAAACCAAGTAGCACAAAATATTTTAAAATAATTCCAGTCAACTGGAAAAATTCGTTTGTGTAAAATTTTATATGGCACCACTAAACGTTCGAAACGATGAAGTTACATAATAGCAATTTTATATCGTATCGTTTCGTTTCGTGGTTTCATCGTCTTCGAATATCATGATAAGGCGCGGATGGTTTTTGCAGTGTTGCAGAAATGTTGCCGAAATGTTAGTGCAACATTGATTATTTATGTTGTAATACTTTGATGATGCTGATTAATTTTACGACAATTTTAAAGTTTCGTTGTCTTAAAATTTGACACATCGATAAAAATTCATAAAAATCAAAAATAAATCAAATGAATAAACTAAACTAAAAAAATAAAAATTTAAACGCACGAATTTGAGGTTATTTATTCATTGCAACATTAAAAATCATGATGCAAATGTTGACTTTGTGATAATTTAGTGTTAACAATAAAATGCAAAAATGAACACATGATTATAAGCGATTAGTTTTTGAACTGTTGACTTAAGTTGTCTTTTGCAACACTAATGTAGTGTTGAATTTTTGAACCCACCCGTAATTTTGGTCGTGTTGGCAGATTAATTTTCATTTTTCATACAAATTTTTTTCTCTAAAACACTAGAATAGTCTTTATTAATTATTATTATTCATTTATTCTTCATTATTTAAATATATACAATATCATATAATATATGATTGTTTTTTTTTTTTAATGTATTCAATTTTGAAAGAAAATGAATTTAATTAATATGTTTCCTTAAATTTATTTTATTGATATTGATAAATATATATGTACAATAAAAAATATTACATTATTATTATAAAATAAAAATAAATTACATAAAACAGAAAAAAATAGTTTATAACAAATTCTTGACATATTTTTCCTTCTTTGAATTCTGCAGTTTTAATTATTAATATTATTAATATTCATACTCATTTTAATAATAAAAATCAAAAATATAAACAATAAAAATTCCAAATCCCGAAATGAAATTTACTACACACAAACAAAAAGAAAATAATTTTCCTTTTTTACACATCTTTTTAAACTCATTTTTTTTTTTTTTAAAAAACAGATTGAATCCATGATAAAGCACCTTGAATACGTCGTAGTCTTGCACGTGATAGGAAACTACAAATTAACAGATATTCAGTGTTAGTGCGTCTACCACTCTTTTTAAAATCAAATTCATCAAATTGTTGATTTTGTTGTAAGCAATTCTCAGTCATTACTTTTGTGGCTAAAGATAGTAACCATTGAAGAATCTTTTTATTAAAAAAAAAGTGAAAGTTAATATAAAAACAAGCATATTAAAAAATGTTAAAAAATTCAATTATTACAAATTTTATATAACTTACTTCTGGACTTGATGGCATTGCTCCTTTTTTCAACCAATATGATGGTGCCCATAAATAAATTTGTATAACATTTGCAGCAACATCTGGACTTAAACGTTTATTTGGATTTTTATTTAAAATATTATAAATTAATTCTTTAACAATTACTGGTACTTCTTGACCTAAATCCGGTAAATCATCTTCATTATAATCGAAATTCTTCAGAGATTTTTCACTACTATTATTATCATCATTTTGAACTTGATAAAATGGATTTTTTAATCCAAATATTTCATATGCAATTGCTCCAATTGCCCATAGATCTGATTTTGAATAGTTCAAAATTGAAAATGTTCCTGGTTGTTTATTAATTATTTCTGGTGCCATTAACGCTGTATTACCACCTCTATCTATATCCATTGATGTATATGGTATTTGTAGACCATTTACTTTGTCAGCCAAACAACAACCAAAATCTGATAGTGCTAATATCGGTGATGATTTATCATCATTTCCATATAAATTCATTTCAATTAAAATATTATCAGATTTTAAATCTCTATGTGCAATACCGTGACGATTTAAATGCGCAACAGCTTCAAGCAATTGACTAAATAATAAAATCCTAGTTCTTAAATTAATTTTATCGTTAAAATTATGTAAATAAGATTGTAAACTGTAATCATATCGTTTCATTAACAAGTACAAGCTCATGTTGCGTCCATAACCGTTTGGATTAATACGCTGTGGCTGTGCAACTGGATACAGAATATTCCCATCACGAAAATTTTTGACTTCATCACAAAAATAACCGTACATCAATACAATATTTGGATGTGGTGGTAAAACAGCAGTTTGCTCTTGAATCAATTTTTCCCATTCACCAGCCGATTTATTGTGTAAACGTTGTCTGGCTGGCAATGTTTCTTTATACATTGCTCGTATTATTAACATAGCGTTACTTCGTATATCATAATTAAACATCATTTTTAATGCTAGAGGATATTTATACAATTCAACCGAATTCGATGTTTTAATATCGTTTTCCTGCACAAAAAACAATTTAGTTTAATAAAAAGAAATTAAATTTTTATTAGATAGTTGATGAATGAAATTCTATTCGCTCGCTATTGATACTTACTCGAATTTTGTTAAGCTAAAATAAACGAAAGGAAAAAATTTGTAAGATTTGTTGGTCAAGTATGCAAAGAAATTACAAATGCTTACCAATTGTTCTGCCGGTGAATTGATTTGTAAAGTTTCGATTTTATCTTGTAAATTTGAATTTTGATTATTTTCTACACGTTCTGAAAATTCGTAACCATTTTGAGATGATGTATCTGACATAGAATTATTGCTACGGTTGTCCAGAAATTCACTGAATGAAATACCCTGGTTATATAGATGTAGATTATCTACACTACCACCAAAATTATGAACAAATCTACTAATATTCTGTATTGGAGATAATATTTCTATTGGAGTAGTTGTATTTCTGTTATAGTTTTCAATTACATTTAAATTTTCTGGTACCGTTCTTGGTGTTTTAATTTCAATATTTGGGCTTTTAAATGCAGCTGCATAAACAACTGCTGCACATCCCTTTGCAATTGGTGGACCAACTTCTAATTTATCAATATTAAGATTGCCATCATCGCTTAACAGCTTCGATATATTTTCAGAATTCCAAGAATTTTGAAGTTTTGTTGCGGCTTCACGTATCTCCCAACAAACACCTTCCAATTCATCTTCTTTTGTTAGAACACCAGTACCAGATGCTAAGCTAACACCAATTAATGCAAAAAATGGTGCTGAATCACCATAAAATAATTTTTTACGTGCTTGTGTTCTTAGATCAGCTGCATATTGTGTTGTGCAACGATTTAATACGTTATCGATAAATAATTTACGTGCGTGTTGTTGAAAACGAAAAATACCATTTGGTGATGTTTTTAATACAGTTTGGACTGTTTGTTTTGTTGCTGTTGCTCTAGATGAAACTGTTTCAGCCTAGTCATATATGTAGATACAAATATAAATTAAAAGAAAAAAAACAGAAAGAATTCTATCGATTATTGTAATAAAAATGATATATGATTTACCTTAGAAAGACCAAATGGTATTCGACGATTTCTATTATTTTCCAAAATGTTGGTGTATATATCTCGTTTGAATGATGTGTGCCAGAAAAATCGACCATGTTTAAAAAGTCGATTCGCTAATAAACGAAATGACATCTCGTTCGTGTGATTTTATTTAGATAAAAAAAAATCAATTTTGTTTTTATTTACAAACGAAGGCAAAATTTTGTCTTTTTATCTTCCTCGATATAATAATTGAACAAGAAAAAAATTTGCCAAACTGTAAATTTACTGAAAAAAAAAAAAAAACGAACATTTTTCTAATTACATATCTACGAGAAAATTACGATTGTGGAAGTTCCAAAATTTTTTTTGGCATTAGATAATTTTACTATGCACTAATTACCGTAGCATTAAGATAATTACCTAATTTTCTAGATGAAAAGACAGAGATGTACGTAAATATATGTAACTTACCTTTTTTTTTTATTATCGTTATGTTTAATAATCAATAAATTAACTAGAAATTAAAACAAGGGGATATTTTAATAACATTGAAAACAAATTTGAATTAGATAATTTAATGGATCGATTATAAAATTTTTTTCTGTGCACAATTTTTAAGAAATTTATAATTTTAATAAATTATAAAAAGTTATAATTTTATTCAAAATAAATTCTTTTTATCAAGGATATTTATAAAAAAAAATATAAAATTCCTCCACGAAAAAATTGCGTATTTAAAAAAATACTTCTTTTCGACTTTTCGAATAACTATTTATATCCACACACACACATAGCACATATGTCATATTACAGAGTCACATTATTCGTGCACATACGGCACATACACATAATTGTTGTGTATGCAATATTTGTATATATTGAATTGTCATGATGCTATTCATTGTAATTTTGTAATTTGTAATTTGTATCATATGTTGAATTGTATTTTGATTTTGTATTATTTAAAAGTTATGACATCAGACATATGACACTGACAGCAACAAAACAAAACAACACAGTTGTTTCTTGTTTCTTTGTTACAAATTACAATAAATTGTTGTGCTTTGCTTTGCGTGTGGTGAATTTAGTATGGTAGTGTTAAGGTATTATTTTTTATAAAAAGTGAAATGAAATGTAAAGTAAAGAGAAAGAAAAGGAATGCAAAAAAATCTGCACAGGGCCAGGGCTGAACAATGTTTAATTCAAAATTTAAATTTGAATTTAAAATTTAAAATTTTAAAATTCGGTAAATTTGAAAATTAAAATTTTGATTATATAGATATCATGAGGTATTTCATATAAAAAGGTTTTTTTTTTTAAATATTTGTTTATAATTCGGCTGTACTTCCAAATCACTAGCTCGTCATATCGTAATAGGACTTCGGTGACTCGTATTTCGGTGATTTGGACTTTGGTGATTTAATGTTTTAATTTTGAATGCTGTTCACAATTATTGCAAAAAATGACAAATTATGTGTGAAAAAAATGCACTTTGTTTCATACATTTATGCTCAGTTTTTTTTAGAGGAGAGAGTACGCGAGGTACCATTGTAAAGAGAACAAAATTACCTTTCATTTGACACCAAAATTCACATATGTCTTTTTTCAAATTTTGGAGATATACCAATATCAAAAAAAGTTCAAAAATCGTATTTTTTTTAAAACATGAAATTTTTTCTTCGAGTCCTTATATCGCAGGAGCTACTTATTATTTCGGGACAAAATATATTTCGTTAGAAATAGGAGAAAGTTCTCTTTAAAATGCAATATCCTTCGATATCCTGCACAATTCCAAAATATAAATATAACGGTTTTTGTGAAACACAGTAAATTTTTGAAAAATTTTTAGCGGTACTTTTCCCCCGAAAATCAAAATTCCGCAACTGGGCTGGGAATATGTGACACATTAAAGAGGACATCGTAAAGAATATATACCCGTTACGATATCACAAACTAGCGATTCGGAAGTATCCCCGTATCCCCCGAACATTGTATATATTTTTTACTACAAACTGAAATAATTATTTATAATATTTCAAACCAGGAAACATTTTGAATTTAATTGATTTATTTATTTTATTTTTGAAAATATTTACATAATGTTTGATATATTAATAAAATATGATATATCATTTATATGATGATTTATAGAATTAATTTTATTTTTTGGTATGAGTTTTTAAATAGTGGTGAAAATATGGATAGCCTCATTCTATTATTTTTGTATGTGAAATTAGTAAAATGTAAAACAAAAATAAATTTATATGCTTCTAAAATTTTATTTATTTATTTATTAATTTAACATAGTGAATAAATTCACTATATTTTTATAAAGCAAGGACAACTTAAGCTATAACTATAACCTAAATAGACGTGATGTGACGATACATACGGATAGTATATACTATTTACATGAAAATAGTAAAAGCAGATTTAAATAAAAGTTTCCTTTGCCTATACGTAAATAATAATATGATTGGAAAATAAATCTTTATTAAATTTTCATGTAACATATATACACATTTTCGTGCATTACACACATATTTATATGCTATATATAAACATAAAATATTCGTATTATATATAATAATGTGTATTCCTATCTTTAAGAAAGTTACAAATAGTCATTTTAAAAGCGTATAAAAGATAAGAAAGAAAATAAAGTAGAGCTAGAGATAATATTTTTGTTACCAATCTATATACCTATAAATGTACATAACCTACATATGTATAAATGAACATGTACCTATAACATCCATAGCATATACGAAAATATTTTTTACCTTATATTTGTTTATTCAGTTTTTTCGAGATTTCAATATCTTCCAAGTAGGATTTCGTTTCTTTTATTTATTTTTTCTTCGATAATTTAAGAATATAACAAGAAATGAAATAAAGGATTCGATCCATTATATAAAGAGTCAGTATCATATATATCGATCGCATACGTATACGTAAAAGATTATCCTCTAATTTAATATATTTTTTTGTATTTTGAAAAATTTTCTTATAAAATTCAAAGAAGAAAAAATAAATTAATTATTATTTGGTAAAAATTTTGTGCATACACTGCTGAGCAACTGGTTATACGGACAACCTCTCTTTTACTTTGTAAATACTAAGAGGTTTTTGAAAAAAGTAATTATGTAGTACAATTACATCCTTTAAATGCACTTTTAACATGTATGATTCAGCTATTCAATACAGATTTTTGGAAAAACCCATTATTTCATTAAAAAAAAAAAAAAAAATACATATATACATATACTATATGGTATAAAAACGTAGAGCAACAGGATACGGACAAAGAAAATGTTTTCATAATTATTACAAGAAAAAAGGGTCTCTGGTAAAAATAAAATAATTAATTGGAATTTTATAGTTAATTTGATTAATTTAATATCTGGTAGCACTTAAATTTTTTAAAAACAAACAAAAAAATTTTTACCGTTATTAAATAAAAATAATAAAACTTGAACACCTGCGCAAAAATTTAAGACCAAAATCTAACCACAGATTTAAATAACATACATTTATATGCATGATATATGCATATATGAAAATACAAACAACAAACTTGAATTTTTTGAAATGAGCTTTGTGGCATTGGGCTATCTGTGCATTGTTATTTAGATATGTGGTCTAACCATTAAAATAATATCCTTTTGCTTTAATACAATCTTGATATGTAATCGTTTAAAGCCATACTAAGAAACGCCACAGTAATTGCTGCTGTGGATTTACACAAGACAAATCATACTTTTATAGCGAAAACCCAATGTACGCTGTGCTTGCTTTGCTTGCTTTACTTGCTTTGGTTGTCAAAGCAAGCAAAGTCATTGCCGCCCCCAATGTACGCTTTGCTTGCTTTGCTTTGAGAATAACAACATGAACAGTGTTGCCAATTATCAAGCCGGGCCCGTAGCTAAATTAGTAGCTAGACTGGATAGTTTGTAGCTAAATTTAGAAAAATTTGGTAGCTAAATCGTAGCTAAATTTTTAGTGTTTGAAAGTATGATAATATGGAAGTCAAAGTCACATATTTATTAATTATTTTGTACGGTTACAAAAAAAGTAAATAACATTTCAACATTTTATTAAAAAAAAGATCAGAACAAAAAACATTTTAACATTTTATAAAAAAAAAATAAAAAAAAATCAAATGAATAAAGTAAAGGAACTGAATATCAATTGAAAACTTTAAAAATATAGATATATTTCAGTCTTTTCTATTAATTATTGACAATATTTCATTTATATTTCCTATTTTTCCTATATTTCCTATTTTGCGAATAACATTTTCTGTTAAGTCGTATTCTTTACAACATTTATTATGTCTTTGCAAACCAAGTTTAATTGATAAAATCGAGTCCAATGTTTTAAGTTTCATTTTATTCCTTATTTTGTTCTTCGCAATATTCATTGTACTAAATATTCTTTCTATGTCAAAATTAGAATGAGGAAGAGATATTAACTCATTTAGGTTATCTTAATTTCCTTCAGCTCAAACTCAAAATCATTTTCTTTTTTTTTCAACACATAATTTAATTACTATACTTACTTAGCTTCACAACAAGAGTTTTATATCTGAATAAATTTACTATACTATACTGCTAAAAACTTTCTAGTACGTTTTCCAAAATTTTTTGAAAATTTTGATATTTGAATTTTAAAATGGTTTTAAAAAATGCTTATATTGTTTTAAATTATTTTTACTAGCCAAATACATTTCTAGCTACCACTTGGTAGCTGAAAATTTGTATTGGTAGCTAAATTGCTACCGGTAGCTAAACAAAAATTTTCGTAGCTGTAACTGTCCTTTGGTAGCTAAATCTAGCTACCGCGTAGCTAAATTGGTAACGCTGAACATGAATAACAACTATATAAAATAATATGGCTGGAGTTCCGAAAAGGTGTCACCCCCGATCCTCTTGAAATTTTGCCCACAGAAGGCCCTTCCGGCCTAGATCACGGGATTTTTGTCTTTTTTGGCAAATCGCCCTCTGTCGGCCTTAAATGACATTTTAATTTTTTTTGCCAAAATTTTATTTTTACTTATAACTTTATACTGTAACTAATACTGTAACTTATTACAAAATTTAGCACCATAAAAATCATTTCTCTCTAGAATATTTGCCTTCTACATCCCCGGATCAAAGTAATAAATAAAAAAAACTTGCTCATGATGTTCTTTCTTATTTGCAAAAAATTTGAACCGATTACCCTTACTCATTTCTGAGAAATTTGCAAAAATGTAAAAATAATCCAAAATTACAGTCTCCTTTATTATCCTTTTACTAGGACTTTTTGAGAAAATTTTTTTTCAGAATATAGAGCATCTTGAGAGGCATCTTTTGAGATATATACAATATCTGTATCATATACTATAATATAGTTATAAGTAAAAATAAAATTTTGACAAAACAATTAATATCCCAATTATGGCCGATAGGGGGCGATGCGCCAAAAAAGACGAGTATCCCGTGATTTAGGCCAAAAGGGCGTTCTGTGGACAAAATTTCAAGAGGATCTGGGGTGACACCTTTTCGGAACTCCAGCTAATAATATTACATATATATATATATATATATAATATTATATCACATTATATATATTATATGTATATCACATTATATATATAATATTATATCATATTATATATACATACAATATAATTTATAATAAAAAATAGATGCTACAAAAACAATACATTTTAATAATTTTCTCTAGTAAAATTATTTAATTATTATCATAATATATCTACATAAATAATGTTATATAATCTAATATAATATACATGCATATTTAATATACACATATATACATTGATTATTTATTATGGAATGCAATACAACACACCAACACCAATAATCAATTATATCATGTATTAATTGTCAAAGCGTTCAAAGTTGTTAAAAAGTAGAAAGTAGACCAACTTTCGACTTTGCTTGCTTTGCTTGCTTTACTTGCTTTGCTCATTGGGGGCAGTCTCGTTTAAACACATTATTTCTACTTAGTTGTCAAAGCAAGTAAAGCAAGCAAAGCAAGCACAGCGTACATTGGGTTTCCGCTATTACTTCAAACTGTGATTCGACTCTGTTTGGCAATAATTGGAAAGTGCTTTTATCAGAAAACAGTATGGATCTCCAATTTTTCTCTGTCCAATATCTGTGATGTCTATACCAAACGTACGTTTTAAAAAAGAAATTATTTAATTCAAACATTAAAACGAAACAATGACAAATTCTTTTGCTAAAAATATTAAACTTAACTAAGAATTAATAAATGAAAATACAAAATGAAATAAACACAAACTTGAAATTAGCTTCTTTAGACTATACATATGTTCATAATAATTAACTTCTATCTAGAACCATATTATTTTTTGTGAAAGGCTAGGAAACAATTTTTATCCTTATTGAAGCAAAGGACAGTAGAGCATTTTTGACAATTTATGTATGTCTGTGAGTTGCATGATGGAAATTTACATCTTATTCGAGTTGCTGAGTAAATGGGAAAGTGGTCAATGTTATCTGTTCGAACATCAACTGGAGGAATTGCTTGGGTTGGACCCTTTTTTCGCTTTTCCTTGTGCAACTGTGATACCGATGGAGAAAGGGTTGGTCGACCTCTTAAAGGATTGGATGTGTTTCCTATCTTGCATAGCGTTAGTGCGATTTCTTTCCGAAAATCGAGAAGCTTCGCATCAGATTTTCCTGTTTTTCTTTTATATAAAATCCAAGCATTCACTATAGTTACGTCCAAGAGATGGTAAAAAAGTCTCATATACCACTTCTTAGATTTCATTGTAATCTTATAGCGTCCAATCATACTGTCTAAAAGGTCGACCCCTCCCATATGCTTGTTGTAAATTTTTACCACAGCGGGACAGTCGACTTCGATGTTGGTTCTCTTTTGTCTGTCATACCTTCTAATTTTACTTAAAGGCTCTACACCCACAAATGACGATAAAAAAGTAACCGGTTTATTGTCCTTCCAAAGCACGTTCGAAATTTTGATATCGTCGATTTCAGCAACAAATTCAGCAGACATTCCTCGAGATTTTTTTTTAAATTCTTCTTCTCTTGGTAATTTGCAATTGGGAATACGATTTCTTCTAACGGTTCCCAAGCTATGAATGCCTAGTAATGAAAAATATGTTTTATGTACAAATATGTTTATAATGTAATATTATATGCATAAATGATTAGTTACCTTGTTTTGCTAAGTATATTTCTAGCTGAATAGAGGAGTAAAAATTATCAAAATAAATTTTGTGGTTATATCCTCTGGGTACATCTCGAACCAGCCTGACAACAACGTTGCCGGAAGCTCCAAGATCAGGTTCATGTGCAGGTCGCTTATTAGGTAAATTCTCCATACCTGTATATATTTCAAATTTGTATGCGAAGCCAGAAACTCCGCACAAAATGAACAATTTGTAACCCCACTTGTGAGATTTTGCCGGCATATATTGTTTCAGGTGGTGCGAGTGCTTTGATGAACACATTTGCTCGTCAACTGACATTGATTCTTCCATTTTGATTGTTTTGTATTTGATTGTTTTGTATCCCAAAGCATTCTTATATTTGCATAATTTGCGATTGATGACAAAATAATAATGCCAATATATTTGTTTAAATCTGTAACTTTTATGGTGAATGGATTTTCCACTTTCCTCTGAGACGAATATAAGTTGTCTGTTCAACGATATTTTCAAATAAATCATCAGTGAAGAAGTATTTAAAGAACTGATACGGAGAATCTATATTTTCTATTTCTGGTAAATCAGTGCTTCCCTGGAATTTGAGCTCATCCTCAGGAATGTGTAAATTTTTCTTCTTCCAAATTATATTTCTTTGATTTGCTGAATTACCTGAGTAGCTTGTAGCCGTTGACGAATCTAAGTTTCCGGTGAGAATAATATTTTCATCACTATTCGGAGGATTATTTTCTATGTCTTCTATGAATTACAAGATTTCTTTATCACCAAGAATATCTTGGAGATCATCCTGTGATATGAGGACTCTATTTTCTTCGTTCTCGTCATCTGAAGACTCAAATTCATCTTCACTTTCTTCACAATTATAAATTAGATTTAAAATACAATCATCCGACAATCCTTTCAATCTTGACATTTTTATCAGAATAATGATTCTAATATTATTATTATATTTAAATTTTCTGGCTTTTTGAACACCGCTGTGGTATACTATAATATCTGCGTCATAAAATAAAATGTCAGTTATTTTTTGAATAAATAGTGTATTTTATACGCAATGTATCACATATGAATCAAACAATTTTTCGGTAATAATGTACACAATCATCAGAACATTTTATAAAATAATGAATCTATTGCACTAGAAACTATTGAAGGATATTAATATCGCTTCTACATTCAATGCAGTTGATTTCAACTTGGACTTCGATTTTCGACTTCACAGCATGCTTAAGATTAGGATTCAAGATATCTGCTATCTTGTGCACCAATTATCTCCGAAGTTACTTAACCGATTTCAATGAAATTTGAAACATAGATAATTTGATAAGAATTGTGGTGCTTAATGGAGCATTTTTTTTTTAAAAATGTTCTTGTTTCCTTTTTACAGGGTGTCATATTTGTCAAAATTGCGATTTTTCGGCTTCCAAACGCACCTCATCGTGCAGCAAACACTAATTGATGAATTTCTTGAAATTTTGAATATAGCTAGCTTGAAGGATGTTGTGGTGCTTGAGTATAGCACATTTTTGATTTTAGGTCCTACGATTTAGTTATAATTCTTAAAAAAGGAGATGGTTTTTTTTTTTGAAAAATCGTTCAATTTTGACTTCTATTTTCATACATAAAATCTTCATATTTCTATATGATTTTGGTATCAAAATAAAATTTGGACTTTTCTGAAAAGTTTACAAAAAATAGTATAAAATTCTTTGTTATATTTCCATTTTTATTAACAACATAAAATTATATTTTATTTCATCAAAATATTCAAAAATCCACTTTTATTAGCACCCAAAAGGTATGCAAAAGCATTTTTTAAAAATTTTGTATGTGAAATCGTTGTTGTTTTCAAAATTTTTCAAAGTCGAATCCTACTCTTAACATGTAAAACTAGCTGTCAAGACTACTGCATTGAATGTAGAATCGGCATAATTTTCAAAATCTAATTTATTTCATGTTAATCGAAATTCGTTCAACATCGGCTTTAATTCCATCAAAGTGTAATTTTAAATCACTTACAAACTTTTCTTTTAACACTTTATCAGTGACTGAACAATATTTCATTAAAAAATCGGAAAAAATTTCATTATTTTTTTCACACTTTATCTTTGATAATGTAAGACCGTTAGACGATAATTCCAGGGAATATTTATCTTTTGCATAATAATGTATATATAAGCACTCTTAATTTGCGTTGGTTTGATTAATTTTGTTTTCATTTAAAAATATTTTAATAATTTTTGAATGGCTTCTACTTAAGTGGGTGGTTTTAAATAAAAATAACAATGAAGATAATATGAAAAATATTTGTTTTTTTCCAATATTCATCATTCTTTGTTAAAATATGTTTTGTTTTTTTTTTCAATTTTTTAGTCTCATATTCTTAGAAATATCATTAAAAAAATTTCTTCAATAAATACAAATGTTATACAAAGAATTTATTTTGGTATACATATTACCTGTGTATGCACATTCAAAGTAGATATTTATCGATTTCAATGCATTCCATTTTTTCTTTCTAACTTCTTACGTTTTACCGTTTTACCGTTGTTTTACCTTATGTATGTTCACGCAAACAATTTTCTATTTTTTTTGTTATGGCATTTATGGTTTTCATTTTATTTAATTACTATGATTGCATTTCAATGTGTAAACACAAAATTGATTGAATTTATATCGATAATAGATTTACAATCACAACTGTACATACATATATGTATATATATTTACGTATATACACATCATAGATATGTTATATCAGTTATATTAATGTATACGTATATAGGTATATGTAGTAAATTAATATAAACTTATATGAGTATATATTTTAAAATTGTTTTATAATAATTTTCATTATTTATTTGTTGTATCAACACTTGTATATATATATACATATTTGTATATACCTACATTTTCTGCTTAATATAAATGTATGTATGTATATATAAATAGTAATGTAGATGTGTGGTGTTACATTACCTTGAGTCTTGAAATTACTTACGAGAACCATATCTTATAAAAAATATAAGGTAAATAAAATTTGATGCTGTATATATACATTTTAAGAGTATTATTATATACTATATAAGTAGTATATAACGTATTATCTGCACTTACATATTTGAAATTTTGATAAATAAAATTTGAACTTGATTGTAAATTATAATTCAAACAAATAAAAACGAATGGAAAACAAATCAAAAAGAAAAATCAATATTGCATAAAAGAAAAATGAAAAATTAAAGATAAATTCAATATGAGCTCTGTAACTATAGTATGGGTTGAATGAGATGTGAAACATTGGACAGGGACATTGGTGGGAGGAGTATTCTATATAAGAGAAGAGGTCATGGCTCGGAAAGGACTGTGTAGTATGTTATGTTGATGATGAATGAGATATGAACGGAGAGTTGAATTTGAATTTCAAATTAAATTTTTTTTTCTTTTTCTTTATTTTTTACTAGTTAATAAAATAATGTATCAATGTTATATATAAAGAATATTTATAATAAATTTAAGAAGAGTTTTTTTTATTAATAATTTTTCAATTTTTCAACTCGCATATTTATCTATATATTATGCGTACGTACTTATATATACTTATGTATAATACTTGCAATTTGTTATAAAATTTGTGAAACATAAAAATTTGAATTGTCAACAAATAATGTTGTCACTATCATCTGTCGTATAATAACGACTATTTGAAATTATTCTTTTTATTTTTCTATAATTTTTCTATTTTTTAAAATTAAAAAAAAATATATACATATAATACATAAAATTGAAAATTATATACAAAATGTACAGTTTGTACCTGTCTACCTATATTTAAAAAGCGAGTTTATAGGATATGTTAGGTGGTGGCTAATAAGTGTTTATTAAAATTAGCAGCAAGTGCTTAGCTCCAGACGAGAAAGTATGTCATCTTTCCTATTGCCCAATTTTTAATAGCCGGTAGGTGGATCAAGATTATTGAATTTTTGTTCTCGAGGGAGTCTATATATGAAAATATGGCTGAGTTATAAAATGTAAAAAATAAGCATCGATGCGGTAGTATTACTGTAGTGATGCAAATATGATGTGTATCATTATTACATTGGGTGCGTTCAGTTCCACGCAGCGATTTTTAAATTTTTTTTTAAGAAGACAGTGCGTGCGACTATTCACTGTAGTTCTGTAGTTACAGCATGGTTACACGAAGATATATTGAAACAATCGTATGCACACTTGGTTTACCTGATTTAGGTGTGAAAAAAAAATTAAGTGGGTTAGGGGTATTCTTTTTCGTTAAGTATGTATATGAGGATTGTCGCCACTCCTACAAGCTACAACTCACAAAACTAACTCATTTATATTAATATTCTCATTTTTCTCATAATTTACATCCATCATGAATTACAATGGGTGCGTTCAGTTCCACGCAGCGATTTAAAATTTTCCATCGCTGCGATAATTTCTCTTACTGAACGACTGCGCCGCATAGTCGCTACTTTGCAGCGAAGAAAATATTTCGCAGCTGAAAAAAATATTTCGCTTTAAAATTTATCGTAAACAAATTTTGACATGGGAAAGATGAATTTAATGGTTGAAAAGTTAATACATATTTATTAGTAAGGTGTATAATTTTTTATTATGAGAATGATGAAATTACTTTTCATTTTGATGGTTTTAAAATGCTAATAATTCTAGGTTTCTCAGGAATTTAGGCAGCAAAAATAAAAAAAAATTTCATTGCATTAATATCAACTTACTTACTATCAACTGTTCACACCGGATTACGCTGTACACAGTTCAGTAAATTGTATATAGCGATTATCTAAACATCGCTGCATTTTCATCGCTGACTTGCATCGCTGACTTGCATCGCTGCAATGAACTGAACTAACCCATATTGTATCAAAAACGCATAATTTTAAATTTGACATTTTGAAACCTTAATTTTTTTTGACAGTTTTGATAATAACAATTGTATGCATCAAAAAAATTAACGATGCTTAAATGATGAGTAAAAAATACATTCACAATGCGTTTTGAAACTTATGACAGTGTAACCGTTTTATTTAAAACATTTAGAAACTATTTACTTTGCATTTAAACCGCATCGATGCATTTTAGAACTCAGCCTATCTCCTTGTTCTTGCCGTAGTCCTGTGCGGTATAAGGTCATTGGTCATCAGAAAAAAAAATGTTGCCTCACGTGATCAATGCCTTCTATCCCTTCTTATGTTATTATAACTTATAACTTTTTTAAACTTGTAATTGAACCATATCGTTTAATTTCCTGAAATTGATCAACTAGCTAATATAGACTAGATAATAAATTTTACAAGTAGTATGTAGCCATTTTGTATATTTAAAACAGCACATACACTTTAGAAATTTCTACAAATTCTTTCGATTGACTTTCTTCGGTAATTGAAATCAAATATTATTTTTCTTTTTTTTTTCCTGTTTTTTATTCAATTTTGATAATATTACAATTAACCTGTCTTCATATTATATACATATTATGTATACTTATATGCTTACATGTATAATAACGAATTAAGAAATGTTTTCTACTTTAAATTTACGTAAACATGACTTAAATATTTCCTTTAATATTGGTTTAAAAAAAAAAACACAATTTATTTTAAAGTGAATATATTTTATTTTATATTGAGCTTAATGTATCGAGAGTACAATTATAACTAACTACTGATTATTGATTATCGTCTATATATAATGTAATTATTATCTATTAGAAATTATTATCTTGTTATTCAAAAACAATCTTTATCTTATTATTCTAAAATATCAAAGACAAATATTATTCTGAAATATTAAAAACATCTTTATCTTAACAATACATTAGTTTATTTGATTCCGAGGTTCATATTAGAAAAACATCGGTTTTTTAGATAAAGAAGATGATACATTCAAATTTACAGCATCTTCTTTATTATCATATATAACTCCTCCTCGGTTTAAATAAGAATTCTCCTGAATTCTTTTATCTACAATTTTTATATTTCTTTTTAGATATCCTATTATTATGACAATTATTATTATTAAAATTATTATAATGCTTGTAATACTTATGCCATATGATATATTTTTATGTCGTTTCAATTCTTGTATTTCTTGAATATTTTCGAAATTACTCGTTACAATATTTTCAAAAGTTATTGGCTTTTTAAATGTAATATTAATATTATTGGGATAAAAGTATTTTTCTTCAATTTCAGTTTTCTGATTATAAAAGGTTTCTTTAAAGAGTTTTATTTTACAATTATAGAAGTTTATAATATAATTCTTTTTCATTATAATATGTCTGTCATCACAATTTTGTGATAATTCTTCATCATTAGCATTCTTTACAATAATAGTATCTTCATCTATTTTTTCTATTTTAGTTTCATTATTAAATCTTAATACACATAACTGTTTTATAATACAGTTTTTACTTAATTTTAAATCTTTAAAAAGTGTATCTTTTTGATAATTATAAAATTTTTTATTAACTTCAATAACATATTCATTTGGTTCATCAATTTCAAAATAATCTTTGTTTGGCATTGGTGTGATTAATTTCAAATCTGTTTGTAAATAGTCTTTTGGAATTTTGATGGCTAATATAATCTTTTTATTTTTATATTCTATTACTCCTAATTTCATTAATTTCAATTTGTAAAAATCTACATTGAACGTTTCAATTTCTTCTAAAGTTAATATACTTGGATGTATCATATTGTATTTTGCTGACATTATATTATCTTGAATTTGATTAAGTTTATTTTCTAAATATCTTAACTTAGTGATTTGATCTAAAAATAATATATGACTATTATATTTCTTATTTTCCTCTATTGATTCTTTACATGTATTCAAAATTTTAATTCTGTCATTTTTTATAGTTTCTCTTAAAATTTCAATGGTTTCATTAAAATGATTATTAATTTTTATTTGTTTATTTAATGTTAATATTGTATTATGATTATTTTTTTCGACTATCTCTAAATGTTCTAATATTTCTTGTCTATCTGTATCATCCATGGTTCCGAAAAGCCATTTTTGTGCTCTTCCTACAATATTTATTAAACCTCTTTTCTGTCTTTTAAATATATTTGGAGTTATCGATTTTACTTTTGTTTTGATTATTTTTATTTCTTTATATATTACGTCTTTGTTGTCAATTGGTAATTGATCTATATTTAATTCTATACTTAATATTGTTTTCATTATTTCCTCAGGGTTAATTATATGTAAAATAGTAATAGTTTCTGTAGCTATTTCTACGTTTCCTGTTTTTATTGTTATAAATCCTAGTTCTTCATTAATTGGGTTTATTTGTAACATTGCTCTTACTGGCGTTATTAGTATTATTAGCATCATTAGTTTTACCTGAAAATTTGTAAGGTCTTTTAATATTTACTTCGTGAACATTATGTAAAGGTTTAATCTTATATCTAGTTTCTTCCTTATGTCTTAATCTCTTATAATTTTTTATTGGTCCTAACTTTCTTTCTTCTTTATAATATTCCCTATTTTCATTTAATTTATTGATAATTTTAGTTTTCTTTTCCTGAATTAGTTGACTTAATGTCCCCTCATCTACTTCCTCTTTAGCTTTTCTAGGTGTTGTTTTGATAGTAGAATGATATCTTTCATTGTAATTTGCTATTGTTAATTGTATTTTCATTTCTGTTGATAACTCTTTATTATCAATTCCTGTGATTTTTTCTAACAATGTTGAATGTAACCTTTCAATGTCTGCATTACCTGTATGGCTATTTGGTTTTGTCCAATGTACTTCTATATTATTTTCTTTTAAAAATGCTATTATTTGTTCGGATTTAAATTCATTGTCCATTATAATTTTTTGAGGTTTTCCGAATTTAGCAAAATGATCGATTAGAATAGATTTTTTACTACGCCAATTTCTATCAACTATTTGATATGCTACTGCGAATTTAGTTAATTTATCAATTATAGTTACAAAGGTTTGTTTTGTAATGTGGAATATATCTAAATGAATTATTTCATTTTTCTTTTTTGGAGTTTCTGTAATATGGAACTTTGGTTTTATGGGATTTCTATCATATTTTATTTGTTGACATTTTTCACAATTATTAATAATTAGTTGAACATTTTCTTGTAATTTTGGATAATAAATTTTATTTTTTAGATTATAATATGTTTCATTGATTCCACTATGCATTGATTCGTCTGTATGGTATTTAGAAATTTGTTTGTGTAATTGTTCTTCAGTATCTATTTCTTTTGCTCTCATTGTACATTTAATAAACTTTATTTTCTTATCATTTGAAAACAATTCAATTAAAATTTGCTGTATTTTATTAAATTCGTGATCTGTTACTTCAGAAAATATTCCTATTTTACCTGTTTTTATGAATTTCTTTAATATATCATTTATTTGATTTATTGTATCTAATGGATTTATGAAAATTATTCTTCTTCCATGCTTAAGTTCCAATTCTTGTTGTGCATTATATGTTATAATAATTTGTGTTCTGTATTTGTTAACTATTTCTTCTTTTATTGGTATGTGATCTAGTAATTGTTCATCTACTGAATGTATCGTTTCTGATAAATTCAAATTAGATTCTATATCATTTTCTTCATTTATTTTTGGGGTGTCATTTAATCTACTTAAAAAGTCGGCTACTTTGTTATCTTTGCCTTGTAAATATTCTATATTAAAATTATATTCTTTTTCTATTTTATTTAAATGATCCAATTGAATATTACTTATTTTACTCACTTCTAGCACATTTACTTCATTAAGTGTTTTGACTAAAAATGGTATTTTTGAATTATTAATTAGAATAATTTCTTCATCTAAAATATTTATTTGTTTAACATTTTTTTCTATCCAATCCATGCCTATCAAGAAATCGTAAGGTT
This sequence comes from Villa cingulata, assembly GCA_951394055.1. NCBI lineage: Eukaryota > Metazoa > Arthropoda > Insecta > Diptera > Bombyliidae > Villa > Villa cingulata. The sequence continues at coordinate 4,519,291 of OX596025.1, forward strand.
TATCAAGATTTATCTTTACCCACTTTATTCTTGCATTTAAAGGCTGGTTAAATTCTTTTGGACATATTGTTTTAACATATTCTGTTTGTTTTCTTACTTTTCCTTCGATTGTATTAATTTGAATATTTTCACTGATATTCATTTTTTCATAAAGAGATTCTGAGACTGTATTTGAATTTAATAAACTTATTGTAGATCCTGTATCTATCATAGCAATAAATGTATTTTCATTAAAAGTTAGTTTTATAAAAATTTTTCTTGTATCCGAGGCTAGTTTATAAAAAACTCATTGTTAACAATTTGATTTACTTCTTCTCTTTCAGTCAAATTGTCAACTTCCATTGGTTCTGGTCTTATTTGCTTGGAATGATTTTCAGTATGATTATTATTTCTAAAACAATTATTATTATGATTATTTCTAAATTGATTACTAAAATTAGTGTTTCTAAACTGATTACTGGTTCTAAATTGATTGTTACCGAAATTATTTTGTCTTATTTGTTGTGATCTATTTTGATTATAATGATTATTATGATTATTATTATAATGATTATTATTATAATTGAATCTATTGTTTCTTTGAATTTGTCCCGTATTATAATTTTGAGGTTTATTATGGCTTTTTGAAACCTGATGAAATTTGTCAATTATTAAATTGTACCTATCTTGTCCTACAAATCTATAAAGTATGGGCCTTATTTCACTTAATTCATATTTATTATATAATTCGGCGGCTAAAGAGCCAGCAGTTAATTCTTTTATTTTTAGAACAAGCATACAACTTAAACTAGTAATTATTTCTATTTTATTTGAACTAAATGCAGCATACTCAGTTATGTTGTTAATTATTTCTTGAATCTTATCTAACAGTTCACTAATTGTACTAACCTTTAATAGAGAAATTTCTTTGATGATGCTTCTTTGATCCCTCGTAGGTCTGTAGTGCATTTTAACTTTGTCTTACATTGCTCCCAGGTAGTTGGTGTTTCAGCTGCAAGGTAATTTTTTGCTGCTCCTCCGATTTTTTCATTATAGATGATCATATAAGCTGGTACTGCTTCTGTTGCATAGTTTGATAATGTTCGTTCCACAGTTTCAATAAATGATGGTAAGGTTCCTTGTTCTCCAGTAAATATTGGTAAATATTTTAATTCTTCAGCAATTCTTGTTCTTAGACTTTGTGGTTGATGTTGATTTGTAATGATTTGCGTTAAGGCTAATATGCATTTCTCCATATTATCCATTGTGATTGACTGTCTATTGTTATCAATAAGTTGATTTCTAGAGAATCTTCTAAATGCCAGATTTGTAAAATGAAGATTGTTTCTTCGTATATTAGTAAATTTTACTTTAATATAATTCGTTCACTTCTTTTATTATTTTACAAACTTGTATATATTTCCACTATTATATTGATTAAATTATTAATTAGTTTCACTTAAAAGTCAATTAAATAATATTAAGTGAATAAAAAAAATTTTTTTTTTCAATTTATTTAATAGTGTTATTCGATTCGACCACTGGATCCTTGTTCAACTGAAAAGGATCCTACCGACTGCGCCACTTAAATATTTCCTTTAATATTGGTTTAAAAAAAAAAACACAATTTATTTTAAAGTGAATATACATATTTTATTTTATATTGAGCTTAATGTATCGAGAGTACAATTATAACTAACTACTGATTATTGATTATCGTCTATATATAATGTAATTATTATCTATTAGAAATTATTATCTTGTTATTCAAAAACAATCTTTATCTTATTATTCTAAAATATCAAAGACAAATATTATTCTGAAATATTAAAAACATCTTTATCTTAACAATACATTAGTTTATTTGATTCCGAGGTTCATATTAGAAAAACATCGGTTTTTTAGATAAAGAAGATGATACATTCAAATTTACAGCATCTTCTTTATTATCATATATAACTCCTCCTCGGTTTAAATAAGAATTCTCCTGAATTCTTTTATCTACAATTTTTATATTTCTTTTTAGATATCCTATTATTATGACAATTATTATTATTAAAATTATTATAATGCTTGTAATACTTATGCCATATGATATATTTTTATGTCGTTTCAATTCTTGTATTTCTTGAATATTTTCGAAATTACTCGTTACAATATTTTCAAAAGTTATTGGCTTTTTAAATGTAATATTAATATTATTGGGATAAAAGTATTTTTCTTCAATTTCAGTTTTCTGATTATAAAAGGTTTCTTTAAAGAGTTTTATTTTACAATTATAGAAGTTTATAATATAATTCTTTTTCATTATAATATGTCTGTCATCACAATTTTGTGATAATTCTTCATCATTAGCATTCTTTACAATAATAGTATCTTCATCTATTTTTTCTATTTTAGTTTCATTATTAAATCTTAATACACATAACTGTTTTATAATACAGTTTTTACTTAATTTTAAATCTTTAAAAAGTGTATCTTTTTGATAATTATAAAATTTTTTATTAACTTCAATAACATATTCATTTGGTTCATCAATTTCAAAATAATCTTTGTTTGGCATTGGTGTGATTAATTTCAAATCTGTTTGTAAATAGTCTTTTGGAATTTTGATGGCTAATATAATCTTTTTATTTTTATATTCTATTACTCCTAATTTCATTAATTTCAATTTGTAAAAATCTACATTGAACGTTTCAATTTCTTCTAAAGTTAATATACTTGGATGTATCATATTGTATTTTGCTGACATTATATTATCTTGAATTTGATTAAGTTTATTTTCTAAATATCTTAACTTAGTGATTTGATCTAAAAATAATATATGACTATTATATTTCTTATTTTCCTCTATTGATTCTTTACATGTATTCAAAATTTTAATTCTGTCATTTTTTATAGTTTCTCTTAAAATTTCAATGGTTTCATTAAAATGATTATTAATTTTTATTTGTTTATTTAATGTTAATATTGTATTATGATTATATTTTTCGACTATCTCTAAATGTTCTAATATTTCTTGTCTATCTGTATCATCCATGGTTCCGAAAAGCCATTTTTGTGCTCTTCCTACAATATTTATTAAACCTCTTTTCTGTCTTTTAAATATATTTGGAGTTATCGATTTTACTTTTGTTTTGATTATTTTTATTTCTTTATATATTACGTCTTTGTTGTCAATTGGTAATTGATCTATATTTAATTCTATACTTAATATTGTTTTCATTATTTCCTCAGGGTTAATTATATGTAAAATAGTAATAGTTTCTGTAGCTATTTCTACGTTTCCTGTTTTTATTGTTATAAATCCTAGTTCTTCATTAATTGGGTTTATTTGTAACATTGCTCTTACTGGCGTTATTAGTATTATTAGCATCATTAGTTTTACCTGAAAATTTGTAAGGTCTTTTAATATTTACTTCGTGAACATTATGTAAAGGTTTAATCTTATATCTAGTTTCTTCCTTATGTCTTAATCTCTTATAATTTTTTATTGGTCCTAACTTTCTTTCTTCTTTATAATATTCCCTATTTTCATTTAATTTATTGATAATTTTAGTTTTCTTTTCCTGAATTAGTTGACTTAATGTCCCCTCATCTACTTCCTCTTTAGCTTTTCTAGGTGTTGTTTTGATAGTAGAATGATATCTTTCATTGTAATTTGCTATTGTTAATTGTATTTTCATTTCTGTTGATAACTCTTTATTATCAATTCCTGTGATTTTTTCTAACAATGTTGAATGTAACCTTTCAATGTCTGCATTACCTGTATGGCTATTTGGTTTTGTCCAATGTACTTCTATATTATTTTCTTTTAAAAATGCTATTATTTGTTCGGATTTAAATTCATTGTCCATTATAATTTTTTGAGGTTTTCCGAATTTAGCAAAATGATCGATTAGAATAGATTTTTTACTACGCCAATTTCTATCAACTATTTGATATGCTACTGCGAATTTAGTTAATTTATCAATTATAGTTACAAAGGTTTGTTTTGTAATGTGGAATATATCTAAATGAATTATTTCATTTTTCTTTTTTGGAGTTTCTGTAATATGGAACTTTGGTTTTATGGGATTTCTATCATATTTTATTTGTTGACATTTTTCACAATTATTAATAATTAGTTGAACATTTTCTTGTAATTTTGGATAATAAATTTTATTTTTTAGATTATAATATGTTTCATTGATTCCACTATGCATTGATTCGTCTGTATGGTATTTAGAAATTTGTTTGTGTAATTGTTCTTCAGTATCTATTTCTTTTGCTCTCATTGTACATTTAATAAACTTTATTTTCTTATCATTTGAAAACAATTCAATTAAAATTTGCTGTATTTTATTAAATTCGTGATCTGTTACTTCAGAAAATATTCCTATTTTACCTGTTTTTATGAATTTCTTTAATATATCATTTATTTGATTTATTGTATCTAATGGATTTATGAAAATTATTCTTCTTCCATGCTTAAGTTCCAATTCTTGTTGTGCATTATATGTTATAATAATTTGTGTTCTGTATTTGTTAACTATTTCTTCTTTTATTGGTATGTGATCTAGTAATTGTTCATCTACTGAATGTATCGTTTCTGATAAATTCAAATTAGATTCTATATCATTTTCTTCATTTATTTTTGGGGTGTCATTTAATCTACTTAAAAAGTCGGCTACTTTGTTATCTTTGCCTTGTAAATATTCTATATTAAAATTATATTCTTTTTCTATTTTATTTAAATGATCCAATTGAATATTACTTATTTTACTCACTTCTAGCACATTTACTTCATTAAGTGTTTTGACTAAAAATGGTATTTTTGAATTATTAATTAGAATAATTTCTTCATCTAAAATATTTATTTGTTTAACATTTTTTTCTATCCAATCCATGCCTATCAAGAAATCGTAAGGTTTATCAAGATTTATCTTTACCCACTTTATTCTTGCATTTAAAGGCTGGTTAAATTCTTTTGGACATATTGTTTTAACATATTCTGTTTGTTTTCTTACTTTTCCTTCGATTGTATTAATTTGAATATTTTCACTGATATTCATTTTTTCATAAAGAGATTCTGAGACTGTATTTGAATTTAATAAACTTATTGTAGATCCTGTATCTATCATAGCAATAAATGTATTTTCATTAAAAGTTAGTTTTATAAAAATTTTTCTTGTATCCGAGGCTAGTTTATAAAAAACTCATTGTTAACAATTTGATTTACTTCTTCTCTTTCAGTCAAATTGTCAACTTCCATTGGTTCTGGTCTTATTTGCTTGGAATGATTTTCAGTATGATTATTATTTCTAAAACAATTATTATTATGATTATTTCTAAATTGATTACTAAAATTAGTGTTTCTAAACTGATTACTGGTTCTAAATTGATTGTTACCGAAATTATTTTGTCTTATTTGTTGTGATCTATTTTGATTATAATGATTATTATGATTATTATTATAATGATTATTATTATAATTGAATCTATTGTTTCTTTGAATTTGTCCCGTATTATAATTTTGAGGTTTATTATGGCTTTTTGAAACCTGATGAAATTTGTCAATTATTAAATTGTACCTATCTTGTCCTACAAATCTATAAAGTATGGGCCTTATTTCACTTAATTCATATTTATTATATAATTCGGCGGCTAAAGAGCCAGCAGTTAATTCTTTTATTTTTAGAACAAGCATACAACTTAAACTAGTAATTATTTCTATTTTATTTGAACTAAATGCAGCATACTCAGTTATGTTGTTAATTATTTCTTGAATCTTATCTAACAGTTCACTAATTGTACTAACCTTTAATAGAGAAATTTCTTTGATGATGCTTCTTTGATCCCTCGTAGGTCTGTAGTGCATTTTAACTTTGTCTTACATTGCTCCCAGGTAGTTGGTGTTTCAGCTGCAAGGTAATTTTTTGCTGCTCCTCCGATTTTTTCATTATAGATGATCATATAAGCTGGTACTGCTTCTGTTGCATAGTTTGATAATGTTCGTTCCACAGTTTCAATAAATGATGGTAAGGTTCCTTGTTCTCCAGTAAATATTGGTAAATATTTTAATTCTTCAGCAATTCTTGTTCTTAGACTTTGTGGTTGATGTTGATTTGTAATGATTTGCGTTAAGGCTAATATGCATTTCTCCATATTATCCATTGTGATTGACTGTCTATTGTTATCAATAAGTTGATTTCTAGAGAATCTTCTAAATGCCAGATTTGTAAAATGAAGATTGTTTCTTCGTATATTAGTAAATTTTACTTTAATATACTTCGTTCACTTCTTTTATTATTTTACAAACTTGTATATATTTCCACTATTATATTGATTAAATTATTAATTAGTTTCACTTAAAAGTCAATTAAATAATATTAAGTGAATAAAAAAAATTTTTTTTTTCAATTTATTTAATAGTGTTATTCGATTCGACCACTGGATCCTTGTTCAACTGAAAAGGATCCTACCGACTGCGCCACTTAAATATTTCCTTTAATATTGGTTTAAAAAAAAAAACACAATTTATTTTAAAGTGAATATACATATTTTATTTTATATTGAGCTTAATGTATCGAGAGTACAATTATAACTAACTACTGATTATTGATTATCGTCTATATATAATGTAATTATTATCTATTAGAAATTATTATCTTGTTATTCAAAAACAATCTTTATCTTATTATTCTAAAATATCAAAGACAAATATTATTCTGAAATATTAAAAACATCTTTATCTTAACAATACATTAGTTTATTTGATTCCGAGGTTCATATTAGAAAAACATCGGTTTTTTAGATAAAGAAGATGATACATTCAAATTTACAGCATCTTCTTTATTATCATATATAACTCATGCGATATCATTTCAGTTTTTTATTTCATTAGTAATATACATATGTACTAGATAGATGTGCTATTTCTTCCCTTTTTCCTTTATAAATTCAAGCTAATGAAACATCAAACAATTTAAATTAGTATTTGTGTTGATATTAATTTCATATCTATTTGAGTATATACAGGACTTGCTATTAAAGAAATTAGAAAAGAAAAATATTTAAAAAAAATAAAAGTGGAAAAACATTTAACGAATAAAATTAAAATTCGTTGTTTTTGTTGCTGTTGTTACACGAGTGCGTTTTCATTTTTGTTTGTTTTTACTTAAGGACCGTGCGCGAAAGTCCTTGCGCATTTTTGATTGCCTGTAGAACCCATATTTTTAAAAAGAAAAAAATCTAAGGTTATTTTTTAAAAATCTTATTTTATATACAATCTAAAACTAATTACATTACACATCAGATAGTCTTTTATTTTTAAAATTTCTTATCTTACTCTTAATACTACTCATTAATTTTTGAATATTTTCATCTGTTAATTTCTCACAACCAGTTTTCCACAATTTAGCAAAATTTGTTAATGATTTTGCACATTTGCCTTTCTTCCGTAAGATGTTTTTAATCTGCGCCCAATATCTCTCTATAGGTCTAAGTTCTGGTACATTAGGTGGGTTGATGTCTTTAGGCACGACATCTACTCTATTGTTCTCGTACCATGCCATAGTTTCTCTTGAATAATGGCAGGTAGCCAAGTCAGGCCAAAATATTACAGGTTGACTGTGCTTCCTTATGAGAGGTAAAAGTTTCTTCTGCAAGCATTCCTTAATGTAGGTTTGGCCATCCATGGTCCCTTCTTTGAAAACCGGTTCTGAACGAAGTCCACATTGGCAAATGGCTTGCCATACTAAAACTTTCCGACCGAATTTTTCAATGGAGATCGTTCTATCTTCTTCAGAAACATCAGTTCTTTCTTTAGCAGAATAATACTGTACACCTGGTAAAGTCGAAAAGTCATATTTAAAATACGATTCATCGTCCATGATCATGCATCGTTCGGGTCGTTCATTCCACCAATTGTACAGCAATCTTGCTCTTCTGATTGCCTTTTTTTCTTGTTCTTCACTTCTTTTTGGATGTTTCTGCTTCTTAAATGTCTTTATGCTGTTCTTATTCTTGATTTTCTGCACGGTAGAACTACTAACTCCATGTTTTTTTGCTAAGTCTCGTACTGAAAGACAAGGATTGTTTTCTAACGAACGCAGTACACCTTTTTCGGCTTTATTATCCATGAATCCCTTTGGGCGGCCTGAACGTGGTATGTCAGCTAACGAAATGTGTTTTTTTAAACGTTTGATGGTATTTCGAACGTTGGCTTCAGATGTTTCTACCTGCCTAGCAATCCACCGATAGGATTGTTCAGGATTTTCGAGATATTTTTCCACAATTTTTTTTCTATGTTCCAAATGTGACGATGACATTTTGACAACTAAAACAATTTTCACGAAAGTGACTTTTTATAACAAATTAAGATGCAACAGGTAATGTGTATTTGAAATTTGAGAAGGGATAGGGGCATAGTTTTTAAAATAGAGGACATCAAAAATGCGTAAGGACTTTCGCGCACAGTCCTTACTTGAAAATTTTTTGAGCACGCACAAAATATAAAATATTTTATTTTATTAAATATACAAATATACTGTTTATATTTTCATATATGTACATATATTTTTGGGTTGCATTTTTATGTTTACATCAAATATATTATAAATAAGTACATATGTAGATATATAATCAAGGACCAATATAATATGATATAATACTACAGCAAGCAAAAATAAATATTTGTAAAGGTTTATTTGTGATTTTATCTCCTGTAGTTATTATTTTTTTTTTTACTTTATATTTTGGTCCTTTCGTTAAATGATATTTTTTTACGAATACAAGTTAAATAAATTCTTAAATGTTAAGAGCTAAAGACAAAACAAAAACAAAATTAAAGAATAAAGAAGATTCTTCACTTTAAATGTAAAAAAGGATTTTTCAATTTGTATAATATCTCTTCTCTTGTTTTTAAAAAAATTTGTTTCTTAAGTTTATTTAGGTGAATGTTATTGATAACAAAAAAGGCAAGAAGGTTCATTTAGAAGGTAATTTTATCGTCAATTTTTTTTTTTATGTGGTTTTATCAATGAAATGAATTTTTCGATAATATTCATCAGATAAATTCTTACGTATTATTAATTTTTAATTAAATTTCTTTTTTATATTTAACATAAAATCAATCAAAATTTAAATATGTATTTTAATTTTTTTATTTTTATTATTCATTTGAAATTTTCTTGTGTATGCATATGTACGAGTATGTACATTTTTTCGAATAGTTAATTAAAATAAATATTTAAAATGAATTTTATTTGCACTTTTTGACAAATTAATTTTAAACTTGAAAGTACAATTTAATTAAGTGCAATATTGAAAATTCGTTTAAAATTTATTTTATGAGTAATTAATAATGAAAAGTATATATTTTAATTTTTTTTTTTCAAACTTTTTATAATCGCAAAGTTTTGTTCTTATTTTCTTTTCTTTATGATTTATGAACTTCTTTTAACATACATACACATTATGCGACTCAACACGTAAAACTACAGAAAATAAATTGCTTCTTTTTCTTTTCTTTTCTGTTTATTTATTTCATATAGTCATCACCATCATCTACAACTATAACTAAAACTCAAAACAGTAAAAATAAGTAGTATTTAGAAAAGAAAAAGAAAAATAAACTTTTCAAACTCTCTAGAGAAAAATAAAAAGAAACAAAAACTAAAAAAGAATTCATTCATTAATTATCCTGGCCAGGTGTAATGCAAATTATGGAAATGAAAATGCAACAAGTAATAAATGAAATTTTTTTTTTGTTATAACCTACAATATGTTTTATAAAAGTCTGTTGAAATATAACAAAAGAAAACATTTGTGATAAATAATTTATTAAAAAATTTTTAAATTTTAAAATAACAATTTATAGGTGGGGGAAAAATAAATTTGAATGATTGTAAAATATTAAATAAATAATAGTTATTCGGATAATTAAAGATAAAATGAATTTTACCGAAGGTGATCGAAGATAGACCAAGAGTTTAATCTATGAAACGTTACTGTTGAGGAGTTAGTGGAGATGCTCGGATCCACCCATTCTATCATCCACCGTCACTTAAAAAATATTGGAAAGGTGTCTAAGCACATGCAGTGTGTATCACATGAACTTTCAGAGTCGTCAATCTTCAAGCACGAGTCTTGACGAGCATTAATCTTTTATCAAGACTAAAATATGAATCATTTTTGAAGACAATTGTGACAGGAGATGAAAAATGGATTATTTACTCGATATATTATCACTTATTTCGAAGTTTGCGGAATAATCTAGACAGGAAAATGCTATCTTCAACACACGAGTTCGAAGGCAACCTTAATAGATTTTTTCAGTCAAAGCCAAAAAGATTTTATGCAAGTGGAGAAGGTGGAAAAATTTTGTAGAAAATGAAGGAAAATATATTCTCGATTAAAATTTAAAAAAATATTTCTTTTTTGACTTTTAAACTCCTTGTCAAAAACCTGCATTACTTATGGGATGACCCATAAGTAAGGTTATGGAGAATCTAAAATCAACAAAAAAACAAATTTGAAATACATGACAGCTGAAATTTGAGCACGGCCAACTGCCGCTCCAATATTTACATTGCCTTAGAAATGTGTGTGCCTTGAAATTTGAGGTTACTTTTTATTTCCAAGCAAAAAAATTGCGTTCCATTTACAATTTACTCCCAAGTACCTGGGAGTACTTTACTAGCTCAAAAGGAACGTAGCAAATATAAACATATAACTAGACTAAAACAAATCTGTGCATTCTATAGAATACGAAACATTTTTTTTTTTATTTTACAAAATTTAATAAGGATACATGACAAATATATATACTATCATTTCATAGTCATGTTTGCTTTTATGCTTTATTCTCTTGTTTTTGTTTTTCAGTCATTTTTAATAACTTTTAGGGTCGTATTTACCAAACAATATAATCCATAGAATATATTTTAGCCGGGTATAATTTCAGCTTATTCATCAACTTAGATAAAATTTGTTTTTGGACTTCATTATTGGAGTGTTGAACATTGCGAGAATTTAGTATTTTTATATGATAAAATGAAAAAGAGGTTATGCGGTGTGATATGGTTATACGTGAGTGTTGTTAATAAGAAGATTATGTTCAAACAATATTTTTAATACTACTCACAGGTTGTCTTAAAAATATCCTATTAGTGATTACATTTTATCCCAGATAAAAGATAATCTTTATTGGTGAATACGACCTTAAGGATTGAAAATGCATGCAATAAATATTCACAGTTGGTGGTATAATACGTATTACAAACAAAAATTATTTTTCCATCAATGTTTCATATGCACAAACATATACAAGCATAAATAAGAATACATTCATTAGGCATAGCTTACGAAGGTTTATGTACATACATATACATATATTTAAAGGTATTTAGGTTATAAACATTTACATTTATCTTTGTGCAAAATTGCATATTATTTTGTTGTTGAAACAAAATTCATCTAAGAATAACATTATAATGTATATAATGTTTATGTATGTATGTATCTATAAACCCTTATTTTCACATACAAATACGAGCCTGTTCTATGTCAGAAAGTTTTTATAGTTGTATAAGACATCATACATATCCATATGTACTTACATAATGTATATTTTTATATTTTCGCAAAACTACCATGAAATCATGAATATATTTGTTTCCATCTAGTATCTAGTATGTTATATTAAAACTTGTACTTTTATATGGATACAAATACTTGTGTTCATTTGTTTGTGTAATACCAGTAATACTTAGTTTAATAGTTTCTCAAGAAAGAAAATTTTGTATTCATAAGTATATGAAAATTTGCATGTAGTAAAAAATAAAAATTCTGAGTATTATTATATTGTTGAAAAGATTTTTAATTCTCTTACAATAAAAAAAAATATTGTTTAAGCCGATAAAATGACTTAAAACTTTTTATAAACCATGTTTATGTACCATCTTGAATGTTAAAAAATTTAAAGATTATAAATTTGAACACATAAATATAAGAAATTTGTAATGTGAGGCTGTGTTTGTACATTTGTATACCTAAATTTTAGTGGCATACACATGAGTAAGCATCACGATCACCCAATTTTTCTTATAAGTGGCGTGATCACGTAATGTACACGCGTTCGCAAGATATTGTCTTAATGTAAAAGAAATAGTTGCGCGTGTACTACGGTACATCTTTTCTATTGTCTTTCATCTCATTATGTCTTTTCTAATATGTACATTATATAAGAAATTTCTAGCACTTATGTACTGGAAATTTCCATATATTGTTTCAGGGAAAAGTACCGATTGATTAGAAAGAGAATAGAAGATTAAAACAAAGAAAATGTAACGTTTCGGGTGGTGTGATGCTGCCAAAATTGGAAAATTCATGTATTATGATATATGTATGTATGTATGTGTGCATAGTTAGTGTGCATTGTCGAAAAAGAAAAAAAAATGTTTGCCGGCTGATAGCAATTTAAATAGAAAAACGTTTTCACTCTAGCCTCGGGAGTCATCAAAATCAGTACTATAGTTACTTTTTTTAATTTAATTTAGAAACATAAAAAAAAATGCTGAAAATAGCAAACTTGGAGTGTCTATTTAAAGAGATTTTTTTTTTTTTTTTTTTATTTTATAATACTGTCGGATTATTTTTCCATATAATTATAAATACATGTGACTTAATAAATAAATTGAATAAAATTTTAGTGATTTATCTGATGAAAATTAATGAGTTGAAATTGAATTTTTTTTTTAAATATTGAAAACTATAAACAAATTTAAAATACATACATATATACATTTTATTTTTAACATAGGTTGTAGCAAAGACCATATAAATATCCATAGACAGTTGTAGGTATATAAAATAAACATATAAATATATATAAAAGAATAAAAAAAATAGGAATAAACTTAAGTGTAAATAAGTAATAAAAGTGTAAATATTGATAAAAGGAAAATAAAATAATATATTTGTATATTAATAATATATAACATATAACACAGATTAAAGTATGATAATTATCATTTCGTAGAAAACTGTAACATATACTCGTTTTTTTTATATTCATACAGATTGGTTTGAATGCTATAATAATATTTAAGGCATAAAATCCTATTGAAACAGTAGATAAAACTTACCTATTTAACTTTTATTTTAGTGTAAATACTAGTACATATTAATTATTTTGCATTATTTGATACTTATAATTTTTCTACCTTCACTAGGTAGGTATAGAATATATGGCAACATAGATCGTATTAATTGGTCATGTGTAATAGTAATATTTTTCTGTGTCAGAAACAAGATCAACCGACAGCAATTATCACTTACATTACTTTTAAATAATACGTAATACTACATTTAACATTAGTGGTTATGATTAAATTAAGTCTCATTAAATTAATCATAATTAACATTCATTTTATAAAAACAAAAGGTACAAATTCAATCAAATTAAAATTTAAAATAACAAAAAAAAAAAAAAAAAAAATAAAGTGAACCAATTTTGACATAATTTATAATTTTTTGTGAATTATGTACATATAATAACACAAAAGTTCATTAAATTATTTATACATCTCTACTTTACCATATAAATGCGTACATGTATAATATATAGTTATATTACTATAAACCATGCAAAAAAAAAATAAAAATTACTATGATAAATTAAAACAATGAAGAAAAATTGATTGATGAAGTATTATGGATAAAAAAATATGCTAGAATGTTCGAATATTATTCAAAAGAAAATTTTTTTTTATATGTATTAAAATTAATGGAAATGAATTACATAAATAATTAAATAATGAATTGAGTAATAGTTAATGCTGATCATTTGCTCATTAAAATGTGAATATGAACAAAATCAATTAGTTAAATATTAGATCAGAGCATCTTAAATTAAACGAATTTTGTTTAATCGGAATATATATGAAAAATAATACTTTGAAGGATAATAAATAAAAAAAAAAAAAAAAAAGATAATAAATTTGAAAATAACCGAAGTTGAGACGTAATGTCTCGACAAAAGTTTGGTCGAAGAGTCTGCTTAACCAGGACCGAATTTGATAATCATGCGACCCAAAAGAGTACCGATTTAGGTCTCTCATGAGAATATCATTAACCCATCATAAATCGTCATCGACATTGCCAACGTCATCATTGTAAGGACCAACACCGTTTCAGCATCATCCTCACCATCATCTCTATTCAACAATGCGCGCCAACGATAATATAAAAGGCATAGTTAGTAAGTGGTTTCAGGTAAAATGTAAAGTATAAATTAATTGTAGAAAAAAAGAAAAAAAAAAATATATATATATATTTGCCACGGTTAAATGTAAGCGTAGACTTAGTTTTTTTTTGGTATAGGTCATATACACTATATTGTATGGAAGAAAAAAAAAAGAATGTGTAATATACTTAATCTTGTTAATCAATTTTTTTTATGAATTAAAGAAAATGTATTGAATTTGAACATTGGAAATTTTGACTTTTGCTCACAATTTTCCCTCCCAGACCCTACTGTTCATTTAATGTAAATTTCAGATTGTAAATTTTTTTTTATCTAGCACATCAAATAGGATGGGATTACAAGACAGCAGCACTTGTAATTATACAGAGGTGGGTAAGCAGTGGCGTCGGTTGCCCGGGGCAACTTTTTAATTATTTTTACAGTGGCAACCGATGTCCACAGCTGCATATGGGGGCCAGAGCGGGGCCAATTCCTTTTTTTACAGGTCTACGGTGAAGGTGCCTTTTTATTGTTGTATTAATATAGAAGCATATCGGGGAAGGATTTCACAACCTTCCGCCGCTTCTGGCTGCTGAAATTAAAAGAGTTATGGATAGTGGCAAACCCTCACCCCATCCGGCGAGCTAGTACGTGCTAGCCAGCTAGAGCAGCCGCCACTACCACCATCCATACACTCAAGATGTAAGTATGTGGGATTTGTGTGTGTATAAATTATTTTACAGGGATCCAGACAACACTTTTTTCTTCACATTATTTATAATCCTGTCATATACACGCAAACCTACCCACCCATATCTTACAAATTTAAAAACTTATGAGATTTCTGTTTTTCAAAATTAAAATTTTAAACTAATATTTTAATTTTATTTTTCTTATATACATATGTATGTATTTTTCTTTTAAAATTGCTGTTCACTTTAACTACGATTTTTTTGGGCATAAGACCGCTTCTACATTCAATGCAGTGACTTCAACTTAGACTTTGAGACTTTCTACTTCATGTAAAGATAGCTGTCAAGTTTACTGTATTGAATGTAGGAGTTCTCTAATACTATTGACAAACTGCAGCGATAAATCGTGGTTATCTCAGTTTTCTGGTTTATCTTTGCGATAACTGACTTTCAGAACTCGGTTATCTTTGACGTTTGTGTTATTTTTTTTAATATTATATTTAAATAAACTGTCAAACAAAATTTCAGCTAACATGCTGACTAGATGAAAAAGAGTTAGTGTTTGAATTTACATATCTCGACATGTGTCGTATGAATACATAAACTAGTTCACCTCAATTTAAATGTGTCACCCATACCAGGTTATCGATAAACCATTTGAGATAACCATGGTTTATCTCTGCAGTGTGTCAATAGTATAATACACATCCATTAAATCAAAGTCGAAGTTGAAGTCACTATAGAAGCGGCATAGGCCTTGCGTTAATTTTAAATAACGTTGAAAAAGTTTGCTTTGCGGCAAATTAAAAAAAATTTAGAAAAATAAATTCAATTTTTTTTTCGAAATTTAAAAAAATTAGTTTTTATCGGTTTTGAAAAAATAGGACAAAAAGGAAATACATATATGTATATGTTTATGCTGTTGCTGTATAAGTTTTCATTTCATTTCAAAATTATATCAAATTATATAAATTTAATGAAGTTTATTTATTTAAATAGCCATAATTTTTAAAAACAATTTGAAAATTTTCATTATGAATTTTCAAGTTGTATACGCACATACGTACATATGAATGAATGTATTTTAATTCGATTTATGTTTATTTGAAAAGTTTTATTTGAATTGATTGAATTTTGTTCTGGTATCGTTGGTATAAGTGTAGGAGGTAAGTGGTACAATTGTGGATGGTGTAGGTCAATAAGTTTTTGCTTTTTGTTTGTAAAGTTTTAAAATTTCTATATTAATCGATTTACGGATATATTTTGTACATTTTGTTTTATGGTATTAAACATTATATAAAAACTTTCAAAATTTTCTTTACAAATTGTGAAATTAATTAAATTTGAAGTTAAATTACCATACACGCATACCCGCATACACGAACGACGAACGCATAATGTCCTTACTTATGAAATACAGTTTTTTATTGATAATCCAAAAATTTCTTAATGTGTTCCAAAATAAAATACAATTTTATACTTAAATATGCTTTAATTTTTAAAAAGGATTTTAAAGGGTATACGTACTATATATATTACCATAGAATAATGAAGGTAATAGTGTAGCTTTATTATTCTATGATATTACATAAAATGTAAAGATCAACGTGTAAGATAGAATAAGGATCACACTTACCGGGCGTAAGGGTTACCGTGATCCAAAAAAAAAAAAAAAAAAGAATAAGGATCATGGAGTAATGCACTGTGAATGATTAATCTTTGCGGGAATGAAGTCCTCTAATACTCAAGTTCTCATCAGTATTTTCGTGGTAAGTGGTATAGAACTAATGATATTTAGTGGGAACAGGGAAACCCACTTAAAACTACTGTATGGTAACCAAAGGAATAAAATGGATAAAGATAAGATTTTCCAAAGGATTAGACTTGAGGCTGGAAACCTCAACTATGTAGAAGAATTTTTGAAATTATTGAAAAACAGCCGCGAAGCAAAATTAAATTTTTAAAATCAAATATTTTCTTGAGAAAAATGATTTGTATACTACTAGTACATATTTTAAATAGTTCTAAATAAACGAATGAAAAGATAAATCTTTGAAAAAAATTCAAATTTATGACATTATGAGGAAGATATTCATAACAAATGAATAACAAAAAACGATAAACGTTGCATGTGAAATTCGTTTAGAATATAATTTTGGCCATTTTTATATTTAAATAAATCTTTTTGAAATTTTCTTATATATAAGAATATGCACACGTATGCTATTATATTAATATATACGTATATTATATAATATGTATGTGTGACAATATTATGCATAATTACTTAATATATTATGGAAAAAAAAAGTAGAAATGCGCCGTTACATGTCCTTGATCTGTTTCATATCATGATTATAAGTATTTATATTATTATTTCTACGTATTGAAGGTATGAGTCTTTTATGAAAAATTTCTTTTTTCATATTGAGGATAATATTTATCAAGATAAATAATTTTATTTATATAATTTTTTTCATGTGAATGTTTTTCTTTATTTACTAGTATCACAGACAATATACTAGTATCTAGTATTTATTTATCTATGATATTTTTTATACTTGACTCATTTCAACAGGTTACATAGAAATAAATGATATGAATATATTTTTGAAGCAAAGATAAACAAGAATGAATCTGTGTTATAGAAATTGTATGGAATCGAAGATCAATATAATATAATACAGTTATATTGGTCTTTAATGGAATGAATACATTTTTATAAAATAAAAATGTTAAGTTAATATTTAACAAGTTTCTGTTATTTTCTTCTACAAAAAAATATATCCTCGTACATCCAAAGCAGGGCTGTCCAACCTCTAGGAACCAAGGGGCGCAATACGAAAATAAAAATTATTCGCGGGCCGCACTCAAAATAAAAAAAAAACATTTATTACTGTTAGACATATGTTTTATTGAAATATTAGACAATATTAACAAAATTGTACATTTCAGTGAGAATTTTGCGGTAATTCTAATTCCTTTACTAATGTAGCTATATCAATTTCAATGTTTGTAGTAGAAAAACGCAGTAAATTTGATAACGATTTGTCTGTCATGGAACTTATATACTAGGTCATTCAAAAATTTCGCAGCCTTATAATGAAGCAGTATGAATTTATGAGCCAAAACACAATTAATCTTCAATATATTCCCTCCTAAGCTCAATGCATTTTTTCCAGCGATTTTCCAATTCATTTATCCCTTGCCTGAAGTGATTTTCCTCGAGACTTCCAAAGTACTCTTCGACAGCCGTTATGACTTCTTTATTTGATGAAAAATGCTTACCACGTTAGAATTTTTTTGAGATTTGGAAATAAATGAAAGTCAGACGGAGCCAGATCTGGTGAATATGGTGGATTCTCCAACAACTCGTAGTGTAGTTCCTTCAATTTGGCCATTGAGGACACCTTTGTGTGCTGGTGCATTGTCTTGTTGGTAAATGATTTTTTTCTTTTGTAATCTTGGTCTCTTCTCCCGAATTTTTGTGTCTAGCTGGTCTAAAAAATTTGAATAATATTCTCCTGTTATCGTTTTACTCGTCTGAAGGTAATCAATAAGTAAAATGCCCCTTGCATCCCAAGAAACTGATGTCATAACCTTTTTTGAAGATTTTGAGAGCTTTGGCCGAACAGCCGGGCTCGGTTCACTCTGCTGTTTGTTGTCGCAATAATAATAAATTGCATAGTAATAAATCCAGGTCTCGTCCATGGCTACAAATCGACGCACAAAATCAATTCTATCCTTTTGAAAATGACCCAAAAGTTGTTGAGAAAGTTTCACTTGAATGCGTTTTTGGTCAGAATTCAACGAATGCGGAACCCATCTTGTCAATAACTTTCTCATACCTAATTCACTAGTTAAGATACTATGCACAGATCCAGTTGAGATGCCTGTGGCCCATGTAAATCAACCACAGTTATTCGGCGGTCTTCCAAAACCAAATCATGAACCTTGTCGATTATTTCTGGCGTGGTTGCTGTTTTTGGACGTCCTGAACGTGGATCATTATAAAACTAAGCTGGAATTTATGGTACGTTCATATGAAGGACTGGTGTTGCAAATACGAATAAATTTTTGTTTCTAGAAATGTCACTATGTGTTAGGCTGCGAACTTTTTGAATAACCTGATATTTAGATTTTATAAATTTCATTGTTGAAAAAATACTTTTACAAAGACAAGTACTGCCGAGCATTGACCCCATTCTAAGACCAAAATCTTGCAATTTAGGATACTTTCCTTCTAGTAATAATTTAAAAAAATCTCCTCCTGTTTCACATTTGTTACTAAACAAGGGATCTGTTTGCAAATCACACAACTCTAACTTCAAATCGGATTTTACGTTTGTAAAGGTTGACTAGTTAATAGTTAAAGGTTGACTAAAAAGTAAAATATCGTGTTCAAAATTTCCAAAATCGAAATATCGTTCTTCAAATTCCTTGATTATATCTTCAATATATTCTACATGAGATGAAAATGATGTTCTCTCAGAATTCTTCATTTCTTCGAAATGTTCCTTGTAATTTGGGAAAAGAGTAAAGTCACTATTGACAAATGTTGATTTGAATAGCTAAAACTTTCTTTGAAAACCTTTGTATTAAAATTTAATTAATTTAAATTTTAACGTTTCATAAAAATTTTTCATATGTATTATGGAAAAGCTTCGCGGGCCGCAGTTTGGACAGCTCTGACCTAAAGTAAAACTTTTTTATTTCTACATGTAAATTAACATTCGTACTATAAACTAGCAATTATTGCTGAAAAACATTTTGTTAAAATTTTTTTAATTTAAAATTTAATTTAAAATTTAAAATCTTAGCTTTTGCATTTACAGAAATTTAGAAAAACAATACTCTTTACACCATTGGTATACAAGTACTGGTTGCTTCTAAGGCATGTCCCTGTGTCTGTCATGTAAAAACGAGTTTGTTTCTCTACTAGCAACACAGCAACACAGTAGTTCGCAAACGCAATTCACATTAAATTGTAAGTAATCACATGATAGTAATAACTAATAAGCAAGCCCTCATTTGAGTAATGCTATTAAAGAAGAAGAATTATTTCAATAATTTAATTATTTTAGTTATTTCATTATGGCCTGTATATAGTGTTATAAAAAAAGGATTCTTCTTATACAAAAATACAAATAATAAAAATACCTTTACACTAAGAATTATTAAACTGGTAAAATCTAGAAATAAAGTGAAACATTTTGCGGTTTTTTGTGTTTAAGTTCAAAGTTTATAAATAATGTGTCAAATAAAAAATAAAAATTAGACTTCTGTTAGTGTATATATAATACATATATCGATCGTCAGCTGAATGAAAAAATTTACAATATATTTCAATCGTTTAAGTTCTAGAAAAAAATAATAATAAAATAATAGAATGAGGTCTGAATACATGAGTATTTATTACACATATTTAATTCACGATTGCTGTGCTATTTAAATGGCAATGAATCAAACAAATAAATAATTTTTCTCCCTAACATTTATTTTAGGGATCTCTGGAACAAAATGTTTGAATATGTGTAACATAATGTTATTTATGTTTGAACATTATTTATTATTTGGTATCACATAGTTGTATTGGTCTCTGGTATTACATATGTACATATGTACGAGTATTAATTTATTTCTATGTAGGCAATTTAATCGCAGCAATAAAGGAAAGAAAAGAAAAAGACGCATGCAAAAGCAGAAAAAAAAATCCAAAGTAAAACAAAACAGATAATTGAAACTAAAGTAAGAAATTTTATTATTCAATCCACACAATATTTTTCCCGTTATCTCAAAAATGATTTATTTTTATTGCCATTAGTGGGGAAAAAAAAATAAGAAAAAATATTAAGGGAGAGGAAAAAAAATACAAAAATGAGTGAAAACATAAATTTTTTATGATAAATGAGAAAAGTTCATGAAAATATTTCTAGATGAATTTTCTTTAATTTCATATTTTAGGTTATGTGTCTTGGCTGTTTCACCTTTTCAATTTTTTTTTTGTGCTGGTTAAGAATTGTTTTTTAAGATTACAATAGTTTTATTGATAATTTCAAACACAAATCAAAAATTATTTTATTAAATTAAAACAAATCTTACTCTATATATTATAGTCAATGATACGAGGAAAATTTGTGATATATATGTATAAGTAAATGTATATAAAATTTTCATTTTTCGGTAATATATTTTCTTAAAATTTTAAATAAATGAAAACATTTTTTCATTTTATACAGACATGTATACATAATATAGGCTTACTTGTTTGTAAATCCGAAAAAATAAAATTGAAAATTTTCATTAAAATTATCATTTATAATCAAGGGTAATTTGAACTTTAATAAACCATAAAAGGAAAAGAATATTTCTTATCTCTTTCCAAGTGTTTTTAACAAAATTACTTATATGAAGAAAAAAAAAAGAAAATCAAGAAAAAACAGAAAAATTTGTGTTTAAGCTGATAAATAATTGTTAAAATTTATTGTTGATCTGTGCGTGTAATATATGGATCTATTCAATTTACATATTTATACACAAACAAGCACATGCAAAGTGAATTATGTAATTTAAAAAAACATAAAAAAAAAATTCTTATCTGTGTAGGAATGAAGTACATATAACATAAAATAAAAACGGGAAAAAAAAACCGAAACATCATCATCATATATAGGCACAATCATTCCATCGTTTCGTTTACTTTCACTTCTCATGATTTAAAATCTTTTTACACACACACACACACACACACGCACAGTTGTTTGCTTTTTGTTCTTATGAAAATCCTGAAATTAATGATACAGAAAATAACAAGGATTTTATGTAATAAAAAAGGATAAAAATAAAATTAAAAGAAAAAGGATAAAATTAAAAATTATTGTTCTCTGAATTCAAAATCAAAATAGAAAACATTTTTTTTTCTTTTAGAAATATAAAAAAAATGTCCTTAATATCTGTTCAGTGAAAGTTGAAAGAAACAGAAATATGAAGCAAAGACGTTTTTTTGTTTTTAAATTATCGCTAGAATTTATTTTGGAAAATTATAAATTTTTAAAAAATCACTTATACGAGTAAATTATTAAAATCTGAATCTTAATTATTTTCTTCTAAAACTTCTCGAATAATTTTTATTTTATAACAGAGTTGATTATTTTTAAAATCAATTAGTCTTTACACTCACCCATAGCCCATCATTCGCTTTTCGGATCTATCATTATATGAAATTCACATTTAAAATCAAAATTTAAAATATATTCAATCTTCCATCCTCCATCATCAAACATGAATGACTCTACCTTCATCTGTAACCTGAACAATTTTAATGCGTACCCCAGGTCCTAGACTTGGTACCCATGATATGAATATTTACTTGTTCTTTAAGATTTCATAATTTTTATGTGTGAGAATTTACTTACATAGTATATGTAAATGTAAATTTACGAATGATTTAAATTACCTAATATGTATAGTTTATAGGAATAGGTATACTACAAATAAATTGTCGTTTGTTCGAAAAGTAATTATTCTTAATTTATTATTTTATTTGATATTAAAATCCCGTTTTACAGTTAATGTTGATTGCTAGTGAAAAATTAAACTTCTAATCCTTAATTAAAATTCATTCAAAAATTATCTTCTTTTTTAAAGGATGACCGCTTTTAACTCAAATACAACAAATATAAATACTTTCAATTAGGAGCATAAAACATCTATCAATACATATCATATGAACTTAAAAGCTAGTTTTACAGTCAACAATTAAACATTCTTTATTTTTTCAACAATTAGTCGATTCAAATATAATAATAAATTCCGCTACTGCCTTTGACTTTTGTAAATGACTTTTTTTTAAATACGAATTTAAGATTAGGATTCGATCTGCTATCTTGTACACCACATATCTCCGAAGTTACTTAACCGATTCCAATGAAATTTGAAACATAGATACTTCGATAGGAACTGTGGTCCTTGAATGAATCACTTTTTTTAAAAAAAGTCCTTGTTTCCTTGTTTCTAAATGTATCACGTACAGCAAACAGTGATTGACCAACTTTTGTGGTGATTGACCAATTGAAGGATATTGTGGTTCTTAAATGGAGCACATTTTTGATTTTATGTCCTAAAATTTAGTTATAGTTCTCAAATAAGGTGAAGGTTTTTTTTTTGGAAAAATCGTTCAACTTTGACTTCTATTTTCATTCATTAAATCTTCATATTTCTATATAATTTTGGTATCAAAATAAAATTTGGACTTTTCTAAAGTGTTAACAAAAAAAAAGGATAAAAATCTTCGCTATATTTCCATTTTTATGAACAAAATAAAACTATGTTCTTTTTCATCAAAATACTCAAAAATCCATTTTTATTAGCATCTAGAAGTAATGCAAAAGCATTTTTTAAAATGTTTGTATGTAAAATTGTTGTTGTTGTTTTCGAAATTTTTCAAAGTTGAATCCTACTCTTAACGCTGATATTTAAAGAATTCAAATGGCAAAATTTAGTCTGCCAATAATTGTTAATTATACAGAAAACAATATATTTGTATTTTGAAATATGATTCCCCAAAAACTTTGTAGATGAAAAAAAGAAGACAATTTTTCTTATTAAATTTTATTAAATTTTTCGACAAAAAATTGAATAAATTTTGATTTATAAAAATAATGATTATTTTTTTTCAAGCTAAAAAGAGACCAACAAAATTAAATACTTTTTTTAAAGTATTTTTTGTTTTTAATAATATCATCTCACTACTCTTAATTTTGAAAAACTGATTGATAGTATATCTTCCTTTTAATTTTTAAAATCTCCTATATTTAAATTAATTTTGTTAATGAAACTTCCAAATTTCAAGATATAATACAGTGTGATGAATTCTAACAAAAAAAGGGATTCAGGATGCATATCGACATAATAATAACAGATATAATAGTATATGATTACAACCATAACCATTCTGAAAAGTTATCAAAAAGATTCAATTTAAGTGTTAATGATATCTATGAAAAGTTTTATGATATGTACCAGTATGATATTAGAAAAGTTTTAGCAAAATTTTTTTATTTTGTTCATTTCATTCTTATTATTTATTCTTTGTTCGTTATGTCCGATATTAATTTGAATATGAGTATTATGTGCATGTGCATTTTAGTTCTATTTAAAGAATAAAAAAAAATTACGAAAAAATTAACGAAAAACATTGATAATTTAAATTACCTTTTCATTTCCCAATGAATTTGATATACATATTATTAAAGATAAAATAGAACATTTTTTTTTTTCAGTTTTTCTGAAACAACAAAAAATTATTTAAATTGTAATCATTTTAAATTATTTACAAATGTATAACAGAAAAAGGGATAATCTTTATTTTGATCTTATTCCTCATTTGTGCTATGCGTAGACTGTATATTATTATACAATTGAAATAAAATTTTTTTTTTCGTAGAAAAATATAGTTGTGTGTATGAAAAGAGGATTCGATTACTGTTTTACTTTTGTTTCAAGGAGATAATTGGGCATCTTATATGATATGAGCCTAATTCACCAATAATCTGATAATTTGTATAAAAAAAAGGACTGATAGAGACCATTAAAAATGAATTTGAATTCAATTCAAGATTTATCAATTCGGAAATATGTCTGATTCCATTATTGAAACATTTTTTCTGAGTATACGAGAAGGTATATAAATTTAGCAACACTTCATTCAATTTGTATATGTAAAAAAATAAATTAAAATAGTTCTTCTGATTGCCGTATTAAAAATTTAAAATTAATTTTTTGTGTATTTTATATATTATTTTTTTTTTAAACCAATATGAAGCATTACAATTTGTAATTAACGCATTTTACATAAATATACATAAAATTATCATTTTCATATTTCAAAGAAATTATTTTATTTTCATTTATTTTTCTTTTGTTTTTTGTAATTTGTATGCATGTTGTTTTATCTTGAAAATTATTAAAAAATTATATTATTGACAGGAAACGAAAATTAGAAAATCTACTTTTACCTTAGAATTTCTACTTAACTACCCCAACAAACATTTTCTAGACCAACTTGGTCAAAATGACGTCAATTCTAAGACGTCTATTCGAACTTTTGAAAGTGACGTTATATTGAAATCAATAGGTCGTCATTCATACGATAATTTGTTCTTTACTTTATTTTTTATTTTTGATATTTTTTTTCAAATTTCATAATTTTAGTTTAGACGTCTTTTTCTCGTCTTAAAGGTTTAATCCTAATCATCGTGCGCTATAGACTATTTTTCGGGTACGAATGGTTCGAAAACACGTCATTTTCAGACTAAAAATCGGAGAATTAACTGTATCATTATTTATCAAGTTACTTTTAGAAGAAAGTAAATCATTTGAAGTCAAACAAGTGGTGTGCTCAGTGTTTTTATTTCAATTAATACTAAAAGTTTTTTTTTATTTTAATAGTAAACAAATCGTACCAGATTTTATATAAATTTTTATTGTAAGTATAGATTTTTTTTTTACTAAAAGTAATAGTTTTCTATCTTTAATATATAGTCATCACAATAAAAAAACACATTTTAGACACTTCACCGAACTAATTATAATCAAAATATCAAATCAACTTGACTCGTCTAGTTTTACCAAAAAAAATTAAGTGTACAATTATCATTTTCTTAAATTTTCTCTTTTCTTTTCTCTTCCAGAATTTTCTGGTGTAATTATTAATCTGTACATTCGTTGTATACAATAAGTATATAAATACAGTACATAAATAAGTACTATACTTTAATAATACATACGAATAATACGAATAATTGGTATTTATTTTATTTTATGAATCGATAATAAAGAACAACCCAGAAGGAACACAAACAGAAATTAATAATGACATCAAAAACTGGCTAAAACATGCGCAAGAACGCATGAACAAAAAGTAAAATAAGTGAAATAAAGTATTATAATAGTATATATTGAAGAAAAAATTTTTAGAAGTTCTTATTTTAATATTAATAAAAACATTATTATATAGAAATAACAATATACATAGTCGTGAAAAAATTATGGGACAAGCATAATTTTTTTAAATAAAGTAACTCTTTGTAATGTATATTATGAAAAAAAGTTATGCTTGTCCCATAATTTTTTCACGCCTGTGTATATAAATATATAAATGTATGTAAATAATTACGTAATTTAAGAATTTAACTATATAAACTTATTATTTAAATGTATATTGAAAACTTATGTATATTTATTTTTTATTTTTTCAGACATATGAAATCAATGTTATTAATGAATGAATTGTTTTTTTTTTTTTTATTTATATGAGTTAGTATTATGAACTTATGAATTTTTTTGTTTTCGGTTAATTAAAATAATGTTATGAATTAATTATGCTATTGAATGGCTATAAAATTACAAATAAAACACAACTATACCTTAAAATTTGTATTTGATTTAATGTAATTTAGAAAAGAAAAAACAATGGTAGACCCTGTTCTCAATAAGCACCCTGTATCGTTAGTTCGTCATAAAGACGTTTTTTGTGTGTTAAAGATGACGTTTAAAAGTCGTTATTTTTATAGTCATTTTAGACGTCAAAAAACAGTTAAATAGACGACTATGAGTCGAATCAGAAGTCTGTGTTGGACGGAATTTCGCTGCCTTATTGACGACTGCAATGACGGTCTTTTGGCAGTCATCAAATTCATTATTGTCGTCTATTATGAGTCAATATGTTGTCAAAAGATCGTCAAATAGGACAGACTAGTTTCTGGAGATCAGACAAAAAACGGTCTATAGACAGTCGATTGACCACAAAATGTTTGTTGGGACTTTTAACTACTTAGAATTTCTGAGAGTTTTTATTTTAATTTGTTAATTTTATTTTATTCTATATTTTTTACAGTTTTGATAATGATTATAATCATAATTTAGTGCATAATTAAAATATGAAACCACAATTGTTATGTATATATTTTAGTTTGTTTTATCAAAAATTTCAATACCTATTGGAGAAAATAAAAATATTCATATTATTTGATAAACACTCTAAAACGAGGTTTGTATACAAAAATATACAAAATTATTAAATTTTCATTACCGAATTAATACAAATTGAAAATATGATACTTATATGATGATGAGATTATAAAAAAAAAATGAAAATTTCAAAATCGCAAAAATATGTAGGTATATGCAACCGTACATAAAATATCGGATATCTCATTTATACGTAGTATGTAGTATGCATATAATACACATACACATATATAATAGGTTGTTTTAATATGTTTTGTCGTTCGATAACAGTAGATGTTTTTAGATCCGTCGTTTTATTTTCTTAGATGTGGTACTATTTTTTTATGAACACGTGTGAAATTCATGAGGAAAATTTCTGAATTGGGGCCGCCAGCTTTTGAAACGAAACCTTCTGAGCATGATACTTTGAAATGTCCTCTTTAACATGGTATATGTTTTTATTGGCGCAAATTCATTTTTAGGACGCAAAGTAACTTTAAATACTTATTTTTGGGAAAAATTGTCATGTTTTAGAAAAACCGTTATTTCTTCGTATCGGAATCTTGAACTGAATTAGTTCATATTACTTTGATTGTATTATTGATTCTCGAGATATAAAAATTAAAGTACGAATTGTTACAACATCCATCTTATTCGCTAAATAGCTCCCTCTGCCTCCCTCTCCCTCCTACATCACAAAAAATTCATGCCATGGGAAACGATTTTTATCGAACAAAGAAGTAATACATAGCAGCAGTGGAAGCGCATTTCGACAGTCTTCCGGATTTTCACTGCAGGGAGGGAATCGTTAAATTAGAAGATCACTGGATCAAACCCAGCTGACCATTCAGTGAACTAGGTTCACAGTGAATTCATAGTGAATGCCAAAAATCTTCACGAAATGAATAATTTTTCTCTTATTCATTTTGAAAACACGAAATGAAAAATAAGTGAATTATTCAAAAATATGGGTACATTATGAATACACCAAGTGATTGAAATGTGAATTATATTCATATAAAATTCATTTGATGAATGACGATTTATGTAAACGAATGACGACTATTTATTTTAATTTTATGATTAGGCGAATTCATTCGTTTTATCTTCGTAAAATGGTTGCGATTCACAAAGGCTAACACTATGGAATCACTTAGTGAACGTATAGTGAAATTTTGTATTTCTTTTTCATGTACTAATTTGTAAACTGAAGCGATATAAAATGTAGTTATTTGAGTCTAAGAATAAGGAATAAGCAAGTGTTTTAAATTCTGTGTAATATTAGTTTATTAAAAATAAATAGTAAAATAAATAAAAAATAACGAAGTGATTAATATTATTATGTGATTAAAGAGTTTTTGTTTAAATTATTGAAAAAACAAAACGGAAAGTAGGAATATAATAATTAGAGCCAGGATTCATTGATTACTCACATTGTGAATGATATTTTACCCTCACAAAGTGCATTCAATATGAATTCATTTCGTGTTTTCATTAAATATTCAGTAAGTGAAATTCATTAAGTGAATTCACTGTGACCAGCCATAGCGTAAAAATTTTTGAAATAAAATATCTTCACTGTGAATTCACTGTGAACGTTCACGTGAAGAATCACTTGAATGAATTCACTATGAGTTCACTTGGTCAGCTGGGAATGCATTGAAATTCAGTGAGATTATATTTATGTAATATTAAAATGTGTTTCGAACCATATAATTGTGTTTTTATTATCAAACGACAAAACTTATTGAACAACCACTGTATTAGTAACCTGGGATAGACTAAAAATATCATTGTTTTTATTAACTGAAAAGTATTACTATGTGTAAAAAATGTAATATAGATTTACAAATAACAATGTTTTCCTTTATCATTTATTAAAATATACGAGTGTGTATTTTCCAGTTAGAGAATATATAGATGATGTGAATATCAAATTCTAACTAGCTACTATCACTACTATATACATTAATATATGCACGGTTTTCATTCACTTATAATCACATACCAAAGACATAACGAAACGTAAAACCAAAAAAGATATAATTTTTTTTTTTTTCAAAATTATGCCCACTTTTCTTTATATTTTATGTTTATTTCATTATGTTAACACATAGTGCACATAAAGTGAGTGAGATACTTAGTAAAAGCTTAAATTAACTTACATAATTTATCCAATTTTTATACAATAGAAGTTAATTTATACAGTTATGATTGTACATTGTAATATTATTTATTAAGTACGTATGTATGATTATATATATGTAGTACACTCATATAATATATTATTTCGAAAAGTGTTCACATTACCATAGATTTGTATGCACTACGTTTATTTGTGCGAAAAATCCAATCAATATGGAATTTTATGGAATACTCTATACCCAACTATAACACCATTAAATTGAAATAAAAATCACGTTAAAGAAAATCTAAAACTTTCACTTCCCCATTCAATATAAAATGTATAATTTATTTTAAAAATATGGTTCATTTATAAAATAGTTCTGGACATAATTTGAAAGGGAAAAATAACAAATTTATACTCGTATACCTTCAATTGAAAATGTTTTGGTTCATAAAGGCTGTTCTATAGTATTTTACTGCTCCTCAGTACTGAAAGGAAAAATAAAAAATGATATGAAATCAATAAAATCAAATTTATAGGCAATTTTTATATAAACAGAAAAAAATATATAGAAAAACAAGATTATATCAAAAATAAATAATTCTGGTTCATTTGTGTTTTTCCCATTCGTTTGGGTTATTTTTTTTTTTGTACAATAATAACGTACATTACATAGAATCAATGTTACATAGAAATATCATGAGATAATAAATTTTGTCGTTTTTCATTTTATTTTTATTTCGTTTTACGCATAGATTTATGCATATACATGTTAATATGCGACAATACATACATACATGCGAGGACTAGTATATTAATATCGTTCTTTTTGATTCGAATCTCATTTAGTTTCATAAATAAATCGAATGGAAGAATAAAGATTTTTCTATTATTTTTGTTTTGTTTTGTGTTGTTTTGTCCTACTTATTTACGTAACGTAAATAATGTATAAATATGTATAGGAATGTGTAAAAGACTAAAAACAACGACATCTTTTTTTTTTTAAAAATTTTTTTTTTTTTTTGAATATAAAAAAGCAATAAGGGCAACGACATTTTGAAAATATGACATGCATTTAATATATTTTTTTTTATTTTTGGTGTGATACAAATACTAAATAAAAAATGAAGTGTGATATACAGGGTGTTCTGCAGCAGCTTAGCAATATGTAAGTATACCATAAAGGATATTTTCTGAAACACATATGATAAAAAAATCATACTATCAAGAATTCAACTGGAGCCTGTTTTCGATGTTAGAGAGCGTTGAAAATTTTGCGCTTTTTGCTAGAGCTTCTAACAAGAAATCTTGTATACTTTTTTGTATATCTTATGTATCATAATTTTAAAGACAAAGTGTCACAATTAGAAAAATTCACTACATAAAAACAAATAAAATTCAAAAAATGTGTATTTGTTACTTAAATAAAAGGTTTAAATCAAAATAGTTACTGTGAAACTTTTGAGTCACATTTTTGATATTTTTCTAAGGAACTTAATTTGTATTTAAAAAAAAATGTTAATATAAATTTTGATTTTAGGATTTCCTTTTAGTTAGAAACGGATTCTCAATTACATATGTATATATTAATACGTCGAAAGATAGAAAGCTGGAACGCAAAAGAATTTTTCATATGGTGTACAAAAACTTATACATAATTTTCTGTTGGAATGTCTAGTAAAAATTCAAAATTTTCAATGTCTTCTTGTGTCGAAAATAGGTTCCACATGAAATTTTGCTGATTAATTTTTCTTCATCAAACGTTCTAAAAAATATCGGTACCTCCTATACATATTGCTATGTTAAAACAGAACGTCCTGTATAAGTGAAAAAAGGTTATAGGAAATGATAAATATCAATATTGATTGCCAGTATGGTCCACAAGACTTGTGTAAAATTCATAACAATAAAACAAATAGGGTAATGAATTTTTATGAGGTATCATCATTCATATAGACAGACGATATTCGTTTATTACATTCAAAAATAATATAGAAACGGCAACGAATATTTTATAACCTTACATAAAAAGCTCCTTTTTTATATTTTATTTATTTTTTATTATTTATTTTCTGTGTTGTTTTTTTATAAAATGTGAAAAATTTTTTAATATTATTCCATTATTTTATACTTATTTATATTAATGGTAATGATATTTGACATTAAACCATATACATAATATGTAATCACATGCATATTTATAATACATGGAATGTAATCATAATTTGTAAAATTTTTAATATGGAACAAAGTAAGAAAATTTTTTTACTTGAGTTTTTAAATGATCTTTATTGTAATAAGAACAGAGGTACAGAATGCCTCCAGGGCATTCTCCTGGAGGACAAGGCTCATATGAGGCTGTCGCGACAAAGCTGATGATGATGATGATATAAGAAGTCTTATCATTTATGCTATTTTTGGTTCCTCTTATGTATAACATTGTAGCAATTATTGTACAATTCAGTAGGTAGTTAGTATGTTTTTCTCTATAATAAAGTTAACAGTATGTATTTGATTTTTGATATTACGATAGCATAGTAACTCTTAATTAAATAACAACTCGGGAAAGCAGACATTTATGGGAAGAATATAATTCATTTTTGGTAAATTTTCTATATCACGTAATATCTGTCACAGATATTAGACTGATATTTTATTACACATATTCAATGTGTATTAAAAATAATATAAATAAATACAACGAAAAAAATATAATAACCGTTAAAAAGTTTCAAAATCTTTTATGCCTTCATATGCACTGTAAATTTTATTTTCTGTCTCGAGCATGTAGATATAAATAATGAAATATACGAGTGTATGTAAATACTTGTATATAATATAGAATTTCTGAATGCTGATGCTGACAAATAATAGTTAGGAAAAAGGAAACAGTTGTATTCATTTAAAATGATATTTTAATGGCTAGCTTGATAATTTATACATATTCCTTTTTTTATAATGAGGATAATTTTTAAATTTATATGTGCATTTATTGCTCTAAAGGCTTGAATATTATATCAATTTAGGTAAATGGTGTTTTCAAGATTTCCTAAAACTGTAAACTTAATTTTATTATTTTACTTAAATATCGTTTTTATTATGTGTTATGTTTGTTAATTTGTTTTTACAGAATTTGATATGATTATTTATACTCGTTATAAGAGAAATATTTTTTGTTATATAGTATGTTTTTAAATTGAAAGTAAAAAATAAAGAAATAAAATGCGATATACACGTATGTATTCACATATTATATAATTATTATATAAATATTATATTTCATGTAAAAATGTTATTTTAATTTCGTATAACCATAAATTCATTCTACTGAAAATTATGATAAATTCATGAAATTATCTTATAAATATTCATAAGTATAATGTCGATTATAATTAAGATGAACATGTATACGAATTATGTGTATGTATGATTGTTTGCATAAAAATTAGTTTGAGTATATTTATCTTTTCATGGAAAAGTTTAGTGAACCATCAACATTAGTATGTGTAACCGTATAACATAAATTACAGAAATACTTGTATATAGGTATATACATTGTGTATATAGTACTCGCAATAGTATATATTATTTCATAGTATTGCGGTGGTATGTACTTACCAACAGATATGACAAATTGGTGGGTGAAAATAATTTACTAAAGCATAATAATTTTTCTTGATTATTTTTCAAATTTTTTTTTTTTTGTAAACATATAAAATGTTACAGTATAACATGCAACGGCAGAAAAAAGCTGAAAAATTCTATCAAGTTATTTTATTTTTTAAAATACACATTTTAAATTAACTAATTTTTTATGAATAATTTCAAAATTTCAATTATAAAATTCTGCAAACAATAGTAATAATATGTATATAGGGTGTCCGGACTCGGGTGGACCACCCGCAAACAGTGAATATTATATGTCTCGTCGATACAAACAAAAAATTTTAGGGGGAGCGTTAATCTCAAACTTTTAACCGCTAGAGGGAGTTGAAGATTTTTCGCACTTATTCTACGAAACTTCCTATAATAACTACGGTGTACAAGCCAGAAGATAGTAGTCTAGAAGAAATCTGTAGGAAACTCCCTCTTCTGTCTATATTGACACACTTATGCTCCTCATTGTCTATTTTTACTGTACAGAGTAAAAATGAACGGGTATCTGGGGCTTTCTGTGCACGCAATTAGATATTAATTTAAACAGATTGTATATTTTCTCTGAAAAAAATTGAACAAATTCACTAAATTCTAACTTTGAAACACAATAACTTTTGAAAAAAAGGACGTAGAGAAGCGTGTAAAGTGTCATTAGAGAGAGAGAGAGAGGGGGGAGTTGTCTACAGATTTTACTTATAGACTAATTTCTTCTATCTAGTACACCATAGTTGTTATGGGATATTTCGTAGAGTAAGTGTGAAAAATCTTCAACGCCCTCTAGCCGCTAAACGATTGAGATTACTCTCCTCTGCCATACGATTTTTTGTTTGTCTCGACCAGACCTATTCATTGTTTGCGAGTGAACCATCCGCAGACAATAAATAAATTCAAAAAAGTATTTTTATATAACGATCTGACTGACAATTAGAAAAATGACAGATGAGATAAAAAATGTCTTGCTTATCTGCTGCGATCATAATTTGATTAAATAATAAATTAGAATCTGCAAGTATAAGTTGATAAATGAATTAATAAATTAATAGTAAATTATACTAGTATAGCCATTAGAACGAAGCTTATTCAATTATTCTTTCAAATCACAATTTCAAAACACCATTCCGACCATTCCCATCACTACTAATGCATAATGATAATTTACAAAAAAAAAAAAAAAAATGGAATTTAAATGAAAATAAAAAAATTGCATACAAAATTAAAAACATGAACGTAACAGCTGATGATTTTACATACATAATCGTACGTGTGCATGATGTAACAATTTTTCTTGTATAAATTTTCGAATATGTAGGTATGTTATTCAATCTGGTTATATGTATGTTTAATGTTTTGAATTTTTTTTTACTTTGGTCTAGTTTTTAATAAAAACTAAAAATCATTCTCGTCTACACACAGCTACAAATATATGCAAATGTAATTTATTCTTTCGATTTAGATTTATTGTTCCATAATGTTCTTACCATGATAAGTTTTTTACAGAATGTTATCATAAAAGTTATTACGGTTACGGTATAATTAATTTCTAAACAAATTTGAATGTAAATCGTATATTATTTATATTTACTTTTTCAAAATATTATAAATATTAGAAGATTTTGAAGTTTTACTTCTAATAGAGTTATTAAATAATAAAAACGAAATAATTTTCAAAAAATTAAAAAAGCCTAAAAATTTACTGTTATAAAAATCGAAATTTTAAATCTTAATGTGTTGTTTTTTGATTATAGATTTATAGGTACTTAGTTTTTTATAATGAAAAAAATTTTTATGTCCAAATTTTCGTTTAATTACAAAAATATATGACTGCGTCTATCTAAATCTATATGACGCGGACTCTAGGAGATGTACACTTTTGAATTAAAATTACCATCAGTGAAGAATGAATAGCCAAATACAGTGCTGTCAATAATTATAAGCCCACCAACTCTCTAGCGTATGCGAAGCCAGATATTGATTCGTAAATTTAATTTTTCTTTTTTTAACATTTCCATTATAATAACACTTGATAACTTTATATGTTATAAGTATCATATTGTTCATGTCTATTTATGTTAGTTTTAAATCCATAAAGATATAATTTTTTAGTTTTTCGTAAACTGTTTTATTTTTACAAAAAAAAAAAAAAAATAACAAACAGTAATTAAAGGCAAAAACACTAGAATATATAAGACGTCCCAAGTTGATTATAATCGAAAAAATAGCTTTAAGATCATATCCCAACATTGGTGGCTATAGCTTTTTTGCTGATGTTAATGTGATATTAATAACTCAATCCACTGTAATATAAGATATAGTTTGTGTACTGTACCTACAACATGAAATTGTTTTTATCAGCAGAACAAGACAATGCGTGGCAATACAACACGATAGAGTGGCGAGCTTTATATTGATACATTGGTGTGTAGTTGTATGTATATTTTCCTTTAACATTACTAACTTTATGTACCCGACATGAGTGGCTATAGTAGTTTTTGTTGTTCATATTGTATTTACTATTATATGCCGCGCCACACTATAGTGATTTGATTATTATACAGATCATGGTTGTGTGGTTGTGTGTACAATGTTTTCTTTTAACCATTTCAGTGGCTATTTTTTTGTTAATAAATTTTTGGAATTTTGCTTATGATAGTTGTTTGGTTGATATAATTTTTTTTACGCATCATTCAAAGTTCGTACAATTTTGATTGTACTGTATGTGTATAGCTACATAATTCTACATAGCTACATAGCTACATAATTCTTCATAATTTTTTTTATTTACTTAAAAATTCGGTATAATATACAAATAAAGTTTCATTAATAAATTTTTAAATATTTTATATGTATGTGCATATGCGCCTTTCAAATGATCTATTTCACTTACAGTATTAATTATATCTATATAATCGCGTCAAGGAAATAAAATTTATTTACAAACAATTTAAAGGTTCAATGAAGGTTCAATGTCATATGTATGTGCTGTGCATCCACACATACAAAATATTGTTAAAAATCAAAAATTTCATTTCACTTACAATATATAAAATAAAATATCGATGTTGTCATATTACGAAATATAACATATATTTCAAAAGACGTACGTATTCTTACATATACTATACTCCTTTATAGTATAAATTTACACACCATAAATATATACACGTATATTCAAATTACGTACATATACATTCATGTACAGTGATTATACATACATGACTTTCCTTGTAAAATATATGATGTAATAAAAATTTTTATTTTCATTGATCTTCTTGAATCCTAGAAATAAAAAGAAATTACGTAAATAGTGCAGTGTAATAATATACAATACATAGCTATACCAGAGACAACTTATAAAACAACGTGTTTTAAGTTGTCTCTGGCTATACATATATATATTAAAATGTACATTTACACATACTATTAAAATCTATATCAATCTTCAAAGATCGAACCGGGGTACCCAAACTAAATGTAGCTATACACATACAGTACAATCAAAATTGTACGAACTTTGAATGATGTGTAAAAAAATTATATCAACCAAACAACTATCATAAGCAAAATTCCAAAAATTTATTAACAAAAAAATAGCCACTGAAATGGTTAAAAGAAAACATTGTACACACAACCACACAACCATGATCTGTATAATAATCAAATCACTATAGTGTGGCGCGGCATATAATAGTAAATACAATATGAACAACAAAAACTACTATAGCCACTCATGTCGGGTACATAAAGTTAGTAATGTTAAAGGAAAATATACATACAACTACACACCAATGTATCAATATAAAGCTCGCCACTCTATCGTGTTGTATTGCCACGCATTGTCTTGTTCTGCTGATAAAAACAATTTCATGTTGTAGGTACAGTACACAAACTATATCTTATATTACAGTGGATTGAGTTATTAATATCACATTAACATCAGCAAAAAAGCTATAGCCACCAATGTTGGGATATGATCTGAAAGCTATTTTTTCGATTATAATCAGCTTGGGACGTCTTATATATTCTAGTGTTTTTGTTAAAGGTGAATTAAAAAATTATTTTTTGATTCTTTATATTTAAATTTGATTATTGCAATATGATTTTTCAGATAACTTCCTATGCATTTATTAAAAAATATTCACAAAACTAATCTACCATATGTGGCTTCATATGCACTAGCGGACATTTTTTGATTCCAAACATGGACCTTTTCATTAGTCTTTTAAACTAAATCATGTAAATGATATTCCTGGTGATTTTCCTATTCTATATTTCTGGCTTTATTAGTAAAGATGAGCTTCTTGCTTCGGATTCCGACAACGATTATGCGCCACCTTTTATTTTTATGAAAATTTTCTATTTAATGCATACGAAGCCATACATGGTTTTATCCTTTTTTTGATCCTGCAGTGTAAAATAAATTTTTTCGTGTTACGTATTTATTTAATTTACAAGTGGTTACATATAAATCTTGAAAAGTATGGGAAACAGTTGGAAACAGATAAACAAGGAGATCAAAAAATGATATGTAGATGATGTGGAGGACCACGATGAACAGACTTACTAAGGTATGGGAAATAATACCACCCTGTCTGCCATTTTGTTAAAAAGAAACGTCACTGCGATCAGTAGTACAGTAGAATTCCCTTATAATGGCATTGAAGGACCGGACGGATTTCGTCGTTATAACCGAATGTCGCTATAACCGAACGAATATTGAAAAATAATTATCAAAAAGAATAAAAATTATTAATAATTTTTTTTCCTTATAATTTTCATATATTTAGTCGTTGTAACCGAAATTTTGATCCAAATTATACAAAAATTTGGTCACTATAACCGAATGCGACGTTATAAACGAAGTCGTTTTATTCGCATACAAAAACATTGCTTTCTATGGAAGTAAAATGGGACTTTTGAATTTCGTCGTTATATCCGGAATGTCGCTATAACCGAAGTCGTTATAAGTGAATTCTACTGTATATTATATGTGAGTAAAAGTTGGAAGCAAATAAAGGAATTGAAAATATTTTTGTTGATATTTTAGAATTAGATCATTGAATAGGAATATAAACAATGGAGCATTGACAAAGAAAACTTAACATAAAAAACTTATTTCAATTTTGTATGATGTTACTTATTTTTCAAAATTTTCTTGTTTTCTTTATCCATTCCATGATACTAATACCATATAATACATACTCCTGATCGCTGTGACGTCACAATCAATTGTCAAATATTCTTCCTCATACCTTAGTAAGTCTGTTTATGGTGGTGGAGGACTATATAAGACAGTTGCGTCCTAGGTCCTAGTGACTATCTATAGATACATGTAATTCGTTAGATAGTATCGGACAGAGAAAACATCTTAAAGTTATCAAGACCGAAACGCGGTTAATGTTTCATTACAGAAATAGTAGTGAAAAATGATGTAAAAATCTAGAATTTAGAAGAATTTATAAATAAATATTTTTCATTCTGTCAGTTTTATTTTCTTGATTGTATTCAAATATATGTATGCATGTTGTATTTGATTTGAATTTTTTTTTTTTCAATTCAATTGGAATTCGTTTTCGTATGCAAATTATCACTCGAATATAATCTTATATAGATGACATATTGATCATACAGTAATGACAATATAATGTATATGCATGAAAATGATTTTTGTGTTAATAAAATATCATTTGTATGCATGCATATCTATAGTACATGCACATATGTATATGTATTTGAAAAATTCTTGTTTGTATTTTTATTGAATACATATAGGTACATATCACTATGAATATCTGATTTAACATGCATATCATAATTTTTAATTAAATTACAAATGCATCAAATTACATATACGAATGTATGTATATGTTACACTACACAGAACAAAGAATATTTAGAAAATAATTTACATATAAAATTAAAATACATATGATGATTGATGTTATGCGATTTCAATCTATTGAAAAAAAAAAAAAAATAAAAAAATAAATGAAAAATGCTTATAACTAGAAACTATGTGATAATTACATGAATATTTGAAATCTCAATGACAGAAAAATAGATTTAAATGAAAAATTGTTTCGTGTTTTACATGAACGCTTATATGTACTTGTATACTTGTACAGTATTCGTACTCGTACATATCATACATATTTAAAATTTTATTTTGTGATTTTCTACAGAAATAATTGTACTTGTATGTAATTAAATAAATTAATAAATTAAATATAATTTCTCTTATCATGCAATAGATATGATGTGTATACAAATATAAATGTGTGAAAATTCATTTTTGTAATACTCGTATGTGTGTACATATAATTTTATTAATATAAAAATTCAACAGAAATTTGAAAATTTAACAAAAGAGAACATCGAGTAATAGTATGTGTTTCTAATTAGTTATGCAGAAAAATTTGAAATTTTATATTTTCTCTAATGTGTGAAAAATGAAGAATATTTTATTGTAAAATCATATGTAATTAGATTTCGTATATAACTGCCAATACATAAAATGCATTAAATTTGCGAATTTAAATTTATTCGAATATTATATGTACTTATACTGGTGTTGTGTTTGTGTGAAATATGTGTGCATATATACGCATAGACTATATACTAAATTAGTAAATTATATATATGTACTTATGTAAGTATTATACCGAAAAAATAACATCGAGCTATGTTATAGAGGCTATGGTATTTGAAATTTTTGAAAATTTCATTCACGTACTTGAATAAATGGTGAACATGTGTATATACTCGTTTTACATGCATTTACATACATATACATACTTGTACATATGACAAAAAAAAAAAAATATATCAAAAATACAAAGTAGAATTTTCGGAAAAATGAAATTTTAGTGTACACAAACATTATTATTTTAATACACACGATAGAACCATGGAATTTTCTCAAATTTTACATGCTCTACTTTGCTTGAGTGTACAATAAACAAAATTGTAATTTTCATTGTCAAAGGGACACTATAAAACTGAGAATTTGATACATAAAAAATATAACTAAAAAAATGAAATTTATGTTAAATTTATACAATGCTTATCATGAGTACCCGATTCCGAATTGCTTTTAATGAGCTCTACTTTACCGAAACGAAAATTAATTTGAATTAATGGCTTTTACTACATTAGTTCATGTAAAATGAAGTATTTAGTTTATTGGTTAAAAATGTCATCAATATTTTCGATTTATTTGTACATTACGCTCATACTTTTGAAAGAAAAAATCCTACCTTGTACTTCATTGCACCGCAGTTACATATTAAAAAATCTTTTCAAACGATTTTGTTCTTGAGTTTTAAATGACTACGGGTACACAGGCTAAGCAATGTTAAATTGTTCATTTTTTTTAATTTTTTGTGTTTTTTTGTAGCGTTTTAAAATGCTTTTAAATCACTTGATTGAATGGTTTGTTGGTTGGTGGGGGTTGGTGGTAGATAGAACAAAGAAGAAAGTAATCAAAAGAGATTGAACAGTAGCATGGAACAGTAGTACAGTTTTAAATAGTGTACAGTACAGTGCTAATAGTTTTACGTAATTTTATGCGACTGAAGAATTGTTTCCTTTTGTATTTACGAGTATGATCACAATTATTGGAAAAACAGGAAATTTATATATGCATGAATATTCATTTTTTAAATACATTTTCCGATTGAAAGTATAACGTATATAGTTATATTTAGATTTGTGAGTAATTTTCATTGTTAAATAATCCAAAACAGATAGCAAAAATTTCCCGATTATTTGTTTCAAACTTCAAATTCTTCTTCTTTAATAGCTGAAGAACTATAGTTCTTCAAAATCCAAATCGAATTTGAGCCTCATGCAGTGCAGATCTCCCCTCAGAACGTTCTCTGGCAACTTGCTTCCATTTCTTATTCCCAACAATATTCCTGTGCCTCTCTGGATTTCATTTTTCCATCTTATAGCCATCGCACAATTCCGGCGACAACTATATAGCGTATACAGTAATTAAATGGGACTTTTACAGTTGATCTTTATGCTGTCGCTGTCGACCAAATAGATTCTATTATATTTTTCAGCGACAACGAGCCATTCACGATTTGGATTTTGCATATAGTAGTAATCTATTCGCAAGAAGCAAAAATGTAAAATTTCGTATATATACGAACGCTTTACTTCTCGTAGTAATGTATGATACGGACGGAGATGTGGACGCCAACAAAAAGAGACGGATAGGCTCTCAAAATATTTGAGAGGAAAATACTGAAAAGAATTTGCGGAGCGGTCCGAAAAAAGGACGACTGAAGAATCCTTTACAATGATGGGTTGTACAGTTTACATAGCGACATTTAGTGTGAGTGGAATTCAGTGGCTTGGTCATGATACGAGAAGGTCCGAGAATAATATGATGAAAAGGGTGTTATTCCATATTTTGGATGAAAATAGAAGATGAGAAAGACCTAAATTACGTTGGCTGGATGACTTGGACAAGAATTTAAGAAAGATTGAGGTTAGAAGTTGGAAGGCGACAACTAAAAGGAGAAGGGGATAAAAGCAGATCTTGGAGCAAGCCAAGCTCAAGACACTGGGCTGTCGAGCTGATGATAATGATCATTCAAAAATTTAAAATTCAGTATAAAGTAAAAATAATTCAATTATTAATTCCGAATTTTTCATTGATTTTTTTTTA
Organism: Villa cingulata; assembly: GCA_951394055.1. NCBI lineage: Eukaryota > Metazoa > Arthropoda > Insecta > Diptera > Bombyliidae > Villa > Villa cingulata. Next base: position 4,560,660 of record OX596025.1, read on the forward strand.
TGGAATATTTTTTTATAATTTTTAACTAATTTTAACTGTTGTCAGACTGGTCATGATTGAGAAAATATGATTATTAGATTTTCGAAAAATTCTTTTTTAAAAACATATCAAATATAGCAACAACGAAAAATATTATCCTCTTTTCATTTTTTTTTTTATTTATTGATTTTCCTCTTTCGAAGTAAATATCAGGTCATTCAAAAAGTTCGCAGCCTAACGCATACGTGACATTTCTAGAAAAAATTTTTTATTCGTATTGGCAATACCAGTCCTTCATATGAACGTACCATAAATTCGAGATCGATCTGTCAAATAGTTTAGTTTAAACAATTGATTAAATTACACGTGTTTGGCTTCTTTTCAGAAAATGGATAATTTAAAAAATGAATGGTGATTGAATATTTGTTTAAAAACGGATTAAGTGGGAAAGAAATTTTTGATAATATGGTAAACGTATTAGGAGACAGTGCTCTTTCATATGCAACTGTAAAAAAATGGGTTGCTCTATTTAAACATGGCCGTACAGACATCAATGATGATCCACGTTCAGGACGTCCAAAAACAGCAACCACCCCAGAAATAATCGACAAGGTTCATGATTTGGTTTTGGAAGACCGCCGAATAACTGTGGTTGATTTACATGGGCCACAGGCATCTCAACTGGATCTGTGCATAGTATCTTAACCAGTGAATTAGGTATGAGAAAGTTATTGACAAGATGGGTGCCGCATTCGTTGAATTCTGACCAAAAACGCATTCGAGTGAAACATTCTCAACAACTTTTGGGTCATTTTCAAAAGGATAGAATTGATTTTGTGCGTCGATTTGTAACCATGGACGAGGCCTGGATTTATTACTATGATTCTGAATTGCGACAACAAACAGCAGAGTGAACAGAGCCCGGCTGTTCGGCCCCAAAGCAGCCAAAGCTCTCAAAATCTTCAAAAAAGGTCATGACATCAGTTTCTTGGGATGCAAAGGGCATTTTACTTATTGATTACCTTCAGACGAGTAAAACGATAACAGGAGAATATTATTCAAATTTTTTAGACCAGTTAGACACAAAAATTCGGGAGAAGAGACCAGGATTACAAAAGAAAAAAATCATTTACCACCAAGACAATGCACCAGCACACAAAGGTGTCCTCAATGGCCAAATTGAAGGAACTACACTACGAATTGTTAGAATTGTTGGCTCCGTCTGACTTTCATTTATTTCCAAATCTCAAAAAAATTCTAACGTGGTAAGCATTTTTCATCAAATAAAGAAGTCATAACGGCTGTCGAAGAGTACTTTGGAAGTCTCGAGGAAAATCACTTCAGGCAAGTGATAAATGAATTGGAAAATCGCTGGAAAAAATGCATTGAGCTTAGGGGGGAATATATTGAAGATTAATTGTATTTTGGTTCATAAATTCATACTGCTTCATTATAAGGCTGCGAACTTTTTGAATGACCTAGTATTATACGATATAAAGAGTAATTTCATTACAAAACTTCACTTTTTGAATAAATGAAAATACATTTTCATCATATTAAATCTAATTATTCATTTATAATGTGTGCAACAGCAGGAAAACGAAAAAATTGCGTGCTGGGGAGCTTATTTATATGATTACATTCATAAACATACATATAAAACAGGAAAGAATTGGGCTGATAGCCAGCTACATACATATACATATTTATTTAGTCGAAAAGAATAAAGGTGTATCCGTAATTATCAAAAATTAAAAAAATTCATGTTGTACCATTAAACATGATTAAACGTTAAATTGTCCGAATCATTTTATTATAGCCAGTAGACAATAATCGTACCCATATACGGTTGATATGTCCTACGTTGAATTTTTAATTTGCTTGTTGCTCAGCCTGGTAGAGGGTTAGTCTTAATTCATTAATTTTTGTTATTATTTGCTGTTTGTTTGGCATGTCAGGAAAATAAAATTTTTATATTAAATTAATATTATGTATGTAAGTATATTTGATTAATTGAAACAAAATACAAAAGATATTCGAATTTTTTCCAAAATATTTCTATTTTCTTTTCTTTAAAAAAGATATTAAAATTTTAATGGGTTTGTTTTTATTATGTTTTAACATGTTTTACTCTGCACTATACGTTTCAATTTTTCATGTTTATGATACGAGTATCAGTTTAATTTTTATTAAAATGAGCAACATCAGGTCAAAATAATACGTATTCACTTATAATTATTGTATTTCTAATTTTTATACTCTATACTCTATATTGATTATTTTTAAAATTTCATATTAAATTTCATACTTGTGTATCTCTTTTTCCAATCCCTTCTTCTTCGTCTTCAATGGCTGAAAGTTGTAATATTTTTCAAGGTCCAAATCGAATATGAACCTTTTGTAACAAGGAATTTCTTTCAGGCCTATCGTTTATGATTCGTTCGTTATGATTAATATTTCATAATTCTCGGACATCTTTTCTCACTTCGTTCTGCCACCTTCACCTTGGTTTTTTCTTTCGGATATACATCACCCGTTGGATTTTTCCAATCCCTTATTATATAATAATTACGTGTACATTTATTTTTTTTTCAAAAAAATCGTGTCTAACTGCTGAAAAACTGAAAAAATTCAATGTGAAATAAAAGAAAGGAATGTTATTTTAAGTAACCATAAATTCAGCATCTTTTATCCGACATTCAAATTTGATATATAGTATGTATATTATGTTATTTTGTTGTTGGTAAAAAATTTCTCAATAATTTTTTGGTATGTGTCTTTGTTTTCATTTCCTTTATGATATTTAATTTTTTTTTTTTTTGGGAAATGAAAAACTATTCTACACATTTGTCTTTTTTTATGATTTAAAAAATATGAAGAAAAGGGATATTTCGTATCATGTGTATGAGTGTATGCTCATCATTATTTTATCTCTTATACATTGATAATTCAATTTCAAAATATTTAATGAAAAATTCAAATATACATACATATGTATTAATATGTGTATATGTGGAAATAGAATATCTATTATCTTTTTTAATATATGGAAAATTTTTTTTTATTATAACACAGACTGATTTTAAGATTTTCAATATTATATTTTTGTTCTTGTTATTTTTATTCCAATGTAAACAGATACATATGTATTTTAAAATATTTTTATTATCAAAATCACAAAATAACGTACATTTGTATACTTATATATATAAGTGTATAATGTCCTTTTATATATGAATGAAGCATTTTTATTATACAATTTTTTCTAGATTTTATTCTACATATGTTGTGTGTTTCAACAGAGCAAATATTAAAATATTTTACGTCTGCATCTATAACACATATTAAATCTTACACTTTTACACATATATGTACTTATGTACTTGTGCATTCGTCTTATATAATATAGTACGAGATGCTACGTGTATATAGATAATATGGAAAAAAAAATTAAATGAAATATAGAATCGATTGAATTTAAAAAATAAATGAAAATAAAAATATTATATATTGATACCAATTGTGAGTCCAAACGAAAATAATATAAAATTATCGTTTATATATATACATAATACATTTATAATGATACATATAATACATAAAGATATCACATTTCATATTCATCTCTTTTAAAATGTCTCATTTTTTTTTCCAATTTTGTTATTCCTTTTTTTCATATAAATACTTTTCCGAGAATTTCATTTGAAATGTAAACAGTCTTTTATTTCAAAGTTTTAATAAAAATAAGGTCATATTTGAAACAAAAAATAAAAATGATAATGAATAATCCTATCAAATAATCCATATGTTTACATACAGATATGTATATACTTTTTTGATGTGAAAGACGCCTTTTTTCGTTTCAATAAAAACCTTTTTGATTTCAAAATAAACCATCTTCATTGCAAATTAAAGTAGTGAAAAACAGCTTTTTTTTAACAATATCTATATAAATATGTAATTATCACAAAAAGTAATGGTTTATTTTTAAATAAAAAAGGTTTTGTTGAAATGAAAAATGTTTTTATTGAAATGCAAATGGTTTTTATTGAAATGAAAATGGTTTATTTTGAAATAAAAAAGGTTTTTATTGAAACGAAAAAAGGCGTCTTTCACATCAAAAAAGTATATACTCGTATATGGTGACGAAGATTTCAAATTAAAATATTCTTTGGCTTATTATAATAAATAATTTTTCTAAAAATTGGCCCTTACCAATAAACTTTTTAAAAATTTGAGTTTAGTTAGTTTTGACTAAGTCATAATTAATGTTATTTAAAGTTGACTCTTAAATTTCATACCAATAACACTTTTAATGTCGACTTTATAATAATCATACGGATTATTATAAATAAGTTGTGGATTGTGGAAATAACTTGTGGATTCTATGCTTTTATTCATAAATATTTCAAAAATTGATTTGTTTTAGGTAATATAATGGTAAAATTCAATATTGACTTTAACAACATTCAACATTATTTTACACTAATTGCAAAAGAAAATAACTTTTTGTATTTGTTTTAAATTTATTAATTTTTTTGTAAGTTAATTATTTATAAAATTTTGATCTACGTATTATAAATTAATTATTAAAAATACAAAATATAAAAGATCTATTTATAACACTCAAGAGTGTAACGAATATTTCAAAAAGTTCTTAGAAGCTAGAAAATAATAAAGTAATACATATGTATATAATAAATGTTTTATAAAGAAATTCTTATGATCTCTTTAAATTTCTGCGGTCGTTTTAAAAAGAAATTTATAAATTTTATGATTCCGTCGCGACTAATACATTTTAGTTCAAGAGAAAGGTTTTATGGCTTATCTATAAATTGTGAGATCGTTTGGTGGAAACACCCAAAATCCTCTATAAATCCTGCGAATAAGTATGTTTGATAATTGAATTTTAATATAGAGTTATGGGTACGCTGTGATGAAAAAAGAACACATACATGAATATTACAGGATAATGTGGTAAGTGGTACGTTATAGGCGTACGTGAGTGAAGAAGAATATACTAGTATATGTATAAGAATAATATGTAAGAAAAAGGTACTGCTTGAAGTACGTGTAAAATGCATGAATTATGTGGTCTCATGGAAGGAGACGTGATAAGATATAGTTGAAAATATTGTTGGTCAATAAAACCCTGATTGGCCAAATGATTGATATTGTTAAGGGATGTGATACGATACATCCTTCTCACTATCACGGGATATAGCGATAGCGAATAAGTATAGATAGGAAAGAAATAGAAAAAAAAACATGTAGGGATAATAGCAAAGTAAATATAGGTAAACCAAGTAACAAATCTCAGCTATTAAGCTAAATAGAATGGGAGATCCGAGAAAAAAGTAGTTCAAATATACATGTTTATCAAATATTGTCAGCAATTCTCACAGCAACAACAATTTTCTTAAAGTCTGAAAAGCACTTTACCTGTCAATTCCCAAATTACTATATTTATAATGTAAAAATGTGTACATGAAAAAATAAGATAAAAAGTACACATACTATCAAACTTCTCATTTTCTATATCACCGACATCACAATAATGCAAAATTCTCTCTGCTTACATTTTTTTTTACATTAGTTTTTAATAGCCTCCGTGATATGCACTATTGGTAGTTGAAAATATTCTTATTTTATTCACATACGAAGTCTATTTCGCTTCAACTTTTTTATTCGTTGTTCTTCTAACATATGTATGATAATAGCCTCCGTGATAATTTGACGGTAAATACACGTGCTTGTAATGTACACGTGCTTGTAATGTACACGTGCTTGTGTTGTTGTTGTTGTTTGAGTTGTTTTTTAGAGTGAATTTTTGATTGTGTTGTTTTTTACGTACTCAATTTTATAAAAAGGGGTGCCTTCTTAATTATTTCTTTCTTGTTTCAACTACTCCTTTAGTCTTTATTTGATTTTCTGTCTATTTTTTCGTAGCTGTCAGTGTATTTGTGTAAAAAATTTCGAGGTCATTGAAAATTAAAAAATATTTTATATTGAGATTTTCCACTTGTTAGGTATATATATACACTTTGATAATAGTATGAATATGTGTATGACTAACAAAATTAATATAAAAATGTGGAAAATTAGAAACATATCATCAGTCAGTTATCGTTTAGTTTAGTAGTCGTTAAAGTTATATCCTTTGTAAGAGTGATCAAGTTATCTAAACAATATTTATAAACATACATTTAACCAAAAAAGTAATTTTATATATAAAAAAAGTGTTTTATAATGGAGATGGAACAAAAGGAACAAAATAATAAGGTATGAAATTGTTATTTTTTCTCTTATTTTAACCAAATAAATTTCATTTACTTCAATTTTAAAGCGTAAAAGATCAAAAAATTGGACGGAGGAAATGAAGGAAACTTTAAGATTGTTGGTTGAAAAAAATATAAAAATAATTGACGCCAAGGAAAATAATTCAAAATTTATAAAATTGAAAAGTGATGCATGGATGTCTGTTTCAGAATCAATGAAATCATCAGGATATAATATATCTCCCGATAAATTGCGTCAACAGTGGAACAGAATGAAAACGCAGGCAAAAACAAATATTTCGCAGTATAAGCGCGATCAAAGAACAACTGGAGGAGGTGAATGTCCAAAGGAACCAGATGATCTGGACTACAGCATTGCTGGTATGATTCCTGATGATTTTGTGAAGGATACTTCGCTTTTTGATTCAGACAATGTAAGATTTATATTTCTTCTTTTTATTAAATATGTATGCATGCAATGTATAATATATATGGTACATGTAATAAGATATGTATTTTTTTATATAGATTGATAATGAATCCGTGCAAGATGCTCCAATTGTGTTAGAAAGCACTAGAGAAAAGGGTACTGTTGGTGATGTTATTGACAAAGATGCTGAAGACAAAAGGAAAAAAATTACACCCAAAAAAACAGATAAAATAACATTCAAAAGACGAAAATATGCAAAACCAACGACTGCTGAATGCATGTTGGAAGAACGGATAGCAACAATTAAAGAAGGAAGAGAGGCAAGCAAAGAATTATTTAAAAAGAAATTAGAAATAGAAAATTTGAAAATTAAGCAAATGGAAGAATTACATGCTCTGGAAGTAGAAAAAAAGAAGAAAGAAATAGAATTATTAGATTTAAAGATACAAAAAGAAAAACAAATAATGTAATATACTATATTTTGTTTTTATTTTTTTTTCATCAGGATTATATAATTAGGTTATTAGGTTTAAGATTTATATTTATATACAATACATTAAAATATATTATAATAATTTTTTTTTTATTCTAATTTTTAATTGCTGTTTAATTAATTTTTAATTTAATTTCGATTTATTTTTTAAATATAATAAATGTACATATAAGATAAAAAATTATTTGTTTTTAAATTACATATCTTCCAAAAAATGTCTTCTTATAAATAGGTCCCTGTACAAAGTACCAGGCATACTTCGATGGCTTGGATTGATTTCTTCAGCCTGGTATGAAGAGCTCGGGTTTTCATTCTCAGTTTCATCATTTATAACAAGCGAAGTCTTATTTTCAAGTGGTATATTATATAGTACGGCAATTGCTACAATCATTGTCTTAGCTGTATTTAAATCAAGAAAAATTCCATTTAATCCTATGCGGAATTTATTTTTAAGTTGCCCAAATACTTTTTCAATTGTATTTCTTGTCAAAATATGTGCCTTGTTGTATTTTATTTCAGCTCGTGATAGTCTGTTTAGAGTTGATGTTCGAAAAGGTGTTAATAAAATTCGTGAACAACCATATCCATTATCCCCCAGCAAAACACCACCATATAGGTTGGTGTTTTCCAGTTTAGATTTAATCCGGGATTCTCTCCATATACGAGAATCATGAGCGCTTCCTCTCCAGCGGGCAACAATATCCAAAATTTTACCATTGGAATCGCAAATAATCTAGAAATATATGAATTTTATGAGCAATGTCTAAAAATAAGTATTGAATGGTTCATAATCAATAGTATTACTTGTACATTCAGTGAACAAAATCCTTTTCTGCACCTATGGCGCCCTCCGATTTCCCCCCCCCCCCCCCCCCCCCGGATTTTTAATTTTGAAATGTGTACAATCAATTGCACCAATCACCTGTGAAAATCTAGCGATTTGATAAAACCTATTTTTCAGGTTTTCAGGTAGGGAAATTAATAAAATTTTTCATTTTACTAGCTAATGCAGTTGTCACTTTTCGGATAATTTCCGTCATTGCTTGTTGAGAAATACCATGAACTTCAGCTATATCAGTTTGATAAGCTCCTTTGGCGATATATCTTATAGTTGCCATAACCATGATTTCTGGCGATATTGGTGCTCCTTTTGAAGAATTATGATTTAAATCTTCCCGTAGCATCTATACAATGTTTCTGGCAGTTTCCTTATCAAATCTGGAATTTGGTATAATAAAAAGTTCTTATAGATTATTCATATTTTTTTTAGAAATTTACAAACATATAGAAAGACTGAAACTCCTCATCACTGTAAAACTCAAAAGGATTTATTCTTTTTCTGTACACCTTCACTTTTCTTGCGTATGTACTTTCTACACAAATGTTCAAATCATCTAATACATCTGCATCACTATCACTGTCCATTTTAATTTTTTTCCTTTTATTATTTATTTTATTTTATATTGTTTTATTTGACTTGTATTATTTCAATTAAATTATATTATTTCAAAAATATATGCTTATAACAATTTGTTTAAAATGCTATATTTCAGCTTAAATAGGAGATAATAATGACTTAGTCATGACATTTTTGTAGTCGTAACTAAAGTCGTAATTAATATTAGAGTTGACATTAAAATCGTTATTGGTAGACATTTTTCACTAGTTTCGAATTTTAATTTAAAATTGACTTTAGTTAAAGTTTATTGGTAAAGTGTAGTACTGACCTGAAATGGAATGAAATTTTCATGGCTCTCCAAAAACCTTCGTGAAATTGAAGTGAAAGTTGGAGCGAAAAATTTTAACGGAGACTTATGTGTAAAATTGTAGAGTATACGTTTGACAATTTTGAAATCAAACAGCTGATTGATTTGAGTGAAGTAAATCTGTAAACAAAAATTCAAGTGTACAAAATTTTTAAAATTAATAATTATAAAATAATGGATAATAATGAAGATGATATTGTCGTGATGGCAATTTTGTCCTTTATGCAAACTGTGCTTGCTACTAGACAAAAAAAAGAAAAGGCAAAAATTGATCCATATCTAAAAAAACGTAATAAGAAAGGACGTTTTATACGAGATGTAAGTACATTGTTGATTTAAAAATAAAAAGTCCAATATTATGTTAAAAAATTTTGTGTTATTCGCCAATTTGTTACAGTTTAACGATTTGGCCGAAAGTAAAAAAAAATTTATGGAAAATTTCCATATGGACCTGACAGCATTTGAGAAACTATATGCATTGTGTGAGCCCAAACTATTGCCACAAAGATGTACTCGACCTAAAGATGCAATAACACCAAAGGAAAAGTTAGCTGTTGTGTTAGAGTATGTTTTGCTTTTCAAAGTGCACTTATATAATATATTATTTATAACAGTACTTACGAAATTTAATTGTCGGTATTTTGCTTGTGGTACACTGCAAAGACATGTGTCTTCTGTTTACCGAATAAGTAAACAGCATTTTGGCCAAATTTTAGACCAAGTATGTGATGCCATAGTTTCCGCACTACAAGATCAGATTCCAGCTCTAAATCGATCGGGTTTTGTAAACATTGCTAACGATTTTAATGCTAAGTGGAATTTTCCAAATTGCATTGGTGCAATAGATGGAAAGCACGTTAGTATACAATGTCCCCGAAATGCAGGAAGTTTATTTTATAACTATAAGGTATGTGTATAACCATTGACTATATAATAATACATAGACTCAGAAAGCCCATACATTTTTTATGTCGAATTATTTTCTAAATCGGGTAGGTGATTTCAGAGCCATATGCGGCAAATAAAGTAACTAAAAATATTGCATATTCATGGGATTTTAAATATTTTTCATTTGATCTAAAAAAAAAAGAAGAAAACTGCTTGTTAACTGCATAGAGTACTTTTGTTAGTGTAATGTTGCTGTGCTGTTGCTGTGCTGTTGCTGTATAGTGTATACTGTATACTGTATCCTTATGTGTGTAACCATGATACCTCTGATGATACTGTATATCAACCTCGTATGCTGTACATCAATGTTAGTTTAAAACGTGTATAATATATAATATCAATATTATGTGTTGTGTGTGTTGAATTATACACCTAAAGCATAGACATTGACTATATAATATTATATATAATATTATATATAATATTATATATATAGCATAGATATTGACTATACATGTATTATTATATAGTCAATGGCATAGACTAAGTACCTATGCAGGCTTAAAGGTTTAGTTTGCGTATGTAAATATTTACATGTGTAAATGTTGACTTAACTTTTAAATTAGATAAATGAAGAAAACAATTAAGAACCTGTTTTTTATTCGTGTATACCTAAAACATTTTAACTTTGTTTTTCAATACTGAAATCTTTTAATCTTTGCGTATTTTTTTGGTAGTCATGAAAAGGACCAATTTTTTATATATTATTGATTTATTGATTTCAGCTCGGAAAACGTACAACCAAAAAGTTAAAATTATGCGTTATTGTTTTAAAACTTCCATTCTGCTAACAGTTTCTTTGGCTTCTTTCATACCTTGTGACAACCAAATACAAGTTTTTCTCATTAAAACTAATATTAAAAAATCTAAAATTTGAATTTTATGGTCATTGCACTCATCATCTTGACGAAACCACGTTGGATGCCGAACATTTGTTAATTCAATAGCTTTTTGTTTCAGAATTTTTTTAATATTCCTACTGTGCTTATTTGAATTGAAATATTTTTCAAAAACTTCAACTTGTGTCGAACAAATTTTGAAAAATTCTTCCGACGGACATTTGAGTGCAACACTTTTATCTTTGGTGTAAGATTTATGACATATGAAAAAATGATTTGGTATGGATGACAATTGGATGAAGTCTGGACCAATTCTAATCCAACATGTTTTTTTCCTATCATGTGTTTCACATTTGTGTGATATTCTCTAGCAGAAGGGAATCGGTTGTATCCACCCATAGAACGTAAGGTAGAAAACTGATTTTCTACAATATCTTGTTGGAGTTTTGAAGTTAGGAGAAATTTAGTTTCTGGTACACCTTTGAAAATTTCTAATAATTTGAAAATGCCGTTAATAAAATGAATACAACCATCTACGGCATATACTCTAACGGGTTTATTATTTTTTTTGAAAAAACTTTTATTTTTTCAAGATAAATTTTCATATCATGCAAAAAATTTATGGAAAATCTGTTGTCTGAATAAAGAGGTCGTTTATATATATTTTGCTGGAACTACATTTGCTTACATTGAAAACATCAAATAAGTGATTGATTTTTTCAACAAAATTAGCTGTCGATGTAGCGACTTGCATTGCCCTAATAGCTGATGCTACAGACCAGCTAAAAACTTGAGCAGCAGTTTTGACTTTCATTTTTTGGAAATTATTTGGCCAAATGTGCCTTGAAGTTAATTTGACACACAACCTAGTTGTTCTACTTTTATCTTCAATGTACAATTTTTCAATTATGTTCCAATCAACTTTGCCATCAATGGTTTGTAAATAATTTAATAAAAGGATATTTCTTAAAGATTTTAATAAATGAACGAAGTCAAACATGGCAATTATTGGTCTTTTTTCAAAATTTTACTTTAAAATTTAATTGATATTTAAATATATCACTATTCAAAATATTAAAAAATTTAAATTTATTCACTCCGTTTTTTTTTCTAAAATTTAAATTTGAATTCTACAATGAGTCTGAAATGCGTTAAATCATTAAACAGCTTGATTATAATGACACAAAAATCAATGAATAAAATATCAAAAATAATACAATATTTTAAAAATCTACCTGTCAAGGATATTAAAATTATTTTTTTTATCTACATATCTCTTTATATGAATGAAAATTTACAAATATTATATGTAGTCTAATATTAGATTTAATGCAGAAAAAGGTTCTGAATTTAATTTTCCAATTCACAAAAAAAAAAATAAAAAAATCGATATTATAATAAAAGATTTGCATTTCTATAAATTGAATGGTAAATTTCGGCACATGAAGTTATAAAATTGTACATTTAAGTATACATAGACATAAAAAAACTGTTTAGTTATAAACAAAAGAACCGAAAAAGAAAGGAATTACTGTATTTAATTACTTTGTAAAATAAAATATAGATAATAAAAGGGACTTTTCAAAAAAATAATTTATCATACTGCATACATAGACACATATATATATATATATATATATATATATATATGTGTATTTATCTATTGATATTATATATATTCATCATTTTTTAAAAAATTTTAAGAAATTTTATCATCCTTTTTTTAGTTTCATAAATTTTTAAATGTTGAAATTAATATACATTTAATTTATATAAAGTATATATTTACCTATGAATAAATTCGTTATGTAATTTGTAGTATACTGTAAATTTTTACATTACATAAGTGAAATTTCATCCATACATTTTCTCTATACTATTACTATTCATAAGAGGATATCAATCATGTAATGCATATAAAAATCGACGATGTCAAATTTAAAAGCGAAATTCACATTTCTTTTAAATTTATATTATCATAAAAAAGTAAGGCACAAAAATAATGAATGAAATAAATGGAATACATTCATTATGTAATATTCGTAAACAATAAGAAAATTATAAAGAGAAAAAAAATCTACCCTTTTAAAAAAAGATCATTCATTATATGTCTTATGATACGATCCATATTTATTATATTTATTGTATTTAACTAACATGTGTTGTATCAGTTAACACAATACAATCAAGATATCAGTTATACGTTATACAGAATACAATCAGGATTGAATCGCCGTGTAATATTTTCTATATGTATGCATATATATACGTATATCTTTGACGTATATGTAGATTACAACAAACAACATAATAACTATATAGTAAATAGTAACAATATCAAATATACACTATCTACAAACTAATGTAATACTTATATTATATAAATTCATTTTCAAAATGTGGCGTTTATTTTTATGCAAAATTTATTATTTAAAATGGATTTTCAAAATATCGTGCCTATTTTTATGCAAAATTGATAATTTTTAATTAAAAATCAAAAAATTTAGTTCATAAATTCGCCAGCTGCGGCTCTGAATTTACATACCACTCTTTGTATGGTTTCTGAGTCTATGTATTATTATATAGTCAATGGTATAACTATAAGTACAGCAAATGTTTTCATAAACATGAATGTAACTTTATATTTTTTCCAGGGATTCCATAGCATCGTTTTAATGGCTGTTGCTGATGCAAACTATAAGTTCACATATTTAGATATTGGTGCGTATGGTAGTGAAGGCGACGCTGGTGTTTTTGCTAATTGTGATCTAGGCAAATCTATTTCTGATGGAACATTAGATTTTCCAAACAATGCAGCAATAGAAGGGGTGAAACTTCCCTACTACTTCATTGGAGACGATGCATTTCCATTACACAAACGCATAATGAAACCTTATGTACCCAAGAAACCTGCTCGTCTAAAAGATGAAGAAAAGATTTTCAATTATAGACTGAGTCGAGCAAGGCGTTGTGTGGAAAATTCTTTTGGAATTCTATGCTCAAAATGGATTTGTTTAGGTCGGACAATGTTTTGCGGGCCAGATAGAGCAAGAAAAATTATTACTGCTTGCTGTTATCTTCACAACTTCTTGCTTCAAGTCAACAAAGACTCTTATTGTCCACCAAAATATGCTGACTATTATGATGACAACGGCAGGCTTATTGAAGGTGAATGGAGAAGAGTCATTCCAGACAATTCCTTATATTCTTCTGATCTGGAATCTTGTAAAGGACGAAATAATAACTGCGCAAAGGATATAAGAAATAGAATTAAAAATTATGTCAATTCGCCCCGTGGATCTATACCATGGCAAAGACAGTCAGCAGGTTTAGAATAAAATTGAAATAATCAAAAATTTAAGATTTATATTATATTTTTTATTTAAAAAAAAAAACTATACTAGGAACTTATATACTAATAATAATAATATTTTGCATTAATTTTCATTTTTATATTTCACTATTTCCTCGTATGTTTGGTTTACGAACCGTACATTTAACTCCTCAACGACGTCATCTGGTAGCTGCTGAAACATCCTATCTAAATTTGCCAAAATTGTTTTATGTTTTAATTCTGGTTGTTGCTCCTTCCGATTTTTAACAAAATCAGCAAATGTTGCTGCAATACTTTGACAGCTATCAGCAACAGCATCTTTTTTTTTTTTGACTTTTATTTGCATAAAAATAGTTGCTGGTGGAAGGTTCATCACTTTTGCCTCCGTTTTCATCTACGTCTTCTGCTGTACTTGATGAAAAAGTGCTGAGAAAGAAAAAGTCGAATTAATCATGAAGGCAAACATTTCATTTTTTTTGTTTTTGTTTATATTAATTGCTATTACCGTCGTTTTTTTGAAGCAGGCGTCAAAAACGATAATGTATCTGCAAACTCCCATTCAGAGTTTGTTACATCGAAAACAGGTGCTTCACTTTCGTCTGCTTCGATGTCCATCTCACTTCCAGATTTCGCCGTTTTTCCCTTCTTCCTGTAGCGGAGGCTATCTCGAAGTGATTTCCATCCAGCTTTACACTCTTCGACTAAAATATAAATAAAATATCTGTTATATTTATATACATATATCTGCATATCAAATATATCTAAATACGTCTATATAACTAGCTTTTTTATTAATTTTAAAATTGCATCCAATATAGGTATGAAAATTTTATTTTTGCCATTATTTGCATATGTTTATATACTTTTTATCAAATACCTGACTTTTTCATCTCGTTGGAAATAGCATCCCATGCAGAAGATACAGCTACACTATTGTTGTGTCCTTTTTCTGCCAAATTCCATATTACGGGATGTTTTTCAACTTCTTTCCTAAATTTTTTTTCTCTTCAATAGATAGTTTTGGTCTTGTAGGTTTTTTTGATTTTTTTGCTGGTACTGCAATTGCATGCTCCATTTCTTTTCTATTCTTTTTTAAGAAAAACTATAAATTATATTAAAATTACCACTATTTTTTACTAATCAATTATTATTATTATAATATTTCTTACCTTTTTTTACTTTTATAAACTTTTTTCCACAAACTGATTTCACTGATTTTATTTCAAAAAATACACATTCAGAAATGTCAAAATTTTCACGCGAAATAAATGCCTTTGACATTAAATTTGAAGTGAAATTGAAATACAATAGTGGAGAGTTAACGCTCAGAGCCATCTATCCTCCTAATATAAAAACGAATAAATCAGGTTTAACAACTTGTATTTCACGCGAAGTTAGTATTGCAAAGTGAAATTTTCAAATGAAATTTTCACTTTGCTGTTCACGGCTACCAAATTTGTATGGAAAATTTCATTCCACGTCAGGTCAGTACTACACTTAAGGGCCAAAATTTTGTTCTGCTTTTTTACAATGTGACAGTTTATACCTAAATATTAGCACATTGGACCAATAATTTTAAAGTAATCTCTCTGTTCTATTATGGACGCGATAACAGTTAAATATGTGTTTACAATTACTCCATTGGTACAAACATTATTCTCAAATCAGAAAGTTTTTGATTTTTCTTATCATTTATAGGTGCTTTTCACACTTCAAGTTGCTTAAATCATTTCATTTGCGCTCCGCATTATCCTATCCAATCGGAAGCATAATCTCATCTGCTAATAAATTTAGAGAATTTTAAGACGCATCTTTTGAGCCATAAAACACATCTGTATCACTTACCGTTATAAAGAAATTGACGCAAAAGAAGAAAAACATTTTTTTTTTCTAGTAGGTATGTTCTTTGGAAAAAAAGGGGGGGTGGGGGTTGTTTGATTGAAAAAGAAGATTTATGAAATTATACAACAAACATAGAAATCAGTAAAAATAAAGTGAAAACTTTTTTTTCTATTTCTTTGTGTTCAAATTTTAAATAAGAATTATTAAAGAAAAATATATAAAACGAAACACTGTATACTAAGTGTGATTAATTCTAATCCATTTAAGTACGTATGTATGGGCGTGAAAGTATGTACTCGTGATGGTTTTAATTTGATTTGGTGCAGAGAGATTTTCTAAAATTTTTCTATTGTATTTTCAGGAGGAAAAATTGCTTAAATTTATTAAATATCTGACAAACTTATCGAAACGCACAAAAAGTTTGAGATAAGAAAAAAAAAATGTGTGAAAATAGGAAAAGAAGGAAAAACAATTTTTGTTTTGATCTTAGATTGTGAGAAAAATTTACAAAAAAAAAAGTTGATGAAAGTTCAGTGACCCTAATGATATAAATTAATTTTATGAATTTGATATTTTTTATTTTTGAATTTCTTGTTTTGAACGTAAATTTTATTTTCTATGAGCTGTTTTGGTGTTTATAATTAATGATCTGATTCTGAATTTATTTTACTTTGATTATATTCGTAAATATGTTTGTTATTTTTTATGTTCAAAGCAATAATGTTTTTCTATGTTTTCTCAGACTTTGTTTTTTGACTCACTACAGAGCTAAATCATCGCTAAACGAAACGAAAATGATTTATTTCTATTTTGATTGATTATAGATTTCTAAAAAGTATAAACAAATATTTATTTTTGAATAATGCGTTATTAATTTGCGTTGTTAAGAATATACGAGTAAAATACGATTAAAACAGAACTTTATTGAGTCATCATTCAATTGGTTCCATTACTGCCATTTAAGCATTTGGTATTTGAAGGGGAGTTAGTTTGAATAAGATTGTTTACAAGAAAATGAAGTAGTGCAAGGCACTTTGATACTGCGACCCGAATAAATACATAATACACATATATTGCGGCTTTTAATTTTGTTTTGGTAGTAATGCTTGGTAAAGCGAAATGCATACCATATACCATTCAGCGTCGTTAAAATTGATATAATAGCTGTGTTCCTTTCACGTGAGCGAGGTACTTCTGAGCAATTATTTTAGCAATGACTCAAACTATTCAAAGAAACATAAATAAATTTGACAAGTGAAGCAAAAGATGAGCTTAAAATTATTTTACTTTAAATTTGAAAAATTTATATAAAACTCTCCATATGATATTTGTTTATACCAAGAAATCTAACCTAAACAGTCAATTTCCATTTGTTGGATAATGTGAAACTAAAAAGACATCTGGTAGAAAGAAATAAAGTAACTACTTACAAAGTATGAGTGAACTACTTTTGAAAAATTGTTTGAGCAGTTTACACATAAAAATTTAGTGAAGTATTAAACCAAACTGATTTTTAAGTACTTTGCTCATGTGAAAGGAACACAGCTAATATAAGATTAATCAAGATGCAATGTTCATGTTATTTCCTTTAATTTATTTTGAAATAAGAAAACTGCACTATTTTAAAGTTATTTCTCTTCCGGTAAGAACTTAAACAAATTTCAAATTAAAAAATGTAGTGGCTAAACGGGTTTGAGGTCACAATTTTGATCAAATGATGAAATTTTTATATAAACTTGAAAAACATGGTACACGGAAATGAAAAATTCATTTAATTCGAGGCAAACAATATTTCCTATTTTTCACACGCTTTCTCTTTTGTGCTGCTGTTAAAATATCAGCTGTTTATTTTGACTGTTGAAATTATTTAATGTAAGTTCATTTAATTGTGTTGTGCGATGAGGCTAAGGATGGAGGTAGTTTCACGATAAAGTACTAAACCATTCATGCTAGGACTAAGTTTTTTTTGTAAATAGTATAAAGAAAGGGATTACTTTCGTATGAACTTGAAGATGCATGAAAGACGCAAAAGTGATACGAACACAAACGAAAACTGAACGAAAATCACCGAAAGCCATTTTGTATTTAAATGCAAATTTTGCATAAAAATGCAGACTAATATAAAGCAAAAAATATAATACCTATCTGTAATTAAAATTTATGTTGCAAAATGGTAAATTTTTGTTATCAATTTTGAAATTTTTATTTTAAATGATATTTTACTACTAAAATACGGTATGAGATAAATTAGGTGCTTTCGATTTGGCAATTTCAAGTAATAAGTACTTGCGAGTACTAAAATGTGTCTACGATAAATTGTTAAAACGAACGACACAAAAATTATTCGTAACTACTTGCATATACTTCTACTTCCAGCTACTTGAAAAATTTTTCATGAGTAGCTGCGAGTTTGCGAGTAGATGCTTTAGCACAGACATTTACCTTTTCTACTCGCAAGTACTTGAAATTGCCAAATCGAAAGCACCTAATATGGGTTGGTTGAAAATACAAATATAATTTTAGAATTCACTTATGGTTTGTGGTATGATTTTTGTTTTGTGTTAATTTTTTGAAGAATTTATTACTGAATATTCGTTTTTACTTTAAGAAAATATTTAATTGTAATATCATTTTCATTTATTTAATTATTGTTGAAAGTTTCCTCGTTATTTTACTAGCTAACTATAAAATTGCGTGTAATAGTTATTTCAGAAGAAAGTATAATAATTAGATAATTAATTTTAAAATTAAATTATATGTACTATACATATAATGTCCGAGTCCGAGTGAAACAAATAAATTGAAAAGTTTCCTGTGTTTATTGCACTACTTCACTTTCTAAAATAGAAGTAAAAAGTCAAATATTTAAAATAATTTTTCATTTTGTTTAATATCAATTTTCTTTTTTCATAGTTCATTGTTGTTTTTTTTTAAAAGCTAATATTCTTCAACTTTGTGTAAAAAGATATGTTTGTATACTATACTATAATATTAGAAAGTGGAAGATCAACGAGAAAGTTTTGTGTATGTAATATGAGACTCTGGTAGAGTACTTTCTTAGATTGAAAATTGAATGGAAATTTTTTTTTTTGCAACATCAAATCTGCTTTTACATAATGTACATAATGTACATACAGTATTTATTGTTAGTAGTTAACTTATTTGAAATTCGATTATTTTCATACACAATTCATTCACCAAAATACGAGACGTGTACACACAAAAAAAGATATCGAAATGCAATTATTTTAATGGAATAAGGAAGTTAAAGTACACATAAGTGAACAAGTCTTATACGGTAAGAAAAACTACTTATATTCTATTAGCTACCTATTAGTGTTTGTTTTAGATTTATGTGTATTTATATGCGTATATACTAATAGACTTAAATATTTTTTGCACACTTTATGTACATACAATTCAAATTACACAGGTTTTGATAGAATACTTTTGGAATATAGTACATACATACAGTGGAAGTCAAAATTCTTTTCAAAAATTTTGTGAATCTTTTCCCTGTTCCTAGTAAATTCTTGACAGTTAAAGACGTATTTTACAATAACGTCAGTAGATAAGTTTATGAAAATGAAATTTCGGAATACATAATGTTAAGAACATATTAGAATTTTATATGTGCAAAAACTGGGAAGATCTTCATTTGATTTTTAATTAGGTACAGGTATTCAACGTTTAAATTTGAAAGTGTACAAATACTTTTTATGTCCACTATATAGCATGTCTAATAGATATTATATATATGTATATACAAATATGTTGGCGTATTCCTTTCGCCTACAGAACAATATTGAATTTCTTTCAAACAATTTTCATCATTTTCTACCTTTTACACATATTCGCAAATATATGTGTACATACTCGTATATACATATACATACTTACATAAAATGATGATGGTATAGTTCTTAAAAGTTTCCATTTGTGAAGCTGTTAAATGAACAAACACACACACACATTACATTTATAAATAAAAATATCTAGACATATTTTAACTTTGTGTTTGTAAAAAGCTTTTGAAAAATAAAAAAAAATGTAGATTGATATGGATATTATACGTACATATGTACATATTCTATATGCATGATAGTTGAAATTCAAATATGTCAATAATTTTATATGTAAAATATTCTTAACTTGTTTTCTCTAAATGTATACAACCTAACTAAATATTTTTTTATAAATATTTACCAATCAATATTTTGTCTTATCATTTTTTCTGAAAATGTGTGCTTACATACTATATAGTCATTTTCATATTTTCAAAATTGAATTAATATTTTCGAATTAGTATAATTGATAATTTGAAATAAACTCTCAGTTCTGAAGAAGTTTGAGATCGAAAAAATAAAACTGAAAAAAAAATTTGCACAAATAAAAAAAAATAAAGTAAAATACATTAAACAGAAATTCGATGATAAGAAATATAATACGATATGTTTAATATGTATACATACAACATTTTATTTTGTATTTCTATCAGAGTTGTATATATTATATACACAGAAAAGTTCTACACTATGATTACAAATTATCATTCATTAAATTTACTTTGAAAAGTTTATTTGAACTAAAAATGTAAAGTATATTTGTACATAAGTACACTCATCATTTCGATATTTTTTCAAAATGAATTAAAGGAAGGTTACATTGGTAGATATAAAAACATGTGTGCATATATGTTATACATACGTATGTATAATAACACTTATTCATAAAATAATTGCTTTCATGTTCATTATGTGAATTGCACTATAGGAAACAAATTTTAATAAATTTTCTACATTACGCACACATACAACAAGTAAATACATAGACTATTCAGCTTTAATAGCTGTAATAATCAGATTATGTGGAGTATGTAATCCACTTAAACATAATGAGTACAAAATAACACATTAATGTATACATTATAATATATATGTATGTCTATTTGTGTATGTATATATTTTATCTATCGTATAAAATTCGTTCTATTTATTTTCAGTTCTTTGTATAAATGTAAGTGTGTGTATCGCATGAAAATTGTTTAATTTGCAATATTTAGAAAATTGCATTCATTTTATGTACAGAAACATTTACAGTAGATATTTAAATTTTATTATGATGCACTGTCTATAATTAGTGTGTATGCTACTTACTCTATGTATTATGTATTATACAGGATGTAGGTATTTTCTACGTGATGTGATACTGGGGTATACAACGATATTCTTCAAACTATTACATTGAAAAAATTGTACTAGCAAAACATTCTATCGAACTTGTTGTCAACGCTAGATGACGCTAAAAATTTTGAGTTTTTTGCGGATACAATTTCAGCTTATTCATCAACCTAGTTAAAATTTGTCTTCGGGTCGAACATTTGTGTCAAACATATCAGCTGATTGTATTTTTATATTACAAAATGAAAAAGAGGTTCTGTGATGTGATAATTATATGCAAAGATGATAATACAGTACAACTACATTATCTTTATTTGTGCTGCTGCTGTTAATAACAAGGTTATGTTCGAACGATATTTATAATACCACTCCGAGGTTGTCTTAAACATATCCGAGTAGTGTTTTATTCAGGTTGATGAATGCACTTTATCTCAGATAAAAGATAATCTATATTGGTGAATACCAGCCTAAATGCTGTGTAACTTTTTGTACACGCTTTTTGTATCATGACTGAAAATTTTGTTAAAAATATCAAAATAAGTTTTTTATTTTTCATAAATATCCGCTTTCGAGTCTAAACCTCTTAATATTTAGCCCAAAAATTGCTATAAAAAGGCATAACTTGCATTGCACAATTCGCGCGATAACCACAGCGTATACAGTAATTAAATGGGACTTTTTACGCTGAACTTTACGCTGTCGCTGTCGCCCAAATAGATTCTATTCTATTTTTCAGTGACAACGAGCCATCCAGACCTGGAGTTTGCAGTAGTAGTAATCTATTCTCAAGAAGAAGAAATGTAAAATTTCATATATATTTTACGCTGCAGTTGTGCCCGAATTGTGCGAACTTTCGGCGATTGGCTGTAGTTGTCGCAGTAATTGAGCGATGGCTGTAAGATTTAAATTTTTCAAATTATTTCATTGAAATACTGCTTAATTAGTAAAGCAAAAAGTCAAAAATGAATAATATTATTTATTAGTAGAATTGGCAGATATGCATCTGGTATTTGATATGGTGAAGCTACACGAAGTGGATATCGAGCCAGAATATTATATATGCCTCGTGATTTTCTGACAGGACATCCGATCGCAGTACTTTTTGAAGCTTTTGAAGGAAGTTTAATACCACGAAGAATACACGCATTACAATCAATGGGCGCGTTCAGTTCCACGCAGCGATGTAAAATTTTCCATCGCTGCAATAATTTCTCTTACTGAACGGCTTGCAGCTGAAAAAAAGTTCGCTTTAAAAGTCATCGTAAACAAATTTTGACATATTTAAAAAATATTTTTATTTTGACATTTTATAAAATAAAACAATTAACTCTTTATATCAACACAACATAAACTGAAGTGACAGAAATGTTAAAACAACAGACAAAGCCAACTATCAACTGTTTGCAGCGGGTTTTTCTGCTGTAAACAGTTCAGTAAATTGTATACAGCGATTATCTAAACATCGCTGCATTTTCATCGCTGACTTGCATCGCTGCATTGAACTGAACCACTGAACGCAGCCAATGTAAGAAATTTTCATTTAATAATTGCCATACATTTATGTAAATGAAGAAAGTCAATTTATTGAAAATAAAATAATAAATAAAGTCAAAATTTAATTATTCATACTGACTAGTATATCTACATGAATATATGCATATATAATATGAAATTTTACAAATATTTAATATTTGTTTTAGTTTATATACGAGTAATAGTATTGTAAAATAATGTGTAATGGAAATTAGTCTTTCTTTACGAAATATTCTAATGCAATAATAACAATACTAAGATTATTATCGATAATATTTTTTTTTATTTGGATAATGTTCGTTTCATTAGATTGAAAATATAAAAAATTTATATTTTACAAAAAAGAA
Source organism: Villa cingulata (assembly GCA_951394055.1). Classification (NCBI taxonomy): domain Eukaryota; kingdom Metazoa; phylum Arthropoda; class Insecta; order Diptera; family Bombyliidae; genus Villa; species Villa cingulata. The sequence goes on from OX596025.1 coordinate 4,583,629, forward strand.
AAAAAAAAGAAAAAAAAAGAGAAAATTAAAAATTGCGAGTAAATTTAAAAGTAAATAAAACATATACATACTAATAGAGGAATGTCAGTTTTTTTGAATTTAATTTCATTTCCACTTAAATTTTTGAATGGTAATTTGCAGAAATGTAACATTTCCTATTGATTGCATATATCAGATAAGACGTAATTTTATTTGAATAATAATACGTTTAGATAACATTAATAATAATGTTGGTAAATGCAAAAAAAGTCAAATTCTGAAAAGGAAAATAACTTAGGGAATAGATATACTTTACGTACATTTACATTTATACTAAAATTAGACATGTTGTATTCTATCTACGTAACTTATGTATATAATATATTCTGTTATTAATTGCACTATATAACACAGGGAGTAAAAACCAGTATAATTTGATTATTTTTCTGTTATTTATTTAGTTCTATTTGTTTCATTCGAAAAAGAAATTTGATGTGTATTTATCTTTAGAGTATATAATGATGAAGGAGGAGGGTTTTTTTTTTTTAAATGTGTATTCTTCTTTTTAACTATAGCAACGAAAAATCACTCAAAATTTATTAGATAAATTGTAATAATCTATTGCAATTAGAAAAAATTCGAATATATCTACATCAGTGGCGGAGCCAGTAGTTTTTCCTTGGGTGTTCAGATTTTTTAATAATGAATACAGATTCATTACACAAACAATAATAATTCTTTGGTTAAACTTCCGAATTTGTGCCGCCCAATTTTGAAATCGAGACCTTCCGATAATGATACTTTGGAATATCCTCTTTAACGTTGTATATGTCTCTATTAGCGCATATTCATCTAGAGGACGCAAACTACCCTTAAAAATTTTTGGTCCTAAATGGCGGGCTTTACGAAATCCGTTATTTATCCAGATCAGGATCTTTGACTGGATTAGTTGATATACCATATGAAAGAGAACTTCCTGTTCTATTTGTCACAGTTTATTTCACTTTGATTGGATTAGCGGTTTTCGAGATATAAGGACTTAAAGTCAAAATTTCGTGTTTTTTAAAAATCACTTTTTAACTTCTTTTGATTACGGTATAACTTCTAAACTTGAAGGATGACATAAATATTTTATTCTTTCATTTGAAAGGTTTTTTTTGTCCTCTTTCCAATGATATTATATTTATGGATAGAAACTGCATAGATAAAAAATAAATGCACAAATATACAAAAAATTGCGAAAAAATACACATAATTTCATGCATTTTCATACATATTTGAGTAATTATTTCAAAGCTTACTATTTTTCGTAGTATTATTTACCTTTTACTAAATATGTATGTACGTAAAAAATTCAGTGAAATTCAATTTTATTCACTATTTACAAAAATATACAAAAAATTCAGTTTAATATTAAATTCAACTTTTGTTTACCCTTCTACTAAAATTTATATAAGTTAAGTAGTAAAATTAAGTTTCATTTACCTTTTACAAAATTTTATATAAAAAATTCAGAAAAAAATGATTACTAACTTTTTTCTAAAAAATTATTTTATATGAAAAATGTGTATTTTTTCGCATTTTTTTTTGTATATTTGTGCATTTATTTTTGATTCCTATAGAATCGATCCCATTTATGTCTGGCTGGGTGTACATGATCAACATAATGGAAATGTGAACCAACAACATAACATGCATGCATATTGTAAAATGTACAAATTGTATTTGTATATTGTATTCTGTATACTGTATAATTAATTGTAATTGTACTGCTGTACATTCTCTGTACATTTAAATGATTTCTTATAAGTTTATAAGAAACAAGAAAAAGAAATTTAAAAGAGAAGATTATAAAAGAGATCAATATTTATAGAAAAACGAATTTTAATATTTTGTTCATTTCAAAATGTGAACACTTAAACAACCTCAACTTGATAATATAAATTGAAGTTTTCTGCCGGTTTATATTTATATGTGAACTTTAGTGAAGTAATGTATAGAAAAACGAATTTTTTATTGTTTTCTTTCTCTTTTACGATAAAAATTTGTTTTTGAATTAGTTACAAAATTTTATGATCATGTTCATATAATTTTAGGGTGTTCACTGAACACCCTGAACACTACCACCCTCCGCCGATGATCTACATATATCAGGTCATTCAAAAAGTTCGCAGCCTAACGCACACGTGACATTTCTAGAAACAAAAATTTATTCGTATTGGCAACACCAGTCCTTCATATGAACGTACCATAAATTCCAGATCGATTTGTCAAATAGTTTAGTTTGTTTAAATTAGACACAAAAATTCGGTAGAAGAGACCAGGATTACAAAAGAAAAAAATTCATTTACCACCAAGACAATGCACCAGTATACAAAGGTGTCCTTGCAATGGCCAAATTGAAGGAACTACACTACGAATTGTTGGAGCATCGACCATATTTACCAGATCTGACCAGATTCATTTATTTCCATATTTATTATATGATAGTATATGATAGGTATATCATATTTAGTATATGATAATTAAAAACCAATTCATTTATATTTTTTGTGTAAATAGTAAAGATATTAGTAATAGTGGTAATAGGAAAATAATTTAAAAATAATGTGTACAAAATCAATATGTCTTCGCCAAGTTTATAATTTGATGAGAAATATTAAGAAATGTATTTTTCAGTCTTAATATGTTTTTGAAAACATTATTTATTTGTTTTATTTCTATTTCGTTAAATTGTCGTAAAAATATTGTATATTGTATTTTTTTATTATTTATTACAAAATGTTCGATTTTCTTACAATGTGTAATACGAGTACACACGTGTATAGACAATAGACATATACAAAATTCATAGAAAATGTAAACTATAAAATTTTATTTTGTGATATAAAAGAAGTTCATGCATATGAACACAGATAAGGATATATATATTGTCTGTGATATGAATGAATTACATAAAACAGATGTTCATTTTATATATGGATATTAACATAGTCACTCAGTTAACATATTCTGAACTTTTATTACATTTTACTTTTTTTCAATTATTCATCTTTAGACATTACTATAAGAGACAATAGTATGCAGTAATAGTATCATCAGAATCAGAATAGATGTTTTACAATTTTTCTTTTATATTTTAAATTTTAATTTTATAAATGTTTCATATATGTACATATTTTTCTATATTTTTACAAGAGATATTAAGGGTATTCACGCTTTGGTAAACGGTGTAAACTCGTACAATCCTACAGATATTGTAAACATCTTCAATGTAATTTTCATGTACACTGCTTGTAAAAATTTACAATGCTGAAACCCACTGTATGCGCGGGTGTATAGATATTACTATTGCATATGCCATTCTGCTTTAGGGTGGTATTCACCAACATGGATATATCCGTCGGATATAATTTAGCCGGATACAATTTCAACTTATTCATCAACCTAGTTAAAATTTGTCTTCGAACTTCGTTTTCGGGTCGAACATGTGTGTCAAACATGTCAGCTGATTGTATTTTTATATTGCAAAATGAAAAAGAGGTTCTGTGATGTGATAATACAGTACAACTACATTATCTTTATTTGTGCTGTTGCTGTTAATAACAAGGTTATGTTCGAACGATATTTATAATACCACTCTGAGGTTGTCTTAAAAATATCCGAGTAGTGTTTTATCCAAGTTGATGAATACACTTTATCTCAGATAAAAGATAATCTATGTTGGTGAATACCAGCCTTGTGCTAAAGTTTAGTTTGATTAAATTTATTTTTATAATATTTTAGCTGACATATGTTATTAATTTGCTTGCTTTCAATACAAAGTTTGCTATGGTGCGTTCACGATATAGTGTACGATTTGGGTGTATGTTTACACTTTTTACACTCTTACAACAAATCATAAATACCTCTATTTTTTTTTCATAGTTCATAGTTTCATATGAAGAAATACAATTTTCTTACAAATGTATCAATATTTCAAACTTTCATCGGATAAAAATTATTATTGGATTTACATTAGAATATTACATGCAAACATTTAAATGAATATATAAGTACAAGTGTATACTATTATTATGTATCTACATCTACTTCAAAAAAATTTATAAATAAAAATTATATTCCTTTTTTCTAAAATAATTTTACAGAGACAAAACTTTGAAATATGAACGCAAAATTAGAATTTGTTATTTTTTATACATCATGTACGGATACTGTTACAAGACAAATTTATTGGAAAAAAATAAAATTTGGAAACATAAATTTATGAAAACTGAATTCATTTTATTCTACTTTTTATTTTTTTTTTCAATTAATTTTATACGTTAAATGAAACTTTATTCATTTTATTTTTGTTTTGTAACTATTGCCATGTCGAAAAAATATTTCTGCGAAATAAGATATTTTTATTTACTTTTCAACCTTTAAAATCGATTTCTAATAATCTCTGAAAATTATTCTATTTTCAAAATTCTAAATTGGAAATCTAGAAAAAATTTCTAAATTCTGAAATTCTATTAAAATATAAGTTCAATTTTTTTCAAAAATAACTATAGAATAAGCATAAAATGAGAATATTATGATTACGAAGTCTAAAGGCGTATATCTAGGATCTATGATAACATACCAAAATAATGAAAAAACAGAAATCAACAGAAGAATAAATAACGCGAACAAGGCATACTTTGCTCTTCTCCCTATCATGAAATCACATGACTTACATAGAAAAACAAAAATAAAGATATATAAGACGCTAATAAGACCAATTTTGACTTATGGAGGAGAAACGTGGACATTATCCAACCACGATGAAGAACGACTCAACATATTCGAAAGAAAAGTCCTAAGAAAAATATTAAGACCGATATGTGAAGGAGATCATTGGAAAACAAGATACAATCAGGAATTGTACAGCATATACAATGATCCCGATGTAGCAACAGTCGTTAAACTAAATAGACTAAGATGGGCAGGACATGTACAAAGAATTCCCCAGAATCGAATACCGGAGAAGATCCTACGCCTACGAGAGAGATGGGCAGATAAAATACACAGAGATGCAGCCAATTGTTAAAATGCAACAACTGGAGGGACGAGGTATTAAACCGCGAAAACTAGAAGTCAAAATTAAGATCGGCCAGGGTCAGAGTTGAACTGTAGCTCTAAGAAGAAGAAGAAGTCTAAAGGGCGCACTCTATATAGCTTTTGAAGGTCTGATACAATAAATTTCTAAATATTTTCATTGAAAATATTCTTACAAACCTTCATACAATAATAATTAATAAAAAGTTTCAAAGAATCACGTTTCTTAAAAAAATGGAGTAAAATCGAAATAAACTTGATACGCAAACTAGAGATTTATTAGATTTTCTATAAAAAAGAGAAAGAAAACTGAAGAACAGCATTTTATCACAGAGTGTATGTAGAATACATAATGATTCCAAATTATGAATATCAAAAATTATTGTTATTTAAATTTTTAAAAATTCATAAAAATCCTTTTCAAGTAAAATAATTTTGAAAGGAATAAGATTTTTATCTAGAAAAATTTAAAAGAAAATAATGTATTTATATTATGTATAGGCTTCTATTTTGTGAAAAAAATCATGTAAATTCAAAATGTTTTAAAGTTTTGTTAACAAAATATAAGTTTATAATAATATCTTAATAAAATATGAAAAAGTTTATGATAAGTTCAATAATATTTGGTAAAGTAGATGATTTAAAAGATTTTTTCAATTTAATTTCTCAATAACACTGAAAAAAATTTTTTCGAATAAAAATAAATTCAAAGTATTTTAAAAAAATATAATTATGAAATTTAAAGGAAAGAAAATAAATTACGCGAAAATACTATAAAGAATATTCAGAGCTGTCAAAAAAACAAATAAGTGGAGAATCAGGAGCATAACGCTGAGTTGCAACAGTTATTTCGAAACATCGAAATTATGTCCGGAATGAAATTGAATTGATTAAGATGGCTAGAGTATGTCTGGAGAATGAAAGTGGATATAGCTGCCTACAAAGTAATGATTATTCGTCCACTAAGAAGCAGGCCAGTAGGTCTACCAAGAGTAAAATAGTGGGGTAGTGTCTTGAAATACATAAGACTTTTGGGATAGTCACAGGACTGGAGAGTAGTAGCTTTGGATAGAGAAAGTTGGAGACGAAGGCTGCAAGAGGCCTATCATCATCCATGGGTTGTAGAGTCACGAAAGAAAAGTACTAGAATTATGAATAAGGAGCTGTGTGTGGTAAAAGTAAGTTATAGAATTAGTGAGGCTACAATGGATTTGTATGGGAGCTTGAATAGCTCGATGGTTGTGGTGTCGGTCTTGTAATCTTGAGATCACGGTTCGAATTCCAACCAGCGCGCTACTCTCGCCCAAGTCGATCATTAATTTCCCATCAGCAATGTACACCAGTAACTGATTACTGATGATCAAACTGGATGATATATCTGACAGAATTACTGATCGGCGGTGCCATAATGGACTGAGTATTCGTGTGCACTTAAATATACCATATACATTGTGGGTGGTATTCATAGAACGGTAGTAGATTATTACTGTAGTAAATGTATTCATAGTAGTAGTTTAATCTTGGATTAGTGAAGTTGCTATCAGTGAATAGTAGTAGCAAAGTTAATCGCCGAAACGTCAATAAAATTATTTCGAATCTGAATACACACAGCAGAAATAGGTTAATTATTTTTGGTTTACACATGTTTATTTTAATTTATAGATACAATTGACAGATGGCACATTCGTTTAACACATCGAAAATTTTCGATATTATGGTTTGTGTACAGAATTTACTACCCCTTCATGAATGCAGAAATACGAACAATGATTAAAGTGGTAGCAAAGATAATACCGACTTACTACTGCTTTATGAATACCACCCTGTATGTATATATGTATTTAAAAAAATAAATAAATAAAATAAATGACTTTGTATCAGTTGGCTTAAATTTTAGCATAGTCAGTTACTCAGCAATAATTATTGAATATAGTATACTAGATATTATAGAATATAGAATACTAGTACTTATGTATTAAAATTTGTATTGTTCGAACCATTTTTTTTTTTACTTTTGGTGTTTTAAATTTTAAATGTTTATATTTTATTTTTTTAAATAAAAATATTTTTCATATTATATTATGTAGTATATTATTTTTATATTACACTCATATCATTATGTCCTATAATGTTAAATGTGTATATACACATGTACACACAATTTAGCTTCATATATACGGAGCATCATGTATAATGTAAACATAATTCATACATACATGTTTGTATATATATTTATAATCCATTAATATACAATAGAATCAAATAAAACATACAATAGTTGAGTAGATTTTATGCATATGTGTATATTTGTTTATGACACAGCAGGCTTTATGTCATAAGCAGATTTATCGTCTATTATGATCTAAGTATACGTACTGTGTGTTTATTTTTCTTTCCATACTATTTTGTGTTTTTTTTTTTACTTTTTTATCTTATTCAGTAATTTATTACAATATGTATCCCTACCTAATGTACATATATATGAATTACATACATACATATTTATGTAAAGTAAAGTAGAATTTCTTCATGGAAGCTTAAATAATAATAAGAACCTGCTTAGTAACACGTGGTAACACGGTAATATGGAATACACTTTATTTTTTATTATGCGAATAACACATTGATTAATCTTCAAATATGCAAAATGTACATACAGTTTTCTTGGTATTTATGTTGCTATTTATTTTTTTTCAATTTAAAAAAATTTAAAATTATAACAAATAAGTAATGTAATTACTCGGAATACTATATACAAAACAAGTAAAAAAAATAATAAAATATTCAAAAAAAAAATTTTTTTTTAACCAAAAATACTAAAAACATCAAAATAAAATATTTTTGATATCAAGGATATATCATTTAAAAAAAATTTCACGAAATTTAAAATTTCAATAGTACATATTACATACTTTATTTTGCATTCGTGCTGAGATTACACACAATTATGTAATTACTAATTTGTCTATTTTGGAAAACATGGAAGGCAATAGAGAAAAATGGATAACTTATGCTTGATGACTATTGGGTTTTGTGGTGAATATTTCACAAAAATACAATGCTTTGCTTGTTTTGCTTGTTCTATTTGCTATGTCCATTGTGAGCAATTTCGTTTAATAGCATTGTAATGAGAACGTCTGGCGGAAAATCGGCAACGAATAAAGCTATAAACTAAATGGCCGAAATGGACGAAACGAAACAAAATGATACATACGATAGTACTGTTGTACGTAGAACTATCGATAAGTTTAAATGTCAAATAGACGAAACGAATAGTGCCGTAGCGGTCGTACATTTTATCGTTTCTACTTGTTTCTACTCAATCAATACTCATCTCATACACAATTTTACTAGTTTCAAATCGTTTCTATATAGGGCAAATTGTTAAACTGACGGAGCGAGTATTTACGTTCGTTTAATTTCTTTCGTCCCGTCACGTCTATTTGGGGTCTAGCTGTCTAAGTTGTACCGTTGTGTTGTACGTTGTACGAAGGTGATGAATTTCGACAACTGAAAAATCGTTATAGGGTCTTTGTTGTCGTTTTAGAAGTCGAATTGAGGTTTTGCTATAAAAGTGTTATTTCTAGTTAGCTGTCAAAGCAACTTAATTTAATTTATTAGAGAAGATATGTCAGATAAACTGTTTTCCTTCTGCCCAACACAACGTCCTGAGCTTTTTTGCGATGCTATTGAAGCGTACATTGTACTTTCGCCATAAATATTCATTGCGAAAATTGCTAGTATAGAAATCAGGGTAAGAGCTAACGCCCATGGTATAAAGACTCTATAAAGGTAAGCCGAACAAAAGCTTTGTATTATTTGTGACGTCATCACCTGTACCAGTTATCAGAAAAAATGAGTAGATATATAAGAAACTAAATAAAATGGAATATTTGTGTTTTTTATGTGATGATTTTATTAATTTTTTTGTTTTGTTTTACACATCTGATTTTTTGTTTTAAGAAAAAAATAAATTCTACTTCTAAAAAATAAGTGTTTAGTATCATTATCAAGAGGGATTTGTTTTGATGATTCTATTAGATGTTGAAGAATTTTCGGGTATTTAACAATTTGTTTTTTATTGTCAACAAATATAGTTTCTAGATGCTTAATCATATTCATAAATTCCTCGGATGGTTTGATAAGTCCGCCTTCAGATAATTGATTTACCCAAGTCCAGGATGCATTATTTTCGTCACCAAATTTCGCCTTGCTTTTTCTTTTCTTGATTATATAACCCGCAAAATTTTCCAAAGCATCTAGTTCTAGTTCATCAAAATGTTCTTCGTCCTCATTTACAGTAAAGCAGATTTCGCATGTTTCATTAGAAGAGATTTCGGGTGATAATTTTCTCAATAATTCGCCAGTTAAATTGCAATCTTCGTCATCAATTTCCTCAATGTTCGATGAGTTTAATAAAGTTTTATTTCTGCCTATATGCAAAAAATAAAAAAAAAAATAATCATGGCATTACAATTAACATAATAAATAACAAATCAGAGCAGGACAATACAAACAAAAGGATTATCCATTGAATTTATACATATATTATAAATATTACCTAATAAATATGACCGTAGACGATATCTAAACTCCAGTGAAGTTGGATGGTCATTCAAGCCACCTTTTACTCTGATTGTACTAAAGAAATTCTCAAGTACATCCTGATTTAAACGATCATTTAAAATGTAACTAACCGAATAACTACTTTTTAAATAGTCTAAAAGCCCGCGTAAAGATGTATTATTTATTAAAATTCCTTTTTGAAAAGGCAGCAAAGACATTTTACCACAGGCTCTTAACTTTAATATAACGTCATCCACTTCACGCAGAATTCTATTTTGCTCAATCAAAGCTAAGCCATAGGCCTTGATTCTATCACGCGAATCCCTTTCTGGTATTTTAGAATTAAAAATATCAAACCAATCGTTCATAAGTTTTAAAAAATCTGCACATTCACATACATTTGTTGAATTTAATTTACCTAGTTCATAAAAACGTTTAAGACTACACGACACTGAATTGGAAAATAGCTGAGTTGCTAATTTTACTTTTTGTCTTAAAGGTCCAGTAGCTTCTAAATGAGCACTTGTTATTTTGTGCACAATATTTAAATCTTTTCCATTTATTGAATTTATCATTTCTTGAACGCAGTCTATTTTTATTACTTTATCATTAATGATAAAACCATCATCAATAAAATGATTTCGTACTAATTTTATAAGGTGAGGGGCATCAGCAAACACATAAACTTTTTTTTCTGAATCAGATGGATTCTTAAACCAAGTTTTCATAATCCCTATTTCAAGTTCTTTCCACAATTTCTGATTTCCAATACCCATATCAGAAACTATGGCTACTACTATATATCCACACTTATCCAAATTTTTTATAATATTATCTAGAATATTTTTTTTCATACAACAATCATATGAATAAAACACTGGTTGTTTCCACTTTTTTTTTTCTTTTATCATTGTCGCCACTCATTTATATCTCTTTGTCTCAATTTATAACTTATTTGTGTTTTCTCCATTATTAAAACTAAACGCGATAGTTCAGATCAATAATTACCGAATTCCTTGGAATTCAGGATAACACATTTCTACTTTTATTTAAATATAATTCAATTTATCTTCAATGCGTTAAAACTTAACACATCAGTTAAGATCAATCATTGAAGAATTTATTCATCTAATATTGAGTCTATTGCATAAGTAAATAATTTTATTTTGTTACTCAATTTATATTTCATGTATAAAATAAATATATAAAATATAAATAAGTTATATTAAAATAAATAGATAATTAAATAATAATACTATTTTTTCCTTTAAACCCACTATTGATATTTACATATTAATAAGAAAGCTTTTACAGCTGGGTACAGCCGTTGACGTCACACAAAGCTTTCATGGCGATTCGAGAGGAAGAATGCGGCCTACCTTTATAGAGTCTTTATACCATGCTAACGCCTGCCAGACTTACGTCAAAGTATAAAGTTTGAAACTATTTTAAGTGCTTTCATCAGTGTAGATAGATAGAGTACCATACTTTATACAGGTTGCCATTTAAAAAATTAAAGCTACCTTCAAAAGACCTTAAAGATCGATACAATTTTTATTTGGAACATGTTTCGAATATTGCGATTTAAAAGAAATATTTAGCTGTTTGTAGATAAAAAGCTCACCCTGTGTAAAATAAATTTATATTTAACTTCTTACTTTTAGGATTTATTGTTATTATCTATATTAGAAAAAAAATATTATTCTTGAACATACGTAATTATTTTTCTTGGAATTCATTTTCAAAGTCTTTTTTAAAATGAGAAAATGTTTATTTCAATTAATTTAAATCTCGTATACTTTATACGTGCTTATACCTTAATTCTACAGCAACTCGTAGTTTATTTTCAGCACAATTAATTTTTATCATTTTGATTTTATTTTATATTTTTTTTGTCAGTATATTAACTTCTTTATACTCTTTTGCTTTTTACTATTTGATATATTCCATAGAAATTGATTTGATTACACCTTTATAATAATAATTAACTATAAATTAGATACACTACATTGAGAAGGAAGTTCTGAAAAGTGGATGGAATAAAGGAAAGATGAAGAAAAATGAAAAGAGAAACAAAAATGTGATATAATGTAAGATAATTTAAAAAACTGAGTTTGTAATCAAATGCAAAACACACTGTCAAAACATAGAAAAGAATTGAAGATTTTTGTATTCAGTAATAGGAAATGGGAAAAACAAATCGAGAGAAAGAAAGAATTTAGAACATACTATTATGTAAATAGCAGTTTAGAAACATGACTACTATATGAGAAATATCAAGAATTAGATCTGTTTGAATTTTAAATTAAACAGGAGAGATATTCAGGTGAAAATAGCAGATCTGTTTACTTTACGGAACATACTTATAATCTGGTGCTGAATACTGATTCACATTGAACGTCAAAACGCTGTCACTTGTCGGACAATAGTATAAAATTATAGGATTTCAAAATCATCTACATTTTTTATATCTGCGATTACCCTACTTCAAATGTTCATATGTTCATATATATGCTTAAACACATTTTAGATGTAAGCAATTTGTTAGATAGTTTAATGCCTTTTTGTTTTGTCCTTGAAAACTTTAATGCAAGTTTGCTATTGAATGATTTGATATCATCATTGTGATTGTTTATAGAATTGATCTCTTGCTGATCAAAGTTCATACCATGTTTAGTGTTTTTATAATAACGAATAAGAAATATAATGGATTTAACATAAAAACAATTAATTTTGAATATATAGTGGTGGAAAATTTGACAACTTCACTGGAAATTTAATGTTAACATTATTATTTTTATAAAAGATTTTTCTCTGAGTAAAAATAAAATGAATTTTCGTAGAAATTTGAAGTAGATTTTAATTTGATTTAATAAATTCAGTGCAATTTCAGTTGAAGATTACATTAATCTTTGAGTGAAATGAGAACAAGTAATATTTTGCTTTGGAAGAAGGTTCATTTTGACCTTTAACTTTAGATATGGCATAACAATGATTTGGGGTAAATATTTTTGACACTGTTAAATTTTATGCCTACTACAATTCTCGAACTCATCTCAACGTATACCAATGCCCAAAAAAAGAACAAGTTTAAAAATTTTATATCAATTTGAATTATGTTTTTTATCTTAAGAATTATATGTCCACATTTTTTTAAGAATTTATAAACTGTTTCATGCTGTTGAAAAAATAATAATAATATATTAATTTTTGTTCTATTTTATTGATTTTCACAAAAATACCATAAGGCTATCCATACTTTCAACATCAATATATGAAAAATCTATTTAAGAAATTAACAAAATAATACATAAGTATATAATTCAATCATGTTCATTATTAAACCTTTTGAAACGTGAGCAATATCTTTAAGTATTTTGTGGGATATTAATTGTAGATTTATTATTTAGAATTGTTTTTACTGATCCAAATGAAAAAAAAAAAATAAGCAGAAATTCGAAAAAGTGTTGTGAATATAAGGATACAAAAAAAATTAGAGAAAAAACAACACAATTAATTAATAATAAATCAATTGCCTAAAACTAAAAAGGTGACACGTTTTAGCCTAAATAAACAAAACACACACAATTATGTGAGAGAAAATATTTATCAAGTGATCAAAATTGACTCTTATCTACGTAGCATCACGAATCAAAAAAACTCAAAATGCAAAATAAAAAATAACAAACATTAAGATTTTCTATTGGATGTTCTTACTGATATACAAAATAAAAATAAAATAAGCAAATAAGAAAATAAATGAAAAATAACATTTTCATATAAAGAAAATTCATTACTTTTTGATTTGTTTTTCTTCTACTCTATTTTATCATTTTGATAATATCTTTTCACATATAAAAATATGTATATTTTCTTCATTAATTTTCCTTCTTCAATTTTGTTTTTGTTTTATCAGAGAAAGAAAAACATTAATGAACCGAAACAATTTTAGAAAAAATTTAAGAAAAAATAAACAAATAACAATTGAACTAAACTTACTTACTGAATATTCAAATAATTTGATTCATGTTCAGTATATTTTAAATACTCATATAAAATTCGAGGAAAAAAGTCCTTTAATGTTTCATGGATGAACGAATATTTTCTATTAAGTATGTATGTACATGTACATACACATGCAAGCAGTGCTGCCAGAGGAGTTTGATTGGACATAAGGGTAGATTGAGTTAAAAAAATTGGTAAAAAATAGCAGAAAAAAATTTAATTGCTAAAAAATGCAAAGTGAGATAATACAATTTACTTAGACAAATTATTCAGATTCAATTCATTATAGATAATACATTCATATAGATAAATTATTCGAAAATATTGAATAGGAAATTATTATTATATATTATATAAAAAATATACATATATACATAAATGTATATAGTATATATTAAGTGCACGCAGATACTTAGTCCATGGCACCGCCGATCAGTAATTTTATGTCAGATATACATTATTATCCAGTTTATCATCAGTAATCAGTTACTGGTGTACATTGCTGATGGGAAAAATTATTGATCGACTTGGGCAAGAGTAGTGCGCTGGCTGGGGTTCGAACCGTGATCTCAAAGATCGCGAGACCGACACACAACCATCGAGCTATTCAAGCCCCATGAATAGGAAATGAAAATTATTTAATTTGTTTTTTATTATTTTTATTCTCATAAATTTCTTTTTCAAGATTTCTTCAAGATAATGAAAAAAATAATATTTAATAAATAATAATTTTCATTATTTATTATTAAAAGTTTATCAGAATTCGATGCTTTATGCAGTTCAGTTTCTAAAACAATCAATTGAGTGAATATATACTGTCTATTTATCACAAATAGCTGATCATATTTATTTTAACTTTAGCCAATACAAAAGTTCTCTGGATATATTGAGCATCTTTATGATTTCTTAATTCTTACTAAAACTTGAATATATGTACTTGAGAATATGTAATAAAATAACTTAATTTTTTCACTATAATTACAAATGCAGTCATTAAATTGTTCAGTTATGATCGAAAAAAAAATTGCTAAAAAATGATTGATGGCCAGATTCGGATCGTCTATGGCTACGATCAGATCACACTCACTAGAACAGGTCATTTAATAAGAATTATAATAATCTCATGTTTTGATATGAGAATGCAGGAGTATTAAATAGAATTATTAACAATTGCACTATTTTACTTTTCCATTTTTAGAACACATCAAGTGGGTCACAAAAAACATTGAGCGCCGCCATATATTAAAACTATATTTGAATAAAAATGGCTGAAATGGCAACACTGAATGGAAAATACGAGAAATGTAATTAAAAAACATATTGGAAAATCTTTTTTTTTAAAAGCAAATAAAAATTATTGGGACAAAACTTGTGCAACATTTTTATGTGTTTTAGTTTATTTTATTAGAAGAGTAAATTTTTCAAAAGCAAAAAAACATTTAATGGATTATATACGGTTAAGATTAGTGGTACTTTTTTTTTGAATTACACAAGTTGTACAATATCGCATATCGTATTCTTGTCTGTGGTAAAAATGTAAATTTGTTTGTGTACAAAAACTTGTTAATAAAAATTAAATTTTTAAAGGAACATTCGTTACGTTCGTTTTCAGTTATTTTTTGTTTCTCCAATTATTCAATTATTTTTTGTGTCTGTATGGATTTACTAGCATGTGTGCATGTATGTGTGTTAACATATATTTTCAGGAGCAGGAATTTAGATGCAAAATCAATTATATTTTAGTCAAGCTTTTTTGGTAATCGATGGTAGTATCATAGACTAAATATAGATTGGAAATGACTGTATAAATTTTTAATACACTTTTGAAATCGATCATAGCTGGCAGAAACTTGAAGAATGGCTGGCAGGAGCTTTTACTGAGAGGAGAGATAATTTTTCGCTCACGAATTTCCATATATATTACATATTTTGTAGATTTCAATAGCTGGCAATGAAAATACATGCATATTTATTTAAAAAACAATACACAATACATGTTCATTGCAATAGCTGGCAGTAGTACTGGAATCAATATAGAATATTTATCACTGATCAGTGATCAACAAAGCAATAAGATGTGACACTCTTTTTTTTTTTAAATCTACTAACACACATAATTACTTATTTTAAAATAATAAAAAAAATCAAAATTCAATTTACAAAAACAGTACAGAATTAATGTACTTATGTCAAATCCATATTTCCTTATAAACCGCCGTAATGAAGAAAAGATACAAAACAATATATACATGTGAGCAATACAATCATTTTTTCACAATGCATTTTTAAAGGCGATCTGGAACTTTTTTTTTGACTACCTGACGCGTCATTATATCAAGATATAAGGTGATTCATATAATTTCTGAGAATTTTGAAGACAAGAAAAAGTTTATTTTGTTAAGCTATATATTAGAGTAAGAATTTAATTTATAATTAAGAAATTTAACAAAAATGTAAAAACATTTGATATCAAACACAAAATTTTAAGTGTAATGCATTTACAATTAATTTTGTTTATTTTAGATAAAAAATTTTAAATAACAAAATTTGTACTTTTTTTAATGAGTAGGTATACACTGTAATAATGTTATATTTTTTAAAACAGTTGGTGTTGCAGTTCCATTTTTTTTGTCTCTTTTTCGTATACAAAGGCTCTTAATTGCTATCGACTTTTAGCAAAACCGTTAAGGCCGAATGAATAACGGGACAAAGGTCATGAGAAATTTTTGCTAACGCGTGCTCAGTGTCATTACTGTATGAATATAGATATACTGTGATTTCAATAGCTGGCAATGAAAATACATGCATATTTATTTAAAAAACAATACACAATACATACTCATTGCAATGGCTGGCAGTAGTACTGTGTTATACGGTTATGTTATACTTATGTTATACCGTCATACATGGTCTTACTTGAATCATGAATATAGAATATTTATATTCATGTAGCCAACAATACAGATTGCATAGTATCAAAGAATATATAACTAACGTAACTAGTAGATATATATTCTTTGATAGTATGCATGCACATATGTGTTAGATACTTTCAAAACCAGTTTTAATTGTATATAATATCACAGTTAAGGATATTTGCCTGTGATAATATATATTATTATATTCATTGCCAGTCATAACATAAATTTGTTGAAAATTTAAATTTCCTTTAAAATATACGATTTTGTACATTTGCCTGTTATTTGATATTTTTTATCATTTCCGATAAGGATATAGCTACATAGATTTTTGATTTTTAAATTTGTTTTTTCTTCAAGATATACAAGATTTCAAAAGATTACAAAAGTTCTCTCATTTATTTTCCTTATTCTGATTTTATAGCTTTTTCAAAATCTCTCAAAAGCTATTTTGATGTTTACTTAATAGTTATGAACACGATTTCTGCCATAAGCATTTCTAATCTATATTTAGTCTATGGTAGTATGTAATAACCTAAACCATAGCCTAATATAGATTGGAAATGCTTATGGCAGAAATCGTGTTCATAACTATTAAGTAAACATCAAAATAGCTTTTGAGAGATTTTGAAAAAGCTATAAAATCAGAATAAGGAAAATAAATGAGAGAACTTTTGTAATCTTTTGAAATCTTGTATATCTTGAAGAAAAAACAAATTTAAAAATCAAAAATCTATGTAGCTATATTCTTATCGGAAATGATAAAAAATATCAAATAACAGGCAAATGTACAAAATCGTATATTTTAAGTCTACTGTCACATTATTCTGATTCTGAATCTGAAACGTAAAATTTCAGATTCAGAATTCACTTTTTGTTCATTCTGATTCTGAATCTGAAAACTCCTTTTCAATATTTTTCTTTAAATTTGTTATTGTTATAAAACACTTTACTTATCGAGTGAACATTAAACCATCGAACAATAACTACTATGAGTGGCGAGTACGTAGGTAAGACGCACTTTTCAATGGAGGGTGAAATAAAGTTAATCTTCTGTCTTCTGTCTTCTGTCTTCTATCTTACGATCTTCAAGTTGTATATAAACAAGTAATTTTATGTCAATTTATTGAGTGGTTTAGCTATGAATTCAGATTCAGATTTCAGGTACATGTGACATGTTACATTTACTGTCAGCATGTTTCATTTTCTATTCTGAAAATAATCAGATTACAAAACGGAAGTACGAACCGGAATTTTTTTAGAAGATGAATTTTTCAGAGCCATGTAACAAGTCACATTTACTACAATGCATTTGAAAGTGATTCTGAATTTTTCAGATTCAGAATCAGACTCATGTGACAGTAGGCTAAAGGAAATTTAAATTTTCAACAAATTTATGTTATGACTGGCAATGAATATAATAATATATATTATCACATACAAATATCCTTATCTGTGATATTATATATACAATTAAAACTGGTTTTGAAAGTATCTAACACATATGTGCATGCATACTATCAAAGAATATATATCTACTAGTTACGTTAGTTATATATTCTTTGATACTATGCAATCTGTATTGTTGGCTACATGAATATAAATATTCTATATTCATGATTCAAGTAAGACCATGTATGACGGTATAACATAAGTATAACCAGTATAACATAACCGTATAACACAGTACTACTGCCAGCTATTGCAATGAACATGTATTGTGTATTGTTTTTTAAATAAATATGCATGTATTTTCATTGCCAGCTATTGAAATCACAGTATATCTATATTCATACAGTAATGACACTGAGCACGCGTTAGCAAAAATTTCTCATGACCTTTGTCCCGTTATTCATTCGGCCTTAACGGTTTTGCTAAAAGTCGATAGCAATTAGGAGCCTTTGTATACGAAAAAGAGACAAAAAAAATGGAACTGCAACACCAACTGTTTTAAAAAATATAACATTATTACAGTGTATACCTACTCATTAAAAAAAGTACAAATTTTGTTATTTAAAATTTTTTATCTAAAATAAACAAAATTAATTGTAAATGCATTACACTTAAAATTTTGTGTTTGATATCAAATGTTTTTACATTTTTGTTAAATTTCTTAATTATAAATTAAATTCTTACTCTAATATATAGCTTAACAAAATAAACTTTTTCTTGTCTTCAAAATTCTCAGAAATTATATGAATCACCTTATATCTTGATATAATGACGCGTCAGGTAGTCAAAAAAAAAGTTCCAGATCGCCTTTAAAAATGCATTGTGAAAAAATGATTGTATTGCTCACATGTATATATTGTTTTGTATCTTTTCTTCATTACGGCGGTTTATAAGGAAATATGGATTTGACATAAGTACATTAATTCTGTACTGTTTTTGTAAATTGAATTTTGATTTTTTTTATTATTTTAAAATAAGTAATTATGTGTGTTAGTAAATTTAAAAAAAAAAAGAGTGTCACATCTTATTGCTTTGTTGATCAGTGATAAATATTCTATATTGATTCCAGTACTACTGCCAGCTATTGCAATGAACATGTATTGTGTATTGTTTTTTAAATAAATATGCATGTATTTTCATTGCCAGCTATTGAAATCTACAATATATGTAATATATATGGAAATTCGTGAGCGAAAAATTATCTCTCCTCTCAGTAAAAGCTCCTGCCAGCCATTCTTCAAGTTTCTGCCAGCTATGATCGATTTCAAAAGTGTATTAAAAATTTATACGGTGATTTCCTATCTATAGATTAGTCTATGCCTAAACTGTTTGAATTTTAAACATTCTTTTTATGCAAATCTTCATTCCGTTTAATAATATTTTAATCTCTTACTATATAGAATATTTCGCATCAATTACTAAAAATGTAAAATATTTTTCAAGAAAATAATATTAAACGTCGTATTTATCCACTATACTTTATTCTCTTTCCCCCTTTCGTTTATTTGAATTATACATACATTATGCATATACACATATTTACATAGTTATGTATGTATGAAACATTTTTTTTGTTTCTATGGTAATATTGCATTTTATACTTATACATCATCTTTTGTCGAGCACATGTATATATATATATATATATGGTATGTGCGAATATGTAAGTGACGCATAAATTTATAAATAATGCATGTTTATAAACTTATTATTGTGACTTACTGACCCAAATATCATTCATAGAATTATTAATAACATTTTTATAAAATAAAAGAACTATGTATATACATAAGTTGTGTATTTGTGTATAAAAAATGCTCATTTATTTACTATTTGATGTTCATACATACATAATTAGAGTCTTCGACACAGAATTGTGAATAACTTTTTTCTTAGGAAAAAATATGGTAATTCAACAATTAAATTTTTTGGAAATCCTAAAATATCCTAAAAGATTTTAGAGTTTCATACACAGAGCCAAAAATGTCACATATTTCTCAAAAGATTTCCACATTACTTTATTTTACTAAGAAATCAACTTAAAAACGTTTAACAATATGACTTTTTTCATTAAAATTCTCTATATTCTTATACAGAAAAACTTTTTATAATTTAAAAAGACTATCAAATTGTTTCAATATGATTTTCTTATATCTTTCAAATTTTAAGAAGGTAATTATATGTAAAGTTTTATTTGTCTATTTAAATCAAATAGATTGTGCATTTTAAATCAATATGATAATC
Source organism: Villa cingulata (assembly GCA_951394055.1). NCBI lineage: Eukaryota > Metazoa > Arthropoda > Insecta > Diptera > Bombyliidae > Villa > Villa cingulata. The sequence continues at coordinate 4,603,875 of OX596025.1, forward strand.
TTTTTGCTTGCTTATTAATAGAAATAACTGTTATCAAATTCTTATTATTTACACATGCGTAAGTGATTATCGTATTGTTTTGTGAGTAACTGCATTTGTATTATTCAAAGTTCATTTCGTTCTCTGATAGTAAAGTAGCACAAATGGAAAGTATTCTTAATATTTTTGATGATGAGTTTGATATAAATCAAAGTGAAATAAATAATGAAAATTTTAATAGTGAAAATATTAACAATGGAAATACTAATTGTCAAAATATAAACAATGAAATTATTCAAAATGAAGACATTAACAGTGAAAATATGAACAAAAATGGGAATATAATTGAATCCAACATTCTTCTACCACCATTGATATGGGATGAAAAAGAAGTTTCTGAAACTCACGCACTTTTTTCTTCTTGGGGATTGTCTAATTCTGTTTGTGCTTTATTAAAAGCTTATGGAATAAACAAAATAAAGATTTTAGAAGAAATGGAAATTCAAGATATTGATAAGTTTTTCACTCAAATTTATAGTATGGGCACCAAAGATAATACAGTCCTACTAGATGAACCATTTCATTTTTTTTATTTAAATGTTTGTATGTTTGCCAAAAATAAAGATCGAAAAAGTTTTTCGAAACAATATCGAAAAAGAGCGAAAGTTTATAATTCAGGAGGGATGTAAATATGAGAGAAAAATAAGAATATTTATATAGAAGAATTAGTTTGTGAGTTGCATGACTGGTTACTAAATTTTATATGGTTTTGAGTGGTACCATCACTTATTTGGGGTGCGTTCATGAACATTACTTTAACCATAGTCATGGTGTAGTATAGTTTAAGCAAAGTTATGTTATACTACAGCCATAGTTATGTTAACTTCAAGTGGTTTTTGAACGCGATTTTTACCATAGTAGTAGCAATAAATTATCATTCAGCTGTCAAGTCAAGTTTAAAAAATTTTTACATATTATAATTTTTATATTTTTTGTTTGTCAAAAATTAATTATTTTTTACAAATGAAGTTTAAAACAAAATTAATTAATTTCAAATTAATTAAATTGAAATTTTCACAATTCACAACAAAAAATTAAATTACAAACGATTTTTTTATTGTCAATGTCATTACCACTTAAAGGTTTACTATCATTACTATCGTTAACCATGCTCTCGAGCAGGGTTAGTTTTTGACATCAAATAGTTAAAAATTTACTTTACTACAGATGTTTATGAACGCTAAAAATTCATGTTGGTAGTTATGTTTTACTATGCCACCACCATTTTGAACGACAAATGATAACTATAGTTAACTATAGTAACGTTTATGAACGCACCCTTGATATGATATTATACTTGAATAAGTAAAAATAAATGGATATTTTGTACGCAAATGCTTTAGAATACAACAATTGACAATAGGGCTGTTTCAAATTTTTTTTTATTGTATTGAGTTGATCGTCGTATTTAATATATGAATGACTTGAGAAAGGAGGTATTTCATATTTCATGTATTTTTATATATGTATGTATGTGTTGTTATGTTAATATTCCTTGTCGCGTGCTATATGATCCAATGAATAAAGAATATAAGAAGAAGGTCCACTCTCAAATGGTCCGTTATATTTACTTTTCACCCTCCCTCGGGGAAAAGAAACTCACACACACCCTGACAAAAAAATTCCCATTAGTTAGAAGAACTGACTACATTAAAAAAAATTTTAAATGAAATTTCCTCAGGTTATAAGTGAGACAAATTATACATCATTCAAACAACACAATTGCACGTTCGAAAATCTTCATGTACATATACGAAAAATTTATAATGCATTTTAAATAGCCCAACTATACAGCAGCAAAATTCACGCATATCATATCTGTACACAAGGTGCTTTCAAGTTTTAATGCTTTTCAAATAGCCCAACAATATTTTTTGACCTACACATAAACAATTTTGAAATAGTCGGGCAGAAATCGATATATTTTTTCATATATTCCTATATAATTTTTTTACACACAGAAACATAGTTCGTTACACCGTAGAGCTTTCGTTTTCTATGCTGAAAGTGATCTCTAGCACATACATTCACTCATCATATACACATTCATCAATTCATGCTTTTCAAATAGCCCGACAATATGATTTTATATACACATAAATATTTTTAAAATAGTCTGGCAGAAATCAGTATATTTTTCATATATTGTTCTTGACACGTAGATCCATCCCAGTTAACCAACGAGGATATATATTCCACCTATCTAATCTTAGATATATGACTTCGTTATCTTCTCGGGTCTCACGATCAGATTTTTCCTATATAAACATCTACTAGATATCCATTAGATATATTTTAGACATATCATTTATGTATTCTAGTGGATATATATCTTATGTGTCTATTTTCTGATACATTGCTTCGTCACGTAGTCGTGATTCCCGAGTAAATTTGTTGACATACATCTTTTAGATGTATTTCTGATACATCATTCATATGTCATAATAGATATACACTTGTCGCTTGATCGTGTTTTCAGAATTCGTCTGTATAACTGTCTCTATAGTCTAAGCCCGACATAAATTATATTCAATCGGTAATATAATATAATAAATATAATTTTTACAAATATATAAATAGAAAGCAGATAATACGGATATTGGTTGTTAATTATTATTACTCACCTAATTATAAATTTTCATTACGTAGCTTTGAAAAATGTTATTTAGACCACGAAATGGAAATTTTATAAAAGTTAGTGAGTATGCATATTCATAAATAATAATAAATGTATTGATCATTTTCTATTTCTTTTACATTTTTGCTCTTTTTTCATAAAAGTATGTCTAAAAAAATATCTAAAAGATATCTAAAAGTATATATTATTGATATATCATAATGATACGTTTTTGATAAGTACAATCGTGCTTTGACAAATTTTATTGAATTTTGTCGAAAAAAGCGATATTCTGCCTTGTAAAAACATATATCATTCATATGACAAAGGTGCATCTAAAGGATATATCTTTTATATCAGTTAGATATATCTTTCATATATCAATGATATATTCTTGGTTAACTGGGTTTATTTTCCATGCTGAAACATACAACATATAATAAACATGTTATAACATATACATTCACGCATCATATACACGCCCGACTATGCGACTTGATCTTCCCATAAACATTTTTAAAATAGTTGGGCAGAAATTAGTATATTTTTTTATACATTTTTAACTAATTTTTAATGAAAAAATGACATATATGATATATTTCATGCATTTTCTTTATGATTCATTTCGTATAATATGATATTATTAATTTTTTTATTCATGATTTTTGATTTGAAAATCAACTGTTTATACGTAAGAAATTTCATGTATACACACAGAACATTGTTCTTGCACACGTAGATCCTTTATTTATTTCTATATGCTGAAAAATATAGTCGGGCTCGAGCAATTTAAAAGTATTGGTAATTGGTTGAAATTATATATTATATATAATATATATATACCTCTAACATATACACCCATGCATCAGGATCAGATATCAGATATAATAACGCAGAAAAATAATATGAAAAACAAGTTTAATATACAAAAACGCATTTCTGATGTTTCTGATTACGGATAAGGGCTACCATAGTGTATTCGAATGTATATAATTTTTACAGTTGTCTGACTAATAATTTTTATTTTCATGAAATATTTCTTTTTTACCTCTTGATTCTAATAATGCTTGATTTATTTAATCTAATTCGGAATTTGTACTGGAGAATGATATATATTTCTACTTAAACAATTTAATGATTTTATTTCGTGTTTTATTATTATATTTATATAAGTATGTATATAATAATTGATTTTATGTTTAATGTAAAGTTAAGAAGAATGGTAGCACTGATGAACATAGATTAAATTTCTCCCAGTATTACCATAGTTTTACAAAAATTTTATATGTTCATCTATTTCATATTTTTAAATATTGTACTGAGTTTTATAAACTAAGAAGTTTTTCGTACTTAATGGTACTAATAACAAATGAAATTAAAAAATGCTTACACCTTATTAGGTTTTCTTTTTAATATTCAAATTTCATAATTTTTAAGATTCGTGTACAATATTATTCTTCTGTACACAACAAAGAATAACGATATGACAATTATGAAAGTAAGACTGGTATTGACTGGTATCACTGTCATTCTTGTTAAATAATAATCATATTAAAACTTACAACTACATTCTCATTCTTGCTTTATTCAAATAATTTTTACAGGGTATGTCATCAAATTGTAACTTTTCTTATTTTGATTAAAAATAAAATTTGTAATTTTTAAATTTATTTGACTTGATTATAATGTACTCGTAAATTTCTAAAGTTGTAGTCGTGTTACATTTTCACCTAGCTTTATAAAGAAATCGTGAATATATGTATGTAATTATAATAATAAATAATTCACATTCGCTGCACTGCATGTTAATGCGTTTCAGGTATTAGAGTTGATTATCTCATTTTAACCAACTCACTACCTTCTCTTTCTTTCAACATATGACAGATTTTCAATTTAATGCGGTTATTTTTAAACTGTAATTCAATTTTTCAAACCATATTTTGTGGACGAAGGAAGCATACGTGTTTAATCAATTACTTTATTTAAAAATAAAAATTGTGTTACATTAGTGAAATTCAGTGTTTTTTTAAGTGCAATTCAAAAATAACTTAAAAAAATGAGTTCGAGAAATCACCATAATTTGAAGTGTATTGTTTGTGGATGGACAAAAGGAATGATTCCAGACAGAAATTGGTTTTTATTTCCAAAGAATGAATCAAGGTACGTAGTTTCACTATACTAATTCAATTAATTTAGTTTAGTTAATTTAAATTAACTACTAATAATTGTTTCATTTGTAATATAAAAAAATTGTCTACAGAAGGCGATTATGGCTAGAAAATACTGGACGACTGGATTTACTTGAAAATTTACCAAGGGACAGCAGAATATGTGAGGAGCATTTCCAAAAAGAAATGATCGGCGTAAGCGGTAGGAAGTTGAGAAAGGGAAGTTTTCCATCAGTTCATCAAGAAAATAAACGTCCGAAGATTGAGATATTAGAAGACATCATCATCGTGCCTGCTTCTAGCATCACAAATAATAATGAAGAGGAACAAATATTTCAAGAAGAAGCTGTCAGTTCTAGGCATTCAAGGAATCAAGAAACACAAACAACTCTGTCTGTTGAAGATCTTTTGCAGGAGATTGCCAATATGAAAAAAAAAAGAAATACAAAAGGAAAAAGAACTACAGGAGCTTAAAAATAAGGTAAAAAGTAAAGCGCATTTTATAGATTTAGCTTATAAGTTTTTGCCGAATGATTTAGCAAATATAGTAGAATGCCATGTAGTGAATAGTGACAGGAAGAAGAAAGGATGGCGTTTTTCAGAAGAACATAAGCAGTTTTCTTTAAGTTTATTTTTCTTTTCCCCTTCAGTTTTTAATTATTTGTCTAAAACTATTAACATGCCTTCCAGAACGTCATTAATGCGTTATATTGAATCCTGGCCTTTTGGGCCAGGGTTCCATTCTGTTCATTTCAAATCTTTAAAACTTAAGTTAGAAAGTTTGCCTTCCTTTGCAAAAAAATGCATTTTATGTTTTGATGAAATTTCCTTGAAATCCCATTTATTTTATGATAGATCTAGGGGTCAAATAATAGGTTTTGAAGATGATGGAGAAGAACGTGCAAATAAAGCTGCTAGGTATGCTTTTGTCATAATGGTTCAGGGTATAACTTATAAGTATAAGCACTTATTAGGTTATACTTTCATTTCTTCCGCATGCCAGTCGAAGAAAGTACAAAAATATATATTAAAATGTGTCAGGGAATTGATAAGTGTAGGCATGGAACCCAAAGCTGTTGTATGTGATCAAGGGGGAAATTTCTACAATTTACCAAAACTTTTAGGAATAAGTGAAAGTAGGCCATACTTCTTAGTAGACAATATTAAAATCCATTTCTTTTTCGACCCACCACATTTAATTAAGTCTGTTAGAAACAATACAATAAAATACAATATTAAGTTTGAAGAAAATAAAACTGCTTCTTGGAACGATATTGTACATTTTTATCAAGAAGACAAGTTAAGACAATTTCGATTAGCTCCAAAACTAACTGACGATCACATTTACCCTAATACGTTTCAAAAGATGAGAGTTAAATATGCGACTCAAGTCATAAGTGCAACAGTGGCTAGCGCTTTGTATGCTTCCGTTAGTGGAAATGAAGCTTCTTCAACCGCAGTCTACACTGCTGAATTTTTAGAAAAATTTGACACCTTGTTCGATATTTTTAATTCAAGCACCAATTCTGATGTTAAAGAATATAGAAGACCTTTTAATGCAAATGTTTCTCAGCTTTCTCAGTTAGAGGAAATGAATAAATTCGTAAAAAGTATAATGGTCATAGATAATTTAGGAAAAAATGTCACGAAAAATATTAAATGCCTGTTAGGTTGGACTTTGAATATCAGTAGTCTTACAAGTTTGTTCAAAGATTTAGAATCTGAAGGTGTCAAATATATTTGTACTAGACATTTAAATCAAGATGGCCTTGAACATGCATTTGGAACCTTAAGAAAAAAAGGTGGTAATTCTAGAACCTTATCTCCCTATCATTTTGCATGTGCCTTTAGAAAGTCATTTTCCGTGAAGTATATGGAACTGGTTAATGATGGAAATTGTGAACCATATCCCGAATTTGTATTACCAACTCCTACTAACTCATTAGGTTTAGATAGTAATTTACCTCTCAAAAAGTCTGTTCCATACGTAAAATTAACACAAGATTATAAGCACATCAGTTTCGGAGAGCAAAACGCTTTTTATTATTTTGGTGGTTGGTTATATAAAAAATTAAAAATTAACCATAACTGCTTGTTAGACGACGCTGAATCCGATCCTCTTCCTGAACATACTTTTATTTATTTTAAAGAATATAAGGATTGTAATTTAGTTATACCTAGTAATAGTTTCATGGAAAATTTAAGAAAATTAGATTATAAGTTTACTAACAGTTTTAATAATTTTGTACTTGACGCCGATATTGAAAAAAAATTATTCGAAGAAATTCAGGATGAATTTGATTATGTATGTTGTAATGATTTAGACAGAAATTATGTAATATGTTTATTTATACGAGTTAGATTGTATTATATTTTAAAAACATTTAATAGAGATGTAAAAAATTTTGACAAGAGAAATAAAATTCTTTGTATTTCCCATTTGTAAATAAATTTTTGTATATAAATAGTTAGTGCATAAAAATTATAAGATTTTTATTTGTAATTTCATGTATGAAATATATCTAACAAATAATTTTTCTGGTTCGCCCGCAGAAAAACTGTTTGTTGGATTTGGATTGTTATTGTAAAACTTTTTTAATAGAAAAACAATAAGGTCAATTATAATGTAAGAAATCAAAATTAACAACGGGCAATAAATTATTATTATTTTAATTTTTTATATTTATTTTTTTTTAAAGATATTTCCTTATGTACATATGTATTTTTTCAAAAGAATTCTATTAAAATTAATTTAGTGAAAAATGTAACAACAAATTGATAATGAAAATAACAAAATAATAACTTGACAAATCATTTTTTTTGATTATATTAAAATTTGTATATATGGACAACGAATAAAATAAATAAAAATAATTCATCAAAAAGAACCAATTTAATAACTTTTTATGTAATTTTAGTCTAAATTTAAGTTTCGAAATAAAAATATTCTTAATAAATAAGTTGATTAAAATTTTTGTTTTTTTACATATTTGTTTAATATTATTATTAATATACAAAGCAGAACAAATTAAGGATTTGGAATCTAAATATTATGCGAATATTTCGAATACACCCTGTATATTATGTTTCTACCTAAAAAAAAAGACGAGATGTATTCAAAAGGATGTGTCATTTTTTTTCTCTATCTCTCGTTTATTTCAAAATCAAACCAACATTTTCTGTCTACTTTTAACAAAACTTTAAAAGCTTTTAATTTTTTGAGACAGTGTTAGTATCGCCTTTGTTTACCTACATAACGGTTTTATTGAGAGTGGGAATACTTGTAATATCTTTTTACTTTGATTTATATACCAGATCATTATGAACTCAATATTTATCCTTACATTATATACATGATCATTTGAAGATATTGAAATGTACCTATGTTTTGTTCATATAACAAAATATGTATGAATTGAATGAATGTTATGTGTATGTATAACAAGTTGAGAAAACAGAGAGAATAAAGAAAAAGCCTTTCTCACGAAAGCTTCTGTCGGTTGCTTTTTGTGCTTTTTGTCGGTTGGTCGTGTCGGTTGCTGGAAAAAATTGGTTACACTTCTTTATATGGACGTTGGACATATGAGTATTTATTTTATATGTGGTATGGGATATTTTGGCGATAGAGTTCTATTTACATCAGGATTAAAAAAGTGGAGGAAAGATAGAGTAAGTATAGAGCATACAGCATTAGAAAATGTAAGAAATAATTACAGTAATAATAAAATATCTAGAACAAAGCCATGTTATGTGATCAAGACACACTGTCACCGGCCTCCACAAGAAAAGTGTTAGATTGGCTGGAAAAAAATTCTAATAATTTGAGTGTACGTTATTCAAGAGGATCAAGTCCAATACCATGTACAAGTTCATCTACACAAATCTCAACTGTTCCTCGTAGTCATGACGTAAAAACACTTTTAAAGTCAACTGTAAGAGGTCAATTAATTTTAGTTTATTATGAGAAAAATGGAAATTTGAGTGGTAAACAGCAAAAAGAATTAACGCAATGCATTGCTGATCTTTTTCTTGGAAAGAAAATAAAAATGACTTATAGAGATATGAATTATTGGGCTAGAGCTATTGAAGAATGTTTTCCAACAGAAAAAGCAGTAAGTGAACCTAATAATTTGTTGTTCATAGAATACAGTTGAAAAACATATAGAAAGTAAAATCATTATTTAGAGAACACCTTCTTCCTTCCTTCTATAAATGTTTTCAGGAAACTTACTTTATTCCCCGAAATCCAGGGAAAAAGAATCCAACTGGGAAGTTACATTCACGGTGGTGTAATAAAGGGCATCCTGCAGAAAACATTGAAGATTTAAATCAAGACAATGTACGGAATGATGATGACTGCCTCTCTGAAAGTATATCAGTTTATTACCAATTTAAGCTATAAAAATACTTTTAAATATATTCTAAATTTTCAGATGAATTTTACGAAAAAAAATGCTGGCTGCAAAATAATTGTTCTCCATGGGAAATAGTGAGAATTTATTGGAAGGAGACCAGCCAGAGAAGAACTATGTATTTTCAAAAGAAAACAGAAGTTTCTTTATCTGTGCTTCTGCAAGAGTGGCCACGATTTAATGACACAAACGGGCATGAATTGGTATAATTAAATAAATAAAATTCATTTTAATTTACACTTTTAGCAAATAAACTAAATAATCATAATTTTTGTTTTCAGATCGAAATTGACTTTGAGACTCTTTATCCCGGCAAAAACAATTTATTATTTTCAAAATATGATGACTTTCTTCCAAAGATCTTATTACATTTTAAAAATGAAGTAAAAGATAAAGCCTCTCGGGAAATGCTTAAGATGGTGGAATCAGAAAAAATTTCCAAAGGTTAGTTTTTATTACCATTTATTTTTCCACGAATATGTTTATTACTTATATTTTAATTTAGATTCAAGAGATTGTATTATTACTTTACTTCTACACTCGATTCTTCAGCCTAAACGTTCAAGTAGAGTCTGTAAACCTACGATTGCCGACGCTCAGGCTGATTTTGTAATACATGTGCGAACATGTAATGATTTGATGCCGAAATTGGAAAAAATAAGAAGTGATTACGTTGCACGGAAGGAAAAATTACAACCAAAAGTAGTCGTCGTTGGACCTGAAATTTATGAAATAAAAGAGTTTTATGTTTATTGTGACGGACTTAAGTATAAATGCTGTACTTTTATGAAATGTTTAGACATTATTATAAAGTTGTGTTATGTGTATAAAATCGAGTATTCTCGGAAAAGCAAATTAGTTTGGTCATTCTTGGAACAATACTTTTTTGAAATCCAGTCAAAACAGTTTTCTTCTATATCAAATCTAATTAGTAAGTTGAATTCAAAATAATTTTTTAAACAATGACCAAATTAATTTGCTTTTTATGTGAAAAAATAAATTCTCGATGTCTAAACAATTGATAGATCACTTAAAAGTACAACATGGCATACCAGATATATATAAGTTTAAATGTAAGCAACATTCATATAGACAAAAATTTCAAAATATTTATGCCTTCAAAAAGCACATGATTAAACATGAAAATGACACTGAAGATTCGAACACTATTGAAGAAATTGTGATAAGCGTTCCTCCTGGGGATGAAAACCCTGTTCAGTTATGTCCAACAAACAACGATTTTACATTAGATTTTTTAAAATCAGAATTTCAACAATCAGTATTATCCTTCACTCTCAAACTTCATGAAAAAAATACTTTTTCAAGAAAAACTATTATAGAAATTCAACAATTTGTTCAAAATTTAATCATAAAACCGATTTCAAAAATTGTTCAAAAAATGCTTGAAGGAGAATATGAAAAATCATGTCTACAAAATATTTTGCAAAGTATTTCACAACCTTTCTCTCGAATTGAAACCGAGCACAAATTATTCAAAGAATTAGAAAATTTAAATATCTTCAAACAACTTCATAGTTATGTTATTAGTAACAATCTTTCAGAAGTAATTTTAAAAAGCAACCCAAATATTTGTGGCACCAATGTTGAAATTTGCTTGTTGGATATTTTTTTTCAAATTAAAAAATATTTTGAAAGCGATGGAGTTCTTCATGCTACCATGGAAAATATAAATCAATTATCAAACTCAAAAACCTATAAGAATTTCATTAATGGTCAATTTTGGCAAAGTCGTTGTGGAGATACAAATAAAATTGTTATTCCAATTTTTCTGTTTATGGATGATTTCGAAGTAAATGATACATTAGGTTCAAAATCAGGTCAACAAAAAGTTTGTGGAATATACTACAATTTTCCAGTAATTCCAAATTATCAAATTGGGAAACTCAACAATATTTTTGTTGCCGGTTTTATAAAATCAAGGGACTTAAGTGAATGTGGAAATAACGTCTCTTTCACTCCTTTAGTAAATATTTTCAAACATCTACAGGAACAAGGATATTTAAATTTTAATTGATTTTTTATATTTTTGATATTACATATTTATAATTTTGTATTTTATTCAGATCTAATTTAGACTACTCAAATACTTATTTTGATTTCAGTTTTTTTTTTTATTTATAATTATTTATTACTTAATTTTATTTTTCATGTTGATTGACAGAGCCCCTTAAGTTGTAGCCTACTCTGCCTGATAGGTGAATGCGGCCCTGGAGTAGATACTGGATTGAAATTGGATATATTGCGAATTAGTTGATCCAAATAAAGTATATATTTAAGTATTTGAAAAAAGAAAAAGAATTTTTCGTATTTTATTTTTCACTCACTTTATCTAGTGAAACTCACTGTTTGTATAAGTATAAGATATAAGATAGATATACTTGTCATACTGTATACTTGTATCATACTGTATACTTGTCATCATACACATAATTTGTAAACAAACGAATATATACTTTAGAGAAAAGGTGAATCAATATTTCATTCACACAATTTTTATTACAATTCCTTATAATTACGATTAGATATCCATTGTTTGTGAGAAATGTTTTTTTTTATGTAAAGCATATACACTGCATATACACTGCATATACACTGCAAGATAAATATGAAATATATACATAATACGTAATACATGTATATCGATACGAGTATCGGAGTCGGAGTATGTTTATTTAATTTGTTTGACATCATTATTAATTATTGATGTTCTGTCGTATTACTTACTTTTATGTTTTTGTTTTATGTTTTTGTTTTATTTTTATTTTATTTTTATATTCACATACTCGTACATATTTACATTCATATATATGAAGATTACATATTTTGTTTGAACAAATCAAAAGAATACATAATCATAATAATTTAATTAATCCAGATATGATATGAACAGAAAACTATTATCATCAATAGACATTACCTACTACACTTCATATCTATGGTACATACTTATATGTAGTGTATATAAGAATTGATTTTCTCGAAATATATTAAGACACAAAATAGGAAGAAAATAAACATATTTATATGTTGTTTTTACACACATTCTAGTACTAGTACAATAACGTAAATAGAAAAATAATATGAACATTTTATGACCAAAATATATATACACATTCGACTCATACATATGTAAAAAAAAAATGTAATCTAATATGTTTGCATGAATAAAAATGACAAGAAGAGAAAATTTGATAAAAGTTATACTTTTCTTGAAAACTTTTTATACCTACACAAAAAATATGTCAATTCTGTTAGATAATTGAAATTTCGTAAAGTGTTCAAGAGTCCTAGAATAATAATAAAAAATACAGAATATTGTCTAACAATATTCGGTATTATGTAATAGATAATCTTTTAGCACAGTTTTGGAAATTTTTGTCATCTCAAACTTTTCACATAAATTAATACATAAACTACATGTACGAGTACATTTATGCATGTTTCTTGTTTCATTTTTTTAATCTGAGATAGAAATTTAATCATTACAAAAGAATAATTTTTTTAAATGTATGTACATATGTTTTGCTTTTATATGCCAGTAGCTAGTAGTTTTTGCATGAAAGAATTCTTCATCCCTCTTTATATTGTAGAAAGTAGTTATCCTTGAATATATTGAGAAGGATATCAGAAAGCTGGGCATAAATTACTGGAAAAATATGGCAATGGATAGGAACGACTGGAGGATGATCTTAGTGGTGGTTAAGTCTAGCACAGGGCTGGAGCAGCGATCATGATGAGTTATCCTTGAATTGTCGTATAAATGTAATACATAAAATAATAAAACAAAGTTATTAAAATCTAACTCGTGCAATGGAATAGCAGAGCTGAAATTGCAACATTTGCAACATTTGCCAATAAGATAGACGATCATTCAAAGCAATGATCTAGAGCACACTAACATGAAAAGCAGCAAAATATTGGTTTAAAAGAAACAATATCAAAGTGATGCGTTGGCCATTTTAATTACAAGATTGAGGAGTCATGGGCCAGAGATGAAAAAATTGCTTGCAAATAGAAAACCAAAGAATATTAGACAGATGTGAAGCCAAGTAAAAAGATGTTGACGATTAATACTTATAGCCAAAAATGCCGAAATTCTCTTATAATGAACGAAGGATGTACCAACCATTAATAATATTAATAATTTAATGTTAATTTTGTGTTATTTTTATTTTTTTTATTACGGAGAAAAAATTACTTCAGACAAGAAGCAAAATTTAACAGTGTAACAAAATTTTTAAAAACCATGTATTAAATTTCAGCTCTGCTATTTCATTACACACATGTGTACATATAATGTACATATTGTAATAAATATTATACTGTACAATTATTATATGCATAATTACAAGATATGCAATAAATGAATATATGAATATATAATCAAAATAAATAATTGTTATTTATATAGAATAAATCTAGAATATATACTAGAGATAGTCTGGTACATAATAATCTGAAATATGAAATACTTATAAACATTGTTTTGACAGAATTTTTAATTATTTTATTCATATGAATGGTATACACATAATATTTAGGTGTGCTTCATATAATATGTCATGAAGTAAGTAAATGTAGATATACATATGTGTATGTATATTTGAAAAAATAAATGTACACCCGCATTTACAAAAATTGCGTCAACTTGAATAATAATAACTTAATTTGATGTATTATAAGTACATACTCTCTCAAAATTTCGTCCTTACTATAATTTTTCCAACACCATGCTTTTCTGAATCCCTTTTTTTTTTAATTTTGCTCAGTTTTAAAAAAAATTCCAAAGTCCGTCTTATAAAATATTAATCAACACACTCGGTTGTAACTTTTTATAATCCGGATTTTATTTTCCTTTCTATAACAGTGGAATTAAATTTATTATCTACTCGTATACTTTTATTATGTATTTTCCTTAAAATTTTTTTAATAGTAAGTTAGATTTAATTTAGTTTTAAATTTCATTGTAATTTTTATATCGAGTCGTCAAAAGGCTCGGGCGGGCCGTGGTGCCGGCTAAAGGGAGGCAGGTTCACCTGTCCTCTAATAAAATAAAAAAATAAAAATAAAAAAAAGTGTTCTAGGAATATTTATAGTTTTAGTTATTCATCTAAAATTCATATTAACATTTACTACATGTTCAGATTCATATATGTACGTATACATTATGTATAAACGTTTAATATAAGAGGTGAGTCAGATAAATTTTGGGTTTTTCGTTCTGCCACAGATCAAAAAGTTTAACGCCGATTTCAATCAAATAAAGTTTGATTTAAGTTTAAAGGGTTTCAATCGTTTTTCTACACATTCTTCAATGTAAACCTTTGAATTTATTGTTCCCGTCGTGATAAATTCCCTGTTCCGTAGACCACAATTATAAATAGCCTGCCATACCATGAACTGTTTAGGAAAGTTTGTGTGTTTTGTTGAAATTGAAATGGAATTGAAATTGTTTTAGCTGTCTTCTTATTTTTTACAGTGTAATACACATTTCCTGGAATCTGGTTGAAATCTGCTTTGCAATATGTTTCATTGTCCATGATAACACAATCAAATTTCGTTAGATATTTGTCAACTAACCTCGTGTTTTCGCCAGATGTTGTTTAGCCTCAGATCTATCAGGTACTGCTTGTTGCTTGTATGTTTTTAGTCCACTAAATTTTTTACATCTCATTACTGTTGATTGTGACGTACCTGCAATAGCGGCTACATCCCTTGTTGATTTCGGTGTATCAGCTTTATAGGCATTTACAATATTTCTTAGTACCTGCGTATCAGAAGGACCTGTCTTTCTCCCTGATCCTCAATTTCCTTCAATAGTATTACTTCTGTTGTAGTTGTTGACAACATTATAAACTGTTTTTACACTAGTATTTGTTTGCTTAGCAATCTCCTTTTTCGATCTTTTTTTATTTTCTAAAAATTTGTCCAAGATAATTTTTCTTATTTCTTCTTGTTTACTGCACATCTTTTTTATTAAACGTTTTAGACACAAATGGAAAAAGTTAAAATATTTTGTACTATTTATAGAATAATTTGTCTATGCACATCAATTCGCTACCTCTTTCAGGTTTTCAGTTATAACGCCGTTCAAATTCCAAAATTTATGTGACTCACCTCTTAATTATGTCTTAAAATTGAGAATCTTAAATATACGAATACATATACGAAATTAAAATACTGAAACAATGTATTGAAGACACATTATATAGACAAGTTACTTTTTGTACATTGTAAATAAAAATTCTAATTTCCACTTTACTATATTTATAATATGCAATATTTATCACGTATTTATAAGTAGAAATCCTTTTGATTTAGGTATCTAAATTGTATTTAAGTATGTATATACTATATATCTATTCATTCGTAATTGTATATGCCAGCTTATGTGTAGTACATACCAGTGGCGGAGCCAGTAGTTTTTCCTTGGGTGTTCAGATTTTTTAATAAATATACAGATTCATTACACAAACAATAATAATTAAAACAAACTACCCTTAAAAATTTTTGGTCCAAAATGGCGGGTTTTACGAAATCCGTTATTTATCCAGATCAGGATCTTTGACTGGATTAGTTGATATACCATTTGAAAGAGAACTTCCTGTTTTATTTGTCACAGTTTATTTCACTTTGATTAGATTAGCGGTTTTCGACATATAAGGACTTAAAGTCAAAATTTCGTGTTTTTTAAAAATCACTTTTTCAACTTCTTTTGATTACGGTATAACTTCTAAACTTGAAGGATGACATAAATATTGTATTCTTTCATTTGAAAGGTTTTTTTTGTCCTCTTTCCAATGATATTATATTTATGGATAGAAACTGCATAGATAAAAAATAAATGCACAAATATACAAAAAATTACGAAAAAATACACATAATTTCATGCATTTTCATACATATTTGAGTAATTATTTCAAAGCTTACTATTTTTCGTAGTATTATTTACCTTTTACTAAATATGTATGTACGTAAAAAATTCAGTAAAATTCAAATTTATTCACTATTTGACCTGGTACTCAGTTCCCGTGAAATTTTTCGCTTGCAATTGCATATATAATTCTACAAGCTAAAAATTGTGGAAGGAAATGTGTGTAGAGTACATAGAGTTTTGAAATTTTTTGAAAAAAATCGCGAAGGCTATGAAATTAAATTAAGTAAAAATAAAGAAATAAATATTTATTAGTCGAAATATTTGAATTGTCAATATTTCGCTTGCCTTTTATATGCTCGACAATTTAAAAATGATTGTGAAAAATGAGTTCCACAACTCTCCACTATTAAGTTCCACCGAAATAATTTAGTTTGGAAGTGAGTACCAGTAAGCGAAATTTGAAACTAAAAATTTAGCTAACAATTTAGCTACATTTTTTTTACATAGGTTTTAAATGGAGAAAAATTTAGCTTTCGATGTGAGTACCGGCCCTTTACAAAAATATACAAAAAATTCAGTTTAATATTAAATTCAGCTTTTGTTTACCCTTCTACTAAAATTTATATAAGTTAAGTAAGTAGTAAAATTAAGTTTCATTTACCTTTTACAAAATCTATATATATAAAAATGAATCTGCGAAATGTATGTACGCTCATAACTTCAGAACGCCAGCACCAAATTGGATAATTCTTTTTTTATTGTGTTCGTTATCGCCACGGCAAGGTTTATATACAAAAACAAAAAAAAAAAATCGACCAATTAAATAATAGAAATTAAATAAAATATTATATTATATTAAATAATAAAAGAAATTATAAATTGACATTTCACGGCGTTTGGTGTCAAAATTAAAAATTTTTTTAATCATAGCCTCCTTCGTAAAAATAGAAAAAGATTTAATGTAATGTTTAAATTAAATTTTGCCAATCGTTAGAACTGTGTGGAATAAACCTTGAATTTCAATGTTTTTCGCAATGGCAGTTGTACGTTGCATGCTCAAGAGTCGGCAAACCATCGGCGCTATATGTTTTTTCTCCGAAAGGAAAAACAAAGAATATTGTACATTATAAGGCATTAAAATAAAATATAAGTATGAGATAGAATAATTTTAGGAATAGTATTTATTTACCATGAGAATTGTACAAAAAGAAGAACAAATAATAAATTAATTAATAATAAAAAATTAATATGATGAATATATGCAGTCGTATTATTTTATTGTAACTTTATTTCAATATGGTCCTATTGTAACCAGAAACTATTGTTTACTTTTTTTTAATTTTGTCATAAAACAAAGTCTTTTAGGAATTTCTTTTTTTCGGCGGAAAGAAGTTCGCCGGGTCAGCTAGTTTTATATAAAAAATTCAGAAAAAAATTATTACTAACTTTTTTCTAAAAAATTATTTTGTATGAAAAATGTGTATTTTTTCGCATTTTTTTTGTATTTTTGTGCATTTATTTTTGATTCCTATAGAATCGATCCCATATGTTTGGCTGGGTGTACATGATTAACATAATGGAAATGTGAACCAACAACATAACATGCAGGCATATTGTAAAATGTACAAATTGTATTTGTATATTGTATTCTGTATAATTAATTGTAATTGTACTGCTGTACATTCTCATTTCTCTGTACATTTACATAATTTCTTATAAGTTTATAAGAAAAAGAAATTTAAAAGAGAAGAGTATAAAAGAGATCAATATATATGGAGTTCCACCAACTTACATTACATTACAAATTACAATACAATACAATTACATGCAATTACAACTCAAACAAGATGTTTCATAATAAATGATTATATTCTTCTCTCTTAAATTTCTTATCTTATATAAAGAGAATATATCTTATAATTTAAAGAGAAGAGGAATTTCTAATAAGTTTATTAGAAAAAGAAATTTAAAAGAAAAGAATATAAATCAATGTATGGAGTATCAAGTCAAGATGTTTCATAAATGTTCATTTCAAAATATGAACACTTAAATAACCTCAACTTGATAATATAAATTCAAAGTTTTGTGCCGGTTCATATACAAAATGTGAACCAGATTGATATATTATAGAAAAACGAACTTTAATATGTTTGTTTTAAAATGTGAACACTTAAACAACCTCAACTTGATAATATATGATAAATTGAAGTTTTTGGTCGGTTCATATCTAAATGTGAACCCGGCTTATATATAGAAAAACGAAATTTAAAAGAGAAGAAAATAAATCAATATATGGAGTATCAAAATTTTTCATATGTTCATTTCAAAATGTGAACACTTAAACAACTTCAGCTTGATAATATAAATTCAAAGTTTTCTGTCGCTTCATATATAAAAATGTGAACCAGATTGATATATAGAAAAACGAATTTTAATATTTTGTTCATTTCAAAATGTGAACACTTAAACAACCTCAACTTGATAATATAAATTGAAGTTTTCTGCCGATTTATATTTATATTTGAACTTTAGTGAAGTAATGTATAGAAAAACGAATTTTTTATTGTTTTCTTGATCTTTTACGATAAAAATTTGTTTTTGAATTTGTTACAAATTTTTATGATCATGTTCATATAATTTTAGGGTGTTCACTGAACACCCTGAACACTACCACCCTCCGCCGATGATACATATATATGTATGTAATGTACATATAAATATGAAAGTAAATAAAAATAACTATTTGATTAGAAATTATATTTTCTGAGAAATTTTACACTATAATATTTAAAGTAATATATATTCCTTTAGACATACAGTGTTGTGATAAATTATAAACTCACCCATAATTTTTGAACCTTTTTGGTAATAAAAATTATAGGTGAGTTTATAATTAGTCACAGCACTGTATGTATAATAATAATTGTTTATCTTTTTTTATTTTGAAAACTATATTATATCTTCTGAAAATTAAGACATTTTCAAATAAATCTAGAAGTAAGAGTATTTACTTTTATCTATATCACTTATACATACCCGTATATAATAGTGAAATATAAAATGTGCAAAACTGGGACGAAAAATAATTACATATTTCGTTGTGATGTGATGTAGAAAATATGTTTTTTATGATTTATTTTTTCTTTAAATCAGATAATTATGTTTCTAGATTCTTTTATCCTCGTTTTTTTCTTATTCTTGTTAGAGATATATAAAATAATTAAGTCTGACATAAATTTCTGGAAAAAATTTAAGAATAGGTATATTCAAGTTATTTTCTAGGCTGGAGTTCCGAAAAGGTCTCAGAAAATTCAATATCAGAAAATTCACGGAATATTTTTTGTCGGAAAGCCCTCTATCGGTCACAATTCGCATTTAAAATTTTTTGTCAAAATTCTTATTTTAGCAATATCTCTGTAACGTTACATGATACAGGTATGTTTTACATCTCAAAAGATGCGTCTTAAGATGCTCTATATTCTGAAAAAAAGAAATTTTCAGAAACTCCTAGTAAAAGGATAATAAAGGACATTTTGTGATTTTTGGCTATTTTCACATTTTTGACAATTTCTCAGAAAGGAGTAAGGATAATCGGTTCAAATTTTTTGCAAATAAAAAAGGACATCATGAGCAAGATTTTTCATTCATTACTTTGATCCTAATGAATAAGGAAAATGTCCTACAGAGAAATAATTTTATTAATGCTGAATTTTGCAATTTTATGTTCGTGTGCACGTGTATGTATGTGAGTATGTGTATTGTTAGAAGTCAAATATATGATATTTTTTATATGTGCGTATATATGCGTGTGTATGTGCATTTGTAGAAGGTAAATCTAACAGTGTGTTCATTAAGTATTTTCTATACAGTCATACATATACACTACACGTATATCGGCAAATATGATAGAGTACGCTTGCAGGTTTGTGTGTGTATGCATTTGTTGAAGGCAAATCTGGTAGTGTGTCTGCATTTGTAGAAGGAAAATCTGATAGTGTGTGTATGTAAGTACATGTGTGTGTGTGCATTTGTTGAAGGCAAATCTGATAGTGTGTGTTTGTAAGTGCATGTATGTGTGTGCATTTGTAGAAGAATATAGAACATCTTAAGACGCATCTTTTGAGATGTAAAACATACCTGTATCATGTACCGTTACAGAGATATTGCTAAAATAAGAATTTTGACAAAAAATTTTAAATGCGAATTGTGACCGATAGATGGCTTTCCGACAAAAAATATTAGAGTTCTGTGCTTTGCGTCATAAGGACTATCTGTGGTCAAAATTTCAAGAGGATCAGAGGGAACACCTTTTCGGAACTCCAGCCATTTTCTATACAAACATATAATACTCAATACCTATAAGTATATACTTGTACGTAAAGTCAAAAAAAAAAAGATTCGAATAAGTAACACAAAAAAAGAAAATGAAAAATAATATAATAATGTAATTCACTGTAACACAGCATAACAAATCCTAAAAAGGAAATCAACATTCATAATTCCATAATAAATAAAAATAAGTCAAGACAAATGTATTTTTAGTCATATAAAAAATGATTTATCCTTAATATAAGTACGTTTATTTCCTACTTTTTTATTTCATACGTTTATTTCTTTTTTCTTGTACTTTGTTTTTCATTTATATACACAATTTTCATTAATTACTTTGTTTTATTACTTTTTTTCTTAAGAATTATATTAATTATAAGATCTTGATAATTGTTTGTTTAGGTATGTGTGCATTTTTATATATGAGTACATGGAAACGGTTAATGTAGGCGGTAATGACAGTTAGAATACCAATTTTATAGTGGGGGGGTTTATGGTGCAGTGGTACAGTAAGCGGCCTACTGATATCGAAAATGCAGGTTCACTTCTGCTCCACTGCAAAAGTAAGGAAAAGAAAATTCTCAATTTTTCTTTGCCTATATATCCATCCAACTTTCTTTACCCCCAAGTTCAATCAGATTTCAATTTAATGAGTATGAATAAGTACGAGAAAAAAGAGTTTAGAAATGCTGATTAGTCTATTTGTAAATTTCAGACAAATTAGCTCAAAGTCATTATTCTAAAAATTGATTAGTCTAACCGCTATACTCGTATGTAAATCAGTTTGCTTATCTCCAAACGCTAGTACAATGTGTACATTGTTTTGGTTGAAATCAATTTTTCTGTAACTGTCAAATACAAAAATAAATAAATCTAAATACAAATGTAAAAAATTACACTTCTTTTGTGTAGATTTCGTGTTTTTATTTTAAATGAAAATGCTACAAGTGCTATAAATTTGAAAAATAAAAAAGTATAAATTTGGTATAAAAATATTCTAAAGAACATAACATGAATATGTGAATATTTATAGTACATTTATAATTTATACGATGTGCTGTAATTGAAAAAAAAAATTATAAGTGTGTTCTTATTTTTTAAAACAGTATACGTACATATGTACATACTTACGTATATGGCCTTAAGTATGTTGGAGTATGTTTCAATTTGAAAGAATTTGTTACACAATTATTTTTATAGTCAAGAACACTTATTCTGTTTGTATAGTTTATTTTTTAATTTCTTTTAATGTTTTTTTTTTTTTACAAAAAGAAAAATAGAAGAAAATAACAATACACAAAAAAAAATGGATGAACAAAAGAAATAGGTCAAGTTAAAAATATATTTTATTATAATTACACTGAAGAAAATTTAATTATCATGTAAATACTTGTTCGTACATATACTATTTTCAGAAATCGAAGTCAGTATTGTGCTTATGGAAATAGTTACCCGATGAGGTTCTGATAACTTCACATATAATATTTTGTAGGAAATTCTGAATAATATATCTCTGTCAACCCAGAAGAAGGTACTTTTTAAAATATGTTAACAGGATGTTCCAAAATGTGCATAAATAAATTTATAATTTTGTTCACAAATAATTCTTAAAAGGGAGATTCTGTACAAATTTCACATTCCTGGAAATTTATATTTGATAAAAAAGTAGCATTATTTGAAAATATCATAAAAATGTTCGGTTTTTAAGACAAATTTTAATTTTTTTTTGCTGATTTTTTCATTTCTAATAATGAATCACCCTGTTTTTTTTTGGGAAAAAGAAATACACCATCCCGTTTGATGTTGCCTATCACACAGCGTGAAGGCAACTGATTTAATCAGTTAACACCATTTTGGTTATATGAAAAATAAAAAACCGAACTATAAAATATGAAGTCGTTGCGCAGCCGATGTTCACTCAAAGTATTAAATGTTGATTGATTCGTGTCAGCGGGAAGATGGGCATAAAAGAAAATGATGATAATTCAGGGTTGCCGTAGCTACTGGGAGTTTTGATTAAATTTATAAAAAAAATATGAATTTATGATTAAACCATATTCAGTATTTTTAATTTTATTTATAAAATTATGTGTTCAGTATCAATTTGATATTAAATTTTGTATACATACGTACATACATTCATTTTCATATTTGTTTATTTGTCCATTTTCATCTATTTTGTTCCCTTTATGTACTTGTTAATGATTTCTTTACGTTACCGTTACATTCTGAATTTTATTTTTTGTTTTGTCTTTTCTTAGAATAAGAAAGAAAATTATTTACAATGCAAATTGCTATCATATTATTCAAATCAGCTTGTTATTATATTTTATTTTGTAAAGAAATGAACATATTTCATAAAATTTCCCAAAATGTCACAAAATTACCTGTTTTTTTGTAAAATCTAAAAAAAAAAGTTGTTTGCAAACTGCAGCCCTTCATAACATACAATTTAAAATATTTCCCTCGGATTTAAATTGAGATCTGATCACCCCACACACGAGACAGATTTATACAAACGCAATATGAAAGAATATAGAACAGCATGCCTATCTTGCCTGTACTGACTTCGATTTCTGAAAATAGTATAGTCGTATTACTCGTATTATTTATTGCTGTATGTATTTTGACAATTTCTCTATCTTCCACATTTTTCACTGCTACTTTATAAAGGATTTACCTATAAGTGCATCAGCTTTTTAAAATGAAACACAATGATCATTATCATTTTGAGCGCTACATCCTTTTTTGGTCTTGGCTTCCTTCAACATTGCGCTCTACGATGTTCGGTTTCTCGCCATAGTCTTCCAGTTGCGTACTTCAAGAGTTACGTACTAAACACAATGATGTACAAGTGATATTCACGTGACTTGTTTATTATTTCGAAGAACAATCGAATTCGAATACATTACGTTCCGAAAATAAATCTAGCTTAATATAATCCTAGTTTTCGTTTGGCTGAATACAGTATTGAAAACCAATTTTCCACTACTTTTTGAGTTGGATGTTTTGTCTTAGAAAAATATTTGTAATTATAGGAAAAGGTCCAATGGTGTTAGATCCCAAGATTTTGGCGGCCAGTCGACCTCAGAATTTTTTGAAATAACTCGTCTAGAAAATTTTTCTTGCAACAAGTTGATTGTTCGAAGAGATTTGTGACAAGTCGGACAGCACAGTCTTGTTGAAAATAAATATTTTTAATGTCAACGTTTTCCAGTGTAAATCAATAATATTCTGTTACCACATTTCTATAGTGCTCACCACTCAATATTACGTAATTTGCACTTTCATCTTCACGTCTTGATCGATAATTTTCTGAGCATAAAGAGGCAATTCGTAAATTGTTTTGTTTGTTCCAAGGTTGCCAACGAGCGTGAAATTTCACGATTTGCGTGAAATATGATCTCTAAAGTGAAAAAGGGAGTGAAATTCTTTTTTGTTCACGAAATCGTGAAATTGCTCGAAAAATGGAAAATTCCAGTTTTGAATACAAATTTAAAAATCATTATTTATTTTCCGCATTAATTACTTAACTTCATTTGCGAATAATATTTATTCCTACTTTATAGTATTGACATCTATTAGGGAATGCAGAAAACGTCTTCGCAGTAAAGTAAAATCAAAAATAGGAAAAATAATAAAAAAGAATAAATGAAATATGAAACGAAATGTCAAATGAAGCAGTTTTTAAAATTACGAATTATTATAACCTAAAACTAAAACCTCGCCATATGACTATAAAGTCGATATTGTATATTCATTCTTGTATAATATTATATATTATTCTTGTATCAGATTTATTTGTATAAATATTCTGTAAGTAAAGTGTATATTAACATATTATTTTATTATATTATTTTTTAAATATGAATATTTATACTATTTTTTCCATACAGCAAGCTTTGTTAAAATGTTAGCAAATTGGCTTAAAAATAATTCAAATGTAAGTATTCAAAAATAAAATATGAGAAATGAACAATGTATTAATCCAAAAGTAGCTCAGAGCTTCCAAATCAAATCTTTGCAACAAATATTGACTAGATTTTCAATACTTAAAATTCCTGCACAAGATCTTGATGATGAATGGAAACGATATGCTCTTTTACAACACGAAGAAATTGATATTAATGCAGATTTGCCAGTAGATGTTTATTGGAAAAGAATATTCGAACTAAAAAATCCTGCTGGTGTAGAAGTATTTCCAAATTTACGAAAAGTTTTCAGCTTGTTATTGAGTTTGCCGTTTTCGAATGCTTCGGTTGAACGAATTTTCAGTCAACTTAGAAACATAAAGACATTTTGTAGAAATAAATTACAAACAGAAACGTTGACGTCAATTCTGTTGACCAAAGATGGGATTAAAAATAAAGGTGGAGTAATACAATTTGAACCATCGACAAAAATGCTAAACAGTAGTAACTGGAAATAAATAAACATTCGATTTAGGACTGTAGTCTGTATTTCGTTCGTCATTCAGGCGAAAAATTTGAAAAGAGCGTACTAAAAAGGAATAACTATTAATTTTCAAATAGATTGGTTAATAATTGTAATCGAATAAATAAAAGAAAAATTTTAAACGGATCGAAAAAAAAATCACAGCCTACGTTAAGAAAATTCCAGCTGTCATTTAGTCGAATCTATTTAAAAATAATAATTATTCCTGTTTTAGTAGGTTTTTTCGTCTGAATGATAAACGAAAAATAGACTAGAGCCTAATATTTAACTAATTTAATTACTTTTATTTTTATTTAGTTTTTATTTTTTTATTGTTATTTTTTAAAGACTGCATAATTGTTTTGTTACGTTTTGAAAATCAATAAAATTTTCTGTTCAATAATCAGTTTTTTTATTTGTTTAAAAACTTGGCTGTGGCGTGAAATTTTGTCTAAAAAAGTGAAATTTATAACGACATTGTGTGATATTTCGAGAATGTGAGTTGGCAACCTTGGTTTGTTCACAAGTGCATTGAGCAAGAATTGCGCTTTGTCCATAAATTTTTGCAATGCACAAACTTACGGGGAACCAAACATGAATTTTAATAATAAATCTCAATAATTTCCACGCGTTTCTTGAATCGTGTACATTTCCATGATCATTTGTCACACAGTACTGAGGATGAGCAAAGCAGTCAAAGTTTGAGTTTGAATTTTCGATGAATGTTTTCGTTAGTGGCCGTTGAAAATTCAGACGTTTCTATTGGTAAACCCTATATACATCTATGCCATTAGCGAATATAAATGACACAAATAACGTTAAATAGATGAGATAATAAATATACAGGACATAAATATATAATATCCTTATATTAAAGAAAATGCGTGGTTGTCAAAAATTCAACAATAAGTGTTATTTAAAATTTTTAAATTCTAAGAAAATCTCATATAATCTTTTATTTTTGAAGATTTTCGAACAGATCTAAACAGACTTAAAAGAAAAAAAGAACAATTTAGATATTATTTCCTTTTCGTCTTCATTTTTACTATTTAAGTATATGAAACATTTAACAAAACGAAAACGATGGAATAATATTCAAATGAAATAATAAATACTCTTTTATACGTTATGTTACGCATACACTTCTATTTAGAATTCACATTTACATACATATTATTCGTACATAACATTTTAAAGAAATGTGTATTGTAAATACTATGAAGGATTATAAAAGAATGTAAAACATTTTTCTTTTTCTTTAAATTTTTATTTATTTTTATTTTTTTTTTCATTTAAAATTCATATCAGATTTTAAACATGTAGACCTTTTATTATTAGTTTTCTTCTTCTTTTGCTTTTATTACAACAAACTCTCACAAACAAAAAAAAAGAATAAATGAACAAAAACAACTAAATATTTTGAATAAAGGATTTATTAAACACATTGATATCTTTTCAACAGTCCTTATATTTACATATCAAATTTTATTTTTTTATTTGTCTTTTATGTAGTATTTCGAATGGAAAAACAAAGAGAAACAAAAAATTGAAAAGAGAAACGAAATGATAAATGAAATCTTCTAAGTGATGTAATATTCAAGCTAAATTTAATAATTATTTCACTTTTGTTCTTTCAAAAAAATAAAAATAAATAAAAAAAAGTGAAAAAAAAACACGATAGAAAAAAACAATAAACATATACCTTTTCAACCTATAGTCACATACTGCAATACATTTGAATCACATACTACGTGGGTTGATAAGTTTCCTGTATTAACATGTAGATGATACTTCGATGAGTTAGGAGTATTTTTTTTAGAAATTATGATCTTTTATGAGACGCCATTTTTATTTTCAAACCTATCTCTCAATTAATTTATATTTTACAAGCAATTGAATTACGTGTGTTTAGCATTTTTTATAAAATGGATAAAGTTCAAGTTCGTAGTGTGATACATTATCTCCATTTGAAAGGCTTATCAGCAACCGATATTAAAAAAGACATGGACGAAACTTTGGGTGAGTCTGCACCATCATATGAGACTGTTCGTTTTTGGGTCAGTGAATTTAAACGTGAACGTACAAGTGTTTATGATGATGAACGCGGTGGAAGGCCAAAAGAGGTAACAATACCAGAAAATATCGAAAAAATCCATGATATTGTGTTGAGTGATAGAAAAGTGAAAGTGAATGAGATTGTGAACATCGTCAACATTTCAAAAGAACGTGTTATTAATATCTTGCATGAACATTTGCATATGAAGAAACTTGTAGCAAAATGGGTGCCGCGTTTGCTAACAATCGACCAAAAACGCAGACGTGTGACCACTTCACAGCAATGTTTGGAAATGTTGACAGGCAATAAGGCGGATTTTTTTCGTCGAATAATAACTGTTGACGAAACATGGATTCATCATTATACACCTGAATCAAATAAACAATTTGCAGAATGGATGGAACCAGGTGAAAGCCGACCAAAGCGACCCAAAACTCAACAGACGGCTGGGAAAGTCATGGCCACTACATTTTGGGATACACATGGGATAATATTCATTGATTATTTGGAAAAAGAAAAAGTGATCACTGGTGAGTATTACTGCACATTGTTAGACAAATTAAATGAAGAAATTTTAAAAAAACGACCACATTTGTCGAGGAAAAAAATCCTCTTTCTTCAGGACAATGCCCCAGCTCACACGTCAACAATTGCGATAGCCAAATTTCATGAATTAAAATACGAACTGCTTCCACATCCTCCTTATTCTCCAGATTTGGCTCCCAGTGATTACTTTTTGTTTCCAGAGTTGAAAAAATGGTTACGGGGAAAGAGATTTTCATCGGATAGTGACGTCATAACCGAAACAAACGCATTTTTTGAAGGGTTAGACAAAGTGCGATATAGGGAAGGGATAGAATTGTTGGAGAAACGTTGGAATAAGTGTGTAGAGCTAAAAGGAGATTATGTAGAAAATTAAATAAAAAAATTGTGAAAATTTACGTGCTTTACTATGAATACAGGAAACTTATCAACCCACGTAGTATATGTATAAATACTGAAATAGTTGAATGTGATTATTTCTGAGCAATTTTCCAACTCAGTTTAGTTAAAGTAAATGTTTTTGGTACATACATATCCGTTCATCAATCAACATGTATGTATCTTCATTTTTAATAAAATAAAAATTAATTATATATTTCTGTTTTTTAAAATTATAGATTACATTAGGAATATGTTGAACTAAGGAATTTAAAAGGTTATAAAAATAGAAACTGTGTCCATGAGTGTTTGAATTAAAAACAAATAGAAATAAATAAAACATCAGTTATTGAACGAAATTTTCTTACAAAAATCCATGAATTATTGATTTAAATGACAGTATAAGTAAATCCTGTTCAGTAATATGTTGTCTAATCCTCTCGATTATATAAGTAGTAATGTATTTAATGTAGTTTTTAAACTTATCAAACTAGCTGAAAGTTCCCGCTTCGCTGGGAATTTTTGGCTATACATTTATTTATTGATATTTAAAGCTAGTTTTTCATTGGTTATGTTATATTATATGCGTCCTCATACATACATTTGACAAATCCTTTCATTTCTATGATCTTATTACATTTGATCAATGAAACGTGACAGAAGGACAAACAAACATATTTCCACATTTATAATATTAATATGTATAAATATAGATTACATCTTATATAATATTACTTATATTATATTTTCTGAAAAAAGGAACAAAACAAGACGAATTACTTAAATGATAATTTTCAAATAACTTTTAATAATAATTTTTGTTTCGATATAAAAGTATATTATCTACTGATATGTATGAAAAAGTAAGTAATATGTAAACATAAAAAGGATAAATCTCCCATTGAATATACAAATGTAAAATTCATAAACAAAAAAAATGAAATAAGACTAAAGAACAAGCAAATTTTAATAAGCGAAAAAAAAAAAAATGGAAAATTTAAAATACATTAAAAATCCTTTTTTGTTTTGTTTTTGGAAGAACGAAATATATTTTTTATACGAGTCCTTTGTGTATAAAAGATATGAAAATTTTAAAATTTTGTGATACCATTAATGCATTGGTTTTTGTTTTTTAAATATTGTCTTTTTAAAAAAAAAAAAATCTATAAACGATACTGAACTATTAAATTGCTTTTAATCAAACAGGTAAAAAATTAGAATGTTTTAACATTAGTTTAATATACTATATAATACAAAAATGCATCTATTTTTTATTGTTGTTCTCCTTCCATTAAATTTTCAATAAGAATCATCACATTGAATGTATTTTTTTGCTTTTGTATGCACATATATAACCATTTAAATCCTTTTGAGATTCTTTGTGTATCGTATCGATTCTTTTATCTCTGATTAAAGTGTGTTGATAAAATGATTAACTTTATACAAAAAGCAGCGAACAGACGTAATTTTAAGATTACATTTTTTCATTGTCATAATGAATATAAGATTTTTTTTTCCTTTTAAATTTAAATATATTCTGAGATACATAAGTGAAATGAAATTGCAAACTGCGTTGTCAATTTATATAAAACTTGAATTAAATTAAAATAAAGTATGTATGTACATACATTTTATGTTACCGCAGTCACTTTAAAATTTAAAAATAAATAGAACAGAAGTAGGAAATAAATATATTACATACACGCTAAAAAAATTTCTAAACAGAAAGTAATAAAAATAAATAATAATGAGATGATGAAGAGAATTAGGGGCAAAAAGAATGTGATTGCAATGAGCATTGATATTGACCTTAACAAAACGACGAGTTGATTATAAATTTAAACATTTTTTTCTATTTTATATGGTACTGTACTACACATCCTTTTATACAGTACACATAAAAATGCAGAAATATATTCATATGTATGTATGTACAAATTATATGGTACATGATATATGGTATACAGAAAAAATCATTTGAATAGCTTTCTTGACCTTGTGTTTTATTACTTACATAATGACTCGAGGTCATTTATAATTCTTGTACATTTTGTGTTCATATAAAAGAAAACTCATTTTACATTGTTCATACATTACAGTGCCGGCTATATGGTTTACTACATCTTCTATGCTGTCTGGGCGTCATAGCTATTAAGGTTTTTGGAGGTCATAATGATGTTTTGTGAACTTATCATATGGAGTTTCATATCCTACAGTGAACATCTGCAGATGAAAACATTGAAGGAACGGAAGATCAATGTTAAAAATTTTTTAGAAAATCATCAGCTGAAATTGTCGAAGAATTAAGGAATTTTCCGGTATGATAATGAGTTTTAAACAATAAATGGGTAAATATTTATCCATGAGAAACGTTTTTCTGTACGAATTTTTGATCCTTTAAAGTAAATTTTTGTGGCAGGTTCATAAGTTTGAAGTAATTGTCATTTTTTCACTGGGCGATATATTTATACATATAACACTCATGGAACAACTCTTTGAAAAATAATTTTTTATTTTTAGTCGACTTGATAAAGTTAGGGTGTGTATAATCGTTTGCCTGGCACTGTAAGAATATATAATTATACACGTATGGGCCATAGATTAAAAATATTTTTTTTTCTTTTTTTATACGTACATGAGTAAACAAAACAATATAAAGGCGAATAAAGGATGGTTCAACATATTTTTTTATATGCATTGCATACGTATTTTCTCGTTTATTCACTTCTGCATTTTTATACTTTCTTACAATGCTGTTATGTTTTGTTGCATAGAAAATAGTAAAAATACAAACTATATTTACATACATGTATACAAGAATATAAATGACTGTATATTTATAAGTAGTAGATGGTAATAGCTTGAAGCTAGAACATATGTTATATTCGGCTGGAGTTCCGAATAGGTGTCACTCCCGATCCTCTTGAAATTTTGCCCACAGAATGCCCTTTCAGACAAGGTCGTGGGTTCCTCGTCTTTTTTGGCGCATCGCCCTCTGTCGGCCGTAATTAGCATTTTAATTTTTTTGCCAAAATTCTATTTTTGCTAATAACTTTATAACGGTACATGATACAGATTTGGCATATATGTCAAAAGATGCGTCTCAAGATGCTCTATAATCTGAACAAAATAATTTTGCAAAAAGTCCTAGTAAAAGGATAATAAAAGGCATTTTGTGATTTTGATACACACTATCAGATTTACCTTCTACAAACACGCACACAAACTCACGTACACACATGCACACACACATACACACAAAAATACTGTAACTTATTACAAAATTTAGCACCATTAAAATCATGTCTTTTTAGGATATTTGCCTTCTACATCAGGATCAAAGTAATAAATGAAAAAGTTGCTCATGATGTCCTCTTTCATTTGCAAAAAGTTTGGTCCAGATATCTTTAACCATTTTTGCGAAAATGTCAAAAATGTAAAAATAGTCAAAAATCACAAAATGCCCTTTATTATCCTTTTACTAGGACTTTTTGCAAAATTATTTTGTTCAGATTATAGAGCATCTTGAGACGCATCTTTTGAGATATATGCCAAATCTGTATCATGTACCGTTATAAAGTTATTAGCAAAAATAAAATTTTGACAAAAAAATTAAAATGCTAATTACGGCCGACAGAGGGCGATGCGCCAAAAAAGACGAGTAGACCGTGATTTAGGCCAAAAGGGCATTCTGTGGGCAAAATTTCAAGAGGATCGGGGGTGACACCTATTCGGAACTCCAGCCTTGAATTACTATATTATAATGACATGACTTTAATGTTAATGTATTACGAGCATCTTGATTTTTCCTTACATGAGTACACAACCGTATAAAAGTATTTTTTTGCTTTGTTATAAATACAATGAAACAAAATAAAACAAAAAGAAACAATTTATGAATGTCATATAATGACTTATAGTAAGCACTTCAAGTGGTGTGGACATCTGTACGGCCTCAATATAATCGCAGCAAAATAGAATAGCGTAATATTAAAATTTAACAACAATTTACAATCCTTTTTGTAAATCCGTTTGTGTTATGTTTTTTTTTATATTATTATTTGAACAAACTGTCAAACAAAATTTCAGCTAACATGCTGACTAGATGAAAAAGAATTAGTGTTTGAATTTATCTTGACAGGTGTCGTATGAATACATAAACTATTTCACCTCCTCAATTCAAATGTGTCACCCATACCAGATTATCGATAAACCATTTGAGATAACCATGTTTTATCTCTGCAGTGTGTCAATAGTATAAGAATCTTTCTTTCAAATGTGTTTAGCATTTCTTCAGTTTTCTTGGTTATTGTTCGTGCTTCACATCCGTCTGTGGCAACACTGACTGTTTTATACAGAGTAATTTTTATTTTTCTATGGATATCTGTTGTTCCCATTAGCACTATTAGTAAACCTTATAATGTATAGTAAAATAATGTATAAAATCTCGTAGGATATTTCTTACCTATAACAAATTTACGTATGTCTGTATTAGTATATATGTATGTATAATGATAATCTAATTATATAAGTTTTAAGTAAATTTGAATTTGTCCTAAAGGATATTTAGGACATGATCTACTATTTGGATGTTGTATGACCTTTTATCGTTGACTAATATGGTTCTAAATTCTTCTCAATCTCTTTAATCGTATACATACGAGTATAATAAAGTATGTAGAATGTAGGTATTACTTTTAGTTTTATTATTTGATATGCTTTTGGCTTATTTAAAAAATTTGATTAACCGGTGTAGTGTGTGCGAACTGGAAATTCGAAAATTTAAATTAAACGTTTGCAATGTTACAATTGAATGAATGTTTTGTAAGTATATGGGAGAGTTCATTTTTGTAGTTCTAAATTAAATGTGATTAGATCCAAGAAAGCAGCGTATTCAAATATTATTCTGCACAAATGCAGTAAGTTCATATTGGCAGTTGTGTAAAAGTTTAGTGATAGAATTTGAAGGTATGATTTCGTTTTCTTTTCCAAATTTCAATGAATTTAATAGAAGAAAAATATTTTTTTTTAAACATTTCTTTTTTTTTTCAATATTCAAAAACAATTTATCAATTTTTCAAATTATAACCATAGACAACAAAACGAAACCAACAAATCGATGTCATTTTTTTTTTTCATGTAAAAAACAATAGTTCTGAATAGGACTGAAAATTTAGTACTACAATCAGTTCTTTACAAGCATGAACTCACTTATATTCAAAACGTTCAGAACGTTCTGCTGAAAAAAATAATGACTGCGATATTATATATATTGTAGTAGAACAAGAATTATAATAGTATGTATAAACAAAAATACTATAAATACATTGTTTTACATAGTATCTTTGGTATAAATCATCGATTTTCTACTACATGTGTACTCGTATATGCACAGATCAATGTGTATGTACAATGATCATGGGTGAAATTACTGATAAATAATAAATTAAAATATGTTTGATGTTTTTTTAATTCTACTTTTTTTTAATTAAAAATCATCCATCGTGAACATATGCACGTAAATTTAAAGAGCATCCACTACAAGATTGATGAAGTCTTCGCGCCGTTATTAATGAATTCATAAAAAAAGATCTGAAGATATTAAAATGTACTGTGGAAGTACAATCTCTGCGCTGCCATTGAGAAGGACGACCACACTTAAAATAAGAGCGCTTTTTGTGTAAAAATATTTCCGGCAGAGATGATATCAAGTTTGATTCATTCAGATTTGTATGTTGGCTTGCATTTTATAGCAATTTCAAAATTACGAACGAATTTTCCAAGGGTTTCAAGTACAATGGACAACAATTTTTGAGTGCTCTGCGTTACCTTACCGTTTTATACTGTAAATTTTGAAAATGAAATTTTATTACACTACCCAGCTGACCATTCAGTGAACTAGGTTCACAGTGAATCCATAGTGAATGCCAAAAATCTTCACGAAATGAATAATTTTTCTCTTATTCATTTTGAAAACACGAAATGAAAAATAAGTGAATTATTCAAAAATATGGGTACATTATGAATACACCAAGTGATTGAAATATGAATTATATTCATATAAAATTCATTTGATGAATGACGATTTATGTAAACTTGTTTTAATTTTATGATTAGGCGAATTCATTCGTTTTATCTTCGTAAAATGGTTGCGATTCACAAAGGCTAACACTATGGAATCACTTAGTGAACGTAAAGTGAAATTTTGTATTTCTTTTTCATGTACTAATTTGTAAACTGAAGCGATATAAAATGTAGTTATTTGAGTCTAAGAATAAGGAATAAGCAAGTGTTTTAAATTCTGTGTAATATTAGTATATTAAAAATAGAAAGTAAAATAAATAAAAAATAACGAAGTGATTAATTATTAAGTGGTTAAAGAGTTTTTATTTAAATCATTCAGAAAAATCAAAACGAAAAGTAGGAATATAATAATTAGAGCCAGGATTCATTGATTACTCACATTGTGAATGATATTTTACCCTCACAAAGTGCATTCAATATGAATTCATTTCGTGTTTTCATTAAACATTCAGTAAGTGATTTCAAAATGAATTCATTAAGTGAATTCACTGTGACCAGCCATAGCGTAAAAATTTTTGAAATAAAATATCTTCACTGTGAATTCACTGTGAACGTTCACGTGAAGAATCACTTGGTTGAAATGAATTCAGAATGAATTCACTATGAGTTCACTTGGTCAGCTGGGTTATTACTTGACCAATAACTTGTTTATATATGTATATGTAATAACCGATTTACTGTGTATAATAATATTTACCCAGCTGACCAAGTGAACTCATAGTGAAATCATTCTGAATTCATTTCAACCAAAGTGATTCTTCACGTGAACGTTCACAGTGAATTCACAGTGAAGATATATTTTATTTCAAAAATTTTTACGCTATGGCTGGTCACAGTGAATTCACTTAATGAATTTCACTTACTGAATATTTAATGAAAACACGAAATGAATTCATATTGAATGCACTTTGTGAGGGTAAAATATCATTCACAATGTGAGTAATCAATGAATCCTGGCTCTAATTATTATATTCCTACTTTCCGTTTTGTTTTTTCAATAATTTAAATAAAAACTCTTTAACCACTTAATAATTAATCACTTCGTTATTTTTTATTTATTTTACTTTCTATTTTTAATATACTAATATTACACAGAATTTAAAACACTTGCTTATTCCTTATTCTTAGACTCAAATAACTACATTTTATATCGCTTCAGTTTACAAATTAGTACATGAAAAAGAAATACAAAATTTCACTTTACGTTCACTAAGTGATTCCATAGTGTTAGCCTTTGTGAATCGCAACCATTTTACGAAGATAAAACGAATGAATACACCTAATCATAAAATTAAAATAAATAGTTGTCATTCGTTTACATAAATCGTCATTCATCAAATGAATTTTATACGAATATAATTCATATTTCAATCACTTCGTGTTTTCAAAATGAATAAGAGAAAAATTATTCATTTCGTGAAGATTTTTGGCATTCACTATGAATTCACTGTTAACGTAGTTCACTGCATGGTCAGCTGGGAAATTTAATATAATCCGCATCAGATAATAGTTACTGTGGTAAACAAATCCACGAAGAAGGTATTTCATTAAATCAAATTATTGCTTTTCAAATATTATATTCAAATGGAATCTTTTCATACGATTTCGATTTGTACCCAAAATCCTTGAAGCTACAACAAATATCTAGCATCAGTATCTGTTTCTATTTTATTCATCCAAAATTTGAACAAATCTATACAAATGAAGTTAAGTAGATGCTAGCTGAACATAATATTTCTATCTAGATTTTAATTTCCTGCTTATTTCAATATAACGATTGAATTCTTTGACCAATCAATTTGTTATTACCTTTTTCATTTTTTACTTGTAATTTACATGTTTTTAAAATTTTTGTCTTTGTTGTAGTTTTTACTTCATTTTGCTTGCTTTTCATACATTTTGATTTTGTTTTTGGAGTATCAAAATAATTGTAAAAATGAAAGTGATATACCAATTGTTGAAATTTATATTAATTTTTTTTCTTTTGTTCTACATTTCATTTAATACAATCAAAACTTTTGAAATTTTCATAGTAAAAATATAGAATAAGAAAATACAAACGAAAATATAGAAAAAAAAATAATTTGCCCGAAAGGTAGATTCAAATTTCAATTCGCGTTTTTTGTGTTTCATTTTTTCATATAAACATTAATTTTTTTCATTTTTGAGTTCACAAAGAGTATTATTTAGAAGAAATATCATTTTTTATAAGGTTTTTTTTTTCGTGCTTCTACTCGTTGATAACTTCAAAAGTATGTAATTTGAAAATAAAAATAACAAACAGGGCAAACGATAAAAAATAAATTTAAAACTTAATGACAATTTAATTTTATATGAAATCAAATCAAATAATCGATTTGGTTCCTTTTATGTGATAATTTATATTCGTTTGATAGTCATTATAAAAACCTTTTTTTATTTATTTCAGTTTTTTAGTATGTAATGTATATAATGCAGTTACGCTGAGCTGATCACGTACAACGGTTAGAGAACACGATGGTGTCGAGGTCGAAATCAGCGCCGCAGAGTGGTCACCCGGTAGGTAGACCAAGAGCGAGGTGGGAGGATAACGTGGACAACGACGCGAGAGAACTATTGCAAGTAAGAAATTGAAATGGAAACAGTTGACAAGAGACCGCAATGAATGGAGAGGCAGGCTGAAGGAGGTCGTGGCTTGACATGAGCTGTGCAGTAGCTGACATACAGTATTTGCGGAATGCGGATCATCGAAGAAAAAGAAGATATGCGTATATATAATATTTAATTTTGTGGAAAATAGAAACAAGAA
This sequence comes from Villa cingulata, assembly GCA_951394055.1. Lineage (NCBI taxonomy): Eukaryota > Metazoa > Arthropoda > Insecta > Diptera > Bombyliidae > Villa > Villa cingulata. The sequence goes on from OX596025.1 coordinate 4,640,621, forward strand.
ATAAAAATCCATATGTATATACGAGAATACAGTGTTGTATAAAACATTAGCAACCATTCTAATTTAAAGATAAAGATTTAATTTTTGTAAAACTTATTTATAAATATTTTATTTAAATATAAATATATTATTTTGTGTTTGCGTCTATAATAACTCTCAAATTGATCTTCTTAACTCCTCTTAACCACAGACCAAATACTCTTGCCACAATACAAATTCAAATATAACATTAGAATTCATGAATTAACCTCAATAATTATTTACCACATCTACTCTTCCTTCTGTCCTAATTTCATCCAAATATGAGGTGGAGTCTTCAGATTTAAACACTGTCCTTCATTCAAATAAATTCGAATGATTGTTACGTTTTCGCATAACACTGTCATCATGAATATTTTTATAAAAATCTGGATATCAACATATACTGCATACGTAATAATGGAAAATAAAATCAATTTATGATAATGGTTTTAGCAAATCATAAATTAATTTTTAGTTTGGAATTGTTTTTGGATGTATTCGTTTATGTTATATGTGTATGGATCGTGTATGTGTAGCAAAAAGAACGTAATGCATATATACATAGATATACATAAAAATAAATATAATTTAATGGGTAGAATACAGAATACATCGAATGTGTATTATTCAATGCCACTTAATGTTTGTTAAGCAATTCTAGAATTTTCTTTTTGTAATTATTTTCGATTTTCGTTCTGTAAATATTTTCGATGTTCAGATACGATAAAAAAATAATGCATTTTCGTATACAGAACACGAATTCCTACTTAATGTAGATTACTAGCAATTTGTTAGAACTAATACATAATAATAATTTTTTCAATATTGAAATTTATTAACATCACAACAAATTACACTCCAAAAACTTAAAGAGAATATAAATGTAATATGAAATCAATGAAACTGATGAAAGTCAACGAAAAATCTTTATATGTATATTATGTAAAGATATTTGTTTAATGTACACATAATACAAACGTGTAAATTATAAATTTTCGTATGTTTATGGATAATTACACATTTAATGATACTTATGTGTGTATAATATATTATTTGCACGTTTGTCGAATGTAAGTATGTGTATGTAATATGTGATAAATATAGATGTGAAAGTAATAAAATTTATCAGAGAATATCATATGCTATAATAATTTGAAATTAGATACAGTCTATTTACATATAATAATTCACATGCTTGTATCCGTATGTAATATTAATATGTAATTATATGACTAAAAAAATTTTAATTGACTACGTTAAGTTTTTTATTATCATCATAACTGTAATTAATGTATAATTTTCTAATTATTTATTTATAATGTATATTATATGTATGTATATGTATCTTATGATTATCATAAATAGGTATATGTATACATAAATTGTAGCACTATCATCAACAACTACAGCAACAACAGAAATGAAGAAAATAAAATGGGTGATATTCTGTACACACGTAACAGTTTCTGTTATTTTGACAGTCTGTTATTCTTCATATAAAAGTTCGACATTTCATATCACACTCTGTTACGTTCGAAATTGGTATTCTGCGTGTACAAAAATCTGTTACGATAACAGGCTCTTTTTTATCTCTGTTACGATAAAGTTAATGTGAAATATCATGCAAATATTTGCGTATTTAAAGTGTTGAGTGAAAAAAATTAAAAAAAAAAGTGAAAAATAATTGATCATACAAAATAAAAAGTGAATTGTAATAAAATAAAATTATAAAAAATAAAAAAATAAATAAAGGAAATAACTATTTTGTATATTCTCCACGTTTGTTTTAATTGAATTTTAATTTAAAAAAAATGTTATTTACTAATTCATTTACTATTTACTTATGATATTTACAAAATTTTAATTTAAATTAAACTATCATTATCGCTATCAATTTTACTTTTTACTAATTGTAAATAAAACAAAAAACAGCTGTTTTCGAAAACAAGTTGACAACTTCGTAACAGATTCGAAAATTAAATGCAAACAGAATGCCAAATATAACAGATCTGTTATAAGTCGAATTCTGTTATGAATGATAACAGAAATTCTGTTAAATAACAGAATTTTACAGAATACCACCCAATATTTATTTGTCAATTTAATAACTAGCTTAAAAATATTAGAAAAAAAAAATTACAATTTACCTATATATATTGAAATTATGTTAACCATTCAAGCAATCATTTATGGGTTTGGGTTCTAATCGAGTATACATACCTATGGCAACTGAAAAACAAACTTTTTTTTTTTAAATCCTTAGAAAATTTTTTTTTGATTATCATTAATGATTCATTAATAATTATACACAATAAAAAAGTGTATGTATGGCTATATAAATTACACCACTTTCATTAAATACTGTATATGATATGACCATCAATCAATTAATTACACCAGTTATACATTTAGACATTTACGCAGTTTCATCGTCATTATCACTTTTATTTTTATGACTAGAATTTATTTGCCATTTTGTTTAATTTCTGCCTGTCATTTTATTATATTTTGTGTATGATAAAGGTAAATAAATGATGGCAGAAGAAAGAATAAAAAACGCGTAAAAAATGAAAATAAAAGAAGAAATTTTAAACGTCAAAATATAAAATAAAATAAAAATCTTATGAATTTTTTCAACTTTTATTTTAGTTCACATATAGTTATACAATCTTATACCATTTAAAATTAGTACATATTTACTAAACAGAACTGAAAACTTAGTATCTTCAGAAAAAGTCCTACCATAATATATTTTCATATTTTAGTCTTATCATTGAAGTAGTGATTATTTATACATCTAAACAAATTTTTTGCATATTTTTCAAAACTTGTACATACTTACATATATCCCAATGTCAACACGCCCAACAAAATATTCGAAATCGTCAGAAAAAAAAAGCTAATAAAATTAACAAGATGAAAAAATTTTTTTGAATATTTGTAAAAAACGTCCTAATTTCTTAGAAGAACCTGCCCTCTGTTACACCGTCGTTTAATAGCAGTTTTTAGTAAATTGAATTTTTAGTGAAATCTAAAAATTTAGTTTTTTAAAGTTGAAGTTTTTCACTCTTTCAGTATTTGCTGAACACGTAACAAATATTCTACAGATCTCCCATCATGTACATAAATCTAATAACACATGGATTAATAAGTCCATCAAATAATGCACATTTTATTAACAAAGATATAAATCGTTGTTCATGGTCGGTATAGGAAAAGTAGAGAAGCCTTATGACAGGGACAACCAGAGTTTAGAAACTTTCTAAACCTGTTTAAGTAGGTATGTAAATTCCTTGGTCTCTCAGTAATCAGCTTGGATAAGTTTGCTCAGAAGTAGTTTAGCCTAAAACACTTAATGTAAGTAGTTTAACTCTATGGGAGTTTTTTTCAACATACAACACTACAACAAATGACAACTGACAACTAAGCTAGTTTTCGGTCTGTCAGTATGCATTTTTAATTAAAAGATTTTTCTAAACTGATTTAGCTAAATTCAAAAGGAGCTTTTGGTCTGTCAGCACTATTAGATGTATTGCAGTTTAATGAATTAAGAAAAAAATGTTCAAAAAAATGTTGTTTTAGTAGTTATTGTCAGGACTTATAGATTCATGTAATAATCTTGAAAATTATATTTATTACCAAATTAAAGACGACTCTAAAAACTTACATATATGTACTTTTATAAATTTTTCTCTTATATGTATATCAATGCCTATAATATTTATGAGCCACAATTTTCATTCGCATATTTCTTAACTTTCCCTGCTATTCTACTTTAGAGATCTCTTAATTCTCTTATTATTTTGAATTTTTGGTGAAATCCATTTTTTAATAGAATTGGTATTCTAGATAGCAGATTTACCACACAAAAGTGCATAAGATATTTTAACTTACCAAAGTCAGCTGTTTCATTTGAAATGTCGTAAAAATGGCGACGGCTATCTGTGTGTATTGATATAATTATATGCGTATAATACTGAATTGTATAATAATTATTTTTTATATGTTATTATTTTTATAATATTATTATTTTAATTATTATTGATATTGAAATATTGAATATCATATAATAAATTATAAATAATCATATATGTAATATATAAAATATAAATAATTTATATATGTATTTTTTTTAATTTATTATTTTTTATTTTTTATTTTATTTTTTTTGTATTATTATTAAAAATTGCAATGGCATACATATTTTATATAAATAAACACTCAAATATTATTATACAACAATATTTTTATTATACATCATACGATAAGAGATGTAAGAGGACCTCATCGATGTCCTCTAAAGTTAAGAGATTTTTTTCCGTTAAAAATATTTTTTAACGTATTTTATCCACTAATTCCCAATACCAAAACCTATAAACGTCAATAGCTAAATTCACCATAACAATTAAGAGATCAGCTGATTGATATCTCTTATCTACTTTAACTACAACTCCTAAAATTATGCAATCTGCAGTTAAGAGGTTAAGAGTCTCTTAGCCTCTAAAGTAGAATAGCACCTTTTGTTTTATAATTAGCTTATTATTTTGATAGTTATTTTTTAGTTATTTTTATTTATTTATTTTCTTTTTATTCATTTTTTATTTTATTTCATTATTTTTCTTTTTTTTTTTAATTAAACGGTGCGATTCTGCATAAGAGATCTCTTATTCCTCTTATTTCTCTAAAGTTTTGGTGAAATATATTTTTTAAGAGGAATCGGTATTCTGGATAAGAGATTCACCTCATAAAATGACATAAGATTCACCATAGGTTTTAAACCCACCTTATTCAATTTACTATTTGTCATATACAATGATAATGTAGTTACACTGTTTTATCATCTTTGTTATTAGTAATTATTACAATTTTTATTAGTAATTATTAAAATTTTTATTATTATTTTATTACTATTATTATTATTATTATTATTTATAATTATAATAATTATTATTAGTAATACAATTCTATTATTATTATTATCAAATTACTTACAATATGCACGACACGAATACAATATTTGAATATCAACAATATAAATAAAATAAATAAGAGATATAAGAGGTCCTCATCGATGACCTCTAAAGTTTAGAGATTTTTGTCCGTTAAAACAGAATTTTTCGGTTATAAACGTTCAAAAGTAAAATGTCAAAATTCATTAAAAAATTCACCACTGAAGTTAACAGATCAGCTGATCACATCTCTTATCTAATTTAATTTAACTCCTAAAAGTATGTATTTGTAATGTAATTTGCACTAAAAACGATAAGAGGAATAAGAGAAATAAGAGATCTCTTATGCAGAATCGCACCGAAAGGGCATTTTTCTTATTTGCATGTAACATGCGTGTATTTAAAAGTATTGCTGATTTAATAATACTTGATGCGCTGAGCATATTACACATTCATATGTTGTTATATACATATTTTTCATTTTGTATTCAATTATGTAAATTTATTATGAATTTTAATACGTATCGTTGAATAAAATTACATAATACAAAAAAAAAAAAATGATTTGAACACTTGCATCTTCTATTTCATATACACACATAAAATAATACATAAATATACAATTCAATATATAATTCAGAAATAATTCATATACACATATAAAAATGCGAGTACGCGAGAACAAATTATTCACTTGAATATAACATATTGTATGTAATTCCTTCATAAGTTTAACTTGTATAATAGAAAAGAACATTTTTTTTTAAGATTTTCCTTGAACTATATATGTTTTTCCTTTTTAAAAGTAATAGTAAAAATAGTATAAACATTTTTTCATTCACCTACCTATAGCTTCATGTATGTATGTATATTATCAAAGACCATATTATATTGGTCTTTGATATTATATATGCATGTACGAGTATGTATGTATGTATGTATGCATCCTTTTGTGTATATCAGATGCAATATGCAAATGTAATCAAAATGTTTTTCAATTTTCTTTTTTCTTTAGTTTTATTTTCTTGTTCGTTTTATTATACAGAACCTTTTTCTTTCACTAGAAGTTTTTTTTTCCATATTGTTAGTTCATCATCAGGTCTTAATACTAATTATTATTTCTTTAACACTAAAAAACTATGGAAAAGAAAAAAATTTTTTTATGCTTTGATTCGTTAGAAAAAACAGTAAAAAACTCTCTTCCTTCATTGTTTTCTTCTTCTTCTTCTTTATAATTACAGCTAAATCTCTTTTTTTTGTATTTCAGTTCAAATCAGCTAATTTAAGAATTTATATTTGAATTTATATTTTTTACAGTTTTTCTCAGTAACAGAAAAAAAAAAATTGAACATTAAAAAATGAAATTTGAATCCAATCAAAAAATATATGGTATAATTTTTGCATTTATGTCATATGAATATGTATAGCTCGAATTTATAATTATAACACCGTAAAGATGCATAATATAAAATACTTATATGTAAATAAGCCACGTAACTTAATGAACCATTAAATATGAGTCGTTCTTGTTCATAGTGCACTAGTGCATTAATTTGTATGTTTATAGTCTACACACTTTTGAGTAACTTTTTCTAAGCTGTTTTTTCCCGGAATTTGAAAAGCGAGTGAGTGGTTTGTGCATTTGTGCAGTAATGAAAGTTGGAAATAGACAAAGAAAAACTGATAATTATTTTTCTTATTTTTGCCGTGTAACAGGATCGAGTTCGCAACTTCGAAATCAAAAGCAGGTTGTTCTATCTCTGTTGGGTGCTGTGCCATTGAGTCCCCGATATGCGATATTAATACTGTTGTGTTATAAATTTTTATTTAAAAAAAAATCAGTCCGTATGGTATAAATTATTTTAAAAACTAAACTTATTTATTTAGGAAAAACATATTAGTCATGCACCATAACTATCTACATTTAGTAATTAAATAAATAGAAATATGATGTGTATGGATTTATGTTCATACATAGTGGCTCATATTTTAAACGACAAAAAATGTGGAAAAATAATTTTTTTATTAAATTGCTAAAAAACGAAGAAGAAAATATATTGTTAAGTGCTATTTGTATTTATGTAAGTAGTTGTGACAAATATATGATGTTTATAATAAATCAATAGACGTACAAATACTTTTAAAAAAAAATGGAATGAAGTGAACGAATTGCTTTTTAATCCGAACGGCGCCATAAATTTCTTTTTTAAAATTTAATATCATGCCGTGACGTTATTTAACATACTTGATCGAATATGAAATTGAATATATATTTTGTACGTGTTTGTATTACGTAAATTAAATAGTATATTGTACTATATACTTACTTTTAAATGCTGTTATGTACATATGTATAGTACTGTATTAACTGTCTGTAACGTATATAATTAATTTCAGGAATTATATAAGAACAGACGACATTTTAGTAAATTGGTTTTAGTGTCATAAGTGAAACGATAATTTTCCGATTGGTTTACTTTTTCGATTTTGTGCTCATGTACATCGATTTCATATCCTAAAAATCATAATATACAATACATACATGTACAAAATTAATAGCTCAAAAACTGGAGGACAGTAAGTATTTACACTTTTTTTTTAATCTTATACCATACATTACATACAATGATAAATGTGTATACATATGTACATACTAGATTAAGTACATACGGATACTGACTCTATTAAGGCACCGCCGAACAATAATTCTCTCAGATATATCAATCCAGTTTATTATCAGTAATGAGTTACTGGTGTGTAGATTGCTGATTGAATTAATGACCGAGTTGGGTGAGAATAGCGTACGGGTTGCGGTTGCCGTTTGAACTTGGGATCTAAAGCGTGTACCAGTCCAACACCGCAAGCATCAAGCTATTCAAGCTCATGTGTACACTTTAAACTTAAACATTTTTTTAATATTAGCAAGAAATAAGAAATAATAATTTACGATATTAAGGTACGATCACACATCGCTACTTTTCTTGTTGTGCAACCAAAAAAACTGCGAAGGTCAAGAGTAACAATGTGTGAATTGCTTTGAAGTATGAAAAACTGCATTTGCAGCTTGTTTGCTAGCGCTACTTGCAACCTCAAAAACTGCGATGTGTGAACAGCTGTTTAACAAGTTGCAACCACTGCAAAAAAATATATTTTCAGTTGAAACTTTTGTAGTGGTAGCACCTGCAACTGTCATTGTTCAGTCGGTGTTATATATTTTCTCATCTATGTATTTTGTTTTTTTAAGCGTGGAGTAACCAAACGTAGAAGTTTGCCTTGAAGAACAAAGCCTTGATGAGATACTCTTAGAAAATTTTTGTACACACTTTCATCACCTAATCGTAATTCACGTACCAAATTATTTATAGCTCCACTATGCTCTCTATTTTTAATCCATGGCTTCACACAACATTTTCTTCGCTTTTTTTGTGTTTTTTTGTTTAATAAAACAACTAAACAAGTTGGTGCTAGAAACATCGTCAAAATACATTTTTTATAAATTATAATTTTGAGATTTTAAGAAGTTGCGCAGCAAAAACAACGCAGCATGAAAGTTGATATGTGTGAACAGCTTTGCAACTTTTTCCTTAAAAGTTGCAGCTGTAAGGTTGCATGCAGCCAAAGTAGCAGGTTGCAACTACTATACGTGAGTGAAAACGCTATTTTTGCAGCTGCTACCTTGAAAATAGCGCAGCAAAAGTATCGATGTGTGATCGTACCTTTATTTGGAAAAAATTTGCACAAAAACTAGTAAAAGTGGTAATTTTATTTTCATGATATTATATACAACAGATAAGAATCATATTATGTGTGATGTCTGAAATTTATATCTTCGTTTTGGTAGGTTTCCGAACATCGAATCTTTCAGTTTCATTATGAAGAAACGAAAGCTTCTCTCCTCGTCTTAAGTGGGAAGTTGGAACTATAATCGACGTTTTCACAATTCGTTATTATTTCTCATGTTACCCATGTCAGCTATGCCAATTATAGTTCTATCATTAGCGTTGTAGATTTTCGTATCCATTATTCGAAGTTTAGCAGCTAATATTTCGTCATGTATGCACGTATGATGACACGAAAGCATTATGTATATTAGCTGCTTTCGATTTGGCAATTTCAAGTACTTACAAGTACTAAAATATGTCTGCATAGGATAAATTGTTAAAACGAACGACACAAACATTTTTCGAAACTACTTGAAAAAATTTTCATGAGTAGTGTTTGATAGCTGCGACCTGCGACTCTGCGAGTATTTGGCGAGTATAGATGGTTCAGCACAAACATTTACCTTATCTACTCGCAAGTATACTTGAAATTGTCAAATCGAAAGCAGCTATTGTAAATCTTCTATGGATTCAACAGATTTTTTAAGAATTTCATTCGAAAAGACCAATCTTATCATGAATAGCAAAATAAATTGAAAAAAAAAAATAATTACTAAAAAATAAAAATCATTTGACTTTTTAAATTAAATTTTTTTTTATTTATCAATACCTACAATTATTTATGTTTGTGTCATGTATATAATTAAAATTAAATTAAAATTTCATTTTTATGATAAATATTTATAATTCAATTTTTTATTGTTTATTGTTTTTTTTTTATTTATTTATTTTATAATTTTCTAATTCATTATTAAATTTATTTTGTTCTTATCGCTATGTATGTATATGTGTGTGTACGTGTAGAATATTTTTTGTTTTGTTTTTTTTTTTTTTATGAATATTATTCGAAACAATTATACTCTATTTAATATTCTCATATTCGTACAAATTATATTATGTATTTGTCTTTTATTTCGTTTAATTTTTTATTTTCATTTTTCTATGATTATTTCAATTTGGTTTTTTGTTTTATTTTTTTTGTTAAATTTAATTTTCTTTATTTGTTTTTAACATTTTAAATGCTTCAAATTTACATTTTTTTTTTATTATTTTATTTTTCTCTCTGCATTCATTCACATTTTATTTTTAATCAAATTTTCAATTTTTAATGTAAAACTTTTATTTTTTTTTTTTTTTTTGATTTTTTTAAATTTGTCGTCTAACAAAAAATAACATAAAATTTATTAACTGAAAACATTATTAAAATGAACATTTTTTTTTTTTTTTATTGCAATTTATATTATTTTGTATAACTTTATTATATATTTTATTTTTCTATAAATAAACAACATTTTTACAATTTTTTTTTCTTTTATTAAATATTTGAAATTAATTAATTGAAAATTTCATCTTACATAATCACATTAAATGTTTGATGATAAATTCATAAACTAATTTATATTCTTTATTTAATTTTTAATAATTATACATATAAGTAGTTTAATTTAAATTACTTGCGTTATGTTTTTTTTTGTTTTCTATTTAATTACAATTCCGTTTTCAGTCATTTTTCTATATGTGTACATACCATATATACGAATATAATTCAAAATTTATACATATCCTTATTATATAGATAAAAATATATAATGTACATTATATACATGCATATATGCATACATATATTATTTAATTATATGTACATATAAATTTAGTACACAGTAAACACACATATATTCTGTATAAATACATATACATTATATACAATTACGCAGAATATTTACAGTACAACAAACAGACGTATTCTCATACATGTGAATGAATAAATACGTCCACGTGTTTTTTATGCCATTATATAAGTCAAAATTTTCCTGCTTTCTTTTAAATCTTATGATTATTTTTTTTTTTTTTTTTTGAACAAATAATATTTTATGTACCGTAAAGTGGGGTTACTTTGTACCATATTTTCTTGCAAAATTTTATATGCAATCTAAAAATGCTTCTTTCTTAATTTCTGATCTATGTTTTAAATTAAACTGCGTTTTTAATATTACGAAAAGGTTTGTGCAATACATTTTTGGTTTAAAATATTTTACTAATTATCGAAAATTGTGCAAAGCAGTCTTAATGACGAGGGTAACTTTGCTCCACCTAGAATTTTCCTTATAATATCCACTAAAATAAATTATTAGAACATAGTAGAATGCATAAATTGCACAATTTTTTGAACTTTGTGCTTATTTCATACACACCTATGAAACTGATGGGTTTGAAATCAAAATACATATATGGTGTAATAATAAAAAAAAAAAAACACTTGAGAAATCTTTCTACTGAGAGTGATGCAAAGTAACCCGTGCAAGAGCAAAGTAACCCCACTTTACGGTAGTGTATATTACATTAATATACATATATAGATTTGAATAATCTCATCATAACAAACACACTCAATAGACACTCACATTCACACTCAACTTATTCATTATCACATGAAAGGACAAATTTATTTTTAAGGTTTTGTAAATATAATTTATTTTATTAAATTTTACTTTGTTATCTATGAAATTCAAAACTCTATTTTTTTTTATACTTAGGTACACATCTATTAAGGAAACAATATTATTAATTTTTTTTATTTATTTTATTTATTTTGTTTGTTATTTAATAAATTTCATATATAAATTTTAATTGTGATTTACTTTTGTTTTTAATTTTTTCAATTTAAATTATTTACTTAAAAAATTATTTTTAATCTAAATTTATTTTCTTATAGTTATAATTTTTAATTATAAACTTAAATTCATAATCTAGGACTATCTACATTTATGTATGTACATATAAATTGTTTAAGTTGTTATTATTTTGATTTATTTATAAGCTATAAAATTTTATCGTTTTTTTTTTTTTTGTTTTCAACATCTTAATTATTGTATTTAATATTCAAAATTAAATCAGTTATTAAGATTTTTTTTTCTTACAAAAAAAAAAAAACAAAAAAAAAATTAATTAATAAAACAATAATTTCCTGTATAGAATATTTCTTAATAGCCTCAAATCTCTTGGGGCTCATAAGAGTTTCTGAGGCTATTAAGAAATAGAATTATTAATTTGTATTATTTATTATTTTTATTAATTTATTATTTTAATTATTATCTTTTGGTTTTGATTTGTGCAATTAAAAATTATTGTTATTCATATTATATTTATATAATTATTTATTATATTCCAATAATAAATGTAATATGTCTACCGCATATAGATATTTTACAAACATTCAATTACAAATTAATAATGAATTTATAACTAAATTTATTATTTCATTTTTATCTTGTCATTTTTATTGATATACATATGTATAGTTACTTAATTTAAATTTATTCGAAATTTACATTAGAACGCTGACATTACTCTTTTCGTCTGTTACTGTTATTAATCTTACATTATTAATCATGTTTGGTAGTACGTAGTAGTATTATTATAATTTTTTTTACGATCAGTAATTTTTCAAAAATTATTTCAGAAAGGAAAAACGACATTAATGTTGAAAAATTTTCAGTTATTGTGTTATGAATACTTCGTAAAAATTAAATACTTAAATGTGGTGTGACGTAAATAAATAAAAATTAGATCTAATAAATTTTGTAATAAAAACCTATAATAATTTTTTTATTTTTTTGAAATTTTTTATACCATATTTATGTTTATATCGAATCATTTACTTTTTTTTTTTTTAATATTCTTCAAGTTTTTTCACATAATATATTACAAAAAAAAAAAAAAATATATGTACCATGTACCATCTCTACACAAATTCAAAAATTTATATAACGACAGTTCACAAAGATGCTCATTCAAAACTGAATGAACTTTGTTGGTAATGAAAATTGGAAATAGGAAATTCTTACGCCTCGGGCAGAAATCGAATCTGCACTTTGAGATCAGTTTACAGGTCAGTTGCTTACCACCTGCACCACAGAGTCTACTTATGTATTTATGTGTAATCATATGCAATCGAATAAATTGTTTTTATTATGTACTAGAAATGTGTATTTAAAAAATTTTTATTATACTCGTACATACATACATATCTCTATCAATGATATAATTTTGTCGTCCTTACTCTTCTCATCATTTTAACAAGTTATCATCATTAAATCTGAATTAAAATGCATTCACATCTGACATCTGTATAAAATGTATGTTATATTTGTTAATTTTACTGTTAAATTTTGAATTTTTCATTTTTATCAGTTATGTGTTGTTGAATAAATGTTGTACGTTGTATACACTATACATAAGTAAGTATATAGTACTTCAAATTGTATTTTATTTTGTTATTAGTTTCTTTCTTTCAACACTGAATTATTATAGATGGTTTAATTATAAAGTAGAGATGGTAACATATTTAATTGATATCAAGCAATATACACTATATATACGTATGTAAGACATATAAATTTGTATTGTAAATTTAGTGAAATTTAAAATTGAAAATATCTAAAAAAGAAAACAAATTAAATTTTTCGTGAAAAATTATGTTGGTATACATTAGAAGAAAGCTTAATAAATTAATTTTTAAAATATCGTAATTATGATGAAAAAACAATGCAAAATGAGCAGAGAAACGGAAAACAATAACAAGATAAAATTAGATACGCCATGATGACATATTTCAGTGACATGAAAATTTAGTATCACGTAATAAATTATGAATTAATTAATTCAAGAACATTAAAATGTAATTACAATAAAGTAGTTATAGAATCAAAAACATATTAAAATAACCTACATCCACCTACAGTTAAATATGTAGCAAAGAATTATACATATGTACACATAAATATTTATTATGATTTTATGTACATATATGTATATGTATCCGTACATTTACATATTTCTAATTCTTATACTGTAGTTAAATGTTAACGATGCAGTGATAAAACTCAGAAAATAAAATCCATATAAAACCCATATTAATAAAATTTTTTTAGGTACAATACTTGTATAAATGATTATATTTTTGTTTTTATACCTGTATTGTGTATATTATATATTATGTATATATACGAACGAATACATTAACATATGAGCACATTATAATATGTTCATATCAATGTGTAAATTTCTTCTAGCTTATTGTATACATAATACTAAACACATAATATCTAGATCATTTATTTTTATGATGATTCTTTATATGTTTGCTTCGTATTTATGTATAGGGATCTATATTTTTACTTTTTTTATATCAGTTTTCCTTCATTTTATTACATTATATGTAATCTTTTAGACAAATACAATAAATCCTTATATGAATCTACTTAGAAAATTGGAATATTTTAGAAAATGAAAAAAAAAAAAAGAAAAAGAAATCTGTAGTAAAAGTTTTAAAAATAAACCGTAACTGTAACTTCTTTAAGAACTAATATCTGTTTAGAATACATTTTTGTACGTACATTATGCATGTACATATATATTATATAAATGTATCCATTACTTATTTCGTAAAGGGAGTATCAAAATATTAGATATAAAACAAAATAAAATTTAAATCGAAAGTCAAGGTTAATTTGTTAAAAGGAAATACGTATTATTGGTATTATCATCTTAAAAGAAAAAATTTAGAAAAGTATATATATCCTTACATCTTACACGAAAAATGTTTTACTTATTTCTCTATATTTTGTATTTTCTCCGAATTCAAAAGAATTCATTTAACTAATACTCCCTGTGGAAATATAAATTAGAAAAATGCTATATTTGTAAACGATTGCAGATAAAAAACAAGGATAAAAGAAAAAAAAAATGATATGCATTATGTTATTTTAAAAGAACTTCAGTGCAAACAAAATAAAAAACAAACAATAACAACATCAACAAAAAATGTAAATAATTATACCTCATCTTTTATCAGCTCAACAATTTTTTTTTTTTTCAAATCATATCTTCTTTGTATTTTACATATACACGTATATTATGTATGTATTTACTTCATCTACAGGAAATCTAAAAGTGTTAGAATTTTCATGATATTAAAACTTATATTAGAACTCAAAGCAATTTAAATTATATAAACAAGTATATATATGTATTTATATATAGATATACTTTCACATACGTACACATGATTGCAAATAATACTTACATATATGCTCTTGAGTATGATTGTGTTTGTGATTTTATAATAAATTTTCTCTGAGGAAAAGTATTTTGCATTTCATTTCCATTTTCTTTATGCTTTGATAAAATGTTGGTTTATTTTTTTCATTCACGAGTATTTGAATATTAAAATTACCATTCATTTAACTTAGCATCACAAAGATGTATTCAGTTGTACTAACATACTCGTATATGGACGGCTGTGAAGTAAGTATAATTTATTGTAAATGCATCTTGATATCGAACATCATAATCGAACATTTGAATAATGTTCGTATACAGAAAAATAGGGTGGGTTGGGTACATTTATACTATTTTCAGAAATCGAAGTCAGTACAGGCAAGATAGGCATGCTTTTCTATATTCTTTCACATTGCGTTTGTATAAATCTGTCCTGTGTGTGGGGTGATCAGATCTCAATTTAAATCCGAGGGAAATATTTTAAATTGTATATTATGAAGGGCTGCAGTTTGCAAAAAACTTTTTTTTTAGATTTTACAAAAAAACAGGTAATTTTGTGACATTTTGGGAAATTTTATGAAATATGTTCATTTCTTTACAAAATAACATATAATAACAAGCTGATTTGAATAATATGATAGCAATTTGCATTGTAAATAATTTTCTTTCTTATTCTAAGAAAAGACAAAACAAAAAATAAAATTCAGAATGTAACGGTAACGTAACGAGATCATTAACAAGTACATAAAGGAAACAAATAAATAGAAGAAAATGGACAAATAAATAAATATGAAAATGAATGTATATACGTACAAAATTTAATATCAAATTGATACTGAACACATAATTTTATAAATAAAATTAAAAATACTGAATATGGTTTAATCATAAATTCATATTTTTTTTATAAATTTAAGCAATACTCCCAGTAGCTACGGCAACCCTGAATTATCATCATTTTCTTTTATGCCCATCTTCCCGTTGACACGAATCAATCAACATTTTATACTTTGAGTGGACATCGGCTGCGCAACGACTTCATATTTTATAGTTCGGTTTTTTATTTTTCATATAAGCATAAGCAAAATGTCGTTAACAGCGTTACCAATTTAGCTACGCGGTAGCTAGATTTAGCTACCAAAGGACAGTTACAGCTACGAAAATTTTTGTTTAGCTACCGGTAGCAATTTAGCTACCAATACAAATTTTCAGCTACCAAGTGGTAGCTAGAAATGTATTTGGCTAGTAAAAATAATTTAAAACAATATAAGCATTTTTTATAACCATTTTAAAATTCGAATATCGAAATTTTCGAAAAATTTTGAAAAACGTAGTAGAAAGTTTTTAGCAGTATAGTAAATTTATTCAGATATAAAACTCTTGTTCTGAAACTAAGTATAGTAATTAAATTATGTGTTGAAAAAAAAAAAAGAAAAAAAAATGATTTTGAGTTTGAGCTGAAGGAAATTAAAATAACCTAAATGAGTTAATTTCTCTTCCTCATTCTATTTTTGACATAGAAAGAATATTTAGTCAATGAATATTGCGAAGAACAAAATAAGGAATAAAATGAAACTTAAAACATTGGACTAGGATTTTATCAATTAAATTTGGTTTGCAAACGCAAAGACATAATAAATATTGTAAAGAATACGACTTAACAGAAAATATTATTCGCAAAATAGGAAATATAGGAAAAATAGGAAATATAAATGAAATATTGTCAATAATTAATAGAAAAGACTGAAATATATATTTTTAAAGTTCCTTTACTTTATTCATTTGATTTTTTTTTTATAAAATGTTAAAATGTTTTTGGTTCTGATCATTTTTTTTTTAATAAAATGTTGAAATATTATTTACTTTTTTTTGTAACCATACAAAATAATTAATAAATATGTGACTTTGACTTCCATATTATCACACTTTCAAACTCTAAAAATTTAGCTACGATTTAGCTACCAAATTTTTCTAATTTTAGCTACAAACTATCCAGTTTAGCTACCAATTTAGCTACGGGCCCGGTTTGATAATTGGCAACACTGGTCGTTAACAGAATAAATCAGTTGCCTTCACGCTGTGTGATAGGCAACATCAAACGAAGGGGTGTATTTCTTTTTTCAAAAAAAAACAGGATGATTCATTATTAGAAATGAAAAAATCAGCAAACAAAAATTAAAATTTGTCTTAAAAATCTAACATTTTTATGATATTTTCAAATAATGCTACTTTTTTATCAAATATAAATTTACAGGAATGTGAAATTTGTACAGAATCTCCCTTTTAAGAATTATTTGTGAACAGAATTATAAAATTATTTCTGCACAATTTGGAACATCCTGTTAACATATTTTAAAAAGTACCTTTTTCAGGGTTGACAGAGATATATTATTCAGAATTTCCTACAAAATATTATATGTGAAGTTATCAGAAACTCATCGGGTAACTATTCCCATAAGCACAATACTGACTTCGATTTCTGAAAATAGTATAGTAATCATGAAGCTGCAATGTTACAGAAATCTTGCTTCAAGGTTACTGTAAAATTTGAATGTTTTTGTTGCGATGCTTTGACACAACTGATGCATTTTAGGACGTTTTGACATTTGTGTTTTTTTTTTCAAAACAATATCGATGCATGAAACTAAATTAGAATGTTATTTAATTTGAAAAAAAAAAATAAAGATAAAAATCATGAACTAGAGCAAAGTTATTTGACCAAATATTTCTTTTAAGAAAATGCAGTTGCGCAGAAAACGTTTATTGATGCTAAATCAAAGAAATTTGTATTTGGATGAAGATATTTCAAATCTTTTTCTATCTGTCGCCACAAAACAGTTTCTTTTAACGTTTTTTCAAAAAATCTTCATCATATTTGAGACGGAATATTTATTAAAGATATTATTTCTTTATGACTCAACTTTCTGTTCGAAAGCAATGAATCATTTTAGAAAAAACTAATATTAGAAAAGTTATTATTTTATAAATATTTACTTCTCATTGTTATCAACACCGTTATTCGTAGTTAAAAATTTAATATCGAGAAAACAATTAATTGATTTGAAAAAAAAAGAAGAAAGAAGAAAGGCAAAAAAAAACTAAATTCAATATCCTCAAACGTCAAAAATTTTTCGATGCTTTCAAGGTTTTAGGTTAAGTAGTCATAGCAACAACGAATTTTATGTTACAATTTTATTGAAGTACATATTACATTAGTATTACGTTAGTGTGTTAGTGTTAGGTACTGAAAAGTTTTAAAAAAAGCATGATTTTAGTCATTATTACTTATTGAATGCTTGATTGGAGATGTTGCTGTAGTAGTGTAGTATTAACTTTCTAAACTCACTATTTATTCATATATGTACCATTATATTGAAAACTTTTCTGATGGAAAGCAAAAGAAGAAAACTACGAAAAATAACATGAAACGGATAAAATGGGAAATGAAAATATTTTAATTGAAATGTAAAAGTACATATAAATTTAAATCGGGTATCATATTGTATATTTTGTTCCATCGATCGACAATGAAGCGACGAAAATATTTTCGCAAATTCTGAATGTGAGTCATTGTGTGGGATGATTTAATGCGTTTGTATGTTAAACATAATCCTGAATATTTAAATTGAAATTCCAAAAAACAAAACATTGAGAAAAAAAAAGATAAAAATAACATTAATGAATGACGTGATAATTAAAAATGAAAAATGATAAAAATTGTGACAGAATAGCATGTTTATAACTGAACAGGGATAACAATATCAGCCGAAATTGAAGAAAACGATATGAAATTCAATTAAAATGGTATATATTTAACTGTATGTGATGATTTTGGGTTTGAAATTTATCATTTATTTTATTTTGTTTTGAAAGTAATATATATATATAATTCCTCAGACGATAGAGCATAAATAGTATTTACTTTATAATGTATACCAGCATTGATAAAAATATTTAATATTTAACAAGCCTACGTAAATTCTTTACGTTTTGTTATAAAAAAAATCTTCCCGAAAATATAACAAATTTTTGTAGTTATAATTATTTTTTTAAAAAAAAATTATTTTCAAGGAAATTTGTAAGTTTGACTGAAATTTTGACAAAACATTCGAAAATGTAAAAACAAAATTTTCAATGTGTGTTGTGCTGTATTACACATAAGTATGTATAAGGGTATACTGGAATCGATATTAAATTTTTATTTACAGATATTGTGGTTGAATTTAAAAGTAAACACAAGTTTCTATTACTGATGTGATGTAGGTATATGTATATATGTATATACGAGTATAAATATGTAAGTACGCATATATTTTTATAGACATTACGGCCCACATAATACCAAAAAATTTTGAAATTCTTATAAATAACATATATCAATATATAACATATTATTATAACATATTAAATAAATTATAATTTATCGTTTTAATAATATTAAAAATGTTTCAATAGATAATGGAGATGCTAGATTTACATATTGTTTCATCTTTATGTATGCATAACCATTTGGTATGTGTGTGAATAAATTTACAGAGGAGCGCATGTTAACATTTTAACTAAAAAATCAATCCAAACAAACGCAGCGGCAGAAATAACAACAAAAACAAAGATTAAAGGAAATTTACGTATGCACATATCATAATCATAAATTTATGTAAAAAGCAAACAACCGAAAAAATAGAAAAAAAAAATTTATTTAAAAAACAAATATAAATATTTTATTAACACGTGTTTGATATCATAATTATTGAAAACTTTTACACGTCAATATCATGTGCGAATAATTTTATTTTCAAACAAATAAAAGTCGAAACAGGACACCGCCTTATCATGATATTCGAAGACGATGAAACGATGAAACGATGAAACGAAACGATACGGTATAAAATTGCTATTATGAACCTTCATCGTTTCGAATATTAAGTGGTACATAGTGGTACAATATAAATCCCTTATAAAAACGAAACTTTAATGTTTAATTCATACAATTTCCAATTTTGTTGTAAGAAAAAAGGGTTCGATGTCATTTCTATTATTTTGTTGATGTTTTGAAATATCATTTTTAATAATAATTTCCATTTTTTTAAAAAAATTAATTCAATATTAATATTCACAAATATTAGTAATATGCTTTAAATAAAAAAAATTCTATTAAAAACCAAAAAAAAAAATAAATTTATGTGTAAACGATGAACAAAATGCTATCGACTGAGTAGTCGATGAAAATCGTTTGAAATTGGAACGTTTCGAATATCATGATCGCGTTTTTAACAAGACGATACGAAACGTTTCGTCTTCGAATATCATGATAAGGCAGTTAACTACATATACATATTCATTATATTTAGTATAATACGTATTTATTTTTATAAGAAAAAAATTTTATTGAATGAACATATTTTTAACAACTGAAAACAGAGTTTGGTTCGTTTAAGATGACTGGTGATAGGTGGATTGATGACAGTTAAAGAGTGATCACCGAAAAGTGATGAAATTTGAAATGCGGCTAACTTCAGAGTAAATTCATAGTTGTGTTGTGAATTAATCAAAACAAATAAAAATCATGAATAATAATAGTAAATAATAAAGAGAATTAAAATGTTTTCGTCTATTGGATTTTATGATCCTTTTGCTAAATCATAATTTTTTTCATAAAATCGAACAAAATATTTAACTGTGTTCGGTTTGAATGATTTTTCGGTTTTCGGAACAAATTTCTCACTATCCATTTATTATGTAAATAAATTATATTTTAAATTATAAAATAATTTTAACAAAAATTATACATATAGTATATACCGTCAACAGAAAAGAGCAAACACCAATTAATTGTGTGTGGTTATTATGAATATTTTTTGGTTAGGTAGAAGAAGAATATATTAGTAAAAATTAGAAAAGCCACACCTGAAATTCTGTCACCTCAAAATGATAACATTTAGTGTAGTTTTTGGTGATTGTCACCATACGTGAACGGAAATTTATGGTGAATATCCCCAATCACTTTACGTGAACCTACTCCAGAATATTTCTAAAATATTTTGAAATGAATTAATATTATAGGACATAGGACGATAAAATATTTGAGATGATGTATAAGAATGTATGTATGTATGTTGAATTGAGTGCAAATAAAACGTAAATCGAATACTATGACATTTTTCGATTTACTTTTCTGAGATGATAACTGACAGATAAAATAAATGTATCGTTTTTCCATTCCTAAGAATAATAATATTGTTTCGAGTATATTCTGTTCCTTTTATATTTTGTATTTTTTTTTATTCTCTATAAATTAATCAATTAATGTCATCAATTATTAATCAATTATTAACAGACATTAATAATAATTATAGGATTATATCTATAGGATATTGTCATATTATATACAAATATAACCTTGTCTGGATACTTATTATATTATGTAATATCTTATTACTTATACTTGTATGTATGTACATTATATATAAATGTATATATGTATGCATGTACATCGCATCTATTATATTTATTTATATTGAATCCATTTTGTACAAATTTAGTTTCATATAGTTTTCATTGTTATCTATTTTTAATTTTAATTACAAAATATAATTCATAGACTAAACGTTACATATTTAAAATTTAAAATACAACATCCTTTGATATCATTTTGTTTTGTTCGCGCACACTGCCTACTAACTAGTATAAGTGTTTGAATTTTTTTTTTATTATTTCTTGTATTTTAAGTAATTTAACGCTTGTGGTCTTTCTTTCTGTATCTCTGTTTAAAAATTTTCATTTTAAATCTAATAACATTTTTAATTTTAATTTTTTTAGTTTTTATTATTTTTAAATAAGTAATAACTATATTTATATGTACATACGAGTATATTAGTATATTATAAATATCTAAATATTTTAATGAAAAATATAAAACCAATCACGTTATTTTTTTTTTTTATTATTATTACGATTATTTTGTCTTTTTTATTTTCTTTTTTGGTTTTGAATCACAAAATTTTAATTTTGCTTTGTTCAATTTTAGTTTTATTTTCTTTTTGAAACACATACGTATATTTTTATTGTTTTAACGATCAAAAATATATTACAATTCATATGTACAGTACATTTTCACAGATGATATATTGATGTAAATATTCGTTACAGAAAAAATTAGAATAATGGCTACGAATATATCCAAAATGAAAATGCAATAAAATACACTGAAAAAATGTCCGTACGAGTATTATGTATGTTATATGTAAATACATTTATGCTTTTGTAAGTATTTGAAAAAATGAAAAAAAAAATGAAAGGAATCCTAAATAATTACTCTTACATATACAGCTACTTATGTATATGATGGTAAGTATATTCACTTCATATAGGAATAAATCCGAAAATCAAATTGAAATTAATAAAAAAAAATTTAATAATTTTCTAGTATCCTACTATTTTTTAATAAATCATATATTATTGGTTTTCGTTTTACAAGTCACGGGCATTATACACAAATATACGTACATATATGTATGTATGATGTCCAAGACAGAAATACCTATACATACAAAGATTATAGAAGGTCTGCATTTGATGTTCCATTACCAGTTGTTCGTGTAGTTTTTGTTGGTTGATTACGTGGTTCTAATGGTGGTGGACTACCACACCATACAATCTGTATGCAAACGGAAAATGAGATAAAAAGCATTTTTTTTTGTGTTAAAAAATATAATAAAAAAAATAAAATCAAAGGACGAGTTTCAAAACGACAAAAAATGTGGTATTATTGTGTACTAATACTACAATTTTCATGCAAATCTCATACAAGTCCAGACTTTGTAAATTCTAAATTTTTGAAACTTTTAAATTTGCATTGAGTCGGTATTTAAACATTTTAAATCTCATCTTCAAAAATTAAATAAATATAGTAATAATAAGAATGCACATATACGTTTGTCATTAAATACGAATATGCATTTTAACTTTTTAACAAGTATTTATATAGGTAAGTACTTACTTTTCTAAAAGCTTTTCGAAAATTATCCGACAAAAAGGCATATAATATTGGATTTATACATGAATTTGTATATGCTAATACGTGTGAAACTATTTGAATGATAACTGTTATATGCGATGATCCATATAAATCCAAAGATTTTAGTACCAGTATCACCTGCAAATTTTACAAAAAAAAAAAAATAAAAAAAATTAACAAATTATTTAAGTGATTTCAAGACACAATAATCATTTATAGATAAATTTTCATAGGTTTTGGTACATATTCGTATTTGAAAAATGCCAGAAATCTATATTTACAATACGAAATTGTTGTAATACCAAAGATACTGGCCCGATTATTACGAGTGTCGATAATATCGTCCCGTCATCGACTGTCGCCTCGACTCGACAAATTTTGTATTATGAGTGTCGATTTGAGGCGACAATATCGACATTTTGAGTCGATCAGCTAAAACTAATCGACAGGGATAGTAGTCTATGGTGATTTGACATTTCATGTATGCTTTATATATAAGATAAGGTGTATTTAATTATTCTACTCAATTTACTTAAGTTTAATTTAATTAATTTAATTAATTAAAGAAAAATCACCAAAAATCCTATTTGACCTGTTTGAAAGAAAACATGAACGCATCTCTCAATCCTCTTCTTTTATGCAAAAAAATCATTATTAAATAAATATATTTTACATTTTCGCACTTAGCTACAAATTATTTAAATTAATCAAATATTTATTAAAAATTAAAAAAATTAATTAAATATTTATTCAAAATTGAAAAGAAAAATGAATTATAAATTTTTATATCGAAATATTTGACAACTTTTGTAGAAATTACATAGTAAAAGTGAATGAAAACAAAATTTGATATGGCAATGTCTTATTGTCGAGGCGACCGATTTTCATAATACAAAATTTACATCGTCTCGTCTCGTCTTAATTTTGTCGATAATCGATATGATCGACACTCATAATAGGGCCCACCATAAAATATTATATAGTATCTTTGGTAATACCAAAAATCATATATACTAGGAAGATATCTTACGCCATACAAAATTGTTTGTATGAAGTATGAATTGTACTAGGGTACTAATATCAGTACCTCATATTTTTACTAATATAAAAGTTGTACGTCAGTACGTCTTATCAGTCTTATTCAAACACTAATGCAAGCTATAGCAGAGCGTTCAAACACGAAAACTTCAAGTTGAGCACCATGGAATTCAAACTTCATTTTAAAGCTTGGGTATTGATATTGAAATTTATTTTTTCATATTTTTTCCATATAAATAATTTTGTATTGCATAAGATATCTTCTATACTATATGATTTTTGGTAATACTTAGTTTACTAGAAACTTTAATTTTTTTACCAAAACTCATTTAATAAATAAGTATTTATAGTATAGCACACTGCATTTTATTTTAAATAAAATATATTTTTTGTTTATCTTTTGTAAGATACTTACTATATAATGATGATGTTTCTATTTAAATATTTTTTTTTCATGCTTGTTTATTTCTAAAAATGTAATATCTAATTACACAATTTTTTTTTATAACAGATTTTCATGTAAAATTCATTTCCTACATAGAAATTACGCTCTAAAAAATTTTCTATTTGAATTTGAACAATTTAACGTGATATAACTTTATAATTTAATCCACAAGCATGATAACAAACATATAATTATTATATAAAGTGAAACGTATATGTACATACATTTATGCACAAAAATACATACATTTATTTATATTTTTTTAATAAGGAATATATACGAGTATGTATGTATGTATGTATTCAAACTGTGTATACTTAACATAAAATATGTATATTTTCATAATAAGGAAATGTTTATGACGAACTTCCATAGTAACAAGTAACACGTATACACAAAATTCATCATTATGTCGACGATGATAAGTATGATGGAAAAAATGATTATAGTATGGATATTAGTATGAAGAAAAAATAGAAATTATTAAATTTAAATTTTTCTTTTAACACTTTTTTTTTTATCTAGAATTTAAGTAGACATTTATTTTTATATGGAAATCTAGAACTTATTACATATGTAAATTATCACACGTAGACTTCTATAATCAATCGATTTTTAAACTAAGAAATGTGAACGAACATACAAATTACACATAGATGTGCTATTAAAAGGACTAAATGGAAAAAAAAAATTAATAAAATGAATTTGGAATTAGATATTAAGTTTGATAGAATTTTATTTTTGAATTCGATTTTTAATTGAATCGTCGCAATTAAAATGAAATGATTCATGATTCGCTTTACATATATTCTCTAAATGAGAAATTAAGTAGGAGTACGAGGCGCTAAAAAAATCTTTTCCAGAAAAAAAAGGACTCTTAATTAGTTTCAGTACGTAATTTGGGGTAAGAATGGAAAAGGAAAGATGGTTAAAGTAGTTCTCTTGTGTTTCCAGCTCTTAGCAAAATTGTAATCCAATTTACAATATCTTTCATTTACCGTTGACGAATTAGAAAGTAAGAAATATTCGAAGAATGCAAAACAGTAATTGATAGTCATGTTCCCTTCTTTGACACTATTTACGAGTGGTGCAGAAAATTCCAGACACTCCATTTCAGTCCATTGATCAAATCAAATAATATCATTGTCATTATTTTTTGATTACAATGAATTGAGCATTTTTCAAAATAAAACTCAGAATATGTGTATTTATGTAAATTTCAGAAATTATATTAAACTGGAACATTTTCTATGGTATATTGTTATTTTTTTCAAAAACAAACAGGGCAAAACATAGGTAATGTATACGTATATATAATGTACTGGAAAAAATACAAAACTATTGACATATTAATTTGTGTTAAATTTCTTGATAGAAAATCTCACCATAATGTATAAAGTATAGTATGGAATATGGTAACATTAAGTAACTTTTTTTTCATATTACATTATACCTATATATACAAGAATACATAAGGTGATATCGCGTACTACTTATACCCAGATGAAGAAGCACACATATGTATGTACATATACATAGATCGGATTTGTTGTACGTACCTTATTAATTTATTTATTAAATATTAATTTGAAATTTGCGTTCATGCGTAAAGAATCTTTTACACATGATTGCATATTCAGGTGGGTATATATACAAGTATAGAAGTATGTATGTATGTATTTTTACTATTAATATTATTATATTGTTATTAAAAATTGTGCAAATAAAATGTGACAATTTGACATATACATGTACATATACCTATATGTATTTGTGTGAACATACAATTATTCATTAAATGATATGTTTTTGGATGAGTCATTTGAAATAGGAACTACAATGTTAGAGTCTTGTTATTATCTAAACATATAGATATAGATAAAGTATAATTTCAGTGTTTCAGTATAAAATTTACGGTACACATGATACAAAATCATCTAAATTCAAATAAAAATCAAAAATAATAATCATGTGTCTGTTCGAATGTTCAAATTTTCCTCAATAAATTGACAATATATATATGTGTAAGAAAATATTTTTATTGAGAGGTAAGTAGGTAGTAACAAGAGCGTATCATTAAGAAGTATCTTTAGAAATATGTCAAGGAATCAGTAATATTACATTTGAAAGTTTATAGATCTAAATTTAATGTACATATACCTTATATTATTTGTTTCATAATAAATATAATAAATAACAAGGACAAAATGGTAAGTACGCCTACACAGGGGAGGATTTATTCATATAGTTGCAAATCAATGCAAATCGATCTAGTCTGAAAGTCTTCGGAAGTCTTGATAAGTTGTAGCCGGAAACATCGGAAATAATTAAAGCTTTGACAGCTATTGAGAATAATCTGGAAAAAGATACCACGAGAAATGAAGCAAGAGTTATTCGATATTAATTGAAGCGATTAGAATATTCAATAAATTACAAAGTGTATGACATTAATTATTACTGAAGTCATCGATTTGTATGGTGGATGGTGGGGTTATTAAAATTGTAGGAGATACTCAAGAATGTTTTATGTATATTTTTCATTTGATGTTTTATTTAAAAAAAAAAAAAGAAATCTTTTTTTGTTTATACCAGCTAGGAATCTCTTGAATGTTTTTATAATTGCACAAATTTTTTGTTAATTTATTAATAAATACCTTATATGGAACTGAATTTCCAAAAGCAGTTTCAGATCGAAGTAGGCAGGAAAATAATTTCCTACCCAATTGAACACTGAAGGTGGTAATGAGTACAGATGGTATTAAGAAAGAAAACACAGTCTTGGATATGCTGAATTTCGATATAGTGGGAAACTTGTTTAAGCGAATAAAAGAGACTAAAGGGGGAACTATAATCGACATATGTGACATGGACTATGACATATGTCGTAGCCGAACACAGCCAAATCAATTGGCTAAACTATAATTGCCATTGCCAATATTCGTTAAAAATTCGTTTAACATAAGCTCGACATAAGCAGTACGATCGAAAGCGTACATGACATAAGTAACATAAGTCATAACCTCATTTTGTGAAATTCGTATTGCTTATGTTTAATATGTTATCTATGTTATTATAGTTAACCAAATGTGACGTTTTAACATTCGTTATTATTTGTCATGTTACCCATGTCAGCTATGTCAATTATAGTTCTACCTTAATGGGCCAATTTAAAAGAAAGATGTGAAATTAGGATAAGTAATCGACGAATATAAAAGAAAGATAGTCAGCGGAAATAGTGTGGACAAAGAAGACTGTGACCAAATTTTACAAAAATGTACAAAAATCTTCGAAGTAGTAGATGAGTTTATATCTACTTAGATTCTACGAGTATAATAGAGCTTCCAACAATGAAGAACTAGAAGAAACAAACTAATTAAAGGCAATAGACTGTATAGCAGTAAAAAAGAAGAGATTTGTAATTTGGAGAATTATTTGATCATTCACGAACTCATTACTGAATCATTTGATTTATCCATGAAAATAACTTCAAATAACTATACACATTCATCAAATATTATGTGATTATTACTAAGTACTGTATTATTTGTCTCCAAAACCTCTATTAAATTCAAATAATTTAAAATAATTGGCAATCAAATTTATGACATGTTAAAAACTATCTTTCAAAAGATATAACCTTTTAAAAAAAAAATCACTAAAAAACCTTTTTTTAAATTAAAATAGAAAAAACATTTTTCAATAATCATCTTTTTATAATTTAACCAATGAAATTATATAACTAGTGAAGTACTCAATTTTTAAAATACTTAAAAATATTTTCTTGATTTGTTTCTTTTCCTTTTAAAAACATTTTAATTTTTCTTCATTATTTTATCTCACTCTTAATACTAACACCCATAAAAATTTACTTACATGAATGGGTAACCAACATACAGCAAATGCAAGTACGACTACAACCACCATTCTTGTAACTCGTCGTTTTCCTTTTCTGTAATTATGAAAAAATGAATAATAAAAAAAATGGAGAAAAAAAACCAAAGAAAACCAAAGATTTTGAATTAGATCTTATATATTATTTACATTTTCTTTTGTTATTTCACAAGAATAGAAAGAAAGAAAAATAAAATAAAGAAAAACAAAAATGAAAGTGAACAAAAAAGAAACAAAAATTGGAAAAATTTAAATCGAAATCCAAGTTGCAAAAAACCATGCATATATATATTTTTTTTATTTCCTATTGTTTTTCTTTATTTTCATTTGAAAAAAAAAAAAAAAAAATTACAAATTCAAAGTAAGGTGATCATCATGAAATCTATTATTAGACATCATGAAAATATGTACACTGAAGTATATTCAGGTACGTTTATAACGAGTGTATAGGTAGATAAATGTGTTGTAAAATTTTATAGTTGTATGAGCTCATTCTTTTGAGTATAACATAAATAAAGTTCCAATCGTAGGAATTAAAAAAAAAAAAAACAAATTTTATTCACAACTAAGTAACTTTATTTCAAAAACTTAATTTTAATTACATTAATTTCTATTTCTCTTCCATCTACGTCGTTTGACCCCAAACTTCAGACTGACTATTTAATTTTTTTTAATTAATAATTAAACTTATGTTTCCGGTCTCACGTTATGAGAATTTCTGATTTCGTATCACGTGTTTACTTTTTATGTGAAAAGTCATATTTCTTATATTGAATATAATATTCTAATTGGACAATATAATACAATTGAGAAATGCAACATGATTACGCTGCAATAATACATGTTTACAAGACTTACAATTTAAAATTTGAAAAATTAGTGAAAAGTTAGCAATTCTAAAGAAATCGTTTACGTTGACAAACGGAAGCTTTTATGTACATAAATTAAACAGTATAAAGATAATCGCACCTGTTCCCAATTTCGTGCGAATTCAAATCGTAAGCGAAAATCAATTTCGTGCGAATTCAAAAAAAGGTGTTCCAAATTTCACACGAATTTATGTAAAATGAAATCGTTCGAAATTCAATTCGAAGTTAGCTGATTGACGTTTAAGGTACTAAATAGTTTTAAAATTGAGTTATTTTACTTTGAAAATTTTATTATTTTGTTTAAAAATATTTAAATTTGTATTAATTGCAATCTAAAAGTTTAAATTTTAAATGGACTTTTGATTGAGATTTGAATGAAGAAGCCTTTTTCATTGTGATGAACGAAATTATACCGTATATAAAAGAAGTTTCAATTCCTTGGTTTTGCAAGTAGGTGCAACAATTCGTTTTCTTGCTGAAGGAGCATATCAAAGATCTGTTGGTAAAGATTATTATGTGAATTTAGCAAGAACAATGTTTTGTAACATCACACATATAAGTTAAATTGAAATAATCTCAAAGTGAAAGAGATAAATAAATTTTATTTTATTGTTAAATATAATTAATGATAATTATTATTTGTAATGAAATATACTTACATTTTGCCAATTTTATTTTTTTTTTCTTGTAACAACAAACTGTTTTTTTCCTTTTCTACCTAATAATATAAGCACCGAAATGATTTCATTACTAACAACTAAAGCGATTTCAATTCGCATGTCAATTCGGTTGAACCGAAATTCGGAACACCTAATTTCGTTTTCGAATTTCATTTTCGCAAAAAATGAAATCTGGAACAGGGCTGAATATGTACCTAATATATTTGTACAGGTATAATTATTATTATATATTTATTGGTTTTTTATGGGTAATGGTACTATCTATAACTTATAACGACAAATTCAAATGAATGTACATAATGTAAATTAGATACAGGATCTGAATTTACCTACACATGAAACCCACTCAATATTTTCAATGAACGTTATGCTATACCGTTGTTATACGTAGTTCCAGCTAGAAATAATCTAGATAGATACAGAAATTTATACTACGATTACTATGGCAGTAAGATATTCAATATCTTCTATATATTTCTGTTATTAATATTTTTGTTTTTATTCTATCAGATTTATTCACTGTATACCTCTACAAATACGTTGTGTTAGTTGGATAAAAAAAAAGCTTAAAAGTACAGTACAAGGATCAAAGCCTTATCACCTCATATAAAATTATGTCATGACTTTTATATGACTTCTATGTGTATTTTTGATTTTGAAAGAAAAATAAAAAATTGAAAAGTAAAAAAAAAGAAAAAAAAAAAATAAAAATGAATACATTTGAACTATCATTCCGATAGTAATTTGTTTTTCTATTTTACCTTGATTCTGCTGATGGTTTACATCCCGGTGCACTTTTCCACAGTCTAGCTAACATACCCATATATAGGAACGATATAAGTGTTAATGGTACAACGTAGGATGATAAAAAGAATGATATCTGTAAAATAGAGTGAATGAAAATGCGTAAAATACAGAAACAAAAAGAATATGAAAGAAAAGAAGAAGAAAAATATAAGGAAAAAATATTTATAGAAAAAATAAGAATTAATAATTTTCAATTGAACTGTAAAAAAAAATGTCCCAGTGATAATATACCAGAGCCATAGTACCAACAAGTATCAACACATCATATAATTTTATGTTTTCGCGCGAAGAGCGATGGCATGGCAGTATGGGATATATTGAATTAATTTTTCTTGCATGTTTTTTTCTTTTTTTATCTTTTATATACACAACTTCCTGTCAGTTCACATAAGAATGCATGTACTTTATTGAGTTTGATTATGTGCTACTTTATTTTTATTTATTTTGTAATCAGGAAAAGTCATTTATAAAATTACAGAAAGTGCAATCAATTCAATGAATTGAAACATCATCTGATGCGCATATTGCATGTATGCCACGTCGCCACGAATACGTAAATATGCATGTATGTGTATATCGATCTAATTATATTAATTTCATTCTCAGATTTTTTTTTCCTTTATTCAACTGATATATATTTTTTTTTCTGTATGTACATCCATATTATAATTAATTACATACCTGAAATCCAAATAAACTCCATATTTCCTGTTGTGATGAGAATACACAGGCTGTATATTCATGTCCACGAAAATTATAAATTCGAACACCATGTGATAATGCAACTGGTATTGCAGTCGTCACAATTAATATCCACGCCAATAAAATAGCTCTGAATATATTTTTCGATTTTAAAAGTTAAATTTGAAAAAAAAAAATATGAAGAATAAAATAAAAATTATGCAGATATGAAAATTATTTAGTTTATAATTAAGTAAAAATTATATGTAAATTCCTTACAACATTGCGTTCCTTTCTGTTCTTAATGACATACTAGTAACTGGATGTACAACAGCTAAAAATCTATCGAATGACATTAATACTAATGTATATACACTACAATGGCATGTAACAACAATCATATATTGTACAAATTTACACCACATATTACCGAATGGCCATTCAGGTAATACATAATCGGTAGCTGTAAATGGTACACAAAATATAACGAATAATATATCCGATACAGCTAAATTGATTATTAGTAAATTAGTTGTTGACCTCATTTGTTGATTAGCTACAACAACTGCAAACAAAAAAAAAAAAAAAAAGAAACAACCTTAGATTAATAAGAATTAAATAAACGGAAAATTGACAATAATTTTAATGAAATTTTAATGAAAAATAAACAAAATTCATTGTGTGAATTTCCAGATGACTAGACATGACATCAGTCATACTTTATAAACCATTAAAATTTGTTTTTCTTTTTGTCGAATGGAGAAAACAATAATTTACTTGTAATAATTTAGATTTATTTAAAAAATTAATTTAGAAATTAATGAAATATTTTACGAGGATCTATGTAATATTTTAGTTTTACGGCACATATTTATCATAAACGCTTTCATACTATATTCAGATTTGCTTGTAAAAGCATGCAGGTGAACTTGTTCGCCAGATTAGTTGCATTTATGAAGTCAATTCGTAATTTTTTAAAATTTTATAATTACTTTAATTTTTGTTTCAATTTATTTTTACTTTGACGTACATACATATGTGTATAAAAAATCAAATAAAAAAAATGTGAAAATGGTAGAAAATTTTGAATTTATGAAAGAATCCAAAATTGAAAAAATTGTCAGTACTATCCGTTTATCTCGAGTGTAAGAATAACTCTGTAAATTTAATTAATTTTCTTCTAGATTAAAGTGTTATGAAAGCAAAACCTAAACACAAGTATCACCCAAAAAGGTTTATTTTTATATGAAGGACATATTTTTTAATAACATAACCTTTTTTTTTATATATTCATGTAAGTACATATTTAGATTTTATGTGCCATGTTTATTTCCTTGTAGCTTTTATTTATGATCCTATGTATTTATGTACCTATACACTACATATGAAGTGCCCTCAAGATAAATCTAATGACATAAAATAAACGCCCAAACAATCTTGTAATGTAACGCATTTCTGAGTTATTGTTGTTGTATACGAGTATGTCTACTTAATGTACATACATGTCGTTCTTGTTGTTTTATATTCTGTTTTATTTCATATTTCCTTATTTCCTATCTTCCTTTTTTTTTTACAATTCAACAGAATAAAGAAGAAGTAAAATACATAAGGCAAAAAATATTGTAGAATATGTAATGTACCTAATATTATATGGACAAACATACATATCTAAATAATGCTTACTATCTATAAATAAGTTTTAAATTATTACATTCAATGTCCGTATTCCGTACTTTAAGAAATATGAAGAACGGATATACAATCAATATTGTCGATTGCCGAAGTGAAACGTGCAATATTATACCAACTTCCTTGTAAGGGTGGTACGGGCGTAAGGGTTTGTCTTCATTTTGCAATGTACATACATATATGTTTTATAAAAATATTGGAGGAAAGATGCACTCTATTATATGTGTGAAAAGTATACAGATACTTTAACTTCAACATTATTTTATTTATAGTTCATTTTTTTTTTATTTTCTATTTAATTTGTTGTTCCCTTTTTACTTCGTGTGTGTTTAAAATGTACACAGACTTTTATATTCAGATTTATATTATAATAAATATAGTGTAGTGAATTCTACTATACATTACTCGTATGTATACAGCATTGGATGTATTATAGCAGTAACATGTAATATGAAGATTTTTTAATTCTGATCTTTTATATAGATTTTTCTATAAAAATAGAACAGAACATCATAATAAATGCCTTTAGCTAGGACATAGTTTCAATATTAAAGAAAAAGAAAACCTCAACTTGATTCATTTCATATAGATATGTAGTTATGTATATTATGGATTATGGTTAATATTCCCCATCACATACAAAAGTGATGCAGAACATATATATTCATGAATAAAATTTCTTTGTGAATATGTGTACACGTACTTATGTGTGGGATAGTGTGTGATGCGGGTTGTGTGGAGGATATACGTATATATGTATGTATGTATACTACATAACTGTTGTAAAATAGTTTTATAATAAAAAGAAAACGAAAACTAGTACTGAGAAGGCGATTCATGTAATTCTATAATTTGTAATCGAAATATCAAGACTTTATATGTATAGTATATCTTTACTCAATTTAGTAACCATCCATACAATCATACATATATATGTATATATGTAAGTATTTAGTTTTGTATGTTACTGAACAGTATATGTGTTGAAATGATTATAAGAAAGTTCTGACAGCTTTTGATAAATGATATATGATATCCACAACTTTATTTTTTAGTTTAGTAGTGACTAGTGAGAAAGATTGATTTGAAGTTAAAATATAACAGAATGGTGTTAAATTTTTTCATGTAAATTGTATACGAGTTTATGTAGCTATTATGTATATACAAAATAAAAATGCAATGACGATAAGAAGAAGAAGATAGAATAACATAAAAAATGTACTTAATAATGAAATATTTTAATATGTCACGTAATTGGAAAATTAGATTTATGCAATTTATACATTACATACATACATACATACGGGGTATGTAAATAATTACTTGATATCAAGAATCCTTGAAATAAATTTATGTATATCTAATTTATATAATTATGTATATTTCATTTATCTACCTAAAGATAAACATAGAAGAATAAACATTTATATTTTTGTTTCTGAAATACTCACCTAAAATAACCAAGGCATTTCCTAAAAGTCCAGCTAAACCGATTAAACCAAAGAAAACAGGTACAACCATTGATACCACCCTTTCTAGAGGCCATTGTTCATCTTTGTCATCTACATACGAATAATTACAGTGGACTGATGCAACATTTGTTGTTGTTGATGATGATGTTTGAACTGTAATTGAATTATTATCAAGACTATTTGATACGCCAGCAGCACTAGCTGCTGATACAGCCGCAGCAGCAGCAGCAGCAACAGTACGATAATCGGCGGTAACCGTTACCACACCATCATTACAAAGATCATACATTTTGGTGCATCACAATATTTTTAATGAAGGTTTTTGTTTTTTCTAATTTTTTTTTTTAAATGAAAACTTAATTTTATCACACGTGCACATTTGTTTAGATGATGTGTATATACGTAATTATATATGCATGTCACACAAAAAATAGTTAGTTATTCTCTGACATTTATGACATTTACATATATTATACATACGAGGTTATCCTGGTTTAATTTAACACAATTATCCATCAATAAATTGTACTATTTATGTTCCACCACCCACCGTATATGCATTTTCGTCTGTGTATTTAGCAGCTCTTTCATTAATTTCTTTTTTTCATAAATATACAAGTCTGTTTGTGTTGATACGTTTCAATAGAAATGTCTATTTTAATTGTGCTGCAAAAGTATTCAGTGTTTATTGCATAAGCGCAGGGATAAATGATAGTCCTCTTCTTCACATTCGCTTCATGATAGCGACTCTGTTATAATTTTATTGCTTTTCTCTTTGTATGGATTAAATTTCGTCTTTTTTTTTTATTTTCAGTTGTGTAGTTGTTGCAGTTATGTCTATAGCTCTTATTTTTTCTATTATTTTAGTTTTTATTTTTTTGTTTCTTTTAGAATTATGTCACGATAATAAACGGAAAAGTATTTTTATTGAATATTTAAGGAAAAACTTGTATTATTTTTATTGGAAGGAAGGACAACGATGATGAAAACAAACGCAGCATTAATAGCAGTAGTAGGTAGAAATATAGTATATTATATGTTATGTAGTATGATTAGTATCTAAATAACAGACTGTTAGCAATACGTGATAATAGTATAGCAGATATTAGTGATAGTTGTTGTAGCTGTATCTAACAGTAGATAATACCAACATTTCAAATAACGTATCGTAAAATTGATCCTTTTTCATTCTGTAGTAGTTTTATTGAGATTAAAGAATTTGCTTGTATAACTACAATTACCACACTCTACTCTATACAAACGAAACGTGTACGTTAAAAATTTTTATTTTATATAGTATATGACGTGTGACACTGTCTATCTACTCGTATGTGCTTTTTTTTGTGTTTCTCTGGAATTTCAAAATTGTTATTACTTTTGTTGTGATTAGCAAGTGAAATGTTTAACTTTTATTAGATACATATACGATTTAAGATGTATTATATCAGTAGGTATGTGATGTGTGCAGTAGTATGTTTATTCTTCTATAAATTGGAACGTCTTTTTTTTTGCAATCAAAATTATTATGAAATGGATCAAAGAAGATTCCTTGTGAGTTTTGATTATAGTTTCATACTTTAGATCTGTAACGAAAATTAATTTGAAAATAAAAATAAAATGAAATTTTTTATGTTTTTTTTTAACTTAATAGTACAATAATTGATAAAAATTTCAAAACAAAATATAATCTAAAATTTAAAACCCAAAAATTTGATTTAACTTTCTTTTATAATATTTTATATTAAATATATATATATATATAACTTTCTTAATTATTCTGCTGCGTGTTAACCTTGATATTTGAGAAATTTTTATGAAAGATTCAAATTATCATTCTAGTTTTATTCGTATAACAAAAAAAAAAAATCAATCCAAGGTATAATAGATTAAAAATGAAAATGACATTTACAGTGATTTAAATAAATTATTTTAAATTGTTCCTTCAAATGAAAACTAATAGGTAATATGAATAAACAAAAAAATAAAATTCATAATAATTTCATCCTTTGATGAGCGAATATGAATTTTCTTTACAATATTGCGACACGCAATTATACAGGCTGGTATTCACCAACATAGATTATCTTTTATCTGAGATAAAGTTTATTCATCAACTTGGATAAAACACTAATCGGATATTTTTAAGATAACCTCGGAGTGGTATTATAAATATCGTTCGAACATAACCTTGTTATTAACAGCAACAGCACAAATAAAGATAATGTAGTTGTCCTGTATTATCATCTTTGCATATAATTATCACATCACAGAACCTCTTTTTCACTTTGTAATATAAAAATACAATCTGCTGACGTGTTTGACACACATGTTCGACCCGAAAACGAAGTTTGAAAACAAATTTTATCTAGGTTGATGAATAAGTTGAAATTGTATCCGGCTAAAATAAATCCGACGGATATATCCATGTTGGTGAATACCACCCATAAAGTTCGATATGTATTTTCGATTAAATTTTAATTTCTTTAGTGGCTTTCAGTGCTTCCAGTCATTTTGGCGTCATCTTTTATAATTGCTTCGAATTTCGTTTTTTATGTATAACCAGAGACAACATATAAAAAAAAAATTGTTTTATAAGTTGTCTCTGGTATAACATACTTCCTTTGCAAGTTAATTTGTTACATAAAAATTTCAATTAAATTATTAAATATTTGTGCGTGTATATAAAAATTAGATTAATCCTTTTTTTTAATTTTATAGTAATTATTTTTTTATTTTTTGTCTTCATGTTGCGTTATAGATAGTGGCTTACTTATAAAAATATTGATAATTAATAAAAATTGGTTAATAATAATAATATAATAATAACTAATTAATAATTTAGTTACGGTTTATAAAGTAAGGCCCTGAGAATAATACGAAACAAACAAAACCATAAATAGAAAGATATTTAACATATCATTTGATTAACACTTTTTCACCCCAAACGGTAAATACACATATAATCCTTATTAACACATTCTAAATGAATGTAATTAAACAATCTTTTTTTTTTCTATTAACTCTACTTGCACATTATATTACAAAAAGTTTGTGTGTGTTATTACACGGGAAAGTTATTAAGTACATACAATATTTATGTCTATATGTGGTGAGAACAGGACATTAAAACTGAAGGAAAAAATAGAAGAAGAAGATTGTGAAAAGTTTTAATATCGCATGTAATTGGAATTTGTGATCTACAATAAAAAGCAAAAACGATAGAATGAATTAGACAAAGTCCTTTTGAAAATTGAATAATAAGAGTAATTTTTAATATACATACATATATAAAATATAATATATAAATATATAAATACATAAAAGAAAGTATGTATACAAGAAAACTATTTTTTAATAGACAAAAACTTCAATAGGATGTCAATATTTAACATGAAAAGTTACTACCTGTAATTACTTGTATGTGTGTATTAATGCTTACAAATTCATATTCATGCTCCAGTTCATGTATAATTCAATGAAATATAAACGGAATTTTGTATTTAAAATTTTGTATTCTATAAACAATAAAAAAAAAATATAAATTTTACAAGATTTAAAAGGACAATAATAAGAAAAAAAAAACATCAAAGAAATGAGTTTTCATTCTATAAACGTGTAATGAGGAGCTAAACTTATGAGAATGTTCTTAATGACAATTTCATGCCCCATATAGCCCAATTATTCCACTTGAACTTTGTTTTTTAACAAGACAATGCGACTATTCACTGTAGTTCTGTAGTTACACCATGGCTACACGAAGATATATTGAAACAATCGTATGGACACTTGGTTTACCTGATTTAGATCCGAAGAAAAAATTAAGTGGGTTAGGGGCATTCTTTTTCGTTAAGTATGTATATATATGAGGATTGTCGCCACTCCTACAAGCTACAACTCACAAAACTAACTCATTTATATTAATATTCTCATTTTTCTCATATTTACATCCATCATGAATTACAATGGGTGCTTTCAGTTCCACGCAGTGATGTAAAATTTTCCATCGCTGCGATAATTTCTCTTACTGAACGACTTCGCTGCATAGTCGCTACTTTGCAGCGATGAAAATATTTTGCAGCTGAAAAAAAGTTCGCTTTAAAATTCATCGTAAACAAATTTTGACATGTTGGAAAGATGAATTTAATGGTTGAAAAGTTAATACATATTTATTAGTAATTTGTATAATTTTTTATTTTGAGAATGATGAAATTACTTTTCATTTTGATGGTTTTAAAATGCTAATAATTCTAGGTTTCTCCGGAATTTAGTCAGCAAAAAATAAAAAAACAATTTCATTGCATTATAATCAACTTACTTACTTACTATCAACTGTTCAGAGCGGATTACGCTGTAAATAGTTCAGTAAATTGTATATAGCGATTATCTAAAAATCGCTGCATTTTCATCGCTGACTTGCATCGCTGCAATGAACTGAACGCACCAAACTTTTCGCTCTTTTTTTCGATTATTGCTACTGACATACATCTAGTATCGATACCATGGTATGAATACCATGGTATGAACAATACTAGCATGGTGACAGACATGTATTCTAGTATAAACCTAGTATCATTTGACATATTTTGTGAATTTTGTTGTGGTGTCATATAGAAAATTTGTATTTGCATTATATTACTTTCAAGTTAATGCCTATTATGTCTACTAATTACTTTCAAGTTTCAAATTAATGTTAAAAATACTGTAAAAACTAATTTCTATAATTTCCGCAGCATTAAAATGGCACTACGTTCATTAAATTTTGTGAATACTAGATTCATACTAGACAAATCATGTTGGTTTCAATACCACGTTTATACCAGCTTGTTTTCCTGGTATAAAGCTAGTATAGGGTGACAGACATGCAGTATAGCTAATACCATGGTATCGATACCACGTTTATACTAGATGTCTGTCTAGGGCTTATTATAATATACGAAACATTTTCGATCTTTTTATTTTTGGCAAATATGCAAACATTTTAAATATAAAAAAAAAATGAAGTGGAATATCTCATGAAACTACATTATCTTTGTTGAAAAGGAGATAACAATAATAATGTATATTTTCATGAGATATTCCACTTAATATTTTTTTATTTAATATGTTTGTAGATTGCTGGGGAGCATTATTACAATGTTTGTAGCTACTTTAATTTTTAATTTTCGTAATATTGAATATATTTAGGTTGAGATTTGATTTTTTATAACATGAAATACCATTTCATAACAGTGAAAATACACTTTTTAATTTTTAAAAATTCCAAAAATAAAATAATTAAATTATATTTTTCACAGTAATATTGTAAAACTTCATTTATAAAAACATTTTCAAGCACAACGAAAACTACATTTTTAACCTGAATGTTTGTTTCTTTACAGATTCTTACAGAAAGTTAGAGGTAGGTACAATAAAACAAATTTAAAAGCTTCAAATTCCAAGAACGCATGACGCCAGTGGACGCACAAAATGTCAAGACAAAAATGTTTTGCTTATTTTAAATTATTATATAGAATCGTGAAAATGTCATACACAATACATAACAAAAGTACACTACAGTTAACAAAATTTCTCATGATTTGAATTTCAGATTTAATCGAGAAACTCATACAGAAAAAAAAAGGAAATTGAAAATTGAAAATAGTAAAAACTACAATTACAAATAATACGAAAATTTTAGAAAAATGAAAAACTTTTAATACAATAAATTTATAGTACAAATATTGTACATTTTAGCTATTTCTAAGGGCAATGAACAATAAAAGTATAGAAAGAATCTTATTATTAATACAATACATATTTAAAAAAATAAAAACAAAACTTTTTTAAAATAATAAAAGAAAAAAAAATTTAAATGAAAATGAAAAAAAAAAATAATAAAACAAAATTCATATTTGCATTAAATATTTGCTATAAGGTTTCATTTCAAACTTTGGCTTCAACTCCTATTACACATAAATCATAAATAATTTTATCTTTACTACTCGTACTATTCGTATATAGAATCATAGAATGGAAAGGAATGATGACAATTTATTCAGATATTATATTCTATCACCTCTATTTCTTTTTTTCTCATTCTGAACTTTTTCAATTTATTTTGTATGTGTACTGTGTTCAAAATAAACTAATATTCTATACAGATCAATTTTTGTTAGGTACGTGATAAAATTGAAAATAAAAATTGAAAAAATGATATTATGTATCTTCATCCATTTTAAAATTTGTCGCCTTTATTTTTGCCTTTAATCACTGCGAACTTTTTTGGTTTTTATATATGAATCATGAAAAATTGTTCACAAAATTGGATACTACATATACAATCAAACAAATATATTAAGTGAAAATTCAAACCAATAAACCAACTTTCATAAAGTATTAGAATTTGTGATTTAAAAATTTTTGCTAGGAATTTGTGCTATACTATTTTCAGAAATCGAAGTCAGTACAGGCAAGATAGGCATGCTTTTCTATATTCTTTCACATTGCGTTTGTATAAATCTGTCCTGTGTGTGGGGTGATCAGATCTCAATTTAAATCCGAGGGAAAATTTTTAAATTTTATATTATGAAGGGCTACCAGTTTGCAAAAAACTTTTTTTTTAGATTTTACAAAAAAACAGGTAATTTTGTGACATTTTGGGAAATTTTATGAAATATGTTCATTTCTTTACAAAATAACATATAATAACAAGCTGATTTGAATAATATGATAGCAATTTGTATTGTAAATAATTTTCTTTCTTATTCTAAGAAAAGACAAAACAAAAAATAAAATTCAGAATGTAACGGTAACGTAACGAAATCATTAACAAGTACATAAAGGAAACAAAATAGAAGTAAATGGACAAATAAACAAATATGAAAATGAATGTATGTACGTATGTATACAAAATTTAATATCAAATTGATACTGAACACATAATTTTATAAATAAAATTAAAAATACTGAATATGGTTTAATCATAAATTCATATTCATTTTATAAATTTAATCAAAACTCCCAGTAGCTACGGCAACCCTGAATTATCATCATTTTCTTTTATGCCCATCTTCCCGTTGACACGAATCAATCAACATTTTATACTTTGAGTGGACTTCGGCTGCGCATCGACTTCATATTTTATAGTTCGGTTTTTTATTTTTCATATAACCAAAATGGTGTTAACTGATTAAATCAGTTGCCTTCACGCTGTGTGATAGGCAACATCAAGCGGAAGGGTGTATTTCTTTTTCCCAAAAAAAACAGGGTGATTCATTATTAGAAATGAAAAAATCAGCAAACAAAAATTAAAATTTGTCTTAAAAACCGAACATTTTTATGATATTTTCAAATAATGCTACTTTTTTATCAAATATAAATTTACAGGGATGTGAAATTTGTACACAATCTCCCTTTTAAAAATTATTTGTGAACAAAATTATAAATTTATTTATGCACAATTTGGAACATCCTGTTAACATATTTTAAAAAGTACCTTCTTCAGGGTTGACAGAGATATATTATCAGAATTTCCTACAAAATATTATATGTGAAGTTATCAGAACCTCATCGGGTAACTATTTCCATAAGCGCAATACTGACTTCGATTTCTGAAAATAGTATAGGAATTTGAAAACCAAATTTTGTCCATAATTCAATATCATTATACTCGATTATTATACGCCAAAAATGAGCACAATCTAGTTATCGATACAACGGGTGTTTAAATTGATTCACTATCCACTTCTGTATGGTCTTCTGTAGTGTATCGTGATTTTCATAATTATTATACAAATTGTTGAACAAAGAGTTTGTTTTAAATTTTTTGTACCAATTGTCCCTAAAAGTGTTAGAAAAGGATTAGGGTGTATCAGTCATATCAAAGACAGGATGTTATGAGTAGTGTAAAGCATTTAAGTGGGAAGGAAATAGATTGTCAAAGATATTCAACCTCTATAACTGATAAAAAAAAAATCGATAAAGTGAAGAAAAATAGTAAGTAAGCTTAGTAATCGCCAATTTAGACTTATACTATTTTCAGAAATCGAAGTCAGTACAGGCAAGATAGGCATGCTTTTCTATATTCTTTCACATTGCGTTTGTATAAATCTGTCTCGTGTGTGGGGTGATCAGATCTCAATTTAAATCCGAGGGAAATATTTTAAATTGTATATTATGAAGGGCTTCCAGTTTGCAAAAAACTTTTTTTTTAGATTTTACAAAAAAACAGGTAATTTTGTGACATTTTGGGAAATTTTATGAAATATGTTCATTTCTTTACAAAATAACATATAATAACAAGCTGATTTGAATAATATGATAGCAATTTGCATTGTAAATAATTTTCTTTCTTATTCTAAGAAAAGACAAAACAAAAAATAAAATTCAGAATGTAACGGTAACGTAACGAAATCATTAACAAGTACATAAAGGGAACAAAATAGAAGAAAATGGACAAATAAACAAATATGAAAATGAATGTATGTACGTACAAAATTTAATATCAAATTGATACTGAACACATAATTTTATAAATAAAATTAAAAATACTGAATATGGTTTAATCATAAATTCATATTTTTTTTATAAATTTAATCAAAACTCCCAGTAGCTACGGCAACCCTGAATTATCATCATTTTCTTTTATGCCCATCTTCCCGTTGACACGAATCAATCAACATTTTATACTTTGAGTGGACATCGGCTGCGCAACGACTTCATATGTTATAGTTCGGTTTTTTATTTTTCATATAAGCAAAATGGCGTAAACAGAATAAATCAGTTGCCTTCACGGTTCACGCTGTGTGATAGGCAACATCAAACGGGGTGGTGTATTTCTTTTTTCAAAAAAAAACAGGATGATTCATTATTAGAAATGAAAAAATCAGCAAACAAAAATTAAAATTTGTCTTAAAAACCGAACATTTTTATGATATTTTCAAATAATGCTACTTTTTTATCAAATATAAATTTACAGGAATGTGAAATTTGTACAGAATCTCCCTTTTAAGAATTATTTGTGAACAAAATTATAAAATTATTTCTGCACAATTTGGAACATCCTGTTAACATATTTTAAAAAGTACCTTCTTCAGGGTTGACAGAGATATATTATTCAGAATTTCCTACAAAATATTATATGTGAAGTTATCAGAAACTCATCGGGTAACTATTCCCATAAGCACAATACTGACTTCGATTTCTGAAAATAG
The DNA here is from genome assembly GCA_951394055.1 of Villa cingulata. Lineage (NCBI taxonomy): Eukaryota > Metazoa > Arthropoda > Insecta > Diptera > Bombyliidae > Villa > Villa cingulata. The sequence goes on from OX596025.1 coordinate 4,684,312, forward strand.
TATAAACAGAAAACTCATGACTAACACTTTTCACAAGTTTTCTTGTTCGATTCTGATCGATATTCAGGACATGAGACTTGGATTTTTTTCAATAAGATTACCGCAAATAAATTACTGAAAGCAAGCTTGTACGAGTTATTTGCGACCTTATATTCATAAACGGGTGATGATACTTCAATCTACGAGTTGGATATGTGAACTATTCAACAAGCTTCAGAGTAGAGCCTCACTAACAAATAAAGCAAGCGTAGCGTAGTTTGAACCATACGCTATGTTTGAATTTATACGCGCGTAACGCTCAGTTACGCTACGCTCTTAGTCTGCGCACGGCCCCCTCTTTTTTACGCTGTTATCTGTTACTCATGTTCGAAACGAATGTTTATATTATTCAAATTTCTTACATTTGAAATTATGATATGAAGTAATAGTAGTTTTTTTTTTTTATCTTAGCCTTAGTAATCCGAATAATGTTGGAATTACATACAGTATACTATAGTCATAATTACTTTTACATAGGATTTTTTATAGATAAAAATTTTAAAGTTGTGTTACTTTTACATGTTCATGTCATGTTTCATATTTTTCGCGTTTAATTGTGATTTCTATATGCAGAAACAGACGTAAATTTTTAATTAGTCAAAATGATCAGCGAATTTTGAAAAAAACTACGATGCATTATTATCGTTTTGTGCAAGCAGTGTATTTCATATGGGTAAGAAGTAATTTTACATAAGCAATTTACATTCTCGTATACTGTATGCAGATTCCATTTACGCTTGGAATATTATATGACAGTAAAGTTGAAAATTTCCAAGGTTTTGTTTTTTTTTTGTGTTTTTACGTTTTTGATTTTATTACTTAGTTAAGAAATTTTTGAATTAATTTCGAAATTGAATGACTCAAAATAGAGATATAATCTTAAATATTTCCGAGAATTTAAATTAGAATTTCATAGTAACTCATAACAGTTCGATAAATATTAGTTTACAATTTTTTGAAAAAAAAAAAAATAAATAAAGGTAGAATTCATTAAATATTTTTGGCATGATGGTTGAATTTTACTTTGCTGTTAAATGAAAATTCTGGTTTAGATTATGCAAAATTATTGCATCTTCATTTAAAAAATTATTGGAAACAAAATTTAGCTCAAGTACAGTTCAAAAGGGGTGTAAAGACTTTAGTGTTCAAATTAAATGTAGGACATCGAAAGATAATTATAGATATTTCATCATAAAATATCATATCATGAACAAATTAAATTCGGCTGAGGAGAATATTAAGGAGCCACACAATTGTATAAAGAAGTTTGAATACATTGTGGATTAATGAGTGTTTTTTTAGCATTAACATTCAGCAACAAAGATTTGAAAGAAGATTTACATTTTTCTTTAATGTGAAAGAAATGTAGTTTATTCATTAAACAGCTTTATAATGTTCTGATAATGTGTTTGCCATTAAATTTTTGTTAAAATTATGATCGATATTACATATGCATATGGAAATTCACTTATAATATAATATAACACGGTTGTATATACATATACGAATATATTATATTGTAGAGAAAATGAAAATGCAAAAATATATCTGTTGAATTTTTCACTTTCTATTTTCGAGAGCAATAACTAGTGAAACGATAAGAAAAAATAAACGTGATGTGATATAATAATAAACTACATACTTTTCTGTAATAATAAACAAGTAACAATAAAAGTAACAATAACCAAATACGAATATCAATGAATGTATGCACGTAACATAACGGATGAATATATGATAACGAAACATATTTATTAAATTTAATTCAACAGAAAAAAAAGGATGCATAAACCCATATTTATTCCTTGTATATACGAAAACAAATCAAATCAAACGAATATCTTTCAAACATGTCTTCATTCTCCACACCTTTAAGGTTTTTTTATATTCACTCTGTACAGCTTGTAAATTTCAAATTTTTCCTTTTACTTTTTTTATTGTTGGAAACTTTTTCTTTATTTACTTTTTATTTTCTATGTATACATATTACCAAATTACGTTGAAGAACATAATCTCTTCTAAGCCATAACGATTCTCAAAAAAATTTTTTTTTATAAAAATATATATGTTTTATTTGTATTTCTTTAGTTTACTTCTGTTTAATTTTTTCTATCGTATAAAAAAAATTATTTTATATAAAAAACAAATAGAAAATTTAATATTTATTTTTATGGATATTTTTTTTATTCAATCTTCATATATGTATCTTTGACTTTACGTTACATTAAAATATCTTTTGGTATTATCTGACTTTGAATTTCCCAAAGTAAAAATAATGGCTAAACTTCCGAATTGGGGCCGCCAGCTTTTGAAACGAGACATTCCGATAATGATACTTTGGAATGCCCTCTTTGACGTGGTATATATCTCTGTTGGCGCAAATTCATCTTAAGGACGCAACCTACTCTTAAAAATTTTTGGTCCAAAATGATGTGTTTTACGAAATCCGTTATTTCTCCAGATCAAGATCTTGAATCGGATTAGTTAATAGACCATTTTAAAGATAGCTTCCGGCTTTATTTTTCACACTTTATTTCACCTTGATTGGATTAGCGGTTCCCGAAATATAAGGACTTAAAGTTAAAATTTCGTGTTTTTTAAAAATCACTTTCCCAACTTCTTTTGATGACGGTATAACTTCAAAACTTGAAAGATGACATATATGTTTTATTATATCACTTGAAAGATTTTTTTGTCTTCTTTCAAATGATATCACATTTATGTATAGAAACTGCATAGATAAAAAAATAAATGCACAAATAAACAAAAAAATGCGAAAAAATTTTTAAGGGTAGGTTGCGTCCTTAAGATGAATTTGCGCCAACAGAGACATATACCACGTCAAAGAGGACATTCCAAAGTATCATTATCGGAAGGTCTCGTTTAAAAAGCTGGCGGCCCCAATTCGGAAGTTTCCCCAAAATATTAGAACAAAAAAATAAAAAAATACGAAAATCCGAAAATTAAAAGTGTACTATGATATTAATTGTGAGGGTTTTCTCTTTTATTTCTCTCTTGTACTTTATTTAATTCTTTTTCTCCATTTGCCTTTCAAAATTTTTCTCATTCCATTTTGATAATATCTACACATTCAGTAAATACGATTGGTAGTGCTAGTGGAGTAATCGACTTAGTTTAGGTCTTATAAAGTAAGTTCAGATATTTATGACCGATTTCTTTATATTCTCTGCATAAGTTTAGTTGACAGCTGGCAACGAGTTTGGTTCTCTTCATACAAACTACTTGCTAACTAAACTTAAGAGTAGGATTCGACTTTGAAAAATTTGGAAAACAACATCAAAGATTTTACATACAAAAATTTTAAAAAATGCTATTGCATTACTTCTAGATGCTAATAAAAATGGATTTTTGAATATTTTGATGAAAAAGAACATAATTTTATTTTGTTAATAAAAATGGAAATATAACGAAGATTTTTATCCTTTTTTTTGTAAACACTTCAGAAAAGTCCAAATTTTATTTTGATACCAAAATCATATAAGATATATGAAGATTTAATGTATGAAAATAGAAGTCAAATATGAACGATTTTTCAAAAAAAACCCTGTCCTTTTTTAAGAACTATAACTTAATTTCAGGACCTCAAATCAAAAATGTGCTCCATTCAAGCACCACAATATCCTCCAGGCTACCTATATTCAAAATTTCAAAGAAATTGTTCAATCAGTGTTTGCTGAAAAATCGCAATTTTGACAACTTTGACACCCTTTAAAAAGGAAACAAGAACACTTTTTTTTAAAAAAAATGTTCCATTAAACAACAAAATTCCTATCAAAATTTCGATCAAAATTCCTATCTATGTTTCGAATTTCATTGAAATCGGTTAAGCAACTTCCGAGATATGTGGTGCACCGTTCACAAGATAGCAGATATCTCGAATTCTATTATTGAACCGAAAACTCAAAGTTACAAGGTCTACAAATACTGCTATAAAAAAGTTTCAGGTATAGACATAATATTTTGTTGTAGCGATTACTACTCTACTTTTTCATTAGGTTCATGCTGTTCACACATTGACCCTGGCGGTTTTTTTATCAGTTCCGCTGCAAAATTTTCAATTTCTGAATTTACCTTTACCTTTCCAGTTATACTTTCAATAATGTTGACACACATTACATCAGATACAGACCAAAAAATGTAATTTATGTAGGGGAAAGGTAGAAATACATTTTTTTTTCTGAATTTCTATTATTTTTATTTGGTTTTTAGATGCTTATTTACAAAGTTAACCAAAAAAAAAAAAACATTAAGGTTAAAGTAATGTAATATGTTCATTTATAACATGTACTACATATTATATATAATATACATGCTATGCTAAATAGATCGACATGGTAAAAATAAAGAATGAAAATAAAAAAAAAATGTTTTTTGAATAGAACTATGAGTATGTTGAGGGTGTTAGAAGGAAGAAATTAAAAAAAAAATCAATTTGTTTTTCGTTTCTTTTACATTTATTCATTTGTATAAATATTAAGACTCCCTGATTTTTTTAAATCAGAATTTATCTAGTCGAAGTGATTTTAACAATATAAAAAATCAAAATAAGTAGGGAGAAAAAATGAATTGAATTTATAAATATTGAATCTGTTATTATAAGAGTATTAAGTAAATTGTAAGAGTATTAAAAAAAAGTAAATTGTTAGATTATATATTATATTCTTTTCAGAAGATTCATTCTCAATGTTGTGTAAATATTGCAATTACCTGTCAAGTAACTAAAATGAAATACGAAATACAGACAATGAGAGAAATAAAGAATAAAGCCCTAAATACATTCGATGCGGTCGTGAGTTGTAAGAATCGTATAAAATCACAGCTAATAGAAAATATACAGAATTCTTACAACTTGAAATACATTCGCTGCGGTTATAAGAATTCAACGAATTGGTCTAATATCAAGGGGTGAGAAGTTAGAAGGCTCAGACATTTTTTTTTTAGGTCAAGTGACTTGTTTCCTATTTGTGGTTATAACTCACGAAATGCTTGATCATTTCCAATTATTTTGCATTCATTCGAAAGATAATCAATCAGTCCTTATACTTTGATACTTGAATTGTTCAGATCAGTCCAGTGATGTCAAAGATATGATACATAAAATTCAAATTTTCATGGAAAAAAATGCGAAATTTTGAGTTCAAGGTCAATTATCTCAAAATGTTGCTCTATTTTTATTAATTTTATGATTTAACATTATATGATTTAATTTTTTTGAATGATTTCAAACAGTTTGTCAATTTTTTTTTTAAATTTTAATTTTTACTGAAATAAGTAGAAACAAAAGTACACTTGAAGTACGCGAAATTAATTAAACTTTGGACTTGAAATGATAGCAGTAATATAATATACATATGTGCTCATGAAAAAATAGAAAAAGATGTTATGATGAAATGTGAAATGACTGAATAATAAAATTTGGAAGAGGAGATACTATTGTTTTAGATTGTATGTTTGATTCAAGACTATGGGACAAATGTATCTATTGAATTTTATTGGCCTTTCATATGCAATTTTATTTATGAATTTATCTTTTCCCATTCAAGTAGAATTTTGCATGATTTTTGAAACCAACGTTTTTTCACGATTGATAACGCGTCTTTACTTGCCAAGAGCTTATTAGGAAGAGAGAGCATTTTACAAAAAATTTGAGACTTAAAAATACATTTTTGATCCTTTCGATACTCTCTGTATACATACAGGTCCGGTCTGAGGATAAATAAAATAATACAAAATTCTTTTAACACAATCATTTAAAAACAAAACAAAAATACTGTAGAATTGGAATAAGTATTAATTTCTTTTATTAATTAATTCTTAATTTGTATCTAAGAAAAAATTAAGAAATATATAAAAATCTTTATTACAGATTCTATAAAGATTGTCCATAAGAACATAGCAAATGACGTTCATAAATATGAAATTTTTTATGTACCTACATTTATATCAATATCTTACATATATTATATTATACAGTAAGCTATTCAGAAGATAAACAAATGATCATATAACGAAATCCTGTGAACACATTTTATCAAATATTCAAGTCAAATACTTGTTTTGTATTAGAAAAAAAAGTTCACTGCAATCAAAAAATTTTCAGGCATAACTATTTTTAAATAACATCACCTGTATAATTTCTAGTGACCAAAATGATGTCTTCATAAGTTAAAGAAAAACATATAATGCCGCTTCTACATTCAATATTCAATGCAGTGATTTCAACTTGGACTTCGACTTTCGACTTCACTGCATGCTTAATGCTGTTATGATACTTACTTTTTTTCCACCTGAATTTTTCCGTCTTAAGCGCACGAAATTTAGCATTTAAAGAAAGAGATGATTATGTTGAAGTGAGATGTATATACTGATGTTTCGTGTACCTCGTTGACATAAGAGTTGTAATAATTATATTTAAATTTGAATTATTAATTGAATATGTAATTTAAAAGTTTTATTTTAAAAACAAAATTATTAATTAAATTTCACGTCGTAAGAGCCATTTGGCATAATATAATTTTTTAGGTTTATTTTTTGTTTGTTTTTTTATTAAATGTTTATAAGCAACTAATAAACACTGATTTGCTGATAAAACAGCCAACATTTCCAAATTTTTATCCAAAGTAAGAAAATATGATTTTAAATAATGACTTATTAAAAATTAAGACGATATCAGCTTTTATCAGCTTAAGCGCACGAAAAAGAATGTTCTTCATATTCTTTTTCCTGCGCTTAAGCTGATATCGTCTTAATTTCATGCACTTAAGCTGAACTTTTCGTGTACTTCAACTTCAACTTTTCGTGTAGCTCAAAATCCAACTTATATTTTACTCTTTCACTCTAACACAAAATTATGGAATGATTTTGTTTTTCATTTACAAAATGCTAAATATTTTAGATTTAGCTTCAGATTTAGCCGTAAAAAAAGTAAGTATCATACCAGCATAACATGTAAAAGTAGCTGTCAAGTATAGTGCATTGAATGTAGAAGTTCTAATACATATCCATTAAATCAAAGTCGAAATTTAAGTCACTACATTGAATCTAGAAGCGGCTTAAGTTATAATTAAATATCTATATCTTCTCAGGTTCCCGAGATATGTTCATATTCATTTTTTACTAATTCATGAACAGTTTTTGGGGTCACTGTACATAATAACATAACATATAACATTTACAAGTCAAAGAAAAACATATGTAAGTTATAACAAAATATGTTTACAGGTTGCTGTTATATGTTTTTGCAGCAAAATGTAAAAAAAAAATATAAGATATTCATTTTTTTTAACAACTTCGAATATATTTTTGTTTTTGTTAGGTATTATAAATGCAAAGATTTTGAGTCTAAAAAAGCATATCTTTTCTTTTCCGTTTTTTTCCGTTTCAAATTTTTTATCTACTATTTTAGTTTTTCATTTTTCTCTGATCATATAAGAAGGATACATTTTTATGATTTTTTCATAATAAAAATCATGAAATGGTTAATAGTGTGATTTCTGTTTTATTTATCTTTTCCCTCGTTTTATTTTCACAAATGATTTAAAATTTTATATTCATGTTTTATCGTAATAAACAAAAATTTCATGAGTTTATAATGCCTAAAACGGTTTTTATACAGGTTAATTGTCATAACAGAAAATTAAATTAAATTTTATTCCTAAGGACTATAGTCCTTTTATTACAATTTTACCTTTAATCTTTGAATGTATACTAAAATACGTAGTTTTTATTTGTTAAAACGATAGCAATAAAAATTCGTCCATATAACATTGAATTTTTCACAAAAATAAAAAAAAAAAATTCCAAAAAGGATAAAATTAAATATTTACGTTTCGAAGAAAATAAATAATAAAAACAGAAACTTATAAAATGTTTAATTGAAAATTTTTTAAATTAAATTGAACCTTCAACCTGGGTAACATAGGTAGCAGTGTCTATCCCTTCGAAAGCAAGCACACATTTACTGCATTTTTATGCCGTTTTGATGTCATTAGTTCGTGGATTAATAGACTTTAACGTCCCGCAAGTTATAGATCAAATTTGAGAAACATATTTGGTTACTCGAGCTCAAATTAGTAATATCCCTGAGATTGTTAGGAAACTTGCAGACAAACGCTAAACATTAATTATACATTTTAGTTTTTATGTTTCGGACTAATTTTTTCATAATTACAAATTTTTGTTCTTAATTCCTTTTCTTTCACTTTCTTTCTTCTACTGTTTAAATTTAAAATTGTTTACGTATATATTGGTATTATGGAAATTTCCGTTTCGACGAATTTTTATAATTTCGCAGCCAATGAGCAAACTATTAGGAATACATGTGAAATTTCAATTAATAATAAACAAATTTTTAAAGATAAATGAAAGAAATTCGTTTTTCCGGTTTATCAACAAAAGTATTGTACTATTTGAAGTTATAAACATAAATTGTATCGTTGACGAATGCGGCTTTTTTTTTTCACAAGAGTTATACTGTAATAATTCTCTTTTTCAAAATATTTTATTCAAATTTTTTCATTAATAAAATAAAAAGAAATATTTTCTGACTGAAACATGAAAAAATATGACCTAATTTTTATTATCAGAAATACAAAAATTACCATATTTTCAATTTTTTTTCTATACGTATTCTTCATACTATCCTTTTTAAAAGCATATTAATTTTATACAATTTTTTTGTTGGTTTTATTTTGTTTTCATTCGCATTTGTGAGTTTGCTTCATGGCATTCTGTTACGATAAATGTACGTGACTATAAATTTAGTTAAACAAACAACTAGGCTTGATCAAACAGATAATGTGAGGTTCATATATCATACAAAATTGATTCAACTGTGTGAACAAGAAATATATAAAAATATAACACGCTTTATATTTTCTTGTTTTTTTTTTTTTTTTTTTTTTTTTTAATTCATTTAAATAATTAAATTTTCAATTATTTGCTAGAATAATTCACATATTATTATAATTATAAAATAAGAAATTATAGACGAATATAAACTGTATTAATACTTAAAATAAGTTTACATATATGCACTTTCATTATAAAATATGAAAATAGGAAAAAAATTTCGTGTAAATATAATAATAATAATAATTTCAATAATCATTTTCAATTAGTAGTATAAAATTGTTTTTGTTTGAAAGAAAATGTTCAGTAAGTTCTAATATGTATACACATTCATTGTCATAATAAAAATTTATTGATGTTATATAACTTTCAAATTAAAATTAATTTGATTAGTAACTCCTTATTTATCTTAAATTATGAATACGAAAATTTTTTCTTTAATTGAACATTTTTATGTTGTTTTCAAAATAAAATTCTCAATGTAAGTGGATGTGTATGAGTAATTTAATACAAGCATACATTTATGTGTGAATTATGTGCGTACTATACTATAGTTGTAAACCCGTAAATATATGAATACATGTTAATACGGTCACATTCTTTAAATATATATGTAGCCCAAAGAGTTTTAATTACTCTGTCAACACAAATTCCCTGAAGTAATCAAATATAATTTACTCTTTTCTTCTTCTTCTACGGCACTGCAGTTTTTAAAAGAACTCTGGCCTCGGTAAGAATCTGCCGCCAACCCGTTTTATCCAAAGCTGAAATCTTCCAGTTTTCAATCTCCAGTTTGTTTAGGTCCTCTCGAACCGAATTCCATCATCGATTCCTCGGCCTTCTTCTCGGTCTCTTATTCCAAACATTGCCATGCAAAATCTTTCTACAGGGGTTTTCTGTTTCCATTCTGGTAATGTATCCCATCCTTCGTTATCTTCCGATCTTGGTAAAAGTGATGATATCTATCTACGTCGTCATACTATTCATAAATCTCGTAGTTTGTTCTTTTGCGCCAAAAATTCTTTTCAATATTTTCCTTTCAAAACATGCCAATTTGATAACGTCTGCTTCGTTCAATGTCCAGCATTTTGCACCATACGTTTTTATAATTTACTTTGCTCATATGAAATTATAATAATTAAATATGTATATATGTATATGTGTAAAATGAATATACACATAATATTTAAAAACGTCCTTTTCCACTAAACGTTTTCTTACTGCAAATTTATTTTATATAGCACGTATATTACATTACATTACGTATAATATGCATATACTCGTATACATTGATCGAATACATTATGTAATAAATAATTCTATTTGTTTTATTGATAGAAGACATTTATTAATTCGTGTACTCGTCTCCATAATTTCAAGTTTGTTCTTAACTGATCCAGATGCAAATGCACAGATTATATTTATATACACCAATAAATGTATATAGTATACATATATACGATCCTCTTACAATATATTTATATTAAGTATGTACTCACACATGAAAACAAAAATAAAAAATATTGTTGTAAAAAATATACGTATTTATATGTGGATTGCAGTTCATCATTATAGGTTCGTATTTCTATAAATTACAATAACAAAAAGGTAATTTAATAAACTGCTAATAAAATAATAAACACTATCAACTGTGTAGGATATAAATCAAACGGATGCATAATCGATATCCCTTTATTATCCTGTATGCTGGTTCAATTTTCAAAACAAAAACTAAAAAAATTTTAAAAGAAAAATTAATTTTTCTTTGACTATTGCTCACCTTATGCTCTATCTAGATCAATCTTGGAAATTAATTTACTGTGTACATCGACTCTAATTCACTGAGAGCAGAAATTAATATAATCGTTTCGTTATTCCTTTCCTTCTATTAAAAGTTTATCTAATATGCATGAACAAATTGTACGATGTCTACACAAGTACAATATTACAGGCAAGTATTTTTGTTCACTTAAAAATCATATCTAATATTAATTTTGAATTTTATTTGTATTATATGAAAATAAAATCATTTATCTCACTAGACATATATTATGTATATATGTATATTTAACACACATCGTATCACAAATCATTATCAATATATCAAATATTATTCACATTTCATATTTTTCATCATATTAATTTATCTATTGTTTTGTAATTAAAATAAAAATAAAAGAAGATTAAAATTAATCAATCAATCGACACTTAAAATATGCATTTGATGAGCTCATACTCGTACATATGTCATGAACTTTAACAATAATCAGTATTAATTAAAAATTATATTACGAGTATTACACATTCATGTTTGATAATCTATGCTTTTTTTCAAAAATGAAGAACACTTTCTATAATTTTTTTTTCTTTTTTTTTTTTTTTTTTAGTTATTGAAACAAATTAAAGTAAAAAACTATTTTTCAAGCGAAAATAAGATACAATTAAACTGAAACTACAAAACATAAAACGTGATAAAAATGATCTATTTATACCTGAAGATCATAAATACGCTGGGATTTGTAAAGATTTTTAAACATTTTTTTAAAAAATTTCTAGAAACCGTACATTTAATTTAATTCATATTTTTAAATTTTCAAAAATTTAATGTAGTAACAACTGTCTTTTAAATGAATTTTCTTCACATTTATTTTAATCAGTGAAAAATTAAAAAAATTTGTTTTTTTATTATTTATTAAATGAGACCTTACACAATGAAATTTGAGAAACAACTGAAACTTTGAAACTGGATATACATATCTAATGAAAATTTTCTATCATCTTGAAGAAGTATAAGATAAGTTTATATACAAATCCACTGTATACATACGAATATATGCATATGTATGTTTGTGTATGCAAGTTTATAAATATATGATTATTATATGATGTAAATGTAAAAACATTTTCGCGTGTAAATTTTCTTTGATGTAAGAATTTTATCACATTTTATTTTACGCATGAGCACGATATATACAAAACACCCATCAAAACACCTTTCTTTTCCATAAAGTATAAAAGCTGTAATGAAGGAGAAATGAAAAATACTGGGAATATTTTAATAAATTGTTGCTACAACTTATATGAAATATGTGTAATGTATATAGAAAAGTTGCCAGAAATAAGGGAAAATGTTGATAAGTTGATGATACATGTTACATATAAAATTTTTGATAACTGCTACCTGCTACGTTACGAATATATGATTTATTGCTAAAACTAATAGCAGGTAATGAAATATTATATAGAAAAGTTGCTAGAGTTGAGGCAAAATGTTGTTGGATAATGATAGAAAATTGTTGATAACTGCTACAAATAATAAAATGTTTTTAATTATGTATAACATCATAATAGATACATAAATCTTATTAATGTTGCTGCCTTTATGTTGCTGAAACATAATTTATATAAAACTTATTGCACATGTCAGATAATTTTGGTAAAGTAAAATAGTTGAAAGTTGAAAATTTATACATAAAATTTCAATAATATAAATGTTGCTAAACATATAATACTTTTGTATGAAAGCAAGCATCCTTAGATTATGTCATTTTCAAACTTGTAAACATTTAAAATTATGTTGCAATCTGATGCATGATTAATGTTGTTTAAATAGCTATCAACATTCATTGTACAAAAGAATTTCAAAGATTTCAAATTTTTACATTTACGTAGGTACTAATAATTTCATTTTTCTTTGAAAATATATTATGATGATGTAAAATATAAAAAAATATCCCAACATGTCGTTGCTTGTTCTCGTACAGACTGTTACATATTTTAATTAAAAGCGAAATACATGTCCTGCCATAAAAAATAATTTAAATTTCAAATTAAAATTTGAAATAATTGAATTCTTTTTTAAATTTTACAATAATATTTACTCTGATATGCGTAAACAATAATATGTTCTTATATGTAGAAAAGTTGCTAGAGATAAGGCGAAATATGTAGTGATAGAAAATTGTTGATAACTGCTGCAAATGCTAAAATGTTTTTAATGATGTACCCAGATGTACCTATGTTGGCTAAGCAAAATGTTGATGGATAATAATAGAAAATTGTTGATAAATGCTACAAATAATAAAATGTTTTTAATTATGTATAATATTTTTCATTAATTTTTTAATTAAAATTTGGAATAATTGAATTCTTTTTTAAATTTTTCAATAATATTTATTCTGATATGCGTAAACAATAATATGTTCTTGATATTTTTATTTAATTTTTGAATCATTTTCCTTATTATAAGTTTATACAAATATGTATGCATATTAGCATATTGCATCACGTAAACATGAACCTTTGTATAAATTAGAATTCTTTCAAGGATATATTTCTATATTACTATCGTATTTCTTTAATATATATACATTACACATCTACATCTTACGCATACAATGAACTTACATTTACACAAGTATTACATATGTATATTTAAATATTGGAAGACATATTACAGAGTATTTGTAATAACCTTCTATAATTATATACAACATACAACAAAATGGATTAGATTTCAAAACCATCTTGAACTTTGTATTAAATATATGAAACGGATTGTTACCTAATTTACATCATTTGTGCATATAAAATTATGCACGCACATTCAAATACATACATATGTATGATGTAGGTAATGACAATAGGACAATAGTGAAAATTTATTCATTGTATAGTTTTTAAGTTGAACAAATTAAGTAAATTATTTATTCTTGTTCAAAAATAAATCGAAAAATTAATGAGATAAAATCGGATGTAATAATAAAATAAGATGTTATGTTTTACACATTATACACACAAATATTAAACAAGGTAATTAGAAACAATTTAATTACAATTCCCTACTAATGAATACACTACACTTATATACATAAAAGAAAAATTGAACATTAAATTTCGAAACTTCTTTTCTCAATTGACTATTTTATTCACTATTTCAGAACAAAGGGAATCCTAAAATGTACATATATGGACATATGAATACTGTTGAAAAATTTTTTCTCTTCTTTTAGATTTTTGTTTTTATTTTTCTTTCTAAAAGAACTATGCATATTATCTGTAAATAAAGATAGACCTTTATTGTAAACGCAAAAATGAAGCGGAAGTTTTGGGCTTTCTGCTTATGTAATTAGAAATTAATTCAGAGGGCGCTGTACATCCACAGCCTGTATTTGCTCTAAAAAAATGGCAAAAAATCACTAAATTCTTATTTTGAAACACAATAACGCTTGAAAGGAAGGACGCAGAGGAGCATGTCAGATGCCATTAGGCTTCTTTCTTCTAGCTAGTATACATCGTAGTTGTTATATGGTGTTTCGTAGAGTAATAATGTAAAAAATCTTCATTGCCCTCTAGCGGCTATACGGTTGAAATTATCCCCCCTTCCTGTACTACGATATTTTGTTTGTCTCGATGAGAGCTATCTACAGTTTGCGGGTTGACCACCCGAGGCTGGACACCCTGTATAATGTGAACATTATAATGTATTTATTTTTTTTATGTTCTATTATTCTATGAGAATTTAATACCCATTTTTATCAATACATAATAATATAAAGGTACTCATGTAGTCGTATATAACGTACAAGATGCAGAAATATATTTTGTAAATTTTATCATAATATCGTGTATTATGTGAAAAAAAAAAACTGCCAATATTGTATAACTACAGTGAGTGCTATTTGGATGGAATCACTCATATATTTGTGAATAAAATGAAAATGTAGGGATAAAACCAAAAATGTCTTCGTTATGAAAAAATATAATTAAAAAACAATACTATTTTCGAAAGATATATAAGGACTTTTAAAATTTTATTATAATTTTTGAAATTTGGTGCGTAATTTTAATTACTGATTTCTTGTATGCTTGACCCTTTTTTTGTAAAAATTTCTTAATATTACGTAAAGTAATAATGTTTTAATTGAAGGAAACATGAGGAAACAAAGGAAATACCAAATTAAATTAGTTAGTACAATCAAAGATTTTAGAACTATACTACGGTCTTAGGAACAATGGATCAAGCAAAACTTTATCTCCAGAAAAATGAGCAATATTTTTTTTTCTAATTTTTTATAAAATTTTTAATTGAGTTTTATGACCTCGGTAGTTTTTCACTATTTTTACTTACTTTCAAAAACAAAAAAAAATAACTTTAAACAGGAAACTAATAATTATTAAAGTGCGCCTATTACAAAAAACAGAATATACATATCTTAATAGCATTGCTTATTAATTACAGTTTTGATAATGAAAACATCAATCATTTAATGTCTACATCATTATCAGCGGTGCTACAGACAGCTTTTTCCAAGCATTGATCTCCAACAAGAGTTCCCTTTAGATATCATGATCGATTAATTTATGCCCACATTTTTTTTTATTCATAAAAATATGACTAGGACTGCATCTAATATAAATTGCGCTGAGTGTTTGTTTGTATATTGTGTGATGGAAAGAAATATTCTACTGCAAAGTCTCATAAATTAAAATTTATAAAATGTATTACTTGACACATTTAAATATATTTATATAAGAATTTTAAACACTTTAAAACACAAAATTTTTCAATAGAAAATACATATTTCTATTCTTTTTTCACTACATACTTTTTATTCTTCTTTCTACAACATGCCATTATACAAAGGGGCTTGAATAGCTCGATGGCTGTGGTGTGGGTCTGGAGATTTTGAGATTTCTGTTTACTTTGAAAACATTCTATATAAGCAAGGTAATTGGAACACTCTATTAGAGGGAGAGCCAGCGACGTATTTCGTGTTGTCATTTCATAAGTCATGAAAATTTCCACAGTAAATCTTATATACCAGCTGAACAATAAAATTTACTTCCGCCAACCCTCTCTGGTCGCGATGCACCACCCACAAGCTACAAAGTAGGTGAGAAATAAAGTTCATTTTTGTTATAGTATAAGTCATGAATTTTCAGGAGATTACTTTCAATAGTGTTCTCTATTTAGAAAAGTTATTGCCAGAAAATTTCCCTCCCGCCTAATTGTTAGCAGAACGCTGCAAATGTTTGTTTTAAAAAAATATTATTTTTGTTATTTCATAAGTCTTGAAATTTTGACAGAAGAATTAAAATATGTATATGTAATCAAACCGCAAACAGTAGATAGGACTCGTCGAGATGAACAAAATATCGTTATACAGAGGGGGATAATCTCAACCGTTTATCCGCTAGAGGGCGATGAAGATTTTCCCCACTTACTCTACGAAACACCATATAACAACTCCGATGTAGTATTTAGCAAAAGTTAATCCAAAAGAAATCTATAGAAAACTCCCCCTCTCTCTGATGATACATTACATGCCACTCTATGTCTTTCCTTTCAAGAGTTACTGCATTTCAAAGTCAGAATTTAATGGTTCAAAGAAAATACAGGCTACAATAATTTTTTTTTAGTACCTACATAATTCAATTTATGTACTTAGTTATTTTGATAATCCATGCAATTATTTAGTATTTTGAGGATATTAATTAGAAAATACTTAAACAAGAATTTGTAAATAAAAAAGAAGTGCATTTGTAGAAAGAGTTTCTTTCGAGAAATATGTAAATATATCTCGTTATGAGTTAATAGATCTTTTGTGAAAATATACACGGTGTCCGGAGTTCGGGTGCAGGCATTTTGCAAGTCGATAGGTCTTGCTGAGAAACGAAAAAAATCGTAAGGCAGAGGGGGGGGGGGTATAATATCAACAGGTGAGGATCTAGGGGGCTCAGAAGTTTTTTTTTTGAGGTCAAATGACTTGTTTCCTATTTGTGCTCATAACTCACGAAATCCTTGGTATAAGGATTTATTTATTATTTATTTATTTATTTATTATATACGTGACCCAATATTAACTTTCTTGGCATAACTCACAGTTACATTTTTTTCAATAACTCAAAAACCAAGACAGATAATTGAATGAGATAAATTGCAAATGAAAGCCAATCCATTGGGAAATATTTTAAGTGAATAAAATTTAAAAAAATACAGCAAAATTTTGAGATATTTGACTTTGAACTCAAAATTTTGCATTTTTTTGCATTGCAAAATTTGAATTTGATGTACCATATCTTTGACATCACTGGACCGATCTGAACAATTCAAGTATCAAAGTATAAGGACTGATTGATTATCTTTCGAATGAATGCAAAATAATTTGAAACGTCCAAGGATTTCGTGAGTTATGACCACAAATAAGAAACAAGCTACTTGACCTAAAAAAAACTTCTTTTTTCGTTTCTCAGCAAGACCTATAGACTGCCAAAATGCCTGACACCCTGTATACATATACAATATAAAGTTAATACAAAAATTAAATAATACAAAAAACAATTTTAATTATTTTATTTAAGAAAATATTCATGACAATTAAATGTATAACTAATATTAATTAGAAAATAATTGCAACTACGAGGGTGCGTTTTTATGTTCGCGAAATGCGGGATAACGAGATAAAATAAAAAATCCAAATTTTTTCTCTTTTTCAATATATTCATTTTCAACTTTAATACGTTTCTCAAATCTTTCGATTAACTTATGAAAACCTTCATAAAAAAATGTTTTATCTTTATCTGCATCTTGTATCAAAATATGCCGAAAATGCGTCCTCTAATTCTTCATCGCTGGTAAATTTCTTTTCACGCAGTTCTTTTTTCAGTTTTGGGAACAAGTAATAAGCCGGGTCGTATAGCCAGGTGTGGACTATAGAATGGGGGACACAAAATATCGAAGCCTACCTTTGACAAGGCAGTCAACGTAACACCACACTTGTAGACGGGAGCACTGTCATTATCGTTATCTTTGACAGCAGTTTTAGAGTTGATTCGAGTTGTTTGATCGGCGATAATTCACATACTAATGATCGTATTATGGCAAATCTCGGTATTTGTACTAATAACGAGTCAGACAACACATTACGACTTAAAGTATTCCCCCCACTACTCTTTCACCCGGCCATTCCGCGAACATAAAAACGCACCCCCCTATATACGTATATAGAACCATACAGCATTTCTAACAAAACATCATAATTATGCATTTTGGAATCTTTTCCAAATCATGTCATGGTTATTGTTAGTCATAGATTACAAGCGAAAATTCGTTAATAAAAAAAAATGAACGAATGCAGTAAAAGAAATAATGAAAATTCGTTTTTTATCTTCTTCTCTCTTTTGGTTTTTTTTTTTTTATTGTAATTAGTAGTAAATATGATTTTAAGTATAATAAATTCTAGTTGTTTCTCTTCCCCAAAAATCAATTTTTTAACAATAATTGCTTTTTTTTAGAAAAATTATTTCGGAAAAAAAACTGTTACCTTAATATTCCTACATACATAACATAAAATTTGTTTGTAAAAATCAATAAAGCTATAGAATGAACAAAAACAGAGAATTATTCAAAAACTAAATACACTGGGTATATAAAGAATTACAAAAGTGTTCGACATAAAAAAGGACACAAATTTATTAAATCTATAAAGTCGATGATGTATACTGAATTTGGTTACTCCGAATTCCGAAATAGAGTTATATGTTGCGAATATTGTCAAAAATTACGATACCATAATACGCATAATTAAGAAACAAATTAATGTTAACAAACTTACCATGCGTTCGGTAATGTCAACTGCATAGCAGATGACAAATGTCGAAGGTTCGGTAATGCAGATTGCAAAGATCATACGTTCGGTAAAATCGATAGAATCAAATTTTTGATAAAAGCCATGCAGATAACGCAGGTGATAAGTATATGCTGCAATCTGCAAACATCACGTATCTAGGCTATGTAGAAAGTAAAAAAACTAATTGAAAACACAGTTTCTCTCAAACTCCCGAAGTGTGAACATATTCATAGTAAGTGCTCTTATATAAATCGTTTCTAGCTATAAGATAATATTATCTAAAACCATCAACCTAAGTGGAAAGACCACTTTTGTGAAAAAAAAAAAAACAAACAATTACCCCTCGTATAGTTAGTGCAGTGCGCAGTTAGTGTAGTGCGTAGTGTAGTAAGTTTCTTCAATCTTCTTTCTTTTAAAAAAAAAAAAAACAATAAACTAAACATTAAAAGAAGTGCGTATACCATGGCAAGTTCTTCGAGGGGACAAGTTTCCCCTCAAAACCAAAACTACTTCAGCATACTATCTAATCAACATGAAGAACAAAATAAAAAAATCAAAACATCCAAACAAAAAATTCCACAAAAGAACACCAACATCAACAGCTTAAAGGATTTTCCTTTCCTAGATTTTTCAAACAATGCATCAAGTACTTTCAACAACCAATCCAAATACGTGATTATGAATCACAAAGACCAAACAAAACAGTTAAAACAAACAAATATTTTTGAACTAACTAAATCAATAGAAAATATTTCTAAGGAATTCCTAAGTATTTCATTTACAAAACAGGGTAACCTATTAATCACTACCAAAAACGAAAAACAAACAAAGTTACTACTGAATACCACAGAATTAAACAATGGTATCAAAGTAGAATGTCGACTACACCCTATATTAAACTATTCTAAAGGGGTTGTTTACTGCGACTTACTTACAGAAATTGAAAACACAGACATAATAAAATTCCTAGAAAGCCAAAAAGTTAAGGAATGTGTAAAAATCACCAAACTAGTTAATAACAAAAGATTAAATACACCACTACATATATTAACTTTCGACTCACTGAACGTTCCCAATTCTTTAAAGATTGGATTTGTCACTGTTCCAGTGAAACAGTATATACCCAAACCCATGCAGTGCAAAAACTGCTTCAGACTAGGTCACACGAAAAAAAGGTGCACATATCCATCAACATGCCAAATTTGTTGCAGTGTCGATGTAAACCACTCACCAAATAATTGCGAAAAAGTGCAATGCATTAATTGCAACGACAACCATAGATCAACCAACAAACGCTGCCCAACCTTTGTTAAGAGACAACAAATTTTAGAAATTCAAGCCACTAAAAAATGGTCATACAAAGAAGCAGCCCAACACATTAACAATAAACACAATCAAACAACCATCAAAATATCACCAAAAGAATCCTTAGAAACAGCTCTTAAATTCATAAAAATAAACACAACAAAAAAAGATGAAACAATTTCAACACCACATCCAATTAACAACAATCCTAACACATCAAATGAAACACAACATAAACCCAATATTAGCCACAACTCTACTCTATCCGACGAACATAACCCGAACAAAACACATAAACCCACGTACGCATCCAACGATCACATCAAACCAAACCCTATATCATCATCGAACAAAAAAATCATAGAACGCAACGCAAACAATCACATACAAACATACACATCCCCTAGCACATCAAATAACAAGGAAACAACAGAATCAACCATACAACAACCAACAGACGACACCATCATGGAATAACATAAACCAACTAGCATCTACTCACAAATCTACATTCAACACAATCAACAACTCAACTATAATTTACAACATCTTAAATCACATAACACCCTCATAGGAAAGTCTACATCATCACAACACAAGACAACACATCATCCATACTTCAATAACACATAATATATTTAATAAATTATGAAAATCTTACAGTGGAATATAAAAGGTATTTTCAACAACTTCCCTTTCCTAGAACTTCTTATCAACGAATTTAGCCCAGAAATCATTGCACTCCAAGAAACCCACATAACCCTTAAGCATCCACATCCAAATATAAAAAATTACCGCACTTATTCACTCAATTTTCCTACTACAACACACACACTTAAAAAAGGAGGAATTGGTTTTTTTATAAAAAATAATCTACCGCATAGACAAATTAACCTTATTACAGACTTGATGGCGCTAGCCATTGAAATCAATACAAAAAATCCAATTACAATAATATCCATCTACATCCACCCACACAGTAAAATAAAAAGCTTTCAACTATTAAATCTATACAATCAAATAAAAACACCATGCATTTTCGTCGGCGACTTTAACGGATGGAACCCCATTTGGGGTTCTCCCTCACACAATCTTATAGGCTCCGAAATTGAAGATTGGCTTTTAACCACAGATTTAATAGTGCTAAATAATGGTAAACCAACACACTACTCAACCCACCATACCTACACACACATAGATCTAAGTATTTGCTCAGCCAATATTGCCCCACTATGTTCATTCGATACATTAAATGATCTATATGGAAGTGACCATTTCCCCTCATTTACAACAGTCAATATATCCAATAACCATACCGCGATTTCAAACTTCCTGCCGAAATTTAAAACTAATCCAGCTAACTGGCAAAAATTCTTAACTCAAACAGATTTATACTTATCACGTCACACTATATCAAATAACCCAAACAAAGAAGCAGCAACTATTCAGAAAGCGCTCATCTTTGCAGCCTCAAGCTCCATTCCATTAACACATCCCACCTCAAAACCTTATAATAAATACTCAACATGGTGGAACAAAAACCTAGATTTTCTGAACAAATCAAGAAAAAAAGCATGGTACTTTTACAAAAAACACCCTACCACTCCAAATTCTCTCAAATACAAAAATTTAAATGCAATATTTAAAAGAGAAACCAAAAATGCTAAAAAAGAATCCTTCTTTAAATTTACCAATACAATCAATCCAAATTCATCATCCTCCCTCATTTGGAATCAAATTAAAAAACTAACTGGTAATCAATCTCCATTCAATATCAAACAAATACATAACAATGACACCATAGCCTCACATCCAATTGAAATAGGGGAAATCTTTGGTACTTTCTACAGTAGCTCCTTCTCCTACGATACACCTGCATCTCATAACCATGTTGACCACAGTCCTTTATCTCCAAACACCAATAATCCACACTTCATAAACCCTAAAGCCCAAAAAATAGAAGGCATTATCACCATAACAGAATTCGAACTAGCTATTCAACAAGTCAAAGGAACTACTCCTGGGTATGACAAAATATCATACCCCATGTTACAAAACCTTTCTATAACAACAAAAGAAAGACTTATCAATCTATACAATAATATCCTCACAACTGGTATCATACCACAAACTTGGAAAATAGCCACAATACTTCCAATTCTAAAACCAAATCATATACAAACTGACGTCAAATCCTATCGACCCATATCCCTTCTATCATGCCTCAGCAAACTTCTAGAAAAAATAATTTCAAACAGACTAAATTGGTTTATAGAAAACAGTAAAGCATTCAACCCGTTTCAATTTGCTTATAGAAAAGGCAGTGGTACAATAGATACTTGCCTCTATCTAGATCACCTAGCCCATTCAGCGTTGTCACAAAAAACACATCTGACAATCATAGCATTAGATTTTAATAAAGCCTTCGACAGAATAAAACATCTTTCCATCCTAAACCAACTAAAAAAATTTGCCATCGGTCCAAAAATCTTCAAATACATAGAAAGCTATCTTACGAATCGTAAATTCCGCCTCAGAATTAATGGTACATATTCTTCCATATTCAACTCCTTTACAGGAATTCCCCAAGGTTCACCTATCTCAGTAATACTGTTTCAAATAGCATATCATGAAGTCAGCTCAATTATCAACAAATACAATCATATTGAACATTGTCTCTACGCCGATGACCTCTACATCATCTGTAAAGAAACAGACCTAATCAAAGCCACCACCTTAACCAATAAAATTTTTCATGATCTAACCAAATGGACTAACTATTCTGGAGCAAAAATATCCACAGATAAATCCCAACAAATACATTTCTGCAGAAAATTTAGTTGCAAAGACTTTTCCATAAAAATCGGCAATAATCCGATAAAAACCACCGATAATCTAAAAATTTTAGGTCTACATTTTGACAAAAAACTTATCTGGAACCACCACGTCAATAATATAAAGATAAAACTAAACAAACAACTAAACATAATAAAATATCTAACCAGCAAAAACAGTAATGCACATTTTTCAACACTACGCAATATAATCCAATCAACAATGGGTGGCACTATTGACTACGGTCTTCCAATATATGGGAACTGTTCCAAATCAGTCTTAAGCAAATTAAACCCACCATACATAGCTGCAATTAGAAGATCTCTTGGTTGCTTTAGAACCACTCCTGTCATTAACATGTTAACTGAATTTAACATACAATCCATAGATGAGAGAAAACAATTCCTTACAAGCCGTCTCCTAGCCAAAACAATTTTCTCAAGAAAATCAATCTATTTCTCAAATTTTATCGGACTATTACACAGGAAAAAAACCCTCCGCTTTCCCTCCACACTCGCAAAAATCGCTAACCTTACCAAAGAACTCCACATAGACATCAAATACATAGACAATACCCATCAATCACTCTCCTTCCCTCCATGGCTTCTTAAACAAGACCAAATCAATACCTCCCTACACACCTTTCCTAAACCCACAACTTCCAATAATATTTACATTAACCTATATAATGAAATAAAAAATTCATTAAATAAAGATTTTAACCTTCTGTACACTGATGGCTCTGTCAAAAATGACTCAGTATCCTTCGCAGTAGTATCAGAAACAGGCAATATAGTTGCCAATGCAAACCTACCCAATTATTCCTCAATTTTTACCGCCGAAACCACTGCAATTCTCACAGCAATAGACCATACCATAAATACAAAATCACATTCAGCTATTTTTACAGATAGCCTATCTGCTCTCAAAGCAATTTCTAATATAAATCATAACTCAATTTTAATTAATCAAATAAGAGACAAAATGATCGCCCATTACAAGCAAATTAAATTAATCTGGGTTCCCAGCCATATAGGCATTCAAGTTAACCATTTTGCAGACCTAACAGCGTCACGCTCAAACCAATTCCCCCTTCTCTTTAAAAAAAAAAAATCCTTAAAAGACCTTAACCTCCATATATCTAAAGCTATTATAGAAAAACAACACTCCAACCGTTTGAAGTACAATAACTTCTATTTCAAATTTATTAAGACTAACACACTCAATTCAAATTATCCGCCTGTTCTCTCTCGATTACACTCCATAAAAATCTGCCGCATTAGATTAGGGCATACTCTAATGACACATCAACACCTAATCAACAAATCCTTCCCTCCAAAATGTACGCACTGTAACTCCAAATTAGATATACCACATATATTATTTCACTGCACGAAGTATAATAATTTAAGAAATATTATTTTAGATAATAATAAAATACCTACATTCATAGATACTAATATACAAAACCTTCAAAACTTAATCACCTTCCTAAAATTATCCAAACTTTACAAACACATTTAAGAATAAGTAAACATATAACTTTGTTTTTTCCTAATAACTAACCAACTTAACTATAATATAAATATAAGTAATCAGATATAAAAAAAAAAAAAATATATATATATATTTATAGATATACATGATACATATTAAGCAATTTAAACCAATATTGTAAGAAGCCGAAGGTCTCAGCTACCAGCGCTTCCTTTCTTAATTTTAATTATGTAAATTAATTTATATAATTAATAAATAATAATAATAATAATAATAATTGAAAACAAAGATTTTGTTTTGTTTTGTTCTGTTAAATAGTTTTGCTCGTTATTATTTCACATTTTGTTTTCATTAATCATAATTTATATAAATTTATATAAATTCACTTTCTCCATTATTTCACTTTAATTTAAAAATCACTCCAATTTATATTTATATTTTCAATTCGTTTTTTAATGTCAACTGCACAGACTGCATGTTTGATCACACAAAAATCAAGTTTATTTTGACATTAGTCAAATCAATCATTCAATCCATCAATTGACAATATTTTCGACATTACCGAACGCGTGGTGTGGTTAATAACTTTAAAATATCAAGTAAAAGCCATTCGAAATACTTAAGTAAAATTAAAATGTTAATTCCGTATAAAGAAAAACGACGGCCATTAAACTTTGCAGGTATTGTATATAAATGGCTTTGGGGAACAATGGACGAAATCATTAGACATAAGATATTGAAGAACAATCAGCGTAATAGATGTTATTAACAACAATATAATAGAAAATTTAAATTCTCAAATAAAAATAAACAAATATTCCAATGAAACATTCACAAAAAAAAAGAAATAATAAAAAAAGAAAAAAAAAGGGATATCAGAAAATTTAAATAAAATTAGAAGACATTTATAACATTTTATACAGACAAACGGTGTACACAGACTTCATACTAAAACTAAAACTACTGCAAGACAACATAGAAAATGTACAGGACAATATAGCATCTATAGGTAAAAATATTATATTTTTATAATTAGAATTCCAAAAGAAATACTTAAAATACAAAAATCTTTATCAATTTCGATAAGTATTATACTTACCATCTCTTACTCCTAAAAAATTAATATTCACAGCTCAAGAAATAGTTAAATACGAATATAAAATTTATAATTATGTTAGCAATACCGCAATACTAATCTGAAAAATTAAAAATTATGTGTAATATCTAATTCTTTAATGAAGAAAAATTGTATAAAAATATTTAACAATGTATCTGAAATATAAAAAATAAAACAAGGTATTATCATAGCGAAAAATCTAAAAAAATATAAATTTTAATAGTGATTGCGATGAGCATAAAATTGCTATGAACGGAAATTATTTAATAAATTTAAATAATTGTTCAATCTTAAGATTAGGATTCAAGATATCTGCTATCTTGTACACCACATATCTCCGAAGTTACTTAACCGATTTCAATGAAATTTGAAACATATATACTTCGATAAGAACTGTGGTCCTTGAATGGAGTACTTTTTTAAAAAATGTCGTTGTTTCCTTTTTATAGAGTGTCAAAGTTGTCTTTTTTTCGGCTTTCAAATACATCTCGTATAGCAAACACTGATTGATCAATTTCTTTGAAATCTTGAATATAGGTAGCCTGAAGGATATTGTGGTGCTTAAATGGTGGTGCACATTTTTGATTTTAAGTAGGTCTGAAATTTAGTTATATTTCTTAAAAAATAAGATGGTTTTTTTTTTTGAAAAATCGTTCATATTTGACTTCTATTTTCATACATTAAATCTTCATATATCTATATGATTTTGGTATCAAAATAAAATTCGGACTTTTCTGAAGAGTTTACAAAAAAAAGGATAAAAATCTTCGTTATATTTCCATTTTTATTAACAAAATAAAATTATGTTTTTCTTAATCAAAATATTCAAAAATCTATTTTTATTAGCACCTAAAAGTTATGCAAAAGAATTTTTTAAAATTTTTGTATGTAAAATCGTTGTTGTTGTTTTCCAAAGTTTTCAAAGTCGAATCTTAATCAAAAATTATGCACTAGAAAACAAACAAAATGATTTTAAAAAGTTTTACAGTAAAACAGATGAAAAATATTAACAAAATAAATGAAATAAAATATCAAAAGAAAATTAATTATATTATAGGAGATATTGGAAGGCTAACGTTAATGATTATAGTTATAGTATAACAATTACGGTAATTACATACAAGGTGCGTCCTGTACATGAAATGAAAAATAAATCATGACGTCATTATGTATTATTTCACGCTGAATACGAATCTGTAATTAAAACTTGGTGGTCGGCCCTCTATCGTTTGGAATTGGCATTTTTCAATTTTTAGCAAACATTCTTTTTGTCAATATCTTCATAACGGTGAATGATTCTAAAGATGTCTCTCGTGATGCTCTATATTGTGAACAAAATATTTTTTCAAAAAGTCCCAGTAGAAGAATAATAAAGGACATTTTATAATTTTCGCATATTTCTTATATCAAATCTAAATTTTTTTTATTTTTTTTTATCAAATTAGTAAGAAAAACATAAGTCATGTGTAAATGATAATAACTTTTGATAATTTATGCAGATTTACTTTTACTTAATATTCTGTGAAACAGGGAATCTCTGTTTGAGTTTTCTAAGCAGCAATCAAAACCGCTTGCTCTTTAACGAAGATTTTATTATAGATTTATATTCTTGAGAATGGGTGCTTTACATGAAATTCCATACCCAACATCTCCAAGTAATATTGCATCATTTTATTGGCTTTTCATAAAACTGTAAAATCTAGATCTCTTCAGAATTCGACTATCGTGAACCAACCCGGCCATTGAAGATCAATGCTAGTAAATTTTTCATTACATATTCATTTAATTTCATTTTTAATTCGTAATATTTTGACAGTATTTTCTAAGTATCTAGTGTATTTTTTAAGGATATTCCTAGCAGTGCCATATTTTCGATAAATTAGAGTGAATACCATGATAATTATGATCCTATTTGAATATCTCGGCAACTGAATGGTATTGCAGAATGTGATTGGAATTCTCAATAACTACGTCAAGAATTTGAAAAAGGAATTTTTTAAGGGCGATATTTGTTAATGATAAAATGCACAAAAAGTCGTGTGTGGGGCAGCTTCAATTGAAAATAGTATTGCATTATACTAGAACGATTGTAGATTTGGGATTGTTGGTAATTTGGATCTGTAAGCAATTTTTTTTTTTGATACACAAATTTAAGGGTGCAGGACTTTTACAAATAAAAACACGAACAATATTTTTTTTAAATATATGTATTTTAAATAAGTCAAGCTTTTTATTAAAAAAAAATGTTCTTTCCTTTTTTAATTTCATTCAACCTATATTTAGGTAATTTTTATTTTCTGAATTTCTATAATTTTGAAAATTCATGATTATATACCCCATCACATTAAATCGACTCACTACTTTAAATTGTTCTCTATTTATTTTATAATTATAATAATAAGAATAATAATGTCATAAACAAATAAATTAAAATTTTTTATTATTATTATTATTTTTTTTTTGTATATTTATTTAACTTTGTTAGCTTGTTTTTTTTTTCACTATCAGAAATTTTAATTTGTTTTTTTTTTGTTTTTGTATTGTATTCATTTATTTTTATTTAAAAATAAAAAAAATTTTGATAAAACAAAAAAGGGATTTGATGATTAGTTATTTGTTTTTGTTTCAGAATTAATTTCTTCATAAATTTTAATGATCAACTTTTCGTTTATGTTATTTAATTAATGATATTAATCTTTTTATGTATGTATGTATGTATTTAATTTTTCTCTCATATGACATATAGAATACTTGTATTATATATGTGTAGTATATACGTATATTTTGTATATAATGCAACTAAAAAAAAGAAAACAGGAACTTAAAACTAATATCTAATCATAATCTACAAATTATGTATGTATTACCGTGTTATACAAACAATTTTATTCACCAGTACCAGTACATAATATTTTTTGTATTACATATAAATGTACATAACTACATAATTTATAACATCATAATGATTTCTTTTTTTCGCGATTAAATCAAAGCGATAACTTAAAAATGAAATAACTCATATATCGATTTTTTTTTTAAATAATTTCCAATTTAACACAATAATTAATAGTTTTTTTTTTTTAATTTTAAAACGATTCTCGAAGAATATTTTTTAAACGTGTACTCATTCTCATATCAATAAATTATATTTGATCTATTAATATTAAATTCTTGTGTTTTAAATTTCAGAAATTTATTCAATATTAATTTATTACTTTCCTTCGATACATATACAAATTAGAAGTGAGTATGCGTATACGCATATGTTTGTTTGCATTTATCAATATTATTAATTCTTTTCAATATGATCATTTTATAATATGTATATTTAAATAATTAATTTTTGTTTTATTTCTAATACACTATATCTAATTTCAATTTTATTTTATTTATTTTTTTTTTATCTACATACATATATATATATATATAAATAATAATATGTATAGTTTATCTGATGCGACAATAATAATAAGAATAATTGATAATAATTCACCATCTAAACATTTTAGTTTTTATAATTTAATTATTCATATTATGTGTGTATGAATGTATTTATATATATATATGTAGTAATAAGCAATATGTATGTTTTTATTTTTATCATACTCATATATTATAATTAGTAGATCTATTAAATTCATTCCATCTATTTTTTTTTTTAAATTTTTATTTTAACTTTTTTTTTTTTTTTTCAAAGTTTCACATCTCTTTTATTATTATTTCATATTTAAATTCAATTATGTTTTTTTTTAGACAGCTCTGCTAATAATATAGTATGTTAATACATTTATAATGCTTGTTCTGCATATGATTGATTACTGCATAATTTTATTATTTTTATTATTATTTTATTTTTATTGTTTTTAAATTACTAAATTCACATTCACATTATATTATCATATGAATCATATGAGTATACATATATATTTTAACAAATTACATTAAAGTTTATTTTGTAAATTTTTCAAGATTTTATTTTCTTTCTCTTGTTTTTTTTCTATGTTAGTATTTTTTAAATTTATAATTTTTTCTGGGTTTTTTATTTACTCTTTTAAATTTTAAAATTATTTACGATTATATATGAGTGTTATGTAAATTTTGAATTTGATTTTGTTTTGCGTATTTTTCGTGTATTAATGGGTTAATGTAATGTGATGTGTATGTGTAGTTGTAATGCAATTTTTTATTTTTTTATACATGCTTACTCGTACATGTACAATGTAGACCTATAACAGTTTTTTTTTCGATTTAGCAATTTCAAGTACTTACTTGCGAGCGAGTAGATAAGGTAGATGTCTGTGCTAAAACATCTACTCGACTCGTACCTAATCATGAAAATGTTTTCAAGTGACGCAAGTAGTTACGAATAATTTTTGTGTCGTTCGATATAACAATATTTATCCTAGACACATTTTTGTACTCTCAAGTTCTTGAAACTATATACTAAATCGAAAACAAAACTAATGTTTGTGAAAATGAAAATTTGTGTACTAATTTCCTCGTGAATCGAATAACCTAATGTGAATTCACCACTATCACAAGTGTCATTATATACGGATATTAATTCAATTTCAAGTGAAAAATTGATAATGTAATGATAAATGCATTAATCATCAACCATTCCATTATCATAGAGTGTTCTCCAAAAAGTGAAAATTTTCGTGACGAATACTGTTTGATTATATAGTAGTAATATAGTATGTAAGCAGTACATTAATTTTCGAAATTTGTAATATATTGTAGTAGAAAAGAAGTGAGAAAAACTAAATACGGGCATTCATTTTACTTTTCAGTTTATTATAATTTTTTAATTTTAAAGTTTCCATTTGAAAGGATCATCTCAAATATCTTCGTATTTTCCAGCTACCATATTTAATTTATAATATTTTACTTTTTTTATGACAACTGAGAACTGTCAAACATCAACTACGAAACTACAAAATACAAAAGTTAGAAACTGTCAAATATTTTACCTTAGTAGTTTTTCAAAAACTTTCATAGTATGTAAATTATATGGAAATGAACAACATAAACTGAAATACTACGAAGATTACGAAGTTTACGACAAACAGAAACGTGGAATCTGGAATGAATACCCATTAATGTTCAGTAATTTTTAGAATTTGATATTTTGTAAAACATTTAATGTTTGGCGTTACGAAGTTGATAGTTTCTTAGTTTAGTATTCGTTTTGCTGGTATTCACCTCCTTTATTGAATTTGTTAAATGATTTTCAAGCTGTTTTCGATCTACATGTTCATTTTTATATGATTTGTTCTTACCTATATTATGTATATATGCATAGGTATTAGGCATGTATTATACGCTAATCATTTCGAGACCGTGAAATGATTCTTGTTCGAATATGCCTGAATACATCTGTTAAATATTTATGTAAAGTATATATAAAAAAAATTTTTTTTTTGTTTTGAATGAATTTAATCACATTTTATCACCTTTTATTAGTAAGTAAGTAGAATATGGTATACCTATCTAAGTAGCTTTTTATTTAACCTCAATTTATGTAAGTAAGCAAATACATTATCTAAATTTATTTTTATTTTCTTTCATTTTCTATTATGTTCAAAAGAATAAAATGAACATAATATTGATTACACTCTCCTCTCTCTATCCCAGATAATATTCTTTCTGATTAATTTCTTTGTTGTTTTTATTCTTCATATATGTATGTATGTTTTAAAAATTTCAAATTATCTTCAATTTTATTCAAAATGTTTGTTTTTGTTAAGAAATATTATACATTGCTACATTTTTTAAAAAACACTACTTTATTACAGCTCCTATACACATGCATATACATACTTATATAATTTCCTATTGTATTTTCTCGATAACAGATCTGCTCATTTTTAATAATATAGCAATACAATTAAAAATTTTCGTTTTAGAATTTTTGCAATATATGCACATACAGATATATGTACATACATTATAAGTATGTGCGACCATGCGTATGTAAATGAATATTTAATTTTTTCACTATTTCAATTTACACTGTACACGCGCATACATGTAAATATGTACTCGTACATATGAATGTAAACTGCAAAGTTTAAAAAATTCTTTTTCCATATAAAAAATATTTTCCTCATTATAATATCACATTATCATATTTGATAAGGGAGTTTGCAACTGGTAAAATGATGAAAATGTAAAAAAAACAACTAGTCAGTTTGAAAAATAAAATTTCTTGATTAAAACAAAATTTATTTAAATCTAAGATGAATTACGCATGAATAAAATGTAATGTGTGTACCGCTTTTTGCGTGTTTTCTTCTTAATTAAATTCGATCATTTCAAAATATGCATACAATAAATTTGCTATTATTATTCTTCATTGTATTTTTCTTCTTTATTTATATTACGGTTCTGAATTAATAATGTTAAATGCAAATATTATATACGAATACGAGTATACAATATATACCTACAATAATGAAAGTTTATGAAATTAGTTAAAAGTTGTCATTTCCATTAATTTGATAAATATACTAAATCCCTGCATTCCATTCTTATCTCTATATAGCATTTCTTTTAAATTTGAATCAGATATTTGAAGACTGTCTCGAACCTAATGTTCTATAAATCGACCATCGATTCATTTATGAGAAGGTAATTTATTCATAATACAATAATTATTATTATTTATTATTTTTGTAACGTTTTATCATTTTCTTTTTCTTATTGAAAATCATATCATCATCGTTCATTACTTAACATATTTATATTTATAAACTTCATAACAAAATATTGAAAGAGTAAAAATATATGTATAATTTAAAAAAAAATTTTGATATAAAATTAGTTTTTCCTGATGTTTTTTCTTTGTTTTTTTTTTTTTTTTTAATCTTCTTTAATTGAACAAAATTAAAATTCTCAAGTATTCATTGCTTTAGATATATGTATGTACATATTTCATATATTTTTTTGCCTTAAATTTTGAATATTTCACATATTTTTATTTTCATATTATGCATAGTGTTGGTTGTAAGTGTTAGAATGCGTGTTTGGATTCAACGATACGTGATTTTTTTTTTTTTTTTTTTTGAATAATGAATGTCATTTATAATTACAAATGTATTTAAATTTATTTCGACTTTTTGTATATTTTTGTAAATAAATTCATTTTATTATTGTTTTTCGTTTTTCTGGATTTATTTTATTTTGTTTTTGTTTTGCTTTTAATATTTAATATGCGACTGAAAAATTTAGTTTTATATCAAACGTTTTTAAAAAACAAAAACAGAAAAAACAAAAACAACGATAATGTGGACGGTGCTGTGGTAACAGCTCATTTTATTCATTATATGTATTTGTGTAATTATTTCCAAAATTTTTTTTATAGTGAATAATAAGGATGTGTGTATGTAGTAAATGAGTATATGTTGATGTAAATTTTTGATTTGTTCAATACAATATACGTGATATTTTATTAATTATTCTTCATGCATTTTAAATGTTTAATATATATACTCTATAAGTATTTATATAATATTCTATACAAGTATGTATGTATGTGTACACGTAAGTATAAAATTAAAAGGAATTATTATTCCAATTTAATTTTGATCTTTGATTTTTTTTAATACATAAATATTATATGTAAAAATGATTTTTAATTGTTTTTCTTTTCAAGTGTGTATCTAGATTCTATTAAAAAATGAATTTTTTTTTTCTTAAATAATTTATCTCTACTTTTATTTGTTATAATTATATGGTTGTGTATGTATGTGGTCTTATTTCACCTACAATTACTTGACATTTTCATCAAATTATCTATGACTTTTTTTTACTCCTATAAAACTCCTATACATATGTTTGTTATGTGAATTAGTTATGGTGTATAAGTGCTGTGATACATGTAAGTAAGTATATAAGTATGTAATATGTAATGTATTTCGAGAAAATTTTGTGTTTATTTTTAATATTTCATTTATATAGTGTATAGATAATATTCACTTACTCTAAACTCTAAAATCAGTTCTAAAAAATTTATTTTTTCAATTTATATTCATATTTTTTTCACTGTTTTTGTTAGATGATTTAACAATTTTTATTATCGTTTTTATGTTATATCTCGACGTTATTCAGTCGATATTTCCTTTAGCACGTTTTAGTTAGTTACTCATTTATTACTTAGTTTAGTTATTCACTTATTTTTGTCTTATGTTTCTGCAATTTTTTGTTTGTTTTTTGTCAAAGTTATAATTTTTACTTTTTTATCATACATACTCGTATGTGTATGTAATTATGTATCATTTTTTCGTCTCATGCATAATTTTAATTAGTTTCTGCAATACCTACGTTTCTTGTTAAAATGTATGAGTAATGAGTATATATTTTTTTTTCAAATATACATATATACATACAATGTATATAGTATATATTAATTGCACGCGGATACTCAGTCCATTATGGCACCGCCCATCAGTAATTTCTGTCAGATATATCATCCAGTTTGATCATCAGTAATCAGTTACTGGTGTACATTGCTGATAGGAAATTAATGATCGACTTGGGCAAGAGTACGCGTGCTGGCTGGGATTCGAACAGTGATCTCAAGATCACAAGAGCGACACTCTACCATCGAGCTATTCAAGCCCATAATGTATGAGTATATGTTAAGAAATTTAAATACGGTATTAAGATTTAAGAATATTCTTCTTTGACATAATTCATGTTTTTATTTAAAATGGAAATTAAAGTTTGAAATAAAAGGGAAATTGCTATTGATTTTATTGAGTGCTCATTTTTCTATATTTAAGGCAATTAAATATAAATAAATATTGTAGAAGACATTATCCAAAACATATTCATTATCCAAATACGGCACAAAGCGAATAAAACGAATACGATTTATACTTTAGTTTTCAAAGTGTACAAGTAAGATAAATACATTATAAAAATATAAAAGAGTGTATAAGAGTAAATTCATTGATTTATTTAATTTGTGTTTAAAAGCCATAATTTTTTTTAAGAAAGAAAATGCCTTTAAATCCGTACATTTTCGCATTTTTTTGCTAGTAAAGTGCGGTCAATCGACGAAACAAAATTGAAGATTCCGTCAGAATTTATAACAATACTTTTATATCACATATAAATTGTCCTTTCAACACTTTATCAGGGAGTGAGTTGTAGTATTCACTTGAAATAAAATTACATTATCTTTTCACATTTTATCTTTCATAATGAAAAACAATAATGAGAAAAATGTATCTTTTTGATGATAGTGTAAACTGTAAAGGTATACTAAATGTTTGTTAATTATTTCGAAATTAATCATCTAAGTAATTGAAGATTAAAAATATTTTTTATCGTATTGTTGTTATTGTTGTTAAAATTATGGATAAAAGAAATCTTTTGTGATTCATTTGGGTAATTTAACTATACATAATTAATAGTCTGCGAACATTTTAACATTTCAGTTTTCGTTTGTGGGAATGATCACTCTAAAAACTACTCATATGTACATTGTACATGCGGTTTGTCAAGTAATTATTTTGTCATTGTCAGTACTGAATTTTTACTGTCAGTTTTTTTTTTCAACACTGGAAATTTACATTGCACCATTTAAACATTTCATTCCAAATCTTCATTTCAACCTAAGAATAAAGATGTAACAATAAAGACGAAGATTCGTTACGAATGATCGTTGGAGAATTGACGTTTATTGATGTTATAAGAAGTTTTATTAATTGTATTATTGATAATTTTATATATCATTTTTAAATTCATCAGGTAATTATTTAATTCACATATACTCGTATTTCAGATGATAAATTTGTATTTATAAAACACTTATTCATTAAAAAATTTTCTATGTTAATCATTAACAATTGTGTTTGCACATCAAAAATTTATATAGTGTACGAGTATAATGTATTTGTATTCGTGTATTCATATTTAAGAATTTATCGATAATAATATTACACACATATACATTAAATTTAATTTTTTCTGAATTTCATTGAAACTAATTTTATTGTTTATTAATTTTTAAGAAATGTTTTCTTAACACATTTATAAGTATATATATGTACAGACAGAAACGTACAAGATACACATTATAATGTAGATATAAGTATTTGATTATATATTGATTAATTTTCATTGAACTAAAATTAAATTATTACTTTATTTCCTTATTAAAAAAACTGAAAAATATTTCTTCCGATATTTTGAATATTAATTTTCTTAGAAAAATATTGTTAATGTTTTAAGTTAATATCCGTCTGATTTAGAAGTATGTAGATGTGGTAAATGCATTACAGCATAAAAATATATAGATTTAATAAATTAATAATTTTATGTGTACTAAGTACTTAATATTGTAAGCTCATTTTTATTATAAAAATAATTTATTGTTTCTCATTTTTACCATACTATGATATACATACTGTGATTAAATTCACAATTCTGATAAAATTGTAGTTCAGTATATTCTAGAACGATTTTCTTATTCTGTGTTAACTGAATACATGTATGAGTATATATGTATATATTTTTTATGTTATATAATATGTGGTTGTATTTTTTTTTTGTTTGGTTTTTTATTCTTTGGTCAAAAAGATTTATTTTATGTTATAATTACTTTGTTTGCATTTCAAACTTCTCAGGGAATTATGATGGATATACTGAATACTTTAATTTTAATATTTACCCATCAATAAATTAATAAATACAGATTCTCAATGAAAATTTACACATCCAATCATGTAATGTTAATGTAATAATTGTCTGGCATTAATTGTATGTCTGGTATAGTTTTGGGTTTATTTTCGTTTTCATACATTTTCGTTTGGTTATGATTTTGCAAAATTATGTATGCATTATTACATCATTAATTTTTAGATTTTGTATTTGAAATACTACTTTTATTTACCTGATAGTCTTTCCAGTAAGGATATAATATCATTCTATAATTTCAATACAAATTCATAATTTGCAATTTGTTCAATTTACTTATTTATTTATTTATATTTTCTATTCTAATAATAAATTCTAATTAATTAGCTCTCACAATTTATTAATAATAACCTATTGCCGTATACATAAAATAGAATTTTTTCTAACAATCAAGGCTCGCTATCCTGGTTGTGTCACCAGACCAGATTCTATACAGTACAAAATTTTGACAGTTCGAAAAGCAAAAAAAAATGCTATAAGAAAATTAATGGTAGATTCTGTTATCAGCCCTGAATTTTTACTATCGTTATTATATAAAAAACAATATTAAAATTTAAAATGAGTTGCTGAAATCGAACGTGAAATATATTAGCAAATATGAAACTGATAAATTGATAATACTGTTGTAATATTTTTATATCGATTTCATAATGGCCATTATAATTTTCTATATATAATATAATGTACATAAAATTTATAAAAAAAGTGATAAAAATTAAATAATACAATTAAATAGCATTATTTCATTTGCCTTTATTTATTAATTTTTTTTTTTGCTTTTGCTTTGCAGAGGCACGTTAATATGCATTCATATATATGTATAGATAATTTATATAATATATAATATTTTAAATAAATGTATTTTTTATAAATATATTTAACAATCTCATATTTCTTTGTGAACAGAATCTTTGAGATTCTTTTTTCCAATTAAATTTGAGTAAATTTATTTCTAATTTTATTTTTGTTCAATGGTTTATAATAACATAATTCTTTGGTAGATTTGACTAATTTGCTTTGGTATTAATACATTATATATTGACAAATTTAATCATAAAATAATAGCACGATAAATTTTTATTATTTTAATTATTAATTTAAATACATATACAAATCTGTATATTGTTTCTAAACAATCCCATTATTTTTCGAGTTTTGTTCTATTCTTTCATTAAACATTTTCATTATTTTTTATCTTCCAAATAAATCTCAGTTGTGTACATTTTAAATATTTAAATAATTAATTTTAGCCACATATACTTATTAATCTATAAATATGTATTTTATGTGTAAAAATAATAATACGATCCTCATCTATTTATTAAATTTATCATTAAATTAAATGATAAATTTTATTGTACATTATTGCTGTTTTCATTAAAACATATTATGCATTTCAACATTGACAAAACGATTTTTAGAAAAATTATGTGATACTGTAGACATAAATGTCATTCGCTTTGTAGAAATAATATTCTGGATTTTTACATTTTGAAATGACATACATAAAAACTATCTAATCAAAAACCTAAATTCTTATATTTTATAGGTTAGATATTATAACCGTTATTTATTGTACATTTTTCTATGTATGTATTTTCAAGTACTAGTCTGTGATGATGAGAAAGCAATAAACATTCCCGTTGCCTAGAATTCTAAGCGATAAGCTGAACACGAAGTTTCATGATCCTGTAAATTAATTGTACATCTTGATGCTGATGGTGACAAATCAATATGATATTTAGATAGTAATTCTTCATTTTCTGAAACCCAGTATCCAAGAACATCTGTATCATATGTTGGGATGATAGTTACCTCTGAAAATTATAAAAGAATTTTTAGTTTTACTCATTTAAATACAAATTCTCAAATACGTAATTAAAAATGTTGGTCTGTATATTTTACCTAAATCTTTATCTTCCCATGTCTGTTTTGCTTCTAAAAGTGCATTATAAACTTCTCGGCTTGGTTCAATACCAGAAAACACATAGTATCTCGCTCGAACTCTTTTGAAGAACTCAACATGAGAATAATATGAATTTCCGTTGTGCGGAACATATGTCAAATCCATATAAATGGGAGTTGCTTTTTTAGCTGCTTTTACTGGTGATTCAGATCGTTTTCTAATATTCTTTTCGTTGTTAATTTTTGTTTTACTGACTATAATTTTTCTTTCTTTTTTTGGAGTGGTTTTGATATCATTATTATCCATTGGCATTGGAGCTGGTGATGGAAGACCAAGCGGCTTACCCCATTCCTTCGATGGATCTTTGAGTTTCGCTTTTTCAGAATCTACCTTATCTTCCTTGTCGTCGCTTTTTTCTGATTTTTCTGCCTTAGTAATTTCGGTTGACAGTTTGATTTTATGGCTATCTTCGAGAGGACATTGCATTTTTGGAAGAGAATCCTCTGAAATTTGCTTCGTAGGCGAGTATGAATATTTTGATGTAACAGATGACATGACATCAGCCCCTCGTACTTGTCGGTGCTCCTCTAATGCTTTTTCGAAGTCCATATCTGCTTCGTCTAGGAATTTAGTATCACCACGTTTACTAACTAATAACGGGCTATCTTCGTGTTGACTAGAAAATGATTCCTTAGTTTTAATTATGGCAGTTTTCGTGGCTGTGATTAACATGTGTGTAGATTGTTCGTCAAATGTATCAGGTAACTTTCCATAAACAGATGTACTCATGGGATCCGTTTTGTGCATCATTGAAATTGGAAGAGCCGGTTTTATTTCACCACTTTGATTATCATCGTCTGGTTCGGGCCTTTCTGACTGCGATAAATGTGTTTCGTCAGTTTTTTTATCTCCTTCACTTGTTGTTCTAGTTTTTGTTACAGTAATATGTTGTGGATCAGTAGAATCTCTTGTAGTTACAGTCTTTTCTTCAGTTACAGTTTCTTTGCCGTCACTTGATATGACTTTAGTTACTGTTGTAATGGTCGTTTTGACTATTCTTTCTGAATCTAAATTAGTTGAGCTATCTTTGAGGGTATCAGTTGGGAACGGTGATGATGGCTTCGGAGAGGATTCATGAGATTCAGTTCTAGAAAGCTGTTCAATAGGTGTTTGTATTGATTGACCATCAGATGTTGTGTGCTGCGGACTTGATTTACCTGAAACATCTTTCAGAGAGGATGTTTCAGACATATCTTTAAATAACACTGATGTTTTGGAGAAAAATTCTTTATGATCTATTTGATTCTCGGATTTAATGTTAGGACTAACAGGACATGTTGGAGGAGTTTTACGGTCATTTATTTCATGTCCTTCACCAACACTTGTTTTTTGGATGTCGACACTAATAAATGCATCTTCTGAAATCTTTCTAGATACGTCACATTCTGGTGAAATTGAAATTCGACTTTCTTGCAACTCCTTATCAAAATCATGAACTTCGGACTCTTCACCTAATGTTGGAAACGATGATCCATCATCAGAAGGTTTATAAATACTCGTCATCATTATAGCAGCAATCGATTTCGAACGGGAACCTTTCATTTCTTGAAGGTTTTCAGAATCGTCTTCCTTGTCACTAAGTGATTGAGGTTTATCGCTAGATTCATTCAATGTTGATTCTCTTCTTGATGAAGTAAAAATGGAATGTGAATCAATTTCATTTTTTACTTTGTCAACTAATGAAAATGATGGTGATACTAATTGCGGAGTATTTGGTTGAGGTTCTGAAAGTGATTTCGTTACTAATATTTTGTCCTCTTCTTTGGAAGAAGTGGGAAATGTAGGTTTCTCTTGGTCTGTCTCTGTTCCTTTTCTTTTATATTCAGTCAATTCTTCTTTAGCAGGTTTTGTTGATACTAACTCTGACATATCTGCTTCTTTTTTTGGTGAAATTGATTCTGTCACTGATATTTTGTCATCTTCTTTGGAAGGTGTAGGGGATTTTGGTTTACAGAGGTCTTCTTTAGTTTCTAAAGATTTGGTGCTTACAATTGATTCTTTTCTTTGAGTGGCTTCTCCCGGTTCTAGAGGTCTGGAAGAAAGCTTTTCTGTTTCGTCTGCAGCTACTGCAAGATCAAATGTGCAAGATATGGTTTCTTCTCGTTTTGATTCGGTAATTTTTTCCCTAGAAGGCGTTGGTGATAGTGATCCCGATTTAGATTCTGTTACTGATATTTTTTCAAGTTCATGAACGCTCGATTTGGATTCTTTTCGTTCCGATTCAGTCAACTCCTCTTTAGATGGAGTTGGTGATACTGATTCCGGTTTAGATTCTGTTACTGATATTTTGTCATCTTCTTTGGAAGGTGTAGGAGATTTCGATTCAGCTTTGTCTTCTTTCGTTTCTAAAGATTTGGTGCTTATGATTGACTCTTTTCTTTCAGCAACTTCCTTCTGTTCTGAAGGTTTGGAAGGAAGCGTCTCAGTTTCGTCTGATAGATCATGCACGCTTGATTTCGAGTCTTTTCGTATCGATTCAGTCAATTCTTCCTTTGATGGAGTTGGTGAAACTGATTTCGATTTAGATTCTGTTACTGATATTTTGTCATCTTCTTTGGAAAGTGTAGGAGATTTAGGTTTAGATTGGTCTTCTTTCGTTTCTAAAGATTTGGTGCTTATGATTGACTCTTTTCTTTCAGTAATTTCCTTTGGTTCAGAAGGTTTGGAAGGAAGCATTTCAGTTTCGTCTGATAGATCATGCACGCTTGATTTCGAGTCTTTTCGTTTCGATTCAGTCGATTCTTCCTTTAATTGTGTGGGTGATACTGATTCCGGTTTAGATTCTGTTACTGATATTTTATCTTCTTCTTTGGAAAGTGCAGGAGATTTTGGTTTATCTTGCTCTTCTTTCGTTTCCAAAGATTTGGTGCTTATGATTGACTCTTTTCTTTCGGTAGCTTCTTCCGTTTCTGAAGGTTTGGAAGGAAGTGTCTCAGTTTCGTCTGATAGATCATGCACGCTGGATTTCGAGTCTTTTCGTTTCAGTTCAGTAAATTCTTTCTTTGATGGTGTTGGTGAAACTGATTTCGATTTAGATTCTGTTACTGATATTTTGTCATCTTCTTTGGAAGGTGTAGGAGATTTCGATTTATCTTGTTCTTCTGTTTCCAAAGATTTAGTGCTTACGATGGATTCTTTTCTTTCAGCGGTTTCCTTCGTTTCTAAATGTTTTGGAGAAAGCTTCTCAGTTTTGTCAGTTGCTGTTTCCAGATCATGCAAGCTCGTTTTGGATTCTTTTCGTTCCAATTGAGTCAATTTTTGATCAGAAGGTGTTGGCGATACTGATTCCAGTTTAGATTCTGTTAGTGATATTTTGTCATCTTCTTTAGAAAGTCTAGGAGATTTTAGTTTATCTTGGTCTTCTTTTGTTAACAAA
This sequence comes from Villa cingulata, assembly GCA_951394055.1. Taxonomy (NCBI): domain Eukaryota; kingdom Metazoa; phylum Arthropoda; class Insecta; order Diptera; family Bombyliidae; genus Villa; species Villa cingulata. Next base: position 4,725,657 of record OX596025.1, read on the forward strand.
GATTTGGTGCTTACGATTGATTCTTTTCTGTCAGCGGTTTCTTTCGTTTCTGAAGGTTCAGAGCAAAGCTTCTCTGGTTCTTCTGATACTGCATCAAAATCACGCACGATTGTTATGGATTGTTTTCGTTCCGATTGAGTCAGTTCTTCCTTGGAAGGTGTTGGTGATACTGATTTTGGTTTAGATTCTGTTAGTGATAGTTTGTCTTGTTCTTTGGAAGAAGTAGGAGATTTTGGTTCACCTTGGTCTTCTTTCGTTTCTAAGGACATAGTGCATTCCATTGATTTTTTTCTTTCAACGGCTTCCTTCGTTTGTGGAGTTTTGGAAGACAGCTTCTCAGTTTCATCTGATGGTGCTTGTAGATCATGTACGCTCAATTTGGATTCTTTTCGTTTCGACTCAGTCAATTCTTTATCAGAAGATGTTGGCGATACTGATTCCGGTTTAGATTCCGTTAATGATATTTTGTCTTCTTCTTTGGACGGAGTAGGAGATTTTGGTTTATTTTGGTCTTCTTTTGTTTCCGAAGATTTTATGCTTGCAATTGATTCTTTTCTTTCAGCGGTTTCCTTCAGTTCTGAAGATTTTGAAGGTACCTTCTCAGTTTCATGTGATGTTGGTTCAAGATCATGCACACTTGATTTCGAGTCTTTTCGTATCGACTCACACAATTCTTCTTTGGAAGGTGTGGGTGATACTGATACCGGTTTAGATTCTATTACTGATTTTTTGTCTTCCTCTTTGGAAGCAGTAGGAGATTTTGGTTTAACCTGGTCTTCTTTTGATTCCAAAGATTTGCTGCTTTCGATTGATTCTTTACTGTCAGTGGCTTCTCTCGTTTCTGAAAGTTTAGAGGAAAGCTTCTCTGTTTCGTCTGATACTGGATCAAGATCATGCACGCTTGATTTGGACTCTTCTCGTTTTGATTCAGCCAATTCTTTCTTTGAAGGTGTTGCTGAAACTGATTCCAATTCAGATTCGGTTACTAATACTGTGTCTTCTTCTTTGTAGGATGGAGGAGAATGTGGTATAGCTTGATCTTCTTTCATTTCCAAAGATTTCGTGCTGCCGATTGATTCTTTAACTTTAGCGGTTTCCTTTGTTTCTAAAGGATTTGGAGAAAGCTTATCAGTTTTGTCAGATGCTGATTCCAGATCATGCAAGCTCGTTTTGGATTCTTTTCGTTCCGATTGAGTCAATTCTTTATCAGAAGGTGTTGGCGATACTGATTCCGGTTTAGATCCTGTTACTGATATTTCTTCTTCTTCTTTGGAAATTGTAGGAGATTTTGGTTTATCTTGTTCTTCTTTCGTTTCCAAAGATTTAGTGCTTACAATGGATTCTTTTCTTTCAGCGGTTTCCTTCGTTTCTAAAGGTTTTGAAGAAAGCTTCTCAGTTTTGTCAGTTGCTGTTTCCAGATCACGCAAGCTCGTTTTGGATGCTTTTCGTTCCGATTGAGTCAATTTTTGATCAGAAGGTGTTGGCGATACTGATTCAGGTTTAGGTTCTGTTACTGATATTTTGTCATCTTCTTTGGAAGGTGTAGGAGATTTTGGTTTAACTTGGTCTTCTTTCGTTTCCAAAGATGTGGTGCTTATGATTGACTCTTTCCTTTCAGCGGTTTCTTTCGTTTCTGAAGCTTCAGAGGAAAGCTTATCAGTTTCGCCTATTGCTGTTTCAAGATCATGCACGCTTGATTTTGATTCTTTTCGTTTTGATTCAGTCAATTCTTCCTTAGAAATTGTTGGTGATACTGATTCTGCTTTAGATTCTGTTAATGAAATTTTGTTTTCTTCTTTGGAAGATGTAGGAGATTTTTGTATATCTTGGTCTTCTTTCGTTTCCAAGGATTTACTGCTTTCGATCGATTTTATTCTTTCAGCGGCTTCCTTCGTTTCTGAATGTTTAGAAGGAAGGTTGTCAGTTTCATTTGATGCTGCTTGCAGACCAGGCTCGCTCGATTTGAATTCTTCTGATTTCGACTCAGTCAACTCCTCTTTAGATGGAGTTGGTGATACTGATTCCTGTTTAGATTCTGATACCAATATTTTGTCCTCTTCTTTGGAAGGTGTAGGAGATTTTAGTTTATCTTTTTCTTCTTTTGTTTGCAGAGATATGGTGTCTACGACTGATTCTTTTCGGTCGGCGGCTGTTTTCATTTCTGAAATTTTCGAGGAAAACTTCTGTGTTTCGTCTAATTCTGCTTCAAAATCATGCATGCTTGATTTAGATTCTTTTCGATCCGATTCAACCATTTCTTTATCAGAAGATGTTGGTGATACTGATTCCGGTTTAGATTCTGTTACTGATATTTTGTCTTCTTCTTTGGAAGGTGTAGGAGATTTTGGTTTAGCTTGGTCTTCTTTCGTTTCCAAAGATTTGGTGCTTATGATTGACTCTCTTCTTTCAGAGGTTTCTTTCGTTTCTGAAGCTTCAGAGGAAAGCTTATCAGTTTCGCCTATTGCTGTTTCAAGATCATGCACGCTTGATTTCGAATCTTTTCGTTTCGACTCAGGCAATTCTTCCTTGGAAGGTGTTGGTGATACTGATTTTGGTTTATATTCTGATACTGATATTTTGTCTTCTTCTTTGGAAGGTGTAGGTGATTTTGCTTTACCTTTCTCTTCTTTCGTTTCCAAAGATTTGGTGCTGATGATTGACTCTTTTCTTTCAGAGGTTTCTTTCGATTCTGAAGCTTCAGAGGAAAGCTTATCAGTTTCGCCTATAGATGTTTCAAGATCATGCACGCTTGATTTCGACTCTTTTCGTTTCAATTGAGTCAATTCTTCCTTGGAAGGTGTTGGTGATACTGATTCCGGTTTAGATTCTGTTACTGATATTACGTCTTCTTCTTTGGAAGGTGTAGGAGATTTCGGTTTACCTTGCTCTTCTTTCGTTTCCAAAGATTTGGTGCTGATGATTGACTCTTTTCTTTCAGAGGTTTCTTTCGATTCTGAAGCTTCAGAGGAAAGCTTTTCAGTTTCGCCTAATGCTGTTTCAATATCATGCACGCTCGATTTCGAGTCTTTTCGTTTCGATTCGGTCAATTCTTCCTTGGAAGGCGTTGGTGATACTGATTCCGGTTTAGATTCTGTTACTGATATTTTGTCTTCTTCTTTGGAAGGTGTAGGTGATTTTGGTTTACCTTGCTCTTCTTTCGTTTCCAAAGATTTAGTGCTTAAGATTGAATCTTTCCTTTCCGCGGTTTCTTTCGTTTCTGAAGCTTCAGAGGAAAGCTTCTCAGTTTCGCCTAATGCTGTTTCAATATCATGCACGCTTGATTTCGAGTCTTTTCGTTTCAACTCAGACAATTCTTCCTTAGAAGGTGTTGGTGATACTGATTCCGGTTTAGATTCTGTTACTGATATTTTGTCTTCTTCTTTGGAAGGTGTAGGTAATTTTGCTTTACCTTTCTCTTCTTTCGTTTCCAAAGATTTGGTGCTGATGATTGACTCTTTTCTTTCAGAGGTTTCTTTCGATTCTGAAGCTTCAGAGGAAAGCTTCTCAGTTTCGCCTAATGCTGTTTCAAGATCATGCACGCTTGATTTCGAGTATTTTCGTTTCGATTCAGTCAATTCTTCCTTGGAAGGTGTTGGTGATACTGATTCCGGTTTAGATTCTGTTACTGATATTACGTCTTCTTCTTTGGAAGGTGTAGGAGATTTCGGTTTACCTTGCTCTTCTTTCGTTTCCAAAGATTTGGTGCTGATGATTGACTCTTTTCTTTCAGAGGTTTCTTTCGATTCTGAAGCTTCAGAGGAAAGCTTTTCAGTTTCGCCTAATGCTGTTTCAATATCATGCACGCTCGATTTCGAGTCTTTTCGTTTCGATTCGGTCAATTCTTCCTTGGAAGGCGTTGGTGATACTGATTCCGGTTTAGATTCTGTTACTGATATTTTGTATTCTTCTTTGGAAGGTGTAGGTGATTTTGGTTTACCTTGCTCTTCTTTCGTTTGCAAAGATTTGGTGCTGATGATTGACTCTTTTCTTTCAGAGGTTTCTTTCGATGCTGAAGCTTCAGAGGAAAGCTTCTCAGTTTCGCCTAATGCTGTTTCAATATCATGCACGCTTGATTTCGAGTCTTTTCGTTTCGACTCAGACAATTCTTCCTTGGAAGGTGTTGGTGATACTGATTCCGGTTTAGATTCTGTTACTGATATTTGGCTTTCTTCTTTGGAAGGTGTAGGAGATTTTGGTTTACCTTGGTCTTCTTTCGTTTCCAAAGATGTGGTGCTTATGATTGACTCTTTTCTTTCAGCGGCTTCTTTCGTTTCTGAAGCTTCAGAGGAAAGCTTATCAGTTTCGCCTGTAGATGTTTCAAGATCATGCACGCTTGATTTCGACTCTTTTCGTTTCAATTGAGTCAATTCTTCCTTGGAAGGTGTTGGTGATAATGATTCTGGTTTATATTCTGTTACTGATATTTTGTCTTCTTCTTTGGAAGGTGTAGGTGATTTCGGTTTACCTTTCTCTTCTTTCGTTTCCAAAGATTTGGTGCTGATGATTGACTCTTTTCTTTCAGAGGTTTCTTTCGATTCTGAAGCTTCAGAGGAAAGCTTCTCAGTTTCGCCTAATGCTGTTTCAAGATCATGCACGCTTGATTTCGAGTATTTTCGTTTCGATTCAGTCAATTCTTCCTTGGAAGGTGTTGGTGATACTGATTCCGGTTTAGATTCTGTTACTGATATTACGTCTTCTTCTTTGGAAGGTGTAGGAGATTTCGGTTTACCTTGCTCTTCTTTCGTTTCCAAAGATTTGGTGCTGATGATTGACTCTTTTCTTTCAGAGGTTTCTTTCGATTCTGAAGCTTCAGAGGAAAGCTTTTCAGTTTCGCCTAATGCTGTTTCAATATCATGCACGCTCGATTTCGAGTCTTTTCGTTTCGATTCGGTCAATTCTTCCTTGGAAGGCGTTGGTGATACTGATTCCGGTTTAGATTCTGTTACTGATATTTTGTATTCTTCTTTGGAAGGTGTAGGTGATTTTGGTTTACCTTGCTCTTCTTTCGTTTGCAAAGATTTGGTGCTGATGATTGACTCTTTTCTTTCAGAGGTTTCTTTCGATGCTGAAGCTTCAGAGGAAAGCTTCTCAGTTTCGCCTAATGCTGTTTCAATATCATGCACGCTTGATTTCGAGTCTTTTCGTTTCGACTCAGACAATTCTTCCTTGGAAGGTGTTGGTGATACTGATTCCGGTTTAGATTCTGTTACTGATATTTGGCTTTCTTCTTTGGAAGGTGTAGGAGATTTTGGTTTACCTTGGTCTTCTTTCGTTTCCAAAGATGTGGTGCTTATGATTGACTCTTTTCTTTCAGCGGCTTCTTTCGTTTCTGAAGCTTCAGAGGAAAGCTTATCAGTTTCGCCTGTAGATGTTTCAAGATCATGCACGCTTGATTTCGACTCTTTTCGTTTCAATTGAGTCAATTCTTCCTTGGAAGGTGTTGGTGATAATGATTCGGGTTTATATTCTGTTACTGATATTTTGTCTTCTTCTTTGGAAGGTGTAGGTGATTTCGGTTTACCTTTCTCTTCTTTCGTTTCCAAAGATTTGGTGCTGATGATTGACTCTTTTCTTTCAGAGGTTTCTTTCGATTCTGAAGCTTCAGAGGAAAGCTTCTCAGTTTCGCCTAATCCTGTTTCAATATCATGCACGCTTGATTTCGAGTCTTTTCGTTTCGATTCAGTCAATTCTTCCTTGGAAGGTGTTGGTGATACTGATTCCGGTTTAGATTCTGTTACTGATATTCCGTCTTCTTCTTTGGAAGGTGTAGGAGATTTCGGTTTACCTTGATCTTCTTTCGTTTCCAAAGATTTGGTGCTGATGATTGACTCTTTTCTTTCAGAGGTTTCTTTCGATTCTGAAGCTTCAGAGGAAAGCTTTTCAGTTTCGCCTAATGCTGTTTCAATATGATGCACGCTTGATTTCGAGTCTTTTCGTTTCGATTCGGTCAATTCTTCCTTGGAAGGCGTTGGTGATACTGATTCTGGTTTATATTCTGTTACTGATATTTTGTCTTCTTCTTTGGAAGGTGTAGGTGATTTCGGTTTACCTTTCTCTTCTTTCGTTTCCAAAGATTTGGTGCTGATGATTGACTCTTTTCTTTCAGAGGTTTCTTTCGATTCTGAAGCTTCAGAGGAAAGCTTCTCAGTTTCGCCTAATCCTGTTTCAATATCATGCACGCTTGATTTCGAGTCTTTTCGTTTCGATTCAGTCAATTCTTCCTTGGAAGGTGTTGGTGATACTGATTCCGGTTTAGATTCTGTTACTGATATTCCGTCTTCTTTTTTGGAAGGTGTAGGTGATTTTGGTTTACCTTTCTCTTCTTTCGTTTCCAAAGATTTGGTGCTGATGATTGACTCTTTTCTTTCAGAGGTTTCTTTCGATTCTGAAGCTTCAGAGGAAAGCTTCTCAGTTTCGCCTAATGCTGTTTCAATATCATGCACGCTTGATTTCGAGTCTTTTCGTTTCGATTCAGTCAATTCTTCCTTGGAAGGTGTTGGTGATACTGATTCCGGTTTAGATTCTGTTACTGATATTCCGTCTTCTTCTTTGGAAGGTGTAGGAGATTTCGGTTTACCTTGATCTTCTTTCGTTTCCAAAGATTTGGTGCTGATGATTGACTCTTTTCTTTCAGAGGTTTCTTTCGATTCTGAAGCTTCAGAGGAAAGCTTTTCAGTTTCGCCTAATCCTGTTTCAATATCATGCACGCTTGATTTCGAGTCTTTTCGTTTCGATTCTGTCAATTCTTCCTTTGAAGGCGTTGGTGATACTGATTCCGGTTTAGATTCTGTTACTGATATTTTGTCTTCTTCTTTGGAAGGTGTAGGTGATTTTGGTTTACCTTGCTCTTCCTTCGTTTCCAAAGATTTAGTGCTTAAGATTGAATCTTTCCTTTCAGCGGTTTCTTTCGTTTCTGAAGCTTCAGAGGAAAGCTTCTCGGTTTCGCCTAATGCTGTTTCAAGATCATGCACGCTTGATTTGGATTCTTTCCGATCCGATTCTGTCAACTCCTGTTTGGATGGAGTTGGTGATACTGTTTCGAGTTTAGATTCTGTTACTGATATTTTGTCATCTTCTTTGGAAAGTGTAGGAGATTTTGGTTTATCTTGTTCTTCTTTCGTTTCCAAAGATTTAGTGCCTACGATGGATTCTTTTCTTTCAGCGGTTTCCTTCGTTTCTAAAGATTTTGAAGAAAGCTTGTCAGTTTTGTCAGTTGCTGTTTCCAGATCATGCAAGCTAGTTTTGGATTCTTTTCGTTCCAATTGAGTCAAATTTTTATCAGAAGGTGTTGGCGATACTGATTCCGGTTTAGATTCTGTGACTGATATTTCGTCTTCTTCTTTGGAAGGTGTAGGAGATTTTAGTTTACTTTGGTCTTCTTTCGTTTCCAAAGATTTGGTGCTTATGATTGAATCTTTTCTTACAGAGGTTTCTTTCGATTCTGAAGCTTCAGAGGAAAGCTTCTCAGTTTCGCCTATTGCTGTTTCAATATCATGCACGCTTGATTTCGAGTCTTTTCTTTTCGATTCAGTCAATTCTTCCTTGGAAGGTGTTGGTGATACTGATTTTGATTTAGACCCTGTTACTGATATTTTGTCTTCTTCTTTGGAAGGTGTAGGTGATTTTGGTTTACCTTGGTCTTCTTTCGTTTCCATAGATTTGGTGCTTATGATTGATTCTTTTCTTTCAGCGGTTTCTTTCGTTTCTGCTGGTTCAGAGGGAAGCTTATCTGTTTCGTTTGATATTGTTTCAAGTTCATGTAAGCTTGATTTCGAGTCTTTTCGTTCCGATTCAGTCAGTTCTTCCTTCGATGGTGTTGGTGAAACTGATTCCGGTTTAGATTCTGTTACTGATATTTTGACATCTTCTTTGGAAGGTGTAGGAGATTTCGGTTTACCATGAACATCTTTCGTTTCCAAAGATTTGGTGCTTATGATTGACTCTTTTCTTTCAGCAGTTTTTTTCGTTTGTGAAGCTTCAGAGGAAAGCTTATCAGTTTCGCCTATTGCTGTTTCAAGATCATGCACGCTTGATTTCGAGTCTTTTCGTTTCGATTCAATCAATTCTTCCTTTGAATATATTGGTGATACTGATTCGAGTTTAGATTCTGTTACTGATATTTTGTCTTCTTCTTTGGAAGGTGTAGGAGATTTTGGTTTACCTTGGTCTTCTTTCGTTTCTAAAGATTTTGTGCTTATGATTGATTCTTTTATTTCAGCGGTTTCCTTTGGTTCTGAAGGTTTCGAATCAAGTTTCTCAGTTTCGTCTGATTTTGTTTCAAGTTCTTGCACGCTTGATATAGATTCTTTTCGTTTCGATTCAGTCAATTCTTCTTTGGATGGTGTTGGTGAAACCGATTCCGATTTAGATTCTTTTATTGATATTTTGTCTTCTTCTTTGGAAGGTGTAGGAGATTTTGGTTTACCTTGGTCTTCTTTCGTTTCTAAAGATTTGGTGCTTATGATTGATTCTTTTTTTTCAGCTGTTTCCTCTAGTTCTGTAGGTTTCGAATCAAGTTTCTCAGTCTCGTCTGATTTTGTTTCAAGTTCTTGCACGCTTGATTTGGATTCTTTTCGTTTCGACTCAGTCAATTCTTCCTTGGAAGGTGTTGGTGAAACCGATTCCGGTTTAGATTCTGTTAGTGATATTTTGTCTTCTTCTGTGGTAGGTGTAGGAGACTTTGGTTTATCTTGGTCTTCTTTCGTTTTCAAAGATTGAGTGCTTACGATTGATTCTTTTCTTTCAGCTGCTTCCTTCGTTTCTGAAGTTTCAGATGAAAGCTTCTCAGTTTCGCCTAATGCTGTTCCAAGTTCTTGCACACTTGATTTTGATTCTTTTCGTTTCGATTCAGTAAATTCTTCCTTGGAAGGTGTTGGTGAAACCGATTCCGGTTTAGATTCTGTTAATGATATTTTGTCTTCTTCTTTGGAAGGTGTAGGAGATTTTGGTTTTTCTTGTTCCTTTTCGGTTTCTAGTGACATTCTGCTAGCAATTGACTCTTTTCTTTCTACTAATCTTTGTTCTCCTTCTATGTCTTTGTATTTTGCTTTGGATTCTTGTGTTTTTAAATTTATCACATTTTCTTTTTCTTCTATTGAAAATGATTCTGATTTTATATCTGGTGATGAGCCTGGAATTGATTTTATAGTTGCTTTACTATCATCTTCTGCCGATGATTTTCTTGACGATGAGTCTGGTTTTATTTCTGCACTTTCAGTTTTAGAAATTTTTACATATTCTTCTTTTTGGATTTTGTTCTCTATCGCAATTGTTTCGTCTTCTGGAGTCTTTGATTTTATTACTTCTTGCAATACGTTTTCGTTATCTTTTTCACTGCTTGTTTTACGCTGAATTAATTCATCCAAATATTTTTCATTAAAATCAGGTATTATTTCAGTTATGTCCTTTTCAGATTGTAAAACTTCGGCAACTGTTGCTACAATTTTAGCAACTTCTTTTTCTCTTGGTGAAACTGGTCGCATGAATGGTTCTGACACTGCCATTATTATATCTGCTTTCTCAACGCTCTCTTTTCGCGAAGGAGATAAACGATCTTCATCTTCTTCTTCTTTTATATCCTTCAAAACAACTTCTCCAGTAACAGGTGAATCAAGTGTTGTGATGTGTGTTTCTCTTAGTTCTGTTGTGTAACCAGTAATTTCAAATGACGACGACTTTATTTCTTTTTTAAGTGGTTCAGTTATATTTGAAGTAATTTGAATGGGTATTGTTTTCTCGTCTTTGAACTGTTTGTTCGACTCTTCTTCTGGACTAAAATCTTCCTTTTCTTTTTCCTCTGCTTTAATTGATTCTTTTCTCGATAATATTTCTTTATTCGCTGTAAGTAAACTTTCTTTTATGTTTATATCAGCTAACGTGAACGTCGGTTCTTTATGTTCTCTTTGTTTTTCTTCAAGAATAACTGCTTCTTCAATTGTTGCGGGGCTTTCAATTATAATTGTATCAGCGTGTTTGTCGTCTTTAATATGAATTAAAGTCTTAGGTGGTTCGGGAACTTCTTCTCTAGTAAGTACAATAATTTCTTTTTTATCCACCTTTTTCTCAGAATCTTTAATAGCTACTTTTGTTATTTCCCTTTTTTCCTCTTTTTCTGGTTTTTTCGCTTCGTATTCGAGTGGTTTTAAGTCCTCTTTTTCTGCTTTTTGATCAAAAGGTTTTTCTCTGTTCTTTTCAACTAATTCCTTTGTCACCGCCCCTTTTTGAGTAGTAGGTTTCTGGTCTTCTTCGTATGCAATAATATCTGCTTCTTCGTGAACAGGCAGATCAGCCACTTCATCGGGAGTTTTTACAACGTCTCTCAACAAATTTTGTTGGCTTTCAAAATGCATTTTGGTTGGTAACTTCCTATCTACAATTTCTGCCACAGCTGGTTTTGGAGGTGTTACAGAAATTTCTACCTCCTTGGTTTCTTCTTTAACATATTTTTCTTCCACAACAAGATCTTCTTTAATTTCATCAAGAGGTATTCTTTCATCTTCAGGTAATGTTGGAGCTGTTGTTGCACCAGATTCGATTGTAGCAGAAAATTTTTCTTCAGGAAGACTTTCTTGAAGATAACCATCTTTGATAGCCTCTGGTGCTTCAAAATCATCTCTTGTATCAGATGTTTTCTTTGCACTACTGATTCTCTCCTCAGGTGTTGGAGAAGAAAATTCTTCTGTTTTTACAGCTTCTTCTTTAGTATCTGGTTTAATCTTAGTTATTTCTTTTGCTGACGATATAATATCTTGCACTTCCTCTTTTATTTCTTTTTGTTCTAAACTTGTTATTTTTATTTGTTCTTCTATAGAATCTGATTGAATTCTTGCCGAAATTTCTTCCTTCCTATCATCAGTTTCGGCTGTTTCTTTCATTTTTATATCTTGTATTATTTGTTCCTTTATTTCTTTTTCTTCTTCAACAATTTTTGCTTTTACTAATTCCAACTCTTCCAAGCTTCGTTTCCTCTTTTTTTCAGACTCCTGAGAATCTCTCTGATGTTTCTGAATTTCTTCTTCTTTTGTTACACTACTTTCTTGTTCATTTACAGAATCTTCAGTGTATTGCTCAACTTCTTCTTTTTCAATTATTAAATATTCTTCTTCTTCTTCTTCGGCTTCGGTAGTACTGTCCTGTTTACTTATTTCTGCAACAGTTCTATGATCATGTTTAGCATCTTTTTGATGTTTCTTTTCGTCTTTACTAAATACTGCTTCAATTTCTCTTACAGCTTCTTGTTCCTCTTTAAGATCATCTAATTCTCGTTGTCTGGCTTCATCCATTTGTGGAGCAGTTTCAAGTTCCTGAATTTTTTTCACGGCTGTCATTTCATCAGCGCTTGGTGTGGAGACCAAGCTAGAATCAGTAGTGCCACCTTTATCAAGTCGGGTTTTTCTAATGTCTGCCTTTGGTTTAACTGCTTTTACTGGACTTCCTGGAGCTCTTTTCGATGGTGACGAAGCTCTTGGCCTCCTTGAAATTGGTTTCCTTTCTTGTTTAGACTCTTTCTTGTCTATAGATTTTGTGTCCTTTTTTAATGATTTTGTAACATCTTTCTTGGATTCAAGAACTTTTCTGTTACTAGCATCTTTCACACTTTTTGCTGGAGTGCCAACTGGACTTGATTTTGTTGTACGAGTGATAATTTTAGATTTGGCTTCCTTTTCTTTGATTGTTTTACCTGTTTCTTGTTTTTTGGGAGTTGCTGTGGGTGAAGATTTTCTGTCAAAATCTTTTTTTAAGCCTTTACGTTGTTCCAATGATTTTGGAGGTTTAGTATCTATACGAGATCGCACAACTGGTTTAACCTCAGCTCGAGGCTTTTCTGTTTTACTTTTTGATTTGAGCTTCATTTCAACTTCTTCTTTTTTCATTATTTCCAATTCATCTCTTTTTTTGATTATTTCAATTTCAACTTTTCTTTCAGTCATTTCTTTGTTATCTATTTCATCGATTCTTTCTATGCTTTTAGATTCTGACAAATCAGTTTCTTTATCTTCAGATGCTATACTTTTAGTTATTTCTTCTTCTTTTGATTTTTCTAAAATTTTCATTTTATCTTTTTCGAGCTTTGTAGAGATCACAGCCTTAGTATTTTCTTCTATAATTTCATCCTCTTTAATTTTGTTATCTATTTGTTGTTGAGTTGTTTTTAATTTGTTATCTATTTTTGTATCTTTTTCAGCCTGTGTTGGCTTAACAGCCTTGGACGGAAATACTGGCTCGGGAAAACCTTTTTCCACCGGGGCGGTTTTAAATGCCTTTTTAGTTGTTGCTGTTGTTATGACTGGTGCAATTGATTTGGCAGTACATACAGGATATTTCATAAACTCTAAATGTTTAATTTTATCTAATCCATCAAGTATTTTAAAATCAGGTGTGCTTCCAGGAAATAGGATTCTTGTGATTGTATCGTCTGGTTCAGCTGGCACCCATACGAGGAGAGCACAAATAGAAACTAAATTCTGTATTGGAAAATTAAATTCTTTTGCGTCTTTGGTTACAAATAATTTTTGATCGCCAGCATTCCACTTTTGTAGAAATTCTCTAACTTCTTTACATTCCCTAGTTGGACTAATAACATACATATCTAAAGTTCCATGACCTACTTTATGATACAAATTTATTGGTTCTATATCACGATAACAATTTTGTGGCTTTAAATTAAGCTCTCTTAGATTTGTTATCAAACTATGACCTCTTTCAAAAAGATCTAATAGTAATGGATCTTTATCTTTATCACCATCAGGGCTAGGTAGATTTTTTCGTTCTGGTATATTGCAAAAAAAATGTCCGATTTGTGGATATACATGATCACCTTGCTTACGTTCAGCAACGGCGCTCATTCCATTTATGTTACTGTTATTTATACGTGTCATAAGAACAGCGTCTAGCCTATCTAAGTGTCGAGCGAAATCCCAAAAACAAGCTTTACGATTAAATCCTCCATCAACTAAAATTTAAAAATTTAATTTATATGATTAATCATTAATCTTTTATGAAATAATTTACAAATGAAATGTTAATAAAAAAGACAAACCTAGCATATTGAATCCATTTATACCAAAAAGTGCTGCATCACCTTGTCCACCAGGGAAGACATATAGTGTAGGATGACTGAATCTAATGTTTCCAACGACATCAGATGTTTCCAACAAATCGTGAAGTGTAGCAGGAACTAACATTGGTGCCAAGTAATCTATAAATTGTATAATTTTTTATTATATTATTTTTTTTACATATACATATACATATTTATATATTTTAAAATTTGTATTATATAGAGCGTTTTCTTAGAGAATTATTTTGTAATAATTTACAATATTTTTACCGATAAATGCATTAATTTTATCACTTCCTGTATTCAAAACATCAACAGGATTAATTCGAATTTTACATGACTTTGTATAACTCTTATCAGAAAGTGCATTCCATAAACCAATATCTGCACAGTGAATATTCATCGTAATTGTGTCAGGATATGCTCGAAGAACTCTTTGTACATCATGTTCTTGAAATGCCTCCGCGAAATCTAGAACTGAAAATGTAGCATCCTAGAAGACAGATATAAAATATAAAAGTAAGTACAAATATTTAAAACTATACATATTGTACATATTTTTCAGTCGTCTTTATTATTTTGAAACAATATTGTAGAATTAACTACGCATGTAACTGCAAAAGATAATTTACCTGCAATATCCATGATCCATTCCCAGAAAATGTATAACCGGCATGAATAATATGTCTGTGTCTTGTAAAACTGCTTAATAAATTTCTCATACATTGAATTAATGTGTTATATTGGGGATGAATTAAAATTTCTGTTACCAAATTCTCACTAGCATACTGAATCAAACGTTCACCTGGAATTAAAAATCGAAATGAAGAAAATACAGAAATAATACAAATTCAATGTTATAAATACGTACGAGATGTGATTATTTTTTAAAATGAAATGCAGTTAAGAAAGCTATCTTCGTGAAGCTATTTGGAAAGCAATAAATTATTACAAATTATTTTCTATACATACAGTACAACAAAAGTGTATAAGAAAACACATAAGAAAAAATGTAAAGAACCGTCGCTATTTATACCTACAGTTATAACGGCAAGCCGTAGATATAAATACTCATTTTATACGAGTATATAACGTAATTTATTTGAATATTTCAATTTTATTTATCATAGACAACTTTCTATTATAAAATTATATTTATTAGATGTAACCTAACACTGAGACTGATACATGAAATAATTTCTGTACTGATAAATTCTTTCATTTCTGAAAATTAAAATTAAAAATGTTCTTTATTTTCAAATTGTAAAAAAAATTTGTGAATGAACCATAATTATTCATTAAAAAATGTTCATGAACATTCCGATGAACACGCAATATCCGACAATTAAGAGAAATATGGTTTTATTCAATATATCTCATTTCAGAATTATATTTCCTTTATCATTCTTGAAGATCACCAACAAAGAGATATTTTTTCTATTATTGGCATTCAGTTTCAGGCAGTGGATAAATTTATAATTTTTACCATTACAAATTTTGCGTTTTCACAAATCCTGTGAAAATTGTTTTTCGTATTTGTTCGAATTGTAAATTTCATTCACAAACTTGCTTCTAAATTAAAAATAAAGCTTTATCGATGTATTTTGCAATATATTTTTAAATTAATATTATCACAATTTAACCATTTTTATATATCTTGAGCTTACACTTTCGTTTTACTACGCAAATTTTTTGATACTGCGGTCTAAATAGATCTATTTTATGTCTTTTCTCTGTTAAATTGAGAAATGTTCATCTGCAAAGAATTTTTATTGGCGTTGGTCCAGCGGTTGGATATATATGATCAATTCAACTTAGCTACTTTAGAATCAGTGACACACCAGTTGCAAATTATGTGCTTTCATGTTTTTGGTTTCTAGTTCATTCTTACAGAATATTCAGTTACCTCATTTTAGATGGAAGAATATAGAAAATATTAATAAAGAACGGTATATAAAAAGTTAATATCGTGGTAATTCTTTCAAGCAGTATGTACATACATACATACAGTACATACATTTGTATAAAAATTGGATCAATAAAATTGTATGGAAATAAAAATCATCACAATACCATATATACTTTAAGAAATTAATATTAAACAATTACACCAATTATTCTCTTATCTACTTCAAATAAAATTATATGTAACATCATCAGCAAATCCTATTAATAAAAAAGATTTATGCCGATTCTATATTCAATGCAGTGACTTCAACTTCGACTTTGATTTAATGGATATGTATTAGAACTTCTACATTTAATGCAGTAGACTTGACAGCTACTTTCACATGTTAAGTATGCTGTGAAGTCGAAAGTCGAAGTCCAAGTTGAAATCACTGCATTGAATGTAGAAACGGCATAATAATATACTTAATGTCAATATCGAAATATTGGTGGATTTTTAAATTTTATTCAAAATATTGATAAAAGGTATATTGATAGTGTAAAGATGATATTGAAGCACGAATATTGACGTCAATATAGTTTGTCAATAAATTTTGATAATCTGAGGTCTACTTTAGGTAATTGTAGAGAAAAATGTTCAATGGGTATTTACTTTTCGTAGTAAAGACTGGTACTCAATTCCCGTGAAATTTTTCGCTTGCAATTGCATATATAATTCTACAAGCTAAAAATTGTGGAAGGAAACGTGTGTAGAGTACGTAGAGTTTTGATATTTTTTGAAAAAAATCGCGGAGGCTATGAAATTAAATTAAGTAAAAATAAATAAATAAATATTTATTTGTCAAAATATTTGAGCTGTCAATATTTCGCTAGCCTTTTATATGCTCGACCATATAAAATGATTGTGAAAAATGAGTTCCACAACTCTCCACTATTAAGTTCCACCGAAATAATTTAGTTTGGAAGTGAGTACCAGTAAGCGAAATTTGAAACTAAAAATTTAGCTAACAATTTAGCGACATTTTTTTTACATAGTTTTTATATGGAGAAAAATTTAGCTTTCGATGTGAGTACCGGCCCTAAAAGTGTTAACTTGTTCTTTTCCTACGATATTATGCAATAAAAATGAGACTCTGTCAGTTGATCGAAAATTATGTTGTATATTGCCTTCTCCTTCTTGCAATAGTTTAGTGTTGTCTATTTATAATATAAAGCCCACTCTACAAAAATTTATTACAAAGTGAATATCCATTATTTAATACCATAATATGTAACATTTTTTTTTAACTTGACACACAAAAAGAAAATATATACATATATACTTAATAAAGATACAAAAAAAAATTTAATTTAATTACAAAAACAAATCAAAACCTCATAACTCATACTTTAAATGAAAATGCAATATATTAGTATAAGGCATACAATGTATGTACAAGTTTGGGCTGAACTTCCGAATTGGTGCCGCCAAATTTTGATACGAGACCTTCCGATAATTATATTAACGTAACTATTTATATTATTATTATTATATATTATTTATATTATATTAACGTAATTATATATAACGTGGTATATGTATGTCTCCGTTGGCGCAAATTCATCTTAAAGACGTAAACTACCCTTAAAAATGTTTGGTCCAAAATGGTGTGTTTTACGAGAATCATTCGAATTAGTTAATATACCATTTGAAAGAGAACTTCCTGCTCTATTTGTCACAGTTTATTTCACTTTGATTGGATTAGCGGTTCTCGAGATATAAGGACCTAAAGTCGAAATTTCGTATTTTTTAAAAATCACTTTTTCAACTTCTTTTGATAACGGTATAACTTCAAAACTTGAAGGATAACACATCATTTTATTACATCATTTGAAAAGTTTTTTCGTCCTCTTTCCAATAATATCACATTTCTGTATAAAAACTTTATAAATAAAAAAATAAACGCACAAATATACAAAAAAATGCGAAAAAATACACATGCAGAAATGAAACGTTTGCCAAATTATTAAACATAACCGTCAATTCCTTGTTCAAAAAACAACATAAATCTACACCATTTGCATTAACAAGATTGTAAAAGTTACTGGCTACTTTGGCCCAATGATTTTCTAGAAAGAATTAAAAAATGTGACTGAAGAATTTTATAAACAATCACCATCAATGCACCAATAAGATTTCTTAAAACGTTGTCTGTCTTAAATTTGAAACAATTGAATAAGGTATCTATTATGACTTTTGTAATATCTAAAATAGAAAAAATATTTGTGTATATATCTTTACTTTACAAATCTTATTCATGCACTTTTGTAGCGGAAGATCAGTGCCGTGAAAACTAAAATATCTGATACCTTTCAAAATTATTAGTTGATTCACTTTTAGTAAACTTAAATTTAAAAATTTAAATCACAGTAAATTATTTCCAACACATGTAGGTTATTCGATAAGTCCAAAATTTTCCAAATTGAAAAAAAAAAACTTTTAAAAAAAGAATTTCAATCAAATTCTTGATTTTGTCACCAAATGAATGTTTTCATTTTAGAAATTAGTAATCCTTGTGTGACTCTATTTAAATTTTAAAATTATTATAACAAATTACATTTTAAACGATGAAACGCAAATAGAAACCGAAGCGTTATACCATCGATCAAAACAATTCACAAGAAGTTCTGCAATTAACTAAAATTAAAAAAAAATTAAACTAAACTAAAATTAAAATTAAAAATTAACACAATGAACACCTTGAGAGTAATATTACCTACTCAGAAAATATTGAAAAAATTCGTGATATGGCATTGAACGACAGAAGAATAAAAGTGCGTGTAATTGCTAATTAATATGAGAAATTATAAGAAATATTTTTTTTGTAAAATGGGTGTTATGACCAATTGACCAAAAAACTCAACAAATTCTAAAAAGAATTTCATGTAAACAAATTTTTTGTCAACGAAATTCATAGGAATACCACACTATAATTATTAGATACAATATTTTGTGATAATTGTTTATAAGCCATTGTTACCAACCTGAAGCGAAGGAAAAATCAAATCAGTAGGTCAAAGCCGACAAACGTGTATCAATCAAGTTAAGAACGTTCCGCCAACAGCAAAGATTATGACTCCTGTTTCCTGAGATGCTAGGTGCTGAGAGGCTAATTTTCATTCAATTTTTATTAAACAGTAGATTTTATTATTTATTTCTTTCAGAGCGTCTGAATCAAACAAATTAAACTGCACCAAACAAACTAGACTACATTTAGCATTAAAACAAATTTTTTTCTACCAAGAAAACGAACGCAAATTAGTGTACCTAACTATAAGGTCAAAGGTGTGGAATTGTTCATCATTCCCTATTTTGTAAGGATTAATCACTCTATGACCACTATTAATTTTTAATATGAAAAAAATGACTTGGAGCAAAGACGATAACAAGTAACAACAAATAAGATATCTTGTTATCGTCTTTGCTTGGGGGAAAATCATTTGTGCCGATTTCTGAAAAAAATACTAGACGTAACAAACGCAAAATTTTATGTACATAAATTCATATGCAATACAAATGAGTAATATAAAATATAATTTTATATGTTTGTACATAGATATTGGCCCATATGCAATTCGAATGTAGACTTTGCTATATGGCAAAGCAAAACCTAATAGCAAATTATTAAATTGGAATGCATAAAACATTTTAATCAAATGCTGTATCCGAATTCGGATATAGCATTTGCTATACAGAACACCTGTCAAAAAACTGTAATAGTCCAGTTACATTAGACTTAGAGTCAGAGCCGACAGCGCATTTTGAAAATGCTGTCTCATAAATGATTCATTTTAAATATTTTATCAATATTCCGATTACTTTAAGCGGAATATTCCATAATAAAGGAAGGATTGGAATTTCCCTTCTTCTTATAAACTCCGAAAAGGTAGACAAGCAAAATAACATTTGCTATACGTTTTTTGATTTTTTTGAATACCGATATTCAGCACTTATACAAACCTTATAGCACATTGTACAAACCTTATCTTCAATGCCAGCGAAATCCTAAACAAGGTGACTACCGCTAGACAAAAAAACATCGCTATTTATACTGACAGCCAGGTAACAATCAAAGCTCTGGTAGCGGTTTCTGTCACATCAAAACAAGTTTAACGGTGCAGAAAAGAGCTTAAGGAGCTAGCAGAGAAGTCTCAAGCGCCTTAATTTGTGTTCTAGGGCACAGAAACAAAGAAGAGAACGAGCAGGCTGACTCCCTAGTAAAACAAGATTCGTTTCTGCACCATGTACTAGCACCATGTACAAACATCCCTGTAAGTAGAAGTAGAGTAAAGAAATCTGGCTATACTACCTATAGCTAGAAAATAACTGATGGAGAAATTTGTCCACCTGCTCCGCATAAAGAAAAACTTGGCTGAAATACAACAGGAACAAGACGCAAAACATCATCAATAGAAGCCGACGTGATATTGCTAATATCATAGCGATTCTAACGGCAAGCTGGCCTGTGAGTATACTTTTCAATATACACTGCAGAAACTGTAGAGATAATTCAGAAATGGAGTTTCTCTTATTATCTCTGCAAGTGTCCAGCCATGGCAAAATCCAGGCTCAAATCCTTCGATAGACCTTTCCTCGACTGTCTAGGGGATGTGACCAACTTGCCCTTAGGTGGCGTGGTCTACTATCTGAATAAGATAAGGTGGCAATAGTCTAGAATCTAAACAATCGCATACACCAGAAAATTCTGTGGTATCAGAACGGAACGAAATAATGCTAATTGAGTCTATCAACGAAAAATAGGCATATATTTATAAAGGATTATATGCTTTAGAGGATTAAATTAAAATCATTTTCTAAAACTTTTTCAAATTATTCAATGTATTTGTAAATGTACACTCGTGTATGTAAATACTATATGTAGACACATAAAATGTTTGTCAATATTTTTTTTAAAATAAAATTTTTTAACTACCAGTTACTAGTGATGCATCTTGAATATTGAGTGAAAAAATTTTATTCCATCTAACTTTTTCAATTTATCTGTAATTACAATAATACAATTTTGGTATAAATACAAACATTCGATACAATTAGAATTTTAAACAAAACTTTAAAAATGTTTAATTTCTAAAATTTTCCTTAATTTTTCATATTCACCCGTGAATTAATGAATTTGTATAGTAATTTATTATAGAAATTGTACATATTATGAAATATGTATATATAATTTGAATTCGAAATTATAAAATAAAAAGTTTTTCAAATTACTAATATTTTAAAAGGTATTTATTTCGATTTTATTTGAGAATATACGAGTAGATGTTGTAACCAAAGTAAGAAATAAAAGTGCAATGAAGTAAGAAAATTAAAGCCTGAAATACATTCGATGCGGTCGTGAGTCGTAAGCAAAAGCTCTAAACTACCACAAGAGAGTTGAAATATATTCACTGCGGTCGTGAGTCGTGAGTTGTAAGACAACTTAAACTTATCATTGAAAATTGTAATTAGATGTGATTTGTTTAGTTTATGAATATTAGATTAAGTGGTTTATAAAAATACAATAAATAAAATCTTTAATAAATATACCAATTAATTAATTGTAGAAATTTTTAAAATTTTAATTAATTAAAGAAATTTTTAATCATGGGTGAAAATATAGAATTGGTATTGGGATTAGCATTAGGAATAGCTCTGCTAAAAAAGACAAAAGAAAAGAGTTTGGACAAAACCGTTAAACACTGAAAGTGAAAAAAATAAACATGCATTTCATATAAAAACATTTTTAAAGGCAAAGCGTGAAAATCAAAATGCGCACGAAAAAATATAACCTTTCACTTCGAAATAATTTTAAAGACTGAAAAAGCTTTCTCTCATCATTTTATTCGAACGCAAACTCATGAGTCATGACTTTCAAATCGAAACAATCTTTGCGTTGAATTCTTATAACCGCAGCGAATGTATTTCAAGTTGTAAGAATTCTGTATATTTTCTATTAGTTGTGATTTTATAAGATTCTTACAACTCATGCTGAAAACCCATAGGACGATGCAAGCTTCAACGCTGCAAGCCTCAAAAGCGAAATTTTAAACGCTGCAAAAGTTTGAGGCTTTGCAAATCCAAATCAATACCTCATCTATACCTTACCGCAAGTTTTTTGTTAGCCCCAAATTATATAGACAAAAATAAGCTGCAAAAAATACAAAATATATGCAAGAGAATTTATGGAATAAATGCTAGTATTTTGTGAGTTAAAATAAAATTGAATATCCATATAATCGTTTGAATTTAAAAAAAATTAAATTTGTGTAATGAATGCTTCCGACAAATGATAAAATTCCTAGAAAATAATTTTATTTAAAAGGATATAAGAATTGATACATATGTTGGGAAATCCCGCCGACATAATAAAAATAAGACGCCTGTCTAAGAGACGGTCTTCTCCCTTGCATGGATAGTAATAAAACACGTCTTGGAATTACGATAGACATAATTATGAACATAATGCAGAATAGGTAGTAAAGGATAAGTTATATGCGTTTTATGATATGTAGATATAAGGAACTTAAAGGCGCCTATTGGTTAAGATTAGAAATACAAAGAAGGGTAATAGAGGTAAAGGATATAGTAAATTAGGAATAGAATATAGTAGAATAATATTAGAGTTATAAAATGTATAAAAGGACGATTAGAGATAGTTAGGGGTAATAGTAATATTTCAAACATCAGTGAGGACAGTAGAGTGAAACAGTGGTTGGTCAGGTTTAGATAGATTAGTTAGAACCAGAAAAAAAAGTTATTAATTCAAGAGTGTTGATATAAGCGGGCATGCAAGGGAGTTGGCCCCAAAATAAGGTTACTAACTACATTATAAAAGTGCACTCAGTATTTATTTAAAATTAAAGGTGCTACTATATCATTCATTATATTTGTTTAATTTTTTTAATTTAGCAATAAAGTATGGAGGAGAAAATTATTGAATTTATTAAAGAGCACCCATTTTTATACGACACAAGCCATTCGGACTACAAAAACTTGCGGAAAAAAGAAAAAGCGTGGCAAACATTGTCATTAGAAATGAAAACGGATGGTAAGTATAAAGAAAATATATGTCTAATTCCGGTTAAGAATTAAGGCTGCATTTCGAAACGTCAAATTCTGCGCAGTGGATTACAGGATCAGGATTGTATAGTGATCATTTGCAGAATCACATTTGTGTGTACTTTCTATTTTCAGTAAAAGGTCTTAAGCGAAAGTGGAAAACGCTTAGGGACGGTTTTTTCAGAGAGGAAGCAAAGCGGAATATGCCATCTGGAAGTGCACAGATCCACAAGTGCACTTGGAAATATTATGAAATGCTCCTCTTTTTAAAAGACAATGCAAAAAAAAGACCGTAAGTATGCACTACATAAATTTATATTGTATATGAACATGAACACAAACAATAAAATTATACTTTTTTTAGTGAAACATGTTCGAACGCCGAGGATGGTACTTTTGAGATCGAAATTGTCGAAGACCCTGTTGACGTTGACTTCCAAGAGGAGTCCTTAATTTCACCAACTCCTCCGCCTACAACAAGCGAGCCTGTGGAGTTAATTCCACGCACAGGGCGCAAATCTTCGAACTTGCACACAACACTTCTACTGCAAAGTGTGCATAAACAATTTGAAAGTGTTGTGAAAGCTATTGAAAAGAGAACTGCACAGCCCACCGGAAAAGTACATACATTTTTCCACAGTGTCGTTGACATGGTGGAAGAAGCGAATTTGACGGCGGCAGAACTGCTCGACTTGGAGGGAAGCATTTTAGAAACAGTAAAAAATGCAATAGAGAAACATAATGAAGGATAAAAAAAATAAATCAACTATAATGTACTAATACTAATACATAAGATTGTATCCCAAATTTAGCTTTTATTATAATAAAATGTTGTAAATTAAAAGATGCTTTATATTTTACTTTGTTAGCGTTCTCAAGGATTATCATTTCGTCGTTGACTATTATTTAGCCGTTTGTTGAATAAATAGGTTTTCAAAGTGTCACGTAAATAAAATGCTTCTCTCCGGGAATTATGTCCTCTCCCATAATGAACAGATTGTAAAGGTGTCGATTCTGTTCTCCACAATCCTTCGATTAGTACTTCATCCTCTATGTGGTCGACATAATGCCGTGGACAATATGATGTATCGTGAAGTTTAACAAAATTGTGTAACACGACAATAGCTTTCACGATAGATATTGCATTTTTGGGATGACAATGAAGGGTATTTGTTAATATTCTCCACCTAGCACACATGATTCCAAAAGTGTTTTCAATTAATCGACGCGCACTTGATAGTTTGTTGTTGAAATGGTCCTTATCCTCTGCAAGCAATCGTCCTGGATATGGTCGCATGATAGACCTGCGTAACGGAAATGCTGCATCAGCTACAAAGTAATGTGGGAAACTTATATCACTTTCTGGTAAATTGCAAGCGGGTGGCAAATTTAATCTTTCTTGTAAGATTTGTTTCCCAAATATACTCTTTGCAAATATACCTCCATCACTTTCACTGCCACAGGCACCAATATCAACAAATGTAAATAAATAATTTGCATCACAACTGGCTAAGAGAACAACACTGTGATGTCCTTTATAATTAAAATATTGCGAACCAGACTTGGGAGGACAAATTATATTAACATGCTTGCCATCGATCGCTCCGACACAGTTTGGCATACCAGAAATTTGCTGAAAATGATGCGAAATGTTTCTCCATTCATGTTCATTCGGAACGGCTAAGTATGTTGAATGTAATTCCTCCCACATTGCTTCACATGTTTCATAAATTATACGATGTACTGATGTAACTCCCATTCTAAAACTCCATGCCAATACCTGTTTACAACAACCTTGTGAAAGATACCTGGAAAAATTAAGTTCTGATATTATTATACTCGTGTATAGAAAATATTATATATTGTACATCAATGTGAGAGCTAGTCTACATTCTGGTTCAATTGATGGTCTGTTAGAATATTTTATTAATCTATCTTTTAATAGATTTAATAACAAATTAAATTCTGCTACTCCCATTCTTGTCACTTTCCGAAATTCATCTTCATCCCTTTCTTTAATAGTTTTAAATGTTTTATTAAAAAAACCTTTTAATTTACGTTCTTGTTCTGTGTAGATTTCCCTTGTCCACATTCTATTTTCATCAACAAATAATAGTTCAAGAATGTTTATATACATGAACATTGCACACATAACCAATAATACTAAGTACAATTCATCTTCTATAATATACATTTCCATTTTGTTTTTATTTCACTATAATTTTTTAATATCTTTTTAATTAAAATGTGTCACCAATATACAGTACTCAATTTTAAATTATTATATATTATTTATTATTTATATTATTTTATATTTCACAAGAAACAGCTGTAAGGTAAAAAACCACAATATATTTGTTTAAAATGACAACTCATGTGATGTGACAGTAACATGAAGTTGAGCTTCATGCCGCAAAATTTAAAATTTAACAAACCTGCGCTTCAGCTTCAAATGAGGCGTGAGGCATGCTTCACATGAAGTACGTATTTGGTACGCTTCTTTGCATTTTCCTATGTTTAAATTGACAGCGAGATGCAAAAGCTTGCAGCGTGAAGCTTGCATCGTCCTATGGGTTTTCACCTTCACGACTCACAACTCACGACCGCATCGAATGTATTTTGGGCTTTTGAACATAGCTTTACGGATATCGAAATGAAATTATTATGATCATAATATTAAAAACACGAACTGAAGTAATAATAATAATTTATATCGTAGAACAATTTTCAGTTAAATTATGTATACCTAAAGTAAAATCTTTCAACATATTACTTGATAGAAAGACACATTTTCAGGCTAATGAAATTTGAAGAATTCAATTTGACGTACATTATAGGCTTATGGGTTTACTTATTTTCCTTCACTTTACTTTTTATTTTGGGGCCAAGACTAAGTATAGACCTTTTATTCAGTGCTTATTACTTTCACTACAAAAAATAAAATTATAAAAAAAAATAAAAATGTAAATGAGCCAATTTTGTGAGCTATACTATACATGATTTCTATACGAAAAGAGAAATTACCGAATTCATTTATTTCTTAAAAACCAGTGGGTTCTATTCCATCAGAATTTCTATACATTTCTATTTCTGTATCTTATATTTTAAATTTTTCTGAATCAATAATATAATATTTTAACAACAAAAAGCAAAAAAAAAAAAATAATATCATGTAGGATACAAATGAAATTAAAAAAATTAAATAAAATTAAAGAATATACAGGGTGTTTCAGTTCAACGGTAAAAAAATTTTACAGTAGATAGGCCTCGCCAAGACAAACAAGAAATCGTTGTACAGATGAGGGGGTAATCTTAACCGTTTAGCGGCTAGAGGGCGTCAAAGTTTTCCTTCTCCTGTTCTTCTTTACTAAACACCCTGTATTTTTGTTATTTTACATCCTAGCTCAAAAGTATATCACCACGCGATAGGAGACCCTTGCCGTTTCATTTGATTTATGGCTCATTCCTGTCGCCCGCCCCCTTAAAAAGTTATGGGTGTCAAATTCAAAATGCTACACTTTTTCATATGATTTTTTGGAAAAAATCAATGATTTCTCGAAAAAAAACCCGTTTAATGTGAAATTTTCTTTCTGTCAGTAAAAAGACCGATTCCTTTTGAAAAATTTCGCTCTACAACCTACGTTGTTATTTCTTTTTGTTCCTGAGATGTAGCAAGTTATGTCAGTTAAGGTTGTAGGCAATTTCTATAAATCCCAGATAATTTTTCATTTTTACATTCAATTTCCAGAAATTAACTAAAACCTCAACTGACATAACTTGCTATATTTCTGGAACGAAAAGAGATAACAGCGTAAGACTCAGACAAAAATTTTTCAGAAGGAATCAGTCTTTCTACCGACGAAAAAAAAAATTGCACATTAAACGGGTGTTTTTTCCAGAAATCATTGATTTCTTCTAAAAAATCATGTGAAAAAGTGTGGATTTTTGAATTTGACTACCCATAACATTTTAAGAGGATATGCGACAGGGGTGACCTATAAGTCAAATGAAACGGCAAGGGGTCTCCTATCGCATGGTGGTACTTTTTGAACTGCGATGTAAAATAACGAAAATACAGGGTGTTTAGCAAAAAAATAGAAGAATAACTTTGACGCCCTCTAGCGGCTGAACGGTTGAGATTACCCGCCTACCTGTACAACGATTTTTTGTTTGCCTCGGCGAGGCCTATCTACTGTTAAATTTTGTTTACCGTGGTACTGAAACACCTTGTATATTTTTCTGCATACATATGAGTATAAGAAATCAACACATTGAATCATCTTATGATTTCGCTCATAAGAATAATATTACATAATAATTATATCACAAGGACGATTATTGTGTGTATCCAAAATTTTTCCTATTTTCTCCTATAAAGTGTTATAAATTTTTTTCTTATCTCGAATTTATTTATCATATGCAAATTGTAAGTGTTGCGTATCCATATTCATTAGTAAAATTTAACTATGACTGTTGTAACAATATTTTGTACATCCATGCATGACACTGACAGGTTGGAGGACATTATTATGTAAAAGTCACGTACAATAATAAAACAAATATTATACGATATTGTTTGTTAATATTCAGTTTATTATCTTTGAATTGTTTGGATTCGTATTATTTTGATGTGTAATAATTACGGAACAACAGTTAATTAGTTATAATTCTCATCTTTTTCTGTATCGTTTCACTCAAGTTGAAAATACATATTATACTAAAATATTAAATTTAAATTTCAATTACATGAGCTGTAAAAATCGTACACTAATAAATTGTAAAATATAAACATTTCGGTGATAAGATAAAATAAGATTAAATATTTTTTTTTTTTTTGCGAATTCAAGTTTTCACTGTCTTAAATCTTATTCAGTTTGAAATATCAGTTTTCTGGAAAGAAAGAACAAATAGAAAGGTTAAGTTGAATCTTTGATTCTTGCCTTGCCTTTGCAAGCTTAAGATAATCTTATTTTCTCTGATTCCTTCAAATATGTTGTTTTTTTTTTGGCTATGGGAATGGCTGCTTGGTGCTACTGCGAATAATTAATTTTTTTTGCCAGTTTTGCTGATAATTTTTAATGTACAAATGTTTTGATATGCAGAAAATTAATTTTAACTCACCACTAGGAAACTGTACATTGTATTGTAAGATGCTAGTGTACGTACCTGAAAGAGAAGACAAAATATCCCAGTTTAATTGATTTGTTCATTGATATCAGAAACATAAAAAAGTTTTTAAATGGTTGAGTAATATGACTGAAAATTTAATAAGCTCTGTAGATAAAACAACTTATTTGTTGCGAGTATTTTCCATTATTTAAATTCTATTTAGAACACGTTTTTTGTTTCACTTTTCAATGACACACTTGTATTTATATTTGATAACGCCTCTTGCAGGTACATACAGTACATAAATTATTACAATTAAATACATACGAAAATTTACACTCAAGGAACAAAATAAACTTCGAAAAATTAAAATTTATGAAGGATTGTATGAGATTTTTTTAACAAATGTGTGCGAAATATTCATTGCCATTAGATTTTGCTTAACATTCTTCTTTTATTTTCTGTAGAATTTTTCTGTTTAAATTACAAAAAAATAAAAGAAAGAAAAAATGAAACTAAAAATTGAAATAATTACGCATTGGGATCTACTATTGTATGAGCGGTGTACATCATCAGGGAGAATATTTTATTAAAAATTATTACACAATGTAAAGTATGGATATTCATATTGCAGTTGTTTACCTACATTTTCTGTCGTTTCTATTTTTCCTTAAATTTTTATTTCTTATAAAATTTGAATCATAAGATAAAAATTATTTCAGTACAAGGTTGTTGATGGATATATCCATAGAATGAGCATTATGTCAAGGATAAGCGTAAGTGAATAGTTTGATTATTATCACTTTTAAATTGTTTTTTTGAATTAAAATTTTGAGAAATAAAAATAATATCTTTTCAGCCATTTCATTGGGAATCATTTTAAAAAAATTTTCGAAAAAATAAAAAAAAAATATATTTTAGTTCGTAACATTATTTCACCAAATTTCATTTATTTTTTTTTTCTTCCAAAATTACATTTGGGTATCTATCATATTTTTTTATATATTTTTTAATTGATTATAACAGTGCTATCTAAAGCAAAAACAGTTGAGCTAAAAATAGCTTTTAGAAACTGTTGCAAGGGGTCCAGGTTGAGATCAAGAGATAAGGCCCTCTTCGTTGATGGCCTGCGAAATGGCAGTCGAAAATTGTGAGAACATATTCTTCCTGTAGTCATTGAATTAACAATGCGACTCTGTCAAAATTTAAACAGTTGAGGAATCTAAAACAAAGCCTCGGAAATGACGAAATAATTGAGCATGATTTAAAGTAGAAAATATGAACTATAATTTTTAAACATGAAATACGCAAAGTTTTAACAAAACAGTTGAAGAAAAAAAATTAGAAAAATGACACTTTCATATTTTAGTCGTATGTCACTTTTTATTAATTTAGTCTTATGTCGGCAAGTCTAATTGCTCTATTATGCTTACGAGATATTTATTATTAACTATTTTATTTTCTTCCTCTGAATCACCAAAATTGTCAATAAATATTATTTTGTTTTATATTCTATAACATTTTTACTCTTTTTACAAATATCCTAAGCAATTTTGACATAAATGACAGCTAAAACGTGATTTATTTCTATATGGCAACACCATATTTAAACTCGTTTCAAATTGCATGCTATGAAATCGAAGTTAAAACGACTTTATCTGAAGTCGAACTAGAAAATTCTAAACAAATTATGTACAAAATGTTATACAACTTTATAATGTGTATGTGAGAAATACATATGTGCATGTACGGGTATGTACATAATATTTTTTGAAATAAAGAAAAATAGGGATAAATAGATGATTTATTCAAACATATTCCTAGAACGTAAAGTTTTTGGGATATACGAGCAAATGCAAAACCATTCCAAATTTACAATAAATAGTTCGTGCATTAAACTGTCATTTAAATACTCACATATTAAATGAATAAATTTGAAATATTGAAATAATTTCAAGAATTTGTTTTTTCATTTGTAAATATTATAATACATTTATATACATTTAGGGAAAGGTCTACATTGATTTTTATTTTCCTACATAATAATACTTATGTATGTGTGTACATGGATACAGAATACGTATAGTGTGGGTATGAAATAAACGTTTTTTTTACATGTACTGTAGGACTGTACGTGACTGTACACACTTGCACATAAAATGCAATGTGTAGTAACTGTTTCTATTTCTAATTCTTATTACATTTAAAGTCTAGAAAAGTAAATCACTTTTGAAATTCTATTAATACCTATTATCATTACCATCTATGTATATAACACTTTGACGATGGAACACCTGATGTTGAGATAAAATCGTAATTTATTGTCTAAAATTGAAATTTTTTTTTTCTTGTAGACAATGAATACTTCATTGTTTAGCTTCTTATGCTACTGGAGCTAGATGGAATAAAGTTTCACATTGCCAGCAATAAAGGAAACAATTCCTTACAAAGAAATAAGGCGTTTTGAAGTTAATCATCTCCTATCCTGGGATGAAAAAAAGGAAGCTATCAGGTGTAAGCATAAAGATTGTGGGAATCATAAAACCCACGTTTACCACACTAAATGCAAGGTTCATCTTTGTTTCGTAAGTGGCAGAAAGAGCTTTCTTAAATTTCACACATTCTAAAATTTAAAAGAAGGAAATCACCTAATTATTGACCCGTTTATTATTTTAATTTCATTGTTCATTTTTTTTTATGATTTTGTTAAGATTAGGATTCGAGATATCTGCTATCTTCTGCACCAATTATCTCCAAAGTAACTTAACCGATTTCAATGAAATTTGAAACATACTTACATAGATACTTTAATAGGAATTGTGGTGCTTAACAAAGCGTTTTTTTTTTAAAATGTCCTTGTTTCGTTTTTACAGGGTGTCAAATTTGTCGAAATTGCATTTTTCGGCTTCCAAATGCACCTCGTACAGCAAACACTGATTGACCAATTTCTTTGAAATTTTGAATATAGGTAGCCTGAAGGATATTGTGGTGCTTGAATAGAGCACATTCTTGATTTTATTTTCAACTTTGACGTCTATTTTCATTCATTAAATCTTCATATATCTATATGATTTTGGTATCAAAATAAAATTTGGACTTTTCTGAAGAGTTTACAAAACAAGTATAAAAATCTTTGTTACATTTCCATTTTTATTAACAAAATAAAATTATGTTCTTTTTCATCAAAATATTCAAAAATCCATTTTTCTAGCACCTAAAAGGTATGCAAAGGCATTTTTTAAAATTTTTGTATGTAAAATAGTTGTTGTTGTTTTCGATAATTTTCAAAGTCGAATCCTACTCTTAAATAATTTTGAAAAGAATATAACATAATAATATTTCTCATGTAATTTATATGAACTAGTTTTCATGCTTGTAATTGAAGTGAATTAAGATGAAACAGTCTTTTTATGTGAATTATTACCACCAATAGTGTAATGGACATTCAAAAAAAATATAGTAATAGCATGTAATAAAAATTTGGTACTGAAAATTCATTTTTTTGCATTTTCCTATTTCATTTTATTTTTTATCGATTACATTTTTTTTTATTTTTATCCATTTTATTTGATTGTCCGTCATATTCAATATTGATTTAATTGTTTGAGTTTTATTTAGTCGTCGTAATAATACATAAGTATTATGTGAATGAACAAATAAAGTTGTATAAAAAGAATGATACTGACGTCAAATTTTCATCAGTATTGAAATTTCATATACACTTGTATCTTGTATGTACATATACAACAATATACGAATGATTTCAACAAAATGAATTATATGTACTTATTTCTTTGATATTTATAGAGAATTTATTTCATGAGTAAATGAATCAATAATGCGTTTGTTTAAGTTAACTGATTGAAAGTGATGATAATATTTAAATACATGAATATGTACTCATATATAAAAAATTATACTTTTCACATAATTTCCATCTTGCATTTACGTATATATAAAATCTGCCTTTATATTTCAAATACAATGCAGTCCATTATGACTGACCGGCGATCAGTAATTTTTTTTGTCAGATATATCATCCAGTTTATCATCAGTATAATCAGTTACTGGTGTATACATTGTTGATTAAATTAATGATCGACTTGGCGAGAGTGGCATGCTGCGCTGGCTACGATTCGTAATCTCAAGGGCAACAAACCAACACCACAACCATCGAGCTATTCAAGCCCTATATAAGTAATATTTTATGATGCACAGATTTTAAGGATATGTGAATCAGAATGCAGCAAAGATACTTTCCAATGTTTTTGTTTATACTCAAATTAAGACAAAAGTTTGCGTTGAAGAAATACAATATCAATAATAGTACACATTAAAATTAATAATTTCCACCATGGTATACCCAAAAAAACAAGCAAATAAATTGCCATATCTATGCATAAATTGTTTTTTATTTTAAGATGTATGCTACAAAAAATTTAATTCGATTACATACACATACGTATACGTATTACATGCAACTATATAATGTACTTCCACAGTTTTGTTTTACATGTTTCTACTATTACAGGACCCTAAGATTCTATATTTTTTAATTTTTCTTTGTTACCATGAAATCGTTAAAAAATGAAATGGCTCTGGAGTAGGATTTACAGGGTAGATTGTAATATTATTGTCTGATTGTCTGCAAAGGTCTCCGTTTGGGCGCAGTAACTGCTGATATTCTATTCAAGAGCTTATTCTACCTATCCTAGTATAGGAAAATTGTTGACGTTGTGCGATGGACAATTAAAAGGGAAATATCCAAGTGGCTAGCACACGTATGCAGAATGAATCACAGTAGAATTGCAAAAAAAAAATATGGCAGTTCCGATCCAGGGAAGAAACTAGCAGTGTTAGATGAACATATGTATCTACTTTAAGTATAATGCCGAAAATAGGAAAAAAATGAAATAGTCGTGTATCTACAAGGGATCAAAGACAAAATTCAGTATATTCAGATTTTTTTATTTAAAGTTATTTTTTGATAAAGTGGTTGAAGTCAAAAACGTGCATATCCTCATTTTCATTTTTATTTTTCAATTAAGAAAATGAAAAAAAAGTTTTTTTTTTTTTCACATTCGCGGAGTTAAAATGCATGTTTTAAAGTACTTTCACAAAATAAGGTCAAAATATCTCTGAATACTCTGAATGAATAAAAGAAATATCTTAACAATTTTTAGGCATTTTCAGTCATTTTCATACATCAAATATAATGTCACAGCAAACATAATTTTCTTCAATCTTTTATATTTATCTAAATGTGAAAAATATTGGTATAGAACGCGTATGAAAATAATGTTCATAAATATGTATAGTGTAGTGTATTATGCTCTTAAAAGAAAATTTTCATATAAAGTACTTGATGCTGGTTGTATATGTGTATTATGTCAATAAATAAATACACAAAACCTAGTTTCCGTATTTATTACGCTCTGATTAATGTGAATAGTTGCTATATTTCTTTCAAATGTTTTCTAAACAAAAAAAAAACATTCTTAATAGGAAAAAAAAGTGTATATATATATGTGAAAAACAAAAAACAAAAAAAAAACAAAATATATGTGTATATGTAATTAGAAAATATTTTCTATTATGCGTATTATGTAAATATGCGTAAGAATATAACATACACTGGCTTAAAAAGATTATGGAGCAAGCATAATATTTTATTAATGGAAAACGTAATACTATACCAATAATACTGATATAAATACACGATGGACAGATACTTATAACGTAGAGGCAGTTGAAAAATTCGTATATCTTGGGCCACTAATAAGATCGGATAATGACGAGACAGCTGAAATAAAACGTAGAATTAACTTGGCCAATAAATGCTGCTATGGACTACGATGACACTTCACATCACGTAATATAGCGAGAAGAATTAAGTGTCAAATTTATTATAAAACACTAATTAAGCCGGTCTTGATATATGGAGCGGAGTCATGGACTCTGAAAGTTGCAAATCAGATTAGACTAGGCAGTTTTGAACGAAGAATATTAAGTCATATATACGGAGGAAAGCGTGAAAATGGGGCGTGGAAAAGAAGATATAATGATGAATTATACCAAACAGCTAGTATAACTGACATAGTAAGTGGCATAAAAATGGCAAGGCTAGAATGGATCTACCATCTTGAAAGACGTGAAGAGAGTTATACAGCAAGAGTGCTGTTAAATCAGAAGCCTGAAGGAAGAAGAAATATCGGACGTCCCAAGAAAAGGTATTTGCAAGTTGTTAAAGAGGATTTGAAAAGAATCGGACTAACGAACTGGAGATCGCTAGCCAGAGACAGGATAGAGTGGAAGCGCACACTGGAGGAAGCCAAAGCCAATAAAAGGCTATTGATGAAATACACGATGGAAACTCCTCCATCATAAAATCAAATTCTAATTTCGAATTATTACTAGAATAATGAAGCAAGATTCAAATAGATTTTGTTATAAATCTTGTGGAGTCAATGCTAAGATTTTATTAGAGGAGGCCTATAAAACCTAAACTGTTTCATTTTTTTACTTTTCATATAAGTTTTAATATTTTCTTTTTTGTATTATATTCCACCATTCATTCACAATAGTTTTGATATACGAGTAATATTTTTTTTTGAATTTTTTTTTTAAATAACGAAATTAAGAATACAATCTAGTTTTTGTTGTATTCTATATTATTCGATTATGTTGTTAAAAACATTGTAATTTTTTTTTTTGTTCATAAAATATGTTTTACAGTATTTCATTTTTAAAAATTATGTTCATTTCATAATTTTTAAACGCCAGTGTACATATATTAAATATGTGTATGTTATGATATGTAAGAACATGCACTTATGAATATATATGTATGTATGTTATTTTACAATAATATACGAAGAACTATGCAACAAAAATGTATGTGACATTTATACAAGATTTTTGCGTATCTATATACTTTTTATATGTTTAATAAAACTTAAAATATATGTATAGCATTTTTTTTGTTGTTGCTGTTGGATTTTTCTTCGATCCACATATCTGTATCCTACATTCATAAATTTTATTCATTCTTCATCATTCATATTCATTCGAAAAAATTCGAAACGATCATTTAATTGAAATTCTAGTTATATAAAAAAAAAATTAAAAGCACATAAAGGAAAAAATTGAAAAAGAAACGTGATTTATAAATAAAATAAAAGAAAAAAACACACATACATAAGTACATAAGTGCATATGTGTACTTAGAGTAGAATGCGTATTATGTACAGGATAATATTATCATACTTTTGTATGACACAAAATGTACGTTATTTTTGAATAATAATTATTTTTTTTAACAAAGTTCTATGCGTCGTAGTTATGTACATTATGCATTTAATTGATTGTTTTATATGCCTTGACCTAAGCTTTTCAATTTAAAAAAAAAAAAGACGGAAAAAATTGAATTTGATGGTAACCATGAAACATGATTCTATTTTCATGTCTTTTAGACTTTTGTCACTCTAGAGACAAAAATAAAAATAAAAACCCTGATAAGAATTAATTCCGAATAAATGCAAAATGCAAAAAAAAAAAAAAATTGACCCAAATACTTATAAATGAACAATGACAGATGATGAATACAATAAAAAGGACAACAAAAAGGACGAATCAAATACTAAAGGGTACAGTAGTTGATTAATTATCACTTTTAGCCTTTGGATATTTTTTTATTTTTAATTTTTATGTGGCTGCAAGCTATAGTATTCCAATTATATACATATATATAAGTATGTATATAAAAATATGGAAGTACTTATATGTATATATCTTCAAATACTGTATAGGGAATTGGTCTAATACTCGTCCATTCATGAATTTCAAAATGCTCATTATTTAAAAAATTGTCATTGTGATTAGCTAGCTAGCTATTCATTTTCAATTTTTAATCAAACATAATGTATACATATTAAAATTATTTTGTATTAGCTGAGAAAAAAAAAAAACCAAACAAAGCTAAATTACTATTCCAATGAATTACTTGAAGCGTATTATAATTTTGTGTGTTAATGAAGAGAGGAATATAGAGATGGATTTTAATATGCAGATAATAATAAGCAATGATTAGAATAGAATTGATAAAAACTTGAAATGATTAGCAATTTAAAATTCAAATAATGTAGCCATTCTGTGAAATATTATTCCAGTTTCATGTTCACTGACATTGATTTATTGAGGTTATAAATATTTCTAATTTAAGAATAATATAACTATTAAAATTTTTGTTGTTGTTGTTTATTACTGTGACTTGAAACTGGTTGGTTTCATTTCAAAACTTGACAATTGAATTCTAAATGTTTTAACAAGATTGGGATTTGCTTCTCAAACCTGAAAAAATAATGTATACATATTTGAATTAAAGAACTATTGGTGAAGAAGAAAACCAAGAACTGGTTCGAAGAGTTTTAAAATCTGGTACTCATTAAAAAAAGATTATGTTGTCTGTTTTATGGATTTTGAGAAAGTCGGTTTTTTTTTGAGTTTCGACAGAAGATTACAACGGTCAATTCTTAATATCATTAACTGAACAAGTTGAATGATTGAATCAAACAAAAAAGCTCAGAATTGATCAACACAAATAATGGTGTTTTGGTTCTACCAAAATATATTAAGAAGTTATATACAAGCCTAGTAAAATCAATATGATTATTACATGTTCCGAATTGTTCATAAATTTTTAGAAGCAAACTTTTATTTCAAATGGAGTCGTCAAAAATAATTTAAATCACTTTGTTACAATTAAAGACCAGGAGTTTTATGAGCGCCTGCTTGCAGACAATGGCAGAAGGTATTGAATCAGAAAGAAAAATATTACAATTTGGAAAAAATATTTAAAAATTAAATTAAAATTTTTACAAAAAAATACTTTTCAAACAGCCTTGTACTAATAAAATATTTGAATGAAAATTTAAATTATACTATCACGTATACCGGGGCTTGGTACCACAAGTGGTAGAGCAAATGGCTTTAGATTTTATTCGAAATACAGTTCTATTTATTTGTATTATAGTATTTGCTGAATACGATAATTAAAATGAATTATAAATTTAAAATGTGATTCGCAACAATCATTATTACCCTAGAATTAGGATGGGTTCAAAAATTAATCATGGTTTTGCAGCGTTGCAGAAGCGTTGCCAATTTTCACTTGCCAGTTGATTATTTATGTTGCGACTGCTGATTAATTTTACGACAGTTTCTAAGTTTTGTTGTCTTTTAAAATTGATAATAATTCAAAATCAACTAACGTTATGAATTTGAGGTTATTTATTGATTGCCACATCAACAATCATGTTGCAAATATTGACTGATATGTTTATGTTACCAATAAAATGCAAAATTGAACACATGATTTTAGTCATGATTACTTTTTGAACTGTTGACTTATATGTTTCTTTTGCAACACTAATGTAGTGTTGAATTTTTGAAACCACCCTTAGTCGCTTAACGTAATTAAATGTATTCGAATTTATTGAATATGATCAATAATTGAATGCAGACGTATACTTATTATATTCAATTTCAATTGGTACTTGAGTGAAGAACATATGTATGTATGAATAAACGCACAATACTCCCATGCATGTAAAATGTTCTTCTTTTATACACTTAATGTGTACATTAAAAATATACTTGTACTTGTATATTATTTTCATACTTATTTTGTACATATGTATACTATAAATATTAATATTAGATACTAGTTACAATCGATTTTACACACGAGTACGTATGCACATATTCATTTCCGATCATTTATAAATGAGTGCGGTAAATCTAATGAAGAATTCGTTTCAAACTTTTTTATGTATGCGTTCTCAATATCATATGCATAACTTGTTTTGTCTTTCTAACATTTATGTGTAAGAATTTTTACATACATATTTGTAGTTAATCCAAAATAAAATTGCCTCTAACATTCTATAAAGGATTTTCTTTTATTTGCTGTAATCCAATTTATTAACAGAATACTAATACTGATTACATGTATGCAATTTTTTCATTTTTTGTTAAATTAAAATTAATTTTCAATTGAGAGTTCTGTATATTATTTGTGTAATATACAAAACTTTTAAATTGTATAAGAATTTTTATGGCAAATAATATCATTTTTATGCTTTTTGTACGTACACATGTTTGTCAAAAAATATTTACACATACATACATATGATTCTAAAAGTATGTGTATAAAATTTCAAAAAATTTTAATGTGAAAGAAATTATCCACTGCTATACAAAAAACATTCTCATACAAACGTATGCTTATACTTATGTACGAATGGATATGTTTGAAAATTTCTTTGAATATAATGCACAAACATACATATATATGTATATATATATATATGTACATATCTTAATCTTCTCCAAAATATCTCAAAATTTCTCTTACATTTCTAGGTTTCTAATATGTAGTTCATATATCATATACAATACAGTATCTATACAGCAGTTATATGAAAGTGTTTTAATATGTAAGAATAAAATTCATATCATATAATTATACGATTTTATATTCATGAAAGAAAATTTCGTTTCATTTTTAGTATTCAAAAGGATTCAAGTTTTAAATAATTATTATCAAAGTGGTGATATGTTTAGTGTTTTTGACTTTGAAATTTTTTAAATGAATTTTTTTTTCTTTTTGTCATAAATGCACAAATATAATATAGTACATAAAATAAACGAAGACAAATTATTATTATTTTTTTTTTCTTCAATACAAAAGTAAA
This sequence comes from Villa cingulata, assembly GCA_951394055.1. Classification (NCBI taxonomy): domain Eukaryota; kingdom Metazoa; phylum Arthropoda; class Insecta; order Diptera; family Bombyliidae; genus Villa; species Villa cingulata. The sequence continues at coordinate 4,763,587 of OX596025.1, forward strand.
AAAAATTACATTTTGAAACGTTTCAATCATTTGTACTAAAAAATAATGATTTATGCGTCAAGAGATTATGAAGTGAATATGAAGCTAATTTTGAAATGAATTTAAAAAAAAATAGAATGGAAAATAATTTTTCTACTTATATTTAATTCCTTTGATTTAATTATGTTCATTTGTTGCTTACATCTTTTTTTTTTGTAAAGTTTGAATTAATTCGCTTCCAGTACAACTATTTTTCAACTTTTTTCAATTTCAATATTTGTTTTCTGAAAATCGTTTATGTATATTGTAGACACACAGAGGTTGTAATTACAGTGTGTTTCACTACAGAAAGCCCTCAAAAAATAAAAAACGCATGATTGTTTTGACTAGGTATAAACTTTATTTTAATCAGCTATATAAAATCTAATTCGCGTAATATTCAATAGCTCGTCCAGTCTTCACTCGCTTCATAAACATGACGGCATCTTTCATCACAACTTTCCACAAATTTCTTGGCGTACTCCTCGCTAAGGTTCTTCCAAATTCTTTTTAGCACTCGAATTAAATGATTTGTGTTTTTTATTTTTAACCCCCGCAATTTCTGCTTCATGTAATCCCACACATTTTCAATAGGGTTACAATTTAGGGATTGTGAAAGTCAATCCATAGCATTGATCCCATTTTGAGATTTCCACTGGGTGCAAAGTTGACTCCAATGTTTGGGGTCATTGTCTTCTTGAAGTATCCAATCTCGATTTCCGTGTCCGAACCAGTTATTTGTTGATCGTAACAACCCATTTTTATATATTTTGGTCATTCGTTTCGCATCCAGTATCCCCGTAAAGCATATTAAATAACCGAACCCCTTTTGACAAAAGGCCCCATAAACGTGTGCCTTTGGAGGGTGTTTTACAGTACGTTCTATGTATCGATCACCTTTTTTCGTCCAAATACATCTCAGAAGATTTGAAACGAGAAAAGAAGCCTCATCCGTGAAGACTACATTACTCCAATCTCGGTTAATACTCTTTCGGGCCCATAGTAACCTTTTTTCCATATGGGAACTTGTCAATAAAGGTTTTTGCATCGTTGACAAGTTTTTATTTGAAATTCTTTGAGACGTCGCTGAATAGTTGAAGTGGAGATATTTATACCCTTTTTCGATAATTTTTTATGTGTTTGTCGAATCGATATTGAAGGATTTTCTAAAAATATCTTCTCTATTGTCTTATCGTTGCGCTTTGTTGTCGATCGAGGTCTGTCCTTTTTATGCACGTCATCTACAAAATCAGTTTCCAGGTAACGTTGATTCCATATTCTAATGAAGAATCTTGATTTTTCCAGATACCTATAGCTGCTTCTGCTACGGTCATTTTTTGTCCCTTAGAATGCCTAACTAAAAATGCTGCTTCAAACCGCACCTTGCAATATGAACTCATTTCACTTTTAATATTGTAAAAACTAATTAATGCCATTTACAGCAAAAAAATTATACTGCGAATTAGAGATTCGATTGCTCCTTATATAGACAAAAAATTATATCTGTAACTAAAAGGTTGTAGATAAAATTGAAGGCTTTCTGTAGTGAAACACACTGTAAGTATTCTAAGCAAAAAACGACGGATTTAAACGACGGTTATTTTTAAAATTTTCATTAAGAAATAATTGAATATATATGACAGTTAAATTTAATAGAAGAAGTAGGCTATGTTTGGTTATGTTCAGATAATTAAATTTAAATTAGATAAATTAAATATATTCGACAAACTGTCAAAATCGCTGTGTGTCACCTTCGTAATTTCTACTAGAAATTAAAATGAAATCTACTTAATTTTAACCTCTGTGTGTCGAAGACATTAATGTAGTAAATTTTTCATGTCATTTTTCAGTTTATTATAAATTTTTCAGTTTTAAAGTTTCAGTAGTACGGTAGTACTACTGTTGACATGAACGCGGCAATCTCATGTTTACTTTTTCGTAATTGCGAATTTTTTTCAGCTGTAATATTTATTTTATAATCTTTTAATTTGTCAACTGAGAATTGTTAAAGATAAACTACGAAACTACCAAATACAAAAGTTAGAAATTGCGAAGTATTTATACCTTCGTAGTTTATAAAATACATACATATGTATATGGAAATGAACTACGAAAACTAAAAAATTACCAAGATTACTACAATGAATCCCCTTGTTATATAGAAAATACAAATATACCATTTAATTTGTTTACCCATAAAACGGTATAATTTCTATGATATACATATGTACTTGCGTATTAACAAATTTTAATGATAATAAAAAAAATTGCTTCATATGAATGTTTTGTAATTAGGTACATATAATTACGTAAACAAGTTTTTGCAATGAAGTTTAGAAGTTTTCTAATTCTTAAATGATAAATAAATAATAATAATTAAAATGATCATTCGAAGAATTCCCGATACAATCAATTTGTCGAAGGATCATTCAATAATTCTCAGCTTTCACATACAAATTTTTAATTTCAAGTTTTAGTTTTTTCTGCTACTTATGTCTTCACCATTTTCATTTTCCCCCATATGAAGTTTGTAAACTTTATTTGTTCTTGATTTAATACATAATGATAAATGGAAAATAAATGTCATTGAAGCTTATTACCATATTACCTATGATATTACTATATTACAAGTATAACAAATAAATTTAGTGTATAAGTATAACAAAGAAAAGGGAAAATTCCCGTTTTCAAGAATATAGGGATTTACAATTGAGAAGTATTGAAAAAGTTGAAAACATCCGGCCTCCGTCATTAACAGTTTTGTGAAATTCAGAAAGAATTATGACACCAAAAAGTAAAAAAGGTGCAAAGACACATAGAAAAAGGTACTATGAAGAATATTACATGAAACCAGGTTTAAAAATTTGAATATCAAACGAGAAGAAAATTAAGTTGATGTTGCTTCTACAACACACATTTTCACTGAAAGAATGAAAAAATGCTCCTCTAATGCACCTTCCTAGAACAAATATAATTGTTCAAAAGATCCTATGACCTAGAACCATTAATGCGAAAAAGCAATATATATTATTATGGAAAAAAATTAAATCAAGATGGACAAGAAGGCTGACAGTATTACTGGCATGACTTGATGTTATAATAATACTTACTTCAAATTTATTAGCCTACCAAAAAATATTGGGATCCGCTAATGAATGAACATGTTGACATGTGGTGACAAAGTGAACCAAATTTTATATTACAAAAGCATTATACTCTAATAAATCTAGCAAGTTTCATAATATATTGTTTCATTAAAGTATACAAATCTATTCTGTTTTGCTACAATCCTATTAAAAATTTTTTGGAAATTTTATCATTTAAAGTTGATGAAATGGAATTTACTATAAAACAGTTTTAGATTTAAATTCATATAAATGTTTCGAGAGAACTTGACAAGATCCAACATAACGCAGTGTATTGAAATTGTAAAAAGTATGTTACTAAATCATATAAATTTTAAAAATTTATCCTATAGGTACCTATGTAAATATTTTTTACGAAAAATTATTTTGCTTTTATGTATATTCATTTCACAGTGAAAATTAGTTCACGCAGCCAGATTGGGTCTACCGTATAACACGCACTGTAGAAGCTGCAAGGACAACTCAGAGAAAGAAACTCTCTTACATTATCTTTGCAGGTGTCCAGCATTAGCTAAAACTAGACTAAGCGCCTTTGGTAAGCCTTTCCTCGAAGAACTTGCGGAGGTGGCCAGTCTAACAGAAGGCAGCTTGGCCTACTACCTGAACAAGACAAAATGGCTATAGTCTAGTGAAAACAACCAACACCTACGAGTCTGTGGTAACAAAACGGCACATAAAGTGCTAATTGAGTCTGTTTTCTAATGGACTAGAAACGGACTGCCACTGCAACCAACCAACCATGTTACTAAATCATATAAATTTTAAAAATTTATCCAATATATGTATCTACCCTATAGGTACTATGTCAAAATTTTTTACGGAAAATTATTTTGCTTTTATGTATATTCATTTCACAGTGAAAATTAGTTCACAACCCAATACCTCAATTTTGTCGATTTTTTGTTATTTTCAAGATGAATATGCACATACTCGTACATACTTACATATATAAGCTTTCACTTTTTTTAAATTACTATTATTGATATTTAAATGAATTTAAAAACCCTATGTTCTTTTGTATTCATTTCGCCCTCGGTGTCTGTGTTTTTCATTAAAAAAAATAAATAAATAAATAACTTAAATAAAATAATAACTATGAAATGGAAAAAGATTCAATATTTGTAAATAATCATGTACTCCTATATTTGTTAACATTTTTACACATATTATATTCCCATTCACTAGTCAGATATGTTATTCGTTTACCATACTTTAATGTACGTGATATTTATAACTATAGTAAATAAATATTTAAAATTGAAATTAATTTCAATCTTTCTTTTGATATTTGTTTTTCATTCGCTTCTGTGTATAATTGTGTAAATATTTTTCATCCTTGCTATGCATAAAATATAAATATATAGTATTATACACTAAATTTCCATTCTGTTTATCAGTCAATACAGGGTGTCCGGTTTCGGGTGGTCATCCGCCACACAGTAGATAGGTCTCGCCGAGACAAACAAAAAATCGTTGTAGAGGGAGGGGGGTAATCTCAACCGTTTAGCCGCTAGAGGGCGATGAAGATTTTTCGCACTGAATCTACGAAACACCCTTTAATAACTACGGTGTACCAGCTAGAAGAATCTGGTCTAAGAAAAATCTGAAGGAAACTCCCCCCTCTCTTCATTGATACCTTATATGCTTCTCTACGTTCTTTGTTTCAAGAGTTATTGTGTTTCAAAAACAGAACTTAGTGATTTTTTGCCATTTTTTTCAGAGATAATACAGGCTGTGGAATTACAGCGTCCTCTATATTAATTTCAAATTACAAAAACAGAAAGCCTAAGACACCTGCTTCATTTTTGCCCGTTACAGTAAAGGTCTATCTCTCACAGTTTTTTCCATGTTCTATCTTTTTAGTGTTTGAATTGTGTAAAATCATGTAAAGTCATGTAAAACTCATATCAAAGAACCGTATTTTATTAAAAAATGGCTTTTCAAATATTGTTTATTATGCGCTGGTTTGGAATTGGTAAGAGATAGATCTTTACTGTACAATACTAAAATGAAGCGGACATTCTGGGCTATCTGCTAATTTAAGTAAAAATTAATATAGAGGGCGCTGTAATTCCACAGCCTGTATTATCTCTGAAAAAAATGGCAAAAAATCACTAAATTCTGACTTTGAAGCACAATAACTCTTGAAACAAAGAACGTAGAGAAGCATATAAGGTATCATCACCGTAGTTATTAAAGGGTGTTTCGTAGATTCAGTGCGAAAAATCTTCATCGCCCTCTAGCGGCTAAACGGTTGAGATTACCCCCTCCCTCTACAACGATTTTTTGTTTGTCTCGGCGAGACCTATCTACTGTGTGCCGGATGACCACCCGAAACCGGACACCCTGTATGTTTGTAAATATTCAACATTATCTACTAGTTTAAATTTAAAAACTATATTCATACATTCTGCGACACCTGATTATAGGCAGTATTAAATTTTCCAGATTTTTTAATTACCGATGAATTCTATGAAAATGCATTGTAAATATCCTATATAACCTATATAACCTACACAATTAAACATTTTATAACCTTTTACCGTTTTCAAAATTTTATGACTTTTATTATGCTGTAAATTAGTATAAAATAATGCGACCTACAATTGATTATAAGTAAGCAGTCGATATTTAATTTAATTTTGAAATTTTTATTGAAATCAATAAAAATTTGTTTTTGAAAATGTTAACTTTATTATAGAGAAAAACATACTAGCTGAATAGTACAATTGATTCAATGTTATAGATATTAGAACTAAAAATAGCATAATGATAAGACCTTTATAATAGCTATTATATTACAATAAATTAAGGTTTTATATGAATGTATCATAATTACAAATTATCTGGAATAGGACACTTTATCACAGTTTTTTTTAGGTTAGGAACATTTGCCGTATTGCAATTATTTTCAGATAACCTACTATGTAGAAAGAAAGCGGTTTTAAAAAATGCATAATGAATTTTGATTTCAGGATGTTCTTTTGCTAGGAACCAAATTCTTAATTACCTGTTGTAGTACATCAATAGAAAGATAATTTTGTTTTCTGTCATTGGCTATAATGCTTAATTTTGATACGTGATGTGTGCAAAAAGTTACACGTGATTTTGTGTTGAAGGGTCATGATAAAAACTCAAAATTTTAAACGCCCTTTAGCGTCGAAAATAAAGCGCAAACGAAAAAATGTAATATAACATTTTCGACTGCAAATGCACTCTAATGGAACACCCTGTGTAGTAATATCGTTTTAACTAACAGAAACGAACAAATCAACAGAGTTTTAATTCATCAATATTTTACATTTCCATAATTCTGCTTAAAATTGAAAAAACAAAAAAATCTTGTTTGGCCGGCGGTGAATCATAGAATTTTTGAACAATTTTTGTAGAGATATAAAATCAAACAATTGTTATTGCTGATATTTATTAATATTAATGTATAGTTTCAAATTGTATTCTACATTGATATATGATACTTTTACTTAATCATTCCCATACATTTTCTAAAATATTTAAATCTATGTAGGTAATCTATACTATTTTCAGAAATCGAAGTCAGTACAGGCAAGATAGGCATGCTTTTCTATATTCTTTCGCATTGCGTTTGTATAAATCTGTCTCGTCTGTGGGGTGATCAGATCTCAATTTAAATCCGAGGGAAATTTTTTAAATTTTATATTATGAAGGGCTGCCAGTTTGCAAAAAACTTTTTTTTTAGATTTTACAAAAAAACAGGTAATTTTGTGACATTTTGGGAAATTTTATGAAATATGTTCATTTCTTTACAAAATAACATATAATAACAAGCTGATTTGAATAATATGATAGCAATTTGCATTGTAAATAATTTTCTTTCTTATTCTAAGAAAAGACAAAACAAAAAATAAAATTCAGAATGTAACGGTAACGTAACGAAATCATTAACAAGTACATAAAGGGAACAAAATAGAAGAAAATGGACAAATAAACAAATATGAAAATGAATGTATGTACGTAAAAAATTTAATATCAAATTGATACTGAACACATAATTTTATAAATAAAATTAAAAATACTGAATATGGTTTAATCATAAATTCATATTTTTTTATAAGTTTAATTCAAACTCCCAGTAGCTACGGCAACCCTGAATTATCATCATTTTCTTTTATGCCCATCTTCCCGCTGACACGAATCAATCAACATTTTATACTTTGAGTGGACATCGGCTGCGCAACGACTTCGTATATTATAGTTTGGTTTTTTATTTTTCATATTAGCAAAATGGCGTTAACTGAATAAATCAGTTGCCTTCACGGTTCACGCTGTGTGATAGGCAACATCAAACGGAAGGGTGTATTTCTTTTTGCAAAAAAAAACAGGGTGATTCATTATTAGAAATGAAAAAATCAGCAAGCAAAAATTAAAATTTCTCTTAAAAACCGAACATTTTTATGATATTTTCAAATAATGCTACTTTTTTATCAAATATAAATTTACAGGAATGTGAAATTTGTACAGAATCTCCCTTTTAAGAATTATAATTATTTGTGAACAAAATTATAAAATTATTTATGCACAATTTGGAACATCCTGTTAACATATTTTAAAAAGTACCTTCTTCAGGGTTGACAGAGATATATTATTCAGAATTTCCTACAAAATATTATATGTGATGTTATCAGAAACACATTGGGTAACTATTCCCATAAGCACAATACTGACTTCGATTTCTGAAAATAGTATAGAACATTAATTTTTGGACGAGTGTAGTTATGTGTGGCGAAGTGTACATATCAATGTAAATAGACAATTGTCTCTAATCCTAATGCTCTTTTTTAAATAATTTTTGTGGACAAATTGCTCTACTTGTACATTAAGTATGTAGATGTACATTACATACATATAATTTTTACTTCCCATATTTATGCAGAATGATCAAAATTAATTTCTGCATAAAATGCATTTTAAGCTTATTAAATTTCACTCGATATATAGTAAGAAAATAATTTTTGTAATTTAATTTCAAGAAAGTGGAAGGAAATTTTTTTTATTTAAATATTAATCACATACTGCTTTCATATTTATAATGTGCTTTTTTCTTCGTACATATCCGCTGTTATAAAATAATCATTTTTTTTTCCAGTAATCGAATTTAAATTTAATTCACGGAAATTATTTATAATTTATTGCAATTTATAGCTACATAGTAATTTTTGTAATCTTATGCACATAACTACTATTTATACGATTTTGTATAATTATTTAATATACATGCACATGAAATTCAATTTAGTAGACATGCGTACACAAGATATATGTAATGCATAAATAAGTATGTAAGTATATACATATGTATGTTGCAAATACATATTATGCTAAATTTAAAATTTGTGATAATAATATTTCGCTTTTAATTTAAAATTTATCCAATGAACTGGAAACTTTATGATATTACAACGTAACCCAGTTTCGAAGAGAAATTACTCATGTATAAATATTTATAGATAAAACTTTTATGTACATGCATCATGCATGTATATTCTTCGATATATGTATGTATATCTACTGATAATATATTTCACATTTTTAGAAATCAATTCAGCAATTATAATGGAAACCTCGATCGAGGAATAGTAATGAAAAAAATAAATAAAAGTGTCAATGATTTTTTTTATAAATAAATACTTATAATTATTTTAATAGTATGCGAGAAATTAAATTAGATTTATTAGTAAATACTCCTTCATATTTACAACGCAACGCAACATATCTTGCATGAACCTCAACCTAGGCTTAATTACTGAAGCGATTTTTGCTCATTAATTTCTATCATGTACTCGATACGTAGATTCCCGACCATATAGTTGTTGAAAAAAAATTCTCTTTTACACTGATTTGTTTTATACCTGAGTTGTTTTGATGTCAACTCGAAAATTAAATTCTGAACCAGTATTTCTGAGCTCTTTCTTTCTTGTTAGCAAGTTTTTACTTAATCAGTCATGAGAATTATTTTCTTACTTTTGGTGTTCATCGATATTTGAAATGCGAACTGATTTAAACTAAGTTTTTACCACTATCCCTTATTCCTTAGTATAGTCAATATACTATATTTTTATATAATTTACTGATACTGGTAAGAAATTTTTGATTTCATATGGAGAGGTTAATCAGTTATCATATAGGTCGGCAGCCTAGTTCATATCACATTTATTGTAAAGCTGGAGGTTATGTTTAATAGATAAAAAAATAAAATTTTGAAACTAAAATTATACTCACCATAATACTACACATAAATCAAAATAATCGAAATGAACTTAGAAAATCGAAGAAATAAAACATTCGAAAATATGTATACGACTACATTACATATTTATTATAGACAATTACAAAATTATTCATTGACCTATTCATTTTATCCTTATCGCGTATGCAGCATGAATGCGTTTTCAAAATCAATAAATTTTTACATAAAAAAAATTCAGTGCAATGGAGAACAATTGCTGATAATTTCTTTTAAATGAAAATAAAATTAAAATGTTCATCCATTATTGTATCTAATGTAAAAATTATTTGATATTGCTCATTTTTAATATAATAAAAACTGATATACACTCGTAATTAGTAAATATCTGTAGCGAAAATTTACTGAACATTTCAAATAATTTAAATAAAAAAAATGTTGTCGTTTTTAATGAAAAATTATTAATTTTGTTATTATGAGTATTTTGCCTCAAAATGAAGTATACATATGATATGTTCATATTTCATGCTCTAGCTTGAGTGTTGTTAGATTTAAATTCGCATGAACAAAATGGACATTTTTTTATTAAGGATTCAAATTTTGAATCATCTATCTAATGTTCTCAAATTATAACTTATAAACATTACCAAACATTTCATAAATGCATATTACATTCAGAAATAAAATTATAAAATTTTTTACATACCATGCCTGGCTTCCTCTCCTTCTGGCGCATGCTGTGTTATAGTACTTAGTTCCTCTTCGAGATCAACATGACAATCTGATACATCCCAGGATAGAAAACCTATGAAAATGATTAAAAAGAATAAACGGAAATTAGTAAAAATGAAAATGAAAATAAATTTGATTATTTTTATTTATGAACTCATGTTATGTGATTAAGAAATAAAGTAGAAATGTTTAAAATTCAATTAACTGAGTTAATTGAAAAATGTTAAAATGAAAGTATAAAAATATGTACATGTTAGATTTCAATCTGTTTATGTCAGTTTGATGAAATGATGGAAGGAAACGAATATTAGCTCGAGTGTAATGCAACATGTACGTACTATACATAAATGAAATTGCCACATTAAGTAGATAAAATTTCAAGTGATGTTCTGGAATCTGAGTTTAAGGAAAAATACGAAAAACTGGAGTGCCAACGATTAGATTTCACTTAAATTAATTGATAGAAATTGGTTTATAAATGAAAGATAATAATAATAGGAAACTGAATAGTTTTAAATATCTTTGAGGTTAGAGCAATGTTTAACTGAGATGGGAAAGAAGATTCAAGCAAGGCAAATAGTTTGGTTTAAAATTTTTAAATTCAGAGTAAAAGACTATATGAATACCAAAAAAATTAGTGCAGTGTACGTAGCAAAAAACTCATGCAACGTGTTTGGAGAGGCTGTACGCAATTTGACCACAACAAATCCCATATTGACATTTGTGGCTGTGGCCATCAAGCCTTAGAGTGCATCATATTACAATGCCGGTTTTGTTTCAAGACTTTGGATTCGATTGCCTCACGAATTAAGTGAAAAAACTTGGAAGAATGAAATTTCGATATGTTCTTCAAACTTGCCAAGTCATAAAAGTGAACCGTTTCTAGTTGATGACTGTTGATGACTGGAGATGAAAAATGGATAGTCTACAAGAATGTGCTTAGAAAAGTAGTATGTGTTGAAATTGTAGAAACCCTACTGGTGCTCATCAGAAAAATTTACTGTATAAGAGTTGGACCCGCAAGAGTGTAATTCATTGTTAACTCCTGAAAGAGAATGAATTGGTTAATGCTAATCGCTACTGTTCATAATTCGATGCTTTGAGCGAAAAATTCAATTGAAACGTCTATCTTTGGCCAATAGGAAATGTAAAATTCTTTACCACAACAATACTAGACCGGACATCGCTATAAGAACAAAATAAAAAATTGTTGAATTGAAAGAGGGGACTTTTTTAATGGGATTAGATAAATTGCCGAAACGTTGGCAAACAGTAATAAATAACAAAGGAAATTATATTTAAGATTAAATTTTAAATAAAAATGTAAAAAAAAATATATTTTGTTCTAAGGCCTGTTTCAGAAAGTTTTAACGCATTTTTGATCCCTCATAGAATTTGCTACGTATGTAATAAATAAAAAAATGCATATTTTCAATTGCTGTACTTAAAGCATAGACTAATCTATAGATAGGAAATGAACGTATAAATTTTTAATACACTTTTGAAATCGATCATAGCTGGCAGAAACTTGAAGAATGGCTGGCAGGAGCTTTTACTGAGAGGAGAGATAATTTTTCGCTCACGAATTTCCATATATATTACATATATTGTAGATTTCAATAGCTGGCAATGAAAATACATGCATATTTATTTAAAAAACAATACACAATACATGTTCATTGCAATAGCTGGCAGTAGTACTGGAATCAATATAGAATATTTATCACTGATCAACAAAGCAATAAGATGTGACACTCTTTTTTTTTTTAAATTTACTAACACACATAATTACTTATTTTAAAATAATAAAAAAAATCAAAATTCAATTTACAAAAACAGTACAGAATTAATGTACTTATGTCAAATCCATATTTCCTTATAAACCGCCGTAATGAAGAAAAGATACAAAACAATATATACATGTGAGCAATACAATCATATTGTACATTTATACGATTTTTTCACAATGCATTTTTAAAGGCGATCTGGAACTTTTTTTTTGACTACCTGACGCGTCATTATATCAAGATATAAGGTGATTCATATAATTTCTGAGAATTCTGAAGACAAGAAAAAGTTTATTTTGTTAAGCTATATATTAGAGTAAGAATTTAATTTATAATTAAGAAATTTAACAAAAATGTAAAAACATTTGATATCAAACACAAAATTTTAAGTGTAATGCATTTACAATTAATTTTGTTTATTTTAGATAAAAAATTTTAAATAACAAAATTTGTACTTTTTTTAATGAGTAGGTATACACTGTAATAATGTTATATTTTTTAAAACAGTTGGTGTTGCAGTTCCATTTTTTTGGTCTCTTTTTCGTATACAAAGGCTCTTAATTGCTATCGACTTTTAGCAAAACCGTTAAGGCCGAATGAATAACGGGACAAAGGTCATGAGAAATTTTTGCTAACGCGTGCTCAGTGTCATTACTGTATGAATATAGATATACTGTGATTTCAATAGCTGGCAATGAAAATACATGCATATTTATTTAAAAAACAATACACAATACATGTTCATTGCAATAGCTGGCAGTAGTACTGTGTTATACGGTTATGCTATACTTATGTTATACCGTCATACATGGTCTTACTTGAATCATGAATATAGAATATTTATATTCATGTAGCCAACAATACAGATTGCATAGTATCAAAGAATATATAACTAACGTAACTAGTAGATATATATTCTTTGATAGTATGCATGCACATATGTGTTAGATACTTTCAAAACCAGTTTTAATTGTATATATAATATCACAGATAAGGATATTTGTATGTGATAATATATATTATTATATTCATTGCCAGTCATAACATAAATTTGTTGAAAATTTAAATTTCCTTTAGCCTACTGTCACATGAGTCTGATTCTGAATCTGAAAAATTCAGAATCACTTTCAAATGCATTGTAGTAAATGTGACTTGTTACATGGCTCTGAAAAATTCATCTTCTAAAAAAATTCCGGTTCGTACTTCCGTTTTGTAATCTGATTATTTTCAGAATAGAAAATGAAACATGCTGACAGTAAATGTAACATGTCACATGTACCTGAAATCTGAATCTGAATTCATAGCTAAACCACTCAATAAATTGACATAAAATTACTTGTTTATATACAACTTGAAGATCGTAAGATAGAAGACAGAAGACAGAAGACAGAAGATTAACTTTATTTCACCCTCCATTGAAAAGTGCGTCTTACCTACGTACTCGCCACTCATAGTAGTTATTGTTCGATGGTTTAATGTTCACTCGATAAGTAAAGTGTTTTATAACAATAACAAATTTAAAGAAAAATATTGAAAAGGAGTTTTCAGATTCAGAATCAGAATGAACAAAAAGTGAATTCTGAATCTGAAATTTTACGTTTCAGATTCAGAATCAGAATAATGTGACAGTAGACTTAAAATATACGATTTTGTACATTTGCCTGTTATTTGATATTTTTTATCATTTCCGATAAGAATATAGCTACATAGATTTTTGATTTTTAAATTTGTTTTTTCTTCAAGATATACAAGATTTCAAAAGATTACAAAAGTTCTCTCATTTATTTTCCTTATTCTGATTTTATAGCTTTTTCAAAATCTCTCAAAAGCTATTTTGATGTTTACTTAATAGTTATGAACACGATTTCTGCCATAAGCATTTCCAATCTATATTAGTCTATGCTTAAAGTCTAATTTATTTTACAATTTTTAAAAAGTCTCAATTTTCTCTTAACATGAGTCATTAAATTTTTGATATTTCTATTTTTTAACCTACGGATCCCGATATCTTTTCTTTATAATTTTTTTTACTACAGCCCAGTATCTCTGAATTTGTCGGAGTTCTAGAACGTTTGGAGGATTGAATTCTTTAGGTACAATATCTACCTGCCTTCTTGTGTACTAGATCATTGCTTCTCCTGAATAGTGACTGTTTGCTAAATCAGGCCAAAAAATTGTTCAATCCTCGTGTTTTTGTAGAAGCGGTAGAAGTCTCTTCTGCAAGCACCCTTTTACCTTAGTTGTTAGTTAATTGTCCATTTTGCAAAAAAGGCTTCAAACGAAGTCCAAATTGGCAAATTGCTTGCCATACTAATACTGTTGGACCGAATTTTTCTGTTGAAATTGTCCGTTGATCTTCTGGAACATCAAATCTGTCATTTCCGGAGTAGAAGTGATCTTCAGGTAGCGCAGGGAAATCGTATTTCAAATCGTAAGCGAAAAGATTTGTCGGGATTATCCAAAAATTTTTCAAAATTTTTTTTTCTTGTATCTGATCTGCTTGACGATATTCTTACAAATAATGTAAGTTTTGGATAAAAATCATATTTATATATTTTCAAAGGATAAAGAATTCCCTCAATACACTTTTTAAAAAAATATACCTATTATTTTTTTAGTAACTCGAGTTAGAAAATGCGTTAAAACTTTCTGAAACAGGCCTTATTTAAAAAAAATAAAAAACTACACAACTTTTCATTACACCTAAGTAATAGATAAATAATGTAAATTTATTTGAATACTTTCAGATAACGTATTAATCTATTTAACGTATGAATATATCTCCCTATGTACATAGTTATTAACGTATGAAATTAGACTTTAAATAAAGATTGCAAATGTAATTAATTACTTCGTGATTCGTTTTTTATTTTAATTTTTTGTTCTACATTTTCGTACGTATTCATATCTTATGTAGTTTTGATGTTTATAAATCACTTGTTGTACATACATATACTCGTGCTTATGCTGTGGGTACAAAGTATACATCTTTGCTTTTTGCTAATCTGTGTTTTAGGTGCTATCATGTATGTATGTATTTATATTAAACACGTAAATTTCTTCCAAATATGTAAATTATATTTTATCACATGTTGGTATACAATAAGGATATAGAAATAATTTCAAAACTCTATGAAATGGTATATGTAATATATTTAACCTCAAGGTGATTTGATGTGAAACATGCTACGAGTATGCCTTTATAGAACATATTTTTGGATATAACATAAATGTAGACATTTACAGTGTAGGTGCACACACATTTATTTTTTGTGCTATTTGGAAAACACCAGTGTTCGTGTAAAATTTGGAATGGAAAATATGTGTCTCGGAAATTTATGGTTTACATTTGATAATGTTCTTATGTACAAGGACCTTTGAATATTTTGGAAAATTTTTTTCTTAGTTTTATGTTAAAATCAATTTTGTGTTCCATGTGGTTCCATGTATAAAATCTATGTATATGTACATGTAAATGAATTCATATGATATTTTTTTTTTTACCAAATATTTAGAGAGTACTAAAGACACAGGACAAGTATGTATGCTATATACATGAATTCTGGATAAGTGTTTATGGCTTTTACAATTTTCCAAAAAAAAAAAAGTTTATGTCATTCATAATTTTTAAATGGTAAATGTTTCACAACATACGGAATACATACATTGCACTTGCACATTATTTAAGAAATTTTTGTTTGCCTCTCAAGAAGGAGATTGCGACATATAAACGGGACAAAAAACTGTTGTTGAAGTAGAAAATTCAAGAGAAAAATGATTTTAAGAATTTCATTTTTAAGTGTTGGATATTTTTTTTATAAAAAATTTATTATAATAATAGAGTAAAATCTTGATACACATCATTCAGAATTTTTATTTTAAATATTTGTCCTTGAGGAGAATTTGCATTTTTAAAATGGTGCTAAGGTAAGACAAAATGGAATATATGAACATATAATGAATGAAATTAAATACAATAAATTTCTGATGATTTTTAAAAAGTAATTCATGCTATTAAATAGTTCGTATTTTAAATGGAAAATAATAGCCCAAAAAACATTTACAGCGATGATTTAAATATAAATTTTTTTTTTATAATTCCAGTATTCTAAAGTATGCTTTTACTTTCTAAAGGTCAATTACAATAAAAATTCCAAATAAATTATTCTCTTTAAAACTTTTTAAAAGAATAGTTTTTTAGGTGTCGGAATTTCAGAAATTTTAATGAAAATTAACGAGGATATATGTACCACATTGTATTATCTGTTTAATATTACAAAATAATTTTTTTATAAATTCGAAAGAATAAAAAAAATGCACTTTCGGTTAAAATCGAAGGTTAATTTTGTAACAAAAGATTATAAACTTAGCGAATAGACTAGTGCTTTCTTCGGTATCTTTACATTTCATTTAATTCATTTTTTATGGTTATTAAGATATTTTCATTGAATAAAACTAATTAACTAAATGTTTTCTATATTTTCAGGGAATTTTAGCAGTTAAATGAAAAAACGAAACAATGACAAAAATTGTGGTACCTAAATTATTCGTTTTTCCGGAATTTTATCATTTCCCAAATTTATTTATTATTCGTTCAGAAATTGCAACGTAGTACGTTACTTTACTTTCTTGGAATATCTTTAAAATCAATAAATTACAGAAGTTACGTGAAAAAACAAACATAATATTTTTTAGTATGTAAATGTTATTTATAGCATTTCACCTACTTTGGTAGTATCATAGCTAAAACAGGTGGTGCTACAGAGAGCAAGAACATCTGTGATAGGCTCTCCAAAGTTAAAATGACGTTTGGTAAATTTAAGAATATTAGAAAATCTAAGAATAAATCCAAGATAACTAAAATTGAAACATTCAGAACGTGTGTCACACCGTTTCGTGTCAATTCTAACGAGATAGCAAAAATTCAATAAATGTTCTCGTAGAATATTAAATATTTTTTGGTCAAATGTGGTTATAAATATAGAACTTTGGGAACGTATTGCTCAAATACCTATGGTCCGACAAATCATGAGCAGAAAATAGAGTTGGATTGGCTACACTTTAAAGAAGCCCCGAAGCTCGAAGGCAGGTCAAGCGTTGAAATGGAATAAGTATACGTAGGGCAATAAATCTAGAAGAAGGATACTTAACACGTGGAGGCGGACAGTATTGAAGGAGTTGGCGGTAATGAATAAGACATTGAAGAACATGAATAAGAATTGTATGCGGTGGAAGTGCTCTTTGTATTGGCCCTATGTTCCTTGGATTAGTATGAATGGACATAATAAAAAAAAAAATACAAATGTTATCAATTTCAGATTTTAAATACTCGATTTAATTCGAACTTTCCAAAAAGTGAAATACTTCTGTTAGGTGGTACTGGTGGTACCAAGAAAATTCTGTATGTGTTTTAGGACAGGAGACTATAACCTCAAAAAACTATGTATTAGTCGAGTTTTGACATGTTTTAAACAGAGAAAAAACACGATGAAATAGGAAATGATTTTAAAAAATTAAATGTTCTCTTATTATAATTGACATTGTATTTCACAGAAAATTATACTGAAAACAATATAGACCAAAATTTTTGAAAGAAATTGATTAAATTTTAAAATTTACTGTATTAAAAGAATTGATATTAAAATTCAGAACGATTGAAGTAATTTTTAAAATTTTTTACAAAATAAAACAATGTTAATAACTTTATAAAGTGGTTAAAACTTTAAATTAAACCCGAGTCAAGAATTATTTATTTGAAAATATACAAATATAAAATTCTAAAAACTATATTTAACATTTTTTTATTCATTTTTTATAATAAATAATAGTTTTCATTCTATTATTTATTGTAGAATATGAAGTATCGTACTATATATATACGTTTGTATTACTATAAAAAAATGTGTCCTTTTATTTATATAAAGTTTTCACATTGCATTATTGAAAAAGTTTTCTTTTCCCAATAACTCACAAACAAAGTAAATAAATGTTAATAAATATAAAATTATTCTTGTTTATATATTTACGATAAAAAATTCTAAAATATTTATGAAACAGCAAGAAATAGGTTGAGTTTCAAAATGTAAAAAGGCGGTTTCGATGCAATATTCAGCGTACTACGATGTTTAGCTGAATATTGCATCGAAACCGCCTTTTTACATTTTGAAACTCAACCATACTTTAATTGTAAATGATACAAATTCAGGAATGAATTTTAACATTTCTTTCACTGTATGAATATTTAAATTCAATCGTAAACTTTAAAATATGATGAAAAAAACTGATCCAGTTGATTATATAACACTCGTAATTGATTACAGGATATTTGAACTTTTGAATCTCTTAATATAACTACAAATTCCAAAACAAACACCTAAAAATCGATAAATTAAGGCAAAAATGGCAGTTTTGGCATGGCCGGTATATCATGCGGTTTTTCTTAGACTATGTAATCCGTTATTAATATTTGGTTAATTTAAAAATTATAACTCAGAAAAATAAATTATTTTAAGTATTTGTGCTTAATGGAATTCAGGATGACTTTTTTAAAATAATTTAATTATAATTAAATTACTAAGTAATGACAAATATTCAAATTACTTCTCCGCAAATAGAAAACTGTAGGAGTTGCACACACAAAAAAAGAAGAAAAAAAAGATCAAATTAATTTTTTACATATAAATCGACTATCGACTTTATTTTACGCCGGTTGAAATACAAGTGAAGTTTTGTACTCTCAGAGATTGAACGATGGAGATGGAGGTAACATTTTTTACATCACATGATATTACCATATTTGGTAAAGATAATTATAATCATATCATTTAAGTTCACAGGGTGCCTACAAAACATTAAGCGTTATATTAGGCTCATATTTCTTCAAAACTATAGTATTCATTCAAATTTATGTAAGTTTGAGTTTTAAGTGTGACGATAATGTAATGATACTGAGCTAGAGATAGAGGACCTCGACATTGACATGTACAAATATTATTTGAAAAGTAGTAGAATTGTTGAATTTTGAGCACTCAATAAAATAATTAATTTTCTATTCATCTTGCCATTTTAAATATTCAATTTAGTACAAAACATGTAAATTTACACATCTGATACACACGCATATTGTGATCAAAAAAATATAACTTTAATTTTTTATTAATTTTTTTTTTCTTTTAGACAGATAATCAATTATTATTTAGATTGTGTGGTATTAATTGGCGTCATTTATACTTATAAACTGAATAGAATTTACTGGTGGACAGTTGGAGATTGTTATTTGAAGCAAAAAATTAAAAAAAAGTATGAATAAATTCATACTTAAGATAAATGAGTCGTCTATTTGCAAAAATGTGTCTATTCCATTTTTCAAAAAAAAATTTTTTTTAATGTCAATTTCTAAAGCTTTTGTTGTTTTTTATAAGTACGTAAATTTAGTTTTTACCATTTTTGCTTTTAAACCCTTTAAAATTGAAGTAGTACAGGTACACATGCAAACAGTGGATGGATCTCATCGAAGCAAACGGGGGGTCGCACTACAGGAGAGAGACCTTTACTGTAGAAGGCAAAAATGATGCGGATATTTTGGGCTTTTTTCTTATGTAATTAAAAATTAATGTAGAGGGCGCTTTACTTCAACAGCCTTTATTATCTCTGGAAAAAATGGCAAAAAATCACTAAATTTTGACTTTGAAACATAATAACTCTTGAAACAAAGAACGTGGAGAAACAAATAAGGTGTCATTAAAGAGAGGGGGGAGTTTTCTACATATTTTTTTAAGACTAATTTTCTCTAGCTAGTTGTTATAGGGTGTTACGTAAACTAAGTGCGAAAAATCATCATCGTCCTCTAGCGGCTAAACGGTTGAGACTACCTCCCACTGTAGTACGATTTTTTGAATGTCTCGATGATATCTATCTACTGTTTGCTGGTGTACCACCCGAGGTAAGACATCCAGTATATGTTTTCACTAAAAGCGTCTATTATATTATGAACGGAAAACGTTTTTTCAGTTTTTTTCAAAGTAATATAAAATGGAATAGACACCGTTTTGCAAATGGACGACTCAAATGGTCATAGTTCATAGATGACCTCATCTGTAACATATGAGAAGACTGTATTTCAAGTATTTCGATTTCTTTGGTTTTTTTGTTACCAGTAAAATTACCTCATTTACAAAAGTTTATTGATTTCGTGAATGAGCATTTGATGTGTGTGCTTTTTTTTATTTTTTTCTAAATTTATTATAGCAATGTCAATTTACAAAAAGGATTTAATACGGTCTACTTCTAGCTTTATATTTTAGTATTTTTACATTTTTATTTTTTGAAAGAATTATTATCTTTGGATTAATAAACATATAGAATACATTAGATACCTATATGTTATTATTATTGCTAGAAAATTATGTATTCAATGAGGGACGAAAAAGTTTATAGTTTTTTGGGTCGTTATTTTATTAGTATGTAAAATAAAGTATAAAAAGAAATTATTATATAGAGAGCAAATATTGATCAATTCGGTCGATTATTTATAAATAAAAATTATAAATACAAAATAAGATTATATTTTTAGAGTTATAAGGTTTATACGATTATGGAAATAGGCATACATTTTTTATGTGTTTTTAAGTAAATATGAAATGCGAAATTCAGAATAAATTTTTTGTTTATATTCCAAATAAAAAATAAATTATAAAATTTATTAAATTAAAAATATAAAGATGTGAAAATACAAAGATTTTTTTCAGTTTTTACTCTACGCTACTATAAAAATTTCAAAAAAATATATCATCTTTGAGTAGATTTTATATTTGTGTTTTTCTTATTTTGCTTATACTTTATTATCGGCTCTACAATCCTTGAAAGATCATGAACCCATTTCTCTACTTTTGCTCTGTTCACCGCTACTGACCTTTTATTCTCTTTGCCAAACTAGTTGTTTCAGACCTCATTGAATATTGTCTCACCGCACCTGATTCTTATTCAAACTACTGGCTTTTTTCCTCGAAACTTACTGAATAGTTTTTGGAATTTTTAAAACACTTGAGCATCAGATCTCGAAGAAAATTTTTATCAGGCAAGACCCAGAAGAAGCAAATATCCCACAGGTTGTCAAATAAAAAAAAAGGACGACAGAATCGATGAGAAGCCCAGGATATTACTCGAGAGAACTGAAGATAAAAACACAAAAACCGAAGAAATTGTGAGTCACGCTCAAAGTCGGCCTGGTTCCAAATTGAAAGGCAGCGCCAATAATAAGAACAAGAAGAAGTGAGTACAATAATGTGAATTTGAAAAATTATAAAAATTCATTGAAATAGAAATTGAAGCTGATTGCATTATTTCGATCAAGGAAATAATAAATTGAACACTAAAACAGTGCACAATAATTTCACCTTTTTCACTATCGTTTGAAAATATTTATTTGAAATTTATGTGCATGATAATTAAATGAACCCGGAAAATTCTATATGAATCTCAAGTAATCGTTGACTGCGACTGTGTATATAAGTGCATACAAATATGTATGTGTAAAAACGAAATAATTAAAATAAATCTCTTAACAAACAAAAAATTGAAAAAAGTAAAAGGTTGACAATTAACCAAAAATAAAATTCGATAAATTTCAAATAAAACAATTCCAAAAATCTATGTTTTAAACTTTTTATACTAATGTACACAGAATATGATGTACATAGATAATTTGGATTAAAATTATTGTGAATGTGATTTTAGTCAGACAAGTCATATTGTATGTGCAAGATACCATGCACGAATGCTTATATGTAGATAACGACATGATTTTCATTTAATTTTTTATGTATGTTGCTATCACATTTTTATTTTTAATTATATAAAAAATGAATGTATTCGATGCTCTATATGTGGCTGTGTTGATCTGAATATATAAATTTGATGAACGAAAATAGAAAATTTCTCAACTAAGTATGTACAAGAGTAGATAATATAAATGCGATTATATTGTTTCTATTATTTGTGGTGCAAGGAAATGCGAAATATAATTTGCAAAATATAATAAAAATTATTCAAAGAATTACAAATGCATTCTTGTACAATAATAAAACAATAAATTGAGCAAAGTTTCACATAATTGCGTATCCCAACTTTATTCTCTCAATCTCAATAATTTCGGCTTCGAAAATAACAAAATTTAGTTTTAAATAGCATTTTAATATCAGCATTACATTATGCATACTCGTAACGTACTTACATAATTATCTAATGAAAAATTCAGAGGCAATTTTTAAAAATGGCTCTTATAGCATTTTGAAATTAAAAACCAATAAATTTATATTTTTAACTTACACTGTGTTAAGAAACGAACGAATGACTTTTTGTCAACCATGTAATGAAATAAATTTGTAACTAACTAAATTCCTAAAAGAGTTCATAAGATCGAGTGGCTCAATATATGTTTCAATTGCGGGTAGCACCTCACTTCACCGTTTTAAAAGATTAGGGGCAAACCTAGTGGGAAGCAAACTCAGGGTTAGATAGGTAAGATGATCGAATGGCAACCGGCGGTGAAACTATATATAGCCAGTTGGCATTTGTATCAGATTTCTAGTTATAATTTCATAAAACAAACGCAAACTAATAACTTAATATTCAAATTTTTTATTATTAACATAAAAATACTAAACTTTTTTTTTACTTCAATTTAAACTCGCTTCGATCTTCAAACCAATGTGATTTTGTATTACTGGATGTTGGAATGATAGATAATAGCAAAGACTATAGAACATTTGATTTTTTCTATTACAAAATTTAGGGGTAAGCCAAACCCAAAAAAAGTGCTACTATTATACTATTTCACTTCAAAGAAGGCATATAAAATGATAGCCGATATCTGTATCTTTACACAACTGTACACTCTTATATAATAGGGCCAGACCAAAGTATATAGAAACATTCTAAACCTCATGAAGTAAATAAACTCCTTTGTCTGTCACAGCCATGCCACAATTCCGACGACAACTACAGCGTAACGCCGAAAGTTCGCACAATTCGGGCGCAACTACAGCGTAAAATATCTATGAATTTTAGATTTTTGCTTCTTGCGAATAGATTACTACTATGCAAAATCCAGGTCGTGAATGGCTCGTTGTCGCTGAAAAATGGAATAGAATCTATTTGGGCGACAGTGACAGCGTAAAGTTCAACTGTAAAAGTCTCATTTAATTACTGTATACGCTGTAGTTGTCGCCGGAATTGTGCGATAGCTGTCAGCAATCAGCTTGGATAAGTCCGCTCAGAAGTAGTTTAACCAAAACCACTTAATGCAAGATGCTCGTTGTTTACAATCACATTATATAATAGAAGATGTAATGCTTTATTTGAAAAAATACGGATAGTTTCATTTAATTTTAAGATCCATACAACTATACCATTGACTATATAATAATACATAGACTCAGAAACCATACAAAGAGTGGTATGTAAATTCAGAGCCGCAGCTGGCGAATTTATGAACTAAATTTTTTGATTTTGAATTAAAAATTATCAATTTTGCATAAAAATAGGCACGATATTTTGAAAATCCATTTAAAATAATAAATTTTGCATAAAAATAAACGCCACATTTTGAAAATGAATTTATATAAGTATGTATTACATTAGTTTGTAGATAGTGTATATTTGATATTGTTACTATATAGTTATTATTTTGTTTGTTGTAATCTACATATACGTCAAAGATATACGTATATATATGCACACATATAGAAAATATTACACGGCGATTCAATCCTGTTTATATTCTGTATAACGTATGACTGATATCTTGATTGTATTGTGTTAACTGATACAACACATGTTAGTTAAATACAATAAATATAATAAATATGGATCGTATCATAAGGCATATAATGAATGATCTTTTTTTAAAAGGGTAGATTTTTTTTCTCTTTATAATTTTCTTATTGTTTACGAATATTACATAATGAATGTATTCCATTTATTTCATTCATTATTTTTGTGCCTTACTTTATTATGATAATATAAATTTAAAAGAAATGTGAATTTCGCTTTTAAATTTGACATCGTCGATTTTTATATGCATTACATGATTGATATTCTCTTTTGAATAGTATAGAGAAAATGTATGGATGAAATTTCACTTATGTAATGTAAAAATTTACAGTATACTACAAATTACATAACGAATTTATTCATAGGTAAATATATACTTTATATAAATTAAAATGTATATTAATTTCAACATTTAAAAATTTATGAAACTAAAAAAAGGATGATAAAATTTCACTTACATATGTATGTATTCAGTATTTATTAATGAATATATATAATATATAATATCAATAGATAAATACACACATATATATATATATATATATATATATGTATATATATATATATATATGTGTGTCTATGTATGCAGTATGCAGTATGATAAATTATTTTTTTGAAAAGTCCCTTTTATTATCTATATTTTATTTTACAAAGTAATTAAATACAGTAATTCCTTTCTTTTTCGGTTCTTTTGTTTATAACTAAACAGTTTTTTTATGTCTATATATATACTTAAATGTACAATTTTATAACTTCATGTGCCGAAATTTACCATTCAATTTATTGAAATGCAAATCTTTTATTATAATATCGATTTTTTTTTTTTTTTTTTGTGAATTGGAAAATTAAATTCAGAACCTTTTTCTGCATTAAATCTAATATTAGACTACATATAATATTTGTAAATTTTCATTCATATAAAGAGATATGTAGATAAAAAAAATAATTTTAATATCCTTGACAGGTAGATTTTTAAAATATTGTATTATTTTTGATATTTTATTCATTGATTTTTGTGTCATTATAATCAAGCTGTTTAATGATTTAACGCATTTCAGACTCATTGTAGAATTCAAATTTAAATTTTAGAAAAAAAAACGGAGTGAATAAATTTAAATTTTTTAATATTTTGAATAGTGATATATTTAAATATCAATTAAATTTTAAAGTAAAATTTTGAAAAAAGACCAATAATTGCCATGTTTGACTTCGTTCATTTATTAAAATCTTTAAGAAATATCCTTTTATTAAATTATTTACAAACCATTGATGGCAAAGTTGATTGGAACATAATTGAAAAATTGTACATTGAAGATAAAAGTAGAATAACTAGGTTGTGTGTCAAATTAACTTCAAGGCACATTTGGCCAAATAATTTCCAAAAAATGAAAGTCAAAACTGCTGCTCAAGTTTTTAGCTGGTCTGTAGCATCAGCTATTAGGGCAATGCAAGTCGCTACATCGACAGCTAATTTTGTTGAAAAAATCAATCACTTATTTGATGTTTTCAATGTAAGCAAATGTAGTTCCAGCAAAATATATATAAACGACCTCTTTATTCAGACAACAGATTTTCCATAAATTTTTTGCATGATATGAAAATTTATCTTGAAAAAATAAAAGTTTTTTCAAAAAAAATAATAAACCCGTTAGGGTATATGCCGTAGATGGTTGTATTCATTTTATTAACGGCATTTTCAAATTATTAGAAATTTTCAAAGGTGTACCAGAAACTAAATTTCTCCTAACTTCAAAACTCCAACAACATATTGTAGAAAATCAGTTTTCTACCTTACGTTCTATGGGTGGATACAACCGATTCCCTTCTGCTGGAGAATATCACACAAATGTGAAACACATGATAGGAAAAAAACATGTTGGATTAGAATTGGTCCAGACTTCATCCAATTGTCATCCATACGAAATCATTTTTTCATATGTCATAAATCTTACACCAAAGATAAAAGTGTTGCACTCAAATGTCCGTCGGAAGAATTTTTCAAAATTTGTTCGACACAAGTTGAAGTTTTTGAAAAATATTTCAATTCAAATAAGCACAGTAGGAATATTAAAAAAATTCTGAAACAAAAAGCTATTGAATTAACAAATATTCGGCATCCAACGTGGTTTCGTCAAGATGATGAGTGCAATGACCATAAAATTAAAATCTTAGATTTTTTAATATTAGTTTTAATGAGAAAAACTTGTATTTGGTTGTCACAAGGTATGAAAGAAGCCAAAGAAACTGTTAGCAGAATGGAAGTTTTAAAACAATAACGCATAATTTTAACTTTTTGGTTGTACGTTTTCCGAGCTGAAATCAATAAATCAATAATATATAAAAAATTGGTCCTTTTCAGGACTACCAAAAAAATACGCAAAGATTAAAAGATTAATTTCAGTATTGAAAAACAAAGTTAAAATGTTTTAGGTATACACGAATAAAAAACAGGTTCTTAATTGTTTTCTTCATTTATCTAATTTAAAAGTTAAGTCAACATTTACACATGTAAATATTTACATACGCAAACTAAACCTTTAAGCCTGCATAGGTACTTATATTAGTCTATGCCATTGACTATATAA
Source organism: Villa cingulata (assembly GCA_951394055.1). NCBI lineage: Eukaryota > Metazoa > Arthropoda > Insecta > Diptera > Bombyliidae > Villa > Villa cingulata. The sequence goes on from OX596025.1 coordinate 4,789,910, forward strand.
TAATACATGTATAGTCAATGTCTATGCTATATACTACTGTGTCCAAAAAATAAGGTGACATTGTATTTATTTTGAAAATTCTTTATTTATTATTCCAAGTCAATTTCATCCCCTTCAAAGTAATCCCCTCCCGATGCAATGCACTTATGCCAACGGATTTTCCAATTTTCGAAACACTGATTGTAGTCACTTTCCGGGATGGCCTTCAGTTCCGTCTTCGCTGCGGCTTGAATCTCCTCTATCGTATCAAAACGGTGTCCCCGGAGCGGTCTTTTGAGCTTGCTGAACAGCCAAAAGTCACACGGCGCCAGATCAGGTGAATACGGTGGTTGTGGAACGATATGGGTCGAGTTTTTGGCGAAATGATCACGAATTACGAATGCAGTATGGGATGGTGCATTATCGTGGTGTAAAAACCAAGAATTGTCTTTCCACAATTCCGGCCTTTTTAGGCGAATAGCGTTACGCAAACGACGCATAACATTCAAATAATATTCCTTATTGACTGTTTGGCCCGGCGGAAGGAATTCATAATGCACAACACCACGATAATCGAAGAAAACAGTCAACATGACCTTGATTTTTGAGCGACTTTGGCGCGATTTTTTTGGTTTCGGCTCCCCTTTGGCACGATATTCGCTCGATTGATCGCTTGTTTCGGGGTCGTAAGCATAGATCCAAGTCTCGTCTCCAGTGATTATGCGTTCCATCTTATTCTGATAGTCAGAAAGCATCGTTTCACACACTTCAACACGACGCCTCTTTTCCAAAAAATTCAATGTTTTCGGTACCAGTCGAGATTGTACGCGCTTGAGGCCCAAAACATCCTTTAAAATGGTATTGACCGAGCCTTTCGATATGCCAACCTCATCAGCAAGGTCTCTAATCGTTGTACGGCGGTTTCCCAGCACCAAATCTTTGATTTGTTGGACGTGAGTTTCGTCGGTTGAGGTTGATGGTCGCCCAGGACGCTCTTCGTCTTCGACACGTTCACGGCCGGCTTGGAACTCACTATACCACTTGTAAACATTTTTTTTAGACATAGCTTCATCACCAAAAGCTTTCTGCACCATCCTCAACGTATCCGCAGCAGAAAATTGATTCCGCAAACAAAATTTAATGCAAATTCTTTGCTCAACAAATTTCGACATCGCAAAAAACGAAAAACTAACTTTTATCAGCTCACAAAACAATGCGTATCTCAAACACTAATGAATATTTTGACATGTAAATTTGACATAAATGTCACTGACAGTATTACCAATCTACAAAAAAAAAATAATTCTTGAAATCATTCGACGAACGCAGTTTAAATACAATGTCACCTTATTTTTTGGACACAGTAGTATATAATATTATATATAATATTATATAGTCAATGTATATGCTTTAGGTGCTTAATTCAACACACACAACACATAATATTGATATTATATATTATACACGTTTTAAACTAACATTGATGTACAGCATACGAGGTTGATATACAGTATCATCAGAGGTATCATGGTTACACACATAAGGATACAGTATACAGTATACACTATACAGCAACAGCACAGCAACAGCACAGCAACATTACACTAACAAAAGTACTCTATGCAGTTAACAAGCAGTTTTCTTCTTTTTTTTTTAGATCAAATGAAAAATATTTAAAATCCCATGAATATGCAATATTTTTAGTTACTTTATTTGCCGCATATGGCTCTGAAATCACCTACCCGATTTAGAAAATAATTCGACATAAAAAATGTATGGGCTTTCTGAGTCTATGTATTATTATATAGTCAATGACTATACTACATCAAAGAATTGAGACGTTCTTATAATGACATAAAGTAAAAAAAATTTATTTTTTTTCGGTTTGCTTTTCCTCTTTCTATATAAGTATTTGCCATATTTTATGTTTTATCCTTTTTTTATTTGTTCTTTTTCGGAATTCTCCTTTAGTTTTCTGCATACTAGTATTTCCATAAAGCTTGTATACTACAGGCAAGCAAAGATAATACAGTCCTACTAGATGAACCATTTCATTTTTTTTATTTAAATGTTTGTATGTTTGCCAAAAATAAAGATCGAAAAAGTTTTTCGAAACAATATCGAAAAAGAGCGAAAGTTTATAATTCAGGAGGGATGTAAATATGAGAGAAAAATAAGAATATTTATATAGAAGAATTAGTTTGTGAGTTGCATGACTGGTTTACTAAATTTTATATGGTTTTGAGTGGTACCATCACTTATTTGGGGTGCGTTCATGAACATTAATTTAACCATAGTCATGGTGTAGTATAGTTTGAGCAAAGTTATGTTATACTACAGCCATAGTTATGTTAACTTCAAGTGGTTTTTGAACGCGATTTTTACCATAGTAGTAGCAATAAATTATCATTCAGCTGTCAAGTCAAGTTTAAAAAATTTTTACATATTATAATTATTATATTTTTTGTTTGTCAAAAATTAATTATTTTTTAAAAATGAAGTTAAAAACAAAATTAATTAATTTCAAATAAATTAAATTGAAATTTTCACAATTCACAACAAAAAATTAAATGACAAACGATTTTTTATTGTCAATGTCATTAGCACTTAAGGGCTTACTATCGTTACTATCGTTAACCATGCTCTCGATCAGGGTTAATTTTTGACATCAAATAGTTAAAAATTTACTTTACTACAGATGTTTATGAACGCTAAAAATTCATGTTGGTAGTTATGTTTTACTATGCCACCACCATTTTGAACGACAAATGATAACTATAGTTAACTATAGTAACGTTTATGAACGCACCCTTGATATGATATTATACTTGAATAAGTAAAAATAAATGGATATTTTGTACGCAAATGCTTTAGAATACAACAATTGACAATAGGGCTGTTTCAAATTTTTTTTTTATTGTATTGAGTTGATCGTCGTATTTAATATATGAATGACTTGAGAAAGGAGGTATTTTATATTTCATGTATTTTTATATATGTATGTATGTGTTGTTATGTTAATATGCCTTGTCGCGTGCTATATGATCTGACATAAATTACTACTACTACTTCTAATTGAAATACATAGAATTGTATTTATATCAAAGACCATATAAATATATACATTTATATGGTCTTTGGTTATATGTATTACTTGTATAGATCTACACTATTTTCTGATCTAGGATTGTAGAATATTTAGCAACAGAGGTTTTTACGTATGCATACATTATAATTACTGTAGCATTTGTACTGTACTCTATACATTTATATGGTCTTTGATTATATGTATTACTTGTATAGGTTTACACTATTTTCTGATGTAGGATTGTAGAATATTTGGCAACAGATGTTTTTACGTATGCACACATTATAATTACTGTAGCATTTGTACTGTACTCTATACATTTATATGGTCTTTGATTATATGTATTACTTGTATAGGTTTACATTATTTTCTGATGTAGCATTGTAGAATATTTGGCAACAGAGGGTTTTACGTATGCATACATTATAATTGCTGTAGCATTATACCAGAGATACTATATAAATACATATAAATATGTTTTTACATAGTATCACAGATCAGATACACTTATCTGTGATAGTATATAGTATCTTTGATTATACATAATATGTATACATATGGATATATTATGGTTTTATTTTGTTATGATTTTGAGTTCATTGACTTATGAATGCAAGATACGATTATATATTATCATATCCCGTGAATTGAATTTCTTCTTGAAATTTTTAAAGAATGTCTTTTTTAATGTTTGGGCCTTAGGACTTCTGAAAAAATAAAGTATTATTCTGATTTATGATCATAATATAGAAATTTAAAAATCAGGTGTTTTGTGAATTACCAAATTTTTTTATAGACTGAGTCAATTTTTTTTCTAACTAGATAAAAATTGATATTTTCAAATTAATATGGAACATAATTTACAAATATGTATATTTTTCTAAATCTTGAGGATAATGAATTTTAAATTATTTACAATATTTTTTAAAAACAGAAAGCTTAAAAATATTTATTTCAAAATTTTTAAATTTTATTTCGTTTGTGTGTGGTATAAAGTATATACTCAAAAAATTCTAAATACTAACGCTGATGAACATTTAATTAGATTCAATGAAAATTGATAATCATTTGTAGCTTAAAAAATATTATATTTTTGTTCACAAATTGTAACAATAAACAAGATGTCATGAAATCGAAAATAAATTATTAGTAAATTTATGTATTTTTATGATTGAATATAATCAAATTTTTTTCATTTATGTTTGTTTGAAAATAAATTATTAAATAGAATGGGCCTATAATTCTAGTCCTAGAAATATTTTGGAGATCCGTATTATCAAAATATCTTCAGTAGTGATTCAAAAAATTATGTTTGAAAATAACGTGGAATAGGTTTACGTATAGTAAATTATAATTTGTTGACTCCAGTCAACATAGGCTGAAAAAAGAATATATAATTAAAAAAAAAAAAAAGGGGGCAGTGTCGAAAAATATGTATATAAATATAATAATAAAAAAAAAGGTTACAAACAATTCAACACAGACAATGCGACAATATAATATTACATACAAAAAAAAGAACAACAAAAAAATGTAAACAAATCAACAAAATCAAACATATAACACAGAAATATATGCAATAATATAGAACCTATAACATGAATATGCACAAGCAGGTAACATAAAAAAAGTCTATAGACATAGCATACAAAACAAAAACAAAACGATTCACATAGCACAAATATATAACATAAAACATTAAACACAAATATTTAATTACATTACATAACCAATGAACACTAACCTAAAATAAAAACATTTGCATATATATATGTTATATAATATCAATGTTATATAAATATTATAAATATACATTATATAAATACTAAATATTATACATACAATATATATATAATATATAACCATGTCAAATTGTCAAAATGTACCAGCCGAATATATTACCAATAAAGTTATTCACAATCGAACGAAAAATGTACCATAAATTGTTATTTGAATCATCAGACACAATTTGAACAAAACGGTTTTATAAAAAAGACGAAAACATGAGAAAAATAGTAGAACATTTCAACAACGGGGAAAATAGAAAATTCCAGAGTTTGCAAATTTTGCTATATAAAGAGTTGAAATTCGCAGAAGAATTCGTCTTTTGCAATTACCTGCCTAAATGTCGTATTGAGACTGAATCAGGGAAAACAAAAGATCGCCTCATCAGCTTGGACGTATTGAGTCCTACTTAAAATCTAGCGTATTGAGCTAGTACAATAGGGTTGTTAGGAATTTTGTAAAAAAACTTATAATTTTTTTACAAAATTTAGGGAAAAATCGGTAGAATTTTTCATCGGCTAAGTACTAAATTAACAGAGTACTTAGAAAATTTTGGGATAAAATCATCGAAAGAAATTTATCGGCTAAGTGTAAAAATTGGAAAACACTTAGAAAATTTTTAACAAAATTTTAAAATTGAGAAATTTTCTAACACTTAGAAAATTTCTGCTGCGGACAACGAATTTTATTGAAGAAAAAATTGTATATCAAATACTTAGAAAATTTTGCGAAATTGAATTTTTTAAAAAAAAAAAAGACTTAGAAAAATTAGAAAATTGTGGGTAATTTGAAAATCAACAAACATTTAGAAAATTTGATCAATCAAAAAAAAACATTCGATTCTGCTTGATAACTATTAATTTGCATCGCCGTCGGGAAAATTACAATTTGTATACTGCTTATACAGAACATCTATTGATCGCCGTTCACATTAGAGGGCAACCATTTCAAACCGAAATTACTTCAACAACCGGAAACTGAATCTTCAATCAACATTTCAACGTATAGATCGATCTATACCGTCGATAGTTAGAATTAAGTAATAAATTAAATTAAATTAAAATTTGAAATAAAAATTTGAAATTAAAAATTTGAAATTTAAAAAATATATAATCACTTATAATTAAAATTTTATTTTGATAAATTTTTGTTGCATACCTTTGTAAATTTGAATTTTTTTTTGAATTTTTATTTCCGTTGTAATTTTTTTTAAAAAATTGTTGCATACTTTAAAAATTTGAATTTTTTTGTATATTTAAAAATTTTTTAATTTTTCTTACTTCCGTTTTAAAGTATAATATTTTCATTATATTTTATTGGTAAATTGATTAATAGATTTGTTATTAGATTTAAGATTAAATTGTTAGGTTAAGATATTGAATTAAATAAAATTTATAACGTTTGTGAAAAAATTGTGTTTTTATTTTATATTCTTTTTTGAACTTTGCACCTTTCTACAGTTTAATGTTAAATTAAATTTTACGGATTTAACATTTGGTCCTTCGAGCCGGATAAAATAAGAACACAATTTTTATTAGAAAAATCTGTAACAACAAAATTTAATTTTAAATCAATTATAAAACTTAAAAAATGGATAATATTCAGAGTTTAATCAAATTTCAAAAAAATTTAGAAAAGGAATTAGGCAACATAACTATCAGAATAAAAAAGAATCTAACTGAAGATCAACCGGTTAATGTCTACGAACGCAGAATTCAAAAATTGAATGAATTAACTGATAAATTCAAAGACAATCATTACTTAATATGTCAAGCAGAAGACTGTAATAGTACTACAGAATACCTTGATCAAAACAAGTATGACGAATTTGAAGAAACGTGTTTCAATTTAGTTACCGAGTTACAAGAAAAAATTAATTCTTTAACTAAAGTTAATAATGCGTCGAATGAAGATTCTACACATATTACAACACTTGTATCTCCGAAAAAGGCCAAAATAAAGTTACCTCCTATTTCACTACCAAAATTCGATGGCACATATAAATCATGGCGATCATTTAAAGATCTATATACCAATTTAATACACAATAATAACGAAATATCAGAAGTTGAAAAATTGCATTATCTAAAAACTTGTGTTTCTGGTGAGGCAGCTAGATTAATTAAACCATTCGAAATTATTGGAACTAATTATTATAAAGTATGGCAAACACTGGAAAAAAGATTTAACAACAATAGAGTATTAATCAATGCACAAATAGAAAAATTATGTAAAATAAACACAGTAAAATCCGAGAGCGCTCAATCTATGAAAGATGTTTTAAGTAATACTGAAGAAATCCTTCATGAATTAAAAACTCTAAAGGTTAATACAGAAAACTGGGATCCTATTATTGTGTATCTTACTCTACAAAAATTATCACATGAAACGCGAGAATTGTGGGAAATAAAACAAAGTGAGAAAAACGAGGTAGCTACATTTAAAGAATTAATTGAATTCCTAGAAGCCAGATTTAGAGTTCTGGAAGCAGTGCAAAGTAAAACACAACAAAAACAAAATAAAGTATTTCTCACACAAAACAATAAAATTCAAATTTTGAAATGTTGCAAGTGTCACTCAGACCATAGATTATTCAATTGTACACAATTTAAATCGTTGTCCGCACATGAAAAATTAAAATTCGTAAAGTCAAAGGACTTATGTTTGAATTGTTTGGCAGGAGGCCATCAATTTAAAGATTGCAAAAGCAAATTTACATGTAATATATGTAAAAGGAAACACAACACAATATTACATTCCAGCTTCAACATTGTATCAAATTCGAAATCTAAGACAACTGCTCAAACAAATGAAAATAAAAATGGGGATTCAAATCCGCCAGTTAACAAAACTGAGGTAGAAAAAGATGTAAAGAACTTCTTTTCTACAAACACTAAGCAGGCATTGCTATCAACGGCATTGGTCAAGATACGTAATGCACAGGGTCACGAGGAAATCTTGAGAGCTTTGATTGATTCAGGGTCTCAAGTAACGTTTATTACTGCAGCAGCAACAAAACGGTTGCAACTTAGAAACATACACACGAATCAGCGCATCAGTGGGCTCAATCAAAGCAGTGCCACGGTGGCTAATTCTGAAACTGAATTCACAATGGAAGCGGTACATGGTACCTATAAACAAAAGGTAAATGCTCTAGTGATAAAAAGTATCACCAATCATCTACCTACATGTAGGATTGAAACTGAAGGTTTCAATCATTTAAAAAATCTAACATTAGCTGACCCTAATTATGAAAGTCCTGGAAAAATAGATTTATTACTAGGAGCAGAAGTCTATGCTAATATAATTCAAGAAGGAATTGTAAAATCTACAAAACCAAATCAACCTGTGGCAATAAATACCGCATTAGGCTGGATTGTGTTGGGCAATGTAGGACATGCCAAACAATCCAGTAAAAATTTCCTGATACATGTTCATGAAGCTGATAACTTGGATGAACAATTAAGAAGATTTTGGGAACAAGAGGAAATCTTAAACATTGCTCATCAAAATCCAGAAGATAAACAATGCGAAGAGATATATAGAAAAACTACAAAGAGACTTACAGATAGAAGTTACCAAGTTGATTTACCTTTCAAATCAGAAGACGGTCCAAAACTTGAAGAAAGTCATAAAAAAGCAGCAAGTATTAGCAAAATGCTTCAAAAATTCCCTATTCCATGGGAAAGGGTTAAATCAATGAAAAAATCATACCGACACAGGGTGGATGATAAGACAGTCATTCGATTCACATATTGGAACACAAATGAAATTGTTGTGAAAATACCGCCAAGAATTCGACAAACGAACAATTATAAACACCATAAATCAAAACCAAACCACAGCAATTGCATGTTAATAACAGTATATTAAACTCAAACCCATTCTTAGATGATCAAAATTTATTACGTGTAGGCGGTAGATTAGAAAATTCCGTGATGAAAAACATCCGATCATTTTACCCTCAAATCACATATTTGCAAAGCGATTAATTACGCACATACACGAAAAAACATGTCATGGAGGTGTTCAGCTTGTATTGAATACGCTCAAAAATAAATATTGGTTAATAAGGGCAAAAAGTACTGTGCGACATCAATTACATAAATGTTTGAAATGTTTCAAAGTGAAACCCACTGAAAATGCACAATTAATGCGAGATCTACCTTCAGCAAGAGTAACTCAATCTTTTCCATTCCAGCATGTAGGTATTGACTTTGCTGGACCAATAGATATGAAAGCATCATCTCTTCGCAATGCAAAAATAATTCCTGTATACATATGTTTATTCATTTGCTTATGTACTAAAGCAGTACATTTAGAATTGGTTTCAGACCTCAGTGCTGAAGCATTTATTGCAAGTTTTCATAGATTTACCGATAGAAGAGGTCTATGTTCAGATGTTTATTCTGATTGCGGAACGAATTTCGTCAGAGCCAATAAAATTTTATTTTCTGATGAGGTCAATGAAAAAATAGCTGAAAAATTATCAAATGAAAGAATAAAGTGGCATTTTAATCCACCTTCAGCTCCACATTTTGGTGGTTTATGGGAATCACATATTAAATTAGTCAAAATACATTTAAAGAAAATATTACAAAATACCAAACTTACATATGAATGTTTACATACTGTTTTATGTAAAATAGAAGCCTGCATTAATTCGAGACCGCTAGTCCCGATCAATGTCGACCCTGATAGCAATGCAATTATTACACCAGGACACTTTCTAGTACATCGAAATTTACAAACCATTCCAGAGAGATATGAAATTAAAGACAAATCGCCGACTAAGCAGTGGCAGTTTTTAAAACAATTACAATTAAATTTTTGGCATCAGTGGTCAAAAAATTATTTACAGCAACTACAAACACGAAATAAATGGAAATATGCTCAAGTTAATCTGAAAGTAAACGACTTAGTTATAGTAAAACGAGAAAATTTTTCTCCCTTATTATGGCCGTTAGGACGAGTCATAGAAGTATATCCTGGAAAGGATGGGTTGGTTAGAACAGCACTAGTCAAAATCGGGCAAAAAACTTTTTTACGACCCATCGTAAAATTACACAAATTACCGATCGAAGATAATTAAGACACACACAATAAAAAAGAAGAAAAGGGAAGGAATGTTTTTTTCTCTGTATGATTACATTTATTTCAGTTTCATTACAAAATTTCTTTAACATATATACTCCTCACTGTCTGGCCCGTGGAAGATGTTGACTCCAGTCAACATAGGCTGAAAAAAGAATATATAATTAAAAAAAAAAAAAAAGGGGGCAGTGTCGAAAAATATGTATATAAATATAATAATAAAAAAAAAGGTTACAAACAATTCAACACAGACAATGCGACAATATAATATTACATACAAAAAAAAGAACAACAAAAAAATGTAAACAAATCAACAAAATCAAACATATAACACAGAAATATATGCAATAATATAGAACCTATAACATGAATATGCACAAGCAGGTAACATAAAAAAAGTCTATAGACATAGCATACAAAACAAAAACAAAACGATTCACATAGCACAAATATATAACATAAAACATTAAACACAAATATTTAATTACATTACATAACCAATGAACACTAACCTAAAATAAAAACATTTGCATATATATATGTTATATAATATCAATGTTATATAAATATTATAAATATACATTATATAAATACTAAATATTATACATACAATATATATATAATATATAACCATGTCAAATTGTCAAAATGTACCAGCCGAATATATTACCAATAAAGTTATTCACAATCGAACGAAAAATGTACCATAAATTGTTATTTGAATCATCAGACACAATTTGAACAAAACGGTTTTATAAAAAAGACGAAAACATGAGAAAAATAGTAGAACATTTCAACAACGGGGAAAATAGAAAATTCCAGAGTTTGCAAATTTTGCTATATAAAGAGTTGAAATTCGCAGAAGAATTCGTCTTTTGCAATTACCTGCCTAAATGTCGTATTGAGACTGAATCAGGGAAAACAAAAGATCGCCTCATCAGCTTGGACGTATTGAGTCCTACTTAAAATCTAGCGTATTGAGCTAGTACAATAGGGTTGTTAGGAATTTTGTAAAAAAACTTATAATTTTTTTACAAAATTTAGGGAAAAATCGGTAGAATTTTTCATCGGCTAAGTACTAAATTAACAGAGTACTTAGAAAATTTTGGGATAAAATCATCGAAAGAAATTTATCGGCTAAGTGTAAAAATTGGAAAACACTTAGAAAATTTTTAACAAAATTTTAAAATTGAGAAATTTTCTAACACTTAGAAAATTTCTGCTGCGGACAACGAATTTTATTGAAGAAAAAATTGTATATCAAATACTTAGAAAATTTTGCGAAATTGAATTTTTTAAAAAAAAAAAGACTTAGAAAAATTAGAAAATTGCGGGTAATTTGAAAATCAACAAACATTTAGAAAATTTGATCAATCAAAAAAAAACATTCGATTCTGCTTGATAACTATTAATTTGCATCGCCGTCGGGAAAATTACAATTTGTATACTGCTTATACAGAACATCTATTGATCGCCGTTCACATTAGAGGGCAACCATTTCAAACCGAAATTACTTCAACAACCGGAAACTGAATCTTCAATCAACATTTCAACGTATAGATCGATCTATACCGTCGATAGTTAGAATTAAGTAATAAATTAAATTAAATTAAAATTTGAAATAAAAATTTGAAATTAAAAATTTGAAATTTAAAAAATATATAATCACTTATAATTAAAATTTTATTTTGATAAATTTTTGTTGCATACCTTTGTAAATTTGAATTTTTTTTTGAATTTTTATTTCCGTTGTAATTTTTTTTAAAAAATTGTTGCATACTTTAAAAATTTGAATTTTTTTGTATATTTAAAAATTTTTTAATTTTTCTTACTTCCGTTTTAAAGTATAATATTTTCATTATATTTTATTGGTAAATTGATTAATAGATTTGTTATTAGATTTAAGATTAAATTGTTAGGTTAAGATATTGAATTAAATAAAATTTATAACGTTTGTGAAAAAATTGTGTTTTTATTTTATATTCTTTTTTGAACTTTGCACCTTTCTACAGTTTAATGTTAAATTAAATTTTACGGATTTAACATAATTGCTTATTTGATTTTTGAGTTCAAAATTTACCTTTGTATTTTAACATTTCTATTAAATTGATAGCTCAACTATTTAATATCATTCTTAAACCAAATTTTAAAACTTAAACCATTCATTTAAAAAGTGCAAGAACTGGTCAGTTCTGCATGGTGCGGTCATTAAGTTGGCAAAAAATAGGAAGTTAATCTGACCTGCCTATACTTTAGAATATATTATCAGAAATTTGAATAGCCTCTGACATTTAGTATTAGCACTATTAGTCATAAATATTTTTATACAGCATTTTTTTTGAACAAAAGTTTTAAAATTGCATGTATTTTTAATTCTGTTTTTTTCTATAAAATATAGGTATGTAACTTTGTTTTGAACTTAAATGAACCTAATGAATTCGGACAAAAAAGCGATGAATTATCAATCGTCTTTTAATACAGTTGAAATTATACAATATTTTAATATTTTAATAGTTGATATTATATTTAATTATTTATTATTATAATTATATATGTATACACTAAACAAATTTATGGATTTATAATGTTTCGAGGATGCATTTCCAATTATTAATTGATTAGAAATTAAATGCCGTGTAAAAGTATAGTTGTGAACAATACTGTACATCCAGTTTTAGTTTAACTATAGTTGGAAGACGGTTTTCAAATTTAAAAATTTTAAAATTAAATATATTACTATATATGATTTATAAAGTATAATATTAATATGCAAATTATGTATAAAAATATCTAAGAAACTCATAGCAGAGCAGAAGAAAAATTTTGATCACGATCAAAGTGGATTTTGCACTTATAATAGTGGTAACGTAGTAAATGAATGATATATTCTTCAAATATAGATATTGTGGTATCTTAAAAGGATATTTGCTTGAGGCCTGTTACCTATCAAAATTGCAATTTTATTTTTTTTAGAGGAAAACCATCGCAGTGCAGTGTAATTGATAAATATTCGGTAATTATAAACTTTCGCTGTCAGCTAGTTTTCTTTAAACATTAAAAATCGAAAAATATATGAATCTTCATGATTCTAGTCTCAAAATATTCCATTTAACTTCGGATTTATGAAAAAAGTATAATAGTTACAGTTTGATGCGTAGGAGAGTGTGGGTAGATAGTTAAAAGAGCATATGAAAAAATCAGTTTAATTCAGTTCCAAAATGTTGATCAGTGTTAACGAATGACGCTAATTATACAGCACTTTTCATACTCTTTTAGCATCCCCGCACCCACCTGCCAAAATTCTCTTTTTTTCATTTATATTTTATTTTTCATTCTATAAACTTTTTCAATCTTACTAATGAAAAATTACTCATGAGTAATCACCACCCACCACCCCCCACACCACTCCACGCATCAAACAGCCACTATTATATTCTATTCATAAATCCGAAATCAAACCAAAGTTGAAAAAAAAGCAAAAAGGTTGACTTTTCAATTTTTTATGAGTAAAAAACCAGCTGATAGCGAAAGTGTATATGTAATTACCAAATACTGTATTCATATATCTATGAATAACAAAAAGGTTCATATTTAACATTACACACAAATATTTTCATAAAGAAATATGTTAAGAAAGGTCATTGATACTATATACATTATAGATCCTGATATACATCATTGAACAATCTATTTTTATAATTACACTTGTATGTATGTGTACAAAATACCATATATACGATGTATACAAACAATCATGTATATCGCATAAACAGCACATTCATTGCATATAGTATTTACTATTATCTATTCTGCATAAGCAAGCAGCATGTTGTTATTAATGATAATGTCTACTATGTCATGTCTATTATGTATGTATTAGAATTAGTTTTTACATCGCATTCAATGTTATACCAAAGACCAATATAATATACCATGATATAATATATTTTATATATCGGTCTTTGGTTATATGTGGTTATATCAAACTTGTTTATTCATGTTATATGCTTTATGTATGTATGTGTACGAGATCGTCTTCAATTCAATATGGATCCTTATATATCCTTATGCACGAGCATAAACCATACATGGAGAATAAATATATATGATCAAAATCTCTCAAAAATGTTCAAATTTATATTTATATGTTCCAGCCAATGATATTCATTTATTCTATTTTCAATACTCAAAATATACAAATACATATAAATAACACTTATATGTGTGGAATATCATATGAATTAAATGTACATTTTAAATAGCATTGTGTATTGTTTAGTGCTGCAAAACATTGACAGCTGTTCATTTCATTTGTGAGAGCAAACATTTATAATAAATGAGAACAAATTCGAAACACTATGGTCCGTCTACACAATTAGTTTTGATAACTCGATTTACAAAAACAATTCCATTATATCACAGACTGTCATACAAATTTATTGAAATGATTATAATTGTGTACAGGGTACATAACTAAAAGCAATTCGAAAAATTTTGAAAAACTTTTTTGATTTTGATGAAGCTTTTTCGATCTTTATCATATATGTAAGTGTGTCGTTTTTGGAAAAATTACCACTTACACTAAAAAGAACATCTATTGAGACGAAGAACTATATTATCTTTGACGCAGGTACTTAAGTATATCGATCCAAAAATACTGCAGAGAAATTTCACTTTACATACATATACTTATGTATATTTGTGTAAATATGTACATAGGTAGCAATAAATGAAATTAAATCAACATGCATTGCGTGAGAAAATCATCCTAAGAAATACATGATTACATACATACGTAATATATGGTAATATGTATTATATTGTTAGTAAATAATATTAATATATATACTATATATGTATATATATATTTTGTGACAATTCAAATATGAGTAGTAGAAAATGAAAAATTTGTAAAAATTAGAACATAGAAATGAAAATACGCTTTTAAAACTGATATTTTTCTTTCAATTTTTATTAGAAATGTTTTCGATATTTGTATACTTTGCCAAGGAAAAACGTTTTATTAAAATCAATTTATTCAGATTGCCTACAGAAAATATTTGGCTGGAGTTCCGAATAGGTGTTCCCTCTGATCCTCTTGAAATTTTGACCACAGATAGTCCTTGTGACGCAAAGCACAGAACTCTAATATTTTTTGTCGGAAAGCCCTCTATCGGTCACAATTCGCATTTAAAATTTTTTGTCAAAATTCTTATTTTAGCAATATCTCTGTAACGGTACATGATGTAGGTATGTTTTACAGCTCAAAAGATGCGTCTTAAGATGCTCTATATTCTAAAAAAAAGAAACTTTCAAAAACTCCTAGTAGAAGGATAATAAAGGACATTTTGTGATTTTTGGCTATTTTTACATTTTTGACAATTTCTCAGAAACGAGTAGGGATAATCGGTTCAAATTTTTTTGCAAATCAAAAAGGACACCATGAGCAAGATTTTCCATTCATTACTTTGATCCTGATGAAAAAGGAAAATGTCCTGCAGAGAAATAATTTTATTAATACTGAATTTTGCAATTTTATGTTCGTGTGCACGTGTATGTATGTGAGTATGTGTATTTGTAGAAGTCCAATATATGATAGTTTGTGTATGTGCGTATATATGCGTGTGTATGTGCATTTGTAGAAGGTAAATCTAACAATGTGTGCATTAAGTATTTTATATACAGGCATACATATACACTACGCGTATATGGCAAATATGATAGAGTATGCTTGCGGGCTTGTGTGTGTATGCATTTGTAGAAGGCAAATCTGGTAGTGTGTGTATGTAAGTGCATGTGTGTGTGCATTTGTAGAAGGAAAATTTGATAGTGTCTGTATGAACTTGTAGAAGGCAAATCTGATAGTGTGTGTATGTAAGTGCATGTATGTGTGTGCATTTGTAGAAGGAAAATCTGGTAGTGTGTGTATGTAAGTGCATGTGTGTGTGTGCATTTGTAGAAAACAAATCTGATAGAAAATGCTTAATGCACAAATTATCAGATTTACCTTTTACAAATGCACATACACAGCACGCACGCACACACAACACAAACGCGCGCGCGTTTAGTCTGATAGTGTTTGTATGCACGTGTATTTTCAGATTGTTTGAAGAGTATTATTCCAGTCATTGAAATAAATGTAATATAATATAAAATTATATCTAAAAATAATAGTAATAAACACACATGCACTTACATACACACACTATCAGATTTTCCTTTTACAAATGCACACACATACATGCACTTACATACACACACTATCAGATTTGCCTTCTACAAATGCACATACATACATGCACTTACATACACACACTATCAGATATGCCTTCAACAAATGCACACACACACATGCACTTACAAACACACACTATCAGATTTGCCTTCTACAAATGCACACACACACTACCAGATTTGCCTTCTACAAATTCATACACACACACACACGCACACAAGCGTACTCTATCATATTTGCCCATATACGTGTAGTCTATATGTATGCCTGTATAGAAAATACTTAATGCACACACTGTTAGATTTACCTTCTACAAATGCACATACACACGCATATATACGCACATACAAAAAATATCATATATTTGACTTCTACAAATACACATACTCACATACATACACGTGCACACGAACATAAAATTGCAAAATTCAGCATTATTAAAATTATTTCTCTGTAGGACATTTTCCTTTTTCATCAGGATCAAAGTAATGAATGAAAAATCTTGCTCATGGTGTCCTTTTTGATTTGCAAAAAAATTTGAACCGATTATCCCTACTCGTTTCTGAGAAATTGTCAAAAATGTAAAAATAGCCAAAAATCACAAAATGTCCTTTATTATCCTTCTACTAGGAGTTTTTGAAAGTTTCTTTTTTTTAGAATATAGAGCATCTTAAGACGCATCTTTTGAGCTGTAAAACATACCTGCATCATGTACCGTTACAGAGATATTGCTAAAATAAGAATTTTGACAAAAAATTTTAAATGCGAATTGTGACCGATAGAGGGCTTTCCGACAAAAAATATTCCGTGACTTTTCTGATATTGTCGAGTAGAATCTGTGTTCAAAATTTCAAGAGGATCAGAGGGAACACCTATTCGGAACTCCAGCCAAATATTTTTATTTGACTATTTTACATGTAAACGACCAATTATTACGATTTGTGTAATTCTGATATGACTGATTAGACTTTTTTTAAATGGCAAACTTAAATCAGTAAATTAATTTTGTTTACTGAAAATCGAAATTTTCTTCAAAGATAAGTTTCTAAAACAATTACATGCGTGAGTTATTCAAAAAGCTTCGATCAATTAAAATAATTTTGTCATTAACAACTTAGATATTTGAAATAATGGAATAATTCATGTAGTTAGAGTTTTGACATACCAAAGGGCACACTCTTAGCTTGTTAAAGTGACTTTTTCCTCTCAGTTTCTCATTATGTGATTCATCTTACTTAATTGGTTATCGGTTTGTAGTGTTCGGAACATGATAGGCCATAATCAAGTCAACCAAGAATTGCCTAAATTCATGTAAACCCCAAAATTCAACTTTAGGAATATCAGTGAATTTTAGTGTATTAACTTCAAACCAAATTTAGTTACGGATTAAGAGCAATTTATGTTCTTGTTCCTCTAGAAAAAAAAAAAAAAGAAAATATCAATTATGTTACATATTGAATATTGATCACCAAAATTTTGTAAATTAAAAAAAATATATTTCATGACAGAAATTTTATGAAAAATTTTTCATAAATCAAGGATATTTTATATTTCTCGAAATTAAATTTTTTAATATTGTACAGAACGTAAGATTTCCTGCATACGTATTATATACAAACTATCACGATAAGAACACATTTCTTCTCGGTTTGTTGTGCTTGGTTATGCGAATATGTACTTACATATAATGGTAAGGCATACTTTTCATGATTTCTTGTATTTCTTCTAAATTAAATTTTTTGAATAACCACAGATAACGAAGAATTTTGTTGATATTGAGGCAATATACATCCACATACACATTGACAAATAAAGTAGACCTAGCTGATGATATAAGAACGGATATACATAAATGTGGATACGAATGCACATTTATGTATCTACATACCTAATACTGCATTATCCGAAAGTACGATAGTAGTTTACTGCACAATGATTGAATGGAATGGGATTCGTATAAAAACATTATTTGATGGAACATTAAATATGGACACGTATGTATGTATATGAGTGTACACAATATTCTTCGAATATGCGACTGCATAAGAGAATAAGACGAAATATAGAAGATATGGATTTTGAATTTTTAATATTTAAAAAAAACTTATTGATCAAATCGCTTTTTTTTATTCAACTTTTAGTTTTAAAAAAAACGTTAAAATCAAACATATGGTATACTTAGAAAAGAAGTAGAAATTAAATTTCTGTATAATATATAGAATGTTCGAGTATAGATAGTAATGAAAAAATGTTTTTAAAGATTGTAAATACGAGAATGTACGTATATGTACGTAAGTATTTGGATAAATACATGTATGAGTACGGTTTGAAATTGAATATTGGCACAATACTTATTTTGTGATTATAAGTATTTTCTCAGAAATAAATTTTAAAATTGTTTGTAAAGAAATTTATTCCTGAGTTTTGATTGAATGTTTTGACTATTTGGCCCAACACAAAAATGACGATAATGAATCTTACAAATTTTGATTAAAACTGACTATAGGCTTGAATAAATATAAGCATTTGATGTTTGCAAGATTTGCTAATTTGAAAACATCTTCTAATTTTTTTTGACCCCATCAATCGTATTAAATTAATTATTTTTATTTACGAAAATTACAGTTTCATCTAATACCACAAAATCTTCACCATCCCATTTTCAATCTTCAGACTTTTATTATTTGTCGCACAAGCAATAAACATAAGTATACATTACATCACAGATAAGAGTACAGATATTTCATATATTACATACATAAATAAAATGTCGCCATTCTTATTTAACACTCATATTAATTTTGTGGTGCAAAAATGAAAAATACATTTAAAAAATCAACCTAAAATGATGTATAGAATGATAGAATCTTAAATGAGAATTCGACCAAACATAATTTATATGAAACATCTCCATCATTACATTTTTGTATTTTTTCCTCTATCTTTTGGTCTTTCATTTTTCATTCTTTTTCAGATAAGCGTATATATACTTATGTATGCTCATATGAATATATGTTATACTGTTATTTGCATTTTTTTAAATTTCAAAATAATAAAAGGACTGACAATGTTTGTTATTATATGTATAATTAATTTTCTATATTTTCAGTATAGCTTTATAACATTTCTTCAATCTATTTTTCTCCCTGCTTCTATATTTTTATTTTAAAATTTTTGACGTATACTTATCTATAGTCTTTTGTTATATTTTATACCAACACATAGAAATTTATGTGTTTGTGTATATATAAGTAGATACATATGAAAATCTACTTGAGAATATGTATATATGCATCTACGTATCTACGTGTATGCATGCAAATTGAAATCTAAATTCAATCCATCCATAAAATATTTTCAACAATAACAAGACAGTGAGTCATTTGCAGGAATTTCAGTTAGAACGATACAAAACATAAAAAAAGAAAAAAATAAAAACGCACACAATTCCGTATTTTTTACTTTGGTATAGAAATACACGAGTGTTCACGTATACATGATGTATGTATTTGTATTTACGTATGCAATATGAACGTATTGTGAAATTTTAGGCCTTTCGCCAATGAAATTAATGGTAAAAAGAAGAAGAAGAAGAAAATGATTTAAAAAATAATAAAAACAAAAAGAAAATTAAATAAAAATATCCAGGCAAAATATTCTTTCCATTCTAGCCTTCAAGTGTACAGAACGTAGAGAAATCGTCAAAGTGAAATTATATAAGTAAAACAATAAAAATACAGTTCATTCGTATGAAAATGAAAAATCACTAAATTTGTATGTATGTACATATATAACCAACAATCTTATATAACGAATAATAAACACGATAGCACAAATAATTGTGCTCATAGTCAGACTGAAATGCGGTAAAATAATACAGGACAATGGAGTAGTATTTTTTACAAAGAAAAATATATTAACTTTATTTTTGTCTTTTTTTCCTTTTTGTTTTCAAAGTAAAAATTCTATAAAAATAAAAAACAAAAATACGTAAATAAATAGTAATGAAATATTTTAAAAATGGGAAAAAAATAAAAAAAAAAATTAAGAAATAAAAATTTTTAAAACTGTTTACTATTGTATGCTGAGCATACATTACAAGATATGATAAAATAATAAAAATATCAGGCAGAATCAATTAAAAAAAAGAACTAATATAATCGTAAATATTAAAAGTCCCTCTCAAGTTATTATTTTTAATTTTTTCAATAAATAAAATGTTTTTTGTATCCCAAGCTCTTCACGAATTTATATTGATTTTTCATTGTTGTTAGTGCTTACAATCAAAATTACGAGTATCCTTTCAGATTTATTTATGTAGGTACATATATAGCACACAGGCTCAATATGAACTGAAGTGCTATTGAAGAAGAAATAGTTCGAGTAAAAATTTAATCGATTGAGAACTCCAATGATACAATGATACAATGATACTTCTACTTGAATCCTGCATTTTGGTATGATTTTCAGGCTATGTTTATGTTAGTTTGCAGTTTTGTTTGTATGTTTTTGAAAAACAAATTTAGATAATTTTAAGATTCTATTATACTTATATTGACTTGGGCGAGAGTAGCGCGCTGGCTGGGATTCGAACCGCGATCTCAAGATCACTAAACTAACACCACAAACCATCGAGCTATTCAAGTTTCTACTTAAGAGGGTAAAATTACAAACTCGTATTAGAGTAAATTCTTCAAAATAACTTGAACCTTAAGTCATGGAATTCCAAATTAACTACTGAAAACAAAATAATTAAAAACTGAAAAAGCTGGAAAAATAATGAAAGCAAATTTTGACAGCAAATACATATTTTACACGACTAATTTGAAGAGCTAATGAAAAAATCAAACAAACTCTTTGAGTAATCGAGTTGTCTCCTTTCGTTATAGTTATATCAACTAGACTCCATAAAAATCAAATTATGAAAATTGATTAATATAGAAACTTAATTCATTACTTGAAAAAATTAGATATAATCATAATGTTCGACTAGTTCCAATTTCGAAGATTATTTTTAAAAATTTAAAAAAGATAAATTATTAACTTTAAATGAATAAATTTATGCCAATTTTGTACATACTGAGAAATTCGAGATAAAAACAAATTTTATGTTTTGGAAAATTTCCAAATCAAATTGGCATTTGTCTATTTCAAATATAAATAGATACGTATGTATGTAGATAGCTCAAGAACTTAACTAAACGTTCATATTTAAATTTCGTGAAATAATATAAAATTTATTTCCTTTAAAAGATTTATTATTTATATTAGTTTTATGAGTATTTTGCGAAATATATACATATTTCTATTCAAAATTTCATATAACTGAATTGGTTTTAGAGTATGCAAGTTAAGTCCTAACATAACCGAACTCGAAAATTTAAAAATTTTGAAAAATAAAATACATGTATAAATAACGTTTATACTCTTTCTGGCAGCAATTTGAAAACTATGATAATGTGTACGAGGTGCGACTATATGCAAGTGTAGAAATGAAGTGCATTTTGTCATTAAAAATGTTGACTTTCTTTATATTTAAAGTCGATATAATTTTGCCTTTTTATTAAAACAATTATATATATATGTACAATTCATCCTATATGAATTAACATTTAACCCAACAATTTTTGTTTATTTGTGAATTTCATTCTATAAATATCTCAGCACATAATCAAGTAACCATTGAAATTAATTATACAAAGAGAAATATGAATGTGAAGAGATTTACATTTACATATAATGTTAGATGTACAATTATATAATTCTAAAGGTACGTTTCCACTTATACACTTTTCGAGTGAAAATGTAACATTCCTTGTAGACTAGTTTACAAGGTGTAAACACCAAAGTGTGGATTTTCATTTAGTGGAACGATACATTTTTATTTTACACTTCCACTCAAAAGTGTATATGTGTAAACAGAGAATTCCACTTAGTGGAATCAAATTTAATCAAAGTTGTTTCCACTTAAAAGTTTTCAAACCTGTTTCGATAATTTTTGAGTGGAATTGTACACTTTTTGACAGATGATTTATTCTTCTGTGATGTGTTGTATACAAAACATTTACAGTGAGCGAAAATTTCAAATTCTGTCGGTGTAATTCTGAAAAAATTTTGAAAACATTTTTCAACATTGCTTTCCAATTCCGGTTACAAAGAACCCATAACACCATATTTCTCTCGATTTTTAACCCAACTTCGCACCCAACATATTCGTTTCTGCTTTTAATTTTTTTTTGTAGTTTTTTTTTTTTGAAAAGTAAAACAATAAATTCAAGCTGCATAAATTTCAATAATCGAAGACATATTTTTATATAATTTTGCAGCTCGCTAATGCTAATTACTGGTACATTTACATACACTTTGAACTAACTTCAATTTCAATGCAAGAAAATTTTTCTTTACACTTTTCTTGCTTGAATATTTTTGTTTAAGTGTAAACAGTAGTTCCATTTTTGTAGCTACACTCAAAAAAGTGGAAAGAAAAAAGTGGACATTTACACTTTTTTTCGAGTGTAATACTACACAAGTTTAAAAGTGTAAGCGCACCCTACACTTTGGTGGATTTCCACTTTTCTTTTTCTCCACTTAAGTGTATAAGTGGAAACGTACCTTAAGTATATAAAAACATTTGTATCCGATACATGATATAAAATTATAAAATTTCAATCTATAACCTGCTATAGCAGACAAATTTTGCTGCTCATAAATTATCGCAGTATCTTCTATTAATAATGTTTTTTTCTTTTTTTCGAAGCATCTGATCATATATGTATAAACAAATCATATACTCGTATACGCGCATGCATACATGAATACTATCTGCACTGTACTGTTAAAAAAAAATCTATAATTTTACACCATTTTCATTTACCAAACATATAATTTACATTTTATTTCCAGTGTACTTTCGTGTTATCTGCTATCATATATACTCGTATTGTGCTTAATATACCTACACATACATTTCATAACATTTTGTATTTTATATTCGATTTTTTTTTACTCATTTAAAAAACGTACTCATTATACATTTATGTACATTGTATATACACAATTTTTGAACATGAAAATAAAATAAAAAATTTTGTTCTTATTTTTTTGCATTCACTACATGAATACTGAAAATTAAAACAAAAAGAAATGACACTTTCTTATACTCTATATCTCTAGTTGTGTCATTTCATATCTTGAGCACAATAAAAATTACAAAAATTATTCCTAAATTAGCTGTATCTAAATAAATTTCTTCATTTTCGATTAAAAGGGTATAGTAACTACATATATTTTAATGTATATTTGTATCACGCAGTGAATTTTGCATTCTGCGTTGCGTTTATAATGAATATACTCGTACATATATTTGAAATGTACTATGTACTGTATGTACGTATATAAACGTTAAATACATATAAACATACACAGACGTGTTTTTATATTACTATATTCAAATGCTATTTTTAATACTAAAATATATTATAATGACGGTTTAACTCGCCAACTTTTACTGCATGCATATTATTTATTGCTATGTTGTGCAGAAGAGTATGGGGCCAATGTTAATGGCCTTTGATGCACTTGAATAAAATGTTCAAAATCATTTTTAATTCGACTGTACATAAATTTTTCAAAGTAAATCAGAAATTATAGAGCCAAACAAAATATACATAAAAAAAATATTAAAATTCACAGAAAAAAAAAAAAAAAGAATATCCTCTGATTATGTGTGTATTTTTATTCTTCGGTTATGTTATCTTTTCATTTTTTTTTTTCTTTTACCAATAGACATGTAGACATAATGTTTATGAACGACTTTAGAAAGCGATAATTTTCCATTCAAAAATTTTATTTTCAGACTGAATTTTTATCTGAATCATAAAGTTTATTTTTAAATAAAAAAAAAAAACAAAATAAAAAAGAAATTTTCTTTTAGACTACACTTAGACTAGATTTCTACACTATTTCGTGTCATTATCATATGCGGTTAGTTAAGCCGTTTAGTCATCTTTAAACTATAATTTTAGTCAACTTACTTTAATATTTTTGATTTCATTTCAAAATCATTAAAACACATTTAAGGATGTATGTACATAAATGTACAAACATAAGTACCTATACATTATATAAGTATAAAGCGAATGAAATTGATGTGGTGTAGTCGATCGTAAATTTGTACTTTGTACATACATTTATGCTATGGATGATTTAAAGAAATTAAATTATGTATTATTTTTTATAGGTTATTGTTTTAAATTTTTTATTTTTGGCACAAATAATTAAAATTTATTTTGAATGTATGAATTATATGAACATAAAACTTTTGTAGATAATATAAACGTAATGATACACGAGTTTTCTAAAATTATTTGAATAGAATAATCACGATTAAAAATTTAGCTGCCAGTTTTCGAAAGAAAAAATTTCAATAAAATTAGTGTGAACACAAGGTTATTTAATCTTACAAAATGTCCTAAAGTTTGATCGTTTGATCCAATTTATTCAATTTGTGTGCACGCACGGGAGTGCACGTATCCATATAATATATAATTCAGTTATGAATAAAATGAAAAATTATCTTTTGCTTTGACACATAAGTGTTTACTATGAACTCTCATCGAGCCCATTCGAGACTATACAAACAAAAACAAATCAAAAGTAGTCCTTTAAAATATTCGTGTATAAACTTTTTAAGTCTAATTTATTTAAAATTGTTTTTAGGTTACAGATTATTTTAAGCTTGAATAATGACTTTGAGATCTAAACTATATCTATAAACTGTAAACTATACATAATCGTAGGTATGAACTTTCATATTTTTCTGCACTGATAAAATTTTAAAGAAAAAACTTGAGATAAAGTTCTTCATTTTGTTTAACATTATTTTTGTGTTTCATCATCATAAATGATATGCACGCGGTACAAATTCATCCACTTGTATACCTCACCGATTATATGCAAATTTTAATCACATCTCTTATGAATACCTATACTTAGTATCATATTCTCAAGATATGTATGAGTATAAATGAGTATGTTATTTCATATTCTGTAATATTGGAAGGATGAATTTGGATGAAATATAGGAAAGATGAGGGATGAAATATATTTGTTACTATGGAGTTTGTGGAAAGAAATTAAACAGTGAAATAATAGTGTTAGCGATGATTACATTACTTTGGTTAAACAGCTATGTGTAAATAAAAGAAACATTCATACACATTAGAATGTAATATAATTCCCATTCCCACAATAAAAAAGACAGATTATATTTGAAATTAATAAAATTTGCCCTTGTTTATAATGTCTTTGAAACACAGAGGTTGAAATTAAGTAGATTTCATTTTAATTTCTAGTAGAATGTTTTTGAAAAGCGATTTTGACAGTTTGTCTAATTTATTTAATTTATCTAATTTTAATTTAATTTATCTGAACATAGCCAAATAAAGCCTACTTTTTCTATTACATTTAACTGTCAATTATATTCAATTATTTCTTAATGAAAATTTAAAAAAATAAAAACATTTTATTGGTTTACAATTTGTTAATAGATGTCTCTGTTCTACGTAAAGAGCGAAACATGAGTATAGATTTCGAGCGATTATTACGTATTTTTTATGTAATTTCGCTGACTAGATTTCGGCCCAAATCCGTCGTTTTTTCCGGATTTCGAGGATGAAATTAGCAAAATACTTAAATGCAACCTCTAATGTGTGTCTTCAATATTAGATTACTTTCATATTATTTTCACTTGATACCATATACCATACTATATACAGACATTTGGTAAAAATATCATTAAAAAGAAATTTTCACGACTAAATACCGCAACGAATGTGCTTTATGTTTTATAATATAATGATATTCCATATATATGTATAATGAAGCCTTGGACTCATTCATTTAATTAAAAATAACATAACTTTTGCTGATTACAGTACGTATATTTTCAAAATCCTGTCAAATTACTATACGTCCTCATTGTTCAAATTAAAATAAGACATACATATATTACCAGTATTATACATAGAGGTATGTATTTATGTATGTACATACATACATATACGTATAATGCATATAATGCGCACTTTAAAACTTTTATAATTCAAGAAATGTCAAAAACATACTACTTACACTGAATATTAATAATCTAAATTACCAAAAAATAAGAAAAAATTGAAAAAAATTATCCAACTTGAAAATTTTTCAAATTGTGAATACAAAATTTATTTATGTATGTGAGTTCTGTTACATACATATACATATACATATAGAGAATATTGCACGTGCACCTATATATACGCATAGTAGTAGTACATATACATATGTAAATGTAAATCTAAATAATCATCCACTTAAAATAATTTGTTTTGTTTTTTTATGAGTATTAGTGCACTTAAAACGTATTATTTATAATGCTGTAATTATTTTATAGAGTATATAGTGCCTATATATAGTGCAATTAACGTAAATGTACATTACATTAAAATTCATTTTTCATATATACATTCACTAATTTTAATTTTTAAAAAACAAACAAAAAGAATTATGTACTCGAAAACAAAACAAACAAAACGAAATTTATATGCTTACATATGTATTGTTTTATTTCAGACTTAGATTTCATCCCTCTTTCTGTATTACTTAACTCAGTTTTGTTTAAATTAAATACCTTCACTATATTTATAATATCTTTAATAAAAATCCTTACATACTACATACATACTGTATATATATGTACTGGTAATTTATATTATGTTCATAATAACATTAATCACTTTAACTCTGTGTGTACTTGAAATTTTAAAAATATATGTATACGCATATGCATTATTGTATTTATCTATAATGAAATTTTTATATTGTTTGAAAGTTTTTCTTTCGCTACATATCATTCCCACGAATTCAAATAAACAAAATAAACAAAATAAACGTTAAAACTTGAAAAATATATGTAGAGAGAAATTATATGTAAAAAATTATTTTTATTTTAACAAATTTTGTTATACGATACTTTGGCATGATTTCTGTTTTTTCCAATGTTACATTATTTTTATGCCTCTTACTGTAGTCAAATAATTGTTATATGCATTTAACAAGCAACTTAAATCCTTTGTGTATGCAAACATTTTTCTAATAGTTCTATGATTCTATGTTATGAACGTGTACAAATATTCTTTTACTTTTTTCCGATATTTTTTTTTTTTTTTGTTCAACAAAAAGTAGTGCAAATGGTTGAAAATTAAGGATAATAAGCTCTTAGAGATGAAGGATTCTTATTTTTATTTTCTAAACTTTACTAAACTCGAATGTACGAGTTACGTGTATTACGTGAATGAAGAAGATTAATTATTGTGACGAGTGTTTACCCAATAAAACTTAAAAAACTTTTTAAGAAGCTACTTATGCATACATACATATTACACGAAAATGGAATGAATATGAGAAGTAAGAAATAATGATAAAAAAAAATAAAACAAACAAAGACAAGAGTGCTTCGAAAACCATTTTAATAATTTAGATTTATTGAAGAATCTAATTAACGAAAAGTTTGATTTTGATAGTGGTTCTGTAGTGTTCGAAATTGAATTTAAAATTATTTTGCTAACTTTTTAAATGATAAAATGATATTATGTAATACGTTTATAATTGTATTCTTAATAGAAAATTCTAAGAGCTATATGCTGTTTTTTTTAGTTCTCTTTGTTTATTATTCAAACTGTTCCTATTCGCAATCATTCCATACAGTAATTTTCTATTTAGTTGTGGGTTATTTTTGATTAAAAATTTAAAATTTTTGTTGGCTTTTTTCTGCTTCATACTTTCTGTGTGCCTTTTAATTTTTAATTTTATCCCACTTCTGTTTGCATTATTTCATCTAAAAGGAAATAATTGAATAAGTATATTTAAAGATAAAGTAGATGAAATTAATTAAATTTTATCAAATTATTTCATTAAAAAAAAAATTGTAATGCAATTGAAATTTTCTAGAATAAATGTAAATCTTAGAGGCAGCGTAGGATGGAGAAAAAATAACATACTCCTTATTCGATAATGCACTTTTGACTGTTAAAGTCATTAGAATATCTCAATTATTCTCATCACAAAATTTATATCATTCCAATCAAATTTCATGTTTTTTTTAGAATTTTTATAAGTAATATTTTTTATAAAAAAATAGTGAAAAAAATTTATATAATTGTGACGGAATGTGAATATAAAAAACAATTCAGTAGCCAAGCAAATTCAATTCAGTCAGAGAAAAATTGTTCATTTGTTCAGAGAATGAAACTTCATTGGACGGTGATTCCGTGATTCAATAAGGTGAAAAAAAAACAGAGCCATGAATGATAATAAAAACTAAAATGAACAATAAATAAGAAAGAAGTATAGGTACACGTAAAAACTGGCAATGGCACACTGATCATTCGTCAAAACGCGTGTGTCAGGGATTTTTAAAATGAAAACTCATAGGAATTATCATTCTTTGGTAAGAAGGGAAACAGCAAATTTCCTTTCTGAGAAATATTTTTTGTCTGAAAATAAATTATTCGAAAATTTGTTATTGGGTATTAGTAAAGATGCTATAAATGTAATAAATGTATTTATAGTATCTTTGGTATTAAGCCTTAAATGAACAAACTAAGAATAATTATATCTAACTATAACTATCTATAACCAAAACTATCTATAAAATTCCTCCCTTTTCGTTTCTTTATATAAGAATTGAAAATTTGATTTAAAGTAATAAATTTCTAAAATTGATTAGCCGCAAGGACAGAATAAAAATGTAATGATGTTAAACTGTTATGAAATATTTAAGAATAGAAGTGACATTATAAGAATAATATATTTTGTAGACATGATGGTAATAAAAGTTTTATTATAACTCATAATATATTCAAAAAAAATTGTCTAAAAATTGATCATTCAATTTACCAATAGTGGAAACGATTCTTCTATTTAGTTATAAGAAAAAATTGAAAGAATAAACTTGATATAATGGTTTGTACGTTAAGATATATATGCATTTGATTAATCTTTGTGACATTTAGATAAATAAAATTGAAACATATAACATTGTGTACATTTTAATAATCCTAATGTTGCTAGTATTTCTTGTTGTTACTTGAAAAATATCAATTGAATAATTTGTTCTTGAATTTAAATTTGAATATTATTCTTAAATATTAGCATTTTTATAATACTTACATAGTACACTCGTACATTATATAATATATGTATTAACAAACTTATATAATAACTTATACCGAAGACAGACCAAAAATTTAATCTAGATTAATTTTCCAGTCTGTCAAATTCAACTCTAGACGATCTAGTTGTACAACTGGATTATATTAATCTAGTTCTGTAAACTGGATTTACTTTGCTAACTCGATTAACAAAGAAGAAAATATAATTTGACAGTTAAATTTAAATTAAATTTTATATTTTATACAGTGTGGGTCACTTGTTTACCTCACCCTTAATATCAGCGATATCTTATTGTAGATATATTACAGATCAAATTTATGACCATGTGTAAAAATTATTTCATTTTCTTAAAAACAAAACATACTGAAAAGTGCATATAAATATAGTAGAAAATGAAATAAGTTTGCCAAAAATTATAAAAATAATTGTATCGAATTTTGAAAATTAATCAAATCGTATTGAAGAAAGAGAATTTTTTAAAAATAGCTGTTTTTCTTTGGTCACAATTATCTGATAATTCTCAGTTCTCAATTGAGCAATGCTTTTCTTTGGTGTGTGTTTTTTCTATTCTGTTATAGGTGGCAGCAGCAACGAAGTGAAATTTATGTCTGTTTATCTGAGGAAAAATATTTTTGCTCAATTGATGTGTGAGCAACTGAGAATCAAAAAGAAGACACAATTTTGACAATCTTCGTGTTCATACTTCGTAAGATTTTGGATATACATAGTTTATTTGTAATAAATAATTTGTAAAAATTAATTTGTAAAAATAAAAATTTTTTTTAATTATTTCTTTTCAAAATGACAATCAACTGAGAATAAAAGTTTCAGTCCGTTTCTTTCAGTTTGTTTGCTCAGTTAGTAACAAGAAGAAGATAACTGATCTAAATGAGATGTCAAACTGAGAATTATCAGATAATTGTGACCAAAGAAAAACAGCTAATAAAATAAAGAAAAATATGTTACATTAGAATAGAACCTAAAAAGATTAACATAAGCCAGAAACTAATAATTCTCGACAGTATTATGTCTAAACGATTTGAATAGGTTCACACAAAAATTACATATATATGGAAACATCAATATTACTCTTCTTCCTCAAATAACATATATCTTATTCTCATAGACTTTTACATCTGTCCCACTACTTTTTCTTTGATATTTCATGACATAGTAAAAACATAATAGACTCGGTAGACAACTGAAATAAATTATTTAATACTAAACGGATTTAAATGTTTTTCTCGAATATTTTGAAAAATTATGTTTGTCCAACGGTTGCCTAATGCTTACACACATTATATGTATTATCTTATCTCTATATTAATTTGAATAATAAACAAAATACAAAAGAAAATCATTTCAACTGACGGTATTATTATGCTATATAGTTATATTTAGAAAGACATTTCTTTGGAATGTTTTGATAAACGTATAAAATTGAATAAAGTTAGATAGTTAGTATACATTATGTATGTATATACTATAATATATGGATTTCTTTGTCAATTTTTTTTAGAACCGAATTTTTCGAAAAAGTTAAAAAAAATTTCTAAATTCTATGCAGTATATATTATTTACATTTCGAATTATAAGGATCATTAAAAAAATAAGAATCATAGATATGCACATACGTAGTGAATTCATTAACTCTCATACTTTTCGTAAAAGTGATATATATTTCTTTCGTTATTTGCAAATATGAAATGGGGGATTATGTACAGTAAGCGCAATTTAAATAGACACAGTCTTTTGTGATTAGAAACTAATTCAATAATTCTAATAATCAATCCCAATAAAAACTAACCCCAGTGGCTTGAATATATTTCGATGTTTGCGGTGTTGGACGTTCTAAATTCAAATCCCAGCCAGTGCACTATTCTCGCCCAAGTCGATCAATAATTCCATCAGCAATGTACGCTAGTAATTTGTTACTCATGATAAACTGGAAGATATATTTGAGAGAATTAACGTCACGAATTTGAAGTCATTTATTGTTGAACCATCAAAAATCATGATGCAAATTTTGACTTTGTGATAAGTTAGTGTTACCAATAAAATGCAATCTTTTTGAACTGTTGACTTAAGCTTCTTTTGCAACCCTAATAATGCAGTCATGCAGTATTAAATTTCTGAACCCACCCTTACTTATCGGCGGTACCATAATGGACTGAGTATTAGCGTCCCCTTGATATACATATGTATGTATGTACATGTACATCGCATGTATAATACATACATTATATTAAAAAAAAGGACTAACTCATTTTAGTTCATCTTAATTGAATTTCTATTATCATCTCATTTCACACCATTTCGCTCTTATTTCAATTGAGCTTCTAAATTGATTGTTGAAAATAATGAAGATTTAGCTTTTTATAGATGATAGCTTTTTTCCACATGCATATGTATATTTGACAGGTTTGGAGGACAAGTGTTTTTGTGTTGTACAAAACTAATTTTTCAACAATTTGTAAAGTTGATAATTTAATTTTTCGTCGTCTTAATTTTAATTTGAATTTTACCAATTTTCTTACCTCTTCGTAATATTTTGACTTTTGACGTAAGTACATTTAAAACATCAAATTTCATTGCTATTATTTAGAAAAATACAAATTAGTTTAATTTTTTCATGCTTTTTTTTCAATATAATGTAAAGTGTGCTATATCCTTTTGTCCAACCTAATTTTTCATTTTTTCTTTATAAAAAATTACCTGCAATCTTTTCTTTTAAATTGATGGTAATATGTATTTTTTTATTAGGTACATATAAACAACATAAGCAAAATGGGTTATTCCTATCAGAAAAAATTGAAGGGTGTACTATCATTTTGTAGCAGACGATTACAACTCTTTTAAACAATTTGTTACTGATTTTTCTGACCAATTTTTTGGTATTGTTTTATTCAGAAGTATAATTTCTAAAAATAAAACCACGAAAGTTTTTCTGAAGATAAAATTTTTGTTTTATTTTTATAGTCATTGTACTAAATAATTTAATTATTTTCCTAATTATTCTCAAATATTTAAATTAAATTTCTTCAATATTCTCAACAATTTAGTTAAAAATTAATTAGAATATTATTTTTTATTATGAAATTTCAACAAAAAAAAAATGTCTCAATGAAACAAAAAATTCAAAACTCAACAATGATTAAACCGCGTCTATCAAAATTTCGCTCCCAAATAACAAATAAAATTTTTTAAGTACAAAAAAAGTAGTAACCCCTACATAATTCATGTAGGTACGTTTTGTGCATTCAAAATTAAGCAAGTCATTTGTGTTCATATATTTTCTGCTTACCTATACCATATAACAACGTTCATCATGTTCAATTTTTATACCGCTTTAACAAAATTTTCAAGTGAGTCTAACCAAATTACGCTCACTGTATAATTAATTTTGTATTCGAATATAGCTTTTATTTTTTTATGAAGAAACCAATTCCAAATTGTCATCTGTTTTCCTACTTCGCTTATTTATGAATTATTGAAGATGAAAAATAATACGGTATGCGATAAAATACGAAAATTGATTCAAATTGAAAATTTTTGATTTTTTACTACTTTCTTTACATAAATATTTTACAATCCAGAATAATTGCAACTTTCTTTTATTTAATATATGCATCGATACATTTATATTATACAAATATTATAGAAAGTTTCATTACTAATTTTTTTTATATCTGCATCCATATGTAATTTATTGTAGATCTTAGGTTTGAGGTTTATTCATTATACAAATACCATTATATACACATATATCTTATATCTATATAGGTATAACCGTATAACACAATTCTTTATTTTGAACAGTCATTTTCATACATTCAGTTTTGCTCTAAAAACTTAAAAGTCACGAACAAATACGTGAACCTATATAAACAACAGCTATAAATAATAATTACTTAGGGTATTTATATTTCTTTAATTATTTTGTAAATGAATTTAAATTTTGCATAAAAATTACACAAACATATTAAAATATATACAGTCCGTATTATAATATATCCTCACCTCACCAGATAATTCGTCTGCATTTTATACTAAAAAAAACATTATGCAAATTAATTAAAATTTTAATCGATAGCTTCTTTTCTAAAATTTCGATTACTCTGGACAATATTATGAATGAAATATAGGGAGATTTTCAGTAAATAGCATTTGATGCCTTGCTCACTTTTTGCTTTACATAAATGCTGATACCAAAGACATAATTATTTCATTTCATATCGCAATTTCGTGTCTTTGTATCAATAACATAGTGTCACTATTTACTTATCACGGTCTGTTCAACAATATTTTCAAAAGAGTGAATGAACTATTTTGCATTAATCCGCAAAATTCTAAGATTTTATTTTCATTCAGAATTTATGGGAAACGATGAAAGAAAATAGAAGAAACCCTTATGGCCAGTTTCACAGTGTAAGCTTAAGTATATAGCTTAAGGTTTAAGTTGAAGCTTAAATAATATTTCAGTTTCACAGTGACAACTTAAGCCAAAAGTAGAGTTTAAGGTGTGGTTTAACTTAAGTGATGAACATCTTAGGGTTAAGCTTCACTTAATTAAGAAGAAGATACGAGATAGCTGATTTTTTTAGAATGTTATATATAGAAATGTGAAAATAAATATGTATTAAAATAATAGAAGTGAACGGAAAATAAATATATTTATTTTAGATTAATTAAAAATTAATTACAAAACAAAATTAATAATTGAATAATTATTATTATACATTTAATTTTCACAGTGAATAAGTGTGTAGATATATATATATATATATGTATATATAAATATATAAATATGCATGATACAACCACATATATATGTGTATATACATATTAGTTCTTGTATCATGTAAATATGTGTGTGTATATAAATTTGGAAAAAAGTGAACTGAAATAAGAAAAAACTGTTATTATTATTATTATTATTATTATTATTATGATTATTATTATAATTCCCCATTCACTTTTTTAAATTTACATTTTCAAATTCTTTACTTATATATCAGCTGTTGTTCACAATAGAACATTTTACTTATGTAAGCTTTAATTCACAATGCAATATTTAATTTTTCAATCACAATTGCATGTTACATTCGGCTTGATTCGGCTTAGCTAAGCGACACTTAAAATTATACTGTGAAACCCAATGAACTTAAGCTAAGTACTTAAGCTTCCCTTATGGCCAGTTTCACAGTGGGAGCTTAAGTATGAGCTTAGCTAAACTCTAAGGGAAGCTTAAGTACTTAGCTTAAGTTCGTTCGGTTTCACAGTATAATTTTAAGTGTCGCTTAGCTAAGCCGAATGAAACATGCAATTGTGATTGAAAAATGAAATATTGCATTGTGAATTACAGCTGACATCAGCGAAATGTTGTATTGTGAATAACAGCTGATATATAAGTATAGAATTTGAAAATGTAAATTTAAAAAAGTGAATGTGGAATTATAATTATAATAATAATAATAATAATAATAATAATAATAAGTAATAATAATAATAATAATGTGTGAGACGAAGATAATAATATAATAATAATAATAATATATAATAGTAATACATAATAATAATCATAATAATAATAATAACAGTTTTTATCTTATTTCAGTTCACTTTTTTTCTATATTTATATACACACATATTTATATGATACAAGAACTAATATGTATATACATATATATGTGGTTGTATCATGAATATTTATATATATATATACAATATATATATATAATATGCTTATATATATATATATTATATATACTTTTATATATATTATATACATATATAATTTATATATACATTTATTCACTGTGAAAATTAAATGTATAATTATTCAATTATTAATTTTGTTTTGTAATTAATTTTTAATTAATCTAAAATAAATATATTTATTTTCTGTTCACTTCTATTATTTTAATACATATTTATTTTCACATTTCTATATATAACATTCTAAAAAAATCAGCTATCACGTGTCTTCTTCTTAGTTAAGTGAAGCTTAAGCCTAAGATGTTCATCACTTAAGTTAAACCACACCTTAAACTCTACTTTTGGCTTAAGTTGTCACTGTGGAACTGAAATATTATTTAAGCTTCAACTTAAGCCTTAAGCAATACTTAAGCTCCCACTGTGAAACTGGCCATTAGAGTTTAGCTAAGCTCAAACTTAAGCTACCACTGTGAAACTGGCCATTAGAGATTTTTGGATATATGTATGTAAATCCATTAAAAATATATTTTTGGGAAAACCATGAAAGTGTTCCGAATTCAATTTTTTAAGTAACAAAAAAACAATAAAGTTTCAATTAGATATTAAAAACATAAATATTTTTAGCTTGCATTTATAAATTGTAATCGTTTTTGTTTAAAAGAATTCAAAGAAAAGGCTATATTTTGAGGCGCACTGTACGTACTATATGTATGATACTCCTGCAAATTAGGAACACTTCAGTAATCATGATGAATAATTTTAAATGATATTAAAAAAAATACTGAAAACAAATTAATACATTATGTATAAATTACATACAAAATGCATATACATATAAAGGTACTTAACAATGTATAATGACAAACTTAAAAATGTTCAAAAATTATAAATTTCTCTTTTCATGTATCATTAATCAAAATTTAAAATTTTTTCTTTTTAGCATTCAAATATTATTGAACAAATTATAAGCGAAAAATAATAGGTCGTCTGCATTTATAGATGCCTTCGTAATAAAAATGAATATAAAAATATTTTTACATACGGGTGAGTATTGTTATGATCATATAAATGATGTGCATTATTTGTTGAAGATAAAAATTATTGCATAAATATTATAACATAAAATATGTTACATTTTATACATTCACATGTATCAACATAATGTACATATGTATATTTATAGTTTGTGAATGCATTTAAAATAAAAATTGTGTGAAATATAGTATGTATCGTATTTATTCCTACATTACGGATTGTGTACATGCTTTTCGTACTTAAGTATTCGCATGCAGTATTGTATAATATTAGCATTATGTACAAACATGTTGACTTGCTTCATATGCAATACCACTGAGTATTGTGTATCACAATATAACAAACCAAAAGTTTTATTGTTGTGGCAATTAAACTGTGTATGATGAACGAATTGAGTCAAGAGAAGAGAAAGAGATACAATCGATATGGGCTTGATTATTTTTGTTATATTATGTACTTGTACTTTATATATCATTTTTGTATCATCTGGCCGTCGTTAGATATAGTTGTAGTGTACTGTCACATGAGACTGATTCTGAATCTGAAAAATTCCGAAAATTTCAGAATCACAATCAAATACATTGTAGTATATGTGACCTGTTACATGGCACTGAAAAATTCATCTGCTGAATAAATTCCGGTTTGTGTTTCCGTTTTGTAATCTGATTATTTTCAGAATAGAAAATGAAACATGCTGACAATAAATGTAACATGTCACATGTACCTGAAATCTGAATCTGAATTCATAGCTAAACCACACAATAAATTGACATACTTGTTTATATACAACTTGAAGATCGTAAGATAGAAGACAGAAGACAGAAGATTAACTTTATTTCACCCTCCATTGAAAAGTGCGTCTTACCAACGTACTCGCCACTCATAGTAGTTATCGTTCGATGGTTTAATGTTCACTCGATAAGTAAAGTGTTTTATAACAATAACAAATTTAAAGAAAAATATTGAAAAGGAGTTTTCAGATTCAGAATCAGAATGAACAAAAAGTGAATTCTGAATCTGAAATTTTACGTTTCAGATTCAGAATCAGTCTCATGTGACAGTAGACTAAGTATATATTTGTGTATTTGAATTTACATAAATTAACACGTACCCCTGATCTGATAGCATGTACAAATATCAATTTTAATTAAAGACCGCATATACTTGTACCTGTTAATGATCTACACTTTTGAATATATGAGTGCAACACTATGGTAATTCTGGTGTAGGTGTATCGATTGATTTTGTGATTAAAAGTTCAGAAATAAATTGCTGGTACTTTTTATGTATATATATGTATTGTATTCCCTGTGCATATAACAATAAATATCGATAATAATTAGAAATCACAATATGTTTAAAGCCTTTTATTCGTTATTAGGCATCGAATTTCTTCCTTCTTAATTATACGTTTGTTTATATGAAAAACAAAAAAAAAAAAATAATTGACAACTTTAATTTTTCATTTTTTCTTTTAATTTTTCTATTGTTCACTGATTTTTAATTAAAAATAAACTTCAAAAAAACACAAAAGAAAAGGAAAACAATAATAAAAAAAATCATATTTTCCTTGCATTTTACTTTCTAATTTTGCAAAAATATGAAAAATAAAAAAACTCTCCCAATTAAGATGCCATAAGACAATCAATTTTACAGTCTGTTTATTTCTCAATAAAACAGTTTCATGTGGCATGCATTATTTTAAATAAAAAACAAAAAATCTTTAATAAAAAAGATGTTGAAAACGTTTGGAATAAAAATCAAGTATCTATTCATACATATTTATATGTGTATATGATGTAACTCCTAATATAGATAAAATTTGATTTGAATAATGAATTTTGCATTACTATAGTATATACTTATAGTTATACCGCTATACATAAACTCATATATGTATGTATTTAAATAGGTATGCATTTTAGCGCAATTACTTGAAGACGAAAATGAAAAATATAATAAGTATTAATCTTAAATAGTTCATACGGTTCATACGAAAAGTATAAATAGTATAGTATATATATGAAGTGACTAACGACCTAACGAGAACAAAATAGTCATCACGAAACAGAATGTGTAGCTGTAGTATGTAGTGCGCGTGGTAATACGAGCTGTCAAAAGTACTACACCTTACCTTATTCGTCATATGTGGCATCACAATGCGCAACTGCAGTAGTAGTTATAGTAGTAGTAGATGTAGCTGAAAATAAGAACTTTTCTTTTCTGCTTTATACCATAGGCATAGCTACAACTTTGACAACTGACATTTGGTGTTTGAATTTTGAATGATGTGATAATTATGTAAATAATATATTTATATTAATAATAAGGGTATTCACGGTTTGGTTTTGTATCATTGTAAACGGTGTAAACTCGTACAATCCTACACATATTGTAAACATCTTCAATGTACATCATTTTCATGTACACTGCGTGTAAAAATTTATAATGCTGAAACCCATTGTATACGGTGTATATTACTATTGTATATGCCATTCTGACATTAAATGCCAAAGTAATTCAATTAAATTTATTTTTTTTAATATTTTAGCTGACATATGTTATTAATTTGCTTGCTTTCAATACAAAGTTTGCTATGGGTTCATTCACTTTTTACACTCTTACAACAAATAGTGAATACCTCTGTTATATTATATTTACAATATGTAAATATCACTTATGTGCAACTTACGCTAAAGTCAGTGCTAAGCGACATTCATACTTTTATTGGTTTTCGTATTGAACACTTTGTCAAATTGTTTTACACCAGGGACAACAACAAATCATATTGGAGCCTGTTCATCCTTATATATTTGAAGAATAGTTCTTCGTCATTGTTTTTAATATATAAGTATAAATGTAGTCTCAAAAAAACTTAACTTTGCTC
Organism: Villa cingulata; assembly: GCA_951394055.1. Classification (NCBI taxonomy): domain Eukaryota; kingdom Metazoa; phylum Arthropoda; class Insecta; order Diptera; family Bombyliidae; genus Villa; species Villa cingulata. The sequence goes on from OX596025.1 coordinate 4,828,943, forward strand.
TTTTTTGATACACTGGTTTAACCCACCAAAGGTTATTGCATAACAAATTTGTCAAAACCAGTATGTGTTTCGTGTAATGCTCCACTCACAGTTCAGAACATAATTGTTAATTTCCAAAAAGCCACGATTTTTCTTTTCTTCCCAAAATACTAACTTAAAATCTATTCAAACTTATCATCTCAATTTAATAATAAAATTCCTACTTGCAAAATCCTAAACTCTCTTCCTTTCTCACAGCACCCATCCCATTATTATAGATTTCATTAATTATTAATGTAAGTTCCGTATGGTCTACAACATTTTGTTTCTTTAATCGTCTTTTGGTCCTATTTACCGTCGACCTATTACCTATTCCACGTCGACATTCGACATCCTTTATTAGTAATGTTATACTGAGAATACAAATTTTTCTATATTCAAAATTTCAAACTGGTACTTCACCCTGTTATCTCTTTTTCAATGGTTTAATGACTTTCATCGTCACGAATTCACCGTGAATACTCATTTGGTGCAGACCATTTTCGCCCATTGCCTTCTATAGCACCACACTTTTCAAAAGAATAATTATCATACGACATTGGTTAACAGATAAAACGAGACTAAAAAATGTTTTTCCAATTCAAAATGGTCGAATCATTTGTTATATATGGATAGTATATAACTGCTTTTTTTTTTAATTCATCTTATTTTGAAGTTTTACAAGTGATTTTTTATGTTTTTTAATTTTTATTTTTTAAATTCCTTTCATTTATTAGTAACCATATAAATTTATTTGTATTTATATTTTTCCTATAAGTTTTAAGTTCAAAAATTGGCGGTAAATTAAAAAGTAAAAAAAAATTTTAATTAAAACAATACATTTCAGTAATTGAATCTTTTAATTATGTTCAAGTGAAAGTCATTAATCATAAAGATATAAATGTTTTATATAATTTTTCTGTTAGAAAAAATATATATGCATACATTACATCCCTATAATATCTACTTTTCTGCAACGTACTATATACACTCGTAATGTGTGTACATAAGTCAACTATAATAAGTGTCGTTTCTATTTTTTAATTCTGTAGAAAATTAGAGTTCATTGGCTTCTAACATGAAAAATTACAAGCTACCAATTATAATTGTATAAAAAATAAAAATGCAATATAATAAACGCTGTAGAATATTCTGTACACACCTACACGTAAAGGTAATTCTATCCTTTTTTTCCTATGACATATACGTACATACATACATAATATATTATATTGCAACTTGGGTGTTAAGTATTATTTTTTTTTCAAATGTTTTTTATCTATTTTATTTTTTATTTTAGTAGGACTTAACATTAGTATTCGTGCGCAAATAATTTTGCATTTTCATTATTTTAATTAGAAAAAAATCTACCAATTCAATATAGTATGGCAAAGCGTAGTAGTAGTAGTAAATACTTACAAATTACTTATACGTAATATTTGATTCAAAGTATACAAATACATAAATATACAGTCTACGATATGTTCGACATAATCAGCTAGAGAGAATAATAAATTATTTACACAATATTTTATTTATAGAAAATAATCAATATAAATACCTCAGCTGGCTGCCATGCCATATATGTTAGAAATAGCGATATAACCGAAGTTAGAAGTCGAGTCATTAAAAGGAATAAAAATAATGTTTATGTCTTTACTAATTCATGAATTTATTTTGTTTTAATTTTTCCCAAGCTTTTGTTCTATTTTCACCTTTCATCTACGTACATACATTAATTCGATAGATTCCATTAAAGGGAAATTTTATCAAATATGTATATGTACAAAAAAAAAATGATCTAAGTATGATGTCATACAATTTTCGGTACTACATTTAGTGCAGTGAAAAATCAATAAGAATATATATTTCTGATTATACACAGTAAAATATAATTAGAATCAATAAAAGCATAATAAATATAAAAAGGAAAACACTTTAAAATCTAATAATACATAATGTTCCTTGTAAAATAAAATCACATTCATATGTAGGAGGATGTACAAAATAAAACGTTGAATAATACTAAAATCAAACTAGCATGTGTATTACTGTTTCATATTTATTAAAGTGTGCAAGCCAGAATTACGTTCTATAGTACTATAATATAGAAAATGGCGTTTCAAAACATAATATCCTCGTAGAAATACCCGATACTCGATTATATATGTATGTATATAAGAAGTCAACATTAAAGGAAAATTTGAAAGTTGAAGATGGTTCAAGTTTACACTGCGCTCCTATGTTTATACTAGCAATATGGTCGCTAATGGTATGGTTCAAGGTGTTCAGTGAATACCCTAAAATTATTATGAACATGATCATAAAATTTTGTAAATAAATTTTTTCTGGATGGAAATATTGCTTCTGTTTTGGACGTCAATATTGCTTTCAACAAAATATCACGTCAATAATTATTTTAACATGTTGATTTTTATACATGAAATTTTTAGAAAAAGACGTAAAAATATTGAATCTCTGTTCATATTTTTATGTTTTTTCATATTCCATGATATGACTACAAATAGCAATATAATAATATTGGCATTGCCGTTCGTATATTACTAGTATATAAGCAAGGTAAGATAAAAAAGACATTAGTATATGTTTCGCAAATGTTTTGTATAATTTAATATAATGACAAGGTATTTTTGTATTATAATATACTCTAAAACGAAAAATCACAATATTACTGTTTCATAAATAAGTAGTAATATACATAGTATACTAGATTGAATTCAGAATAAGGTAAACTTGTATGTACGTAATAATAGTAAATTATGTATTTCCAACAGTGCATTACACATTTTCTTGTTTTTGGGATTGAAACTTTCCATTCACATTACATAATATATGGGATCATAAATGTTCATATTGAATATACGTATTTTTTCACACGACTACTAAATTTTAAACAATTATTGTGGATAAATTTATTGCAACTACAACATTTTATACGGCAATGATTACACCGGAATAACTAAATTTAGATTAGAATCATCCGAAAGTTTATTTAGTTCGGTAACTTTGTGTTTTATTTCTATTATTGACTGTAAGCACTGTTTTAACAAATCGGTATTACTAGTATCAATATATTATTTGTAAAATGTGAACATAGCTATAACCTGCAATCTACAAGGAACGATTAAAACCAATAGCGAAAATTTCATAAATTTTCAAAATTTATTAGATTTTCTATGTTGAACTGTAGTTGACATTTATTATTTTTCACAGTTCTTATTCAATTTGTCTATAAAATATAAAAAAAAATGACTGATATTCCATTAAAAATATGAAAAATAAAAAAATCATTATATTCATATCCATAGAGTAATTATATATGACATGAATGTTGAAAATTTGAAATTTTTTAGTGATTTTATTTATTGTGAAATAAATTATTAAGAACATATAGGAGACGGTTGACTCAAAATATGAAAGTATGTATATTAAAGAATTTTAAAAGAAAATATTCTAAAATAGACTTTATAATAGTACTCGTATATACACATTCGTATACTCATATATCTGCGTAAAAATATTTGCTAACTAAAAACAGTTTTTAAAACTTTTCAACTTCTCTTCAATTAAAATTTGAATAATTCAAAATTCAACATTTGTCCACATGCCTTATAAATTCAGTTATTTGAAAATTCATTTCTTGTGTTGTAGTTGTTTTGAACAGCGCAATACAATTGTATTATTGTAACTCGCATCTCGTATGTAATAATAATGTCGTTAATTTTTGGTATTTAATTCGTTTTTTTTGAAATCCTTGCTTCATTCATATACGTAAACACAAACATAAAGTTTCTGAAATCAGTAGTTTGTATTGAACACACAATGAAAATGAACATAACAAACACAAATTTAAAAATAACGAATTAGGGAGAAAAAAAACTCATTAGCAAAAAGAACAGAAATTCCATACGACAATTTTATCGAAATATTTACTTGTATAAATTGTACGATCAAAGAACAAAAATTACTTTAAAGTACGGAAAATATGATACCATCATATTACACCATGATGCGTCACCGTCTATATACTATACTTAGGTTAGACAAAGACAGGTACCCCAAGTACGTAAAAAAGGTAAATAATTATCATTAAACAAAATGATAAAAAAAACTTTGCTGTTACAATATTAAATTTCATATTTAATTATGTGTAATAAATTAAAAAAAAGAAAAAAAAAATCTTATTACCGTGATATCCTGCAATAATAAACCGAAAAGGACAATTGATAAGAAGCTTTACCATATAATTATTTTTTCTCTTTTGTTGTAGTAATGGAAAAGATGATTTCTGTCTTGTTCGTTTGTTTTTTTTCTTTTATTTTTTTTTTATTTATTTTAAAACTTGAAAATAATTTTTTTGCTTTTGTTTTTGCATTGCATTTTACAGGAAATTCTGATAATTCAACTACCGGTAAATTTTTTTATGTAAAAAGATATAATATAAAATGTATTAATAGCAAAAAGTGTATTTGTATGGTTTCGGACGCTCATGTGCAGTGCGCGCACACATCTGTCTAAAAATTAATCAACTGCGAAAGACATTCAATTCAGTAATTTTATTAATTTATTAAATTTACCAGGAATTGATATAATGATAAAAGGATATAAAATATATATTAGTTTCAGTTTTTCGTGGACTTTAATATTCTGTCATTTAATCACACATCAAACTTTATTATAATGACATTAGTTCATTTCCATTTCATGTGTGTATATTTTGTATTGAATAAATTTCTCCCAACATTCAACCACATATTTTTCATTTGATTTAGAATGTAATCGATGAGTATATAGTCACCGTCAGTTATTATATGCATTTCTGTGTAATTTTATATCATTGGGAAGCAAAATAATTTCATATAAGTCAGTATTTGCTTATGTGCGTATGTATATAAATATTGTGTTTGACTGTTTTTGATATGACTTTGCAGAATTAAAAAGTCAATAAAAATTTACATATAAAATTACGAGTATGTATATAATTTGGTTTGTATGTACATTTATACTTATTACGTAATATAGCCATCAATTATCTCTTACGATTATACATATGTTCTTCAATCAATTTTTCTTAATTTAAATAATCGAATATATGCATACATAATATATAGTTCATACATTATGATGTTATATAGGATTGAATAGAAGAAAGTTCAAGTTATAAAATCTATAATACAAATGCATAAGCAAACAACCAAACTTTTGTTCAATTGTATTTATTTTGTACATCAGCATTTTCTATCCGATTCCCATTAACTAATTGAATTTATTTATAATTGTAATGCAAATATAAAATATCAATATGTGTACCTACGTATTCATGTATACAGAAAAGCATACATGTAGGTACATATACGAGTACATACATTATGTATATTATAAAGTATAAATGTGTGTTTAAAATAAATTGAAAAAATGAAATAAAATAAACTTAGTCGTTATTAATTTAGACAGCTCAGCGTATATTACATTTATATGTATATACCCGTTCATAAACTCTTTGTCAGATATATACCATTACATATTCCTAGTTATTATGTATACCTATACACTATGCACATACGTATATATATATACCTACCCTATACATATATATGTATATATATACGCACGTACTATATATTGTGATCTAAAGGCATTGTATAATATAATATTATTAAAACTGTGTTATACATGTACTTATATATGTATGTACATATATGTACATAAATTCATACAAATATAGCGGAATCTTTAATTCAATTATCGATAATTATAAAACAAAACTGATTACAATGCAATGAAACACGTCGATATATTTGATTAAAGAACAAGACTTAAGCTAAATTAGATTCTAGAGAATTACATGAACGCAGTTAAAAAGAATTTTAATTTACTAGAAAAAAAAAAATAACTTAAATTGACAAAATTCTACAATGAATCCTTTTAAATTCTATATAATTAATTTTTATTTGTTCTGAAACACGAAAAATTTTAAATTTTAATTTGAATTTGTTCATTCTATATCGAAAATTTTTGAAAATTTGAATTTCGATTTGAGTTTTTATGTTTCTACGTTTCTACTACATTGAAATATTATTGGTAGATATGTATTTTTCTTTACAACACAGCTAAGTAAATCTAAAACAAATTAGTGGAAGTAGAATATGTACGTTTATTTCCAAAATAAGAGTGTAAAAATATAAAACTTATGAAAAATATGTTTCTGATATGATACACTGATATGTAAACCACTGAGAATGGGGAAAATCGGTTAGAATTTATCAATATGTTTCAAACTCAAAATTTTTTTTTTTAATGAATTCATTTATTAATAAAATTAGTAGTCAAAAAAGGAACTTAAATGATAAAAATTAAAAATGTTGTAAAACTTAAATAAAATGAGATCATTATATAAATTCGTTAACCTGTTATAATGATTTTATTTTCATTTTCTACTTGCCGAACTTAAATCAGTTATTAAATAATTACCGAGTAAACACCTAAAATCTTTTATGAATTTTAACTAGATTCTTATTTTTATCCTTATTTAGTTTAGTTGGATTTTGTCATTCATAAAAGCATATTTATTGGTAAAATACTGAATAAAATTTCACACATCTTTTTTTCTTGTTCGTGTATTACAAGAATTTCAAAAAAAACTGCAAATGAGTTCATATTTAAATATACATACTTGAAAATTGAAATTTTATAATTGCTTTAAGAACTAAATACTTATTACATAATATATTTAAAAAATCTCAATTATTTTCTGTTTCGAAGATACAAATTTAGAAAATTTAATAAAAATTTGCTTTAATCAGTATTAAAATTTAGTGTAGACAAATTTATGCGAAATCAGAAAATATTTTTTGCTCAAGTATCTAGACAAAAGATTTTCATACACACATGATGTACATACAATATTGCTGTAGAGTGAATAGAAGAACTTCTCAAAAACAAACTCATAATGACTTAATGATGCTCGTCTTTTGTCAACATTTTTTGAAAATTTCAGAATTTTTTTATTACTCACCTTTGATGAGACGCTGCAATATGATGTCTTTGTGTTGCTCTGAATGCGGTTCACCCAGTATAATTAATAGGTAGCAGCCGGTTAATGGACTTGGAGGGCCTACTCCGACAATACTTGATGGGCCACCATCAGACAAGCCGGTTTCAAGTGTTCGACCAGCACCAGCAGATGTACCGCCTCCACTTGCATTTTCACCGTTAACATTAGCTGATGGTATTGCATTTGGTGTGCCATTATCAATTCCTGTCGCATCAGTGCTATTTTCATTTGTATTGTTTTCGACAGCATCAGTTGCCTTACAATCATCATTTTCATTGTTGGTTAAATTTGTTTCGCCGCTAGTCTTGAGATCAGTAACTCCCATGGTTTTAGTTTCATTAGCTCTTCCAAAATTCACACCATTTGCACCTTCACTAGCACCATTTGCAATCGCTCCACTCACACCACCATCACAACTCGCAGTCCCATTTTCATCAGTCTTGATCGTTGCCGTCTTTGGTCCTGCAGAACCTGCTTGATCCCCCATCACAGATATTCAATTACAAAATCTATTAAAATATTAATTTGATTTTTTTTTTTTATTTTTGTCACTCAATGTTTTTTAATTGTTCACACACTTTTTATTTATTGTTCTGTGTAACAGTTTGATTTACGTTTATTGAAATATTGAATAAAATTTTATTTCAAAACTAAAAATTCAAACGGAAAAAAAAAATTAAAAAAAAAGTACTTTTGTTTTGTTGGCTAAACAACTGATCCTTTAATTAAAATTTTTTATAATTACTAGAAGATTAGATAAATTTGATTATTTTCACTGCACTGTATTAAGTAGATAACTGAAAACTAACTGACTGATTATGATCCAAGGAAGCTAATAAATTTCTAAAATCTTCAGAAGTATAGTCTGGAAGGTTGAAGCTGCAATCGAAGTGAACTTTGAAAGAAGCCGACGATTGGTAGCACTGCTTGAGTATTTTATACAGAATTATTTAGCATGTATATATAAATTGCACACCTCTGTATTAAAGAAACTCCCAACTCAATACGTGAGATATTATATACACATGTATCTATGTACAATATATACTCGTATTATATTATATCAAAGCGAACCGAAAAACTTTAAATCATTTGTTCGCATATAAAATAAGTAATTCTTATTCCACTCGATGCATGTTTTATATTGGAACGAATATGAGTATGTATGCTGTACAAATTTTGACTTTTATAATAAGTTTTGTATTGATTACAACTTCATGAGATAAAACACAGTAATATACACGTTTAACGTTAAATGTATCTTAAAATAGAACAACGAATTCTAACAGTAAGAAATATGGCCGCACCCGTATGTCCTTTTTCTATAATGACTTTTTGTCCATATGTACATATGTATAACCGTATATACGAAACACTTTAAATATAAGCACCACAAATCTCTTTTAATCTGATCTGACTCTCCCCCTTTATGCAATTTTTGTTTTTTCAATTAGGACAAATGTTTTTTTTTTTTCTTATTTTCAACCGTAAAAGTCCGATATTTTGCTTTTGGCTTGTCTTACGCTATATGTAGCGTTTCAAAGCCGGCGAGAGTAGAAATCAATTACAAAAATAATTATTTCACTTTAGAAAATAATATCTTTATTAATTTATTTTTTATTCTCCTTTAAAAACTTTTTTTTTATTTGAAATGCACAAATTTATTAATATATAGAAGTAAAATGAATATAGATGAAATTGCAGCAGAGAGCTGAACAACTGATAAACTCGAATGACACACAAGGAATGACTGTGTGGCTTTCTGGAAACTTATGGAGACCGTTTAATGTATTTCTATGACTAATATTTTATATGTGTATTTGTACACATGTAATTTAATATGTTAATGGCGGAAGGAGGAAAGTATAATCAGCTGAGTCGACTCTCTAATCAGCTGAGTAAATAAAAAATCGATTAACTGTTATACTCTTTTTAATTTTTATAATGAAGAAAACACACCCTCTTTTTTAAAGGGATGACAATTCATTCAATGCAATACACACTTCTCCAAAGTCTAAAAGTCGAATATTTTTGCAATTATGTTCATTCTCACATTCGAAACTTTCTTCGGCTTGCTTTCACTATAAACTGTTATTTTGTTAAACTTGATTATTAAGCTTGCAATTTTTCTTCACAAAACAGCTGTTAACATGTTCGATGAAAATTCATAAAACCGTTATTCTGTCTCACTACTTCTGCATAGTAACAGCATATACTAACACATACAGTGGTAGTCGTAAAAAAAGGATTCAGCACACCAGGAAGAATACTGATAGATTGCAGTAATTGAAGGGGAGTTTTCAAAAACTATAATAACCAAACAAATGACAAACAACAACAGGACAATAAAAATGTGTTAAAATTGTTTTTTCTATTCTGATTTCGTTTCGATTTTCACAAAAATTTGTTTAGACACAGCCACTGGTACATTAAAACACTTTTCTATAAGTGTATATAGGTATGTATACACAGCTGACAAAACTTCGATTACTTCCTCTTTGCTTCTTATTTTCTTATCTTTCTCTTATTTTCTTGTTTCTTTTTCGATTCACAAAAATTGTTCTTTTCTTCTTCTATTTGACCTAGTCGGGGTACGGTTTATATAGTTTTTTTTTTTATTTTTCTACTAAGCGAAAAGAAAATTCGATTTTTCTGGAAAACGACAAAAAAAAAACGAAGAAAAACCAACGCACGACCTAACAAAAATTCAAGAAATTTTCTTGTATTTTTTTAATTTAATATAATTATTAATTTTCGCAATGTTCTGTTCTGTTCCACTTTAGAAAAACCACAGTTAAAATTTTACTTTTCTTAAAGACTTACTTTTCTTCTAATTGGAGCTCTCCAACTGTTAAAATTCTTTTTGCTTAACAATCACCAATGTTTTTTTATATCATTTAAATTTTCATCATTTAGAATGTTCTGTTTTGTTTCTTTAAGTATTGTGTGTGTTTGTGAAATCTACTTAAATCAAATATTGATTAATTGATCTAAATATTAATTTTATTTTTACACAAAAAGTTATGCACCAGTGAAAAAAGAATTTTATTTTTTTTTTTAATTTTTAAATTTTTTAATAGCACTACACTTTCAAAAAAAAAAGATCAGAAAAGTTTTTTATATATTATTTTTTTTTTAAACTTTGAAACCGAAATAAACTTTAGACGGATTTAGTTTTGTCTCCTTTTTAGTTATCTAATATGTATAATGTAAAAATTTGATGGCGATTTGTATTGATTGGCGAATTTATTACATTAATTTTTGGCAAAATAAATATTGAAATCTTAAACATAAAATTTATCAAAAAAATATAATTTTTATTAATTAAAAATTTTTATATGCTCAAAATTTTTCTTTTGGTTTTATAAGTTTTTTTAATTTTTTTTTTTTTTTTTTTGTATGATTTTTAATCGTACGAATTCACTTGAAGCAAAGAGAGTACTCTAATGGCAATATGAAGTTGCTCAGAAAATTTTTAAACAGAAGAAAATCCTACACAATAAATCCATATCAGTATCTAACACTTATAAATAGTGTGTATGTAGTATTTTTATACAGCCGGCAAGTTTCAAATGTATATGAATATCAACATATCAATATGTAGTGGTAAATAGATAGATAGATAGAAATATCAAAAACCATATAATGAACATACATATACAATTTCGCCATGTATTGATTGTTCAGATGTAAAACGAATTAAAAAAAAAAAAAATGTTGAAAATCTATACCTGAGTTCAATAATGTTTTTTCTGTATAAATTCATATGCGGTACCTACTTTTTTTTAATTGCAAAATGTAATACAATGAAAAAATCAAAATATGTAGGTACTAATAATAATGTCATTATGCAGAAACGTAAATATAAGAATAATTGAAAAAAAAAAATTTATAAGAAGAGAAATTTATTAATATTTTACTTACTTATATCTACACAGTTATTATTATTACGTGCATGCATACATACTCGTGCATGTAAGTAAAACTGTAATCTATGAAAGTGTATATGAAGTGAATTCAAGACACAGCTGTAGAGTTACAGATATTCATGCAATATGGAATACTTAAATGCATCAAAGCGTGATTAAATTATGCGCATGCTCTTAAATTACAACATATATACAGCAAAATACATACATATATAAAAACCGTATACATATATGTGCAGGTATACCATATCATAATTAGCCGGAATAAAATACCAAGTGCAATAAAGTCTAATTATTTCAAAGTAACCGATAATCGTAATTTTTGATCATTATATTCTACGTTGCTAAAAGCATTTATATGTACATACGAGTATATATATTTTACTCATAACTGTATTAGAATATTTATTTTAAATAATAACAATTAATTCAAAATTGCATTTGGAAAACTTTATAAATACTAATAAGAAACATTCGAATATGTATTCCACAAATATAGTGTCCACAGTCCACGTCATATGTCTGTCCATGATGAGTGTATCTTTCTCAAATTGCCATGCACTCATCATCAAAAAAAAAAAAACATTTCATCTTTTCAGGTTTTCAAGGATGATTTGAAAGATTTCAAGGATTTCAAATATAAAAATTTAATTTAACTTACAATTCTACATATAAACAATATCCTTCACAAAAGTAAATACATAGATTCCTACTTGTAAATCGACTACTTAAATGATATAGGTATTCAAATATTATAAATTATATTATTGACTTTTTATACAAACTGTACCACTTTAAATTTTTTTCCGAAAATACTATAAAAATAAACCATATACATATGTATGTATTCATATAAATACTCGTATAAAATTAGACTATGTTTAATAGTATGCATATCCATACATATTTAAGTATATAGAATACCCATTTTGAGTGCAATTATAAACTTTTAAACAATAAAAACTAAAAAACGAAACCAAAATAAACTTTTTTAAATTTGATAATTCGATATTTTGGAGCATAAAAAATCTGATGAAAATTGTTTTTCCTAATGTGGTACATATACTTGTGAATTAGTTCAGTTTTCATTCCAATACAATTGATTTCAATACCAACAGCAGAAGCATTTCAATTTCAAATAACAAATTTAATTTCGAACTTAAAAAACAAATCTTTGATTACCTACTTCCAGTAATCAAATATTTGAAATAATCAAATCACATGTCAAAGATCATTTGCAATATGCGAACATACTATGTAATATACAAATTAAAATCATTCAAACTTAGCACATCCTAGTGCTACTTATTTGCACCTTTTTACTCGCAAAAAATAATATTAACTGAAAAAATTAGGCATACTATTGACGGCATATGAGCTTATAGGAAAATTGTAATGTTGAAATGGAATGTGAAATAAATTCTATAACACAGTAATAGTTTATTTTTTTTTTTATAAAATTTTCACTACGGCAAAATTACCTACATATATGCCAATGTACATATACAGGATATTTACATGTATTAATAAATACATGAATTAGGCGAAATATGATGAGTATTTGTTTGATCTAAAACCTTTAAAATTTATTGGCAGGCTAGTTGGTTGGCTGTTTAAATTTAGTCACGAAAGGCTGACGAGAAATCGATAAATGTCAGCGTTCGTGGTGGATAAAAATATCCGCACGGAACAAAACAAAAAATAAAAATTTAATCTAAAAACAATTGTCTGTAAGGTATGTATATATTTATATATTATACTGTTTGTATTGTAAAAACTAAAAAATTAATTGTTTTTTTTTTTAAATTAATTTTAAAGACTTATTTCGGATATTTACACTTATTTTATGGAGATTAAGTCAGAGAAGTGGAAAAATAATTATTTAAAAAAAGGAAAAATATAATAATATGTTCAATTATTTCAATCATAGACTGTGAACACTGGGCGGCTGGAAGATATTCTATATACAAATATGAATTCAAAGTTATTTCAGTTCATTGAATTCAGAAATATTTGTAGGTTGTTCTAGCCGAAAATGAATAGTAATGTAGAACTGTAGCAAAAAACATAATGCCACCAATATTCAGAGTGATACAGCAGTATAAATGAAACTGGATCGAGAGAATGTCCTTGAAATACGGGAAGGTGTGAAATTCTCTATGAAAATCAGAAAATCAAAAGAAACAAATGTTGGAGTGAAATCAATGAATCGCTGATCGCAAAAAGATCCTGGCGGGTCGTGCTGCAGACTAAAGGGAGGCCGGTTAACCTGATAAGTGGGGGAGGGGGGGTGCACTTATAATAAAAATAAAAAAAAATGAATCGCTTCGTCTCAGAACAAAATGCTCTAAATATGTTTTAAGATTTCAAAATTAATTTTCATTATTTTTGGTATATGCTTGAAAATTTTCACTGATGATATAAATATGAAAAAAATAATTTATTATACAATATACAATAATTACAAAGATATTGAAGAAAGTTTTTTTCTTTCTGAAATATTTTTACATCTTCTTTCTATACAGAACCTATTAAATGAATGTTTTCATAGAGCACCCTATGAAAAAGAACCTAAAATTGAAGTATTTTTTGACTAAAATTATTTATCTAAATTAAAATAAGATTACATTTTATTGAATTGGAAAAAAAAAACATACATAAATGCATTCATATATACATATCTAATATGAAATAATTTTCAAACATTCATTTCCTGATGTAATTAATTTCTATATGCATTTGGTGGAATTTTTTTATACTATAATATCATACATACGAGTATCACATATTTTCATTATAATCATGAATTTCTTTACCCTTTTTTATTTTTTCATTGTCGATGAAATATTTTCCTCTGCATTGAAAAAATAAAAAAAAATATGAAATCTAGATTAAGTATATGTAGATACATTCACTTACCACTTGTATAAATAATGTACATAGATACATACATATGTACATATATTTACAAACACATACATTTTATGTGTTTTTGTATGCAAATCAAAACTACCATATTAACATAACTTCTATTAGAAAATTGTGTGTGACATTTAATTTATAGTAAAACATTGGAATTGATTTTTATTTCTGTTTTCGTTTTTATTTTTTAGTTTTATGTTTCTTATTTTAAATAATGACTATGAGAATTTTATGACAAATTGCATTGCGACAAGGACGAAAAATATTATAATAATTTTTAAATTATTTATCGTTATTTAAATTTGAATCTTTTAAATTTTTCAATAACCAAATTATTATCTCCCTGTACACTGAATAATAGAATAGTGATGATAAAAATAAAAATTTTCTTGACTGAAAATTAAAAATAAAGAATAAAAACATAAAATGAAATAAGCAAATCTTAGTCGGCCGTTAAAGTCTTTCTTGCTAAATATATACAAAATACAAATCAAGGTTTTTCCAAGCAATGTACAATTTTATCTACATATATATCTACTTTAAGGTGTTGTTGTACACTTTTCATTTTTTTTTTCTTCAATTTTAAAGATTTTCTATTTCCAGATATATACATATAATACAGTTTAAAAAAACATGCATTAACACACTTACTCATTCATATTATGAACGTACTTATGTATTATGTTTATAATCAAGTGCGTTACACACTATTGTTGTCCTTCGAATTTTTTTTCTTTATGTTATTTGTTCATTATATAGGTAGTATATGTAGTACATATGTATGTGCATACAGGTGACAATAGCTATATATTGTATGCAAATAAATTATGTATATATGCTAGTATTGTGATGTTGTGTTATACTGGTTATGCACATCTACTATGTTATGTAATTATTTATTTGTGTTATATATGAAAAAAAAGAGAAGCATATTACAAAAATAAAACTAAATAAAAACTGACCGACCTTTAACCTTTTTTTTAACAACATGTACTCATATATAATCCTTATACGAAATAGAAGTAAAGCAAGAATCTCATGTTATTTATTTATGCATATATCCATTACTCCTGAGTGTCCTACCTTCTATATATCTACATAAATGGTTGATTGTGTGTAGGTATGTATATTATATTCTGTATAAGTTAATACGAAAACTGCAGTATGTAAACCTAATAACATTAAACAATTTTTATAGGCTGATGTGATAAATTAGGATGAATTTTTTTTTTTAAAAACCAGCCGGTCATGTATGCACCGGCAATTTTTTATCCACAATTTGCCTAACCAATGTAATATATAATTTACATATGCACATGCACGTACGAGTATACATGTATGTATACAGAATCTGAAGATATGCACATTACATATAGATACACTAATATTAATGACAGTTTATACTATTGTAAATCTGTTCGAATGAACTAATAATCACATGAAGACTTTTTGTTATATGTACATGTATGTATCTATGGAATATAGTATATATGTATATGTACGTATACATTTTCCGTATACGTATACTTATAATATGAATAGTTCAATAGACCTTTTTAAGGACTTTTTTGAATAATTTTATATTCTTTGTACATACGTGCATAATATACGAGTTTATTATATATTCTGTCACTAAAATGTTTGCACCGTTATATTCGTATATTGTTTGTTGCCAAGAATTGCATTCACAAATGAAAAATAAAATTTAATTTTATTGATTTTATTTTATTTCGATGTAACTTATATTTTTGTTCAAGTAAGTACACACCCATATTTTTTTGTATTTTCAAATTTTACATAATGATTTTTAAAATTACCTATTGCAGAAAAGTGTATAGACGCAGGTTTAAAAAATGTTCACTCTTTAAAATTTAAAAATGCACAAATTTTTGCAAATTAAAGTTTTAGTTTAATTAAAATTAAAGTTTTAAATGGTTTGAATTTAATGTATTAAACGCAAAAAATCATAAAATTTAAAACTTGAAAATTTTTATTATACCTATTGTAGCAGGGTACAATGTACTTACATTCATACATTTGCAGATACATAAGTATATGTATGCAGTATTTTTGCTCTGTTAGGTTTTGGTTTTGCTTCGTTTTTACCAACTTGAAGTGCACTGCAGCAGTTCATTGATTTCTTATAATTTTTACTTACACATAATTAGCTATAGTACATGTGTGTCTATGCTTATGTATAATAATTTAAAATTATCACAATTTTCTGATATGTATACGAAAATGCAAGTACTTCATAAGTGAGTGCTCATGTATGTATCATGTAACTTATCATGTATATAATGTTCTATGCACTCGCAATAAAATTTATATTCATCTCTATTATTTACTGCGTTCCTTTTAACCTGGTAAAGTACTCCAAAGTACTCGGGAGTAAATTGTAAATGGAACGCAATTTTTTTGCTTGCAAGTAAAAAGTATCTCCAAATTTCACGGTATACACATTTCTAAGGCAATGTAAATATTGGAGTGACATAGTTGGTCGTGCTCAAATTTCAGCTATCATATATGTCAAATTTGTTTTGATTCGATTTTAGATTCTCCATAACCTTAAAGAATAAAAAGCCACATATTGAATTAAATGTTTAATAAAAATATTGTAGACTTTAACCTATATCTTTAATCTCTAACGATTGAAACACAAAAACCTTTGACTGCAAATTTTGTCGTAACTAACCATACAACTGTCAAGTAAATTACTCGAATACAAGAGGCGGTATAGAAGATCACAACTACAAGTAATTGGTAGTTCTTTACCAGGCTAAAAGGAACGCAGTAATTATGAGTATTCACTTTTGGCGGTAGCGTATTTCTCTTACGATGTTTTTAATTGAGGTTTGAATAAAACTGAATTTTTCACATTCATTTTTCCATCAGATGGCCTTTTCACAAAAAATAAAAATTGAGTATTTATTAGTGTGTAAAGTTGTAATGTAGGCTTTATATTGTGAATTTGAAAATTTGCAATTTTTTCGTAATGATAGACGAAAGCGAATCAATGATAATTCGTTGCGAATGATTATTCATTTGTCATCTGTCACACCAAATTTAGTTAAAATGATCATTACATGCATTTTATCTTTATTCTATAACTTCATTAAAGTAAGTTCGAAGTTCGAATTATGTTCCAGAAACTCCATTTAGCGAAGAATGAAGATGATGAATTAAAAATGTCCCTCACAATTTATATAGATTGTAAAAAATTTCAAATTAACAGTAAAGTAAAATAAGTATGTGATAGCCAAAATGATCATTGAAAAGGTTCTGGGTGTGACGTGGTTTTTGAATTATCATCCACACAAATAAAGACTGGCATAATGATCATTGATTCACATTTACATTGCAAATTAAAATAATTATTACTTTTCGACTTCAACTATTTGACAGAAAAACTAGCTTAAAATTGTATTCAAACTTCATTGCATAATAACTGTAACACCATAAGAGATATAGTACACTTATTTATGCATTTTTGCTACGAAAAGTGAATACCCCTAGTATGTGCAATTTATAAATAAATTAAACTATATAAGTATGTATATAATATACGTACCAATATATAAATGTACATAATGTATATGTAGTGTCGTACTCGTAAGTTATTCCAGCTGATATAATTATAAATTTTACAAGGTCTTTTATTTGTTCTTATAAAAAGTACAAAACAAGAAAAATATTATGTGTTTTTTCTTCTCCTATTTCGACTTATCATAACATTTAGATGGTGCATGCCTTTTAGAATTTTTTTTTTTTTTGTGTTTTTTATTAAGGAAGAAAATGAAGTAAAAATCAATGATATTATGTACATTCAAGTATATGTATAATATGATAATATTTAAATTTTACTGTATATTACATATTATGTATGTATGTGTAATAGTGAATGTAGTTCTGATATTATTTATTTCTTATTTAGCTTTTATTTATTTTTGTAATTTTTTTGTGTTTGCATTTCTCCTGTTAATAATTGCAAAATAAATTTCATTTTAGTTTCATTTTTTTTTTGCATTTTTATATGAATTTTTTTCAGTTTTTTTGTCGTATATGTACTCATAAAATAAAAATTTCTATAAATAAGTAGTATGTAGTATGTACTCGTCTATGCATGAGCGTACATATGTTCAAGTAGAAGAAAAATAAAATCGATATAAGAAAAGCAAACACTCTGTACTTATGTATGTCCGTATGTAATATACTATATACACTCAGTGTATATACAGCAAATATTTTTTTTTTACTTTCACGTATACATGTGTACTCGTCTCGTATATATGTATGTTATGCATACATATGGATGTAGTCATACATGTTTTGTTGTTTTAAAAAGTTTCATAGAATTTTTTGAAAAAAGAATTCTACAGAACTAACAAGAAGAAAAATTAAAATACATATACATACTTGTACCATATACTGTATGTACATGTATTATATGCATAAATGTAAATCCATTTTTTAATCTGTACATTGAATGCATAAAAATTTTTAATGATAAATTTACTCTTTTGTGATTTTTTTTTTAAATTTTTATTTTCAAAATTTCTTCAAATTTTTTCAATTTTATCCTTTTGTTTTACTTGCAAATTCTGAAAAGAAATTAAACAAACATAAATATGTATAATTATACAAAGTGAAAACAACAATTAAATTAAAAAATAAGAAAACAAAATGACAGATAAATTCTCAACAAAAATGACTACGAAACTAAAAAGTTAGTTACGATTTTTGGTTCTATTTAAACTCATCTGATTGTATACATTTTAAATACACGTACACGCGGTTGCTTAGTATACATTATGGCACCGCCAATCAGTAATTCTCTGAGATATATAAACCATTTTAACAAGAGAAAGGGAAAAGACCAACAGGAAAGCCAAGAAAAAAGTAAGAAGACGTAGGAGCGAGAGAAGTGAATGGAAGCAACTTTTGTTGGATGCCAAAACTCAATTCGGATCGTATCGCTGCTGATGATGATGATAATGATATAATCCAGTGATGATTATCAGTCATCATTTATCAGTGACTAGTATATCTTACTGATTGAATTTATAATAGACTTGGACAAGGCTATTGTACTGGCTGGGATTTAAACTCGATACTTCAAGCGAACCAGTCCAACATCCAAACCATCGAGCTATTCAAGGCCCGGAATTAAGAAAACATCCCGTAAAAATCTTGAGAATATAATTAAACAAGAAATCACTTTAAATGAAAAATATAGTGTTATAGTAATGTTATTTTATAAATTTTCAGTTATTATTTAAAATAAATTTTTGTAAAATGGTAACAGTTAGATGCCAGAATTAGTAATTAAATTTGAAATAAATGAAAATGTGAAATTTTATTTTATCAAATCTTTCACTTTAATTTTTAATTTCTTCATCTTATATATTCTCTCAAGTTTTCAATTTTTTTGAATATTTTACTATTTATACTTCAATATTAGCAACTATGACAATAAATTCGGGCTTTTGCTGGATCATTGGAAAAAATGCT
Source organism: Villa cingulata (assembly GCA_951394055.1). Lineage (NCBI taxonomy): Eukaryota > Metazoa > Arthropoda > Insecta > Diptera > Bombyliidae > Villa > Villa cingulata. The sequence continues at coordinate 4,848,398 of OX596025.1, forward strand.
GGTTTAATATTCGCAAAGTCCAGAGTTCGAATTTCCTTGTTGGAAAAACAAAGCTGAAAAATGCTAACTCGGGTCTACTTGCCGACACCCAATAACTCAAAGACGATTAAATGAATCTAAAAATTAAACAGACTAAACACTATCATCTATTATGTGACTGTGGTTATTTCTAATTATACGTAGGTTCAAGATTATAGTAATCAGAAAGTGACTATACTGAAAGTGATTCAGGTTAAGGGTTTCAAAGGAGCTGTTGCATCCCTGCTAATGATGATTAATGTTGATGCAATTGAACCTTCGCTTATCTTTAGATTCAGCTTTTGTTTGAATCATTTTTGTGATATAATTTTTACAAACAAACAAAACGACAGGAATACTTAACACAATCTTTCTTTCACCGACTTTGTTGTATATATAAAGAATAATATACAGTAAAAAAAGGCTAACTAAATTGAGATTTTTATCGTATTTAAAAGAAAATTGTATTTGTATGTCGCTGGTGGCATTTTCCCTTAATATATTTTTTCTTATATTTCCTTTCAATTATTCCTCTTTGTACATACATTTCTTGGATATAAAAATTTTAATGTAAACCACAATTTCATACGAAATAAAAAATTTATAATCCTTGACGTTTTCTTACCTTTTTCTTAAAGATTATATATACGTGTAGTGTATTTTCATTGTTCACATATAATCAAATAAGGAAATAAAATGAATGAATACACTTTTATATGATGATAAAAAAAATGTATTTTCTTGGCAAAAATAATTCTTAAATATAAGAAAAATACACATACACAGGACTATAACACTTTTAAAATGATATTTCCTATATCAAGATTTACAGATGACCCTTTTTTTTTATTTGATGTTTGTTTTTTGTAAAAAAATGAAATCGTACATTTTGCCTATGCGATTGCATACCGCTTCTGTATCAGATATTAAACTTGCACAATTACAATAAAAGAAAAAAAGAATTTTTTTTTTTTTATTATTTCAAATTTTCAATATTCCTAAGGAAAATGTAAAACTGAAAAGTTATTAAACAAATTTCAATTTTCCTCTTCTTTTGTCCCTTTTTCTATATATTTTCTATAGTGAATTTGTATTGAAAAGAATTTTTTTTTTTTTTTGCATGCTTCCATTATTCAATTTTCATGAAGAATTTTTCTTTTTGTGAATGAAAAAATAAGAATATATTTGAATGGAATAAAAGAAAATTTCATAGAAAAACTTATAAAAGCACAGATAATCGATAACAACAACAATAAATTTAAAAAAAAAAAGAATTTTTTTCATATGAGTATAGTATAAATATTATGAGAATTATGAATGTCGAAATATTTTCACTTCAATAAACCGAATTTAATGTTTTTTTTTCCAACACTTTTTATTTTTTATTTTGGTTTTTTTTTAAGATTTCTCAATACATAATATGTGTTTTTATTCAAATTGAGATTGAGGTAATAGAAAATTAATGAAAAAAAAATAAGGAACATATACATGTGGAGTATCAAACAGAACAACATTAATTATTTATTAAGTAGTCTTTTTTTCCGATAATGAACTGATTAAATTCATATTGCGGTATTAATTAGTTCTATAATATAAGGATGTTTTAACAATAATGTTTTCATATTATTGTCGGTCACAATCGGAATTGAAAGAAAGGGGATTGGATAGAACAAGATAGAGCTGATATATTTGATCATGCCAAAGCCTTTAAGAACTGTACAGCCAATTTCAGATGATGATGTCTATGATGCTTTTTTTTATTTTTACGGATTACTCTGCCCTTCACATAAGACGCATTCTCTATATTCTATGCACTAGTTTATAGAAAATCATATAATATTTTACTTTTTGAAATATAAAATCAATATTTATCGATTTTTACTCTAGAGTCCAGAACGAATAGCTGTCGACTAACGAAATTATACTCCGAAATGGAATTAATTCAATTTCTATAGTTCAAAAAAATCGAAATTATTGTACATAAAATATGTACTTATATAATGTATTGAACAAAGTCATTGATTTCCTAAAAGGAATTCGCTCGTACGTACATGACTGACTAAAAATAATTGATTGATGACAGAAAAAAATTCAAAAATGACCAAATAAACAAAACAATTCGTGAATAAGTGCGAATAATACAAGAAATACATTTTTTAATTAAGTTTTTCTATCATACAGGAATAATTTAATCGTGCAACAAAAAGGACAAATTAAGCAGCTGTGGTATAGTATATAATATCATTTAGTAAAATGTGATAGAAGAAAACAAAGAAAAGAAAAACTTAAGCAATAAAAGTTCAGCAGGACAAAAACAAGAACGATATGTAAGAAATCCTACCATTTCGATGACATCACTTCTCAGAATTATTTTTTTTTTATGTTTGTTTAATAATTAGCGACGTCTTATTGTCGTGGACTCCATATGTATTATGTTACGTCAGAGATTGAATTCAGTTGTATATCATATTTTATTTTTTAAATTTTCGTAAATTGTACATTATTTATGTTGATGTATGAGGATAAAGTTATGTTTGTGCGTCTGATGTAATAACCAGTACTGCCGCGCAAGAAAAAAATTTCACCAAAATAATCATCAAATTTGTACATACTCGTACATATGTAATTTGTGGCTAAACTTCCGAATTAGGACCGCCAGCTTTTGAAACGAGACCTTCCGATAATGATACTTTGGAATGTCCTCTTTGACGTAGTATATGTCTCTATTGGCGCAAATTCATCTAGAGGACGCAAACTACCCTTAAAAATTGTTGATCCAAAATGACATGTTTTACAAAATCCGTTATTTCTCCAGATCAGGATAATGGACCGGATTAGTTAATATATCATTTTGAAGATAACTTCCAGCTTTATTTTTCACACTTTATTTCACTTGGATTGGATTAGAGGTTCTCGAGATATAAGGACTTAAAGACAAAATTTCGTGGTTTTTAAAAATCACTTTCCCAAATTCTATTGATGACGCTATAACTTCAAAACTTGAAAGATGACATGTATGTTTTGTTATATCATTTAAAGGGTTTTTTTGTCCTCTTTCAAATGCTATCACATTAATGTATAAAAACTGCATAAATAAAAAAAATAAATGCAAAAATATACAAAAAAATGCGAAAAAATACACATTTTTCATGCATTTTCATACATTTTTGAGTATAATTATTTCAAGAGCTTACTATTTTTCGTAGTATTATTTACCTTTTACAAAATATGTACGTAAAAAATTTAGTAAAATTCAATTTTATTCACCTTTTACAAAAATATACGAAAAGTTCAGTTTAATGTTAAATTCAACTTTTGTTTACCCTTCTACCAAAATTTATATAAGTTTTAGTTTAGTAAAATTAAGTTTCATTTACCTTTTACAAAATTTTATATAAAAAATTCAGAAAAAAATTATTTTGTATGAAAAATGTGTATTTTTTCGCATTTTTTTTGTATATTTGTGCATTTATTTTTTTATCTATCCAGTTTCTATACATAAATGTAATATCATTAAAAAGAGGATTAAAAAACCTTTCAAATGATATAATAAAACATATATGTCATCTTTCAAGTTTTGAAGTTATAGCGTCATCAAAAGAAGTTGAAAAAGTGATTTATAAAAAACACAAAATTTTGAATTTAAGTTCTTATATCTCAAAAACCGCTAATCCAATCAAAGTGAAATAAACGCTGAAAAATAGAACAAGAAGTTCTCTTTCAAATGGTTTATCAAATAATCCGATCCATGATCCTGATCTGCAGAAATAACGGATTTCGTAGATAGAACCCGCCATTTCGGACCAAAAATTTTTAAGGGTAGTTTGCGTCCTCTAGATGAATTTGCGCCAATTGAGACATATATCACGTTAAAGAGGACATTCCAAAGTATAATTATCGGAAGGTTTCGTTTCAAAATCTGGCGGCCCCAATTCGGAAGTTTCCCCTAATTTGTTATATACCAAAGATAAAATAATAAAAAAATTTACCAATTTAGGTAGGAAAATATCAAAACGGCAAGACTAATACCAAGCCAAACTGGCAACAATCCTTTGCAGTAATAAAAATAATGTTTTGTTTTGTTTTGTATTGTTTCAAGTCAGTTAGTTGGTTGTTTGATTATGCAAAATAATTATTGGAATAAATGTCCATGAAATGGGCACATCACATTTAATGGGTTGATAATTTGGTCATTTTTAAAAAACATAACTGCAAAATAAAAAAAAAAAACAAGGAAAAAATTTTTTACAAAATTTTTAGTGCACGGATAATGATAATTAGGTTTTGAAATGAGAATAAACAAAATTGCTTTTTGTACACATTAAAAAAGAGAGCATTGATTTTTTTCATTGTTTACATTTCACTTCAACATTTTAAAAAAACTTTTTCATTTATTTTGTTTAACAATTTTTTTTTTAATACATATGTACATATGTATATTAATTATTAATACTGAATTAATCACCGTTTTTAATATTTGTAACATAAATTGATAAACAAAATTGTGTTCAAGAAACATGATACAATCAGTCTTTCAATTAGCAAGCAGACTATAGAACTAAGTATAGGAGGTAATAGTTCTATAGTATTTGCTTCGATACACCGAGAAAGCTCATTCAACTCGTCAGGTTAACTCTAGAGGAGTTCGGCTGTGCTGTAGGTGCATGCAAAGCGAATTCACAGAAGAGTTCCTAGTTGAAAATGGCCTGATGGCCAAAAAATAAACCGCGCCTTAGGTTAAAAGACAACGTACAATAAAATGTTGCTAAAATACTGCAAATCTAGAATTGAAAAGTAACGTCAGATCAGCGTAACTTGTTCAGGACTAAAATAAATCAGTCCCAGGGCTCGATTAGGGCTGTAAAGTTATCAAAGTTACATTTTCAATCCTTGCAAAAAAGTCTTTTTAATTATATTCATATCCTTTCGTAAATAAAAGGAAAATCTTGCAAAACAAAATTTAGAACATCATTATATCTGAAACTAGGGGAGCATCAAAAGATCGATATAAAATTCTCAAGAGTATATGTATTTGATGATCCACTATATGATGCAATATATTGTACGTTGTTAAAAATTAAATTATAAACTTTGCTTCTAAAAAAAAGGTAAATATTCATACTGGAACTGGAGCAAGAGACAATATAAAAATTGTCAATTCAAATGAATTTGTTGTTAGTATCATATTTTATTTATTATTATTTTTTTTAATTTAATTTATGTATTTATCCATATTATATATTATGTATGAAAGCGCATGAAAGTTAAGTACATAAATATTTTTTGGAATCGACATACCAATTTTCAATTAGGTCATTTAATTCCATCTAGTAATATAAATTTAATAAACATGAATGCATTGATGAAAATTATATACATACGTATAGAAAATAAAATCCTTCATGAACATTTGAAAATTTCAAAATACAAAAATTATTTACATATTATGTATTTTTCTTTTTGTTTTTGATACACTGTAAAAATTTATGGTTGCGACATAATAAATAATAACAACAATATTTTTATTTCGTCAAATTAAGAAAACATAAAAAATTAAATTCTAATGCCTAGAACGCTGTTCGAACGGAATTCTATTTTCAATACAAAAGTATACATGCATAAAAATAAAAGGAATTCCGTGAACAAAATTTACACCGTCTGCTTTTTGTTTTGTAGTTACCACGTATTACGCAGTTTGAAACGAAAACAAGTGGTAAAATATTATTTTTTCTCGAATTCACGAGTTGGCTATGGTTATGAGTGGAGACTTTTTTTCTGCATCTACAAAACGGAATAATTGTCGAGGTATTCATTCCTCGAGCAGATGCGGTAATTTTGACGTTTAGACAGGTACTCAGTTCCTGTGGAATTTTTCGTTTGCAATTGCATATATATTTCTACAAGCTAAAAATTGTGGAAGAAAATGTTTGTAGAGTACGTAGAGTTTTGAAATTTTTTGAAAAAAATCGCGGAGGCTATGAAATTAAATTAAGTAACAATATTAAATAAATATTTATTTGTCAAAATATTTGAGCTGTCAATATTTTGCTTGCCTTTTATATGCTCGACCATATAAAATGATTGTGAAAAATGAGTTCCACAACTCTCCACTATTAAGTTCCACCGTGATAATTTAGTTTGGAAGTGAGTACCAGAAAACGAAATTTGACACTAAAAATTTAGATAACAATTTAGCGACATTTTTTTTACATAGGTTTTATATGGAGAAAAATTTAGCTTTCGATGTGAGTACCAGGCATTAATTAAAAAAAAAATTAAATTTAAACAGCTGTCAAATTGATGTCCCAACAATTTACGGGTAAAAGGTTTACATTTTAACCCCATTCGCAGGTGGACTGTAGTGTTGGTTGATAGAGGGAGTAATCATAATCTGAAAAAAAAATCGTAGCGCTCACCCCCCCTTGAAAGGATACACCCCGTAGAAATTTTTTTTTTCTTCATTTTCGCCAATATCTTCATAGCGGTAAGTGATAAAGATGTGGTTTATGCTTCAAAAGATGCATCTTAGTGCTTAATGCACATACACTATCAGATTTACCTTCTACAAATGCACACAGACTTGCCTTCTACAAATGCACGTAAACACACATGCGTGAATTCCGCTCGAACAGCGTACTAGACATAACCCAGCAAACATTGCGATAAGAAAGCAATAGCGAAACATTATCGTAGTGGCAAGTCTCACCTATTGCAGCAGTATGGATTTTCTAGTAGAATGCCATACGATGTGCTTGGAAAAAGGTTGACGCGCACTCTAATTGCTTTGTATGATTGCATTCTAATAGAAAAAGAAAGAATATTAATAAGAAAGCCATATAAATGTTGCCTGTTCAATGTTTTATTATGTTGCGCTTTTATCGCTTACTCGTATTCGTATATAACCCAAACTATTGCCTAATTATTGCCCATTTATCGTTGTAAACTATTGCCCTTTTATTGCATCCTCGTACTATTGCCCAAATGTTTGCTGGGAAAGCGAACAAAATTCCAGAAAAACTAAAAACAATGCATCTCTAACAAAGCAAACTGAACGAATTCCAAAAATCATTTAACTTGTATTTATTTTAATTAGCATTTTTAAAATATAAATACAAAGTGTATAATTAGACTATTATTTCGAATAAACAAATATAATTAAAATAATAACATACGATAATATGCAAAATATACACACATACATATTATATAAATGTACATACATCAACCAGTATTTAAGAGTTTGGTCTAAATCAAAAAACCGTTCACGTTTCGGTTTTGTAATGAACAGATGATATTCATAATTCTCTATTTTTATAATCTAAAAATTTTAAAGTCTTAACATGTCAGGTTAACAACTTCTTCTTCTTTTATAGTCTGCGTTTAGGGTTTAGGGGACACAACCCAAATCCATCTAAGAGGTTCACTGATGTGATTATTAGATGAACTTTAGTATTGTTACTATCATATACAAGTAATCACCCACTGTTTGTGGTGTGGGTTACAAATTGCAAACCAATGAGTTTTTGATAAAGTAACAAACTAAATTAAATTATAGGAATAGATTGATCTAACATCCAATAGATCTGTTTTAAGAGCATTCTAGTTAACTGTTGTCAGCAAATAGATCGAATCAATTAATATGGAACTTGAGCAAACAACACAGTGACATTTTTTACTACAATGTTAATATTCATAACAAAACATAACTCGAATTTTTACAATACAATTTACAATTTGAAATAGCGTGCCTATATATTTGACAAAAAAAAACCGTCCATTTCGAGGCATCAAAATAAAATTTTTGCTTTTCTACTAGTATTACGCATTACAAATGTAAAAAATTAATGTGTATTACTGTGGTAATCAACTGCATTCGCTGCGCAAAATTTGACGTTTTGGAAGTCAACCCTTATTTTTTCGAGTCAGCTAGTACCACACTGGTACCTAGTTAGTATGCAACCAAAACTGAATAATCCTTGAGGGTAATGAAAGTTAAAAATTTGTAAGTAATGGAAATTATTTTTCTTAGTTTCACTTGTCAGAGGAATCTAACTCGATACTGTCACAACTACTCCTATGTTATTATGAATCATCCATTGTCCGTTGAGTACCAAAGAAATTTGTCGTGAGTTGAAACTTTGTGACTTAAATCATTTTCACTATTTTTATATGAACATGAAATGTATATTTTAGTAAAGAATTTATTTTTTCGTTTTCTCATAGACCGAATTTCTATTACATAATTTCGTTGTTGTGTATATTCGATGATTAAAATTTGAAATATTCATACACATACAAATACTACTACCACATTTAAATAAAATCAAAAAAGATTATAATAGAAAAAGACATTTTAGATAATTTTCCAAAATAAATTCTAAATTGTGTTCTTTCGTCACATGCATTATTATACATACAATACAAGTACAACTATATATGTTACATGCTACATACAAACATAATTATACATATACAAAGAGTACATCTATATACATCATGTCACATGCAGTGTACATAACATAGATATAAACATCATTATTGTGTTGTATGAAATAAATTAAAAGAAGGATAAAAATAAAAAATTTATTTTTATTAGATACGAATAATAGTAAAATACATAATATCAGCATGTGGCTTTATGCCAAATTATTTATACAAAACAATTTAAAATTAAATTTATTTATTTCATAGAAAACAAAAATAAAACAAAAAATGAAAAAAGGAAAAAATAAAATTTGTATAGATATCAATTGTGTATTTGATGGAATATTTTTGTATACATAAAAACAACGCTGCACATATACTCGTATAGATTTGTGAAAGGTTAATAAGTATGTACATTATATGGTAAAATATCAGATTAAACTGAATTTCGATATAAACGTTAATTAAAATTTCAATATCAACGAATTGAATATGTTCATTAAATCGTTATTACAAGTGCATTCATATGTACTCGTATATGTAGATTGTTCATTCATAATATATAGTAGTAAAACGAGTATGTATATATGTATATAATTAGGATAGGTATAAAGAGAAGAATTGATAACGAAATATTGTGAGGATATAGATCTGGAGACATAAATTCAAGTGTACGATGAAAACCAGGAAAACCCAGAATTAGGTAGAACGATGGAATAGAATTGTTGACAAAAAAATTTTGTGAATCAATTAAGAGGTGGCTAGGATCCGTCTTAAATTGCAGTTTTCGTGCATCACATTTCGCATCCATAAATTTTTTGCTTTAAACTAAGTACTAACACAAACTTAGTCATTTTTCTTCTTTTGAAAATTTTTTTAAATTAAATCGATTTGAATTCTCATATTATATTTTGACCTGTAACAATTTTTCCTATACTCGTATTTTTCTTCTCCAAAGAAACAGGAAATTTTTATGCATTCAAGAGCGTATGCCGATCACATATACGAAAACAATGACAAACAAAAAATTACAGACGAGTAGTTGTCTAAAATGCATCACGCTATATTCTGAAAGCAGTTTGTACTTTTGCACGTTGTATGAAATTATGAACATATCAAAGGAAAATGGTGGGATGTATAAAGTAATCTACTTTATGATTCTGGATAAAGTGTTCACCGCATAATAATAAATTCAAAATAGAAAAATACAATGTATATATTTGAATTTTCTTTGACACGAACATGAAAAGCATATATGTTGTGATGTTAAATAATTTTGTATATCCAAAAGCATTTTCTAGAAGCATATTAACATGTAGACATCCTTAAAACACTCATTTTAGTTAATAATATTAAATTTTATTCAATTACCAGTGTTTTCTTGTTTCCTTTTTAAACTCACGTCAATGACAGGAACATACTTGAATTTGTAAAAAACTTTACCCAGAATTTTCCAATGTCAGTGAAGGCAAAAACAGCCTTTCAATTTTTCGATTTTATTATTCAATGCTATGCTCCATCACATGATGAACCGTTGAACAATTACTTGAATCAAGTTTGTCGAACAAAAATGTATGTAAAAATAATAATGCTGTTCACAATGTGTGTTAAAAGTGTGATAATCGTCGTAATCATGAAAATTTTATATGAAAAACTGAGTTACAACTTTGTAAATTTTGAATAGATGAATTTTGAATAGCTATATGGAGTCTGCACATTCAAGCATTTAAATGCATGTTTTTTTACTTACGTAACAAAAATTTACTATTTACCATAATTCATTACCATTTTTATTTCAAGTGTGCTGACGAGTGACGATGTTTATTTTACAACTTTTACCATTAACCATCAATTTACCATTTACCATACATCATGAACACCACTTTAAGTGATTTGCGCCTCCAATTTTTTATTAGTTGAAAGCTATCAAAAGAAACCGATAGTTTATTTATATTTTTCTAAATAAAGTTCGTTCGTTTTTGAAATATTTAATTCTGACTGTTAATAAATATCCGCATTTGTTGAGAGTTTAGAGAGATTGTAAACTAAAAAATCTTTGTACCTACTATATGTTTACGAATTTGTTTTTTTGTATTTCATCACTTTCGTTGAAAAGTAAGTCATGATATTTGTTTGATTATATTCTGTCAAGTTTTTAATCGATATTTTTGTGTTTCTTTCCTTTTACACCTTATTGTGTTATTATATTCGGCTTCCATTTTTTTGTTTATTACGAACACTTTGTTTTTTGCTTTAAAATAAAATGTAAACTCGTATATTTCATCTTTTTGTGTTATAGTCAATATCTGAATCATTTCTTGATTATGATGAATCTGAGAACTATATATAGTATTCAATTTCTGAAACACTTTGAATCTTCGTATTCATCAGTATTTTTATTATAATTTTATTTTTAAAATTCAATTAATGAAAAATTCAACACTGAGATGTCAGTTCATCGGCTCCTTGGCTTCTCCTATATCCTGCCCCACACATCTCTGTTCATTACTATAACGACTCCGTATCCTCAATCTGCCTGTTAGACGTAATTGGGGGACCTTTGTCCCTCCGAAATTATGCGAAAGGTATGGCTTCAGAACAATAATAACAACTATGCATTGAAGATGGGAAAAGTTTGATTTAATCAAAAAATGATAGGAAATCTGTTTTTTTTTTCTTTGCAATACCCACATTATATGGAGTTAATTTGATTTTTGCACCTGCACCTACGCCTTCAATTACAATTGCAAAATGTTTAATCAAAGACAATGTCGTATAGTTAACTTATACATACTTTATGAAGTGGAAGGAAAGTATAATTACAAAATTTTATATATTATAATATAGGTTCAATTCGGTTCAATGTTAAGTCTATATACAAAATCTCTTATTTCTTTATTTATTCATTGCTTCATTTCTTTATTTCCAATGACAGCATCAATTTTTCTCATTATTATTTATATACTAGCATGTATATGGGTACTATAAATGCTTTATCTTTACCACATCTCATTAAATAATTTCTAAATTTCATTATTACGAGGAATTAATGATGAAATATATATTCTATATATTCTCGAAATAAGGACACCATAATTAAAATCATTTTTCTTTGCCGTATAAAAATAAAAATTTTCAAAATTTTTCCGTTTTTCATTATGTTAGACAGTATAGAAAGTAGAAGAATATAAAAATCCTTTTTATCACAGTAATTATTTTTAATTTTTACAAAAAAAAAACCTTTTTTATATATTTATATGTATTTACATAGATATTATTCAAAATGTAAATAGAACAATGAAATATATAACTTTTCCTACATTTATATCTAAAAAGGATAAATATGATTTATATACATATATATGAGAATATTATAATGTGTATAGTATTAGAAAACTCCAAAAAATATTTAAAATACTATACGTATTCGTCCAAAAGAATAAAAATTCGAGTTTTTTTTTACGTGCTTTTTCATTTGCTTTTCTTCGTCTTCATTATCCTGTCTTATGACTTAATCCTGGACTATATTTTATAATTTCGTTATATTCTTCATACAGTGATATCATATATATGTATGTACATATATGGCGAAAGGCACGAATTTGAACAAAGCCAAAATACCGATATATGAACAACACGAAAGTATATAGTACATGCACATACAGGAGTTTTCTGAATGTAAACGTATACATATAATAATAAAAATCGCATACATTTTATATGTAAATGTGTGAGTCAAGGTACATAAACTTTATCTTTTATCATGTACTGCATACTTACATACATTGAACAGAAATTATGTATAAAATTTTATACATTGCACACAAACACGCATAATTATGTGTGTGTGTGTGTGTTTCACATATGAATTTTGTATATATGCATTTCTATCAAAATATGATGTACATATATAAAATATGCATATGCCACTTTTAACTATAAAAATGTTTTTCGTGATTATAATAATATGGTTGTATGTGCGTACAGGCACAGTAAATGTATAGTATATACAGGAGAACTGCAGATAAATAGTGAAGTAAAATAATATGGCCAAAAAATTTAAAAAGTTTCAGACTATTTTTATTTTAAATACATATATACAAAATATATTTATCCTTTCATATTTCGATTTTTGTTGTTATATTCTGTTCCAATTATACATATGAACTAAAAATATATTATACTCGTATACATACAATGTGCAGCATTTCCCCAATTTAACATATTATACATGTAAAAAAGGAAAATCTTATATCTACTTTATTAAAAAAAAAAAAAAAAACACAACTCATATGAAAATTTATTTTCTCTCTACACATTTTCACAATAATTGAAAAATTGATTTGAAAATTCTCTATCTCAAAATATCCTTTTCATAATAGTGTTGTGTATTGTATTCTCCCATGAAAAATTCATTTTCATCATCATATGATATTTTAAATGTAATCAGTATAAATGTGTACGTGTATACAACATATACCGATTTGACATAATGCCGGCATATCTTTTCCAAAAAGGAATAAAACAAAAAAAAAAAGCAAAATCCAAAAAAAAAAATGTTAACGACGCATGCGTTACACTTTTCTGTATTGCGGGGCTTTTATTCAAAAATAGAATAAAACATTAAAAATTTTCTTCTATGTATTACGATAAATTATGTATATACGAGTATGTACGTGTATCGTATTTTCAACTGCACATGAACACAGACACACAAAAATCGGAATATTCATAAAAGCGAAGATATCTACATATAATTTGGCCTGGTAAGAAAAATTGGAAAACACTATAATCGTTTCATATTTTTCATTTTTTTGTTTTTTGTCTAGTTTTTGGTCATTAAAAGGAGTCATAAAGTCGTTATCATTTTTGTTTCTGAAAATCCTTTGTTAATTTTTTTTTTTTGTTTTTTTGGCAATTATTTAAGAAAATTTTTGTTTCATTGTATAGCAAAAAAAGCAAAAAGGAAATTATATATTTGATCAATGAAAATACTTAAATGAAATGGATGAATTGGTAGATAGTAGAGAAGTAATGTGCATTATGCGTTTAATTGGATTTATAGAAAATTTCAAATAATTATACAGTATATTTTAAAAAATGTACATATATAACACATATTTGGGATAATAAGCCTACGATATACGTACATACTTATTTAAAATTTATTGGAAATTTTAAAGTCAAAAAAAGTATGGTCATATTTTCAATGTACATTTTTATATCTATAGATATACACATAGATAATAATTAATATGCAAATTTCCAAATAAATTTCCAAAAACCTATAAGTTCGAATATAAAAAATATATAAGCTGTCTATTAAAACTTCACGAATTAATCATTGACAGCGTTTGAGACAAGACGACACCTTGGTATATTAAATGTGTTTGTAGACGATAAATTTTTTAGAAAGCCCTTTTTTTTAACTTTAATGTAATACATACACATATATGTATGTAATATTCATTTTACATATATCTAAAAAAATTCGATACGAATACATAATACACGTGAAAATTATTAATAAAGTAAAATAAAAATTTATTAAATAAAAATAAAATCGCAAAATTCAAGCATAAAAAACTTTCGTATATATTCGAATATGAGTTCGAATATGAGTTCGTATACATATGTTTCGAATATTTTGATTTTTTTTTTAGTGTAATGCGGCTATTTCGTTAATTTTATCGATTTTCGTAAATGTTTCTTCGTTTTTTTTTTTTTTTGAATATTTTTCTTATAGTTATAAACGACAGACAAAGGCAACTAACTACATCATAATTTTATATAATATGTTCACTAGAGCATTTAAGTATTATAATGTCGCAATAAATTTTATTATCATCCAATTTTTGTAAGATGTAAGATAATTTACTCAGTGAATTTAATTTTCCTATAATGAATCTTATTCCAATAAAATTACATCGATTCATGGAAAAATACAATACGTACGAATATGTACATAATGTGTAAAATAGAACATAAACAATCTGCAATATACTCGTATCTTTGTGAATAACCAAAATATGTAACTTTTCATATTTTTGTACATATGTACATATTAAGTAATATGGCATACATGATGATCCAATATAATATTGTATACAGATAAAATATCGACATATGAACTTATGTAGATGTGTACTCTCAAAATAAAAAAAATCGGTTTAATGAAGAATATCATTGAAGAAGCACATACTCGTACATACACATGTATATGTATAAATATTAGTAGCAGCAGTATTTGGCCTTGTATGCAGAATAAATTAATTATCAATAATAATGCAAAGTTATTAATCACAACAAATGAAATTAAGAATTCATTTAAGTAAGGATTAATTAATGAATTGATTTAATATCCTTTTTTCTTACATTGTTTGTACCTTTAAGGCATAGAAAATGAATGAAAGGAACAAATTAAATTTATAGATAATTCAGGCGATTAATTTCATCAGAAGGTGTAATCCAAATAACTGCTACAAATAATAATAAGAAAAATAAATATTTATAATTTTATACTTTTACATATACTCGTACAGTACAATCGCGGTAACGTGAACTCCGTATAATGTGAAACTCGCTCTAATGTGAACAAATTTTTTTCATCATAGAACCTTCTTATAATGTGAACAGAAAAATATTCAGTATCATGAACAAGAAAATTGACTGAAATTTGTCTACAATACGCGTCGGTTTTTTCTGCATATTGAAACCAAAACAAAAAAACAATGGATTATCATAACTGTAATTATGTATACAGCTATCAGACAATTTTCCATTTTTGTACTTGTTACATTACAAAATGTTGACGTTAGTTGTAAAAAGTATGTGCAAGTGATTCAGTGTTTCTTGTGATTTGAAATTAGAAGTTAAAATTAATAATGGCTTCAAAAAAAGTAAAATTCCTCACGTTAAAAGAAAAATCTATTGTGTTAGAACAACTCAACAGAGGAGCAAAAATTACACAGCTTGCTCACAAATTTGGAGTGGCAAAGTCCACAATATGCAACATAAAAAATAAAAGAAATACAAGTCATACAATGGGCTGAAAATGATTTTGCTAATTACGATGATATTTCCCAGTCAGCATTTAAGAATCGATTCTGTTGGAATCGGTTTTAGAATAGATTTTTTTTGACGAATATAATCAATTAGGAATAGATTCTAACATATTGTATAATAAATGTATTCTTTTGTACTTCAGAATATATTCTGAGAATCGATTCTGTTGGAATCGGTTTTAGAATAGATTTTTTTTGACGAATATAATCAATTAGGAATAGATTCTAACATACTGAATAATAAATGCATTCTTTTGTACTTCAGAATATATTCTGCGAATCGATTTTTGTTTTCTTGTGGAAGAAAGAATCGATTCGGAAACACAAAATAATCCATTCCCTGATAAAATTACTCACATCAATTTACAAGTCATTTTAGTCATTAGACATCTTTGATTTTGTCGGAATTTGTTGGTGTTATTTAATGTTTAAAAAAAATATAATTTATATAAAAATATATAAAAATCATTCACGATAAGTCGGTAAGTTTTCTGCAATTTTCTTTAATAATTGTGTGTGAAATTTTCATAATGCATAAAAAAAACATATGTGGAATGAGTGCAAGGAATTTTAGGCGTCTTGTCCAGAATGAATTAACAACTTTTGATGTACATACGATACCAAATTTTCATAAAGTATGTACAGATAATCAAACCGAAGAAAGAAACATAGAAAATTCAAATGAACAAGAGTATGTGATGGAAAATTGCGAAGAAGAGGAGGAATGTGAAAGCCTTTGCAGTGAAAGTGAAGAAAGTGGATTTTTCAATAGTTTATGTGATGATTTAAGGAACTGGAGTACAAATAACAACATTTCACACGAAGCTCTAAATGGATTATTGAAAGTATTAAAAAATAGTGGTTTAGATGTCCCGACCGATGCTAGAACATTGCTGGCAACTCCAAAAACATCATTAGCAATTAAGAAAGTATTACCAGGTGAATATGCCCATTTTGGCCTTGAATTTGGTTTAAATAGATTTTTTAGAGACGTAACACCACCAGACCAAATAAAGATTGATGTAAGTATTGACGGGCTTCCAATTTCAAAATCATCTCGTTTGTGTTTATGGCCGATTTTATTATCTGTAGTAAATTGCTATAAACGTGATCCTTTCTTAATAGGAGCTTATGCCGGTTATGGAAAGCCAAATGATATTAATGAATACTTATATGATTTCATAGAAGAGTATAAAAAAATTAAAACAAGTGGTGTTTTAATTGGGAGTAAAACTTGTAAAGTTATAATTCGTTTATTCTGCTGTGACGCTCCAGCTATGGCTTTTCTTACAGGCGTTAAAAGTCATACGTCCATTCATGGATGTCCAAGATGTTATCAAATAGGTCATGTTGTCAACAACAGAGTGGTATATTCCTCTACTCGTGTTGCAGAACGGACTGATGACGA
This sequence comes from Villa cingulata, assembly GCA_951394055.1. Classification (NCBI taxonomy): domain Eukaryota; kingdom Metazoa; phylum Arthropoda; class Insecta; order Diptera; family Bombyliidae; genus Villa; species Villa cingulata. Next base: position 4,865,312 of record OX596025.1, read on the forward strand.
TTTTGAACAAAGGCGACATATGCAACACCATTCTGAATTCAACATACGTCGACGGAATATACTCGAAACAATTGGTATAGGGATGGTTTCTCAAGTACCTATTGAACCGATGCATTTGCTTGATTTGGGAGTTACAAAAAAAGTACTAACATCTATATATGAAAGAACTTTTAATGGACACAAATTATCTCGCGATCAGAAAAAACAAATATCGAATAAATTAATTTTATTGGCTAAATTTATTCCAAAAGAATTTTGTAGGAAACCACGAGGTTTTGAAGAATTGGCTCGTTGGAAATCTTCTGAATTTAGACAAATCGCACTATATACTGGGCCTGTTATTTTAAAAGATATCGTCGATGAAGACACGTATTATCATTTTTTATTGCTTCACTGCGCATATAGATTGTTTGCATGTCCCTACAACAGCTATGATAATTCTGACTGTGCAGATGATATGATAAAAGAATTTGTTATTAATTTCAATTTAATATACGGCAAAGAAAATTTGACATATAATGTACATAATTTATTACACCTGGCTGAATATGTGAAGCGATTTGGATCTGTAGATAAATTCTCGGCTTATCAATATGAAAATTTTATGCAGACAATAAAAAAGTATATAAGAAAACCAAATAAAATATTACAACAAATATACAGAAGATCATTTGAAATAAATGTAATACCAACATATAAAAGGATTCTTGGATTTAGGAAGCTAGTACATGAGCATAATGGTGAAAAATTCTTTTCCGAATATTATTCAGAAGAATTTGTACTTAAGAGATATATACCTGATAATTGCTGTTGTATTAGACATGGGAATTTGGATATTGCTGTAAAAATTGTGAAATTAAAACAAACAAGTAATGGAGATTTTATAGAATGTGTGAGATTTTCTCAAATTAGTTCATATTTTACGATTCCTATGAACTCTTCTGATATTGGTATAATTAAGTCGTCGAAATTAGAAACAGAAACTGAAATTTTCGATGTTTCTTTAATTCGTTTTAAATACCTCAGAATTATTCAAGATGAAGATCATTTGTTGATTCCTATTTTACATTTATGGAAGCATTAAATTGGATTATTTATTATATTTTATAGATAATTATTTACATCTAAACCTCGACAAAAATGTTCAAAAGTAAATTTACACCTGCAAAGAAAATGTTCACAGATAATAAAACTGCACTACGAAGTGATCAAGGTACTTTAAGGATTTAATTTTTTATATTCAATATATAAAAAAAATGCTTTTATATTTCAGGTTCAAGCAGTGTGAGCAATGGTGTATATGTGCAAGTAAACAACTCTCACCATGGTAAAATCGAGAAAATTTCTTTAATTCCCAATAATTTTTCGTATTTACTATTTATTCATTTCAGATTCGTTGAAAGACTATTTCAATAGTATTATATCCTCGGACCCAGAATGTAAGTTATTTAGATGTCATATCATCAGCTCAGAATACTAATTTACTTATTCTATTTATTAGCACTATATATATTAGAGCGTTCTCCGCCAATAACAGTAGACATTACAGCCTCGGAGGCAATTTCAAATAATGATGATAACACTGAAATCTTATTTTTCGGAGAAAATGGAACGTTACCTGAACAAAATAATGAAGGCAATGAAGTGTTATCTAAAGAAAACAATAAAGACAATGAAGTGTTATCTGAAGAAAATAATGAAGACAATGAAAAAAGGAATGAAGGAGAAAATAAAGGTAAGAAAACTAAATGAAATTTAAAAAAGTAACAGGTTTTTACCAATGATTAATATAAAACTATATTTGTAGAAAATAGGGAAGTTGGAGCGAATTCTAAGGGCATAAACAGAAATGACTGTCAAAAAATGGATTGCTGCTGTTGTAAACAAAGTAAGTTAAGTGTGGACGAATTTTAAAACTGATACATATTATATAAAAATATGATTACCAGTTGGATTCTCAGTATTTCGATATTTTCAAACTTAACCTTTACAGTATCAGTGCTGATGGAAGAAAATAATAAAATTAAAAGAAAGTTAGCACAAGTAATAGTTCTCCAAACCAAATTGGTGGAACACTTTTTACCACCAAAACAAAATACGGAATTTTCTTCCACTTTACCAATAAACACGGAAACAGAACTGCAGGATTTAGAACAGAAACTTTCGGCTTTCGATTATCGTAAAAAATTTGTAAGTTTAAAAAATTTTACCATGTATTTTTACTAAAAAAGGGTTCGTTTTGTAGATTAGTTACATGCATTCTATAAAGGGGCAACAATCTATAGAAAAACTGTTTCCAAAAATTATAGCGCCAAACGTTGCCTACTTATACAATTTTGATGGTAAAAAATCCAAAAAATCATTTAAAAGTTTCAGCAACCTTACTGGATCTCTATTTGGTAAAAACGCTTTACTGAATAAATAAAGTAATAAATTAATAATGCCTTAATTTTTACAGAAACTTTTAAATCCAATACATACGGAGAAGTAGAGTTCGAAGAAAGTTTAAAAAAAGCGCTGAAAAGTACAAAGCAGAAATTTAATAAGCAAACATGGATAGAAAAAAGAGCAAAACTACACTAAGAATATATTTGAAATTGTTTTTTTTCTATGTACTTTCTAAGTTTTTTTAAGTGAAATGAATTTTGCCATTTTGTTATTTTTAAAATGTATTTACTATGATACTTATAATTTTTAAATAAATGATCAGTACAATCTATTTGACAATTTTGTTTTAAACTGTATAATTGTAATTCTAATAAAATGAACTGTTTTTCCTAATAAAAAGACGAACGATATTCGTGAAAACATTGGATAGTATCCTTCGAACAGAATTTCATAACAGATTATTCGCAAGATATCATCCAATGTTTTCACGAAAATCGCTTGTCTTTTAATTGGAATCAAAAAAAAAATAAAAAAATAAATAAAATATATTCTGAATCAATTCAAAGAATATATTCTTTGTCAGTTAGAGAATATATTTTGAATCGATTACAGAATATATTCTTTGTCAGGTTAAGAATATATTTTGGAACGATTTTTGAACTTATTTTTTATTGGTAGACACTAAACCAATGAAAACGCGAAAAAAGCGGACATCGTCCATATAAAAAAATACATTTGTGAACAAAACAGAATCGATTCTTTCTATGTTAGGAATCTATTCGTCATCAAATAAAAATCGATTCTGTGCTGACTGGGTTGTGCTTTAAGGCGTTTAAGAGAAAGAGCTGTTAGGGAGCAGCTTGAAATTAAGCAAAAGCAAATCAAAATTACAAATTATTTTATACCAATGTAAAATGCAAATACATACATACATATATATGTATAATTTCTTTGAAAAAATAAACATAAATTTACAAGCCATGATTGAATTGTTTTAATATGTAAATTATACTTTCATAAACTTGAACAACCCCGTAAACGTGAACACAGCTGGTCTGATGCGAGTTTACATTACCGCGATTGTACATACATACATATTTTAGAAAATTTTTATAGTATATATACTTAGTACTCTAGTAAAACATGTAAAGAAACAAGGTCGTCTCTAAATAAGTACTAATGTTCGTATGCATAAATGCATGCATGCATATATACACAAAATGTATGTACATACGAGTATACCTGGACGTTCCTATATACCTATAAATATGTATCTATGTGTGTATGTGTATTTGTCCATCATATCATAAAATAAATTACTTTGCATATTTTTGCATTGTTTCAAGTTATAAAAATTTTATTACATGTTTGTATACCAATACAAGTATATTGCTAGTAGTATGTGTATATATATATAGTAAAGTGAAATTATTGTTATTGTTTGCTTTTATATATTAATAGTTGGTACCTACATATGTAGAATTGTAGAATAGTTTAGAAAAGTTTATCAACTCTGCTCATAATTATAGCCTATATGCATATGTATATGGTATGCATGAATATTTGATTTTATGTTGAATTGCTCTTCGCAGCAAGCAAATTATGAAATTTAAACCAACAATATAACAAACAATAAAAAGTCAAAAAAAAAAAAAAAAAATCGAAGAAAATCAAAATGTGAAAAGATAAGACAATATGAATCAAAAAAAATTAGACAAAAACAAAACAAAAAATTTTTCATTGAAAAGAAAAGGAATTGCCGTAAAGATAGATATTGTCGAATCAGCAACTTTGTATAGTCCTTTCATTCTTCAACCGTTTTATTATTTTTATTTCTTTTTAAATTAATTTTATTCTTTTTCGTTCTTATCGTCCTTTTGAATAAATCAATGCAGTTGAATGCAGTACCCTATAGAAAAAGAAAACGTTAAAGATCGAATTAAAAGAGTGAATTTTTTATTTTTTTTTATGTTTTGCTTTGTGTAGTCTATAGAACTAACACTATAAGCACTACTACTTGACATCGTTTGATTCTTATTGCTGATTTTCATTCTTTCACATTTTTTTATTTATTACACTGTATTTATATATATATATACATATATACATATACATAAATATGTATATGTAATTTCTATCAGTGTTTTTCTTCCAATTTTTCAATTTTTCATTATTTTTTCCTACCTCTTGTCTGCATAAAGATTGAAAATTGATGTTTTTTGATATCTAACTTTATATCCACTTTTGCCTTAGAACTTTGCATGTGTATATGTATGTTATACTCGTACATAATGTATACATATATAATAAATGTATTTCTAAAACATACATGTACATATGTACATATCTATAAATGCATAAAGTTGACAATAATTTACGTATATATGGTATAAAGGTTTTCCAGTAAGGACATAACAATTTTATATTTAAGTAAAATACAGAATAATTAAGATATAAGGTTGAAATTTATTCCAAGTGAAGTACACATATTACATTTAATTATGGAATTCGATTTTATTCGTATGACCACCGCGAGCACATTTGCAGCGATCGATTCTTTGGAGCCAATTTTCCACCACTCTTTCACACATATCGGCCGAAATGTTGGAAATTTCGTGTTCGATATTGCCTCTGAGCTCCTCTAACGTTGTTGGCTTGTTGATATAAACCAACGACTTAACGTAACCCCATAAAAAGAAATCCAATGACGTCAAATCGCATGAGCGAGGTGGCCATCAATCGGACCATATCTCTAGATTTTTGGAAATTTTAAATTATTTTAAAAATTTACAACCATTTCCATCTTGTTGGAACCACATATCGGTGTTGTCAATTCTATTCAATTTTTGCCAAAAGTAGTCTTCCAACATGGCGCGATATGGAACTTCATTAGCCGTAACACGGCTATCATTTTCATCAATGAAAAAATATGGTCCAATAACACCTCCAGCCTGAAATCCGCATCACACGGTCACTTTTTGTGGTTGTAATGGAGTCTCTTCAAGCACATGTGGGATTGCTGCTGTCCAGTAACGCATATTTTGCTTATTGACAAAGCCAATTATATTATAATTATTGCCCTTAAACTTGCGACTACCAACTCAGAATTGCGGTAGTAATTTTTAATAATTTCCAAACGTTGCCCGTTCGTGAACTCCACCATGATAAAAATGCCAACATTGACTGACGTTCTGAAGTTGACAGATTATGAAAAATGTTTAATGCCTCCTTCGTATTAAAATACAAAATTGTTATGTCCCTATTGGAAAATCCGATATATTGAAAAATGGAAGCAAATCTTCGTAAGTACAATATCCTTCTCTGTATGCAATCATCCATCGTGTATAGTACATATACATGTAACTCGTATTACCATATTGCTTTTATAAATTTTTTTATCGATTAATATATACTTATATTTTATTTTCCTCATTTTTGTCTTTTAGATTGCATGGTTTACAAGAAATTTTTGTAACATTTCTCAAGGCAATATTAAATTATGAAATCATTTTTAAAAAAAATTTAAGAATTGTTCAATAATTTCTTATATTTTTCCTTAATTTTCATTAACCTTTTGAAAAAATATTATTCGTATCTACAGGAATAAATTTATATGTATATAAATATTTTATATATACAGTGCCGCATCTACCCTAGAGGCGGAATATGCGGCAGCCAATAGGCCTCCACCAGTCAATCAAAAAAATTAAAATAGATAAATAATAAAAAAAAAAACAATACAAGAAAACAAAAATTAAAATAAGTGGATGAGCAGTTGAGGAAATAAAATCTAGGTTACAAAAATCAGAGGTTTTTGTGTTTCAATCGTTAGAGGTTAAAGAAATAGGTTAAAGTCTATAATATTTTTATTACACATTTAATTCAATAGGTGGCTTTATATTGTTTAAGGTTATGGAGAATCTAAAATCAACACAAAACAAATTTGAAATACATTACTGAGTAACCGATTACTGATGATAAACTGGATAAAATATCTAATAATATACATATATACATATAATAAAAAACTAAAATAAAATAAAAATTCTAATTTATAGACCTATACAAAACTAAATTTGCAGTCTAATAAGACGATTCCAGCTCATGTAATTGGAAAGCGGAAAAATAGCAATCATGGACCTACAGCACTGGTCGTTATCATTTTTGAAGAAATATTGACCTATGACTGCGTCAGTTATATGTAATGCACATCGAACTGTGATTTTTGTAGATGAAAAGAAGTCATAATAATGTTTTCTGAATTTTATCCGCTCCAAATCCGACAATTTTTTTCATTGTCGCGTAACTATTCAACCAAAAGTTAACCTCGTCAAGTACATTTCACCAGCTGTGATATGATTTTCAAAGTGAATTTGCACAATTTGAAGTGTTGTTCCGGCATAACACTAATCATAATAAAATGGAAAAATATACATAGAGTCAAATTAAGTTCAGTTGGCGCATTGACCGTCACTGCAAACAGTGTTGCACATTTTAAAAACATAACTTTGGGAAAAAACCTTTTAGTAGGCCTGCAGCCTCCTACCATTCTGCCTACAAGCCTTCACAAAAGTTAATCCGGCCCTGTATGTATCGACAATGTACGAGTATATCAAATGTTTGCATACACTTAAATTATTTACATTTTTGTTTTTTATCTTTTTAGAATGTTTATGAATTCAATGGTACTTGAAATATTTTTATCCTATGCACATGCATATAGCATATTTATTTTTTAATACAATTTTATTTTTCGAAAATCATTTAAAAAGATTTTCACTCCTACAGGATACAATATATTTTAATATGCTTGTTTATAGAATAAAAATTTAACATCTTATGGCAAGTGAAAGCGGCATAATACGAATTAACCACTGCTATAAAAAAAAAGGAAAGGAAATTTGGAGTTGAAGGTGGAATTTAAATGTACGTGATGTGTGTGGCAGCTGCAGTGTACAGCAACTGTTTCTCAAAATTGTTTAATTTAATCTGTTAATTTAAATTTTCATCAGTTGCAAATTACCAAATTAACTGACATTTTCACATTTTCAAATAACTAAAAATGTAGTCTAAATTCTAACCAAATGAAACGTATGAAGAAATTTGTTATTCATTCGAATCCACATCGTTCGATAAGCTATATGCAGCGTGTGGTCAAAATAAAAGTAATGATAAGGTAAGGTGTGATTAGTCTGTAATCAAAAATTGAATTAATATTCAGATAACAAGATTTTTCGTACAATAAACAAAGATCATTAAAATTCCCGGTAAAATCGTTATGACCTAGGGTGTTTAGGGTGAATAATTCAACCACAGTTTCCGTACGACAACATTATTTTAACATTAACCAAAGAATATAAAGAATCTAATATCTATTGAATTGGAAATATATAAAAAACTACTACCCGGTCATAGTATTTTTTTTTAAATATTTTGTAGAATTTTGGAATAATGAAAAATATGCATCAAGAGCTCCAACAGCACCTCACCTGACATGCTCCGATCAGTTGCATGTGAGAGATTGGAGAGATATATGAACTTTCAAACTTAAAATTTTGAAAATTTTGATGAAAAATTTACCTTTTTATCCTTATTCTTAAAAATTTCCATTAAAAGGACATTACTTTTTTATAAAAAAAAAATGCGACCTTAAGATATGATTTAAATAAAAAAAAGTATCATGTCAATATCCTTACTGCTGGAACAGATTGTGCAGCTGAGTCTGAAGCTGAAGCTTGAAGTGTAGTATGAAGTATACGCTGCAGCGTTGTATGAGATTATAACATACAGAATGTTGTAGTTGCAGCTGACTTTACTTTATGAATTTAAGTTAAATTAAATTGAATTATTTATGACCAAACAATAAAAAAGTGTTTAGTAATTAAAAATAAGAAAAAACAAATTGCTTTTTGGTCTTGTTGTTTACAATTTTTTGGATTATCTTGTTTCAAATTATTTTTCATCATTTATACGTATACTGTATGTTTTTTATTGTAATTCAGCTGTCAAAACTTTTTTACGCGAGTAAAATTCGAAATTAATCGAAACTCTTAGCAGCAGCCTCAGCGGCTACTTCAGCCACAGCGACACATTTTATTCCTGCTCATTCATTTTCATTGTTTTGAATTCTGACAGCTCGTGCTACAGCCTCATCCTCAGATTCAGCAGCAGTATTCTGTTCCAGCAGTTAGCCTCTCGAAAGTTATTAACATTTTTGTGGACTCAAAATCATAAAAAATTGGAATTTTTTCATTATTTATAATCATAAATTTTTTTTATAAAGCTTTCATTCACACAAATTAAAATGGCGCTGTCGAAGTTGTGATTACAATACCTTATAGTAGTGTCAGTATATTGTGGTCTTCAGTGTTTTTCGCAAATAATACAAAGTAATAATGAATGTCAACATAAAGATAGAATTCAATAAAAACTTAAAAAGGAAATAATATTTTTCAAATACCAAATGGTCTTCAGTACATATTATAGTGTATACGTCATACATTGAAATTTTTTGATTTAAAAAACTTTAAGCCTTTAAGTAAAGAATTTTATGTTTTATATCCTAAAAATGCTTACGTACTATAAGTATTTCGAACTGTATGTAAATTTATTTTTCCTTCACACCAATAACAACAATTCTTCCTTTGTTAAAACTTCTGATTTTGAAATTAATATTCGCTGTGAAGATCTCTATTAAGTATAAAAACAAAAATCGAAATGTATCTAAACTTTTTAATATCAGAATACATCATGATAATGAGATTTTTGAAAGAAAAAACAAAAAGGACAATTTGTAATTTAGACAGAACTTTTGAAGAATATGAAAATTTCAATTGAACTCTGAAGTGAAATAATCTATTAATTGAAAAACTTTTCAAAAGTACAAGCAATTTGTTGTCGATTATCGCGAAGCAGAAGCACAGAAGTATCCGTTTATAGTTCGATTCCAAGGTAAATCACAAAAAGATTATTGTTACTATACTTTAAAAATAATTATAAAATATTATACTTTTATTATTTTAGATGTTCACTCATAAGTAAAATTGCATATACAACAAATTGAAGTTTTTAGTTTTTTAAAATTATATGTGCTTATACGTATTATCATCATATATTATTATGACTGGGGTTATATCGTTTTAACAAACATATTTTAACTAGAAAATAGAAACAACGTAACAAAAGAGTAAAATTAGAAGAATCAGGAACAGAAAAAAAATTTTTTTTTTAATCTTTTGAAAGATGATCAATATGCACTTAGAAGTTATAAAGAATTTCAAGTTTTTAATTGTTTGAAGTTGGCTAGGACATGTAACGTGAATGCAGCCTAATAGAAACCCAGAATACTCTTTGAAGGAGAAATAAAAGGAAAAAGAAGTCACTCTTTTGAAAAGTAAAAAATAGGAGAACGAAAACAGCAAATAGACATGAGTGGAGGTAAATTGTAGCCAGGAGGCCAAAAACCAACAAAGCATTGTAGTGTCAGGAAAGAGAAGAAGGATTGTATGAAGTTGCTTTTTATAAGGTTTGTATGGGAATATACGTAGTATAATATTATGTATGTTTGTATATACATAGATTATCGAATTTCTGTTAATGTGATTTTATTATGAATTTATCTCAAATCTCGACCCGATATAATATTATATCTGCAATCTGCATACGTATATAATACTTTTATATGAATATGTGTTCTAAATTAGGATAATAAATACGCAATTATTTCGAAATAATGTTTCTATATTTCTCATTCAAAAAAAAAAAAAAAAAAAAAAAAAGAATTACAGCACAGATTTCACTATATATTACGGTCTATAAAATTCTTTGCCATGAACTTTTTTGTATATCAATGGAATTTTTTCGGTCATTATATCAAAACAAAAAAAAAATTTAATAAAAAACTTTAAAAAGAATAAAATCAAATTGGAAAAAAAATTGAAAAGAATTTCCATCATTGAAACTTTTTTTTTGTGAGTATTCTGTTCTGACTGAAATATGCCTTTTAATTCTTGCCTGAATATAGTTATTTTAGTAATTTTTTTTCTTTATATATTTTTTTTTTCTTTGCTTACCTTTTAAAAAAATTGAATTTTACTATTCAAAATATAAAAAAGCGAACTCATCCAATTAGAAAAAGCATGCAAACATGCAAATAATCATCTTTTGCATATAATGTAAATTTTTTATTTAGAAGGAAATTTTCGTTCAAGTTTCGTTGTTATTTCGCAATTATTGATATTGATAACCCTCTTGACATTTTGAAAAAGACCTAAATAATTTCTAACAAAACGATAGAAAACAGAAAAATTTCTTAGTTTATTTTAACATGTATGTGTGTATAATATCAAAAATTATTCATTTATATAAGTATATACATATATTTTTGTTCTTATTTTAGCGATTTATCGATATCATCATCTTCAAATGACCATATGTATTTTTTTCTTGTATTTGTGCGGTTAAATTTCCAATTTTCATTTTTAAACTTTCTTTGATACTCGTACGTAATTTGTTATACGAACACTATATGTACATTATATGTATGCATGCATTTTTAATATTATCTCCAATCCCATCAAATTGATGACCCAAATAATTTTCTATCAGAAACATTAAAATAAAATAAATAATAATAATTTAAAAAAAAAAAATTAAAGGATGTACCACAGTGGTTGCTGTTACTTTTGTTGTTTTCATTGAATTACGCTTTGTTGTTGTTTTATTATTATTTTTGAGAGATTTTCTGTAGTTTCAATTTTCCAATATACTGATGACAATTGCCAATTATTTACTATATACATAGACATGGATGTAGATAAATATTTACTGTACATATATATACACATAAGGGTATCTATATAGCATATGAAAGACAAGAACAATTTTGATTTCCTTTTATGTGTACAATACAAACGATGTAATATTAAAATTCAATTTCTTCGTCAAATACGTATAGTCAGTCATTATATATTTTATAGATAGGTATATTAAAAAATGTAAAATTATTTATCTGAAGAATTTTTTTAATTTTATTTTTTGATTTCTTCTAAACATCAAAAGAGAGAAAAATAAAACTTGCTTGTAGTAAAAGTATTTAAAATATTAAATAGATACTTTGGGGGAGTTTCAAAACGCCTCAAAAATGTGTTGTGTTGTGATACGTTATCAAAACAGTCGTGATGCAAAGTTTTAAAACAGCATTAATGCTTCGCATTGATATTGCAGTTCTACAACTTTGACGTTTTGAAACGAATTTGTTGCTTTCTTTGGACAACAAGAAAAATGGTTCATCTTCTGCGGTACATAATTTTAAAATTTAATTAATTCATTCTCTACATTAAATCAAAAAAGGTGAAAGAATTTTTTAATAAAATTAAACAATATCAGAATGGACATATTTTACAGCCATTTTCGAATGAGCAAAAACACCTTCAGTGTAAGTACTCGTATAATATAATACTCCCCATTTTTTTTTAGAATTTGTGATTAATATTAAAACAATACACATTAAAAATTCAATTTATCATCATAAAAGTACAAAATTTTTGTTTAAAACACACTGAACTTTGGTTGCATATACCTAACAAAATTCATATGAATTGATATTAAGATAAAAAAATCTATTCAAATCTATTTTGATGCATCATAAAAATTCAGGATGCGTAGATTGTTTGACAGATGCGTATCAAAACTGTTTTGAAACTGTTGATTATGCATCGAGGCGGTCTTTAAACGTTTTGAAACTCACCCTTTCCAATTAAATTTTTTTAGCTATGCGAAATTGAAGATGAATTTTCAAAATGTCGTAGCGTAGTTATATGTATTTTTCACAATACATATTCCCACTTTTTATTGTTTATATATTTCCTCTTTTGTTTAGATATATTTATATGTACCTTTATAGGTACCTATCATGTAAGCATTATTATCAGTATGGATATGGCACCTCCGATCAGGAATTCTCTCAGATATATACGTATCATCCAGTTTATCATCAGTAATCAGTTACTGGTGTACATTGCTTATGGGAAATTAGTGACCGACTTGGGCGAGAGCAGCGCATTGGTTGGGATTCGAACCGCGATCTCAAGATCACAAGACCGACACCACAACCATCGAGCTATTCAAGTCCCATCTAATAAAGAATGCATATTGTAATGTAAGATTGAATAAATTGTTGTACATATTAAGTTAAATAAATAGTTTTATTAATAATAAAATTAAGCCTATATGTGCTAGCTGGATACCGCAAAATTTCATTCTTTTCAAAACCATAATCCTAAGAATTCATTTTATGTTTTCGTTTTCTTTTGTATAATAATTTGTAAATATTTTACATTATCCCCCCTATTCTGAAAATAATCACTGACAAGTCACAAGTCACAATTGTAATCTAGAGTCACAAGTTGTCACTTTTTTACATTTTTTGTGACTTTTCGTATTCTGAGTTAAAGTCACAATTTTGACATTTAAAGAATAGGTCACAAGTTGTGATCATCAAAATAGCAGGTCACAGTAATTATAAATTGTAAGTTTCAGAACAAGTGAAGTGAGTGTTTACAATTTTTTTTGTAAATTATTATGTCTTCTTTTAGAAGAAAAAGAAAAAAAGTAAAAGTGTAGTTTATTGCATTGTTTACATTTTATTCGATTGTTATTTTTTTGTTATTTTTTTATATAATGGTAGCTACTTACTTTCAAAATTTTCCATCGAACTCACTTTTTTTTATATTTATTAATACATACATATATTATTTTTTTCAACTATCAGAATGCAAATTGTTTGATGTATAATATTTTCATAGCAGTTAACAAGTCTACACAGAGTTTGGAGAAAATTTGTGACTATGCTTGTGACTTTGATATCAGAATATGAAACAGCTGATTAGTCATAATAAAAGTCACAACTTAAATATCATAAAAATAGTCACAAGCAACTGTGATCTATGACTAGTCATAAATTCAGAATCGGGGGATATATCATTTTTTTGTTGAGAATTATGGTATACATATGTTATATTTATTTTATGTTATTCAACACTGCTCTCTTTTTCTTCTTCCTTGGCTTTACAACCCACGATGAGCCATAGCCTCTTTAACAACTTGCCGCCATTTCATTCTGTCCTTAGCTAACGTTGGAATGTTGGTTACTTTCATTGTTTTGAGATCTCTTATCACTGACTCCTTCCACCTCTTCCTGGGTCTTCCCTGTCTTCTTGTACCTGAGATGTTTATGCAACACTACTATTATACAAAAAATTTGTGTCTTTCCTACAACAAATTAAAGACTAAAAATTTTAATGAACAAAATTAAAAAAAATTGATTTTTACAAAAAAGAAATAGATATTTATTTTATATTTATTTTAAATATTGATGAACAACATTTTTCATTTCAAATTTATTACATGTAAATGACTGCCTCTGGATTTTTAAAAAATTCGATTAAGAAACATCAATTTTTGATCAATTTTTCGCATAAATGGTCTAATTTCAACAATAACATGAATATAAAGATTTGGTTACAATGTCATAAATTCTTTTGTGGCTTGTTAAAAAAACTATACTATTTTCAGAAATCGAAGTCAGTATTGTGCTTATGGAAATAGTTACCCGATGAGGTTCTGATAACTTCACATATAATATTTTGTATGAAATTCTGATAATATATCTCTGTCAACCCTGAAGAAGGTACTTTTTAAAATATGTTAACAGGATGTTCCAAATTGTGCATAAATAAATTTATAATTTTGTTCACAAATAATTTTTAAAAGGGAGATTGTGTACAAATTTCACATCCCTGTAAATTTATATTTGATAAAAAAGTAGCATTATTTGAAAATATCATAAAAATGTTCGGTTTTTAAGACAAATTTTAATTTTTGTTTGCTGACTTTTTCATTTCTAATAATGAATCGCCCTGTTTTTTTTGGGAAAAAGAAATACACCACCCCCTTTGATGTTGCCTATCACACAGCGTGAAGGCAACTGATTTAATCAGTTAACACCATTTTGGTTATATGAAAAATAAAAAACCGAACTATAAAATATGAAGTCGTTGCGCAGCCGATGTCCACTCAAAGTATAAAATGTTGATTGATTCGTGTCAGCGGGAAGATGGGCATAAAAGAAAATGATGATAATTCAGGGTTACCGTAGCTACTGGGAGTTTTGATTAAATTTATAAAATGAATATGAATTTATGATTAAACCATATTCAGTATTTTTAATTTTATTTATAAAATTATGTGTTCATTATCAATTTGATATTAAATTTTGTATACATACGTACATACATTCATTTTCATATTTGTTTATTTGTCCATTTTCTTCTATTTTGTTTCCTTTATGTACTTGTTAATGATTTCGTTACGTTACCGTTACATTCTGAATTTTATTTTTTGTTTTGTCTTTTCTTAGAATAAGAAAGAAAATTATTTACAATACAAATTGCTATCATATTATTCAAATCAGCTTGTTATTATATGTTATTTTGTAAAGAAATGAACATATTTCATAAAATTTCCCAAAATGTCACAAAATTACCTGTTTTTTTGTAAAATCTAAAAAAAAAGTTTTTTGCAAACTGGTAGCCCTTCATAATATAAAATTAAAAAAATTTCCCTCGGATTTAAATTGAGATCTGATCACCCCACACACAGGACAGATTTATACAAACGCAATGTGAAAGAATATAGAAAAGCATGCCTATCTTGCCTGTACTGACTTCGATTTCTGAAAATAGTATAGTAAGCTAGCATGATATTTATGAACAATTCACAAGATGAAGATTATTTTTCGATGAATTAATGGATCTGTTTCAATTAGTCTGAAAAATGTCTGTGCAATAAATGGTGTTTATGAAATTCTGGATAGTAATGGAAGAAGAATATTGGACCATTCCGATCTATTCATTCTGATATATATACTCTAGAAAAAACAAATTTTTAGTCGAACCACTATTGCACTAATACCAACGCAAATGTTATATTTCAATTCATTTATGTTATAAGTATTAATAAATAATAAGGGTATTCACGATTTGTCTTGTATCATTGTTATTATTATTATTATTATGTTCTTTCACTCCTCCAAGCAGCATAGGCCCGACACAAAGCACTTCCACCGCACCCGATTTTTAGCCAACACCTCCACATCCCTCCATGTCTTATCCATTGCCGCTGCCTCCTGTAGTACCGTACGCCTCCACGTGTTTCGTGGTCTTCCTCTTGATCTATTGACTTGAGGATTCCTTTTCAAGGCTTTACGCGCTATCGAGTTTGAGGGCTTTCTTAGAGTATGGCAAAGTATGGCCAATCCAGCTCCAGTTTCTATACATAATTTGTCGGATTACAGGTATTTGATCGGTACGTTCCCAAAGTTGTATATTTGTAATTACATTTGGCCAAAATATATTTAATATTCTACGAGAACATTTATTTATAAATGATTGGATTTTTGTTATCTCATTGGAATTTACACGCCACGTTTCGCTACTATAAAGCAATACTGGTATGGCACACGTTTTAAAAATTTTAATTTTGTTTTTCTTTGATATATTCTTAGATTTCCATATGTTGTTAAGTTTACCAAATATCATTCTAGCTTTGGAGAGCCTAACACGGATTTCCTCGTTAGTACCGCCTGTTTTAGCTATAACACTACTTAGGTATGTAAAGTGATCCACTTCTTCTATTTCCTGATTATAAACGACTAATGGTCTTGAATTTTTGGTGTTTAGCCTTATAATTTTAGTTTTATTAACATTGATTCTGAGTCCGGCTTGTATCATTGTAAACGGTGTAAACTCGTACAATCCTACACCTGTTGTAAACATCTTCGATGGAATTTTCATGTACACTACTTGTAAAAATTTACAATGCTGAAACCCCATTGTATTACTATACCATTATAAATGCTATTCTGAAATTAAATGCTAAAGTAATTTGATTAAATTTATTTTTATAATATTTTATACATATATTTTTTAATTTGGTTTCAAATTTTTATTTAGTTTACTGGAGTGCGTTGAAAACATAGTGTAGGATTTGGGTGTATGTTCACACTTTTTACACTCGTACAACAAATCGTGAATACTGCATGTATTTATTATTTCAAATTTTGTATCTACTCTTTTGACTCCATAAGAATGTTAATAACTTTTGAAAGCCTAAATATTTTGGTATGATTCTTTTTTTATTTGAAAGATACCTTATAGCGAAAACCCAATGTACGCCTCGCTTGCTTTGCTTGCTTTACTTGCTTTGGTTGTTACAAGCAAAGTCATTGCTTGTTCCAATGTACGCTTTGCTTGCTTTGCTTTTTTGCTCATTGGGAGTAATCACGTTTAAACACATTATTTCTACTTAGTTGTCAAAGCAAGTACAGCAAGCAAAGCGTACATTGGGTTTTCGCTATTAAGATTGCATTTTTTTTTTTTAAATTTTTGAGGCCGAAAAATAAAAAGGTAAATTTTTGATCAACATTTTTCAAAACTTTATGTTTGAAAGTTCATATCAGATGCTGTTGAAAAGCTCATGATGGATACTTTTTATCTATATCTTGTTTGATTTTTTGTCGTGTTTCAAACAGAAGTTATAACGTTTTATATGAGCTCACCTCCCTGTGCATCGCTGATCACAAACGCTGATCGTAACGCTGATCGTAAACGCTGATCACAGCACTTCAAGGAATCGATTGGCACATGTTAAAACACTTTTGTACGAATTACCCTGTATATCTATATAATATAATATAATATAATATAATATGTGTATTTAGTAGAAATGAGTATGCATTTTCCATGCCGATATTTTTATGAAGAATATTTTTCGATTTATCACTTGATGGGCATATTGGATGCTATTCTCATTTATATCCTTAACAATCTACTACAACTACATAGTTAAAAAGTATACAAAAATAATCTATTATACCATTATATATGTACAATATTAAATAGAATAAAATATTTTTATTCATATCCGTATACGAACATTTTGTAGTGAAATGTACATTTTATTCCAATAATATTATGAAATGTTTACTTTAGGATATTTTTGGCACGTTTCCTGTATAAGTTTTTGCTTTTTTTTTGCTTTTATAAAATTTTATTTCTATTTATTTTTAGTTCTAGCATAAAAATGTACATTTTGTCATAATGATATACATACTCGTATACATACATATCTTATATATTTGACTTTAAACTATAAGGAATATTTAGAGATAGCAATGACCGAAAAAAAAAATTCTAGAGCACAGATAATGTTTGTATTTATAAATATTTTTATGTATGTATGCATTAAAAAGGACTAAATATATTTCATGTACTGGATAAGCAACAACTAGAATGAAAAAAAAAATAGAATAACAAAATATCATAAATGGAAACTATGAAAAATGTGTACATATTATTGGCATGCATGATGTATTCATAAAATCAATATTCTATAAGGATATGAGATAGAGATAATAATTAACAAATAATGAATGACTTATAAGCTGAAATAAAAAGGAATTAAAAACTTGTGAAATTACGGAGAATTTTTTTTTAATAACACATATTTGAACAAGTTTTTGAAGAATTTAAGTGTAATGGTTTTGATTGTCTGTTCTATAAATTATTGTTTACTAGTAGATAATTCTGAACAAAAATTTTCGATTTGGTAATGGATTCAAATAATAAGTACATCACTTGCTTGAACGAATGTCTGCTATGGGAACATCTCTGTAGAAGAAATTGTGAACCATATTGATTTATGATGAATAATTCAATTTCATATGATTTTACCTACTATATATGATAATGAAACTTTATTAGTCATTTAAAAAATGGAATAAACATACATAGCTTCAATTTGAGTTATGATTTTGCGAGAAATTCTTCTTAAATGCAGAATAATGGAACGGCAATTTGAGAAGAAAGTTTTTCAATATGAAAAGCTTATTTTATGTATATCGTAATGACCGATAAGAAAATATAATAAAAGGTTTTCTTTAATAAATAAAAAATAAAAGGTTTTTTTTAATGAAAGGAGTGATTTAGTATTTGTATTCAGTACCTCACTTCAGGATGAATGATTTTGTCAATAAACAAAATTTCTGAATTTGGTGAGATGTCAATCATCATTATCATTACTGGCGCTACAACTCTGGATGAGTATCGGCCTGCAAAAGAATTTGCTTCCATTTCATTTCTGTTCAAAATCTTCGCCCTCCAATCGCTAATATTCAATTTTCTAATATCTGCTTCAACATCGTCCCGCCAACGCAATCTCGGACGGCCCGGCCTACTTTTCTTTTACCACCGGGGTTCTGTAACTTTACTTTTTTTATTATTTTATTGTCATTTCTTTTATACACATGGCCAAACCATCTTAATTTGGATATTCTTATGTATTTAACCACATTCACATCACGGTATTACTTATATAATTCGTCATTAAACCTTCTTCTCCAGATATTGTCTACACAAACTGCACCAAAAATTCTACGTAATAATTTTCTTTCAAACCTCATTATGATACCTTCCTCATATTTCGTAATTGTCCAACATTCTGATCCAGACCTTAATATTGGTCGGACCTGTGTCTTATAGATGATGCACTTCGTTTTTCTGGATAGATATTTGGACCGGAAATGCTTTATTAACCTATTGCAAGAATCTTATTTGCAAGAAAAAACCATCTATTTATTTCATTTTTCATATTTATTAGAATTGGTCACTAGACTTCCTTGGTACAAGAATTCTAGCACTACTTCAAAGTTATATGAACGAATTGTAATGTTTTATCCAATGAGAATAAAGGCAAGACATGGCGAGATTTTATTGAAATTTGTAACATGTATACAGATAAATACAATTATCTATATTTTTATATGTAGATAAAAATAAATTGCAATTTAAACTGATACCGCGCTGAACAAGTTCAATATGTATGAAGAATAACCCATAAGATAAAGTTTTGTAGTCTGGTTTATTTGTATATTCAATGTTTGTTTTACATGATTGTACATATGAATGCACAGTCTCAAGTTTCTTTGAATCAACTTTTAATTTATATACGTACGTACATATGTGATATTTATGTACCAGAGTCCAGAGAAATGATATAATTATTGTTTCCGCTTTTTATTGTCGTAGGATTACACTCTATCTAAAAATTATGAGCGCCTGGCAAAAGTAGAGCATTTGTTGTTCAATACAATCACATAACAAGACCCAAAAAGTGTAGAAGATCTAAATTTTGTACGTAGGTGCATATACTTACATATACTACATACTATACCATACAAATACAACTCGATCAAAAGGAAGAAGGAAGTTAGACATTTTGTGCCATGATTTATGCCTTATCTTAAAGAAACCAATAACCATATTATATATTATACTGGTCTTTGCTTAAACCATTTTAAACTTAATGCGGTAATGCTACAAACTGCAAGTCACACGAGCACGACACGAGACACGAGATTCGACCAATTTGACCATAGAATACTTTGTATGTATTTAACATACATTTTTTTATTTGATTTGTGATATTTTTATTGTATGAAGGAAGCTCTTTTCTTTTGATCTCCATTACGAGTTCCGATAATACTAAGCTGTCTATATACAATGATTCGACCTAATTCACAATGTTAAATATTACAGTCGAAATTTTAAACATGTCATAAAAATATCACATTCACATAATATGAAAATGTGTCGTAGAAGATGTCAAATCCAATATTTTAGGATAGTCATATTCATATAAAAAAAGATACATTTACAAATTTTAGAAATAAAAAAATTTCTAAATAATTAAATCAACGTATTTTCATGTAACCATTCCGACGGATTTTGAATTTATTGTAAAATTTTCTGCAAATTAAATGTAGTAATTAACACAAAATTTTCTGTATAATTTACACATGTGCAATTTAATTTAGAACAAAAGTTGTGTTGTACCAGAAAAATTAACGCTTGATTCTATCTTAACTTAATGTGCTCATTCATAATCACATTTTTTTATTCTAATTTTGTTGATAATAATAGAACTTTTTGCAATTTTTACATTTTTCATTATTTTTCTTTTTGATTACAAATGGTCAGAAAAAGAAAAAGACAAGTAGTGTTCTTTAATTTTTTTTTGGTTTAGTTCCTATTTTTATTTAAAAAAAAATAACATAGAATATAGGAATAAAAACCAAGAAAATCTTCAGAGTTATTTACTTAATTAAAAAACCAGAATTTTTGTTAACTTCACAATTTACAAATAAACACAGGTACGTCACGTACGTTACGTACATATACATATCATATCTTTACATTACATTACATTTACATCTCTTTCTAACAAATGAATGATAACGATGGCATACGAATTCTTTCATTTAACAATTTTAATTTTAACCACTTCAACAATGAGCAACAAAAAAACAATCGACATTTTTGACCAAAAGATAATTTCTATCTAAAGTCGGTTTTGGTTGTTGCCATATTCTATTTCCATAATTTTGGACGAAAAGACGTCGTTTCGCGCGTAAATCCCATCCGTGCATGATGGGAGAGCATGTTTTATTAAATAAATTTTATATCACATTATTTGTAATGCATTTTCACGTTTACATAAATATGTATGAAGATGAAGTGAAGTGAATGTGTATGTATATAAGACGGCAGAGAAAAACCAACGAAACGACCAAAGAAATAATGTGTATTGAATTTGTATACATACATATATGTAGATATTCCACACATTAACATTGCATGTTCATTAATATACAAAATAAATACGTACATATATTATATTATATTATGTGTGCATTGGCATATTCCTATTTTAATATATATACATAAATATACATATATGTAGTATATAATGTGCAGTACAGAACTATATAATACATGATGACTATACCAACACACAGCCACAGCTCAGCATTTGAGCATACTGTTCTTACAGCATATGAATATAACATATAGACATTATACATTATAATGGGGAAACTTACGAATTGGGGCCGCCAGCTTTTGAAACGAGACCTTCCGATAATGATACTTTGGAATGTCCTCTTTAACGTGGTACATGTCTTTATCGGCGCAAATTCATTTTAAGGACGCAACCCAACCTTAAAATTTTGTTGGTCCAAATTGGCGTGTTTTATACAAAAACCGTTATTTCTCCGTATTTTTTCATACAAAGTAGTAATTACATATAAGTTGGAAATAATATTTTTCTGAAGTTTTTATATAAATTCTAGTAAAAGGTAAATGAAACTAAATTTCACTGTTGTTGCTTTATTAATTTTTTATAATGTAGCAAAATAATATAATTAATGTTACTTACACTGAGCCCTGAACATTGAAAATTGATAATAACTGTACAACAGCTACAATGATAAGTAACAAAGCAGTAATGTAAAAAAATCAATAAATGCAAGAAAAAATTTACTAAATAAAACTTTAAATTCCTACGAAAAATAGTAGATAAATATTGAAATTATTACTTATAAATGTACGAAAAATGTGTATTTTTTC
Source organism: Villa cingulata (assembly GCA_951394055.1). Taxonomy (NCBI): domain Eukaryota; kingdom Metazoa; phylum Arthropoda; class Insecta; order Diptera; family Bombyliidae; genus Villa; species Villa cingulata. The sequence continues at coordinate 4,887,223 of OX596025.1, forward strand.
GCATTTTTTGTATATTTGTGCATTTATTTGTTTTATTTATACAGTTTCTATACAGAAATGTAATATCATTGGAAAGAGAACAAATAAATAATGTAATAAAACATACGTGTTTTGAAGTTATAAGTATGAAAACACACGTTTTTTGTTTCAAGTTTTGAAGTTATACCGTTATCAAAAGAAGTTGAAAAAGTGGTTTATAATAAACACAAAATTTTGACTTTAAGTCCTTATATCTCGAGAACCCTTAATCCAATAAAAATGAAATAAACTGTAACAAATAGAGTAGGAAGTCCTCTTTCAAATGGTACATTAATTAATCCCAGATGCTGATACGGAATAACGGTTTTTGCAAAACACACCAATTTGGACCAAACATTTTTAAGGGTAGGTTGCGCTCTTAAAATGAATTTCTGCCAATAAAGATATGTACCACGTTAAAGAGGACATTCCAAAGTATCATTATCGGAAGGTCTCGTTTCAGTTAGCTAAATCAGCTTCAGCTCTCTGGCTATATTCGTGTATCGAGTTTTGTACTTGTATTTGTATATAATATTATGTATGTTTAGGAATTATGAGTGTGTATATAGAGCTGTTGTAGTTGAGACTGTATAGTGTTTAGCATTAGTAGCACGATGTACATAAGGTAGGTACAGAATAAGATCTATAAATCTAAAATAATAAGATAAATCTTAAGCGGTGATTACAATGCTTTCGTTTCGTTTCATTTCGACTAACTGTCAAATTTAATTATACGTAAAACAAATGGGAGCGATTTCAATGTGATGAATTGAGACGAAACGAAAAGAAAATTTCAGTTGAATTTTAATATTTTCCCAATCGAAATGACATAACCTATAATTTACTTGAGTTGGGCGCTCACCATCTTCTACTTTGTTTTTGTTTTTCATACAATATATAAATTTTAACAATTTTTAACAATTTTAATAATATTAATTTTAATCACTAATTTTTAATTTTCATAAAAATTCTATATAATTCTTCAAATGTCAAAAAAACGAAAAGAAAACATTGTAACACTGCTTTCTGTACATCGTGGTGTTTAGTGTAGCCGTAGTGTAGCTCTAGCTGTAGTCTGTAGATGAAAAAAAAAAGAAATTATTGTTTAAACAAGTGAATTTGATTCGCTCATGCTCAGTAAAAAACAAATGCAGTAGAATTAATAATCAATGAACAAACAAACATTATATTATATGGATGGGATGGAAATGGAATATGGTATGGATAGAAAAAAAAACTAATACCATTTAAAAAAGAACAAATAATTTATTGTTTAGTGTTTTTCTTTATTCTTTTTTCTGATATGTACATAAATAGCTATTTCATTTTCTATTTCTGGTTGACATGGATGTACTTGCTTCACTTCACAACTACAAAGTACTGTCAAAATGTCAAGTCAATGCAATAACCAAATTACAACGTAGCTGATAAAACGTACGTTATGAATGCGTTATATCGTTGTTACATCACATTATTATGTACCATAGACTACACAGTTGTTATACCTTATACGTTACATTATACCAATACCAGTTATACACATTCCAGTTATACTGAAAATTGGACAAAAAATAGTCCAAATTATAAATTTAAATTTATAGATAAACAAGAAAGATGGAAAATTATGTTAAAATATAACCTGTATTTGAAGAGCAGAAATCATAGGTTTATATTTTTTATGCTTTGGGCATCATTAAATTGAAGAAAGATATGTAGTGAAATGATGGAAATGATGATCAAAGCATAGGTAGGTATTTTTCTTACATAAATTATCTACATTATGTTATGTACTCATTCACTTTTGATTGTTCATCATATCAAATTAACAGCTGATATATGTATAAATCAAATTATGATTATTACATATAGGTATTGATATAATATTACATGATGAAAGTAATTATTTTTATTGGAATGTAATGTAATGTAGCAATGTAGGATAGGACTTAATAATGTATTCTCTGGTGATATGTAATTCTCTCTGCTGATATTTGAATTGAAAGTTTATGTTGATGTAATTATTTGACGATGTAAAATTTGAACTTTGCTTACAATGTATACAAAATGTATATGTGCAACATTACGTTACGACCAACGTTAAGTCTTACGTCTAATTTGTTATTCTATTCCATATGGACCCTTTTGCAATTACATATGTACGGTCGGGTATATAGATACAATGCACAAACATCACGAGTTATAATACAAAACATACAACATTAATAACCTACAATATAATCTACAACTACAATTTGAATCATTTAACATAATTAACATTTAACTTTAATTCAAACATTCAATCAATGTTGTAGAAATTGTGGAATTGTGGAAAATAGGTTTATAAATTATAGATTATCATTATAGTAAGTTTTGTGGTAAACATTTAATGCAGGATGCAGGTATAAGTTAAGTAATCCAATCCAATATGTAATATCAATACAATTTTTGTAATCGGCTTTTTTCTCTTTTGAACAAAACCATAGACAACTAAAGATCAATCTTTCTTTACTATTATATAAATATCACTGAACAACCACTAACAACTGAATATAGATTTACTGTGATAAATATGTGCTACATAGTCGTGTCTACAATATTAAACTCCAAAACCAATAGAAATCGATTCAAACCACAGTCAACATTCAATTCTTAGCAATTTGTAACTGCATCTGCAATTTTACATTGAATAGTTGAAACTAAAAATAGTGTGGAGAAAAACGCATTATAAATTTAGTTTCTGGGGCTTTGGCTGTATCCTGTACGTGTAGGTAAGGTACACCGGTTTAGGGGTTTAGAGGAAGATACATTATAATAATATAATATATAATATTGGAATTGGGCACACATGGTACACATTAGACAGTACACAACGTAACGTACAATTGTGGTACAATACAATCAATAATCGTATGGGCGTCATTCATATATGATAATACAAAAATTGTTGAGGGTGTGTGTGATTGTGATGCCGCAACTATATGTATATGTTTACACATCCTGTTACCTTTGCATTTTTAATGCTGTGCCGCTGTGTCTTATAGTGTACTCATTTACATTGTTGTACAAGTACATGGTTGTACATAATATAGACCATAATAATATTGCAGTATGTACTCTGTTATAAGTAAGAGCGCGATGATAAGAAATACTTTATTATACAAATTAAAACTTATTATTAAGTATCATACTTATGATACCCTGATTTTCTCGACCGTTTTTCATCCAAGGACATTGCCATATACCATATTTGCAATACAAATAAAACTAAAATATATATGTATGTAATATATGAATCTTGTCTGACAGTTGACAGTGACAAAATAAACTAGGTATAAAAAACAGATTATCCATATCATTGCATATTTTTAATTTCTCTTGTAGTTGTGTTTTCCATGTACATATATACATACTCATACTTACTTATCTTATATCTTTATTTTATTGTGCTGCTGAAATTTCAGAAAAACTTTTCATTTTCAATGCAGATTCTCTTATTCCAAAAAAACAGTACTACCAACTATTGAAAAATAATTTGCTTCACATTATGAGCACCTGTTTAACGGCTAGCCAAAGGTAGGAACAAGAAAACGAAAGTAGAATCGAGAATAGCCCTGTGCCTGTACAAACAAATAATGTTTAAAAGTATCCAAATCCAATATTCAACAAAAAATATTGCACATAACACATATGATGATTACAGCTTTGAGTTTTCCGTCCGTCGAAAATTTATATTGGCCTATTGCATAGAAAATGAATATGAATAACGAAGATATATTATATTATATTATATAATGTATTAAAATCCACACACACCCATATGCATATATACTTCATCATTCGGTTGCTGAATACTGGTTCCTGGTTGATACTTGATGTTGATACCTTGATACAAAGAATGAATTGAATTTTATAGGAGTTGCTGTTCTCTCTTTCTTCGATTTGGAAAACAGAATGAGATCAATATGAATGATGAAATTGAATTGGAATGTTAAATATGAATGTGGGGTTCGCTTTGGTAAGTAAAAAGTAATAAAAAGTCACACAAAAATCCAAAATCAATGATATAGCAAGTAGCAGGAGCAATGCAACCAATCCACACAACCACAATGCTACACAACTACACACAACAACACACAGACGCACTCAACTCTACACGTTCTCACTTAAAAAATTCATTTTTTCCATTGCGCAGTATGCACATATGTTTCGTAATTCGTATTCGTATGCCTAAACATATTGCATTTTTTTTATCAAATAACTAAAATTAAGGTGAATTCTGGTCACAGTAAATCTATATTCATACAGTAATGACACTGAGCACGTGTTAGCAAAAATTTCTCATGACCTTTGTCCCGTTATTCATTCGGCCTTAACGGTTTTGCTAAAAATCGATAGTAATTAAGAGCCTTTGTACAAAAAAGAGACAAAAAAAAATGGAACTGAAAAATAAACCGTTTTAAAAAATGTAACATTATTACAGGGTATACCCATTAAAAAAAAGTACAAATTTTGTTATTAAACATTTTTTGTCTAAAATAAACAAAATTAATTATAAATGCATTACACTTAAAATTTTGTGTTTGCTATCAATGTTTTTACATTTTTGTTAAATTTCTTAATTATAAAATAAATTCTTATTCTAATATATAGCTTAACAAAATAAACTTTTTCTTGTCTTCAAAATTCTCAGACGCGTCAGGTAGTCAAAAAAAAAGTTCCAGATCGCCTTTAAATGCATTGTGAAAAAATCGTATACATGTACAATATGATTGAATTGCTCACATGTATATATATTGTTTTGTATCTTTTCTTCATTACGGCGGTTTATAAGGAAATATGGATTTGAAATAAGTACATTAATTCTGTACTGTTTTTGTAAATTGAATTTTGATTTTTTTTATTATTTTTAAATATTTATATGTGTTGGTAAATTTAAAAAAAAAAAAGAGTGTCACATCTTGTTAGTGGTTGATCAGTGATTCTGGTTTCCACTTCTTGTGAAACAACATTAAAATGGTTTTTTTTAATAGCATTTCCAATTCGTTCGTTTCGTACTTTGTAGTCCATAATCCATATATTCACATTAATATGTAGTTGTGTTGTAGTTGTGTTGTAGTTGTTTGTGGTAGGTTAGTAAAGTAATAATAAATGAAAATAAAAGACCGTCGTATTTGTATCGTTGTGTACGTGTAAAAGAAAAAAAATTGTTCAAGAAATTTGTATGAGCCAGTGTGAGTGAAGCAAAGAAATGGTTTTGGTGTAATAATGTGGTGTGCGTGTATGCGTGTGGTGCATCGTGTTACGTGTAGTAACGGTAACGATATAAGTTCAATCAAAATCAAAAATACATTTATTATGCATACATAAATGCAACATAAATGTATCTCGTAGATAGAAATATTAAATGAATATTACTATGTGTATGTGAAATACATTTGGCATAACATTTACAACATCACCGTTCACTGCGTCTAACGAAAGTTCAAAAATTTGAACAAAATAATGATCTTTGACTTATTGCAATAAAACCTGAGAGCCTGGTTATTTAGTGACTCAATGACGCGATATTTTTCTATTTACGTGAAAGTGAGAAATGAGTGAGTGAGCAAGCATCAAGTAAATTAATTTTCGTAAATCATTTCGTAGTCGATTCAGGTTCAGCTGTGCCCACCACTGCCCATGCCTCATACATGGTATTGACGGGACGGTTGAAATTTGATGGTTGACTTTGACCATTTTGACGCAATATGCATACTGTTTTGTACCGTTGGTGTTATAGTGGAACTGCCGGCAGTGGCTGTGACTTCAACGACTGTAGGAAGAGGAAGATTGATTTGGTTGTTTTGTTGGACCACTCAACACATGGAGGTTATATTGGGACTACTATGTAGGAAGTTATGATTTATGAACAAAGAATAGTAAATGTATTTAGATTATGTAAACTTGTTATTTATGTAAACTTAGAAAATATGAATATGCATAAAATAAATCCAAAGTCCAATGCAATTTAAGCAATTTATTAAATAGTTGTCGCTTGTCGCACCGGACATTGACCACTTGAAGAGGATCTTCTATTTCACCTTTCAGTTCAGCTATCAATACCACACAATACCAATTTTAAAAGTGATTTTGATTAGAATTTAAAATTTTGAAAAGATCATTAGGTACATATGGTTTTGATTTTTTTCAAGTTTGTTTTCGATTTTTTTTTTCTCATTACAAAACACATAAATTTTTCCTTCCTGTAGAAATTTTCTTATTAATTTCTGTGTTCTGTTGAGATTTATGCTAGCCTGGCTAGAAACATACACTTTGAATTCAATTTGATGAGTTAGAAAAATAAAGCAACTACTACTACTAATACTACTAATACTAATACTAACAAACTGATTTCTCTTTCGTAAAAACAAAGACTATATAGAACTAACTATATATAGTTCTATATAGTTCTATCATCGTACACTGACTCATATTCTGTGGTTCTATATGGTCTTTGGTAAAAGTAATTGGTAAAACATAAAACAAACATAATCACATAGTATGAAGTACACATACAGATTTCCACCCCATGGAGTCGAATTTTCTAATTTTACTGGCTCAAGCCAATAACAGAAATTGAGAAAATGTTTATTTTTTGATATAATAATATTTTTGACGGTTATTTTTCAGAAAAAATTTTTATTATTATTTATGTGGTAGTCGAAAGGTCAGAGGTCCACATTACCAGAATTTAATTTTAAAACTGACTCGTGTGACGTGTGTGTAAGTTTGGTGTAAGTGTATGCCGTGATTTGATTTATACCCAAAGAAAGGTCGATGTGCTTCATGTGATTGGATTTAATTTTCAATATTCTATCATTAGAAAATATTAAATTTTAATTCGACCGGAATCAAATCAACATATTTTTTTATGTCAGGAAGAAATCATGTGCATAATCAAGATTTAATTGAAGTGTTTTGCGTACTCACAATATACACTCATATTCTTATGAAAGTCTGGATATGCAGAAACAGATGCACCGATGCACTCATGTACATGACACAAAATAAAGCATGTTTACTATATGTGAGTATGTGACCGGTTATATAACTTTCAATTAAAATGTTTTTATTTTATATGTTATAAGTATGTTTTGTATTTTGAATGGGTTTTTTGTATTTGGAAAACTCCTATTATCCCCATAATCCTATATCAGAGCTTTTAATATATCCTTTTTAAATTTTTTTTAAACTTATGATATCTTATGCTTGCTGCTAATGATGACATTTCGATGACAAGTTGAAACCACCACGCCCCAAATACGCCTCAAATTTTTCCACAATACCAGGCGAACAGGTGTTAATATCGATATGTTTTTTAACCGAACTATACTAAATACTACTTTTTAAGAAATGAAAAATTCATTTCATACTCAGTCAATATATGTATGTAACGTGAATGAAAATAAAAACTTATTAGTCTGCAAAGTGTATTTTGTTTTTGTTTACACTATTATCATGTCAATATGATAGGCTGGTAAAGTTATAAAAAAATGTTTAGAGGGATTTGTATTTAACAATTAATTTAACAACATTCTTATTCTTTTCATTTCACTTTCAAAATTCTAATTTTTCTAATTCTAATTTTCTAATACCATATTCGAATTGTACAAGTGCAAGAACGTTAGTTTTTAGGTAGTTTAAATTCCTGGTTATACAGTTAAAAAATATAGATGACAAAAGTTGACAAAAAAAATTTCATCAGAATATTCAGACTTCAGATAGACTACATAAATGTGTGTATGTACATAAAAATATATTTCATCCATATCATAGTTGTAAATGATTAATTTAAACTTTACCCATGTATGTATTTACGTATACAGGTACGCCTACGCATTTGCACTAACTACAAACGTGCAAACGTATAAGAACATTTGTTTATCATATCTCCTTTAAAAATTATGCTTCTGACAGAATGCTTCATTCCCGTTCTGTCTTCCGTATGGTGAAAATGTTAAACCAATTTGAACACACACGTAAGGTAGTTAACTATGTACATAATGTTAACGTTACTGCACTGCCAGTGTCCACATATCAAAAACGTTTAACAGACAGGAGACGGGATTAAATCAACTTTTATAATTGACTGAATGGGAGGATGGGAATTACTTTAACCTTGAAAATAAATCGTCTACAATCACCTATATTACATTATTATCACAACATTCATATAGTGTCTAGTTTTGCAGTTTTAATTTTAATTATTACTGTAACTGGATGATATATCTAACAGAATTACTGATTGGCGGTGCCACAATGGACTGAATTTCCGTGTGCACTTAATATATTATATACATTGTATGTATATAATATTATGTATATTTAAAAAAAAAACAAAAAAAAAATACTTTAAAAAAATCTTTTGTGCACACAAATTATAAAAATAATTTTTTGAAAGAAATTATTAAAAAATATAAATAACGTTGAATTTTGTTTAGTCATCCGTTTTTCATTCACATCAAGGAAGATAGACAGTTGATAGATAAAACACGGAACGGGACGGGACATAACATTCTGTCTTGTGTGTTGTGTCTTTTATTATGCTCAAGTCTCAAGCTCAATCTATGCTTTATCACTCATATCATTATATTATTTTATATAACCATTCTATCATCTTGATCTATATAAAACCCTAGACTTAAATACGAAACGAATAATTTCACGTATGGGGCTTGAATAGCTCGATGGTTGTGTGTCGGTCTTGCGATCTTTGAGATCACGGTTCGAACCCCAGCCAGCGCACTACTCTTGCCCAAGTCGATCAAAAATTTTTCCCATCAACAATGTACACCAGTAACTGATTACTGATGATAAACTGGATAATCATGTATATATGACATAAAATTACTGATCGGCGGTGCCATGGACTGAGTATCCGCGTGCACTTAATATATACTATATACATTTATGTATATATGTATATTTAAAAAAAAAAAAAAAAAAAAAAAAAAAAAAAAAAAAAAAAAATTTCACGTATGTATATACAGTCAATACACAGTACCACACAATGACACAACACACAGCACAAGGACACGCTTGACATTTTTTTTATATATTTTGTGACATTAGAACAATTTATGTGTGTGTGTTCGTGTTATTAATATTATATGCAAATTATTATCAAATTGTATCAGGCTAACAGGAAATTTCTACGAACCACAAAAATGAAATGAAGTAAGGATAAAATTTAAATGATTTTCGTATGGTTATATGTAGATGTAAGGTCGTCTCTATATACTTCTATATATATGTACATATGCATTAATAAAATGAAATGAATGATTTTTTTTTGTTTATTGAAAAAAAAGACAAGTGTGTTGTATCTGTATCAACATTAACACTCAGCAGTACATACATACAGTATCATTTTTGTATCTCATATTGTAAGTAAATAAATTTGTCTGTCAAATATAGGCTATAAAAAAAATCAAATCCCCAAAACGATGACAACGATATTCGTCTACTCAGAGATAAAATAATACAGATTTTTATGGTAGAAGATCTGCATTATCTTTGGTTTACGTTTAATTTAAAATTGTAGATTATATTAGGAAGGATTACGGTTGTACAAACACATATTTTATTTCGTTTTTAAATTTTTTTATAACTTTTAAAATTCTTTTGTTCTTTAGTAGGTAAATTTAATATTGATAAAAGCAAAAGGTAATTGAATATAAATTGAAATTTATGGTCCAATCCATAGAAATTTGTTTTTTAATTGAAAATTATTGGAATTTCAGATTTAATGGAAACACAATGAGAAGGAGAAGTAGTAATCTTTACACTTACAAAAAATAAAAATCATATTTTATATAACATCGACATATTTGGATATAATTTCTGTGTTATTCTTTTTCATATGATGCGAATTACTTTGTAGTAATTTTACGTAAATGTTAGGGATTATTTTTTTATACCAGAAAAAACAAATAAAATCACTGTTCTGTTCAACTATGCTATGGTATTCGTGGTAGTGCAGTTGCAAGAGCGAATAGGAGTCATATGTCATATTATTCGTAGGCATAGGAAAGATTTGAGTATAAGAATAATATAATATAATACATAATACGTGATAATACACTCAAGAATAAATTGAGTATCTTCACATCTTCACCGTTTATTTAGATGCCATGCACATTATATAGAAGAGGACTGTAAATAAATATTTTAAATGAAAACTATATGTGCATGCGTGCATATTATATTCGGAATCGGATCGGATACATAAAATTAGAATCATATATGTTCATATCTATACATATATAAGTAATACAATAATAATATAATATATACATATATGAATATGTATATATATGTATAGTATCGCAGTAGATGCAGTAGATATATGTAAGTATATCTCTGGTAGAACTATATATAGCTTATATGTATATATTTTAATATAAAAGTATAATATTTATTATAAACTTGGAAATTATACGCATGCATTTACTATAAATAATTGCACTGTGATGTTGTTTCGATTTTTGTTCAGCCATTGGAATTTGACGTCAATGTGATGAACGAATGTGGACACATACAGAAGTAGACAGCACTCAGCAGTCATTTAATAATGGTGTTTAAACGGAAAACACAGGTCAATAACGAAAACGATACAGACACATAGCACATAGACATATCATAGTAGAGTAGCAGTAGCTAGCTAAGAAAAGAAGCAGAAGAAGGTATCAGCTAGTTCAGTTTTCAGTATATACATATTTACATAATGGCATATTATGGTTAGATAGCTATACATAAATATGTTTTATTTATATACTATTTATGTACATAAATATATGTATATACAAATGTATAAAGTTGCATAAATGCTTATGTAAATAATTTATTAAGTTAATGTTTTGTATATGAAAACCATATGAAAACACAGAGACTTACTCTTATGTACATACATATGTATGTATGTATGTATATAAAGGTTGCGCTTTAGATATTGGATATAGCTAGTTATTTTTTTTATATTTTCTATTTTCAGTAATCATGAGATAATTCTCAAGTTTTATTAAATGACGTTTAGAGTTTCTTAACGCCTGGTGACTGAAGTTGTGTTTTTCTGGAAAAAGTCGCTAAATGAAATTTACCGTTCACGGAAAATCACATAAAATTATTAAAAAAATTATTGGATTTTTAAGTAATTTCTATTCAAAATATTAGATATTATTTTCCCATAATAACAGAAATTGTTTGTGTAATTGCTACCTAGATCCCCACATCTAAATAAATATATCCCATACATTTTATTCATTTCTTTCAAAATGTTATCGAATTTAATGTAATGCATAATAAAAAAGTAAAGAAAAGTGTAATCGTGTTATTTTATACATATTTATAAAATAAAATACAGTACATAATGAGAATGACCTTCACTGGCTTCACACAATGCACATCAAGATTTGGACGATAATGTATTCCCATTCCAATTCCATAAGATATCAATAAAGTTTTAATAAAACTGTTTTAACAATTTATCGTTATATTATTTATTCAAAAAAAAAAAAACACTCAAATAATGAACAGACAAAAATATTTTAAACAGAAAGAAGCGACATCTATTGGATTATATTTCAAACTTGACAGTTGGAGCAAAGATAATGTAGTTTATCAAAAAACCTACATTATCTTTTATGTCAGTGTGTGAGTGTGTCCATGTGTCGTTATTGGAAAAATTTCCCAAATCCAACGAAAAATCTATTATTCCAATCGTTCAGAAACTACATTATCTTTGGGAAAAATAAAAATATAATTTTCTTACTTTTTATTCTGTACCTAGCCAATAATAGATAGCATCACTGAAGTTTTCTGATAGCATTGTCAAGTTTAATTTTTTATTGCTAGTAAACGATTATATCAATTTTGAAGTTAAAACGTCATCAAAAGATGTTGAAAAAGTGATTTTTAAAAAACACGAAATTTTGACTTTAAGTCCTTATATCTCGAGAACCGCTAATCCAATCAAATAAATGAAATAACCTGTGACAAATATAACAAACAATTCTCTTGCAAATGGTATATTAACTAATCCGATCCAAGATTCTGATATGGAGAAATTGAAATAACAGATTTCGTAAAACCCACCATTTTAGACCAACAATTTTTAAGGGTATAATTAAGATGAATTTGCGCCAATAGAAACATATATGCCACGTTAAAGAGGACATTCCAAAGTATCATTATCAGAAGGTCTCGTTTCAAAAGCTGGCGGCTCCTTCAGAAGTTTCCCCGATTTTATTAATGACTATATGCCTGCTTAGTACGCTGATGGAGCTGAATTCAGATTCGAAAACTAATAGGTAGATATATTTATGCTTCCTGAATTCAGGTTGTGAAGAAAATTTTTGTAGACTGTGTAGATTTGCATCATAAATGTTCATGTAGACTAGGACATTTAAAAAAAGATTACGACGATTATTTTAATAATCAATTAATTAAATTAAAAAATTATATTTGAATTTTTTAAATATTTTTCGTGGTTTTAAATATGCTGATTAATTTAAATTTTTCGATCATATTGTCAAAAATTCAGGTCGAAAAAAAAATTTTATTTAATTTGTACATGAAAAAGATGAGAAAAAGTCTCCATAAACAAAGCTCGACCTTTATTTTTTACATTGTTTTTATATGAGCCTAAATAAAAAGAATAAATACTCAAAATTGTAATTGAAAATGGTGTGGTAGGTACCTAAATTGTGAATCATGAAAAACAAATCGATGACACTATAGATGCAAATTAATAAAACACAATATTTTTCTGTTTATTATTATGTATTTAATTTTGTTTGTCTTTTAATACAGAATATGATTTTTATTTTTATTTGTAATTAAATTTTTATTAATAATTTTTTTTTTGTTTTATTTTTTTTTTCAAATTCTATTTATTTTTACATTTATAGTGTTATTTATTTATTCAATTAATTTTTTTAAGATTTTTTTTTTTTTTTTACATTAATTATATATTTTTTATTTATTTTTATGCTTTTATTGTTACCTATATTCTGCTATATAAAGAAAAGACAATGTTTTTATTTTTCATATTTTTTTTTATTTCATGTTTTTTGGTTAATAATATTAGAAAAAAAAAACATAATTTTTCTCATTATCATTAATTATTTATATTTTCTTATTTTCATTATTATTATTATTACATAATATTAATTATATTTTTCTTATGCACTTTTGCATTTTTCCTGTGCATTTATATTTTTAATCAGATCAAATTACAGAACTTTTATTTCTTATTGTATTACATATATACATTATATGTAACCCCATATAATATATACTTATTATTTATTTATTAAATTTCTTAGAGATTTATTCATTTATTGAGTATATAATTAATTAAAATATGCTTCAATTGTAATGTTATCACTATATATAAGAAATTATATATTATTATTAAATTTACTCATTTTTATATGAGTATATGCATTATTTATGGTACTAAATTTTCATTATGTGGGATATCAATTGTTTTGTTTTTAAAGATTTAAATTTATTGTATATTAATTAATATTAATAATTCATAAATAAAATCCTTTTATATACTAATCTAATACGTTTGTTGAATATAACATACGGATAACACCATCATATACATACAATATGTGTGTGTATACTATACTAAGTATTATATTTTTTTAATTATATTCTGATTAATATTGTTTAAATATTTTTATTCATAGACATATATTTTATATGAATTTATACTATCGTTTTCATACTCCACGATATGTGGACTTTTTATAAAAACAAAATTATTTTTTATTTTTTATTTTTAATGACTTATTTCATTCATGATATGCGGTTTCAAAATTTGCTTATGTCTTTTAACATTTTTTTTTTGTGTTTTCTTTTTACTTTAGATTTATATATTTACAGACATTTTTATTTTTTCATTTGAATATTATTCGATTTTTAAATTAATTTAAGTGAAAATTTACATATGTTATGTATACATAGCATTTTCAATTTAAATTCAACTTTTTCCAACTTAAATTAAACTTTGTTCAAGTTAAGTTGGGCTTTGTCCATTTTAAATTAAACTCTATCCATTTTAAATTAAACTTTTTCAATTTTTAATTAAACTTGAAAAATATAGAAAATGTGAGTGATATACATGGATTATTATGGATAATGCCTGAATCCATAAAACACATAAAAATATAGAGTTAATTTCATTGAGAGCTCGGTTGGAGTACTTCCCACCATATTCTGCAATGCTCAATCCCATCGGAAAAGCATAAAATGGACAAAGTTTAATTTGAAATGGACAAAGTTTAATTTAACTCGGACAAAGCCGAATTTAACTTGGACAAAGTTTAATTTAAGTTGGAAAAAGTTGAATTTAAATTGAAAATTCTATATATTTTGTCTCATTTTAAGTAAATCATTTTCTGGATCTAATAATATACTTAATACATATTTAATGTAAATTTGTATTTTTTTAAAAAAAAATTTAACATTGTTTTACAGGCTTATTACAGAGGTCTATATATTAAAATTATAAAAATTAAAATACATACATAATTACGTTTACGCAGTATTAAATAAAATAATTTGATTTTTATTCATTTTATTGACGTTACGCACATTTTTTATGTTTATTTGATTTACTTATATAATTTCATTTCTATACGTTCTATATATTTTCTGGTATAAAATATTTAAATGGAAATTTATTTTCATTATTGTGATTAATTATATATGTATATATGTATGTACACAAAAGAAAACAAAAAGGTAATATACCACTACAACAGTACGTATAGTTAAAATATGTTCTACATTCAGTTACTAAATTTATTGTTAATATACTAGTATTTTACGATTAAAAATTATTTGATTTATGCATCAATCATAATTTATGATCAGATTTCATATTTAAGTATATCACCTATGTCAGTTTTTTTTTTGTTTTTTAAAATGATTGAAATTTATATTTTTTGTTATTTATACTTCTGTTTTGTTTTGTTTTTTTGACATTTTTATTTTGATTTTAGGTTTCTTGAGTCTTGAGAATTAAAAAAATTAAGTTTTTTAAAAACAAATTTTTTTGATTACGCGAATATACATTTTAGAAAAACATTTAAGAGAATAATCTTAAAATATTATATGGTAATTATTTTCAATTTACATATTATGACTCTAATCATTTTACACAAGAAAATTAAAATTAAAAAAAAAAAATAATTTCCAATTTGTTTTTTGCTATTGAAGGATTTAAAAATTCAATTCCAAAGTTTTCTTCGAATTATTTTTTTGTGCATATAGATTTCTACATGATTGCAATTCTTCAATGATCAATATGTTATAGTTTTCATTCGTCTGCGGTCTGAATGATTTTGTAAAAATCCCTGATACATGAACTTTGACAAATTATCATATTGTCTCCAGTCTGTTTATCTTTAAATACGTGTGCGAATTTATAAGTTTTTATTTAACGGTTTGCCTTATCACTAGAAAATCTCTATTTAATTCATCTTCATTCGCCGCCCATTATGCCAAATAAAATTCCTGAAACTATATACTCAAGAAAAATAACCGATGACCGATATAAAATGATCATTAAAGAATTGTCCTTTATCTATTGGGTAAATAAGATAAGATCTAAGAATTTTTCTTTTAAAACACGCACATTTATCCGATAATATATTTTTTTAATGTTTTTTTGTTTTTATTTTCACATGATGATAATTATATCTATACATCTAGTACATATTATATGTTTGTATTCTTACATATGTAATTATTTACGTATTGGTTTTCAATGTGTATATTATCAATTTTTCGATATTATTCTATTTTACCAAGTACTATGTATGAATGTGTGTATTCTAAATATGTATTTTCATATTAATTTGAATAATTTTTTATTATACGAGTAGCTATTTACATTTTTCAATTTTTACATTACCAAAAAAAAAAAAAAAAAAAAAAAACATTTTATATTATTTAACGATATTCTGAAATATTAAATCGAAGGATTTTTATATTTTACTTTTTTTTTTCTTTTTTCACTTTTAAAATATTTACATGATGGTGGTGCGTTCATTTATTGATTTTTTAATTTTTCATTTAACTTTATTATTATTTACGTACATAATGTGCGTAAATAATGGTAAGTATATATTATGTTTGTGTATATGCAGTATGAATAATATGAAAATTGCTATTACATATGTATTTGTTTTATTATTTTTTATTTTTTTTAATGTATACATAGCACCATATTTGAAAAATTTATTTTCTTACTTTACTATTTCTACGTGTTTATTTTTTTTTTTGTTAGAAATCATTATTGATGTGTAATAAATATTTATCGATTATGATTTTTAGCGTTATTAACTATAATATGTAATGCTAATGATGCTATCCTAAAACAGAAATTCAACAAAATTTTATTTTTGCTTGTAAGTATTTATACATATTTTAAATTTTAATTTGTCTAATGGACGAAAATAATTTAATGCCTATATTTATAGATAAATTTTCTATTTAAATTTGTCTTTACAATTTTTGTATTGCTGCATTTTAATGAATAATAAAATTAATAAATGAAAATTAAATTTTGATTTTTATTTTGTTTAAATTTTTATTATTTTAATTATGTATTTTTTTTTTTTTTTTTAATTTTATTCTGATACATAATATTTACGTAGACATTTTTTTTTTATATAATTACATATTTTTACTATATACATAAATGTCATTTACACAGACATTTACATACATGCACAAAATAATTTGTTTATAATTTTAATGCAATAAGAATGTTATTTTTATATCCTTATCATTACATTTCTTTTCTTTTTTTTTTTTAATGTATAGAAATTTGAATTTTTCATGTATTATGCAAGGATTACGGTTCCTTTAATTTTCAATTTTTTTTTTTTTTTAATATTTTTTACTATTTTCATATGTACATATATCTAATATAATTATGCATAAATTTTATTATATTATGTACGTATTTAAATTTTTTATTCATAGGCAATTAGAGGCTTATCAATTTTTTTTTTTTTTTTGTATTTATATGTAAAATTGTATAATTATTTTAAAAAATATTTCACATATAAAAAAAAAAAGAAAGCATTCACATAACAAAAAAATACTGTTTAATCAAAAGTTTAAAACAAAATAAATTTATAGAGCTGAATCCAAAAAAAAAAAAAGAAAAAAAATTCCTAGTTATTTGTACATAGGTCACTCTATAAATTTTGAGATACGGAAAACTAACAGTACTTACAACTGGTTACGCTGCATAAATAGAAACATTACTCTTTGTCAACACGTTTTTCATGTTCAGTTCTTGTCTGAACTTGTTACAACCAAAGTCATAATAAATTATTTACAGTGAATAATGGAGTTGTCGCGTGAGCATTACCGTGCTATGATTTATTATGATTTTAAAGTCGGTTTAAGTGAACATGAGTGCATCGAACGACTGCAACAAGCATTTAGCGAAGAAGCTCCATCCAGGGCGAGTGTGTTTAGATGGTATGCTGAATTCAAAAGGGATCGTAGAACCTTAAGTGATGAGGCACGTACGGACAGACCGTGTTCAAGCGTCACTCCGGAGAACATTGCAAGAGTTCAGAAACTAATTGAAGAAGATCCGCGATGCACGCATCAAATGATAGAAAAAACCCTGGGCGTGGGATCCTTACATGAACACCTCCATTTAAAGAAGGTTGTAATGAGATGGGTGCCTCATCAACTTGCTGACTTTCAAAAGACAGAACGTGTGATAATTTGTCGTGAAACGTTGAAAATGTTGAATGATGGTGGCCACCGGATAATGTCAAAAATAATAACGGGTGACGAAACATACATATCGTTTTATGATGTTCCTACGCGTCAGGAAAGTCGAGTGTGGATCCATGAAGATGAGCCGACACCAGTAATGGTGAAAAAACAAAGAGCTGTTAAGAAAATTATGTACGCAGTTTTCTTCCGTAGCACGGGTTTAGTAAAAGCAATTAAGCTTGAACATCAGCGGAGTGTAACAGCAAACTGGTACGTTTCTCATTGTTTACCAGAAGTTCTTGGAGCAGTGAAAATTAGGGGCTTAATTCTCCATCAAGATAATGCTTCGGCTCACACCGCTCAGCAAACCGTTCAATATTTGCGCCAAAATAGAGTCAAAATACTTGAACATCCACCATACTCGTCTGATTTGGCTATGTGTGACTTCTGGCTTTTCAACAAGCTCAAAAAAAGCATACGCGGACGAAGATTTGTATCAGAAGATGAAATTGATCAGGCAATTCATCAATTTTTTGACGAGATCCCGAAGAACGATTGGCTAGAGGCATTCCACTCATGGAAAATTAGAATGCAAAAGTGTATTGATGTTGGAGGAGAGTACTTTGAACATAAATAAAGTTCTTTTTTCAAAATCATTAGCTGTTTTTTTGTATCTCGAAATTTATAGAGTGACCGTATAATCACTGCGAAATGAGTATCATATGATATCCAAATTTTGTTTCATTGAGTTCTCGATCCGTTTCATACATTTGTATTGTACATATTATGTATCATGTAGTCGTTCGAATTTTCTAATGATTTGAAGAAGATAAATATTATTTTAGGAGAATTGTAAAAATTTATTAGAATCTTTTATCAGACAGTGAAATTCTCAAACATTAATCATACATTCTTTGATTTGTTTTGATTTTGAAGATAAATTTTGTTTTATAAAACTTTACTTTGAAACAAATTTTTTAATTCAAATCAATACTTAGATATTTTTTACACTTATATTACGCCTATCCTTCATGTATATACAAACATACAATGGACATTTTACACATATATTCCTTTCTCTTGTTATAAATTTTTACTTTTTTCTTAACCTTGGCTCAACAAAAACTGAGTGACACAATTCAATGAATTTCGCACATATAGAGTTCAGAAATTCAGGTTACATATACATTTGTACACATTTATATTTTCCTTGAAGCCATGTCAGAGTTACAATGAAAACATTTCAGTATAATTTATCATATAAGAATAAGAAGCTCTGAGATGTTACAGTGTTGTAGATGGTTGTAGGTTATATGTTATATTTGTAGTCCTGAGGTGCCTTCCAAGAGCTTCATTATTTTTTTGATGCTTGCTGACAGTAGGGTCTCAGTTCATGGGAAGCACAAAACAATACCAAGCAGTTTGATTATAGTTTTAGTGACATATGCAATGATGTTTTATCCTTTTATAGACAAAGTAAAGTCGTTGATCTTTTTCGTATTTTGGATATAGGTGCTTTACAATCAAATCAGTGTCATGTAGATTTAATTTTAAAAAAAGTACCAAAAGAATTTTATTGTGTAATAGCATAGAATAATAGACACAAGAACATAAGGAAAGAATTTCATTATAATATTACAAGAAGCATGAAGAACGAATGATGACTGCTTGTCTCGCCTTATCAAAATTTATTTTCATATAATATTGCCTATATATGTATTGCCTAGATTTTCATTCAATCTAAAATGAAAATTATTCATGTATCGAACAAAACCAAAAGCCACATCTTTTTAAAAAACTTGAAAAAAAAAAAAAAACAAAATTAAAACAACGGAAATAACTAAAAAAGATAAATGAAAAATAACTTAAATAAAAAATCAAGAAAAAAAAGTACATATTATATTTCTAGTGTTGTATTTTTTTTTTGTATCATTTTATAGATAACAGCTAAAAATGCAATAAGTTTCACATAAATTATTTTCTTATACATATAACATTGTTAAAATTTAAATTTAAATTGTAATTCTAATGTGTATTCTGTTTTTGTTTTTTTTTTTTTAAATATTTATTGTTTATTTTAATTTTAAATTTTTTCTCTTGTTTGATTTTTCATATTTCTCGATTTATTTATTATTTATATTT
This sequence comes from Villa cingulata, assembly GCA_951394055.1. Classification (NCBI taxonomy): domain Eukaryota; kingdom Metazoa; phylum Arthropoda; class Insecta; order Diptera; family Bombyliidae; genus Villa; species Villa cingulata. Next base: position 4,907,185 of record OX596025.1, read on the forward strand.
TAGTTTCGGCCATCTTCATTATCTAAAAAAATTTGAATGCTACATATCTTATACTTTTATAAAAGTCTTCTTCTTCTTCTTGAATATTAAAATACACATAAAACCTTATTTTTTCTAAAAAAAAAAAAACAAAAAAAAAATTATTTTACTTTGATTTGATTTCTATATTTTTATTAAAAACAAAACTATAAACAAAAAATATTAATTTATTATACATTTACAATAATAATGTGTTATCAATTTTTAAATACATACATATTTTTATTTGAAATTAAAAACAAAACAACTAAAAATTATAGTACATTTCTGAATTGTGAATTTTTTTTTTATATTTTTTATTTTATTATAAAGTGGTGGTATGTTAATAAAAGAATAAAATTCAATTTGTCATAATGATATGAATATCTCCCATCTTAATTACAGAAAAGAAAAACAAAAATTTAAATACATACATACATTTGTAAGTAGTATTGGTGGTATACATACATATATAATACAAATAATAAAGTGTATACGTACAGATTTCTTTTTTTTACTACTTATATCAAATTAAATTTTTTTTTTTTTAGAAAAAATAAAAAAATAAAAAAAAATATTAAGAAGGACAATTATTAATAATCGTGTTTTTTTTTTTCTTTCAAAAATTTAAAAAAATGTAAAATATTTAAGAAGGTTTTTTAAACATTTCTCAGTTTATATATATACTATATGTATTTAATTACACATTATACATACATAATTTTTTATAATAATAATTATTCATTTATGTTTAATTAGACTTATATAATATTAATTTATTAATTAATTGTTACATATTACATAATAATTCTTAATCACATTAATTTGATATACTTACATACATATTACATTATGTGTGTTGTATGCATTTTTTTTTCTTTTTTTCATTAAATGTAAATTAAATTCTAATTTATTTTATTTTATTTTATTTTTTGTTTACTTTTATTTTTATACTTACTTAATTTTCTTATTTTTATTGTTTCGTTTTTTTCATTTATGTAATTTTTTTTATTTTATTATTTTATTATTTGTTTTTACTAGCTTAAATTTAATTTTAATTTTAATTATTTTCTTACTTCTCTAGAACTGCATAATACATATTCTTATAAGATTTATAAAATTATTATGCAAATAATTTTAATATTTCATAGTGTTTTTTTTTTTTTTTTTTTAATATTATTGTATTTATTGAGATTATTACATACACACATTTATTATGTGCTTATATATAAATGTGTATGCACATATACATTCTAATATGTACATTGTACGTTATTTTATACATAATATGTATTGTAATATTATATCTGGCCCTAAATTAAAATAATATATTTTACTTAATCTTTTATTTTTATTTATTAATTGTTTTTATTTTTTGCTTTGTTTTTTGTTATTTATTTATTTTATTTTTTTTTTTTTTAATATTTCATATATTTTTTCTTTTTATTTTATTTTTATGAATACATCTTAACATTTTTTTTTTTTAATATTTAATTTTAATTATATTATAATTTATTGATTGCACAATGTTATATCAAAAAAGGACAAAACAAAACAATATGATTTTTTTCTTTTAGCGAAAAAAAAAACAACATAATAAAGGGCATATTAATTAAATTGAAGGCTTTGATGCTTTTTTGCTGATTGTTTTTAAGTAAAAAAAAAAAAAAAAAAAACTAAGAATTCTTAAAGAAAAATTAACACGATTTTAAATCGTCTCGATCGAAAATATAAAATTTAGATTATTGTAAATTTAAATTTTTATACAAAAAGGATATAATATTATTATATTGATAAGATATAAATAAGAAGAAAATAAAAATTATACCTAAAAATGGAAAATACATGAACAGAGATATTTTTTTCTCTATATAATTTCTTTACAATTCTTTCATTTTTTTTTTATTTTTTTTTCTTCTAAACTTAAAAGTTTTGAACACATCACACTCTTTCACTTTGCATTTCTTATCATATTTATTTTTTATTTATTTTTTTCATTATTTAATTTCTTTTTTTTTTTCTTTTGCTGTTTTGTTTTAAATACATATACGTTATGTATGTAAGTATAGACTACCCGAATAATGTCTTTCTTTGCTATTTTTCAATGATATTATTATGATTTGTTGTTATGAGTTTATTTTAATTTTCTTTAATCTACTTAATATCCTTTATATTTATGTATGTAAATGTAGATGTTTCTATATTTCTATGTATGTAATATATATAGTACGTGTATAAATGCTTTTCTAATCTAACTTAATAACCTATACTCTATATACTCAATAATTCCATGCGCCTTCATTATCATCTTCTTTTTCTTGCTTTGTATCATCAGTAGTGTTAGATGATGTCGGATTTTCCGTACTACTACTACTACATATTTTTTCAGTTGGACTATTTCGTCTACTACTAGTACTGATAATATTTTCACATTCTTCTTCTTCTTCCTCTTCTTTAATATGAACAATTTCGGGTTCTGTTTCGTTTTCATTATCGCCATTATCATTGTTAATTTCGCCACATTCGGACGGTTTATTGGATAAATTTGATTCGATTTCATCACCTACATCATCATTATCATTATCATCGACATCATTCTCAGATGCATTATCATCATTGTCAGTTGCATCTGGATGATGATGAAAACGATCTTGAACTGCTGTTGGTTCAACTCGGACGGTTTCTTCGCCACCAGATTTTCGACTATAATCGGCAGCTTGTTGTTGCATCACACAGACACCGTTTATGATCACTTCTGGTTCGTTGGCTGTTGTCGATCCTGTAGTACTACCTATTATAGGATTTACTCCGGCTGCCACTGCCGCAGCAGCAGCTGCTGCCGCTACCGCTGCAGCTTTTATATCATCCTGCCAGTCTGGATTTACCCATTGTGGTGCGGCTGGCTTTCGACGTGACGTTCTTGATTGCATAGCTGCGTTAGGAAAAGATAATGACGGTGTATCCTTGAAATCTGATTTCAAATCTGATTCATCTACTGATGCGGTGTCAGATATATGACTATCGTTTTCACCATCAACATCTTCGAAGTCTTCATCTTGTTCACGTTTTAGACTGCTCATTGACAGATCTAAACCACTCATTTGTTCTTTGAATGCATTGTTCAAAGCTTGTAAATCCGGTTCACTTCCAGGCAGAAGACCGCGGCCAATTAATGCCGCTAAATTTGGATTAGCAGCAAAATACGGTGGGTATGGAAGTGGGACACCGGAAAGTCCCATACGTTCTTTTTGTAGTTCCATCAATCTTTGATTTAATAAAATTCTAAAATGTACAGGATCAAATGGTGTTCCTGATTGACTTTCACGACTCGGAACAGGTTCGCTTGGAGCTCCGTGTGGTACTTGTTGTTTCAGACGCATTCTATGATTATGGAACCAATTAGTAATGGTTCGAGTTGCTAAACCTAATTCATTTGCTAAGAATTCTATCGTTCCTACATTTGGATATGGATCAAGAGCGAAGGCTAATCTAAGAGCTTCTTTCTGCTCTTCGGAGAATAAAACACGTTGTTTTTTATTTGGTGGTGCTCCTGGTGTGGACCCAACAGATCCAGGACCTGGACTACTGGTATAGAAATCAGCAGTGTCATTACTACTCGTATCTGAACTATTGTCTTGATTTCCTGGACCTGTTGATCGACGTCTTTTGCTCGCTTCTCGCCGCTCATTTTTGATAGCTTGAAGTCTTTCAACGTTATTTGCATCAGACAACCATAATTGCATACGAATAAAGGGTTCTCTTCCTTTGATACTCAACATATGCCAAGGTTTTGGTTTCGATAACAATTCAGAAACAGATCCTTGAGATAATCCAAGAACCGCTTCTCCAAATATTTTTTGACCAATATTGTTGGCAAGAAGGGCTTCTTTGATTTTTGTAGTTATAACTTGTGTGTCTAAATCGTGCGTTAGCGCCGCCATTTCGTATACCGTTGGTGACATATGTTGATGCATATTACGCATTGCATTGTTTTGCTGAGGCGAATGTACAGGCATTATCATAGGTTTCTTTTCTACTGGATTTGGCAAGCTGATGGCATGATGTGGAGGAAGACCAGGAGGCGTTAGAAGCATACCTTGATGTTGGGATGTTGGTATATGGCTCATCGCAGGTGATTGCATTTGCATTATATGTGGTGGTTCTTGCATTTTTAAATCATTCATCATTTTTTGCATCGGAACCATTTTATTGTTTAGGTTTGTTGGTATTTGTGGACTGCCACTATAGTTTCCTGTTCTCATTAATTTTTCAGGAGCAATTTTATATTGGCTTGCAACGAGTCTGTGAACAGCGTTTTCATCTTCTAAGAACATTTTCATTCTAATAAAAGGCTCACGACCTTTTTGTGTGAGCATATGCCAAGGTTTTGGTCTGGCCAATAAGTCCGATACTGATCCTTGTGACAAGCCTAAAACCGACTCTCCAAATAATCGCTGGCTAATAGAGTATTGTGACAAAGCTTCTTTCACTCGTCTGACAATATCTTCGGTGTTCAAGTTGTTGAACATGTCAAACTGCTGTTGTGTTATTGGAGGCAAAACTGCTTTCATAGGTCTCTGTGGAGTACTGTGATGCGGTGTTACTGGCGGTTGAGTAATTAATGAATTGGTAATGGAAGCCATTCTCTGTAGTGGACTCGCAGCGGCTGAGAAATCGTCAGTCGGTGTCATTGCTGGCGGCAAAATGGAATTGCTTAGAGGGCTGGGAGCCGTTGAAGTGGGATTTGTTGGAGCACTACTTGAAACAGGAGGTCCTCCAGGCTCTTGTTTTGGTCGAACTAAACTAAATGCACTCGAATGTCGAAGAGCATCTTCGCTGCCATTCGATTCTTTGGTATTTTGATCACTTTGATCGATAGATGATGAAGATGATGATGAATTCTGTTGTCCATTGATTTTCATTGCTTTTTCCTTTGGCACAGATAAATCCTGAGCTCCATTCAAAGCGTGTTGCTGTAATGCTAACAAACTTGGGAGATTTGGAAAACTTGGAACAGCTCCTCCACTTTGTTGTAATTTTGCAAGTTCTCTGTGATATGCTTCTAAAGCCATTCGAATGTTTTCGTCTTGCATTTGATTCATTGTTGGTGGCATGCCACCACTGAAAAAATGTGGGAAGAGAAAACTAAATTAATTCTAGCAATTACTGTTAATTTTAAAATAAATTTAAATTAGGAATACCCTCAGAAATAAAAACCAATGTAGGAGATATGCACTTTGAAAGTTTTCATTTCTGAGGGAGAAAATAAAACGATAGATACCTGGGAAAACTTGCTTCTCTTGGAGTACGTGTCATCAATTTCGCGAGCTCTTCTTGATAAATTCTTGCTACTTTGTCTTGTGAAATTTCATCATTTTCATTCTTTTTTATTCTCCTTTGAAGTGGATCCTTATAAAACGGTGAAGGACATTGATTATGTTGTGGGGATTTTGAGTCTTCATTACTGTTTGTATCATCTTGGTTTACATTTAATGAAGATTGCTGCTGCTGATGTTGATGTTGCTGTTGTTGTTGCTGCTGCTGGTGCTGTTGCTGCTGATGTTGTTGTTGTTGTTGTTGTTGTTGCTGCTGCTGCTGATGTTGCTGCTGATGTTGCTGTTGTTGCTGTTGCTGTTGTGCTTGCGCATGATGATGCGGTGATTGATGTTGTTGCAATGGTGATGAATGTTGTGATATATGATGTGATGATCCATGACTTTGTGGAGTTTTCATTAAACTTGAAGCTTCTGAAAGGATGTGTGCTATACGTTCATCAGATACAGAATCCTCAGAGCGACCGTATTGTGGCATACCAGAATCTTTACCTGAAAATTAGCGAATATCTGTATAAAATTAAATACATTGCATCCCCCAGCATATAAAGGGGTATGCATTAAATAATAAATAATTTTACAGTATAATTATCACAATGATCATAATGATGATGAAAAATAACTAAATATATGATTTTCAACGTCGTTTATTGATAATTTTTTCGATATAAATATGAGATTTAAAGTTCAATCAAGAATTCATGTTTTGTTCGATGATATATAGAATTAATTTTTTTTTAAATATTTATGAAAAGTATAATCTTAGATAAACTCATTTTTATGAATAACTACGTAAAAAAATTATTTTTTTTGTTCCAATTCTATCAATACTGATTTTTATATTATCATATTTTTAGAGATATGTAAATAGTAATTAATTGCAATCAAACAATCAAAATAATCATGTATAACACATAAACAAATAGTGCTCGTATGTACAAACAAGTATAATTGTATAATGTTAGTGACTAATAATAATAGAAATCGTGACTTTATAATTCGATCTTTACATACGTACATATATATAATTAAGTATGAATACGAAAATAATAAAACATTTAATGTATTTATGTGCAATTCTGTACTTGTGATTTGTGTTCTATATTTTAATGAATTTTAATATTATAGATAACATTCACATTTTGACAGTCGTATAAATGATATGAATAACGTAAAACGCATATATATACGTATATACATATATACATACATATGTTTATATACGAGTAAATAACATATACCAACCATTATTATCAATATTTTTATAATAAAATTGCATTTATACATATCAATTTTATACCTGTTCATGTTACCGTTTACGTCTAGAGCACCTACAAATCTGAATATGTGTAGATATGTGCATAACAAACATTTTGTTTAAATATGTACAATACATACATATACAAGTATATCTTGAAAATTACATTTTAATGGAATGCCAAATTGATTACTGTTTCACGTATACATATGTACAAATGTACGAGAATATTTTTAATCAAAAACGCATATTTAAACTAAATCCTATATTTAAACATATGTATATTTACACATGTTCATAAACATATATAGTCTTATGTGTGTAGCTGTAGATTTATGTGTAAAAGTAAATTTTTGATTTAAATCGGTGTCAGTTGAACACGTCAATATACCAAATGTAATAAATTGATGTGTGTACAAATTACGATTTCTTCTGAATACAAATACACATAAATGCGAGTATATGAACCTGCAATATTATTTAAAATTGGAATTTTCCAATAATAATAATAATAATAATAAAATAATGATATGTGTACGTTAACCACAACCGCAATTCTTATAAATGCGAACTGTTCATTATTTTACAAGGTAATGTCAGTTATAATGTGTAATGTGTAATACAGAAAAATGACTTTTAGTTGAGTACATAAGAAAAGGACAAGGCAATTTAATGTTTTTTTTTTCTGTTTTCCATTGTTTTTCTAAAATTATTTATTTTTCCTATTGGTTTTTTAAGGTGCAATGGTATAGAACATGCTTATTTAAGGCTATGGAATCACTATCACTAAAGTGATTTCAGATAATTACTTTATATTTTCTATCATACGCTTTATCTACATATAACCTATATCTACAGTTCAACGTGGATTGCGAAGAACGGAATTATTGTTGCTGGAGTATGAACTTAATTGCATGCTAGAGCTTAGACTGATCTTAGATATAGTCTAGTAGATTAATCCTTTCCGTGCATGAGTTGCTGTTGTCCTTGTTGCATGTATGGGCAATTTATATATTTGATCTGTATCTTGTTCTCAGAAAACTGTGTGAACTTTAAAGAGGGGTAGTGGTGAATTAATAAAATTTGAATTGCCTTAATTCGTAGTCTAGGATGCTCTACTCATTGAGCTGAACATAAAGATTTAAACAAAGTAGTTTGTATATGTTTTTTTAATAACCAAAAAATGAGAGTTTAAAAAAAAATAAATAACAAAACAATTATTTATAGAAATCAATTTTATTTTAAGAAATCTGATTAAGAAAGCAGATAGTTTTTATGTTACAATTTGACTACGGCTGATTTGCGTGATGTACTATCATGTAAAATTTTATTCAAGTTGTAAAAATAATTGTTGTGAATTCAATTTATTTAATTTCAAATAAAAATCATCCTGAGTAAATTAAACTTTTAAAATATAATTATTACAGATAAAAATAAACATTTTTATTTATTTACTCGTAGATGTATGTATTTTTGGTATAGAGATCACTAATAAATTCAGATTACAGCGATTTTCATAACAATAAAGTTTTCATTTAATGCAATTACGAATACTAAAATCAACTTAATTCGTTTTCTCTTTAGCTTCTGTTTTTTTTTTTTTCACGAATTTTCATTTATATGTATTTATACGAATATTTCCATTGCAGATATACTGCTGTATGAAAATATTTATAATTTTGTCATAAATTCCATTATTATATCACTTAATGTCAACGCAAAATAAAATAATTTTTCAAGAAGAACAAAAAATAACCGAAGAAGAATTGGATATCTACATAATAATAAAACTCTGTGATTTGTGTATCTATATAGTGCGGCTATAGATATTATGTATGTAGATGTGTGTATGTATGTGTATGATATGTGAACGAATATGATATAGAAAAACAGTTGCATATCAGAAATATGGATATCATCATTAAAACAGAAGATGAAAGTATGAATGCATAATTTGCTTAATAGAACATTAAAATTAAGAGAAAAGTCAAAGGCCTAATTATTTCACCTTCGGTTTTGATTTGATACATATTTAACACCTCCCACCACCGATAAAATAAATATCTGTCTGCGTATATTAATTTGTGTATGGAAAAATTCTCATCAGCATTTTTGTTGTCTTATCGCAACAATATAAATATGTAGTTAATTGTTGATGTTTTTTTTTGTCGCGTCTTTACTACAGAAATAAATAATTAAGAATTTTGCAGCGATTTTATTTTCTTTCATATTCAAAATCAGAAGCAACAAACAAGACAAAAACTGCATGAAACATAAAATGCCATAGCGAGCAAGGAAATTAAATAATCAACAAATTTGTCATTTTGTGATAATAATGCGTTAATAACACACATACGCATATACATGAGAATCTACTCAACCAGTTTATTATAGACATTTTTTTTGACAGAAACAGAAAAAAAGAACATGAAATATTTTTTTTTTGTCATTTAAATGCAGATTCGTGCACTTCTTTTGTATAGTAGTTTGTATGATTTTTACTGAAATGAATTGATTTTGGAATAATACAGCCCAAATTAAAGCGGACACAGAGGAATTACTGAGGGAAAAATGAGCAAGTAAGGGAAGATCGTGTGGAGCAGGAATAGTTATTTAAAAATATTTCATCATAATCACATCTAAATTTTATTCGAATAATTCCGAATTTTCTTTTGTATAATTTTCGCTCCCAATTCACGTATTTGTATGCTGAACTCATTTTCCCGTTTTTCATAATCAGAAACGTTGGATCATAAACATTTTTCATTCTATAGAAATATTGTTTGACTCTTAGAAGAACTCATACATATTTTCTAGATTATTCTGACTATACATATTTTGTATATAAGTACATTCCGTATATGAAAGTAAAAATTCGTTTCTTTTACGCCTGCATTATTTAGAATTTAAAATGTTGTAGAGAACAATGAAATTTGAAATGAATTTTTCGTATACTGCTTTCTTTTTTCCATACATATATAAGATTGAAGAGATACAGAATTTGTACATATACTACATTTTATACATCACAAAGAGTATGCGTTACCCGTATGAAAAAATTTATAAAAAAAAAAAAAATCATCGCCATTCTCATTTTTATTATGAAAGACAATTAATGTAGATTATGTTACTGATAATAATGAGATGTTATTATGATGCTGTTGTCTGGTGTAAATTATGATGACAAAAAGTTAAATGACAAAAACCAACAATCAACAATTAATAATGATTCTGCTATAACGCAAAAAAGGAACTAACTTTTATAACAAAAAAAAGAAAAATAAAAGATTTAAGTGTGAGTTAATTTTTGGAAAGGAGCACGTGATTTCTGTCTGTTGAAAAGTGTATGAGATGCTAACATAAAGAGAAAGATACTGCACTGCCTTAATCGATCAATAAATGAATATAATGTGTAATCTAATATGAAGGTAAAAGAAACAACAACACAAAAATTAAATTTCTTTTATTTTCATTTCCTTCAGAAAATTTTTAATAGCAAAAGCATAACAACAGTCGGTCAACATACTCATAAATTCCCAGAAGTAATAAAAACCAATTAAATCCAAAAAATACGCACACACTGGAGACCAGGAAAGAATGATAAATACATACATACTCTTGTGCAATACGACAAACATTGAACGATACTTCAGGTGTCCGATGGATGAATGAATGACAGGCTGGCCAATATATAAAGTCTCACGTTTATTAAATGATTAATTCCTACCTATATGCATCTGTATTCGTATATGATGAAAAAAACTTTCATTATAACGACGAATTCCTTTTATTTCTATCTGTTATCTCTTAGGGACCATGTTAAAGGAATCGTGTGAGAGGTTTGAGGTCATTATACATTATTTTATTTTTCTCTTCCTAACATTTTTTTTTTAAAAAATAAATTTCAAAAAGCAGGTATATATAAGTATATGTATAAGAGTACATATCACAGATTATTATTCTTTGTTTATCTAAACCATCGACAGTTCTATGTATACACACGTATGAATGTAGTATATGCACGAAGGACATTCTCTAATCCTGTACGAATGATACTGTCATCACCAAGGGCTACAAGCAATAACATGACAAATATCACCATCATCATATTTGTACAAATGTGCATATACATACTTGTAAATTCAAAGGATATAATAGATAGAGGTCTTGTCCTGTCAATAACAATTATTCTATATGTATGAGTACATATAGTTATCTATATCTTCTTATCAGCTATTTTCAAGCAAAGTGTCTAATAGTACACAAACAACAATGGAAGCAACAACACAGGTTATGTGAAAAAGAAACAAGTGACCCGACCGACCGACCGAACAAGAAGATGACCATTAACACCACACGTATGATTTTCTATAAGGGTAAACGTTGGAAATTTTATACATTCAAAAGTTCGGTTGTTCGAATGCTCTCATATTCATTCATTCACAGAATAATGACATTCACTGTTTTATGTATTTATACTATTTATATACGTTTTTGAGTGTGTTCATTTATTGATACATTCGACAAGGAAAAAAATTCTAATGACAACCACACAATTTCGATTTCCCTATATATAGTTTCAGGGATTTTATGATATCACGCATATACATTTTTTATCATGCCGTAGGTGAATATTGAAAAACGGATGTGTATTGAATACCATCAATTCATGATATAAAAAAAAATTGTTTTTTCAATACAAGTATCAGCAAATGAATGTATAAGAGTCAATCTTACAGCTTGCCATTTACCACCATTCAAACATAGAATCAAATTGCAATTATATGTATACGAGTATATATGTAGATACGATTGGATGCTGGACGTCCAGACGTACAGTTAAATCTCATCCTTTCTTGCATTTTGTTATTATTTGTACTTCTATCATAAATCTATTTGCCTTCTGCTTTCACATTTTCACTATTTCAAGGAATAAAATTTCATAACAACTACAAAATATGTACATATATGTATATGGAAATAATAAAACTATAAAGTGAAAGCAAAGATTTCCTTTCAATAATAACATTTTTTTTTTAATTTTTATTTTATTCATTTTTTATTTAACTTTCACTTCACTTATAGAATTGAAAAACAAGAGTCACACTCACACATACATATTGTAAATAAAGTAACAAAACTAACAAGGTAACAACAATACAGATGAAATCGAAAAAGAAATGAACGATTGATTTTACGATCTAATAATCTAAATCTGATATTTTCTTGGTTTTGTGATGATTTGTTTCGGATGCACATCATACACAATTTGCATTTCGACAGGACATACAATTATCAATTATCTATGTATGGATATAGATAAGTATATGTGTACATATGTATATTCATTAATTCTATACACATTTAAGAACACTTTGTTTTTTGCTATTCCATACAATAGTTTAATCGGAATTCTATTCAGTTTCAATGAATTTTTTCATATATTACAAGCCATTAATAATTTTTTTATGCATGGCTCATATATCAGAATTTATCAGTGGATTTTTTTAATTTTTTTCGGTTTTTCATTTTTGTGTTTTTGTTAGGTACTACGTGGGTTGATAAGTTTCCTGTATTAACATGTAGATGACACTTCGATGAGTTCGGAGTATTTTTTTTAGAAATTATGATCTTTTATGAGACGCCATTTTTATTTTCAAACCTATCTGTCAATTAATTTATATTTTACAAGCAATTGAATTACGTGTGTTTAGCATTTTTTATAAAATGGATAAAGTTCAAGTTCGTAGTGTGATACATTATCTCCATTTGAAAGGCTTATCAGCAACCGATATTAAAAAAGACATGGACGAAACTTTGGGTGAGTCTGCACCATCATATGAAACTGTTCGTTTTTGGGTCAGTGAATTTAAACGTGGACGTACAAGTGTTTATGATGATGAACGCGGTGGAAGGCCAAAAGAGGTGACAATACCAGAAAATATTGAAAAAATCCATGATATTGTGTTGAGTGATAGAAAAGTGAAAGTGAATGAGATTGTGAACATCGTGAACATTTCAAAAGAACGTGTTATTAATATCTTGCATGAACATTTGCATATGAAGAAACTTGTAGCAAAATGGGTGCCGCGTTTGCTAACAATCGACCAAAAACGCAGACGTGTGACCACTTCACAGCAATGTTTGGAAATGTTGACAGGCAATAAGGCGGATTATTTTCGTCGAATAATAACTGTTGACGAAACATGGATTCATCATTATACACCTGAATCAAATAAACAATTTGCAGAATGGATGGAACCAGGTGAAAGCCGACCAAAGCGACTCAAAACTCAACAGACGGCTGGGAAAGTCATGGCCACTACATTTTGGGATACACATGGGATAATATTCATTGATTATTTGGAAAAAGGAAAAGTGATCACTGGTGAGTATTACTGCACATTGTTAGACAAATTAAATGAAGAAATTTTAAAAAAACGACCACATTTGTCGAGGAAAAAAATCCTCTTTCTTCAGGACAATGCCCCAGCTCACACGTCAACAATTGCGATGGCCAAATTTCATGAATTAAAATACGAACTGCTTCCACATCCTCCTTATTCTCCAGATTTGGCTCCCAGTGATTATTTTTTGTTTCCAGAGTTGAAAAAATTGTTACGGGGAAAGAGATTTTCATCGGATAGTGACGTCATAACCGAAACAAACGCATTTTTTGAAGGGTTAGACAAAGTGCGATATAGGGAAAGGATAGAATTGTTGGAGAAACGTTGGAATAAGTGTGTAGAGCTAAAAGGAGATTATGCAGAAGATTACATAAAAAAATTGTGAAAATTTACGTGCTTTACTATGAATACAGGAAACTTATCAACCCACGTAGTATATGGTTGGTTTTCCATAATCATTCATTTTCTTTTTTTTTTTTTCATTTATAAGTTTTTCAGTTTTTTTTTTTTTTGGTTTTTTCAAATCGCCTGCTCTTATCATTTATCAACGATGATGATGATGATTTGTAAATGAAAATTACACAAACAAAATTGTGAAACAGTTTTTTGCCGATCGAAAATATTTTTCAATTTTTAAATTTTCATTTCTTTTTATTTTTTTTTTTAATTTTTCCAATGTTCAATAAAAGTTTGATTTCCACATGAAAGGATAAATTTAAATACTGCTGAACAGGATGTAAAAAAAAAAGGAAAAAAAAAATATTAGAACACAAATGAATTGAAAAAAAAAAAAAAATTAGTAAAACCGATGAGGAAATGAATGAAAATTGTAACAAACTAGATCTACAAATACACATACGTATGTGCACATTATAATATGTTTTTATACATTTTTGTCGATATGTGAAAATAATCTTTTTACTCGTATATGTTTGCTCAAAGATTGGTTTTTGTTTGATTTTTCAGTTCGTTTATTTGATAAGTGCGGTATATTTGCATCCGGATATTCATATGTGCTCGTATCGTATGTACATACTATGTATAGATTTATGTAAAGTTTATAATCACTAGTTGCTTTTCACCTTTTTAACACATGCATACAATTTGTACAATCATTTGATGAGTAATTAATTGGTTTTGAGGTTTGATTTTGTGTGAGAGTATGCAATTTTTTGTTTTGTTTTGTTTTGTTTTATTTATTTATTTATTTTTTTTTTTTTTCGTTCGTTCGTTTGTTCGTTCGCTTTGATTGCTGCTTTTGAAGCTTTTCGAGAGGTTTGTATAATTGTATTCGCATCATTGTTGCATTATTGTTTCATGAATAAATCCATAAAACACAAAACAATCTCGTGTATAGAAAAGTTTTAAAAAAAAAAAGGAAATTTTTTATAAAATTGATTGTATCGATGTTTTGATGATTGAATAAAGATTTTAAAGTGCTGGTTTTTGTTTGACATATTCGAGTGGATTTGAAAAAAATTGAGAAAAAGAAAAATTTTTTTCAAAAAATAAATACTGCGGTAATCGAGAGTGTATTGTAGACACACGTATGTACCATATTTCAGATAATAACATCAATAATATAGCGCTTAAAAATTTGAAAAAAAAAAGCGTTGATTTTGAATATGATGTAAAATAAATTTTACCGAAAGTGTGTAGACGACGACCAAAATAAAACCTTAATTTCAATTTTAATATTAAATTTGCAATATGTGTTTTGTATTTTATTTTAATTTTTTATTCTGTTCAAGATATAAAGCGATGAAAATGGTACCAAACAAAAGAAATCTGTTGTTGTTGTTGTTTTTTTTTGTCTTTTCTAAAGTAATAACAATATTTTTTCGCGATTAACAAAAAGAGAAAACAATGTTTACTTTTATTTATGTTTTCTTCTGCTTTGAATTGTTTTTCAAAAACGATTAATCTTATCTTCATTTTTTCATATATTTTTTTTTTTTATCTTTTTCTTTATAATTTCTATTTTTTATGACGCAAAAAACAAAAAAAAAAACATCGTGTATTGAAAATTAATAAATAAGGAAAACGAAAATGAAAACTGTTGCTATTATATAACTGCAAGAAAAAAAAAACCAACAATTTTTTGTTGTTTCTAATTTTTATACATTTTTTTTTTCTATTCTTTACTCGTGTTTTCTTTTCTTTCAGTCCCTTTTTATTCTGTTTATCTTCGAAAAAAATATAAAAATTTGGTTGTTCGTTTTTTATTTATCAAATTTTTTCTTTTGCCAAAAAAAATAAAATACTACGGGCAAGTTATTGTTATCCAATAAAAATCTATTGATTGAAAAGAAAAATGAATAAAGAACAAAACAACAACAAGAGTAAGAATAAGAAGAAGAACAAATGAATGAAAAACAAAAATAACTATAATGGGGTATACCGTGTATTCAGGAATTCAGGATAACAGCAGTAATGGGGCGTATGCTGTACGAATATAGGGACATTTGTTTTTTGCAGTTGTTTTTTTTTTGATTTGCGGTTAATAATAGACTAAATGTAACGAAGAAAACAATCAAAATTCAGAACACAAAAGAAATGAATAGAAAAAATGCTTAAGAAAATAATAAATTAAAAAAAAATAACATTAAAAAGAAAAGGAGAAACAAAAATTAGAAACACATATATTGGAAGGATATAGTTGTGTATAGGTATGCTATTTATATTCGTTGTGTATACGGTTGTATTCTAAAATATTGTGAAAACAATTTAAACAAAAAAAAAAAAAAATGAAAGACGAAAGAAAATTAAAAAATAAAAAAATTATTAGAAAGATACTTTGTAATGTTATTAAAAAGTAATTTGTCGAGAAAAAAATATGCGATGATGATTTTTTTATTATTTTTGGATTTTTTCTACACATTTCATATTGAATATATGAAGGGGATATTAGAAGAATTAGAACGTACGTACATGCACATAAAAAGACGAATTACAGGATAATATATTTGTACATACATATAAGGTATGTGTATAGGTGTTGCTGTATAATAGGAATTGGTATGGGATGTGTTGATGAGATAATAATGATTTAATTGAAATTTTAAAAGTTTCGAAAGAAATACTTTTATGATTTTTTTTTACTGAACCAACGGTTGTGAAATGTGTTTCTTTAAGTTAAATTTAAGGCAAAATAACGAAAGGATACCAGTTAATTAGAATTCGATATTCGATTCTTCTGATTCTGACTGCATCGTCATTGTGCTAGAGAGAGAGAGAGTACGTTTGTGGTAATTTAATAAATTAAAAGCAACGTGAAATATTTTATCTTTTGTGTTAATTTATTTTCTGTTCGAAAATCATATTTTATTAAAATCTCTGCTATATATACTATTTGGAACTGACCATATACATACATATAGACGAATAACATCTCTTCAGAATAATTTAAAATTTTTGCATTTTAATCTTCATTGCCCTATGAAATAATAATACGCTTTAAAAATATTACTGCAGGGATGTAAATTTTCTACACACACATGAATAACAAAACCTAATATATGGTGTCTATACATACATACTATATATATTCTGCATATACGATAGTATTCATATTCCAATCCTCATCAACTTCCTCATCATCTTCATCATCGTATCTGCATAATATTGTTCAGTTGAAAATTTTTTAAGAATTTTAATATACCAGGAAAAATGGTCGGTCATCTTGATTTTTGTTGTTCTTATATCCTTACAATGACATTATTTTTTCACAAACAGTAAATACATAAATGTACAGTAAAAAAAAGGATAACATAGTGCTACTATATACGTAGAAAATTCGTATTTAATTATTAGTATTTTCCTATTTATTCCAAACACATATACTCGTACACACAAACACATATACTCTTGTGTATAGAAAAATAAAAGAAATAAAGCAAAAATATAACCATTCCAACCTTTGTCCATAAGGACAATCTCTCATAGTTCAATTATTATAGAATAACGATGATGGTAAGAGGTGCATATATGGTACATGGTACAGGATTTTGTTCACTATATAAATTTGTACACTTTATGTTTACATCCATACCATACGTACATACATATATGTATCACAATTGTAAGGACGTTTTAACCCCAAACTATAGAGAAAAAGGGCAAGTAAATTTATAAAGAAGTAATTTTTTCTCATGTTCTCGACGATGATGATGATGACGACGACGACGATAAAGACCACTTCTCTCTTATCGGAAGGAAAGGTTTATGAATGAATGCATGGGTGACCAAACGAATACTCGAAAAGTTTCAGAATTTAACCCTTGTATATCAGATATTTGCACGTATGTGTGCTTGTATTAAATTCGAGAAAAGGTTGAGGAGAGTGAGAGACTATCATCATCATTTTTTTTTAACATTACAATTTTAGTAACAAAGTCACCATCAAGCAAGGATATACGAGTACAAGTACCTACATATATGTTATATGTGATGGAGATCGTATGTAGTAAGAATTTAATTTTTCAAGTTCATAGATATGAGAAGTGAAGAAATTTTCTACCATTATATAGAAACTGTCATTTTTTGTTTTGTTTTTGTTCAGTTCATTGTGTCGCACTTGTTTCCCTTTTGACATTCCAAACTGTTGGTGTTATTCTGGCTATACTAGCATATAATAACAAGCAAAAAGGATCTCAAGAAAACAAAGTCAATAATTATGATCCGATGTGCAGGCTGTGCAGGCATAGAAAATATAATGTGAAGAGGTATAATACGTATACTTTTACATTTTTGTTATATTGTTGTTGATTTTTTGATTCACCTCTTCATATACTCATACCAATCAGCTACAATTTTTATAAGGGATTTTCTCTGAAAAATTTTCTTTCGTTCATGGGTTAATTGCTTGATAATGCAATGGTCGGTTTCCTTTCGTTTATAATTATTACCGTACTAGGATGTACATATACATATGTATGTATGTATGTATGCAGATTGAAAACGTTCCGTAAACCAATTGTATATATCCACATCTTTTGGACTATTATAAATTTGTCCTTATTTGTGCAATGAAATGAGAATATATTTAACTTTAATTTTTATATGAAAATAAAAGAAGAAGTTTGAACAAAAATATGAAAAAACAAATTTATACATACAGTGTGCAAAATCCGCATTCATACACTTGTTTGTTCACATAATACCATGATAAATATTAACACAGAATAACTATGATTTTTTAAAATTTAATAACTCAAAGGTCTTAAAAACAAAAATTGCCTTGAATTCCACATTTTTAGAATTTTAGATGTACAAGAAAAAATTAAGAAATATTAGTTTTTTTCAAGAATTCATCAAAATGGGTTTCAAAACAACTGAGTTATCAAACAATGACAGAAAATTAGTTATCTCACTATATGAAAGTGGAAAATCGCTAAGGGAAATAGCAAAAATTTTTAATAGAAGTCACAGTACAATACAGTACATCATAAAAAAATATTTAGCAAGAGATGCCAACGCTTTCTTATTCGAGAAATTCGAAAAGATCCCACCTTAAGTGCTCCAAAATTATCTAGTATGATATTAAATTATTTCAGTATAGAAATTACTCCCCAAACCATACGAAATTATATCCGAAAAAACAAATTCAGAAGTAGAATAGCTTTGAAGAAACCTTTTATAAGCAAAATCAATAAACAAAAAAGGTTTCTATTTGCAAAAAAAAAATTTAAATAAAAACATGCGGTTCTGGAACAGAGTAATATTCTCAGATGAGTGTAAGTTCAATTTAAAAACATCGGATGGACGAGTAAAAATATGGCGTGAGAAGAATACTAGTTTAGAAAAACGAAACTTATTACCAACATTTAAACATGGTGGTGATTCTGTGATGGTTTGGGGATGTTTTAATGCAGCAGGAGTCGGTAATTTAGAATTAATTGATGGAATAATGACTTCTAAAATATACATAAATACGAGTATATTAAAGAGAAATTTGAGACAGAGTGCTGAAAAAGTGGGTCTAAGTCTAAATGATAATTATATATTCCAACAAGATAATGACCCGAAGCACACGGCTGTAGATACGCGACTTTGGATTTTATATAATTACCCTAATTATCTTAAAATACCACCACAGAGCCCACATATCAATCCAATTGAGAATCTGTGGTCTATTTTCAAGAGAAACTTAAAAATTCACAACATCAAAAATGTAAAAGATATGAAAAAAGCACTTAAGGCTGAATGGCTTAAAATATCGCCCAATCTTACACAAAAAAATTTGTTGAATCCATGCCACGTCGCCTTAATGAAGTCTACAAGCGGAGAGGAAATCATACTATACATATATTAATTTTATGTAATTTATATTTTTTTATCATTTTTTAATATTTTTATGACGAATAACGGTGGTGTATGAATACGGATTTTGCGTTAAGGAAAATGAATAAATGCTTATATTTTGTTTGTGTTTTTAAAATTTGGAAATTTTAGTGAAGAAAATAAATGAATTTGTTATTTTGCTTTTAAACATCGTTTTTTGTGTATTTATCTCTCAAAATGGCTTTGCTAAATGGGGATTCTTATCTAAAATACAGGTGTATGAATACGGATTTTGCACACTGTATATGTATATTCATTCCTAGACCTGAATTTATTAATTTTGATTTTTCACTTAAAATAAGTATGAACACATTGCATCGAAGGATTTTTATGCCACAGCTACATAGGTGTTGTGAGATGTACATATATATGTAGAGAATGTGAATATGTAGCCATGTAGGGTTATGTACGTGCTACGTGCACGTAGAGTACTTATGAGTCAAAGTGTGAAAAATCGAATAACAATTTAATGATTACGTTATGACTTATAATCATAATTGTATGTATATACATATACATGTTTAAGAGTAAATTGAATTTGAAATTTCAAAATTTCGGGTAAAATCAAAGAAAATTTTACCTTAATGTGTGTACGTCACTAGTCGCTACTTAAGTGCTACATAAATTCAATTTCTTATACTCATCGCGTTAAAATTGTGATAATGACAATTTCAATTACAACATTTTGCATTTTTATTATAAACTCATTTATTTTGCATCTATAAGAATAATTATTGCATAATAATTGTATTCCAGAATGCACTCTTGAATTTGACTTTTTTTTTAAATTCACATATAATGTACATATCACAGGAATATGTGCATGCACTTGTCTGTACGACAAAGCATAATCATGTAATACGAGAATTATATTGCAAACAATAATCGATATAAATCGTTGTATTATCGTGAATATGTACATACAGAATATGGGCTATGTGGTATACGTACGTCAACGTAAAAGTGAATGAAAAAATGAAAAAACAAAAAAAAAAAAACAAATTTTATGAAGGAAAAGGATGAAAATATTCAGTCAGGTGGTTGTCGATTATTAAATCCGCAAATACTTAATAAAAGAAAAAAATTATTATTCGTTCAAATCTGCATGCATTTGTTTGAGTTTTCTTTTTATCAAAATTTTACAGCGTCTATATACACTTTTAAAATGAAAAAATGATGAAATACAAAAAAAAAAAAAAAAAAAAATTTTTATGCACAATGGTTTCAAATTGGAAAATAACATATTAAACAGGCAGAAAAAAAAGGGTGATGATGATGTTCGATTTTGTTTCAGTTTCATTTTTTCTTCATTTTTCGATTTTTCTCTTTTGATAATGTTGGTAATATTTTGAAACGATGTAAAATCAGAGATGTTGATATTCAAAGCATTAAATGATTGAATTATTAAAGTTTTTTTTTTTTTTTTGTTTGCGATTTATGTGAAAATCTCATCCTTGAAAAAAATTAAAAAAAATTTTTGTTGTATGGCATATAACCTTTATTTTGGAATGGAAAAGTGGATTGTATTTCTATATTTTTTTTCTATCGCAGCCGTATACCGAATTAATCGGTTTTTTTTTTGATTTAAATACATTTCCCATATTTCCCATTTCAACGTATCTATACGTAATGTATATAGGCATCATATCAGATTTTCTCAGATATGCGTGAAAAAAATTTATTAAATATTCATTAATTGAAAAAATAAAAATGAATTTTTGAATATGAAAAAACAACAATAATTTTCTTTCATTTCATTATATGTATATGTATTTATTTTTTGTTTCGTTTTTGTTATATATATACATCAAACGATTTTCGATTTTTCCACTTTTTTGAGCATTATAATTTATAGCCAAAGATTTTATTTTTTAAATGTACATACTATATAGGAACAGTACATAACAGGAGTAGTAATAAATACATTTTGATTTGATTGATGTTTAAAAATTAATACAAGAATGTAGGGAGGGGTGCAGTCAAAATGGTATAGAAGGCAGTCAGAAGTTAAAAAAAAATAAATAAATAAATAAATAAGGATAAAAAAATTATAAAAATTTAACATTAGTTCCGTTACGTTTTACATGTATACTCGTATATCGCTTCTGTTATGTTTTGTTATAAAATTATTAGCATGAAAAGTAAATTGTTTTTAATGTCGTTTTTAATGACTTTTTAAAAATGGTTTTTCAAATAGTAAACGAATTCATTCACGAATTATTGTAATCACTTGACACAAATATATATATAGAAAAATTAATTAAGCAACGATGAAAAAATCTTGATTATTTTTGAATTGATTTTTTATAGACGCCTTTTACGAGAGAGAGAGAGAGAGAGAGAGAGATAGATAGAGATAGAGAGAGAGAGAGAGAGAGAGAGAAGAGAGAAGAACTGAAAATCAATATAAAACAATTATTATTACGTGGTTCCCGTAATGCAATATTTTCTTTTATTTTATTCACAGGAAACTGATCTGGATCTCGTTATCATAATCTTCTCGATATCACTTAAATTATAGCATATAAAAACAGACCGAACGATGTGAATTATAAAAAGTAACCATAAAGCAAAAAGCAAGCACCCAGCAACAATTATGCTCAGTATAGCACAAAATTTAACATTTTCTTTCACTCATCTCATCGTTTGTTTTCTATATGTTTTCTTATATATGTTCTAATACTTGTATATATTATTATTAATAATTCTGTTTTCTCATTTTTGTTTTTTTTTTTTACTTTCAAATCCAAGTCGATTATAAACGGGGTGAATAAATTATACATTCACAATGTTTTTTTTTTTATTTTTCACATTATTTCATTTTATCCTGCATATACACAATACGTAATATAGGTAATGAGTAATGGGATAATATGGATACTATTGGTACTATGTATAAATTATAATAGCATAACTCTATACATACACACAGTATAGATAATTATTTTTGTACTTCTTCGTCTACTCGTTTTCATCATCTTTCTGTTATTTTTATATTATTTTCTTATTATTTATTTATTCCATTTATTCGTTGATCATAATCTACGAAATTACCATTATTTGTCACCTTTTTATTTAATTCCAATCTCTTTTCCTATATATACAGTACATGCGTTATATCGTTGTTATATACCCTTAGTCTTATACATTTGTACACTCGTATGTAAGGTAGGACATATAAATAAATTCAAAATTTATATATGTACGAATTATAGGAGTCGGGGATGAGCTTAGATGATGAGGAGCAGTGTAATATTTTTATTCATATGCTTGAAATAAATTAAATGACAAAATTTTATTCTAAAAAAAATAGAAAAAAAAAATATAATTCACAAACAAAAAAGTCGAATACATACACATGGAATTGAAGTTAATTTCATTAATGATTTATCTTTCCATTTTACAAATAAATATTACTGTAAAAAAAAAAAAATGAACCAAAACGTATAACGAAGGATATCCTCTGCATTATAATATTCAAATAATGTTTCGTGTTTGCATTTAATTCGATTAAATATAGAGAAAATTTCTGGAAAATTACGAAAATATAAATGAAATGAATGGTGGGGTAATTTTTGAAAATGGCAATTTCTTTTTCAAAATTTCAGATATTTCGATTCTCATTATTTCGACAAACTATACATGTATCTGATATTTGTAGTTTAAAAACAATTTAAAAATAGAAGAAAAAAATAAAAACAAAAAAGGAACTGAATGCAAACTACTAAAAAATGAAAAAAAAAAATTTAATCAATTTACCGTCAATATCTACAATAGACACAGACTTTATATTGAAAATAAAATTTTTCAAATTAATGCCTGAACAACACGTAAAATATACAAATACATACGTGCATACTGGTTGTATATATATGAAGGAACGTTTGCGATTAAATCACGATGATAAAATTTCTTTGTGTATGGGTGGGTAAACCATCAAAAATGTATTCCTGAAGAAGAAGTCTTTGAAAAAACTGCAGCAAGGCGCAGCTAATTTGTGTAAAACCAAAAATCAATAATAATAATAATAATAAAAAAATTTTAAAAAATCAAAAAATGAACGAAATTCCAATTAAAAAAGTTTAACTATATGAAACTTTACATAACATAATGAATGTGGAACTTTATTTATTCATTTATTTATATTTTTTTTTTTTTCAAATTTTTGGAAATTTAAACTGACTAAAGTCTGACTTTATTCAGTATACGTGTATACATAAGTATTTGATTTGCAGTGTGATTAACGATAGAGTTTAGTCGTTTAAAAAGAAAAAAAAAATTTTTTATTTGTTTTCATTTTCTTATCAGTTTCAGACAATTTTCATGATAATCAACATTAATTATATTTCTCATCTCTCCTTGTTTTTTTATATTATATGTATCTGTAGATAATGTGTCTTATTTATGCTGCTTGTTAACATATAAATGCAAAATATTCGAATAAAAATGAACGTGTATAACGTCATGCAGTGCTTTATCCATAAAGGAGTTTAATTAAAGGGCTTATTCCCGAAATTGATTTTATTTTCCAACATTGTTTTTCTTTTTTTTTTTTGTATCTTTTTTCTTTTGCAACAATTTTAAATTTGCTGCATTACTCGTTAAGTGCATATAAAAATTTGAGAAAGAGAAAAATTAAAGGACTACTATTGCCTGGTTTTAAAAAAAGAAAACCAAATAAAAATGAAACAATGAAAAGAAAAATAAAATGAAGAAAAATACTTTAATTAGAAAAATTTTCGGTTCACTTTGAGAATTCAAAATAACTTCACGGTAATCGGTCGAATTGTTAAAGTTTTATTTTATCAAATCAAATTAAAAGATATATATAGCTATATGGTAGTAGTTTCGTATATTGTTACAAAATTACAAAGAATAGAGAACAGAATTTAACTTATTAATTGTGAAAACAGTTTTTATTTTATGTAATTTATAAAAGAAAAAACAAAATGAATGAAAAAAAAAATTTTTCTCTTCAGGTTACTTGAGAATTTTGCATTTTTTTTTTCTCATAAATTAATGATTGCAATAGAGAATGGTAGGTGGTGTTGATGGTATGTTCGATATGTGTCACGATCCAACGAAAATTTCAAATAAAAATTAATGGACTTCATTTTTATAAGTATTTCTCATATTTTGGTAGCATTATCCTGACTGTCGGATTTTTGTTTCTTCTCATTTCTCCAATTCAGAAACTTGTGCATTTTCACAATTTCTTTTAAAAGTATTTTTACCCCTAAATTTTTTGTTATTTCTGATTATTTCATCTACCATCTAAAGAAGTATGTGTTCTTCTATGTATCTACTCTACATCCATTTTATATGAAATCAACATTTCCATATCGATGAAATTCAATAATTTTCTTGGTTAAATAATTTTAATTTTTTGAATTTGTTCATTTCCATATTGGCGCTCTTTGCAGCAGTAGTATTGTAATTGTATAATTTATCTTTTCTTTATAGGGCTCATCTAAAGGAACAAAAAATTATTCTACAAAGGTGGTAATCTCAACCACTTAGCCGCTAGAGGGCGTCAACATCTTTCTTCTCTTTTTTCACTAAACACCATGTATTATCGTTATTTTACATTCCAGCTCAAAAAGTATACAACCATGCGATAGAAAACTCCTTGCCGTTTCATTTGACACATAACTCACCCCTGTTGCCCGTGCCCATCAAAGAAGTTATGGGTAGTCAAATTCAAAAACCTACTCTTTTTTATCTGATTTTTCGGAAAAAATCAGAGATTTCTCGAAAAAACACCCGTTTAACGTGCAATTTTTTGCAAAGTCTGAATCTCTCTGAAAAATGTTTGTTTGCATCTTACGTTGCTATCTCTTTTCGATCCAGAGATATAGCAATTTATGTCAGTTAAGGTTTTAGTCAACTTCTGGAAATCCCAGAACATTTTTATTTTTATAACATGTATATTTTTCTCCTGAGACGCAATATTCATTAGTTCTCAACAACGAAAATGACGGAAGGTAAAAATGATTTGAAAAAAATCCGTTTAAATGCGG
The DNA here is from genome assembly GCA_951394055.1 of Villa cingulata. Classification (NCBI taxonomy): domain Eukaryota; kingdom Metazoa; phylum Arthropoda; class Insecta; order Diptera; family Bombyliidae; genus Villa; species Villa cingulata. Next base: position 4,932,563 of record OX596025.1, read on the forward strand.
CAACGCTGATGATATCGAAGTCGAAAATAAAAATAAACAATAAGGAATGAAGATGAACAAAACATTTTATTTGTAAATTGTAAACACGCGATTTGAACATAACAACATTTTGTAAGCTTTTTTTTAATCGTTTCTTATAATTCTTCATAGATATAATTCATATGTTGATATATGTACATACTTATGTACAGATTTTGATTTCTATTTCATGTATAAATGATATAAATATTGTCAATTATCTAGTTTTAATTTTCGATTGATATACACGGAGATTTTTAGATGTGTACCACGACCATTCGCACACTTATTTGTATTGGTTTTGATATTTTTATGATCATTTTCAATTTCACATGTTTTGGACATTAATGTAATGATATGAAAGAGAATGATAATAAAAAAAAATCAAAACATAATTCTTATTAAGAAAATAATTTTCATATATAAGTATTAAACGAAGAAACTATATTTTTATGAATCATATTTTGGGTTATGTATTTTGTACTAATATATATGTAATTTACACAAAAATAATAGATACATTTTTCTTTCTCGTTTCATTCTTGTCTATAGCATGGAAAATATAGCGTGGTAATAAAATTAAAATTATTCTATTTTGACAATAAATTTTTTAATTAATTCATTATTTCGTTATATGATAAAACATTACATACGTATATAATATGTGCACAATAAAAATGTATATACATACTTTGTATACTTGCATATAATATACCATACATATGCTTGTATCTTATAATATTCAAATGACAATACTTAAAATACTTACATTAAAAGAAAAATTTGATTAAATATGAGAACTTTTTTATGTGACTATATATGAGTATGAAGGGAAAATTTATTTTTCAAAAATTCTATACATATATTAAAAACTTTATTTAAACGCAGATAAGTTAATGTGTATTAGTAGAAGGAAGCCGGTTTAACTATTTATTTTACATAATTCATAAATATATTCTTATTCTCCCTATTTCAAGTACAATAATTATTGATTACTTTGAATAACGTAGCTAAGAACGGAAAAAATAAAAGAAGAATGAATTAATGATCGACTTTGGCTAGAATAGCGCCCTGGCTAGGATTCGTACCGCAATCTCAAGAGCATCAGACCAACACCATAAGCATCGCGCTATTCAAGCCCCTCATATGTGGATATAAAATCTGAACAATAACAAAAGTAGATGAAAAACAGACTAAATCATTTCGATAGTTGTGAGACATACCAAAGAAAAGGCCCAATAGAAGGACATGCTAACGTGGTACAAAAGGTATGTGGCCTAGAAAATACAGGCGCTAGGGCACGTTGTGAGTATGAATAAAGAGAGGTTGCGAATAGCGTAGTGGGAAGGTAGAGTAAGGACTGAGTAGAGTGGACGAATATTGTTTTGGAGGCTATGACTCGCAACGGACTTTAATGTCAACAGGAAGAATATAGGAGTGTGATTAGTTGAAAATTATTACAGATTATAATTAATTGGTTATTATCATATACAATCATTAATAGAGTACTTGCTCACAATTAGATTTTGAGAATTTAGAATTACTTTTGCATTATAGGTAGGTAGTATATATAAATCCTGAATTAATGAAACTTTGACTGATAAAATCATCTACACAATCTCTAATCTACTTATATAAATTGCAATCTATCCGATTTTTGTTTTTTATAATATTGATCGAAGAAAATCGAACAAAATCTACTACAAAAAGTGAAAAAAACTTCACATCAGGTTGAGAGTGCAGAAGCACAAAAAAAAAGCATTCAAAATTAAATTGAGTTTTGATATTCAAATTTTTCTTTCATGTCCCACAGTTAAGTTTAAGAAAAACAACAATTTCTGAAATATTCACGACTGTATACGAGTATGCACTACGTACTTAGATGTAAATGTATATGCATGTATATTCTTTAATAAATATATGTACATACATATACATATAGTACATAATACATATGTACGTCATATGTAAATTAATTTACATTTTCATAATTTCTAATAAAAACTATTTATCCCGATAATAATTTAAAAGTTCATAGCGCAATAACAATATAATAATAATTCTCGATGAATCTAAAATCAGTATTATACACACATAATAATATTACATACAAATTCGCATAAAATGTTTTATAAATAATAATAACAAGACCGCATTTATTTTATTGAAAAAACTTTTTAGCATTTAAAAGAATTACAATAAATCAGGTTTCATTGTTTATTATTGCACATTATGTACATACGTAATACAAACATTTATACATACACGTGAAGAATTGATAAACATGCATATATGCATATTACATACATATATGCATATATGTATGTACGTATCTGTACGAAAATTTAAACATGTACTTTTAATAATCAATAAAACGAACTACTAAAGTTCTAAATAATGATATAAAAATAATCGTATAAATATGTACATACATATATACGAATATTATTCATTCTTATATTCGACAAAATAAAGGTATATTCGCATACATTTTCATAAATACATAAATATATGTATACCTATGCTCCTATTAATAATAGAGAACACTAAAATAAAACTTATGTAAAAGTTTTCAAATTATCATGTGACATGTGTACAATTCTGAGAAATTGTTAGTATCGTGTGTAACTTAATTTATTATGTACAATGTATATAGTGTACATACATTTATGTACATTCATCTATATAGGTAGGTAGGGTACTCGTATAAATACTGAAATTCCTTCATTGTCACATATACTCGTATGTATATAAAATTTACCACCCTTTTACTTATAAACATATAAAAGAAAGTCACCGATTATATCAACAACAACAACAACAACAATAATAAAAATAAATTTACATCATATACACACAAATTATTAAATTTTACTCGCAACTGAACATCAAGTCAACTGAAATTGTTTGAACTCTTACTATTACCTTCGCATATACTCGTATGTATCGAACAAAGTTTAAATTCTGTGTACACACAAATACAAATACACATGCTATAAATACGTAATCACACAGAAAAATTTAAATATTAGTGGTACGTATAGCCTATACTTATATGAATGTGTTCATATGTAATCATCATTCTCAGAAGCTCCATAACAAACATTTTCATTATATCCTTTATATTAAACCTACTGCCACCCCTTATGCTCTATTCTTGAGCTATTCTTATTAAAACCAACTAACCTATACAAATAATTACATGAAAATTTAAAATCAATAGCAGAAATAAGCAAACAAAATAATAAAAACATGAGATTAACCGCGTAAAATATAAAAAAATAACAATTGACCGCACTGAAGATAAGTATTAGCGGATTGCTAGTTATGTAGCCACCCATCCGAATTGACGACTCTCACCCACTCATATAATTTAATAATTGAACATATTTTTTTTCAATTTTTTGTTTTCCATGCTCTAGAAAATGTGCTCTGCTATAACACCCACCCATTAAATCCGTGCACATTGAAGGACAAAAATCAAATTTACATTAAGCTATTGAAAATATATATTAAATCCTTTCATAGATTATTATGAATCCTTCTACAAAATAACATTTCGAATATTGTCATTTTATTATTCATCCAATCAAATTGTGGAACAACTATACTGCCTGAATCATTGTATTGGAATGGGTCCCAATATAAGGCTGATAAGTGTGTTCATTCTCTTTACCAGACATCCAACAGACAACAGACAACTTACACGTATTCCATAAACATAAAACTTACTATAATATGACCATATGACTACCTACCTATAGGCCATCATACATAATATGCTAATAATTTACATTTTGATATTAATTTTTTGTTGTATGGCACAGCGTTAAAATGTCAATATTTTACCTGGTTATGTACAATACTACAAATACTGCAATATTTTATTTTCGGACATTTTCTTTTATAGGTTCATATTAATTCACTATTTTTCCCACTTTGTGTTTCTTTTTCTGTTTAATTTGTTTTGATTTTATTTTATATTTTGCATTTTCATCAAACAAAAGGAATGAAAAATAAAAATTAAAAAAAAAAAACAAAAATAAAATAAAAATGAAGGCTACACCATATAAAAACGAAACGGCCAAGGTAACAAGACAATCATTATTGCTACTTTATTGTGTACTATGGATAATTTTGAAACAACAAGGAGAAAGGATTGAGAAAGAAAGCAAAACAAAAAAAAAACCATAAGATTGCTATTGCTACCATCAAATAGAAAATTTCAATTCTTATCCTGCGAGTATTAAGTGAAATACACCATCGCTTTTATATTACGTGTACTAGGGTATGGTGGAGGGTGGAGTTTTAAGAGTATAATATTCGTAAAGGATAAAATGCAATGACGACATCGACATACATACATTAAAATCAAACATTGGAAGAATAGAACGAGTTTCATATCCAAAAGAATTAAACTAAATTTACATAAAATATATACCCGCCGTTTCGCTCGTATGCACGTTCAAATACAACGTTATCGATTTGTTATGAAAAACTAGAATTTGTATATTAAAAGAAATGAAGAGAAAAAAAGGAAATTGTCGGTTACCTTTTTATCCGATTTTTCATGCCTTTCTTAACGATTTGCTTTATTTAACATTCTGTTTTTAATCTGCTTTGTTTTCTTCTTCTTCTTCTTATACTTTTTATTATTATTCTTACTCTTCTTCTTTATATTGTAGGGATATAAAAACGGTTATTACACTATTCAATGTTTATTTTACTTTAATTACTTAAACAAGAGATTTATATCCTGCAGTAGAATTCAAATCAATATTTAGTAAATGCACACATTTACCAGTATTGTAGTATGAAATAGAAAATTCGTTTGAATATGAATCGAAGATTTTTATCGTGCATATTGATCAAAGAACAACAAACAATAATGTAGAAGTTATAAAAAGTAGGATATTCATGAAAAATGTATTTAGAAAATCGAATAACTGTAAAGTCGTAATAATTATTTACGTACGAGTATTTGCAAACTTAAATAAAAATGAAGACTCATTCCTATTCATTCGAGACCAAATAAAAAATAAAACACAGAACTTCTACATAGTAATACGACGACACGACAGTATATGTATGGCTAGTGTAGAGGACAAATCGTTTTGTCGGTAGATATATTCAAAAATTCAAAATTCTATTAACAAATAAAAAATTTAGAAAATGAAAATAACAACAAAAATCAAATGACTATAGGAAATTCAGATTACAGCTGCTTATCCGCGATTAACAAGTTTTAAGCAAAATGTTGACACATAGTTGCGATTAAATGTTTCTGACAATCTAACAATTCCGTTTATGATGTTGCTAAAAATTTTTCCGAGCATATTATGTTCATGATGTATACGTAAAAGTAAAAGTATGAATGAAATCGTATGTATTTTTATACATATATGGTACATTAGTATGTTTGGTATCGTTGTTTTATTTAATGTGAATGTTTGACTTGCACAGTTTACTTTATTATTTAAAAATAAATTTTTTTCTGGATTTAAGCGTAAATCAAGTTATTCAATTTTCAAAATAACAAACGAAAAAAAAAATGAGAGTCAATGTATGTATGAGGAAAATACCTGGAAAAATTCGACCACTTACCTTTTTTCGGTATCAATGATTTCAGTAGTAGAACAGCGTTATCATCACATCCCCAGGCATGCATTTTTCGATAACTGTCACGTCCTTTTTCTGTTAATTTATCCCATGGTTTCGGTTTTGATAATAATTCTGAGACAGTACCTTGTGATAAGCCCAAAATATATTTCGCAAATAGACGTTGTCCGATATTATGAACTGATAATAATTCACGTACACGTCTTGATATGTGAAGTGTGTCCAAATTTTGATTTGCATATTTGTCCATATTGTAACGTAACATCTCTTGAAGTTTTGCTTCCATCGGATCACCTTTCGGTATCAATGAATCACCGAGCCTACCGGCCATTGTACCTGGTGGCATTTGAAGATCTTCAGCAAAACGAAATCTACCATGTTCTTGAAATTGGAAGGGTAATGCTGGTAAAAATCCAGTTGGAACGTGCGGAAGTGGTCCAAGAGTATTATTATTATCTTCAGTGGGACTTTTCAACAACGGTAGTGACATATGACCCATGCCAGCTGCGCCACTACTACCACCTCCACCGATTCCACAACTATTACTATTCATATGCTCGTCAGCAGTTGATCGGCCATCCTGTAGATTTGGTGTACTGGCGGTGGATGAAGTCTCATGGTGGCTACTAGCCTTATCGATGTCTTGATGTGAATTAGAGACTAAAGTGGCTGATGTATCTGTGAGAATAGAATTTGGAAACGTTGAATTAACTAACTGACTCAGAAGGGAAGTATTCGATGGTGCTGTTGTTGAAGGTCTTATGGATGGCGGTGGTAAAACATTCGCTATAGCTGTCATCATCGACGACAATGGCTGTGGTGTCTGCGAGGCAGATGGTGCATGAAATTCAAAACCATCATTGTCGCTATTACCACCACCACTGCGACACCAATTACTCAGAATGCCTTCGTCAAGAAATGTAGCACCAAATTGTTCGACATTTTGAAAATTTTGAGATGGAGAATTTAGATTATCCCTTGGGGGCTTTTTAAATAGAGCATCAGAAGAGTTTGAATCATGATTGCTGTTCGTATTAAATCTAAAATCTGCTCTACAATGTTTTGTTGTCATATCGTGATTTATGCTACTATCATTGTTGATTGATGACGACAACGACGATAACGACGACGACGACAACATCATGTTTTCAGAGGATGATGTTTTTGTTGTTGCAGTATTTGTCGTCGTCTGTAGCAAAGAATCCCTTGTAAGTTGTATTGATGAATTATTGGTGTTGTTATTAACGGTTGATTCATTTTTATTCTGATTTTCTTTAACATTTGTGTTTGTGTTGTGTGGTTCAGATATTTTAATATCTAATTTATTTGTTGCTATTGTTGTGACTGTTGCTGGTGCTTTTGTTAATTCTAATGGTGATGTTGATCCTACATATAGAGAGGAGAACAGAGGATACGAAATATGTTTGTTTTTTGTTTTCAATTAAAAAAAGATGAAAGAAACAAAAATAAAATGTTTTCAAAGAAAAAAAAAATAACAATGAAAGAAAGAATAGCACTTCGTAAAAGAAAGGGTAGAATTTTATTTGAACGATATGGAAATAGAAAAAAATGTATAATGCAGGAAATTTCAAAATAAACAGCCAAAAACAACAGCAACATTTTTTTCATATTTTTTCATATTACTTAAATATTTTAATTAAACAAAAATTATAAACACTTTCAATTATAAAAAATTGAAATTTTTCAGTATTATTTTTTTTTCTATATTTCTTGAAAACGAAAAATCGGAATCATTTAAGTTTTTTAAGTTGTAAAACAATTCGCGACGTTTAAATAAATTCATAAAAATGAATCAATAAAGTCGGTATCAAAATCAATAAAATTATAAAATAAAATAAAATAAAATTGAAAAAGCTTTGCTAAAGCAATTTATTGGCGCCACAACTATTTTAACATTAGAGTGTCGGCATTTCTGTAATTCACATTTTTTATAATGAATCTAAAACATAGCCAGCCGTTATTATATGAGTACATATATAACATATTATAATCATGAGTTTTTATTGTAGATGTAAACATGATGCATGCATATGTATAGTATATGTATGACCATAGAATGCCATAAGACAATACGACAAACGTTTTCTAGATGTTCAAAATTTATACCCACATACGTTTGAGATTTTTTCAGATTTTGTAGGCGATAATACAATGTGTTATACACATGAATGCATAGGTATTATAGATACTGGTATGTATGTTATATCATTATTATAGATTATAGACAGAAAGATAGCTATAGGATAGATAGGCTGATTATGGATCGTGTGATTAAAGGTGCAAAAATTAAACAATTTCACATTGGAATTTACATGAAGTTCAATAAAAGAGTAAATTTTTATGATAACTGTATGCACTCATACATATAAGTAAATAATAGTTCAGTCAGATATACGACGAGTATATTATATTGATCATTGCACCGAATATACACAAATACAATCATATAATGACATTTAAAATGTCTGTTAGTAAAATTGAAATAATAAATTTAACTAAAGTAAAGAATCTAAAGCTATAAACCGCAAATAAAACTTATACATATACATTATGTAGGTATATAAACAAACACCCATAACAACAGCAACAACAACCAAATAAAAACATTTTATAAAAAGTTAAATTACATAAAACAAATAAAATAAACATTAATTACCATCTGAGCTGGAATTCGATTTGCTAAGCGTCTCATTTTGTGCTGCTGCCGCCGCTAATACTTTGGTCCGTTCCAGTAAAAGTTCTTGAAATTGCTTTGCATCTGTTGCAACTGCTGCAGCGGCGGCTGCTGCTGCAACAGCTGGACTTGACATGTCCAATGATCTTAAATTGCTATATAAATGAAAAATGAAAAAAATAAAAAATAAATAAAATAAAATAAAACAACACGTAACAAATACACCAAAGCATATTAGAAAGAAAGTATAATTGATGTGTTATTTAAAATAATTTTTAATATTACATATTTAATTCAGTTTCAGTTATGTTTTCCTTTTCTTTTCTTTTACGAGAAAGAAGAGTATGCATAAGCATGTTATCGAATCGAAAACTGAAATAAATACAGTTATAATTGAAAATTTGTTATTTTTATTTAACATTGGGATTCAATAGATATTAAAATTGTGTTGTTTTTCCTTTGGTTGTATAATTTTTTATTGAACTGCGATCATTATATTAACACTTATTCGGTAAAAGATCAAAAAGAATTCATTTTTTGGAAAAATAAAAAAAAAATATTAATTTTTTTTTTTTCGCCCTGTTGTATTATTTATTTATTTAAAATTGAGTGTTGTATGTATGTATATAATTTAGTTCTGTTGGCAAGTATTTGTTATTTTTGATACATTCATATTAAATGCTTTTTGACTTTATAATGTGTTATTTGCTTTTCGATATTTATTTGAGTAAACAGCACAAAAACACAAAAAAAAAAAAATAAATAAATAACGATATTATTCAGAAATTATTTAGTAATCAACTATGGAGATATTGATTTTGAAATTAAAACAAAATAAATTGACCAAAAAAACAAAAAAATAATAATAATAAAAATATGTAAAAGAGTCAATAAATATTTTTATCTTAAAGTTGAAATTTAGGACACATAATGCCTAACTGAAAAGACAATTTTATACTCTCATCATATTTTTCTTGATTTTTTTTTTTTCAATTATTTTTTATTAGAGGCATAAATAATTTTATTATAGTCTTTAAATATTATCATGTATATTTACCTGTTTTCCTTTTTAACATCTTCAAGATCTGTTTGCTTTTCGAACCTTGATTCTAATCTTAATATATGCTGACGTTTAGCCTCTAAACGTTCTTCAAGTCTTTGTATTTGTACAATGTGTGATTCTTGGATTTGTTGTAATCGTGTTACTTCTCCAATTAATGATTTTATCTGAAATTATATGTGAAAATAACAAAAAATTTGAAAAATTAAGTCAAGAAAAAAAAAAATAATTTATTACAAAAACATTTTATTTTTTTGGATGTATAATTTTCGTATATATGTAATTTACATATATGTATTATGTACAGAATTACACCAACACCAAGTATATTTGCATATCAAATAATATACATATATGTTTATATTTTTCATGATTTTTAATGTAAATAAAAACTATCCCTATATCTATAATATTTTGTTGTTGTCCTTTACATAATAGAATTTTTTCAAAGTATTCAATGTTTGATGTAACAAGACAAACACAAAATCTTAGCATCATTTCAACATAAAAATATGTTCCTAAACGAAGAAAAAACAATTATTTTATGTATACTTTAGGACAAGGGTGTGAAATTTGCTTTATCATTATCATGTATAGTATTATACACACACAACATATAGAATCTCAAAGGGTATTTCTTGTCTATATACGTAAGTTACATATAGAGCAGTACATACATACAGCAAAATATATAAGGGTGCGAATATACAAAAATTATGTTATTATATTTTTGTCTTAATTATTATTATTGTTGTTGTTTAATTATTGTTTTTATACTAAGTATGTACACAACTCATAAAGTTATGATAATAACTCAATCCTTTTAAATCCATTATAATCAATCAATCAATATTTGTCAAATGGTTGCTAAGATTATAATATTACATATGTATGTACATACATACTGTATATTTAGTACATAATGTATAATAAAATCATAATTTAGCCAAAAAGTATTATGTGATCAAACTAGTACTAAACATACATTTTTAAGCAACATATTATTCTTTATATTTTGTTCAAATTCAACACATTTATAATATTTTGTTCTCGTCCAATATAGTTTTTGGAAAAAAATATATATAGACTATGGAAATAACTTAGTATTGTCAAATGGCCATTTTATTACGTATACTGAACTTTAGAGAAATTTGAAAGAAATTCATTATTTCAATGAAAATTCATCCTCATTTTGTGATTGGTCATCAAGATCGTGTAACATAACTCGATTGAGCTTATTTCTTGAGGATAATTAAGTATCAAATCATCGGTTTTTCTAATAAACTATCTACAAACTACATCAAGTATGTAGATACCTTAAATTCAACATTATTCGTTTTATTGTGAAAAAAGAGCAGAGTTTTAAGCTACGATTCCACTTATTGACAAATGGTCAAATATTTGACTGAAGGATGTCAAATATTTGACATAGAGGGTTTCCCCTAAAATACATTTTGACATCAAAATCTTTGACATTTTTCTTTGACCCTGGTTTACATTATTTGACAACTGAGTGCCATTTTTTATTTGACATTTTATATTTTATGATACTAACGCGTTTTTTCAAGTGAACATTTTTATTATATTTCAAAAGTTATTTAGTTGATCATTTAATTTTGAGAGTGAAAAATGAGTATTAAAGCTCGCAATATAGCATTGGATTTGTTGGATGAGGAAGAAAATAAAAAATAACATTTGTGTCTTTGTTAGAAACATTAAAAACAATATTTTAAGATCTTAAGTGTTTGTAATGATCTTAAATTTTACATACAATAAATGATTCTTTTCATCTTCTCTTTGATATAACGCTTTTATTCTTTTTGTTACATACTGTGTACTAATAAGAAGAGGTATAATACAATACAAAATATTAATTTTTATACATATATGTACATATTTTTTTTAAATATTTTCCTTAAAACTATAATTATCCTAAATATTTTTGTAGCTTACGCACTTTTATTTCAACTTTATAAATTTTACTAATATCTAACTTTGACGCTCTTTGACAATGGTCTTGTCAAATAATTTTCAATGGTCAAACATTTCAAACTTTAATGTCAAACAAAAATAGAAAGGGTTTACATTTATAAAAAGCTTTGGCCAGCAAATATTTGACGTCAAATAATTTTAACACTATTTGACCAGGGTTTACACGTCTTTGACATCAAACTGTGTCAAATATTTGACCAGTTGCCAATAAGTGGAATCGTAGCTTTATGCTGAAAAGTTATCAAACATTTATTGTTGCAGAGTGGTATAACTTCTAACAAATATACAGAGGTGATTATTTAAATGAAATGAAATCAGTTTCAGAATGAAAATGGTCATTTCTATATGTGTTTTAAATAAACAATAAATTATTGAATATCCTGTATCGTTTTTTTTTATTATTTCAAATTAAAAAAGATTATACATAGCTCTTATTTGTGTCACCCCATTTATACATACGTACATACATTGAATATAAAAATATTTATTGGTGATAAATTATTACTTACTAACGACAAAATATTATGTGATATATAACATTTAACATTCAAACTGTACAGTAATATATTGTAGTAGATGATTTTTGTTGCTTACATTATCAAAATAAAAGCCGATAATTTATCAAAATTTATCCATTACACTGGATATACAAACATTTCCTTTTTGTCATCATATTAATCAGCATCATGTTGAATTTTTTTTTGGTGTCGTCAAAGAAATACGGGAGTACATATATGTATGTATGTATATCTTTTATTAGAAAAAAAATTATATCTACACACGTTTAGTACACACTATACATACTAATATATGATTATTATAGAATGAAAAAATTAAAAATAAATAAATACTAAGAAGAAGAATTTCGATTATTCATCATAATTATCAGTTAAATGATATCAAATAACGAAAATATGAACGAAAGAATCTATCCTTTTATAATATATGATACAATGATCATGATCACATGATGATGTTATTTAAAAATGCTGTATACAACAATGTATCTATCTTAATATGTACTACATACATTAATAAACAATAATTAACAAATTTAAGTTGAGCAAAAAAAAAAAAAAAATGAATGTATTTACTCGTACCATGTTCGTAATATGTATGTATGTACATACGATATGGAGTATATTTTATTGAATTTGTGATATAATAAAAAAAATATATTTTGTCACTCATTCAAGATTATTATTATTTATCATTTTTGAACAATATAAATACGAGTACTGTCATATAATCACCTCTATGTAAACTTATACAGGTATTCATGGACATACATAGATAATACGTTTGTAAGTAGTTATATTATTATTTATAGTAGGTATACTATTGTGCTCATATTATTATATTCGATATCGTCTTATCTCTCATAACAAATTTTATATTTTTTTTTGTTAATTATATTTTATCATATCGTACAAGTATATACATACTAGTATATACATATGTGTAGTGTACATACATACGTTAAATAATATTGCTACACATTATTTGATTGTTATGTCTAAATTTATTTTTATAACTGACAAGTCATTTTTATGTACGTACATCACATATTCTAATACTTTTATAGGTATATGTATGTAATATACATGAGTATTATTATACATATACGAAACGAAATCGTATATTTAAAGGTTCATACAGAAATAAATCAAAAATTTTATTTTTATTTTTTTATTTGTATTTTATATGAATGTAAATATGAATTTGAAAATAGAAAATAGAAAAAAAAAACAATAAAATAAAAAATGAATGTTTTTCCTTATCAATTATGCATGGTTAATTATGTATATACATACATTTTTTTTTTGTGTTGTTTATCTTATATCGTTTAATTTAATTTAAATTATATATTTTTTTTTTCTTCTTCGAATTACATATAAACTTTTTCCTTGATGTACATAATGTAAGATTCATATTCGTATCTATCGCTGATTTAATTTGGTTGACTTGAGTTGCTTGAGTTTACCTATTATACGACTATGAGTATATTAAATACCTATATGTACTATTCGGTTATAGATATATGTATACATAATATATATTTTGATTTGAAATATGATAGTAATTACTTGATATAAATACTCGTATATGTACATATAGATATCATATAAGTTATGTAGATATACAAATATTTTGTAGGTATACAATGAGTGGGTGGAGTTTATATAAAAAAAAAAAAATAATAATTTCACATTAGCTTGTCGCCGTATTATGTATGTGTATAACGTTTATGAATTATTGAATCTAACGATAAATTTAATTTTTTTTTTTTTTTATTTTTCGGTTTTGATTTTAATTTTGTACATACTACCACAGATACTACATATTATATGATTTGTATGTATGTATTTATTCATTTTATTGTTCAAATAAAAATGTTGATCAACCGTAATAAAGTTTTAACAATAATAATGATGACATGACACCTTGAGATATTTTCAGGACAGTTTTGTTCTTTTTCTATCTTTATTTCTTTCTTTTACACATAAATACACACATACATAAATATATAACTGGATGATGATAATAAAATTAATATTAGAAATAAATAAAAAAAAAAAAACAAAATAAAATAAAAATAAGAAAATCGAATTGTTTAAAAAAAAAAATGAAGAATCAGAGAAACATAACTGACTGTGCAAGCGTGGTTTATTGGAATTTAATGTATGTACAGTACCTATATATACATTTTTTTTTCATACTATTGACATATGAATGTATGGCGCCATAATCCTCAATAGTAATATGTATTTGCAAACAACAATAACTCTTGAAAGTCAATATTATTTGTTATCATTTTTATTTCTATTATAAAATGTGTTGCAATTGCAATTTTCGAAATGTGTACATCTAGACATGATAAAGATAAGACGTGTAACACATACAATACAAACAATTTTTATGGCGAAAATTCGATATTATGTATCTATGTATCATAAGATTACTATGTATTTTTATAAAGTACACATAGGAGTATATGAATATACATATACTAACATCAGTATTTTTTAATAATAATGATTAGATTTTTGTTTTTTTTTGATTGCTAAAATTATTTAGAATAAAACATTTATAACGCACATATATACATCCGAAAATTCGTATTAAAAAGTAAAAATAAAATGAAATAATTGTTAAGGATATACGTAAATGTAATTTTTTGGAAAATTTCAATAAATTATAATATATATATAACACCCTATTCAATAGCTGCTATAATAGGTTTTTTTTTTTTTAATATACATATATACATACAATGTATATAGTATATATTAAGTGCAACTCAGTCCATTATGGCACCGCCGATCAGTAATTTATGTCAGATATATCATCCAATTTATCATCAGTAATCAGTTACTGGTGCACATTACTGATGGGAAAAAGTAATGATCGACTTGTGCAAGAGTAGCGCGCTGGCTGGGGTTCGAACCCTGATCTCAAGATCACAAGACCGACACCCAACCATCGAGCTATTCCAGCCCCCGCTATAATAGGTGTTTTGATTAGTTCTATTGCATATAAATAGGCTACACATTACAAATTCATTCATACCATATTTAGCTAATTGTGTTTATATTTTTTCGTATTTGCTGAATCATATTTTTTACAAATAAGTTTTGTTATTGTTTTTAACTTTAAAGAACTTCCGTACCATGATGAGATACTATATGTATGAAAAATTCGAAGAAAATATATACATATATCAATAACAACAACAACAAACAATAAGAACAAAACTTATGTTTAATGTTTTTGAGACCTCCATAAGGAGGTATGGTTGAAAGTGTAATACGCTAGTATGCAAAAGTATAATAATCTATAACACAATAAAAATAAATAAAAAATCCATTAAAGAAAGCGAAAATTAAGACGGAAAAAAAATTATTGAAATGAAAATTGGAAAAAAATATATATACATATATAAAAATAAAAATAATGGGCCCTATTATGAGTGTCGATAGTATCGACTATCGACAAAATTAAGACGAGACGAGACGATGTAAATTTTGTATTATGAAAATCGGTCGCCTCGACAATAAGACATTGCCATATCAAATTTTGTTTTCATTCACTTTTACTATGTAATTTCTACAAAAGTTGTCAAATATTTCGATATAAAAATTTATAATTCATTTTTCTTTTCAATTTTGAATAAATATTTAATTAATTTTTTTAATTTTTAATAAATATTTGATTAATTTAAATAATTTGTAGCTAAGTGCGAAAATGTAAAATATATTAATTTAATAATGACTTTTTTAGATAAAAGAAGAGCATTAAGAGATGCGTTCATTTTTTTTTTCAAACAGGTCAAACAGCATTTTTGGTAATTTTTCTTTAATTAATTAAATTAATTAAATTAAACTTAAATTAATTGAGCAGAATAATTAAATACAACTTATCTTATATACAAAGCATACATAAAATGTCAAATCACCACAAACTACTACATGCCTGTCGATTAATTTTAGCTGATCGACTTAAAATGACGATATTCTCGCCTCAAATCGACACTCATAATACAAAATTTGTCGAGTCGAGGCGATAGTCGATGACGAGACGATATTATCGACACTCATAATAGGGCCCAATCATTAGCTAGTATAATCGAATTCGCGTATGTACATACATTACATATACATTGAAAAAGTTCAAATATAACAAAACAACATGAATATAAAAACTGCAAAAGAAAAAAAAATGTATAGTCTTCATTCGTATTATATACTTAGTTATTCGAATTCCGATAAAAAAGGGTTGTTTATTACCTTCTTTCAATAAATTTTCTTAAATATATTTTTTCGTTATTATTATTGAATTGGGTAAGTATATATATTTTTTATAAGTTCAGAATACACGTAAAATTTAAAGGGAAATAAAACATGCAAACATTATAAAAATATATAAAAAAAAAAAGTAAAAATGCGGAAAATAAAAAATATAAATGAAAATAAAAATCGAAGTTATAGCTAATATTTATTCGAAAAATAAAAAAAAACATGAAAAAAAATTCTCATTTTTATGGGTATAGGTACTATGTCTATGTATAAGCAAATCTTTTGCGTTACTAATAAAAATCACTTTGCCGCATTTTATGATTCAATTTGAACGTTCATTAGTTAACTTATAAATTCGTATTTATATAATATATGTATACGTATGTATATGCATAAGTAAAAGTATATACGATATGACGACTTATGATACAATACTTACGTATACAAAATTGTCAGTCAGTAAATTTATCGTTGAAATAACACGAAAGTGATGAATAAAATTTGAATAGTAAAAAAAAAAAGTATTGATTAGTTTTATTATCATTAATTGAGTGCAAATATTATAATGATTTTGTATTTATTTTATTTTTTTTTTAATATTTTTTATTGTTCACGAAACTTCGATATATAAAGTATAAAGAATATATTATAGATGTACATACAATTAGTTATTATCATAAAATCTAAAACCATATATATAGAACTGAAAATTTTGATAAGGAAGGCCGGGCCGGACCGTCCATAATATAATCTAAAGTTCTGTATCCAATTGATTTCTTCGAAATGAAATACAATTTTAAATTTGAATCCAATACATTTTTTTTTAAATAACTTAATTATACAGATTGCAGCATAAAAACGCGAGAGATAAACAATTTATTACTATTATAGTCCTTGAATGTCTGAAAATTTCGAATATACATATGTAAATATTGTATTATATTATATACTCCGCATAATTTTTAAAATATATTCTTTCTCTTATCTGATTCATTACAGTTAGTTCCAATCATTTTAATATCTTGAACAGATCTTATCAAAAATAATGACTAAATAATTTTTATTTATGAGTAGGTGGTATAGATATGTTTTGATTTTACAATTAATATACATATGTATGTATAGATATGAATACTACATAATATATGTATATTCATACATAAAAATATTTCTAATCATCTGCATGATTTTGTATGTGAATTTATGTATGTATGTACATACATACATAAAAATTTTAAAGTGACAATGAAAGATATACATAAGTATATGTATAATAAAAGTTCCATATAATAACTATATATCCTTCACATACTTTCAGTAATAAGTATTATAAGAAAATTTCTTGTTATTTTGTTTTTGTGTAATTTTTTAAAATTTTATTTTCATTTTTTTATTATTTCAAAAAAAAAAAATAAATATATATATATATTTGTTTGATGATGATAATTTATTTTTATATTTTATGTTTTTTCTTTAATGTGATTTCTTAATAGTATACAAGTATATAATAATAATGATGCTTACTTTCCTGTGTATTCAATTCACATGTGTATATGTATGTAATACGTGTAGATATTTACTCAAATAAAATTATAAATTATAATATAAAAAAAAATAATAATTTAAATATCATAGATACTATAGATTAAATAGCAGTACATGTATGAATGTACATACGTAGGTATATCTATACATATATGTACACACTTTTATTACTAGTAATGTTGATTCAACAAACGATAATTAAAAATTTTATATTATAATATGAATTATTAAAATTTGTATTTTTTTTTCGTTGTTATTCATTTAATTTTTCTTGAGTAACTTACATATACATACATATCTACATACTAATATGAGTGTATATATATATACGAGTATATATATTTACATATTATATTTCATCATAACATTTAGCTACAAAACATATACAAATTGTATTAGTATTATCTTTTGTCAAATTTATTTATTATTCAATTTTGTATGTGTACTTAGTAATTTTCCACATTACCTGTCCTATATGTATAATATAATAAAAATTTATTTTATTTTTTATTTATTCCATTGAATCTTTTCTTTTTAAATTTTCATTTAAAATTCAATAATCAAAATAAATGTTTTGTAATATTTTTGTTTTTTTTATATAATTTAATTTTAATTTTATACTTTTTGGATTAGAGGTATTCACGGTTTGTTGTGTAAAAAGTGTATACATACACTTAAATCTTATATTGTAGACACACAGAGGTTGAAATTAAGTATTTTGCTAATTTCAGCCTCGAAATCCGGAAAAAACGACGGATTTGGATCGAAATCTAGTCAGTGAAATTACATAACAAATACGTGATTATCGCTCGAAATCTACTCATGTTTCGCTCTTCACGTAGAACAGAGACATCTATCAACAAATTGTAAACCAAAAAAAAAAGTATTTTTAAAATTTTCATTAAGAAATAATTGAATATAAATGACAGTTAAATTTAATAGAAGAAGTAGGTTATGTTCAGATAAATTAAATCAAAATTAGATAAATTAAATATATTCGACAAACTGTCAAAATCGCTGTGTGCCACCTTCGTAATTTCTACTCGAAATTAAAATGAAATCTACTTAATTTCAACGTCTGTGTGTCGAAGACTTTACACTGTTTCGTGAACGCGCACCATAGCCAACTTTGTATTGAAAGCAAGCAAATTAATAACATATGTCAGCTAAAATATTATAAAAATAAATTTAATCAAATTACTTTAGCATTTAATATCAGAATGGCATATACAATAGTAATATACACCGTGTACAATGGGTTTCAAAATATTGTAAATTTTTACAAACAGTGTAAGTAAAAATTACATAGAACATGTTTACAATAGGTGTAGGATTGCACGAGTTTACACCGTTTAAAATGATACAAGACCAAGACCAAACCGTGAATATCCTTAATGTAAATATATTTTATAAGTAAATATACTTAAATGCGTGGATATTTTTCAATATTTTCGAAGAGATCAAGAGAGATCTGTTTGTTTTATAAGCAAATATACTCTTTCTGCGGTAGCAATTTTGATTTAAGATTTAAGTATTTTGTCTGCAAAAAAAAGTAAAATAAATGTAAAAAAATTTTAGCATATTTTAGTCTCTGCAGTCATTTAAATCCCATTATACTGAAATATTAAATTCGAATGTCACTTGAATTTTGGAAAAAAATTTGTATGACGTTTGCGTTTTTCAGTTATTTCAATTTTGTTCATAATTTTATGACTTATATGACTTAGGCCGTTTTCACTTTTGCATGGTTTTATGCGTTTGGTTGCATGCAAGTGCAAGTAAGTAATCATGCAAGCAAACGTCAAAAAAAAGCAAACCAAATTAATTACGACAAAAATCCACTTGCACATGTGGAAATACTTGCATATTTGAACATAATCCGACATCAAACACAAAGAAAAAACAATTTAATTTAAGTAAACACAAAATGACAACTGATGACAATGGCAAAACAAAGAGTGTATCTTCTTCTTATTCATAAATGCAATCAACTTGAAATATTTGCATAGGTTACGTTAATTTTAAAACAAGTTTCATTAAATGAACACATGACGTTTGCATGGTTGAAAAAGTGAACATATGACTTTTACACGGTTGCTAAACTGAACACACTATAGATGCAAGTTTTTATGAAACCATGCAAAAGTGAAAACGGCCTTATGCTTTATACCACCTATACCACTGAATATATTCTAATTTTTTTTTTATTTTCTAAAAGCTTTAACTTTTTCATGTCCGAATGTAAGTATTTTAACAACATTAAAAGGTTTGTTTATGCAAACAATTTTTTTTTTTTTTGAATTCAAGTCAAAAAATCAAGAGAAAGATTTCTTATATTTTCAATATTTCTTCACGACAATCATATAAGATAAATACAGAATTTTATTCCGCAGAATGCAGGCGTAGATATGTATAGTGTTCGAACAGACTTAAACGTCTTCTTCTTCTTTTATGGCGCTACTGCCCATTCAGGGCCCTGGCCTCAGCTAAACTTCTCCTGCACTCATCCATATTAGAGGCTTTCTGCTCCAACACCGACTCCAATCCAGTTTTTTGAGGTCTGTTACTCTGTTTCCACGTTTGTCCACCATCTCAGTCTTGGGCGTCCTACTGGTCTTCTGCCTTGTGGTTTGTCGAACAGACTTAGGGTGTGTGCGAATTCCATGCTAAATTTCTAAATTACTTACTTCCAGTTTTCCAGCAATCAAGTTAGCATCTATAGTAAGTGTGCGAATTGCTAATTTGTTGACAACTAAAGCAATGAATTTGAATTACAAAATTTAGTCATTTAGCATCATTAGCGTACTCGGTGAGTATGCTAAAACTACTTTATCGACATTTTTCAATAATTTAGAACTTTAGACATTTAGCATTGATTTCGCACAAAGCATAATAACCATTTTATTTTTAAAAGAATTATTGCGACATGTAAATTTTCAAGAAAATATTAGTTTATTCATGTGCACGTACAGTGAGATTCAATTCAAATTCACTTTAAAAGCTCTAAGCAATAAGAAAATATGCCTCTCATGCTCACGTTCGATTCGGATACCATGAAGGATATCAGCCAGCTACAGTGTCAAGAGTGTATAGAATTTCTTCTCAATTATTTCGTGTAATTTTGGGTGTGAATTTTAATTTTTGGAAAATTTTATAAAACTTTCAAATTACTTGATAAAATATTTTGATATTAATTATATAAATACGTTTGCATTTCAGAATTTTTACTTTTTTTTCTCTTCTATACATTACAAAAGAGAAATCAAAAACTAAAATATATAAAATGAAAAATATACACATATTTCAACAATTCCATCATTCTCTGTTATAATATGTATATAAATATCAAATGATAATGACGATATGATCACAAAGTTGATGATGATAATGATCATCATTTCAATGATGAAGATATTTTATACAAAAATAATGTTGTTATATCGTATATGAAATAATTATAATTTTTGGTAAATTTTATTACAAATAAATACAGATATTCATATATACATATAATAAATATATATACATATATATTTATAATACAAATAATAATGAAAAAAATATTAAAAGATGCCAACCAATCATCCAAATCAAAAAAAAAAATAATAATAATCACAATAATAAAAATAATACACAATTATTATATTCGTATATGTACATATCTACAATATAAAGTGAGAAATAAAATTAAGTTAAATTAAATTTATTGTTTTATCACTCTTTATCTGTAATTTTATTTAAATTTTTTACTTTTTATATTTTTTTGATTTTTATCACAAAAAAAAATTAAATTGCGCACAACAATTTTTTGTTTTTTTTATAAAAGCTACTATTTCATTTACGCTGGCTGGTATATCTGTTTATTATTGAGATTGAATAAGAACAGGAAAAATAGAAGAGAAAAAAAATTAATAAATTTCAAATATTTTTTTTTTATTATTATTATTGTAATACCACGTAATACGTATATACGAGGGTCGTTTGAAAAGTCCATGCAAAGACTAAAAAAACTCGTTTTTTTTTTAAAATTTCATTTTTTATTTTTCGACGTAGTCACCTTTAAGCGCAATACATTTTGTCCAGCGGTTTTCTAGCTTTTTAATTCCGTCACTGTAGTACGATTTGTCCAGCCCTTCAAAATATGCATTTGTTTCGTTTATTATTTCGGAATCGGAACCAAATCTTTTTCCAGAAAGCCATTTTTTCATGTTTGGAAACAAATAATAATCTGATGGCGCTAAATCTGGAGAATAAGGAGGATGTGGAACTATTTCGAAGCGTAATTGAACCAATTTCGCAGTCACAGTTGCACAGGAGTGGGCCGGTGCGTTATCGTGATAAAAAAGAACCTTTTTTTTTGGCCAAATGTAGTCGTTTTTCTCTTATTTTCTCTGTCAGACGGTCCAGTAATGATTCGTAATAACTCCCTGTTATGGTCCTACCTTTTTGTTTCAGGCTGGTAGTAATGAATCCAAGTTTCATCGACAGTAATAAAACGACGCAAAAATTCATCACGATCACGTTGAAACATGTCCAAACATTGTTTTGAAATCTGTACCCTTACACGTTTTTGAGCAAGATTAAGCAAACGCGGCACCCATCTTGCGGACAGCTTTTTCATACATAAATGTACATGTAAAATATTATGTACGCGTTCATTTGAGATGCCCACAGCCTCGGCAATTTCACGTACTTTTAATCTTCTATCACTCATAACCATATCATGAATTTTTTCAATATTTTCTTCGGTAGTGACCTCGATAGGCCTTCCTGAACGTTCGGCGTCACTGGTACTCATTTGACCACATCGCAAATTGGAAAACCATTTATACACCATTCTAATAGAAGGTGCAGAGTCTCCATAATATTTATCAAGCTTTGATTTTGTTTCCATTGCCGATTTACCTTTCAAAAAATAATGTTTTATCACCACACGAAACTCGTTTTGATCCATTGTCTCTATTTATTCTAAACTTATCCACTTCTTATAGCTGTCAATCATAAACTAACCTGTCTATCTGCATAAAAATGTGCATTTGATCTTTCAAGACTTGCCAGATGCTAAAAAAAAATATTATGTCATTGCACTACACAAGTTCTTCGATTTTGCACGGACTTTTCAGACGACCCTCGTACTCGTACATAATATTGAGGTTAAATTTATATTAAACACAATAATTTTCTTATATATGATTTCGTTCGCAAAAAAAAAAAAATAATGTCATTATATATATTTGCATTTATCAATTTGAAATATTTATGTACATTAAATGCACATAATATTCGTTCGTATACACTTATGTCAACATTCACCACTTTTTCTTTGTTTTTTTTTTTTTTTTTTTGATTTTTGATAATGAGCTTGTGCATTAGTATTGTATATTTTATGTACGACATGGTAACAAATAAAATAAATTATACAAAAGGATTAATAAATATATATTTTTTTTTAATTTTGAATAATAATAAACAAAAAAAAAAAATTCAAATAATGTAGGTAATGAAATTTAATGAAAATTATGTGAGGGATGAAATAATATGAAATAATATACAAACAAAAAATAACAACAAAATAATATTCCAAGAAAATTAAAAAAAAAAAAATAAAAAGTTGCTTGTTAGTAAATCATGATTCTTTTGTTTTCTGATTATTATCTGAGTAATTAAATGATATTTTTGATTGTGAAATGATAAAAAATGTTATCCGATTTTCGGTTGATTTATTATCATTGTACTGTATAGTGATGATGGCATGATATTGGCGCTTATTTAAACAGTCAACTCAATGCAAAAAACTAAGATGCAATAACTTATGCAAAAAATATGATCCCTTCCAAGAGCTGAGACGTTCTGTTGGACAACATCGAGAAAACTCTGAGTATAAGAAACTTCTAAAAAAAAAAGAAGGATACCAATACGAGAGACAGATCATAGAACAGGCGAAGGGACATAATATTTGCTGATGCAAGCACGAAATGCGAAATTGATAGTGGAAAGCTAATTAAAGGCAGTAAAATTTTGTGGGATTGTCTATATGAGAGGCGAAGGCTTCTAATAACATGGTTTTTACAGCCACAAAAAAGAAGAAGAATTCAAAAATAAAATTTTTATTCCATTTTCTTGCCTAATTGAAATGAAATATTACGTATTATTATTCATATTAATTCTCCATTCGATAGCAATATTGGATACATATACGAGTACGCATATATTAAGTATACCAATGATTCATGTAAATAATTTATCGAAATCACATGCATTTATACGTTCATATTTGTACCATCCATTTCACATATAAGTACATATGTATATGTATTCTCTAGCATTTCATTCTAGCAAAACATGAAATGACATAAAGTAATAATTTTCAATCAAAATGAAATATTAAAAGCCTGTCTATAACATAGCATAACATAGCATACGAATACATTTCACATACGAGTACGTGCATAAAATAAGGATATACATTTTTTTTCATTAATTTATATCATATTCGAATAAATTTCTTTGTTTCATTTCAAATTTTTCGTCTTCGAGATATTATCAATTTTGAGTTTTTCTTCATTTAAAAGTATAAATACATTTATATATGTACATATATGCGTACAATATGTAAGTAAGTAGAAGTACGTATACGAGGATGTATAGCAGTTGTATCCGTATACGAGCACATGAAAATGTACATAAAGAAAAATTTTATCATCGAAATAAAAGACTTTAATTAATTACCATTGTGTGTATGTAAACAGAATATAATATATTGCATTATCATAAACAAAAATAAATATAAAACAAATATGAAAAACAGAAAGGATTGCTGTGTAAGTATTTCCCCATATATACTCGTATGTTAATACACGTACCCTCTATATCTGTCTATCCATCAATATGAATGAATCGTAATTTTTATTAAAATGTGGGTAAACTTTGACGACAATGTACATACATATATGTTAAAGGAAATCACTACGACTACCTTGTATATGCTTCTATATCTAAATTTATATCTTTATATGCTCACATATATGTACAATTGTGTATGTATGTAAATGTAATATGTGCATAATTAATTTACGTTAACAAAATAATACGAGTATTAAGGTAAATTTTGAACAAGTATTTCTATGAAGAATATGCATATATGTTGATACGTACACATATGAGTGTATACGAGTATATATTGGAAAGAAAAAATAAAAACAGAAAAAAACAAAAAACAATACACAATAATATGATTTGAGGTTTGAGTGAAATTCGCATATGCGGTAAAGATAATATGTATATGCGAGTGAATATTGTAATAAGTTTAAAATTCCTTCATGAAAATCAACATTTTCCAATTATCATATTTTTCGGTTATTAAATAAAAACCAAAAACAGAAAAAACAAAAAAAAAAAAAAAAACACGATGAAACAACAAAAACTGAAAAGAAAAACAGTTCAAAAGACGATTAGAATATGAAAGGTATAAAATAAAAGAAATATATGAATATACGGATACGAGCGTATGAATGACGATGATGATGATGATGATGGTATAATATCTACTTGATAAAACAATACACAATTTTACGGGCACATCGTATTTACGGGGATTGTCGTCTCATTCTTGTGTTTTTTTTTTTTTTTGAATATCTACATGTATTGGTACAATATACGATACACTCCCTCATTTATTTATCTAATTTTGAAAACTTTTTTATTTGTTATCATAAATTAGAAAGGATGTAGAAAACTGTTGTCGATCACAATATTTAAAATACCATATAGCTATGTATGAGCATGTACATACATATGTATAAGAAATAAGTACCTGTATGTACATTACATTATGTTTTTATTCTTATTCTTTTACAATATGTTACGATATTTTATATGTAGTTTGGTTATGTTTTTTCTTATATCGAAATTATTCGTCAGCTAAAGAATAAAGAAAATAAAAAATAAAAGTTGTACATACACGAACATACATAAATTGAAAATATTATAAAAGAAAATCTATTTAATTTGATGACGATGATGAAGATGATGATGATGGCATCATATCCTTATGTAAACGTACAATTTTATAATCAAGATACGATAATTATATCACATGTGCAATTTTTTTTTCCTATAGGTTATAAATACATATGCATGTACTTAGTAATGTCATTTTATACTCATATAAACGAGTATACCTTCCGCTTCCTAGAATTTTTCATTCCTTATAATAAGTTACTAATGCGCCTTTCCCTTTTCTTTTGTAGTAACGAGAAAACGAAGAAAATGGATATTTAGATTTTGGAATATGTTGATAATAAAGGTCCTGATGTTATTGTTGTTGTTGGTGGTGGTGGTGGTAATTAAAAATCGTCGTATTTTTCAGTTTTCTTTCATTCTTCTAAAGTTTTCATTTTTACAAAAAAATTGTAAAATTTTCTTAAAACTTTTTTCTCATAATCAGAAAAAGGAAAAAATAAACGAAAAGTTTTTTTTATCTGTACGTAAATTTTACATATTTAGCATTTAGCGATCATGTAAAAGAAAACAAATCTGAAAGCTGAAAGCTGAAAGTGTTTTCTACTCAAATAAGTAAGTACGTACTAAATACGTATATATATGTATAGTGTTCAATAATGTGTATGCAGGGATGCAGGTTGGAGTACTCGTACATAGTACACATGTAGATATTCGTTTAATTATGTCTATATATGTATTACCCATCTGGTATATAGTGTTTGGTTGATAATGTGTTTGATAAATATGAACAAAAGGTATCTTCCATTAATTTTTCGTGTGGTAAGTGATGTTTTTTACTCCCTTGCCTCTTGCCATTCCTACTGTAATATAAATAAATTCATCTGCATATGTTTATATAATATATGTAATGTGCGATTGTATCAAAAGCTGTATACTAATAAAGCACAATACAAATGATGAGAAATTGAAAATACACACTTGGTGCAATCTTATTGATGACTAAAACATGCAAAATATATCAAAATAAATAAATGCTAAGAGGAATAGAAAAAAAAAAACAGACGAGTATAACATCAATACAATAGGAGAATATTTGAAAATTTACGAGTATAAAGAAAAAAATGATTCAAAAATCAAAATGTAGATTTTCTTACTCCTTTTTTGAATTTTTATGTGTGCTAACGTATAGTACTTAGGTATGTACATACATCAATTTATTTATTTTTTGTTCTGTTATGTTAGGAAATAACTATGGTATCTTTTATAATAGATATATGTATAGTTTGTAATGTTTTGAAATTTATTAATTGAGAATTGGTTTGATAATATTATTTAAAGCAACCCCCTAATTTGTGTGTGATCGGAATTAAAGTAAAAGATAACAGATATACACGTATCATATGTATACATATGCATTCATTAACTAGCTAGAATAGAAATATATTGTAGTCGTACAGTATTTCAAATGTATTATACTGTAAGTGAACTGTATTCATAAAACATACAACTAAAAGGATATTAGAATTTTATAGAAATATAAAGTTACATTTATATGTGTGCATATATTTCGTATATTATATTTACATATGTATATTAGCGTAAATAAGGTATATGACATAACAAAATAAACCTTCACCATCATCAACCAACCATCACTTTAAAACCATCAGAATTATTATAATTTTATTTGTATACATCAGAAAATGTTTGTACATACATATATCTTCTATACACATTAAACAAACAAAGAATATAGGTATATAATCAAATACAAAAATACAACAAAAATTAAAAAAAAAAAACATAATACTAACAACAACAACAACAAAAAACCAACAACAACATAAATAACAAATAATAAAATGAAAGATTTTGTACAATATTTTTGGTTTTGATGGTGGTTTTGATTTATCGCTTTTTCGAAAAGAGATGGGCGGCGGTAAATTAATGAATCGAACTTATACTATAAACAAAAGAAGAATTTATTTATGTCTTATCTTTGAAATTCGTTTAAATACTCGTTTTATGTATGTGTGTGTGTGTGTGTAATGTAATGTATAAATGAATGTAATATGTATATACTTATATATGAATTTCTTACGCTATTATTGGTATTATGCCATGTGGAGTAAGGAATATGTATAAGTACATAATATTATAAAATATAATTGTGCTCGTGTTTAGATTTCTGCAAAAGGAAATCTGACTGAAATATATGAATAATTTTCGGTTTTTATACACGTATAATGTATATGTACCTATAAAAACTTCATATATGTATGTATATACATATATGTATAGAAGATAATGAATGAGTATATGTCTGCTAATACATAACTACATACATACATTACGTATATAAATATGAACACATAAACATATACGAAAATTTATATTTCAGAATTGGGAATTTAATCAAATTCATTGATTTGACGTATTTACGTATATGTAACACACACATACACACACACACACACACTTCGAACATATACATACAAACATAAATGTATGTACCTACAGTGAAATTTAACGATTAAAATTTAAAATGATATTAAATTAAACATTTACTCGTATGAATTCGTACATATATTTGTATAATAAGGATATGAAGTTATATATGTATTATTTTGTATCATATGTTATACACAAAAACACATATATATATATATATATGTATATAGATATACCTGATAATCTTATTGTTGTTGTTGTTGCTGCGTTGGTTGTTGTTTTTTGTATCAATCTGTCGGTTGATTGATATAAATGCCTATTTATTTATATTTTATTATAAAACAAAAATAAATATACATGCACACTGCGACACATATACCATCGCATATCTATCTATTTTTCTAAGTAATGTTATAGGTAGTGTGCCTATATACCGTATAAAATTTACGAATTTTCAATTTTGATAGAATAATGACTTTGAAAACATTTTTTTTTGTTTTTGTTTTGAAAATTTTGGAAAAAAAACAACAAAAGAAAATCGAACGAAATTATACATACATACAATACAATACAAAAATGCCAAGAATGATGAAGATGATGATGAATGACACGACATTGATTGTTAATTCTCTTGAGAAAATGAATAAGTACATATATGTATATATACATATGCAGTATATAAATAAGATGCTGTTTCTTTCTTTCATTTTTTAAAGTTTTTTTGGCGGAGGGAAGGATTTTGTTATTGTTTTTTTGTTTTGTTTTTTTGTTTATTATGTATTTTCAATTGAAAATTTTGATTTACATGAAAACGACAATTGTTTTGATTAGAAAAAGTTATCACAAAATCAAATTTGAAATAAAGAAAAGTTGAAAAAAAAAAGAAAAGAAAACAAAATAGAAAACAATACAATACTCGTATAATCAGTGTATACGTACAGCTTTTGTTAGTTATATTATACGGTTGGTTTGGTGCAAATATAAACGCAGGTACATTACATATACAGATAAGAGTATAGTATATAGATATAACGAAATGAAAATGTGTTTGATCATTAATTAATTTTTCTAATTTGCATTTTACTCTAATGGAACGAAATTTAAATCAGAATCGAAAAATAAATTCGAATCGGAATACTTGTGAATTGTATATATAGAAATAATATATGTATATGAGTTGAAATAAATTTTAGAAAAATATAAAATTTAAAGAAAATGTACATATCTATGAAATTTTCTTATTTTCCAAAAAGTAAAAGATGGTAAAAGGATACGGGTTGAATTTTCTGTAATAATTAGGAGAAATTCTATTCAATTCTTAATTTTAAGTATATACAATTCATAGTACTACCTAATATTATCATAAAATACTCGTATGAAAATTTCGATCAAAGGATAACATTATCCTTCGAATGACTCAAAATCACCATTAGTAAATTTTATTCTGTGAATTCAAAAAAAAAAAAAAAAAAAAAAATGGACTAGACTCCTTATTCAGATATAATATGGTACACTTATGTAAGTACCTACATGATATGTGCACAGCACAGCATATTAATATGAACAACATATCATCATACATATATGAAATTATCATCATATAAGCAGTAAAGCATTCATGAAATATATAGGTTGGTGCATATACCTCCTGTATACACATATGAAAATGAGATACAAAGAAAAAATTTCATGTTTTTTTCTTCTTATTTTGTTTTTTTTTTTTAAATAATGAAATCCTTTTGTTTTCCATCCGAATGAGCATATTTTGTTAATTTGTAAAACCGTTTCAAATATTATGCTTCAACATATAAGTACAAAAAATTTCAACAAAAAAATATACATAGAATCCCATATCATGAAACTGCAAAAAAAAAAAAGCTTCCATATATATATGGTACCTACCTACTACATATATTATTGTCATGAAAACAAACGACAAAAAAAAAAAACAGAAAATTATATGGACACCACTAAATTATATAGAGGCAATGAAAACCTCCCAAAGACTATTCTTCTATCCTGCGTATACTGGTGTATATACTGCACGAGTACATATACGTATATACGTGTAAAATTAAAAGAAAATACACATATATTTGTTCGCTTCAAAAAATCTAAGAACATTATGATACATTCGTATATTTATTTTTACATAATGTCTGGTCCTTTTTCGTTTGTTTTTGATTTTTTTTTTATTTTTTTTTTTTTTTGGGACTCATAACAAAGATGTACCTATGCAAAAATATCGTATTTTATATAATTTTTTCAAATGTCTATACAGACATATGCGTACACACTTATCGAGTATAGTACATTCATGTATAATATTACGTAGTAGTCCATATATAATATTTTATTGTTTATGTAGATACTCTATATACACATGTCCTTTAGAATAAGTTAAAAAAAATGTACATGGGAAACAAACTACTCAGCATATTTTTCATTTCGTTCGCGTCTATTCAAAATGATACAATTCCACTATCCATTGTACATGTATTGCAATTGTTGCCAGGACATGATGTGTATACAGAAATTTTTAAAAAAAAAAATTTAATGCAAAAAAAACATTGTTTGGAAGAAGAGAATATGCATATAAATAAATTTTAGAATTTCAAATTTATGAATTATTCCGCAGGTAAATGATACTCGCGCCTATATGAGTTTCCAAAAGATTTCCTATAGTCCACAAACTAAATCATAATAATTTTCTAAGACAAAAATACACATCAGGATATTTTTGAATAAACACATAAGAATGAGAATGCTTTTTTATGATTTCTTTTTAACTTTTCAATTTACTTGTTAATTTTTTAACAGTTGGAAATTTATTTGACATTTGAATACTAGACATTTTGGTTTCTAAATTCTCACTGTACATTGCTGTACACGTATGGCCGGTATAAGCAGACTATGTAGTAGGAAACGAATGCTTTTATTTATTTACTTTGCGAGACTATGAATATATATTTGTCTAAGATTTTCTTCTAATTCCCTCTCCATACTCCTAAATTACTTAATTGGTTCCTATACGAATATGTGAAGGAAAATTGTATGGTTGGTTGGTTGGTTGCAGTGGCAGTCCGTTTTCCCCCGAAAACAGGCTCAATTAGCACTTTGTGTGCCGTTTTGTTACCACAGACTCGTAGGTGTTGGTTGTTTTCTCTAGGCTATAGCCATTTCGTCCTGTTCAGATAGTAGGCCAAGCTGCCTACTGTTAGACTGGCCAAATGGCCAGGAAAATTGTATAGTAAACGAAAAATATCGAAATTCATGTAGTACATTTATAGAAATATTATTATGTACAAGAACAATTTTTAATTTCTTAGAAAAAACGGATGGATTGAAGAGAACAAAATTTTTTAGACAGAAAGTGAAATGAAATTGTGAAAATACTGACACGTACAAAACTATTGTGAAACGAATGTAAAAAATGAAAGAAATTTACGATAATATTTTATACATATATGGAACAAAAAAAAAGAAGAAAAATAAAGAAACAGAAAAGAGAAATGAAATTGATGTTTACAATGAGCTGTAAGAAGAAATATGATAAATTTAAAACATTTGCATGAATGCGAAAATATTTACGATATATGTACTTATACTGGTGATACACCGCATCAAATAGTAATATCAATACTACATTATTTTGCTAAATTATAATATAAACGCGGTGTATTAATGTAAATTAGATTGTATATTACTTTGGTACGTTATTTAAACATAGTATTGATACTACGTACAGGTACGTAGTATTCGTATGCTTTAGCTAATATCCGTATGCAAAAACCAATGATGTCACATACAACAATTTTTTTTTTTTTGATTTTAAAGCTGATTTTTTTGACAGCTTTATACTACATTTATCAATATAGCAATATTTCGGTGTATCATGGCCAACTTTATATTATAATATACGCTAATATTACTATTTGTTTAAAGTAGTATTGATATTACTATTTGCTGCGGTGTATCACCAGTGTTAGTACAATTTGTGCATGGATACAGATACGGATACCGGTACAGATACATATTGAGCGTTTAAAGAGACAAGAGAATTTATAGACATATAAAACACATCCAGTCTTTAACTCCTGGAAGTGTATACTCGTACATAAATAAGTACATAAAATATTATATAAATGCTAAACATGTATATAATAAACCATTAAATCATTCTATTGAAAACGATACATATTTTCATCGTTTTTCATTTTTCATATTTTAAAAAAAATTTTTCACGATTATGTAGAATACGACGATGATACAAATAAGATAAAAAGTGGAAGAGGAATAAAACGAAAAAAAAAAAATAAAAACACTGAAATTCTATATGTATTAAAAATGAAAAGAAAACTAGGAGAAAAATTAAAAGGAATGAAAGGAGGAAAATGATTTGAGAAAAACAAAAAACCAAAAACAAAGAATAAAAAAAGGAAATCTGAAACCATATATACATACATACATATAGAAGAACGATCATAAGGAGAAACGGAAACAAAAAAGGATTAAAAAAAATATATTCTTCTATAATATTTTGTATTTCTGTTTTCATTTATATTTTCTTATTTTTTTTTTATTTTTTTTTTTTTTCATTTTATTTTGTCTATATAGCAGCATAGCATAGTATACGGACGTACTAGAATATATTTTAAATACATATTGTAATGTACCTATGTATCTATATAGTGGGTACTTTATTTTTGTGTATATGCGCGATTTGTATGGCATTTATTACTTGTCTGTATTGTGTAAATGCAGATAATCTGTAAACGAAAAGATGAAAAACAAAAAAAAAAAGAAAACTGTTTCTGCCTGCATAATAGTGAAGACAGATACAAAAACAACAACAAAAAAAAAAAACAGAAAAGAAAAACGAAAAATATCCATATGATGAGAAATGAATACATACATATATAGAAAAATGCACCTTCCTTCTTTCTATATATTACCATCTGTATAGAAAGAAGTATATATACATGTATATATGCAAACATACCAACCAAATGAACCCAGTCGTGAATTAGTAAGGCATTACTGGCAGAATCAATTCTGTAACTAGTTCACAATTTTCCAATTCGAATAAAGTAGTTCAATAATACATTACTTCGTTAAAAAAGTAATGTGGAGTGTAATGCAATTGTACTCCGAACAATGATACTGATGCTATGTAATGCAAGCGGTAATGTGTATAACAATATACGCATTATACGCATTATAATTATTGCGAAATTAGAAACATGTATTATGAACACGTCGATGGAAAGTTTTTGCGTTTTCTTTGTTAATCATAGTCAATTTCAATAGTCATTAGAAGTTATAAACTCGATATGAAAAGGAGTATAAAGTAGTGACTATAAAATATAATATAAACAAAATATAAATATAAATATAAAATATAAAATATACTAGTAAATATAAAATATAAATATAAAATATAATATAAAATACAGTATAATATAAAATATAAGTTAATATAAAATATAATATAAGTTAATATATTTTAATTAATAATCTTCCATAACTACTTTCCAAGAATCGATATCGGAATTGCTCCTTTTACTGCTATTATGTAATTAATGTTTGGAAATGCGTTCTATAATAAGTTTAACTTGAATAAATGAAGAAACTAATTCTAGGTAATGCAGAAAGGAGGCGATTGATTACCTCCTATGACATCGCCGTGTAAAAGTAATGCGTTATTTTCATACACAGTAATCGAAAGTAGAACTAGTTGCTGTTTAAAGGAACTAGTTGCAGAATCGGTTCGGTAATTACTTGCCTACCCGACTGGGAATGAATGAATGAACGAATGAGCGATATATTTTATGTTAAAGGATAAATTCTGTTTAAAAGGAATACAAAAAAAAAAAAATGTAAAATAAAAAAAAACATATGAATATTTATTATTATCATTAAGTGTTGCCAATGGAATTCATCATATAGTTATAAATATGTGTGTCTTTGTGTGTATATATGAATAAAGTATTCAAATCCTTTTTGTTTATTTTTTTTTTCTATATATTTTTCAGAAAAATCATCATATCATTCGATGCAAGTTAGTATTATACTTAGCTATATTATCAAACAAAGAAACGAAAATAACAACAAAAAAAAAAATAAATAAAAAAATATATGTAGGTACACGTTAATGTGTAACTGAAGTGTAGTTGTGTGTATATGCTTATACACATATAATTTATGTATTTGGTATATACATACATATGTACACATTTCTTCTACTATACCTATATGACATGAAAGCTTCAAATATTGTTCAGAAGAGAGAAAAAAAAAAGTTTTATGTGAAAAGATATTACAAGAATATACACAAATAGAAAAATTTTTGTAAAAGTATAGTATATTGTGTAATATGTGTAACTGTTTTTTATTTATATATGTATTCTTATTTTTATTTTATATTTTTTTTTTTTTTTGTATAAAATATTTTACTGAATTGTACCCTTGAGATTAAGATATTATTCGAAAATATTTATTTTTTGATATCATATTTTGTATTTATTTTTAAAGGATTCATCTATGCATAAAAAAAAAATGTATTTTTAGAGGAAATAGGTATGTATATGTATACAATGTATAAAAGGACAAAAAAAAAATTGAATAAAAAAAATATATATAAAATACATACATACATACATACATGCAATATAACGATTTATTCATAAATAATGGATAAACACACGTTAGATAATGCATTCATATGCATCTACGTACATGTAATACAAATGTATAAGTACTTACATACATATGTAATGTATATACTATACAATATCCGTTGAGATAATTTCTGTATTCTGAATTATCTATTCAAAAAATTTTCTATAGTACATACGACAAGTTATATTTAAAAAGAGAAAAAGAAATAAATAAAAAAAAAATACTACATGTTAATTTTTTGTAATGTGTGTATATGTATGTATACTAAGATATATTTTCATTCAAATCCCAAGAAAATATAATACAGTATTTAATGTGTTGTATATATGTATGTGATATTTCAATGAGACAAATGGAAATCAAAATATAAAAAATAAAAAAAAAATAAAATTGAAAATGCATCAGAATATACGAGTATATAATTTTTTACTTTTTTCATTTTCTAATTTATCTATTTTCTTTTTCTAATGTCTGATGCCTACTCACAGATATACTCATGTTCATATCGTACATATGTGTATCTAACAAGTATTATATGTATGTATATGCACATATATTTCGTGTACTGATGTGTACTTCATAATACAGGAAAGTGTATATATAATTTTCTTTTATACACGCATCAAATTGAAATTTTATGTGCAAAGGCTAACTATGCAGTTGACTCTGCGCATATTTTTGTATTCAATTTGAAAAATGTAGAGAATTCTAGTGTTTTTTTTTTTTATTATTCAAGTATCATATACATTTATAAACGTATATAAGCATGTACATATGTATGTATGTAAAATATGTAATGAGTTAATTGATAATATATTTATGTTTTATTGGAATTCGTTAAATACTTTTCTATATAACATAGTATACATTTATTGTGGCACATAATATGCATGTATATCATTTATTTATTAGTTAATTGATTTGGAAACGTGTATATATAGGAAACATTTAAATATAGTCCAACCTCCTTAGCCAATGTACATCGAATATCCAGAAGAGTGTCTAAAAGTATAGAAAATTTTGCTAAGTAGGTATACTTACAATTTAAAATTGTAAACTGTAAAATACTCATACACATATAATAAACGTTTTTTTTTTTTTTAATATTAAATGTAGGATTCGACTTTGAAATATTTCGAAAACAACAACAACGATTTTACATACAGAAAATTTTAAAAAATGACTTTGCATATCTTTTAGGTGCTAATAAAAATGAATTTTTGAATATTTTGATTAAGAAAAACATAATTTTATTTTGTGAATAAAAATGGAATTATAACAAAGATTTTTATCCTTTTTTTGTAAACTTTTCGGAAAAGTCCAAATTTTATTTTGATACCAAAATCATATATGTAGATATATGAAGATTTCATGTATGAAAATAGAAGTCAAAGTTGAACGATTTTTCAAAAATAAAACCCTTTCCTGTTTTAAGAACTATAACTAAATTTCAGGACCTAAAATCAAAAATGTGCTCCATTCAAGCACCACAATATCCTTCAGGCTATACATATATTCAAAATTTCAAAGAAATTGTTCAATCAGTGTTTGCTGTACGAGGTGCATTTGGAAGCCGAAAAATCGCAATTTCGACAACTTTGACACCCTGTAAAAAGGAAACAAGGACATTTTTAAAATAAATGTTCCATTCAAATACCACAATTCCGATTAAAGTATCTATGTTTCAAATTTCATTGAAATCGGTTAAGTAACTTCGGAGACAATTGGTGCACAAGATTGCAGATATCTCGAATCCTAATCTTAAATATTTTTAATATTTCATTGATTTTTATTTTGTGTGCAATTCAGTGGTTTATTATCAGATTCAATTGAAATTTAATTAAATCATTGATTGAAAATATATGCGAAACCTATGATGATTTGTCCCAATGTTCATGGTTTGGTTGCATATTTTTCAGATCTGTAAAGAATAAAAAATCATTTATAGTATGTGATATTCTTGGATAATGAAAGGAATTGAACACTAATGTGTGATACATATGTGTGAAGATAAAAATTCGAATTTTTATTATCTAAAAAAAATTGTTGTCTTATCAAGAACAGCAGCAGAAGATTATATTATACTTATATGTATAATGTACAGTCTATTTTCAAAATTAACCGAATATGTGTATTCTGCATATACCTACAAACACCATCTGATACATTATTATTTGATTTTGAAATGAAATTCACAACATTTTTTATTTATTTCATTTTTTATCTATTCCGCACTCCGCAGATACAACATAAGATGCTTTTGATTCCGAAAACTTCGAAATATTTTTCACATATCGAGTGTATCTGTATGTGCTTTATGCATATTTTATAACATACATATATACGATATGTATATTTAATGTATGTATACATAATATCGTTTATCTGAATTTAAAAGATTTAAATTAAAACAATAACAAGAACAACAACAATAAAAACAATAATAATACAAAAAAAAAAAAAAAAACGATACTGCGATATAATAATTTATCAAAAAATGAAATAAAATTCTCCTCAAGCTTTCTTAATTTACCCACATTTACATACATACACACCTATCCACGTGTACGTGTACAGTGTATATACCCACCGACTATATAAAGACTTTATGTAGATCTCTTAAATATATGTATACGTTTTTGGTGGATTTACAATTTAAATATAATCAATAATTCAAACATACACCAACTCCACCCACCCATTATTTTACTCATCTCCTTCACAATTATTATAATCTTCATTATCATTATAGCCGCCATTTAGGTGGGGTATGTAAGATAGGAAGGTATATAGGTATTACGTCAAAATAAAATTTACGCGCTGTATCTAGGCATATAATACTCGTACCATTTTATAGTATTTGAAAAATAACAAAAATCCGATGAAATCAAATACTATATTTGTATATACGCAGCCCCGCAATCAATACCAGAATTAATTTACAATAAATTTATGGATGTGATGAGCATACGTATTTACAATACATTTACTTTTACATTTATACACTTTTCATGTATAGAAGACATTAGATTAGCAACCCTTTCTTTTCACTTAAGTATATTTCATTTGTTTTTTATCGTTATGGTTTTTTTCTTCTTCTTCAAATTTTTCCTCTACACATACATGATATTCTAATCAAAAACACAAGTACTATATACTTTTTACTATATAATGTTCTTTAATGAACAAAAGAATAAATTTCTTATGTGCCATCATCTCATCTCGCATATACGGTATGCCTATAAATACATATTTCCTTCTGTATAAAAAATTTACATACATCCTTACGTAAATCATACATTATATGTGGTACTACCTACATACTTGTATTTATATACGTATGTGACAAACAAACATCATTGATTAATCAACATTTTATCATTGATTTTATTATAAAATGGTACGATGATGATACCTTTTTTTTTAGAGAATTTTTGTTGTGTTATTAATACCACTACCACTATACTAACTGCGTTATACATATATGTATGTATGTACATCGTTTCGATTGTATACGAGTACGGGATCTAATCAAAATCAAAAATTCACAAATAATACAAACATAATATATTTTTCTACGTATAGTAATACATACATACGCACCCACAAATAAATGAGTATGCGAATTAAAATTATTCATAAAATAAACCAGCAATAGCTTATGTTTGTTTGTACATATGTACGAGTATATGGATCTGAATTATATTCTAAATGAACGAAAATATGATTCTAAAATTTATTTAATACATAAGATAGCTGGCATTAAAAATTATGGCATACATGTCCTTATAATATATACACTCAAGATAAATATAAACATATATGT
Source organism: Villa cingulata (assembly GCA_951394055.1). NCBI lineage: Eukaryota > Metazoa > Arthropoda > Insecta > Diptera > Bombyliidae > Villa > Villa cingulata. Next base: position 4,971,208 of record OX596025.1, read on the forward strand.
ACTTACATATATACATAAATATGTACGAGCATACATAAGTATGTGTTCACTATGGGTATGGGTACATATAATATACAAAGGGAGAAATAATGCTCATCAACTCTTTCTTATTCATTAATATCCTTTATTATTTCTAGTCGTATTTTGTTTTGTTTTTGTTTAAATATAAAACAATAAAGCCTGCATTTTTCAAATCCCACATTTTGTATATATTTTTAAAAAAGGATTCCTTAAAAGTTATTTTCAATTTCAATAATTTTTATCCACATATACTCAAGATATACATACAATCATGTAATATGTGCGTACATGTGTATAGATGAATTCATATAATTTTAATGTAGTATATAATAGCTAGTTTTGCCCTATTTTTTAATACGTCCAATCATACATATACATACTCGCATATTCGTATATGAGCAAATATCACAAAAATTTATATAAGAAAAAAAAAATTATTAAAAACATTTTTATGTATATTAGATAGACAAATGAAAAATACTAATATTCTCATATACACATAATAATTTTTATCTGTTTTTACATACGAGTAATACACAACAGACTTGTGTCACAAACTGTAAAATATTCAATAAATACCAATCTACATTTTACATTCATCGTCGCATCCATCCATCCGAATTAATGTGTTTGTACATACGCACATACATTACATACATAAGTGTGGATTGTAGATATACATACAGCTCCCCATATATACCATCATCATTATTATCCGTTCGTATCTGCATACATACCAGTACTATACTGCATATATGTACATATAAGTATGTACTTTGTGAAAGTTATATTTTTAATACTTTTGTCCAATATACATCATACATACACATACACATATATATAATGCGAATGTGTTCTCGTATATAATTGTAATACTACACCCCTTTACAGTATCTTTTTATCCCTTTTATTATTGTTTCAAGGCAAAAAAACATAACAATACTTATAAAAAAGACAAACGGGAAATTAAAGAAAATTTTCTGATATATATATAAGTATCTACTCGTATACATATGAATATTTATGTTTATGCTACCCATGTGTGCCTATGCCTACATGCATATGTGTGTGCATATGTGTATGAAAATCATATACATTAATTCCAAGTGTCATTGATTTTTGATTTTTGTTTATTTGGGTATTATAACCCACATTATATACATATATGTACATTTGTCAACGTATACACGTACATACATATACGTATATGTATGTATATATGAATTTAAACAGAATGAAGAAGATCCATTGAAAAAGAAGAAGAAGAAAAAAGAGAATGGTTGTGAAAAAACAAAAAAAAAAAAATAAAATGTTCATCTCATACCCCCAAAATGATGAATCTTTTGATGATTATTCATATGTCCTCCGCTATAGTATATTTGTATAGTATACACCATTCCAGTCCACTTCTTTTCTATTTGTATAATAATACATATTTTCCTATTGTCTATAATACCGAACGAACATAATATACGAGCATGTATAAGGTGTACATGTTATTTATTTATTTTTTTAATTTTTAATTTTTTTTTCATCTTCTTCTTCTTCATAATACATATTTGGTATTAGCTCCTATTTTTGCTAATATTAATCAATAAAATTTCCATCAGAATTTTGAGAAAATTTTCTAGTTATAGAGATTTTTCAAATACAACAAAACTTAAAAACATTTTCTGAATGTTTCCTTTAACCAATCACATCTTGCTCTGTGTGTGTGTGTACTACACATTTTCATCTATGTACATGAACAGAAATTTTTTCTATTTGATCTAAATTTATTTTCAATTTATAAAAATTGAAACAATGGCGACAACATAATAATACTCGGAGAAGCACGTGGAAGTAAGTATATATGTATGTATAGAATGAAATGAAGAATGATCATTTCAAATTTATAGATGGCTCTTCAGAAATAAAATAAAATAAAAAAAAGGGTAATAACTCTTTTTTCCATTTCAATTTTTATGTTTGTTCTTTATGTTATTCAAATTCTAAAATCAAAACGAATAATATGAATATCCTTTTTTTCTTTTTAATCTGTTCAAATGTGTATTTGATATTGATTAAAATAAAACCATTTTCGTTACATTTTAGTTTGAATGGGGGAGGAAGGGGTGGTTATAAATGAATTTGAATGAGAAATATATACATACATATATAATATTTTTGATGTTCCCTTATATATTGTATATGCATGTTAAATATTAAATATGTATAATTCGGTATAATGTATAAAACCGTAGTTTTCTACATACTACGCAAAACATGTTTGATACAACGCTTGTGCTATATACATATATACAAATATTTATACGGATGGATGATTTTTCAAATCAAGCCAAAAATAAAAACAATAAAAAAAGGAATTACAATTATTATATAGATTATATATCAACTCTCTCATCCTTTCCTATATACATATTATTATTTTCTCTCTTCCCTTTTTTAAAATTCTGATTCAGATATAAAACTAATATGAGTTTTGAATGCGAAATATTTGTGTGTACGTATAAATATATTTAGAAAATGATCTCAGTCAAATAGCTCTATCGAATTTTCCAATACTATTATACCTTTACCTACAACTACAATCTTTTTTTATATTTATTCTTGCTTATTCTTATGTTTAATTAGCTTCGTCTATGAGTGTATTTATAATTAGTGTTACCACTGAAAGTGAATTTTTTTTAACTACAATATTTTGCAATAAAATATTTTCAACATTTTGTAATAGGAGATTTTATCAATTCAGCATTTCATATTTTAATTTTATTTTGAAAGCACCTATGTATGTAAAAATATCTAGATGTATGTCCAAAAAACAAAAGTATGGATTTGAAACTATTGATAAATAATGATCGATTGTGATTAGAAATTTAAAAAAAAGTGAAAGAAATCTTCTATTTACAGTCTTGTAAAAAGATATACTATAGAATTTTCAATTTAAATTCAAATTTTTCCAACTTAAATTAAACTTTGTCCAAGTTAAACTAAACTTTTTCCATCTTAAATTATACTTTGTCCATTTCAAACTTTGTCCATTTTATGCTTTTCCGATGGGATTGAGCATTGGTGGCAAGTACGCCAATCGAGCTCCCAATGAAATTAACTCTATATTTTCATGCGTTTCTTGGATTCTGGCATTATCCATAATAATCCATGTAGCACTCACATTTTCAATCTTTTTCAAGTGTAGTTAAAAATTGACTTGTGATGAGTCACAATACCAGAATAAGGGCATAAGAAGAGAAAAAGAATGGTCAATTTTATCAAAACACAATCATTCTTTGAAAATCTACCATTAGCTACTTAAGAAAAAATAAAAATAAATAAATTTAAAACGGTAACTCTGATTTCTCTCCCATAAAAAAGCATTATTTTCATTGAAATGGATTTTTGTATTGTTATGTTATTTGTGTTTCTTTTTCATATTTTTTCGTTTGATGTTTGTATGTTACATATATGAGTGTATTTGGCACATTTTTGTCTATTCCCTATGTTCAATTGTAAAATAATAACTTTTAACATATTTACACGTATGTATATTCGTATTTGTTTGTAGTATATGTGTAAGTTCTAAACAAAGTCTGTGTGCCTACATCACGTAATTATGACAACTAATCCCCTTCCATCAAATTATTTTTGCATTTCGGTTTCTGCATTAAGTATACAAGTATACAAAGTTATAATCGAATCTCTTTCAAAACCCTTTTCGTTCCTTTACGATTTTTTTTGATTCGTTTGAAACGAGCTAAGAGTTTTGATTACAATATGATTTTTCCTCGTCACATTTGTCTCTATATTATCTTGTCGTTCTACACCATCATCACATATAACTACCACTACTCACTACAATAATCAATTTGAAATATGAAAAATTCCAATTATGTATAGTCTTGAGATATGTTAGGTTACTCTATTAGATACTACTTACTATTAGACACGAGATACTATTAGATACGAGATACTACTATTAGATAATATGTATGTATATAATTTCAAACCAGTCAAATTTTTGTATTTTCGTGTGCTGCTTATGAAGGAATTAAAATTTATTTTTCTTTAATGATGTATACAAACATTGTTACGCACTGTATTTGTATGATGTGTACAGATACAAGAACACACACACACACACACATTTTTTCTCATTTCAATTTGAAGAAAGTTTGTGGAAAATTCGGCCCTTAAAAATTTTTTGGAAACAATTAAAATTTTGGAGTATCCAGAATGTTATATTCAATAGGATCGTTGCTCGGATATAATATTTTAAAATTCCCCCCGTTAACTTTATCTATCGCCAGTCATCACAATGTAATGTTGCATACACTTTTTGCATATACGTATATGTTTTCGTTTAAATTTTTGTTACAATTTATTATATGTATTATAAATGTATTATGTGTAGGCGGGAGTAACATATTAACATCAAACATATACCAATGAATGCCAATACTATGGAGTATCATCTGGAGTAGTGAATACTTTGTAATAAGTAATAAGTATTAACCCTTTCTCTGAAGTGGATACTGGATATTGGATTTTGTCAAAAAAAATTTGAATACTAAACATCAGGAAGATATTGGAATACTTGAAAGATATAAATAAAAAGACAAAATGACTAGAAATTTTTTAATTTCGACGATAAAAATTATGTACGTTTGGAATATGAGGATGTATACGGATAAAGAGAAATGTATTTCATTATACTCGTATACATATTTCAGAATTAAATTTCAAGATTTAAATGTACATTATGTACACACAATGTATACCTATACTTAAAATATACATTTTTGGTACTGCTGCTATCACATTCATTTGTTTTCGTAACTGAACTGATAATCCTAAAGCTGTCAAAACTGGCATCGAAATTTTCAAACAAACAAAAATTGAAAAAGAATGATAGAAGAATTCTACTGTTCTAAAGTAAAACAACAAAAAAATTGAAATTAATTGTTTTTCATTTGGATTGTATAATATGCTTACTAAAATTTTCAATATTTTCAAATAAATTAAACAAATAAATCAAGTTATTAGATTGCAGAAAAAATAAAGTGTAAATGACAGAAAGTCAGCAGAATGTTTTGTGGTTTAAAATGAAAATGAAAACGACCAAAAATAAACAGTATAAAGATTGTACATACTACAAAATCTACACTATATACATTCCATCTACATATAACCATTTTCCTCACATCATTGATTCGAAATTTTTGTTATCGGACACAGAAATACTTCGATACTTTATATTTATTTGAAGAAATTTTGTATGAGTGGTAATGGGTAATGGTAAGTATTATGTACAGTACATATACTTACCTATTTATAAGGTATATATGTGTACACGTAAATAATAATGAAAAAAAGTCTAGACTAAAAATAATTTTTTTTCCACAAAATCATACATGTAGATATCGAATATAAATTCAAAAATGCGGGAATATGTAAAACAAAAAAAAAAAAAAGAAAGGAAAAAATAATAATTCAAAGATATGTACACCACATATCAACCCTAGTGTTTTGTTACTATTATTATTGTTATTGTTGTTATCCTTTGTTTTTGATTACTGTCGTCCGTCGTATTATATTGTATTATTGTTTTGTTGTCGCGAAATGAAATTCATCGAAGAGGTTAAAGTTAGAAGCAACGTATGTATTGTGCATACATTCTTATACATTATTAATCACTCATCTACTTGAACCCCATATATATATATTTTAGTATTTTATATATTTATTCAAATTTGTACATCCTTTTTTAAATTTTTATTTTTCATATACATATGTACATACACACATACTATACGCGAACAAAAGGTATCTATGCATTACACTAAAAATTCCACAAAAAACTCTTTTTTTTTTTTCACTTTTTCCAAAAATTTCTGTTTCCTGGATCACCAAAAAAAAAAAACATGAAGGTGATATCTATGAATCGAATATAAATTTATGATTTAGTATATGATATGAAATTTTAGTATCCTTTATTTTGTTTTTATTCATCGTTTAATATCGTACAGTATCATCGTCATCATCTCGTAATCATCAATTTCTCATATATTTACGGACATACAAGTAAGTATGTTGTATGGATACTTGCTTTTGCTTATACATATATGTATGTTTATTTTGTTATAAATACATATACGTTTTCCTTTTTGCAAAAATTTCATTTTCTATGTTTTTATTTTTTTTTTTTCATTCTTTGATCCCTTTCTATATATGTATGTATTTGCAAGCAGTACTATACACTAGACTTTAAAAAATATTTACTTTTGCTTACCTCTAATGCTTACTTGGTAGAATTTTTATATACATATGTATAGTTTGAGAAATCATTCCGTCAACCGTTTTCTACGAGTACATTTGTACTGTATGTATATACGTACATACATATCTACATTAGGCTTATAGATACATTATTCAAAAATTATCAAAAATTCTCGAATATATGAAAGATCTGGAGAATTTTTTGATGATACAAAAAAACAACAATACACATACGTACACAAAACACATGAATATATGTACATACATTTATGACTCGACCATCATCAAAAATATATTTTTGAGTATTTTCTGTATATAGCGATTATTTCGTCTCATCCAACTTGAATTTATATCTTTCTATTAATGGTCTCTACATAATATATCTTTCTGTTTCTATTTAAATTTTTTGTGTGCTTCATTTTGATTTTTTTTTATTTTATTGTTTTATTTTTTAAAGTTGCATATGTATATTATAAAGTCTTTTAATCGCATATAAAACAATGTACTACGTATCTACTACAATCGTAATAAAAAATAGTCAAAATGTTGAAGTTCTTTTTAAATACATATACTATATAACAAACCAAAAATATGAAAGAATAGAAATATTTCAAGGATGAGTTCAAAATTTTGATATAGTGTACACAAAATTACATTCATATGTATATACTATGTAGATACACAGAAATATTCTGTGATCAGATAAATCTCGCGGTGTACCCCAAATAAACATAAAGATAAATTGTATTTTGTAATTTTATAATATTAAAAATGTATACTACATGTATACATATGTAATATGTGGGTGGGAGTTTGTATATGCATAGATATACGAGTATCTACACGCGTACATATATGTATATGTATATCTGAATTGCCCATTTATGTATTTCATATTTTTTGAAAGAAATACAGAAAAGAATCAGTCGCAGTCATAGACAGTCAATCATTGAATCCTGAGATTATATGAAACCTTTTCCACTTGTTTTTTTTTTCTTTGTTATTTTTTTAATGAAATGGAGTAATATTTACATTTATCATTTATCCAGTCTACACCGGCATTAAAATCCTATATCGATGTACGTAAAAATCTATATATAGTTGCGATTATAGGACCTTTTGCAATCTCTTAAAGTGAAATTATGTATTTTTGCCCGTGTGTATATATGAAGATTTTTTCTTTTTGTTTGTTCCATATATTATTATATCAAAAACTTTTTCAATGGCTGCATTACGATTATGAGTAAATTTCAATGGAAAGAGTCAAAAAAAAAAAAAAACAAAACAAAAATCATAGAATAATAATAATACTAAAAGTCAAATTTATCTAAACTGGTTATCTATGCTGTCTTTATACGAAATGAAAAATAAATAAAAAAAAAAAAAATACGTTATCCTGTTCCTTAAACATTAGATACAAATGACAGTAAGGCATTAGACAATGTTCAATAATCTTTAATAATAAAGCAACAATTCTTCATAATCTGTAAATATTTAATAACAATCATCATTGACAATAGTAATAAAGAAAGAACAAAACTCCGTGTATATGCATGTACTCGGGCATGTGGATACAATATTATAATATCAAGGTGAATTTTTATTTTAAAGATTTGTATTTTGTGTCGGTTTCATATACTTTTTATGGTTGATTTAATTCGCGCACACACTATAAATACTGCAAATATTTCGCTGCTGATGACAATGAAATTTTCTTCTTACATAAATGTGGAAATTTTTTTTCAAAATTTTATAGAAATACTATATATGTACTTGGTCTTTCTTACGAAATTTTTTTTTTGTTTTTTTTTGTCTTTACTTTAACTGCAAAAAAAATAAAAATGAAGAAGAAATTTTTTGACAAAATATCATTTCAATGATAATCAGATAGGTGATGACTGTCTAGACTTCAATACTTTTATATCCATTTTTGAAATGAATGAATTTATCCTTAAATTATAGTAGCGGTCATAGAGTATATTGAGTAGTCTCTGTTGTACGAATGAGTATCACATTATAAGTATTATAACGTACTAAGCATAAAAGTATACATATACTTGTATACTGAGGAGTACTTAGATACTCGTATACATTTTATAGAAACATTAATAACAGATCTGTAATCTGTGTATGTTTTTAGTTATTCAAGTGTGAAATCTATACAGGAAATATAAAGATAATTCTAGCAAAAAAAAAAAATATTAAATAAACATAAATTGGATTCGCTTCTTCCTTTATTATTTCGTACGAGCATGGGTACATCTATAAATATTTATAAATTCGCAGCAATACTCGTGTATATTATATATATTATCTTTTTAGTCAATTTTCTCGTTTGTTTTTTTTTTTTTTTTGTTTTTCTTTTAAATACACAGAATCTATATCTATACAGTCTTATTCCTTTCGGGAATTTTATTTTTTTATTTTTTTTTTGTGCCGTAATTTTCTTTTAGGTTTTATTTCGTTCTTAATTTGCTTTTATCCCTCTTTTTCAATATATTTATGTACACATAAAAAAGAGTATCTATACATAGCATAATATGTATATATTTTTTTTAAATTCTGTCTATAGCTAAATGATATGATACTATTTTTTTTTATTTTATTTTATTCTATATTAATTTTTTTTTATAATTTTTAAAGCTAATTAGTCCTTTTCAATAGATTTTCTTTCGTTTTTTTACTAATGAATCCAATTTTCCTAACACTAATTCCTTCAATATACGTTTATGCAAGCATATATACATACATACATATACCCATATACACTAAAGTATAAAGTTAAGTAAATATATAAATGCCCATTTATATATACGTACATATATACAAGATATTTTTAGAAATAAATTTTATTTGTATATAATCATACATATTATATACGTATACATACATATACACATAAATCCTTTTTCCGAAATATACAAAAATGAGACATAAACTTTTTAAATTTTTCATTTTTGTAACACACATCCAAATATGCATGTACAGTATATGTAAACAGTACAGATTTATTCTTAATTTCATATTTTAATATATGTTTTTTTTTTTTTTTTTTGTGTTTACAAATGTACATTTATTTTGAAATCGAAAATCCTTGTAAAATTTTATAATACATTTTTTCAATTATACATACATATATATTCTTATAATATTTCTGTATATATGATAACAAAAAATACCATGTTCTCTTTCCATTATTTTTTCGTTTCGTTTCATTTATAATTTTTTTTTTTTTCTTTTTTGCTTGACTTTTCTTTTATTTTTACTATTAATACCCACATAGATCTAGATCTATATATAAACATGAACAAATTTATACTCGTACATGCTCTTGTAAATATGTAAATTTTCATATATATACATATATAAATATACTCGTACTGTATACATAAAGAACATTAAATAAAAGGGTAAATACTAAAGGTACATTGAACATAAGATACAATAATGACATAAATATGTAGAGTATGAGATAAATTTTAAGGTTTTTCTATTTTACTAACTTATATATACTTATTTTCTTTCTTCACAATTCACATACATATATGTACACACATTACATACACTCACATTTATTTTTTCTTATATTAAATAGTTAAATTATTTTATAAGTAAAAAAAAAAAAAAAGAGTTGATAAAATAAAGAGAAGGACGACACGAATCAGTCGAAATGCAAGACGAGTAAAACGAAGAAAAATTTAATGTAGCGAATGATTGGATAATTTGATTGGAATTACTTAAATTCATTGCATGTACATGTATTATTCGTAATATAAACACTAACATATTAGTATATACATATATATAAGTACATAGCATACATATATGTACTAACATTGTACTGTAAATGAATGTTACATAAAAATATTCTTCATAATACATACTCGACTCAAACTCAAGTATATTCATAATAAGTTAATCTATCTATAGGAACTTTTATATTGAAAATTCAGTAGAAAATTTGAATTCTGCATATATAAAATTCAAGGATAACGATGATTAGAGTAGATACATAAATATTTCTACATAACGTTATATGCATGTACATATATATACATTTATGAGTATATTGTACGTAAGTTGTAAAAGCACAAGTTATTATAGATAGACTATAAAAACGTTTTGTATGTTATGTATGTATGTATGTGTACATGAGAACACAAAAATGACAAATTCATAGAAAGAAATTAAAAAAGAAAACTGAACATAAGGAAGAGAAATAAAATAGTAAAAGAAAAAAAAAATTAAATTAAAAAACAGATAAAATAACGTAATATTATTAAATGTAATTCATTAAGATACTTCTTGTAGAGATGTATAATTGTACCATCAGACAGATATAAGTATATGTATGTACAAATACGCAGGACAGATGTACCGATATACGAGGATTCATTCGAATGTATTTACATACAGTTATTAAGATTTTCTAAGGAAATTCAATGAAAGCAAGTGTAGACATATTTCTTTTCTGGCTTTATTTTATATTTCATTTTTCTTATACACATACAAATATGCATGTATATATTTCTTTTATAAATCAAAAGAACATTATGACAGGATATATACTAGCTTATATGTATTTATTTTATATAAATATATATTTGTGTCTTTGCATACATACATATGTATGGACTGATATAAAAACATAAAATTGCAAAATTAAAATTCTATCAGCATACAAAAAGTATATATATATGTATATACTTTATATATAAGGAAAAAAAATTAAAAATATGTTCATTTTTAATCAATATATAGGAGGGAAAAGATTAACAAAAATAAAGGATTTACGAATGAAATCAATAAAATACGAAATTAAAACATAAATCAATTCGAATTTTAAATTAAAATTTTCCAGATTATAATATGCGAGGATAGTAGAAAATTCCATGAAATATTTATATAAGCTCTCACTATATACATTTATGTATACATGTACATATACAATATACTATGCTACACAGGTAATTGATAAATTTTCATTTTTCATCAAATTCTCATACTTTAATTTTTACGAGCAAATGGACAATTTCTTCTATTCTAGGTGTAGGTGGAAGGTAAATACATTTATTCTAGATACCAGCAGATACACATCTAAAAGCTCTTGAATATAAATTTCTTTCAGTTCAATAAGAAAGTTTACTCCTTCTTCTTACTATTTTTCTCTTTATACCGTATGCCGTACAATCAATTTCGGTAAGTTCATTTTTTATTTCATTTTCATCCTACACCCTAATCACTATACTGACTGTACATAATTGCCTTAAGAAATAATTGTCCGATGGATTGCTTTCGATTTATATTCTGCATATACACACGTATATTCTTCTATACGAATGAAGGATAATGTGTACAATAAAAAAAAATGAAAAAAAAGAAAAAAAAAATAAAAAATGAAACCAATAAAACTAAGGAGCAACTAAATGCCGTTTTCTTAAGTCAAGACATCAACTTCGACCATGTTCTTAATTGAATGATCTTTTTTAAATTAATTCGATGGTTTCGGGTGACATCATAACATTCTTCTTATAATACAGAACAAAATTATAGAATTGGATAAGGATATATGTATAACAACAATAACAACAACAAGAACAATAAATATCGTATTTATTTTTCTTAGACGAATATAAAAAGATGCTAAAAAGACTATAATATAAAGTGAAGCAATCAAAATTACAATCAGATAGGAGCGCACCACAACCGCACAGCAGCAACAATAAAAATTTCAAATAAAAATAAAAATTGGAAAATCTGTTATAATTTCCACTTTAAAAAGTTATTTACTTGTCCCTTACTCTTCCCAGGACAAATAAAAAATATAAAAAAAAATAATTGAGAATTATATATTACCGATGGATATAAGTAGCTATATCCTATCGTATAGTGATTTTGATTCGATGGTCGAATTATAAATGAACACCACTATAATAGATACTACTGCTTGAGTTTGAGTTTGGGGATTTAATAATAATCACTTCTAAAGGAATGCTTAAATGCTATCGAATGCTGAGTTGAATTAAAATGAAGTCAATTGAAGAGTCACTGCCTCTGTATTCGTTTTCGTTGTCAATATAATATGTAGATACGAAGAGATGATAAAGATGTCAAGTGTATGATTGCGTTATGTGTAACAGTTATTTTTTTCAATTTTCATTATTTGTGCACCAGTATAATATCTAAGTATATATGTATATGTATATAATTTATATAGAGGGAGTGTATTAGATATCCTTTGCAACAAATTAAGTTGTTGATGATTTGCGTTTTTTTCTTTTCGGTTCCTCATTTATTTTGAAAATGAAAAAAAACAAAAACAAAACAAATTTCTGATGGTCATAACGATGATGATAAAAATGAAAAAAAAAATATCATCATTTCTCTATCGTCATCAACATCATCAGCATTGTTGTTTATATGTATATATGTATGTATATACGTAGTAAAGACGAATTGGTAAATTGATTAAAGATTATGGTAATTGGTTCAAGATGAGTTTTTAGTTGACTGATTTTTATAGCGAAACTAATTAATTGGACTAAATTTCTTCATTTCAACATTTTTTTTTTCCTTTCTAATTTAAGTAAGTATATAGACGACGATTTAATAAAGTGTATCAAATGCGCGACTATGTGATATGATACATATTATATTGATGCGGTTTTGGTGGTTTCGTATGGAGGGATGAAAATAAAAAAAAAAAAAATTTGTAAGATTTTAATTTAAAACAAAACAAGTAAAAATTGTTAAGTTAATTGAAAATTTTTCGAATGGAAATATTGTGTATATTTTATTAATGAAAATTTAAAAAACAAAACACAGTAAAAAATACGGAATAAATCAATAATAAAAATTCGTCTCGTTATGTATAATATCGAATCAAATTGAAATTAAGATTACGAAAGAAAAAAATATCAAAATATAACTAAAAATTTTGAATGTACTTTGAATGATTTTTATGTTAAAAAAGTCGTACCCTAATCCTAAAGTTATTTTCCAAGATTTTTGTAAGATGTACGCGAATTATGTAAAAGTTATTGAACTTAAATGAGAAACCAAAAACCAACAGAAGATAAATCTTTTTTGAACTGATTTTCAGAAAAAAATTATTCATACTATATGACGTTATTTTGTTAACGAAAATATACGCTGGCCTTATGCTATATACTCGTATGTACACAATAACTTTTGTTTATTTCACTTTTCCCAATCTGTTGTTCGATACAAATGAAAACTTTAAAAAAAAGAATACTAACTGACGACTATAACATCTACTACAGCACACACTATACCATACAATCGCAAAACAAAAAGTATTTACTAACTGAATATTCATAAGTAATCATCTTTTGTTTATTGGTTACCATTAATATTTCCTCATTTAATTATGCAATTGAATTTGAATTGACGATTTCTCGACATTAAATTATTCATGTATAGCATGACACACATCAAAATAAATATGTGTGTATTTTATATGAAAAAAAAAAAGAAAACGAAAATTAACAATTTTTTTTTCATTTGTTTAAATTAAAAACACATATAATATGTGTGTGTGTGTGTATGAGTGTTGTGTATACGAGTAAAGACAAGTACATACATATATAAATTTTATTCACACGAAAAAAAAAAAATTTTAACAAAAAGACTAATAAAATGAAAAATTAAAAAAAAAATTCAATAATAAATAATCGTGTGGTAAATTGATTGCTTCCTTATTTCGATCACTTATTATTGTTTGCCATCATCATCATCATCATCATCATCAACATCATTGTGAACAATGTGGTCGTCATCATCGTCAACAAAATAGTACGTAAAAATAGACGTACACGATATACAGATATCTAGAAAAGTTATCAGACATTTGGTTAAATTTTATTACAAAGACATTGGAAATGTAATTACCAAGATGGATTGGACTGGTCATTTATGTAGAGACAACATGAAACTGAAATTCCAAAGAGAAATGATAGACAGCATACTTCAGAATGGCACTATACTAAAAGGAAGATCAAGATTAAGATGGTATAATGAAATCCAGAAAGATGCTGAAATTCAGTTAGGAATAAAAAACTGTAAGCCAACAAGTAACCAAAGATTGTCCCGCTTGGAGAACTCAAGCCCAATTAGTATACTGTAAAGAATAATTTATTCTTGAGTGATCAAATAAGAAGGAGATTGGACGTATGTTGGGTGTAGCACTTCACATTTTGACTTCGACATTTCGTCAAATGAAAATCCCTACATGATAATTAATACCTTATGCTAACTTATTCGATTATAGTTTTTAGAATGACCCGTATCAAAACCTAAAAACTTTGAATAAATTTTCAAAATTTATTTAAAAATTATTTTACATAAAATATGAATTTACAAAATTGAAAAGTATTGGATTAATTTTCGGCATCATTGTTCTGTTCTGTTTATTTTATGGATGTTATTTATTATTTAATTAGAAAATTTTACTAATATCTGCAAAGTATATGGATGTGACATAAAACATATTTTATATTAATATACACGAAATAATATCTGAACGAGTATGGAAAATAATTTTCATGACTGTTACTTCATTTACATATACAACGTACATACATAATTGTACAATATGTATGGATATATGTAGATATGCGCAGTATATGTCGAGAAAAATTTTATAGAAGTAAAATTTATGAATACAACACTCGTTAAAAAAAGTTGAACGAATGAAAAAAAAAAAAAAAAAACCAAAAAAATTAACTTCCAAACATCATTAAATTATTACAGAATGTAAAAAAAAAAAAAAACAAAAATTGTCGTTATTGCTTGTTTTTTGATCATCATCAGTATTGAATTACAACATTTGAACATTTTGTTATGTTTACAGTGCATTACGGAGTTATAACACATCAAGTAAGTATGTAAATTTCTTGCTGATTTTTTACTCATCATCAATTGTGAACGATGATTACGATGATGATGATGATGTTGATGATAACGATAACATTTTTGTAGTAATATTCAATAATATGTACTTACTATATCGTATTTATTTGTTATCACTGAAATTTGTTACATTTCGAATATTATTTGCGTTGCATGTTTTGATTATGAATGCAATAATCGAGAAATTTCCATAAATTAAATTCCCTCGCAGTCTCAACAATTTCAGTATTTTATTTTAGTGTTTTTATTTACATACATATATACGTATATATATATATTTTTTTTATATTTTTAAATGTGTGATGTAGACATTAGCGATAAAAATACATTACAGTTACTTATTTTTTAATTATGGGAATTTCATAAAAAATATTCTCAATATGTAACGCATAATATAATATAACACATGATATGAGTATGATATATGTAACATTAACAAATACGATAGTATATTACAACAATAATTTTATTCAATTCAACACATTATTGATATCATCATAAAATTCGTCTTCTTCTAGATTTACCACGATGATCGAAGACTCATTTTGTTATTATTACTTACATGAATATTGGTACTTTATGGTATGTACACACATACACATTCATTTGATCATAAATGATGTTATATATACATAATGAGTGCATAAATCAATTTAAAGATCTTTTCAAATAGCTTTTTCATGTTCTCAAACGGAACAGTAGTCTAAAATCATTATTCTGTCTGTTGTTGTTGACTGGATGTGGTTTTCTTTTTTTTTTTTTTTTTCAAAATTTTTTAACCGCAATAGAAACGATTATGTACTCATACAATACATATGTATGTACATATGTAATGTACATAACTTTTCCTACAACATTTCAATTATGAGCTAATAATAATTATAATCTTCGTGTAAAGCATTCCAAATAAATATATCATTATGCATGAATATAACATTATAGTAGAGTGTATGTTATCGAAAATAGAAAGGGTGATGTGGCCGTGGTGGTGACTATATAATAATTCTATGTTGAACATGAAAAATAAAATTTCATGCGACAACAATTCATTTTAATCAACTTTTCGTTTTCTATTAGGTTTTAAATTGTTATTTTTTTCTGTGTTCTTTCTTCTTGCCCATTGCCTCATCATTTATAAAAGATTGTAACGATCATATTTTTAAGATCATATTAAGTCATTTGAAAAATTCTCATTTCAAATATAGATTCCATGGCATTTTAATATACTTACAAACGAGTACGTATGTATTTTTATTTATACGTATGTATGTAAATTATTAGTTACTCATTAAATATTATTTTCCAAAACATAATATTAATTACGAAAATTTACGAGCTTTAACATAGCAATAAATTTCGTAAGTGATTATTGAAAATATTTGAAAATTGTCCCAAATGATTATTGAATATAGTGTGTATGAAATGATTTAGAAGAAATTGTTTTTATTGTTGCTTTGTAATTTTTTTTTTCGTAATTTCATTTTTAATTTGACAAACGAATAAAGTTTTTATGTAAATTTAATTATAGAAAAAGTTGAATGTATAACTTTGTGAATTGGTTAAATTGAAACGGTTTCTTCAATAATCGTATGTCAATAAAATTGAAACGCATATTTATTTTCGATAATAAAATTATGAAAGTACTCAACTTAATCTTCTGGTAACCAGTTATTTAAAGTAATCGATTTAATCACACAGGGAGGCGGACAAATATGCTTCGTGGACTCTGTGCCGGTCCAGTGTTCGTTTTCCACGCTGAACTGAAGGTCCAGTGTTCGTTTTTCACACCTTTCATCAGTTGAGGTATGAGAAGCATAAAAGTTGAACAACATTAAAATAATATGTAATAAATTCCCATGATAACGCATGAAAAAGCGTGTGAAGTCGACAACAAGCAAGAAAGTAGAAAGAAGAAAGAAGTTTCTGAAGTTTCTGTAACGCGTGCATTGGAATATACAAAAGCAATTTTATGAGGTAACTGATGAAAAGTTTGTAAGATGTGAAAAGTGTGAAAAGTTTTTCTTCTAAATTGGGCCTTCAGCTTTACTCATTGTTTGCACATGCGATTTTGGCAGGATTTTTCTAAGTTTAGAAAGATTAATGCTAGTGACAGACCAGAGTTTAGAAACTTTCTAAACCTGTTTAAGTATATAAACTCCTTGATCTGTGAGCAATCAGTTTGGATAAGTCTGCCTAGAAGTAATTTATCCTAAACCACTTAATGCAAGTAGTTTAACTCGATGAGAGCTTTTTTTGAATATACAACAAATGACAACTAAACCAGGTTTAGGTCGGTCTAAAAAAAAGCTTTTGGTCTGTCAGAACTGTCAGAGCTCTTACAGTAATCATTCCAGTTTTTATAGACCATTCGTTTTAAAAAGGGGGCAGATGTAAAGAGTAATCGTCATTTCTCTGAATTGTATGGAACGTGTTGGGAGAAAGACGATATCATAGAACACTTTAATGGTGAGTGTTCTGTCTTCTTTTCGATCAAAATTTTAGCATTTTTCTTCTAATTGTTGGGTTTGAATCTGATTGTTATTTTGAGATAAAATTCATACATACATATATGTACATACAAGTGTTTATCTACATTGGATCGTCCGAATGGTTTTTTTTTCTTACGTTCTCATGATATGTATATACGAATACGAAAAGTACAAATATCAACGAAAAGAGGGTAGATGAATGATGAATATTACATAAATTTTAATTTTATTAAAAAAATTTATCTACTTACCAATTTTTAAAGTAGATATGTATTTAAAATGAATTTTAATTAATATTTAATTATACATAAAAATTGAATATTGTTTTTTTTTTATATATTTTCGATTGTTTTCTGTTTTGTGTTTTTTGTTTTCTTTAATTATACTTTTTATTATCTATTTTTTATATCGAAAAATAATCGAAATCGAAACATTATAATGTACTACATTTTTACAATGACGATGTAAATTAATTTATATTCCCACATAAAAATACATTTATTATATACCAACATATTTTTTATAGTTATACGATCACCCATACTTGTTGCTATACATATTTGAACATATTTGTTTTTTTTATATGTATTTTTATTTTATTTTACTATTTTCAATACATATGATAAAATATGTATATTATTTGACATATTTCAAATTCAAATTCAATTTTATATAAAATTTTTTCCATTTTTTCCACTTTTTTTTTTGTTCAGACAGTTCCAATTGAATAATTCCGATATCTGAACTTATGTAGATACATATGAATATATGTAGTATGCAAAGTAATTTTAATCGAACATGTAGGTACATTATAATGTGAAATAGTAATGGAGGTAATAACACATAAATAGTAACAACACGTAAAATGAAAACAAACAACAAAAACAAAAAAATGCCAACAACCTAGAGATACAATGGAAAAAAGGTCACTTTTAAAAATTATCTCTGCCATTGGTAAAAAGAATCAAACATCCGGCAATTTACATACATACACATGTGAATGTTTTTAGTTTTCTGTGTGTGTTTTTTTTTTAGAAAAAAGTATGCTGGCATCAGTATAAAATTTCTATGTAAACATGTATCATCAATGGTAGAAAACCAATGAATTGCAATTAACTATATACGGACTAAGTATTCATATGATTGATCGATGTCATTTAAAATTTCATTTGCTTTTCTGTTTTGCTTCTTTCTTTTTTTTGAGTAATAATAATAATAATAGCAAATATATTAAAAACAAAGAAAGTTATGAAAAAAAAAATGTATAAAATAACAATGTACACATATGAATTGAATTCGAAACTAAATACTTACATAGAAAAATACTGGACTGTTTGAAAATGAAATTGCCAATTGTTAACGTAAAATATCAAAACTAAATAAGCAAAATGCAATGAAGTATATCAATGTAACAAATTTTTATGAATTTTTATCTAAACTTGAATATTTTAAAGTCAGAAATTGCGAAATAAAGGTAAACAAAAACCATAACAAAACTACTTATATTGTCAGGTTATGTTCACAAGTCAATTTTATAAAATAATTAATATTCCTTGGTTATTACTTTTAGATCAAATTGTATTCTGTTTATAATTTTTATGACTTTCTAAACCGTTAAATTGCAATATCACTTTAATGTTTCGTAAATTACTCAAAAAACTGCATACAGTCATTTGTACATAATGACAAAATTTTATACAAACGAGAGATATATTGGTAGTCATCTCTGATCAAGTAATCGCATTTTATCGTTTTTATGTATATAATTCTATTTATACAATATTTGCCTGCGCTTTACTATTCTGATACTATTATAAACCTTTTGTGTTTCATATATCATATTTATAGTAATTACGTTAAATTATATCGTAAAAATTCGTAAAAAAATTCATTAAATTGTATCGAACGAATATAAAATAAACTCAAACTCAAATTAATTTACATAAAAACAAAAAATAAGCAATTTTAGTATATAAATACTTTTAGATATTAGATGAAAATATAAAAAAACTGTTGAAAATATGATGACAAATCATCGCATGATGAGTAAATTTTTTAGAGGCATGTACAATGTAGCTTCTATATTTCTTCTCATTCGGTTTAACTGAACTGTTATAGCAAAAATCATTGATGAGTTTCTACGGTTCGTTAGATTCAGGTGAATAAATGAAGCAATTTGGATGAATTAATGTACTTGTTTGTTTGTTTTTGTTTTTTTTTTTTGTTTAAATTCAT
The DNA here is from genome assembly GCA_951394055.1 of Villa cingulata. Classification (NCBI taxonomy): domain Eukaryota; kingdom Metazoa; phylum Arthropoda; class Insecta; order Diptera; family Bombyliidae; genus Villa; species Villa cingulata. The sequence continues at coordinate 4,991,157 of OX596025.1, forward strand.
ATAACATAGATTTTATATAATTTTAATTTATAAAATTGTAACGAAAATATTTTAAATAAAACTACCGTTTTTATGTTCCTGAAGTTCAGCTATGACGACCTGTTAAAGGTAAATCAAAGATAATAATGGTGCTTATTATGGTTTTCGATTCGATGGTTGATCGAAGAATCTTCTTCGATTCGATTAAATTTAATTTTGGTATTATGTAAGTTAATCGAACGACTGAAAATGTCATATGTCATTATTTTGAATTATTGTGAATATTTTCTTTGTAAAGTTATGTCTTTTTTAAATTTTCTGTGCAAAATTGCATGGATTTTGTATTTTCAAAATAAATTTATTAAAATAATTGTTTGTTTAATTGTGCTGTTGTGATAATTATTTTGAATCTTCATTTAATCAATTGAAATGATAAGCGTAGAGCTCGGTTTTGATTCGGAATCGGATGAAGAAAGCAATGGAAATGAAACTTGTTTACTAAAACAAACAAGAAGATTAATAAGAGATGCATCTAATCCTCTAGATTTGGATGAATTTTAGTAAATTATTAATGTTTTTTTTTGAAGAATATGATTATGATGAATAATTTAAATTTCTTATACAGTTTTAAACAAACATTCCGTCTAACAAAAGATATACATATTTATAAATCTACTGGAGGATATATCTCCGAAAATGACTATACAGGTCTTGAGGTTTTCCTATTTAAAACTATTTATTTATATTTATCAACATCATTATATTGTTTTTATAATAAAATAATTAAAGAAAAAACCCTGAAAGCTTTATATACTTAAATTTTTTTGAACTATCCATTTTTCTAAATGTTCTTTGTTCAATGTTGTTATACGTAAATATGACAATTCGTCAGTAAAAATGTGATCTAATCAGCTGTTCGATTTAATAGAAGGCTTCGAAAAAAATCGAAAACTATAATAGCGACATTTGAATTTGACAGATATTCGATAATTTATAGAAAATCATAATAAGCACCAATATTAAAATTATATTATATAATATTTTTGAAGTTTTTTTTTTTGTTTTTTGTTGTATACTTCTCAGTCATTAATATAATTATTTCTCATCACATCCATATCATCTGTTCATATGTACATAATATAATCCAAAGAAATCTCTTGTACTTCTGAAAATGTGTGTGTGTGTGTGTACGTATATCACATCATCTCAAAATCATATATATACAAAATTTCAATAGAAATTGACATTTTCATGTCTAAAAATTAATTTTTCGGGTTAATTGACTTAAATTATAAGAAGGAAATCGATTTACATAAAATATAATCGTTTCTGTATACACACATAATATTTTATATATGTACATATATGAATATGATGTATACATACAATTTTAAATTTGTGTTTCGTGTTTGTATATGTAAACAAACATCATTAAATACTAAAATAATTTGATATATTATATATCGAATATGATGTTTAATAAATTATATCATTATGAAACTGTATGAGTACTACTACATAGATATAAAATTTTCTATATATCGAATTCGATGAGTGAAGCATATACTAGCTGTACATATAAGTATATAATGAATGAATAAATTTATATGTACATTGATATCGATTTTAAATTTTTGAAATTAAAATTCGAAATATTTTCTAATCTCTCTATTTAATATATACAAAGTAGCTCTGTGACCTACATAATTACGAAATTGAATAGTGTCAATTTTTTTTTTTTTTTTTTTTACAAAGAAGGAGAGTCTGTGGGTGATGGGTTATAGGGTTATTAAAATGTTTAAAAGCGTTTTTTATCAAAGAAATTATAGAAAATTCATGTGGAATCGAAAAAGATGTGTTTCGTGTTCGAACAAGGAAAAGTATTAGATTTCCCATCACATTTAAAACAATATATTCTCGTAGATAAGGATTTAATGTATAATATTCTATGTAAATATGCGTATGCATGGAAGATAATTCTATCATCACCATCCTCGTCATCATCATCATTTCTGCTCTTGCTATCATCATTATTCCAATTCAACCTTCAAACCAAGAAAATAATTCAAATTCGTTAATTCTTTATGATATTTCCAAATGAATTGAGTTATTTAAGTCAATTTTAATAGATCAACGGTATGCAGATGGGTATACATACATGTGATACACACATGGAGATGAGATGGTTACAAATACATAATTTCTGTTTCTATAAATACAATAATGAACATTTCATATAATATACATATTCGTATATACGTAAACGTGTGTTAATAAAAATAATTATAACATCGAAGAAAAAAGTATCAAAATCTTATTAAACATTATTTCATTTGATGTTGTCGAAAGAAAATTTATTGATTGCAAATCATTAAAATTGAAATTATGAACACATTCAAAGAGAGATTAAAATTACGAACTGAATAACTTGATTAAAATGACGAATTCGTACATAACTCGTAAACGAGTATTATTTAGTTTAATTTTTATTTAAAATTTTAATTATTTTAATTGATTTTTTCTTATCTTCGTAATCCAGTTTTTATATAGCAATCATACATAAATTGATTGATACATTCACATTGTTTTTTATATTGAACAGAGTATATAGTTGGTAACAACAGAAAATGACTTTAACTTACGTTATTTATTGATTTTTCTTTCCTATTTTCCAGATTTATGAGAAAATTATTCTGATTTGAAATAACTCTTAACATTAAATGCATATAAATTAAGGGTGGTTATTAAAATGTATATACCAAAGAATTCACTTTAAATCACACATTAGAAAATTTGTTTTATAAATCAGCATAGCATTTGAAGGATACTGGATGATATCAATTTATATTTTTTATTTTAATCATGATGCGGATTGATTATGAATTGACAAACGTATGTTACAACAATATGTTGCTTGAGTATCTAATATCTCATATTTTTCACTTTATTACCATAATAACTGATGTGACAATGCACCTCTATAAATACTTAGTATAAGAACCAAATAAATACCTCTGGTAAATAAAATCCAATGGCACGTGTTTCACTATAACTCAAGAATAATACTTAATTCCAAATTATTTACTTCACATAATAAAAATTACGAAAAATTGAACACAAAAATAATAATTGTATAAATATACTTTAAGCGATTAAATGTGATAAACACAATGAATTCTTATTATTACTGATCTAATATAACACTGAATTAAGTTAGAGAATAAAAAATAACTATAAATCAAATTTTATTTAATTTTGTCTACAATAACACGAAAATAATATTTTTTATTAAAATACAAAATATATAATAATCGATAATATTGAAAAATTCTAAACAAATATGTGTATGTTAAAAGATAACTCTTCTTTATTATTTCTTCTAAAATAAACATAAATACACATATATGCACGAGTATGTATACTCGTACAAAAAACCATAATAATAATAATAATGTATGAAAGAAAAAATTGATAGGAAAAAAAGCTTTTGGTTTAGATTTCTTTTATTATTTGTTGTACCCTAAATTAATTCACATATTTCCAAATTATTAAAATTTTATGTACATTATGTACTTCATGTATACATATGTATAATAAAAAAAAAAAAAAAACGAAACGATCTATATGTAATATAAAAAAGTGATAATTTCATAATCATATACAATCCATCAATCGTGCATTTTATGCTATTGTATACATTTAATTATCAGTAATCGTTTTAAATATGTACAAAAAAAAAACACAAAATTCAATCATTTCAGTAACAAACAAAAGTACAAAAAAAAAAACCCATAACAACCAGAAATATAAATTTTTGATAAACAACGCAACATATTGAAAAAAAAATTGATGATTTGATTGAATTCAAAATTATAGAAAGAATACAGAAGGAGGGAAAAAAGTGATAATTTTCTATCGAAGATGTTCTAAATTGGAATCAAATTGAGGAAACCAAAAAAAAAAAAAAAAAAAGAAAGTGTGACAAAAAAAACTGTCACAATATGATGATTAATCAAAGCTGAAATTTGTCCATAAATCATTGTGTGATAATAATTATAGTTAACTCCGTAATAGAGAAAAATTCTTAGAAAAATATTCGGACCACTAGAAGAATTAAATATAAATGTCTGGAGAATTAGATGTAAAGATCAATAATAAATTATAAAAACTATTATTGATATATAGACATCGCTAAACGTATCCGAATAAGTATAGAATTCAGTGGCCCGGACACATAATAAGAAGACAGGATGAAGACGTAACGAAGATAATCATGTAAATGATATAAAAATAAAAATAATGAGCATAGAAAATTGAAGCCAGATGGAAGCAGATCTTAGAGCAAGACGCAGGGTCCACTTTAGGGCTGAAGGGCAGATGATGATTAGAAATTAGTTAACAATTTAGGATATTTATATTTTTTTTAAATACATATACATATGCATATTTCAAATTTCATAAATAATCGAGCACAAAAGTTCAAATTGTATTGTAAATGTATTCCAAATGTTTACATTCATTTAATACTCCTAAGCTTCCAAAAAAAAAAAAAATGTTCTAAGAGAAATGATATTTTCGACAACTGATAAAATCAGCTCTGTATTGGAAAATCATTTAAAGAAATTTTTAACACATGCGCATTCTAAAAAAAAAAAATTTTGCACTTTTAAAAGTACTCAACTCGTTTCATAAAAAAATTCTAGATATAGTCAGTCAGTCATTTTGAACAAGATAAGCAGCACTCTGTCTCTAATCTTATAAAATTTACATTTTAATTTATGGAAAAAAAAAAAATATGCATGAACATATATACAATGTATGTATATAGAACTCTAACTATAACAATAACGAAATCATAAACATAATAAATAAATAATATTTCCAAATTTATATTGAACACTTACATACACATGTTCTCTAATCGTTCTCAAAAGTACATTTTATATAGACTATGATGACGTTTTAGCAAAAACAAACAACAAATACATATATCATTTTAATTACCCAATTTTTTATTTGTGATAATTTTAGATTTTTATTTTCAAAATTAAAAAAAAAAATAAAAATGTAAATACTGATGTATCTCTACATATTATGAGTAATTGAAATTAGGAATAAAACAAAAAAAAAAAAAATTGAAAATAAAAATTAGTAAATAAAAAATATATCTACACGTTATATACATATATGTAAGTGTATATTGTGTGTGTGTGTATTTAAATTCTTAAATACTCAAAAATTTGTACATATTCGATAACCCAAAATTATAAACGAAATATATACTAAAATCAACTACATTTCAAAGTAGAGAAGTATGAGAAGTTTCTGTATCATCAACATCACTAATACATATGCAATTATAAAAATACAGTATATGCATATAAATATGTATATTTGTATAGCTAATTTATATTCATTTTTTTTATTTTGTTCGATTTATTTTTTTTTTTTTAAAGTTTTAACTTTTGCTATTTCAAATTGTAGACTGTTACAAAAATGATCATCGCATCATCATTTCAATTGATTATGACTGACTGACTGAATGTGTGTATGTACATTTTATAGACATATTGGAAAAATTAATATTACAAAAAAAAAAAAAAAAAAAAAATTAAAAAGAATTAACTGAAATCCATGTGGAATTCATTGACAAAGGTCAATAATAATGATGTAATTTATTGTATAACGATAGATAAAATTTAAAACCAAAAAACGAAAAAAAAATCATCGCATTTCTATGTATATGTATACATATGTATATTGAAAGTTCAATATAGGACAACATAATTTAGGCGATTGTAATGTTGAAATTCGAAAATAAAATTCTCTAATTAATCTTGTTTTTTAATTTTTTTTTAATGTTATTTTGTGAAAATATTCTTGTGTTCATATTTAGTTCAAATAAATAGTTTCAATATCAGTTTATTGATCGTTATTAATTATTATCATTAACTTTAATAACTGATTAATATTTTGAATAATTTAATTTGAAATTGTGGGATCATGTCGACTATGTAAATACTTAATAATGACTATCATTAAACCATTATTAGAACTGGTTGATATACTTCTGTTTATGAAGTTAAATATTATGATCAAGTGTTTTTGATCAACGAAAATAATATTAGAATGGATCATAATAATTTAATAACTATGATCATAAATTTGATTCTACAACTTTTTTTTAAAGTCTTCAAGAGCTTTTCACCATTCGAACATATCTTCTGCTTTTTTCATTAAACACTTAGATCATCTTCTATGGAATATTTTCTTTGATCCATGCATATTGATCTTTTTTCTTCTCGCTTGATCACTTGATTTGTTTTGGATAAGCGAATTATTTGTGTCATCCAGCGAATACCACAGGTCCTTTTAAAAACTTGGCAATACTGATGGCTTTGTAAAACTGAAACATCTCATTATTGTTGTGTCACATTCTGTACAGGTTTTCCACTCTTATGAGTGCAAAAATTCTTCTCAGTGTTTTTTTCGTTCAAATCTACCCAGTAATTTCTCATACGCTTTACTTATTTTATCAACGATTCTGACCAATAGAGGTCATATAAATTTCACATTTTCGGCTTGAATAATCCAAAATAACAAATGTGTATAGAGAAATTTTAAGTAAGGTTCTAAAAAGGATAAATCGAATGTAATTTGACTGAAATAATTCTGTGGTCACAAGGAAAAACCGCTTAAGTCGAGTTATGACAAAAGTGAGTTATTATCATTTTCATATTTTATGTTCTTTGTTCTGTTACCACACAAAATTTCGTAAATGTACGACACTTATTGACAAAGATACATGCAGAAACCATAACAGCTTATGTATTTTGATGGTGAGATTGATTTTGGAATATCGGCTTATTTTAACATAAGAAATAAAATATTCTGCTTGTATGTTCACAATAAGATCCTAAATATTTATATAAGTTTATTATTTAATTAAAGTAAGTAAATTACAATTTTATTAAAGTAACTCAACACCTTGTAAAATGGTTTAACCAAATTTTTCATAATCAACTTCAAATCTTTAAAACGTTCTCCTGTAAAATCACGTTTTTCGACTTAAGCGGTTTTTCCTTATGACCAGAGAATTATGGAGCAGTCTGAATGAAATCCGAATACTTGTTCTCAGATGTGATAAATTCAAAATAATATCAATAGGTGATCATGAAGAAAGAAACATTTAAACGAGGAACAATGAAAATTTGAACATTTCAATTTAAATTTACAGAATTAATTTAATTAACATATGCACATTACAGGTTTTTAAATTAAAGTCTGGAAGTAATTCTGCAATCATATTACTCTTCGATTTGATTTGATTACGACTTTTTGTTCTCATAAATGGTCTTATTTTTGTACAAATACATGCCCATTCTCAACACCCACTCTCAGTTTGTTTCATTCTTGTTTTGAATTTTTCTTTTCATTTTCTTCTAATCATTACACATATTATTTGACCTCCTGACGCGAACGCAGTAATGCTACACGTAGCTAATGTCTACACTCATTCCGTTTTTTTTTTTCATTTTATGATTACTTTTACTACTTAAGGTTTGTTTTAAATTTGCATACTAATATGTATATTGTATGTACATAATGTATACAAAATATATTATATAATGAACACAGATACACACGTATCTATGATGCATATTTTTAAATATTCACATAATTTTTAATTTTTAATTTTTTATTTTTTTTATATTTCTTACACTTATCATATTAACATTTGCATATTTTTGTTTTCGGATCGTATTATAATTCCTTAATACACGCTTCTATTACATGTGATGTACTCACCATAAATTAAAAAAAAAAAAAAAAAATTGATATGTATATGATGTTTGGAGGATTTTTGAAAATCTTTTGAAGAAAATTGTAATAAGCAATCATCATCATCATCATCACCATAAAAAATAGCTATACGAGTACTATATACTGTATATGTAGTACTTATCATCCAATTTTTTTGTTTTGTTTTTGCTTTCTCTGTTTATGTTTTGTGTATATCATATTAGTAGCGATATATTTTACGCCTATATACATATACATATGTACTCCTATATATACTTGGTACATTATTCACATATGAACGTATATAAACATATTCGTATGTAGCAATTGTATTCGTCGGAATTGTAATTTTTTTAATTTAAAATTCATCATATCATTTCTAGAGGTATATTCTCATGTATGTACACATATATCTACATGAAGAAAAAAAAAATACCATTCAAAAAGTAAATAAAGAAATACAAGTGTATATAGTACGATTATACATAAATATTAGAAGAAAATAAAAAGTGTTCTTTAGAGAAGTCCTATATGTATATATAATAAATTATGTGTGAATACATACTGTACACATATTTACTTGTACACTCGTACATGATGAGTATATGTTATAAAATTCACTTTATTGAAAAGAAAAATATAAAACAATACTTGTTACTTTTTCAGAGTATTACTTACGACTAACTAATTCAATGTAATATAATTTTATGATAAGAAAAACCGGTGTAGTATATCAAACCAGAATTTAGTATATTATACCTGTGATCATACATATACCATATATACAATTACAATTATATGAAATATGATGAACATATGATTACAAATATATACACTATACATTATACATATAATGTACTACACCTAGATATTATAATATTACAATTGTTGGTTGGAATTTGGTTTGGAATAAATGAATGATTAATATTTCCAACAAACTCCCCCTCCAACCAATAATTGTTTACAACGAAATAAATTTTAGTTTATTTGCAAATTCATTATTATTATTTTATTAGATTACATTTCCAAATCTGAATATAATTACAACTTTACAAACATTCTAATAAATTTATTCACATAATGAGCTTAATAATTTTGCAAATTTAACATGTTTAACTTTTGCCAAATTTTTTGTTAATATATCTGCTATCATATTTTCAGTATTTACATGTTCAATATTAATTATATTCTTTTTAAACAATTCTCTTATATAATGAAATTTAACCTCAATGTGTTTACTACGTCTGTGTAATGTTATGTTTTTGACTAAAAATTGTGCTCCTAAATTATCGCAATGTATCTTTACTGAACCTTTCACTAGCATCTCGAACCCAATTTCCAGAAGTAGATTTCGTAAGTATACTGCTTCTCTTGATGCTTCCGATAGGGAAACGTATTCAGCTTCTGTGCTCGATAGTGCAGTACAAGACTGTTTTTTTGATGCCCAGGTAACAGGTGCATTTGCTACATAAAATACATATCCAGTGAACGATTTTCTGTCCTTGCTGTCGTTAGCCCAGTCTGCATCAGCATATCCGTGTAATTGTTTTCCCGAATATCTATAAACCAAACTAAAATTAATCGTTGATTTCAAGTACCTTAATATATGTTTTAGGCCTGCCAAGTGTTCACTATGTGGATTCTTATTAAATTGTGATAACTTGATTACTGAGTGGTATATGTCTGGTCTTGTCGATACTCCAAGATAAAGTAATGATCCAATCAATGATTGGTATTTCTTTTCGTCTACTAAACTGCAGTTGCTACAGCTGTCACAATGTTTGAAGTTTTGACCAGGATCTAATGGAGTTGCACACGTCTTACAGCCATCCATTTTACTTTCTAACAACAAATTAGTTATAAACTGTTTTTGATTCATCTCGACAGTCTTCTTCTCTAAGTTTTGAGTGATTTGTATTCCTAGGAAGAACTCAACTCGTCCTCGATCTATGATCTCGAATTCTGATGAAATTTTATACTTCAATTTTTCTAATTCTTCAATATTAGAACAGGCAAAAAGGATATCATCCACGTAAACAGCTAAAATGTTTATTTTATCATTATAATTTGCCATATAAACACAAGGATCTACTTGACTTCTTTTGAAACCGATTTTTTTTAATACTTTGTCCAATTTCTCATTCCACTGGCGACCTGCCTGTTTTAAACCGTATAATGCCTTTTTTAATTTACACACCTTACCTGGAAATTCGTTGCTTACAAAACCTTCTGGTTGCTCCATATAAACGTCTTCATGTAAATCACCGTTCAAATATGCACATGTTACATCGATGTGATGCAAATGTAAACTAAATTCAGCTGCTAACGCACAAATTAATCTTATTGTTGAAACACGTGTAACAGGTGAGAATGTTTCTGTATAATTAATTCCAAAGACTTGACTACATCCCTTCGCCACTAGTCTCGATTTGTATCTCTCGATTTCACCATATTGATTTCTTTTTATGTTGAAAACCCATTTACATTTTATTATCGGTGTACCTGGTGGTGCATCAACTAATTCCCATGTACCATTTTTCAAAAGTGAATCGTATTCTTGCTTCATGGATTTCAACCAATCTGACTTATTTTTTGATGATAATGCCTCAGCAACTGTGCAAGGATTAATTTCTTTTGAAACTTTGTTTGTATCAGTTGTTAGATATCCTTCCGGTGTCTGGAAACCATCATCTGTGTCTTCTTCTGGATCTGGATATTCGTTTAATTCGTTAATAAGTTCACACTCATTTATTAAATTCGAATTAGTCTTCTTTTGTTTTTCATCTTCTGTTGAGAAGACTTTTCTAGGTCGTCCTCTAGAACCAGTTCTAATAATTTTACGCCGTCCCTTTCTTTTAACATTTTCTTTTTCAGTGTTTTCTTCTTGTTCGTCTAACGATGAGTCTAATTTTTCAAGTTTCATTTCCTCGTTTATTTCACTTTTATCTTTCTCTTTTGCAAGTGGTTGTTGTTTCTTTTTGTTTTCCTCTGCATCGTTATCAAGTTTTTCAGAAATATTTTCTTTTTCAATATTTACATCGTTAACTAACATCTCTTTAAATTCAAGTGTTTTTCTTTCTTGGTACCCTGGCATTTCTTCTGCTACAAATTTTACATCTCTGCTTTTAATAATTTTCTTTGTTTTATTACACCAGAGTCTATATGCCCTTGCTTCTTCATGATAACCTACAAGATAAAACAATTTTGATCTAGGATCAAATTTACCTTTGTTTATCCTTTTGTCCAATACGTAAGCTCTAGTTCCAAATGTTCTGAAATAATTTATGTTCGGAATTTTTCCTCTCCACAACTTATAAGGTGTTTCACCATTCAGACTACTAGAAGCTGATCTGTTACGAATGTGATTTGCCGTATTTAAGGCTTCAGCCCATAAAGATGCAGGTAAACTGGAATGTAACATCATACTTCTGGCCATTTCTACCAGTGTTCTATTCTTTCTTTCGGCAATGCCATTCTGTTGAGGGGTGTACTCAACAGTAACTTGATGCTGTATTCCGTTTTCTTTTAAAAAGTTATCAAAAACTTTATTCACAAACTCCCTTCCATTGTCCGTTCTGATTGTTTTGATTCTGCAATTTTTTATATTTTCCACCTTTGCTTTGTATTCTTTAAATTTTTCAAACGCTTCATCTTTTGATTTTAATATATATACTTCTGTCCATCTTGTTGAATCATCCGTGAATGTGATAAAGTATTTTCCTCCACCAGCAGATACCGTCCTCATTGGACCACATACATCTGCATGAATAAGTTGTAATGGTTGTGTACGTATTTCAATTTCTTTTTTCGAAAACGACCTTTGTGTTTGCTTTGCCTGGATACATATTTCACAGACTCTACCTTCATTTGATATTTGTTTAATTTTTATACCTCGGACTTTGTTATCCCTTATCATTTCTTTTAAAGTGTTGTAATTTAGGTGTCCGTATCTAGCGTGCCATAGCTCAATGTCGTTCATGTTCTTAATATTCTTTTCAGCTGCAATGTAATTTACCTCGTCGTGATTTTCAGCTATATTTGTCTCGTATAAACCATTCGTTTTTGTAGCTTTCAGAATAATGTTGTTTCTTTCATCACAAACTACAGCCTGATTCCTAAAAAACGTTACAGAATTATTATTGTTAGTAATTTTGCTAATAGATAAAAGATTTGCACGCAAATCTGGAACATATAATGCTTTATCTAATTTGATTATATTGCCACAAGTTGTTTTTAATTTTACCACTCCCTTTCCTTGTATCTTTGTTGTTCTTTCATTAGCTAGATTTAATTGTGTATTCTTCACAGATTTTAAGTACATGAACTTTTTCATATCATTCACTAGGTGTGATGTAGCGCCACTGTCCAAGATCCACTTATCTTTATTAGTACTTTTACAATCAACATTCAAAACTGATTCAGCAGCAAATGACGTCTTGTCGCCATGAGTTAAATCACTTCTACAGTTTTTTGCTATATGTCCATATTTCTTACATCTGTAGCACTGTAATTTACCTTTGTTCTGTCCTCTATATTTTTTATGAAAATTTTTATGTTTTTTGGTATCATCTTTTTTAGATTTCGTGTCAACAAATAACACGTCAGACGAAGATGGTTGCACACACCTAGAATGAAATTCTTCAATTATTTTTACTTTCAAAGTTGAAAGAGCCGGCAATTGATCACGAGACTCAATTGCTATTCTGAAATTATCGAATTGCTCTGGCAAACTATATAAAAGTAAAATTGACAACAAATCGTCATCTATAACAATATCTATGGATTTTAACTTATTTACAACATCGAAAAAATCGGACACATGTTTTTCAAGGTTATCATCCATTGTCGCTTTGGACAATATTAACTTTTTGAATAATGCTGCTTTTCTGGTAGGAATTTTTGAGTCGTAAGTTTCTTTTAATTTTTCCCAGACATCATGTGATGTTTCACAATCCTTTATGTCTTTAAGCAAAGGTGGACTTACGGACAATATTAAATCAGCTTTCGCTTTCCTATCAATTTTAGACCAATCTTCATCTTTTGTAGTCGGTTTTCTGGTAGATCCATTCACATATTCCCAAAAATCGTTTTTTATCAACACTGATTGCATCTGTATTTTCCAGGTATCATAGTTTTCGCTATTTAATAAATCAATTTTTATTACACTTTGATTTGCCATATTTTTATCAATCCTTATGTTCACAATTTTCTTTCTTTAAAATTTTTCGTTTTTCACAAAAATAAAAAAAAAAAATTTTTACGTCTTCCAATTCGTTTTCAACTTTTGTTTATTTTTGTAAATGATTTGGATTTTAAATAAAAGCGATTACCGAAATATTTTTGGATTTTATTATGCACATGTCTGGGCCCATAACCTTTGTTATAAAATTCACTTTATTGAAAAGAAAAATATAAAACAATACTTGTTACTTTTTCAGAGTATTACTTACGACTAACTAATTCAATGTAATATAATTTTATGATAAGAAAAACCGGTGTAGTATATCAAACCAGAATTTAGTATATTATACCTGTGATCATACATATACCATATATACAATTACAATTATATGAAATATGATGAACATATGATTACAAATATATACACTATACATTATACATATAATGTACTACACCTAGATATTATAATATTACAATTGTTGGTTGGAATTTGGTTTGGAATAAATGAATGATTAATATTTCCAACAGTATATATGATTGTATACAAAAAAAAAAACAGAACGATATTTATACGTACTAAATTCTACTTACGTAATAACATGTGTGGATGTGTGGGTGTATGTACTAGAGTATGTTTACTCGATCCATATGCGTATACATCCAAAAACATAACATACATATAATGAATATTCTTATGTATGCATGTACATACACCTTTTTACGTGTTAAAATTCATACATTTTTAAGTGTCATATATAAATACATTATAACAGTAGATATTGTACTTTCCCAATTGTACACGTACATATAGCATTTTTATAGCGTATACGTATATCCCACCTGCATGTAAGTATATTTATACATACATATATTCATATATAAATCTTATTATTACTTGTTTTTTTATTGTGTTTTTTTCTAAATCTCTGTTATTTTTTCTCATTATTATTATTATTTTGAAGATTTCTATATAAAACAAAACAAAAAAAAGAACTTATCTTCATCATCATCATCATCAACAGTATTCAGTACCACCATATAACTATATATACATGCACTTATTTCCATTTTATCATACATAATACACACATACATTATATACATATCCATATATGTGTAGAATACATTCGACTATATACATGCATATGTACATATAATTGCATTTCTTTTATTTTCTTTTTTTTATTATTACATAATATTTATACATCTTACATATTATGTACGAATGTAGATGTACATATGTATGTATCTACTTTATTTTTATTTTTTTTTTTTTTTTTTAAATGAATTTACTATTTTTTACATATTCATATAATCACTTATGTATACGTATATGTATGTACACGATTATATGTATAAAAAGGAATTTATAAATTTTTCTTAATTTTTTTTTTAAATACATATATTTTTTCATTCACATGTAGTATGTAATAAAATAATATTAGAATATTAAAAAAAAAAAAAAGAATGTAATATATATGTACATAATTTTAAGTTCTTATCCATTTCATAAGTTAATTCTGTATAATATAGTTTAAGTAAATATTGCATAAATTACATAATTACGCGAAAAAAAAATATACTATATGTATTTTTTTTTTTTCGTTTTTACACTGTTTACTTTACATTCTAGAAATATATAAAACAAAACAAAAAAGAAAAATGAAAACAAAGATTAAAAAACAGAATGAATTAAAATAAAGTAAGAGACATTACCGTACAGTTTTAGTTCATTTATGAAGTGTTCTGAATTATTCACTCTTTAGTAGCAAAGCGTATGTCATGTGGGTACATGATGTATGTACTATATACGTGTATACTAGTACATGCACATATTTAAATAAAAATAAAATAATAGCTCTTGTCATTTCAATATTTCTATATTCTATTTAAAATAAATAAAAAACAAAACAGAGAAATTATGCATTCTATCATTATATTGTCTTGACAACAAAGATAAAAAATGGTAGGTAATATACGAAGGAATGCCAGGAACGCTAGGAGTAGGGAATGTGAAAATGTGAACAAATCAAACTTTAAAATCTAATCCTGAAATTTAATTTTTATGTTGGTTCGATGGAGATTTCATTATATTTAAAATTCAATTATTTATAAAAATATATTTTATTGTGTTATTAAGACTGACTGACATTTGATTATTTTGTCAAAAAATTTTACGTTTGACATAATACAAGAAATTCAACGACCATAGCTTTACGAATGTCAAAATGATGCATGAAGTGGAGGGTAAGTAAAGTAATATTTACCACCGGACAATAATCGATAAAATTATCCTTCAAATTAGACTCTTTACAAACAGGTTAGTTTTCTGAAAAATTACATAGTAAAATTCATGAAACCAACTTCTCTTCACTTCATTATACTTTTGATTTTGATCAAGAATCACGAATAGAATTTTTCATTCATTGCACTTACTAACACTACGCACACAGTACAGATTTATGAATGAGTGAGTGAATGAGTGAATGATTATTTCGAAGTTTTTTGCTTTTTCGAATGAATCAATGCATTGAGATTGATTTCACCAAATTACTAAACTATAAGAAAGATTAACAAATTTTGTTGATAAACTATTATCAAACGGTAACGCTTCTCAACAATATTCTAATACAAACATATGTATTTATGTACATATACTCGTATATAGATACTTATATATATGTACATGAAAATTGAAAATTATCATTAAAGTGGAAACCAATTTTTAGAATGTACTTAAAACACTCATTTTAAAATTATCATTTACAGAAGTATGATGATGAAATATGAATTTTTTATATAGCTATCATTGTATATTATGATGATAATAATAATAATAATAATATTCTACACATAAATGTTTTCATTAAAACGATACCCATTATCTTCGTACATCGTGTATTTTAGAGTGAAAATAGGCAAAAAAAAAATGTATTCTCCATCCAAATTGATATGAAGAACTTCAGTATGGATGTTTGTGTCTACTATTATATAGCAAAGCAATAGATATATAGAAAAGCAATTTTCATCCATTAACAAATTTACCAGCTAGCAATGTGAATGCGACTATATAGTAGTGTGTGGCACAAACAGAGTAAAATAGTAGCAGAAGAATAGACACTTTACATTTTATGCGGTTCGAATTTTCGTTTTCGAAATTTTTTTTTAGTACAAAAACATTTATAATACACGAGTGTGGTAGATTGTAGATACATATTATATCATATTATCATTCACCGTATACCAACACTCATTCCAATGGTAAATTATCATCATATTTAGAATTTGTGATCGTGAATATATATAGAAGCATGTATGTAACGTCGTAGAAGGTTAGTTTATGGTGGCTTACTGACAAAAGAACAAGCAAAATAAGCAAAAAATTGAAAACAAAAATAATTCGCATATATGAAAACGGAAAAGAGAAGTTTTTTTTTTTAATCCATTTTTTTATTATATGTATATGTATGTATTTTTGTTATTATCGAAAGTGGTTTCTGTATTCTTTTGCTGCCTACTTAGTTTCGTATATACGCACCTTCCTAATAATAATTTCCAAATGGTAATTTCAATGATGTTTTCGTTATTATTATTGTTATTATTATTTTTAGCGAGGTATTTGTATTTTCATTTTTTTTTTCTATTATCATTAATATGAAAGAATTATTTTTATTTGAATATTGTAGATTTGATACCTATGTATGTATGTATATATGTATATTTCAATCATATTTTTTGTTGTGGTTGTGATGTTTATTCTGTTTCTCTAAGTTTTGGTATTGAGTTCTGAACAAACCATTGCCGCAACATTACCCCACATATAATAATCAATATATTTTAACTAAAATAATCACTTTGTAATACACAACTTGTACATGTACATATATGTACATATTTTCATTATATGTATACATATCTACTCTCTATATATGTATGTATGTATATTATATTGCATTATGAAAACAACAAGGACAATTCAATTTTATTCAAAATTATGTTTCTCCTTGATTTGAGTACTCATTCGAAAATACATAATGCGATATATATATATTTAAATATATAATATTTATTTATTATATTTTATATCACATTAAAATGTTTCCATTTAGGCAGAATTCAAACACTACTTACATAAAAAGAATCCAATTCCTTTTCTTTTTCAGGTTTTTATATAGATATACCAGAAATCAAAATTTCATATACAAAATGTATAGATGATACTTGTATGCACATATGTATACATCTTCAGACCACATAGACAATCATCCCCATGCTAATAATAGATTAATCCCGAGTATAGATAAGAAAATCTACTACGATACATGAAATTTCGTATATGTATGTATGCATATACCCATAGTCTCTTAAGGATTCAATGCTTAATTTGATGTCATTCAAATGTTATATTTGCCTCTAACCATTCGAAAATATTCTTTTTGTAATTGCATATAATCGCATATATATACGATACATACGCACATATACGCGCTCAAAGAAACCAAACCATATCATCAGTAATCAACATTTTTGTCACACACTTTTTATTCTTTACTACATACATTCATTATACGTATATGTACATATACATATGTATGTATGTACTCGTATGTATAGTAATCATTAGATGTGGTAAAATCAACTACAACAAAAACAAAAGAGCGAAAGAAATAAAAATGAATAAGAAAATTTATAAAACAAAATAAAAACAGTGATGAATAAAAGCAAATAAAATAAATGAAAACAACGTCATTAATTCCACCCATCTACACATATATACATATGTAGTACATATATGTATATCGAATCACCCATTCATTGGTTTACAATTTATGCAACAACAACAGCGAAAATAAATAAAAAACAAAATCCTTACCATTTGCTTGAACCATTCTGAACGAAATGCATTGCTTTGCTAGTGACATCCAGGATATACATAATGTTTATATGTATGTGTGTATAAATGTATATATGTACTTGCTTGTATATATGTATGTATGCACCTTCTAAATAGATAGAATATGCAAGTGTGTGATTGTAAATTTAAATTCGTGTACAACATATTTATGAAATGCATATATATAGACACATTAGTTAATGTATGCATATATCAAAATATAATGAATAATATGTGTACAAAATATATATGTACATACTTAAATACGTAGATATAGGTGTATGTATTGTGTATATAACATATGCAGTCGAGACACTGATGATAATGATTTTCTATCTCTAGTTACGTACATACGAGAATATCGCTTTATAAGAAAAATATAAAAAAGGATCTGTAGTTGATGTATGCATAAACGTGTCATCATCATCTTTAAACATTTATATATTATATGAATTTATTTGTTGGTGTGTATGTGTATGTATGTGTGTGGTCTATGTCATGCAGTCAAATTACAAAATATTGTAATTTTTCTATTTCTGCGTTACCCGCACTATACATATACGAGTATTCTTGTACATATATTTGTATAA
The DNA here is from genome assembly GCA_951394055.1 of Villa cingulata. NCBI lineage: Eukaryota > Metazoa > Arthropoda > Insecta > Diptera > Bombyliidae > Villa > Villa cingulata. Next base: position 5,009,604 of record OX596025.1, read on the forward strand.
ATCATCATTTCTGATATAAATGTATATTACATGAAGAGATACATACGTACTAATTCCTGCATACCTAAGAAGGAATGGTGACGGTTTAATGGCTTGTCTGTGTATATGACTTTTTATAAATTACATAATAAAAAAATTTTTTTCTTCTAATTCATTTTCTCTTCATTTTTCTTCTTGCGTAATTTCAATTTTCTAGAATTATTTATTTACTCAAATATTATTTGAGAAGAATACAAGAACACAAAAATACGCCAAAAGAGTAATTTAATAATGTATTTCTAGTGCATTATTTTTCGATATTTCATGTATCTTTCTTTACAGGCTATATGCATATCCAATACAAAAGCCAATACATTACGCAGATGCAATAAATACACAAACTTATTGTTTATGAAATTAAAGAAAAGGACATAATAATAAGAAACAAAAAAAAATAAAAATAAAAAATTCCCATTAAATTCCTCTTATATATTTGTATCTAGACTCCTTCCTTTTAATAATAATTAGTGATTCAAAGTTATGCCGATTCTAGATTCAATGCAATGACTTCATCTTGGACTTCGACTTTCAACTTCACAGCATGCTTAACATGTAATAGTAGCTGTCAAGGTCTACTGCATTGAATGTAAAGGTTCTATTGCATATCCATTAAATCAAAGTCGAAGTTGAAGTCACTGCATTGAATGTAGAAGCGGCATTATTCAAATGCACAAAATTATTGATTAAGAATTATAATCAAATCCTTAATTTTTGTATTCGGTTTTTCCTTAAAAAAATTCCATGTTTTTAAAGTTTGAATAACATATTCAAATTTATCAAATTTTATAACATTAAAATTGAAAAAAAAAACAAAATATTTTGCTTACTGCGTTTTATATTGAAAATTTTATTTTTGTTAACCTGATCTGTAATCGCACTCACCTGAAATAAAAATAAAGAAAAATTGTAAATGACATTTCATGAAAGTAATCAAAATAAAAGTATAAAATGCGATAAGTAATTTTAAGAATTTATTACTACCGAATTTAGAAAATAATTCAAAGGCCGGATGAAAAATTTTCTTGTACAGTTTTCCAGTACCTACGCCATATTTTTGGAAAATGTTTCATAAATTTCTTACAAAAACATTCAGAAAATTGTAGTGAAATTCTTTGGATTTCTGGGAGGGAATATTCGTAGAGTGTTAAAGTTTTGATTAACTGAAGACTTTTTAATAGTATTTTACTGCTTCGAATTTCAAAATATTTTATTATTGCTTTTGTTCAACAAACGGAATATCTATTTTTTCGAACAATTCTTATTGAAATTTTACGAACATTATTTTATCATTATTGTCTTTTGAACGTTTATCATATTTGTGAGAAAACTTCAATGCAAGTCGTCGATCGTTGAATATTTATTTTTGTTTCATTTTTCTTCCAATCAAGTTTTTCCTATACACATGCATTTTGAAAGCCCATGAATTTAAAATGCAAAAAAAAAAAAAATCAAATAAATAAATAAAAATAAAATAATTTTGACGACAAATTGAAATAATCAAAGACAATGGCAAGACAAAATTTTGCAAATTAATTTTTTTTACATAAGAAATGAGCATGAAAAATCGAAATTAAATATTTAACCAGAAATATCGAAGAAAAACAATGTGTGTTTAAGGTGGAGAGAGAAAAAATAAGAGAAAAAAAAAGAGAAGTAGAGTAGAATATATTATAAATACTTTTGTTATTACGTTAAGCAATGTGAAAAAAAAAAGCAATAGAAAATAATGCAACAAACAATAAACTGTAAAAATAAAAAAAAATTAAATCAATTTTATATTCTCAAAAGGATTCAGAGTTAATATAGAAAAACATGTAAAAGAAATTTCTTTAATTTATGTATAATGTAAAACAAAAGAAAGCTTTTGTGTACAAGTGCTATGCATTGTACTATGTACATATGTATTTACAGAAATAAAGAGAAAGGACATTTGTAAAATGCACACAAACAAATTTATTGCAAGTAAAGTTAAAGAAAGATGGTTAAAGTTAAAGGCCTGTACAAAAACTCATACATACGCATATACGACTATACGAGTATGTATAACCGTATAACTGAACAAGGAAATAACAACACATCACAGCCACTAAATTAAAAACTTCATCGTGGAAAAAAAAATTCATCATGTCCAGAAGGATAGAAAATTGAAAAGCAGCAATTCATAAGGGGACAAAAACGCAAAAATTTTATTTATTTTTTTTTTTTGTCTCTCCATATACCCATATATAGCAATCCAAAAGAGAAAAGAATGAAGAGTGTTTATGAAGAACAACCAGGAAAACAAAAAAGTAAAAATTACAATCTTAAAAATTGTGAAAGGAAAAGAAAAGAAACACAGAAAAAAAAAAAGAAAAAAAAAACAAAACAAAAAAAAATGAAACGAATTAAATTTTGTCAGATACGGCATTTTAATTGCTTCGGGGATGTTTATTAATTCACTTTTTTATTTTACTTTAATTTTTTATTTTTTTTTTGTTTAACTTTTGATTTCTTCATCTGTCGTTCTAATGTTTTAGGCTATATTAAATGGAAAATGATGTTTCTGATGAAAGGTACAAGCGCGATGTATGTATACATATAAAAATTTGGTCGTATTCCTGCAAATGCTAATATGTTGTATTTGCACATATGTATGTATAATATGCATAAATTTTTTAAGAAAGCACTATATCATCACGTACAGGACATGTACATATGTATTATATATATAGCGTATGAAGTACACAACACAGCATGACATTTTTATTACTAACAATACTTCAATTTTCAATTACATTTCTTTTTCATTATTTTTTTTTTTCAATTTTTCTTGTATGCATATACATTATACAAGAATCAAGATGAGAAATTAAAAAAAAAAACAATGAAAGAAAAAGAATGAGAAAATATAATGAATTGACAACAAAAATATTGTCCAAAAATATTTATATAAAAATTTGATCAAAAATATACAAGTCACGAGATATTGTAATACGCGAATAGATACAGATGTTGACGATGATGATGATGATTGAATTCTTTAAAATTCATAACTTAATTTTCAATTTCTCTTTTGATTAACTTAAGTCTGCTAGTGCTAGTATTAAAAGGCAAAATCTAAGGAATAATATTAAAAGATATACACATGTATTTATACATATTTACATAAGCTACATATACAGTTATTAGACTACAAAATTGGTTCATAAACAGTGATGAAAATAATTTATTTATTTTTTGTTTTGAAATAATGAAATTCTGCAAAATTCAATTTTATTAAACAAATATTTTCATCTTTATTTTTTTTTCATTATTTTCCAATTAACAAGCAAACGGAAAAATGGAGAGTTTGAAATCTTCGTCAAAAATTATTTGTCCTGAAAATTAGAAAAAAAAAAACGTTACGAATATAACGAAAGCACATGACGAAAGATTTTTCTGTATTCTGTTCGTTTTTTATATCAAAATACATAATATTCTAAAATTTTTATGTTTTTTCCATACGATTCCCAATAATTAAAATTTCGATAATCTGTGTGGGATCGGTATTCTTAAAAAACAAAGTCTCTGATTTAAATTAAACTCAAATTGAAATTAACTTTTCTTTTCTTCTCTTTATAATACTCATATTCATGCTTAGAGTTTTGAATGTCGGACTACGTGACTGGTCACTATTATATTAAGTAAAAATGACATCTGTTTGTTTTTTTTTTTCGAAATCAATAATTTCCCATGAAATTTCATGATAACAAATTCATATGTGCATTTCTGGATATCTGTCACTGATCCAAACGGAAATTATACAAAAACAAATAAAATATTATGTAGTGATATCAAATTTTACATATTATGCTGAACACAAAGGAAATTTCACAAAAAAAAAACGATATGAAAATTGTAATCAAAAACAAAGCAAAAACAATAGTGATTAAAACTATTAAATAAATGAAATGAAAAAAATTTCAAAAAATAAAAATGAAATCAGGAAATAAAATAAATTTTTAATTTGATAACAGAATTAAAATTAAAATCAAATGATTCAGTCAGTCAGAGTGGTCAGAGTCAGCCAACTACCAACCAGCTTAAGTCTGTAACCATATGCATTCATTCAAAACAACCAAAACTAACCACAAGAAAAGTATTTATTTTTAATTATTGTTTGCTGAACATATCGTCAATCATTATTCGCTTAGCATAATATACATAAATAAAAATAGGCTGGGTTCATTTAGTGATCATGACTTTTGCAGTGTTGCAGACATGCTGCTTTAATGTTCTGTAATATTGTAGACACACAGAGGTTGAAATTAAGTATTTTGCTAATTTCAGCCTCGAAATCCGGAAAAAACGACGGATTTCGGCCGAAATCTAGTCAGCGAAATTACATAAAAAATACGTAATTTCGCTAGAAATCTACTCATTTTTCGCTCTTTACTTAGAACAGAGACAACTACTAACAAACTGTAAACCAAAAAAAATGTTTTTTTAAAATTTTCATTAAGAAATAATTGAGTATAAATGACAGTTAAATTTAATAGAAGAAGTAGGCTATGTTCAGATAAATTAAATTAAAATTACATAAATTAAATAGATTCGACGACAAACTGTCAAAATCGCTGTGTGCCACCTTCATAATTTCTACTCGAAATTAAAATGAAATCTACTTAATTTCAACCTCTGTGTGTCGAAGACATAAGTAGTTATTGCAATTTCTAATTTTATATTGCAATTATTGCGTTAGTGTTACGTTAGTGTTACTATTGTGTTGAAAAAATGAACCAGATTACTTTAGTCATTTAATGCAGTGTTGACTTTATGAACCCACCCTATATTTTATCAATGATTAGAGACATATTGTTCAAGTATTCTTGTGTATAATAAATCGAATATAAAAAATAAATAGCTGTAAAAAAATAAAAATAAAATACAGTAGTCGTGTATGTATGTGATATGATTATAAACTCGTATATGTATGTATTTTGTGCTCTATGTGTGGCTTTATAATTCAAGATAGTCATACAAAATATAAATTAATCATAAAAAAAAAAATGTTTTTGATAAAAAAATTAAAGCCCACATCCACATCATACATACTGTAAGATAATAGAATGGATATTTTTTTTTCAAATATAACAAAACAAAAATATTGTATCCGGTTCTTCATTTCATTTTCCGTTTGATTTGAAAATTAAATTGATAATAATCAAAGTGGAATTTGAATATTTGTGAATTTGAATGTGTATACAAGTAGTGAACCCTATATATACTATATTATTTATCTACACAATATGATATACTTACTATTTAATGCGATTTTCAAATTATTTAAAATTGTTGACAAAAAAAAAATAAATTCTAAAATATTTTTTGTTAAAAATTTCACGAATTTTATTTCATTTAAAATTTTGGCATATCTTATATACGAGAACATTCATTTACATATGATTATGTCCACGATATAGAACACATTTTTTTGAAATTTTCATGTAAATTATAATTTGTAACACTTAAGAATAACATTATTATTATTTTGTCATTTTGTTCAGTTTGGAAGAAGTTGAATATACGTGGTGGAAAATTGAAAATTTCACGTTTATCTAAAAGTAGCATCACTACATATGTAGATCTCTAGCAAAATATACTCTCAAATTGAATTGAAATTTTTTATTCGTAAACATTTTCTCGTAGACATTTTCTAAAATTATTTTTATACTCGTATACTTGTAAACATGTGTGTGAGTAAATGCTTGTATCAGACATTTATTTCCAAATCAATAACAAAGAATAATTAATTGTCTATTTAATACCGGCAGCACATTCTTATGTAATTATAAAATATTAGAGTGCATTTTATAATACTCTCAGATTTAGATACATACTTATATACTTTTAAATAATATGTATGTAAACTAAATGAAGTTATAATGAGAAATATCTGTATATGAGGATGATCCAACTTTATACGCAATACAATTGAAATATCTACGGGAATAATGTGTTTGATTTACTTTACGTATTGTTGTTTGTTGCCATTTTTTTCTTTCTTAAAAATCATATGTCGACATACTCGTTCATAATAAGTGTAATATAAGCATGTATCTATACTTATACGCATATATATGTGTAGGTTACAGGTACATCATAGGTATATGGTTATCCTTAAAATAATACTCATACTTCGTTCATAACATACAAAAATATATTAATTTTTCATGTTAATCCATTAAATAATTTAATTCGAATTCACAAAGGAATAAAAACAACATTTTTTATAAGCCTCAACAAAGAGAGTGAGATGTTAAATAAGGAGAGAATCAAACATTTTGACAAATGACCAGAAAATAGACAAACACATACTTGTACACAAAGAATCAGCATCAGAAAAATTTGAAATGAGATTTTTTTTTTTGCCTGTTATACATATGATACTGATGATCATGTATATACAAGTAAATTTTCATTTTCAATCTTACAATTCGTTGTATACGAATATACGAGCATTATGCATTATAGTATAGCATTTGATTTGTTTCTAATAATTCTTTTAGGAAAATTTGTGGATATCATCTTATAAATTAGTGTATATAATATGATCTTTTCGATCAACCATTGTTTTACTCAATTTTTTATCCTAAATTATTTCGTACCGAGAAGTTTAATATTGTCATTTTTTTCTTCATTTCAGCCAAACTTCGCAAATCGCAATACGAAAGGATATTCTGTCCACAAAATTCATCTGTATATGTACACTCATATATACTTGTGATATTTTTGTTATATAAAAAATGCAAATATTAAGTCGAAGGAAAAAATATTTTAGAAAAATTTTTTATACACAACTTTAAATTCGATTCGATATTACATACGTATATACATATATGCAAAAATCTATCCAAATGTATTTTTATTTTGTTTTCAATATTTCCCTCTTGTCTTGGCTTTGTTTAATTTGTTTGTGTTTTCTTAAAAATGTATATGTATATGTATGTATATATATTTTTATTATGTATATACCTTTTTTATTACTTTTTATACATGTAATTTTTGATACTATACATCAAGGGATTTTCTATGGATTATTTTTAGAAAAACATACACACATATGTAAATACATCGCATATCTATCTATTTGTCTATGAAATGACATCGACGCGACATAAAATCTATCTATATCTTATAAAAATAAGACAAAAACAACAGCATAATATACAGAGAGAAATGAACGTGAATATATTTATGTACATACATACATACATACTTATCTCTATCATAAATATACGAGTCTACTATCTGTATATATTGTAATTATCTTCTACAGAATATAACAGCAACAAAAACAAAATATCAACAACACAATAAAATTAAATGTAATCTAAGAATCAAGTATATATGTAAGTGTCTATATTTAATGTCTATGTAGATATGTATCTGAGAAGCTATATGTACGAGTATGTCTATTTCAACTGTAGTGTGCATTCTATTTATAATGAAACGTGTTACAGACGGAACGTAATGTAATGGACCCGAAGAAAATTTCTGATTTTGACGACGGTGGGTTTCTTTTTTCAAGAGAGAATTATTATAAAAGAGATTCGATATGATAGAACTGTGGTGTTGTTGTGGTACGTAGAACTATCCTAAATGGACGTATTCTTACTTTCGTTCAATTTCGATAAGTTTAAATGTCAAATAGACAAGTTGCTCAAAAATACAGATTCAAGTAGATATGTAATGTGGCTCGCAATCCATATCAAATTTCAAACGAAACTAAAACTAGAATTTAGAATACATAATGTAAAAAGGTGTACGTTAATAATAATTATGTTTTTCATTTTAATGTGAACAGTGTCCGAATTTGGCATGTTTTACTGTATATGTATATATAACAAATAAGTAAGTAGTATCTATATAAGATATTTATTTAGATTTATTGAAATTAAAAGAATTAAAGTATCTTACAAAATATCTTAATACACAGATATAAATAATTTAAGTATGTATATATATGTATGTACATATATAGCTAGCACATGCATACTAACTTGATGGTAATATAAATAAATATAAACAGAAGTAAACCAGCAACAAAAACACAAAACTCAAATTGTATGGGATACACACGAAAGGTTTAAAAGAAACATTATATTATAGATTATAGTGTATTTGAATTATCATTTTCTTAAAAGTACACAGGCACACAGACATACTGGTAAATTCTGTCATGATTATACAATGGTATGGTATATTAAAAATGAAAAACATTCAAAATTTTAAATTAAAAACAAAATATGAAATAAAATGCAAAAATTATAAAAAGGAAAAAAAAATTTTTTAAATAAATAAATAAAAATAAATATTGAGACTTTTTGATGAGAAACAACTGTCAAAGTTATTTATTGTCACTTTGTTTATTATTAAAATTGCAATAGATGGATTTTTAGATTTAGTAAATTTTTCATTTTTTATGTTTCATTTCGTATGTACATATATGTATGCACGTTTTTCGCATATGGTTCATGCAACTATTGTTTTTATGTGTTCATGAATCAGATACAAATGTGAATATATATACGTAATGTATTAATTATGTATACTGACTACAAGTTCGTATAAGTTAAAATCTTCAAAGCAAACAAATTTTCTACAGATTAGCATGAAATTATATGGATTAGAATCGCTACTATTTTTGGAAGATGTTAATGTCTTTTCATTGTAGAATTGCAGTCATTCACAAGCATTCATATAGATATCAAATAGATTTGTTACGAAACAAATTTCAAAGTAAGATTTTTAATTCTTTTAAAGAGATTTACACGTACGTAAAAAAAAATCAAAAATGGAAAAAAAAAAAGAAAAGTAAATGCGTAAAAAAATTGTTACATCTAATTTATTACAACAATCGTTTCAGTTATTGTTACATTTTCCACTTATATACGAGTAGTTATTACCAGATATCACCACACTTCTTATAGCATAAGTCGTGTATGCAAGAGCGAATGATGCAATCAAAGACTAAGACAAATGACAGAAAATTGATTACGGCATTATATATTTACAAATATTTTTTTGTTTTTTCTTTCACGAATTTTTTGAAAATCTTTGTTTTATTAATTTTGAAAGTTTTTTCTTTTACTTTGTATATTTTTCAATAAATTTACAAGAGATTCTTTAAACAGTTGCAAGTTGTTGGTTTTTTTTTTTTAATTAATACAAAAAATTTAATACATCAAAAATTTCTGTTCTCAAAACAAATTACTCAGATTTTCATTAATCACAAAATTTCACATGGGTTCATACTAATTTGTACACCATATACTATACACACAGAATTTATTAGATTCAAAATATTTATATACATGTGTAATACATATGTAGATACGTGTTTGTTTAATTTAAAAAAAAATTTAAAAGAACAACATTTTTTGGAAATTGTATTATGTATATGAGTTTAAATATTTTGACTTGAAATTTTTAAACCTGATTAACATTTTTTACTTTTTCTCTTTCTTCATCGCATACCGAACAATCAATCCATATTCTATATCTATACAAGCACGATATGATGATCATATTAACTGATTTTTTTTTTTTTTGACATTTACAATGACACTTTCAATTAGTTATTGTGTTGTGCATTGAATATACTCATACATAATATATGAACATACTTAATATGTTCGACTAAATCAGTCTAACTTTTAATACGATTGTCATGATAGATTTGCAAAGATAAACTATAGCTTTGACTATATACATACATATAGGTATACTGGACACGTAAACTGAACGGAGTGCTGCATTTTTTTACTTTTGTTTGACACCTTTGACTCTCTTTCTTTCTGACATATAATAAACTGATATAATAAACTTCAGATTTATAGTTTGTTGTTTGTTTAGAGGGAGGTATGAAACCAGAGCACCCAAACAAAATACTGTCCATAATGTACTCGAAGCACCCGTCTAATCAAACTTCTTCGTCGCTTATGGGTAACGCAGGAGTTCTACTCGACTTTCAGATCCAATTTGTTCAGGTCTGATGACATCAGTGCCGAAAATGCGCATTCTAATAGAGGAGAAAACCTCGCACTCACACGCAACCTCGCAGAAGTGTTCCGTGGTATCGTCCTCCTCTCCACAAGAAGCACGCAGTGCATCACAGATGATTCCTATGGTAGCGAGATGCTTTCCTCAGATATTATGCCCTGTAAGAGCATTGACCATAGCTCTGCAGTCTTTCCTTCCCTGTTTGAGTAAAAAAGCCGCTAGAGTCAGATTTTTGGGTAGTCATACATTTCATTCAATTTTTGGATAAATGTATTTTTGAGCCGTCTATTTTTGAATATCTATTCAATATAGCTTTATTTTAGTTATAAATTCGTCACAGATACTCGGAAAATTAATCACATCAATTACCGAATTTGAACTGAAATGAACGAGTAAAAATACTTTCTAGAATATTTGAACATATTGTATATACTTGTAATTGGTAATATATCTCCGTGTTGGCATAATTTTATTAATTTTTTTTTTTCATAAAACTCTTCTTCTCTGTCTATTTTATTGCACTTATAAAATTATTTGAGTGTGTAACAAAACAAACATTTGTAATTCAATTTCTAACATGTATATTAGCAAAATAATTTTTAATTTCTATGTACAAAATTATCGATTTACTAGTTAATAAAAAAAAATACACTATAAATAAATTTTAATGAATTTTAGTTAACCACAAAAAAATTACACAACACGTTTCTTACATTATCAAATTTTTTTTTTGTAAGATAAAACTTTTCTATTTTTAATTTTTTTTTTCTTTTTATAACTGTGGGCCTACGTAAAATTGCGTACACACACAAACGCTTAACGAATCTAAATATCATCAATTTATATATCATATTTACATTTTAAAAAATATAAAATTATTTTCTTTTCGAAACTCTAATTTTGTTTTGAATTTTTTGATCAAAAATCTACTTTCTTGAATATATGTATGTATGTATATATTTTATTGGTAAAAGGCTATATTGTATGTTATTTTCTTGAAAAATTATAGAGTACAGCTCAATTATTTAATTAGGAATTAAAACAAGTGAATATTTTTGTACATGCATGCATATGAATAAAAATCATATAAAATAGTAGACATATTGACCCTAATTTTGATATTAAATTCATTTGTAATTTATACGAGGGTAATTCAAAAAATTCCTGGAATACCTGCGTCAGTAAGTAATGCCGATTCTACAATCAATGCAGTGACTTCAACTTCGACTTTGATTTAATGGATATGTATTAAAACTTCTACATTCAGTGCAGTAGATTTGACATCTACTTTTACATGTTGTTAAACATGCTATGAACTCGAAAGTTGAAGTCCAAGTTGAAGTCACTGCATTGAATGTAGAAGCGGCATAACTAGCATGTAAACAGTCAAGAAGTTTGGTTATATTTTGAGGGTTTTGAAAGTGTAACTGCTGTGTATAAAAGAAGTAATTCATTTGTTTTTATTTAAAAGGCTGTAGATATTATTGAAAAATTAGGTATTATTAAAACATAGTGTAAAGCGTTGTGCGAAGAACACATTGAAAGACGTGCCGAACTTTCACTGAGTTTTTGAACAAATACGATTAAAATCCTGAAGACTTTTCGCACCGTATAGTGATTGCTGATGAAATTTGATGGTTTATACGTAGAAAAATAAATCCATAAAAATCAACAACTAGTGTATCATGTCATTTTTCCGGGAATTTTTTGAATTACCCTCGTACCACTTTGAAGTGGTGATGGAAAGCTTTCAAAAAATTATAAATTTCAATATACATATATCCGAATTTTTCTAAAAAATATTTTTATTATACAAGTTAAGTGTTTATGTTTGTCCTTTTTTTCTTTCATCACATCTTTTATCACATATTCATTTTGGAATATTCCATTGAAAAATTTCAAACTTAAAAAATTGAAAAAAAAAAAAATCCTTTATATTAAAAAGTGTTTCTCGTATATATGCACTATACTAGACTACAGTTCACAATATGTATTCTCATTCATATATATGTACATCATACATTCACACGAGAATATCTAAAATCTAATAAAAATGAAATGAAATATAATTTTCTATTGGAGGATCGAGTAAGTCTATTAGATATATTTTATGATACCGTTTTTTTCCATATTTGAAATTTCATAAAATAAAACCCCGGAAACAATGAAAAGAAAATAATAGAAATGAGAATTTAAATTTACAAAAAAAAAAAAAAAAAAAAACAAAGGAAACAGAATGAATGAAATTTGTCCATTATACGTACACCAACGTACACCTTTATTGGTTGGTACTTGGTACATTTCGTGTACATGTGTACATATATGATGGTGGATGCATAAAATATAGTTCACTGTCTTGTTGCCTAGTATATACCATGCATATATTTTAGCATCTAAGGCAATAAAAAGTTCAAACAAAAATGAAGATTTTTTTTTAACTATAACCAAAACCAAACACTATTACTTGCTACTACACTACTGTGCAAGACATAACGCTCCACTGTGTAATCAGCGCTAGCTGCTGCTGTTACTGCACACTACATACATTACATACTCTGTTTATCATAACGCCATTTTTGCCTCTGAATACGAGCATAGATTTTGAGTTTGTTTGCTTTCATATCTACATTACTTCTTATACAAGGATTTTATTTTTCTCTTCGCATTGTATTTTTTTATTTTTTTTTTTTTCAAAAATTATTCAATGCAATTTCTTTCTTTTTCCATCCATTCTCTCTATTTGGCTATAAGTATGCACATGCAATATATCTTTTGAATTTTTTTTTCGTCTTATTTTCTGTATCTTTTTTTTTTTACCTGTACATTTTTTCATCATGTATACAAACATTTAGCTACTATTCTGAATTAGTACCTATGTATATAGTTCTAATAAAAAAGAAATCAACAAAAAAAAATAATATATTTTCTTTTTTTAGAAAAGCTCAAAAAATACATTCGAGAGAAATCGGTAAATATTCCGAAAAAGAGTTAGACATAAAATAATAATACAAAAAGGAAGAAAATAAAATTTTTTTGATATATACGAGTATGTGCGAGTATGTGATATGTGCATACTAAATACGAAACAAATATTCTTTTTTTTTTACCTTCATCGTCATCATCATTATCATCATGTGTACATCTTTTCTGATATTTGGTCTTTTTTTGTTATTTATATGAAAAAAAAAAAAATAAATTCATTTTTTTTTTCTTTATTTTATTTTTCTTGCATTTTCTGATGTACATATATTCTATTTATATATCCTTTATATTTATTTGTTATCATTTTCTTTTTTGTTTAAACAAAAGTCTGTGCTCTTATATATTTTCTGGATTATATTTATAAATCTATACGTATATTACATATGCATTATATAAAGTATAAAAATAATTATATGTATGTATGTATATCTATCTGCATTTTATATATGCTTTGGATATAAGAGAGATATCTGTAGGAACTGAGAAAAAAAATTTCGCAGAATATAAAGTGAATATGCAAAAAAAAAAAAAAAAATATATCGAAAGATACCTACTATAGTATATGTATGTATATATATACGTAAATGTATTAATTCGAGTACACTCGTATATTAAAAGCAGAAGCACACATTCTAGGTACATATGTACATACATATATATATGATATTATATACTTTCGTGATCATTATGTACTTTATATAAGCGATTTATATCTAAAATATAAAGCGATTTATTCTAAGACTCAAAAAAGATGTGATGATAAACGAAAATGACTGTAGAGAAAAACACAAAATATAATATGCATACACATATGTACATAGGGTTGCATTTGAGCATACACTCCTTCCTACTTATGAAAAAGCATACTCACATGCATATCTATATGATTGCAAAAAGCTTACATATTATACTCGTCGTATGCAGTGTAAATATGTATATGTATGTATCACGGAATATGGAATAATACTTGTATGATGCAATATGATGATGAAAGATATAAGGACTGCGATTGCTTGTCAAAATTTCTAATTGGCATACCAATATAGAAAACATAAATACAAAACAAAAAGTGGACGTTCAAAAAATTTTCTACTCAGATTTTCTTTTTATGCGTATATACACACATATTCATGGAAATGATACTCATCCTTTTCATTATTCGATATGCTCTTTAGATTATATATCCTACAACTGGACTGGTATTAGATTTTAAATATTAAAAATTTTCGTTTTCTTTTTGAAAATAGAATTTTTATTTTATCATTCTTTTCGAATTAAATTTCATAATGAATTTTCATCCTTATAAATCTATGTAGGTGGATCTGCCCATCCCCATCCATAAAGTATAATTTTTCGTCCATTCATTCTTACCATTTTATTTTTTTCGTTTCAATTTTTTTTATTTTTCAAATTTTGCTTCGTTCGATTTTTTAATTTTTATTTCTCTGCCTTTTGCCATCATAAAATCATATTTTACAATTTTAAATGATATATTCGGACATTTGATGTAATTAATCATATGCGAGTATATGTGATGGTATATACATAATATTATGTACCTTTGTTAATTTACGGACACCTGACTGCGTAATGAAGATCCATTGACAGGATAATATGAGCTCATAAAAATGAATCTATATACGTATCATGAGCATCGTCGCGCTATATATCTGATTGTCATAAATTTTCTTCAATGGCGGTATAATGGTGGTGGTAATGGCTATAATTTGGAGAATGACTGTCATTTCTGTTAGCAAAATGGTAACTAATCATAATTACAAGACACATTTGCAGAAAAAAACTATAGACAATGTTCACGAATAATTTACAAATTTAGAATAAAAATATAGTCAACCTAAAAATAATCCTAAAAACAAAAAATATAACAGTTAAAGGATGAATATAGTGCTATTAAATGCTCTACATATATGTATCTTTGTATATTGTGTAAAACGATTGGATGGAAAGAAAAGAAAAAAATACAAAAACAACTTAGAGGATTTTTTTTTTTTGCAGGAACAATAGTTCGAAAGAAACAAAAATAGAAGAATTGAGATATGTACTCTCAAAATAAATTTAAATTTGAATTTAAGATTTTTTTTTTTCCTGTTTCCAATGTCAAGGACAAAACTAAATCACCGAAAGTATGAATTCTTTTACATTCAACAATAAATGAAGAAAAAAAAATATACTAAAAACATATTATATACATACTTAATTTTTTGCTATATATGCTTTGTGATCGTACACATGATTACAACAATGTGCAATTAATATAATATAAAATAGATATAAATCAGAATCAGAGTGGCAATTAATTTGTTTTTAATTTAAAACGAAAATTTGGATTGAAGATCTAAAATAGAAATGAAACGAGTGTCAATTAAGGAAGAAGAAAAAGAAAGAGAAATTACTCAAAAAAATACAAAAAAATCAAACATAAAAAAAGTTTTTTTTTTGGCAATACGCAAATAGTGGTTTTTCAGTTAATTTTTCTTTTGTTGAATTGAATTTTTTGTATAGTTCTGACATTATCATAAAATTAACGAATACTTAATTTGCTCAACATTTTTGTAAAAATTTAATATCAGAAATGAATGAAATTTTTTTTTTTTTGTTTTGTATAGATAAAATAGATAAATTTTTTTTTGTATAGATAAAAAAATACAGATATGTATATCATATTAACAAGAAAAAAAAATAAAGCAAATTATGTAAAAACATATGAAAAACAAACGATTAAAAATAAAAAAATTGAAATGAAAATTTCATAAGGTGACACCGTGACACTCATATATCTACAAGATTACAAGTATGCATGTAACATACTCGTATAGAAATTATGTGTATATAAGTAGCGATAATAAATATAATAGGTATCTTGTGAAAAATATTTATTTTTTTTTATTTTATTTTATTTGAAGTTTAAGAATTTTAAGTGAATGTGTGATGACTCAATATAACAACAGCAATAATTATTTAAAATTGAATCAAAAAAATAATAAAAAAAAAACATTTTTTTTTATCTATTTTATTGCTTTTTTTATTATGAAGAAAATGAAAATATGATACAATTTTCTGATGTTTTTTGTTTTTTTGTTTTTTCATTTTTCAAATTTTTATTTAAACATTTTCATTTTGAAAATAATCTGTAATAAAACTGATTTCCGTTTTTCTTCCTATTTTTTTTTTTTTTTAAAAACAAAAAAATTTTTTTTCCAAATAATTTATTGCTTAGCTATCGAATATCTAAAAACGTAAATAACAACAACAACAACAATAACCAATTTTATAAAGTAAAAAAAAAGAATGATCATTAAACGACGAGTATATACGATGCAAACACCGATTTTTATTAAAAGACCATGAACAGTTTTTTATGTTGATATAAAATATATTAGAACAAGAAAAAAGAAAAACACACAACATAATATTAGTAAGAAGAAGAAGAAAATTTAAGAGAAAAAAAATATACGACACACAACAACAAAAATCCACACTTTCATGATAATTTTGTCACAGATAATGAATCACAGTTTTTTGTATGTTTAAGAAGTGTTTTCTTTTTCCTGTGTACAAGAACAAGATGATCGCAAATACATTTTGACAGGGTGATTGAGAAAGTTATATTTCTCTATATAGAGAAGTTTTTCATAAAAATACACAAATAATACATCTTATCGAAATAAGTAAAATTCGATTGCCGGAAACACTGGAAAAAGAGGGAGGGGTTTTTTTTTTAAATTTTTTGAATTTTACTTAAATCTGAAGACCATTTGCTTATCACCTGATAGGATGAGCCTTAAGCAAGCCATTCACGCGACGCGGTACAACTGTTGGACAAAACTGCTGTTGTACAGCCGTTGGACAAACAATTGTATGCTAGACCACATACACTACAACTGTTCAACCAACTTTGCTTTTAGTGTAAAGTGTCTTTCCAAATTTGTAACAAGACGTGTAATATGTCGTTGAGTTTTGAAAAAAAGAAAATGTTTATTTTATACTCGGCTGTCATTATGTCTTTTAAAACTAAAAAAAAACAAAAAAAACGAATATGGTGCAAAAAATGATTGTTAAAAAGAGAAAAATTTTCTCATTACCCACTACATTCTTTGCTTTTAACATTCCATTAACAAGGAAAGTTTTTATAACATTCAATAAAGTCTTCCCAAAATTCTTTATTTTTAATTGATGTCATAGACATAGAACACATTTTTAATTTTTGAAATACGATGTTCACTGTATGAATGTAACAACAAAAAATGAAATCGGTACAACTGCTGTACAGCAAGAACACACATAATACAGCACGGTTGTATATACAACGGCGATTGTATTGCATACCCATCCAACCATACAACCGAGCTTGCGACCATCGCATGCTTCATAAAACCATCCCACACACCATACAATTGTCGTTTGCGATCAGAAGCTTGTACAACCGTTTGTTCAACAATTGTATCGTGAATGGGCTGGGCTGGGCCGTTTTAGGTTTAAATTACTGTGATATTGTTATCTTCCATATCCAACATAATGTTAAATATAAACCAAGAATCTCTACCGGTTTCTTGCAATTCCATATCAATTTTGCTTTGCAGAATATATAGACATCATTACGAATCACTCTGTATATGTATGTGCATGTATTATTTTTATCAAATTATATTTTAGATCATAAACTCATATACAAAGATCCTACACCTTTATACATAAATAACATGACAAAAAAATTTCGATATTTCTTATTCGTAGATTTCGATATTTGAAATTAGAAATAAAAAAAAAAAATTCAACAACAAGTAATCTCATCATTAATTGTTATTTTTAGATTAGTTACTACATACATATATACGAATATGTAATATGTAAACATTTGTATGTATAGTATGTATTCGTGAATAAATAATCAAAATATAAAAAGATACAATAAAAATATAATTTGAAAATTAAAAAAAATGATGCTAGCAGAATGGTATAATACAGCCAATGTTTTTCTCAAACATTTTTCAGAATCAATTTTCGTTGGTGTATAATTCATTTACATTTCTATATGTATTTTTTTTTCTCGTTCTGTTTGTTTTTCTATCTTTTTGTTATTTTGCTTAAATCACTATCCTGGGATCTGTGTTTGCTACCGATTTTAATTTATTTATTTGTTTTTCTTTTTTTTTTCAACTAAATCAGAAAGAAAATTACTACCTACATTTTACTTTTTTTGGAAAATTCGATTTAATTTATCCAATTTTGTCTATTTATACTCTCCACACTTCTTGTATTGTACATATATTGAAAAAAAAAATGGCTTATTTTACAGTATCACAAAGTCGTATTTCTTGATTTTTTTTTTTTTTTGTTAATTCAAGGCGTTGTTTTTTTTCTTTGTTTTTGATTGACTTTATTTTTATTTTATTATCATCTCTGTTGTCATTTTTTCCAATAATAATCTAATTTATTTTTACTTTTCGTATAATATTTATGTAGAAGATATAAATTTATTTAAGATTTGATTCTGTCATTATTTTATATAACGAAACAACAACAAAAAATATGTATTAAATTTTTTATTTTGCCTTCTTTTGTTTTTTTTTTTCATTTTTATTTGAATTTCAAAATTCGTTTCGAAATGCACTCGTATTATATATTCTATATATATTATAAGTCAATGTCTAAGTTCATTAAAATCCACATACATAATTTTCCTAATAGAACGGGAAAAATAAAAAAATCAAAAAAAAAACATAAAAAAAAGGAAATTTTTTTTTCGTTCACTTCTTCTTCTTCTTCTTCTTCTTCTTGTGAAATTAGGAAAAACAAGAAAAACGATCATTAAAAAAGGTAGATGAACATGAAAATATAACGCGTACATTTTATATGACTACATCATGTTGGAAAATCTAGAAAATATGTGACTATAAAATACCAAAGAAAGAAAGAAAAAAAAAACAATCCAAGACCAAAAGCCAAAACCCCTCACTTCACTGAATCACATACTCACGCGCTCCAAACATATGTACATGAAATCTCTATAGTCTCTAGTAAATGGATGGATGTGCATCACGTATATACATAAAATAATATAATATTGCACTTATTTTGTGTATGATGCATTCACAATGCTCATATGTGTGTGTGTGTGTGTGTGTGTGTGTGTGTGTATGTACGAGTATATCAGAATTTTTGTAGGAAAATTATTTGTCTCTTCACAAATGTATCGGAACAATTTATGTCAATACGGTATAATATTCGGTACAAGAACATAAAATATCTTAAAAAGTTGAATCCAAAAAACAAAAAAATTTATTTATTTTTTTTTTTTTTATTTTATTACAAAGATCAATGCACAAAGAATTTTATAATGCTACGTGTACGTACGTGTTTTACATACACACACACACGTATACACACAATAATAATATAGAGAATGTACATATGTAAATGTACATGCATGAATGTATATATGCGTTATAACGCAACATTATAACATATATAACAAGGAAAATTGTCATTTTTAATGATCTCATATAAAGTATCATGTCAAATAAAAATCAAAAAAAAAACAAAAAAAAACAAAAATACACAAGGAAAAATAAAGAAAAATTAAATTTCTTTTTATTTTTCTAGACACTATTTATATGAGTGCATCTATATGTATGTATCTATACATATGATATGATGCATATATACATTTATATATTCGTATATTATGATTCCGTGAATGTCATAAATTTTCATCATGAAAGTCTATTCGGATCAGAAAAATCTTGTATTTTCGTTTATTATTCTATCACGGATTACGGTGGTGAATACATTCTAATTCTAGTTGCAGTTGTATATACTTATATGCAGGGACATATTATATTGATGGTTTATTTTTTGTTTTCTTTATTTTTCACTTTTGAAAATATACTTAATAATAAATCTAATAAAAAAAATTTTCTTAAAAAAAATATGATGACAAAATTATATCGCACGCATACACTACACACACTCATAATATTAGCTATATATGATGGGCAAAAATTATTATCAAATGATAATGATGTTGACGGTGATCGTCATGTAATGATTTTGGTTTTTTTTTTTTTCCAAATCGAAAAAGATGAAATTAATTTGTCGCTGAATTTTTATCACTCTACAAATAAAATAAATCTGCGATTTAAATCATTTTGTTCATATTTCTGTGCTATGTAGATGTACTATACATATGTATCTACAGCTACATACAGAATTTTGTATGTACTTAGATGCGATATGGTTTAATTGGCTTGTAAAAGAATTGAACAAAATAAATAAAAAAAAAATGTTTTCTCCAATTAATGTGTATGCATATGAAATATTCGTGCAAATTGTACATGTATGTGCGTTATGATTTACACGATTACATAGTTGCATTTATATATAAAAATTTTCAATTAAAATTATAGATAAACAAATTAAATGAACAGATAATAAAACAAAAAAAAACAAAAAAAAAAATTTTTTTTTTTTAAGAAATCAAAATAGACAGAACAAGCATCCATCGATACGTATTCAAATTTAAAATTAAATATAAGCATATGCAACGATGCATTTCATGATATTTCTACACATATGCAGATGTATACCCCTAAAGATACATTATGTGGAATTGTGTGCGTGTTTTTGTGCAAAAACGATATATAAAATGTAAATTAATAAAATGAAGATCACTCATTATACTTATGTTTATATATACAGTGTACACGAATGCGCAGTAAGTGAATAATGTTGATGATCATCAATCGTTTTTTGGTATTTGCCGAATGTGAAAAAGGTCAAATGAACATAAATATAAGTGTACACGACAGTGACAGTCTATATAGGAGATGATCATGATGAAGAAGAGCTATGATCTCCACATCATTTTATTTGTTATCTATATTTATGTACATACATATTATGTATAAATGTTATATAAATGGTGTATCGTCGTGTATAAATTCAAGATATTTTGATGAGCATTTGTCGAAAGATTTACAGGATCATATAATGATGATACGTTCATCATAGCAATAAAACAACAGAAAAACATTTTTTTTTTTTTTTTTTGAAATTGTTTTTCTGATATTTGCAGCAACTGCAACTGCACATCAGCTTATCGTGTGTGTATATGCACCATACTATGTACATTTTTGCATTCCTATACCCTATACTATATATACGTAATATATGTACTAAAAAATGTCGTATACATATTATGCAAAAATATTTACTTTACACACAAGTATGTAATTTTAAAGTATGAAAAACAAAAACAACTATATTGCCTTCTCAGAATTTTCAAAATAATGATCAGATTTGCCAATGAGACATAACAGTTTTTCAACGCATGTAAATTTTATTTATTAAGTATTTTTTTTTATTATTTTTTTTGTTATTTAGACTTTGGTTTGTTTATTTTGGAATTTTTTTCCGATTTATAATGATTTCTTGAGAGTTAATAAGTAGCAAATTTACAAAATAAATAGACACAAAATAAGATATTAATGCACACATATAAAATGAGGAGATAAACAAAATTCAAATATTAACATTATATGTACAAAAATAAAAAAAATACAAAAAAAAACGAACAAAAACGAATAAAAAATGAAATTAAATCAAACTTTAAAGACAAATCATATAAAGAAAATTGAAAAATATTGTGGATATCATATCTAACCATTATATCTAATTCAACAACATTAAAAAAATATATATATACAGTTAGATTAATAAGTATCTGCGCATAGTTAAGTGCATTGAGTATGCGTATATATTTTTAGTACCCATATACTCATTATATGAATTTAAGTACATATACTATAAAATAAGTAAGTAACCGGAATGGTAAAAAAAATATGTACATGTGTACATATAAGTAGTAGAAAACTTACACATATATACGTTACGTATACATATGTACATAAATACGATCATACGTATACATAATGTACACACATATGTATATATAATTACATATAACAACATTAAATTTTCGTACGAATTATAATAAATGAGCGCGTATGTTTCTTTCTGGATTAAAAAAATGAAAAATAAAAGAAGAAGATAAATAAATGAAAAATTAAAATGAAGGGCAGAAGTCAAACATTTTAAGATGTGATGCACTTTTCAAGATCAATGGCATAGCAAGCATTTTACAAATCAGAAGGTTATATATTGCAATATATTAACAACATAAGTGTGTATGTGAGTGTGTGAATTTATTCGTATACAATGTATGTAGATACATAAATGTACATTGCATATTATATACGTGCTCGCATAAGCCATCCGCGCCTTCTTATATTATAATGCACATAAAACACATATACGCGCATCCACTTACTGACTCACACATATGTACATTTCAAAAAAAAAATATATATGTATATGCTTGATATTAGAGTTAGTTATTTTATGAAATGAAATTAAGAAGAAAATATGTAAAAAATCAAAATTTAAAAATTATATGTACTTTTTGATATACTATATTTTTACAAACTCGTGTAATATACAATACTACATGGAGAGTTGAAGATATACTCTCGTATCATATAATCATGATTTTGAATTCAGATGTATACTTTAATTAAAAACATAAATATTCATGTTCATATATTCGTTTTACCAAATAATAAACAATACGTCTGATGCGTATTGTGCATTTCTAAAGGAAAAATGAAAATTATTCTCAGAATTCTTGGGTTATAATTGTAAAACTGATCAAAATTGATGACAAGTATATAATATAAGTATGTATATGTATATATGTACAAATATATATTGGTTTTTTTTAATATTCGTTTGTCGTTGATCTGATAGAGTCAGATTTATGTTTGAAAATGACATTTGCATGAAAAGAAATTCCCATTCATTTGCAGTAAAACATGATCAACAGAGTATAAATACTGTAACACGGATGCAGTCTCATAGTGTGCTTTAGTGTCCAAAAAAAAAAAAATGCACAATTCAATTCTACAAAAGACACAATAAAAGTTTGGAATATTTTTAAAGTGTTCTACTTTCATTCATTTTTTTCTTTGGAGACATGCATTTTATGCTAATATTGGAACTGAAAACAGATACAAAAAACAAAATCTTCAAAACATTGCAACTTCAAAATATTCTAGTCGAACCTTCCCTAATCAAAAACTTAAAAAGTTATCCATACTACAAGCAAGCACATAAGCACATAATAGCTGTGTTCCTTTCACGTGAGCGAAGTACTTCTGAGCAATTATTTTAGCAATGACTCAAACTATTCAAAGAAACATAAATAATTTTGACAAGTGAAGCAAAAGATAATCTTAAAATTATTTTACTTTAAATTTGAAAAATTTATATAAAACACTCCATATGATATTTGTTTATACCAAGAAATCTAACCTAAACAGTCAATTTTCATTTGTTGGATAATGTGAAACTAAAAAGACATCTGGTAGAAAGAAATAACGTAACTACTTACAAAGTATGAGTGAACTACTTTTAAAAAATTGTTTGAGCAGTTCACACATAAAAATTTAGTGAAGTATTAAACCAAACTGATTTTTAAGTACTTTGCTCATGTGAAAGGAACACAGCTAATATGTGTGCAATATTTTGTATAACTATGCGGTAGAAGAACTGTCTATAAACTTTTGTCTCCTTATATATACACTTAGAAAATCGAATAAAAAAAAAATTTAATTAAATAATAAAATCACTAAAAACATAAAAAAGAAAAAAAATTAAAACGACAAAAACTGAATTATCAAAAGCAAATATCAAACAAAATCATATTCTATACTACACTATAATATGCACTAGAGTGTATTGAAAGAAAAACAGAGGCAAAATTGAAAACATTGCAATAAAATAATAACGCAGGAACAATTTTATATTTCGTCTGAAAATGAATGGAATTCTTAATTAAGACCACGGATATCTTATAAAGATCCATTCTATAGACAGACATCTATATAATAACCGGTACTGAACTGAAATTCACCGGCAAAAAGAACAAAACAACAAAAACGACAACAACAAAAAATCTACAACGATTATGAATAAATAATATGTATATGGATGGGCACATAAATATACTCGAATATACACATAAGTACATAAATGATGAACATAATGTATAGTATGTGTGATGGTTTGTATCTAGACAATTATTATTTGTTTTAATATTATACGCTGAGAATAACGGAAAAAAAAATTTAAGATAACACAATACAAAAATGATAATGCGAAGTATTATATGCGAAGAGAAATGAATCGTTTCGTATATAAAAACACAATAACACGAGGTCGTGTGATGAAAAATAGGAAAATTTCATTAAAAACAAAAAAATGCAAACACATACACAAAATTTTTGGCACTGAAAAAAATTAATACTTTGTTGTATGTATTTGTTTTCTTGATTTTTCATCGTTTTATATAACATAGGGCGAGCTATCATTTTGCAATGGCATTGCGGAAAGAAAAATTTTAATTTTTGAAATTCAGAAATAAAATAATTAATTTTAATTTCCTCATAATAATATTAAATTATGTCAAATTTTATAAGTAAATAGAATTTTCATAAGTAACTATGTCCAAATTTACATATAAATATTAAGAAATTTTATAGGTATGGATGGGCAAAATTCACTGCATATTCCATATTTTATTATAGTTTTACATTTCAAATTTATTTAAAAGTAGTCAAGTAATTTTACAAATTGAAAAATTATAACAAGAGTGTAATTAAAAAAAAGACATACTATGTACATAAAAAAAAAAAAAAATTCATAATCCTTTTTCATACAAAGTGTTAAAAGTTAATGAAACATCCCCTGAAAATTATTAATGAAAAATAAAAAAAGAGAAAGAAATACAAGTTCAATTGCCCTAGTTGCCACAAATTACATGAAAAATATAAAAAAAAAAGTTAATAATTTCTAAAAATGTATCTCTGAAGGATTAAATTTCAAAAAATTTTTAATGTAAACAAATATAACGAAAAAACATGAAACAAATACAAAAAAAAAATGAACAAAAACAAACACAGATTTGAATATTAGAAAGTGCGTTACGATACACGCATTTATAGCCAAAAAAAAACAAATCAGGGAAAAAAGTAAAAAACAAAAAAAAAATAAAATAAAAACAAAAAAATGTAGAAGAAAAAGCGTTACTGTGAAAAAGAAAAACAATAACAACATAGACATTAAAAAACAACAATTCTATAAGATAAAGTTAAAAAAAAGAAAAAAAAAAATCTCAATAAAATTGACACTCTGGGAATTTTATGAATAGCAAAAAATATGAAAAACGAGAGAAAATAAGGAAAAAAAAACAGAAAAATAGAAAAGGAAAAATGGTAAACAGATCCATTTCCGTTCGAAGTTATTCATTTATTCATTCATATTCATGTATAGAATAATTGACTGAATGACTGCGAAATATAAAAAACAAACAAAAATAGATATATGTACTATACTGTTTATGCAAAAGATTCAATAATGCTAAAGGATTCAAAATCAAGTGAACTGAATAAACCATAAATTGTAGTTACATTTTACCGCCTTTATAATTTTTTTTTTCTTATTTTTTTATCAGTCGATGAATCCCTAAGAACCCTTAAATCTCCATATATATTTTGAATTTTTTTTTTTTTTTTTTTACAGTTTTTCCTCTGTCTATATTTACAGTTTTCCTTTTTTTATGATTATAAT
The DNA here is from genome assembly GCA_951394055.1 of Villa cingulata. Lineage (NCBI taxonomy): Eukaryota > Metazoa > Arthropoda > Insecta > Diptera > Bombyliidae > Villa > Villa cingulata. Next base: position 5,035,353 of record OX596025.1, read on the forward strand.
ACAAGTATATGTCTTCATTTTCATCTTTGTACAGATCTTCAAGTAGTATCTTTTCTCATCGATAGACAGATAAATCGAAAAAAAAGGAAAACAGTAGTGCACTCATATTGGGGGAAGAAAAAATATCAAATATTTTTTTTTCTTTTTTTTTATTCGGCATGGCATAAATATGGCATCGAATATTTGGCGAAATTTTTCTCAAAATAAAAACATCAATGTCTATAACTTCTAACGACCTACATACTGAGAATCTTTCGCTAGCAAATAAAATGTATATGTAAGACACAAATTTTTTATACGCAATGCCTCCCTAAATCAAATGAAATAAAAACACGAAGCTTAACCAAAAAAAAAATAATATTATTTTTATTCAATGATAAAATTTTTTTTTTATTTTATTTTCTGTTAATAATGGGATTGAGCATACGAAAACATGCGAGTATTGTTGCTCATTCCTGTATATGTTAATCTGAAAAGTGAAAACTGTAAAATAAAAAAAAAAAAAATAAAAAATCAAATCAACATCATCTCAAGAGTCGAACAATAAGGAATTGAATGATTTTGACTCTAAATATATACAATATTGAGATTTGTTTTCAAAGCATATACATATCATTTAATGATGCGGGAATGAGAATTATTTTGAAAAGAATAAGGAAACGCGTAGAAAAATAAGATCAAGAAATAGAGGAAGTGTTATAAAAATTTCAATAATACAGAAAACAGTATATACATAATATTTAAAATATACATATAAGTATAGATTGTACAAGGAAAATTTAAAAAAAAGGAAATACAACTAGTATAATGGGAAATTTTCTTAGGTCATTATCCTTTATTTTTGTTTTTCTGTATTTTTTTTTCTTTCCTTATTTTCATTGTAAAATGCTTGAAAAATATTCAACAACAACAAAAAATTGGAAAAGAAAGAAAGTAACATAGGAAAAGTGTATAGTCCTAAGAAGGAAGACATATAGATTAGCTTGTATATATGTTGTACACAGACATACATATGTACATTAGAATATTGGTTTTGTTTATCGGATTGTTTGCAATTTTGAACTTATTGTGTAAGTGCGGTTTCGTGTGGGTGGATAAGAACATAGTCGATTGACTGACATGATTTGATTTGAATTTGTAAATTGTAATTGGGTTTTAATGCCTTCATATTTAGAATTTAGAATAAAATGTGGCAAATTGATTTTTGATAATTCCCAAAGTTGATACAACTTTTTATCCTAGAAAAATGTATTTTGTATATTCACGGATGAATCGGATAAAAAGTGCACGGATATAGAGATCATTGGAATATCTGAAAATTAATAATTTTCACAACAAAAAATATGCTTCAAGAGTGAAAGGAAATATCCTGCAAACAAATTTTTTTTTTTTTCATCTGTAAAATCATACAGTGACTTACCTCTTTATCTTTGGCAGCTAGTTCTTCGGCTAAAGATCTTGTCGAACTGCTATTATTGTTATTTGCTGTTTCATTGTTATTATTACAAAATCCTGTCGAATCAGCGATTTCCTTATCGTTTGGTGTAACTGATAGATTACTTGTAGTGGTGTTATTGTTATTATTATTCGTATTACTATTATTATTATTATTGTTATTGATATTGTGGCTGTTATTGTTATTGTTCAATAATTTTTGATCATTATTTGAATGTTGTTGCTGCTGTTGCTGTAAACTATGTTCACCGATTTTCATATCGGCTGTCATTGATGTTATCATGCTGCTGGCATCTTCCATTTTAATATTATTCAAATTTAATAATGATTTACTGCTACTACTTAAATTACTTAAATTAATTCCGCTACCACTGCCACCTATACTACTTACACAACTACCAGCCGTACTACCACAATCCGATAGTGGTGGTGATGGTGACTGGAGACCGTTTGTCTGCTGCTGTTGCTGAAGATGCTGTGATATGGCAATACTATTTATTTTACAAGGTGTACTATTGTTACTATTGCTCGGGGTACTTGAACTGGTGGTTGTAATAGTTGTCGCCGTTTTCACTAAACTACCACTGCCACTATTACTACCGCTAATTGGATTTGTTGGTATTTTACTGCCTGGTACTGCTGCTGTTGCCGTTAAATTTAATGTGGATGCAGCTGGTGACGATGCTGTTATTGGTACTGAACCTGTTGTCGGAGATGATAATGACGTTGTCGTTTGATTTGAAGATATTCCTGATGGTGGTGGATTTGCTCCAGATAATTGCTCTTTTAAGGTATTTACTTCTTTCTCAGCTAATGTAGCTCTCTAAAATGCAAAAAAAATAAAAAAAATTACAAATTTTGTATATTTTAAGTACCATATGAAAATTGAACAGATTTAAGGAAGTCGTATGTACATATCATGTAACAGCTTATAATCATACGAGCATTCAATGACTTAATTTCATTAATCAAAATTGATTTATAGATACTCCTCCTAACACATATCGATATACATTTGTCGGTTTTCTTTTATTCTCTTCTTATAGCTAACAATGACTTATGTACCTCGCATACAAACCGACAATTCGAATTTTCATATTGTCATTAAATTATCGTTATTCGTAAATATTTTGTTCAACAAAATTTCCAATATATCTACTTATGAACGTCTAGCAAAGATAAAATGAACAGGAGTATTGGATGATTGTGTATTTATAGCATTACAGTATCAATTTCGACAATATCGTCATGAAAATCTAAATGGCAAACGGATATCCTTTGGAAAATTGTTTAAGAATATTTTACACCAGATGGCATTGAATTTATATAATAATCATAATCATAATGCATAACGTAGCAATTTTAACATATCGCACACAAATACATGCTTTGATACACATTATAGACAACATCATCACACCATGGCGTGACATCATCATCATCATCATCATAACTAAAATCACCTAAAATACTCTGAACAACACCAATAGCAAGGATATTGCCACATACCACCATTTTTGCAAATTCAATATTTAAAATTAAACATTAGTTGAATAGATTATTGCATGTGACATATCGTAATCACATCAGAGTTGCATATATCGTATACTTTTGTATGTAGTTACGTGTGTAATACAGTATATACATACATTCTCTTCTATATATCCTAGCAAAAATATCCTAACGTCTATGTAAATTATGTGCACATACATATTTTATGTCTGCATTCATATGTTCGAACACAGATGCAAATTTATTGATGAATAACTGTGAAATATATCTAAATCTGGTGCATAGATAGAATGTATCTATGTTGCCGGTTGAATATTAGTTGTTTGTTTATGTTATGGGGAGTATTTTACTTACATCCATTTTTAACTACGTACAGGTCCATACTCATAAAAACTCTACAAAAATGTCTGAGAAATGTGTAAATTTTCTGTGCAGTTATTCTTTTTCACACTGTAAACTAAAATAGATTCTTATGTAGCCATTTATTTTTGTTTTAAAAAACAAATATACAGGTGAATATGGAATCAGGACATTTTTAAAGAATATTATAAATCTAGATATTTTCTACATACGAATGTTATTTGTAAAAAAAATATATGAAAATAAAATGAAATATAATTGTCTTCTGGCATACAGATGAAAGTAGCTACAACATGTTTCACTAAGGTTGGCCTTACGTCTTACTTTACTAAAAGGATCGGTAAATTTAAATCGATACCCGCATACTATAATTTTTGATTTTTTTGATATTTACCTGAAAACTTAAATTTCAGATTTATACTCACAAACCGAAATCGATTGTTAAAATAATCGTCTATAACTTCTAGCCAACTCGATCGACTACAAGTCCATTTCCATTTCGAAAATAAAATATTTTGAGAAAAAAAAAGGCGTGAATTTTCGGAAACACTGAAACACTGAAATTTTTACACACTATACAACCAAATAGTTCGTATAAGATTCATCGTCATTATCTTTATCATCATTAAAAGTTACGTGAGAAATAAAACATTTGTTGAAAATTGTATACTCGGATATATATATATTTTTAAAGTCTTCAAGAAAATAAACAGAAAACAAAACAAAGGAAAACATATAAAACAACGAAATACACTAAACAAAAACCATGGATACTCTTTCAAATTACGACAAAGTATAGTATATGGTATATAGTAAATCTGTTTGTATCGCTGATGTTTTTCTAGTTTTTCATTCTATTGGTTTTCTATTTTCGGTATTAAATCCTTAATACCAAAAACAAAAAGAATTTATTTTTAAAAGCGAAGTAGCAATATCCTAATATTCGTCTAGATAATATCTATTTATGAATTGTATGTGTGTATATGTATATATGTGTATAGTAAACTTTTTTACAATGAATAATTTATACTTGTGTATACGTAGATTATATATGTATATATACATATATACATATATGTATATTATCTAATCGCTATCGTACAAGGAAACAAACAAAAATAGTAGAATCTAGGAATTTAGTAGACGAAATAAGGAAAAACCACATAATCCTCTTAATCTTTGATTCATCCCCCCAATTTATGAGTATATATGGTATAAGTAGAAGTTTTATAGATACAAATCTGTGACCATTGCCATCCGCCTTTAAAAATGCCAAAAGTACCATCGACATTTTCAGAGATACATTGATATCCAAAGGATTTGGTGCCCTTATTTTTTTTTTTCAATTTATTCATTTATTCAAGTGCATCAAATCAATAACTTGAAAAAAAAAATTAAATTTTGAAAGAAAAAAAAAAATTAGTTAGTAATTCATTCATTTCATTGCTACACGTGTATTATTGGATCCATGAAAAACGAAAATAACTTAGATAAATTGAAAGTAAAAAGAAAGCTGAACAAAATAATTCATCAAAATTTAAACAAATTTAAGATATCCGAAATATACCTAAAAATAATATCTTGACAAAATTGAGCGATAAAAATTTTCTATTCCAAATGGAAAAAGAAAATTAGAAATAATTTAATGATAGTGTACACATTGGATTTGATTTATTGAACAAAATTTGTAAATATTCGTACAATTCCATTCCATATGTCTACCTACATCTACTCTACATATATACACGCACAACACTATTGGCCATTAAATAAATAGCTTTTGAATGTTAAGTATAAAATAGCATTAAAATAACTAAAAAACAGGATAGTGAAAAATGGTGAGTGGTAAGTTAAAAATTAGGGATTATAATAACTATATATATACGAGTACATATACCACTACATTTAAGACGACAATAAGGATGATGATTATCAACAACGGATATTGTGGAAAGTCTAATTGGTCCTTGGTTTTTTGCCATTAGGAAAAGTCTCTGGGCAAACTAACATATCGAATTCCAACGTTATGTACGATTACTGATTATAGTATATCTTTGTAAATAAAATCTAAATAATATATACGTATATTCATTCTATGAGTATTGAACGAGTAATCGAATTTATATTATCTTAGAAAAAAAAACAGAAAACTAGAAAAAATTAAACTAAAAAAGGATACATACCCAGTGAGGAGGTTAGCTACAACTGAATTTCTGTCATTTAACGATTTGTAATTCTATTTTCATTTTATTTTATCTTTTATTTCTGACATATAAATCTCTCCACTATTTACCTACATATATATACAGATACTCTACATAAATACGGGAAATTCAGGAGCAAAAAGACACAGTGTGAGTGAGTAACTAAAGTTTTGTAATTGTTTAATTAGTTTAAAACTAATGAATTTATTAGGGATTCTTCGATATACTCTAGCATACATATGTATGTATGTATGTGCTGTATAGATATCAAAGACCTTTAGTTCTGTGATTCTTTAATATATGTAAGTATATAGCATTTTATATGTCCTGCTCCCTTTTCTAATGTTTGATTGCCGTTTTATAAATGTACTTTGGTGTACATACGTAATATAGTTGTGGATACTATATACTTATGTACACCCAACACATGTATACCCAACTCATACATCAATATATGTACATACATAAGCACGTATATATATACACAATAATTTATTGAAAACTTTAAAAAACCAATACTTACAACAATATACTGGAAATAAAATACTGAAAATTAGTTTTTAAAAAAAGGATATAAAAGAATTACGATTTTTTTTTTTTATTTGAAATTTTGTATCTTCATTACTTTATCCTTTATACTTTTTTTTGTTTTTTTTTTTTTTTTTTTTTTGGTAAAAAAACAAAACCTATCTACATTGGAAACTGAACAAAGAATTTGAGAATGTTTATTTTTTTAGTTAATTAATGAAAATGCGGGCGACTTAACCCTTCTTTTTGTGTATTTTTTATGTTTTTTTTTTTTACTATTTTGAAAATTATTTTTTACCGTTTAAACATCATCATCCACATCAGACAAAACAAAAAACAGACATCATTAAATTTTTAGAATAGGTAGTAGAGTAGTAAAATGTGAAGATGTATACATTCATTTAAGTACATATACACACATAAAATTGGTAGTGTGGTTGTATATTTTGAATGTGGGTGTATATTTTTTAACCATACATAAGTTCATTCTTATTCTTATTTTCATACTTATTTATAATGTTTTTTCAGGTTTCTATATTTTATAGTATCAAATTTTTAAAAAAAAAAATGAATTTTATACAAACAAAAATATTATCCGCCATATACGAACATACGTACCTATATACTATTTTAGCGATTTTTTATTTCAAATATTCTCGAATAAGTTTAGTTTTGTACACACATACTCGTATATGACTAGTAGTAGTAGTAGTAGTTCAAAAATGTGATGCTAACAAGTTGTAAAATTAATTCAGTATCGGTTTTGTTCAAATGTTTACTACACTCGATTTTTATATCCACACACATAATATCGACAAGGGTAGCCATTTAATACATTTAATAAGAGTATTTAGTTGCAAGATTCACAAATAAATATCAAATAAAAAAATTTTCAATTCTGTTGTGATATTGTATTAAATACCTTTTGCCATGATTTTCCTCGTAAATAATATAGAATTCATAATAAAATTTTGATTTTTTAATAATTTTTCTTTTTTTCTGTGTGCAAAATGAATCGAATTTATTTTTCATTTCTTTTCATTTAATTATTTATTTTCTCTATTTTCTATATTATGCATATAATTTTTGAATGGTTTCATCATTTGTAATCATTACTCAATGAAAACATATACATATATATGTAGAATTCTATTGAGAAGAAGATGAAAAGAAAGAAATTTAAAATAATAATATAGATATACATATGTATGTGTGTTTGTATGTATTGTGAGTATAAAGATAGAATATATATATAAGAAGTAATATGAAACCCTACGCCAATGTTGAACAACGGAAGGATATTTTATAGATAGATACCCACATAGATAGATAAATTCATTGGCTTTATGATTATAAAAATTCTACCCTTTTTTTCGAAATTTATACAACCGTGTAGATATTGAGAAATCCAATTTTCTTCTCTTTTTTTCTGTTTTACTTTTCTACTTCTCTCTTTTTATTCTGCTTTTTTTTTTCATTGTAAATACAATTCAATGTTCTAACGACCAATTGGTAATGAAAAACCTATATTTAAAACTATGTATGTATGTACGTGTATGTAACAAAGACGAATTTATAAAAATATCATGAAAACCCGCACGTATCTTACTTCTACTTTTTCCTTTCACTATAGTACATATTATTGTTGCTGACGATTTAATGTTATAAATTCTTCTTCTATGTCCTCCGTCAAAAAATCATTTTTTGAAAAATTCCGGATATTCGCACCCATACCCACACACTAAAATCTTTCTTCTCTCATCCTCATTTATGCATGAAATACTTATAATTTAAATATTTTCCAATTGTATATAGGGATATATATTTATTATATATAAGAGTGCATGTATCTATGTACATATAAAGTTATATACCTAATATGTATATATGCTTGTCTAGTTTTTATATTTCAATTGTATCTATAGAATATGCGTACATACAGTGTACGGTATGTATTTCATGTACGAGTATATCTATGGGCCCAGGCTATCATCAACATCATATAATTTCATGATTGTGGTAAATTTCGAAAAAAGAACACAAAAAAATAAATTCTTTTTTGTCTTTATGGCAAACGGCAAAAATGAAGAAAGAATCGAAATAACAAAAAACAAAAAATAATAATAATAATAATAAAAAGTGGTTAAGAGCCTTTCTTTAGGAATCAATGAATGATCTTTACAAATACCCGAAAATGAAATTTTAAATAATAATAATCATAATAACATTGATGACAACAATAATGTGTGTGTATATATAATAATTTACCACATACATATACATACCTACATTGTAAATACATAGAAAAAGGATAATGTAAAAATACTAAGAAACACAGAAATAAATGAATGCACAGAAAAAATTGATTCCAAAGTAACTAGGTTTTAATATTTTTGGTATAGCTTTTTTCGATAATACTTTTTTCTTTCATTACATATATTTTTTTTTTTTTTTTTGATTATTGTAGATGCGGTGGTGCGGTGTTGGTTATTATTTTCGATTCAATAATTCTTCGACGCCTTAGTTTCTATGTATGTGTATATATACATACGTAAAGTGTGTATATTGCAATGGCAACAGAAAGTATGGGTACATAGTAGTGAAGTATGAGAATTTTTTTTCATGTTTTTAACTTTGTAACGCGTCAAAACCCTAAGGGTTTGTTTCGTTGATGGATAGATAGAAGATGTACACAGGCATGCATATAGATAGCAGACTTGTAGCGTATATAAATGAAAAAAAGGTATATGTACTTTGTTTTTTTATAGATTTCAAACGATATCTCCTATTTGTATTTAAATTTTATATTAATTTTTAATGTTTTAAAAAATTTTTAAGTTTTCCTTTCCGTTTTAGTTTTATTTTTTATTTCATTTTTGATTTTTAATTCGAAATTTAAATCTAAAGCGTGCGCGATCTTATACTCAAAACAAAATGGGTATAAAATGTTTTACTAAAAAAAATAATAAAATCTACTACATATTTGTTGTAATATTTACAATGAAATTTCTGTTTAATAATCCATGGATAATGAAAATCAGTGTTTTGTTTAATATTTCTATTAAACTTTATGCGGCTCGCGTGAATACTCTTTTCATTTTTCATTATTATTTCCCTTGACTTTTTAATTTTATTGACTGGAATAACGTCATGTTATACATTCGTATACATATGATTTTGTTGAGTAAATTAAAGATGATTTTGGAAAGAAAGTACGAGTAGTACTAATTTTTTTCTTTCGCACATAAGAATCATTTTGAATCATTTAGAAATTGAAAGTGAATATCAAAATATCCTTTTTCTTTCAATTCAAATATGATTTAGAAATGAAAATATAAATTATATCTAATATTATTTTGTTTTGTATTTCAGTCATTCATTCATTTTCAATCCAAATACAAATAAATTAAAATATCCCCCAAATATATTTTTTGACACACAACAAAACTGTTTCTCAATTTATTTCTTCACAATAATAATAATAATACATACATACATACTACACATATACTCTGTTTAAATCAATATACGAAATATTTCGATTATAAAATCCTATTTCTTTTTATCTATAACTTTAATTAATTTTTAATTACACATTGATACAGACTGGAGTATAGAATACATTTATAGAAGCATATCGCCTGAATCCATCTAATTAATGTCAGAAATATATATATAAAATCGATCTTACATCTTAATAAGAATTTGGGGACATTATATCATCCTTTCAGACTCATCTTATTACAACTTTTTGTATAAAAAAATACTCAAAAACTTTTGATGTTTATATCGATGCGGGATATATGTATGTGCAATATTTAAAATACTATATAGAATATATAAAATTAATATGTACGAGTACATAATGTAAGTATAATATTATACAAATACATAAATAAACCCTCTTTAACTGATTCTTATCGATTCTTGAACTTCTGAAACAAATTTTTGAATTTTTCTGAAACATAACAACAACAACAAACAACGACAAACAAGGATAACAAGATTAATTAACTTCAAATATTTTAATACTTATCAATAGATACATGTGTCGCTATTCAAAATTTAAATAAATCATCATCTAACTTAACCATCGTACCCCGCACACCACAATACACCATCGAAAATCTATATAGAATATAGATGCGAATATTTATGGGATGATATGAGTGTAATAATAAATCATATACCACCTATATACCCCCCAAATTTAAATTTCGTACATGTGTATGCATGTATGTAAATAATTGTGCGAGTATTTACGTTCAAATATAAAATTTGAACATTCATAAATAAATTTGTATGTGGAAGATGGGCGGGTGTGATTGTTGGTTTGTTCATCAATTTTCTTCCGAAATTTTGAATTTAATTATTTATTCCTTTTTAGCTTTTCACTTGTCAATATTTAATCAAAGATTACGAAATTATATCGCTTGGTTTCTTATCATTACACTCATACTCATACCAGTAACCGCATACTAATACCAATACCAATATGAAAATTTTCTAACTTGTCTCTAATAAAAATTTTAATATTTGATAGATAATTTCGATTCCATTGTAAAATTCTTTAATTATCGATCGTTGGAATTTTGTAGTACATATAAATACCCGTAAATATGTAGAATATTTCTAGTTGTATCTACACCTACACAACAGATGTATGTGTATTTCTGTTAGGATACAATACTAACTCCATTTTGAGAATATTTATTTATGCTATTTTTATTGTGAAAATTATAAATTTATTTATAACTAATATACCAGGTGATTTAATAAATGAAAAAAACGGTCAATATATGAGATTAATGAAATCTTCCTGCATATTTTAAAGGAAATATTGAAGTTCATAAATTGTTCTGTATATATCTACAACATACGAGTATATTACACTATGAATATCAAAGATTGTTCTTGTTTTTGAAGAAAAAAATATTGCTTCAAACTACAATTCTGCCATCCTTTATAGTATCTATGTGTGTGTGCATATAGCAAAAGTTTTTATCGAATAATAATGAAGAATATTGCCTCTAGAAAAGCACACCACACACAACACCATAATCGTTTGTCATTGAATTGCCTCCAATTTGTTCTTTTCACTTCAAAAAAAGCGAAACTATATGAAAAATAAAATAATTAAAAAACGAATACAAATGATTTCACACGATTTTTAAATTGATTATGTTAAAATATAGATAATTTCAAAAATAATTAAATTTATTAAATTTATAAAATAATGAGAATTGTTTTATGCGTATTCTGCTTTACTTAAATGCACTGCTGCTATATTCTGTAATTACCTTTCAATTTCATTACGAACATTAATATTTTCGTCTCTCCTGGTTTTTATTTTATTTATTTACTTTTTTTTGATTATTTTTATTCTTAAACTCGTACATATAATTTTCAATCAAAAAAACATTATGTACATACATTATTATATATCTTATGAATAACACACGTGTACTTAAGTGCATACATATGTATATCCTCGTAGTTTTATTGGTTTTATTTTCTAGTAGACATAAGGCAGGATATTACGTCCACGTATACACATACATTATGTACATATTAGTGCATATGTACACAATTCGTATAGTCTATAAAATTTGAAACTGTCATTATTCATTTATATTTTATTATTTTACGTCAATTTGTGTGAATTTAACGCGTCATTTGGTCGTATCATCTAAAACATTGTATGTATTTTACATACAAAACAGTAAGTACATCCTTTTATATAGACACGACACCTATATATCTATATAAAACTCGTTTCGTATGTAATTCATTTTAAAAACATGATGGATAACTGCATCACATCTCACCTATTATAGAGAATAAATTCTGCGAATACATTCTAATATAGTGATATCCGTATTTATGCACATCTTATCATATACCCAAGTGTATATATGATAATTATTACAATATGTACAAGTACTCTTATATACATACGTTTTATTGCATTTACATGGTAGATGAAGACTCTAATAATAAATATTACTTTATATCATCTTATATTAGATTCAATGATATTCAAATTCCACCACTATAACATGCGTACATGTGTCATGTACTTACTCATATTGCTCATATCTACTTTCTTAAACAACACAGTACATTAACATGTACAATGATTATGTGCATTTTACTATTACGATTACATTTCCATAGTATTTTGAAAAATTTATCAAGTTCTTTCATTTCAAAACGAAATAAAACCAACAAAATTTTATAATCCTTCAATGTAACAAATCACGGTTACAGAACACACATACTCGCACAAGAAAATTTTCTTTTAAATTGTATGATACTCTAAAACATTGCAAAGATAGAAAATGAAAAGTATTTTTATCAAACAAAACGTACATATATTCGTGCATTACACAATGTTTTACATACAATTTCTGATTTTTGACATATTGATAAAAAAAAAACAATTCTAAAAGAAACATGAAAACAAAATACCTACCAAACGTAAAAAAAAACAAAAAAAAAACCTTATCCTGCCTCTGACTTACTTATGTGTATGTCTCATAGTCATATAGGCTGCTAACGCCGCATATCATTACTTTAATTTTTCAAATTTGACAGAATTAATTGATACGACATCTTGTATACATCGATTTAATCAATTCATTTTGACACATACTCGTAGATGCATGTATGTATATGTGTATATCGAATAAAATGAAGGGACAAAATGATATTTAGTTTTATTTGTCTAAGGAACCCCTATACAAAATGGAAATCAATCTTCTAAGACAGAAATACACTCACAATATAAAACACAGAGAACAAAAGTTATACTAGATATATAACAAAAACAATAAAAACAACTACAAGAACAACAAAAAAAGGATTTAAATTCTTCAAGGATGTACATATGTATGTATGTATAATTAAAAAGAAATCTTAAGTTGTTTGTACTACGGTACTACAAATATTCATAAGTCAATACATATATATACGTACATAAGATACATATTAAAACATTCATACATACCGGTAACTATATGTATGTATATGTACTATGTACACAGAAATGTAATGCAACAGTATATAGGAAAGAAATGTGAACATTAAGATGAGTATGAGAAATTTCCCTAATTTAATAAAATATTGAATCTGAAATCTGACTGTGTTGTGTTTGTGTACTTAAATTGTAACGGACATTTATTGTACTCTTAAAGTATTGGATGTAACTAATTAAAATTAAATTTAAGAATTTCCAATTTAATGCCTTGTTACATTAATTATTAACGATAGGTATAGATAGATATCTCAATTATGTAGATTGGAAATGATTTTGATACGATAAATGTCACAGAATCACAGCTTGTACGACGATTGTAATAAATAAGTAACAAAAATAGCAAAAATTGTAAATTTTTATGTTTTCGATGATTTTGTAAAACAGTTTGTATATATTTCTTCATATGAAACGTGTAATTTGAATAATTTTTTTTTTAATTGTAAATTTTAATGAAAAATAAATTTATTTTTAAATCCTTTTAACTTCGTTACGAAACTTCATATTTTTGATTTCAACTTTTTTATATTTCTTTTTTTTACAATTTTTCTTTCTTCTTTTTCCATAATAATAATTAGCCCAGTCAAGCGGCAATTTTAATATCACACATTGTGTCTATACATTTATCCATATATGTATTCATTCAACCATTCATCCATTCACGAATCTATATATTCGAATTCGAATACATATACGTGTAAATGAGAACATTCATATTTATTCCTATATGTATTTTTTCAGTCATATTCTTATATGGTACATAAATATGTTGAAACGCGCACATACACAAGGACTCGTATACTACAATACTCGTATAAAGTATACAAAATTTTCTCAAACCATTATTATCAATTTTTATTTAGCCAAAACATTCATCGTTACCACTAACCCACTCACCCACCCATCCATTGGTGTAATAGTCAGTTCCTCATCAGCACCATAGACTCACTCATTCACTCACTACAATACGAGAATGTATTCTTTATCTTAAAAATATCTGTACATATAGAATATAACTTCCAAATAAATAATTAATGAAATATCCTTCTCATCTTGTTTATTTGTACATATTTTTAGGTGCATGAATATATCAAAGATTGGATGATATATGAACAGGAACACATAATATCATATATGTATATAGGTGGACACTTATACAAAAGCAAATATAAAATTCTAACAGCCAGTTGATGCGATTTCGTTTCTGATTCTGATGATGATGATGACGATATTCATTCTGCTGAGTGCTGATACTGGTGATGATGATGATGGTGATAATGTTGATGAATGTAGAAAAAAGTAGTCCTTCTTTGTTATCTTTCAGAGTGTAATGGTATAATAATGGAGTAATGGTTATAGAGTCTTCTTATACATATGCACATAGTAAATTCAAACCTTCAGATATAATTTCGATTTAGATTCAAATAAATACTACATAAAATATTTTTTCCCATATACGTATACATATACATAGACAGATTTATGAGTGTGTACATATATGTAAGTATTTGAATCGCTAATTAGTTATTGAAAAAGGGGTTTGATATTTTAGTAATAAGAAGAGTGTTCTCATCTTTTTTAATAATAATCATATATGCGCTTTGATAACCATTAACTGTATACTAACATCTACCATCATATCTATTCACTCTTTTCTCCCTTATTTATACGAATGTGTATTAAAAGTGTTATATATACATCGTCGTCATCATCATCATCATCATCATCATCATCATTATATTTTTATAATATACGAAATTAAATATCAAACCATACATATCTTATAATGTGTACCATTTGCATACTATACATACATAGAACTTACGATGTACATATATACATATGTACATAAAATAAAACGTACGAAAAAACAAAAACGCCCTTGGTCCTTTTCAAAAATATATCAAAATGCTATAAAGAAAGATACAAAATCGAAAAACAAAAACACAAAAATCCAAAAACACAGAATATTATTAGGCATGAGCATAAATATGCTGTAATGTTTCTTTATATCGTCATGCATACATTATACACCCATTCTTCATAAAGATATGTATAATTATGTGTACATATGAAATATCTAAAGGATATATGAGTAAGTATATGTATATGTTTATGTATATGGTGTTAACATGTGGTACCAGTACCACCTTCGTATTTAGTAGTCATCATTACCATCATTTTCTCTTAATGTTTTTTTTTTTTTTGTTTCAACATTTTATTAGTACTTTCCTCGAAAACCAAAAGTCGAAAAAATATATGAACAAGTACATTCAAATATAAAAAGAAAAATATCTAAAAAAAGGATAACAGAAATTTTAAATAAATAAATAAAAACTCTACCGAATGAATGTTGAAAATTTTTCTTGTCCTTTTTTTTTTGCTTTTATTTTCAAATGAAAAAACACAAAATTCCAGGATTCGCGAAGTGAAGAAAGAGGTCTTCGATGGACACTGTTATATTGGCTATTTGCTATCCTTTGCTGATTGCCATTCTACATGGCATGCTCCTACATATAAGCTAAAGTTACAATACTTACGTTTACGTATCTGTAGATACATATGTATATGTAGATATGGTTGATTTTTTCGAATGCATAGACGTACGTGAAAGTTTAAAATGTGTGTAGAGAAAAATGTACCACAGTCATATAATATGTATAAATATGTATACATTTCTTTTCATTATCCTTTTGCTGCTATATGCATACCAAAATACATATAAGTACACATGAATTGTATATAAACCAGAAAGGATGTAGTTCGAAAAGAACGAGATTTTTCTCTTCAAAATTTTACACCCTTATGCCTGATCCTTATGTGTTATTGTATTGTGATGTGGTGGCTATTCCAGCTAAACAAATGTGTATAATGTTCCATTTCATTGTATATGTATGTTCTAGAGTAGTAATGTATTGAGAGCTTAAATAAACAAACCAAGTTTTTCTTTCTCATTTTTTTTTTTTAATTATAAGATTTTTCATTTTGAAGTTTTTGTACAAAAGAGAAGGGTTAATTTTTACCATCGCACTTTACGAATGACCAATACACATACTTATACAACAATATAAAGAAAATTTACATGAACTCAAAATTTATATCATTTTTCTTCATTTCAGCATATACACATACATACGTACCAGCTGTGTATTATTATTAATTCTAAATTCATTTTGTATACAGACACACACATAAAAAATAAATGTATATCCTTCTTAAAGTATGTATGAATATGAACTTAAGTAAGTAATTTCATCCTTTACAAAAAATTTTTTTTTCTTTTAAATTATTTTAAAAGCTTAGCTTTTCATTCAATTTTTCTAAAGTTTTACCGTTTTACACTATTTTTATAGTTTTTTTTTTTCTGCAAAATCTTCCTTTTAGAATAATATTTTTGCCATGCATGAATCGATGTGTGTATATAGAAAATATTTTATAGCCATGCGGAACAAAGGACAATAAAACGATATGTAAAGGTTAAAAATATTCTTTTTGTTTGTGTTTTTTGTTCCAATGTAATACCATGTCTGAATAGCCATCATTTTATAGTAATGTAAGAGGTACGACGACGAACGACTATATAAATAAAAAAAATTTACTAAACTATACTATATATATCCCTCTTGCTCTGTATCTGTATCCATAAACAAAATATTCATTTATCAAAGCTTTCATATATTAATCAAAGTGGTAAAACAACATAAAATGGAAGAATTTTGATAAATGAAAATGTATAAAAGCACAAAAAAAAAGAAAATATAACAAACATACGAATAAAAGAAAAGATCCTGTTAAAAAGTATATGTAACATACAATATTTATATACGTGTACATTATATAATACGTGAATATAACATGAATATTTTGGACAACGGGTATAAAGAAATCATTAAAATTACCATTAAATTTCATCATCACATACGACGATAATGGCGATGAGTATCCATGATGAGGATGAGTATGTGGATGATAAAGATATGAGATGATGGTCAAACCTTACAGTTAAAAGGGTTAAAAGGAAAATTTATTGAAGGGTAACGCACAAAAAAAAAAATGTTTTTTTTTTACTTATAATTTTATTTTAATTTTTTTATACGAGTTAGTACATAAAAAATAAAATCAAAATTTTCTTTGTACATATACTTACATATGTAGATACATAAGAACACCATGTGTGTTTATGAATTGGATTATATGGTATATCTACAGTTATTTATATTTCATATTACACTATATCATACATTACGGATTCATCATAAGCACACCTACCTATACATAAGTAGCGTGCGTGTATAGGTGTGTGAATATTTATATAAAATTATTGTTAAAATTATGAAATTCATTTGTAACTAATTTTCGAGTTCAGTTTTCTGTTGTTTTCTTTTTTTTGTTATGATTTTATAGACATAAAGGTTATGTAAATTTAAGGAAAAATCAACTATAAAATTCTAAAAAAAATAAAAATAAAAAACTTTTAAATATAAAACAAAAGGAACTATACAACCATCAACCATCACCCATCACCCGCATCAGCAACAAAAATATGAGTATTATTATTACTGATATTATTATTATTATTTTCATTATTATTTTATTATATATAACTGTATATAAATGTACATTAGACTTACATTAGGTATATATGTATGATGTATGAGCATCAAAATATACTCGTATACTATATTTGAAATATTGTATGCGTATATACATATACAGAATATTTTATATTATTCTTTTTTATTACCTCCAGTAAATAAATATATGTATATCTACACTTTTATGTTAGTATGTGTATCTATAGAATTTATTAAGGTTTCGACAATGAATATTTATAGTAACAAAAATCATTAATGAAAAATGAAAAATTCCGTAAAAATTATCCGCTCATAAACATACAATTGCGTACATTTATATGTAGGTACATAAGTACGTATTCACATAGTAATATAAATACACAAACATAATCAGTAAATTTAGAATAAATAATATATAAAATGATATCTGAAAGGATAAAAAAAAGAATATACAAATTTTTTACCAGAATAAGGCAAAATAAGTTTAATATTTAATGAGTTAAAATTTGTATATAAAAAACATAATTTCTTTTATATACTTATATATTTTACATTCACATACTCATACATTCTCCATCCATACACAGATAGATAATCTGCTTTAAATATCTACATATATACTAGTACATTACACATATAATATGTGTGTATAAATTTTGTTTCATTTATATAGATATGTATAGATAAGTATTAATTTTTGGGTGTAATATGTATATCATAATACATGAATGTATGTATGTACATACAATATACACACATTAGATACAAAAATTTATACATACAACATATAACACATAGATAGAAGTATAAATGTAGATTTTTCAAAATTTTGAAATATATTTAATATAATATACACACAAATTTTAAAGGGGTGTAGTGTATACACACATAAAATTCCATCAATAAAATATATATATTTTGTTCTCTTATAATTATACAGATATATGTATATATTTATAAAAAAATTACATTGCAGAAGCACATAAAATTATGTATATTGTTTTTTACGTGTATACATAGATACAATCATATAGGAACATTTAATGACGATGATTCCTTAATGATTTTTCATTCGTTTATTTAGAATTATAAAAAAAAAGGAATTTCCTTTTTTTCTTTTTGCAATATTTGTTCAAATGTTTTGAATCCCAGAAAAAAAAAAAAAAGGAAAAAATGAAATTCAAAATTTACCATTAAAAGGACCAATATTTTGTAAACAACTGAGCTGACAGGGAGAAATTGGGTTCGAAAAATTATAATATTTATATACAAGGTATATATTGCATGATATTTTATTTATACATAAATGTAATGTGTGTATATATAAAATAATTTTTTTTAGAATACACATATTTACGTATATGTATCAGTATTTGGTTTTGTAATAATTGTATATTCGTATATATATGATTGTATGAGTACGACGATGAACAAAAATTTTCTTTCATTGAGAATCAACTAAACACATTATTTTATACACCTACATGTATATCACACACGTATCTACTCGTTTCTTATGTGCAAACATAAATGTAAGTACGTATATGTAGATAAAATGTAAAAATTAAAACCGAAAACAAATAATATCCAGGAAAAATAAATAAATAATAATTAATGTTTTTTATGTGGGTAAATTTTAGAAGAATGTGTAAATGTATAGAAGTGTAATTTTTATACCTTTTCACTTTTTATAGACTTATTTTATTATTTATAAATTCCTTATTCTATGTTGTATTGTAAGGACTTTTTTTTTTAATTTGGTTTGGTTTCAATTTTTGTGCATTATCGTTATTTGTACCTCCATTACATTTTCATTCGAGAGGTGGTATGTATATATACGAGTATATATGTAGATGTGTAATGTAATATTCATATACCAAAAAAAAGAAACATAGAAAAATGAAAGATGAAAGAAAAGATAACAAAAACGGTAACGAAAATTTTGTTGATTAGAAAAAAAAAATTAACGAAATCCTGTGTTTATAATATTGAATAAAAGAGAAAAACTCATTTGTGTAATTTTTAATTTTTAGTCTTGAAGAAGAGCTTCATTCAGCTAAAATGCTGCATCCCACCCTGCGTATATGATAATTATTTTTAGTATATTCAAAATCATCATTATCCTGTAATCATATGCGGATGTTCATTAAAAAATTAAGGAAAAATATATTTTTTTCGTATAGACTTTTAATTCACAAAAAATAGTATGAATCCAAAATGAAAATAATTGATTACAGAAATTAGAATTGTTAGTATAGTTCCGAAAAATATAATTAATGATAAAGATTGTAATAAATAAGAATAATTATTCGTTTTTGTTTTGTAAAATTTTGATTTAAATTTTTTTATAAAATCAAAAATCATGTCACATTAACAAAAAAAAATTTCTAAAATTCACTTGATCCTTAATACTATTTTATCAGGAAAAATTTTTCCTCGAATGAATTTATGAAAATGTGTTTCATTTGTACATTGACCAGTCAATTTTATTTTCAACCAATATAATTAGTAAACATTACAATACGAGTACATCCGGCGACTGTTGAAAGTATGCAATAATCTACAATAATCTATAACGACAATTTATTCAAGACTATAGTGAGAATGAGCAGAAAAAAAGCAAAATGTCTGACGTTGTAAAAAGAAAAAAATCTTAAATTTACAAGTTTAGAAATATATTTTAGAGAAGTTGTATCAAATAAAGTCGAAAATTAATCTAAATTAACTTTAAGATATTCATATTATTATATTTAGAGATTTAAGATTAGAATTGGAGATATCTACTAATTTGTGCACCAATTATCTTCGAAGTTACTTAACCGATTTCAATGAAATTTGAAACATAGATACTTTGATAGGAATTGTATGGTTCTTAATGGAACATTTTTTTTTTAAATGTCCTTGTTTCCTTTTTACAGGGTGTCAAAGTTGTCAAAATTGCGATTTTTCGGATTCCAAATGCACCTCGTACAACAAACACTGATTGAACAATTTCTTTTAAATTTTGAATATAGTTATAGCCTGAAGGATATTGTGGTGTTTGAATATAGCACATTTTTGATTTCAGATCCTGAAATTTATTTATAGTTCTTAAAATAGGAGAGGCTTTTTTTTGGAAAAATCGTTCAACTTTGAGTGTTCGTTATATTTCCATTTTTATTAACAAAATAAACTTGTTCTTTTTCATCAAAACATTCAAAAACACATTTTTATTAGCCCCTAAAAGGTATGCAAACGAATTTTTTAAAATTTTTGTACGTAAAATCGTTGTTGTTGTTTTCGAAATATTTCAAAGTCGAATACTACTGTAGATAACAAAAAACAAAGGTTTCTTAATTTCACTCACGTTTATTAATAAGTTTAAGTAAGTTTAATTATTAATACATTATAGATACAATAGTTTAAGAGTTAATATATGATAAATTACAATATTTTTGAATTACTACATTATGACAATTATAGTATAAAATTGAAAATTACACGATTATTGAATAAGTACGTCTTTACTAGGCGGTGTCTCAAACAAGAAGAAAGATGATTAGTCGATTAGTAATAAATTTGATTGATAGTAAATTAAAAGAAAGAAGAAGATCCGAACTGAGTTACCGATTTTTATTATTGACGCGAACATTCCGCCCACCTTGAAAAGTCGTACTTTTCAAATTAAATGAATTTAAATTTTAATTAATAAAATCTGATTATTTTAAGCTTCATTTCTTGCAAAAAGATGAATTAGTTTCGATACTGGTCTCTTCATCAATCCATTTTTTGTGCGGACTGTCACAACTCTCACTAGATCATCGCTACCTGGATGTACTTGTTCTACCTTGCCCAATAGCCAACTACCTGGTGGTGTGTTATCATCGGCAACGATTACTATG
This sequence comes from Villa cingulata, assembly GCA_951394055.1. NCBI lineage: Eukaryota > Metazoa > Arthropoda > Insecta > Diptera > Bombyliidae > Villa > Villa cingulata. Next base: position 5,056,903 of record OX596025.1, read on the forward strand.
TCATCAATTTGTAAATTGCGTCTTTCATGAATCCATTTTTTTCTTGGTTGCAATGTTGATAGATAATCCCTTTGCCAGGCTTTCCAGAAATCTTGTTTTACCTTTTGTAAATGTTGCCAGCGAGAACGGAAATATTTTGTTTTATCTTCAATAGGTAATTCAGGAACCTGCATGGCATTTCCTCCAAGTAATAAATCATTAGGAGTAAGCACTTGTAAATCATCCTTGTTATCTGTTAATGGAATTAATGGTCTAGTATTAAGTATACTTTCAATTTGGCATAATAATGTGTTAAGTTCATCATATGTAAAATGACTGTTGCCAATGATTCGTTTTAAATGATATTTTACTCTTTTGACCCCAGCTTCCCATATGCCTCCGAAATTTGGTGCGTGAGGTGGAATGAATCTCCAAATAATTTCATTTTCAATGAAGAAATTATGAATAGATTCGTGATGATGCTTATTTTTGAAATATTGATACACTTCCTTTAAGTGTTTCACAGTTCCATGAAAATTTGTGCCATTATCACTGTACATAGTTAAAATCTTTCCCCTTCTAGAAATAAATCGCTTGAGAGCTGCTATGAAAGATTCACTGGATAAATCCATCACCAATTCTAAATGAATCGCCTTAGTAGACATACATATAAATAGTGCTATGTAACATTTTATTTGTTTTGCTCCTCTACCTTTCCATGATAATGCTATCATTGGTCCAGCAAAATCTACCCCACAATTACTAAATGCTTTATCAACTTGTTGAATACGATAGGATGGTAATGTTGACATTTTTTGAAGACATTTCTCCGATTTATATCTAAGGCATATGATGCATTCTCGAACAGTAGTCTTTAGGAGCTGTTTTAGTCCAATTATCCAATATTTCAACCTTAAATTATTCTCCAATAAATACCCAGAAGCATGTAAATATTTGAGATGATAGTATTTAACTATACGTTTACTCAACACACCATTTTTATGGAGAATAGCAGGATGACGTTGTTCGTAGGTAACTTGAGCGTTGTGTATTCTTCCGCCCACCCTGAGAATATCATTTCTATCAATAAAGGGCTCCAAGCGCCATAGTTTGCTTTCCTTCTTTATTCTCTCATTTTTTTTTAATTGGTGAATTTCTTCAGCAAAGAAAATTCGTTGTTCATTAATGATGTGCAATTGTAAGGCCTTTTGCAATTCATTCACCGTGAGAAGTAATGTACTGCCATCTTCACAATCTGCCTTTCTTTTTCGACATCTATTTATAAATCGAAGACACCATGCTGTAATTCTAATCAAGGTAGAATAACTCGAATATTTATTTACTAAATTTTCTGATAAGCATTGGTCCTTAGATACTGCTGTTGTTAGACAGGTTTTTCTTTTTTCTTCATCAGTGTGATGAATATCTGTTTGAGATATAATTTCGATGTTTTTATTATGCAAAAATGAAGGTCCATGCCACCATATGTCACACACAGAAAGTTCACTGGCATTAATCCCTCTTGTTGCTACATCTGCTGGATTCTGTTCAGACTTAACATGATTCCATTTGTTACGTGGTAATATATCTAAGATCATGGATGTTCGATTACCTACAAAGGTATTCCATCTTCTTGGAAAATCATCTAGCCAAGCGAGTACTGTTTTGGAATCAGTCCATGCATATGTCTCTAATTTCTTCTCTTCAAATGCTAGTGCATTTTTAATTTGAATGAATAATTTTGTAAGAAGTAACGCAGCACATAGTTCGAGTCTTGCTATACTTATTTGTCTCAATGGAGCTATTTTTGTTTTTGCGGCAACTATATTCATTTTAATATGTTCTTGATGTATTACACGAAGGTAGATTACAGCAGCGTATGCCTTTTCGGAAGCATCCGAAAATCCATGTAATTGTATGTGAGAATCCTTATTTGTGTGTAACCATCGTGGTATTCGTATTCGTTCTAAATTTGATAATTGAGAGCTAATATCTTTCCACTGTTCTGCTAATTCTCCGGTTATTGATTCGTCCCAATTATGTTTCATGATCCACATTTTCTGCATATACAATTTTGCAAATATGACGCACGGTGAAAGAAGTCCTAATGGATCATAAATTCTCGAAATAATTGATAAAACTCCCCTTTTTGTTATGATGTTCATATTTGAAATTTCAACCTTAAATGAAAATTGATCGCTTGTAGAATGCCAGTTGAGACCCAATGTCTTGATTACCGCTTCACTTTCAGTTTCAAATGCCTTGTTGCATTCTTGTAGATTTTGTGGAATTTCCTCTAACAATTCTGAACAATTAGAGGCCCATTTGTGTAATGTGAAGTGACCCTTTTGTAAAATATTTATAATTTCCTTAACGTTAATTGAAGCTTCTTGTAAGGTATCATCTGAATTCATGAGATCGTCAACATAAAAATTGTGTTGTATCATTTGAGAACCTCTGGAATGAGCAATATGTTCATCAGCTGCGAGTTGTCTTAGAGTTCTCAGTGCCAAAAAGGGTGCACACGACGTCCCATACGTGACTGTTTTCAACGCATAACTACTAACTGGTTGATCAATTGTATTTCGCCAAAATATCATTTGAAATTTTCTATCTTCAGGATGTACAAGAATTTGTCGATACATCTTTTGTATGTCGGCAACATAAGCTATTCTAGAAATACGAAAGCGCATTATTATATCTGTTAATTCATTATGTACCTTGAATCCTGTATGTAGCAAATCATTTAACGAGAGTCCATTTGATGATAAACTGGAACCATCGAATACCACTCTTAAATTTGCTGATTTACTTGATTTTTTCCAGACACCATGATGTGGAAGAAAGTATGTTGACGAATCATTCAGTAATGTATTTTCTTGTGACACCTTTTCCATATGATCTAAGTTTTCATATTCTGACATGAAATTATTATAACATTGTGACAATTCTGGATCCTTTTGAAAACGCTTTTCCATGTGATGTAATCTTTTTAAAGCATTGTCCCTTGTACTACCGAATTTTGCAACATTACCTTTGAATGGTAACCGAACCATATATTGACCTGTTGATAATCTTGTATGTGTATCAATGAAATACTGCTCACATTCCTTTTCTTCTACATTCAATTGTGATGGAACTGTAATTTCTTCTATCTCCCAGAAACGTCTTAAAGTTTTGTCGATATCATTTTGAACAAGCATGCAAGAAGCTGAAGAATTTGGTTCTTCAACTTTACCACAAATAACCCAACCAAATTTTGTTTTATAAGCACAAACATTAGTGTCATGTTCATATGGAATTCTTTCATGTAATAAAATATCAAAGGCAATATCACACCCAATGATAATATCAATTTTGGATGGCGAGCTGAATAAAGAATCAGCTAATTCACATTTTTCTACAAACCAATTTCGAATGCTAGAATCAATTTGTACTGATGGTATGTCGTGAGTTAATTTTGTTAATATATATGCTGTTGAAGGTACCACATTTGTTTCATTTTTTGAAAATAGTTCAACACAAACTCTTCCTCGTGTAGAATTCCTTTTTGATTGTATAGTTCCAATACCTGTCAATGATATTCTGCCATTTTCACGTCTTAATCTTAATCGCTGAACACAGTTTTCAGATATGAGTGTCAGTTGAGAACCGGTATCTAGAAGAGCACGGCACGGCTGAAGTTGATGTGATGAATCTTTAATATAAACAATTATGGTAGGTAAAATACTGACATGATGTTTTGATCTTTGGAAATGTGTGCAGGCATGATTTGTTGATTGTGATGTAGCACTGTTAGAAATATTATCGTGATTTTGTACTGATTGTGATATGTTTTCATGCAAAAGTGTGTGATGTTTCTTTCCACAATTACGACATCTACCTTGTGTCTGACAATTCTTAACGAAATGTTGTCCCTTCAAACAATTGTAACATAATCCTTTTGACGAAATTAATTTTCTTCGTTCTTGTGCATTCATTGATGCAAAGGATGGACAACTATATATATAGTGATTTGATTTGCAAACAATACAATTTGGTTTTGATACAGATGTTGTGTGTGAATGTCTTAGTTTATGTTGATTAGATGTAAATTGTGAGCCTTGTTTGTTGTCTTTTGATGTTTGAGATGTTGAAGTTAACTCATAGACTCTTTTGTTCAAAAACCTTATAAATTCAGGAAAGTTATTTATATTCTCATTGTGAGATATTTCTCGACGCCATAACTGTTCAGAATCAGGATCTAATTTAGATAACAACATGAAATTCAACCATGTATCCCACTTGTCAGTTGGTAACCTTAATGCTTCTAAAGCATTAATTGTTTCTGTGAATGTATTTATTAAGACTTGTAAACCTTGTGTAGAAACAGTCTTTAATGAAGGCAATGACGTTATGGTGTGTAAATGTGAGTCGATAATGTATTGCTTCTTATCATATTTATCCTTAAGTAATTTAAATGCCTTCTCATAGTTAGCTTCCGTAATTGCTAAATGTCTTAACGAAGAAGCAGCTTCACCCTTTAAAGTTGTTTTAAGATATTGAAACTTCTGAACTGATGATAATGAAGTATTGTTATTCACCATACTGTTGAACATATCGTAAAAGGACTGCCATTCCTTATAGTCACCATGAAATTCAGGCAGTTGTATATTTGGTAATTTTATTTTTAATTGTGTATTTGTTGATTCTGGTGTGGAAGTAACTAATTCTCTCAGTATGTTGGCTATTTGATTTTGGTTTGTAGTGATTGTTTCCAAGGTTGTTGAGATGTCTGGATTATGCACTTCACTCACTGTTGCTGAATGTTCATTAGTTGTTATTACCTTGTTGCATTTGGCTAGTACATTATAATATTTTTCTTCAACAACTGCTCGATAATTAATTTCGTCTTCTAGCAAATTATCGTCGACGGAAGTTTCAATACTTTTCTGTATTGAGTCAAATTCCTTGAATAACTCATTTATTCTATTCGTTCTTACCTTTACATCTTCCACATTTACGTCTTCATTCTCTAATATTGTTTCAATTGAAGTAACTAATCGAGTTATGTTTGCTTTGAAGACTTTCCTCTTTGTCTTGAATTCTTCCATGTTAGTTGTTTGTTGTAGTGTCACTTATTGATTTTCTATGTTTTCTTTTATTATATTTACGATGGTAACACTAATATAAGAATGATGTGGATGCAGTAATCAACAATGACATTCACCAATAAACGATAGAAAGAGATAACCAATATTTATATTTTGTTGCAACCTATTCCTTTTTTCCTTAAGTAAAATACCCTGTATTGTGTTATGTGTAAATCACTGAAAATTGTTTGGTTAAATACGATTTAATCACATGTATTTTCAATGCCGTAAAATTGTAATAATTTTTTGTAATTTCACTAATATATTATTGCCATGTATTGTATGCCATTGATGTATTAAGACCCTTGTCTTGTGTTCTGTGTACTGGTTTATAAACGTTTGTCTAAAATACCACCTTGATGTGAATTAATCCAAATTGTAGAAAAGATATTTTACACTAACATTTATTAAGCAAATACACTTTAGTTTTAATGTTTGTAGAGAGTCCCTGTTCGGGCGCCAAAAATATGTAGATAACAAAAAACAAAGGTTTCTTAATTTCACTCACGTTTATTAATAAGTTTAAGTAAGTTTAATTATTAATACATTATAGATACAATAGTTTAAGAGTTAATATATGATAAATTACAATATTTTTGAATTACTACATTATGACAATTATAGTATAAAATTGAAAATTACACGATTATTGAATAAGTACGTCTTTACTAGGCGGTGTCTCAAACAAGAAGAAAGATGATTAGTCGATTAGTAATAAATTTGATTGATAGTAAATTAAAAGAAAGAAGAAGATCCGAACTGAGTTACCGATTTTTATTATTGACGCGAACAACTACTCTTAAAGAAAAAAAAGAATAACAAAACGAAATCTAGGGAATAGAAAATGTTCAAGTGCTTACTTTCAAATGTCCTTTACTGCCAGCATTTTTGATTTAAAACAATTATATAAGTATTGCTGTATAAAATTACATGCATTACTGATTGTGCAAAAAAAAAATTACTTTCACATATGAGTGTCATAAAAGTGTATGTAAGAGTATCGTCGCTCAGTATACATATACCAAACTTATATGTATGCATATACAGACATAATAATATGTACTTACCTACATCTTCTAGTAATTTAACTTGTGAATATGAAATTTTTGTGTTGACTTTTAATTATTACAAGGAAAAAACATTTTTTTTTTACCATTCATAGACTTGACTTTTTACAATAATGACAGAAGTCCTTTAGTTACTGTACAAAATACATAATAACACATAAAATGAGTATAAAATAGAAAAGATTGTATAAAGTTGGTCACTTACCCTAGAGCTATCAATTTTCAAAAATAATGGATACTCAACTCCGGTGTATATAGTAGCATGTATCGTAATAAATGGATAAAATCTATATTTATTTTAACCTTTATTTAATACGATTTTTATATGTACACTTACAAATACTGGTAAATACATGTATGAGTGTATGTCTTACACATATCCGTATTGTTTAAATTTTTATAGGATGTTAATACAGAAAATTTTTCAATATAAGAAAAGTAAAATAAAAATTGGAAAAATAAATGTAAAAAAAAAAACTAGATACAATCAACATAAAGCATAATAGTATATCTACCGTATAAGTATAGAAAAATTTTTGTATATGTAACATACATACTTATAAAAATATGTACGAGTATTATAATTAGCTCAAACTTTGAAATACTATATTTTTTTTCTGTTTCATATTTTGGATTGAATTGAATACATTTTGAATTGAACAAAAGAAAGCATTTATTATTTAAATGGGTCCATGATTGAATCTTAGATATTTCGAATATACATATATAATATGTATATATCATCATCATAATCATCATAATCATAATCATATACATATATTATGTAGTCGTAGTCGTATATCGAATGTATATATGTATAGTCTTCATATCCTCATTGTCATCTTCGCCATACATTAAATACTCGCATTATTAACAAGCAAAATACGGTACATATACTTGCTGCTGTACGAGTATATGGCATACAAATTTTAATACATACATATGTACGTATGTACGACAATAATATAAATATGAAATGAATGTTTTATTTTTCATTTTTGTTACAAAACACCCAAACAAAATCAGTGTAATTCGTGGGCGTTGTTGTATTCATGTATGTATTAATGTATATCTATACATATCTGTATTATGTATTATGTATTTATCTTTATTATCAGCATTACCGTTCTGACAATTTTTTAAAATACATATAATATATATATGTATATATTTTTAGAGAAACATCATTTACTGAATTCAGTTCCAAAAATTCACAAATTGTCAAAATGTGTATTTTCGGAAACTTTAAAATTGATAGATTGGTTAGTCTACGTCTACACATCACATAATACTGAGTACAAATTCATTACCCTAAAATTCACACAGTTTTGAATGGGTACCAATCTGCTATTGGAAGAAATGGATCTCATTGATCATAAATGACTTTTTTTTTATTTTAATTGACTAATTATCTTTCTACCAAAAGTTATGTTATGTTGAACTGCTGCAGATAAATGATAGCATTAAGTCTAGTCTATAAGTGTTTATGGTTATATGGACACAAATTGATGATGATTAAATTTTGAACACAGTCGGAGATGAATTTGACTTAACTTTTTCATATATTATAGAAATGAATTTTTCTTCGAAATAAAATATGCGAGTGATCAAAAAATTGAAAATGTCTTTTAATGAATTAATATTTTGGTAAATTTCTGATGGAAACAAATTTTTTTTTTATTTCATTTAAATGGCAACACTGATTATTGTCTCATAAATAAATAATAATACGAAGATGAAAAAAAAATATTTTCAATAAAATCTTTCTTGTGTACAATGTATACGAGATATTTTCTATAAATACACTCATACAAAGAAACGTGCAAACTGAGAGGAAACGCTTATTTGATGTTTTCAATTCAATTTTTATGATCAATATTCCTTTCTTTTGTTCATTATTTTCAATGTTTTCTTCTTTTCATATTTATTTTTTTTTTTTTTTATCCATTTAATTCATCACATTCGTTTTTTATGTATTAACAGCTATTCAATAGCTTCTGGTATTAGGCTTATTTTTATTATATTTATGTTTTTGTTTGTGTAATTCTCTTTTATTATTAATATTCATAAAAAATATATGAACAATAATCATCCACATAGCACATAGCACATATAGGGGGTTATATACGAGAGGAAAAAATTACAGAAACATATAGTAAAAGGGTCTTATATGTATAGGATCGAGAATAAATAATGAAAAATAAAATTATTATAACAATAATAATAACATTATTATGTATATACAAATTCGAATATGAAATATTAATAACAACTTCTACTGCAATTATACCAAAATACAAAATATGAATAAAATACCTAGACAAATAATGTATGTATAGACGACATACGGACGGATAGGTGAATATATAGATACACAAAAATATTGAAAAAATCAAAACGCAAATATCGGATAAGATATGAAAAAAAAAAAAAAAAACAATCAACATAATAAAAAGTTTTAGTTAGGAAGGATGAGGAGCATCTTTCAATAATTCATTACAAATTTATTCATTTCAATCATGTATATGTGATGATTGAATGAAATGATTGATGAAAAGAAATATGTACAAAAAAAAAACAGAAATGAATAAACAAATAAATAAATAAAAACCAAATTATTGTACCAGAAAAACGACAATGACGCAACGACATCGATTACGAAAAAAAAATAAAATAAAATAAAATTAATATATGAAGGATGTTGATGCAGTGTCAGTTAAATTATCCATCAGAATCGAAATTATTCATTCATTCTTTCATTTATATGATTGTTGCTTTCAATTTTGTTTGTATTTTATTAATTTTTTATTCTCAAATGAAGCATGCACTGCAATAGATTAATCAGATTTTATATCTAAGCTGTTTTCTTTTTCTTTTTTTTTTTTTCGTTGTATGCACTTATATGTACATATACGTACTTAATATATGAAAAATATGAGAAACGGAAATTGGTTATTTTTGTTATTAGTACCATAATATGTATATTTATTACCTACGTATTATTATGAAAAGAAGATTTATTCTGACATACATATATGCACGTATGTACATATATGTGAACTCATAATTTTGTCCATTATCAATATTTACTTATTGAACGTATATAGCTCTATAATGAACAATGAACAATGAACTTTTTTATTTCTTTAATTCGAAATTATTTCTTTTAAGAAAATATATAATTGTGTGTGACACTAAAATTTATCGAAAAATACTATAAAATGAACAAAAGAGTAGAGGATATATTATGAGATATAAGATCTAATTAATATAGAATATCAAAATGTAAATTTAAAGAAAGCATTTAAATTGAGTTAACAATAGATTAATTAAAAAACGAAAAAAATGAAGCATCTCCATATCATCAATTTCTCATGTAAAATAATAAAAATTCCATTATAGTATTTGTAGAAGACATTAAAGTTATTACACAATATATTACAAAAAATATAAATGTATTTCACAATAATGCAAAAGCAATTAAAAATGAGAAAAATACAAAAGCCGCATTCAAAATTAATATTCGAAAAAAATTTTACAAATGATCGACAAGCACTGATGTTTATAAAATCAATTCTAATGATGATGATGAGATAAAGACGATTGTGATAATGATAAAATTGTAGTCGGTTTCAGTTGTATAGCACAATTTTATAATATATATATGTATATGTACATATAGGGCTGTATATAGGTGATTCTAATTTTAGACACATATAATTTTACTTAAGAGATATACAACACGAGCACAAATCAATAACTAACAAATATAAATCTTTTCTTTTTTCATTTCATTTTGTTTTTTCTATTTTGTATTTTTTCAAAATCTTTTCATTTCGAAACATGTAAGTATATTCGACTGAAGAGATAACAATAAAATTAAATTTGATTTAGCTTTAGTTCCGTTTACTCATGTAACATACACATATCCACATTGTAGAATGTAGTTAATCACACTTTTCATATGTATGTATGCATTTATGATATCAACTATAATCTATCTTACGTAACACAAAATAAAGAACAAATTATGTACATATACATATATACGTATGTATGTATGTATGTATGTATGTCGTCATCATAATATCTTAAATGTGATATATTGGCAGCTAATGTATTCATCGTTATAAATATCACTGTCACATCAATTTTATTCTTAGAAAATTTTTGTTCATCTTTAAAATGAAATTAAATAAATTAAAAATTATTTCAAATTTTCACATTTTTCCCTTCATTTCTTTTCTTTTATTTCTTTTGATATTTAATTTAAAGGCTCAATCAAAACATAGAAAACATAAAAATAAAAGACATTCTTAATTATACATTTTGAAGTTAATAAATTAGACAATATAGTGAAAAGTGTAGCAAACCAAAAATTTTCATTTCGAAAATTCAATAATTTGGATCGGATAGAATTTGTTCATTTCATAATCAATTCAAATTTGAATTTTATCAATATAGAGAGACTAATTTTCTATTTTTATCATAAAATTGTCGATAAATGACAGAGCGCGAATGTAATAAAAGTATTTGGAAATTATTAAAAAAATTTCAAAGAAAGCGAATGAACGATAATAGTTAAAGATTATTTGTTTTTTTGATCTTATACATTCGAAAATTGGTTGTTAAAACATTACATATTAAACAAATAAAATACTTTTAAAAAAATACTTTACATATATCCCAACTAGATAAATTTCTTTCGACAAAGAAGATTCGCGCTTACTTTAAAATACAAGGAAAAAAATTTAATTTGCTTTTCTATTTTCTCTCACTTTTTTTTTTGCCACAAAATAATTTTTATTTTTATGAAAGGAAGAATTTATTATGATCTCTTACCGGAATTATAATATCCTATATATACATCGTGTATATAGTAATCATGTACGCTGTGGTGTAAGATGAAAATTTAATTTTTTTCTGGAATAAACCTCATGCCACTGTTTTCAGAGCTTTGCATGCAGCCAAACACATTTCAAGCAAAAAATAAAAATTTTCAAATATTACACATATTTTTTTTTTTTCTATTTTGCTTATTTGCTACTTTTATTGTATCTCTTTAATCTAGATCCAATAATAACAACATATTGACTCATGTAACACCAATATAACAGTTCTTTATTACTCCTATATATAACCGACACATTTTCACACCATTTGCATTGTGTATACGAGTATACCATAATTTTAGAAATTCTGATAGAAAAAATACGAAGGGAAAATTTTTGTTATTTTCACCTTCATTTTCTCCTATGGGAATTTAACGTCGCCTTTTTTTTCATTCTTTTCCATATGATGAAAAAAAAAACGGAATCCTTATAGTCTTGTGTTATTCATTGCCCCACAAAAAAGTGTTTTTTTTTTTCTTTACATAAATTTAAATGTGTTCATGTAATAGATACAAATTTGATATTACATATATATAGGAATCGTGTATATTTAGGTTTAGGTTTGTACGTGATATTACACGTAAACGTAACGTCTTTTTTTCATATGAAAATTTCATCTATGTACGAGTATATGGCTCGTTAATCGTATTATACGTACGAATATATGTATCGTTTATATGCGTTTAAAAGTTCAGCTTGAAATCTGCTTAAATCTTTAAATACGATATTTTTGTGTTAAATTTTAAACGAAATTTTCTTTATATACTCTTCAGATATACTTGCATATTATGTACATATGTACGTATATACCTGAATTACATATGTTTAGTGAAATATAACGGAAAAATAGGAAAAGAAAATGATAATAAAAAATATGAATATTCTAAATTGAACAAAATTTATTGTTATAATGCCATGCAAATATTTCATATATATGTATGTATATGTATTATGCATTATATATCTTTATGTGTATAGTCTAAAGCAATTCAAAATTAAAATTCGAATAAAAATAAAAAGGTATATAGTACCTATATGTATATGTACTTTAATATTAATACATCGAAATAATAATATAACCGAGCAACAAAAACCCATTCCATTATGAATAATTTTTCTAAATATCCTTGTTGTAGGCTTGCTGGCTGATTTACTCCTAAATATAAAAATAAAATTGAACAATAATTCAAATTTGTACTTAATATTATTTCATACAATGGTGCACATAAATTGGTAATGTAATGGGTATAATAATGGAAAGTAATTTGAAACAAAAAATTATATTCGTAAAGCTGTATATATATACAGTTACAGTCTGTTTGACAAGATCGTCCGCTCTACCTTTCAACGAAAAAGGAATTACCTGAAAAAACGTAGGTACAGGATTAAGTAGAATACCTTGTAGTAAAGCGCGTTATAAAAATTAGCCTCATTAGTTATTCAGTTTTCGTGGTGATAACAAGTTTCTGAAATGAGTGCAAAATACTTAAAACGATTCGAAGCAGTTTTCTTATGTCAGCATCCAAAAGGACCTCAGTGGAGTGCTAAAAAGACAGCAAAATATATTAAAAAGGATGAGTCATTCATGAGAAAGTGGTGTAAACGTTATACGGAGCATAAAAACGTGGACGATTTACCTGGAAGGGGTAAAACGAAAACCACATCAAAAAAACAGGACAAAGCTATACTGGAGTTATTTAAGAAAGATCCTCTCATGATATTACGAAAAGTAAAAGAGAAATTGGCTGAAAAGGGTATTAACATATCCGTTTTCACAATTCGACAACGATTGGATGAAAATAATATAAAGATTAGGACCACCCTCAGCAAACCTCTACTGTCAACGATCCATATGCAAAAACGACTTGACTGGGCTACAGAAAATTTGGGTCGTGATTGGAACGATGTCATATTCTCTGATGAATCATCCTTTTGGGCATTTCAAAGTTCTAAACTTGCATGGTCACCGAAAGGTGAAAGAGTTGTCGTGAGGACGGTGAAGCACCCGATTAAAGTGCATGTTTGGGGATGCTTCAATATTCGTGGATTCGGTCATTTGATAATTTTTACTGGAAATTTGAATGCACCTAAAATGTTGGATATTTATAAAAATGGTGATTTTATATGCTATTAAATGTATTGCGCGATAGATATTGAAATAAATTTTTTTTTTAAAAAAAAGTTTTTTTTAGTTTTTTACTTCTTATTAAATTTATAAGGCGGACGCTCTTGTCAAACACACTGTATATATACTGGTATTCTATTTTTATAGATAAATAACAATATTGAAAAAACCGAAATTTGGTTCAGCTGAAGAAATAAATTTTTAATTACCTACTTATATGGTTTGAAGAGATTTTAAATTATTGATATGCTCTACAAGCTCGGAAAGCGTATTAAACATGTAATTTCGTGGATCTTCAATTTACTATAATTGCACTCATTTTTAAAAAAAAAAAAAAATTTTTTTTTTCATAAATTTTGTATACTAATTAACATTATCCGCGTGTAAAACAAAACCAAATTCACGAATAACGATAATGATATATGAATTCATTATTTTATTTTTATATACAGTCACAGATATGTATAAGGATGATATAAGAGCACTAATACCATAATACATAGTTGTAATAATTATCTGCCAAATATCAAAGTTGTAAAATAAAGAATTAAAGAAGCATGTACGAGTATATACCTACTACCTATATAAAATGGATGTCATTCAGTTGAAATATGTCTGTCATTTAATTTATTCTTTTCAAGATGCATTTCTTTTTTCTTTTTTTTTTTTGTTTGTTCTTTTCATTCGATTCTACCATATTCCACACCCTGTACATGACATTTTTTTAATAATACTCGTATTCATATATGTATACAAAAATATATACATAGGTACATATATTTTCAAATTTATTGTCATCACAACCGGAAGGCGGAAAAGTACTACGTATACTACCACGTACACATATACATATCTGGCATATAGGATAAAGATGATGCAAGGAAGAAAAACGAAAGAAACAAATAATGCAATCTTTCACATATGTATATGTATATACTTATGTGTATGTGTAGGAATATTTACTATACTATTACTTCTGCAACTATGAGAATACTGCCACTATATACATAAATGCACATTTAAAATATACTTATTTTATTGAAAAAAAAAAAAAAGGAATAAAGAAAATTTTATATTTTGTACATTATAATAATATAGTAGTATATGTATTCTTTGATTATCTGTGTTTATATACTGCAAATGAATATCTTGAATATTATATGTATATACATTTAAAAAAAAAAAATTAAATAAATAATAATAAAAGTACATAATACGAGTACATATACATATGTACACGTATACTGTACACATATCGGATATAATATGAAAAAAATCATTACCGTGCACATAACACTACAAATGGTTCATGTACATAATATTTTTTTTTCTTCCGTATTTGAATCGCATATATACATCTTATATTAATAACGAATATACATTTATACGAGTACTATATATAGACTGATGTTTCTGTTCTTGTCATGAGCGTGTCGAGTTGTCAGATTTAATTGCTATTGAATTTTAAAACAAAGCCATATATCTATATTATCATATATATATAACGTACATTACATATGAATAGAAATGATTATACTATATAGTATGTACATCTCATCATCATCATCACTATCACACTCTTTCTATACTTTAGAATTTTTTTATTTTTCAAAAAACTCAATATTTCTTCTTTTATAACAAACATATTATTATTATTCCTTATTAGATATCATATGCATATACATGCATTATATATATATACGTATGTGTATATGCACATATGAACATTTCTCGTCGAACATTGTATTCCTTTTTCTTTGCTTTTGTTTTTGTTTTTTTTTTTTATTTCAGAATTGGAAATTTTATGTCCTTTTATCATTTACACATACATATATCCTTCTTCTCATTATATTCGTTTTGCCTTCTAAGTATATTTCTCATTCTCATTTTTTAAAACATGCATATGTATACGTATACATAAATATACTAAACAAAAACATCAAAATCATATCATATATCATTGCATGTACTCCTTTATATGTATATGCATTATACACATACCTATATACTTTTGAGATTCGCATCATATTTATATAATCATGCTCGCATATATCCATACACACAATATAAAATGCATATCCATCCATCTAACTATCTATATATCTATTTATTTATCTATCTGCCATATATGTACATATATAAGATATGCTCGTATCAATGTACACATATAATATATATTCTTATTTATGGAAAGAATTTTCAAAATTGAACGCTTATACATAGTACACACTCGCATACACTCATACACTTATACATTATTCAGTATATGTATGAATAATACGCAAACAACAGCTAAAACAATTGAAAAACGCCATCTGAAATCTCCAAATTGACAAAATATTTGTTTTTCAGTATTTCCTTTTTCGTTTTTCATTTTTCATTTTTTTTTTCTATTTTTTTCTAAATAATAATAAATGTTTGGTTGTTTTGTTTATTTTGAAAATTCATGAACAGAAAAGATATTTTCCTTATACGTGTAGAAGAGTAAAATATATTTATGTATTAATATATGCATATGTACACATGTTTCTATATACTATATACGTATACTCATATGATATACTTTATTATAATACTGCGGATATACATACGTAATATACTCTTATGTACGAGTATATATACACATTGTCAAATTTTATCATATGTATATAGAATGTGAAAATTTTTATATTTACATATACATACTATATGTATACAATAAACTATTATCGACAAAAAGTTATGTCCTCAAGAGAAAAAAACCAAAGAAATGAATGCTGTACTTTTTCTGTAATAATGAAAGTAAAGAAACTGATGAAACAAGAAGGCAAAATCTATAATTTTATAACACAGTTCTCTTAATATCAATAGAGGGTTGTGATTGTAGAATTCACATACGTATACTTGAATATAAAACTATAAATTACTTAAATTAAAAAAGAAAAATTCGGTATATGGTGATTTAAATATTATAAACAAAACATTTAACTTCATGTAATTTACGTCTATCGTATATATGGTTTATTTTTAGAGTCCAAATCTGCAAATAATTACAACTATTAGAGCCTGAATATGGTTCACCGTCACCGTCACCGTCATTTTTCAAATATACGAAATTAATGTTAGTGAATATGATAACGTTTTCATGACGGTGACGGTGACGGTGAGAGTTGAACAACATTCCACTTTTGACCGTCATCGTCACCGTCATCGAGTACATAACCCGAATTCTAGTACATTTAGTTGTTTATTATTTTTAATTTATTCTACGGTGTTGTTTGATTATGACAAAATAAAATAAAAAATAAGAAAATTATAAAATTTAAAAATATTTTTTGAAAAAAAAAGTTAATTTTTTGTATTTTCAAGACGATTTTGTTTTCATTTTGAAGGTGACGGTGACGGTAAACCATATTCAGGCTCTTAATGCATTAAAAATCTAAAACAATTTTTATCATACACATACATAAATACCTTTTATATATACATAATTGCATTCTATACTTTCTATAACCCTAAAACCGTACAACTTATTCTACCGCCGGTAAATTTCGAAAAAAAAAAAATATATTGAAATACGAAAGTCTGCTTCATAAATTATTAAAACTAAAATCACTTGCATTCAATTTATAATAAAAATGAAAGAAAAAAAAATATGACTAGGACGTGCTAGGACTCATTATAATATCTCATATACTTTAAAAGCTTTATATAATATATATAATTTCCTATTGAAATGCATGTATTTATCCTTAAAAAAAACTAATATAACTGTTAAATTTATTTTATTTATTTTGTAGACGGGAATATTTAGGAATATTTTACTGTAAATATGTTATATCGTTATATGCAATTATACTACAATGTTAATTTATATTAATGAATATGTGAAATATGTACAGAAAAATGTACCATTTATTCAAATTGAAAGATAAGGTGAATTCTTTCACTTTTGCGTAGATCACAAATCATATCACTCATTTTTCACTAATTTTTGAGTGCTAACGCATTAGGTATTCGATTCGTGTAGATGCATACTTATTTGATTGTGATATGAAAATGATATATATGCATTAAGTATGTATGTATTTCTATAGCTAAATTGTACAGGCATAAAATTATTATCCTTTTTGTATGAACTAAAAACAATATGATTTTATATTTTTTATTATTATTTACACACAATAACATCAAATTTACAATTAAAAAAATTTCAAATAAGTCTACTGTCACATGAGACTGATTCTGAATCTGAAACGTAAAATTTCAGATTCAGAATTCACTTTTTGTTCATTCTGATTCTGAATCTGAAAACTCCTTTTCAATATTTTTCTTTAAATTTGTTATTGTTATAAAACACTTTACTTATCGAGTGAACATTAAACCATCGAACGATAACTACTATGAGTGGCGAGTACGTTGGTAAGACGCACTTTTCAATGGAGGGTGAAATAAAGTTAATCTTCTGTCTTCTGTCTTCTATCTTACGATCTTCAAGTTGTATATAAACAAGTATGTCAATTTATTGAGTGGTTTAGCTATGAATTCAGATTCAGATTTCAGGTACATGTGACATGTTACATTTACTGTCAGCATGTTTCATTTTCTATTCTGAAAATAATCAGATTACAAAACGGAAACACAAACCGGAATTTATTCAGCAGATGAATTTTTCAGAGCCATGTAACAGGTCACATATACTACAATGTATTTGATTGTGATTCTGAAATTTTCTGAATTTTTCAGATTCAGAATCAGTCTCATGTGACAGTACACTAAATATGTAATAAGCTTTATGTATATTTTAATGCAGAATCATAAATCCAAATACAAAAAAAAAAAAACACATTGTAATAATAACAATAATAATAATAAATATAAAGAAAATGATATATTGCAGTAATAATGCAGTAGATATACTTGTATGTGTATACATAAATGGCTAGAATGTGTTTATATAAATAATTAATAAAAAACAAAAATTAAAAGAAATTCTAGTTATAAAAATAAATATAAGAAAATATCTATATGATTTTATACGTGGATGTATAAAATATACACAAAATAGCACGCACACAAACATCAAAAAGAAAATCATATGCATATCAAACACTAATATTATATTTTTTTTATATTTTTTTACTTTTTTATTTAGAAGCTTCACTCCGACACGTACTATTTAGGCTTCATCTGATTAACAATCCTTATAAAATGATAAATGAGTGAAATAACAATAAACAAATAAATAAAAAAATAAATGAAAAAAAAAACAACAACACATAACATAACAACAAAAAAGTTTTTACAAGATATGTATTATGCATAAGTATATAAATGAACGTCTATGCAGTATGCATGTATATGCATATGGATATGGATAAATGAGGAAAAAAGTCATTCGTATTTCGTATATACAACAGTCCACATACTAAAAAAAAATTATTCGCTGGCTAAACTGCAATCTATATGCTTTTACACGAGTGACGAGTATACATACATAAGCATAATAATACCTGTGCTCCATAGAGTGAATTGCATATATACATGAAAAACTAGAAGCATTTTTACCGTATTATATTTGTATATACATATAGTATTCATGTATAAGATATTTACACCGTGTATCTCTCTAATTATTTGTCGTCTGCATTTTTCTTTTTTTGTTCATCGTCATCTTTTTGAAAGAAAACAAAATAAAATACGTATACATATATACATATATGTTTTTTCTTCATCTCTTTATTTTTATTCTTTTTAAATTTTTTTTTCTTGCAATTTTGTAAACTCCGTCATGTTCAAAAATATTTTTTTTTATATTTTTTCTATACTATAATACATAAAATTTTGTTGGATTTTTATGATTTCTTGTAATAATAATGCAATTATTTGTATATTACGTATGATGCAGACATTTTCTATGGGAATACATGTACGTGAATTTAAATATAATATATATTCTATGTATACCATGCCTATACCTTATACATATTTATATGTAAAATTGAAAAAAAAAATTTTTTTTAAATAAAATTCAACAAGGAAAATATACTGTAAAGCGTTGTATTCATATATACGTACACAGCTACATCTACTACATACGATGGAAATGTTTCTTCTTTAATTAATAAAATATGAAATCGCGGTATGAGCACGTTATCAGTATGTATCATAATATACAAATACCATCTATTATATATATATATGTGCATATTATAATAGTTACACGATATATGTATAACACACATGTGAATTATAAGATTTTTACCTTAAGGTATTTCCAGATAACAACAAATTCCATCCAATACCCAGAAAAATATTTATAAAAAAGAAATTTTACAGGATTCTTATAAAAAGTAATGTAAGTATATATACAGAAGAACGTGCGGTTATTGTAAAAATTTAAAAGAGAAAAAAAAAAAATAATGCACAAATATACCATTATTCTTATTTTATATAAAATAGGAAAAAATATTATGAAAAATATGCAATTTAAATATGAAAAATGCAAAAGTAATGTGTCAATGAACGAATAGAATTAAAATATCATAGAGTTAAGACAAATGTTATCTAATACTTATATGCATATGTATATACGTATACGTATTTAAGGAACAGTAAATAAATAATGTAAAATAATTGAAAAATATAAACATATCATTTATATAAGAAAAAATCTCTTAGATGAAATTTAATTTTATATGTAGATACAGACTTGAAACTTATTCTGTGAATTGTAAATTTTTACAATTTGCCCTACATCTATAGCTATTAAGTAATAAGTAAAAGATTTCAAATAAATAATAACAAGTTACGTCGATAACAATATATAACACTTGAAAAATGCATTTTCTGTATGTACTGTCAAATTATTATTCCAAATACGACAATTTGTAAGATTTAACGCTAATTAAAAATTAAAAATTTCTTTTTTACCTTATAGTCAGCCAAGCCGAGTAATTTCAATTTAAAACTTTTAAAACAATAACCAGTGGAAAAGTTCACTGTAGTAAATTTGCCATTGAAAATCTACTGTGATTATATAAGTATAGGAGCACAGTAGTAGATATGAATATTTATGGACATTATGGAATCTTGAAAATGTTAAAGATAATAAACTATCTGCATCGTAATATATTCGCTAATTCGAAAATTATTTTTTTAAAATAAAAATAAACAGAACATTATTAGGTACCTACATACTGTTTTCAGATAAATGATATACATATACGTACGTAACATATATTCTTAGATTTACTAATTACAACTTAAAGTATATCATCGCACACTTAAAAATCATTTTTAACATTTTTAAATTAACCGCAACGATAAAATATAAAATTATAGCTAAGTTCATGATTATGATTGAAATAATCTTAGCACTCTATAATCACGTCGATGATTGTATAATTTGAATTCGTAACTGTAATCCAATTCAATCGAGCATAACTAATCTAATGTATATGATATGTTTAAATACTACGATATTATATGTAGACATGTAGATTTAGTTAATGTTCGAACCAAAATTTATAAATTTTTAATTTTCAGTAACTTCCTCTTCTTCTTAGCGCTACAGTCCAACTCAGAACTGGCCGACCTTAACTTTGATCTCCAGTTTTTGCGGTTTAATACCTCGTCTCTCCAGTTATTGCACTTTAACAAATTGGTTGCATCTTTATGTATATTTTATCTGCCCATCTCTCTCGTAGGCGTCATTGCGGTTCCTCCGTGAGGTTTCTGCCTATCTAGGATCTTCTTCGGGGTTCGATTCTGGGGCATTCTTTGTACATGTCCTGCCCATCTTAGTATATTTAGCTTAACGACTGTTGTACATCGGGATCATTATACATGTTGTACAATTGATGATTGTATCTTGTTCTCCAATGATCTCCTTCACGTTTCGGTCCTCATATTTTCGTTAGGACTTTTCTTTCGAATATGTTGAGTCGTTCTTCATCATTGTTGGATAATGTCCAAGTTTCTCCTCCATAAGTCAAAATTGGTCTTATATGTATACGCCATGTGATTTCATGATGAAAAGAAAGAAGAACAAAGTATGCCTTGTTCGCGTTATCTTCTGTTGACCTTCTGTTGATTTCTGTTTGTTCATTATTTTGGTCTGTTATCATAGATCCTATAGATATACGAACTCCTGTACTACCTCCAGTTTTTCTTCGCTGATAGCCAGATTTTGGAGATTTGTGTCTTCGATCTCGTATGAATTGATTAATACGAATTAAACAATTGAGATTATTTGGAACATTTTATGTGACACTTTGTAAGTCGGTCACAAAGGAAATATTTTTTTGTTCAACATACACTCTAGATTACAATTTATTAAATTTAAAATATACTGTTCAATATGATCGCTTAGTCGATTATGATGAACTCAACCTGCATGAATTTGTTCTTGAAAAAATAATATGATAACAATTGAATATCGCGTCGTATGCATAATCAATAATGCAGTTTTCAGTTTTTCTCTGAAAGACCAAATATTTTCATTTTATTTAATTTGCAATGTACGTACAACAATATGTATTTTAAAACTCCCACATTATACACGAAATGTATGTATACACACCGTATTTATGTATTCTGTGTATATTATACCGTATATGATATATAGAGAGGTATAGATCAATTTTGAATTGAAAAATATCATGAGGTGCGGTTTATAATATTTAAAAAAATTTATGATCCATTGAAAATTTTCAATCCTACAGCAGACCGCTCTTAATCAACATCATTATCATTAATATGATTGTCGTCATTATATTATTATCATCATCACTATATACCGTATATGTGATCATCCTTTTTTCAATTTCTTTTAATTTTTTAATTTTTTTTATTTTACATTTCCATGCATCTACCATGCATTCATAATAGGTACCAGTATGCGTAAGTGTAATAAATGCATACCACAATGATTTCATATTTTAACTCCTACGAGTCTATTTTTATCCTTTTATGTATAGAAATAAATATTTTATCATCCCGTACAAACTATATCACATATGCATATATTTCATACGCATATATTGCATGTTGTTCTAAAATACAGAAGGAATTCCGTTTTCAATTTTCATAATTTTTATATTTTCGATACCCATGCATATATGTATTTAGTTTTCTTTGAGTTTTTATGTTTTTTTATATACCAAATTTGTTGTCATTGAATTTTTCATGTTCTTTTGAACAATAATTAGGATTCAAATGTAAAAAAGAAAAAAAAAAACAACTATGAACCCACTCTTACACCCTTACTGTGGGACTATATGAATTCAATGCGAATTACATTATACAAAAACCGATGAATGAAGAAATGAATGAATGAAGAAATACGTAAATATGCATATGAATGAAAAAATCATGAATTGAAATTGGAAAACAGTCAAAATCGAATAAAAAATGAACTACAATGTTAATGTATATCTATATGTAGGTATATATATATTTGTATTGTATTTAATGAATTTAACAATACACAATATGAACAAATATGATAGCAGATTTAATTTTATTTTGCATATATACTCATCTCGTATACTGTCATTTAATATGACGATTTTTCTTTCAAAAGGAAATCCTCGCTCGAACACAATCCTGTGTTATAACCATTGAACGCGAAAGAAAAATATCAATTTTTTTCTTTTGTTGATTATTAAACTCATTCATCAATTTATTTCGTATATGGTATATAGGAACTTTCATTATACTCGTAATATAGGTACATCAACATAAAATATCATATTATCGCACACCTTCACATTCATGTAAATTTTTTATCAATCGTTGCAAAACAAAAACAAAATCCAGCCTTGAAACGTCCTATAAAACACATAAACGTATATAAGTAAGTTATATATATGTACAACATTCAGCGAAATTTAAATCATATTTTATGTACTACAGCATTGTATACTCGTACATTTATAGAAAAATGCGTTGTAAACGATATTTGCCATTTATTATAAATTCAAAATTGAAATAACATTAAAAAAAAAAAATAAGCAAAAATATTCAAAGTAATCAAAATAAAAAAAAAAAACAGATTTCCTTTAACTTAATTTTCATTATTCCCTTATTACTTCGGTTTTATTGTTATTCATATATATTTTTTTAAAAATTTGATTTGTTCTTTTTCAAAATTTGAATACAATGATCCAAAAAAAAAAAAAAAAAAAAAATTAAAATTCAATCAGACGCGTAGGAGGCTATACACATATTTAATAATGTGTATATTAAAACAATACGAAACAAAAAACGAATCTCAATTGAATGAAATCAACCGTTTTCCTATATCTATATATATATATATATATATATGTACATATTTATGTAATGTTTAATTATTCTCACATACGTATATATGAGTATATGTTCTGTATTTGACGTCTATTATATGAACGTTAATTTGCATTTAAAACTGTCAAACTGTCTTCAACTATATATTTTTGCTTCAAATTTTCTTTGTTTAAAATTTTGTTCCATTCTATTTGTATAGGTTTTTTTACGACAGTTAAAAAGGTTGTTTCTAACTATAAATGCTATATCGAATTTTAGATATTTCAGTAAATATATGATATGTATATAGTTTAATGTGCATTTTTTTATTCAATGAAACCAAAAAAAAAAAAAAATTGACATGGAATCAACATAAAAATTAAAATCGAGTAATTCGATATTTTCTCTTCAATTGTCTAATCTGGAAAAAAAAAGAATATTTTCAATGATAATTTAATTAATTTCTTGTACGTAATTTGCAAATTGTGCACATATACAATATTAACTAAATATATTCTAAAATATTTGAAATAAAAAAGGATTATTTGTGTACGTGCACAATTTATGTAATGTTGCATTTTACGAGTGTTATCCAAATTATAATGTTGTTGACGCTTTCATTTTCATTTCAAAAACAGATAGTATGTAACTAAATGCATATATATGTATACTGATGTTATGTCAATAATCTTGTAAATATGACAAAATATTTTGTACAAATATGAATATTACATATGTTAAATGGTCATGTAACCAGCAGGATATTTTACATACGTATATTTTTATTATCAACAACGAACAAAAAATCATTATGCATAACCATATCATCATCATGGCCCTATATTTCAATATACTGATGAATTATTCGAAAAGCACCTGTCCTGTCACGTACTGTGTATTTGTAATTGTATACTATATACTAGTGTATAACAGATATACAGTATGTAATTGCCTCCTGTTCCTGTACTGTAAATAATCGTTCGGTCAATCATTCAACCGCCACTCATTCATTCCATATTCGTATTACATTTAACTAAAAAAAATTTGCAGAATAAAAAATACAAAAAAGTACTTTCTAATTTCTCACGCCACCACCATCATCACCAATCATCATTATCATCATTGTAGATTTACCGCGATTAATTTCTCGTCAAATAGTATGAGTTCTGAAAAACTGCTATTTTGACCTTCACACGCATTTTTTACATTTTATGTTTACTACTATATGCCACAATTATATATGTATTATATACATGAATTTTCGGATTTTTGTTTTGTTTTTTTTTTTGTTTTTTGCATTTCACTTTCGTCATTTTTTTTTTCTCGTATACCATTGTTGTCACCATCATTCCTGTTTTTGTTTCCATTTTGCTATCAATATCCACATAGCTATACATACTCGTATGTGCGATATGAGTGCCTTTCTGCAATTTTATTTTTCATCTGTTTTACGCAGGTAAAATAAACAGCAAAAAAAAAAAAAATAAAAAAATTGCCCGTATTTAAAAAAAAAAATAATAATAATATCCGAACGACCTGCTAAACTCTCTAAAATTGTAAGTGATTTTCCACTTAATTGAATCCAAACATTCCCGATAGCACCGCAGTTTGTATGTGGTACCCGGTCGTTGTTTGGCTGTTTTTTGGCTTTAGAACAAACGTTGAAAAACGATAGCAGTAATGATACAGTAAACGAACTACAGGAATGATACAGAAATGATATAGGAGAGAAAATAAAAAAAAAAAATATTGTTGTTAACGTGTAACGTGCAACTATTTGTAAATATATACATATACAGATATCCCTCCTACAACACGGTCGATAGGTTCCTATAATATGACGTGTTATGTGAAACCGTGCTATAGGAGACTAGAAGCTGGTACAAAAACAGGGGTTAAGTTCCAAAAAAATATTTTAATGCCACAGAAGAAACTTTATTTCTATTAAAAATAACAAAATAAATAAAAATCCAATTAAATATATAAAAAAACAAATCTAAATCCACGTAAATACATAAAAAACAAACAAAAATCGGCATAAATATATATGAATGTATATTATGAATTTAGTTTAGTAATTTTCTTCATCATCGCTGCATCATTCACTTTCTGAACTTGCATTAATATTTTGTTCACCTGCTGATATCTTTAAAAAATCCGTAATCTTGCTTTGTTTCCTTGTCCGTTCAAGGTTGTTGTAAATTTCTTGATATGGTGATAGGCAATTTTGTAATTCCCTTTTGAATTTTCGGCTTCTTTCAGCGCAAGGGTCTACATCCAAGAACAATAATTCCAATTTTTTGGCCAAGTCTAATCCTTCCTGTAATTTTTTTAGTGTCAAATTATTAACTTCATTATCTTCATCAGAGCTAGAATCGATTTCATTCAATTGGGGTTCGGATGCCATTTCTACCAAATCTGCTTCCCCAACTTCTTCTTCCACTAATAAGTCTTGCACATCTTCAATAGTCATATCCACAAACCCTTCTCCTCCGATCGACCTAGCAAGTTCTAATATGCCATCAATTTCATTTTCTCTTGATTCATGCACGTTTTCTATCTCAACTACTGCTGGCCATATCTTTTTCCAACATCGATTTAATGTTGTAATTTTCAGTTCTTTCAGCGATAAGGATATGATATCGATGCAGTCTTTAATTGAAAATTGCTTCCAAGCTTCCTTTACATCAATAGATTTTGAATCAGTTATGTCTAAAATCCATTGTAATGATCTTCTTATGTAATAAGTCTTAAAGGTATAAATAATACCTTGATCCAGAGGCTGTAGCAATGAAGTGGTATTAGGAGGTAGAAACACTATTTGGACGTTAGGATGACATAAGTCTTGCGAGTGACCTGGCGCATTATCTACTAGTAATAGCGCCTTGAAATCTAAATTATTGCGCTTTAAATAAGTTTCTACCTCTGGAACAAAACAATTTAAAAACCAATTTCTAAATAAATCAGCAGTTACCCAAGCTTTTGAATTTGCTTTCCAATATACCGGTAGAGCGTTTTTATTTATGCCTTTAAGTGCACGGGGATTCAAAGATCTATAAATTAGCATGGGTTTTGTCATATAATCTCCCGAGGCATTACTGCACAAAAGTAACGTTACACGATCTTTTGATACCTTAAATCCAGGTGCAGTTTTTTCATTTTTTGATATAAATGTTCTATTGGGCATTTTTTTCCACCAAAGCCCAGTTTCATCGGCATTAAAAACTTGTTATAATAATACAATAATAACAATACATATTATAATTTTCTTAAAAAAAAAAATAGTGTTGTAGAAGTACCGTGTTATAAGAGGTTTTCGGAAATTTTTTTAATCGTGTTAGAGTGAAATCGTGTTGTGGGATACCGTGTTGTAGGAGGGATACCTGTACTATAGCACAAGTACTCTAGGTGTACGAGTATATTAGAGGAGATATTATGTGTGCACAGGAATTTGGCTTTGAGAATAGTAAAATGCTACTGTCAAATGAAAATTCTTCTCCCGTTTCCCTTCAGTATTTTTGCAATGCTATATATAGCTAAATGAAATTGCAGGGAACTGATGGTTGTGGATACCTATACATATGTATATGCTACAAGATAGGTAAATATGTATAAATCGTGTTATAATGTACAAGTATATAGGATGGGAAATGCTTTTTAATATATGTAATATATACGTAAACGTGCTAGATCTATTAAACACAAAAGGACGAAACAAGGATGAATATTAACTTTACATGGAATTAGTCGGTGTATTAAAACATATGTACGATTTATATGTAGATACGAGTATATTTCAGTTAACTGAATTTTTCTACAAATATAGGTATTATATATTGTGAATGTATTACATATTGCGTTTTGCATGTGTAATATATATATGTAAGCATATTATAAGTATGTATAAACTATTGTGCTACTGACATTAGAGTGTTATTATTGCTGTTCTTTCTAATTCATCTATAGAATTGATTCTGGAAAAATGGAAAATATCAGCAGCAGTATATAGTAGCAACAGCATATTATTAAGTATATATATGTATGTATAGATTCTGTATATATATCCGCATCATACAAAGGTATATATAAAGTGAAAGCTTTATGCAAGGGATAAATTGACCACAGTCTTGCTGTTCTTTGTGCAGTTTAGCATTTTAACACTTTACACGGGTGGCAAAAAATTAAATGGTTTGGTACAACCCATATGCATGTAGGTTAGGTACATATAATACAAACGCATTTAAGAATGAATTATTATGTGAAGATGTTTTTCATATTAAAAATAGGAAACGCATGTGCGTTCCTGCATTTTATTTGCAAATATAATTAGATATATGTATCTTTAACATATAATGTATTCTACCTACAATCTACATTAGTATATATCTATGTACATTGGTATACCTATATCTAACTATAGATGTATATAATTTTATTATGAAAAGAATAAAATATAATTGAATATTATATATAAATGTATTATATAGGTATATACATACATGATATGTTGACTTGTGATATGATAAACTTACAAATATTGCTCTTTTAATTCCGATTCCTGTAAATATAAGTGCATTATGTATGTATGTTCGTACATTTCATTCAAATAATACTTATATGTTACACAGTTACACATATTACATACATGTATGTATATAATATAGATGTAGGTACCTAAATGTACTACTTATATCCATATGTATTTTATGATTTATATAAACCATAATATTTTGATACTATACGAAATCGCATTTAACCTAAATTCACCTTTGTACCTTGTATTACTGGCAATGACTTCTGACAACCTACAACTACAACTCTATTTTGTAGATTGAAAATTAGATGTTCACATACAGCCTGTACGTGTACTACCTATATAAATATGTATGCATATAAATTTACTTTTTCCTATGCATGCATATAGATCTGTATAGTTCTTGCACAAAAGAATGTTTTGATTATTTTACAAACTGATTTAATCATATGATTAACTTGTTGATATATGACACTATGACTATATGCCTTAATTTTGAATAGTGAATTGCGATACATATCAAAATGCATACAGATCTATATAAGGATATAAGGAATGTATGCAAGTTGTATTAATAAATATTTGTCTTTGCATAAATATAGATACAGAGTGTATGACAGTATATATGAACACATATTATACAAACAGTAATTACATAATCTTTTTATGCCTATATGTAAAAATGCTTACTATTTTTAAGCAAAAATATTTCATTAATGAAAAATCAGACAGAAAAACACCTTATATAGAATACGGGTTGATTAATGAAGATGCCAATAATTTTGTCAAATTTTTATTTCATTTTTTTATTTTATTTATCTTTAAATTAACTTAATTAATATATATATGAATGCTCATAATAAATAGTAGTTAGGTACCTAAATAAAAATAAGTAGGTTATCAAAAAAATTTGTTTGTGAATAATAATTGAATTCAAAAGTTTTTCAATTCTCAAAATAAAATTGCACGAAAAAATAGATATGCACGAAGAAAAATTTTTATTATTCTCATATTTCTTACACATCAAGAAAAATCTCGAATCTCGATATATCTTGATCTTCAGCACTTTGATATAATAATTGATATAATGTAGTATATTTGCATAAGTAGGTACTATGTAACACTGAGATGAGTTTTCATTAAAACTTCAATGAAACATTTTTTAAAATTTCTAAATTTATAAAACTTTTAAATTTACAAAAAATTTATACAATTCGCTTATCTATTCTTGAATAACTTTCTCTAATTTTTTTTTTACAAATTGCCTGTTTACTACATAAATCCGATTCCAAACAAAAAATTTTATCGCATGAAAAATTTCTTCAAACTTCAATCAGACATTTATAAACAAACACAACAATCAACCAAGAACCAACTACAATAACATTTCACATCATACCAAAATAAAAAACCTATGTATGGTTATGTATTTACTTACAACTTACAGTTTACAACCCAGATAAATAATCAAGAGAATTTGTTCATGATCATACACGAACGAATAAAGAGAAATATAACGAAAATAAGAGCTAAAGAAAAAGTTTATCGTTCAATATTCGTGAAAAATCCTATTATGTGAATTTGATATGATAAATAAATTTTAAAGAGAATATATTTTTTTTTTTGTCATTTTACTGTGGTTTTTTATTTGAAATGGAAAAACTTTATTCAAGGCCATCGTTAGTAAACGTATCTCAACGGATTCCGTTTAAAGCATATAATTTTCATTGCTGTTTTATAACGAACATTTTTCTTTTTTATTATTTAAAATTTTTCAGACACAGTTGAATGAAAAGAGTATTGCCCGATGACGTCAAAAAAAAAAAAAAAACAAAAAAAAAAACGATTTTAACTAATTTTCAAGTTTAAAATGTGAAAATTTTAAAGTAGATAGATTATTTTTATGTATATATATTTAGCAACAAAATTAATATAAAATGTTTATGACCAGGAAAATTCATGTTTTTAACTTTTTTCGTGGATAAATATGTACATATAGGTATATACTTACATTATATTACAAATAAATATATACATATGTACCTATATAATAAATATATTTTTATATAAAGTATGCCTTTATATGGATAGATAGAAGACTAATAAAAATTTTACATAAGTCTAGAAGAAAATGAATGAATTTTACTTACATTTATTCAAACAGTGAAAAATAATGAAATTTTATCGATTGAAAATTTACTGCACATTTCAGTTATCAGAATCATAACTTACCTAAAAAATAAAAAAACAATAATTAGTATACATTTCTAGTAAATATAAATACCTACATAATAATGCAGATAATATTATTATTCATTTCACTAGATAATTAATATACAAAAGAAGTTTATTTTATGTTGAAATGAAATCAGGAAAATATTTATATAGGTAGCATTTCATTTTAAAAAATTGAATAAAAATTTATCAAGATTTATCAAGACTTTTATAATTTTCTATACCTAATTTTACATCAGAAATTTCCAAAATTGAAGACAAAAATATTAGTACATACCTATAATCGGATATGAATGTAATGTGATTAGTGATTGCTAATAAAATACTTAGGTATATTATGTACTTATGCATGTGTGTATAATTATAATTTACAATATATTGCAAAATAGCAACTATCATAGACTGAATCGAAAGAACGAATATTAGAGTAAAATAAAGACGGTGATTGCAATTATATAAATAAAAATTTTCAAGGATAATTTCTAATGGTGCCATAATAGATGATATAGAAAAAAAGGATAGTATGTATAAAGACTACATGTATACTACCTATACATACATATATTTTCATAAGTTACTAATATCTAATATATAATAACTAATAGTAAGAATATCAATATAAAAAAATTAAAAATATTAACACTTTGGACAATAAAGACCACTTCAAAAATGGTCCAATATCGATGCAGTAGAGGCGTTACCAATAATCTGTTGTAGTTATCTTTTTTTAATCGAGGGAAATTTTTTTTACAGTACATATTACTATGTATTATTATGTATTTTTTTCAATTCATTTATTGTCCTCATCTTGTATCGAAGGTACCATATATAACATAAAGAAGGAATACATAAAGTCAAGGTTTTTCATTGCAAAATGGAAAAGATGTGAAGGAAAAAAAAAATAAAACATGTATATCTATATAACTGATATTTATATACATATGTACATCTATATATACATAGCTACTAAATACTAATACGCTGATATTGTTAACAGCTATACCAGGCGAACAAAGTACCTACCAACTATAGCGAATATAATATATGTAATGTTTCGTTGTAGTATTACATATGTACATGTCTATCTCTAGATGTTTTTATACACAGTTAACAAGTTTAAGGGAAAAATGCACGTACCGTATAGGTCCATATCGAAATCAATACATAAGAGGTGTGTGCATTGCCACCGACAATCATTCGTTTGGGGAGTACATGTATGTGTTTTGACTTAGTTTAAAGCATATAAAGTGGAGCCCTTACAACAACAAAAATATAAACTTGTAGCACCATCGTGCTTATATATAATAATAATAATAATAACAACAACAAAGGTTCAGGGTTCCAGACTTATCAAATCGAAGAAAAAAAATTTCGTCCAATAACAGTTAACTTTACTACACAGAGTCGTATCGTAAATATAGAAAATCCATCGATGTATAGATGACGGTGATTGGAAAAAGGCAAATAATATCTGTATACCTAAAATACATGCTTGTATTGGATGGGGGGTTTTATATTGGTACACTGGGAACAAAGTATAATAAGATTAGGTACTGACTGAATAGGTGAATACTGTGAATGTTTTTCTGCTATAATAATATTGTATACATAATTCTTACACTTATACATATTTTATCGATGAGAAAATGCTGCTGCCCTTTTATTTAGTCGAAATTGTCGTTTTCTAAAATCATTAACGCTATCGTTATGTAAGTAGTAAGTATATAGATACATATTTATAACATATCGTTTATTATTATTTATTTTATATCAATATAGAGATTTTCCTCTTTTCCTCATTTCCTCTTCATCGTTAATAAGTATATTTCGCATACATATTTCACTTTTAAAAATATCTCTTCTCCGTCTGACAATTTTTTTTTCTAAAAATTATTTTTTTCTATATCAAAGAGAGGGAGCTTAATAATTTTATATAAGTACATCGTATCGTGAGTAAAATTCCTTCTGTAACTGCTCCGCCCCCAATCAAATTGTGGGGACATTAAACTGAAAAGATCCGACGACGATTATTTGAACTCTGGAACAAATTACAAAAAAAAAAAAAATATATAAAATAAAATAATTCACTCTCATTCCAATAATCAATCCACATCTGAACTTCTATGTGTATGTATATATTTTGTATGATTGGTATAGGTTATAGGTATATAACATTTGCTCAATACATTTTTCTTTTTTATAACTTTTTCTCTATATGACTGTATACCATTATTACCATTCCCATTCATTTCCATTCATAATCATCGATTCGGTTGTACCATAGAATATAGACTTATATAAGTTAGTGTACGATGGTTGTACATTACATTAGAGTACTTTTTTACATTGCAGTACTCTATCTGAGAGGAGCACATTGTATAAAATATAAAACATATTTCGTGTCTTACTCATATGCCGTATATTCTGCTGTATATTTAAAAATGTTGAGACGATAAGGAATATACTACGACGATACGACAGCAATTCAAAATCGAATCGAATATACATATCCTTACATATTTGATAATAATAAGTATCTATACTATAGGTTACAAGCTACCATCGAGCATCAACTAGTATAGTAGATACTACATAACAAGAAATCTCAAGTGTGTATTATATAGGTACATGGTAATTGGTACGTATATAATGAAAACCAATTTTTCCTTGGATTTTATATGTATAACATAACACAAAAAAATGTATAATAAATTGGACACAATTTTACTATTTACTACTTTTACAGTATACAATAATGTGCAAGGTACATATGATTTTATTGAGAAGAGAAAAATCATAAAGATGGAGCATCAACCGACCCCTTTGTATGTGCAATGTGTTTAGAAGCTGGCTCATATTATAACAGTATAAATGGATGTATATATTTGATTGAAAATCCATATATGGAATTTACGACATGATTATAATAAAAACGAAATTGTTGAATAAAATGGAAGAACAGCAAAGCGCGATAGACAGGACTGATACAAAACATTGACATACAAATGTATAGGTTCGACAAAAATCACAAAGTAGCTACCAATGCATATAATAAAGTGTGTAGATATACGAAGACGAACATGTATTTAAATGTAATGAATTGTATTTGTATATCATCAATACTCTCGAAGAAGTGAATATAAAAAAAATTCGTTGAGTACCTATTTGTTTAATTCGATTTTGAAAAAAAAAATCGGATTTTCATTTAAGAAATATCTGATATTTCTTTCTTTTATCACAGTTGTGAATGAAACAGATATATAATAATGTAGCTACACATCTGCTGGAAATGTATAAGCAAATTTTTCTCCACCTACTTAAACATAGTTCAATCATATAGTATTAGCAATAGATTTTATACGTAAATCTCAAAATTAAATGAAGAGAAGAAAATTTCAATTTTCCAATTTCAAACGTAAATTTAATAGATTATAGCATTTTTCATTATCCAATGAAATATCCGAGAGAATAATCGAATTTTTAATTTCGGTCACAAAATTATAAAAATTCCAATAATTCGAAATAAAAAAAAACTAAACACTACATACATAATCAATAATGATGTAATCAAATTTCAAAAAAATGTTTAATATGTATGATATGGTGTTATTTTATATTGGAAAAAAATTTTTTGTTATCAAAAGTTATTTATAAAGTTTTCGTATCGAACTCGAACTTGATTGAATCGAAAACGAACTTTTCTTTCGATTTCAAATTCAAATGTGTATCTATACTCTTAAATATCGCTTATTGAACTTTTATATTCGTTTTTGGCGTTTTTGATAAGAATGTAAAGAGATATTTTTTCCACTCATTCATTTCGCTTCATATTTATTTGATAATATCAATTTAATAAGAGAATTTCTCTAAATATTTTCTACTACCTATGCACTAGTAAGTAGCACTGGTAGGGTAGTACCCGTAGTACCTACCTTATACCTATCATTCATCCTCTTGTATTGTATTGACTATAGCATAACTCAATAATGTGAAGTGTGTACGAGTGTGTACCACTAGTGAACTGACTATATACTGTATGAAATTAATACAGTCTAACGAATGTTATACATAGACAGATAGATAGATATTATGACAATCGCATCAGCAAAAAAAACAACAGAGAGTTCATTCCAGTTCAGATTCCTTTTTCGTTATTCTTGTTGTTGTTTCGTCTTTTCTGCAAATTTTTTTAAAGCTTGTTTTTGTCTTTTTAGGAATAAAAATAATGAAAAAAAAAATGTTTTTATTTTAAAAATCGAACGAAAAGCGACGAATAAAATCAGCAAGCAAACAGAATACACATAGAAAAAGAAAATGAAGAAAGAAATATCAAATTGAAAAAAGAGTAAGAGATTGATATTATATTTTATTTTATTTTTTTTTTTTGTCTTTAGTTCATCATGGCATGGTACATGGCACTTTAGAGATATATAGATATCTACATAGCATCATATATTTTGTGCGGAGAATAATATAAAAATTTTATATTATTCAGTTTTTACTTTACATAAATTCCTTATTAGGGCAAATGAGACAGAGAATTTATAGAAAAAATCACACCTCTTGAACGTATTCTTCTTCTTGTTCATATATTGTTCAATACATATATTGTTGATTGTGTTGTGTATTTTTTTTTGCAATTCTCTTTTTTTTTTCATTTCTCATTTCGTTTCTTTTTTTCTTTTTCTTTATACATGTGTGTAGTATGTATACATGTAGGTACATAACTCCTATATAATATAAAATATATCTCATTCCAATCGATTTTCTATTTATCCATTTCTTTCTAACTTCAGTATATTTCTGATAGATAGAAAAAATTCTTATATATATGTACATATTGACGTGTGTGTAGGTAGGTACATTACATATTCGCAATCGTATATTTCGTATAGTAGATACATATGTAGGCAATACACCATCTACCTACAAAAAGAAAAAGTATGATTTGTGGATGGATAATAAAAATAATATGTATGTACATTCAAAATGTATATATTTCTTATACACATTTTTCCATCAGTTCATTTTTATATTTGTATGCAGTCATATATATCATCAAAGTTATATAATACAAAGGTATATAGCAACATTAGGTACATTATTACTGCTGATACTGAAATCAAATAATATTTTTTTTATATGGAATGTAATGAGATGATGCTTAGGTGCGCTTATAACGTTTGGTTTGTTTACTAATATCTAATATAATATTAATGCTGTCATTTCTATATTCTTATATGTATGTATCTGTATATTTAGATACATTTTGTATTTTTTGATTGTGAGGTAATATATGTATTATGTACTTTAAGTTAAGCATAAAAAGGAAAATATTATGCTTCTTTAAATATTTTTCCTGTCTATATAATAAACCAAATAAACATACCTATATTCCAGTTTTTCAGAGTTGTTTTCATAAAACATAAAATTATGCCTATCTCTATATGCTTAAATATATATTTATGAGAATAAGCTATTTGCAACTAATGTAAGCCATAAGAGCATATTTATACCTCTACAATTAAAAATGAAAATATTTAATGATCTTTATGGATGGATTTTAGTTTGTTTTTCTTTTATACTTTTAAAAATATGATGAAAATAATAAGCTAAAAAGAATAAAAAACACCTGTATTAGAACGCTAGCCATCGACTTATATTAATTTTGATAACTAATGTAAATACAATATAATTAAAAGAACTAAGCATATAGTGTAAATAGTGAGCAGGACAAAATGCAATCGATAAACCTAACTTATCTATATAGATAAATATGGCAGATATACACAGATTTCTTTTTGAAATCCTTTTTCGGATAGCTCAGTGTATTAACATGGCATATTATGATATATAAAAGATTATACATTATCCATAAAATATGTATAAAGCAAGTACCTATATGTATATACATACTTAATAATGAAAAATTGAAAAGAAAAAATTCTCTTTTTATTTTCTTCATTTTCATTCATTTATTTATTTATTTTTTCTGTTCTTTATGAACACTATAAAAGCTGAAAGATGATGGTAAAAGAAAATGATAAATAAGCAGAGAGCATAGTATATGTGATGGATTTGCTTTGCTGTACATATATGAATGAGGGTAATTCATTGCTTCAATATTGGTCCATTTCGTGTCAGTGCGCATCTAAGGAAGGTGTGAATTTCTGTTATTGGCAGGTCACATTAATGAACCGCACAAAACGATATATAATGACAACTAAACATACATACTTATATATATATTTATTCACATAAATTTTATATAATTTTTATACATCGGTATTATTTCTTCGATTCGATAGTAAAGGACAAAAAAATGTTCTTGAGCATTTTCTGATCTTTCATGTTACAGATTTTTTCCAGTTTTTCTCATATCCATCACTTATATATATGTATGTATGTATATAGTATTATAATGTATTTTTATTATTATATTTTTTCTTATTTCGAATATTAGCTACTTAAATGTATAGGTATAGATATTAAAATATAAATTTATGAGCTACATCATATAGAATAATAAAGTTACACATATATGCATAGCTTTATTATTCTATAGCTATTCATATGTGTATGAAAGTAATATGAGTGAATTATTTTTTATCAAATATAAAAACTATAAAAATCTTTCATTCATAGGAGAAATTTTTCAAACATCCTTCCATTCTGGTGTAATAGTTTTATGTTTTATATGTTGTAGGTATACATTCAATAATTTGCTTTTTCGGTCATATATTTTAATATAGATGTGATTGAAAAATGTATATATCCTTAACGAATGTTTATTATACACATATACCTATAATAATGTTCGTTGAGAATTCAATATAAATAAAAATATTCTTTTCATACTCAATCTCAACTACATATACGCATAAAAATGTTTGCATGAATTTTACAAATACACATCATTATTATATGTAAATGCATATACCTTACATATCATATTCAATATAAGACTAAGATAAGAGCATAGTTCAGTGAAAGAGAATTTATCCAAAAGTGCGCGTGTTCCTTCAGTGTTTTGCTTTTTTTCCAAATTTTTCTTCATTTTTATACATTTGTATAAATGTGAAAATTTTTTAAGAGTATATAGCTACCCATACATTCATTTATTATTGAGAATTGATTATAAAAAATATCCTTTTTTATATATCATCTAAATATAAGATTGACTGTTTACACATATGCATATATTATACTTGGAAACGCTGTAGATACTTTACTAAATTGTAAAGTTATAATATATGCACTGTACAGACATAAGTTTAAAATTTTGATTTTGAATAATTTTTTCCTTAATAAGTAATGGAAATATAGTACTGCTACTTATAAAAAAAATAATATGAACATTGTTAAAGAGGGCATATAGATCGAATTTTTTAATTATTACACATTTCTATTTTTTTTTTTTTTTTGATATCATGTACATTTCTTTAATTTAATATGTTTAATTCACAGGTATACGCGATCCATAAAATAGATCTTATTTTGTTTCATAAAAAAAAAAAAAAATTAAAAAACACTATTCCATATGCATGCATTGAAGGATGCAACTTTTGGCGCGTCATACAACTCTCTTTTTAGCAATCATGTGCACTACTTCTGTATCTGTTCTGTGTACATGAAAGTAGATATACTATATATTTATACACATACAAGATATAATATGTACATATAAGATATATGGTTATACATAATACAATATAATCTAGATATACATATGTATATATAGAATATAATATAGTATATAAATTCTTCATATACTAAGTATACCTATATATAAATACATATATATAAATATTACAGAGACTTTTAATTTTTAGATATGATGGAACAGGTTGGCGTTCAGCCAAATGATGGATAAAGTTTAAGTATTCTCTTACTTTTTTTTTTACAGAAAAAAAAAAAACGAGCTATTCTATTATATATTATATAAAAAAGGAAAAAGTAAAAGTCCTTTTTTACTGTTTCTATATATCTTTGTTTTTGGAATTTATATAAAAAAATTATTATAAAATTTGCCAAGTTTTAAAAATACTTAAAGAGATTGTTTTTTATTTTGCTTTTATCTCCGTTGTATATATATGCATTATATAAATATATATATATGTAATTACATTTTATTTAGATTTATAGGCAGGTACCTCTGTATATAATAAAATTAAACGTTTATTTATTTTAGTGAATGATTTTAAGAAAACTTTTTATAGTTATTTTAATATGTGAAAAATTCTTACTAACCTAATCAAATTTGATATGGTCTATATACATATATAGGCAGTAAAGGGTTCATGACTTTTTTTTTTAAAGAAAATAGTTCGATTATTCAATTTTTATTCATATCTATACCTCTATATAACAGTTCCAATGAAATAAATTAAACTGAAAATTATTCAGAGAAATACAAATATAGTTTAATAAAAATAATATTTTATATTATATAGTTATTATTTCTTATTAGGATGATGACGACATGACATGGCATGATGAAATGATTATATACCTATAGATAGTATTTAATATCCATAAGATAGCTATTTATGTGTATTATGTACATATTGTATATATGAATATTGTACATATAATTAACTATATATAAACCCATCGAGATAATTCTAAACCTTGTTTATATATAGTGATACATGAATTATAATTTTTGTATTTTTTTTTTTTTTTCATATGCGTTTATTGATTCAATTATATACGAAAGAATATGTGTGTACGAAGTATATAAATATGTATATCAAACATATATTACTGATGTTACTTTTACAAAACATTTCCTTATCATCGTTGATTTGTACTAATAGTTACTGATTGAATCATACTCCAATATGTGAATTCTTCTATATACATCAAATACTATATATATAATACAATTCTTATATATACTCGTATATATATATACATATATATATATAGATTTCCTATTATTTAATAATATTTAACAAAAATAATATACTTACGTAACAAATAAATAAAATAATTTTCTAAATTCTTATAAAGTGTTTATAAAGCAATCTCATGTGAAGATATTATATGCGATATTTATACATATATTATAAGCAAAACGAAAAAATTAAAAAGAAATACATATATAATGTACATTACATACATATATTATATTTATTCAAATTGATAACTGACTGACATATCATAAACAAACGATAATATTATGACCAATATTTATATTAGAAAATATTCTATTACATATTTTACAAGTTTAAGATTAAACACATATACGAGTATGTATATACAATTATATGAAAATTTCTATAAAAAAACAATGCATAATGTATGATGTGTACATCATTTTTATTATAACAATATGTAAGTAGATATATGGATATTTTTTATACGCAGTATAGTATTATAATAATGTCCAGGCGTAGTTATACATAATATAATATGTACCAACATACTTTGTGAACATTGTAAACATGTAAATCTCTCTTATCACTTAATACTTGCGTAATTTAAATTTATTATTATTTTTTTAATTTGCTATATAGAATATATTTATCTGTAAAAGTATCATATGTATAGTAGTAGCATTTATATCCAATATGATATTTAGATATATAGTTTTACGGTTTATAAAATATGCATATAATAATAATATATAAAAATGTATATACATATATATATGTGTATATATGTAATTAAATCATATTTGATAACTTTAGACGATAGAATTTATTCGTGTTTAGTCATATTATATAGTTATATTCAGTCAGATAATATAATATAGGACAAAACACTGATTACTTCTTTACTATACAGTATTAGTATTAGAGTAACATAATTGTACATATCTATATGTATGTATTATAATCATACAAAATATCAAATAAACTATATAATAAAAAGAATAAAAAGAAACACGATTATATTAAGATAAAACACATACATCCGGTAGTCAATTTTATATTAAAAATTTTATGTGTTTTATATCATTATTTTCAATTAAATTCGATTTAAAGTGTACACTACGTACATACTTACAACATGTGGATATATGTATGGATAAAATCGAAATGAAAAACAAACAATGAATAAAACTAAAAATCTTTCAGAATTAACACTATATATATAGTACATAAGCTAAAGTCCAGTCTCCAATCGCAGATATTCAAAAATAAGGAATATATTGAATCCGTATTACATATATGTGTATGAATTCATTGGTATATAATATATGTATGCATTTAAATTAATAATTTATTCAAAAATTAGTACATATTTTATTATATACTCTTTAGTCATTGTTCATCATATTACATAATGAAATTTTCTCTTAATTAATAGAATGAAAAGTTAAACAAGTTTATTTATATATACATAAAAAATATACATATATAGCAACGTATAGAAAATATTTTAAAGTGTGATAATTATTTGTGTGTTTGTTTCCAATTAGAGAGAAATTAACCCTGGATTAATACGCAAGTATTGTACATATATGTATGTATTGTATTTATGCTTAATTAAATTATAGTTATAATATGTATTTTGTCCAGAATCTCAATTATCCTCTACTCAAAATATTGCCCTCTTCTCTAA
This sequence comes from Villa cingulata, assembly GCA_951394055.1. NCBI lineage: Eukaryota > Metazoa > Arthropoda > Insecta > Diptera > Bombyliidae > Villa > Villa cingulata. The sequence continues at coordinate 5,097,708 of OX596025.1, forward strand.
GCTCGTTTATTATACAAATAATTTTCTTCGTTATTATTTTTTATGACCGAGACCGGAAATTGATTTCATGTCAACTGAAAAGAATCTTCAAATCTCTTTTGTATATATAATGATAAAAAATAATAAAGAATTTGAATTTCCTGTCATTTATATATATGCTGTATCCTCTTTATTGTTTTTCTTTGTTTTATTTTTCAGTTTGTTTTAGAATATAGTTTTCTTGTTATCATTCTCCATTTTTATTATTTGTACATATATTTTGTTTTTATTTAATAAATTGGCTCTGATCCATGTTGCACGCAATCGGTAAGATCAATGTTTTCTTTAATGAATATTATGACGATGACGATTATGATGATGATCATGAGCTAATTCGTTGACTTATTTCTTTTATTTTTAATATTCATTTTACAGAGTTTTAATATAAAATATTACATATATGATTGTATACGTATGTCATGAAACATACATTCATACTTTACATACAATCTAAGTACATATATCCAAATTATTGCCTATACTAAAGTGAAATCAAGTGAAATTATCAATCAACTATACCCATATATGTATATGTATGTATGTAGTGTAAAATTTTATGATTAAAATAAGATTTGAATTTGATAATATGAAATACGATGTCTTTTAAAATAACAAATGAATAAAAATATTAAAAAATTTAAAAGACAAATTTTTATTTGCGGTACCTATACTATAATCAAGAGCAGCGTTACACGTAAAGTAGGTATACTCATATTTACGAATCACAGCATTTACAGAAAATAATTGATGTATAACATAGTATATTCGAGTAGCAATAAATAGCATTCTCGATAATTATTAACATTGGTTATGTATATAATATAGGTACTCAAAAATTATGTGCATTAAGAAATTGCAAGAAAGAAAAATTAAACTTATGTATTTGTACACTATATAATGTAGCCACAAATTATATTAAACACAACATATGATTACATATTTAGATATCAAATCATATGTATATTTACGATATGCATTTGGTAATCATATGAATGTGGATATATTCCAGTTAAATTATAGCAATATTGGCGACAAAGAAAAGGATCCCATAAATCAAAATTAAACGCATTCATTTCTTATTAGGTATACAGACAGTTCAGCTTCAGTTCATTTTTTTTTCTCCTCCATCGTATTATTATAAAAAAGATTTAGTCAGGATTATCATTCATATATACTTACATTGATATGTCGTGTATATACACATATACGTCAAGTATACCTACATTATATGAATACTATCTGATCTGTGCTATAACATTATGTATATACGTTAGTACATATATGCATGCACATATATGTACGCATTCTTCTCATATAGTCGTTGTTGTTAAATTGAAATTTATAAAAATGTGCACAGTTCGTTTCAATTGATTATTAAAATGTTTGGTTGAATTTCGGTTTCCGTTTCAATTTTCATGAAGCAGATATATGTATATGTATATGTGAATATTATACTATTACTTGCCAACCCTTTTTCTTTTCCTATACTATTACAACCAGAAAAAAAAATTATAAAAAAAAAAATAAATAAAAAACGATCATCAGAATGATCAAATCTATATATGATCCATACTAATTTATCCAACCTATCTGTCTAGATTGTTTGGATTGAAAATTTTCTCAGCGAACAACTAATACAATATGATGCGTGTACAACATATTTATATCGTATTACTTACATACATATAGATATAGATACATATATGAAGATGACTTTCTCAAGAAAAATTATGTAGATTATTAGATGATGATGATGATGATCTTCTTATTCAATAGTATGTATACATATTCAGGGTCGATATTATTTTCGTGTTTGTTATTTTGTTTTTTTTTTTTTTTTAATTTTTTAAGTTACTCGGGTGGTGTCATTTTATGGTAATTAAAATTTATTTACAACACATGTTTGGAGTTTTTTAAGGAGCAACAGTAGTAATATCCATTTGAATATTATATATGTTTATCTCTATATATATACATATACACAAATCTATATTGATAGCTTTACACATGTACAAAGTAGATTTTTTGTGGTAAAAATATCGTGGAAATTTATGAATTCATCTTCGTATTTCATTAAAATTAAGATTTTTTGCTGTTAAATTTTTTCTATTTACATACATATTTATATTCCTTAACAAAAATAAAAATTGTAAGAGGTGTAATAAATTCATTAAATATATAATTTTCGTAGTATAATGATGATTTTAAAACCTTGTTTGAAGTACATATGTATATCACTTTTGAATTTGTTCAAGTATGTTCAGACTTAAGCATATATCTACTGGATATAGGAATAAGTTTTTGCTTAAAAAAACAAACTCTTTTTATCTTTCGAAAAATTTACATTAAACTAAAACGAATTTAATTTAGTAAACAAAAAATAGTTCAATTAATAAAAATATAAAAAAGGACTGTGTTGTAAATGAAACATGAAATGCACATTAAAATTATTTTTAACTAATTAAATGAATATATGGATTATATTATATGTGCACTTATATATATAGATTTCGTATGACCAATAATTATAATTTCATGATTAAAAATTGAATAAAGATTAAAGAAAAAAAAAGTAAACTTTTAGAATAAATCGTTGAATAATTTGATTTATGTAGGTGGAGCAATAATATAGATAATATTTATACAAAATTCAATAAAAATAAGTTATTACAATAAAAATTACAAATTTGTATGAATACCTAAATTTAAATTTCATGTAGAGGACACAAACAGAGAAAATAAAAAAAAAAAAAAAACAAAATATATATAAAACTAAATGAAAGAATATAATAAACAAATGGACCCTTGAATTTATTTTCTGATTTTTTTTTTTCATAATTTTCAAAATGGACACCAATTTATGTATTATAATATATAGTAAAAAAATATGAAATATCATGGAAAATGTCATTTTAAATATACATAACTTTCATATACATATATATACATAAGTTTGTTTGTATTATATATGCAAAGTGTCTCACCCCATAAGAGGATTTTTAACCTATTATAATTTTTTCCTGATTCTTTTTCACATGTTTTTTTTTTATACATAGCTACATACTATATATATTTTTTATTTTATAGTTACATTGCCTTATACCTTGTATACGTTTATATCTATATGTATGCGCCTTCAAATTCTTTCTGGAAATTATATATACTCTCGTATATACGTGTACATACCATTTTCTTCCGAATATAGATATATGTATACTATATTTTTGCACATACAGGTTATACCATGTAATATTAAATATAACAAAATATAATATAAGCTATATTTACTACAAGCACCTCATCATATTTTTCTCATCAAAAGTATAGTCATCTATACTAATACACTTTTATATATAAATATGTATATATAATTCTTCAAAAATCATCATCATCAACACAAAAAAAAAACCATATTTTTTGTGTTTTTATTTTGCCTTGAGTAACCTTCATCCTCCTACCAATTCACCACAGTTATACATAATATACTATCGTACACCTATATATACATTTATTTTTTGTATATATGTACATATCTTTCTATACAATGAATCGACAAATATAAGGACTATAACCACCAACCGTACTTTTGTAAAATAAAATTTTACTACCAATTTTACTCATACTTATACTACAATACGTATACACATACCTCATTCTGATTCTCAAACAAATTTTATATATACGCTGTGTGTATATACACTCTACATAAATGTACATAATATAGTATACAAACTTTATATAATATCTCAATATGTATACATATATGTATAAATATTCATATATACGAATGATATGCACATACATAAATAAATATTGCTGGAAGAGTATAATTTTTAATTTTTTTTCTTCTATATATTTCCTTTTTTCTTACAAATTTTTTTCTTTTACTGCGTTTTTCTCAGCGTTTCTCATTTGTCTTTATTCTTCTCACATTATCGTTGTATTACTTCTATTTCATATAATTTTCTTTTTGATTTCTTTTTTTTTTTTTTTTACAAAACATGAGTTATATATGTATATATGTTCGAGTATATACAAACATATATATCACAGAATTCAGGAACTTCGATTTTTTTCATCATTTTATTTCTTCGATTTTTCTTTTATATATACATATTTTCATTCCATTACATTTTTTCCAGACATTTTTTTCTATATATACATTGTATATATATACACTTACACACATGTATGTATCTGCTCTTCTGATAACATTCGTTATGTGTATGTTACTATTAGTAGGTATATGTATGTGTATATTTATATTTTATATTATGAATTTTTATATTTTTTAATTTATATACATGTATAATAAGCGTGCCATAACCTTTCTGATACTCACACGAAAGGATATTCTATTTCTATATATGGACTTCGTTATCATCATCAACCTATATAAGTAACTATAACTATACATAAATACTTGTATATATTCATATGTATATCTTTATTTTATATATATGTATATTTTTTCGGTTTTCTTTTTTTTTTTTGCTTTTTTTATAAAGAAAATTTATAAATTGGAATGAGACATAATTGAATAAACGAAGGATGGTCCTGTTGTTCTGGACACCTACTATATGATTTTACTATAATATATGTTGTGTATCTATATCTATATATATATACTATATACATAAGTATACACACATATGTATAAAAAATATTTTTTATCGATATGTATAATATTGTATATATGTATGTATATATTTTTATATTCGTCTATAAGTTCATTTATATACATTTTATGTATATAATATTACATATTACTACTATAAGCTTTTGTCTGACCGATAAAAGGGCGCGCATATTCCAAATTCGATAAAATGATAAAATAACAAATAAATACAAAAAAAAAAAAGAATAACAATATAGAAAGGATATACTCAAGATTTGTATATTAGTGTATGGCTCTTGTATTGTATTTGTGCAATAATTCTGATTGGAATTTAATACAAAATAAAAAAAAAGAAAATTTACGAGTATATCGAAAAAAATTATATTTCATATGAACACAATTCTTAACTTCTACAATATATGTATGTATATGTTTGTACAATACATTATATGTACCTACATTATATTAAATATACCTACATAATATAATATATATACGAGTATATATCGGGTAGAATTCCCTCCAAAATAAGGTTGGCTCTATGGATATCTTGAAATGAGAAGTTCAATATATGAAAATAAAGACTGAAAATTCCCACATTTATACATATTTACATACATACATATATGTAATGTATGATACATATATATACATACATTCATATTGAGAAAAATTTATATACTAACAATGATGATTATATATATTGATGAACATTTTTTTTAATTCTTGCATACTAGAATATTGCTGGAGTTCAAATTTAGAATATAATGCAGTTTTTATTTATTTATTTATTATACTAGGGACAGCCAGTAAACTGACAGCCCCTGATTCATACCATGACCCGCCAGGGCCTTTTTTAAGAATTTATGTATATATATATTTTGCACATCATACATATACATATTTATATGAATATAGGTCCATGGTATACTACTGATATTATATATGCATATGCACAGGTATACGTGCATAAGAATTTTGCAATATATGTATGCATATATTTTCGTAGGAGAAATAGTAATAGCAATTGAAACAAAACAAAATTCTTTTTCACAATCGGAAATTTGAAAATTTATTGAAGGAACGATTATAAAAAACCGATAAGAACGACAACTATATGTAGATAACTATAGCACTAGCTGGTATTGTGTTCTAATGCTTTATACATATATTACTTGACTATAATTCGAAAAAAAAAAAAATAAATATAAAAGAATAAAAATGATTACAGGGTGAAAAAATATTTTTTTTTCTGTTTTATTCTTTATCAGAAACATGTAAGATAAGTAGTATGAGGAATTTTGTGATAATATAATAGTATAGAAGTAGCAATAATATATAGCAGTAGCAGTAGCTCCTATCATCATCAATGTGCATGAGAAAAGCTCTTTCTGATAAGAGTATAGAGACACGATATATGACGATATATTTATTTTATTGGAATTGGCTCCACCCTCAATTTAAGATTTTTCTTGTGTTTTTAACATTTTCTGATATTGGTCCGTTATAGCATACACGTATATTATATCAAAATAGTACATATAAATTATATATATGTATATAGTACATACATATATTATGTATTTACTCGTATGTACTATTGAACGTTTTCCCATTTTCTTCTTTATGGATTTCTATTTATTTATTTTTTTTTTTAATATTATTTATATTTATTTATTTATTTTTGCTTTCAAGTTACAGCAATATGAAATTGTATAAGAACAAAATTTTAAATAAATATGATAAAAAAATCATAATAGAAAATGATTTTTCCTATTCAAGTAAATTAAAACACGTGTATATATGTATATAATTTTATCACTTTTAATATATGTATTTGTATATATATACATTTACTTTTACAATAATTGCAATGGCAGCATCTCATTTTCTTTATACATATACATATACATACTCGTATACATAATATATTTCCTTATATTTTTTAACAGTTCGATTTTTTTCTTTTTTTGCTTTTCTTAATTCATATTGATATTATAGAACTTTTTAAAAGTGAAAAAAAAAAAAAAATGGAAATTAAAAACATTCCTCCAAAGTTGAATTTTCTTCTTTATATTTTTTTCTATATGCACAGCGATGTACATACATATATGGTGGTAGGTATTATACAAGAAGGATATAGAAGTAGATAGTTGTAGTTAACGTTGAATTTCAGTAGAGCTCTATATATTTTATTTTTTAAAAAATATTTTTTCTTCAATAAAAACGGGTGTTTGTGCGATATATTCATAGAGAATACTGTATATACATATAGAATTAAAAATAATAATTTAAGCATGTATAATGCAGATAATATGTATTTAGTATTTCAAAAATATACATAAAGCATATATGTATGTGTATCTGAAGAAAAATATTTATATACGAGTATATAATAGAATGTTTGACTCTATTTTATTATTTCTTTATAACTGTATATCCTTGTTTTTCAACTTGTATTCACTTATAAATCTTTGATTGATATAAGTTCCTATGCATTATATACCTTTACCTATATCTATATTATGCTATATGCTATATAGATACATATTACATTAGATACATACATACATAGGTATATATACATTGATAAGTGTAAATATTGCATAAATTTATATATACATTATATATACTATACCTGTATAACTCTTATTATACGTAGATATACATATACATAATTATGTATATATGTATATTTAAAAAAATGAAAAAGATTGAAAATTCAAGTATTCATCTTTATGTGAATTTTAGTAATTTTATTTTTTTTTTTGTTTTCATTTTATTAAAAAATATAGTAAAATATTTTATTTTTTCTTTGTAATTACATTTCATATATTCGTCTTTCATTTAAAAATATATGTACATATGTATATGTATAAAAGTGACTATACATGCATAGATGTAATATAAAAATATATGAAACATATATACCTACGTATAAAAATTTCTACGTTATCATCATCGAAATGATGATGCTAATAATGAAAACGATGGTGAATATGATGATGGATATATATGCAGAGAAATTTATGTATAAAGAATATTAAGTATATGTGCATATATATACATACATACATATATTACATAGATACGAATATTAAGTCTGAAATTTGAATTAAAAATTCGTTTTGAAATGTAATGAAATGTCATATAAAGTATAATAATGAACACACAAAAACCTACATAAATAAAAAAAATATTTTTACTTTATATTTTGCATATGAAAACACTTCATATGAGGTGCATAATATAACCATATATATTCATATAAATTAAATATATTTTCTTAAAAAAAAAGTATGTATATGCAAGAAAAAAAAAGGAGAAGAAGTTAAGTTTTACATTTCATTTTTGTTTGGTGAATTCAATAGTCATATGGTACAGTGCACAAAATATAAGGTAAAGGAGAGCAGGTGTACTCGTATATAAGGATTGGTTTGGTATATGCGTATAAAACTTTATTACATCTCAAATATTGAAAACTTTCTCAAATTTTCAGCGTATTTTTTTTTTTAGATTAGTGTATTATTCTTATACCTATTACTTATATACTCATATATGTGTATACTTGTTATAGGTTATATTAAAAATGATATGTGAATTTACTTTATCTTAATTTGAAAATTTTTTTGTCATATAACCTTTTATTTTATTCTCCTTTTTATTTTGCTGCAAGAAGAAGTTTTCACGCACATACGTTTCTCTTTGACTCTCGCACTGTAATCAATTTTTGTTTCATATTCAATGAAAAATAAGAAGAAAAAAACAAATTTTGAAATCTTTTGCGATCTTTTCACATACCTACCGATACCCCCATTAGATATATCTATATGCGTATATTAGAAAACAGTCATGTCTCATACACATTTACTCTCACGAATTAATAAACAATTAATAACTCATTAAATAAAAAAATTGAATTCTGTACATCTATACGTAATTCAAAAATATTTAGCATAATTTTATTTCAATTAATTCACACAGCAACAAAATAATTCTATAAATACAGCTTCTTTTTTAAAATTAAAAAATAAATAGGAGCAACTACTATAGATATTATTATATATGTATAGTTACTATAGTATAGATATACTCGTATACTATATAGATATAATATTTATGATTGATTGATTTTTGACTAATTTATATGCGATATAACTATTATGATTATAGTTATTTAATTGATTATCAAATAAAAAGAATAATAAGGCATTATACGTACGTGTACATAATATGTTTTCGTATACATATGTATATATGTGTAGTTAGTAACAAAATTAAAAATATATGTATATGTAAATACGTATCATCTTAACATACATATTAACAAAATTATTTTTTATCATATTATTATCTTACGATTTTTTATTAACATTTGCTCATGTTGTATACGAAAGTACATGTTGTGTAATATATAGTAGATGCATATTGACATTTTATTCATTGTAAAGCTAATTGAAATAAAAACATATTTTTCAACTAATTTTGATTCATTGACACGACATGATTGATTATTTGATTTCTAGAAAATCAATTTGATCGATTATCTTTTATTTATAGATAATAAAATTAAATTTTGTATATTCTACTTCTATATACGTATATAGATACATATACTTGACACACACAAGATTAAGAAATATGTATATAGTAGGAATATTCCGAAAATTGATTGTGTATAAATTATCGATTTAATTGATTTCTAACTATCTTCCATAAGCGCGTAATATATTATATGTATAAAAAATAATTTAATTATGTTTATTATAGACTTATTTAGAATTTTCATTATTGTAAATTGATTCATGTATGAATTATATATATGTACATATAAGTATATGTACATTAACATCATCAAATACTTTATTCTGTTTGTCTAGATATACATTGTTATATATATGCGTATATAATAAATAATTTATATAAAAACAAATATAAAAATTAAGTTATGTACATATACTTATGTGTACCTATTCATGAATATACTTATTCCCTATATTCATATTATTATATTTTACATTTCGTATTTTGATATAGTACCTATACATATAAATTTTTTCTAATTTCATAACAATTGCGTACAAATAGAATTAATACAATAATTATTATTCTCTTTTTTTTTTCCTCTCTTTGCTTTGCACGTTTCAATTAATTTTCTATGCATTTAATTGTTATAATATTATAATATGTATTTCGAATATTATTAAATAGTCGGATTATGTTATGGAAGATTTAGCAATTAACGCCTCGTGAAGCAGAATTGAATTAATCGGAGAACTTATATTTGCGTGCGTATAGTATATAGATATATGGTTCATAAATAAATTACGTATATACATATAAATGTGTGTGAAAATGTATTTAATTCAAAATAATAGGTACATTATATCTATGTTTGTATATATCTAAAACATATATATATATATATATATATATATATATATAGTTAGTTATCTGAATATATACTTTGTAATAGACATACAAATTTCAAAATAAAAAAAAAAACATTAAAAAAAAGACTATGGATATAAAAAAAAAAGTGAATTTCAATCTCCAATACTGTATATAGATATGGAATATGGGAATATTAATTTTTCTCATACATTCAAGTATATATATATAATCACTATATACCATATGTGTATAAGCACCTAAACCAGGTAAATAGAAAAAAATCGTTTAAATACATAATATAGAATAGCTAATTTGCTTGATTCAAAAAAGAAATAAAACCAGCTGTAGTATTACACTTGATAATCTAAAAACAAAATAAAGGTGAAGGCTTGTGTTGTGATATTATGATACTGTGCAATCAAAGATGCAATATAAATTGCGGAACGACCTTATGTGAGTTTAACACAAAAACAAAAATTGAAAACCTGCATTTTATAATAACTTTGGAATACAAAAAAAAAACTGAATCTATTGGTCTATACATGTGATTACCTAAGCGATGCTATTGACTTCTATTTCCATATACTTATATTGTCTACCTATAACTAGATATTCATATACATATGTACGAATATATATTATTCTAGTATAAATATATATGTACATATATGCATATCTGTATACGACGATAATATAATGACGACGATGATGATAAGCAACCAACTAAAACCAATCCACGACCACCGCAGCCACCACAACAATATAACACTATACGATAGATGATAGAAGGTACGATGGTGGATGATGATGATGATGATGATGGAAGTTGGAGCTCACTCACCTGGCCATTATTCATCGCTATGGTTGAATCGCGTGATTCGCACAAAAATTGAGCCGGAAAAAAAAAAGCATTGACTCTCTTACGAATGCATGTGTATGTACATCTATGATGTATACCTTGTGGATTATATACTATATATTACATTAACATAAATACATACTCGTATATATGTATGTATGTAAGTATTTAGTTACAATTATTTTATGCGTTCACAATTAAAATAAATGTAACATGTTAAAAAATAAAGGGAAACTGTTGGTGATTCAGTGTATTATTGCTATATTTTCATATGTAATTTTCTCTGATAAAAAATTAACTCAGAATCCAATTGACTGCGAGAATGCATCAAATGCTCGTGTTTCGTGTATATGTGTGTGTATAAATTGTATTATATTTTTATGTGGCGTAAAACAAGCACCCTGCCTATATACACTTAGAATTCATTAATATATCTTACTGTATCCAAATATATATAGTTGTATGTTGTACATATCCATATGCAATACGCATACATTATATATTTTTATACATGTAATCGATTTACTTATATTTACATTTGTGTAGGAGAATAGCAATCTATAATAGTTTCGATGATGGATTGGTCGTAGGTTCATAAATAAAATAATAATATCTATACGGGTAAATAAATGTACATAAAAGTATAGATTGTTATGAGTTGGAGATGTACATGCGTGGCGTGCAATTTACTATATATCTATATAAGTATATGTGTGTGTATGCATACGTACATATATATGAATGAATATAAATACAAATTCTTGACAGACAGCAATGATGATGATGATGATGATGAGATGAGTATTTACGAACGAATTATAGAATTTAAAATTGAACATAAAACTTTTTACTATATAGTCTATAATACAGAAAAATATACTATGTATTAAACTAACAAATATGTATATTTATGATTAAGAGAATATTCACATACATTCATACTGTAGATACAAATACATATGTTTATATCATTATATACTATATAATAAAGTATTATGTATATACCTATATGAATGAATTTTGATTTAATTGAAACTATAAAGATGCGATATTTACCCATCCATGACTGGCTGTTATTTGCAGTAATAATCAGTAATAAAATATGAATCAAATCTCTATACATTTTTTCTAGGTTGCGTGGCTGTATATAAAATAAATACATATATGTATGTATAAATTATAATAATATAATATGTATATATTTATTTGTGTGTATATGTAGAAAAAATCATCAATTGCGGCAAATAATTACTTCCGGGCAATTGTGTGGTTAATAAAATCAATATACAGACATCCGCAATAATTTTTCTGATCATTTTTTTTCTATATGTAATATAGGCACAATTAAAAACTTATTATTTCTTAGGAGTGTGTGTGTGTGTGTGTATGTATGTATGTTTAACTTAACAAAATTTTAACTGTGTTTAATATATTCGGTTATGCATATACACAATTTATATATAAATAATATGACATCATCATATTCAGTTCAATGTTTATTTTATTCATATTTTCCTATATTTTGTGTTTTTTATCATAAAAAAACAAAAAAACATATGTATGTGTAAGTTATACGAGACGTACACGTACATACATGTGTATATGCGCATATGTGCGTTATATGTATGTATTACGTTTCAGCACTTAATTTATCATTAGAAATACAAAGTGACAAATTTTTTTTTTTCAAACTAATATAAAACAAAGAACAACAATATATAATGAAAGAAAGAAAAAGAAAAAAAAAACCAAAAATAAACAAATAAAAATTGTCGAATATCATAAATTTTTGTGACATTTTAAAAAGCGAAAACCAAAGAAAATACAACTACCAAAAAAAATTTTTAACTTTGACTAAATCTCATTAGTCATTGATGTCTACCGCCTGTTACATGTCAAATTTTAAATATATATACCAGAAAAATTGACAGTTCAAGAGTATTGAAATATCGAATTATTGAGTAGCTATATAAATTTGTACATAATATATCAGTTTGTAAAGCACTCGTATATGAAGCTTGTATATCTACTTACATATGCATATATGCTTGGTGTATATACAAAATTCCAATACGAAACCATTAAAATAACAAACAGATACAAAAATGTACATATATATAAATGTGTAAATAATAATATGTATAGAAAAGCGGTATAGTTATGACAGTTCAAAAACAACGAAAAATAAATAAATAAAATGCGAAATGTAACACTTCTAAATGTTATATTTATTGCTATCCATTCGTTCATTCATGCATATAGACTCTCATAAATAACCGAAAACCATATAATTCGTATATACATACGATAAAGGTCAAAAGTTGCATTTTCATCTCGAAATGCATCAAAAGAAAAAACATTTTTTTTTTTTTGAAAAAAAATAAAAATAAAATCAAAAAGATACATTAGTTTGTAATGTATAGTATATGCCTTTATAGTTGTATATATATATTATATGCCTTTATACATAAAAATAAAATTCTGGATGAATATATGCTATCGACCAGACGATATTTTCACAAAATGTTTTCAATCATTACAGTCTGTTATAATAGATGTGTGCATAAATGTAAATACATATGTATACGAAACGAGTATATAAAAATAATATTGAGTTAATATACAAGTATTATATATGTACATATGTATATGTGATGTGGCAGTAGTAGAGAATTTTAATCGAACGGATAAATAATACGTTTTGTAAACTGATGTGTAAAACATATGTAACAGATAATAAAATAAAAGCAAGAGAGTATAAAAGGATAAAAAAATGTATATGTATATAGGTTAGATGTAGTCAGATTATATATCCTCCGAATTATGATCGATCGTATTTTAAAAATTAGGATGTGAATTAATTAATTATTGACGATTTAATTGAAAAAAGTCAGATCAAAGTGAAGACGTTATAAGCAAATTTTCTTAATTTATTTTCTCATAAAAATCTAAAAACTAAATTTGTATTTTTAACGACTTGAGAAATTTTATGATTTCTTGAAAATAAATTTACAATTTCAACTGCATAATATATACTCGTTTAATGAAAGGCTCATTTTTTTATGGTTATATTATACACATACGTACATACTTTATTTGAACTGGTACTTATATGAAATTAATAATTGACATAATCTGAATCATTAAAAATGAATTTTCAATTTATTCCTCCCAGTCCCAAATATCAACAATTCAACTTGTTGAAAATTTCAATTTCAAGTAGTAATTGAATCATGACGATGTTTATTGAAAATAAGGGTACACACATTACATGTTGCATGTACATATATATAGTACATAATTCATATAATGTATATGTATGTGTGATGTGTATTATTAATATTGGTACTTGTCAATTTGAACGGAATCGATTGATTGACGACGACTATATACATATAACATGTGTATATAGAGAAGATTGAAAATTATAAGTCTAACATATGGTTAAAAATCTACTGTTTTAATGATACTTGAAAGATTTTCAAAAGATTATTTATAACCGGAGATTCTATGAATTGTTGCCTATATTACGTATATATACTATATGTTCATGGGTATATGTATATAGATTGTATATGGAAAATTAATGGTTCACAAATATAGAGAAAAATGAAAAATCGATTTAAATCTGTATACATAGCAGGAAAAAAGAAAAAAGCAAATATAGTATCACTCTATATTCATAAATGTAAAAAAAAAAATTTAAGGCTATTTTTCATTTGGTTTGATTTGACAGTTACATATAAAGTGTAACAAATTCATATATATATATTATACATATATGAAAATTTTAATATCTTCAGGTTCAGCTTTATACTTACTTTATGAAAAAATCAATAAATGCTTCGAATATTGAGCAAAATAAGTGATGTGAATTTGTTTCTTACCTGAAAAGAAAAATAATAAAAGACATATTTTAAATTAAATAAATTTATTCACTAACAAGAATACAATTAAATAAAAAGAATATGATATATTTATTGAAATTCATTCGATTAAAATGCATGATTTCCCAGTTAGAAATACATGACAAAATATTTGATATTCACGTATACTATGTGCGTGTAAATTGCACATAAATGTGTGTCGAACATAAAAAATAAAAATGGAAAGAAAATTTAAATTTTTTGAATGAAAGTTAAGTTTTATTTTCATTTTTTTTTTCTTCCCAACAATGCATTCAAGACAGGTCCATATTATATGTATAATGATAACAAAAAGTTAACCAAGACGTGCTTTTTCCATATAGCAAACTGCAAGACTTTTTCTTGTCTGTCAGTACCTCAGAGTACACATAAAAAAAAAGACAGAAAAACAACCAAAAAGAAATAAAGAAGATGAAATAAAAAACCACTTGACCTTTTCACTTACCCTCCACAAAACTGCAAAAAAAATAAATAAAAACTCTTGTTACACAAACTTTCTTTCATATATACTCTATAGATAGCAACCTCAAATATACACATGTATACTTTATTTACGTTATTTATTTAAGGATGATATACAAAAACAATTCGTAAATACATACATACACAGACACACATATACGTACATAAATTTCTGTATATACATAAATATTCTGCACATATCCATTTATACCTTTATACACATATAAACCTATGAAAATATGAAACGATTTCTTAAAACAAAATAAAAAATAAATAAATGAAGATAGTATAGCCATGTATAGCATAATACAAATAATATACATATACATAAAGTTTGACCTAGAAATGAAAAGTAACCCTCTGCCTTACGCAAAAAAAAAAAAAAAAATGTACGTACTTTATATATATGCAAAAATAAAATAAAACAATATTCACTTAAAAAAATATAAACTCTATGTATGTACATCCTCCCGTATATGTATAACGAGAGTATATCTGCTTCAAATTCATATTCCTTCTATGGAAAATTTTTCATACAAAATAGAAAATTCAAATGAGTATGAATGTGTGTGTGTGTGTATTAGATATGTAATTTTTTTTAAATTAAAATTTTTCTATTCCAAACGTAACGCCATAACTCTTTTATATGCGGCGCTCATCACAATTATTATTATTTTTCCGGGGTATATGTACGAACGAAAAAAATAAAAAAATTCAAAGTCAAATTTTATAAATTATAATATTTACTATCTAATATAAAAATAATATTACTTATATAATAAAATTATTTTAAAAGCAATTGCATCAGAAATTTAAAAGCTATATGGGACAGAAGATGATATTGTGATGGCGATGATTGTCATTGTTTCTATATTGAAAAGATGTTTTTCTTGAAATTTTACTTTTTTCTGTATATATAGAACAAAAACAAAAAAAAAAAAATGTTTAAAAATTAAAACTTTAAAAAGTACAGGAAAATGTGTACATCATATATTCTTTAAAGTTTTTTCATATACACACATACATTACGTAGACTACTGAGTATAAACCAGTGTTGACTAAAATTTTGTATGACTTAAAATTTAAAATTATATGTATGAGAAAATATTTAACACACATATAGTTATTTATGTAATACATGGATAATATATGTATAGGAACACACTGTTGTATAGGTACTATATTGCTTATATATACATTTACCAATTTAGACTAGGTCATCTTCATGAAATCCATTCAATCCAACTATACGTACTACCAAAAATCATATATATTTATTATGCTACTGTATATGTGTATGGATGGATGTAAAAATATAATATGTACAACTCAAGTGTATAATTCAAGTGTAGTTAGAAGTTTTCATTATTTTTTCCTTATATTTATAATATACATACTTTATACAGTTTGTGTGTTTTTAACAGTGTAATATACTTTCATTCTCATTCAAATATATATGTATATAGACGTAAATATAATGTCAAATATATACATACATGTTCATGCAGATATATGTAGCTATATAGTTAGCTATTTAAACACATGCGACTAAAATACCATTTGGTTGTTATACTTTAATAATTTGCTAGATCTGGTAAGACACGGAAAATTATAGCAATAATACATTTTCAAATTATTTTCTATATATTCAGATGTATACCTATACCTATATATAAATATTAAATACAAACATTCATACATGCATTTATATAAATATATAAAAGACTAAATATTCAATTTAGTCAACCATAGCCATCCAGCCAGTCAGTCAGCCATCCAGCCAGCCAGCTATATATAGTTTTATATATTGCGACTGTATCATCAGGAATCATATATTTATACATAATATATAAATAAAATATAAAAGGATACTGACTTTTATTTATATTACATATATATACACAACACAAAATCTATTATTTATATACGGATAATATTAAAAAGAAGGAGTTTGTAAAATGTTTGTAATTAAAGAAAATTTTAAGTGGGACAGAACAGAAAAAAATACGATAGTCTTAATAGTCTTAAATATACAGACAGAACAGAATATTTACAAACATTTGTAAACCTGAACATTATTTCTGTATAGTATATCTATAATATACGAAAAGGAGTATATATGTATGTACATTGGTTTATATTCAAATAAAATTTTATATATATAGTATAGTATATATAATATGTCTGGATGATGATTATGATGATGGCGTTAGAATTTTAAAATACGGATTGATCGCACCATGAAAATGTCCTCAAGGCTTCTGAGCCGTTGAAAATCAATTGAAGTCGCCATAAAAATATTTAAACGAAAGTTAAAGACCGAAAATTGTTTTATTCCTTCCTCTATTATTCTTCTTTATTGTAATTCATCTAGCTAATACTTATAAGCTTTACAACAAAATTTCATGTAAATTAAATTTTTATCGTCTATTAAAAATGTTTATCGAAAATGAAAAATACATACATAAGTATATTCCATAATTTTAAATTTATTGAATAAAAATATATTACATATTACATACTTCATGTTCTAGTAATGATTGATTTTCAAATTATTTTCAATTCAAATTTTCTATATACAATAATTGTCAATTGTCATCTTGATAACAATCACACAAAACAGATACGAATGTACATCCATCATACATGTATAGATATCATACTAAAATTTCCTTTTTTTCTTTCTAATAGTTCCATGCAAGAAATTTTTTAATAGTAGTGCAATTCAAATTTTATTGACATTTATATGTTTTAATTTGTTACATGACATATATATACGTATGTTTTTGCAAAAAGAAAATATTTTTAATAAAAAAAGTAGTGATTAATCTTTGCTCTGTTCACTATTTCTTATTACAAATATTGTGTACATATGTTTATTCATGATTTGCAAATATCATTTTCAGTGAACGAAAAGGTTTTCCTAATTTATTTTCAACATTAAAATTAAAACAAACAAAATTTATAACACATTCACAAACGAATATAAGAACGAGCTTCAAAAGTTTGCTATCGTATAATATAATATAGTATATTGTATTGAAGTGTATAGAATACAATAAATTGATGTATGTATGTTGTGTATATATATTTTTTTAAGGATATGGATATATATAGTACATAGTACAAATACATATACATTATATGGGAAGTAAACATAAAATAAACTTTAAACAATAGTATATATACTAATGATCAAGAGATATATTTATAAGAATAAAGGACATTTTTGGGAACTCTTTTTCCAAAGAAAATCAAAACAAATATACATAATAATTTTAATTCTTTTATTTCATTTTTGTATCTTACTATGTATATTCATTCATACATGATTGTATAAAATGTCGATCGGCCAAGGGCTAACATAGTTACGTTTACGGTTTTGTCTTGACTCTACGAGTATATACTCAAAAAAATCATTTTTCTTATGTGTACCATATCCACGTAAATATTTGGAGAGAGAATACTAAAAAAATCTAATACAAAACAATTATTAGATATATCATATATCCTTCATTATATATTATATATACAATGAATGAGGGACATTTTTTTGCTATTTAATGCTAGAGGGTTGAGATTAGAAAGGCACCCTTCATGTGAATACACATACAAACAGTATGATTTTCTTGTTTTTAAAACACAAAAAGTACGTATGTATACGTACTATACGTTATATGTATGTATACCTTATTTACTAACAAAAAAGTATAATTTTCTTTAATGTACGATGAGTATGTATACAAAATTGTATATCAATCGAAAATATTCTGTGTATGTGTACATTTTACGTGATTGTATAAGTTCATTAAGAAAACTTCATACATTAATGGAATAAACCATAAGACTATGCTATAGATATATATATTACACATCTACAAAGCTTTTATATGATCTGTATATGCGGTTAAGAAAATTTGGAAAATTTGAAATAATAATAGTATGTGTGTGTGTATGTATATAGCACGAATTAATATAAGTACTGAGGTATATATACGTGTGTAAGTAAAATGTAAAAATCGCACCAAGATATTTGAAAACAATAAATTTTCTTTTTCAATTTCTTCAATATTTTATATTATGGCTTCAACATTTAAGTATACAGTGGTAATCGTATAAAACAATCAAAAATTTTCTTAATATTTCTTCTCGCTATATTTGTATAAATATTTATGTACATTATTCATACATGTATTACGTGAATTCGTATACTGCCATACTGCTGTATACAAGATAAAAATAAATTTAAAAAGCTGGTTAAAGAAAATTTTATTAGGTCTTGTGTTAATTACATTGTTCAGCTGATGCATGTAGAAGTAATATTATTACATACAAATAAAAGTACATTTTATATACATATAAACATTACATATACAGTATAATAGAAGTACTTATATTCGTATATACGCATTTAAGGCTTTCTAAATTATAAATACATTTTGTACAAAGTTAACGATACAAACCTATATACATAAAAAATATAAGTGATTTCGTTTTCTTTCAATTAGAAATTATTGTTTATTTTAAATTGTTTTTTGTATTTTGCGCTATTTTATTTTCTTTTACTTTTTCAATATTCATATATACGAAATTACTTTTCTATTGTTTTGCATTTGATAATATGTTTATTCGTATAAACACTTATTGTGTATTGATAAACTGATCCGATTTTTGTTATTATTATTTTATGTTCTAAGAAGACAAATAATCATTATTTTACCAATATACATATATATCTATTTACTATATAAATATACAGAGAATTATTATGAAATGAAAATGAATTTTTAAACAAAAGAAACTTATACTTGAGTGCTAAAGTTAGAGTCTTACACAGAAATTTACACAATTTCTTTTAAGAAGATGTTATAGTGATTTTACTGATTTTGGTAAATTTTGTTACACTTTTTCTCACACGATAAAGTTTTATTTTCTATGAAAAAATCATAATTCTTTTTAGGAAAATTATTGTTAAAATTGTAATTTGTTCAGAAAAAAAAAATAATTATGAACTGATATTCGATGGTCAAAAGAAAATGATTCAATTTCTGTGATTTATCAGATTAACAGACGCAAAACAGCCTGTAAGTAGGCAATAAACACGAAATATTCCATTTGGATTGTAAAAATTGGAGATTGATGGTAAATGACCTGAAGACAACCGACCAAGTAGTAAATGTTAATAAGAAGAAACTCTCAAAATTTAATTTGCAATAATGTGAGAAGCTTGTTTTAGAATTATTTCTATTGCTTGTTTATACGATTACATTTTTACAAAGTGCTTTTGTCGCAAATATTTGTGAACAAAGATTTATTTTCTATCTTAAGTTAAGTCTGATTAGATTGACAACGTTTGGATCACATACGTATAAATGCGTGCATTACACGCTCATTACATTATAGTTGAGACTCCATCATAACAAATTCGTATCGACACAAAATTATGAATTTTTTTGCAATGAATTTTGTTGAAATCATAATACAAAATTATGTAATTCGTATAATGAAATGATTTTTAAAATCACATAAGAATTATACGGAAAATTAGAAAATTGTAATAGAATAGATTAGGAAATTCTACAACAATTATTGAATGTAAAAAAATCTAAAAACCGCTCTCATTTTTACGCCGGTCGCCAAGAAAATACCACAAAATCTAAGATTCTAATTTTCTTGTAAACATATAAGATTTAATTATAAAGTATAGAGTTTTATTTTTAGTCATTTAAAAATCTTATAGAACATAATTAGAAATGTAAATTTTCTTGTAAACTTGAAAACCAATATCAAAACTTATTTTGTCAATTTAAATTAAGAATTATAAACGTTTATATAAGTATTTTTCAAATGTTTATGAAATTATAAGTATAATTACACTTATGTAAATATATGTACATATATGTGTATTAAATGTGTGAATTCATCTAATACGAATACACTTATGCATGTATAGGTATCCCAAAAATAAATTTTATTTGACAATACGAAACATTACATATACTTATTTTATATCTTGTATAGTGAAATCAAAACTCGTATCTTTATATTAATAGTAATGAAAGACAGAAGAAAAAAAACAAATATTACAAATTAAAACAAAACACATTTACAATAACAACACAAAAAGAACAAGAATCGAAAATTACAATTAAAAAATAAATGTGTGTATAAAAATGGACCCAAAACTAAAACTAAAAAAACAAAAAAACAAAATTAAAAAAAGCATAAAAAAACTAAAAATTCAAAAATTCTTGACTAATTAATTTATTGTTAGCTATAAATTCTGATATTTTATTCTAAGAGATCACCAACATTTGACCGATCATTAACTTTAAGAAATTGTTTCTGTCTTTTTAGATATAATTATAATACACTCGTATACGTTAGTTATAATACTTACATTTAAGTAAATATATAATGAGTATATGAATATATCATATATGCACACATACATAAAAACTTACATGTATAGTATATGTAGTATACAATCTATAGTATAAACAAGTAAAAGTGATCAAAATGTAGATTTCATTTGTACGATTATATATAGAAATATTTGGTATACATATTATACATATACGAATTTGTAATCATAAATATTATGGCGGATTATTGTTTTGCCTGAAGTCAATTTCAAAAATATATTCATTTCGTATAGCGCATATGGTATGAGATGAGTATAATAATGTTTATAATCTGTAATGATATTTTGATCGTGATCAAAAATCTGATTTGTGTTATTAATTTTAATTTTCATTCACTTTTTTTTTTTCTATAAACAACTTATATAGCATTACTTAGTTTTCAAGATACAAAAATTAAAAATTTAATTTTATTACCTACTGGAAAAGGCAACCATTTCATGTGATTTATTTACTGTACTTATATAAGTCTGTATGTATATACTCATATTATTACTGGTACCACTGGTACATACCACATACACATATTCTCTTTGAAATTGCGAAAATAAATACAATAAAATTCTAAATTTCCACATACAAATTTTTAAATATTTAATTTGGTTTTCGTAGAATTATCATTTAAATTAAAAATCAAATAAAAAAAAAAATAAAGAAAAATTAAAAATTTTGTATTTAAAGTTTTTCATTTTTATCCCATTCATATCCCATATTTTATTTCTTTTATTTTTTAGTTTTTGTTTTTTTTTTTTTAATTTAAATTCTACTAAGTATATATATACATATACATAATTTGTTTCTATCGATTAAATATATAGTTTCATTTAATTTTTATCTCAAAATCAAAAGTTTTTCCTATTTCAATATGTATTTTCTTTTTTTATACTATCTATTTGTCTGCCAATTTATTCTTTTATAAATATAGTTCATTTCATTTATAATAAGTGAAGCTATAGTAAGTGTCTGTTGTTCACCTAATATTTTTAATGATTTCTTCTATGACATTGCTCTTTCCTATTCAATTTTTGTTTTATACTCGTATGTATATTTTATGTTAAATATCTAAATTATATGCGTAAGCGTATGTATAAATTTTGATATATAAATATAAAAGACAATTAAAAACTGAAAAACATTTTTTGAAATACATGTTCTCTTTTAAAATCTCAAATAAAATTGATTAAGATGGTTATATACTATTGTATATCTGTATGTATATGTATGTTATATATAGAATATTGAATATTATTTCATTCTGTTACTAAATATTTTTATTGTTATTATTATAATTATATTTTCGATCACAATAATTTCACAATACATATACATACATATATACCGACCGAAAGATATATGTACACATATATAAATAAGTATATATTTTTAATCACATTGTCTTTTCTATTCTATTATTAAAAATAAAATCAACCAGTCAAAATGTGTACATTAAAATACCAATGATATACATATATATAATATACTGATACATGTGGACGCTAATATACATACATATATATTATGTATTTTATATAAATATATAATATATCTCTATATATGTATTTACAATGATCATAAATATAATTGTAAAGAAATAAAATTTTATAAAATTTGGATCAAGATGATGTTTAGGATCATTTAAAATACATACATAGTATATATATTTTTTACAGTATGTAACTGAAGACATCAAATGAAATTTTTTTTCGATTTTTTTAATAAACAAAAAAAAAAAAAAAAAAAAAAAAAAATTAAAGCTGAATTTATGATGATAATGATGATACACAGAGACAAAAAATCTATGTATTCAATAAAAAATAACAAATATGTATGTGTTTCATGTACATATATATGTAAGATACTATATAAATACAAAACAAAAAAAAAATGAAATTAAATTTAAAAATAAATTTCACAAAAATAAGAAAATTTCGTTTTTGTTTCATTTTTTTCCTCCTCTATTCAATATATGTAGTAAATCAAAAGAAAATAAAAGACAGTATAAATAATAATAATAATAACAATAAAATGAAAATTCGAAAAATAGATATCTTTTAATATTCTATAATTAAATTTCTAGCTCGATTATCATATGAAAAACGGTAGCATATTATTTATAATAACTTAAAACCTGATCATCAGAAAAAAAAAACAAACATACGACTATATAACATACATGTGTATATTAGATGTAAATATATACATTACATATTTGTACGAATGTATATATATTTTTTTTTTTCAATTTTTTATTGCAACATTAGATTTTATTATATAAAAGACATAATTTTTGTCAATTAATTAGAATTTTATTTTTTTTATAATGTTTTTTTTTATATATTTACACACATTGACACATATTTACGTATTATATTTGTATTGTCGATGTTTTATGCTTTTTTTTTTTTTTAACAAAAATGAAAAACAAAATTTCAATAATATATACCTACCTTTTCAGACTCATATATTATACATATTTTAATGATTTACTATATAGATCTAGATATATACACGATACTGAAATTAAAAGTATTTTGATACCAATATGAAATATTGCTTTACTAAAAGTGTAAATGTGAAAAAAAAAAAGACATTTGATTTTTGAAAAAATAAAATTCTATAATTATAAATGTTTTGTTCGTAAAATATAATATGAATGTAAAATTCTGTGATCAAAATATAAAGTGAATTTTTATTCATTTAAATTTTACAGGTATTATAAAATCATGAAATTATTTTTTGTGAGTTATAAGTAGTATAGCTCTGTCTTTTTTTTTTTTTTTTTATTTTTTTTATTAAAATATACAAATATACATACAATGTATACAGTATATATTAAGTGCACGCGGATACTCAGTCCATTATGGCACCGCCGATCAGTAATTTTATGTCAGATATATCATCCAGTTTGATCATCAGTAATCAGTTACTGATGGTGTACATTGCTGATAGGAAA
Organism: Villa cingulata; assembly: GCA_951394055.1. Classification (NCBI taxonomy): domain Eukaryota; kingdom Metazoa; phylum Arthropoda; class Insecta; order Diptera; family Bombyliidae; genus Villa; species Villa cingulata. The sequence goes on from OX596025.1 coordinate 5,122,381, forward strand.
AATTAATGATAGACTTGGGCAAGAGTAGTGCGCTGGTTGGGGTTCGAACCGTGATCTTGAAGATCACAAGACCGACACGCAACCATTGAGCTATTCAAGCCCCAGCTCTGTCTTTGACATGTATGTAAAGTTTCATACCAATATAGTGTTCAATTACTGTTGACCTATTATACGTGCTTTTATATAAACACATAAAAAGAGAGTTTTTCGATCTTTACTATTATATTTTTGATTTTATTGATCAAAAAATTTGTATTAATTTTTAAAAATTCGACCCATACCGCATTCTACAACCATCGTATTCGCCTTATATTTATAGAACTGTACGACTTCTTCCTGTTAAATAGGAGACACCGTTTCGATCTTATTAAGGAGACAAAAGCCGAACGGAGAAAGTAAATTGAATGCTTTTTCGGAAAAATAATTCTAATTCTGTTTCAAGGATTAGAAAATATGTTGTTATTATAGTGCATTGTATATAGACATAGTAAGTACTTTCAAGGCAAAGAAATTAATTAAAAATAATAAACAAAAATTTTACTTTTTTAACGAATCAAATCCACCTTAGATTTTTGATCGCAGTAGTATGCATAAAAATGCGAACAAACCTCATTTTAATTTATTGTGGTTGACTCAATCTTGGTCAAATTTTGTAATAATATTAAAAGAAAACATAAAAAGTGGGTGGATTTAATATTAAAACTTTGTTATGTATGTCTATACATACATATGTATATATATATTATCTAGATCTAGAAACTATAAAATAACAAAGAAAATAATGTTAGAAAATAATCTAAAAATTAATCATTAAACAAATAAATTTCAAAATATAATAATTTTAAGTATATACTTTCATTCGTCTTCTTCTAAATGTTTTTTTTCTTTCTGAGAATGAATATGAACATACATAAATGTTCGTACATACCAACACCAGGCTATAAGTATTCACAGATACAGGATTTATATAGTTATGATTGAATTTGTTCTATACATAATCATACGATATATCATACACTAAGTATATGCCTACACATACATATATATATATAGATATCAATATGAAATTTTTCTAATTTTAGCATTTTTTATTTATGTCTAATGAAAATATAAAATAAAAGATTTTTTTCTTGTCAAAAATTTTTTGATAAAAGTAAAGATAAATCGATATAATATACCAAAAATTACATAAAACATATAAGAAATGAATAAAGAATATTAGTTTTAAAATAAATATGAAATAAAAACGAAATAAATTTTCGTATGAAAGCAAAATTATAAGATTTCTCCTTTTTTTTTGGTACACTTTAGCCTTTATGAGTTTTGGTCTCTCCGATATAATTTTACTCCATTAATATATAATTTTCAAGAGCAAACTTTCCATGGTATTCTCTGTTTTCTTTTTTTCTTCGATTCCACATTCAATGAGTGTTTTGATGATGATTATAAGCGTATTATGTCGTGTTCCTTTATTTAGTTTATTTACTTTAATATGACACTCATACACATTTTGAAATTATTTTTTAAAATACCGAAAAATAATTTATGAAATAGGTTGAAAAAATATGAGTGCATTTATGTTATCGTTAACTAATTTTTTCGTTAAAATTAGACTCAAACCATTTGCAAGGAAAACAGCTCATATGCTAAACAGAAATAAGTCGTATAATTTTTTAAAAAAATATAGGTATATGCATGTATCATGTAATGCCGGTACATTTATAATTAGAACGAAAATTTAAAAATTTAAAATGCAAATTTTTTTAGTCTATATAACTACAACTACATACAAATATACAAAAAACCCACGAACATTATTATATCTTCAATTCGATTCCAAATTTCCAAAATACAACAAACTATATGTATAATCACGATATACAATCATTAAATTTTGAACAAATATATTATCAAATAATTATTAAGGTCCTTTTTAATGTTTTATTCTAACGATTTCAAATTATTTTATTTGTACATGTTTTATGTTACATAAAGCCATTAAGTGTTTAAATATATTACAAATAAATAAACGAAAATTACATAACGGAGTGAACGAACAATTATTACCGCTTATACTTGTAGATAGAGGTAAAAAGGTTTTAAATTTTCTAATTAAATCGATATCAATAATAATAATTAATAATCAACAATGAAATAAAATTTTACGACTTAATATGTGACTTCATGTAGGTATTACATACATGCATACAGTATGTTATTAGTAAAATTCACTTAAACACACATATCAGTTATAATTCAATAACCAAAATTGTATATAAACGCAGTACGAGTATATAATAAGAAGCTTTCATATTCATATTTATTAATAAAATTAAAGTATGTATATAATATACATATAAATATGTTCGTTATTATATTTCACTTTTATATCATACCTTCTATGATTATTTATACTCACATGCTATATACATAGGTATAAGTATCTATATCAGACCAATTTAAATGAAAAACTATTTTTGAAATATCCTTCTTATCATTATTATTCCGTTTTTATTACACATACAAATTCTATGTGTATACTGTAGGTAATAGGTATAATATTTATTTATTTATTAATATTTGAGTTAAAATTTAGATAAAAATCTAGGATTAAATTATTAAATAAAATAAGGGATGATTTTTGCGTGAATGTAATAGAATGGTATAGTAGAGGTATATACAAAAACAAGTTCTGCTGTGATATGTAGCACGAGAATTTGTATATAAGATAACATTGTAAGCTAAAATCAATTTCTGTATATATAATATCCTTATTTATAATATTATCCTTCGTTTTTCTTTATATAAATAGTAGTAATAATAACGATTTCATTTCTTTCGATTGAATTGTGAACTGATAATACATACTTTAATTTTCCATACATATAATGTATAGTGTACGTGTAAGTTATATATATTATTTATATGTGTATGTATTATTTGTACATATTAAAGTTCACATAAAACAGTATATCTATTCTATTCAACAAAATTCTAAACTATAACAGGATTTGAAAAATTTTCATTCATAATATTTTCTATTTCCATGAAAACTATAAGAAGCCTTCCTATATATTTACATAGTAGATAGTAGCTATCTTTGTTATAAGTGTAAAGATATATTCGCATTACGTGTACACGTACATTAAATGTATATATATATATAAACATACGGGTGGGTATATTAAAGAGTATAGTTATTATAGGTATAGGTGTATAATGTGTATGTGTATAATATCTACATATATCGTGTATTATTTATATTATATCCATTTAATTACATCATTTTCTAAATTCTTCATCCCTAAAATTTTCCTTACACATAGTACATATATTGTATTTTTGTTTTTGTTCAATTTTATTTATTTGGTGTGTATTTGTGCATTTATTTACAAAAAAAAAAAGGTTTAAACACGTGGTTGCACAGCATGAGATTTTAAAGTCAGACTTTTGATTGCTTATTTTTTTTTTGTTTTTCTTTTTAACCACGTTACGTTACATGACGATGATGATGATTGTGATGGTGATGGCGACGTCACTCAAATGCCTGCTGATTGCTTAATATGTTTAATATATTTCATTACTCGGTAAATATTACATTTTCCTAGGTAATAAAAATTTCAGTATTCTTTTTCTTTTCTTGTTTTTTTTTTTTATTTTCTTCAATTGTTCGCCTTTACGGTTTTGTTTATTACATAAATAGGAGAGAGTCGGTCGAGAACAATCAACAACGCATAGGCCAAAAATCATATGTAAGCCTTAGTATATATAACATTATTGCCTATTTTTATATTACCATTTACCAAACAGAATTTTTATTTTGCTTGTTTACTATAAATACACAAAAATGTACATACACCTATGCTATACGGCTATATACTATATACCAACTATATCTACATATTTACTTTTATTCAGCTAAAATGAATACATAAACATTTTAGTAAATATGAGTATGTATACATATGTATTTATAATCATATAAGCATACGTAGATAAATCGGGTATTTTTTAGTTTAAATTTTAAAAAGCTTAATAAATTTTTCTTTTTTTGAATGAATAAGAAGCATATTATATTATGTATTTAATTTTATCCGTATTTATATGTATGTTTGTTCATTATACGCTGTTAATGCGTACTGATATTTTTCACACTTGTTTATCACATACCCAATGTTGTGTTTGCATACCATACCACCATTAATATGTAGTACATTTATGTTTACCATGAATGAATGTATGTATGTATGTACATATATCCGCATATATTGCAATTATTTGTGGTTACACTTGTTAAGCCCCATTATAAACGTCATACAAACGTGCTTATATAGAAGATTTTAATTTTATAGCCACGTAAAGATACTTTGTAATTATAAGTGTTTGATAGTAAACAATACTTATAATGTGTAAACGCAATTTTGCGTTTGGTTGTATTTAAGCGAATTCATGAACTATATATATGAACCCATGAATTCATCTAGATGGAAGAAAGTCCATGAAATGAAATTTTTAGATACATTACATATTATATCAATTCTATGTCTATTGAACAGTCTATGGTTATTACATAAATTATTACATAAAGAACGTTCGATATGTTATAAAACCAATATGAATTTTCCGGAGCATAAGACATTGAATATCTATGATACGTATGTACCTGTTAGACATGAAGCAAGACTTATATTCTTATACGTAAATATCTACACAATAAATTATTAATTTTTAGTATAGCATTTAACTTGTTATAACATAGAGTACTGAAAGTATTTATATAAGCGAATTCATTTAAAAAAAGAATTCAAATTTTCTGTGGATTTTATCCTCAACATCTCATCATCATATCACCATATGTATATTGAAAAAAATTTTCACGATACAAGTATGCTATAGGTAGATATTATGTAAACCTTCCATATAAATTCATTATACATATTACATACATATATATTACAGTACATATAAAACATGAATAAAAAAAATAAAACACACATGCATATATGTGTGTGTAAATATTCATATATACGTTAGTTACAATTACAAATAAATAATTGTGAATGAGAGATATTGTTGATAAAAATTCATGGAAAATTTGTATTTTTGTGACAGTCGCTGGAAAATTGCGGTATTTATGGTAGATATGTACCATATACTATAATATACTTGTGACTGACATTTAGTTTGCTTTTTTATTTTTTTTTCACTTTTGCTTTTGTAAATACATATACCCTCATACTCTGTACATAATAAGCCGTATTATATATATATTCTTATATTTCTATTTGAATTTGAAAATAATATAATTTTAGTTTTTTAAATAAATTATGGATTATATATTTATTGAATTTTTATTGAACATATATTTTGAAAAAAAAATGTACTTTCATAAAATTTGAATTTACAAAAACAATAAATTAAAAGGACGAGTAGTTTTTTTTTTAAAAAAAAATGAGTTAGGTACCTATATATGTAAATATAAATTATATAGATTTTCATTAGTTTTGAACTAAATAAATGTTTAAACATTTTGTCTTAGTGCGTTTCATGTTATTCTAAATCACAATTATTATGATTCTTTATTATGAAAACGTATACTCACACATATGTACTAGTACTCTTACATATAAATACGTGTCATAAATACTCTGCTATATAGCTCATACAATATTATACAAAAATAAATGTGAATGCAACAAAATATTTAGAAATATATAATAAATATTTCGTCTAAATTCTCTTAGGTTTTTGAAAAGTTTTACTTTCACTTTTCGAAAAACGGGATACAATACTAATACTACTAAATGTTTTTAATACATTTTTGTATGTACATATATATAATCATTATATACATATACAGTTCAGATAAAACATATGCACTTTTATATACATATTGGTATTCTTACACAAACATACAGATACGATGTATGTATAGAAGAAATGTATACGTGAGCACTACAAACAATTATATGTATATAAAAAAAGCATTTGAAATATCAAAACAAAATGATAATACGAATATGTATATGTAAATGTACATATATATGTTACAACATTTTATTCAGTTCTGTATATGTGAAATTATCTGCATATTTAAATACACATTATAATGCAAGTTGTACATATATACGCAAAACAGCATTTATTTTCCAATTATATTTTAATGATATTAACTTTTATATATGAATATTTTAAATACTCGTTATATAATACATAATGTGTGTATAAGACATAATATAAATATAGAAACACAAATTCACAATGAAAAAGTATGCATACTGCATACATATATCCGCACTGATATAGTATACTACTAAATATTATATGAATATGAATATCATGCACTTTATATATGTATATACGAATATAATTGCAATACAAAAATTTCATTGTGTCCTTTTATACAGAAGTGTTGAAGTATAAACGTGTTTATTGTGAATTTGAACGTTGAAATAATACGCGGTATTCTCTTCTCGCGTATACATACTCATTTTATAGAATGTTGAAAAGTTAAAAAATGTATACATAACTTACATACATGTATATCCCGCTAAACATTACATATAATATATTATATGCATATTGTGATTCCCGAAATGTACATATATTTATATAGAGATAACAAATGGTTTATAATGATAAAATTACTACATATTTACTTACATAAATAGATTCCACATGTATATTTTTGCAATTTATGTGAATGTACTAAAAATTACCATCTATGTTCACGATATAAATAAATATGCAACATAATCACATCATCACTGTTAGAAATCATCAAAATAAACTGATATTTTGTGCTACTAAATTATATATGTACATGTACTTATAATATGGTTTCGGCCATAGAAGAAATAAAAAACTGTGCATTATTCCTTAAAAAAAAATTCAACTTTTTAAATTCAACTTAACTGTATATACATGTATAGTTTATATTATGTTCATGTTCACAGGAATATTCTTGCTATAGAAAAAAATTATAGTTTTTGTAATCAAATGCTTAAAATAAAATCTTAAATATAATCAAAAATTCAAAAATACGAGTGATTTGAAGCTTTTTTCTCATATTTCCATTGAATGTTTTGACTATGTATAATAACAAATATTCACATCGTCACATCGCATCTGAGATACTCCAGATATACATATATGAACGTTACAATACCTATATTAGCAAGATACAATTTCGTAAAACCACCAATTTTCCCACATAATTTACTTAAGTTTTTTTTTTTATGACAAAAATATTTTCTTAAAAAAAAATATATAAAATAAAAATAACGTTTATATACGAGTACTGGTGTATGTATTTCTTCCTTTTTATTAAGATAAGCTATTGACCTTAAAGCAATAACATAACATAAATATGAATACAACATACTATATCATATATTTACTAAGTACTATACAAGCATACATACACACATATACCATAATTAATGGAAATTAAATGGAGAACATTGAAAAATAATCCATTTTCAAGAAATTGGAAACTATGTTTGAATTATTATTTCCTTCTATTTTTCAGATTTAATTTTTTTTTTAATTTCTTGCTTTTTGCTTCTTGTTTGTTATTATTTTTCTGATTCATTTTATTTTATTCAAATTCACTAAAAATAAAAAAAATAAAAAATAGCTAAGTTTTTTTCTTCTTTTTTTTGTTTTGTTTTAATTTCTTAGTTAAAATTCAATATCGTAAAATTTGTATTATGATAATAATAAATTGTCACATGCTCACATGCATTCGAGTTGTGATCAAATATAATTTTATTTTGCATTTTAGAATAATTTTACTTAAAACATTTTTCATGAGTATACTGATGTATATGTACTTTTGTAATGTTTTACACATGAATACACAGGTAAAGTATATATTTAAGTATATATACATATGTATTATATTTAGGTACAAGTCAAATGAATTAATGACGTATTTTCGATGCAAATAAATAATCGTGTGAAAATATGAATTTTTTTTTTTACTGTTTTTTGTTTTGTTTTGGTGGTTCTTCTTCATAAATTTGATATTGATAATGTACAGATACAGAATGAAAAATAAATATTTAAAAAAACAAAAAAAAAAAAACTACAATAATTACGTATATATAATTATTTACAAATTATGATGATTATGATAGTACACGTGACATCATTAAATTAACATTAAGTATATAGAAAAATTATGTGAAATATATGGTTATTGTGTTAGTGTACTTAAATTATCGGGATATCATATCATATGTATATAATACACATTGGTGATTTTTATATTTTTGATTTGAGCATTTCTTTATGATTTTAATTATATTTTAACATTTTTATTTGAAAAATTAAAGATATTTTCTAAAAATATATAGTACATAACGAAAGTTTTCAAAAATTAAAATTTAAATCTAATTTGATTTTTTTTTCTTTTTTTTGTTTGGAAAAAAAGTGCATATGGTTGCGATTTAATTAAAAAATTGAGAATATATTGTATGTCTAACAAATTGGTAAAAATTGGTGACCTAAATTTTTCTTTCTTGAACAAATTGAAAATAAAATTTTGTATAAATTTAACAAAAATAGCTTACTGGTAGTAAAAAGTGTAAGTTCATATAAATTTATTATAGCATGTATACATGTACTGATTATGTAGAAATACATTTTCTATAGTATGTATTTCGTAATTGTTTATCAATTGTTGCAAATCGATTATTTCAATTACATAATAATATCGAATTATACAACAAATGATAAGAATAATAATGCATAACATATAACCATATCATTTATGTAATTAATTCGATGTGTATATAAGTATATAACTGTTATTAATAGTAATTGTAATTTTTTATTTACATGTGTTACGAAAGTAAAAATAAGCATATGCATGTATGTTCTTAAAACATATTTTTAACAATTTCAACTGTATTAATACATAAACATTTGATGAAGAGATAAAATATATGATAAACATGAGAATAAAACTACATAGAAAATATAACAAAACACTTAATTTAAATGACTATAAAAATTTTATAAAAGCAAAATATGAAACAAGAAAACTAATTAGAGAAAAGAAGAAAATATCTTGAATAGAATATGTAAATAAGATAAACTCACAAACACCTACAACAGAAATATATAAAAAAATCAGAGCCATAGATGGAAAACAGAGATCACTGGAAATATCATCACTTCTACGTGCTTCTACATGAGAACAAAATAGAAACAGATCCACAATCAATCACTGAAATATTAGCAAACACATTCCAAAAAAGAACACAAGATGAATTAAACCAACAAATAAATATAAATGATGACGAAAACCAACATTATTATTACATTCCTCATCATGATCAGCAAGACTTATTGTTTAAAAAGAAAAAAAAAAAATAAAAATAAAAAATATAAAAAAATATAAAAAATATAACAAAACCATAACACTAAAAAGAAGAGAAAGAATAATAATAAACCGAATCAAAATAGGACATACATCACTTACACAGGAATATCTACTAAAAAAAGAACAATCTCCAATATGTCAATGTGGAGAAATATTGACTATTAAGCACATACTAAACGACTGCAACCATATATCAGAAATTTAGAACCAAATATATATACCAGAAAGACTATAAGAACATTTAAACAAGAAGATCATACGAGAATCAAAAATATCATCAAATTCACTAAAATAACAGGAATATACAATAAAATATAAAATAATATGTAAAATCTGCAAATCGGCCTGAATAAAACCTGTAATAAACGTAGAGTTCGCAGGCCTAATAAACAACTTCAAAAAAAAAAAAACATTTGATGAACATCTGAAAATTTTGTTACATATATAATTTAAAAATAAATGACATGAACATATATACTATATGTATATGTGAACGATCTATATATGAAAAAATATCTTTCACCCCTACAAATAAACATATCAATACCGTTTTAATTGTAACATACAAATCGTATACGAACATTTATACTATATACAAAAAGTTTGCATTTATGTATTTCCAAAAGGCATATATATATACATATGTATATGTAGAAAATATACAAATATAAAATTTGTTTTATCTCGATATATTCATCCACTTACAATTCCTATATACATACATAAGTACTTTGCATATATGTAGTATATATACTTAGGGTAGTTTTATTATATTTTTGTTTTGGTTTTATAAGCATACAGGTGCGTATTTATGCGAGTATTATGCATATTCTAGTGCATCATCAACAAAACAATTATGTAGTACATCACTCATAATGTATATATATATTATTTGCGTTTAAAGTTCTAAGTATATATATGCACGCACAATGCACAAATAAAACATAAAATAAAATAAAAATAAAAACAAAATATAAAAGTTCATACAACCAGAAAAATACTTCTCATCTCAATGTTTTTTGCTTCGTTAAAGATTTTCAATAAATTAATGCTTTTTTAATTACATATATAATACTATATTTAATTTTAATATTACAAGTTTACATATAGGCAAATATACATATTATTATATTTTCATATAGTTTTTCATTTATTGTTCTCCAATTTTATTTTCTTTTTTTTTAATTTAGTTTCTATTTAAACATTTTTAAAATACGAAAAGAAAAAAAAAATTATTTTTTTTTCTGTGTTTGTTTTTCTTCGAATACATATAAGTAGGTACATATATTATACAATCGAAAAACTTTTAAATAATTTTTATTTGAAAATCTATACATATCATATATGTATACACAACATGTACAAATATATACATACATATGTATGCATATGCTCATGAAAAATATTATAAATAATATATAATTATCCATAGTAATTTGTAAAACTACAAGAAAAGTGTTACAAATTGGAAAAAAAATTATAAAACAAAAAAAAAATAAATAACTAATTACAATAAGTGTAATTGTAAAATGCATTTGCAAATTTTTGTTTTTTAATTTTTATAAAGAAAAAAAAAAAAAAAACTTTTTAATTTTATTTATATAATTTTTATTTTTTCTTTTTTTCAACTTTTTTAAATTTCATAATAATCCACCATCGTTGTACGAGTATATAGTGTACATTATATTCAATTGAAGTAAAATAAAAAATAAATGAAATTAATATATAAATACATATACAACATAAAATATTCCATAAAGTATATACATAACATACACATACATAATATATGAACAATAAATAAATATATATATACAGAGGAGTATATATATATATGAATGTATAGTATGAAAGATTTGTTATTATTTTAACGAAATAAAAACTTTTTTTTTTCACATAGTGTTGTACTATAGAACAAAAATTAAAACGAAAAAAATCAAAATGGAAAAAAAAAAACAAATAAATATTTATTAAACTGTGTTTTTTTTTAAATATTCGCGAGTTATGTACATATATATACCTACTTATTTATACATAATTTATGGTATATTTATTTATTAATTATGATTATTTATGTATGTATTTTTCATATAAGTATATATTTTTTCATATTATTCATGCATAGGTATAGATGCACATATATTTTTATTTTCATTTAATATATTATATTTTTAATGAGAATTTTTCATATTTAACCATATTTAGGATACATGTACGTACGTACGTACATATAATGTAATATTGATTAATATAACACAAATATAATTTCATACATATGCATACACGTATATACGTTAATTAAATATTTGTCCACAATCACAAGTAAATATATACATAATGTACATGTTTTAAATATTTATATATGTAACATGGAACTCTGAAACTATATTATAACTATGTTATGTATTTAAATACATATAAATGTTATGCAGTTTATTAAAAATACATATATACATATTTGGTATTTGTTGTAATATTGTTCTCAGCTGTGTACATATATACATATAATATACATCATCTATGCATTGTATATTAAATATACCTATATTATACACATATATATATACTTTAATTTTTGAACAAACAAAACATATGTACATATATACAATAATTTGTATACTTACATAAAAATTCTGTGGTCATAAGCGATAACCGCTTAAGTCTAAAATTGTGGTTTTGAGTAAACACGGTTTAAAAATTCGAACATATTTTTTACACAAATTTGATGGTCAAAAAACAATAATTTCGTGTTGAATGGAAGACTATTATGAGAAAAATTTTCTTAAATTTATAACTAAACAATTAAAAATTGAAATTATTTAAAATTGATTATGTTCTAGAACAAAAATATTTAAGAATTTGAAATTTAGGCTATATTTATGCAAATTTGTAATTTTACATTTTTGTTACTTATGTTAAGTTAGACGTTTATTGCAAAAATCTATTTTTACTTTCCTAGATTTATATTGATTTAAGTCATTATTGTAATGTTCGGTGATAAACTTTTACGTTCCAAAAATGCTTAACTCGAGATAGGCTGTTATGATAAACCTTACAATTTTGAGAAGATGTTTCCAAATATATTGTGCAATAATATAACTTAAGTTTAGATAAGCCTGTATTTTTAAACATAAAATATCTCTCCAATATTATTATGTTGATTTAGGTGGTTATTGCATATGTAAGTGACGAACTATTCGACATAAGCAATAATAATGTTTTTAAGTAATGACTTTGGCTACAAAAGTGATAGGAAAACCAAATTTTGTGTGCACATAGAGCTTGATGCGGAGAATGTAGTAGAGCTCATAACTCATTTTTGCCTTATGTAGACTTAAGCGGTTATCGCTTTTGACCACAGAATTATTTACTCATACATATATGTAGATTAGACAGCGATATACGTGAACAGTGGGACACATATTTGGAATATGTATAATATTATTTTTATTTTTCGCACATACGAGTATATGTATCTAGATAATTGGTTTATTATTGCATTATTGTTTTATAAATTGTTATTATTGTTTTTAAATATCTATGTACTTAACATAGTTGAATTTTCTTCGCTCATTGCCTATTACATTTTTTTTAAATATTTATTTATGGCGAATTAATAAGAAATTCTGATGATATGGACAGTATTCAATCATTCGTACTTATATTCATATGTTCATAATACATAGTTACATATACATATACTCAATATATTCAAATAAAGTAAATTGCAACTACATATTTTAAAATATGTATATGTATACAATTTAATTGCATAATATCAATGTACATAATGTACTATAATGTGGTACTATATTTACAAACAAACATACATGCATACTTGTATCCATATTTTATGTACTTGTACGTATATTGTATGTTCAACAGAAATATCACCTACTTTTTCATATTAAAAATTTAGGTCAAGTGTATTTTATTATTATTATGGATTATGATTATGTCAAAATTACAAAAAAAAAATACACACACACACACACACACACAAATCACAAAAACAACATAAAACGATAAATAAACAAAATAAAACAAGAACAAAATGTATACAGAATGAATAAAAAAAAAATTCTTAAATATTGTGTCAATATATATGTATATGTATACATAGGAGTACCTGTGTGTAATATACATATGTATATATTTGTGAAATATTTTTGTCCATATTACAAGTATGTATACAAATATTATATTGATATTAATAAGCGTGTATATGTATTTTTTTGCAATCTTACGTAGATGTACCATAGAATATTTATTATAAGCAGTTACTAAATGCATAATACACTTCGTAAATTTTTAAATACATACATATACGTACATTGTATATATGTACAAAGATTGATGTATACTGCATCATAAAACCAGCATAAATATAAACAGTACTATATATACATATGTAATACAGTCGATATATTGATTACGGAATTTAAATATGCATCGTTTGCATATTATACGAATTATTTGTAAACATTTTTCTTTTTTGTATTTATTTTTTTGTTTATAGTTTTCAATTTGTACTTAATAATAACTTTAATTAATATATTTTTTTGTTCCTGATTTTTTTTTTTTTTTTTTTGGTTTCAAATTTTGTTTTTGTATTACTTTTATTGCATCAATAATGAAGAATTTACATTACATATTTTTATTTTAGTTTTTTGTTGATTTTTTTTTTCTCAGCTAATAATAATTGAATAACATTTTATTGCTGAATGAGATAGTTACCTATATATAAAATACATTATTACTTGATTTATTTATATACTACTTAATTTAATATATAATAATACATACCTACATATTTTTATGTATTCATATATAAATATATAAAATATTGTAATATGTTCTATATGTTGACATTCAAATGTGTGTGTACACATATATGTACATTATATTTAGTTCTCTTTACAATAAATTAATATCAGTTTTTTTGTTTTGTTATTATGTTGCTGTCATTTTTGTTGTTTTTGTTATTTCAATTCTGAATTTATTATTACGATGACAAATTTTGTACAGGTGCATTAAATTTTATTGCAAATATCATGCAATAATGTAAATAATAATTTTAACATATATCCAACAAACACATATACATTCTATAAAAAATTGGGTATACATATACGGTATATAAACGTATGTATAACGTATGTATGTAACTACATAAAATATCGATGCATTTAATTATATTTTATGTTATGTGTTGATTAATTTTTTTTTTTTTTCGTTTTCTTTGTTTTCGTTGCTGTTCTTGTTGTTATTGTTTAATTTGAAATTTCATAATAATAATAATAATAATCATTATTATTATATTATTAAAATGATATGCATATATTCCTACTTAATAAATATTCACACACATTTATGTACATGATGTATATGAATGTGCATATATGTAATGTATAATAATAGAAGATGAAAGAAATGTATATAATAACAACAAAAATAATTAGAGCAAATTAAAAATAATAATATAAATAATTGATTATTTTCAGAAATAAATTGGTGCGATATTATAGGTGTTTTGTTATTCAATGTACAAATTTGTTAAAATGGTACCGCAAATATACAAAAAATTAAAAAAAAAAAATACATAAATAAAAATACGTTAACGACAAGACCAGAAATATGAGATATAAATTGATATATTTACACGTTTATGTATATGCGCTTTGAATATATTTATAGGTATGTATATGTATACGTGTATATGCAGGCAACTGAAAATCTAATTAAATTAAATGAATATGTAATCTAGCCAATATATTTTATCAAAAATAAATATTAATTATTATGCAGTTTATAAATACTCGTTTCTACATATGTACATATATGTATACACTCCATTATATATGAATACAGTTCTGCAATATACAGCTATAGCTATTCATTTATATGGTATGTATATGTTTAAAGTAGTTTTTAATTGTTACGAATTTATTGGGAAGATTTAAAATTTTTGTCTTCTTATATTTACGTATACATACATAATTGGAATATTTGACAAAATTAATTCAATAATCGAATTAATTTAATGTATAATATAGTAGTTTGTATAAATATATATATACATATATATGTAATTTTATAGATATATACTTTTATATTTAATACATATGAGTTAATTTATATAAAATTTAATAATATTGATTAATTACTGTAATATAATGTTATAGAATAAATAATTAAAATCTCTTCAATTAATTTTTTAAGATCATGAGAACTGAAAATATAATTATCTTTTTATTTTAAAAGGTATTGAAATTCACTCAGACATCATTCCTTATATACATATATGAGCAAATAATACATCACATATGTGATCATCATATAATCAAAATGAATGCAATATGTTGTACATATGTACTTATTTGAATAATTTTTTGTTTAAGTTAAAATGTTAAAATCCGGTTTCAATATTTTTTCTTGATTAGATGTATTTATTTTTTTAATTTTAAATTTATTTTTATTTTGTCTAAATGGCAATATTTATGTTATACATATATATTTATTTTTATCAGCTCATTCATTTTCTCATCAAACAGCGCAGCACAAAAGAAATTATCAATAAAATAATAATATATTATATTCAAGTATACAAATGTATGAACGTATATGTATGTATATGATTACCAATACATTAAATGTGAAAAAAGGGAAACTCAAATAGATATGAAAATATTCAAACGCAACACATAATCCTGCAATATGAACAGTATAATATAAGCATATATACTTGTATGTAGATATTTTCAATATCAAGGATCAGTTGATACTTTTTTATATGTCCTCCGATTTAATCATTATTAGTATTATACCTTTAATATTATATACGATTGAATTTATAACTAGTTTTTTTTTTATTGACCTTAATAATTATGCTTATGTATCTATATTTTTGAATTTTTTTTTTTTTGATTATTCTATTATATATTTTTGTGTATACGTGTGTATGCATTTTTATATATACAGATACAGATAGTGATACAAAGAGGGCATTTTATTCATTCCCTTTTTATTCACATTTTAATCATTTTTTTTTTGTTTGTTCGTTTAATTTATAAATTTTTGTCGCATATACATATCTACATACATACAGTCAAAGAATAATAATGATATGATTCGCAATCACTAATAAATAATATTTTTCTTTTGGTTGTCTTTTCAAGTTGGACAAAAAACAAAAATTCATAATTCATTTTTATTTACATTTATGTATATTTATATGCATATGTAACGTATTGAACATGAATATATTCGTATATCCACACTAAATAATCGTAACGTCGTAACATAATTTCTTATTTTTTATATTTTTATGATATGAGAGTATATATGTATGTACATATATACAATACATGTACAGAATCATATACAAAAATGAATTAATTTGATATATGTATTTGATTCTTCAATTTAATACGTATATATGCAACATATACATTGAAGCATTATCTAAGATAAATTTATATCAGCTGCAAATGTCCAACGATATATACATATTATTTTGTACATGTGCATATTATTAATTTTTAAATGAATTTGAAGGGTTGAGAGGGTTGATTAGCTTTTTTTTTCTATATATGCATGTACATATATACATATTTTTTTTAATGATTGCGGTATTCGGCCATATTTGTTTTCATATATTATACTATACCTACACTACCTACATTACAAAAGAAATAAAAAAAAAACTGATACTTATATGTAGGTACCAAGTGATTTTCAAAGTGATTACAAAATTTTATTATCTTTGTTCATTTTTGGATAATATAGTTTGGAGATACAAAATTAAAACAAACAAAAAATATTACAAAAAAAAAATCAATAATAAAAAGATTTTATTTTCTAAAACAAATTATTTATATATTAGCTAATGCATATAATACTGATTTGTATACAACACATATTCACATACATATATCTGATGATAATTTGTATTAAATTTGAGAAAGGAAATGAGGAAATTTATTTCAAATTGCTCATACTTTCTATTCATTTTTTTTTTTAAATTTTGTATCGAATTAAATAGCGAAAGGAATTTAAAAAAAAATTAATTAGACAAATCGACTAAATGAAAACATTAAACCGTAATATGAAAATGTTTATTAAATAAGAAACAAACCTCTCAGATATAGGTTTACTATGTAATAGGCAAAAAAGGAAGCGAATATCTTGGGCTTTCTGTTTATGTAATTATAGAAATTAATTTAGAAGCCGCTGTACTTCCACAGCCTGTATTTTCTCTGAAAAAAATGGCAAAAATATGATTTTTTTTTTATCTAATTTATGACTGTAAAACACAATAACTCTTGAAAGGAAAGACGTATAGAGGAACATGTAAGGCATCATTAGAGGCAGAGAGAGAGAGAGAGAGAGAGGAAGGAGTTTCCTACAGACTTTACTACAGACAGTTCTTTAGTATGTTTCGATGAGACCTATGTAAAATTTGCGGGTTGACCGCCCGAGTCCGGACACCCTGGCATGTATGTAATATACAAGTATTTTTTAAATAGTGTTTTCATAATTTTAACTATCATTTTTCTTCACCTAATAAAATATATTTCAATCAAACATATCGAGTTATTTTATTCAATAATGAGTAATACGCGCATAATAATGCATAATAATTTCAATATACATATTTTCGATTTCAAATTATGTATATTATAAGCACATAAGACATATAGACAAATTAATGATCAAAATGCAACAATCAAAATTTACGTCGATATAATTACATCCAAACACAAAATTTCTTTTAATTTCATATTCACAGTAAATTTTAATAATGAAGTTCACAAATTACAAAAAAAAAAAATTGAATGAAATTTAAAAAATTAGTAAATAAAAATAAAATTTAAAAATATGTATGTACATATATGTACATTTATGTTCTTATTTTTAATGCCTTTTAATGAATTAATTCAGAAATAAATATGCTGTTTTCCTTTATCGTTTCTATGCCTTTGAATTTGTTTTTTTTCTTATATTTTTTAATTTGTTTAATCTTGAATTGTTTTTAATATTATTTCTACACAAAACATTAATACATATACATAATACATACACGTAATGTTGTAATACATACATTTATACTGTATAGATATCAATCTTTATCGTTTAATAATCTTTTTCAAAATCCCTATTTATAATGTACCTATACTATATAATATCTAAGAATACATGTGTAAGATAATATTGTGTACTGTAATCAAAATGATTTGTTAGCTATCATGTTAAAGTTCCAGTTCTAGATACATATGCATTTAAATATACATATATGTATACCTACATTGTATTCGTATTAATTTGTTGTATAAATACATGTATATAGTTTCATCTTTATTTACTACAGTCTATAAGTATCATCTATCTATATCTATCTATCGTCTGTCATTAATAAATAATCAAATTCTCGTTAACATTTTGTATCTTTCATATATATCTATATATCCCTACCTCTGTATATATATTATACTATATACAAACATACATACTAGTACATGGTAGATTTAACGAAGACTCCATAGATACTACAATAAAATGATTATTCCCAATATTTAATAAATATACAAAAAAAAAAAAAAAAACTAATATTAATACGTATAGGTACATTTTCACATGGTATATATGATGTATGTATTACATTTTGTTTCATATGGTCGAATAATATTTAAAATATATTTACAAAATTTTATTATAATTAAATTTTGAGAAAAAAAAAACATATTATGTTTACGTTATTACTTGTTCAACGCATACGCTTACTTTCATTCATTTATAATTGCATAGACACATACATATATCTAAAATAAAATTTATTTGAATTAAATAAAACGATTGTGGAAGCATAAGAAAAATTATATATGTATACCTATACATAAATACAGATCGAGCAATTATTTATGTACATTACATATAGGAATATCATACATAAAATAAAACTAAAAACAAAATAAACATATATACTCGCGTATATATATATATATATATGTATATCTAAATACATACGTTTAAATAAACAAAAAAGAATTTTTTTGCCTTAAGACAAGATCATTTTATATATATTCATCATAATTATTATTAGTTTTATAAAAATGATCGTCGCAAGAAAAATTCTTAAAATCCAAGTATGTATAAGAACGTTTATTAATAAAACAGTGAAAGAGAGAGACGAATGAATAAATAGCTAGACAACTTTGAATAGATTATAAATACAATACAGAATAAAATAATAAAACACATCTACACTATTTAAGAAAAATAAAATGAAAAAAAAAAAAAGATGTTTATTAAAGTATATACCTAAATGAAGTAGTATTTAATGTATGGAGTTTGTATATGTACCTTGTGTATATATAATATGTACTTCATCCATAATCGATCTTTTGTCATGTATCTTATGTCTGCCTTTTTTTTTTTTTTTTTTAAATATCTTCTTAATTTCTTGTCTCAAAAAGGAACAAAAAAAAAAAATCTTTTCAAATGTCGTCGTTAATCGTTGAATTTTGAATAGTAATATATTCTTTTATGTATATCATATTTTTTACTGTATACATGCACTTTTTAGGATATCATATTATTCAATTATTTGCTCTGCTTTATAGGGAAAAATATTTTACTATATACTCGTATGTACATACCTATTTTTTATTTTTTTGAAAAGTTATCAAAAAAAATTTTTTTTTATTTGGAATAAAATTTAAAAGTTTTTGAACAATCAATTTCCTTTAAAGTTTTTATTGTATTCGCATGATATTTAGTACGGTAGTATACCTAATACATATATTTAGTGTAAGTACATATAGCTGTGTGCATCATAAGTATATTCTACATTTGTTCGATCATATGAGTATATTGTACCATACATAACATTAATCATTTAATAATAAAACTTGAAAAACAAAAATTTCTACATATAAGGACAAAAACCGATCCACGAACATTTACATTTTTAATAATATAATTTTTCGAATATGTATCACTATATACATATTACAATTCGCATTATATAGTATATCTGTCAATTTATATTGACATAAGTTTAAGTAATTTTTTAATGTCATCCTTCCTTCTTCGAACCTAGTAATTTTTGTATGTGATGTATTTTTTTTAATGAAATATTTTAATAAAAAAAAAAATTTTTTTTTTTTTCAAAATATACACCCAAAACGAATTCAATGTTAATTTTCATCTTTAATTATTATGTGTGTATTATATGTATTCCTTATGACTTTTTAATTTTACCCTTCAGGAATATTGAAAACTTGCAGACAAATCAGTCATTCTGGTAGAGATATCAGTCTTTTTTTCATTCTCATATTGCATTTCGTTTCTCTGTGTTACTAAATAATGTTCAAAATATTGCGTATATACACGCAATTATACACATTTATAATAAAAAAAATATATATATATGTCAGTTGAACAACTGAATGAAGAGGATGTGTACCTTATTTTATCCATAATTTTTTTCTTTTTGTTTTTGTAATAAAATATTTATACTACCTTAAACATTTTCTTTTTTTATTTTTAGATTTGTTTTCGTATCATCATATGTGCACACATCATATGTGTATTAATAAGTATATATATGTAACTTGAATATTGGAAAATTATAGACTTACAATGCCGCATCGCATCATCAGTAACAAATTTTTAAAAGAAGGAATCATCATAATCATCGTCATCATCATCATCATTATTAGCATTCATTAAATTCGATTGAACATCCGACGAAGATGAAGATGACCAATGAAGTCGAAAAACAAGATCAAAAATATTACATATATTCGTTTTAATATTTTCTTGTATAATTATTATTCCTGTTTTTCGTTTTTATTGTTATATATTTATATATTTTCTTAATTTTGATTTAAAAAAGAAAAAAAAAAAAAAAACAAGAAGGAAATTATTTCAAATATTATCTTTACCATATATAATTCTACAAACATACATATACCTATATATAGGTAAACTTAATCGTTTCGTTCCTCTATATATAAATGCAATGTATGGTATAAATTGGCTTTTCAATAGGCGGTTTATTATATTTTAAGCTCCAATAATCGTATAAATGTAAATACGATGCGAATGATTGGATCATTTAATCTTATCCAATCCAGAAACAAAAATCTATATACACATATATGTGTACATATATGCATAATAATCTATTGCATTAATGTTGAAAAATAAAAATGATATTGAAGGCAATAAAGGCAGTCACAAATAATGCTCCACAAAGCTTCATTACAGTATAAATAAATGATTCAAATAAGTATACCTATATGTGTAGTACGTTGTATATGTATATGAATAAAAATTTACCAGTTTTTTGTTATCATCATACATAATCGAATTTGCAAATTGCATTTAAATTCTTGATTTTATTTTTATGCTTTTAATATACAATGAAAAAAGAAAATAAACAAATTGGAAATAAATTAAACGATTTATCTTTTTATAAAAATTATATATTTACATGAGTAGGTATAGTATAGTATAAATAAAATTTAAAGATTTGATTTTCTGATTATTATCATATGTAGTATTTATGTACGTACGTACACCTACTATATAATCAACAACAAATTACATTAAGAAGGAGAATCGAATGGAAAGATCTAAAATTAAATTCCATCATTGATTTATTATAACTGAAACTAGAAATAAATACATATCAGTAAACTTGAAAAAAAAATTCAATCAATCAAACTTATGTATTCAAGTAGTACGCAAAATGTTGACTGTATATACATATAGAAAACGTATATAGGATATAGTATATGCCTAGAATACTTTAATTCACGTTTAAATACGGTTGTATAATGTAATTATTATACCTAAATGTTATGATTATAATTTGTATATATAGGAAAATCATACCTATTGGCAATTTTGATGTGCTGATTATTATTAGAGTTTTGTAATAAATTCGTGCGAATATTCATATGTGGATACAACTATATAGACTATAGGTGCTTACATATAGACATCTCTCAAAATTGTTATTTTACAAAGTGAAACTGTTTATGTATTACAATGCTATACAATGTTAGATTAATTATATTAGAAAATTAGAAATTATTTTTCGGTTATTATTCATTTTAGCTTTGCAATTAAAACTGATTATTATACATATATACTTAGGTATTACGTTTTTATTGAATATTTATCTTGAAATATACATTATAGTTTAAATTTAAAATATAGATATGTATATATATTTCAAATTTATACACATTAAATTAATTTGAAAATTTTTAAAATTATGAATCAAAAAAATTTAGATAAATAATGAATTTTGTATTAAAAAATCATATTAAGGATTTAATGAATTTGCTATCTACTAAATGTGTATAGTTAAATCAGAGAAACTTTTTTTTGTATACAAATATGTAAGTACAAAAATACATATTTTAAAAATGAACATAAATTTATTTTTTTAACTTTCAATTTCCTTATAACATTGTAAAAATTAAAACAAAAAATTTAGATAATTATATAATTTGTTACCTATACTTAAGTTTTTCATGAAAAACTATTTCACGTTAATTAAATTTTCGCGCGAGTAAAATTTCTTGCAATATTGTATATATGCAACCACCATATAAGTTTAAAATAAGAATCAACATTGATTTCAATTTGTCATAACACTAGCGCATAGGATTTGAAAATATAAAACGATATATATCACTATATGTAATAGTATATATAGGTATATGGTATATATGTATCTAAAAAAATTTTAATTTACTAACCTGTTGCCAAAATTGTGCTAGTAAATAAATTCTTTCTTTTTTAAATAGCCAATCCATTGATTGAACAGCCGTCAAATCCATATCGGCTGCTCCAGTTGTCTGAGGCAAGGTTGGCTGCATTCGGGCTAACTGTCTGATGGCGGAGGTATAAACCTCCTGTTTAACCTCCAGTTTTTCAGTTTGTTCTGTATTAACACTATCACAAATTAAACTCAATTTAAATGGATCAAATATATTCGTATTTAAATTTTTATAAATATCACTATTATAACTAATATTTTTATTACTGCTAGTACTGATACTGATACCACTTAAATAATTATTATCTGTACAATCACTTATATTACTGCAACTGTTACTTTTACTTAATTTTTTTGATGTTTCCGTGGTTGTTGTTGCTGGTGCTATTATAGTCGTTAAATTATTAAAAATTTCGTTTCTCATAAAATTATTTTTATCCTTATAAAAATTATTTTCACTATAATTTTCATTATTATCATCATCATCATCATTACTATTTAAATCAAAATTAAGATCACTTTTTGGATTATTTATAAAAGTATCACCATCACTAATTTTTTCACTGCCAGTATTTCTTTTATTTCCAATTTTCAATTTAATCGACGCCAGAGCAGATTTAACTGAATCAGATGAAATTGCTGATGATGTCGTTATTGGCGATTTTGATGATGAAGATTTATTTGTTGGTGTGGTAGTAAGATCAATTGTAACAAGATTTTGATTAATATTTAATAAATTATTATTACTACTATTCTTATCTGTATCATCAACTTCCAATGAAATTTTCTTGTTAAAATCATTTTCAGAATTACTAATTTCGTTATTGGTGTTTATTTTTAGGCCTTGAAGACTACGAAGGCCATTTAAGAAAACCTCCGTTGAGGAGGTCGTTAAATTTGATAAGTATGCCGTTTTGATGATGAAAAAATTCCAAAAATTAATTTTTTATATTTTTTCAAATAAAAAAATTCTTTTATATAAAATCATAAAATTCGTTAATATGTCCTTTTTATTTTTTTATTTTTTTCGTTTTTCACTATAATAGATACGTATATAATTTAAAGTTTTTATAGAGATCACAATTAAAACAATTTAAATAAAGTTAGCAAAGTATAATTATAAACATTTTTGCTCAATTTATCAAAACAAAACAAATATAATATCACTTTAAAATTTTTTTACGAAATTTACTCATGGTTCATCAGTATAAGTATGAACAATTAAAAATATTTCAATTGAACTGTGAATTCAAATTTTCAAAAGTTAGAAAATTGAAATTTTTTTTTTGAAAACTTCCGATAAAATTTTTTTTTTTTAAATTCACGAAAATTAAATTTAAGTGCGTATTATATTTATAAAATAAAAGAAAAAAAATTTTTTAAATTAATTAAAATTTAAAAAAAATTACTTTGTATAACATAATTCAATTTTTATAAATTTCACTTTGTAAAATTATTTTTATTTTAATTTTTATTTATTAATATTCTTTATTATTCAATATATTATTATTTCTAAGTCCGAAGACAACGAAGACAATGAAGATAATTATTATTGAAGTCAGGTGCTATACTGATTGTACCCCTAATCAATTACAGTCGATTATCACCTGAATCGCATTTCACACTCGACTGTGTTATTAAAAAGCTTCACATCACTCACCGAAAAACCTGTCTGTATATAGAGTACTTATCATATACTATATATACAAATATTTTCTATATATTTTTATTATTGTATATAATGTATATACCTACATTATATATCTAGTGTTCGATAACGACAAATACAATTCATATCATTTCTTATTACATTTTATTTCACATACATTTATACGTATGCATATGTGTATGTGTATATGTACATAAATATATGTATATTAGATTTAGATATATATTGAACTGCATGAATATGTGTATGTATGATGATTATGATGACAATGATGATGTATGTTGATCAGGGCGGTAAATGATTGAACCACACGTCAAAAACGGGCGGCGGAATATTATTAAATTTGTTATGTTAATACGAATTAGTTGTATGTGTATTTAAATCTATATAAAATGTCACAAATATTATCGAAGAATATTTTTATGTTTTATGATGATTTCATTATACATACAGCACAATATCTAAATAACTTTAACTAATTTCATTTCTCTGTTGTTCATATTGTTGTTGTGTAGTGTTGATCATTATAATCGATAATTGCATTTTCGATAAATAATGTTCAGTTGGAGATGTTTCTGTCATTAATAATTTTCCGTTATCGCAATAGAAATTCTGATTTACTATAAATGCCATGATAAAATATTCTTTTTATTGCTTAATTTGTAAGTTAACATATCATTTGGATTTTTTTTTTTAAATGCAACTGCAATTTGTTATGACTAGAAAAGGGAACATACATATATACATATACATATATTATAGATAATAAAACAAACTAAAGAATTGACAAATAGCTATTCTGAACATAAATTTCTTTATGACTTCCGATAAAATCCAACAGTATTTTTTTTATTTTGAATATGATTAATTTTTGCTTCGTTATAAATTTTTTGTACATAATAAGAATTGTCACAAACAGTTTTTAAACATAATTCTGATATTTAAATTGCTACTTATTTACAAAAACTTAAAATAAAAGAAATACACGTAGTACCTACATACATATAAATATGTTTTATTATAAAAATCCAGTGACTTTAAAACAAAACAAAACAAAAAAATTTTTTTTCATAAAATTTGAGAACAATAATATGTATTTTCTTTTCTCACAAATATCTTCTTTTTATTTATCACTAATTATTTTTATATGTTACGGCAATTTAAGCGGCACACGTAAACGGCATTAACATGTATGTACTATATATGTATTATAACTTATAACAGAATTAAATCAAAATTCAAAGAAATACCTGTTTCAATATAATTTAAGATGTTAACCGTCATGAATTCAGCAGTTGACTGAATTTTCCAATCATACATCCAATACATAGAACCCCCCAAAAAATAAGAAATCAAATAAAAAAAAAAATTCAAATATCCAACAAAAAGAAATAAACACACGGTAATGAAAATGAAAAAATTATCGAAAATATATGAATGATACACTACATGCAAAACTAAACGAAGTCGAGAATACCAAACAACGAGACGACCAAGTTTGAAGAAACAAGCAAGTTAAGCAAAAGCAATAAAATATCGTATTCATATTACACATTATTTTCGTATTCGTGAAAAACATTATCAGCACCACCAGCACAACAGCAGAAACAGTAGCAGCAGCAGCAGCAGTACACTCTAAACATTCAATATCAGTCAGCAACAAACCAACAAGAACAAAATATAAAAGAAGAAAATACAAAAAAAATGGTATAACACTCATACATTAGCATTCAAATCTCTGAAAATCGAAAATTCACTCATTTTCTTTCAATACAGTAATAAACGCAACGCAATATATACAAATATACAATACAAAAAACAATATAATGTATAATATGTCGTATAGTTCATATATGGATGAATTCAAATTCAAATTAAAACAGAATAGCATAGATATAGTAGTTACACATGTATTTAAGACGTAAGAGTGTATATTCGTATATTATCCATACATATAATTGTTAAGTTCTATGTTCTGTTGAGTCGAGTGAGAAAACAGCACGCAGGCTATCTATCTATAAGTAATGTCGTAATGTGTTGCTTATGTATTTATATATGGTTCAAAATTTATTGATAGGATGGATATTATTGAGTACAGAAAATAGAGTCGGAATCGGAATTCGGAATTGGTGGATTGTTGAGTATAGTTGGATTGTTGGATTGAGGTTTGAGGTGGATGGATTTATGTTGTGCCAGTTGTATCTTGTGTTGTGTTGTGCTGTGCTTGTGTGTAATGTTAATGTTGTGTTTGTATCATATAACATTATCTACTCCTTTTAATATTGAATATTGAATTCTTTTAAAATTCTACGATTTCTGGATACTAGAACCAGAAATTTAAGAAAACATGGTCCTTTCTTGTGTTCTTGTAGTACAGATGTGAGTATGTATGTATATATTGTTCGTTGATTTGCACTCATGTGCAAGTATACTATATAAAATTCGATGATGTATAATTTTATTCTTTGAACAAGTCCAAAGAAAATAAGAAATTATCAGAATTATCTTAATACCATCATTTTCATTTCAATTAGAAATAATAAGTTAACACCATCCCGAAATCATCACTTTTGATTCGCTTTTTGCTTTATATTACAATTTAAAGTTTAGTTTACAAACTATATTAAATTAAATAAAAAACAAGATAGTATCTAGACGTTTTGTGCGTACAAAAAACACGTTATAAAGAAAAACATAATTGTATAGTCATTTAAAACAAATTCTACAAAAATAAACGCACAATATATACCTATCTATATATGTTAACAAGTATTGGTATGTATATGTATATACAAATTCGAAATTATTAGCTTTTTTAGTTTTTGTAATTGGAAAAAATAATTCCTTTTTTTTGCAATATCTTCTCTTATTCACTCGCATCTTCATACGATACAAAATACGATATACTTATAATACATGTATGTAGGTGTATTCCTACTGAAAATATAATAAAATGAAAAATATTTTCATACCTATATTTTACTTCATTCAGATGTGTATAATATGTATATATATATATATACAGACAGATACAGGTGTAACATAAAAAGAGAGTAAAGAAATAATTTTTATATCGGAATTGGATGATTTTAGGTATGTTTTTTCTTGTTTCGAATTTACTTCTGTTTCATTTTTTATTATACACAAAAATATCATTTTTAATGTATATAGGTATGATATTGATATGCCTATATTCTATAACTATTTACATTACTACTCGAACCCTGCGTGATTATTAATTCCACTCTTATTTTAATTCTCTTCCTTTGTTCTGACCAGTTCTGACTTCTTCCTTTAATACTACTTATTACTTATACGTCTATTTTGTATTTTGAATAAAATTCGATCTCGATGTTTCACATTTTCATTTATTTATTCATACTACACATGTATAATGAACTATGTATACGTATATCTTCAAACATTCTTTCCCGAACAACATAATTATGTATAATATTTTGAAAACTTGTTGTATTTGTAGATTACAAACAGTAAAATTTTATTATTGTATACCTACCTACATTATGTATTTCGATTTTCTATGATTACCAGAAAATGTCTGAAGTCCAGGTCCAGGAGTGTATAGAAAAAGAAAATTATAATTTTTAATTTGAGTAACTTTTATCATATATAATAAGATACTATACCTATTCTTTCTTATAATGAAATATTATCTTAAAAAATATAGGATATATCATTCGTCTAGGTCTAGACAATTGAAACAGTGAATTATGGATTAATTCATGAAGTGATCATAGTGGAAAATGATCATTTCTCTGATGGCTGACACTATTATGGGGGACACTTTGGTCTGACACTCTGATGCAAAAATGAAAGTTGTTTTTCTCTTCTTCTCATAAAAATTAAAGACATATCCACATATCACATATCTAATTAATTTGTAATTATAATTCACATATCAATCTAATTAATTGTACGCACATACCTACATGTGTTGTATAGGTATAGGTATATAACAAGAAATTAATAAATAATAGATAATAGGTAATTATCGCAATTTCTTAGATATATTAAAAGGAATTTTAATTCTTGGGCTTTGTTGTGCAAATATTCGTTTCGATATCGTTATCGCATTAAATTTTGCAACCAAAGTTTATAAAAGAAGAATTATTGAAAAACTTGTTTAAATGAAAAAAATTTTATAATATGCAAACTGCTTACGTCTCTATATAGAAATAAATTTATGAGTATACGCAGGTATACGTATATTTTTATATGTTATAGGTATCAGATGCTATAACATAGGTCCTATACATTGTAGGTTCCTATTAGCTAATACATACTTTATTATGTTTCCTTGGCTTTTTTATACCTATACTTACAGATATGTACATATTGCACACACCATAAACATATGTACTACATAGTAGATATAGTAGGTATATGCGTATACCTACTACCTACATATAATACCTAATTCTTTTTTGCAGTTTTCTTTTTCGGATTTGTATTTTCATATTTCATTTTATATAATTTGCTAGTAATGTTAATTGTTTAACTTATATAAAGTAATATGTATTAATACAAACATAAAGAATTTAAAGAAAAACCATATCTTATATACCTACTTTGTATGTATAATATAAATAAGACACATATGTAATCGCATTCATCCATGTAGAAAAATATACATATATATATCAGTAATTCAGTACATTTCTACGTACTGTATTAAATTCGTTTAATTCAACGACCCCGTCGCCCCTTAATAATATAATAAATATAAACTTTTATTTAATATTGGAATTTTGAAACATGAATTATCTTCAGTTTTCTTACTACATGTGTCTATCTATTCTTTATTCGGTATTTAGATCTATACAAAATACTTGTACAAGCAATCAAATATTATAAACCAACTAACAAATATATAAATATCAAAACAAAACACAAAACAAATAGCTTATGCTACATATATCATGACAAACAATGACACATATGTACATACATATATGTACGTATATATGTTTTATGTTTATATGCATATTTAAAGTTTAAAGTTGATCGAAAGGGGATGGACATGAGAATCAAACTTCAAACAAAAACAATTTTCCATTAAGAAAGAAAAGATTGAACAATATCAAATATGGGATGGCATTTCTCTAAATATCTATATATGTACTTTACACACGTATTGAAATTGGAAAAAGAAGATGGCAAAATCTCGCCTTTTTTATATTGGTTTTTAGCATCGTCGCACATACTCTAACTCTATACATATATACCTAATTCGATCTGCTATGAATATAACTACATCATACATATTGTTAGATTATAAATATATGTAGGTATTAATGTATATTAGAATATTGGACATTGTGTTTACATACTCGCAATCGTACATATATACACCATATTCGTTAAAAAAAATAATTATCGTCATCGTCATCGATACATGTATACATGTGAGTTTACATGTGCATACAATAATAAAGGAGAAGATGATGAAAAAAAATGTAAAAATTAAAAAAATAAAGAGAACAATAATAATTAGAAAATCGGCAAGTAAAATGTTCGAATGGAATTCGATATTCAAATTTCAAATTGTTCGAATTGCTTTAAACAAAGTGAGACTGAGAGTATTCGATCATTTTCTCAAATTAACGAAATGTTCGTTGAGTTTGTGTATGACTTCGACTTGTGTTAATGCAAATAGAAAAGGAAAAATTTAAAAGACAATTGAAAATATGTAATTCGAAAATTGAATGCAATATGAAAATTGTGTTTTATTTATGATTTTAGTGCGAATTGCAGTAAGAGAATTTTTGAAAAGTTTTAATGTTTTAAAGAATTTCCTCGAGAATAAAAGAAAAACTTAATAAAAAGTGAACAAGAATACTTATTAATAATGAGAAGAGAAATAAATCTGATATTTCATGTGGTGGAAAAAATTATTAATAATAAACAATCAAATCTGAATTATCAAAAATTTATATTCAGTTTAATAAAAATCCCATCTAATCGGAAAATTTAATTTGTAAAATGAAAGTTTTATTTTTAATTGAATTGTGATTATTCGTCATGTTTTAATCAAACATCAAACGAAAATATGAAAAAAAATTTTGTGTTGAATATTATTTGAAAATTACTTCAAATATCTGGGAAAAGGGCCACAAAATTTATTTGAAGTGAGTTATTGATAAAATATGCATAAATATGTACAGTACACTAGGATAAACAATTCCGATTTCATTAGTTTATCCCTCCCTCTGTGTGTATGTATGTTTATAAGTTATATTGTTGTTATTATTTATATCTATTATATTTACATATTATTCAGAAATCAAATGACAGGCTATTTTCTCTTCAAATTTCATATGAAGGAGAAAAATGAAGAATGCATGCATGCTATGTATGCATTAAGATAAATAGAAATAGAATACTCAATAGATAGAGTGCTATATAGAGTATTCTATTCATTCTATTTAAGTTGGTATTTTCATTTTGGTATGGTTTTTCTCATTGCTTTTTCTCTGTAAAACTTAGTTATAAAGCAAATGTAAAGTATGTAGATATGCATAGACATTTTTGATTTCGAATTTCAAAAATTTGTCTAAATTTGTCTATTAAGAGTATCTCTAAATCTAAATAAATATAACAATACAACCATATTATATATTATGTAAGATAGGCAAGGCACACACGATGCATATTTGGCTTCAGCATTCAGCCAAACAAAAATTTTATTATTTATAAGTGTAATTCACTACCAACGCAACTACATTTACCATGAGTACACTTCATACAATTTTTCATTATTTTGTTCAACTTCTTTTTTATATTGTCATTCGATACAATTTGTACAATCAGTTAATATTTCCCCTCTACTCTTCAATTATTTTATAAATAAATTTATTTTCGAAATATTTTCAACGTTTCGAATTGATCGAAAAATTTATATATAACATACCTGCTTGTATGATTTAATATTATTAACGAACCATATGTGATGTCGATGTATGATACTATAGTGCTACATTACACACCACATTTCTAGTATGTAATATGGTTAGTGGTAGTAAAAGTAAAGTAACATTCGATGATGATGATAATGAGAGAGCGATTTTTTGATATGTGGATTTGTTCGGTATCGGTTAGTGTTGAGCTATAGCCACGCCTATTCTATTGTATTTTTCTTTTGGCATGTACGGCCTTCTTTTTAAATTTTTACAATGAATTAAAGAAACGAAATAAAAATAAGAAAAAATTAACAAAGTTTTTTTTCTTCACCTTTTTATCAGTTTCCTCCTATATTTATCTTCTGTTCACATTTATACCTTTAGATGGATGCTGTTTATTATTTGATTTCGATTTTTTTCTTTCATTTCATTATTTTTTAGTGCAATATAGAAAAGTACACTTAATTGAATGTGCTGAATTCTGATGTTTGTGCTACTGGTGCTACAATTTTTAACTACATAATGTACCTAACTAATAATATAAGATACGAGAGGCACATCAATATTAGTGTACCAACAAACAATTAAGTTTGTATTGTTTTACATAGTTGTATTTTGTACTTACATATCATATACATCAATATCACTAATAATATTTAAATATGGGTTGAGGTTGAGGGTTGAATTAGATAGAATACCTTTGAGATAATCTTTTATATTATAAATAATAGATTCATGGTGGGCGATTGAATTGTTGAAATGGAGGACTAAGGATCAGGAAGTAATTTTTTTTTGCGCACACACATATCGCAGATGAAAAATTATTTCTATACCACTCTCTGTAAATATAAGAGTTTCTTTTATTCTTTTTTTTAAAGAAAAACGACAAAATTGTTTTACTTTTATTTTCCATTGGTATTTGCATATTTATTTTCATCTCTAGTTTCAATTACTAAATTAATTTTAATATTTAAGACAAACTTTTGATGACATTAGAGATTTGTAGGTATGCCATTGTTTTTTATATTAAAATAAAAATCATTTAGAAATCAAATGACTAGTGGTTTTTGTTTTTGCACAATTTAATAATTATTCTTTTTGATCAATTATATTTTCTAGCCAACCAATATTTAGAAATATAAAGGAGTAATAAGATTTTAGAAATATTTTCCCTAAAAGTAAAACTTAATAAAAAATCTGAATTTTTAAAAAATATCTTGTATTTATTTTTGAAAAATGTGTAGGTATAGCTGTTAGGTAAATATCAAATTTGACAAAAAAATTCAATATTCTATATAAACTTACATATTTAGTTTATAATAAAAAATAAATTACAGTTACAAAAGCTAAATTCGAAAACTTTCCGTCATTTTGTTATTCTTCCCATAAATAATCCCCTAAATTTGTTTTTATTGTAAAGCTTTTGTGAAAATTTCATATCAGGGGTAAATACTCAAACTCAATTTCGAATAAGTTTAATAAAGTACTTATGTAGCTGGGGTAGTTGTTACTATAAATGTTAGTAGCATACTTACCTTACCATACTTACCTATTATTAATGATGATGATGTATACATATGCCTACATTGAAATTACATTGTGAAATTTTTACATATGTACCTACTATATGCTATTTATGTATATATCTTATATAAATGCAATTGGTAAATTGTCAAATTTCTGCAAAAACATAAATTTAAAAAATGAAGATTATGAAAATTATTTTACATGTATGTGTATTATATGAACATAAAGAAAAATTAAAGTTCCATTCAACAATCCATTGTTACAATTTATACAAATATGTATATCCTTGTGGTGTGTTTAACTGAAATACAATTGCATAGTTTTATTGCTTATTATTCATACAATATATAGGTGCGTGATCCGATCAAGATTTTTAATAAATTGCTATTAAAAATATGAAAAAAAAAATACACATTGCACTACAATGCACATTAAATTTGATTACATATGCACATAAACTTCATATACATTTAGGTAGATGAATTTTATACATATATGTATAGGTATGAAATTATATATTATTATATGTATTATGTTTTGTATAATTTTAGAAAAAAAAAAACGAAACAATATAAAAAAGGGTGCATACACAATTAAAACTGTTCTTATTTCATATTAGATGTTTTTTTCATTTTTATACCATCATCACTCGTCCAAGGACAATATAATATGTATGTATTTCTGTTAGAGATTGTAACAAAGAATCTATGAGGAAAAATATTAAAAAATTGTATTTAAAACATTTCATTTTATTTTTATTTCTTTTTTGTTTTTTTTCTTAAATTATTTCCTTTTATCAAAGAATTTAACTATTAAAAATATGTCTTGATATGCAAATTTTCCATCATACTCGCTGCATATATTAAAGTTACCTTTATATATAGGTATATATAATATGAGCATAGGTAAATTATGTTAACTATATGTATATATAGACACATTCGAAAATGACAAAAAAGGTGTTACATATGCAATAAGATATACCTAGCCTATAGAAGCATATACATATATATTGGTATCTGCATTTTTACATACATATAGCTATACATATATAGCACAAGTATATAGCACAATATCAATAAAAGGAAATTTTTATTTATAAAGTCCTGGAATT
Organism: Villa cingulata; assembly: GCA_951394055.1. Classification (NCBI taxonomy): domain Eukaryota; kingdom Metazoa; phylum Arthropoda; class Insecta; order Diptera; family Bombyliidae; genus Villa; species Villa cingulata. The sequence continues at coordinate 5,156,800 of OX596025.1, forward strand.
AGATTGAACTAAAAATACTTAAGATATACGCTATAATGTCGTATAAGCGAAACAGAAACATACTACACTATTACTGCTATATGCATAGCTACATTATTATGTCCATATGTGCTATATAATTTGTATAATACAGATGATATTATGCAGATGTTTTATTATTCTTTGATAAAATTGATTTACGAAGTAATTTTAATATTTGAAATATATTTATTTTTAAAGTACATATATATTCAATGTATATTATGTGAAGTATATATATAGGTACATATTTTATTTATAAGGTATATAAATGAATTAATGCATATCATTATATTATTAAAAAAAAAATTTGAATACGGATCAAAAAAGAGTTGATGTGAATAATGAATATAATGTATAGGTATTTTAATCATAAATCGATTGTTAAAAAGTAAGTATATTATATACAGAAAAAGAATAAGATTTATTAATATTGATTTGTTTTATTATGTTTAGCAGTTTAATACAGAAAACATTCTAATATTTTTACCTTTTACAACGTACTATGGTAGTTCGTATATATATAGAGGTATGCTTATGCATATAATATATGGGAAAATTTGTGAGTTGTTTCATTTTCATTATTTTAGTAGACCTTGATAAATTAAATATGATTAAAAAATTATTCAAATTTTTATTGTTGTGCATTTATTGTACATATCTGTATGTATAGTTACCTATATTTCGTAATATATTAACGCCAGAATAATTAACGTGAGAAATTTTTTAAATACATAAATAAACAATATTTTTACTATATATTATTATATTTGTTTATATGTATATAGAAGTAGATATTTGATAGAGAAAAATGCATTTTTAAGAGAATAAAATTTAATTAAGTAATAATCTTAAGTTTGGTATGAAATTGGAAAAGAAAATTGCATATAATACGCATATAATATTGTTTTTAGAAATTCCATTTATTCAACGCAACTATATTCTTATACAAAAAATAATGAGATCTCTTGACTTGAGCTATCTTTGGGTAAAATAGTATGTACATATGTATGTATAAAAGGTTAAGTAGAACTTTATGGAACAATTTCCCCATCTATAACATCCATTAAAAGTGACATCAGCTGCATAATTAGATAACGTATGAACTTATTTAAATACCTTATAATGTATACACAACTTTACTATATAACCTTTTATTGTTTATATACATAAATATCATACGTATATATATGTATAATATAGGATCTCATCCGAGGTCAGCTAAGTAAGTTCCATAGAATCTCGCCATTTATATGGTCTATAATAGATGAAATTTTTGTTTTCTAATTTTAACAATCAACAACAGATATATTGACAAACAGATATTAATAATATGATACAAATTCGAAATTAGATCTGTTGCTAAACTCCTGCTGTTTTCATAAATAAACAATAAATAGTTTTCATTTCATTCATTTTTAAAAGAACAATGGGTAAATTGCAGTATTAGCTATTGCATATAACATATGTATGTATGAGTGTATAAATATACAATGTAATGTACATCTATATACAAAGGTATTGATATATCACTTTATAACACAATGGAAAAGACACAAAATCACCGTAGGTAATCCATTTATGTTATTGGTTTTAATAATTGCTCGTATATCTGTAATCTTTTTTATTTGAATATATATATGTATATATATATTCATATATGTAAATACTGCATAATGCAATTTAATATATATATATATATATATATATATATACATATATAAATTGAAATGTTAAAAGGTACAGTAACCCTTAATCTAACCCAAATACTTAATATAGGTACCGCATAAAAATGCAAATCAAAACATTTGGTGCGAAATTTTGAATTATGAATGTTTTATTTTTTATTTTGCAATGAACTTATTATAACAACATATCAATTTCAGAAGTTCTTTATCAAATGTCTATTGTTGTGTTGAAATATGAATGTATATATAAGTATTGATATGCTTATGCTAAGTCTTATAATGTTCTGCAGTAGAATAAACATAATAATCTGGCTTCATTTTAGACACTTTCTAAACGTATATATATACTCATATGCAATTCTAATTTGTTACAAATATTCGTGAATATGTATAGCTATTTAATAAAAGATGAAAGTAAATGAAAAAAAAAACAAGCTAGGTATACCTCAAACTCTTAAGTATCATTCAGAGTATTATTTGCATTGTTATATATATACATATGTACGCATATATACAAAATATATAACAAAAAATCACTTCATATACCACACTTGATGTATAAAGGGTTGCAAAAATATTTTTAAAATTTGAACACTTTGTTACATAATATTTACGAGTATATTTATGTTGGTATATGTTAAGTTAATGCATGTATATGTTTGCATATGTGCATCAGGAGATGACAATTTCTTTTTAGGTATAACATATTTACACATGTTTGTATATGAATGTCGAAGATAGGTTTTGTGTATTGCATTTAATTATACCTACATATATACATTAGGAAATAAATATATTTGTGCATACACATAAATAAAATATTAGAAGTAAAATTGAAAATGGATTGAATTGGTGGCATTATACATCATTAATTTGCATTAATTCCAAATCAAAGATTTAGATATAAGTACATATATGTATAGCGGTATAGCATACATATACGACGTACGAGTATCGAAATGCAATAAAAAAAAAAATACGAAGTAGTAACAATTGTATTTTGACGAGTTTTTTTTCTTGTGTTGAAGAGAACATATATATATAATATCATGTGTATACAATGTACAATCGTATAAACCTTAAGTAGATAAGGTGATATATGAAAGGATTGTATTCTACTCAATTTTTTTTTAAAATTGTTTTGTTAAACCTTTTTTTTCTTTTTATACTTGCAACAGAAAAAAAAAGCGGATTATTAATGAATTTTTGTTGACATTTTTGATTATTTTTCGATAATGCTAATGATATTATGTATTTCCAGTAAATATTTTTGTATATATAATATATCGTTATCACTTTTTATCCTTTTTTTTTGATATTATGATGCAAATGTATATGAGAAATATTTCTAAAAGAAATTTTAATAATCTATAATCATATATGTATTACTCTTGTCTTGTGTTATACATTAACGTATCATTCGATTTAGTAAGTAATAAGTAATAACAAATTTTTGTATTTGTGTGAATGAATACTTATAATCAGAGAACATGCTTTTATTACAAATACATATATTTTGAAATATTTTTGTGTTAACAATGTTATTAGTACATCTATTGAAACAAATTATCATTTTTCTACGATTTTTTTTGTACATTTTGTTCCTCATTATTCCTTCAAAATTATCATTCAGTAAAACATATATAGTTTTCATTATAGCTATACTTCTTATAGAAGTATGTATTACCTATTATATATATACATACCTATGTGTAATCTATATTAGAAAGTGCTGATTTTTGGTTAAAAAAGTAAATTATGTGTAAGTATAATGTGTTTCTATTTTCTCACATAACTGAATAACTGAATCATTGCATTTATTTAGAGTACTCGCAAAAACGAAATGACATCAACGAATAGAAATGTGTACACATACGATTATAAGTATCTGATTTGCGTGTAATATATCATCATGTATTTATAATTAATTCACATATTTTCTTAAATACATATTATAGTATATTTTTTAAATAGAGTGCGTATTTGGCCTAGCTTAAATAAATTCCTAAGTTAATTTTTTTTATAATTATTTTTTATTATTTACGTAATTATTTATCAACAACACATTAGGTGTATAAACACATTAAAGTTAGATACGGAAAAATTTAAAAACAATTTGATAATGAGCTTGATTTTTGAAATTTCCTAATATGGTATATAGACACGCAATTATTATCAGCATAGGTATATGATTTTTAAAAAATTTTTTAATTTTTATATTATCATCGTATCGCTCTATAAAGGGTAGCTACGTTCACGTACATTGTCATCATTAGAAAATTCCATATTCAAATATTAATTCCACTCCATAAGCTCGAAATCATTATGGAAATAATTTGTCTATAAATATAGCTATGTATGCGTTTATATGCAATATGCATACATAAAAACTCAATAAAATAAAAAACATGATTGTATATCTTCGTATATATGATATCACAAATATTAATATAAAGTATAAACGGGTACGGATATCCTCAATCGAAGAATCATTTATCGATCCCTCTTACAGACTTTACAATGTTTCTATAATGTCAAAATTTTCGTTAACCATTAATCTTTTTTCTATGAGAATTTTACAATCCTTTTCTGTTAACCAATATATAGTCCGTATCTACATATATTATCATAAGATATTATTCTCTGTTTATCCAGAATACATGCTTTTATAATCACACTATTCTGCGTGTATCAATATCTAAACATTATTTTGTCCTTTTGATTTCGTTTCATTATTCTTATAATTTATAATGCATAATGGATGTGATTGAAATCAAAAACAATTTCACATTTGAAATCTTCAGTAGATATTCAAAAAGTAAATTTCTATTATTATCAAATTGTGTTATTATGTATACATATATAGTACATTGCATGTATATACATGTAATATACAATAGAATAATAAGAGCATGTATAGTTTTGAAATCTGCTCCTTAAAAAATTAAATCAAAAATCAACCAAATTCATGTCATTTGCATAGAAAACTAATTACGCATTCAAGTCTTTTATTTTTTTTTTTCCTTTCTTTTTTATTTTTATTTCATTTCAAAGGGATGTGTATATAATGGATATTATATATTATATAATTTCATGAATGTATATATTACATATATGTATATGAGTATCGAAGAGTATATTGTATTTCATACAGAACAGACATGTATAGAAAAATATACTTTATGCGGATACAGATATAATACTCGGATCTGCATTCAATGACACGAAAATTATTTAAATTGATCGAATCGAGAAATTTTTGACTGCTGCTGTTTAATGTTATTATAAATTTTTCAATTTTTTTTACACAAACTATATGTGAATAAACAGGGTGTCTCATGAGCATCAGGATTAATAATAGATCTGGTCAAAAAAATTCTTATTTTTTATTATTTAAATAAGAAGCATGCGTTTTGTGAAATTGAAATCTTAACTTTTAACATTTGTAAAAACATGTTACTCGACAAAAAATGATAAAAAGTGCAAATTTTGCAAATTTTCGTATTTATACATCAATGAAGAGACTATAGCGAGATTTGTGCTTTAAGTCAGAGGAAAAGAAACAATTTGAAAACATTATTTCTAAAACATTTTAAAGTTCTGTGTCTGAAATATTGCTTAAAATTCAAATGTCAATTTTTTTTTATAAGCATAATCTACGAACTTTTTACTTGTGATTTACTTTTCCTACAGAGAAGTATTCTGTATTGGTTTTACAGATACATTGCACACTTGTACCAAGAGTGAATACTATTATTTTGTACTTTTTAAAAATATCTTCATTTAAAATCATACTCTAAAATTAATTTGGTGATTAATTTTTGATCGAGTATATCAAAATTTTAATCAACAAACAGGACATTCTTTTATAAAATTTAACATACAACATTCCGAATTTATATACATATATACAATTTTTTACTGCATTTATTTAAATTAAAAATAAAGTATGAAGCTTTGTGTTATATGTACATTACATACTATAGGTTGGCACGCACGGAAGAAAATATACTTACATATTTACAATAATAAACAAATCGAATAGTGTAAATATGTTTAAGCAAAAACCGTATAAGATCTATCTTAAGATTAAAATATCTAGTCTATGATTAAAATCATATCGGTGTACAAAAAAATTTGCTACAATGTATAGAAACTTGCGCGAAACTTTCAAATAATTTGTTTTAAGCCTCACATTACAACAATATATAGTAAATAAATCCTGTAACTTCTTTACAATTCAAGCACAGATCTAAGTAACATGTAACATATAGTTATTTAGGTCTCTGATTCAAGTGTGTTCACACGAAGAAAAAGAACAATTTTATACTTTTGTCATAGAAGAAAGTAAATAACGAAACATTTGGAACACGAGTGTGACAAATAAGTCACAATTTGGAAACGATTCAACGAAATAGATATAAAAATATGTGTCTTACACAGATCATATCTACAGTTTATAATATGTACATATATAATAGGTTTAGAAACGTGAGAAAAACAATTTAAAAATACGCAAAAGAAAAAAGTAACCAAGTTTCTAAATAGTTCATAATCTACAACTCTAGGCTGGTTACTTGGGTATTATGTGTGCTATATTTTAATTTGCTGGACATCCTGTGTAAGTGTGCATTAAAATTATCTATACATACATATATGCATATATATAGACAAAATAAAGGAATAGGTATACCACTATTAATTACAAGTCCGTATGTAGGTTTTGGGTTATATTTACATTATACTCTACAATATATCATTATTTTTTTTTTGTCTTTTATTATTGAAAAATGGAATTGATGCAAAATTATTTGTAGTGGTCGCATTCTCGCAGTTCGTTTCATATCAATCCATATACATAAAATATAAATTAGTTTAAAAATATATATTAAATGAATTGGGTATATATGTATGTATATTAACATATGCAAATGTTATGTAGTAAGTATGTACATAATATGTACATATATAATATGTATATAAATGTAATTCATACTTTTATGAAAAATGGGGGTTATAAATGATGAATGAAAATATATCAAAAATAATTTAAAAATTGCTTAATGTTGCATATTAACCCTCCTCTTGAAAACTTTATACTATATATATAATTCACAAATATATATACATACATATACGATTTGAAAAGAGTATATAATAATTTTGTTTTTAATAACATCCTTTTGCAATATTAATATTCGAATATTTTAGATTGAAATTTTTAAATATTTTAGGTACTTGGTACAAGAGGAGACAGTATAAAAGATGTACACATATGCACATGCATGTGTATGTCCAACCCTTAATAACTTGATGTGTTTTAACCTCGCAATTGTTAACACCTATCTTTTTTAGGTAATTCTGAACATCTTCTATAGCCATCTAAAAATCGGTCTTCCCTGCTTAGGTTTGTTTGTGGGGGACTGTAACATAATACATTTGTATACGTTTTGTAATTTCATCTTCCGGTATTTTTATCACATGACCCAAGACCCAACCATTGTAGCCTACTGGGTATTGATTCTAATTCTTTTAATTATGTTGATATCGTCGAACAGTTCATATATCCCGTCGTTATATCTTCTTCTATATACGACTTCTCAGCGTACAGCGCAATATATTTTTCTTCCAAACACCCCCAGCATTCTTTCGTCTACTTTAGAGAGTGGCCAACACTGTGCTCCGTATGTGACTACTGACAATAATTAGCGCTTGCTCTTGTTAGAAATTTCGATTTCATTATTTCATTTAGATCGTATAGTACCAATTATTTCCGAGCAGTATTCTTCTTCTTATTTCACTACTATTATCGTTCGTATTCTTTAATTTTACTCTGAGGTACGTAAATTCTGATACCATCTCGAAGTTGTATTCGCCAAACGTGATATTCTGATGACCATCGTTTATACCGATAGATAATGATTTAATTGAAATAACCATTAAACATTCTCATTCTTACTTCGTTCAAGCATGTTCAAGGGTTCAAGTTCAAGTAAATTCGGAAGAAGTTTCGTGAATTTCTTTAGAAGATGTTGAAATGGAAATTTTGCTGTTTGTAAAATAAACTATTGACAGTGGTGAGTATATGAATAACAGATGACAGTAAAAACTTAAACTGATAGCTGATAGTATATACGGATTAAAAATTTACATTCATCATAAACTTATTATGAAAGAATGATTAAGAGCGAAATACAAAAAACGTGTATCAAGGTCCAAGTGATTTAAGAAATTATTAAACGAATGAAATCGTTTGAGAATGATCGTTGAAGAACTGCCATGTTTATTTTATTATGGGCATTACAAAAAGAAATGGGATAATCATATACATATTTTGGTAAATTTACAGTAGCGTCCATATCATATTACTTGAAGAAGATGTTTATGGTTTTATTTGAAGGTAAAAATTAAAAAAATTGAAAAAAAAAAAATTAAATAAATAACTACTTTAAATGTGTATATATGTACGTATGAATATATTCATAAATGTTTGATCATATCAGGCATAATATCCTTTTCATTTTGATTATTATTTTCAACGTTTTTACTTTAATCTTTAACATTATATTATCTTAATAATCATAAGCAGGGAGTAGATGTACAAATATATAATCATACTTTTTATCTATACATTATATAAGTATAGGTACATGTTTGTATGTACATAATATTATTTATTTTCATGCATTTTCATTTTTCTATTTAATGAATATGAATAATAGATAATAGACGCATATGTATTTTTATCTGAAAATAATTTTTATATCATATTTACATATAACATAATATATATGGACAAATACATAGATACACATAAAGATCTCTATAATGTATGGTATGATGGAAAAAATTTCTGAGAGGGTGTAACATCATCGGAAGTCTAATAGCGGGTAAAATATTTTTTTAAGTACACAACAATGCTATCGAAATAATGTATATATGGATTAAAATGATGTTTTTAATCATTTAATTTCAATTTTTTTTCATCATAAATGTAGGTATGTATATGTTTTATAAAAAATATTTGAGTAATTAATTATTTATAGAAACAATTTATTTCAAATTGTTGTATATCTAGGTTTCATGCTAATTTAATTAAGGTATTATACGAGTATATCTAAATAGCAGCAGAAATTTCAAAATCTCAAATTTATATGGTCTTTGATTTAACACATTTTAGATTTTACTCAGTTTGATTTCCGATGGCGTCATTTAAGGGATTGACTCTCTTTTTTACTACAATTGGTCATACTCATACTTTGCATTTGCATACACCACATAATGATTTGATAAGTCATAAAAATGTATATATCTATGCATATAATAAAATAGCAGAAAAATTATAGTTTTATACATGGTTAAACTTAAATGTATATGTGAAATACTTTAAGAAAATGAAATGGATATTTTCATAAAAGAATATATGTACTGGAATTTATAAATACATACTAGTATGTAGATTTATATTTCTATATTTATATACATATATCGGTGAAGAAGAACATTGTTAATAAAATGTTTGAGTATATAGTATCTATATACAATATATACCATGCTCATACGATATTGTATTAGATGTTATATACAATTCTTCCTTTTTTCTTATTATGATTACGATTATTATTATTGCAAGGAAAAATATAATTAAATTTATTTTAATATTCACATATCATCAGGAACACAACATTTTATTACAATTGTCCAAGATTATCTTGTTTCGATCATTTTTCTGTAAATCATTTTTTTCATAAACATATTTGTATCGTATACCTCTATACACATAATAAATGTATATACCAGACATATTTCGTTCATACAAATAATTAAAAATGATCGTACATACATTTACAAGCCAAAAATGATCATATACATATATTCGAATGCATGATCATGTGCATTTCATAAGTATATGTTGTACTTCTAAAGGTATAGTATAATATATGTTTGGTAGTAAAGTAGTATGGAGATCAAAGAAACTAAATCCAATTAAAAAGTACTAGCTTTTCTTAAGAAAATTATACATATTTTTAATGTACATACGTGATCACCCATACGGGACAATATTTAATTTCATGATAACTATATTTATATGCGCCCTTCTAGATAACGCATATACATATATATATATACATAATTATACTTATAAAATCATATACATATATATTCTTGTAATAAACATAATTAAGTGTATACATATATTTATTATGTGGTGTAAAGGCTACATACTCGTATATAGAAGATAAACAAATAAACTGCATGAATGAAAGCTCATTGCATTGTATTTATATTTTAATTTAATATTGTAACGCATTCAAATAACAAATATTATATGAGTTGGTAGTGGCATATATAAGCATTATACGAAAGAGAAATACATAAATAAGAATATTATAAATATTATTGTATACCTTCGTATACCTTCTTCTTAAATGAACTGTTGACAAAATGATTATCTTCGATGCTATAACTTTTCAGATAAATTATTTTAGAATGATTTTTTCGTTAAGAGTATATACATACTCGTATAATGTATTCGTTTTAATTTTTTTTTTCAGTTTTACGTATAGAAATGAAAAAAAATTATGAGCAGCGATAAAAAGTTATAATATTACAAGACAAAAGATATAAATTATTCAAATTACATTCACAATCAAAATTAGATTAATAAATAGTAACGTTACAACTGTATGTGCATTGCATGTACAAATATGTATATTGTATATAATTTGATTTGAAATAAAAACTAAGATAAATTTAAAATGAAGATATTTAACAAAATTAACATTAAAATTGCTTATATGTGGAATTATTAAAAAATCATTGTAAATTATTAGCCCAGAGTGGTATTATACTATACGCATAAATCATAATTATCATATATATAGGATATTGAATTATCAAAAGCATAATTAAAATTACAAAAAAAAAAAAGTTAAAAATATATGAATTAGAATTTCTTATTCATGATTATATAATAATTGTTTTATTCATTTGGCTTTTGAATTTAAAATTCTTATAAATTCTTAAATCAAACTCTTTAATTTTTGGGTTTCTCAAGTTCAAAATCAAAATTAATCATAATAAAATAGAAAATTAAAAATAGCATACCTATGTCACAACATTTTGAAATACTTTTGTGAGAATCATATTTTGATTCACTTCACATTAATGAAAGCTTGTGTTCCTTCAAAAATGCATCGCTGCTTTGGTGATGCTGATGCGTTTCTTGTAGTGATGCGTAATCACTAGCGTGTTACGATGACGATGCGATGCTTTAGGTTTGATGATGCGATGTTTATATGATAGCTGATGCTGATGGAATACTTTTTTGATTAGTCAAGTTTACATGATTGCTGATGCTGATGCAATACTTTTTTGATCAGTGAAATTTTGATTGAAATTGTAACAAAATGGGAAACAAAATTTTGTCTAATATAATATTAAATTAGTTTAATTTAATAAAAATTATTAAATAATTTTTATAAATACACATCTTTTATTTCTATTAAATATGTATTAAAAAAAATGTTTTACTAACCTTTCTTCTGACATTATTAAAAATATAAACAATAATTCAATATTTATTTCTAAAACGCTATTTATTAAAATTCACCTTCCACTAACAGCTGACAGCTAAGAAATGAATACAAACAGAATCAACTTCAAACTATCAAAACAAGCATCGTGAAAATTGATGATGCGATATGTGTGTGATTTTGACGCATCATATGCAACTGAACTGCTTTTTTGAATACGTGACTACGCATCATAAAAGTTGCGATGCTTTTTTGAATACGTGACTATGCATCATAAAAGTTGCGATGCTTTTTTGAATATGTGACTACGCATCATAAAAGTTGCGATGCATTTTTGAATTTGTGGCAAGCATCAGCATCGCATCAACTGTGCATCGATGCATTTTTGAAGGAACACCTTACTGCACTCGTATATTTGACGAATAATAAAATAATTTATATCTACTTTGGTACTTACATACATCATAATATGATAGATACATTTACATCAATATGTATACGAATACGTGTCAGTCAAGTGCTATATAGTGCGTATTTGTACATTACTAAATTATTTTCCAATAGAATTTATAAGCGCATATCAGATATCAACGATTATGAATAATACCTATATTATACATTTGTTACCGACAAGTCACAAATTACATTTTTAAACATTAAAATTCACATACAAATATAATTGAAATACCATTATTTATGTACTGTAACCTGTCCGTCACTATTAACTTACAATTTAAATATCCTTGTGATCAATTTATAATCATATAGTACTTGATGTATGTAATGCACCTATATTCAGTAGACATTTATTACGATATGTGATACTTTTCGGATTTATTGTTTAAATTTTATGCATATCACACATATCTGTACATTATTTCAATAATTTTTCAATGCATAATTTTTTCAAATTTTTATATTTATATCAGAATATAATGTGTGTATTCATAATTCCACCTTTACTCATGTCGATATACGTATCTGTGTACAAATATAAAATGGTTTGGTTAAGTTAAGTTGTTGTTATAATACTGTATTCAATGATTATAATCATTAACATCATCAACATCATCATCATCATCATCATCGTTGTTATGATCATCGTCATATATGTATACGATTATATGTTCATACTTTATTTGCCTGGCTATACGTATACTTTACAGTAACAATAATACCTATTTGAATATTGTATTGCACATAACATCTTTTTTTTTTATTCAAAATTATTTTATTATTTTATCAAAGAACATAGATATATTATGTGATGTGCACTTATACGTAAATGTAATGTAAATTATGAAAACGACGTTTCATATATATAGGTACTTATGTATTTGCGATTGTGATTTGTAACAAAGTGAAAATTAGATTTTTTAAAAAAAAAAAAAACTTAAAAACAAATTGGAGCTTACGTTTCTTATTTCAAATCTTAACCATGTGTAAAATATAAATAGATACAAAACAAAGATACGTATACACGATTATTTTATAATAATATCCATTGACCCTATATATATATGTATATATATACATTATGGATAAAATACTCGTAAAAGATTAGTTTTGTTCATACATAATATATTATATCTTTTATGGTTAACTATACATATTATTTTCACTAATATTTTTTTTTTTTATCGTAGAAATAGAATCACAATGATGAACGCATTTTTAAAAAACACATAACCATTATCTAATCTGTACACGATTACTTCGTCTCCGCGTATATACATTTAAGATTATAAGTAAGCACATTTATATAAACATTATGTATATGTTATACAGCCCATTTCAATAATTCAGAGAAAGGAAGATGATCGCATTCATGTCAAAAATGAAAAAAAAAAAAGAAAAAAAAATCATAATAATCAAAATGTTGAGGGCATTAAAGGCCATTTTATACTTAAAGCTCAGAAACTAGGTATATATGTATATAGATAGATAGACAAATTAAATAGACTTTTGTTATCTAGTATATAAAATTTTTATTCGTCTATAAACAAATACTATTTGTTAAAAAAATTCTTTAGTTATGAATCCACCATTTACTACTTTTTATTTATTATCTATTCTTTATAATAATAATTGCTAAAAATTGTCTATATATACATATGTATATAATAATATAACCTAACCAAGTTTGTACATAGAGGTAATGTGCGATGATGATGACGATGATGAGATCCATTTACATATTTCTTATTATTATTATCATTACTATTTTTGTTTTAAAAAAAAAAACTAATTATAAATAAATAAAAAATCGTATTTTTACTTGAAAAAGTTAGTTGATCTGTTATGCTTTTTTTGTGTTCAGTCTTCAGTGTTTATTGTTTGCTACTTATTGTTATTATTCCAAATTGAATATAAATTTAATATGTTACAGATCCATTTTGCGAATACCGTACATTACATATCATATACATACATATATGTACGAGTATATTAATTCTGATTGTGTTATATTTATGTGGCTTGAATTGTTTGTTTTTTTTTTTTTTTTTTTTTTTTTCATTTCATTTTCATTCCATATTACAATAATACTTATGTATATTATGTGTATGGTTTCATTGCGAAAACGGATACGGTTCTGTATTTCTCATTTCTAAATTTGTTATTTTTTTTTTTTTTTTTCATATACGATATTTTTATATAGGTAGAGTGTAGGTATACATATTATTCAAAACACATATTTATTTATAGTTTATTTGTGCATTTGTTAATACTCTTATACATAAATATTATTGTATTTAGTATTGTGTTGATCAAGAAGATCAATTACAAACTTTAAAAATGTGGAAAGAAATACACATACAATACAAAAAAAAAAAAATTAAACTTAAATGAAAAACTGAAAGAAAATAATGTAAAAGTTTTTGAAAAAAAAATAAAAATAGCAGACAAAAAATAAAATAATAGAGAGGAAATCCACAGATTCATATCAGATCAAATTTATATTCACAATTTATTTATTTTATTATTGTTTTTTTTCTTCATTTGTTTGTGAAAGAAAAGAAAAACCAAATACATATATACGCATGTGTATACCAATACCTATATAATACAATTATGTATGCGAATAATAAATTGAAAAGCAATAACCACCAATAACGATAACAGTATGGAAATTAAAACTTTAAATATTATGAAAAAAAAAATGTATGTACGTGTGGGTAAACCTAATGAGTTTTTATATTTTTTATGTACGTAGGTATACATATATCTTATTTATTGATGAATATTATTTATTCATATATGTACTTATTTGAATAGGTATACTATAATATTTTTACATGTATAGATGATATTTATTATTAGACATGAATTTGAATTGTTGTTAACAGCAGACTACAAAAAGCAAAATTTATAGATCTATCTGAAATAAAATATTACATACATACACATATACAGGGTGTCCCAAGTTCGGGAGCAGGCATTTTGCCAGTGGATAGGTCTTGCTAAGAAACAAAAAAAATCATATGGCAGGGGAAGGGGTCAAAGGGTGAGGAGTTGGGAGGCTCAGAAGTTTTTTTTTTGAGGTCAAGTGACTTGTTTTCTATTTGTGGCCATAACTCAGGAAATCCTTGGTCGTTTCCAATTAATTTGCATTCATTGGAAAGATAATCAACCAGTCCTTACTTTGATATTTGAATTCTACAGATGGTCCAATGATGCCAAAGCTATTCTACATCAAATTAAAAAATTTTCATGGAAAAAAATGCAGAATTTTGAGTTCAAGGTCAAATATCTCAAAATGTTGCCTTAGTTTTTTTTAATTTTCTTTAATTAAAATATTTCCCAATGGATTGCCTTTCATTTGCAATTTATCTTATTCAATTATCTATCGTGGTTTTCGAGTTATGGAAAAATATTTAACTGTGGGCTCTACCAAGAAAGTTGATAGTGGGTCAACCCATAAGTTATGCGTGTTTTTTACAAGGAGTTTAAAAGTAAAAAAAAAAACATTTTTTTTTAAACTTTTAGTCGATAATGTGTATTTTCTCCATTTTCTACAACATTTTTCCACCTTTTCTCCAATTTTCGTATTCCACTTGCATAAAAACTTTTTGAGTTAAAACGATTGAGATTTCCCTCCCCCCTCCAATACGATTTTTTGTTACTCTCGGTGAGCCCTATTCGTGGTTTTCTTTTGTCGGGTGTTAACGGAAACACCCTGTATATACATAATTATATTACTATTAGTATATAATGTACAATGTAACATGTACGTATATTTTCAAATGATGAAATATTAGATATTAAATGGATTTAAAAATGTACATGAATAATATAAAAGGGCGCCAAATTCAAATCAAAACTTAAGTTACACTTTGGAGTTTAAGAAATCTTTTCAATTGCGCACATTAGATAAAAAAAAAGGCAAATCAAAATCATTGAAAAAAAATATAAAAATAAATAAAAATGAAATCCTGCTGTGATACATGTATACAAATACGTTTATATATTTGTATAATATACAAAGAGAAAAAAAATATATTATATAAATTATTATTTGGCGCCTGTATTATTCATTATGAAGTTCATTAATCATTTTTTATTCGCGCCAAAAAAAAAAGTGAAGAAAAAACTGCGATTTTATTAGATTGATACACGACGGATGATCTTCTACTATATTGTGCAATATTACATATTATTTTTTGATAAAATCGAAGAAAATGTTCATTGTAAAATGAAAAATTTGAAAAAAAATAAAATGTAATTTCGTTCCCTGAAATACACAATCGAAGGAAATATAAAATAAAAATTTTTCTTGAACAAAATTGAAAAATTTCTGAGCAATTAGTTTCGTTTATTATTACAATTTGTTTTTTTTCTTTTTAGATTTTTAAGATTTTAAGTATGTATTCATGTATATTCTTATTGTAAGCGCGTATTATTCACACACAAGATTTGATTAAAAAATAAGGACGAAAATGATTAAAATAAATTTAAATTATTTATATTATGCGAATATGATAGTCAATGTGCAAAATTAAAGATGAAAATTACAGAGAAACAGGATAAAATTTCAATTCAAATTCAATTCAAGGATGTTCATAATTGACAACAAAAGAGTACTGAAATTAAGTAAAAAAAAAAAAATAAAAAAAACCAAAAATTTAAATAAGACCAGCATACACTATATCATTGACACATAATGTGTGCGATGTATACGAATATTTCTGTAGAATAAACTAGTAAATATATGTACACACATCGTCAAAATTTTCGTTTATAAAAATGAAAAATACATATAGGAAATTGAATAGATATTCTGCACGAGTATATGAATGTACAATAAATGAAATATGTATATTCCTAAATTTATATTGCATGGAAAACCTTTTAATTTAACCACTTTATATGTATGTACATTCACATCACATGCACGTATATATAATGTTTATGTATAAATACGTATATAGAAAGGATTCATATGATGAACAACGACGATATGACGATATGATGATGAGAAAAATTCATATGTACATTTAACAATTTTAATATCGTCTTCTTCTTTTTATTTTATTTTATTTTTTTTTTTTTTTTACTTTCAAACAAAAATTTCTTATTATAATTCTGGTTAGTGTGTATATGTGTACATGCAGACATTCAAATAAAAATTACTTTGCATTTCAACAACAAGAAGAGATCGAGAATTATCATACTTAACATTATATGATAGATATAAAATGTTTTTTATCACAACAAAACAGAAGCAGCCAACAGCAACCAAAAAGCTGAAAAAAGCAAACGAGAACAAAAAATAAATAAAAAAAAAAAGAAATAAAATAATATAATAACGAGGATGATGTGTATTCAAATGGTATCTTTTATTATTAATTTTTTTTTTCCTCAGCCATTTCAAAAAAATGATTGATAAAAAATAATAACACGATGACGACATTAAACATCTTCTTAATAAATTTATTCAAATTTTATATAGCGTATATGTATATGTATGATTTGTATTTTACATATATGGTAGATATTTTACTGTTCCATTATGCTATAAACATCAAAGTATATAACTGTATATACATACACGTAGTAATAATACCTATATTATAGATCTAAATGGATTGATTGTTCATTATTCGTTCTGTACGAGTATATATGTATGTATGTCGTGCATATATTATCAATAAAAGGGTTAAATCCAAATGTTCAATTGAATTATTTTTTTCTAATATGTTATTGTTGTTGTTTTGTTTTGATCTTGAAAAGTATAAGTAAAAGGAACACAAAAAAAAAAAAAAATCTAGATCGTAAACTTAAAAAATTTTGGTTTAAATTTTTTCGTATTTTATTTTATTTGAATGTGCATATATTTATAAGAATCTGATCCTTTTGATCCGTTCATATTAAAAAGGTTGATGATATGCAAATTTAAAAGAAAACCAGGTTCAAATCGAAGGATCTAGTTTTTTTTTTAATGTGATATATCTATGTACCATATATCTTTAATATAATATCTATCTATGTACTATATTGTATTATGCCAACAATCTTTGTAGATGGTGAGTAAAATTTTTTGATCGATACCACGTATTCACATATGTACATATCTGTCAGTTTACCTTTTTTCCTGTACCTATATACATATGTAAACGTATAGCATAAACCATCTGTTCTGTAATTTTTAATAAATTCAATTTAATTATATCGCACCTTTGTATTTTTAAGGATATGCTATCGATGGCATTGTATACACACCATAGTGTAATCTTATCATTATTTTTTTTTTTTTTTCGTTTTTATTGATGAAATCATTTTTGAATTTGTGATCAAATTACTTTTATTTTCATTAATGCGCACCACATTACGAGAATATGATGTATCTGTTATTTGTATACGCGTATATACGATGGGTTTTTTTTGGATTCTTTTTGTTATGCTGATAAACAAATAATAAATTCGCTAATGTGTATAAATTCTCTATGGGCATATATTCAATTGTATATCTTTTATTTGTTTATATTTTCAATTTTAAATTTTTATTTCAATTTGGTTTAAAATTATGACACATCAAATGATTTTTCATATTGTGTTTAAAAAATTCTGTAGATACTTATGTACAATAATATTTTTTGTTTTTCTATTTTTAAATTGTAAGTAGAAAAATTTTGTTCAATACCTACAAGTATTTAGTAACAATTTTTACATTTCAACATTGGGAAAAATGGAACTATAGAGAGTAGAGAATATTTGTGACATATAAGGTGTCACTGTTAAATTAAATATACTACATTTATACTTAATTATGAAAATTCAGAAAGTAGAGAAGGAATGAGCTATTAGGTGTTTTCGGTTTGGCAATTTCAAGTATACTTGCGAGTAGAAAAGGTAAATGTCTGTGCTAAACCATCTACTCGCAGCTACTCATGAAAAATTTTTCAAGCAGCCGGAAGTACGGATGCAAGTAAGTAGTTACGAATAATTTTTGTGTCGTTCGTTTTAACAATTTATTCTAGAGACATTTTAGTATTCGCAAGTACTTGAAATTGCCAAATCGAAAGAACCTATATAATATAATTCTAAAACTAATTAGATCAGACTAAACACTATTATGTAACTGAGTAACGCCTTTAAAATGAGTACAAAACCATATATGAGTAATATATGCAAAGTTCATAACTCATTTTCTACATTCGAGTATGGGAATTAGTAAATCAATCATAATTTCATAGTTTTATATGTTTTATAAGAGTTCATTTCTATTATATATTTAGTTGTGATTTTTTATATGCACGCGTATATGTATATAGTGTAATAGCATTTATGCATATATGTATCTACATATACTCGTGTTTAACGCAGGAATAAATTACGATATTTAATTAAACCTTTTTTCCATTTTATGATATTAATTTTCTTTAAAAACATTTTTTGTTTTCTTAACTCTATAATCAGTAAAAATAATTCTCGAACTCAAACCATTAAAAATTCATTTTCAATCAATCATCCATTTTTGATATTCTGTACATACGAAATATGTGGGTAATAATACTTGTAGTTAATTTTAATATAGTTCAAAATACATACACGTATAATATGAATATTTTTTTACATACATTATTATAGATGCATAAATTTTACACGCAAAATATCCATTAATGATATAATTGGCTTCTGTTTTTCTTATCATAATCAAAATAAATAAAGAAATAAAACAGAAATTTAATATTAGTAAAAAATTTTTTAAACCAACACATGTCTACATCCGTGTATGTGAATATGTAAAAATGCATAAATGTGCATGTGTTCTATAGACGGATTACTTAATGATCTTCACATATATTATTTCTACATGTAGAAGCCAGAAATTTATATACTTGATGTAGATATACTCGACTTGATTCTTTCGAATATTGCCTATTAAGAGGAAGCTCCTTTGGAATTCAAATTCGAAATTGGAAAAAATATTCTAATACATTTACAAATTTTTCAATCATTAGCGTTAGTGCAACGATTAATGCCGAACATCAAAAGCAATGTTTTTATTTTTTTTTTCATTCCTCGTATGTTTTTATTCCTCTATGTAGAAATATATATGTATGTATTTATACTAGGGTTGCAACTCGTAGATATATTAGTATGGTATATATGAGGACTAGAAATTTTTCGGTAAAGAATATGTCAACGTGAATCAAATGGTATGACTAGAGTGTCTGTCATACTTTTTTGACTTACATAAGTGGCACAGTTTTTTATTAATCTTTTTATCTTTGCGCTCATTTTAGCGAAATTGAATTTTTCTAGAAGTTGCAACCTGTTTTCTTCAGCGTGTTTCTACGTATTCTTTTATGTACCTTCAATATTTTTTCCTCCTATTCGTTCTCGTTTGTTATATCTTCTACTAGTAATTGAGATCTCCTATAGTCTTAAAGTTTACTAATTTAATCTCCTAGTCTTTACTAATTTTGGAATGGATTTCTGATTTTATAGGAGTCTTTGTTACCTAATTTTATGATGATTTGATTACGGAAAGCGTTGATAGGTGTCTCCACACTGGGTATAAGATCGTGACCCGAGCTTTCATGGCTATGCTGAGTGTGGCTGAGTTAACGTCATGGCATTAGTTTTTGTATTTTGCAGAAGTCTGGATAATCGATCTGCGACGATGTTTATTTTTCTCGATTTGTAATGAATTTCGTGATTATGCTCTTCTAAAATTGTTTTCCATCGTTTCATCTTTGCATTCGTGTTTTTATTGCTTAACGCGTATGTTGAAGGCTGATGGTCCGCGTAAATGATAACCTTTCCAGAACCATAACTGCTGGTTTGACAATGAGCACAAAAAGGTCGTCGAAGACAGAAATCCAGCATACAAAGAATACATTCAAAAACAAACAATAATTTCCTATGAAGAGCGTACAAAGGAGAGTAGGTAAGAAGATAAGAAAATGGAAATGGAAAAATTCACCTTATTTTTTGTATAAATAAAACACTAAAATTTTACTTAACGCTTTGTATACATATTTTATATATGTATACGTATTTAATAATTTATCTATCAATTTACAAAAAATTCAAAAATTTCTATGTTTAAAATTTTGAAATATATGTACACAGGTATTCGCATCCCAATTAATGAATAAGTGAACGAATTCAAAAAGAAAAATGCTTGTTCGGAACGACTATTGTAAAACATTAAAAAAAAGTTAAAACTACTGTATATTCGTATAAAATACGAATTAATGTCAATTTGATTACAATTTGTTATGTATGTACCAGTACAATGTATGTATATGTATACAGACAAATAGGATGGGAAAGTATAAAAAAAACAACAACCACAAAAGTTGCAATTTTCTGTATGAAATTGTATTTAACTCATTATTTGTGTACATTAAATTCAATAATATCATGAAAACAAAAAATATTACTTAATAGTCTTTAATCCATTTTTGTATGTCACTCACTCAATTGATTACATCTATCACTACATCTATCCATACATATACATACGAGTACATACTGTAAAATTACTAGATACCTGTTGATAATATTATTTCTTAAATATACTATATCACATCATCAGTATACACATACAAATTATTGGAACACATGGGTATTTCGAAATACTTCATCTAGATATCCAATATTCATCTAAACAATTCAAAAATCTGAAAAAAATTATTGTCTTATTATTATTCCATAGAAGTAATTCAAATCATTATTGCCTATGTTTCTAATAAATATAAATACTATACAATAAGTACACAGCTATACAGGCTGTACAAAATTTATGACAATAGAAAATTTCCCATGATAAAATGAAACAAGTAAACTATAATTTTTTTTTGTTTTTTCTTAATAATTGTGCCGTTGATTGACGATAATACACATTATACACACACAACCATATATTAAGTACGCGTACAAATATCTACATTATATTCTTTGTACATTTGAAAAGTACGTATAAATGTGATACGTATATCACATATGCGGCTACGAATATACTCGTATGTCTTGTATACAAGATGCTATAGAAAATATAATTAATATAACTAGTTCGCAAATACTTACGAATTTTTCCTTGACAAACTTTTTTTTTTAAACATCATAAATACATAATACTGTAACTATATTTTATAATAACTGTATATATGCATAAAATGGTAATAGTGTAGTACCTACGAGGGTAAGGTGAAAAATTCTCGGCCTAACACAGATCTGGCAGTGATATCATTAAAATTTTTTGTTGTTATGTTGGTACACTTGTCAAAACAACATATTTCAAATTTCAACTTGATCTGTCAAATGGTATTTTTTATACGGATGTTTAAAGTAGACGTGTTTGTGTGTTTTTTTTAAAATGGATAAAATTGAATATCGTGCGGTAATTAAATTCTTTGTTTTGGACGGTTTATTACCTTCTGAAATCCATCCAAAGTTGGTGAAAGTTTATAAGGAGTCTGCTCCTTCACTTTGAATTTAAACGGAAACGAATTTCAAAACACTGTTTGGACCGTTTTAAAAAGGATCCAACTGATTTTGTGCGCCGATTTGTTACCATGGACGAGACATGGGTCCACCACTACACGCCAATCTGGCTCCGTCAGACTTTCATTTGTTTCCAAATCTAAAAAAATTCGTAGCTGGGAAACATTTTGAATCAAATGAAGAGGTTATGGAAGCTGTAGATGGGTATTTTGCAGACCTTCCAGAATCGCACCTTAAGGAGGGCATCCTTTCATTTGAGAAACGCTGGGACAAAGTGCATAGACTTGAAAGGAGACTATGTAACGAAATAAATGTATTTTATTCTAAAAAACATAGGCTTTCACTGTCAGGCCGAGAACTTTTCACCTTACCCTCGTATATGTACTTTTGATTTGTTGTATAGATACGATGAAAATTTTGTATAGATTATTATTATTTATCTGTTTTTTTTTATTTATTTTATTTTTTATATGTGTGTAATGTGTATATATGTACTACATTGTATCAGTACATTACAAAGTATATAGTATGTACGATAGTAATAAAAAAAAAATACATAAAATAATATGCATTTACTATAATTATTATCCTCAATTTTCAATCTGTTTAGAGTATTGTTTTCGCATTACAATCATATACATTATACCATTATACATATTTATGAACACATGATATGTATGTATGTACACGTATACGTATACATTTTCATTTTGGAAATTATGTCGTTCGACTCAACAATTCAAAATAAAAATTAGAAAAAAAATAAAGTAAAAAAAATTACAAATGCATTTTATACGACCGACTGACTTATAACGTGTATCCACAATACAAAATACTTAGATATCAGTGTTTTTTAAGATTTTTTCCTCTTTAATTTTTTATCAAAGAAAAGTTAAAAATTTAATTAAAATACAATTTTAAGGCCAAATTAATATTACTTCGAGTATGTACTCGAATAAAAATTTTTGTTTAAAATACTCAGTATATTAGAGACTATATTATGTAGATACTATGTGATATCTGTAACAATGTATATAGATACATATACATATATTGATAAATTTTTCGTATTATTCATTTATGTATGCGTATTATCTAAATATATTTTTTAATATTATATTACATATATGTGTGCTTTTAATTTTTTTTTAATATATTTTTTTCATACTCATATACACATTCAAAAATATCTATACAAATAGCAAATGAAAACCGAAAAACAAAAAAAAAAAAAAAACTAAAAATTATGTTCACAACTATAACTAAGTAATTATTATTTCAGATGACTCAATAAATTCTCACGATCCTATTTCATTTTTCTTTGCAAAATTTTATATTTTTATTTGTATTTATGTATTTTGATTTGATATTGTTCTGTATACTATATGCTCGTATACGAATGCTGCTGTATTATATGATAACAATATTTTGTATGGATCAAGTACACCATTTTCTATATATTCATTCACTCTGTATGAACGTATGTATGTATATAAAGTAAGGTAGGTATATATGATAATTTTATGATTTCTTAACATTTCTTTCTTTAATTGATGATTTACCTATGAAACATAATTTTATATCATTCATTGTTTTTTGTTTCTTGTTTTTTTTTTCCAAATTAATGATTACTACAATACACATATTATATTATATACATTTTCATATTAACGACTATTATTCGTACTCGTAAGTAAATAGTGTGTATGGAACAGAAACATTCATCATAAATCCGTATAATATGTACAATTATTATTCAGAATTCATTTTTATTTTAAATTGTATATGAACTAAAAAAAAAAATATTAATGATTTTGTCTCCTTGAATGAAGTGATTTGCTATTAAAAATATTCTGCAACATTTCAGATTTTAAATTATATGAGTACCTATGAACGTTAACGATGGCATGTATGAATACGCATGGTATACTAATATAAACCTTTGTCATTGACTATATAATAATACATAGACTCAGAAACCATACAAAGAGTGGTATGTAAATTCAGAGCCACAGCTGGCGAATTTATGAACTAAATTTTTTGATTTTGAATTAAAAATTATCAATTTTGCATAAAAATAGGCACAATATTTTGAAAATCCATTTAAAATAATAAATTTTGCATAAAAATAAACGCCACATTTTGAAAATGAATTTATATAAGTATTACATTACATTAGTTTGTAGATAGTGTATATTTGATTTTGTTACTATATAGTTATTATGTTGTTTGTTGTAATCTACATATACGTCAAAGATATACGTATATATATGCATACATATAGAAAATATTACACGGCGATTCAATCCTGATTGTATTCTATATAACGTATAACCGTATAACTGATATCTTGATTGTATTGTGTTAACTGATACAACACATGTTAGTTAAATACAATAAATATAATAAATATGGATCGTACCATAAGACATATAATGAATGATCTTTTTTTAAAAGGGTAGATTTTTTTTCTCTTTATTATTTTCTTATTGTTTACGAATATTACATAATGAATGTATTCCATTTATTTCATTCATTATTTTTGTGCCTTACTTTATTATGATAATATAAATTTAAAAGAAATGTGAATTTCGCTTTTAAATTTGACATCGTCGATTTTTATATGCATTACATGATTGATATCCTCTTATGAATAGTATAGAGAAAATGTATGGATGAAATTTCACTTATGTAATGTAAAAATTTACAGTATACTACAAATTACATAACGAATTTATTCATAGGTAAATATATACTTTATATAAATTAAATGTATATTAATTTCAACATTTAAAAATTTATGAAACTAAAAAAAGGATGATAAAATTTCACTTACATATGTATTCAGTATTTATTAATGAATATATATAATATATAATATCAATAGATAAATACACATATATATTATATATATATGTGTCTATGTATGCAGTATGCAGTATGATAAATTATTTTTTTGGAAAGTCCCTTTTATTATCTATATTTTATTTTACAAAGTAATTAAATACAGTAATTCCTTTCTTTTTCGGTTCTTTTGTTTATAACTAAACAGTTTTTTTATGTCTATATACTTAAATGTACAATTTTATAACTTCATGTGCCGAAATTTACCATTCAATTTATTGAAATGCAAATCTTTTATTATAATATCGATTTTTTTATTTTTTTTTTTTTGTGAATTGGAAAATTAAATTCAGAACCTTTTTCTGCATTAAATCTAATATTAGACTACATATAATATTTGTAAATTTTCATTCATATAAAGAGATATGTACATAAAAACAATAATTTTAATATCCTTGACAGGTAGATTTTTAAAATATTGTATTATTTTTGATATTTTATTCATTGATTTTTGTGTCATACAATAACGCATAATTTTAACTTTTTGGTTGTACGTTTTCCGAGCTGAAATCAATAAATCAATAATATATAAAAAATTGGTCCTTTTCAGGACTACCAAAAAAATACGCAAAGATTAAAAGATTTCAGAATTGAAAAACAAAGTTAAAATGTTTTAGGTATACACGAATAAAAAACAGGTTCTTAATTGTTTTCTTCATTTATCTAATTTAAAAGTTAAGTCAACATTTACACATGTAAATATTTACATACGCAAACTAAACCTTTAAGCCTGCATAGGTACTTAGTCTATGCCATTGACTATATAATAATACATGTATAGTGAATGTCTATGCTATATATATAATATTATATATAATATTATATAGTCAATGTCTATGCTTTAGGTGTATAATTCAACACACACAACACATAATATTGATATTATATATTATACACGTTTTAAACTAACATTGATGTACAGCATACGAGGTTGATATACAGTATCATCATTCATCAGAGGTATCATGGTTACACACATAAGGATACAGTATACAGTATACACTATACAGCAACAGCACAGCAACAGCACAGCAACATTACACTAACAAAAGTACTCTATGCAGTTAACAAGCAGAAGCAGTTTTCTTCTTTTTTTTTTTAGATCAAATGAAAAATATTTAAAATCCCATGAATATGCAATATTTTTAGTTACTTTATTTGCCGCATATGGCTCTGAAATCACCTACCCGATTTAGAAAATAATTCGACATAAAAAATGTATGGGCTTTCTGAGTCTATGTATTATTATATAGTCAATGCCTTTGTATGTTTTTGATTTTTCTCCATTGCCAATGTGAAAATTTTCCATTAATTTTTCTCGCATGATTTACCATTCTTATACAGATTTTTTATTCAATTTAAATTGAAAATTTATAAAATTCAATGTTTTTCATACTGTGAATTTGTTACAAAATATCCGGTATTGTTTAAAGAAAAAAAAAAAAAATAAAAATTATTTGCGATTTTTTCTATATGCTGTTTTTAATAGAAGCTTTTAATGTATGCACGTAAACGCGTATCGAGCTAGAATTTAAAATAAAATTCAAACAATATTATAATAATACACATGGATCACGCTCATGCATATACAAGTTGGTATTACCACGTATTACTTAGTGTATTACGTATTACACACCGTATTACTGTATCACACTTTGTAATATTTTGAACTTTATATCCTTGAGCTTAATTCATGTTTCTATCATATTTGGAAAATAATTTCGAATGAAATAAAATTAAAAATTTTAACCTGCATGTACTATGTGAACTTATATCAACAAAGAATGAGTATTATAAGGATAGTTACGAGTGGTATGTTCTCCTTTTGAAAACAGTAAACCAAACAGGCCAAAAGAAAGGTACAGTAGACATCATGTGAAAATTAGAGACTAATGAAGGACCAACAGCCAATCGAAGGTTTTAAAAGAATTAAAAACAAATGATGTTAACGATGATACTAACATGTATTTTTATTTATATACTATTGTGTGCCTGCGACTTTGTCCGCATTGTCATAGAGCTATAGAACGAGCCACGATGTACAGAATAAGGTGAGTCCGAGCGAATAAGCTCTTTGTAAAGCTTTATGTTATTATCCTAGTGGACAGAATTATGATGAGCTAATCGATGATTTTATAATGAGCGACTAGATGAA
Organism: Villa cingulata; assembly: GCA_951394055.1. Lineage (NCBI taxonomy): Eukaryota > Metazoa > Arthropoda > Insecta > Diptera > Bombyliidae > Villa > Villa cingulata. The sequence goes on from OX596025.1 coordinate 5,184,057, forward strand.
ATTAATGACGAAATTTGTTCTAGTGCTGAGAAAAAACCCACTTATTTACTTGTACACATACAGTAGAGTGTGAGTGAAATGATAAAAAATCATTGATGAGCAGTTCGATGAGCGTTTTATGAATATATCAGCAGAACTATTGAAAATTCATCAATGAGCATTTCGATGAGCGTCCGATGAAAATATTTGAAAACTAATAAAAACTCATCAGTGAGTTTGCTGATGAGTGCCTAATGAAAATATTAATAAAATTTTTCATTTTTATTTTTTCGAAAATTCATTTAATTCATTTTCAATTTTAAAATAAAATTACTATATTTACATTAAAAAAATGATCTTAAACTAAGAATATAAGTAAAAATTAATTTTATTCCATTTTTCTGAAAGACAAATCGAATTAAAATAGTTTACATGAGAAAAAATGAATTTTCTTTACTTTTTAGCCGCACATTTGGCCGTGTTGTAGCGCTTTTGGCTACGATGAATAAACTTTTTCATATCAGCTTCATAATCCCTTTTTTGAACCTGTGAAAAAGTTTTTAACTAATTTTAATCTTAATGTACAAAAGGAAAAAAATAGTATAATTAAATATGATATTGATTTAACTCACCTTCTAAAATTTCGTGGTAAAATTTATAATATTTTTAATTTTGCTAATAAAAATAATTTTTGTTTAATTTGAATAACATACTGCACTTAAGGAGACACTTTTCACAAATGAATAATGTACTGTATGTACTGTGAAATGAAATTGAAATTTACTGTATAATTACAAATCATATACAGATAACTGTATAAACCGGACTTTCGTTTCAGCACGTTTTACATGCTCGTCAAGCACTCATCGATTATTAGTTAGAATACTCTTCGATGACTTCCGAATAACATTGTTCACATTTTCATCGAAAACTCATCGAAATACTCATTGATTAGTTTTTAATAATTCTGCTGATATATTCATTGAAAGCTCATCGAAAATGCTCATCATATATTCTCCTCAAATTTTTGCTTTTTAAATTTCACTAACACACTTCAACAATTGGTTTAATTGTGTTAGTTGACAAGAAAACCCCCGTCATCACTGTTCAAAACTGATGAGTTTTGTCTACTAGGAATACGTCATTTCTATCGAGTTTGTAATCCAATTACCACAATTATCAGTACATCAGTTCATTTAGAGGAAAAGCTTTTCATAGATTTTATAGATTTTTTTCAGATCTTCATCTGTTTAAACCAAATTTTTATTAAGGAATTACTCTTTAAGATGAAAACAATTCCATTGAGATTGGTTCTGCCGTTTTCGAGATTACCCCGGACAGACATAAGATAAGATTTTAAAAAAAAAATATTACAAAATAATTTATAACCTTATTTCTTATTTGTTGATTAATAAATTTTTTCCATTGAATAATTATTAGAATTATAATTTTTATTCATCATTAAAAAATCAAAATAATTAAATGATCATCACATGAAAACAAAGAGTCATCATTATCGCATCATTCAATTTACATACATATACACATACATATATGGCATTTTATTGTATATATTTTTTTATTGAATATTTATTTATTTTGTCTCTGGTTAAATTACAAACAAATCTACCTCTGTACGAGTATTTATGATCATTGTTAAAGTGTTCTAGTATATGTACATAAATGTACATAAATTATACAATTTATTTTGTATTTAGGTATCTGAATTTATGAGTTTTGTTTTGCATACATGCGACCGAATGTATGTATACATAAAAAATAAGTTCATATACATACACATACATATAAAAATATACCTAAATACATACATAATATGTATAAGAATGTGTAAAATAATTAAAAATATAATTTAAAATCAAAAATAAAAATTTAAATTTTTAATAAATTATTTATCTTTTATTCATATTTGTTGAGAACATTTTAATCTCTGTTTACAATACATATACGCAAAATTTTCTTATATAAATACTAAAACATATATGAGTATGTATGGGGACACGATTGTGTGTAGATTATATCATACATATACATACATATATCCATTTGGGTAATAATATAGATAATTATTCAAAACTTCTCTTTTTCTTTTTGGGAAGTATACGTATAGGTATATAGTATCAGTATGTGATGAGTTTTATGAGTTGTTTTAATAAAAATAGGACAAAAATTATTATGTACCTACACAAAACTAAAAAAAATAGAAATAAATTTGTATAAAAAAATGTTTAATATAAGTATTTAAAATATAAGTTTTTATATACTATATACTATACATGATTTCATTTGTCACGTACTTTCATTGGATTCTAATATATTTTACATTTTTTATATATTTATTTATGATACACAATGTATGATACATTTATTTTTATATCTATTACAATACAAGATACGAGATACGAGATACTATATCACTATATATGTATGTATGAGTGTTTACTTTGTATATGTATATCTTTGAGTAGATTTGATTTTAGATTTATTATTATTCGGTGATTTATTTTTTATCTGATTTATTCCACAAAAAAAAAACTGAGAAAAGTATGATTTCATACACATAATCTACACTCATGTACGTGTACAATTATGCGCACTTATTCTCATTAAAGTATTTTGTACCTATCTGTATACTATATAATGGGTATATAGATAAATACAATATTTTTTAAATATGGATTTCTGGAAGATCACTGATCACTCCTATATATTTTGTTACAACCTAAAAAATGTCTATATATAGTCTTATAGTTTTCCTCCTTCATTTTAAATGATAGGCTAAACATTAATTTTAAAAGTCACATTTTGAATATTCACAACTTGTAAACGAATGATTTGTCATACCGATTTATGATTTTTTAAAGATAAAATGAAATAGTGATGATCAGCATATGATAATTATGTATATAACGATGAAGTTGACGATGATGATGATGATGATTATGACCCGAAAATGATCTTCATAACATTATTGCTATCACATCATTCAGATCGGGATTACTTCGAAACTATATACTATATAATAAGAAAAAAGTTTATACAAATTTTCTTGTGTTTAATTTAAAAAAAAAAAAAATTTTTTTTCTTGTTTTTAGATTTCTTATACGATTCCTTTTATTTATCCGTCCAATTTTTTTTTTTTTCAATTTCATTTGAAATAATTTTTTTTTTGTTTTTTTTTGCTTTTCATTTTATTCTAAGTTTTGGTTTCGGTCAATTTTTAAGATGTCATCAAACTACTTTTGTTCATTTTTATGAGTTTTTTAGTTTTACTTATAAAATGAGTTAACAACAGAAAAAAAGGTGATAAAATTATAATTTCTGTTATTTTTCTTTATAAGTTAGTTTTAATATACCCATATTATATACAATATGTATATAGTGTGTATATTTTGTTTTCTGGGTAATGTACTCGCTTACATGTTCTTGTTTCTTTGTTATGGTATACTTATATATACATATATGTATATATGTATTTTTTTTCAAATTTTTATGAGAATTGAACTTTGCTTTTCTTTTTTTAATTTATTTTTTTTTTATAAGCATACATATATTTCTTAAGACATACGCGACTTTGTACGAGTATATATGATCGCGTACCTGAAAATATTCTCGAAATTAAAGGTAACAACATATGTATTTTTCTGTTTTATATAAATGTGCATATATACGAATAAGTACATACAAATTACATGTATACATATCTAATTCCATATAGTGTTTAATATCATATACCTACAAATATACAATAAATTTGAAGAAAATAGTTGAAGAATTATACATAAATAAATCTGTTATGAATTTTTCCAAGTAATGTTTTGACAGTCTTTAATTGCTACCGAATGAATAATGACGATATTTTTGCTTGAAATAATTATATTTTGTTTTCTTTTTATGTAACAACATTTATATGATATATATGTTGATTTGACGACAATTGTAGTACATAAAAATGATTTTAATAATTAAATTAAAAAATAATGATAATAAAACTGAACAGAGTAGTTATAATACAAATGGGAAATAAAATATAAATTCCGCTATAAGGTGGTCCAATAATATAAAATAATTATAAGTATAGTACTTGTAGTGTAGATATACATACACGTATTGCAACTATAAAAAAATGGAATGGGAAGTATGCAAGTTTGTATACTAATACAGTAGAAATATTTAAATTAAATTTTCTTGTATAAGACAAAATGCATTTTTTTTTTGAAAAATTTGGATAAAATATAATATAAGTAAAAGGTTAAAAGTAGAGATTCAAAGTGAGTATTTCACTTAAAAAAATACTTTTATTAAAAGAAGTTATAAAGTAGGTGTTTGGTAATTTTATTTTGAATATTTTATGAGAAAACATATTACAATAATTACAATCATGTAATGTACAGGTATGTACATGTATATTGATTATACTCGCGTAAAATATAAAAATTCCAAAATGTTTGTATACGTTTCGTATTGACTCATTGTTGTCATTCGTTATATAAATGTATTGAAGTGCCAGCACCAATATATTATTCAGGTTCAGGAACTCATTTCTTTATAACGAGAAAACCATATAAAAATAGGGCTCATCGAGAGGAACAAAAAATCGTTTGGAGGGGAGAGGGAAATCTCAACCGTTTAGCCGCTAGAGGGCGTCAAAGTTTTTCTTCTCTTTTTTCACTAAACACCCTGTATTTTCGTTATTTTACATTCCAGCTCAAAAAGTATACAACTATGCGATAGGAGAATCTTTGTCGTTTCATTTGACATATAACTCACCCCTGTTGTCCGCCCCCTTCAAAGTTATGGACAATCAAATTCAAAAACATAGACTTTGAAAAAATCAGTCATTTCTCGAAAAAACACCAGATTAAAGTGCAATTTTTTTTCCCTCAGTAGAAAGTATGATTCTTTCTGAAAAATCGTTGTTTGCATTTTGTTTTACGTTGTTATCTCTTCTATCATCATCATATGGGATGACCCATTATTAACTTTCTTGGTAGAATCCACAGTTACATTCTTTTCCATAATTCACAAAGCACGGGAGATGATTGACTAAGATGAATTGCAAATGAAAGGTAATCCATTAGTCAATATTTTAAGTAAAGAAAATTTAAAAAAAATAGGGCGACATTTTGAGATATTTGACTACTCATAAAAATTTGAATTTGATGTACCATATCTTTGTCATCACTGTGCTGAACTGTACAATTCAAGTATCAAACTAAGGACTGATTGATTATCTTTCCAATGAATGCAAATTAATTGGAAACGACTAAGGATTTCCTGAGTTATGACCACAAATAGAAAACAAGTCACTTGACCTAAAAAAAAACAGCTAAGCCCCCTAACTCCTCATCCGTTGATATTAGACCCCTCCCACTGCCATACGATTTTTTTCGTTTCTCAGTAAGACCTATCGACTGGCAAAATGCCTGCACCCGAATACAATTTTGAATTATTTTTTTAAAAATTACTTAATTTATTCTATTCCTAATATCGCATTGACACAATTTTATAATTTTGTACAGTGTAAATACATTATTTGTTTGCTTGTTGCATTAAAATTAAAAATAATGGCAATAAATAACGGGAAAAATATATTAACTTTATTACGTTTCAATATAGTGTAGAAAGTATTCGAATTTAATATACAAAATTTTAAACATATTTTTATGAGGGTGGAGTAAATAGCTCTCGGATTACCATATAAGGAAAACATGGTCACCAGTGTCAAATCGAAATTTTTTTTTTCGAAAGTTTTATGTTTTGTAAGAGCGTTTTCTTCATTTCAGTCATTTTCATTAAACATGATATTATTTTATTGATTTGAAACAAGTTATGGATACCTTTTATTTGGTAAATCTTCAGACGTTGAACTTAACTTAAAAAAGTTGACATGGCCGAATATGGCGGATCAAATGTTTCGGATATTTTGAAAGAGTAAAATGACACTGTTGAAAAAATGTATAACGCAAACTGAAATGATCGTTGTTCAGTAGTTCAATCCTTCCGATAGGTGAATATACTGTCATGATAATTGAAATCAGCGTTTGTAAATATACATAAATACTGTTAGTTTCATATATGCACGTAACACTGCACTCAATAAGTCTCCGGTCTAGCTAAGAAAAACAAAATTCTTTTTGAAATTTGGTTTTATTCAAGAACATATCTACTCTCATTCAAGAGTTACACATTAATTCCAACGCTCCTCTAAGTTTTCGATGTCTGTTTTGTAGAACGTTTTGTCTTTGTTCGTAAATAGGCCTCATTTTCAGTAGTCACTTCTTCATTTGAGTCAAATTTCCTTTTCTGGAGCATTTTTTTCATTTCTGCAAAAAGTCAGTAGTCGCTGTGGGTCAGATCTAGAGACTACATACTGGGTGCAGGAAGCAATTCGAAGCCTAATTCGTTAAATTTAACCATTGTTTTCATCGCGTTGATGTTTTTGGTCCGCAGTGAGAAAACGCGGCACCTACTTCGAAACCAACTTACACATGCTCAAATTTTAGTGTAAAATTGTGAACACACTACGAGATATTCAAGCCCCTAAATGCTAATACCTTTAAAATTCATTCAGAAAACTGTACTATTGAGCTAGTATTTGACACTATAGCTGCCTGGATTTATAAATTTACTGAACATTTAAGCAAGTAACAAGTGATTTTAGACATTCGAGAATTCTGCAAAATTTTATGAAAGTATATGGATTCGAAAGAAATTAGTGCAAAAGACTAATCTGCACATTATAATTGGTGGTACAGAACTTTCCGTATGGAAGATAGTGTAAAATGTAAATTGATACAGGTGAATTTACAATGTTCATAACCATTTTTTTATGAATTATATTTGTAGCCATACACCGATCTATTTGACTTATTTCGAATATTACAAAAGAAAATAATTAGAATTAGGATTGTATATGAGAACCCTTCTTAAACGATAAATACCAGAGTATATAAATTCAAATCTATAATCTATTCTAAAATTATCTTCAAGAAATTAACTACGGGCTTTTATAGAAATTATTCACATCTAAAAATTATCATAGATTGCTGTTATCATCACAGTAATTTATTCTTATGGCATCTAATATTTTTTTCGTTTCTAATATATATTTACATCATATTCAATATATGTACTATGTATTTTGATGTTGTGTTGCATAGGAAGGGAACAAATAAATAGATGGGCAAATGCATGCATTTTGTATATACTATAATAAAACTGCACGGAAATTATTATTACATAAATACAAACACAAACATATACCAGTATATTCACATGGTAATGCATGATTATACATATCTGCATGTATGTATCTTTATTTATATGAATGAATATACAAACATATAAAGAGGTCTCATTATGTCATCATTTTCTTCAGACTTTGACGTTACACTTGACCGCTTACCGTGTGAAATATTTTTATATTAATTCATTGTTTTCTTTCAAAAGTTGATGTATAGAAAAATATTTTAAAATCTCAAAAACGACAGAAAACTGTTTATTACATGAACGGAGTAATCAGCTCTTGTATAGGTATGTACATACCTACTTTTTTTTTATTTTTCATTATTCCATTGAGTTTTTTAATTGTCAATCATGGGAATCCATCATATGTATGTGTCCCTATACATCTACATATGTACAACATAGTGTGTGTAAAGCAATAATTATTGGCTGAATTTTTTACGTATTCTTTTTTTAGGCATAAATTTTCATTGTTTTTGAATTTCATTTTTTTTTTAAATGTTGTTTGTTTTTATTTTTCATAATAGTGAAATGCAATAAGTTTTCATTTTGAATTAATTGCGCGTCTTCATTCTTTAAATCAAAATTTACTGTTCATCATAAATGGCTTATGTGGAAAATTTTAAATTATACATATAACATTTTTTATACAGAAACTCCTTTAAACTCCGCATCTACATAAGATAATCGTATCTTTTTATACCGAATTATTCGCTTAACCCAAAAATAGTTTCGAACTAAAATATTATAAAAGTTGTATGTATGTATGTATATACTTTCATAAGAATTTCCTAAAACTGTTGTAAACATATATCATTTAATGTGATTTGTTATCATCTACATATATAAATTTTTGAATTGCGTCCATTACAAAGAAATTAATTGTCACATTTTTACATAACTTGTCACAAAATTGTCATCAATTATTAACCAACTATCAATAAGTCATTAATGTACGTACATTACATACGTATGCATATACAAGTATAACAGTTAAAGGTAAAAAATAATAGAAATTTTTTAAAAAATAACAAAATTGGTTCAAATTAATGGGGGTTGGGTACAAAGTGTTAAGCCTACCAATCTATCATTCCTTTAACACTCCTGTTCCTGTATCCTTATTATTTTATTGTATATACAACATTATTACACTCGCAACATAGGTAAAATTATTTAAGTGGGAGTTACATTACATATACGTATATGCATTGTATAAAATTTTCACAAAAACAAAAGTGGAACAAAAAATATATAGAAAGAAAAAAAAGAAAATATAAAAACAAAAGCATCTACTATATAACACCAAATTTAATATCCTTTCCTATCAAAGAGGTCAACCACAACATCATCGATCACATGTTTTCAATTTAAACCCCTTGTTTCCATTTTTTGTGTCTGTTTTCCTTTACTTTGCGTATAGTACACATATTCGTGGAAAATGAAAAAAAAAAAAATATTGAGGGTACGAGTAAAATGTCCTTAGTTAGATTTTCTCTTGAAAAAGGAAAAAAAAAAGAAGCAAAATACGAGTCATTGATAAATGTTTTGTATTATAGTATAAAATGACTTTTTTGCGCTTGATGTGTGTATTTACCTACATATGTATATACTAGATGTGTGCAACTGTAAATGTACGTGAAATAATGGAACAAAAATACCTAAAAAAGTAGTAAATATTAAGAGAATATAAATTTACATTTATATATATTTGTACGTACATAATGTATTTTAACTGGCCACAGGAGTTCAATATCAGCATATGTCATGCATATATGATGTTGGCGTGTCCAAAGATCTATCGATAACCTGATAAACGGCTTATATTTGACATTTGCTTCAAATTGTGAATAATAGTTCTAGCTATACTAAATAATAACAGAAAGGTAAATTATACACTTTTACTGTACATAATTACGTATATGCATCATATATGAGGTACTCGTGTATACATATACTCTTATTGTGTTTCAATATACTTTTATCATAATTTTTGTATTAAAAACCACATACAAAAAAATACGAAAAAAAATATCGAGTAATAGACACTTTTTCCAATATCATAATGAAGTGAATATGTTGTGTCATAAGATATTTACATTTACCTATATACCATTGGTTATAACGTTATAATATGTAGTACACTGAGGTATTTGAATACCATATATGTATGTACATATGTATTTTTAACGATTTTTACTTTAAATCAACGAACTGAACTAACTGTCTAAATGACTTACGATGTTTTATATAAAAGTAATACATAGGAGTTAATATCAGAATCAGTATTACACATCTATTTTGCTGGTAAATATTATACATATATCGTAAAATGTATAACCGCACCGATAAAGGTGAACGGTTGACCAGTTGTACGTGTAATTATTATGCAAATGTATAGAAGACTAATTAACAGAAAAAACGAAATATATTAACAATCAAGCAAAAGTATGAGTGTTCGTCATTAATACAATGTGTATAACGTATAACTACACATAATTACACTAAGTAGTATTGCATATGTGTGCGTATAGGCATACGAATAGCTATGTATTATCGATTACATATTATATATATGTGTGTACGTATACACAAAATGGCATTACGATGTTTTATACATATATGAATAACGTTTAAAAAAAAGGAAAAAATATTTACTATGTATATAAATGTTGCATGTATGTACATTACATACATATACTCATATTTGAGTATCCTGTCCTATATTAAGGAGTAAATAATGTAAATATCATCTTTTATTTTTTAATTTCAATCCTATTGAATATAGTTCTATGTACATATTATATATAGAAAATAAATATGAATACGATATGATAAACCTTGACCATTATGTACTCTTATGTACAATACACATATGTACGTGGAAATACATTATATTCAATCGTATATATAACATATACAAGAAAAAACAAAGTGTATTCCCTTGTGGTTTTTGTTTTAGTTTTCCATTACAGTTTTGTCGTACGTACATATTACGCAATATTGATAGTTAATTGGAATACATATACTGGTCATACATCTGTGTATTTAACTTTCTATATTTATAATCTGATATACCTACCTATTTATACACGTCCTCATATGTGTACATACGTTACTTATTTTTTCGTTAATTTTCGTATACGTGCATTTGTATAATGATATTAATTTTTTCATTTCTTTTTTCTTCGTATTTATAAAGATTTGAATAAATTAATTCAGGACTTCAGAGCAAAAAACAAAAAAAAAAAAAAATGAAATCGAAGTTTTTTTTTCTTTATTTTTTTCTAATTTGACTTTCTATGCTTTGTTATATTCTATATTCATGGCACAGTGCTGTGCTGTCGTGACAAAGTTAAATAATTTAATTTTTATGTATTGGCATTCACGGCAATTGGATAATGTTATATGTTAATTGGCAGCCAAAAGTAAAACTATAAAATGAAGAACAAAAAAAAAAATCCAATTAAATAGTGCACAAGTAATGAATTGCTACAAGGAAAATAAAGAAAAAATAAATTCTCCTTAGTCATAATTTCATTAATAACATACTCCTCAATTCCTCATACTTATGTAATATTATGTATACGTAACGTAGTACGAGTATATTTCAATAAAACAAATTTATTTCAAAGAAGACGCTAGCAATTAAAAAAAAAAAGAAAAAAATTAATTATATTCTTATATGGCGTATTTAAATTTAAACGCGTGCTGCATATTTAAAAACGAGGGTCAAAAATTAATTTACAAGATTCAAGAAGTTAATGCATCATTGATCAAAGCCAAATGATGTGAAAAAAAAAATAAACTCGAAAAACAGGAGAACATTTTTGAAATTTTTAAAATATTAAACAGAACAAATTAACCGCAGACTATTTTAGAAATTGAACGACATTTACGTAAAGTCACCTTTGTACTAATGAGATCAAAATACATTACAAACATTCATAATCGTAAGTAAAGAAAAAATAAAAAATAACCGATATTGAAAGGTAGATTATATTAGACAGGTGTATTGCGGTTGCAGTATATATACATTATATGTATTTTGTGATGTTATGCATCAATGAATCAATAAAATTTTCATAATGATGGCAGGTTTTTTTTTATACTGCACACGAGTATATAAAAATATGTATGAAGTGTACCCGTAAATATAAGTTTGATTAAAATAAAAGACAAGGATTCCTCTGACCATATATGCATAACATTTTTATTTTTGTATTCACGTTTGTATAGGATACGTTTAAAAATTTTCCAATACATATACAACTATTCGGTTCGTTTCGTATATAGATTTCATTTGTATTTGTTATGATTACTATTGAAAATCACCTGTTGAGTTACAAGTAATAAACCTAAAAATCACATATTCATGACAAGAATATACATACATTGTATTTTGTGTGCTCTAACATACGAGGATCTCAAAGGAAACATATTTTTCTGAGACTCGAAACGTTATGGTTACATATGTTTTAAAAGCATAGCCTTTAAAACATTTGTTATTTTCAGTTGATTAAAACGAATAATCAATTTCCAATTATATACTAATTGCAATATCCGAAGAAATTTTTTATGCTTTTCATTTGAAAATATTCCTAAAACAAAAATCAAAAATTTAGAAAAGAAAAAAATTTAAGTTTAACTAAGTAATTAATGAGATTATGTTTAACCAAAAATAAAAGTAAAATTAAGTGAAATTAGAAAAGAAACTCAACGAAAGTACCTTTTTGAATATCAAAAATGACATTTAGAGCATCATTTAAAACGTGAGTTGAAGAATAATGTAAATTAGTACAGATGTAAAATTATGATAGACGTATTCTCTCTATGGCAAATTACTTAGTTCAAAAAAGTGACATTTCAATGTTAACGAAAACTGGACGATCTTAAAGGTAGAACTATAATCGACATAGCTGACATGGAAAACATGAGAAAAAATAACGAATGTTAAAACGTCACATTTGGTTAACTATAATAACATACAGATAACATACAGAACAATAAGCAATACGAATTTCACAAAATGAGGTTATGGCTTGTGTTACTTATGTCATATGTACGTAATGTCGACAATGTCAATTATAGTATAGTTTAGCTCATTGATTGGGCTGTGTTTTTGCTACGACATAATTACGTCATAGCCTATGTGACATATGTCAGATATTGATATATTATGGTTGCATTTGATAGCATTTGATAGCATAATCACGTACACGTACATATGTGTATACTTATTTATACCTTATTTCAGTTTATTTTCAATTTGGCTAATATTGTAGACACACAGATGTTGAAATGAACTATTTTGCTAATTTCAGCCTCGAAATCCGGAAAAAAAGACGGATTTGAGCCGAAATTTAGTCAGTGAAATTACTTTCATTTCAGTCATCTTTCGCTCTTTACGTAGAACAGAGACATCTACAAACAAATTGTAAACCAAAAAAAAAAATGTTTTTTGAAATTTTTCATTAAGAAATAATTGAATATAATTGACAGTTATATTTAATAGAAGAAGTGGGCTATGTTCCGATAAATTAAATTAAAATTAGATAAATTAAATAAATTAGACAAACTGTCAAAATCGCTGTGTGTCACCTTCGTAATTTCTACTCGAAATTAAAATGAAATCTACTGGATTTCAACTTCTGTGTGTCTACAATATAAGACTATATCCTCAATAATTTTTTAATTTCAAAGAAAGATGTCAAAAAAATTAGACTGTAGTACATACATATGCATATTTTTATATTTTTTGTTTGTTTTGCAAATCATTTAAAATGTTAAAAATGAAATGTAGTATAGAAAGAATTTAAAAGGATAATTTATTTTCAGGAAATCAAAATTTAAAACAAATAAATTGAAAATTATAATACAAAAATATTTATTCAAATTTTTCCAAATTAATTTTGTAATGTTCAATTCATTCAGAATATTAATATATAACATGAATATACACATGAATATGAATATGGCATTTTATGTTTTTATTTTTTACAATAACACATATGCACACATCATACACACTATAAAAATACAAAATCATTTAAAAACCATATTATTAAGTATTTTTTTTTTTATATTTATATTATTTGTGTTCTGTTTGTATTCATAATTGGTTAAATAAATGAAAAATTGAATTGTTGAAAAAAAAATTTTATATGTGTGTACTATAAGAGCTCATATATTTGAATATTTATATTTATACATACATAAGTGAGGTATGTATATAATACATATATTTATATGTACATATGCATATGTTAAAAGTTAATGAAATGATAAATTTCAATTGAAAATTTTTTTATTACAAAAAATAAATAAAATAAAGACAAAATAATATATAATGAAAAAATGTTTTTTTTTTTACCACGTATGTAGTATATAATACACATACATATAATGAACGAGTACCTATTTACAATTTGAATTGCAGTCGAACCTGCCTTCATGAATTTATAAATTTAAAAATGAAATGAAATAAAATAAAATAGCAACAACAAAAATAATACAGAAATCATAAACGAACAAAAAATTATGTATATTTTTAAATAAAATAAAGTGCTTTCAGGTAAAGTAGTCGTATAAGCACACGTAATTATAGGCAATAAATGCTTTATACATACATATGTAGGTGTGTATATATTGTTTGTGTTGGTTTTATGTTTTATGTTATTAATAATAATGCAATTGCACAAATACGTATGATTTACTTTACATACATATTATATACGCGTACATAAATATGTAAGCATTTATATTATACAGTAAGAGTCATAAGTATTCAGACAAAATTTAGCTTGAAATTTGTATAAATAAAATGTTCTACTGGTTTTATAGTATCGAACTTTGTCAAAATTATGTAAACATTTTTAAATTAACAAAATAATTAATTAACTAATATTATTTGTTTGACATGATTTGAGCTATGTTACTCGTCACGTAATCTATGTGATATCGATCTTACCAATTCTTTTTTTTTTGGATTGAAGTTTGGTGATTAAGGCCGCATATGCAGACTAAAGCGCGAAACAGAATGTGCAGCTTGTAATATGTAGCTGAAGTTGTAGCTGTAGTAGTAGTAATAGATGTAGCGCGACATTATATCGACTGACATAATGATGTAGTATGTAGCTCATTTGTATTGTGTTGTGACATTTGACTTGATAATTAAATATTACAAATAATTAATAAAATATGAAAGTGAAAAAAAAAGAAAAAGCAGTTTTTACGTTAAATGTTTTAAAATTAAAGCATAGATGGCAAAAACGTGCAGATAAAATTAATTATAACATTAGCTGTCATTTGTCAAAGCTGTAGCTGTAGCATGAAGTAGAAAAGTTCCTACTTTGAGCAGCAGCTTCTACTACTACTACTGCTACAGCTACGCATTGTGGTGCTTCAAACTTACATTAATGCAGTGTATTTTTGATAGCTCGTAGTGCTACATGTACTACATATACTACAGCTACACATTCTGTTTCAGGCTTAAGAGCGTAGCGTAGCGTATTTTTCCGAGCTTAATGTTACATTTACAATGAAACGCTAAGTGAAAGTGAAATTTCATGAAAAAGCACACTGTTCACAATGCAAAGTGAGCTTTGAAATTCAAAAATTTGACACTTCAATTATTGAGATTTGACTTTGATTAATAAAAAAAAAAAATTTTTTTTTTAAATAAAAATGGACATTTGAAATTCAAATTTTCAAATTCTCAACTGAATTTCCCCATTTTTAAGTGGGAATTTAAAGGAATTTTAGGGAAATTCTTGCATTTTTTTGGAAGTCTCCATCTGTTGGTCAATTTCTTAACAACATTTTTGTAATTAGATTTATAGCTTTTGTTAAGTGAAATTGAAATTAGGAATAGAACCTAATTTCACTTTACGTTGGCAATTTCAATTTCAATTATAGAGAGTGACGCAGACATATAATGTCGTGTAAGAAAACAAGGAACAAAAGACATATAAATTTCACTTTCACTTAGCGTTACATTATGAATGTTCCATAAAAGTCAAATTAGTTGTTTTTTATCATATTGCGCATGCTGCAAGAGTGGCGTAAGTGATTAACTGTTACGCTCAGCTACTCTCAGTTACGCTACGCTCTTAGTCTGCGCGCTGCCTAAAAATATTCAATTTACGCTATAATGTTTTATATTTAGCTTCAAACTGCCCAATTAGTCTTTCTCATTCCTTGTTCATTCAATCCAAAGATCTGATATAGATATATCGTCCCCACATCATCACTGAACTATGTTCCATCAAAGATGGAATACTTGGGTATTCCACTAATTCATTCATTTTGCTTGTACTAGAGTTATTGTTTGATTTTTTTTTTTTTAATTTTATATGTTCCTTTTCTGATTAACGTTAATAATATTTTCTTTCACTGTACATGTGTCTTTTAATTTCTTAAAAGTGGTCTAAGTTGAACCAAATTTACTAAATAAAAATCTTTTTAAATTTCATATCCAATTGAATTGCGATTTATTTATATATTTATTTTTTTGACCATTTTTTTATTTGACCCAACATTTCATGTCAAATTATTTGGGAAATATGTATGTATATTGAAATAGATCAAATTTTTTCACAGATTTTCTTCAACAAAATTTCTGGACTTACACAGCTTCATAGTGTTATCAGTTGTCCATACATAAAATGAGCATATTTAAAGTTTTTATTTTTTTTATTCTAAAATTTTTAGCTTTTAAGAATGTAAAAATTACAAAAATATGTAGATGTATGGGTGCAGATAATATTTATTCAGATACTCTCTGCATACCAAACAAAAATATAAAATCAATACAAAACAAAAAGAAAAAAAGAAAGAAAGAAAAAAAAAATAAAAAAACTCAGGAACATATTTTATTCGCATTTATTTTTCATGAGTATTATTTTTATTATTATTATTATCAGCAACATCATCATCATCATCATCATCATCATCCTCATCATCCATCGAACAAAAATTTTCTCATTTGAAGTGGTAAACAATTAAAATTTCCAAACCATATAATATGAAAATAGGGAAATGCAATTAAAAACGATTAAAATATATAGCACATTTTTTATTTAGATTATTATTTTTTTACATTAATACTTATGTATTATATATACAAATATAATATGAATGTAAATATGCATTCATATATAAATTTATATATCAATATAATATACATACATTTATCTACACAGAGTGGATAAGTGTATATAGAATTTTTGAGTGTTCATTTTAATTTTCATCATACATTTCGTTCGAAACAGAATCATTATTATAATTTTTTATTCACATATTGATATAATTTGTATACCTATCTACATGTACTCGTAGTAGATACATACTTATACGTATATACGAATACATACAATATACGATTTTAGATCTATTGATGTGCACATACAGATATGTTTTTTGTTTATTTTTTATTTTAAGTTGCATATAATACATATTTGTTAATGTTATTCATATCATCATAAAGTGTGCATTTCTCTTGAATAAAATGAATATTTTCCGTGACTATATGGGAATCGTTGATGAGAATGATGAGAGAAGTCGTTTATGAATATCATACTTATGAACCTATATACACACATAATATATATATATGTACATATATGAATATAATATCAAATTTATATAATGTATTTCTACAATAAAATCTTCAAAACAATCATCTTGAGATAGATACATAAATTGATATCACATTGCAAATTTTTTATATACCTAACAGTGGTCCACGGAAAAGAAAATTTTTTAAAATTTTTTTTTGTTTGTCAATTTTAAACGATTTCGTCAATTCTTTTCTACTTCTAATATATTTTTTAATTATTTTGTCTAAAATTTAAAATTCTAGATCCCAAATTTCATTATTCATTGTGTATACGAATTTTCCTTAACATCAGGAGAGTATATTAATTTTATTCCTTGAATTTATTCGAGCATTTTGTGTTATTTATATTTTAGCTAACAACAGTTCTATATTTATTTATTAGAGCACTCTGTACTATATCGTTGCTTTATAATGTTCATTAATTGCTTTTCCCCAATTTTATTTTCTGTTATTTTGGTTATAACAATTTTTCTTATATTTCGATAATGGTTTTGATAAAATTTGTGAAAATCATATTATGTACATACATATAGTATTATGTACACATGTGTTAGCTGATAATATATGTACTATATTACAATCCACTGTGTATATAGATAAAATAATTATTTTTGTACAAATAAACTGTTAAAAGCTAAATTCTTTCGTTTTATTACATAAAATATTTTCAAAATTTACTTTACTATACATACTCGTTCTTTTGTGTTAAATAAGTATATTATGTGTAGCTGTAGTAAAGTTATATATTTATATGTATGTGAAAAATATTCAATACTACATTATATATACACATACCACATATACATTTACACGCATACGAGTGTGGAAACGTAAAGGAACAAAAATAATATGTTATATTATTTTATATTTTTGTAATTTATTTAAATATAAATTTATGTAGAATGAAATTTTCTAATTTCTATTTATCTTTTACGGCCCGGTATACAATACATACCTAGATAAACGTATTTATACAAACATGTATGTACTAATATGCACGATTATTTCGATATGTTGTATGAATTTAAAAAACCCCACGAGCAATATCTTTTTTGGATTAAAATTTTCTCTCGATAAATCGTCTTTCTTGAAACGAAAACAAAAAATACATATTTAAATAAATAATTATGTTCAGATTTTTTTTGTATTTTGCTGGACGACTTGCCTTCATACTCGTACCTCGTACAAAACATATACAGTCTGTTTTGTTTCAATATGGCAATAAATTAACCAAGATACATTTTAGAACATTTGATGAAAAAAATTGTACTAGCAAAAATTTAACTAGAGCCTATTTTTCTCATCGCTAGAGGACATTGAAAATTTTAATTGTTTATTTAAGACACGGTAAGACAGACCTTCTAACACAAAGTTTGCTATACAGAGGGCCAATTCTCCTTCTGTGAAAATGAGAATGAAAACACTTTTCAGTGAGAATTCTAATGTGTGCGATTCTTGTTCCCTGAGAAAGTGAAATTTTATGTCAAATTTTTTTCACGTGAAGAAAACTTTCTCATTATATTTTATGATAGTGAGAATCAATGAGTTAAAGGTTGTCTTTGGATTTCTTGTCAAAAAGTTTATATATATTATTTGCTTTATTAATCATTTATATATCAATACCAACACTAAAGTCTAGTAGGTATTTATTTAATTTTCTGTCATAGTAAGCCTAACAATGAAAATCTTTAAACAAATTTAACGTGAATTTGAGGTTAGAGAGGAAAATTTTCCAATATTTATTCTATTCAGATTCAGACTCGTTCTCATCAGCCTTTCTCATTAGTTGAAACAGAATCAGTTTGCTTACAAAAATGAGAAATGAAAATGAAAAGAATTTTTGACATTTCTCACTTTTTCACAGAACGAGAATTGGCCCTCAGTTGAGAATTCGGATCAAAATTTTAATAATTTCTTTAAAAATTTTGTGTAAAAATTGGGTTTCTCGAAAAAAAAAATTAATTACAGAAATAGTTTTCATTTTTAAATTGGAAGATCAATGGGATCTCCTCTTTTAAATCTTAAAATACGATTACGATTACGAATACTGGAGTCGACATTGCGTAATTAAGAATCAAGTATACTTATGTACAGAAATGGCAAAAACTGGCTTAGCTGAAACTTGAACTGTACCTATTATGAGCTAAAGATTTTATTGAAATTACAATAAACACAGTTTTTTTGTTTGTTTTTTCTTCTAATTTTTTTTTAATAATTTATTTTTATTATCTCTTTTCCTTCTCAAAAAAAAACGCCATCTACGTCGAAAATAGGCATCAGCTAGTAGTATTATACTTATATTAACATGTTGAAACAGAACACCCTGTATTTGTATGTATATGTATATGATATGTGGAATTACTGGAAAATGTATAATATGTGACAATATTTTGTGTTCGTTTTATATTATTTTTCATGATTCACATAAAACAAGGGTAAATAAAGACTCACATGTATGTTTGTACTTGTACATGTACACAATATGGGTATAAGGAAATACTATATATCGGGAATTATTTACATATACGTATATACTCGTGTATATATATTTTAATACTGAAACATATTTCTCGTGTATACATAAACACAATTTATCAGAAAATTTAATTCTCTCATTTTATTCATTATCATTGTCTGATTTTTCTATGTTATTTTTTTTCTACAATATGTAATAGGTTTTTTGTAAAATATTTATTATCTACGTATGCGGAAAGTTTATGACATAAATTACAGTACAAAAGTAAAAGTCTATTAAAATAGTATGAGTCGAGGGATGAATTCACATTTTGTAAAATTTGTTTACTATTGTTTCGAATCAGCAGATATATACATATGTACATATATCCATTTATATAACTAACCTGCGTATTAAACGTGTATTAAAACGTGTGATATGTGTAGAATTTTACAAAAAAAAAAAAGAAATTAAAAAAAAAACATAAGAAAACCTCATACATGTATACAAACCTCATATACACATTATATATGTGTATATATGTAAAGATTTGTATATATTATTCTTTCTATGTACATTACATATATTGCGTGTGATATGTAGTAACCGTGAAAATTCTTTCAATGGCATTTAAAATTTATGCATTTCGATGTTATTTGTAATTAATCCATTTTAATGGTGTACAAAATATCTAAATTGGCATTAAATACAATTTATCCATTTTTTTTTTTGAAACCCAATTTTTAAAACTTTGTAAAATTTAATTTAAAAAACAAAATTCGTACGTATGTATATGTAAAACTTAATGTCCGCGATTTCTTTAATTCCAACCCTTCCAACTAATCTTCTTGCTAACTTCAGCGGGAAGATAGCAAAGAGATTTACATTTCATCTTTGATTATGCTGATTAACACTTAGCTGCCAGCAAACTTTAGTTAGTAGATTAAGCTTTGATTATCTATTTAGGTGTAACCTAATTCGATACTACCACCGGCTATCTTTCTAATGTCCGATTTCTTCACTTCCAATTATCTTCTTGCTAACTTTAGCGGAAAGTAAACAAAGAGATTTGCATTTGTTCACCTCTGATTAGTACTTAGCTATTTATTTAGGTACCTAACTCCATACTACCGCCGACCAGCTGTCTAATTGTATTACATTCAAATAATTAAGCTTTACATGACATTTTACATTAAAAATTTCGAGACTCGATTCAAAACCTTCGATCTTAGCTTTGTAGCTAGCTAGCAAAGATAATAGTTGGCTAAGTTGATGTGAAACTACTATTATCTTTGTAGCTAGTGAGAACTTTGTGTGGAGAAAACCAAACTCCTTGCTAAGTGCTACCTAAACTTATGTGGCACCCAGCTAATAAGGAGTATGAATAAATCGGCCATAACTGGAAAACATTCAAATAACTAAACTTAACATGAAATTTTACATTAAAAATTTCGAGACTCGATTCAAAACTTTCGATTTTAGGTTTGAGCATCACAAGCCAGTTACCTTTAGAAATCAAACTCGTTTCTGGCTAAACTTATTTAAGTGACACCCAGCTAGCACAGAGTATGAGGAAATCGGCCATTAGTATCCATTAAGGCCTGAATATGGTTCACCGGCGAACTAGTAAATACGATACACCGTCACTGTCACCGTCAAAATGAACATAAATCCGTTTTGAACACAAGAAATCAACTTTTCTTCAAAAACTATTTTTAAATTTTATAATTTTCTTATTTTTTTCGTCACAATTAAACAACACTGTAGAATAAATTAAACATAATAAACACATAAATACATATACATATACTAGAATTTAGGTTATGTACTCGCCGTCACCGTCAAAAGTAGAAAGTCGGTCAATTTACACCATTACCGTCATACCGTCATAAAAACATTAATTTTGTACATTTGAAAAATGACGGTGACAGTGAACCATATATTCAGGCCTTTATTCAGTCAGTTTCGTCAAAAACACTGTCTGAATGGAATCTTTTTTATATGTAGCTCTTATATGATTTTAGGTTTTGGGTCACCTGAATTTGTTCAAAGGATAATTGGAGATTATTTAAAATATGAAGTTTTCGATAGATATAATGTAGACAAAGGAAATCGGCTAGCGTTTGATACGAAAAAATAGTAATCTTCAGAGATGATGTGTTGAAGGTCAGAAAGTGTTTTTTAAACATTTGATTACTGATGATAAAAGAGATGATGCAAATACTGATTGAAGGAGACATAATAATTCATTTATATTACCCATCGTTTTTTTAAAATAATTTTGAAAAATCGAAAATTCGTAATAAAAATCCATATTGATTTTGAAGGATGTACGTGTCGCCAACATTTTACATTATGTCGCCAACAGTTTTGTAAATTCAGTTTAAAATCTATAAAATTATAATTTTTCTAAACTATGTGGATGAAATGTCAATAATTTATTAATTATGTAACTAATTAATAAAAATCATTTGAATTTAACGGCTAGAAACTTCGAAGAAATTTAGAATTTTTATCAAGATGTCAATTTGGACTAATTTCTTCGAGTATGTCGCCAACGGACTTTATTCTTTTTAATATCTTTTTTGATTAAAATACTTTTGACCAAAGACTTTTCATAATTATTCACAAGGACTTCTACTTTGAAATCGTCAAAAAAGTTTGAATAACTAAAGGGATGCTATATATTGAGTTATAACTCGTTCTTTATCTTCAAACTGTATGTTGACAATTTTAGATTTATCCATATGTGAAATTCATAAAAGAATATGGTAGATACAGTGCAAAAAACATTTCTTTAAGCTAAACTTTTGTATAGGTAATATATATGTAATCTAAAATCTTGTAAATTTCACTTGAATTTTCTTTTTTTTGCTAAAGTTTATTCTAAATGTAAAACATCGAATCTATATGCATGTTTAGATTAATTAATTATATATTCATTTCTGAAATGTTAAATTTGATATTTTTTTTCGAAACAATTTGTAATAGATTCTTTTTTATTTTTCATTTTTCATAATATAATTTAGATTTTAGATAGAAAATTATTGTACTTAAATTTATATAACCAATGTATGAGATTGCACATTTTGCTTTATCAAATTCACCAAATCAAAAATAATTTATGTCCTTCATTATAATTCAATTGTGTTAGACCAATAAAATATTTAATGTACCTGAAAATTTCAATTGAAATCCCTGTCCAGTTTTTATCTTTCCTATAAAAATTGAATAAGATATTTACATGCATGCAAAAATGAGAAATGATTCAATCAAATAGAGAAATGATACGAGCCATTTCTTTTGTACATAAAGTGTACACGTACTTGTATATTATGTCCTTTGAATTTTTTTTTTTTTTTTTTAATAAAAACACATACTATTTATAAAGAAAAAAAAGCTATGAATCCCTCGATTTGATTTAGGAAAAATTCATGTCCCATAAAATCCAATAAAAAAAATGTTTTGAAAAAGGTTTTTCTGTTTGTTTTTGCTTTCAAATCCAATTTTTTTATTTTCCTCGATACCTATTTTACATACATATGTATGAATTTGGTTTTTTGAAATTTTTTTTTTTTTTGTTCAGTTTGAATGTTAAAATTGTGACATTGATTTTATTTTCGTTCTAGCAAATTGAAAGCAGTACCATGACACGTGTTTCGAAACTTTAAATTTGTAGCATCATAATCGCAATGCATTATAATATTACAACAAATTCTTATATTCTCTGTCCCTTTAGTTCTATAAAAAAAATTAATTCATATTTTTTTTTTACGAATCTATTTTCTGTTTGAATAATAAAATTTTTTTCTTTTCCTTATTGTTTTATGTTATAGGAAAATCCAGATCAAGATGTTTTTCTGTATGTATATGCATATGCAGATATGCGGAATGTTTGTGATCGCATTATTATTGGAACATCATAGCACATAAGACTCTAGCTTATAAGATGGTATAGAAAAGTGCTTTTACATAATTATTACAAAAACAACAAAGTGTATATGTAAAGTTCAAACCCACAGCGGATAAAATATAAATAGAACGATTTTTATCACTTTACTAATTGATTGAGATGTTAATAAGGTCTTGAGTAAATGATAAAAATGATCGTCAAATTAAAAAATTTATAAATTCTCAAAGAGAATTTTCTTATATGTAGTGACAATCAAATTCGTCCAACGTAGACTTTGAATCCATCACAACATTTTTAAATTGCATGAAAACTTTCATTACAACACTTTACCATTTTCGCACTTTATCATTGATATTGTAAGGGTACATTTGATAAAGAGATAATGTCTAAGAATGTGTGGAAAAATAATTGTTCTTTTCGAGAAATGAAACTTGAAAGATCATAAAAGTTAGATTAGGTAATCTGTAGGTTTTCTAATTATTTTCGAGATACTATATATTTCTTTTTCTCCTGTTGGCTACTAATCTGCAATTACATGGCAATAATGACTCCTAAATTTTCACGATGATATATTGTTAGTGTCATTACGAAATCTGAAAAAACATTACATATTATTATATAACTAGCTGTACCATGCACGCGTTGCTACGCTACCAACTCAAATAAATTTGAAAGAAAGACATTATACAAATATTCAATTCATTTTAATATTGTAGACACACAGAGGTTGAAATTAAGTATTTTGCTAATTTCAGCCTCGAAATCCGGAAAAAACGACGGATTTCGGCCGAAATCTAGTCAGCGAAATTACATAAAAAATACGTAATTTCGCTCGAAATCTACTCATTTTTCGCTCTTTACTTAGAACAGAGACATCTACTAACAAACTGTAAACCAAAAAAATGTTTTTTTAAAATTTTCATTAAGAAATAATTGAATATAATTGACAGTTATATTTAATAGAAGAAGTAGGCTATGTTCAGATAAATTAAATTAAAATTAGATAAATTAAATATATTAGACAAACTGTCAAAATCGCTGTGTGTCACCTTCGTAATTTCTACTCGAAATTAAAATGAAATCTACTTAATTTCAACCTCTATGTGTCGAAGACATAAGTCATTTTATTGATTTTGTTCATTTCGAAAAAATTGTGACATGTACTTCTGTTTTTGTTACTCATGTTTTTTTTTTTTTTTTTTTTTTTATCTCAAGTAAAAGTGAAAGAAAACAATAAAAAATTCGTTTTTCTATACATTAATCTTAATCTTACGAAGATTACTAAGTTTACGACGTGAAATGGATCCCCTTATTGTGTGTTTGTCTGATCAATGCGAGCCTGACATGAATTTCACAATTTACATAAATTCTTATGTCATCCACAATTCGAAACGTCATCATTCGTTCGCTGTAAAAAAACTTTGACACTTGCAAGGCTAACTAAAATAAAAATAAAAAAATTTGACACTTTGATATATGTACAAAGTTTATATTATATATTTGATTTTTTTCACACAGTTGTCAAACTCAAGCTAATAAGTTAATACCACTATGTATACTAACTTATATTACGACTGGTATAAATCAAAACTAATACGCATGTGAGCATACAATTAAGACTAAGTTCAGCTAATACCTATGTGAACATGCGGCTTAAATGTTATTTTGATATTTGTTCTGTAGCACCTATAACTCCGACTCTGATTTTAAAAAAATTTTTCAAAAATCTACCCTGGGATATATCTAACAATTTCCCAGATTTTGAAGGCGATTGGATGTATGGTTTATGATTCTATAAACGACATACAAATAAACATTCATTTTTATATACATATATAGAAGATATTATATGGTTATGTATATAATAAGCTACTCTATATGTAAAGATGTAATCAATTTCATATAAGGAGTAATATTTATGTGTCACAATAACAATAATAAAAATTACTAACTCTTGCGAATTATGTACATAAATGTAATTAAATGGCAATTTTTATGTGTGTAAGTATCATTTTGCTGAACAAAATTCACAAAATTCAATGCTTGTTTCTTCAAGTGTTTGTTCATACAAAATTACGAGTATAATAATAACAGATTTTTTAATTAATTTTCTTATAACTGCATTTCTGCTTCGAATCATCAATTTATTTTAAAAATTAATTGCTTAGATACTTTTCAAATGCAATATTTCCACAATATTTTTCTAGCTCAAAAAAAAAAAAAAAAAAAAAATAATAAAATAAAATGAAAAAAAATTATTATTGTAGTGTATCTATATGTGTAGTTAATGTTTTCTCAATTGTATTTTTTTTCGATTTTTCCTTCCTTTTTTAGATTTTTCTTCTAATATTATTCACTTTTTATATAGTACTTTTAATAATTATTATTCAATCCAAAGAAGACTATACATACTTATGCTTATACACATCTTACAATATGAAATGAACTTAACCTTCATATGCGAATACATTTATGTACA
The DNA here is from genome assembly GCA_951394055.1 of Villa cingulata. Taxonomy (NCBI): domain Eukaryota; kingdom Metazoa; phylum Arthropoda; class Insecta; order Diptera; family Bombyliidae; genus Villa; species Villa cingulata. The sequence continues at coordinate 5,209,765 of OX596025.1, forward strand.
TATGTTCATGTATCTATTGTTACATTGTTTACGTATATAATGTATACATAATCCCAACTACATACATATATACTATATGTATGTACATCTCACCAACAAATAAATCGTAATGCATAAACTCATAACTCCTTATATGTATAGATTTAGCTTATATTCATATATGATATTATAATTTATGAAAATATATGTTATTGTATGTGTATGTATATGTATGTAGCTAAATGTGCATAATATATGTACATATAGTATAATGTTTGTAATTTACAGATTTATGAATACCTATGTGGATATTAATTTTTCTTCATTTTTCTTTCAATATTATTTATTATTATTACATTATTTTCTTATTTCATTAATTCATTTCATCATCATAAATATATTTTTAATATTACTCATTTCTATACATCATGTATGTAGTATATATATATATGTGAATTTATGTAATATGTATTTAATTTGTATTACAATCATAAAAAGGAAATAATATTCCAGAATCTAGAGTACATAACATTATAAATAACTTGTTGTTTTTGTATACATTCAAGCATAAAATATAGAATATTTATACCATACATAAGTAAGTAATAAGTATTATGTATTATACGCACACATAGAATATGTAAATTCTCTATCCAGTGCAACATAAGTTATACATACGTATTATATATAAATATGAGTTTGTATGTCTCTCTAATATATGCACACTTTATTTTTGTTTATTTATTTTTACTACCAATTTTTCTCCTTCTTCATAATATTTTATTTTAATAAATGATATGTGAAGTGGACTGGATTAAAAATGCACACAATTAATTGCGCGGTAAAGGGAAATCTAAACAAAACAAAAAAACATATTTTTTTTTGTAAATTAACATTAAAAAGTCAAAGTCAAAGTATCTTCTTCATATATTCAAGAAAACAACATACACTTGCATGTACCATACATGTAACATACATACTTACATATATATCTTTCAAAATTTAGAATTTAAGCTGTTTTTCCATTAAAAAAAAAAAAAGAGTAACAAATTAATAAACAACAGAAAGAATAAAAGCAAGAAAAATTCTTTTGTTTCTTGTGTGTTTTGAATGTATTCTATAAAGTAAAGAAATAATACAAAAGATATTAATAAAATAAAAATATAAAATATACTAGCAAGTAAATACACAAATCGGTAGTTAGGTTAGGTGGTGTGTCCTATAGAAGATTAAATAACAATATTTTTTTGCATTTTCTTTTTATTTATTTATTTCTTTATAGAATTTCGTTTAAAAGATAAATTTCGTAATAAAAAGTTTACAAAATATTTAGAGTAGAACAGGGTAGTATAGTACGAGCGGGCATTTTTAAGTTCGCATAATGGCAGGGTGAAAGAGTATTGGAAGAAATCCTTTAAGTCGTAATGTGTTATCTGACTCGTTATTAGTACAAATACTGAGATTTGCCATAATACGGTCATTAGTCTGTGAATTACCGCCGATCAAACAACTCGATTCAACTCCAAAACTGCTGTCAACGGCTTCCGTATGACAGTGCTCCCGTCCACAAGTCTGGTGTTACGTTGACTGCCTTGTCAAAGGTAGGCTTCGATATTTTGTGTCACCCACCCTATAGTTCACACTTGGCTACGACCGATTATTATTTGTTCCCAAAACTGAAAAAGGAACTGCGTGGGAAGAAATTTACCAGCGATAAAGAAGTAAAGGACTCAGTTTCGGCATATTTTGCAGACAAAGACAAAATATTTTTTTATAAAGACATTCATAAGTTAATTGAAAGATCCGAGAAATGTATTAAAGTTGAAAATGAATAAATTGAAAATAAAAATAATTTGGATTTTTTTATTTTGTCTCGTTATCCACCATTCTGCGAACAAACGCTCCCTCGTTTGTTCATCAGAGCTCTAATATTTGATAATTATTAAGATACTATGCTATCAGGAATAAAGACTAATTACTTTTTATCTGCTAATTAATAGGAAATAAATCATTTTGTTCTAATGTAAATCAATAAAAATCAAATAATATGATTGAATGAAAATAAGCCACATTTCAGGTGACAAAAGAGACGATTTATTGGGTGGAAAAATTTATTCAAATGAAGTTCAGTTTTATTGTATTTGAATTTATGTGGATTTATGTGGAATTGTTTTATTTGTATTCTGCAAACTAAACATTCGTTTTTATTTTATATTTTTCCCTATTTGTTCTAAATTAATTCAGAATATAATCATCAAAAATAGTTTTATTCTACCAGTTCTACTAACATATTGTAATTACTTGCATCGCACAATTCCAGATACAACTGCAGCGTATACAGTAATTAAATGAGACTTTTCACGCTGAACTTTACGCTGTCGCTGTCGCCTAAATAAAGTCTATTCTAATTTTCAGCGACAACGAGCCATCTCGACCTAGATGCAGTAGTAGTAATCTATTCGCAAGAAGAACAAATGTAAAATTCATGTATATACGAGTATTTTACGCTGCAGTTGCGCCCGAATTGTGCGAACTTTCGGCAATACGCTGTACAGTTGTCGCGGTAATTGTGCGATAGCTGTTATACTGCAGTAATTTACGAAAAACTTGATAGATATACATACATAATATTATTGATTTAAAATTGAATCTTGAAGATATAGTTTTGGTTCGTCTATCCTTTCACTCACAGCACCATTTTTAAATCATTTGACAGTTACGATGTTAAATGTTATAATAATTAATAATTAGTTTAAAGTAATAACTAAATTTGGTAAATTGAATCATTTCGTTTCATCAGTGATGTCAAAAATTGTAATGTACCTACCAGTCCAATATTGATAAACGATTTTGGGGAACTACCTAATTTGACTTCAAATGAGTTCAAAAAATCATTTATCACAGAGGTAAGCATGAAAAATTGACACAACCCAAGTGAATGTATTTAACTTTTCAATGATTTTAGGGAATTCCAAAATACATACATAAATGTTTTTCAGTTTCTAGTGAGTGTTGTGTGTGAGATAGATGATGATGTTCAAATCACATACTTTAGGTATAGTAGTACGAAAGTTTTTAGTATTTGAATATTTTTGATTTTTTTGAATATTTTATGACTATACAATTTCTTTTATTTTGTATTTTTTCTTGCTTAAGAATAGGATTCGACTTTGAAAAATTTCGAAAACAACAACAACGATTTTACATACAAAAATTTTAAAAAATTCTTTTGCATAACTTTTAGGTGCTAATAAAAATGGATTTTTGAATATTTTGATGAAAAAAAACATAATTTTATTTTGTTAATAAAAATGGAAGTATAACAAAGAATTTTATATTTTTTTTTGTAAACTCTTCAGAAAAGTCCAAATTTTATTTTGTTACCAATATCATACAGATATATGAAGATTTTATGTATGAAAATAGAAGTCAAAGTTGAATGAATTTTCAAAAAAAACCCTCTCCTATTTTAAGAACTATAACTAAATTTCAGAACCTAAAATCAAAAATGTGCTATATTCAAGCACCAAAATATCCTTCAGGCTACCTATATTCAAAATTTCAAAGAAATCGGTCAATCAGTGTTTGTTGTACGAGGTGCATTTGGAAGCCGAAAAATCGTAATTTTGACAACTTTGACACCCTGTAAAAAGAAAGCAAGGACATTTTTAAAATAAATGCTCCATTAAGCACCACAATTCCTATCATAGTATCTATATGTTTCAAATTTCATTAAAATTGTTTAAGTAACTTCGGAGATATGTGATGCACAAAATAGCAGATATCTCGAATCCTAATCTTAATTCTTTTAAAAAAAATATTTAGAATTGAATTTTAAGAAAATATAACATTATTTTGTTTTAAAAATAACTGAAAAATAAAAAGTGTAAGCCATCGATCCCTGTATTACCTAAAATATATGATTGTATAATATGTACGTATATGGCACATGTTATGTATGTTTATGCAAAATTCTATTTAAAAAGATATAGATGTATAGGTTGTATATTCAAGATTCGCGTGATACTACAAAAGTAATATTAAATTGCATATAGATATAAATTTACCTTTAATAAATTTATTATATTCTAGTTCTAGTAGGTACATACATGTAATATCACATTTGAATGATTTTCTTCTTCTTCAATAAATGGGAAATAGAAACAATACATAATTATTATACCGCTGACTTCTGATTGTGACTATAAAATTTCTTTCTGTTTATTAATTTATAAATCATACAGAAATAGAAAAATTGAAAAAAAAAAAAAAATTTTTTTTTTTTTAAAGATAAAAATGTACATATTGTATATTGTGTAACATATGTGTGTAGGTATGTATACTTTCAATGTATATTACATGTACACATAGAGTACTACATATGAATTTGTGAAGTAGCGAATATTTTCAATTTAAACGGAAAAACCGAATCAGGAATGAAAAAAACCTCAACCAGTCAGTCGGTTCTATTTAAATGAGCACCAATAATCGTTTTATATTATGATAATGGTATTTCTTGTATGTATATACACGTATCCAGGTAAATGGAGTATAGCAAAAGCTACCGAGAACGAAAAATGAAAAATGAAAATGATCTACAGAAACGTAAGTACATATGTATGTACATATATACATATATAGTATTTTCTAGATATGTATAATATTTGAGAAATAATAGTACATAATATAAAATGTATGAAAAACGAAATTCTTCTGAACGACCGGATACTTATTTACTATTATTGCTATTATCATTATTATAGAATTTTATTTTTATTTTTATTTTTTTTTTTTTTGTTGTTTCACATATGGATAGTTATGTTATAGACTATATAATATCTAGACATCACACATACATTCGTTTTATAAAATTTAATTCACAAAAAACAATTCCTATTCTATATATTCTATTGGGGTGATGTAAAAGAATATATATAGAATTTGTTATTGCTTTTCTTTTTTATTTTTGTGTAAATGCATAATATACAAATAAATATACATACGATTAAATGTATAATAGTTTTTGGGTAGTCTTTTGTTTCATATAAATATTTTGTAGTTTTGCTTTAGTTTTATATATTATGCTATATCTTTGTATTGTTTATGAATACTTAGTTTTTAATTATTAATGAATTAATTAATAGGAGAGTTACGCTTCGATAATGATAAGAACCAATTAATTGTATTAATTCATATTTTTCATTTTTATTTATAAATAATGACAAGCAAAAAATATCTATATACGAGTAATATACATAATATAAACGTTAAAACAATAAAAATGAAAAACATTTATTTAGTGGATATTTTAAGATTAAAAGGTATGATTAATGTCCATCAGCTATAGCTAGGTACCTAAATATTGCATGTATTAATGTACATATGTACATTTATTCTGCTTGTAAATGACTGTCAGTAGTAGATATGGTAGTTTTTTAAGAATTATGCCTCATATTTTCCTTCGAAAATCTATGAAGTATGGAAAATTTGTTAAGTAATCGTTTATTATGTACGCGCGCATATTATAACCTACTGCTTTTTTTAAATTCATTTTTAAGATAATAATTTTTTTTTTGAAAGATGGTATGATAAAACATATTAAACTATGATTGTACATTAAAATATTTTTTACATTGCTGCTTTCCTTGAATTGAGAAATTCGAATGCAAAAATTCAACTTTCCCTGCATAAGCGCACTGTGGTTTAATATTTAAAAAAAAAATATTTTTTACAATTTTTATTTAAATATTTACATCCTACAGGTATTTTATTAATTGATAACTTTGATCCCGTATAGAATTTATATTTTAAAATCATATTCCAGAATAATAATAAGAACAAGAATTTGATTTATTCCCTTTGGAAATGTTGATACGGAAAATCTAAAATAATTCAAACTTTTAAATTTCTTTCAAAAATTCTTTATGACAATGTAAACATTTTTTTTTCATCGTGCATTATTGAAGGAAAAGTTATACCGTTATTTATTTAAGTTATTTTTTTTTCTTGTAAAGAAAATGAATGAAAAAATATAGAAAAAATATATAACGGATCTTTTGGGATTCATGATTCAATATTAGTAATAAATCGTAAATTTATCTTAATTTCTTAAACATAATAATATATAATATGAACGCGCATATACCTATATCGCGTTCAAAGTACATAAACTTTTATCTGCATTTTCTTTTGTTCTTTAGTGTTAGATTTTTTTTTTAACATTTTCTTCGTGGTCCTTTCTTCTTTTCTATTTTCTTCATAATGAAAATGTAATGAAATAAATTTTGTATGTTCGATGATTGGGTGTGAGATCGACGGAAGAACGAACGATGATTACGGCGACGACGACGACTATAAAAATTAAAAATTCATCTTTAATCAGAAATTATTTTTTGAAGGAATGAACATACTTAATAACGCATACGAAATAAAAAATAAATGAAAAAAATTCGAACGGAAAACTGAATGATAAATACGAAAAAAAAAAATGAAATAAAATAAAAAATAAATGTGAAAAGTCTTCCTTAATTCAGCATCTAACTATACCCTTGTTTGCAAACACAAACATTAATGTAATATTCTATACTCTGCTACATACGAGTATATGTATATGTGCTTATCTGTAAATTTTTGTATTTTTTTTTTAAACTCACATAAATACAGGCATTGTTGGTGGTAATTACCAAAGAATACATGATTCGGACCCTTTTTCGCTGTTTTAGATTTTTTGCTATATGAGTAATGGCAACTGGCGAGTCTTGGATTTTTATTAAGGTTTTTTTTTTTTTTAATATTCTTTTTATTTTGTTCCAGTCTTGCCTTTATTGTTTATTCATTTTTGTGTATAACTTCGTTTAAATTCATTTAAAAGAAAAACAAAAATTTCTCTGTGGATCAGTGTGATAGGAGGAAGTAATGTTGTATACAATTTCCACTTATTTGTATATCATTTTTGAGGAGTACCATTGTACAAATATTATTATAATGAAAACGAAAATAAAAAAAGGACCTACAATTATACATATATAACATGATCCATATAATATGATGATTTTTGTCTTCTTTTGTTTACGTCTGTCTGTTAAAATTCAACATAAAAAACGACTTTTTATATTTTCTTTACCTTAGCATATAAATAATTTGAAGGATGCAAATTGCGAAATTCTGTATATAATACGCATGTAAATTATTGATAAAATTAATTCTTCTTTTTTTCTTAATTTTTCCATTATATTTTTTTTTTTTTTGATAGCCGCTATTTGCTTGTTCTGTAACTTGTCGAATATTTATTTTGTGATATAAAAAAAAGGATGTTATTAGTTAAAATATTATATTTACGTAATAATACACTCATTCTTCATATGGTTAGCCTTCTTATTTCAACTGATTGAGATTTGACAAATTAATATAATCATTAAATTACTAATAACGGAAGTAATATATTTTTTTTTTTTTAAAGAAAGAAATTAACAAACCGTTTAGGTGTCTACTTTGACACCAATCGACATAACAAATGAATTTACTAAACGTGTTCGAATCATTGAGCCGTTTCAATTCGTTCAAACTCGTATCAGATACGTTATATTATTGAAAATGTTGCACCATGATCGGGTTATTTAATTGAATTTAAATGAATATATTACTTCAATGTATTTATTTTGCGTACCTTGTATCTTCAATAAAGATGTGTGTATATGTGCATGCATAACAAGAGATCGTTATTAAATAAACAAAGGTGCATGCATTTTTTGTTATCTTTCATACGTATAGTTTGTATTGTTGACTTCGTGGAACATTGAACTTAATGTCAATAAAAAACCAAAAAGAAAAAAACATTGATATTAGGTAGTACATATGTAGATGTATCGGGCTTTCCAATAGGAACATAACAATTTTGTATTTTAATACTAAAGAGGGTTTGAACATTTTTCATAATCTGTTAACTTCAGAACGTCAGTCAATGTTGGCATTTTTATCATGGTGAAGTTCACGAACGGGCAACGTTTGGAAATTATTAAAAAGTTACTACCGCAATTCTGAGTCGGTATTCGCAAGTTTAAGGGCAATAAATATAATATAATTGCCTTTGTCAATAAGCAAAATATGCGTTACTGGACAGCAACAAACCCACATGTGCTTGAAGAGACTCCATTACAACCACAAAAAGTGACCGTGTGGTGCGGACTTCATGCTGAAGGTGTGATTTCATCATATTTTTTCATTGATGAAAAGGATCGCCATGTTACGGTTAATGAAGTTCCATATCGCGCCATGTTGGAAGACAAATTTTGGCAAAAATTGAATATAATTGACATCACCGATATGTGGTTCCAACAAGATGGAAATGGTTGTAAATTTTTAAAATAATTTAAAATTTCCAAAAATCTCGAGAAATGGTCCGATTGAATGGCCACCTCGCTCATGCGATTTAACGCCGTTGGATTTCTTTTCATGGGGTTACGTTGAGTCGTTGGTTTATATCAGCAAGCCAACAACATTAGAGGAGCTCAGAGGTAATATCGAACTTGAAATTTCCAACATTCCGGCCAATATGTGAGAAAGAGTGATGGAAAATTGGCTCCTGAGAGTTTATCGCTGCAAACGTGCTCGCGGTGGTCATATGAATGAGATCGAATTCCATAATTAAATGTAATAATATGTGTACTTTGCTTGGAATAAATTTCAACCTTATATCTTACTTATTCTGATGTATTTTACTTAAATATAAAATTATGTCCTTATTGGAAAACCTTGTACATATTTAACGTTCAAGTAGTCATCATATAAAATCGATCTCTATATTCTAAATTATTTTATTCATTGCTGTTTTTGTTTTTTTATTGATGTGGAGAACCGCAAAACACCTGCGTATTGAAATTTTTTTATATGTAAAATACAAAAATACAAACAATTATTGCACCCTCTCATCGAACTTTTCGATACCTTCAATTTATTATTATTAAAAAAAATAAATGTAGATACTATAGTAACTAAAATGTCTGAAGAACTGAATATGTAATAATAAACTGCTGAGAATACATCATATAATATATAGGGAGAAATGCAACCAAAAATAATAAACATGCAATAAGTAAACGAGTGTAAATAAGTTATAAATAATATTAACCGAGACAGTCACCTACATATTATTATCAATATAGTATTTTTTTTTTGTTACTTATTACATCGTATTTGGAAAAGAACAAAATCCAAAAGGGATCCAATCAGCTTTGATGTTGTTATTGTTTTCTTTTTTTTGTTTTCATTTATTCATTCCTAATTTATGCAATTAAAAGTTTAACTTTAAGATATTGACCCTCATAAATATACACTTATACATATGTATGTACATACAAGTAAAAAACATGCACAGGTATATGTACTTATAATACGAGTATAGAGTATAAGTTATGAATAGTCAAACGTTCCACATCACGTGTAACTAAATTTTATTCATTACCTATAACTATAAAAATATAAAAAATACGAGCATATATTATATTTGTTTGAATACTTATGTGAACATAAATACATATATTATTATTATTACTTATTCACTATCAATGTATAGATAAAAATGTACAGATAAAAAATTTTATTTGCTAGGGTCAAGAAGTTACCAAAAAAAAATACAAGAAAAAACGTAACAGCAATATCAAGAAAAATGAATGTAATACATAGTTTATTTTGTTATCAGTGCAGTCAATCAAAAATCGAAATATTTTTCTTTTCATGTTTTATAGGTGATGTAATCGTCCAACCATAAATATTTGTTATATACATATGTATATATGTATGTATGTATGTATGTAATATATACATTGATAAGTTTCTTATAATAAAGCAGAAAAATAAAACTAAACCAGAAAACTCAGTGGTAAAAACAAAAACCAAAAATTTGAAAAAGTAATTAAGGTGAAGATTGTAATTAGTCTTCTCCCTTTGCAATATGCATTTAATGTATACATACATACATATGTAGATGTACATACCAAACTGTAGAATGTATAGTATAATAAATAATGATATTTTACATGTTTTTATTTTTCTTCGATTTAGTGGGTATAGGTACATAGGTAATTTTTACGGGAAGATGTCAATCGAATGTGAATTTATTTTGTTCAGATAAATTATGACCAAGAAACTAAAGAAAACTGAAAGAAAAATTGAATTAACTGAGGACATTTGCTAGTTAAATTTAAGTATTATTAATTTTCTGTAACTTCGTTTAAATTTTTTTTATATAAATTCTAACACTTACTTTACATTTTACATCTTAAAGCTCCGAAAACTCTTTGTCAATTTCAATATTCTATATAAATGCTATACATCTGTTTGATAAAAGAACTTTTTTTTTCTGTGACGAACCTTGAGAAATTAATCTATTTGACTAGTTGTAGATGGGAATAAGGACTAAGAAATTTAATAAATTAAAAGAAAAAAACAATACATGAAAATTTAGTCAACTGCATAAAGTGTCAGATCGTGTAAAGAATTATAAGTGACTAATCTGATCATGTATCTATTATCAATTCGATTCAAAATACACCTACTTAAAAACATGATGATGAACATTATTTTCTTATTGAATTTCAATTAATTGAAAGAAATTATGGATCATTTTTTATACATTTTATATACATACATATGAAAACGAATAAAATAAACAAGGAGAAATATTTTCCATAAATTTATTATCTGACGAATGACATAGAAATTATTATATTTAAAAAATTCAATTTATTACAGTACATATACTTATAAGTACATATATAATTATTACAGTACATAAGAATGAGTGTGATGTATTATATTATGTTCCAATGAAAATGCGAAAGGAAATAGAATATAAATATCATAGGAAATATTCGGTTTATGCATGCGAACATAATTCATTTATTCGAAGTAAAGAATGCCAAAAACTTAAAAAGAAAAAAACAAAATTAAAAAGTAAAAATATAAAAATATTATCCAGATATGCTCGTATTTTTCCTCCTTTTCTTTGTATATAAAGTACAAGAAGATATGTATTTTCCAATTGTAAATTTTTGCACTACACTACAGGAAAATATTATGGTAGGAACATAATAAAGAATATTCAAATATAAAATAAATTTAATAAGTAACACAAAATAATAATAATAATAATAATAATAATATTAAGAGAGAAATGCAGAAATCACAAACAAGCAAACAGACAAAAATGTTGATGTTATGATATGAATGTGACATATTAAGGTGGAAAATAATAAAAATAAATGAAATTCATTCTAAATTCTGACTCTATAATACATAATACGCTGTGCAAAAATACACGTATAGTAAATGTATATATGAACGGACGGCACGGTATAGGTAAATTTCATAGATTCATGTTTATAATTTTCTTTTGCGTTATAATTTTTTTTTTCGTTCGTTTGGATTTACGTTAACTTATTATATTTTGGTTTCTGTCCCTTCGAAAATTGCAAGTGCCACACATTATAATATCACTGTGATTGTTAAATGCAGTCAAAAATTTATCCATCCCTCTAAACAAAGTAGCAGTAGATTTATATTCATATGTAACGTAGACATATTATTCATATACAGTATTTACGTATGTAATGTTATATCCGAAAAATACGTATACTTATCTATATACACTTGAATTCTATATGATTTACTAAAAATGTCATCTAAAGAATTTTTCATATAGCTACGAAAATTTATTATGATTGAAAAATCTTGTCATGTAATTTAAGAGTTATGTGTGTTAATTATATTTTGGAATATTTTTTTTTCTTTTTCGACATATTGTTTGTTTTTTTTCATTTTAAATTTTTAATTTATATTTCTTTTCGTTTTATTTTTTTTTCTTTCTTACATTCAGGTTTACATATTTATCATACATATTTTAATTTACGATAATGAAGATGATGAAATATTCATGGAAAATTATTAATAAATATGAAAAAAAACATAATTTATTCTTGGAATTCTAGATTCTAGATATAAAGAAAATGGTAATAATTACAGACAAAGGGAAAAAAAAAAAATAATTCATGACTTTCAGAAAATTTTTCATGAAACAAAATTTTAATTTTCGAAAGTGTACATAATATAGATATATGTAGATACATGAAAGTTCAAATATCATAAAATTGTTAAATTTTTCTTTATTAACCATAAAAATTAAAATTATATTTTTAATCAATTTGTATCCAAATATCTCATGTCCATCTAATTTCTTTAAACTTTATTTTGGAGTAAATTTCCATTTTCAATTTCAACAAAGAAGAATATATTTATATTGATAATGAACTGATTTCAGAACGATATAAAATTTCGAGAATCATTCCCCGCTGCATAGTAAATATTTTGAAAATAAGTCGCTACAAAATATAGAATGACTTAATAAATTAGATTAAATTGGATTCTTCCGTTTATATATTCCAATTTCAACTGATAATTTTGTACACAGGGTATTATACACATATCATGTAATCATTCTTAACTTTTGGATTGACAAAAAATTGGGTATTCCATACCTTTTCTATATACACACAATCAGTGTGTGAGTGATGTGATTAGAGTTTTGATTTGAGTTTTTAAATAGGTGACTTCGGCCGACCAGACGTATTTAATATTATACTAATTTCTTTATATTTCTTTCATTTAACTCTGTTGTTTCAATTCAATTGTAATAAGTCCGCAATGAAGCGTGCACCTTTTTAAGAATCCCTTACGAGAACAACCTAAAAACGGAGGGTACATTTTCATCATCATTATTGAAATTCATAATCGAATGAAGTGATTCAACCTGAACCCACAAAATATTTATGTACAAGAATATATGTAATGTACAAGAACAAATCTATTCTTCTTTTTACTTTTTGTTAAATTTATATTATTATGTATGTACGTTAATGTATGTATGTATTATGTATTATGTTATTATGTATGTATGTATATTAACCGAAAAACCATTTCGTTTTGGTTCGTTAATCTCGCACTACTTCGTTCATTCATCACATACAATAATTTATTTTCAGTTTGAAAGTACAGGTATTCATTACATTGCATTAAAAATATGAGAAATAAATAGAACATCGAGTTTTAATTTTTATTTTTATATATCCTATACGATTCTTTAATACATATATGTATGTATAAAAAAACCACAAAGGTGGCGGTTTTATAGTTCCAAAAAAAAATGTATACTATATATTGAAGAAAAAAAAAAAAACCAAAATTAAAAAAAATAATTAGTTAAAGGAAAATAATATTGTAAAAATAAAGCACGACAACGGAAATCAATTGGTTCATAATGTATTCAGTCAGTTATCCACGCTGTCATCTCCAAACTGTGTAGACTTTAGCCGCATTTGGATTTTTTTGCAAAATTTCAGAAGTTTCTTGATACTTTTAGATATTGTGACAATGAAAGAAAATAAAATATCGAAATGTGTGTATGTACTTATATATTCGCATTTATTTGAGTTTTGTAGTGGTCAACTAATTTTGTGGTTATAAGTTTTTTGTTTTAATTTCATTATCGGCCATAAAACATATACTACTTACTTATAATCTTTGAAAAAAAAAACTGATATTACGTGCCAGATGATAACGATCTATAATTAAATTCAGTTCGATTTGATTTATGATTAGAATTATCTGCACTCAAAATGTCATGCATAGAACTGTCTTCCACAAAAATAAAAGAAAATGAAAAACAAATAAAAGAAGAGGCAAAAAAAAAAAAGAAGAAATTTCTAAAAGGTGAAAAACAAAAGAATATAGATACATAATCATAAATGTAGGTTTAATGATTGAAAGGTGCTTCTGGATCTGATTCATATATGATAGTATAGTCAGTTCGTAGTCGCTCACATTCACAGATTCACCACATACTTAAATGCAAATAATGTATAAAATGAATGAATGAATAATATTGGCTTGAAATGATTGCTGGCTGCGGTCGAATGCAACTACCGCTGTTAATTCATACTAGCAGGTCGCAGTTTCAATATTATAGAGTCTATAACCTGCAAAATATTATGCGTTTGTTCGGTTTTTATTACATTTTATTTGTTTTATTTCTATTTAATGTAGTGAATGTGTAATTATAGATGCCGTGGCCTCTGAACTGGAACGTTTCCTTTTGAACGAGTATTTATTTATGAGTAAAACGTACGTATTTAGGTGTTGAATTAAACAATAGATTTACTTTGTTTGGCTGATTTGAAAACGCATACATTTACACGTACACACGTAAATACATATAAATTGTTTATGTGTATACAGCACATGATCTATTTTAAAGATTAATGAAAAATTAAGTGTGAAAGAAACAAAAATCCAAATACAGTAGATATATGTATGTATAGTTGTGAATGTGTGAATTTACGCAAAATTTTGTGTTCTTGAGTAAGCGATCTTATACATACTTAGTGTAGGCACTATCTATTATAATTGAATATGTATATAACTACATATGTATATCCAAGATGCATAATATGATAATATATAATATAGTTAGTAACAATTAAAATAATTACATCCGTTACAATTATTGTGATATTTCACTAAGTCCAAATACGTATTCTTTGTTGAAATCAATTTTTCGTTTTCAAATCTATGAAAAAGAAAATTTGAATTTAGATTAATTTTTGAGATTCTATTCTTATGCTTCGTCTCCAATACAACGTGAAATTGAAATTCAATTTTTTCCCTCTTTGTAGCACATCAAATTGTAAGACTTCTTCTCTTTTCTTTTCAACGTGAAATTTTTCAAAGTAACGTCAAATTAGGTTCTATTCCTAATTTCAATTTCATAGTTGATAAAGAGATTTCAATGATGTTCGATAATGTATAATGCAACTCAATAATTCAAGTTCCATTTGGAACAGCTATCAATTTCATCAAAAGCTCTCTTCAATTTCACGTTGTGTTGGAAACGAAGCATTATTGTAAACATTTTATTGATAGATTATGACTGGATCACATACTCGTATAATATCATGAGGAACAAGTAAAATAAATGAATAAATTTTAATTGTAATAAAATACAAAACATTAAGAATGTTCATATATTTTCTAAAATTAAATTTAAGATATGATTTTATTATGAATTTTGTTGTAATTGGTGTACACAAAATTTGATTTTCAATTATTGAAAATGATTGTTTTTCGAAAAGTCAAATTCTTCATATTGAATATTTTATAATACATTTTGGTTAAACTATTTAAGTAGTTTTGAAATACAGTGATGTGGCATAGACAAACGCAGAAGCGAATAAAATTATAATATTATTTCAGTTTTCATTCGCTTAAATGATAATTCAAAATTCACCTGACATACGACACTTTTTCGATGATAATTCTGGCTTTCATTTATTTTTAATCTTTATTTTCAATTTTACATTTAATTTTAGATTATTATAGTCTTTATTTATTTTACTTTATATCGTGGTCATTTTTTTTTTAAAGAATATGCCAAATTTGTATTTTTTCTCATTTTTTTGTTTATTTGTGCATTTATTTTTTTATCTATGCAATTAATATACATAAATGTAGTATCATTGAAAAGAGGACCAAAAAACCTTTCAAATGATATAATAAAACCTATATGTCATCTTTTAAGCTATGAAGTTATAGCGTCATCAAAAGAAGTTGAAAAAGTGATTTTTAAAAAATACGAAATTTTGAATTTAAGTCCTTATATCTGAAGAACCGCTAATCCAATCAAAATGAAATAAAGTGTGACAAATAGAGTAGGAAGTTCTCTTTCAAATGGCTTATTAATTAATCCGATTTAACATTCTGATCTCGAGAAATAACGGATATCATAAAACCCGCCATTTTGGGCCAAAAATGTTTAAGGGTAGTTTGCGTCCTCGAGATGAATTTGCGCCAATAGAGACATATGTCACGTTAAAGAGGACATCCCAAAGTAGGTACCATCATCGGAAGGTTTCGTTTCAAAATCTGGCCGCCCCAATTCGGAAGTTTCCCCAATATTCGATTCATCATCTTCATTATTTGCTGAATGAAGCTTCTGAAACTTCATTCGAACCTAAATTAGAATGAAGATGTAATCATCATAAATTAATTTGATTTACTTTTGTCTGTTTACACATTGACGTTTCCGTTTTATACCAAAATTTTACGAATACGGTCTAATTATTTGTTTTGAACTTGGTTACTCTTTGAGTTATACTATTGACACACTGCAAAGATAAACCGTGGTTATCTCAAATGGTTTATCGATAACCTGGTATGGGTGATACATTTAAATTAAGGTGAACTTAATACAACGCCTGTCGAGTTAAATTCAAACACTAATTCTTTTTCATCTAGTCAGCATGTTAGCTGAAATTTGGTTTGACAGTTTGTTTAAATATAATATAAAATTAAATAACACAATTGTCAAAGATAACTGAGTTCGAACTTGGTTAACAAGATAACTAAGTTCTAGAAACTCGATTAACTTAACCGAGTTCTGAAAGTCAGTTATCGCAAAGATAAACCAGAAAACTCTTTATCTCTGCAGTGTGTCAATAGTATTATAGTTTTACAATTTAGTTTTTCAAAATAATTATACATTGAAAATTTTGAAATTTGAAAAATTAATTTAAGAAAAATGTCTAAAATTTTCAATATGCTTAGATTTTTTATTGTTCATTTGTTCTAATAAAGAAAAATAATAATTGTATTTAAAAAATTATAAAAAAATGCGACAATGGTTAAAACGGACATTTCATTGAAAAGTTGAAGAAAATGCAATTTTCCAGTTTTCCAAATTTCCACAGTTCGAAATTCATATATGTTCTTTTCCTTCTTCCGCTATTTCTTAACTGTTTTTTCCATTTATTTTTAGTTAGCTTGTTTAGTCCTCATATGCTAAGAATATCTATCTTTAGAATGTCTATATCTTTACGGTTTTAATTACCCATGTCATTTTAGATATATTCTTGGTCGTCTCTTATAATTGTTGTTCTGGTTAATTATTTAATTTTCTCAATCATGTTATCATCCTTAGTTTCAAATGACTGTACCAGCGTTTGTTATCATCCTTACTTTCAAATGACTGTAACAGCCTAGTTTGTTTTCTTCTATTTTGCTTACATGTTATGTTATGTTATGCTCTTCTTTACAGATTCCGTTATTAAAGGATTAAGAGCCAGAAAATGCATAGTAGCATTGGATTTAAACCTGAAGAAAGCTTTGAACTGTGTATGTTCGGAGTAAGGACCTCATATGTAAGCTAATTAAAATCAATTGTCCAAACAATTCCAAGGATTAATTTATAGTTTCTTACAAGATAGATCTTTCTTAGTATGTATTGGAAACAAGGTTTCAAATTCAGTTGCAGTCAAATCCGGTGTTCCCTAAGGATCTATTTAATATTTTCCTACATGATTTCTCATTTAGTAATAAAGTAAATCAAGAGATATCATCTAAGCTTATTCGCAGACGAAGCCATTATTTTCGTCACCGTTGATAAACCATTTCAAGCATTGCAGTTTACAGAAACATATTCCTACATTTCTAACCTACTACAATAATTGGGGTATAAAACTGAATGAGAGCAAAAGCTCTATCATTTGCTTTAGAAATTCCTACAGTAGAGGTCGAAAAAGCACTGTAAAAGAGAGTGTAAGAGTCTTCAGCTATATCTCAATCTCAATAGTGAGTTTATTCTATTGTCAAATACCATTAAATATTTAGGTATTAACCTTTATCATAGACTTCTTTTTAATAACCACGCTAGGACAATTTTAACCACGCTAGGACAATTTTAACAAAAGCTCGATTTGTTACCACAATTCTGTAGCTCTTGCTCAGTTCCAAGCATATGCGTACAGAAACAAAACTTCTTCTGTATAAAACAGTAATAATAATTAAACCTGTGCTGCTATCGTATAACTTTCTAACCTGGCTTAAAAAATGATTTCCAAACATATATTTTTATCAAAAATGTAATTTACAACTATTGATAACCTACTTAATTAACCTCGCTAAACGTTCCATCGAAAGAACTAGAACGCATTGCAACCCAACCATTGAAAAATTTTATAAAGATAATATAAATCATTCAATTTTTTGACAATTTTTACATCTCTCCAGTAAATATTTTAAATGAAGATTCATCAACATTATTTCAATGCTCCAACAAAAACTCCTTGATATTAAAATTCTATGCCAGTACAAATCTAAAGCTCAGTAATAGAGCGATAATAAAAGTAAAATCAGTTCGATTGGGTATCACCCGAAAAACAATTTTCAAACTACAACATATCACTCTGTAAATACCATAATGTAAATATTCTCAATATATTATATATTGCGTAATAAAAAAAAAACAAAATAAATATCGATTACATGTAATATTAGAAGTTAGTTTTAGAAAATAAACACGAAAATGCACCATATTTAAGGTTATAGTGGCATTATAGAATATTGCCTGTGTACGCATATTGGATTGTCTGTATTATCATAGATATATAGATTTATCTATAATATGTACTTGATTGTCATAAATATCCTTAGATTTTCGAATGAAATATTTTCATATTTTCATTCCATTTCACGTTACTCTCTCATCCTTTTATCCTTCATAAAAAATATATAAAACATAATGTTTATTGTTTATGAATTGCATTGACAGGTTCTATTTTTTATGATGAGGAGATATAGTATGTGGTAGATTAGACGCGTATTACTACACACTTACGATATTTTATATCTTATCGAAAATTATTATTTGAAAAAGACGAAATGAAAAATTGAATTAATCCAACGTTCATTTGTATGTACTTATGTTTGTGCGTATCATATTTGTTTATACAAATGTCAGTTATATTGTACTATACCATACGAATATTATTTTTAGTGTTAGTAAAACAATATTATACAGTATAGCAATAAAAATATAGCATTATAATAAAATTTCTCATAATTTTTTGATACACATTCAAAAACATATAACCTTTAATCAAAATTATTTTGAAATTATTTAAAGATTACGAATTTCAAATTTCGAATTATAAACGAATATCATAGAGTGAAGATGTAAAACAACAATAAAACCAACGAATTTATATCTTTTAAAGTATTACGCACTCAAGTAGAATTTGAATTAATTTTGTAACCAAAGAAAAAAAAAATAACAACAGAAATAGTGTTCATTATTTAAATATTTTCCTTATATATATATATATATTTTTTTTCTTTTGGTGGAAAAACAAATTAATTTTTTTGGTACTCAAAGATGTAAAGGTATAATGTATGTATGTATGTACATATACCTGTACGTACATAGGTAAGCACCTCCACATTATGTATATGGATAGGCACTAAAATTATTATAATAATCAGAGTTAGTTTACGCTTTGATAATCTATTTTTCTTGCTTAACATAATGAAAATTATTATTTAGCTTTTTTTTTTTTCATTTTTTTATTATTTATTTATTTTTGGTAATTTCTTGAATATGTTTTTGTTTGAAATCAACTATGGCGGATGCGAAACCTCTTACAAATTTACTTATTGCTTATAGATGCTTATAGGTTATTAAGTTGATTTTAAAATTTTTAGTTGTTTTCTTCTTTCTTGGGCTCAGGACAGACAAAATAATTTCACGTTATATTAAGTTTTCATATATGTATGTATGCACATAAATATATACGAGTATGTGTATAAAACATGGAGAATTTCAAGAGAAATAAAAACTAAAATAAAGAAGAAATGAAGGTGAATGAAGCGGGTGGAAAATATATGAATACATTTGTATGTATACTATAGTATGTACCAGTATTATTGAAAATTAAAAAGAACAAGTAATCAGTAACATTAGAGTAAATTTTATATTATTTATATGTACATTACATACCTATACAAATAAGTGAATGGATGCGGTTGTGCTTCTATCATAGCATATAGATTTTTTTTTTTTTTTCATTTTTATTTATTGAAATTATATGGCATATCTAAATAGGAAAAGACACCAAGAAAAGATTATGATTAAGTCACACTTTAATGATTTTTTCGAATTTTTTTTCAATGATTTTTCAGTTTTTATTTAAAAAATCAGAAAAAAAAAATTAAAATTTCATGGGTAACTTGAGTTTCCTGTTAAATACTTTTCATATTATCTGAGTACATAATATTAATGTATAAATATATACACATGATGAATATATGTGTATGTGTATATGCAGAGATAATTGGTGTCTATAGTGCGTAGTGAATTCATATATATTGTATACATATACATACATTACATATGTATGTATCTGGACGTAAAAAAGGAAAAATCGAATCTAAAATAGCAAATAAAATGGAGTCTATTCATTTTGATGCACATTATAATATATGTATATGTATTAACATTTTTGATATAAATAAATGGTTTGATAATATAAACAATAAATATTTTAAATATTTTGGCTTCATGATTACAGCTAACAATGACAATAGTGCAGAAATACTTAGTTGTAGAAAAGCCAAGTTAATGAAATCCAGTCTTATGGTCCTACCAAGTAAAGGATCTACGAAACAAAATTGAAATAGTATAGTTAATAAAAAATGTTAGGAAAAATTGTTGGATCGGGTTAGAACATTGATGCTGGATAAAAGCAGTTGGACCTAAAGTGATCATTTATAAAATGTATACAAAAGTATTCTTGAATGTATGTGTAAGACAAGTAGGCCAAATCGATTTAAGTTTGGGAAATGTTTTAAAAGAGAAGAAGGAGTATAGGTTGTTTAGTTATTTACTATTCATTTTTCATTTTAATATTAGTAAAAATTTTGGCATATTTAAAAACGAACTGCGGAATATTCATCCCCTTGTAAGAATGAATATTTTACTTAAACATCATTTTTTCAGGATCATATAATAATTGAAAATTTTACTGAAAAATACCATCTTTTTCGTCTGTTTTTAAACAAGGATGCATTTTTTTTTTTTTTATATTAAATATCTTTCAACATGTGAAATATTTCCAAAATTTTCTATATGCTTGAATTTAATTTACGAATTTTATTTCTTATCCGTATCTAATACGTATATAATATTGTAAACACATATTAGTATGTAAAGTATAGGTATACAATATATAATTACTGCCTGTATATTCGTATTTCGCGAGTATATGACAGAGAGAAATTATTATGACTTTTCAAGATGTTAAGAAAAGACAAAATGTTCGTTTTTCTTCATGTAGATGTGAACCCTTTTTACAAAAATTTTGAAAATTTCCTTTAAAACTGTTGTAAATTATTGTATATGCATTATATTCTGCGTTATATATATATATATATGTACATTTTAAATATATGTACATTTTATATTATGTACAACGATTTCAAATGATTTTCAAGTGTAAATATGTGATCACTTATTATATTACTCCAAGGAAACATTTGTAAAGCGTAAATTGTTATCAGTTTTAGCACTTTAATTTGAAAAATCGAATTGAAAGAGTTACATATTTTATAGCAACATACTATACATATATACACACAACAATCAGTATGTATATATATACTGTATATTGAATATATGTATGTATAGTAGAAGTATTATACAGTATATTATTATTAGTAAGTAATAATAATGGGTGGAAAGAATGTGTGCGTATTCGAAGATTATTTTTATTAAAATGAGAAGTATGAGTGATAAATTCTAAAATTTTTGATACACACATAATCATTTTATTACTATACATACAGATACCCTATATATAATCGTACATATTATACATGAGATTCTTAAGATAGAATATCAATTTTTTAAAAGATACATGTATAAACTTGTATATATAACCCCACTCGTGTATGTCAGTATGTAAAGTAGTTAAATATGTATATATTTAGACACATTCAGTTAGAAATTATGTTCGATTTAAATTGAAGAAGTTCAAAATTAGAATTTTCCAATATCAGAAGTAAATACTACATGAAAATTGTAAACATTAAGAAAAACACAATCGGTATGGAGTGATTAAATTTTATAAATATACATACATACAGATCTAGATACATGCATATTCTACTGTAAACGTGAAATAAAAGATTATAGAATAATATTCGAATATCAAATAATGGTTCGATGTCATCAAATATAATGTTACCCTTTAAATTTGTTCTACATATACACACATACACACACTCTACACCCGATTAATATGTATTTTTACTACTCAAACACTGTATATACTATCACTGAATCTATACCCAACCACCATCATACCAATCCATTTTTGTTACCCTTCCATTTTAATATTTTGTAATTAAATTTGAAACGAAAAAGTTTACAATTGTCGTAAATTTTCCGATTTCATCGTGTGTTTTATATATATATTTATGTATTTTCCTTCATTGTATATACATAGGTATAATATTCTCATCCACACTTTATGTGTCTATGTGTATTTATACGTATAAATATATACGTAGTACATCTTCTGGCAATATTATATTAGAATTTTCTGTTATCTTTTAAATTGGTGTAGATTGGTGAAGCATTAAATTTTAAGTCATTTGACAGTAGCTGAAAACCCAATGTATTGCTTTTTTTTTTTTGTACATAAATACATACTGATTGTAACATAATTTCATAATATACTTCAAGAATATGTACAACAATACAACTTAAATACTGTCTATCCAAAATAGACAGCAGAATATTGTGTAATTGTACATAAAAATGTGCTGAATATTGAAATATTCAAAATTTATGTGTATAATAAGCACATTATAGAATTTTATGATTATTATAGAAATAATTAAAAAAACAAAAAAAAAATAAAAATAATAAAAAATATATACATACACACATATATCCTTGAATTATACTGAAGTAATGTATAAAATGAATGTGTATGTATTTTAAATGATTTATTGAACAGTGATATTATAGAATATCTGGAGTGTAATTGTACAGTAAACACATATCTTATATACGGGAAAGCAGACATAGGACTTAAATGGAAAACAGATATGTATTTAGACTTTGAGGATTTTAGACAACAAAATTATTGCATACAAATGATAGTGATATTTTACAAAGTATTTTTTGTGTAAAGGAATAGCAGATCAACATTTAAAAGAATTTTATGGAATCAGTCAATGTAAAATTTTTTAACAGAGATGCCAACCAGTGTTGTAAATATTTTTAAATTGTCATTTTTAATTGATCGTACGTGAATACTTTATACGACCTTACGTATTTCGAGGACGTCCTTTCAAAAGATTGTTTTGTGATTTCCAAGTTAATGGAACATTTTCAATGCAACGCTAAGTGAAATTGGAATTTATCTGTCTTTTGTTCCTTATTTTCTTACACGACATTAGATGTTTGCGTCACTTTCTAATTGAAATTGAAATTGCTAAAGTAAAGTGAAATTAGGTTCTATTTCTAATTTAAATTTCACTTAACAAAAGCTATAAATTTAATTACAAAAATGTTGTTAGAAAATTGACCAACATTGTTACATTGAGAATGTTCCTTAATGCTTGTATGAAGACAAATTGACATTTTTTCTAGAAGTATGACAGTTCTGATTTCATTGGTATGTCTTGTATTATATCTGGTTTTATATTATTGATGATCAATTTCGACTATAAGATCTTAAATATGATTTGAGAGCATTTTTTTTTTTTTGACAAAATCTTGTACTTTATCTAATTATTAACTATCAAATAAAAATTATACATCACAAAATATTAATGAGACTACAGCAATAGGAAAGAAGACATTACGAGTATATGAAGTACTTGTAATCATATTAATCTAATGTCTTCGACACACAGAGGTTGAAATTAAGTAGATTTCATTTTAATTTCGAGTAGAAATTACGAAGGTGACACACAGCGATTTTGACAGTTTTTCTAATATATTTAATTTATCTAATTTTAATTTAATTTGTCTGAACATAGCCTACTTCTTCTATTAAATACAACTGTCAATTATATTCAATTATTCCTTAATTAAAATTAAAAAAAAACTTTTTTTTTTGGTTTACAATTTGTTGGTAGATGTGTCTGTTCTACGTAAAGAGCGAAACATGAGTAGATTTCGAGCGATTATTACGTATTTTTTATGTAAATTCGCTGACTAGATTTCGGCCCAAATCCGTCGTTTTTTCCTGATTTCGAGACTGATACTTAATTAGCAAAATACTTAATTTCAATCTCTGTGTGTCTACAATATAATTTACAGATGGAAATAGTATGAGACTTCTTAAAACTTGTGTCAAATCAATTAAAATTATCTGGTATTTTCAGATTTAATTTTTTTAAATTAATTTATAAATTCTATCTACCTACATACTTATAATATGCAAAATGATGGCATAAATGAGAAAAATATACAACGACATAGATAATGGGATCCGACCCGACCGACCGTACATTATATTGTCATTTTCATTTTGTATTATTATTATTATTTAAACACAAAAAAAATACCGATTAGCGTAAATATAAATGAACATTTTGTTTTGAAAAATAACAATAAGTAATTTTATAATTTTGTTTTTTATTTTTTGTTAAAATCAGTACAGTGTACAGACATACAGGAAAATAGAAAAATGAAAAACTTTCAATATTGTATTGTGTACATACTACATGTACGTACTATGTATGTAATTATTATATATACGTATTTGATTTCAACAGTTTTTCTAAAGTAATTTGTTCGATTGTCAAAAACGTCTTGATCAGTGTACCAACATCAGGAGGTTTTGGTTCTTTATTATTATTATTATTATTTTTTTTTCATATTTACTAATTGAAAAATCAACAAAAATGAATGAAATATTGCGTGCTAATATTATTTTGTAGCACATATGTAACTATACTCACAATGTTAGTATTTGTGTTGTTGCATATATAAAGATACGAGTGTATACAATTGTGTACAATTATTCACAAATAAATTTTTCTTGTCATTCGCTTACCTTAATTGAATTTTTCTTATTGTCTGACTGTCAAATGATAGTAGAGTAGCGTGAATTCGAAAATCAACTTAACAATTTTACAAAGATTCATATGCATGTTTACTTGTATATGTATATAATATACATAGACAGACCTATATATAGAATTTGGTATATAAATATTGTGTATAAGTACATAAATAAGTATACTTGTGTATGTACCTCTAATATATAGTCGTCGAACTTTGATCATGCATTCATATATGTATATAAATAGAAATACGAGTATGCATGTACATACATATATGTGTATTAGCTTGTGAAAGTATATGATGTTGTTGTACATAAGTTTATACGTATATATATGTATCTGCAAAAATATTCAAATAGGTATATGTGCGTGTAAAAATAAAGAAAATTTAAAAAAAAAAAAAACCAAACAAAGTGCAAGAGGAGAATATGTATATACTGTAATCAAGAAAAATATGAGATACAAAAAATAACAAATAAGAAGGAAAAAATCGTGTAATATAATGATGAACGGTGGTGATTGTTTGTGCCTTATGATGATGATGACGGTAATAATTGTCAATTACCGAATTTTCTTTTTATGTACTATTATATATTTTTTTTTATTATTTTCCTTGAAATGTTATTATAGTAACCGTTACTGGTGATTTTTTTTTTTTAAAACCATATTCAAATCAAATATCGAAAATAAAAAATCTTTATACTATTTAATATTAAAAATCATTAAACTGAAAAAGAGACAATGTTTATGAAAAATCCTCTTTTTTTGTGAAAAATTAAGAATTGAATTACTTGAACTTCCTTCATCACTATACAGTAATGATAATGATGATGGTTCAATTATTGAGGGAAGACATGCAATGTATATATTGTAATTTATTTATGTATTTGTGTTTTTTAAATTTTATTTCACATTTGTGTATGCGTGTACATACGTAAATACATATGAACATGCAAATTCGTAAGCATCGACTGTAGAGGTGGTATAGTATAAATACTTCAACCTTACCTGTCCAATAATTTCCTATTGTACATACTCGTGTATTATATTGAAAAGTACATACAAACGAAATTGTTTCTAATCACAATTAATTTCATTTGTGAATAAAGAAAAATGATTACCGAAAATATTACAAAATGATGAAGAAAACGAAGAAGAGGAAGAAGACATGTATGGTTTTGAATTGTAATCCATTATATGATTTTTTTTTTGTTTGTTTCGTATAGAAATATCATGACGATGATTAAGCGAACATTTCTTTTTGTTAATTTTTGTTGGATTTAATGATAAAGACAGCGTAGCGTACACAAATTAAATTCGAAAATTATATTAAAAATATTTAGACATGTATTTTTTTTTAAATTTTTTATATGCACAGCAATATATATGACCTCTCAATAATTGTTTATTTTAAATTTGTTTTCTTCCTTTCTTTTTTGTTGTTAAAATCTTATTGACATCCATCAATAATATCTACATACACAGTGGCACAGTGGTACAGCAAACTCTATGTAATGTTTTTTGATAAAGCGATACACGATACTTTGTGACAAAGTGTGACATAGTAAGTACAGAGTTACATTGGAATTTATTATGCACATTGGATGAAGTGATTGGGGGCTCTCAGTAGAAACATTGTGTGTATTACATATACACATTTTTAGTCGTAGCCCTTATATGAAATGTTTTAAAAGGAAAAATATATAACCATGGTATAACCACTCTTATGTACGGGTACTATACCACTAGTATTAGCATTAGGTCGATATTATGAAGGAAACATTAAATAGTAAACTTCGAATATGAAATGTACACAATATTTTTTCAAAATATGTATATCAAAATAGTACGTAGATAAATTCCACTTCAAAACAACAAAACTAATTTCGCGAATTAATTTTATTGTTCATACAGTGATATGAAAAATTAAAAAAAATTAATGAAAAAACAAAAAATTAATTCAATAATTTTCATCGTTTATTGTTCAAATGTTTTTGATTATTTTGGTTTCATTTTCGCACAGACTTTAATATGTATGTATGTATACTGTACCTACTTACGAATATATGTAGTGAAAGTGAACGTGAGAGAAAAAAAACTAGTAATATTCTAGTTAGTACTGATTTCAATCAAAAGCAAATTAAATGATGATATCAACTATAACCACTCTTATATAAATAGATATGGATATATTTTTATGCATGTATGTATGTATGTAATATATAATAACTCATCAATTATAAATTTTTGCAGTGAATGATAATGTACACAGGATATGAAGTACATAAATCATAGTTAATCTAAACGTACAAATCGTATGACACTTAAACGTTCTCGAGATTATTGTATTGTACGTACATCATTATATTATATGTAGATGTGTATGAAATTATACATAACATATATAAGTAAAATTCAGTTAATATGTATGTATATATCGAAATTTTTTACATTGTTTGTAATCATGTATCCAATCAATAGCCTAACAGACTTTACTCTTTTCATCTCAAATTCATAATAAAATTTTCATTTTTTTATATGTACTAATATACAAATACATTTATGTATATATATACATACATATATAGAGTGTGTGTACTATAATAACACTATGAAGGCAGAAAAAAAATATATGAAAATAAAAACTAAGTAATAATTTTTTAAACGAAAGTCAGATACTTGGATTAGATGAAGACCAAATATACGGTACGGATGTTATTCACTTTATTATAAAAAGATAAATATGAAATAAGAAAAAAGTCATATAATATGTGTGTACATTATATACTCGTTATATACTAATATTGATGTTTGTGTGTAATTCACCTACATATCTACTCTTATTTATTTTATACACAGTATATAATATTAAATATGAGCATATGTGTAAATCTGTAATATACAAGTATGTATGCTATATCCACACATATATAATGACACACGACACGTATATTGTCAACACAACATCAATTATTGTAGATGAACAAAGTTAAAGTAATGTATCTTTTTTATTCTTCGGATAATAATATGTAACTTATTAATTCTATGACTACTCTCTAATCATCAACTCGTCTTGTTTAGTTGTTGTTGTAGCTATTTATAATTTATTTTTAACTAAAATAAGGCACAAAAGTGATGATATTAGTGAAGAGAATTCATTATTATTATTATTATTATTACTGAATAATTACAGCAACTATATGTATAAATATGATGATCATGCATAATTATGCAGAAATCTAATGCTTATGATGATGATGATGATGATCTAAGAGTGTACTTGAACATCTATCATTGTTTCATTAACGGTCACTTCAATTTGATCTAAGCTAGATACATAGCACAAGCACTGATTGCAATGGTCACACTTATTTGTGATTTTTTTTTATGTATCAATATTGCAAGCTGTAAGCAATACAAATCTTACATACATCTATCTAAATACAAATACATATATAAATACATATGCATGTTTTGTGTGGTATCTTTACTGATAACTTATTAGTAGAATATCTTTCATAATAATATTTTTATAATATATGCATATATGAGGTGTACATAGTAATATATAGTGATTAGTGTATGCACGTCGTACATGTTTATCTCATATTATATAAAAATGCAATGTTTCTATAAAAATCTTTCAGTTACACAGATTGACCAGCTATTGGTCAAATGATTGCACTAAAAATAAATTAAATCCATTATCAGAAGTAGTTTATATTAACGTTGTACTTATCATTATATTCCTCATTCATAAATTAGTAAACAAATATACATGTACAAGTATGTATATACTTACATACGCACATCTTCTATCAATCTGTCCTCATCCAGAACACATATAAATAGGAAAAAGCATTGTATTTGTATACTCGTATATATACCTAAATATAGATAATGTATGTATAATATTCAATTTTCTTCTATTAAAATAAACTAAGCCGATCGGTAATTGAGATTAGTTAGTGGTTTAGCTATCCATTTAAAGATGCGTTAATTAATCATCTGCAAGGCCATAGTTACTTATACAATTCTTATAGTCTTATATAAATTATAACGTATATAATAATGTCAGTATTTAAATTATAATGAAATGAAAAGCGTAGAGGGTTAATACCATTAGTATATTGTCATCGTATATACATACTTATGTATACATTTTCGTATTGATATCGTCATCATTATTATCATATCAATGTAATAGAACAAGTATATAACATCATACCATATCATACAGATGTATATGTAATAAAATAAATATTCAATTTATAAGAAAATATGTAAATACATAAAAAAAAAAATAATACTGATAATATGATGATCTTCATACACATTACATTCTTTATTCTGTGTTGTCTTTATCAATAATTTTTAATACACTTAGATGTCTCATTGCAGTCTAGAATAAATTTATTTTAAAAAATAAAAAAATAAAAATAATAAAAAACTAAAAAAACAAAAAAAAAACGAAACTTAAAGAAAAACGAATCATTTGAATTATTTGCTTGCATATTCTATCAATTTATGAAAAACGACAACGGAAACGCGGGCGTTTTATGTTAATCATTTATAGTGTGAGAGATGGATACAAAAAACGATAAGAAAAAATCACAATTTAATCATCTCTTTTTTAGTTACATTATACATATGCTGTATATTATATATGTACTTTGTAAGAGTATATTGTATACATATAAAATTAAATGTACATTATGTTTTGCTCTGTTATTATACTTATATATGCATGTATGTTACTTCCATATTTAATTTTTACATATTCATATGTATGCATATATAAAGTTTGAATGAAATGAATGTACTTATACCGGACAAAAATGACGCCATCGACAAGATTAACAAATTGACACTATCTTATACTTGTATACATATAGTGTCTCTTAATACACAATATACAATTGCAGAAGGCACAACAGATAAGAAATAACAAAAAAAAAAACAAACAAACTTTACTTGTATAAAATTTATAATTTTATTAATTAATTCCAATTAACATGTCGTCTACATTATAAAATTGAACGTAATATACTCTTGTATCAACTCGTATATCGTATAAACACATAAATATTCATCGCATCGTGCGTATTCAGTCAGTAATTATTATAACGAAATGCATAAAATAGGAAGAGAAAATGAATTATTCGTCGAAGTTTATTTCATTATACAGTAGTAGTACATCTGCAATAATATATGTATGTATGTATGTACACATGATATGAGAATTTCATCAAATGATATATACAATCATTACATACATGCGTACATATGTATATACGAGCATAAATATTTGTATATGCATGGAGAAATTAATATCTGTTTAAATACTATTGATATTACCGATTTGAATAAAAATTAAAATTCATCATAAAGAAAAAAATAAATAAAAAAAAAAAATAAATAGAAAATTGTATATTTCATTATTGTATACTTACATATATGTAGTAAAGGAAAGCAACGTTAATGACCACTATATCATGCAATAGCATACAATATTTATAAGAATATTCTTGTAGGATAAAATATTTGCTTCACTTATACATACATTATGTAGGATAGGGGCTGTTAAAATATCCTCATCTGCATCTCTATATACATATTATGTATACCCGTGTACAATATAAATAATTTAATGATGACACTCTTTTTACCAACATATAAGTATTTTATTATCATTCTATCTGTTATTGTTTTTGCTTTCTCATAGAAATGCATACTACTACACTCATATGATTTTTTCTTTTGTTTAAAATTCATTGTTGATTAGTAAATGGAAAACGATTAATTGACGGCTGTTTATTTGAAAATTTGTAACTATATATGTATATACTCGTAGAGTTTTACACTCATGTGTATACGTTAATTGCTTTCATATGGTTAATTTAAAATATTTATTACAATATTTATGAAAATTATTAATCCATGTTATAACTTTTGAAAAATGAAAAAAGAATTAAAAAAAAAAATATATAAGAAAAGCTACTATGAGAGTGGATGAGTATCTTCAGTAAACTGAATAAATGAATAACTGAAAATAAGTTCAGTGACCCTTAAATGTGTTCTAAAATAATTGATAGGGAATTTAATTATTATATTCATTTGAAAGTATGTAGAAATGCATAATAGATACTTCATTAATATTTTTCTGGCATAAGATACATAGACAGGATTCATTGTTGAAAATACATTATTGTGGATATCATAATATTAATAATAAAGATAATTTTTGATATTGATTTGTACAATAAACTATTAGATATTCCAAATGAATAGGCGATAATATACGAGTAATATAGATTATGTTAGGTTCTATGAGACAACACACATAGCAAATGTTAGTATAAATACGTTAAATGTATATAAACACCAACAGGTTATCGTCGCATAGGTAAATAGACAAAGGAAAGCTCCCTTATAACTCGTTGAAGCATCTCACATGTTACGAAAACTTGTCTGCAACTCTCCCACATCATTTGGTATAAGACGAATACTTGTATATATGCCGAGGTTTCTGGGACTGCCTTTATACTCGAGATTTAAAAATTAACACAGACATATACGACTATGAGTTTGTATCATTCCTTTTCAATCTAGTACTAGAATTCAATAAGATTCAATACGTAGATTATTAGTAGAACCTACAAGAGATCCAGCGGAATAAAGAACTCAGATTAGAATAATTAACAAAGACACACTTTTCTTCGTTTACCATATAAACCTAACTCTGGTCTGTCTGCCGATTTTCGATGTATTTAAATGTTTATTTAACAGCTTTTATACTACGACTAGCTTTATCTAAATCATCTGCATAGCCAAATATTTGGTATATAAGTATGTATGTTTGGCTTATTAACGTGGTTGATCTGTTAATGCCTCTTTTTCTAATAAGCACCTACAATACTGCATTGAATAATGTGGACGCTAATAATTCATCGCCTTTTTCCATATCTATATTTATTCTGATATTATTCTGTTTCGTCTCCTATTACGGCGAAGGCATCAGCATAGAATTCTACCTACGTTTCAATTTCGTTCCTTTAGCTTCAACAGGGGTTGATTACCCTATCACCACTTAAAAGTCTCCTGCACAAATTGGCAGGATAAAGAGAAGTGTAGGGGAGCTGAAAGACGTCGTATCCGCACATCAATTATTAAATTGCCTTTCACTACTCCACTGTCGATGTTGTGATCTGCACCTGATGCCGCAACAAATAAATAAAGCCGCGAAATTTAAACTCGGATTTAAAGCGATTTTAATTTTTTACTTTACTTTTCAAAATATAAATTGTTAATGCTGCTTTTCTTTGAATTTAATTTCTTTTTATAATGAATAAGTAAAAAATCCTCCTGTTACATATTAAAAAAAAAAAGAAGAGAAAAAATTGAACACTGATGATTCCAACTTAATGGTTGATGAACAATTAAAAAATTTTCCACGAATACACATACGTATTTGAAAAAAAAAAAACAATCTACTTCTGCTTCTGGTTTTCTTTTCTTTAGTTTTTTTTTTAGCAACACCTCTGTATATTCCGATAAACAGATGCTTTTTGAATTTTTCAGTAGCAAATGTTTATAGTATACGAGCTATGTACGTATAACTCCCGCACTCTACTTGAATATGTACTATATTCTCTGTTTGGTTATAAATTAATTTTAACATTTTCGATGTTTTTTTTTTCAACCCTTTTTGTGAATTGTTTTCTTTATTTTTAATTTCAATGGGGTTGAAATTTATGCTTGTTTGATGTTTGGCTGCATAGTCTTTTATTGCGTTTTTTTTTAAGAAGTACGTATTACATAAATTTTATGATTGAGATTTTCTATTATCATTATTAATTTTTTATTTTTTTTTGCAAGAAATTAAGGCTTCTTCTTCATATATATAATATATATATAGTCAATGTATCAAAAAAAAATTTGTTTTTGATACAAATGAAAAAGTAAAACAAGTTTAAGTACAAACAAAACAAATAAATAAAAATATAAAATAAAAAAGAAAATGTGTAAGTTACAGAGGTAGTTTATTGTTCTATAGCTATATAGTTAATATGTACGTTTTTTCTTCCAAAAGGAGAAGCTTTTTGTTTAAAAATGAAAAAAAAAAGAGTTTTCATAATATTTTCTATTTTGTTTTATATACAAAAATTGTAAAAGAATGTATTCCTCTTAGTTGTTTTTACTTTGTTTTTTTTTTCTTAATAAAATTGATTTTGATTCAAGTCAATTGAAAACAACATTTTTTTTCATTATTGTTGAATTGTTAAATTAAAAACAATCAAATTACATTTTCTTTCAAATCAAATTATTTTTTCATCATATTTAATTGAATCAAAAATAAGAAAAAATAAAAATGAAATGAAAAACAATAAAAAATTTAAAGAAAAATATGAGAAAAAGCGAAATTATGAAATTATAAAAATTATTTCTTATATGAACAGTGGCATATAAACTGAATGGGTGCGCTTGATTCACAATTCGGAATTATCAAATTGTATTACATATTTGTATTGTAGAAATTAAATAGGAAAATTATTACCAAGTTTTTCTTATATAGAAGGACTAAATCGAAGCTGCCAATATATTTTATTAATGTGAAATAAAACAAACAAGATAATTTGTTTAAATATTGATGAATGACATTTTTATATTTTTTGTATTTAAAAATGACTTTTGTGTTTTGAATACGAAAAAATTAAAATGAAAAAGATGTGACCATCTTTGATTTTTTTAAAATTTAAATTGTGAAACATCAATTATTAAATAATTTTTCATACAAGTCTGCTATCATTTCAACAATAACACGATTAATATTTTCGTTTTAATAACATTGAGTATTTTTGTCTTGTTGGAGGGAACCAATGAATTATCTTGGTGGAAGCATTGGCATTATAGATCGTAATTAAAATTTTTTTCTCGTCAGGTTTTTTACTTTTGCTAGTATCGCGCATATCATATCGAACAACTCGAAATCATCTATTTTATTCCACATAAAATCAGTAACGATGTTTCTGTATAGTAGAGTTTCTGTAGATCATATTCTACATAAAATCACAAATTATGGTGCTTTATTTTTGAAAATTATTCCTTTAAACGTTCATTTGAGTTAATAATTTGATCATACTATAATTTCAAGCGTCTTATTTATCTTGTATGATTTTTTTTTAAATTTTGAAATAATTTAATGCCGATTCTACATTCAATGCAGTTGACTTCAACTTCGACTTTGATTTAATGGGTATGTATTAGAACTTCCAAATTAAGGCTGGTATTCACCAACATAGATTATCTTTTATCTGAGATAAAGTGTATTCATCAACCTGGATAAAACACTACTCGGATATTTTTAAGACAACCTCGGTGTAGTATTATAAATATCATTCGAACATAACCTTGTTATTAACAGCAACAGCACAAGTAAAACAAGTAAACATAATGTAGTTCTACTGTATTATCATCTTTGCATATAATTATCACATCACAGAACCTCTTTTTCATTTTGTAATATAAAAATATAATCAGCTGACATGTTTGACAAACATGTTCGGCCCGAAAACGAAGTTCGAAAACAAATTTTATTTAGGTTGATGAATAAGCTGAAATTGTATCCGGCTAAAATATAACCGACGGATACATCCATGTTAGTGAATACCACCCTAAACGCAGTAGACTTGACAGCTTCTTTTACATGTTAAGCATGCTGTGAAGTCGAAAGTAGAAGTCCAAGTTGAAGTCACTGCATTGAATGTAGAAGCGGCGCGGCATAAGTTTGAAATTTCAAAAGTAAAATATAACTACTTATGTGCATTTCGTATGTGACTGTATTTTTGCTAGATATAAGGATGTCAGAATAAAACTTCAATTTGGATACTCTGATTCGACGATGCAGCAGTATAATAAAGTAATCTAAATCATTTTTATGTTTTGCAATTAACAATAAACTGTAATTTATACGATCACATTAATTTTGAATCATCATAACTCATTCAAATGTTTTCTTTTGATTTTTTTATTTTTTAAATCCATCAAAGACATGACGCACATATGTGTATGAGTCTACCTAGTTACTTATTTATTTAGTTGGTGTATCTGTATGATTCAAGTATTTATTTAATGGCTCAATTTTTATTTTGCACATACGATAGTACTTTTAAAAATCAATTAAATCAATTTATAATTTGTAATATGTATATGCATCTACACCTACAGAATATTTCATTATATGAGTATTTTTAAGGATTAATTTATCTTAGTTTTTGATCACTTTTATAACATTTTTCATTTTTATAAAATTTGTTTTTTTTTTGCTTCTTTTTCTGTAATCATTTGAAATCGCCAAAATTATTACATCCATTTAAAAACGAATTGTGTATGTGTCATAAATGATTGGAAATGACTGAAAATATTTAAAAAGCATATAGAAGCGTATAAGTTTAAAAGGTCTATCTGTATATAATAGAAGTAAAATTACAAAGATATTTTCAGTACTTAAAGCTGTCATTAAAACGACAGAAATATACATATATAAAATTTTCATTTTTTTTTTCATTATTATTTTGTGAATTTAATTGAAGGTTTTTATTTGGGTGACTCGATTTCAATTTTTCATTTAATGAAAAATTATACGATGTTATTAAGTAAATATCTTTGAAATTAAAAAAAAATTATTTTTATCGACACGAATTTCACTTGTTCATTTATATGAGGAAAGCTTTGGTCATGACCTGTTGTATAGTCTTTCAATATTCAAGCGTATGAATGATCCAATCTGTGGCTTCAATAATTAATTTCTAAAAAGCAAAAGATATAAAAATTATTATTCGAATTTTATCACCTGCAGTCTTAAAAATATAATTATTTTGAAAAATTTTAAAAAAAATTTATTTTGTACGATCATGTTTATATAAAATTATTTACCTCTTATGTATGTATTGAAACTGTCTTGGCTTTAGACTTTGCTATATAATGTACATATGGACACTGCACAGTATATAAAGAGTAATATAATTGCTATATATGCTTTCATTATCATCATTATAACAAACAATTAACCATGATTCTAATAATAAATATTAATAATAATGCTGTACTAAGTATAATAGCATATTATTGAAGATTAACGTGGATAGTTAAAATTGAACTGAATTTTATTGTCATATACACAACAGGTCAATAATACTGACTTTATTGCCTTCAAATCGTCCATAAATATCTTCCAAGTATAAGTATTTCATTCACTATACTCGTATAATACTGCTCGCTGTACTTGAAAGTGAATTATTTTGACGAAACATGTAATATTAACTGATTTATTTGACACTGATTGCAAGATAATAATATAATACGTACATAATACGGAATAATAAAATTTTTTTCAGGTCAAAAAATAAAAAAGGTCTAATCGTCTAACTTAAAAGCGTACATTCTAGGAAAATTGAATAACTTAATCTAGAATTTTCATGCTTCTGATTTAAAATAATCTCAAATATGAAATATACCTACATATATAAAATACGCATCAAAAGGAAGGAAAATTGGAAAATTTTGAAGATCATCTATACTCTTACAAAAAATCGATATGTAATAATCGACCCAGTTGATACTAATTATTTTAAATATTTCGAATTTTCGAGAAAAAGTGTAGCCAAAATATTTGATGGTTACTATTTTTTTATTTTTTTCGTGAAATTTTAAATTTTTTCAACAAAATTTATAAACAAATTCTTACAAATATTTTCTGTGTATCTAAACATTCATACATATATTTGTTTTTTTTTTTTTTTGTTTTTTTAATACAAATAAGTTGAGAATATTGTAAAATGTGTAGTTGCTTAGTATATACAGTGTTGTTATTTATTTGTTTAATAGTTACGATAAATTTTATTCTGCCTTCAGTATAAAATAAAGAACATAGCACAAATTATCTTGAACAGCACTGTATATATCATTACATTAAAAATATCGTGTGTAAATAATAAAATAATAAAATTTTTATATTTAAAAAAAATATATAAAAATAACAAAAGAAATAAATAATCAAAAAATCATGATTTAACAATGATTCTATTACTGATATGAACTCTAGTTTTAAATAAAAATTAATAAACGGACGACGATCATCTTTAAGTGTACATAGCTCGTATACAAAACAAAATAAAGGAATCATCGTAAATGTGACTTTTGGACTGTTTTTTTTTTTTATTGCCTTTTACATAAAATTGTGTATTTATATATTAACATTATATCTATAATATATATATATATAAGCTAA
Source organism: Villa cingulata (assembly GCA_951394055.1). Taxonomy (NCBI): domain Eukaryota; kingdom Metazoa; phylum Arthropoda; class Insecta; order Diptera; family Bombyliidae; genus Villa; species Villa cingulata. Next base: position 5,246,993 of record OX596025.1, read on the forward strand.
AAGTGATCATGGAATTGTATCTCTATATAATATCACAGTTCGTATGCTCGTATACATATTCTATACATGTAATTTATACAATATTCGTATTCGTAATGTTTAAAACTAAATAATTTTCGATTCGCATCGTTGATTTACTTAAAGACATTCGTTCGTTCTTTGTGTCCAATAGAAAAATTTTCCATTAAAGATAAAGATCACATCATAATCATAATCATTATTATACACTTGTATGTATATGCTTATACCATTATCTAGAAAATAATAATAGTAATAACAACCGATATATATAGATCGGATGAATACAAAATTATAAAAATAAACGTTCATGTCTATAGGTATATTGAATAGAATTATAAATAATATAAATAATATTTTATGTATACGTGTAAAGACAGAGAAAGAGCAATAAAGCAAAAATTTCAAAATAAAAAAAAAGTTAAAAAAAATAATATTGAAAAATGTAAAAAATACATACTACTTATGTCAAGAAAATATTTAAAAAATATGAAATGCTTCTGTTTAGTTATCGAAATACTGTAAAATGAATGTAAGATGAAAAGTTTCAAATCTGTATCCATATCTATCGTTTTTAACTTTTTGAAACGACAGAAACTGGAATTTAGTTTTGGTTCTCAAGTATCAGTATAATTATCCTCAAAATTTTATTTTGCTCTTGCTTAATAGAGATAGTACCTGATACATTGCATGCTTGAAGCAATCTAGTTTTGATAAAAATTGTCATTTTTGTCTCAATTCTCATTCAAAATTTTAAATTTTACAAAATACACATCGAATATAAGTACTTGTTTGTACTTTAAGATCTCAGACCATCTATAATTATATCATCGTATCGTATTTAATTTCCATCACCTTTAATTGCTACCATAAATTTCTTATACAGACTTGCACATAAACACAAATACGTACATATACATACATACATATATCTATATATTTATCTTCATATTGAATTAAGTTCAGTCAATGGAATCATCATCATCACCACTAACCGTCATTACGATCATCATCATCGTCAATTAAATTTGTTGTCATTACAGTTCGATAGACTATCAAAGAGCAGGTGAATAAATTGAATAAAAATGTATAGGTACCTACGTTTCACCTGTAATTTTTATTCTTCATATCTCTATCATATTTATATCTGTATATAAGGTACTTGTATTATTTATGAATTTATACATTGTTTTTTTTTTTTTTTTATATAAATTTGTAATTCATGAAAAACTACAGATACAATGCAAGTACACATCCATACCTATAAACTCACACGTCACCCATATTAAATTTCATTTTTTATACAAACTTTGTTGCTTTTATTTTGTATTTATATTATGTACATATGTATGTTTATACTTTTTAATTGTCATTAGTGCCGTCATTGTCCTGTGAAAAATTATCGCATGAGGTTAATTTTTTTTATTGAAATTTCTGCTAGTTTTTCATCATAAAAACAACAACAATAAGAAAAAAATTGCTTTTATATCATATACGTGGGTGGATTGATAAGTCCTTTAAAATGAAACAATGAGGTATTTTTTTTCGAATGGATGTTATTTATTTTCCAACTTAATCTTCTTTTAGAGCTATACACTTGGTTAGACGATGCTGGAGTTTTTTGATCCGCTCTTTTGTAGTAATCCTTTACAAGGTCTCAAAATATACCTTAGTTTCGGAGATAACCTCTAAATCAGTTGCTAATCTTCGTCCTCCAAGTCATTTTTTCATGTTTGAAAAAAGGAAAAAATCACTGGAAGCCAAGTCAAGAGAATATATGTTGGATGGTAAAGCATTGCAATGAAAAGGTCACTCTTTCACGTTTTTGTCAATTGTCAATAAACGCGGCACCCATTTTTCCGTAAGCTTTTTATATACAAATGTTCATGCAATATGTTTGGAAACTCGTTCATATGAGATGTTCAAAGTGTTGGCTATCTCTCTCAACTTCGCTCGTCGATCTCCCAGTACGATATTGTGGATGTTTGTGATCATTTCTGGAATGGTTACCTCGATTGGACGTGCTGAGCGAGCAGTGTCTTCCGTGTTTGTTCTACCACACAAAAACTCAGTAAACAATTTGTGAATCAACTTAAGTGACAGAGAAGATTCACCTTAATTCTTACTTATCAAGTGAATTTTTCATTTTCATGATAGTTTTTTTTCGTAAAAAGTATTGTTTTATCAAGACTCTAAATTCAGTTTTTTCCATTTTAACAGCGAAAGAACGAATTGTCCGTTATAAATAACTGCCAAAAGCAATACTAATTCAAATATCAGTATATCCTCAAAATAATAACCTGTCCAAGCATGTTATAAATAACTTGTATACTAGTGTTACCGCTTCATTCATTTCTACTCGACTTATCAATCTGCCCTCGTATCCACTAGAAAAGAAATGGTACAAATAATTTTTTTTCAATAACTTGGTAAATAAAAGAAATAGAAAACATTTTTTTTTCTTTTTTTCTTAACACAAATAAATAAACTATGAGTTATGAGTTATTATACATCAGTCAGTTAGTCAGTCAGTTTATATGATCGCATAATACGATTGATATGGAATGAATTTGAATTAAGAATTCATTAATTACTTATAGAATACGAGTATCGTATAGAATATAGAATATCATGTAAGAAAATATTTAGAAATGTTTATTATTCGAATACACTACAGTACCATTCCACCGAATCATTAGTAGCTGCACATAACTTTTAAATATTATAATATATATAGAAGGTTCTAAAATTTGAATTAGAAATTTGCATTTCAGTGCTTATAACTTGCTACGATTATTGAAAATTTCTAAAAAAAAAAGAAATTTTATAATGAAATGGGTGTTTTTCCGTTTAGCGGAACTAAAATATCGAAACCAAACACGTTTTAAACGATAGCTAATGACGTTCTGAGCAAAATTGTTATGGACCATTTTTAGTGATAGCGCCATTTAGCGGTCGAAAAATACAACTGAAAATTTGGTATAACTAGGGGTCGTGAAGATAAGAATAAAGGCTTGATGGAAAAGGCATAAAATATACCATTTTCATTGAGTCCACTTGTTTCTTGATCAGACGAATGATTCTCGAAATATAAATTATTTGCAAATCAAATTATTCGAAGTTTTGTTTAAAATAAAAAATGTTGTTAAAATTTAAATAATCTTATTTATTATTTACATAATATATTTTTTGTTTTACTTGTAATTATTAAATTTTATATTTAATCCTCTTTTCATATTAATTTATGATTTTGCGTGTCATTTTTGCGAAGGGGCTCATGCTAATATTCTCTGTATCTTTCAAATTTTAGTATTTTGTTTGTTTGTATATTATCCTTTTGCAAAGGAACATATGATTATTTTTTCTGTACTTTTCAACCATAAAGACTGGTACTCAGTTCCTGTGAAATTTTTTGCCTGCAATTGCATATATATATGTAATTCTACAAGCTAAAAATTGTGGAGGGAAATGTGTGTAGAGTACATAGAGTTTTGAAATTTTTTGAAAAAAAATCGCGGAGGCTATGAAATTAAATTAATTAAAAATAAATAAATAAATATTTATTAGTCAAAATATTTGAGCTGTTAATATTTCGCTTGCCTTTTATATGCTCGATCATATAAACTGCTTGTGAAAAATGAGTTCCACACCTCTCCACTATTAGGTTCCACCGAAATAATTTAGTTTGGAAGTGAGTACCAGAAGGCGAAATTTGAAACTAAAAATTTAGCTAACAATTTAGCGACATTTTTTTTTACATAGGTTTTATATGGAGAAAAATTTAGCTTTCGATGTGAGTACAAGCCATAAGATTAGATTTTCTCTGTATTTTTCAAATTTTCAATTACATTTTTCAACCAATAGATGGTGCCATCGCCAAAAAAGGTTTGAGAATTAGGAAAAACATATCACGTGTACGAATAAATTTAAATTTGAAGTAGTAGCACCATCTCAGTATTTCTTGTCGGCAGACCAAATTCAGTAATACAGCATTGTATGAATTTGTGTGTAGAATCATTTAGATTGAATTTTATTATTGAAATGTGTGTAAGTATAAAGTATTTATTGTAGCATAATGCAGTTTTTAATAGCATTTTTTTTTCTTTTTTTGATATTTTAATAATGATAATAAAGTTAGCTGTATACTACTCTTCTATGTATATAATGAATGTGTCTATTAAATGCAAAAATCGTCGGCCTCATTCGCAACTTGCGTAAGTCCGAAAATCACACTTCTCAGGAGAAGCAAAAAACTTAATAACATTTAAACTCTTGTTGTTACTGTAATGACTTCTGAAAAGATACTGTATGTTTTAAAGCATTTCTTCAACTCTATAGATTAATTTTGTGTAAAGAAGTGAAATTAGTTGATTTTACTGGACATATACACAATTTTCCATTCTTCTAGCAACAAATTTGTAATGGACTTAAGCAATTAGCACTTTATTTACTACATTGATGAAACATTTGATCTTGAACAAAAAATTGTGTAAATCCTATAAGACATGAGTTCTAAAATATAGAAAATTATGTAAGTCAATGTGCACAATTCATTTCTATTCATTTTTATTAGAAAAAATTATTTCAAGAATAATTTAGAATATCACAAATAAAATATATTATAATATAATTATATAATATTATATAAAAATTAAAAAAATAATAATAATAACTAAACACTCACCATTTAAAAAAAAACTAGGCAGACGCTTTCAATTTGTCGCACTATACAAAACTGAGGACTTACACATTTTTCCTGTTGAAATTAACGGTGCAATTCTGCATAAGAGATCTCTTATTCCTCTTATTTCTCTAAAGTTTTGGTGAAATATATTTTTTAAGAGGAATCGGTATTCTGGATAAGAGATTCACCTCATAAAATGACATAAGATTTACCATAGATTTTAAACCCACCTTATTCAATTTACTATTTGTTATATACAAAGATAATGTAGTTACACTGTATTATCATCTTTGTTATTCGTAATTATTACAATTTTTATTTTTATATTACAATTTTAATTATTATTTTATTATTATTATTATTATTTATAATTATAATAATTATTATTATTAATACAATTCTATTATTATTATTATCAAATTATACTTACAATATGCACGACACGAATACAATATTTGAATATAAACAATATAAATAAAATAAATAAGAGATATAAGAGGTCCTCATCGATGACCTCTAAAGTTTAGAGATTTTTGTCCGTTAAAAAAGAATTTTTTGGTTATAAACGTTCAAAAGTATAATGTCAAAATTCATTAAAAAATTCACCACTGAAGTTAAGAGATCAGCTGATCACATCTCTTATCTAATTTAATTTAACTCCTAAAAGTATGTAATTTGCACTAAAAACGATAAGAGGAATAAGAGGAATAAGAGAAATAAGAGATCTCTTATCCAGAATCGCACCATAAACTTACACATTTTGCTTTTTTATTGATAGAAGAACATATTGATAGATCGAACATATTGACTCAACATAGAAGAGTATAACTAGTACTAAAATCTCAGGAATTTAATGCTCTTTCGTACGGTACCAAAACTTGATTTTTAAAAAAAATGGACTTACGCAAGTTGCGAATGAGGCCGACGAAATATATGTACATAAGTACTTACTTATATGATAATAACGAGATGTGTATTTTCATTTTATGTGAAAAAAGAGGTATATTATTAAATGAATAAAAATACTAAAGACAGAAATAAAATAAAACAAAACTCAATAATAAAATAATATTATTTAAAAATTATTGGGTATATCTTTATTCTTGTGTATGTATATGCGCTGGTATAAATAATTATGATTTTTAACATAGCACACACAAACACTCGTATTTACCATAGAGCATACATTTATTTATATATACTTATGTATTCGTATAATTTTCATATATATTTTATTAATTAATATTTGCGTACATTTACATTGGATAGCATAGCTTTTTTATGTTGTCTGCATAATATTATAAATAGTTTGGGTGATAAATACTTTTAATTCAAGTATTCACATTAATTGGTTTCTGCTGCAATTTAAAATTTTGAAAATTTTTGTATAATACATACTTGAATTATATAGGGAGTTACTATATATACAAGTATAATATTATATTTATTATTGGGACTATCCAACAATCGGAACACTGTTCATATTTATTTTATAGTTTACATAAAAATTTCCATATCATTTTCGTTATTATTTCGTTTTATTTCATATTATTATCTGAATTTTTATATCGTATACAAGTATTATATGCGTACACAATTGAGTACAGGAAGTTGAATTTTAAAAATAGAAAATATTTTCTCTTTTTGTGTGTGTGTGTGTGTGTTTTTTTTTTTGTTTTTTGTTTTAATTATCATTTTTTGAATATTATGTGGAGCACTATACTATATAATCAATTTTTTCTATGAGTTTATGACAAAGAATCGAAAATAAAATATAAAAAAAATATCATAATAAATTATCTAAAAGCAGTCATTAAAAATTCCATAAAAAATATGTATATTATAAAACATAAACGAGTATTATGCTGTAATAAAATGAAGAAAATTTTCTTTTAACAAAGAAAAAAAAGAAAAAAGAAATTGTAATAGTTCAAAATTAACAAAAAAAAAAAATTAAACTAGAAATTATAAAAGAAATGAATGACTTCAAAATTTGCATAATAATATTAAAAATTTTTTAATATTTCTGGATTATTAATTTTTACATATAGAATCATAGATACACATACATTATAATATACACGCTCTATGAAACACACGTAATCATTTTAGGTAAAAAAAATTTAAATTTAAAAGTAAAAATAATAGTGACAAGAAGGTTAGGGATACAAATGTGTGAACATTATTTTTTTTTATGTAATGATATGAAATAAAGATGATTGAAAGGTAAAAAAAGAAGTGTATAGTATTATTTTGGACAATAAATCAGTTAATGATGATTTTGAATGTAATCTGATATATGTGCATTTTTTATCTATAGAAACAGTTGTTGAAAAAATTTCCAAATTTTCACTATTTTTTCTATATAAATTTACGAATTCAATGAAATTAATTAAGTACCATTCGACATAAATATATTAATATACGCGTATGCATATGTAAAATAAAATGGACTTCGACCATTTTCAAAGAAAATGGGTCTTAAATGCTTACACTTTGTTTTTTTTTACGCTTTTCTGTATTTTGAGAAAAGCTGAAAAAAACTGAATGAACAATTGAGGCGCTCCATATCAAAACTCGTCTTATGCACCATGTATCCAATTTTGAGTTAGAAGCACCAACGGTTTCTCTTGAAGCCAATTTAACTAAAGATTAATATATTGACACTCATAAAAATTAGAGTAATCCTTCATAATTATATAACATAACAATCAGTATTCTTTTCAAAACTAGAAGAATGGATAAAATGTCTTTTGGGTTTTTTGTAAAATCACTTATCAAGGAGAAGACAAGTTTTGATATGGAACGCCTCAATTGTGAGTATCTTTTTCTTCTTCCTTGTGTTTATTTCACTGGAGTAGTGTCCGCTTGTCTATACCTCATGATCATGGTTTAGAGAAAGACCATGGTTTGGTCTTAGGTCACGTGTTATGCGGCCATCTTGGTTACTTCAACGTATGTAACATATGCTTTGATGCGTAACCAAAATGACTGCTAAGACCATACTAAGTATTATACTCTGTATACCATGCCTCATGTTGCCGGATCTCGCACAATCCGTAGCGTCGTAGCTGTTTAAGCCAATGTTTCGCATGTCGTCATTTTGTTATTGAAGCCGACGCTTTATTGGTCTAACGAGCTTCCCAACTAGCATTTTTAGTAGCAGATACTGAGTATTTGTGAACTGGAACAAAAATATGGTAACAGAAACGTTTTAACAACTTGTTTTGCCACTATACTATGCTCCATTACTCTGTAGCTATATATTTAACGTACCAGCTTCGTGGCGCTGGAAACTTCTTAGATATCAAATTTAAAGTTTTCACTGCAATTCCAGATTGGTAGCAAATTCGTATTAAAAACTCTTTAGGTTTCTGCCTCTTTTAGGTATTTTTTACTAAGTTTTTGGATATATTTTGCTACTACGTTTTGATACTATTAAGTGGCAAATTTTAAAGTTCCTCTATGCAAGTAACAAATACGTTTCTGGATAATTTTCAAAGCAATGCACGGTACCAAAAACTTCTTCATGCATTTTTTTTTAGTGACAATTACTTCCTAGTGGAACTAGGAAGTTTCTGATACTAATATGGTAAGTTGTAATTGCTCCCATGAAGTGATTTCAACGTTTTTGTTCTAATTTGTCATTATATTTTCATTCCATTATTAGAGTTTTTTGTGAACAGACATAAAAAATTTAGATTTTGATTTATTTGAAAAAAAGGAAAATTTGCTTAAATTGATTCGTGCTACTGATGTTTGAAATATCAAAATAATTTTGTATTTATTCCATTATTGCATACATGTATGTATTTAAAATTAAATATCAAAATAAAGTAAATAAACAGTAAATAGAAAGACCTTCATGACCTTTATTTTATTTCAAAGTATTTAACTCTTCTTCTTCTTCTTTATTCTTATTTTCAATATGGTCTATGTACATGACCGTATCATCGCGTAGTTGTGCTTCGAGCATTTTAATTGATATTGGTGTTAAGCTGAGGGTGTTTATCGGATGTCGTCGGTGACATGATCAAACTTCTTTCAGGCCAACTGTCCAATTGTGAGTATAATAAGCGCATAATTACGTGTTTTATCCGTAAAAAATCAATCAGCGATAACAATCTGTCAAGCCAATAAATCTAATTTTAAAAAGAATTAAACTACTTTTGGAATTTTTTCTAATGAATTTTCAAAATAATTAAGCACTATCAAATAAAGATTTTCTGGAAAACATTTTCACCTTGGTTATTTTGTGCGAAAATCATCATATATATTTATAAGAAATTCTGTACTTTAGACCTATTATATTTGTAATTGTATGCTAGAGAAAATCGAATCTTTTCTTTGGCATATTTTTTTTTGTACTTCAAATATCAATTTTGATCATTTAATTTTTGTTATTCATGAAATTTAGATATTTTTATGTAGTATTGTGGAAAAAACTTGTTGTTCTAAATAAACAATTTTCTATAAATAAATAAAACAAATGTCGCATGTACATATGTACATATGTATATGTAGTCTAGTACATTCATATTATATGTATATGTACGTAGTATATAGTATTATAAATTTACTTAATTGCTTTTTTATGCGTTTGTGCATATATAACACATGTATGGTATATATGAATACGTGTAATATCATCATGAATTTAATATCAACGAATAGTAACAATTAATTTGCCAACGCATTCCGTCTAAAAATTTATCACAAAATATTTATTTTCTCAATTTTATAACAACAAATGTACATATGTAAATGCAACACGTATATAATGTATGCTCATATTTACGTATACAAAACAAAATTCTGTGTACTATATCATCGTGGTCGAATGTACACACACAAACGTTGATTCTCGCACTAAATTCATGTGTGAACGCATAAATGTATGAATTGTGATTGTGAAAAGCCAAAAAATTCGAAAATTACTTCATAAATTGTTTATAAATCATTGTTTGGACTTAACACGTAAAATGTATATTGTAATATACTTGTATTTACGTGTAATATTTATATCTATGTACATAAATATATCCATATATCGAGTATTTATATATGCTACAAATATTCTACATTTATGTCCGTAATGTACGAGAATATATACTTTTCGTATTACAGCAGAGCAGAGTATACGATTAAATACTATCATCTATTATAAAGAATAGTCTATTTTGAATTAAAAGTGTGGGAAGTGGATGACAGCCGCAGTCTTTAGATATATGTAACATTTTGTCACATTTAAATGCATTATAAAATGCTTATAACTACCATATAGGCTGTATGTGCAGTGCAAGTATATCCATATAAATATTTCGTATACGAAGGAGTATAAATATAATTTGTATGTAATACATATACGTATATTCATATACTCCTGGTCTGGTGTACATAAAGTGTTAATAAATAATTACAACTTAAATAGTATGTATGATACATCATAATAGTATATCAGTAGTAGGTAATATAAATAATTGAAATTAGAAAATCTTTTTTACACATGATAATTATTCGCGTTCGCATTTATAATATCTATAAAATACAAAATAAAACTGAATGCAAATTTACACAAAAAATATCATCATATCATATTGTCGCTGAGTGTGTGTTGATTGTCGACTGGCCAAAATCTGAGTCATATTGTAAATCAGTTTAAGATTATAATAATATTATATTATGCAGAATGAAACAAAAACTGAAAAAAAAAAAATAATTTCAAAATAAAAATAAAATTTAAGAATTTATTGTGATTCAAGGTTAATGAACTTTGAAGGTGAATGAATGATGATAATCATTATTTATGTAATTATAATATACTCGTACGATAAATACACAAAATTTGAAAACAAAACAAACAATAAAAAGAAAACAAATGAAAATTGGGAAAAATTCTTTCGATTTTTTATTTTAAATTATTTCGGTTATTGAAAATCTTTAAATTTATACATACCAAAATTTTACAATTTAAATTTCTTTTATTCCTATTCTTATTATTGGGTAGACAGTTTGCAATAATATGTGTAAAATGTAACTATATCAAAATTATATTCGAAATACTTAATAAAGAAATCGAAGTCAATTTATTGAAAATCCATAAATCAGTGAAACGAAAACGAAACAAAAACTCATGTTGTTTTTTTCTTTTTTGTATTTTATTTGTTCTGAAATATCATAACAACGATCACACCTTATGGTGTTTGTTATCAGTAACATGACCACAAATTACGAGTTCTCGACATGAGGTCCATGACGCGATCATACATACATATAGTAAAGATTGGTATCTACATATATGGATGCATTTGTACATGTACATGTGTACATATTATTTAGTATTAAACTTATTTTTCATAATTTTTCTTCTTCTTCTTCTTCTTATTTTTATGTTTATTTCATTTTTCCCTGTAACATATCCTACTGTGCATCAGAATAAAAATTTGTTGCATTGTCACCAAAAGAAGTCATACTTCATTCTAAGTTATAGGTTACCTATATAGTTAGCATATATGGTTTATTTTACAACGAAGGATATGGATATGTAATTTGAACATAAAAATCTTATAGAATATTATACGGATATTTACAATAAATTTAAATATGCACGTTATAGAAATATGAAGAATACAATATTTCGTATGTAGCAAGTACCTGTATCTACTTATATACTTCGATACTATGTTGTGCATTATATACGTAATGAATTGAAAAAGCAGACAAAAAAAAAAAAAATGAAAGGATGGAAGTTTATATAATGTCAAAAATATTTTGTTAAACAAACGACAGAATATCATTATGCTTCTGTTAAGATCAAAAATAAAAAAAAAAAAACAGAAACAAAATGCAAAACTTTGTGCAAAAATTCAATTATTGGACGAAAGAAGTCATCTATTGTATTTGGTTAGTTAGTTAGTTGGCTGGCTGTAGTGTTTGTTACATTTATGTACTACGAGCAAGTAGTATCAGAAAAGATATTTAATTCTGTTTTTCGATTTTGCTTATTTCTTGAATTGTATCAATCGAATTATCATGCTATGTTATATATTCTGTACCTCCACAAATGTGTGTGTATGAATTTTACATATTATATTTTATGCAGAAGTAAACTTTGTTTTAGAAATTTGTAGTCAAAACATCCTAGTACCTATATAACAAATATTTTTTTGATTGTAAAATAAAACTTGTGATGCTTATGATCACATGTATTTACACATTATATGTAATCGTATGCTTGTAGTTGTATTGATGACACATTTTGACATTATAAAAAACAAATATGAAACAAATTGAAAACAGAGAAACGATAAAATGAAATAACAAAATAACAAATCATGTATCGTATTGTATGTGCCACATGTTATAAGAAAATTTATTTATTTTTATGAGATTGAAAGTGCGATAAAATAATCGATACATGAAAAATTTGAAAATGAAGCAAAACAAAAAAGAAATAAAATACATATAGAAGTTTCGTGAAACAAACTTCTTGCTGTCTTATTCATCATCATCATCATCATCATTGGTTTAAGAATTCGCGAGGGATTTTATTAGCCTCCTCCAATTTGCCTCTCAACCGTTTCTGTCCATTGCCAGGTTTCTCCAGTTAACAATTCCTAGTGCTTTTTCTCTGTCTTCCTTGGCTTCTATGTCCATTATGTTTTCATATTATCATTCGTTTGATTATACGCTATTAATATCCATTCGCATCACATGTTCTATCTATTTAATATGTCAAGCTTGACCCACTGGACTATCTCAACGTCCTTATATACTTCGTAGAACTCGTGGTTGTACCTCATTCTCTATTGGCCTTTCTTTTTCACTGAACCCAATATTCGTCAGATCATTTTTCTTTTATTCCGCTTTATTTGAGTTTCATTTAATTTATAATTCAAATTTTATTCTTCTGGATTTTAGTAGCTTTTGCGCTTCGAAATAAGCGTTATTTTGCTTTCGTTAATACTTGATGTTTTATTAGTAATCTCGTAACAAATAAGAATATATACAATATACGAGTATGAAATTTGAAAATTAAGTAAAATTGTCAACATTTAATTGTTAGGAAATGTAGAAATATTTCATAGATATTTGGAAACTTTAATACTTTTTCCATTACAATAAAATGAATAAGGAAAATATTTTTCTTTATTAAAAAAATTGTGCATATAATTTGCCTATCACATTAGTACACTTCATAAAAGTCATAATTTTTCAAAATAAAATTATTCTTCGATAAACAGACATGAACATGATAAAGTAGGATAAAACTAATGAAGGTGTTTTAAAAAATAGTTCTTTATATTTTGTTTTAATTTTTTTCTATTTTTAAGAGAATATCTATATGAAAGAGGAAACTACGCGGTTATGCATCATTTGTCTCAAATGTAAAGTGTACCTATAGTATTTCATTTTCATTACGTTCGTTATTATTTCTGAATGGTGGCCATGGGCATTACATACATACTTACTTGTCGTATGTGCATCGTAATCTTGAATTTACAAATGTAATAAAAATGAAAACAATAAAAGCATGTAACATATATCAGAAAAGTATAAGGTTTACTAAGAAGAATGCAAGAATTTTCAACGGCAACATCGACAATGCTGATCGAAAAGTCAAACTGAAATTTTGATTACTGTGGTGCTTATAGTATAGATGCTATGGTGTGACAAGTGATCATGGAAAATTACACGATTCAATAACACGTAGAAATTATTCAAATTTATTATCAAAATTTTTGTTCGGTTTACCATACGTTTCATGTATACTGCAAATATTTTATGGATGAAGAGCATTTCTGGATCAGTGGGCTTATGAACAAAAAAAAAAAAAACTGCAGGATTTGGATTGAGAAAAATTTCCACACTCATTGCAAAGCCCAGGAGAACATTTAAATGATATTATTTTCAGCACTTTCTTAATGTAATCGATTGTTCTTCAAATCACGTGAATATCACTTGTTTTTATCTTTGTGTTTTATTTTAAAGTTCTGATTTTCTGACGCGCTTATTGGTAAACCCTTTATATATGTAATATGAGTATGTATATAACGCAAAGGTATTATAATTCATTTGCGAATACATGTTGCACAAAACATAAAACTAAAAAATTGCATTGTCTTCTTGTAAAAAGATTTGTTCTTGTTTGTACACATATTCTTGTTTTTATTGTGTTCTTGTTTTTCTTTTTTTTTTTTTTTGATTATTCGTATATTATCGCATCATTATTTCATGTTTTATATTATTTTACTCCAAATACATAGTAGACTCCTTTTACAATGTACATACATACATATATGTGCATAATGTATCTATATGCATACTATTTATGTAGTGTAACAAATTGAAAATTACAAATTTTTACTTGAATTTTAGAATTCAAAAATATCCCAAGTCACACCTTTTATCTAAACAATTTATCAAGGAGATAAGAAATAACTTCGTTTCTCTTACAAATTACAAAATTTTTTTTTATTGTTCTTATTTTTTCGTGTGTGCTTGCATATATCTATATATACGTGTACTATATAAATATACTTATATATGTTTTTGATTTTTTTATGTTTTTTCGAAGCTTAAAACACGAGTACCTATATTCCACAAACAATAAACATATTCACAATTCAAGCAGTATTTTGTAAACATAATATACCAGTAAACGAAAATGCACACAGAACGTATAGGTATACGGCAAACATAAAATATGTAAGTGTGTGTTTTATTCAATAGTGTCTATAACATATATTCATAACATATCATAAACAATTTGTACGTATATCATACGTGTGTAGACTCGTATTATATGTACTTTAATGTATAAAAAATAATAATTGCTTTTCTTTTGAATGCATTCTATATGCATTAGCCAGAATTTGAAACTAATAGACAATTGGTTATTCGCCTACTTACTGCCATGCATAATATAATCAACACAACTAACTCGTACATCGTACCATATTGTACTCATATAGACTGATACATACTCGCATTCGTAATGTAATATATTGCATTCACACTTATATACATATGTAAATATCTAAATACCTACGAGTATTTGCATACGAGCATTTTATTTAATTTTCTTTTAATGCTTTGCAAATTTTCACATTCTCTCTTTTGCTCTCTGCCATCACAGATTAATCATATGCAAATAGAATGCATGAGTGTAAACTGTAAAGTTTATGTTGACAATTTTAAATTATTTTATGGCGACATGTATATCTATTAGAAAATGCTTTTTGCTACAAATTTTAAGCAATTGATTAAATGAAAATATTAACCATAGTATCACGCTACTGATTTTCAATTCTTATATTGATTATTGATAAGGAGCAGTTAAAATTTTAGAAAAAAGCTGAAAGAAAAGGAATATGCAATTTCAAAATTTCAAATCTGTCCATAAAGTTTCTATATAGATGGTTAGCTAGAGCTACTGAATACTCCTCAGATTTCCCTATACTATACCTAGTTGTGTAAAATTTGTTTGTAATATGCATAATATCTGCACATTCATGCACAAAATTTGCAGATTGTAGTGTGTGTGTGTGTGTGTAAGTGTGTGTTAATATTGTACAATACTGAATGTGGAAAAATAAACCCAAAAGATATTGAGCTCGATGTTAATACAAAACGATCACCGATAAAATCAACAACATTGACTTTTTGGTATATCAACAGATCTAGAGATACTATATTCCATACAAGAGACCATAAACAATGACTGACTGTCAAACGAAGGATATGTTAGTAATGTACACATAGTCAAATTAAAAAAAAATAAAAAAAAAAAACATTTATTTTCTATCAGGAAATAATATAAAAGAACAACCACAACAACACAAACAATAACAACACTAAACGATTGAATTAAATTGTTGTTGTTTGCAGATAGATTAAATTTTATTTGAAATTTATTTAAGGAGAAAACGTAAATACAAAAAAAAAATATTTATAAAATCCTTACTTAAAAGCAATTATATACATGAATTCTCAATTATACAACACGTAACACTGTACAATGTTCAAGTATATACACATACATGCACACATCTTATTTGTATGTGCATATATGTATCTATATATTTTTATACATTAGCTTGTCGCCAATGCGGAGGACTTGAACATGATTTTGGGTCAACGGAATGGTATAAATTCTTTTTCAGTAGCCACAAACCTTATATGTCTGACATAGAAACCGTGATCGGCAATTTGTGATTTTACTTAAATTTCAACAAATTACAAGACTGGTAGCTGATTTTTTTATTTTTATACATTACAACTACTTATAAGTATATCGAGATTTTATTTTTTTGTGTATTTCAATTTTTATTTTTCAAAATCGTTTTATCCTTCCTTACCATTAAAATTTATATAGATTTTACTTATTTCAATTTTAATTTTTAAAAAAGAAAAAAAAAATTACCGTGACTGCCACTGTTAAAGCGATTATATTACTTTCATGCTCAAAATCAAAGAATTTGCATTTTGGACATTGCCTTCGCAAATTCAAAAATAAAGAAAAGAACAGAAATTAAAATCAAATTATGTTCACAACAACACAATAAAAAAATTAAAAAAAAAAATAAAATTACAGATATGAGAAATCACGTGGAACTCTTTGTTGTACAATACTGATTTTAGAATGCAAATATGTATAATTGAATTTGTGTTGGAACTTTGACTCAAAAAATACCAAGAAATTTGTGTAATATATTCATATACAACACGATAAGTACATATATGCATTAACTTGTGTTCATTAATTTCGCACACGTATACCCATATACATTAGAATTTATTGACAGTATTTTTTAACAAAATTCATTGAATTTGTTCAAAATTATTTTAATGATTTTGCGTTTTTCAGATTTATATCAGTGGTAATAACATCTACATTACACATGCCCAAGTATGCGTACATATTATAGTGAAAAATTCGATGAACATTTTAAATTCCTACTTAATTTTTAATTAGCCAAAATTTTCATAAGATCATTTTCATATTTTCTTTTTAATTTGAAAGAAAAATCATATCATAAAATGTCGAAAAAATATTACTTTTCTTTCATATACTAAATTACCTATTAAAAATGAAATACCTACATAATTAAATTTATATGAAAAAAAACAATTTTGCGAATTAATGTGATGTTAAATTGCGGAGAGTGTGGCATAATTTTCATATTTGTATTCGTATATACGCATCATGCACATCAATCATTATCAACATTGAAATATACGCACATATGCATCAATTATTATACATAATTTGCTATTCGTATATCATTCTCGCAGTCGGTAACATTTTCCCCTGTATTTTTTTTTGTCTAATTTTTGTTATTTTTATTAAAAAAAAAAACCAAAACAAAAATTCGAGAAAAAAAAATTAAAATAAAACAGAAATAAACTTCCTGAATGGCTCATAAATTTATTAATTACCTAAAGAAAGACTTTAGTTGCGAAGAGTTAAATGAACTATTTTAGTGTACTAAGTATTTATTGTCTGTCGTTAGACCGCCCAGTCAGTTATTATGGATATTTATCCATTTGCTGAATTCATTCATTTCAGTTTTTATTGCTGCTGCTGTTGTTTTGCATTTTTCGAAAGATCGTTAAATAAGTGCAATGCATACGTACATACATAATGTATGTATATATGTATGTGCTCATTTTAATAATAATTACTCGTATTATTATGATATACTGATGTACATATGATTATGATATATGTATATCTAGTCCCCTATTGATATGTATATTTATGATCATTTGACAGATATATAACGAACAAATATAAGGAATTATGTATCATAGATTTTTATTAAATTTATTATTAAAAATTTTAGAAATATTAATTTTCAGTTTTTAATGATCTACGAGCACAGTCAATATAGTCTGCAAGAAAAAATTTGTCTTGTAGTTCTACGTTTTGTGTTGTTTTTTTTTTATTAAAGAACATTTTTGAATTTTCATGTTGCTATAATTTTTGAACTTTTCTAAAAATTTCAAAAAATTATTCATTATATTACATCTATATATACATATATAAAAATGAATGTTTGTCTGTATGTCCTTTATAGAATCAAAAACCATACATCCAGTAAATTTTTGTTTCGAAATTTTTAGATCAGATTCGTATAATTGCTTCAAGGGATAATGTTCTTTTGGATAATTTTTTATTTGCATGGAAAAATAATAAATGCAATACAACCGCACTTTATTCGTTACGTATATAATACTATAATACATATGTAACATAACAATAATAATTAATTATTGTAAGAACACTTATTTACAAAAGTATATGAGATCATTAAGCTATAGCTTATCATAGTTTAAATCGTATAATAATCAGTACATATTTTAGAATTTTAATTAAATATTTAATATTTGTCTCGAAATGTATGCATCAAATATATATGTATTTATTTATTTTTGCTTTTAATTAATTTATATCTTATTTTACTTGATTCCTCGTTTAGAGGGTTCACTTCCGAATTGGCCTTCTCCTTTCCATCCTTTACACACCTATTTCAACACAAAAGACATATACTAGACAAAATTAGTGATTGCCGCAAGGATGACACCAGTCCGGAGGTCTTCCGCGCGCTGCACTCGGAGATTTGTGAAGAGTTCAGGGATAGGGTACATCTGTACACTGACGCAAGCAAATCCACGGCTGGTGTTGGTGTATCAGTTGCGTCCAAGGGTAGAGCAAATATATGGAAGACACTGATTCAGAGAAGACTACCTGCAGCAGCCTAGGTGTTCGATGCTGAATTGATATCAGTGTGGATTGCTGCTTCCATGAAAGCTAAGAACGGCAGGCGGCTGGTGATCTTCACGGACTCTCTGTCTTCAGTTCGTGCGCTTCAAAACTTGAATAATGACGATAAGATCAATCGTCACCCAGAACTATATTCGTGTGTGTTGGATTCCGGGACATGTAGGGATTGAAGGAAACGAGCAGGCTGATCGGTCCGCCAAAGAAGCCCTTGGCTCCACGCCGAACACCGATTTGCTAGTTCTTCAAAGCCCACATGCCATTTATAGGATGGGTCTAAGTCGGTTGAAAGAGAGAAGGTTGGCTGCTTTCCTTCTTGACTTGGACTCGGTCACCACACACGAGTACTGGGAGTTAAACCCCGGTCTCAGGACTCCAAAATTCAACCCTTCGCAGGGCAGAGTTCGGCAGATCTCGCTACTTAGATTGAGAACTGGGCATACGAGGCTAACCCATCCCTTCCTGCTTAACAGTAGGATTGGATTAACCTGCCCTTGTTGCATTCAAGTCGGACATAAAAACGTGACTCGACTCTTACTAGACTGTGAAACAATAAAAACAAATTTGGCAGCAATAGGGACGTTGATTATAAACAGGGGGAACTTGTTGATCCTAGTCAGGACTTAGACTCTTAACGGGCTTACGACTGTACAGTAGAATTAAAAAAAATTAAAATCAAATCAAATTAATTAAAAAAAAAATGTTTGTTTCAAAAATAACAAAAATAAAATTTTTATATCTTTTTATTCTTAGTTTTAAAATATAAAACACAAAAAATTTTTTCCCTATTTTTCATTTAATAAAATATGAGAGAAAGGCTTCACCGCTCTCATCTAGTAATTTTATAATAGTAAATTTTATTTGGATTGTTTCTATATAATATGATATTTTTCTTTTGTATACTTTTATTTTTACTAACACAAAGATATAAGGTTTTCATTTACTAACATAGCTAAGTAAGTTCAAATTGTATAATACGATCGCCAAAAGGCCCTGGCGGTTTGTGGTGTAGGCGGGGATGAGGAAGTTTACTGACCTCTCTCCCATAATAAATAAATAAAATAATCTTATTATACTAAAGGTACTTTTGCATTATCATTGTTGTACATTATCAAGTGACAAGGAGTCAGCTGATGTGTAAAGACAAAATTTTTTAACATTCGCTGTTGGCTAAAATAATGGCAATTGTCTGTCATTTGCATTATATTATCAAAATATAATAATTATCAAGTTGTGTAAATTTATGTACTAAATATATGACCATACTGTACGCAAATGTCAAATGATGTAAACATAAAATCAAAACACATGTATCGATAAATTATGTATTGTGACTTGTGACTAATAAAACTTGTAAACGAACTTGTTATTTGACTATCAACTATCATCATCCAAAAATACATACACAACACACGTACACAACTACTCTGTGTAAAACAAACATGTGGAAGTGTGTGCAACAATAATAGTATGGAAGACCTTAAGAGTGAAAAAAAAAAAAAAATGACAAAAATCAAAAAGTAAAGCAAACCTAACGAGTAAATATAATGCAAGTGCATGAGTGTTGCTTACAACCATATCTGATGAATTCAATAATGCCAAAGGCACATAATCACATTTCTGATGATACTTTTGCTGCATCATAACGCAACACAAAATCACAAGATACATTCAGTGCAGTATCGTATACAACATTTTTTTTTTAAAATTTTGTTTTATGGCATCGTAAAAATGTCTAAACAGCCAGCATACAATACTCATATAATGTGCACTAAGCTAATACACCTAATACTTTAAATATACACTTGACGCGTTATAAAAAAGTGGCATAAATATAAAAAATGTTTTTTCAATTTTTCGTTTTCCTCATATGTGTACATTATTGTTGTTGATGGTTGATTATCTGATGCAGGTAAATATTTTACGTATATATAGAAAATATTGTTACTATACCCGGTGCAATTACAATCATCTTTTGAAGCCGACCATTTCCTAGAATTTCCTGAATCTAATTTGATTTTGATTTGTTTACATTGTTTTGTTATGTCTTCTAATAAGTGTGCATCATTTATGTAGGGTTATTATCTGGAAATAGTCAAAAATAAATAAATAAATAAATAAACAGGTAATCGAGCAAATTATGTGTTTATTTTTCTTAATTTTTTTTTTTAAATAAGTTTTTTAGTATATACAACTATATACTGCTTATATGAGAATCGTAAAAATCTGTCATTGAATCCTTTAAATTACGCCTATTTTAAGTGTTACCACTCAAACAAAAATATCTTCGTCAAATATTATTTCACATCAAAAAATTACCAAACAGTGGTAAAAGTAAAGTTAAAAACAGTAGAATATTGATAATAAAATTTGATTGCATCGATTGAAAACAATGATATGAAAAATTGAAAAGTAATCGAATTACATCACGAGTATATTGTACATTATTCACTAAGGACAAGAATGAAAATTTGCTTACTTGCCAAACCACAAATATTTTTTTTATATTTATTAAATTTGATAGATAATTATAATGGTAACAATGGTTCTTTGTCTGATGCTCATCCATATAACCAATCATAGATATATATTACTAAAAAAAAATTTAAATTGAAAAATTCAATATTGAACGGTACAAACACTTTGGATTTTAAGTACACATGTGCATTAAAATTAGGCGTCTGATAGGTGTTCAATTATTTTTAATTTCAAACCTACATACATAATGTACAATTCTCGTAAATCTTTTGAACATTTCTGTTGAAAAGGATCAACACATCACTATATATTAATGGTTAAAATATTATTTTTATAGAGTTCTCGTAATAAAATAAATAAAAAAAAATGTGACAATTTTTTTATGACGGGATTTAAAAATTTTTGTATGTTTTTCTTACTTTTTTTTTTCATTTATTTGTTTCTAATTTGAATGTATGTATAGTCAAAAGTATAAATGTGACTTTATCAACAATTAATATCACTTTTAATGTGGTAATGGATTTTTAATGAGATTTTTATTGATCAACAAAAAAAAAAAAATTTTTTTTCCACTTGATTTCAATGTTGAATTACAAATAACATAAATTTTGTGTAAATGTATGAGAGTTATTATATGTATTTGATATGCAGAATGTGAGTAACCAATACAGTCTTGTTTATATACATATAAAAATATACTATATATGGCTTGGCTTGCCATGAATGTAAATAGTTCTGAATGATTTAGAGCAAATAAATTTTTGTTTCGTAATAAATTTTTGTAGTTAAAGAATAATTTTTTTTTTCGACTTAAATTTTAAAAATATAAATTTATTCATACATACATTACATATACATATAGTATATAAATTTCTGTATACACATTATATTATTTTAAAATTTATTACCATCATATTCCTTACATACATATATGCCTAGTGCCTACATTTGTTTGTATCATTTTCCATTAAATCAAAAATCGTTAAATTGAAATAAAATCGAATAAATTTTTATCACCTTTGTAGTGTTGTAATGAAATTAGAAACAAAAATTCCGATCATAATGTACGACAGTATCTATGTATGTATACATACAAAAATAAAATTTTGGCAAGTATAAAATAAAAATGTAAGTATAGTTATGTGCATGTACAGAGTGTCCCGCCTCGAGTGGTCAACCCGCACATAGCAGATAGGTCTCGCCGGGACAAAACAAAAAATCGTTGTGCAGTGAAGCGGGGGGAGGGTAATCTCAACCGTTTAGCCGCTATAGAGGGCGATGAAGATTTTTCGTACTTTCTCTACGAAACACCCTATAACAACTCCGATAGTTAACAACTCAGCTAAAAGAAAGTAGT
The DNA here is from genome assembly GCA_951394055.1 of Villa cingulata. Taxonomy (NCBI): domain Eukaryota; kingdom Metazoa; phylum Arthropoda; class Insecta; order Diptera; family Bombyliidae; genus Villa; species Villa cingulata. Next base: position 5,269,316 of record OX596025.1, read on the forward strand.
CCAAGAAAAATCTATAGAAAACTCCCTCCTCTCTCTAATGATACCTGATATGCTTCTCTACGTTCTTTGTTTCAAGAGATTGTGTTTCAAAGTCAAAGTTTATTGATTTTTCACAGGACACCCTGTATAAGTATATGAATATGTAAATGTTATATTTAATTCCAAAGAAATATATAGATATAGAGAGCAGAGTATAATAAAAATATCGAATTCGATAAGAAATCTTTTTAAAATAATTGATTTATTGTATGAAAATTGATCAGAACTTCAAAGGTTGACTTGGTTGACTATAACCAGTTTATTATTATTTTTCTTTTTTACAAATTTCCATATTTAAGTAACTTTCGTAAATGTCATTTTATCATATTAAAATTTTAAAAAAAAAACGGTTCAATTTAATGTTGTTTGAATATTGAAAAAATATTTGCGCGTAACAAATTTAAGAGGACGTGATTTCAATAATTACTGTTTGAGTTTTTATCTCAATCTTTCAATACCTTGATGGTTGCCTATTGTGCATTAACTTCTGTGTTCTCCTAACAGGTATTCTGTATAGGTTTTTTTCATAAATCATATTTTGATTTTTGATCTTAAATATTTGTTTTCACAAGTGGATCATCATTTTTGTATTTATACTGACAGAAACCTAGCTTCTATGAAATTCTGCGAACGTTTATTTCGAATTTAATAATTGATAATGGCAAGGAACATATCAATTTTAATTTGCACAAGGTTAAAATAAATTGGTATTGGAACACATCATTTACATTGTCAAAGTTAATTTTTCTTCATCTTAGATCCTAGACACATACAGCTCGAAATTACCATAATTTTCGAAATCAACCTTTTTTCTTGATTTTGGCGACGAAATCAAGAACTTTTCATATAATTTCAACTGATCGAAATTACGTAAAAATTGCTTGATTTTGATCAAAATCACGATAACAGTTCCAGTTTCCAATTTCATTTTCCAGTTTCAGCTGTCATTAATATCATATGTTCATATAGTTATACTGGTTATACATTCTTATGTATTTAATGGTTACATTTTAATAAAACTAAAAGTTCATTTTAATACATAATTAGCTAAGTATAAAACTTCAAAATTCATTCATTCAAAATCAACAAAATGCAGTGTGTCACAAAATGATTTCAAAAGGTTGATTTCGTAAAATTATGGTGATTTCGAGCTGTATGTGTCTGGAGCATTAGTCTTGAAGAATAAAATAATTTTACATATAAAAATGAAAATTTCATAACATACTCGTAATCGCATAAAATATGACGTTTATAAATTTTGGTTGAAAGTTTCATTCAAATTCAAACTTACAGTACATATGCAATCATCAATACTCACTACACTTGGTTTGTATAATGCAAATGATGATACGAGCAAATACACACAAATGTATGGAACTTTGAATGTGTAAATATTTTCGATTGTATTTAGGTATATTGTATAAATATATAATTATATTAACAAATTCATAATTAAATTGACGAGTTAGAATCTCTGTTTTATGTTTTATGATATGTAAAATTGCTTACGAAATTTTATTAGGTCACGTAATTTTATTATGAAACATGTGGAATTTATATACGAGTAAATACGAGTATGTACCTGTGTATATGTAAGCATAGCTACAAAACAAGTATAAAAGTGATAGCTAAATTATTTGATAATGAAAACTACAATAAAAAACTTGCTTAACACACAGAATAAAATGTAAAAAACAGCATCGAAATAATATCGAATAAAAAGTAAAATGTTAAAGAAAATACAAGAATTTAAAATTTTGCTAAATTATGGATTAAAATAATTCTGTGTTCTCCGATGTTGTTATACACTTACATAGTATATATACAATATTAATGTTTGCAGACGAAAAACAGCAAAACATAACAACGACAGAAAAATCTGCATTGTATAGATCTGTAATTTGATATTTTGATTGGATATCGTGACTATAAAGCTTATACGAGCATATAAATATATGAAAATGAAAAAAATTGAATAAAAACACCTCCTACTATTCCACATAAAGAAAATCAAAATATTAGTATGTATATGCATGATAAAAGAAAAGAAAAGATAAAAATAAAAGTCATGAGTTTTAACAAGATAATTCATTGATTATAATATTTTTCAATAACTCGAATATTTTTCAGAATTTCGATATATTCATTCACTTTATATATTGCTCTTATATACATACATACATATACTAATGTATGTATATGGATGAATGTATAGCAAAACGCATAAATGTCTTTCATAAAAAGATTTTCAGAAATCAGGATATCTATTATGTTCTATCTTTTGATTAAGTCTAAGCACGCGTGTTCATTCATTACTTTATTATTATACTATTTTGTTTATTTATATTCTTCTGGTATACCTATATATGTACATAATATGTATATATGCATATATATTCGTATGTGTACTTTACTTACAAATATTTTTATTGTATAAATGCAGAAGAAATGAAATTTATTATGAGTATTTGATCATAAACAGTCAAACCAAAAAAAAAAAAAAAAAATTGATGGATACTACAGGCGTTTACATACTCGTTTGTACTTCTTTGCATCCAGTCAAATGAAGCTAACATAAATATGTATTTTGTTTTCTTTTGGAAAAAACAAAAACAAAAAAGAAAAGAGAAGACAAACGGAAAATTTGTATCTGATAAACCAAAAAAATTATTAATACGTTAAGGTTAAATTATTTGTTAGTCGATATGAAACTGAAATGTTTATTTGATTCCATGACTAAGATTTTTAATTGATAAAATCCAACACAACATATTTACATATAAAAAAAACATATGCAGGTGTATATGTATGTATATATATTATGAGTATACAAATATCTATAAGTACATATATACACTGTAAACTCGTGTATTTGATGATGATTATTTTATTTTATTATATGAATTTATATACGAATTTTTTTATATTTTATTCGGAAAATATTTAAACGACAAAAAATGTTTTGATATGATGCGATGGTTATAATGTATGTTACACTTACGTGCATATATGTACATATATATATGATAATTGTTGAGGTGAATATTTTCAAAAATTTGTGCATATCTCATTTTCAAATCAATTCCAGTAGATATGTTATTTTTATAGATTATCACTTGTTGAAATCGATTTGTGAAATTGAATATGGAAAATTTTTATTGTAAGACGATGAATTTTCTGATCGACCCTTCTAGAGTTGGTAATAATCAAATCGAAGCCATAAATTATGTTGTAGATCGTCATGTAATGTAACCAAAAAGGCAGCAAAATGTTAACTCTATCAAAGACCAGATATTTTTCCCCAACCTAATAACCTTGATTGTAGATTGTGGTGGCGTAGTTATATAGAGAAAACTGGCCAAAGGATAAATAGAGTATTCTAGCCTAGGGTATTGAATTTATCTTGAGATCAATCTATGTTTGTTTCTCTATTTCAAAAACTCGGTGGTTTACCACATTAAAGTGTAGACAAATTTCCAATATGGGATGGGCTGTAATGGCAGAGCAGAATAATATCACTTTCTTGACAACCCGATATTTTACTTTCGAATGCTTTAACGAAATTTATGTTTTTCAATAACGAGATTAATTTTTTCTATCAAATTTTCAAATGTTTTTTTTTTTTTTGCAGTTTTGTTTTGATTCCAAATTTCAAGATAAACGTTTTTTATTCCTTTAAAATTAATTAAGTTAATTCATTCGTATTTAAGAATGCACATCTATAATATCTGTCTATCACATTTTTCTGTTTATTATTTCGTTACTGATAGATTCATAATAAATAGTGGCGCTCAATTTTTTTTTTCATGTGTACACAATACGCATAACAAAACAACAAGACACCATATAAGAAATTATTGTCATCTTCATGACTTGTTAAAAAAAAATTGTTCTCTTGAAAGTTGATGTTAAAGTCAAAACAAAGTTTAAATTTACTTTTGAAAAAAAGTCGAAATATGTATGTGTATATGATATACAATATACTTTTCTCTTTACTCTATGTACGACAATGTACGAGTATGTATGTAGACAAAAGAATAAAAGACAACAAATTCGAAACATATTTTTGTAAGATTATTTTCTTCAAATTTTTGTTTCGTTTTCTTCTTAGTTTAAATTCTTGAATTTCATTTCTTGGTTTTTGTTTTACATATAATCAAAAAAGAATTTCTGTAAATCTGATCATACAATATAACCCAGTATAACTATACATAAACAGATACAACACGATTTAATCAACAGGTCACAATTGAGGATTTTTTTTTTTTCTCTAAAATGTATTTATCGTATTTCGTTTTTGTTAACATACTACAAGCGATTATAAACCAAAAAAAATATTCTTTCTTTTTGTTTATCACAACAATATGAAATACACCATATAGAAGTACATATACAATATTTTATATAGATTTTATATACACACGAGTATCTATATGTACAGATATATATAAATACTTACGTATATATATATTAATGTATTCATGTTAACGTAATTTGATGTCACTACTTTTAGCTTCTGGTGGTTAAATTTTTGTTTAACTTTATTAATTTTTGGAAAAATTTTCATACAAAACACGAATAAAATAAAAATAAAAGTTTAAAAGGTTATTAAATGAAGCCACTGTATTAAAAATAAAATCAAAATAAAAATAAAAAGAAAAAAAAATCTAATTTAAAAGATTTGTATTTAAAAGATATTTTGACAGATTTTCATATTTACGAGCATAACAAACAGCAGGGTATCTTTTTATAAAAATTATACAACATTCGTCTTATCCCATAAGATACATACTATCATTTTTGTACGTTTTTTTTTCTTCAACTAAATTTTCTTCTTAAATAATGTAAACAATATCAAATAAAATGAAGAAATAAAATACAAACTTGTATCATCTCGTATCTTGTATGATATGCTTACTCGTATAAGTATAGTATGTACATTTATGTAAATACGCGCATATATAGACAATTTTTTTTTCTGAGCTAAATCACGCTAAATACTTTAATAACGCAACTACTATACTTTTGTGATAAACGATACAAAGGATAAAGTAGATTGTATGTGTTTCACTGTTAACTAACAAAACTATGGCAGACCAAAAAAAAAAAAAATGTGATTACACGACTTTTGTGACGATTCTAGTCTTTTATCAATTTTATGAAGAAATAATTCTGCACAATAAGTAAAATTCTATATCTACCTATATACATACATATAGATAAGATATGTGGATACGAGTATGTATATGCAAGTGAAAATCACGAAACTTGAAATCTTCTTTTGTTTTTTTTTGTATTTGTACTGAGAATTTTTGAAATAAGAAAAAAAAAACGTTTTATGAACAGAAGTATAAAACATAAATTTACATCATCGAGTCCTATGCTTAGTTTTAAAAATTATCAAAATTCGACATAAATTATTTTATTGTTTTTTGATTTGTTCGAAATCAGATTTGAGTTTAGTTAACTACAGTAGATATTTTTCCTGCTTAGATTTTCAAATTTTATTGAAAACAAAATTGCTTAGAGTTCTCACAAGATGACATCCAATTCATCTCCTTTCCAGTAGTTACTGAGATGGATGGGTATATATTAAAATCAGATTGCTCGTAAATTTCATTATTTATCTTACTCTGTATGTATGTAGGCAAGGTACTAATATACCTAACATTTTCATCTTTTATCGGGCCTAAATCTCTCTTTACTATATTCTTTCGTCAAATTACATTAAGCATTTTTTTTTCATTTTTAATTAGTAATTTAAAATTTACTTACCTATACATGCCTATACATCAAAAGGATATAAGAAAGTTCCACGATCTTTTTTCATAATCATAATTCTATCGAAAACAAAATCAGAAGAATACTCATGTACTTTTCAAAGTTTTACGTATTTCTTACTTGTATGTTATATTTGTATGCATGTATAGGACAAAAAACCAGTTTCATTCAGTATATGATGAATATACCTAAGTATATATATTATTCTGCCCACACATAAAATCAGTTGGTGATAAATTCCCTTTCATATATAAAACTAATTGATATCAATTACTGCCCTTTAAATAGCTTATTATTTTCAATTAATATAAAAATTAAATAAAAAAAAATTAATATGAAATTCATCAGTGAAAAAATATTTATTGCTTTGTTGATGCTTGCGTCGTTTAATTATATGTTCGTATTTGTATATATGATTATGCTTTACTATATATACAGGATACCAGGCATACAGTTTATCTAGTATAAATACATACGTTATGAATTCATGTGGTATTGGCTGAGGTGTAATACAGCAGCATTATTAAAATAATGTTATGTGCAATTTGTTAAGTTGTGCTTTCTGTTACATTAAAAATATTCTGTTTACTTGTAAAAAGTCATAACTGAAAAATAAACGAACAACGATATTATGGGACATACATAAATACTGACTATCCATGCACACTATTACATTATAATGGCAAAATTTATAAAAAAACAAAATAAATAAATTATAAATACAAAAATTTCATTTTACGAGAAATAAAATTTGATCCTTTCTCTTATTATCGTTTAGGAAGATATTATCAAATCAAGGAATTTATACATACAACGTATACAGTGTATAGTACATATATAAATTCCGTCCACAGTCCGCTAAGATCAAAAATAAATCATTTCAAAAAGAATAAAAAATAAGTATTTATTAAACTCAGCACAAGCATACATAAGTGATAAGTTTGTAGCTTCATATACGGAACATTTCTGTATTTATCTGCCAGTTACACAAATCCATACAAAATTATATACGTTCGATCATTTATATATATACATAATGTATGTATGTACATACATGTTAATTCATATATGTATGCATCACATATAATTTCCTCCATAGTGGACAAATAAATCACTTTGCGGTCAGTTAAAATTTATTTTGTGCGCTGTTGTCTTATGTTCATAATATACATCGACCACCTTTAGGATATTATGTTTTTTTTTTTTTTTTTTTTAATACAAAAATAATGAGAAGAAAAAAATTCCAGCAGGTGCTAATATGAATACCTTTTCAATTTTTACATGTGTTTATCTCACATTTAGCATTCGTTTATCATAATAGAAGTGCACTTACATATGTACACACATGTATGTAATTTACCTTTTTTTTTTTGTTTTTCTATCTTTTCTTCGTTTCTGTTGCGATCAAAATAAAAATTCAATAAATGAAAAATTTAGATGAAAAATTACAAAATCACCGAAGAAAAAAAAAGGAGCAAAAACGAAAACAAGAAAAGAAATTTAGAAAATTTTCAAAGGTCGCTTCGCTAAGTATACGACCATATTGATACAAGTACTATACGTACAAAGCATAAAACACATGAATAAAGGAAGGAAGAAAGGAGAAAACAAAAATTTGTTATAAATGCAATGCATTATGGTTGATTTTTAGACATATTATATAATTTCATATGTACTTATGTATCTTATATTGAATTGATTTTGAATAGATAATATTAATTCCAGGTATAATATATGTACACACAGTCATATAATATCTACTATAGTTGAAACGGATTCTCAAACAGTTTGACTTATGAGGATTATCTGTCATATTGGACATATTTCCTTGTTATTCAAAAAAAAAATTTTTTTTTGATTCTATATCTATAGTTCCTTCTCCTTTCATCATCATTCATACCTTTTTATTTTATTTCATTTTTTTAAAGTGTGTATTATAAAAATTTTGATAAAGAATTTAATACACCGATCAAAGAGAAAATGAATATCCTATAAAAGATGAATAAAATTTTAATTTCATTTTTCAGATAAAATGTAACGTATTGAATTGAAAATAAATTGGTTGTCATTGCTAATAAGATTTAGAAGAGCATCATTATCATCATCATCATCATTTTTTAGGAATAAGGTTCGATATAAATGTTGTCGATATAAAAATTTCAGATAATTTTTCTTCACATGTTTCGATGGATTTTAAGAAAGTTTTTTTTATTTATTTACGTGTATTTATTGTTTTTATATTTTGTGTGTGTCAGTTACATTGTTTGCCATTAATAAAATCAGTTATGGAGAAAATGATAAATAAAAAAAAAAATTAAAAAAAAAATTTCAACACGGAAAAGAGATGAGATCTTTTGTTGAATAAATTACACGGATATATTACAAATACATACATTTATAATATTAAAAAAAAAGGGATTGGTTTTGAAAGTTAAAAATTGACAAATTTCATGTCACGATTTCAAATATTCAAAATTTATGACTTTCTTCTTCCCTATATATGTATGTATACTTACTTCTACAAAAACGAAAAATATACATACATACGAGTATGTGGGTTATTATAATCGATTGATAAAAATTTCTGTCATTTTTCTGGTTTTTATGTAATTTCTGGAATTTATTGAAATTGAAATAAAAAACTATGTTCTTCGATTGTTTATGATGTGTACGTGAATTGAATATGAATATCTACATCGTAAAGTAAGTTTATGGTGGATTTTTCGTCTCAATTTCAGTCAAAAAAATGACGTAATTTTAAAATTAATTTTAATATCATCATCTTGCAATATCATTTTTAAAATTAATTGAAAATTAAGTAAACAAATTTCTTTTAAATTTTAAAATTGTTGATTAAAACAAATACTCGTACGAAATTCCATCGTATTTGTGTGGCCTCATATAATCTGTTATTTAGAAGATTTTTGATTTTTGTCAGTCTCAGTATATGTACTTGATAACTGATAGATATAAAGAATTGAGAAGCATTTAAGATGATCTAGAAAAAGTCATAAAATATTGTTAAACTTCTGGAATTAACATGATGAACATGTTTGAAAGATATATAAATGAATTCATAAATTTTTATTATCTAGAGAGGCTCCGTTTAATTGAATTTTCAACATACATATTTATTTGAAATTTATAAAAATGTTCTCATGGGTGGCCTATTTTTATTTAAAAAAATTGTAAAAATAATTCGAAAATTAAGAAAAAGCAGCATACTTACTGACATATTTGTAAGGGCATAAATCTATATATTTCAATAATGAAAGTATTTTTTGATTTGTTGTATAGTATTACTGCTTCACATAACATATACAAAATAAAAAATTGTTTATATGTGTATGTACATAAAAGAAAAGTAATTTCATTTTTATTACGCTCATTAAAAATATACGAAATTTTCTTCTTGTTCAGTTTTATGTTTCCATTGAATTTTATACCGAAGAATCGATTTCGGTGTCATAAACAAAAATCAAAAATCTATTAAAATGGAAAATTTTTTAATTGACGAATTAGAGGAATCTATAAAATTGATGTTCTGAAATTTATTTCCAAGTCATTGTGTGATTTGAATATAGTTCTCACAAAAATTTGATCCAATTCCGTTAAGCTAAATCGCATATTGCAAAATAATTAAGAAAATTTCATTACACTCAGTATTATCCTTTTTTTCCAGATTCTATGTAGATTTTATTGTTATATGCATATATTTGGCGTTTTAGCACTTTTCTAATTATAATTTTTAGTGAGAGCTGCTCACATGAATCTCATTTCTCCACATCACCACAACCTTTACGATCGAGTCTATATAGAAAAATATTCGAACAAAATGTCAGCAATAACTATTCGTTGAATGTTTTGATCAATTTTTCATACCGCCAGACAAGATGTTTTTCTCTTCATGGCAAAAAAAAATTTTAAAAATAATTGAAAGCAAAAATTGGATTTTTCTTGCAAAATCTGCTTATTTTTTATTTATTTTTTTCTAATTTTTATTTGTTTAGAGGGAGATATGAACCAGAGCGCCCAGACAAACGCTGTCCATTGTACTCGAAGCCCCCGTCTTGTCAAACGTATTCGTCGCTTTTAGGTAATGAAGGAGCTCCACTCGACTTCAGGCCCAATTTCTTCTGGTCTGATGACAACAGTGCCGAAAATGCGCATTCTAATAAAGGAGAAGGCCTAAGTGTTCCGTGGTATCGTCCTCCTCTCCACAAGAAGCACACTATAGTAGCGAGATGCTTTCTACAGATATTAAGGGGGAACTATAATTGACATAGCTGACATAGCAGACAAAACGTCACATTTGGTTAACTATAATAACATAGATAACATACTAAACAAAATAAGCAATACGAATTTCACAAAATGAGGTTATGGCTTATGTTACTTAAGTTAAGTACGCTTTCGATCGTACTGCTTATTTCGAACTTATGTTAAACGAATTTTTAACGAATGTCGAAAATGTCAATTATAGTTTAGCTCATTGATTTGGCTGTGTTCGGCTACGACATATGTCATAGCCTATGTCGCATATGTCGATTATAGTTCCCCCTTTATGCCCCGTAAGAGCATTGACCATAGCTCTGCAGTCTTTCCTTCCCTTTTTGAGTAGAAAAGCCGCTAGAGCCCGTTTTTTTTTTCAAACAAAGCGCTTGTTTTGCCTACACTTTGGGAGATTTCGCCACACACCCTCATGCAGATTACCGGTGAAGTGAATCTATTGCATTTCTCACTGCAGATACACCAATTACCGGTTCAGAGCCCATGAAACGCATTTCGGCGCCTTCTTTGACGATCCCATCATCTTTGACGCTGCCTCATTGCCCTCAAAGCCCTGCTGTCCTGATGTCCAAATGAGATCCACGGAGTTATGTCTTTGCAACATAATTCAACCTAGATCTGCATTCGAGAACAATCTGTTTATTAGTTTTATAATAATAATATAAGAAATTTGATTTGTAGAAGAAAGAAATTTCATTTCTAAATGTTTTCTTGGAATTAATAGAATTGTTTAATTAGAACTAAAATTATTAAATGGATCTATCTGGTATGTATGTATGTATATGTACTTTCATGTACGAGTAATATTCATGCACCTGCTATTTCAAGTAATTTCATGTCTTTTATTATCTTTATCATTGACTACTTATCAGAAATAAATATTTATGTCGATTTTTTCTGGTAAAATTTCTTAAATATAAATCTACTCATATGTATGTGTAATGTACTATGTGTACATTGTACTCATATAATATGTAAATATTATTAAAGTAGTAATAATATCTATGTATTTGTACAAATAATACAATAGGTCATTTGAAAGTAATAAAATCACATATACGTATATTATGTACATGTAGCTACATATATATTACAAGATAAGAAAAAGCTACTTTGTATTCAGACCACCATGTCCTTTTTGGAAATTTTTATGACTTTTCTAATTTAACATTACATATAAAATTACGACACGAACTGAATTATAGTTGTATGTATATAGTTGTTGTCAAATAATAAAGGACAAAATTTTTAATTTTATTTTTTATTTTTTCTTTCAAAAAAAATTTTTTTTTCTTCAAATGATTTTTATGATAGAAAAAAATTATTTTTTGTCTTATTCTTCTATCTATATTTTTTTTTTTTTTTTTTTGACAAGAAAAGTAGTAATTTTTCTAGTTAATAGTTTTTGTTTTTTGTTCATCTCCTCTCTGTAATCAAATAAAAATAGAAGCAAGTGTTTTAGTATAAAATAACATTGATGATATGAAAAAAAATAAAAAAGACAGGAAACCAGAAAAGTACTCATATACTTACTTAAATACTTACTAGTCATATATACTCGTATATGTGTTACAAAAATTCGTAAATTTTATCCTTTATATTGTCACGCAAAAGAAATAAAAACGTCACAGAAAAACGCATAAAAATAAAAAAGAAGGCAATACACTCATAATATATTTTTTGTTTTTCTAGAAAATAAAATTGAAATAAAATGATAGTGAAAAATAAAAGGATTTATGTAGACTATGTTGATATGAATATGTATGTTTATACTTATGTAGATACCCCTATGATATACTACATAGTTACATAAATGTTCATAAGATAAGTATATACTATAAATGTATGTAACATCCACTATATAGTACATTTGTATACAAAGGTATGCATGTAATCGTATACGAATAAAGCTACTTTAAGTCGAGAGAAATGAAAATTAAAAGAAAAGACAAGTAGTCGCGCATTGAGTTAATTGAATCCTTTGAAAATTTTATGATCGTTTTACAAATTCACTTATTCGTGTGCTTTAATTGGATACTTTGGATAACTATACATACATATATCTTAGCATCTTTGTTACTAGACAATTTTTTATGTTCATTTGATAATATTTTCTTTCATATGATTTCTGTTTCATATCTGATAGTCTTGTTATGGGTCGGATAAGTTGTTTGGTAAAAATGTTTGAATTCATTCGATGTTATTGAGATAGTGATAGATAGACAGATAATTCATTCGTCTAAGATAGTTTCATACTTTCTAAAAATTATCTTTAGCGTGTATGTACTCGTGTATGTATTTTTTTTATGTGCGTAGCTAGAAATAGTCTGTTATATCACAGAATATAGACGAGTCAGTGTACGATGGTTAATACATATAAACGTCGGAAATATTTAATTTTCCAAAATTCCGTGTTAGAATATCTTTTTACGTTTTGTCTAATACATATGAGTACAAAAGACAGTATATGTATCATGCATTTTTTAAATACGATGAAATCAAAATTTAGAAAAGAACTTTAGAGCGGATTTTGTCCAAAAATACCAAAGAAAATTATTTGTCGTAAAGTAAAAACAAAGAGGAGTCAAGATTTATATTTTCAACATTTTTTTTTTTAATATTATTTTTATCTTATAAAACTCATTTCAGATAATATCTTTTATATCTTAGAATTATTAATTTGGGTTATAGATGATGATGATTTTGTCCGATTAATCAATTGTTGGATGATAGATCCTTGTGTTTTTTTTTTTTTTTTTTTTTTTAATAAAGATAAAGATATAAATAATTTTATAGTTTAACGTTCAAGTGGTACATAATGTAATATTGAATGAAAATTATTTCATTTACGTTTTTTTATTGCTGGATAAAAATTGAGAATGTTTTCCGTAATAGAGAACATTTAGATTTTGAATCACATATTCTATAAAAATAAATTAAACAACGATCTTTAATGTAATAAAGAATTTAATAGAGTTTTTTTTCGATTGTATTAGAGTATAAAGTGCATGCACCTACTAATTTGAGATTTCCGTTAAAATTTTTCTAATCAACTAAATTACATTTGAATGCAAATACTTATACTGTAATTATTGCAAATAAGATTCATACGAGTATGTACTACCTGTGCACTTTTTTAATAAAATAAAATTTTCATTATGTGTACGAATTTTAATAGTAAAATATAACAAATAATATTCTAACTATATTTGTATAGAAACTATAAAACCATCATCATTATTAAGATTAGGATTCGAGATATTTGCTATCTTGTGCACCAGATATCTCCGAAGTTACTTAACCGATTTCAATGAAATTTGAAACATACATACTTTGATAGGAATTGTGGTGCTTGAATAGAGCACTTATTTTAAAAATGTCCTTCTTTCCTTTTTACAGGGTGTCAAAGTTATCAAAATTGCGATTTTTCGGCTTCCAGATGCACCTCGTACAGCAAAAACTAATAATTGACCAATTTTGAATATATGTAGGTAGCCTGAAGGATATTATGGTTCTTGAATAGAGCACATTTTTGATTTTAGGTCGTAAAATTTAGTTATAGTTCTTAAAAAAGGAGAGGGTATTTTTGAAAAATCGTTCAACTTTGACTTCTATTTTCATACATTAAATCTTCATGTATCTGTATGATTTTGGTAACAAAATAAAGTTTGGACTTTTCTGAAGAGTTTACAAAAAAAAAGTACAAAATTCTTTGTTATACTTCCATTTTTATTAACAAAATAAAAATTATGCTTCTCTCATCAAAATATTCAAAAATTCATTTTTACAGCCCCTAAAAGGTATGCAAAGTTATTTTTTAAAATTTTTGTATGTAAAACCGTTGTTGTTGTTTTCAAAATTTTTCAAATTCGAATCCTACTCTTAAGGATTTGATTCAAAGCGAAATGTTAATCGATTTTATAATTATTATCAAAGAAATATCAGAGTTTTTAAATTTTGTATAGCTAAGCATATTTGCTACCAGAAGATAACATCGTGATCGTGACAATAAAAATATACCATAAGATACATAAAATCCCAGAGATAGTATGGTACAGCTAATTTTGATGGTTATCAAATTCTTTTTATCTTTTTCTACTGAATGCAACTGTTGAAATTGACGTTAAATTAGTTCCATATAAATTCTAATCAAAACCGATGTGTTTACGAATACATAGTATGTATATTCTTCTATTCCCTCATGTATACGAGTTGTATATATGATCGTTCGTTCATTATATGAGAATGCGTTGGTGGTAGTATAATGATTTTCGATTCAAACAATTTTTTTTTAATTTCTGAGAAAATTATAGAATTGATCTCCTGCCGATCTCATCTTACGATTATGTTTAGTCAGTTTTGTGACAACATTTTTAATTTGAGTCTAATCGAATATTTTTATAAAAGTTTATTTCGTTTATTATTATACCATACCTATCGATAATACTATTTAAATTATGTGCAACTGTATATGTGATTATTACATTTCCATGTATTTATAACAGATTTAACGATTAAATTATGATTACGATTCAATAATTTTGATAGTATAAACACCATTATATTTTCTGTCCTGATTATTATTTACACAGCACAGCATACCGTGCATTATCATGCAGCAATATATATGATTACGTACATAAATAAGTAACTGGTATGATCAGATAGAGAGTGACAATGACATATAATTAGCTGTGAACATTAAATTTTTGTCTTTTTGTTTTTAATTTTAATTTTCTTGTTTGTATGATTGTTTATGAGTAAATATATATTTTTTAAATGTTCTAAAATGGATAAATAAAAGATAAGAAAAGATGAAGTTATAAATTTCATATTTAAATGATTCCGAATAAATTTCAATGATTTTTTGTGGTTTTTGAACAGAAACGATTGAATTTCACATATATACACATATAAATAAAAGTTTCGATGTTAATCTATTGGGTATAGATATGTTTTAATTATGAAAATTTGCATAATTTTTTTAAAATATAAGAAAAAGATAAAAATGAAAATGGAATTTCTGTGTGTAAATAAATGATTGCTGTATTTTTTGGTGATGTTTATGTTTTGTGTCTGCGGTAATAATTTAAAAAAATTAAATCTTAGAGATAATAGTATCTATATGTGTTGCTTACTATGTGTAATGTGGTGTATTTACTTAAGTCTTATTTGTAAAAGGATGTCAAAGAAAAATATGAGAAAACGATTTTGCAAAGAAATCTATATACAAACTATTATCACAAATTGTGAATTTATACATCTAATCAATAAATTTGAAAGACTCTATCTATCAGGAACAAATTATTTGGTTTTCGTTGCCTATTAATCTCATATAGCCAATACACAAATAATACACTATCCACTTGACCTGCTAACTGCTATTTCTATTCCATTAACTTTCGCAGTCCTTATTAACCATAAACAAAAAAAAGTGAACAACATCAAGAAATTGCTCTAGCCCCATACAGACTTGTATCGAGACAAAAACGGTTTAATGTTCGATTCTTATACAGACCGCACTCTAGTAAAATCAAGATGGAAAGAATTCTTTGAAAATCTGCTAAATAACTCTCCACCAGGAATGCAAAATAATCGTAATAGTAATTCTGTCAGATATATCATCCAGTTTACGATCAGTAATCAGTTACTGGTGTGTACAAGGAGACAAGTTGAAATTCAATAACCAAGATAAATAAAAAATACTGTACAAAGTTGGATTGATAAATTTTCTAAGAGGGCGTGACGTCAACAATAGTAAAATTGAGTGATATATTTGTTAAAGTATATACAACAACAATATGAATTAAAATGCTGCTTTTAATCATTTAATTTAATTTTTATTCATCATATGTATATTTTTTCCAAAAAATATCTTAGTGTTACCGAAAATCATATTATGTATATACTAGTATATTCATTAAATTAAAATAAATGGACTTATAAATATGATGTAATTAATTTTATTTACATATTACATCATTCATTATATTTATGAAGTCCATGTATTTTCATTTAAGATAGATGCATCTAAGATTTTTACTTTACTTCTCCGCATCAAACCAGAACCTAGAACCGTATTCAGAAAAATTGATAGGACAACGTCAAGTCGGTTTCCGATCTGAAAGATATCAAAGATCAATTTTTTACAGTGAAACAATTAAGAGAGAAATGTTGGGAGTATTACACAGACATGTTCCACATATTTATAGGTTTTGAAAAAGCCAACGATATTGTGTTAAAATCCAAGTTATCTGAAATTTTAATAGTTTTGTATTCTTGCTAAATTAGTCAAACTGATTGAGTGTACCATAACAAATACCAAATCATGTGTAAAAGTCAAAAATGATCAAACTGATTTATTCTCGGTTAATGATGGATTAACGCAGGGTACTTGGCTGGTTCCATGTTATTCGATTCAGCACTCGAGTGGAGACAGAAATGTAAAATATGTAGATCTGCGCATTAATGTGAACGAAAATGATGCAAACTACAAGAAATAAAAGCATAAGAAGAAAAATAACATAAATTCTCACCACTGGAGACGATAGCTTAGAGATGTTGACCGAATATGTATATCTCGAGTATACTATAACTATAATAGTTCGGCAAACAAAGTGTACTTTGTCCTTCTGCCCATCATAAAGTCACACTACGTCCAGATGAAAACAAAAATAAGACTATATAACATTAATAAGACCGATATTGACATATGGAGGAGAAACATGAATCGTTATCAACACTGGTTTGTCTCGGCTATTAGTCATCATTTTAAACATTTTTAAATTTTCAAATTTACAAAATACATATCACAACATTTTTTTTAATCTACGATGCGTTTAGATAAAGATGTGCGATATGGCGATATGTACGTATACGTATACGTATACGTATATTATATTTCTTATATTTTCAAAATGCAATTTAAAAGCGTTATCAGACTTGTATCTTCAATCTAATTATTGTGATGCAAAAAAGTTATTGTATCCGTGTAGGATAGTAGTGCACAGCTAGTGTAAATATACCAGCAATGTACTCGTATATACAGTGAATGTAAAAAATCATGATCAAGCCGTGTGTCGGCTTGGTTTCCTCCAGAAGTTGTCTCAATTCATTCCTATCCAGCGCCTTTGATCTCCATTCTCTAATTCCGAGCTGTTTAATGTCTTCTTGCATATCATCTAAGAAACGCTTCTTTGGTCTTCCACTACTTCTACATCCCACCGGCTCTCCAATGAATATCTTTTTAACATTGTTGTTTTCACTCATTCGCAAGACATGTCCTATCCATCTGAGTCGCCCTATTTTGATATTTTTTACGATGTTTGGTTCTTGGTATATCTGATACAATTCATTGTTGTACCTTCTTCTCCATTTTCCGTTGTCTTTCACAGCGCCGCATATCATTCTAAGAAATGTTCTCTCAAAACTTTATAACACCTTTTAAAAAATAATTATAGACTTAGATACCACTGTTAGTTTTATGATTAAGGTTTTTTGTTGTAAAATGAAAACAGCATTTGTAAATATAATAATATTAAAAATTGAATTTCAAAGTACAATTTAAAAATTATATTGTTTGTTTTTCGAAAATGCTCACTGGTATCATGAGTTTTTACACTCACCGTATGTAATTTTTAAAAGAATGTTTCGTATTCATTTTAAAAGAAAAACCTAGTAAAAAAAAATAACGAAGAAACCAAATAAAACGGTCACAAACTAAATTCATATAAAATACTTATTATGTATTTTTATAATTTATTATTAACCATGAGAATGGGAGTAACGATGATGAGTTTCTATGTAGTATTACATAGATTTTTACACTACAAAAATGTAAATAATTGAAACTTTTAACAAGCGCGCAAAAAACAAAGAAACAATTTAATTTTATTGCAAACCGATTTTCGTCTGTTTTTATTTTACTTCTACATTATGTACATATTGAGTGTATATGTGCACATTTACATTATGTATCATACCTAAGTGTATTGTAGTAAAAATTATATGTCATATATTATGCAGTATAATATACTTATGATCATAAGATGATATCAATCAGATAAAAATGAATCGTGTTTTGCATATTTATACTATCTATGAAATACATGTAGTACGAAAGATTATAGATACTAAAACCGAATTTAATAAGAAAGAAAACTAAATTGTTCAATGAGCAGGACATGGGGTGGATAGTTGTTAAAACTACATATGTACATACATGTACCAGCAAAAACAAAAAAAAAAAATTTATGACAAAACAAATTATGTATTTATGTTATTTACATTACATTACTTTTTAATAAATTTTAATGTTTCTTGGCTATAAAACTAAATTAAAGAAAATGAAAATATGAAAATGTATAACTCACAATCATACTATACTCATGTACGTTAATCATTTACTCTTCTAATATCTAACACGAAAAGCTAAAATATTTCTGATCAAGTCTTTGAGGACTGATGATGATTATGAAGAAGATCATGATAACGTTGTTTTGTTGGGTTGGATTGGATGTATTGTGTCTATAATAACTCTAAAAATGAATTAATGTGAAGTGAAGAAATGAATATAACTTGAATTGTTAATATGTGTACGAGTGTACTTGTATACTATCTGAAGATACGTACTATACAAGCATTATCAGCGATGAATGTGATATATTCATAATTTTTAAATTTTATTTTTTATTTTGAATATATTTTGTTTAATTGTAGTTGATTTCTTCAAATAACCTACATACATACTTTAAAAGTATAGTATATTTACGTGAAATATTTTTAAAAATTACCGTTACATTTGAACTTATATGACTTATCATAATTGAGGTTAAATAAAAATAGAAAAATGTGATTACAATTTTTCGCAGGCAGCAAACATTCGCAATATAATTTTTAAGATGTATGTATGTACGAATATAAGAACTTCAGTTTTTTGTATATTAATTATTATTTTTATTTTTATATATGTAGTACGACGTACGAGATGCAGAATGTGATGGAAATTTCAATTGAAAAATGAATAAATAAACTGAATACCATAGAATTTTCATGTATATCATATTTGTGTAATAATGTTCATATCTGAGATAGGATATCTTATCAACTGTGTAGGTCATTTTAAATCTTCGAAATATGAAAAGACAAGGAACTTAACAATAACGGCTATACGAGTAATATAAAATGGATGTAAATAAATGGGGGGAAAATGTGTTGAATAGTATAGAAAATGTTACTAATTGATTACAATTCGTTTAATTTTTTAACAAATCCATGTTTGTAATTAAAGAAGTATACATATGATACTGTCTATAAATATCTATACTATCTATCAAGCCCACATGCTATTTTCAAACTAGGAATGGTGAATCTTAAGAATTACAGACAGAGACTGTTCCTCGAACAGAGTTCTAAAACAATGCGGAAATACCTTGCAATCAATCCGAAGCTAACTACCCAACTGTTTAATCCTTCACTTAATAGAATGAAACAAATTAATCTATTAAGATTAAGAACAGGCCACACTAGACTTACCCACCTATTTCCATTTCCCATTTTTCAGTAGAAGTGGAATGGTGTGCAATTGTTGTAATGTACCACTACACAAAACTGTCCAAAGCCTCTTGGAGGAATGTGAAATGTTCGTGGGCGAATTACAAAAGTTAGGCCTTAGCGCAGCTGACAGAGGTCAGTTTCTCAGCCCTTCCCAAAGAGCTGATTCTCTCTTCTTTCAGTTGCGTACTAAACTAACCCCTCTATTCTAGGTAATAGATGCCTAATAGATCTATTAACCTATTAACTAAGAAGTTAGTAGAAAGTGGTATTCTACTTAATAGGTTTTGTAGACATTAAAAAGTTGAAAAGTTAATAGATTTGTAGACTTTTAAAAAACAGTTGAACTGTTATTTATTATTAATATGTATTAGAATAGTGATTGGTGAAATATTTGGAAATTTGAAAAATATTTTATTTTTTTAAAAACCAGTAAATGTATATTTAATAATAATTATTTTTATTTATCATTAACCAAAAAAATAACATTTCACAAATTAAACCATCAAACGTGATAGTTAATAGATCTAATAGCTCTTCGAGAGGAGCTATTAGCTAATAAAATTTTCTAACCACAAAAATCTATTAACCTATTCGCTAGAATACGAAAATCTATTAAATAAAAGTCTCCACAAAATTAATAGACCAGCTGATTGTCAATGTATTAACTATTAAGTAGAATAGACAATTTTCTACTAAAAGTTAATATACTAATAGCTATTAATCTATTACCTAGAATAGAGGGATAAACCTTAATGGAAAATTGTAAATACTAAATTAATAAAATTTAAAATTTGTTTTCTTAAAATACTTAAATATAGATTTAATTTTTTGAATTTATTTTTGTTTTAGATATAAGCTCTTGTTTTAAATAGTATTAATTAGATTAAGTAACTTTTAAATTATAAATATATGTTTATTTTATTGACGATAACGAGTCGCCAAAAGGTCCGGGCGCGCCGTGGTGTGGACCAAGTGGAGAGAGGTTTACCTGCCCTCACTTAAAATAAAAATAAATAAATATGATACTATCTAGGTAGTTTCTAAGTATGGTTGATCATATAATCGCTAAGCAAATCTGAAAAGCAAGATAAGTATGTTTATATATGTGGCAGTAAGATTTGGCGATCTCGAAATTTCAACTATCGTTGAAAAAAAAACGAAGATCAGCATCATAACCTTCAAATCCTGTATGATTTTGATTCTATTCTACTTAACAACTGTAAAATATGGAGGGCTAATAAATTTGAGATATGTACTGGTACAGTACAAATTTTTGTCAACAAAATGAATGCCAAATATATTTATTATGTAGAACTATGGTATAAAACATTAATTTTTCACTCTGAAACAACAACAGGATTGGTCACAATTTCAAAAAAATATCAATTCTGTTAGCAGTCAAGCATGAAATGAAATTATCAAGAAAATCGTTGGAGCACACCTCCTTGAAATATGTACGTGGCGGAGTTCTTCTGATTTTACAGAGCTGCAGTTCGGAGTAAGCAATAACTTCCAACGAAGTGAATTCGCGTCTTATTACTTGTTATTACCATCGTGTGTGCACTTGTGAACCATTGAGTTGCTGGTAAAGAATTAAGGTCATTTACGTGATAGGGCTTAGACTATCTATTTTAAGATTTGAGGTTCTTGTCGTCAGCAAGAAGACTAATCAGCATTTCTAAGCTCTTAATGTCAGCAAGCTGGTACCCTGGTACTCATTCAGAGTTGAGTGAACTTGGAAGGTAATGAAACATTGAAAATTACTATTTATACTTTTGCCTTGAGCGTGAATGAAACCCGTGTCATAGAGATCACTTTTAGTTGCTCTACTCTATTGAGCTATACGAGTCTCAAAAACTGAACGAAACCACAAAACTCAAATTAAACAGTAAATAATAACTGTTTTAAAATTGAGCTCATAGTTTGTCAAGCAATCAAAAGAATACTTTTAGATACTAATTAATTTGTACATATTTGACATGAAAATTTGAGCCAATGTTATTTAAGTGATCTATTATCAGAACAAATCAAACAAAATATACAAATAAGAAGAATAAGAATAAAAGGAAGAAAAACGATATACAAACTGATAAAAAATTAAAAAAAAAAAAGATGAAATCCTAATTATATTATTATCATAGCATAGCATATTTATGTAGTATCCAGTTATTTGAGAAGACAAATAGTTCTTTTGATGATATCAATGGGAACCCTTTCAATACCTTCATCCCTCATTGATGACTTCATTTATTTTATACATTTTTTAGAGAATATGTTTATGGCATAAAATATATTATTTTATTGCTTTAAGACCATAATCACTTGATTAATGACCGAATGTCAGTCAAATTTATACAGTAAATCACATACGAATCATCACCTAACATATTCATTCGTGTATGCGTGCATGTATTCACATTACATGAGGATCTGTGGTGTTGTGTATGTGTAATATGGTGTAATGTTAAGAACATCTTATTCTTGAGGAAAATTTTTCAATGGCAATGGATGACAGGTGCCGACATTTATTGTCGATTTTACTTTGAAGCTGTTATTATTGTTCTATTGTGATAAACGTTTAAATAATGAATAAAAGCATCAAAGAAAAATTGAATAAATAAAATTAATAATAATTTTGGACTAATGGACAAAATTTTATAATAAAAAAAAATTTCAAGTTATCTTTCAATATAATGTTAAACAGCATGGATGTATAGACACAACATGTAAAATGCATGAAAATTATTTAAATGTCATATTTGTCAAAGTAAGTATTCAAATGTACATTTATGTATACGATTGCATGTATATAAAGCTATTTTTTCTTTAAAGATAAATCAAGAATGTCAATATAAAATATTTTCTTAGAGCACGATAATGATATATGACTTGATTTTAACAACTCACAATAAGATTCTGTGCTGTATACAATAATTGAAGAGTTAACAAGGAAACTTTAAGATTGCCATGAAAAAATAATTCAAAAGATTAAATATTAGATTTTTGTCTACAAAAAAAAAATTATAATAAAAATAATAATTATATTATTTATTGTCATCATATAGAATATCACGTACAAATTCAATTTGTATAAAATATGTTTATTTCTGAATTTTTCCATTGAAAAATTTTACTCGAATATGGACATATGTAAAATGGGAATTTCATTTTTCCAAAGTTTTGATGTTCAGGTGAAGAGCAGCAGCAAATCAGCATAAATCATTAGAATGAATATTTTGAAAATTTTTGAAAAATGTCATAATCAACCAGATTTCTAGAAATGATTACCCTATTTTTACAAACATACATACCTTGTATGTATAGTAGGGTAATAATTTTTATTTTTTGCAGCATTATTCCATAAAGACGGCGAACACTGGCAGATCCTTCTTCTGTAAAGCTATAGAAAACAAAAGTCACATTAAAT
Source organism: Villa cingulata (assembly GCA_951394055.1). Classification (NCBI taxonomy): domain Eukaryota; kingdom Metazoa; phylum Arthropoda; class Insecta; order Diptera; family Bombyliidae; genus Villa; species Villa cingulata. Next base: position 5,292,408 of record OX596025.1, read on the forward strand.
ATGATGTGGAAAAAAAACTAAACATTGTCATTATCTTACTATTCTCACATAAAATCATTTTAAATTATTATTTTTTTCATGTTTTCTGTTTGATATTTAATTTATGAAATAAAAAAATCTATTTAACTATATGTGAAAGCCGCAAAAGAAAACGAATCCAATGAGCTGTCGACAGATCTTCGATATAAAAAGTCATTTAAATTACACCTTTTCAGCAAAAAAAAAAAAAAAAAAATTATCATCATATGCATCAGGTATACAAAACAACTTTACTGACTAATCATATATGACAAAGAATAAAAAAAACGTATCAAACAAAAAAATTTAAATGAAACAAAATTAAAAGTGAAGTGAGTTAAATTTTTAAACTTTTGAAAGATGATAATACATTTTGGTACAGATGGTTTACATTACATGTTCACATCTACATAATGTCAGTATGTATGTATAAAACAATTCAAAAGAAATTTGATTTGCGAAAATATTGAAATGTATATATTTTCATAATAATTATAAAATCATTAAAGTTTAAGAAAAAAAATAAAAAAAAAAGATATCAAGAAAGGTAGACAAAAATGAAAATAATAAAATGGAACTAAAAAAAATTTTTTTTTGATAATATCAATACCAAAGTACTGATGCAGTGGTCTTAATTATGTTTAGAAAAATATTCTTTTGTAAGGATACGTTCATGTTGGAGCTCCGATACTAGCGTCGATAATAGCTGTGTTCCTTTCACGTGAGCGAAGTACTTCTGAGCAATGACTCAAACTATTCAAAGAAACACAAATAATTTTAAAATTATTTTACTTTAAATTTGAAAAATTTATATGAAACACTCCATCTGATATTTGTTTATACCAAGAAATCTAACCTAAACAGTCAATTTTCATTTGTTGGATAATGTGAAACTAAAAAGATATCTGGTAGAAAGAAATAACGTAACTACTTACAAAGTGAGTGAACTACTTTTGAAAAATTGCTTGAGCAGTTCACACATAAAAATTTAGTGAAGTATCAAAACCAAACTGATTTTTAAGTACTTTGCTCATGTGAAAAAAACACAGCTAACAGATGCGACAATAGCTGTGAGCTTAGCCGTGTTGTGGACAGCTGGGCAGATCGATGCTGTGTTCATATTGGAGCTTCGATACCAGTGAAATATGAAGTTTATAACCACGTAAGCAGTATACAAACACACAGTTTACATTAAGAGCTCAACGTCTCAACAAAAATTAAAAAAAAAATATCCAGTTAAGATGATTACATTCCTCGGCAACTTCATCCCATTTTTTATTTAAAACAAAATAAATTTAAATAATATTGTGATTTAAAATAAATAATATTGTGATGACTTTTATCACTCTTATCCCTAATGCAACTTTTATTAAAAATTACATTTCTCATTGTACTGCACAACACAAACTTTTATTTGCTTTTATCAACTACAACTGTATTCAAAATTCGAATGTGAATTAATGAATTCCAATTTCAGTTTAAAAACAGAGATTATCTATTAAAGTATACATACCTACTCATATTCTTTGAATTTGAACCACAAATCAACGGAGCATAGCATCGATAATATCGAAGAAAATAAAGAAATTATTTATCGACGCTCTTATCGAAGCTATGCAAAAAATGATCTCTCTGATCTCATCGTCAATGTGAACACATGCACTTGAGTGTATACATATTTTTTCTACGCTATTGTCGCAGCTATTAACGACGCTAGTATAGCAGCTCCAACATGAACGTACCTTTAGAAAAAACTTAACTGCACTTTTTCTTGACTCTCTTAAAAGATTAATAAATCTCCTTTACTAATTATTTTATTTTACAAAACATTCTTTCTGTAATGAAAAGGCTTCTCATTATATACTTGTCAGCGAAATTTCTAGTAAAATACCTACAATCTCTTGAACTCAGTAGTTTTTGTATCTCCTTTGAACTGTCCTCGACCTATCGATCTATTTTTCTCTAATGATGTTTGGAAGTGAAAGTGATATTTAATTCAATGTTCTCGGAAATTTTTTACCGTTCCACAGACATGCTTGACAAAATTACAAAATTGTAAGAAACATACTGAGTGTTTTTATGAAATTTTGTTAAATCTATTATACTGGAATTTTGCAATTAAATTTTGAAACTATTCCAAATAATCTCACACGAAATGATGATAAATTGTTGAGATTTTTTCAGAGTTTCAGATCATGTGGGCTAAAAAAATGCTCGTCATTTCTATAGATATTATAATAATTAAAACTGGTTAGTTGAAGAATAAAAAATATATGAGATTTTAGAGAATACTATGTACAAATAATTATTACCAACACTGTTTTCATAAATAAAATAGCAAATTTAAAATGTGTTTCAATTCAAGTCATATATGTATGCTTATGAGTTTACCTGTTTTTCGCCTCTGTAACCATGGTTTCATATGAAAAAACTATTTTTTTTGTTTTTCATTTATATGTATATATGTATTAAAAATTATTTACGTTGATCAGATAAAATTTTATTTTGTTTTTTGATTGAATCATTATTTCAAGATGAACATATGATACATAAATACAGATTCTAATGTGATGCATATGCATAAATAATTTCGATATTATTAATTGGTGTCAAAAGTTGTTATCACTACAAAATTGTGTATAACTTTTATATATTTTTTTTGTCATTTAAAATATCTAAATTTCGTATTGAAAACAAAGGTAATTACCATATAAATGTCTTCTGTCATTTATATAGTAAATGTATACGTATTTCTTTCGAAATTTTGAGCTCTTATAAATTTATTCTGATGATTTTTCGAAAAAGACAAAAAAAATATTTTATGTTCAACTATAAAATTTCGTAATCTGTATGTAAGAATAATTATAGAAAAAATATTTTATTTTCGAGTTTATCGAACTAATTATTATCTGACTATATGAAATTAAAGTATCTGATATTTGAAACAAAATCTAGAAAGTGGTGTCAAAATAAGTATAATGCACAATAAATATATGTATAGATTCTATTAAAAGATCAGAACAATTCTTTTTCTCCCATTTTAATCCTAAACAATCACACTCCTATATATTGCCATATTCCTGTATAGCCATAGATGTTGCTATAACTAAACTAAGACTAGGACACTTTCTGACGGTTAAGAGACACCTATTGAAGAATATATCCGTTCCCGAATGTCCACATTGCCCCAGACAGATCCTGACTGCCAAACATATACTACAGTACTGTCAAACACCTTCGAATATTTTCAAAATGAACGGATTGGTTGACGCTAATAGCAAACTCATACTAACGCCAACCGACAAGGAAGCTTCCCTCATTCACAAAACCATTGATAAAATCCTTCCAAAATCCCAAAATATAAAAAAAAAGAACGCTTGCTCATGCATTAACACAGTTAATCAAACCAAACACTAAAAGTTGACAAATAGCTCTTAAGATCATGAATTGTACGGTGATGGGTAAAATAAAATATATTAGACTAGAATTAGAACATAGTGCTGGGTAGACTTTATCTAGAATTAGCACCCTATAAAAGCCTTGTAGCCGTTGGCTTAAAATTAAGCTTAGTTAGTATGACGATCTATTACTATGTTTATACTTGCTATTAAATCGCTATAACACAAACCGGTTCGAATATCGTCCTATTTAAAAGCGATATTGAATTGTGTTTATACTAATGACAATATATCGATTTAAGATAAATCGCTTTATAAAACAGGTTTGACTGACAAAAAAAAGATATTAATATTATTGCTTAGAGCGATATAAACTGTTTATACTTATTTTTCATATCGATATAAAGCGTTAAAGCGCTTCGTTTATCGACATTTGTAAAAGCGATTCGAAAGCTTTAAATCGATATGAAAAGTGTTTATACTATCGTTCTATGTCATATCGATTAGGTTATAGCGATTTAACAGCAAGTATAAACATAGTGTATGTTTAATTTAGATAAAATAATAATAAGAATATTTTATAGAATCTTAATTTTCGATGAAAATTTTTGTTTTCAATATCAATTCAAAATGAAAACCGAGTAGAAATGTTTCAAAATGTTTCATATTATTCACACAAGTGTGCTCTTCCTTTTGGTTAGTACATATACGATTATATGCGTACATTTATATAGTTATATGTATAAATACAAAAGTGTAGATACATGGTATGTGTACAGCAATTATATATGTATTAGAAGAATTTTAAAATTGTTCACAGTTCATAGTTTAAACAACAAACTCATCAATTGTATTTCTACGATCTGATCATCCATTATCAAATCACCTTACTTTTCGCTATATATTTTTATTATTACACATTATATTCGCACATTTATATGAGAGTATACAAATTGTAGACACTGTTTTTATTGTGCGAGATACAAATTAACAATTTTGTTGTTATTTTTATTTTTTTGTGATGTATTTTCAAAAAAAAAAAAAAAAAAAAAAATGTTATATCTCATCTTAAATAATGTTTGGTTAGTGGTTATATTAACTGCAATTAATTATACCAAACAAATACGAAGTAAATTCAGATGTGTGCATACATATCTGTATACATACAGAGATAAAGGTGCAATTTTCATACTTAAAAAAAAAACGTATGCATGAGTTTCAGATGTGTGTGTGTGTGTGTGTGTTATAATGTGGTATAATCGAGTTTTTTACTGCAATTATTTACGTATACGAACAATTTATTTTTAAAGTAAAAAATGGTAAAATTTCGTTTATTCATAGGCGTACGAGTAAATATATGTACGTACGTACATATATGTATGTATTGATACATACAAATGAATTTACACATTTGTATCTCTAAGTGTAGACGTATACGTTATATGGTCTTTTTGTATTTCATTTTTTGCTTTTTTAATTGCAAAATATTCATATATGTGGAGTGTGTTCAGAAAATGCATTAAAATAATATACACATAACAATTGCATATTGCGTTTCTATATATTATATATATGCACGGCGCGTATATGTAGGTATGATGGCTCATTAGGTTATGTTATATATCGTTGAACCATATTTTTTATTTATTTATTTTTTTGGTTATATCGTTTTATTTTATTAATTTTTATAGAATTTTTTTTTTATTTTTAAGTATGTATACTCATAATGATAGCTATAAATCTGATTTGGTAATGTTAATGATATTTTTACCTTTGATGGCATTTATTTGAAATTTAATTACATACATATACACAAGGTATACATATATTTGTATCTAGATAAATATATAGATAGATATAAATAGATGGATATATAAATGTACGTGCACGAGGAAATATTATACATATTGGCAAATTCAACCTACAACCTACGTAATGTCGGTTATAATCTGAATTAAAAAAAAAAAAAATAAAATAATAAACATAAAATAAATGAATAAATAAATTAAAATCAAATAAATATCGAATCTCGTACACACGTACAACATATAATCAAATTATATTTTTCATATATGCATGTACCTACTGTGTATATTTAATATAATACTCGAATGTAGCGCTGCTCCTTAAAAGTTACAACTAATCTATATTTAACCATTATTGGAGTTTTGCTCTTCAATATTGGTATATGTACATAATACGGTGAAACCTGTTTAACTGGGCCCTGGGATATGTGAGAAACCTCTATTATTGATAATTACAATAAGGTCCTGACACTTTTGCATTGAAATACCTCTGTTACTGGGAATTTTGAGACCTTGTTAACTGGGATTAGATTTTATTGATTGATTTTTTCGATGTTTACCTCTGTATTTGAGACTTCATAGTTTAATAACATCCCGTATAAGTGAGACAATTTATCTGGTTTAGACAAGTTATGACATGTTTGTTTACAAACAGTCTAATTTCTCCCATCATTGCTTTGTTCATTAGTCCTATCGAACATAGTTTGTGCGGAGAGCGAGTAATACTAACAGTGCACAAAATGTCGAAACGAAAGTATAATTCTCTAACATCCGTTGATAAATTAAAGTTATTATTGAAATGTGATAGTGGATGTCACGTGACGAACTGTGCACGGAATTTAATTTCCCAAAGTCGACTCTTTTATTATTTAAAATGAGGAGAAAATTCGCTCTCTAACTAAGACAACTATCATGTTAACCTGCCTATTTGGGAAACTGGGTAAATACTCTATAAGTGATAAATAATTCTTGAGATCCCAGTTAAACAGGTTCCACTGTATATGGATTTTTCATTGTTTTTATTTCACATTTCATTTTTTATTTTAAAATTTTTATTTATCGTTTTTTTTTTTTTTATCAAATAAATTTGTAAAATTTATTGACTTTTAATGTGTTTTTTCGATGACATTGCTATGATCTGATGTGATGTGGTGGTTTTATTTATTGATATACACATATATGTCTTTGTTAAATTCGTATGTGTAAAATCGAAAGTCATATATACTACCTATACTAGTATGTTGTATATATTATGACTTTTGGATTTTGGTAATCTAATATATACATATAAATAGGTACATAAGTGTAACCATGTATGTATGTTGTTACTCCCGTAAATATATACATATACTCGTATGATAGTAAGAAAAATAATTTTATGGGCGCTTTTAAAATCAATTCAAATTAATGTGAATTAATGATTTTGATTTCATATCGATTAGTTGATTTTAGTTTTGAAGTTGAAATTTTTCAAACACCTATTGGTATTTTGTTTGTTTTATTATTATTATTTTTTAATATTATCGTTGAATTAATGAAAAGTAATTTTATGTGTTGAAAAATTCAAAGTGATATCAATCAAAATTTATGTACATACGAGTACATTTTGCACATAAATGTGAAGTCGAGTTGAAAAAAGAAGATTAAGTTAAAAATTTTAATTTGGAATTTTAATTTTTTACGTAGAATGAAAAGTCGCTAAGGTAAAATAATAATTAATGCAATTAATTAAGAATTAGGTCAACAAATAAAAGAAAACAAGTTTAAAAAACTAAATACATAAGAGTATATAAATATTTTATTATTTTTCAAATGGAGTAGTAAAGTAAAAAGTTAAAGTTTGTAAATAATCAGCATCAAAATAATTATTGATTTTAAATACATACCGCATATGCATACATATACGTATACATTATACATATATATAAATATCATTGTTCAATATGAGTATAATTTTCAAATCATTTCGGTAATCAACGAATCTTTGAAATATTTTACAATTGAATTCAATAATATATTTATATTTATTTATTTATTTGTTACAAAACCAAAACTTATAACTAATTATAATTAATAATAATAATATTAATTACTAATATATATAATCGTCAAAGTCACCAAAGCATACTAGTAGGTAATGAAGTAAATCAGGACATTTAGCGGCATACGGAACGCCAGTGCTAAATGTCCTGATTTACACTGTTAGTTAGAAAAAAAAAACTAGAGGGATAAGTTGGACGTGAATTATATATTAAGAAGTTGGGTATACAAGAGTATGAGAATCAAATTGTCCTTCACGATCAGCCGGTCACCATAAATAATGCCTCAATATTTTCATTTTGGAAAAACCAGTTTTTCAATTTACCGCCGAAAACATTGATACACTTTTCAGAGCGTAGTGTATCAGGTAACTTGTTGAAGAGATGTGGAGCAATATTTGTGTAGAAACGTCTGTAGCTTTCAGTTTGTACATTTGCAATATAACATACATTCTGTCTTCTAAAAGAATAGTCAGCTGTATTTCTAAATGTGTAAGAGTTACTTTCAGCAAAGAAAATATTCACAAATTTTTTGTTTTTTCTAAGTATGTTTATAAACTAATAATCGCTATCAATTTTACAATAATAAATATCTAATCGTTATTTGAGGTGGTTTAATGATTTTGTAGCATATAAATTTGTTTTTGCTGGTGATATTGTTAATTTTGTAAAAAATAAAATGTAAATTATTTTATGTTATTTAGCACATGGATCAATAAGATCCGAAACTAACTTTTGATGAAACATGTATAATAATTATTCATGTTTATTTTTTCGGATTTCGTTTCATCATTTTAATATAAAACTTAACACTTATATAAAAATAACACTTTTCAGTCATTACTGAGCCCGAGCAGCATTTCTCCCCGTTAAAAGGCAATGTTTTAGCAATACAAGAAATTCAGAATTTTCGCTTGTTTTGAAAATTATAGAAGTAGCATCAGTTAAATCACTGCAAAAGATCGAAACATTATAAAATTTTAAGAAATTCCCAGAAATGAGATAATTATGTTGATATTTTGATAAATAAAGAAAATTTCCAAGAAATCATTATTTTTGTAGTTAGTCTTGGGGCTTATTGCTCCATGTAATATTAGCATGAAAATGCATTCATACTTGTAAAAAAACTAGTAAAAAAAAAGTATAAAGAAGAGTTCAAATTTCTAATGAATTTTTTGAATAATTTTTAGCTTTGAATTATGTATCGAATTTTAAGAATATTTATACAAGCATTTACGAGCATTCCAATGAGTATTCAAGCTCAGTATGAACGAAATAAATATAAATACAACATCATATTAGGGATATTACGTTGAAAGAATATCGTTATCAATAAAAGTAGTTGGAGTCATTGTTTCGAGGAGGCCAAAATTAATTAAGTAATGTAGAATCATAGAAAGAAACAAAAATTAAAGGAAGACAAAAATTGATTAGTCAAAATAAGTTGCTTTTCCTGTGTATGAAAGAATAAAGTATTACATTAGAAATATAAATATTTTCTAACAAAATTATTCGATTTATTCTTCTTCTTCCATGACATTACAGTCCGTGTGAAGGGTCCTAGCCTGTCTCAAAATATTTCTCCATCTTTTTCTGTCTTCCGCAACTTCTCTCCATCTATCTATTCCGATTTCGAGTCTTTTTATATCTTCTCTCACACTATCCAACCATCTTAGCCTGGGTCGTCATTTGGGTCATCCTCCTTCCGGCTTGCTTTCCCATACTTTTTTTGGCACCCTACCGTCCTTCATTCTGAGTAGATGGCCCAGCCATATCAGTCTACTGATTTTCATAAAAGTTATACAATTAATATCATTGTACATATTACTTATTTCTTCGTTTGATTTATTCTTCAGGTGCCTTGTGCATATAGCGCGCCGAATATTTTTCTTAGTAATTTTCTTGCAAATACTATAAGCTAAAAGGCTATAAGCTTATTTTCTTCTATATTCGTGAGTGTCCATGTTTCAGAAACATTCGATTTATTAATTGAGTTAAAAATCTATACCTGTAATTTACCTATGATTTTTGCAGAAAATAAAACAGTAAAGTTAAATAATCTAAATAATAACAATAAAAATAAAACTTGTATTGTTTGGATCACATCATACTAAAGCAATTAGAAAAGATCACAAGAAATTAAAATTAGTTCACAATAATAAATTTATTTGTATCTATATACATAATTTAAGTAAGGTAAAAGCGAAAGAGGTTATTTATTATATTGTACTATCTACTACTTAATGTGTTTGTAGATATACATGAATATTGTATATGTACATAAATATCCTGCTATAACTATATATTTTAAGTAGTATGAATTACTATGTATATAATTCGAAAATAAAAATGATTATTTTATTGTATTATTATTACTAACCATAATTTTATGAAAAAAAAACTTTTTTTAATTAACAAAGAATATACATACATATGCAGGGTGCTCCGGGATTGGTGAATAATATTTCAAAGGGTAAAATTAGAGTGCATTTGCAGTCGAAAATGTTATATTACATTTTTTCGTTTGAGCTTTATTTTCGACGCTAGATGGCGTTTAAAATTTTGAGTTTTTATCATGACCTTCCAACACAAAATCACGTGTAACTTTTTGCATACCTTACGAATCAAAATTTAAATGACGAATGACAGAAAACAAAATTACCTTTCTTTTGATATACAATAACAGGTAGTTAAGAATTTGGTTCGTAGTAACAGAACATCCTGAAATCAAAATTCATTATGCATTTTTTAAAAGCGCTTTTTTTCTGCATAGGTCGATTGCATGAGCCGTTTTTGAGTTATTTAGGATCGAAGATGTGCGGATAGGGTCAAAAATTTGCTTAAAGTCGAACATTATAAGCTGGAAAAAAGGATTTTTTATCATTACTCATATAAATGTCTGCTTTTAAACAAATTCTCAATTACCCGTTATTGTATATTAAAAGAAAGGTAATTTTGTTTTCTGTCATTGGATAGAACGCTAAATTTTGATATATAGGGTGTGTAAAAAGTTACACATGGTTTTGTGTTGGAAGGTCATGATAAAAACTCAAATTTATAAACGCCCTCTTGTGTCGAAAATAAAGCACAAACTTAAATTGTAATAGCTGTTTTTCTTTGGTCACAATTATCTGATATTTCTCAGTTTGACATCTCATTTAGATCAGTTATCTTCTTCTTGTTACTAACTGAGCAAACAAACTAAAAGAAACGGACCGAAACTTTTATTCTCAGTTGATTGTCATTTTGAAAAGAAATAATTAAAAAAATTTTTATTTTCACAAATTAATTTTAACAAATTATTTATTACAAATAAACTATATCCAAAAATTTACGAAGTATGAACACGAAGATTGTCAAAATTGTGTCTTTTTTTTGATTCTCAGTTCCTCAAATCAATTGAGCAAAAATATTTTTCTTCAGATAGATTACTTAAATCTCACTTCATTGCTGCTGCCACCTATATAGCAGAATAGAAAAAACACAGACCAAAGAAACGCATTGCTCAATTGAGAACTGAGAATTATCAGATAATTGTGACCAAAGAAAAATAGCTATAACATTTTCGACTGCAAATGCACTCTAATTTTACCCTTTTGAAATATCATTCACCAATTCCGGAACACCCTGTATATTATAATTATTAATATTTATATATCATTCAAATAATTACTGTTTATTTTAATTACATTTTATATAAATATAATACTTATATTATCATTATAATTATGAATGTATGTATATGTATGTACGTATATGATCGCTTAGATAAACGCATACATATTTTTAATGAATATAGGTAAGACGAACACACACAGAAATATATAAGTAATACAGAGTCGCATAGACATTATGAAAAAGAAAATTCAAAATTTCAAGTAAACAAAAGTTCAAAGAGTACCTACATTAATTATCGCATTAATTCGACGAATTACTGACATTAAGAATTTTTTCATAAAAAAAAAAATTAATTTTATGTAGTATCTACAATCAACTACTGTTTAATTACAAAACAGGAAAAATTATGATTCAAGCACTTTTATACATAAATGTACATACTCACCATATATGTATACGAGTACAAAGTAGTACTGCCAGTTGCTAAATATCCAAGGTGTGTGTATAAATACACATAAACCTGCTCACACAAAGTGAATACAGAGATATAGATAATTATTAGTGACCTAAGTAAAATAAATTTAAAATTTAATAAAAAGCATTGTTTTATATTTTTAAATTTTCATTATTACAATTTTTCATTTTTTGTTCAGTTAAAGATATATGTATTTTTTTAATTATTAAATGTAATTCACCCAACTATTGTCAAAATTTACTTTTTGCACATTATTATTAAAAGTGTTTATTTTGGTTATTTTTATTTCTCATATTTTTCTTCACTTGCTCTGTCTCTGTTCGTTTGTCTTTCTTCCTAATTTAATTGAAATTGTGGTGGGTCCGTATATATGGTTTCTATGTTCTACTATATATTTATATGTGATGATAAAATTAAAATTTTTACACCATTACAACCGATGCCGATTGTTGTAATACAATAATTCTAACTATTTACATATATTTTATAGTATACATTTTTACTATTTTTGTGGCATTAATTTGATTTAATTCCATCTTCTATATGAGTATACTATCTATGGTACTATGTATACTTTCATACAAATTAAAGAATATAAAATTCAACCGAAAATCCAAATGTTAAACCACCCCATAGCATAATAACTCTCATACTTTTTATGATTTTTTTTGTCTTTTCAAAGAAATTCCTAATATTTTCTCTCTTTCTTCCTTACCAATTCCAACATTTCATATTGTTTATGAAAGCATTATTATTCTTTCGTTCACATTATACGAGTATGTGATAAAATACTACCAAAAATTACCTGTGGGAAAATCAAAAATTTTATAACTTTTTAGTGAAAAATTCAGATCAAACTATATATGAGGTGAGTATATAAAAATGTATTTATTATACATAATACTTACAAACAATATTCATATGTCTATCAAATTGTCTATACAGGGTGTCCGGTTTCGGGTGGTCACCCGGCACACAGTAGATAGGTCTCGCCGAGACAAACAAAAAATCGTTCTAGAGGGAGGGGGGTAATCTCAACCGTTTAGCCGCTGGAGGGCGATGAAGATTTTTCGCACTGAATCTACGAAACACCCTTTAATAACTACGATGTATTATCTAGAAGAATCTGGTCTAAGAAAAATCTGAAGGAAACTCCCCCCTCTCTTCAATGATACCTTATATGCTTCTCTACGTTCTTTGTTTCAAGAGTTATTGTGTTTCAAAAACAGAACTTAGTGATTTTTTGCCATTTTTTTCAGAGATAATACAGGCTGTGGAATTACAGCGCCCTCTATATTAATTTTTACTTAAGTTAGCAGATAGCCCAGAATGTCCGTTTCATTTTAGTATTGTACAGTAAAGATGTATCTCTTACCAATTCAATACCAGCGCATAATAAACAATATTTGAAAAGCCATTTTTTAATAAAATACGGTTCTTTGATATGAGTTTTACATGACTTTACATGATTTTACACAATTCAAACACTAAAAAGATAGAACATGGAAAAAACTGTGAGAGATAGACCTTTACTGTACAGGGCAAAAATGAAGCAGGTGTTCTAGGCTTTCTGTTTTTGTAATTTGAAATTAATATAGAAGGCGCTGTAATTCCACAGCCTGTATTATCTCTGAAAAAAATGGCAAAAAATCACTAAGTTCTGTTTTTGAATCACAATAACTCTTAAAACAAAGAACATAAAGAAGCATATAAGGTATCATTGAAGAGAGGGGGGAGTTTCCTTCAGATTTTTCTTAGACCAGATTCTTCTAGCTAGTACACCGTAGTTGTTAAAGGATGTTTCGTAGATTCAGTGCGAAAAATCTTCATCGCCCTCTAGCGGCTAAACGGTTGAGATTACCCCCCTCCCTCTACAACGATTTTTTGTTTGTCTCGACGAGACCTATCTACTGTGTGCCGGATGACCACCCGAAACCGGACACCCTGTATACATATGTATCTAAATTTATCTTTATACAACCGATTAAAATGAAGAAGTGCAGACTGCATAATATACTACCTATTCCACATAATTTTCTACAATAATTAAAATTAAAAAAAAAAAACGTTGGATTGATACACTATGCAAAGAGGAACGAAACAAAAACATTTTTAGTAGAAAATACACTAAAAAAATTACTAAGAAAAGAAATTAAATCGACATTTTTTTACCTGTTTTTTTTTTGGTTATTACTCGTTCAAAGGTTATATACATAAGTACATTTATATGAACTGTAAGTTAGAAATTTAATTTATGGAAAAAGAAAATTTTTAAGGCAAAAACAAAAACCAGAAAATTGACGATTTTTTAATGCATAATGCTTGTATGAATTGTATGTACATACATATATATAGAACACAATAATAATGAAAATAATTATAATTAATAAACGCTAGGTAGGGGTAAGTGCGGTATTGAATTAAAATAAGGTTTGTGAGTTTATGTCGTATATGAACATATATAATGCATTCTTTTTTTTTTTGTATATTAGTAGCATTTTTTATTATTTATTAGACGAAAAATTGAATATTAAAATTTTTTTTTTTTTTTTTTTTTTTTTCAAAAAATGTTAACTTAGAATTAGTTGTAATATTCCATTGTTTTCCACGGATATTGAATTATAATGTACGTATACAGATACATATGTATGTAGGTAGATGCATAATAAATGTGAGAAAAATAAGTTGCCGAAAACATAGTTTTATAAAAAAGTTGGGAAATAAAACAATAATAATAATAATAATAATAATAATATAATAATGATAACAATAATAAGCGAGTGAAGAAGAAAAATTAATGGCATTAATAGTGGTAATGTTAGTTTAGTATATAAATTATGCAAGTATTTCGATGTTATTAATCATCAGATATTTAAGAAAAAGAGTAAAAAATTTAACTATGCTTTGGATGGCATTAATTGTCTGTGTTAACTAGAAATTATGAAAACATTTACGATATATGAAGGTTGTTTTTTCATTTATATTTTTTTGAAAATTGTATGATAAAGTCTTATTCTAGTCTTATGACTTTCTGCACTCATTAGACTTATTACTCATTATCTTCAGTAAATTTAACATATTTTTTTTTTTTATTTTTTTTACATAGTATGGGCAGATAGTTTTTGACATTTATTTCTATCATGCAGATGTTAAATCTTCGTTGGATTTTAGCCTTTTATCAATTTTCTAACTTTTAGTTTTTAACACTAAGCCCCCAATCTAGATGACCATTTTTTGATATTCTTATGTGTCAATGATCCTAGTTCCACTGTGGAAGTAAATAGTCTTCTACAGGTAATATCATTTACTATTATATTTTCACTTTTAACTATTATATCTACTCACTATTTCTTATCAGTAACAATAAATGTGAATAGTCTTATTATCTTATCACTGATCACTACGTTTACGTTATTGAGAAGATTGCATACTTTCTATCAATTCTCTTTTATGTTGTTGACGATGACGATTCTTCTTTGAAGTACTGCTCCACTACGGAGGTTGGTATTCATCTCGTCCACCTTTTCTCTGTCTACTGCTCATCTAAAATAATTGATGAGCTGGGCAGTTGAACAAATCCGATAAGTTCCTTAGCCAAGAGACTTTTCTTCTTTCTCTGCTGCGTTTGCTTTGGATTTCGCCTTGTAATATCACCCGTAGAATCCCATATTTTTCACCACAAATGATATGACCTAAGTATCTCAGTTTACTTTCTTTGATTGTTGTTGCTAATTCTTTGGTTGTTCCCATTCTTCGTAGGACTTCTGAGTTACTAACTTTGTCCTTCCATTTTGAGGATACGGTGATAAATCCATATTTCAAAAGCCTCTAATTTCTTAAATTGACGATGACGATTAAACATTAAAATTATAAAATTCAATAGATTGTAGTAAAAAGGTAAAAATTTTAATTCTATCATAAAAGTTTGTGGTGTCAAACAATGGTCTACCATGTGACGGGGGGAGTAGGAATTGAATAGAAGTGACCAGGAGCGCGTTCCAATGGTCATAGTAATGGTATAGTAAAGTTATGCTGTTATATTGAAGTTATGTTGACATAGTCAGTTTTTGAACTCAGTTACCATCGTAGTTAAAAAGTATATGCAATAAATAATAATTCAATAATTGAGTCGAAAATAATAAAGAGTCAGCTGATTAAATCTATCAGTCACCTTACTTTTGAGCATGGCTTAATTTTTAGCCATAGTAGTTAAAAACAAACCATACCATTGTAGTTTCTGAACGGTTGGTTGAAAGTCATGTCTTTTTAACAGTTTAATTGGTAGCACAATAATTCTTTCAGATATATCATCCAGTTTATCATCAGTAATCAGTTACTGGTGTATATTGCTGATGGGAAATTAATGGTCGACTTGGGCGAGAGTAGCGCGCTGGCTGGGATTCGAACCGTGATCTCAAGATCACAAGATCGACACCACAACCATCGAGCTATTGAATAAATTTTTGTACATATTAACTGAAATAAATAGTTTTATTAATAATAAAATGAAGCCTATATGTGTTAGTGCTAGCTGGATACAGCAAAATTTCAATCTTTTCAAAACCATAATCCTAAGAATTCATTTTATGTTTTCTTTTTCTTTTGTACAATAATTTGTAAATATTTTACATTATATCAATTTTCTGTTCAGAATTATCGTATACATTTATGTATATAAGTAGATATTGATTTCAAAGAATCATGCAAATAAAATTTTATTTTTAATGTTTGAGAACAATAAAAAGGAGAAATGAGAATTTCTAGTGAATAATATATTTTTGTAGGTATATATACTAACATATATGTACATAGATTCCCTCACTATCTACCCCTCCTCCTCACTATAAACAAAATGTTTTATCTGGATGTATAGGTATTGTACAACTTGTTACTACATACATGGTGCAACGGGGTATAACTATGTCATATAAATTAACCCAAATATTAAACTGTGAGTGAATTTTATTTATTTTATGAATACGGTCATCCATATCCATCCATAATAAAGGATTTCTTTTTCATACACGTAAATGAATGTAAATTAATATCACATGTCACTGCGTATATGTTTTATTTATACAGACAATTTGTACACAAAATATCCATCTGGCTGGACATTGTATAAATAAAAAACGAAATTTTATGTTATAATGCAGCACTCGACACAATATCGGTGATTCAAATCGATTTTCTATAGAGCGAATTGCGTATCGGATCAACTTTATAATATTTTCCAAGAAATTCCTGGTTTTTAATATTTTTTCATGTATTTTTGGTGCCAGTTTGACTAGTTCGACGTCGACCATCAACTTAGTTGTGTTATATGAATGTATGTACGTACTTGAATGAAATAAAATTAAGTAAAATTTCATTTTGATTGTATGAGGTTAGTATGTATGTAGGTATAATATTTGTATGTACATGCATGCATGGGTTCATAAAAATAGCAACAAAACAAAACATAAACCGTCAGGTATTACAGGTGACAAGCAAACAAATTCGTGAGACCGACCGCCGGCAATAATAATAGAAGACGTGATGAAAAACATTTTCAAAACATCTATCAGTCAGTATATCTGAACTGAACTGAGAACATAAATATTTAAGTGTATTATATGCGATTTCATTTAATGTGTATGCATACAGTATGTGTGTAAAATGGACGTGCTGATAGACAGTACAAAGAATATTGTGTAATACATACATACAAAATTGTTTTACTAAATGCTTATTGAAGTATCAAAGACAATTTTGTCACACATATCTATATTGCACGCCTTTAGTTATATACTATACTGTACGTTCGTATAAATGCAAAAAAAAAAAAAAAAAGAACTGTGAAAGAAGAAAACCTTGAAAACCAATAATCCAATGGTCAAGCAAGAACATTTTCCGTGAAAAGTGATCGTTTCGTAAATGACGTCATGGCAGTATAAAATCGCGATCAACTTTGCATCATTATCATCATCGTCATCATCTAGATATCTAATGCGAAACAAATTTCTTTCAATATTTGTAATAAAGGTAATCTCCCGTCGAGAATGGGTGGTCTTGGGTCGATGATTATTTATATTGCAATTGTGAATGGTATGGCTATGTATGTATATAGCGCAGCTATTATATTTGATTATTATTTACGAATATAATTTTCATTTATTTTTCGAATAATTCAAAATTGATACACGTTTATATAGATGAATAAAAGTTTAAAAGTTTAAAACTCTATACATGAAAAAATACAAACAAAATGGTACTTGTAAAAAATGTAAAAATGTAAATCTTAAATTCCATGCTTTATGCAAATTTAAAAATAACAAAAAAAAAAAAAATTGAACAACTGAAATGATCTGCCTCTCATTTTTCAAATGGAACGTGCTCATCAAATTGATCTGTCATTATTTTATTGACTGTGAATAAAGTTTTTGATCGATTTTATTATAAATATCAGTAGTGTGTTACGTTACAATTCTTGTATGCATAATAATTTTTCTTGTATCACAAACTCTTGTACAGAAAGAAATTATAAAACTGAACTGTGACTTGTTTTATACATAATTATAAATATTGATCGTGTCAGTATAAAAATAATTTGAGGTGGGGTGGATTCGAATCAGTTCCACATGTAAATCTGAATAGAAAATATGTATAATTCAAAATCGAAAAAAAAATTCTTTTCTTGTTTTTAATTGAAAATATGTAATCGATCCAAATTGCTTATTAAAAAAACGAGTAGAATTTTTCAAGGTAAAATAACGGTATGTACGACATAATTCATACATACTTTTTTTTAATTTTCTGATGTCTAGGATAATAATATGCATAACGTTAAATTTTTCTACAGTTAGGAAACGAAATTTTCAAGTATTTCTATACAAATAATTGTTGTCATCGTAAATAATTTCGATCAAAAAATATTTTTTTAAAAAAGTTTGAAATTCTATGATCGTTAAAGAAAAGTATAATAACGAAAAATTGATATTTCTTTTGACTGGAAGGTGATAAAATTACAAATCTTTTCCATTCACAAAAATTTCGTTTTACTAGAATTTTTAATGTACGTCTAGATCTTATGGATGGCAGTATTTTGATGACAATAATTTGAAACAGGAAAAAATTGGGTTAAATCGAAATGAAATGACACCTTATGCATTATTTTCAAAGTTAAAGATAGTTTCAAAGTTTTAACCAAAATTTTGTAAATACTGAAAAAAATTGCAAACTTCTCTAGAAAGAATCTATACGAAAAAGTTAAAATGAAAATTTTGAAATTTCTTCGAAATACGGTGTCAGTGAATAATTGTTATAACTGATTTATGTGTCGATATATTCAACATCAAAATCATTATTCTGTGTAATAAATACTCGTGCACACAGTGAGCGTAATTTGAATAGGCGCGATCATATTTGTATGAATTAACAAAATAATGTGAACATAAAAAGACAGAAGTATTCATTATCTACCTATCTATACACACTCACAGGAGACTCCTTGTTGTTTCATTTGACATTTATAACTCACCCCAGTTGCCCGTCCCATTTAAAAGTTATGGGTATTCAAATTCAAAAACCTACACTTTTTAACCTGATTTTTTGGAAAAAATCAGAGATTTCTCGAAAAAACACCTGTTAAAAGTGCAATTTTTTTTTCATCAGTAGAAAGCCTGATTTATTCTGAAAAATGTTTGTCTGCATCTTACATTGCTATCTGTTTTCGTTCCAGAGATATAGCAATTTACGTCAGTTAAGGTTTTAGTCAATTTCTGGAAATCCTAGAACATTTTTCATTTTTACATTCAATTTCCAGAAATTAACTAAAACCTCAATTGAAATAATTTGTTTATCTCTGGAACGAAAATAATTAAAAAAATACATAGAATATTTGAAAAAAAAAAATGTACGCAGAGTATATGGAGCAGTACATGGAGAAGGTGTATGGAGCAGTACATGGAGAAGGTGTATGGAGCAGTACATGAAGAAGGTGTATGGAGAATTAGAGACAATCACAAATTGTATAACATATACAATGAGACGGATATTGTATGCTCAATTGTGTGCCGTCATGTTTGCAGACATAGGTTTTCGGCTCATAGGTCGGCTACGTTGGATTGGTCATGTGTACAGACTCGGAGATACTTCCCCTTTCTAAAAAAAATTTTGTTACAGAACCCAGGCGGTAGAAAAAGACAAGGTAGACGGGGAAAGCGTTATCTTGACGCTATTGAAACAGACATTGCAGTTTTGAAAATCAAAAACTGGCGTGAAAAAGCAACGATGCGAGACGAATGGTGTCGAATTCTGAAGGAGGCCAAGGCCTTTAAGAGGCTGTAGCGCCAATGATGATGAGGATGAATATAACAATTATAATTTAAATCTTATTATTTTACGTAATATTCTGAAATTTTGAGAAAAACACGTCTAATGCAAATAAACCAATAATACTTAATTAAACTGCATCTTTCAAAATTGCGTATACTGTATGCTGAGTAGAAATAATGGAAAATAAATGAATTCACTGGCTATTATTTCAGTAAATCACAATATTCATTTGTTTCAAAAAATTTTCACCTTTCATGTTCGCCGAAGACTTTAGCTTCTTCAACTTTCTATAAAAATCATTTTTTTTTGCTATTTTGTGTGTATGTGAATGTGACTGTGTTTCTTTTTTCTTATTTTTCTTAAACATAAAATAATATATATGTATGTATGTATGATGAAAAGTAAATAAGTTTTAATAATTTAACACACACACTGTCGAAAAGAAGAGACTATACCATTTTTTGAAAACTATTTTGCAATTAAAATGAAAAAGAGCAAAAAAAAAAAACATCTGAAAGCAAAAAAGAGTTAAATTTTAAAAGTCCTCTGCACGGTTATATTATATACGTATACTCGTATGTATATAACCAGATATAGTACTCAAAAGTTACAAGCTTTATATGTTTATATACCAAAATTACCAGAGGTAAATTTGTCAAATATTTTGTCACAGAGCAATGTATAGTACATGAATTGGTAGATTAAATGAAGATTTTCGTTCAAAAATTATATATTTCCTTGGAAATTATATAAGAATAAAATTTAAGAGAAAAAACAATTTTAAAAATGAACATTTTTACTCGGAATTGGGAATATGGAAATAAAACTAAATTATAACTATACATATACATATGTACTCGTATATACCACTGTCCTATACGAATACAAAAATTAATTTTATTATTATTTTTTATGAAAGTTGATATTAAATGACCGAAGACCATAACACAACGAACCGTACAGTGTCAAAAATACATGCGTTTATAATGTCTATGGTCTTTTTAAAGGGTAGTGCTTAAGCAACATTTATTCAAGATCGTATTTGTAGCTATGTAAGAGGTAATAAAAATAAAAATAAAAATAAAAAACAAGTAAAAAAATTGTACATAAATCTGTATAGTGTATACCAGTACCAGTATAAATATTTAGATACGTGTTGATAGTTATTTCTAGTGATCAAGATTATTTTTGATTACATTTATTTATAAATATCTATACTATATGAAGAGTAGTAGTAGTAGCATTATTATTATTATTGTTATTGGCCATTTTTGACCACACCAAATTTCAAAAAATAATTTTTTCTTTTTTTTTTTTTTGTTGTTTTTATTTGCTATGTAATTTTTCTGGAGTGAAATTACTTATATGCTACCAGTTTATATTTATATTGCTTTTAAGAATAAATTTCTACGAAATCTTTTCATGATCAAAGAAAGTCATTAAAATTATGGTGATTTATGAAAACAAAAAAAGGACGAAAAATGAAACGAAAAAAAAAGCATTCACTGCTCTTGATACATTTTGCTATGTTCATTTTTTTTAACGAAAATTGGTGTCAATTTGAAATTTGATACTTTTGTACACATTACACGTATATACTCGTATACATATGTTTAAAAATGATTTTTAAAGAAAAAAAAAAACGAAACGAAAAACAAATATTACGAAATTTATTCATACATTCATAAAAAAACATACGGAAAATATTAATTAGATAGGTATTGTAGTAGGTATTTTATATAGTTTCAATATAAGTTCATGGTCTTGATTTTCTTTAAATACTCGTATATGCAGTACATAGAAGAATATTTATGATAACTGAAGACAGAAAAGAAGGATAACGAAATAAGACATTAATTGACAAGATACAAAGGTACCAAATACATGTACATATATGGTTTTGGTTTGATACTATGTGATTGTATAGCATGAAATTGGAAATTTTTAAATTTTTTTAAAATCCAACCGAAAATTCACTTTTCTCGTTTGACCAGGAAATTTTCATTCGGAATATGAAAAAAAAAATTCATTTTGATTACTCGATTACTGCGATTTTGTAACAATATAGGTTTTAAATTAATAAATAGAAAACGAAATATGCTACAAACACTTTGAAAAATTCAAATTACGAATTTATTTTGAATTAAAACTGAATTTTTCTAATATCGAAACAATTTTGTTTTTTGGAATAATTTTTGATATATCCTACTCTGATACTGATATACTACAACAAACGTAATTACAATTAATTGACCAATAAAGATTGAATTAATTCTGTATAGGTACTCCACATTTCTCTATATGTTTAAACCAAAAAATAATTATAATTTCCATGACCATTATTAATTATAAGTTCAAGACCAAAATTAATATAGAGCTAACCGTTAGATAAAATCGTTTTTCCATAAATTCAGAACACAAACTCAGAAAATCAGATTTTATGGAATTCCCAACAAATGAATAGACGGTTGGCTGCTGTGTATGTATTAAGTATTATTGCTTCGTATACACCTTTATACCTGTCTCTTCTGTCTGATATCGATTATAGAATTTTAATTTAATATGAGTGTCTTGTTAAAAATATTTGTTCGTAGGATAAATTTAGATATTATCTAATACAACAATGTATTCAAGAATTATATTACATTACATGCATGTTCACATATTAAAAAATGTATAAAATCACATATAGAAATGCATTACTTATACGTTTAAATTCTAATAATAATATTTTTATTATTAATTTTTAATTTAAAATAACTAATAAGATGGTAAAATCGTGACTAGCACATGTTGCGTTATTTCACCAATTTATGCGGTAATCATCTTTATACCATAAAAACCCACACTCATTATTTTGTATACATATGTACATACAATATATGGACAAAAAAAAAAAAATACAGGAGAGAGAAACAAGCTAGTGAGAGAAAAAAATATTTTAGCAATCACAAAATATTTTATATTATTACCAGAAGATGGAGCTTTTTAATATTATTTGTATTATTAATTTTTTATTTTCTTTCTTTTTTTTTTATGAAAAACGCAAAATAATACAGAAGATCGCTTATCTTGTCATAGTTCATCACAAACGTTTTCGTTTGTCGGAAAATAAATGAACAGAAAAACGTTAAAGATCATCTCTTTGAACGGATCGTAAATCCCAGATCATCATCATCATCATCTTAGCCATAATAATAATCATCATAATCATTGTGTTTGTTTAGTTTGTTGTCATACATTTTATATAATATTATGTATGATCATTATAGTATAGATTTATTCACTTTTTCTGCATCTCATATATGATCACATACTCGGTATAAATATATCTGAATGTGTGTATGTAGTTATGATTTGTGTATTTTGTTATGACCAAAATTATGATTGTCCTTATCTTTTTATTTTATACAAGTCTGATACAATGAATGTTGTATATACGCTTTGAATATTATATATGGTAAGGAGCGATTTATGTCTTCTCATAACAAAGAGAATAAAAACAACAAAAAATGATCTGTAGTGTTATTACAATCGTATAACTTTTGTTTTAAATTTTTTTTTAGTAAATTGTTTATTATAACTCCCAGTATTGTATCTTTAATAATAAGTTAACTTGATTAAATCCTGATCATTAACATATAGGAATACGTATACAATACACAACATAATATATACATACGTAAACGTAAAAATATGCTATATGTAGATATATTCATCGTTTATTCATTAGTGAATTTTCAAAGTAAATGAAACGAGTAGCATTCTATTTATAAATATTTTGCACATGTAGAACACAGAAAATGAGTATACATATGTATAATGTTAGAGATACCTAAATTGTTAACCAATGTTTTGATGATTGTATATATGATAGAGATGTTGATGATCATGATGATGGTTTCGATCAATGTCACTGAAAAAGATTCAGGGATATGATTTAAATTCATATTTATTTAAATAAAGGATACCATATTTTTGATGTTTTTTTTTTTTAAAAAATTTCTTAAATTTATGATTTTAACTTATATCTAGATGTATGTACAAAAAAAAAATTGTTATAGCTATGCATATTTTTTTTTATAATTTTAATGTTCCTTTGTAAGGTTTCGCAATTCAATCGAATTAAGTTGAATAAATTACTTTTACGTAAATTATATATATGTACATATATGTATAAGTATATATGATGGCAAAAATATGTAATGTTTGAAAAAGAATTTAAAGCCCTATAATGCAAAATAAAATTAAGTGATTTTTGTTCTTGAAAATAATTTGTTAAGCTGATGATGAAAACAAAATTTAAGTGTAATAGATAAAAATGCTTTACAAATCTGTCACATTTTAACCATTACGAGATTTGAACAATTTATAACATTTTTAACAAATTCATACATTTTAATCTACGCATGTGTGCATGTATGTAGTATGCACTCATGGTACATTCATTTATGTGCTACGTCGGACAAACATCGAAATTTAGTCTTTTTAAAATATTTTTATTGCAATCTTTCAAGTCATATTTATTTTACTCGTTTATATGTGACCATAGTATTGCCAATTTGTTTTTTTTTTTTTTTGTTTTTTTTTCATATTCAATTACAAAAGTCAATTTAAAATAAATCGTGCAAATCGAACGTTTCGGAATATTTTCGAACCGAATAAAATTGGTCTATAACAAAATTAAATGCATATGTATTTATTTTTCTTTGACTTTGTACATATATTAAAGTATTATAAATTTGCTTACATACATAATGTATGTCTAGTGAAAGAGTAACGATATTAAAAAAGAAATAAATACTTGCATATGGATAACGGATGTGTGTATTATGTATATAATATGTACTTATATAGAAAATCATCGAAAATAATCAACATAACAAATATATACATTTCGTAGATGAAAAAAAAACAATTTATTTCTCTCTTTTTCTTCTCTTTCGCTTCTTCATAATATTGTTTTTTTTTTTGTTTTATTTTCAGTTCGTGGTGGTTCATTTATTAATGTTCGACATTTATTATTTAAAACGATTTGAAATGGTGCGAGGACATTAAGATGAAAGAAAACAAATTTTTTTCGCTTTTATCTTCACCGTCATCGTCGCAATGTACTACATAATAATTTTATCTACGCTGTGTGTATGTGTAAGAAAAAATCTTCGATTTGAATTTTTATGATCTTTCTAAGAATATTATGCAAAATTTGATGATAGTTTTACTAGTTTCTTTTGTGCTTATGCTTTTGCTGTATACACAATATTATCAATACTTTTTCTTTTAGTTATATATGTATGTATATCTATAGTAAAACACAAAATATCTACAATGAAAATAAGAAAAATGTATGCATCGTATAATTATTATTATTTAATATTATTATTTTTGCTTGATATAATCCCTAAAAAATTATAAAAGAAAATAGAAAATCTTCAAGAAAATAATTTTACTTGAATAAAATCTATAAAAATGAAACATGACATTACATGCGTGTATATAAATAATTTCTATATACATACGAGCCTTACACTTCTCTATTAGAATGCGCATTTTCGGCACTGATGTCATCAGACCTGAAAAAATTGGGCCTGAAAGTCGAGTAGAACTTCTTCATTACCTAAGAGTGACGACGAGTACAATGGACAGCGTTTTGCCTGGGTGCTCTGGTTTCATACTCCTCCTAAACAAACAACAACAACAACAACAACACATACGAGCATATGATACACGTAATACGCATAATTCGCAAAAATGACTTGTTTAAATGATCAAAAATAATGTAAAATGGATCATAGAGATATTCTGGTAATTTGAATAATTTTTTCATTGATAATGGGCCCTATTATGATAGTGTCGATAGTATCGGCTATCGACAAAATTAAGACGAGACGAGACGAGACGATGTAAATTTTGTATTATGTAAATCGTTCGCCTCGACAGTAAGATATTGTCATTTCAAATTTTATTTTCATTCAGTTTTATACCTATTTACCTAAATTACATTCATGTAATTTCTACAAAAAGTTGTCAAATATTTCGATACAAAAATTTATAATTTTTTTTTTCAATTTTTAATTAATATTTAATTAATTTTTGTAATTTCTAATAAATATTTGATTAATTTAAATAATTTGTAGCTAAGTGAGAAAATACATATAAAACATATTAGTTTAATAACGACTTTTTTGAAGTAAATTGAGCAGAATAATTAAATACAGCTTATATTATATGCAAAGCATACATAAAATGTCAAATCACCATAGACTACTATATGCCTGTCGATTAGTTTTAGCTGATCGACTCAATGTGTCGATATTCTCGCCTCAAATCGACCCTCATAATACAAAATTTGTCGAGTCGAGGTGATAGTCGATGACAAGACGATATTATCGACACTCATAATAAGGCCCACTATAATTACCAAAGTTGAATGTGTTGCTATATTGGGTTTTCGATTAATATTATTTAAACTTTCAAATTCCAAAGAGTTTTTCCGAATTTTATCCATTGTTAGAAATTGTTCTTAAGCCTTTTATAAGTACATACATATATAAGTATATACATATATAAAATATCTATGAGGAGCTTTAGTTCTTTTCCTAATTTTTTAAAAATGAAGTATATGTTGTAAGATGGTTTTAAAATATATCTTGTACAATTTCTGTTGGTACTGAATCGATAGATTTTCAGATAACAATTTGAAAAATTTAATTTAATTAGATAATACTTGGAATATTGAAAAACGCAGATGTAATTTCTGAAAATTACAAAATTTTTTAAATTTCAATTAATCTGTGATACGGTGATACTGATAATTAATTTTGTGATCATTTTGAATTCATGCTATCTATACAATAAAATCGAATCGATTTAAAAGTGTAATTATCATCCAGTGAATCATGATGAAAAGAGAATGAAATGACTAATAGCCTGAAAATAAATATACTATAAGATGTCCTTTATTTATTAACAAAATTAATCAAATTATCGCTTCTAATGTTGTTCTGGAAATACATTATATTATGTATGTATATAGAATCTGACTACAACAACATAGAAATAAAAGCGAAAATATTAAAATTCTCTGCGCAAATACACAGACACCAGATACAGAAAAATCAGAAACACAAACTAAATAATATAGCGGTAGAACAGAACAGTGTGATCAAGTCGATATAAAATTGAATTTTATGCAATCAATTTTGTTGTTTTGAAACATCACTAGTATATTTCATTCCAAGTTGTTTTTCCCATTTTTATTACCCATTAATAAAATCTATACATTTTAAGCAGTTTATTTACCTGTTTCATATATTACATATGTATACATATACTTCTATGGTTAAAATGAATAAAATTGAAAAAAAAAAAAAAAAAAAAAAACAAAATATAAATCTTTAATGAGAGTCGATAAGGTGATTTCGACAGCAATATAAATGTGATTTCTTTTCTCGTGATCTTTAAGACATTAGCATAATGATAATGAAGGTTTTGCATTTGCATGTACGATTTGTATTCGGAATTATTTGTTTTTTTTTCTTATTTTTATTTTATTTTTATTTTTATTTTTTTTTACCTTTGATTTTGTGATTTTCATAAATGATCGGTCATTAGTTGTTGGATTTATTTTCTACATGTAGTGCGTAGTACCTTAAAATATATGTATAGTTACCAGTTCCAATTATGTATATTGAAAATAAATATTTATATCTATTATACGAGTATAATGTATAAATCTACGTGTATATGAGGTATGTACATATAATAAGAAAGAAAACAGAATTTATAGTAGTAAGCGAAGAAGCGAAGTCAAATAATATGTAAGTGAAAAAAAAAAAAAAATTGAACGATCAATTGGACATGGGTCAAGATATTAATTTATGAAATTTTTTTAATACACAATTAATTTACAAATATTTTTAATGTTACATACAAATTATGAATACGTATATCTACATATATGTACATATATATGTAGATGATCAGTTATGATTATCGACTTCTGGTTATTATAGATCACTTGTCATGATCATCATATCGATCTTATTGATGTGATGCTTGAAAAACGCTGTGGTTGGTCTTCTTTTTATAAAAATTAACAATTTTTATTACAAATAAAAATTGAATATGTATATAGAGAAATCAAATGGCCACTGTAACTGTGTATATACAACTACAATACTGTTTTGTATGTGTATTGAATGTGGGAGGTATAAGGACAGGATTATCGACTTATTAATGTTTAAATATTATAAAGAATATTTTTCTTGTTGACTTATTATACACACCTTTTTATGATTCTCTTTTAAATTTCATGCTGTGATTAAACTTGCTTCCATATCTATCATGCATTCACACTCATTCACGCAAGGATTCACCATCGATCCAATTTAAATTATTATATAGGTACCCTAAAAGAAACTATAGAAACAAGTAATCAAATAACAAATTTTTTGACATATTTGAGTTGATTTGTTTTTCATTATAATATGTATTTTTATTTGCTTGCTTGTTTTGTTTTGTGTATTTTAATTCAATTTTTTATTTCGATACCGAATATATGTATAGTTACTTATTGTTATATTATATTTTATATGTGCATGTAGTCTCATTACATTCATATTATTCGGGTTATGATAATGATCTGATTAACGATCATCGAAAATTTTTTTGTAAGAAATCTAAAGAAATATAAAATCTTCGTATACTTGTATATATGGTTAAATTCAAATATGTACACGTATCATGTTCTTAGCCGCAAGTAATAATACTTATATCTACAAATAACTTAACTTGTAGAAGTTAATTAAATTTTTTTTTTCCCATTGATGAACATTAGATAAATTATCGATTTGGCATCGGAATGAATTAATTTGACAGAAAATCAGAATTTTATTCATGCAGATGATTAATTTCCATATTAATAATATTGTAATGTACTACATATGTATGTATAAATCATTCATATTAAAAATATGTAGATATTTATAGTTTAATTTGATATGATTTATGTGTTACAAGTTTCATAAAATTCATTAAGAGATCTTCGATTTTATGATCATAAACAAATAAATATTATTTATTGAATATTTTTTGGCTATAATTCAAAAACATATGTAAATATTTACAAATCTATAAAAAGTAGATATAAATACAAACAAGATTTTAATTACAACGAAATATGTGTCCAAAATAAATAAATCGTGTTTATTCAATATAAAAATTATTTTTAAAGATTTATAAACATTTAGACAAATAGTTACATATGTACAGATACATATATAATTCTTTGAGTTCAATTAATTTTCAAAAATTTTATATACATAGTGTAATGTTTTGAAATTATACAAATTAGATATTAATGTGTATTTATAAATTACGTATACATCAATGTATGATAAACAATTTTTTTCAAAACATTATCTCGGTTTTTGGAAAAGATATTGAATAATATAGAGTGCCCGATAATTAAAAAGGTCATGAATTGAATGTACATCTAATACAATCTTATAATCTTTGAAGAACCCGAATCTGCCTTAAAAAATCTATCCATATTATTTTAACGTTTGTGTGTCTCTTCAAAATATAGTAGTGTGGTCATTTTTGTCATCTCATCACCTTAATTTGAGTTTGCCTCTTCCGCTTGCTTTCTAATACTTCTTTTAGGAACTCTGCTGCAACGCTTTCTCACTAGATGTCCCATTCATCTAAGCCTGTTGATTTTAATACAAATTTCATTATTCTAATCATTGTATAGAAATGTTTAATCTTTTCTTTTGTTAGTATTTCCTAATATTTTTTACCTATATGTGAAAACCATACTGTGAAAAGTTTGATTGACTTGTACCTTGTACCTTGTACACTAATTGGCTTTTGCATCGCTAATTTTTTTTTCCGTCAGTAGAAAATCTGATTCTTTCTGAAAATTTTTTATTAGAATATAGCAATTTATGTCAGTTAAGGTTTTATAGTGAATTTCTGGAAATCCCAGAAAATTTTTCATTTTTACATTCAATTTCCAGAAATTAACTAAAAACCTCAACTGACTATATCTCTGGAACGAAAAAAATAACACCGTAAAACGAAAACAATGACGTGAAAAGAATTGCACGTTAAACGGATGTTTTTTCGAGAAATCACTGATTTTTTCCAAAAAATCAGGTAAAAATATGTATGTTTTTGAATTTGACTGCCCATAGGCAAGGAGTCTCTTATCGCATGGTGGTACACTTTTTGAGCTGCGATGTAAAATAACGAAAATACAGGGTGTTTAGTGAAAAAAGAGAAGAAAAACATTGACGCCCTCTAGCGGCTAAACGGTTCAGATTACCTCCCCCTCCTCTACTCTGTAAAATGATTTTTTGTTCCACACGATTAGCCCTTTTCGTGGTTTTCTTTTGTCGGGTGTTAACGGAAACACCTTGTATATCTTGATATCCAAAAAAAAACTTTCACAGAAACTGAGTATAGGATTTACATAAAAAATATTCTATTCTCAATTTAAAATTTGTAAACAGTTATTGTGAACTAATACACAACCACTCAGCCCTGTAGAACCAAGTTGGTGTTTTCATGGTCAACCATTTACCACTACATATGAACAATTTGATACTTGATACAATTTGATATAATGAACAATTTGATACTAACACATGCCAGTCTTCATTTTACCTTAAACCTGTTACCACTAATGAAATAGTTTTAACGATATATTCATTAAAAAATGGTTCCTCTGCTGGTGTAGATGGTATTAACACTAACACTATAAAGAAAATTTCGTTTCTCATATCAGATGTACTATGTTACATAATCAATATGAGTTTTGAACATGGTATTTTCCCTGAAGCTTTAAAAACGGCAATTGTTATTCCTATTTATAAAAAAGGAGTTGAGTCTGATCCAGGCAATTATCGTCCAATTTCATTACTGTCCGTATTTTCTAAAATCCTGGAACGTCTGATGGCAAAAAGGATGGTATCATTCTTAAACTTCCATAAGTTCTTCAGTGATTCTCAATTTGGTTTCCGCGAAGGCAAGAGTACTGAAGATGCTCTATTGTGTGTGCTAGAAGAGATACATAATAAACTTGATAATGGTCTTAAAGTTGCTGGCTTGTTTATAGATTTCACGAAAGCCTTTGACCTTGTGGACCATAGTGTACTACTCAGTAAACTAGTTAATGCGGGCTTCAGGGGTATTAGCCATTCATGGTTACTATCTTATCTTACTAACCGTAGTCAAATAGTTAATATTAATGGCATAAAAAGTGATATTCTACCACTATCCAGTAAAGGTGTACCACAAGGTTCAGTCCTTGGTCCTTTATTGTTTTTGATCTATGTTAACTCTCTGTGTACTTATAACTTTATTGGTCAGAAATATGCGTTTGCTGATGATATATCTTTTGTCTACAGCTCTCCTACAACAGATGAATTAAAGCATCAAATAAACAAAGACTTGCAAAAATTAAATAAATGGCTCAAATTGCACTATATGGTACTAAGTAACAAAACTAAAATCATGATTT
Organism: Villa cingulata; assembly: GCA_951394055.1. Classification (NCBI taxonomy): domain Eukaryota; kingdom Metazoa; phylum Arthropoda; class Insecta; order Diptera; family Bombyliidae; genus Villa; species Villa cingulata. The sequence continues at coordinate 5,323,604 of OX596025.1, forward strand.
TTACATTGAAAGGACCTCCAGTTAAATTGAAGATAGATTACCACAGGTGCGAAAATAGTAATTGTGACACAAACTGTTTCCAAGTTGAATGTGTGGATAATTTTAAATTATTAGGAATTACGCTGGACTCCAACCTCAAGTGGACTCAGCACATACAGAAACTTAAGTGTCTACTTTATTCGACTTTAAGGAAATTTTATTTGATTCGATCCCTATGTCCTAAGAATGTTCTATTAATGTTATACTTTTCTCTAGTTCAATCTCGCCTCGAATATGGACTATCATGTTGGGGTGGTGCATATATATCCAACTTAAGAGCTGTAACTGTAGTCCAAAAAGGATTAATTCGAGTGATATGTAATAAAAATTCTCTGTATCCGTCATGGCCTCTCTTTCAAAATAATAATATCCTTCCCATACGCAATTTATATATATACAAAGTCCTGAAATTATTTTTCAATAGAAGCAACTCATTTGCATGCATGAGATTGACTAACTATTCTCTCAGAAGACAGTATTACTATCCTATCACAAGATTTAATACTGAAGTGTATTTGTATAGACGATTTTATACTAATATAGGGCCTTACATCTTCAATAAACTACCAGACTACTTAAGAAATATTAGTAGTAAAAGAAAATTTTTGCTTGAATTAAAAAAGTGGCTTCTTAATCAAGATAATGTTGAGCACTTACTTAATGTAATAGCATGAGCAATGAACCACCTTATTTCGGCAATTAGCTTCTAATTCTGTGCTTATCGTAGTATATCGTTTTATCAATAATAGTAAACTCACCTCTCACTTCTTAAATTAATTTACAATTCAACACGGTGCACATTTGACACTGGTCTCGATCTCGACCACTAAATGTGCCACAATCAATTCAATCTCTGACAGCATTTTAGTTAGTAGTTGTTGGCTACAATATATGTGTATGTAATAAATTTATTGTATTCTATATTTTGTAACCATATATACAAACTATGTAATGAATTGATTTAAATAAATAAATAAATAAAAAAAAAAATATCTCTATAACTACATACGGCTATCTCTTAAATTGAAAACCAACCATGAACCAATTACGCTTAGCTAATTGGAAGTGTGCCCCATATGCACCATCATTTACGACACATACTTAAGGAATTTTTAATTTTATATTTAGAATAAAAATAATTATCTGAAAAGATTTTATTAAATTTAAACTATTAGATCATCATTCTGAAATTACCGGCACACTAACTCCGTACTTATGCAGATTTTTTTAAAAATTTTTCGATTTTTGTTGCACTTTTTTTTTTTTTAATTCGAAATTGTTCACGAGTATATATTACACGACAATGATATGCTTTCACTTTAATATGTTTTCATACAACATCTATTCCTTTTTGCACAAGAATTTACATCCTGTCATCTAATATTAACTAATTTCTCTCGAAACAAAGAATAATTAAATTTTTTATATTTTCGTTTATACACACAGTATGAGTATGCAAGTAGCAAAAATTTACACAACAAATGATTGATTGTTTCTTTCATTTTGAAAATTTATGCACATCACAATATCAGTGTGTACATTTATTGTTTTATTTTGTTTCTCCTATTGATTGATTACGACAAAATTTTACTTCCAGAATTAATTTAATTCATCACAAATATAATCAATTATTTGATAATATTATAGCTGGACATATTGACTACTTCATCATACGTACACATGTATAGTTAGTCAGCAAAAAATATGCTACCTTTAAGATAAAAGTATATATATACTTATACTATAATAAAAATATAATTTTTTTTTCAACTTACTATGTGTGTGTAACTATATAAAACGATAAAATTTGTATTGCATATATATTCTAGTATTTCTTCTCCATTCCATATTCTGAATACTTACAGACATTCGCTTTCGTATACGTATATTATGATTTAAATACACGCATACGTAATGTACCTACTTACGTTTCAAAAATTTGTAAAATATTAATTTTCTTTTAAATTTATTTTAGTGGTATTTATAGGTACATTCGAATAATTTTTATTCGATTTGGCATGATTAAAAACATGTTTGAATAATAAGATTTGCATATTGATTGATTGAAAATTCGGAATACTCGAATATATAGTATACGAGTGTATGAAGTTTGAATATAAAAATACGAATGAATAAAACAAAATACTTTAATCATTTATTTATTATAATTATTATGGGTATTTTGTTGTCAAACAAAAGCTAATAAATATTTGAAAGGTGATAAATTTAAGTTGAAAATTAATGATCATCGATGTACGCAAACAAATCGAATCCATATAAAAACAAGAAAAACAAATTTTTTTCAATAAAATCGTATACCATTGGTATGTATTTGTATATATGTAATATATACATGTATGGACACAATTTTTAGTAATTTATTTTGTACACAAATACAGTATACATGTACATATGTATATATAAAATACCCGATATTAATAAATTGTAACTACGGAATAAAAATTAAAAATGTAATCGAATAGACAAACCAAAAATCAATAAAACTGAAAAAAAATGTAACTACGAGGTGCTACGAGTTACAATAAGGAACAATATTTTTTTCTTCTTTTTGATATTGATATTCTGGACAACAGATCTAAAACTTATTTTTATAGTGTACTGCGTACACTTAAATATCCTCCTTTACCTCTATACTGCTGATTTATGTAAATATTGAACTCTAATAAGGTACGTATGTATATATTTCCCACGCCAAATTCAATGGAAATTTTTATTGTAGTCGTTCCATTTTGAATGTATGTATGTTTTGAAAAAATGTTATAATATATTGATTGATGTAAAAATACTTGTAAAATTTATTTTATTGTTTTGTAGCGGTTGTGTCCAATGAAGAGTGCTGTATTATTAATTTATTCTATTTTATTCAGAATACCCTACATTATTTTTTACTGTATATGATTTTTGTTATTTTCAGAAAATTTTTTAATTTTTAGGCAGCATTACATTTAAGCACACATAGTAACGTCAAGCAGAACAAAAAAAAAATTGTAGTATTATATCAAAAAAACTATAATATACTTAGCTACTCGTATATTTGAATTTTAAACTTTACATTATTTATAGAACTATATACTTCTATTGTAGTCTTTGCTTAATGCAATTGAATTTTTATATTTTTATATTTGGTTTGACAGTTAGACCAATGTTATAAAATACGCATGGAACGCAGCGCCGCAGCGCGTATTAGGCACAAGAATTATTGTAGATACACGATGAGCTTTACGATATACATAATATGTATGTAAAGAAAACATGAATAATCTGCGACAACATTAAATAAAAACAATTTTATTGTATGAAAATAAAATCTATTTATAAATGACGATATCCTATACATCCACTTGTTATGTACCAAAATGTATATGTAGTATTACCTCCTACACTTTTATTGTTATTTTTTCATTATTATTTCTTGTTATTGTTTTCTTTTTTTTTGGTTTTACTTTTTGTTCTTTTAATTCTTTTAATGTTTCGGTGTGCATCTTATAGTCGGACAATCGAAATTTATCAGACCAGAATATTGCTATATTGACAATGACCAAGAAGTTATATATGCCAAATGCCGACAATTTTCATATTATGTATTTTAATTTAATTTTATTATATTGATTTCGTATACGTATATGAATGCGTGTAGAATAAGGGAATTTTGGCCTTTTTTCCGCTTAAGATTTTTCTTATTATGTATATTTTATTCACTTTTTTTTTTTGTTGATATTGTAGTATATTTTGAAATGATGATGATTTGTTAACATTTACGAATGACATGTATTTGAATTTCTGTATAGTTACAAACACTTATCAACTGCGACTGGTGACTTCTTTTGGCTTTAAAATTAAAAAAAAATATTTTTATGTTGTATATGTGAGTGTAATTGTTGCTGCTGCTTATACTATATATATGCCTATGTTAAAATACAAACATACAAGAGTATAATATTCTAGAAGGCACGAAAAAACATTAAATTTGTTGTTTGTGTTTTTCTAAGTAGGTACTCTCAGTTTTTTGGTTTTGTTCATTTGGATTTCGTCTTTTTTGAAAAAGACGTGATGAATACATAATTTGTCGGCATTCTGTTTGACTTTTAATATCAATTCTATAGGTAATGGATATAAATGTTATATGGAGTATGGGTAATAAATAAATTTTTGAATTATTTTTAATTTTATTGAATGTTGACAATTACATAAATAATCACAATAATTGCGAATAGAATTAAAATGGATTAGAATTACACATATACTCTTTGATAGCCTGTAATATATCTGCCTATATACAGTACCTATATACGTTTATATGTATGTACTTATGTACTTTTATTTTTCGATAAATAAATTATAGTTATTATAATATGATTTCTATATGGATGGATATATAACTAATCGTATGTATGAATGTATGTACATGATATTTGAATAACATATAAACGCGAGTTGAGCGGATAACTTAAAAATGTGTATATTAAAATATAAAGAATTTTGATTCGTGGGAAAATATTGTTATGATTTGAAATGTTAATTTATGTTTGGATTTTTATTTTGTAACATTTATTTATTAGCAGTGACCTTGATTGCTTTAACCTTGCTCACTAGAATTGTAACAAGCTTGCACTATAAAGGGTGTCCGGACTAGGGTTTTTTTGTATTTCTATTATTAAACTGCGTCCTTTCTGTCCATACCACGACCCTTCAATGCTTTTTGGCCGTATGTACTTTTACAGTAAAGGTATATCTTTTACCGTTTCAAGGTCAGCACATAATGAAATACCGTTGTTTTTTGTTTAATACTTTTTAAAGTTTTAATTGTGTAAAATCATGTAATGCTGTTATAGCACTGGCTTAATTTTGTTCTGAATTTCATTCTTAAAATTTTTACCAAAAAAGATGAAATTTTTATATTATCAATTTACTTATACTAGAAAGAGTAAAAACTATGCACACTAAATTTCGAACTAGCTGCCAGTTCGAAAAATTGCACATCTAGGGGATAAAATTGTTCAAAGTTAAGAAAAAGTTTTTTGACAGTCAGTCTTAATTTGTAACATTTACAATTTTAATTTTTTTTTATCAAATTACCAAAATAGTCTTCGAAATAATTCTGGAAAGTTTTCTGCATCTCTTTCATTTATCATGCTATCCATAATCCATGTCACACAATTCGATAATTTTAAGAATCAAAGTCAGAACAAAATTAAGCCAGTGTCATAACAGCATAAAACTCATAATATAAAGGGTGTTCCGTAGAGTAAGTGCGAAAAATTTTCAACACCCTCTAGCGGCTAAACGGTTGAAATTAACAACCCCCCGCCCCCTGGCAGACGATTTTTTGTTTGTCTTGATGAGACCTATCTACTGTTTGCGGGTGGTCCACCCGAATGCGGACACCCTTTATAAGTGCGGTTTGCAAAATTTACAAAAAATTTTAAATATTCCAAGCCTGTAAAGAAGTATTAAAAGTGATAAAAAATTGCATTTTATAAACAGAGGATTATTTCGATTGCTTCTAACTGTGGCAAACTGTACTACACACAATTACTACAACTTATTGAATCACATAATCGTTTTTTTTTGTTTCCAGTAGAACAATTACAATAATTCGTTTATTTCATGGTGGCCGAAAAATATAATTTAAATTGTAATTCAGTACGTACACAGATACACTTTAAAACCGCAAAAGAGATGAAAAAATTTCGATATTTCATATATGTGTCAGGCACAAAACATCAATAAGAAATATTTAATTGAACAGAACAAATATTATGGACCGCACAGATGAAGATTTTTATATACGTAGGCCACTCCCAAAGTTTTGCAATGCCAGGTAACAGAAAACGATATAACAGAAACTAGTTTTTAGAACCAGTCACTAGTCTTTTAGTAGTCAGTAGTCAAAAATATTTTGAACTGTGTGTTGTGGAAAAAAAATTATTAAAACAGAAAGGTTCTGAAGTTATTGTTGAAATGGAATTAACAAGAGAAAATTTCCGGGCAATGATTTATTATGATTTTCGGTATGGGTTATCTAATCATGAATGCTACGACCGACTTATTTCTGCATTTGGGGATGAAGCTCCGTCCTTTTCAACTGTATTTCGCTGGTACAAAGAGTTCCAGGCTAACCGCAAATACTTGAAGGACGAACCCCGGGAAGGTCGTCCTGCAACTGCGGTAACGGAAGAAAATATTGAAAAGTCGCGGAAGCTCTTAACGGAAGATCGGCGAATTACGTATGCATCGATTGCTGCAACTCTCGATATTGGTATGAAAGCAGTGCATCAAATCCTGCATGATCACTTACGGGTCAGAAAGCTTTGTTGTCGGTGGATACCTCATCGGTTGACCTCCGAACAAAAGAAGATGCGTGTGAATTGGTGCAAAGATATGATTGAAAAATTTCGCAGAGGGGAGTCAACTGCTGTCTACAATATTGCCACAGGTGACGAATCTTGAATATATTGCTATGAACCGGAAACCAAGCAGCAATCTGCTCAATGGATCTTTGAAGATGAAGAGAAACCAACCAAAGTCAAACAAAGCAAGAGTGCTGGTAAGCAAATGATCGTCACTTTTTTTGGCAAAACGGGGCATATCTTTACATTGGCAGTTGAAGATCGTAAGACAGTAAATGCGGAGTGGTATACCAATACTTGCTTGCCAAAGGTGATCAATGAGTTAAGAAAAACAAACTCCCAAAGGCGCATAATCCTTCACCACGATAATGCACCACCCCATGCAGCTCAACGAACAAAGGAATTTTTAAAGGCTGTAAACGTTGAACAAATGACTCATCCGCCCTACAGTCCAGACCTCGCACCTTGTGATTTCTTTTTGTTTCCTTTTATGAAGGACAAAATGCGTGGTTTGCGTTTCGATAACGCCGAAAGTGCAGTAAATGCATATCAACAGCTGCTTTCTGAGGTACCTGAAGAAAAATGGCGATCGTGTTTTAATGATTGGTTTCGCCGAATGGAAAAATGTATCAAATATCACGGAGACTACTTCGAAAAACAATAAACTATTAGGAAATGCAGAACACTTCGTCATTTAGCCATATTGCAAAACTTTGGGAGTGACCTACGTATTATATGTATGCATGTGTGTATGTAAATGTACTCATATACTTGTGCCTCATCCAAATATTTACTTATTCGAACGAGTGAAATAAATTGAAACCGATCCCTTAACCATAAAGAAAACGATTTTCTTAAAAAAAACATTTAAATAAGTTTGAGTTTATGAATTTCTTAATTTTGTTTTATTTGATATGATACTTGTCTTGTCCTGTATAAAAGATATGGATGTACGTAAAAATCACGAATTAATGCAAAACCAAATCAAATAATCATAATCGAAAAATAATCCGAAATAATTGGAGCACGTTTTTCAATCGTTTCATCTTATATTGACGATAACAAAGGTCAGTTGTTTTTGGAGGATTACCTACCACACACATAGAAGTACTAATTGATGCTAGTTTGACTATAACGCAATGCAATGACATTTGCTGTGTGCATGTGTATTGTACTTTTCCTCTGTGAATTGATTAAGTTATCATTACGTGCATAATAAATGAATAATGAAAATCTATACTTCACTTTTGATTGTTTAACAAAACGATCTTCAGCAAAATTGATGAATTTTTCATTCTCATTTTATTTTTTTGAACAATTTACAAAATTACTTCATTCAAAAATGCAGAAAATATTGATATTAGAAAATTAGAAAATTAGAAAATTAGAATAAATGGAGAATATATTTCGTACGAGTTTTCTCCATAAAAGAAAACATTTCGAATATTTTTCATAAAATATAAAATAATATTCGAGTTAATTTAAAATCATAACTGGAAATTGGATTGTGAAAATTACCGTATAACTCTTATTCCGGATATAAAGTTTTAAATAAGTAGTGTAAAAAATGAATGTTTCCGAAATATTATATTTCTACATAGAAGAAAATCTTTGAAACTTCACTTGTAAATTTTCTAAATTTTGTTTATTTTTTTTTAAAAAAAAAGAAAAGAAAACATAGTTAATCTGCATACTCTCATGTTTTACACAGTAAGCGTATATTCTTACAATGAGGAAATTTAACGCGCATTCAAAATATTCAGATCACGTTCAATCTTTAACTGATTTCAATTGATTGAATATTTTCACGTGCTTTTCTTGTTTACATTAGGGATTTACCTTTTCGTCATCATCATTTTTTTTTCTTTTTCGTTTTTATTATTTTACTTTTTATCGTCTTTTTTTTTCTTCTTCTTTTTTTTTTGACTTCTCCTTCACTTTGATTTCCACTTTATTACTCATGTAAATATCTATCTGAAAATCATGTAATGTTATGTTTTTTACTGATATAATCTTATTTGTATGTAAACAATTCACCGATTATACTATATGTATATTTCATAGAAAAAGTCAAATTGGTATTCTATTTGTTATAAAAGAATAAACGACTTAATGATATACATACATATATGTACGAGTATATATGTACATACATATGTATATAAAAGAATAATATATGACGTAAAAAAATTTATGCTTCAGCAAAAAAAAAAAAACAAAAACAATTGCGGGAGAAATAAACTAATTTTAAGGATCAACAAATGATTTTATTGGATGTAAATCCCACCGCAAAAAAATAAGAAAAAAAAAAAAAATTAAAAAGGAAAACTGAAAATATGTATACATATGATATTGTGTGTATTTTTACCGATTTCTGCGTATTTCGAGGGTATATAATAAAATTTCCCGTGTTTTAAAAGTCAAAATGAATTTATTATACCGACAGGATCAAATTGCATTTTTTGAAATAAGTAATATGTGTACTTTTTGATATGTATCTATAGCAAATATTATACAATATATGTATATAAATAAATGTTTATTAAATACATTTGGATTTGAAATTTGTTTGATTTTTTCGACTTTTTGATTTGGTTTGTGTATACATATATGTAACATAATAAGTAAATATGTACATAAAATACTATATGTATATTCTATGTACTTATGTACACAGTTTTGTATGTGAATTGACGCGACGACGGTATCATTTGTATATCATATGAATGGTGAACAATCGGTTTCTTTGTCTTTTATATATGTATATTTTTTTTTTAACCTAAGAAAATGAATTGCTCTTTATTAGATACACATATGTACGTATCAACAAGAAAAAATTAAAATTTTGATGCTGTAAACAAAATTCAAACAATATGAATGAAAAAAACAGAACAAAAAAAAAACATTTAATTGCCTTACGGGATAAAGAAAATCAAATAAAATGATTAGAATATTTTCTAAGTTAGATATATTTATTATTAGAGCATTTTATAATTTTATTTATTTATTAATTCTATTCTAAGTTTTTTTTTTTTTTTTTTTGTTTTTTTTTGAATAAAGTAGATGGCGATATTATGACGAAGAGACGAACATGATGATCTAAGGATATCCGTTTCAAATATTTGTATTTTAATGACAAACAACAAGATTGAAAATGTGTATGTGTACGTGTATGTTACCTTTGTTACAGAATATAAAAATTACAATGAGCAAACTTAAAAAAAATTAAGTATGTGTACACTAAGTAAAATTAGAAAAAAAAAAAACATTTTTTTATGATAAGAAAAATTTTTTCGGCTTCAGATAATATTTGTACATGGCCACTATTTCTTCAACTACATGAACTACATGCAGTTTACAAGATTACAAAAGTAAAGTAGAAGATACAATGTTTAAACATACTTAGATCAACCTGTTCTTAGAATATAGGAAAATAAATGAGAAAAAAAAATTTGTTTGAAAATACATATGAGTGCTGTTGACAGTCTTGAATTTATTTATTTTTTTTCAAATATTTGTACATATGTATTTATAAAAATTGAATTTTAGAAAAAGATTTTATTGTTCCGATTTAGTAATTTGTATATCATTTTAATTGCTTATCATTTTATAAGATAATTTTTTTTGCTCATTATGGACTATGGATTTATTCATAATTCAAATTAATGTACAATTATTTATTTGTGTTTACTTTGTCTTCATAAATTTTATGACAAATTCATATTTTACATTAAAATTCAGAATTATCAAGATAAAATAATTTAATTCAATTAAATAAGATAGTCGTATATATGATATGTACGTATTTGAGTTCATTATCATGATAAGATTTATCTGGAAAAAACATATGTTTACTTGCATTTCTAATGCGTTCAGTGCTGATCCTAGGGATGCTTTTATTATATCATAAAAAATTCTTTCAATATTTTTCTATAATTCAGACGTAATTTTAATCATCTTAACTCTATACTTAGAAATTGGTACTCGCATCAGCAAACTGTCGATTTGTGAATCATGTCAAATCTTATTACTCCGTTTCATTCAACAATATAAACCAACTTCAAACGGTATCCGAATGAAATTCAAATCGAAGATAACCACCATATGAACTAACGTAAATCAAACTTTTTCTTGTGCAACAATGTGCCTAAAATTTTACGTTTCATATATTTATAGGCAATGATGATATGTTAACTTTGCTTTAATTGGAATCATTTTCGTAACAATAACCGTATAAATACTTATAGTTCTAAAATTTTATTTCACCCACGCACCAATAAGTGAAAAACAACAAAAACTTCGAATTTAAATTCAATTATATTGAAGAAGTAATAAAATCTCAATAAAAATTGAAACACTTGAAGAAAGGTATAGGTATCGTGTTTGTTGTTTTAGCCTTCTGAGAAAAAAAAAACAAAAAAAACACAAGAAAATATAACTTTTCAAATAATTCAATTAAAGAAAAATTAAATTATGATTATTATAATAAAGAAACATTCCTAAGTAAAATATAATACTTAAGATTTGTAAATTTACATCATCGACAGAAAGTATCACTACATCTTTAACTTTTTTTCCCGTATAGCTGTAGTAATGTCGCTTCTATACATTCAATGCAGTGACTTCAACTTCGACTTAGATTTAATGGATATGTATTAGAACTTCCACATTTGATGCAGTAGAACCGACAGCTACTTTTCTAGTTACTACTCGAAAGTCAAAGTCCAAGCTGAGGTCTGTGATAAAGACTGATATTATTCTGGCATTCAGAGAAGAGCCGTATAACGAAAATGTGAAAATTGTATTGTCACAAACACAAAATCACAACCACCAGGGTCAGTGACGTAATAAAATATATTTTGACAGACTCAATGCACTTTGTGATTCCATGTAGAACATGCACCAATTCTTTTTAATCGAAAAACATATTGATTTTATAAAAAAAAAAGACAAAAACATGACAGGAAAGCGTAAATTCTCAATAAATTAAGAAAAATATCATTTGTCAATGATTTACAAAAAAATTGTACATGGTATACTAATTTTCTGTCGACACAGTTCTTGTTATACTATTCAAAATGTCTGATTTGATTGAATTTCTTTGGCCCACGCGCCACTCTAAACTGTGTCTGCATTATAACTATAGTGTGTGTACTAATATATGTATACTTACAACAAAAAAATCCAGTAACTGAATGATGATTTTATCGATTGAAAACTGAATCGAGAATAAAACACTTGTTGAGAACATCTCAATCATATTGAAAAGAAATTGAAAATCATCAAACTGTTGCTGATTCCAATAAAACCAAACACACATATATGTACTTATACCCGTATGTACATAAATTATTTTGTATAAGAATAATACGTCTATTTGTTAAGTATTTATTGTATACATCTTGTATACTGCCACTGGACTTGATCATCATCTTCATGTTTATCGTCATCATCATTCTCATCGTCATCATTCACTCACATCATAAAATATATGATGGATACTACAGCATATGTGGAATATTAGAAGGAAATACCAGAAGCAAAATGTGTAAAGAAAATATTAAATTCAATATTTATGTTAAGTCAGTCAATTTATGATATAAACATACTCATACTGTACTGCATTACACGTAAAAAAGTTTTTCATGTTCAAATAAATTCACTATGTGTGAGTGTGTGTATTCACATATGATGTGCATAGTACATATCTCAGATAGTAAATTTATTAGAAAATATTCAAAGTCATGCAACAAAAAGTATTACTACATTACATATACGAGTATCGAGAATGTACCATGCATACAAGTATGAATACAACAAAATAAGGTTCAATTGATTTATTTATTTATTTATTTTTTTTTTTTGTTCAAATAAGAAATTTTTATTTCATAAGTGAAGAGGGGTTTTTGATGCTTACAACATGATAAATATATTCTTAAGATACACATTTAATGATATTTCTGTCAAATATACAAAAAAAAGTATATGAAGAACAATTTCAAGATTAAAATATTGAATTAAACAATAATTTGCAAGTCATTGAAATTTTTCTTTGTATTTTATGTAGTATTGGTACATATGTTAATATTACGAAAAAGGGTACAAAATGGTACAAGTGAATATACAATAACAAATCGAAATAAAATAAGAAGAAAAAGAGAAAATAATGTCATTTTGAAAATTATTATTGACGATTAATTATTATTGTTGTGATAATTGATGGGCATTTTAAGTGTTACAATAATAATAATAATAATAAAAAATATTGAAAATTATAAACAGAAAAAGAAAAATGTATAAAAGAATAAAGTAGAATGAAATTAAACGAAATTTATTGAAAAAATGTGTAGAACAGTCATTATTGTGAACACATTTTCATAATAAACAAACTCATATGCATTTTATTGTTAATAAATAATTTTTTAATTTAAGAATTTATTCTTCATGACCATCAATTCAAATGTTTGATTGAGATGACTTTATTTATTCATATGATCTATACAATCATGCAGTATCCGATTTTAAAAGTGAATTGAATATTAAAAGATTATGATGAATTTTCAGTTAATTACTGAGTGCATACTATCTTTCAATAATCATTGTTGATGGAGTCGTTGAATTCAGTACAGTACAATAAATGTGTGAAGATGGTTTAAAAGTCATGCGATTATATAAACAACACTCGTACAAATGTAAACAATAAAAGCGCCATAGAGTTAGAAAAATTGAAATAGATCCATTCTTTACAAAAATATTTTTTATACTCGTATTATTTTAAAAAAAAACTAGCTGAGTCGCATAACACCACCATAGATTTTCAAGAAAACATAAAAAAATCTTATATAAAAAGTACATCCATTTTGTCCTAAACTCATATAAATTATAATCAAAACTTTAACCTGCAAAAAAGTACTTCTTCTTCTTCAACGATGATAAACCTCATATCGAGCATGGGCCTATACTTGAAGTTATTTCTAGAATTATTTAGATTTATTACTATATCATGTGTGTATCTATGCAGTTTAACGTGGATTGCGAACCATTGAAGCAAACTCTTTTACATGTGCGTGATATGGATTAGTGGTAATGAAAGATGGAAATAGGCAAAGAAAAATTTTTCTTACTTTTGCCGTGATTAGGAATCGAACCTACACTCTCGAGATCATTATCCAAATGCTCTACCATTTGCGGAAAAAAAAGTACTAACCATAATCGCAAAGTGAAAGAATCAAGTTATAATAATATCATCGACCAATGGGTTCGAACTTCGAAGTGCACTGAATATATCAGATCTATGGAAATGAAGCCTCTCATCTGAATAAATGAATAGGTATAATTACCATTCTCTCTTCGCTTTATTTTTGTCCGACTAGCCAGCATTCGGGATGGGTTGCTCCATCAAAATGTCAAAATGTTTTGGAATGAGATTTTTAAAAAGCGGATGTCAGTAGCATTTGTTTAATAATGGGATTTGAAGTTTTTTTGATGGGATTTGGTAGTCTTATTATTTTTAATATCAATAACTGTTGTTTCGACTTCTTCAGGTGTAATTCACTTAGCTTCTGATAACGGGCTGTTTTGTCAGCTGTTCCTGGTGATTTAGCATCTAGCTTTTATCTCTTTATCTTACGATAACAGAGGATTGTTTTTATTTTCAATGTAAAAATTGGCCTTAATATCCAATGAAAGTAATACATTTTCCTTACAATTTTGAATTTTTTATTCAAACTTCTTGTTAAAGTCGTTGTTTGCATTTATTTTTGATCTTGCTATTTTATAGGTTTTCTTATAATCGTCATCTTTAGTTTTTCGTCAAATATCAAATGTTAAAGCATTTCAATTTTTGTGCTAAGGTTTGTTTTATACTATTTTTACTGTGTCTGTGTTTCAATTTTTCTTTGGAAGTTCCTAACAACTTAAGGCGTAGTGATGATAAGCCCGTTCCGTCCCGTCCCGTCCCGTTCCGTTCCTACACGTTTCAAAACATACCTGTTATAATAAAACGGAACGATATATATATTGTAAATTTGAAAGCTAATATTAAAAATTTATATGGAAACAGGGTATGTTATCCGTAAAAAGTTGAAATTTGTTCAACTTCAACATTTCGTCCCGTTCCGTTCCGGCAATCGTAACAGCTTTTTCGTCAATCCATATAAATAACATGGAAATGTCAAATATCCAACTTTTTTCTTTTTACGGAACGGAACGGGCTTATCGTGACTACGCTCTTAGTCTTTTTCAAACGTATTCCATCTATTATTTAAATCAGCTTTTATATGTTATATGTATACTCATTCGTTCTTTTATGTTTTCAACTAACAATAAACTGATTCATTTTTCGAAATAGTACCTTTTAGTGGGCTTATCTGAAGATATCCTTACTGGAAGCTCAAGAGTTGTAACTATAATATTTTGTATAGAAAAATTAATGGTTTGCCAGCAGGAATTACATTAAGTCTTTGTAACTTTTTCGATTCTTGCTACCTGCCTAGGGCGGTATTCACATGACACATGACGAAACAGGACAAATAGGGAAAATTTGATGTTTTCATTTAAAATCTCTTTGTGCCCTATCATAATGTTTATGCTATAGAGAGGCATTTATTTTTTACATTATCAAGTATTTTGCTTTATTTCATATTTCTTCTATTCAGTTTAAGACGTATGAGAGTATACAAAACACACAAGCAAAACTCAATTTAAGCTATCTGCGCATATTAAATTTACCCGACTACAAGGGACCAGTCAATAAGAAGCTTTATTCAAAATGAAAGGAGAACTTCGCTAAAAACCCAAGAAAGCTTCTGAAAGCAAATAACTGAAAATTGAATGTCAGATTTGTCTGGTGGTCGAATCTGATGAAAGGCTTGGACAGATATGACGTGCAGTGTAATTGAAGACAAAAGTATATTTACTAATTCCATGTAGTTCATCATTAGCTTCATTCATTACAAACAGAATGTCACTTTGTAGCTTCTGCAATTCTGGCATAAAATGTTCGCAAATTGAGATTCAAATTTGGTAATTATTTTGACATTAATTGTGATGTTTATCAAATAAATTACATTTGCATATTGAAATATTTTACTCTTTTTATTTATGGAAAATTCTTTAACTCCCTTGTACATACATGTGTATGTATATATCCGGAAAGTTATTGAAATAATTATGTACATTAATACTAAAATTACATGCACGCGATCTAATGATTTTTCGAAAAATTTTGATCGGTAAATAAGAAAAGAATAAAAACTAAGAAAACTGCCTAAAATATTAAATAGTTTATTCTTGTTATTCGTTTTATATTCATATTTTTTGAAATCTTTATACATGTATGCATATATGTGATTATTGAAAGAGAGAAAAAAATAATGAAAAAATTATTGCTTAAAAATAAAATGTTTTCCATGTCAAAATATGATTGACTGTTCTTCTTTTTGATTGGACACATTAATGAAATGTTTATCATTTTTTAATTTTCTATAGTCTCACATCGATAAGATTATAGGTCTGATAGATGAGTTGAAAGCTAATTTAAAAATGAAAAGAATGTGCCTTTTTGTAGTCGATTTGCCGATTCATGTAGAGAATATTATATGTATATATAACCAAATACCATAGTGTCTATACGAGTATATAACGTAAGTATACAAATGTTAAAGTCTTCAGTGACACTTATACATTTTGCACCAAAAAGTTATCAAAGTTATCCACATTTTTTCACCCCCACGAAAAAGTACATTTTGATTTAGAACAATAATAATATGAAAAATTCAAGATTATTTAACTATTAACTATTCACTATGATACCAATGAACAACTGACCTTAGTTTGGAGAATGCGAACTTTGCAACGTATGAAAACAATAACTGAAAATCAATTGAATGAAAGGAATGAAAACCTTTGAAAATTTACTAATTTTGATAGAGAATTACTAAAATGATAATGTTGATTGTAGTGTGTGTTTTTCTCCATAGCTTATAAGCTCACAGATACTTTCACATAGCTTATACAAATATATTTCCAAAATTGAAATAAAAACGTTAGAACTATTGAAAGATAATTTGAATGGACAAGTTTTTTATTTATTTTTTGTAATTTTTCAATGACATTTGTGAACGATATTAAAATGATTTGTGCTTATAAATTATCGTAAAGTTGTTGTTGTTTGGGCTATAGCTTACATATTAAGAATGTGAAAGTGTATTGCGCCGAAAAGTATTCAGGAAAATCGAGTAATTTTTAGGACCTTATATTATGAACATTTATTCAGCAAAAATATTTATAATAATGACGATAATAATTATATAGGCTCTCGCTCTGTATATATTTTTGAAAAAGAAAGATATTCTAATATTTGGCTTGAGGCAATTTTCTCCTCAGGTGAAATATTCATTCATAATAATTTCAGGTTATACATTAGATTTTAATAGTTATTTTGACGAAAAAGTTATATTGTAGTTTAGAATTTAAAATTTTTTTAAAATTTTTGAAAATAAAATCAATCAGATTGATTGTTATAGCCAACGGTCCAACAATTATGAAAACATTTATTTGAAATTTTAAATTGTACGGGAAATTTTTTTCTGTTCTCAATCTTAAGCAGAATAATGACAAATACTAGTGACTGCCTTTTTAATAAAGAACTTTTCATATTTGAAATAATTTTATGATAAAATAATTTTGATATTGTTTTTTTGAACACAAAAATGTGGTAAACAGACGAAATTCGTGTGAATGATAATTCAAAGTCTCTCTGGCACATGACACTTCTACAAATAATTTTCGTTTTGGATGTCATGTAATTTTTAATTTTTGTTATCAACTTTAGTTTTTTGATGTCAATTTTTAATTATTTAACCTGTATCGTGGTTTCTGCAGTAATATTTTTCAACACAACCAATTTTCAATTTAAGCCGCTTCTACATTCAATGCAGTGACTTCAACTTCGACTTGATTTAATGGATATGTATTAGAACTTCTACACTCGATGCAGTAGAATTGACAGCTACTTTTCTATTTACTACTCGAAAGTCAAAGTCCAAGTTGAAGCTACTGCATTGAATGTAGCATGAATGTATAAGCTGCACTGAGGCTCAAATCTAATGAATGCGACATTACGATACAAGATCTCGTACGAATTGTCAAAACTTTTTCAATATACCAGGACTGTATGAGATTATTTTCAACGGAACACGTTACGAGAATGCGTGACGAATTGTTTTTAAAAAATTGAAAACTTCTCGGATCGTGAATGCGTGACAGCAAAAAGTGAATTAAAAGAAACTGACTGACAATTAAAAAAAAATATGTATCTCTTTCGTATTCGTCGTCTCGCAGACTATTGGACATTTAGAATATGTACGATACTTGAACGATACGACAATATTCCGATTCTCGTATTCGTCTCGTATCACAGTCTCGCATTCATTGGACTTGAGTCTTTACTGTATTCATTCGAGATTCGTCGCCGAATGAAGTTACTGAAACTTCATTCTAATTAACTTACTGCTGTGAAGTTAGAATCAAATTGTAATATGATAATCATTTTAACTTAATTTGGGATGACAAACGGCAATGGACGGAATGAATGATCATTTGTAACGAGTGTATCAATGATCATTTCTAATGCATATTCATTAAATTAAAGTCAAAGTTGAAGTCACTGTGTTGAATGTGGAATCGGCATAAGACTCGAATAATAAATACGAGTATAATTTTTATTTTCTTCAAAATATGTACGATTATATGTATGTGTACAAACTTAAATTTTTAAATTTAATATTCCAATATTAAAATATTGAAGTTTTTTCTAATGTATTCGAAATTATTATTAAATTTTTTATCTTTCAATTCATAACAAATATAAAGAATTTTCATTCTTTTTATTTTTCTTGTACAGAAGAACATGTACATACATACATATTTTAAACTTTTCAAATATATTTATGCTCGAATGATTCAATTGAAATTAAAAACCAATATCAAAGCCATATAATATACGCGTAGATGTTTCGTTGCTATCAGTATTTTTCAATAAAATAATAAAATTCAATCACCCCACATCACCTGTCAATTTTGCCAGACGAATATGATATCGTATCTACATACATGTACGTATACATACACGTATATATAATATGTAGGTTTTTAGGCATATTCAATTTTTCCCTCTCCATTGATTCATCTAATATTTGTCTATATAATGTGTATTATTACCCAAAAGGCATACGTTAATAAAATGAATGTTTGAAAATTAATTTTATTTCACTATAGATTATTTTTCTTTGTTGTTGTTTGTATTTTTTTCAAAAATAATTTCTTTGTTGCTGCTTACGTTGTTGTTGCTCTTGCTCTATGTTCTTTCCTTTACTCAATATGTACTTATTTAGATACAAAGACAAGAAAAAATGAAAAAGGATCAGTTAAAGAATTCATCTTATTAAAATGCATGTATTTATATTATACGTACATACATAGTATATAACATATTTATTTGTTTGTCAGTTTACTAATACGAGCAAAAACGTACGTGTTATGTAAATGCGGTTGTAGATGTCGATGCGATATGATTGTTTTAACGCAATAATGGGGTAGTTGACAGATATACATATGTACGTACATTGTATGAGTTATATACTTGAAACTAGCATCCTTAAAAACTTTTTGGAACTTATTCTTCATTCTTCTCATCTCCCTTCTTATTTTGTTTTATTTTATTTTATTTATTAAATGAAAAATTTGTCTTTGATTTTGATATTATTTAAAAATAAAAAAAGAGGAAAAAATAAAAAAAAAATAAAATGGAAAATGAAGCCATTTAATGACAGACTTTTAAATAATGTAATTTTGTGTACATAAAAAAAAAACTCAAATGTGATTCGACGTGTGTACACGCATATATGTATGTGTATGTAGATAATATAAAATCATTAAAAAGAATTATGTATAATGTTGAGATTGTAAGAAGAATGTACACTCATATATGTGTAGTCTTCAGAATTACCTAATCGAATATAATTGCATAAAATCTTAAATATTTTAACGTACATGTACATGTATTCCATTTTGTTTCAAAAATTTTATATAATATGCTCATTTTTCAACAAAAATTTTAGCCTAAAGTCACAAAATATAATGCATCGTACCCATATGATCATTTACGGATACGAGTATATTACCTTAATTTGTATGTTAATATGTATTTTCTTCATCTTTTTTTAACTGATATCTTCTATGTTTTAAAGCAAATACCACATTCTAGCTACATTAGAAAATATTTTAATATCGATAGATAATGTATTCTTCAACAAATTTAAATAACGTTCGTATACCTTATACCAAAAAACTAAATTTTAAATTGGAAAATTCATTTTCTTGTCATTCACTGATATGAATATATACCTGACATATACATAATATCGTTGAACACGTATATTTTCAAATCTCATGCATTTCAGCACATATCTTATTAATTTATTAGGTATTTTTTTTTTTTTGATTTAATAATTTTTGCTTTGTTTTTATTGCATAGAAACACATTATAAAAGAAACTTGGTTTTGGGGTTGTACAATGACTAAATATATACTCGTAGGGTGGATAATATATAAGAAAATTTCTTTTGTATTTAATAAGTTTTATAAGAAATATTGATATTTTCTTTTCGGCTACACAAAGATTCCCCGAAACAAGATAATATATAATATATCTCTGCTTATTCATGTTTACGTCTACGTATATGTGTCGTATATAAAATTGAGAATTATTCTAAGTGTGTTTATAACACAACAAAACACAACATTCAAATGATATCAAAACAAAATATAGCAGATTTACATGTAAGTATGCATACTGGGTATACTTTCAATTGTAATCAGAAAATTGAATGGTTGTGATGAAAATATATTTCGTGATATGCCTGAGGAAATTTTTGTTGAAAACGAATAAATAAGGAATAATATTCTATATTCAAATGCTAATCAATTGATTGAGTTATAATTGAAAATTTGAAAAGTGATTTAGACGTATCGTATACACGTACAACACGTAACGTACATAAGTAGGTATATGCTTTTTTTTCAGAAAAGGAAACTATAGAAACGAGATTTGAAAAGCCGAAAGCATTTTTGAGAAATTTTTTTATTATATTTTGAGATTTCATTTTTTTCAATCAAATTAATTAATTTTTTATCAAATAAAAAAAAATTCTAAAATACTCTAAGACATAGATAAACGCATAAAAAAGTAGTACACATGATCGCGATAAATGTGTATATTATACACAGTGATATCATTGTACTCGCATTCTTAGTATGTATACTTACCTTCGTCTATTTAGGTGCGTTGCTAACTAACAACCATGACATGAGTTGTACAATACAGTATAGACTAAAATGTGGCAATAAAAGCTTCTACTCCTATGTACGACACTAATTAGATCCAAAATTTTGTCTAGGACCATTTAATTCAGAATCTGTAAAACCATAAACAGACCGTGCACGCAACATATGGTGCAGAAACATGGGTCTTGAGTAAAAAAACAGAGAACGACATAATGATATTTGAACGTAAGATCCTGCGAAAAATATTTGGACCAGTGCAAATAGTCAACAATGAGTTTAGAATACGTACTAACATGGAACTATAGATCAATTGATTGGAGGAGAAAATATTATAAGATATATCAAATCCATGAGAATCATTGGAATTCCAATGAAGCAATGAGCAAGAGGAAGACTCAAAACAAGATGGCTTGATAATATAGAATCAGATATGATAAGAATGGGGGTAAGAAATTGGCGTGAGACTGCAGAAGATTGAACGTGCTGGAGGCAAATTGTGGGGGAGGCTATGGAGCCAGGAATAATGGTGATTACAAAAATATAATCGATCAAATGAATAAAATGTTTTTTTTTCTCCAAAATATGTTATATTTAATGGTGGCTAATTGAGTTCACAACAATATTATAATAAATTCATTGAATCTATACTAAACCAATTTAGACCGAAAATATGGAAAGCAATTTTTAGACAATTAAATCAAAAATGGCGATAAGGCTCCAAATTTTTGTCCTTATATTCGAATTTAGGTTTTGGGATGCTTACTAAACTTTCAAGCCAAAATTTGAACAAACATACTTTAGTTTAGATGAAAACGTGAATCCTCGTATAATGAAAAGGGCATTGAGGTAATGTTGATTCGGCGTTATGATCTTAGTAATATTTTATGTGTTTGATGAAAATATAGAAAAGCAAAAATTCAAAAGTATGTGATTAAAATTGGAAAAATGATAAAGTGATCTTACGAATGAAATTATAGAATTGGCGATAAATTTAATCAACGCATTAACTTATTACTAATATCGAAATAAATTATTATTACTTATTACTTTTTAAGATTTATATGAAATTATAAAAAATCACGAGATATTATAAGTTCAGCAATCAATGATTACAGTTGGCACAGATAAAGAAACAGCGTTAACATTAAGGAATGAAATCTTAGAATTTTCAAGGATATTAATAAATGAACTGATTGTACACATACAATAATTTGTTTTGAAATGATGACAGTGAAAGATTTCCAAAATGATGTGCCCTTTATAAAGTGGGTGGAAGCCTTTAGAGAAAAATGGTACGAAAAATCTTCATTGTCGTCTAGCGGCTAAACGGTTGAAATTACAATTGGTGGTAGAAATTTTCGAAATATCACATCAAATGAGTGACAGTTTTAGAAATACTTAGAATTAAAAGAATTGAAATTAAAATTTCCATCTGCCGATTGAAATTCGGATCTTCAAACTGATATCTAAGACGATCTATTTATCACTGTAATTGATTTAAAACGTACCATGGATTATTCAAATAATTACTTCTATAATACAAAACGAGTTCCAAATTGTAAGGCTGGTAATACCTAAAAACATGATGATACTTGGCTTGGCATATGCACTATAATTTAATGAATGTAATGTAATAGTTATTAAGTTCACATCTTAGTCCAGTCAAATAAGCAAAAACAAAAAAAAATGGGCTGCGCGTTCTCCGCCCTCTATCTCAAAATCGGTTGAGCGTATGAAAAAATAGTTGGAACAGAAATTGTTGAAAATTTTACGCTATACAATTTTGATAAAAGAATAGGTGTTAAAGTCATTGGATCTATAGAAACCGAGATAATCGCAAAAAAACGATTTTTGTGACGTTTGACCTTTAATAACTCACGACTAAGACACGAGATTTTATGAAACTTTTGACACAACTTTTAGAATACCAAAATGAAGGTGTATGCAAGTTTCCAGCTTATTATCTCTCATTCCGAGATTAAACGCTATTAAACGCTATTAAACGAGATTTGAACGGACTAATCTAATTTACTATACTCTCTTCTTTTCTGAATAAAAACGAAAGAATTAAGAAGTAAGTGTATTTTTCATTATTATTTCCTACAAAATGGACATGCAGACACCATACGTATTGAAAGACTATGAATTTGTACAATGATGTTATTGACATTTTATCAGTAAATATGCAAAAAAGAATTGAAGAGTTTACAGTTAAACGAAAATGGAATCTTATTCGTATGTTACTTGGATTTGATATAGATCTATTATAGACATTGAATAAAAGGATGTAGGCATTAATTAATTAAGTAAGGCATCTAAATGATTTCTATGCAAATTTTCGTAATACGAAAAGTCGAAAGAATCACTTCAAAAATTACAAGGAAATGAATTTAATTTTAACTGCAATTGCTAATCCACATGAAAAATCATTTTATATTATGCATTTTCAAATTTGTACTCGTATCGAAAGCTTTTATTATTGCTGGGAAGAAGTAATTTTGAAGGATTAATAAAAAATTCGTGAATGTTATGAAAATGGTGGATTCAATGTTTCTTTAGTTTAGATTCAAAAATTAATTTGGGAGATTATAAACAACTTATTAAGATTAGGATTCGAGATATCTGCTATCTTGTGCACCAATTATCTCCGAAGTCACTTAACCGATTTCAACAAAATTTGAAACATAGATACTTTGATAGGAATTGTGGTGCTTAAAGGAGTGAGTGTTTTTTTTAAATGTCCTTGTTTTCTTTTTACAGGGTGTCAAATTTGTCAAAATTCCGATTTTTCAGGTTTCCAAATGCAATTTATTCCAAATGAAATTTAGTTATAGTTCTTAAAAAAGGAGAGAGTTTTTTTTTGAAAAATCGTTCAACTTTGACTTCCATTTTCATACATTAAATCTTCATATTTCTATATGATTTTGGTATCAAAATAAAATTTGGACTTTTCTGAAGAGTTTGCAAGAAAAAGTATAAAAATCTTTGTTGTATTTGCATTTTTATTAACAAAATAAAATTATGTTCTTTTTCATCAAAATATTCAAAAATCCATTTTTATGGCACAAAAAAGGTATGCAAAAGAATTTTTTTTAAATTTTTGTACGGAAAATCGTTGTTGTTGTTTTCGAAATTTTTCCAAGTCGAATCCTATACTCTTAATGATAAAATTTCACTGACGTCAAAAAATATTTTGAAAAGATCGATATTTAACTACTGAAAAGGTATTTTTCATAAATTGTGCTGGTGATCATTGCTAAAACGTTTTAAGGCATACAAAATTTGTCATAAATTAAATGAACATGAAAGACTTTCAAAACGAATGCAAATATCAATGTCCAGTTGGAACAGCAATGAACCTAGCTGCCAAACATTTTTGTAAAATTTGGAAATAGTCAGTGACAAAAAAAGAAAATTTTTGTGTTACAAAAATTCTTCAAGTACAATTGTAGGGTATCACAAACGTGGTAAAAATTAAAATACTGTATATTCAATTAATATAATAAATTTATTTAGTGTAATTAAAGTTGTTGACTAGTCGACGATTGGAAAAGAAGTAGGATGATCTAGTACTATTCTCATCTCTTGTTACTGATTGATAAGAGATGATGAGAAGTTTTTGTTAACAGGGTGCATCATAATTTATTGTAAACACATCGTGTATGCAATATTTTTTGTGTTACCGCTACAACAATTTATTTTTGCTTTCAAAGTTATTGAAGTTAATAGCTTATCACATTGTCGAAAAAATTACTATTCTGAAAAGTAAAGTTCTTGATTCTGAAAAACTAATTAAAAAAGTTAAATTTATATTTACAATAGTACATAAGATATAAGATATGCTATTATACATAAACTTCTGGAGTTTATATGTATGTTAATTTTATGAGATATCTGATCAATTTAAATTTTTGAATGAATTACTACCAACTGTTTTATATAGTTTTTACAGGTACTCTGAATCTATAAAATTAATTCCTTGTTTGTAGTGGTTCTTATTCATATATCTTTCTAAATATAAAATAAAATTTAACAAAAAAAAAATAAAGTTTTCGATACTATACGTTCAAATTTTATTCAGATGCGTGTATATTAAGAAATCTATACAAGCCATTTGATTCATATTCATATACATAATATGTAAGTGTAACCCCATTTGTTATGAAAATTAATTTTTCAAAACGGGGTTCTGTTATTATTCATTTTAATTTTTTTTTATTAGTATTTGTATATATTCTAGAATATTACTGAATACTTCACTGAATTGTATGTAAATTTTCTTTGAATTCTCAAAAAAAAATTTTCCCACATATAACTGTATTTTGTTTGAAATTTATAATAATTACAAAATATTTTTTGGATTGTGAATAAAACATATTTACGAGTATATATAGATATAAAAAAGTTCATTGAATCAAATAGTTAACTCTAAATAACCACAAAATAGAGTCCGAATCCGAATCGCAGTCATCATTATCATTACAAATTATGACGTAACATTTCGATTTAAAAAAGAGAATAACCACAAAGAAATTATAAATTATATCTTGTCGCAATCGCATGGAAAAAAAAATGTCTGGTAATATTTTCTTTTTCAATTCTTAATCAAATTATGTACAAGTATATGATGAGTAAATTAACATTTCAAATAATTTACTTTACAATAATTAATTATAACCCATTGCATAGTAATGATGTTCTATTAAATTTTCTCTTCTACATATATGTATGTATGTCATGTTTGTTGTTACTCCGCAGTATCACAAAAATCATTAAAAAATATGAAAATAATAACAAAATATATTTCATCTATAATGTGATTTTTTTTATTTGTTCTTATTTTTTCATTTACAATTTTTTTTTCTTTCCAATTCAATTTCTATGGAAAAATATTACAAAAGTTACTTCTATCTGTGCTTCTATGCTACATTAGAAAAGAGAGTTATTTGCTTTTGAAAGATTGAAGAAAATATAAAATAAAAGTCAAATAAAATTACAGAAACGAAAAAATTATGATTCGAAAGCTGATACTCTGTAATATGTGGGTAATAGGTAGTAAATATTTGTGATCAGTGTTGTTATTTTATAAGATGAGATTAAGTTTACTGAACTGCGATGCAATGCATAGTTCACAATTTCATATACAATATATATACATACTTGCATACATATAAATGTAAATACATATTTATATATGGAATAAGTATTTATCTGCACATGTATGTATGTATATATGTATATAATTTATGTACTTCAGAAATGTACACTATTCATAGATATTGTATACCTACAAACCTCATTATTTACGTGTATAAAATACACAGTTACTATATATTTATATATACACATTATACACATACACACACACATTGGCTATACAATGTTTAAAAATAAAATAGTAATAATAGCAATAAATTGTATTTGTATATATATGTACAATACACATAGCAATTGTATAATGGTTGTATCACGCAAAAATCTTTGACAGTTGCGATTAATCAGACGATTATTAAAGATGAGCATTTAAGGATAATATTATGTATGACTTTAAGGAGAATTGTATGTTTCGGTTTTGGTTTTCTATCTCTATATAGACATATATGTATGCTCTTGCTTATGAATACGCAAAATGAAAAAAAAAAATTAACAGCAAAAATGAACAAAATATAAAACTTAAGGATGACCACTGATCATCATAACAATAATCAGTAAAATAAGAAGAAATGTTTTGAGAGTTTTCTATTTTGTAAACATATGCGCCTGTACTTACATAAGTATATATGTATGTATTGTATATAGTTAACAAATTATATGTAGGTGTATTTAAACAATTTTACATAGTATTTACAGATAAAATAGTGTATAAGTATGTATATACGAAATACAATAATATCTATACTTAAATTTCTTTATATACGAGAACATATAAAACATTACCATATTATCTCTTGAATTGAATTTTCCATGTTATTTGGCGAGAAGAATTCTATGCAAATTTTAATTCAAACATAAAGTCATTCTGTTTTTTTTTTTTAATATTTTTATAGATATACATATTTTTTTTTTTTAAAAACTTATTATTAAAAGTATTCAGTTTTCTGTTGTTTTTATTGCTGTTATTATTTGTTGTGGCTGGTTATGTGTTATTGGTGTAGTGTGTGTTTTAAATTCATTGCGTTTCAAAAACATTTCTTATAAATACATAAATACGAATATACATATTCGTGTACATTACATTTTCATTGCGAACTATAAAAATAAGGATAAAAGAAAATGAAATGAAAATAAAATAAAAAATTATACCATATAAATATTATACCAAATATAAGGCTGACGATGATCATGATAATGACGATGCTGATGCTGATGATGATGATTATGGTGATGATAATAATGATGGTAGGAGGATGATCTGCGTATCTAAAATTATAATGTACAGATAAAAGGTTTATTGTGTATCAATTGGCATTTACAAATATGAAGATGATAATAACAATAACATAGTTTTTAATAATAACAAAATTAACAAAATTGAAAAAAAAAAAAAAAATAGCCATCTTCTTAAACATGTATAGTATATACTATGTAGTATTAAAGAATACAAGTAAGTACCTAAGATAAAAAAAAAAGTATATTTTCTTTTTACGAATTCGTCTTACTATAAATTGAACTTTTGAATATGAAATGTTAAAATTTATTTTACATATTTTCTAGTATGTATTTTATTCATTTTTTTTGTACTTGCATCCAACTTGGGTGGTGAAAAACATGAATAACGAAAATAATAAAAATACAAATTGAGAAACAAAAATGAAATATTATAAATAAAATACACATATATACATACGTACATTACACATACGTACACATAAATAGATTCTATAAATTTTGTAATGAAAATTGATAAATATACCAAAAACTGAATAACCAGAATGTAAAAGACAGAATCCTATTACTCCTATACATATGAGATGCTTTCGATTTGGCAATTTCAAGTACTTACGAGTACTAAAATGTGTCTAGGATAAATATTGTTTAAACGAACGACACAAAAATTATTCGTAACTATACTTACTTGCATCTATTAGCAGCTGCTTGAAAAATTTTTCATGAGTAGCTGCGAGTAGATGGTTTAGCACAGACATTTACCTTTTCTACTAGCAACGCAAGTACTTGAAATTGCCAAATCAAAAGCACCTATTGTATGTACATATGTACCTAATCATTGTGCTACGTTTTTTCAGTTATGTTATGCATTTAGTGCTTACATGAGTTAGATATTGTACGAAACAGTGTTTTATTCAAATTTACGTTACGTTTGTACCTACGTATCTATGTACATGCATTTAACGAACAAATTTTGCAAAAATATTTTTGTAAGTACTAGGTCATTCAAAAAGTTCGCAGCCTTATAATGAAGCAGTATGAATTTATGAGCCAAAATACAATTAATCTTCAATATATTCCCCCCTAAGCTCAATGCATTTTTTCCAGCGATTTTCCAATTCATTTATCCTTGCCTGAAGTGATTTTCCTCAAGACCTCCGAAGTACTCTTCGACAGCAGTTATGACTTCTTTATTTGATGAAAAATGCTTACCACGTAAGAATTTTTTTAGATTTGGAAATAAATGAAAGTCAGACGAAGCCAGATCTGGTGAATATGGTGGATGCTCCAACAATTCGTAGTGTAGTTTCTTCAATTTGGCCACTGCAAGGACACCTTTGTATGCTGGTGCATTGTCTTGGTGGTAAAGGATTTCCTTTGTAATCCTGGTCTCTTGTCCCGAATTTTTGTGCCAAATTGGCCTAAAAGATTTGAATAATATTTTCCTGTTATCGTTTTACTCGTCTGAAGGTAATCAATTAGTAAAATCCCCTTTGCATCCCAAAAAACTGATGCCATAACCTTCTTAGAAGATTTTGAGAGCTTTGGCTGCTTTGGGACCGAACAGACGGGCTCGCTCCACTCCGCTGTTTATTGTCGCAATTCAGGATCATAGTAATAAATCCAGGTCTCGTCCATGGTTACAAATCGACGCACAAAATCAATTCTATCCTTTTGAAAATGACCCAAAAGTTGTTGAGAAAGTTTCACTCTAATGCGTTTTTGGTCAGAATTCAACGAATGCGGCACCCATCTTGTCAATAACTTTCTCATACCTAATTCACTGGTTAAGATACTATACACTGATCCAGTTGAGATGACTGTGGCCCCAGCTAAATCAACCACAGTTATTCGGCGGTCTTCCAAAACCAAATCATGAACCTTGTCGATAATTTCTGGCGTGGTTGCTGCTTTTGGATCATCATTGATGTCTGTACGGCCGTGTTTAAATAGAGCAACCCATTTTTTTTACAGTTGCATATGAAGGAGCACTGTCTCCTAATACGTTTACCATATCATCAAAAATTTTTTTCCCACTTAATCCTTTTTTAAATAAATATTCAGTCACCGCACGATTTTTTAAATTATCCATTTTCTGAAAACAAGCCAAGAACGTGTAATTTAATCAACTGTTTAAACTAAACTATTTGACAGATCGATATGGAATTTATGGTACGTTCATATGAAGGACTGGTGTTGCCAACACCAATAACTCTTTCTTACTAGAAATGTCACGTATGCGTTAGTCTGCGAACTTTTTGAATGACCTGATATAATGCAAATTTATTATTTTTATTGATAAATTATTTTCGTCATTCAACTTTTTGTATAAAATTACTCTTTTTCTTAATTATTATTGTTCATCTAAAATATACCAAAGTAGACAAATTACGATTAATAAATTTCCATCATTATCATTTATTGGCAACCGTTAGGAAAAAATATGAAATCCTTTTTATTTGCATTTTTACTAAATCATTTTGAATTCCACAATAATTATGTATACCTACTTAAATAATTTTTATTCCTCTATATTCCTATTAGACGAGTACACAAAAACTTTTATTCATTATTTAATGCTACACCCTAGTCAACGTTTTAATTCCTTACATAATTTTTATCCACAAAAATTCGATTGATATACTCGACTCGCGTATACGTATGCGTATACATGTAGATGAGACCGAATGGAATATATACAAAATCATCAATGTATAATTAAAAGAAAAAAACAAAAAAAATCCTTTTGGGTTCAAATTAATTAGAAGTTTTCTCCTTGATAATATTTTGGTGTGATTTTTCAGAAGACAAAGTTTTCTCATCGTATAATACTAATACGCTATCGTGAATAGAAAACTCTTCAAAACTCCTGCTCTGATATTAAAATTTTTTTTTATTTATATGAATTTTTTATCTATTTATTTATTTTTTTTTTTATTCTTAAAATTTATTTTTTTTCAATTTTGAAGGGTTTTGATTGAAAGGATTTGAATTTTTCAAGTGATAACTCTACATCATCCTATACCTTATACTCCAGAAATCACATCACAATATACTGTTATCCATCCATATATATACTACTGCGAGCGTATATATATATATATACTGTAGGATTTCCTCATTAAAGTTTGGCTACTTATTATTTTGAAACAGTTCAAATCGAAGACAACAAAAACAATAAATACCATAGAAAAAAGGATTTGTCTTTAATTAAAGGAGTATTTCGCGATATATCTTGTATTCGTTTTTATTGTTGGTGATTGTTGGTGTTTTGTGTTTCTTTACTTATTTTTTAATTTTTTTTTTTTTTTTTGTTCTCTGGTTACTGTTTTTGTTTTCATTTTTATTGCTGATGGCACACTTCTTGAAAAAGTCGCAATAAGTTCTTGATTAGGGCATCAAGTACCACTTCAAGTTGAAAAATTGTGATGTCAAATTGAAAAAGTTAACAGAAGGAGTAAAAATATCTAAAAAATGTAAAGATAAAAAAAAAAACAATAACGAAAAAAATCACTTTTTTTTTAAGTGTAGAAAATCAAGGAAAAATGAATCCTCAAAATTGTATCAACTACATTTAGCTACGGCTTCGAAATGTAAAAAAAAAAAGGATCACTTGTGTACTTAACCCTTTTTGGATTTCTTCGCTTTTTTCGTTTTAATTATTTAGTCCTGAAAATTGACATCCTGTAAATTGTTTTTCAAACTTAATTAATAATGTCAGAAAAGCTGTGTATTGTTTTTGTTTCAGTCTCTTTTTTGTTTTGCTTAAAAAAGCAGAGAACACTTTTTTTCTGATGTACATACAAGACTTTCTAAAAGATTTATATACAAGCATTAAATGTAATCAAAAATGTCATAATTTTTCTATTTGTGTAATTCTTAAAAATTATATTTTCGTTAATTATGTGACTATTTAAATATTTGATGACGTCAATTGGGAAGAGTGCGATGTCATATTATTTTGAATATTTCAAGGCCTATATTTCAAAACATCAAAGTTTTAGATCTGTGTTTAGAGTTGAGGTCTTCCGATATATGTAATGTGGATCTGGTTAGGTACATGAAGAATTATGAGGGCATTCATTTCAAATGTCGTAAATATTGTATCTTTCGTAGTGATTGGTCGTATTTTTACGATTTCATAATTTTTTCTTGTGTTTAATAAAAGCGACTTTCAATTTCAAGTATAGCGTAGACCACCTCCTAAATGAATTTTGATCAAACCAAGGCTTGACAGCTTGTCATTTTTAACAACTGAAATTTGAAAAATGAGTTTGTGGTTATAAGTATATTGCGAGAAGATTGTTGAATTTGTTAAGAGTTTGGTTACAATTGAGTGTTTTTGATAAACAGAATACTATACAATGTATGAATGACCGATTTTTGAAAAGAAAAGCGAGTCTCATTCTTTTTAGTGGCGTGACATAGAAAGTCAAATTGAACAGAATGTATAAATTAAATTTAAATATAGAAAGTTATAATAGTCGTCGTTCTGTGAAAAGTCACTATGTCCATTTTGTTGAAAATTGCTAGGTCCACATATAAGTGAATTTTTACTGCTAACCAATGTACTGAAAATGGATTTAGGTATTTTCACACTCTCAGTAAATCCTAAGCCTTATATAGGAGGACCTAGAGGATTTTTATAGATTCATATGTCTCTTTATATATATATAAACTCATTTTCAACAAAAATGGACTCGGTGACTTTTCACAGAACCACGACGAATGTAAATAAAATTAGTTAAATTAGCATTAGACTTGGATATATACAACAATTTGAAATAAATTACTTTTAAAAATAAGTAATTAATAAAATAAAGTTTTAGAAAAAATATATTTATGATGAAAAATTAATATTAAACAATTAAAAATAGCATTTTAATTCATGTGCCCATAACATTGTTGTCTACTTAAAAATATATTTTGATCAACATGACTTCGATGACTTCCGATGACTTCCGACGATGAAAATATATAATTGCCTTTAATCATAATAAAACAATTTA
Organism: Villa cingulata; assembly: GCA_951394055.1. NCBI lineage: Eukaryota > Metazoa > Arthropoda > Insecta > Diptera > Bombyliidae > Villa > Villa cingulata. The sequence continues at coordinate 5,355,756 of OX596025.1, forward strand.
AAAATTTGAGCAATCTCCACTTTCAATATATTTTCAAAATTTCCAAAACGATTTTCATTAGGAAAAGAAATGCTCAGTTTTTATTTTGTTTTCTTAATTTACGGTTATTTATCATGAAAAAGATTTAGAACTACGTACATACATATATGTACTTTTAAGATATGTGTAATTCACAGATGTGCACACGTCATCGTCTGGGGCGATCTATATTTAAAAACATAATCAAAAATAAAAATAAAATAGAATTTTTATAGGTATACGATAATTAACTGTTTCATTATACAAGAAAGTATATATTATAGCCTCATTAAAATCTAACATACAGTGCCTTTTACATGTGTACGAGTATGTAGTAGATCAAAATAGGAATATAAAATACAAGACAAGATGAAACTTGTAATCAACATTAAAAAACTGTGTAGCTATCTGATATTTATTACGTATTGTATAACAAAATATACCCTTTTGAATTTTAAAAATAAATTTAATACTTACTGGAAAACGCATTAAACCTTCTGTATATATAATGGTGCTATATGTCCAGAGAGGCAAAATATACAGATTTTAAGTGATAAATGTTGATAATAGATTCTTATGTCAATATTGTTTCGCTGATTGATTATAATTTCTTCCATTCATAATACGAGTATGTATTTTAGAATTAATTATTTATTCACATTCACATTATATAGATTCTGACATTCACACAATCGTATTTTGTACTCCGTTTGACGTACAATATGGAAGAGAGCTGGAGAAAATGAATTTTTTGTATTAAATCATAAAATTTTTCATTCATTCTCGTTTTTATTTTCATTTGATGGAATAACACAATAATCGAACATGTAATATATAAAATTAATGCGACATAAATGTACAATTCTGAAAGGAAAATTCAAAACGACAAGAAAAGAATCACTGTCTAAAAATCTAACACATCATTACAACGAAAATTTTTTTTTTCTTATTAGAAATGCCTTTAAAAATTCAAATACACATATGTATACACCTATGAACATATTTAGATATTCTTGAAATGATTGAAAGTAAAAACATTTGCTTGTATAGGTACCTCATAATTCGTAATCGTATACGCAATTACGAAATTTAGTGAAAAATTTTTTATTGCCCCATCAATTGAATTTAATGTTCATTTCCTATGAAGTAGTATAATAAAGTCTCAAGTCTGGTATATGCCATATACATAGATATAGCTATATTGATATGTAAGTGTGTGGTAAAAATTTTCTTGTTCGAAATACAAAATAAATTCTATTTTTGTATCTCTGTTAGTTTTTATAAAGTTTTGTAATTTTTTTTATTGTATTTTTTTTTACAAATTTATGTAATCTTATCTTCAAACCGATGTTGACAATATTTCATATATTTACATACATAAGAAGACGATTAGAATACACAACTTGATTCTGATGCCGTATATCGATTGTGGTGTCAATCATTTGTTTTCAGTCATCAATTAGATATGTACTAAGTTTTATTTTTGTGAGAGTGTAGAACGTGTGGTAGAACGGTAACATTACAGGTAAAATTCTAATAATCTTTTAGATAATATAATAATTCCATTCAATATTCGATATGGCAAATGCAAATACTTATGTTTGATGTTGATGACATAAAATGCACACAAGACAAATTATACAAAAACAAAGGACGAATAAAATTTTATTTTTATTTTTTTTTTAGAAAAGATAAATGGAAGAAAAAAAAATGAAAAAAAAAGTCAAGTAAGCAACACGAAAAAACAAGAGTAAATAAATGATTACAAGATTATGCTTCATGTCCATGTGACAAATTTGATGTACTATACGTAGATTCGTATTTGTTTGGAGAGAAAGAACAAAAAATTTCTATATTAATTGGACAGCATACGTATATCGCATGGTCCCACCTTAAATCATGATCATTTTTCAATATTGGTTTAAGGAAAAAACAAAAAAAAAATAAATGGATTTATGTTCACATCGGAATATGTATAAATGCTGTACTCATAGAAATGCGCCTCAATAAAATATTCACTTTCAATTTTTCATTGGAATTCTTGTCAAAAGATGTAACTACTTACTTAATATATGTATGTATATAAAAAGATAGATGAATAATGCAGTGATAAAAAAATAAACTGGATAGGACAACACTTTCAAACAGAGTAGAACAGTGAAATTTGGATGAAGTAGATATTTCCATATGTGGATGAAAATGAAAATTTAAACCAAAATCGTCAAAGGTGATGGGAAAAATTTTGTTGAAAATTCGTAATGATTAAATATTGAATAGAATGCGATTTTTATAATCTAGTGTTTATTGACGTGAGTAGAGAAATGATTGGTATAAAAATTATTTGTTTTGTTGGCCACTTTAAATAAGCGAGAAATAACATGAAAAAGAATGAACAATAAAACAAACAGTTCATTTTTTTAAAATTTTTCAATAGTAAAATTTCAAAGTTTTTATAGGACATGATCACAAATTTCTGATTTTTGGTATTGGAAAATTTATTGAAATGTCATTTTATTAATTGATTCACTTAACTAACAAAGAGTTTCAAATATTTTTTCAGAAGTGAATTCGCACTTTATTTACTGTCCCACTCTTTACTATACATAAATTCTCCACATGTCATACATATGTCTGTGCTTCAAATATACAGCGAGTATAGGTATAATGCAGTTTGTATTTTATGAAAAATATGTATAACACTCGACATCTACATATGTACATAAATGTTTATACAAATAAATAATAAGTTTAATAATATGATTTGCTATAACAAACTATAGATAGCATCAAATCACTAATGTATGGATGGTAACAGTGAGAAATCTTATCAGAAGCCAGAATCTTTGTTCCTCTCTCATGGTGGCTTAGTAGAGGTCTATCATCTATGGACGATGGTACAGTGCACATTACACCCAGACTCAGTCCATATGAAATACCTATGAAATGTATATACTATATAATGTACGTAAGTGCATATGTAAAAAATACTTAAAGAATACACTAGTTTGCTTATGTACCAAAATGTATACTTGTATGTATATTAAATTTGTCTTTCTGTTTGTCTGTTTGTTAGTAGGTATATTATAATAGCTTTTATTGGTCTGTGATTTATACATTATTTTTAGACCCACCGCTATATTATAGGTAATCGGTACGTATTGAATTCCAAATTAATCGGAGATGTCATTCTTGGGTGAGATTTAGGAGGTCACAGAAAAATATCAGCGCATAACGAAGCTTATATGGTGAATAAGAAGAAGAGGAGAAAAAAAAAAACACTGAGAAAAATAAGAAGAAACAGAAAAGATTAAAAATAATAATAAAAGTAAAATAAATATTATGTGAAATAAAAATAAAAAAATTAATGTAATTTTTATTAGCTTCTTCAGAGAAACGTTTGAAAAACGATCAAAGCCAACATCATTTTTATACCCGGATTTTGTATTAAAACCTGTCCTTACACATATGTACGTTCATATGCATTCATATACACATGTTTTCTTGCCTGTCTAATAAATAAATAATTTTCAGATACTATCATTTAACATAAAATTCAGATAAAATACATTAAAATCGTTATATAGGTAATTAGAAAAGTATAAAGAAGAAGCTAAAATGAAAAAGCTGTGCTGTGATCTTCATATATGTATGATCGTTGATCAAGATATTGTTTACAATACATATAAATGTATATACTATAACTACACATATACACCAAATTCATACATACTCGTACTAATATATAACGCATGTATGTACTTATGTAGCAAATGACTATTTTGACAAATTTCTTGTCACATTTTAATGTTTTTTGAGTCTGAATTTAATAGATTTACAGGACCATTAATGGGTGTTTTTGTACATTTTTATTGTAATCTCTGTCTCTCTGTCTCTCTCTCTCTCTCTCTCTCTCTCTTTCTATGACTTGGTGTGCTTTCGTATCTTCTTTATGTTTTCAGTCAGACAATAGTAATATCAAGATATTATAAGGTGGTAACAACAGCTCATCTTTTTGATCAGGTGATATTTGCTTCTTTCTATTTCTGTTGTTTATTTACTATTACGCTATTACATTATTATTATTTTTATAATTTTTTAAATTTCTTCTGTTTTCTTTTGGTTTATTTTTTCATACTTATTTTTTTTTACAAATTTTTCATTTATATGTAATTTACATTTGGTCATTTATTTACTTGCTATTTAGTTAATTCTTTTGTTCTTATTTTTCACTATTTATATTGAAGGTGATAATGAATCTGGTAATAAATAAAAAAAAATATATCCTTAGCATATTATATACATATATTTACAAAATAAAAAAGGAAAAATTTGAAATGAAAGAAAAATGTTACAAGAATATGGTAATGATAACCCACGCTAAGCCGTAATCTAACCTACGCGATTCTGAAAAATATCTGGTATCGATTTCTCATTCATATCTCGACATGAATGCAAATTTTTTTATTCAACTATAAGGGTATATGATCATTTGTTTTATTGATTTATCTGTCTGATAGAATATTTACAAGCTTGTGATCGAAGGTAATTTGTCGTCTCTATAATTTTATTTTTATTTGTATTTTAGAGTTTTTGATTCATTTTTATTACACACAAAAAAAAAAAATATTTTTTCTCTTTTCTCTTTTCTTTTATTATTTATGTGAAAGATTAATACTAGATGTGATAGGATAGGAGTTTCTGTTTATTATAAAGATTTATTACTATTATTATTATTATTTTTTTTTTTCATTTAAAAAATTGTGATAAAAATCGACATTTTTTATATCATACTCGTATACGTAATACGAACGAAGATATGCGTGAATTCTGGCTCAAATATTTTTGTATTTTTTATGAAATGAGAGCAATAATTTGATCTTGAAATTTTTGCTTATTACATATTTATTTATTTATTTTTTTTTTTTGTTGAAAAAAGAAAACTTATCCAATTGAATTGATCCACAAAAGAACGCAAAACCATCATCATTGTAGAAGTCGTCGTTGTCGTTATCGTCGTCGTCTTTATCATTGGATATTGTGCAGTAGAATTTAATAATAAAAATAAAATGGAGTCTAAATGGTGTATATATGTACTTTTAATCGACAGATCTAGATCATCACACTGGATGGTATTGAATTTAACTCAAGGTTTTTGTTATATTCAATTCGATACCAAAATAAATACGGATAAGATTATTACATACAATAGTACATATGAACATTTTTTTTATTTAATTTCATATTACACACATACACTTGCAATTGTTTTTTTTTTGCAATGCGTACACAAATAGACAGTATTGTTTGCCCACGACAATGCTAGTATTTTACGACTTTACCTTACCTTTTATATGTACCATTATATGACTGCAATAAAATCAAAAAAGCAGTAAAAAAAAACCTAAGAAAGGTGTTCAGTGTTATTTGTTAAAATGATTCGAGCCGTGAAAATATTGGATTATTGTTTCATCCACTTTAATCTGTACTTGAAAGATTTTGTTATACACAGGCATAATACGACGGAATATTACTTATAAAGTTAAGCGAATCAACCAACCAACCAAACAATCATCTATTACAATAAGGCAACAAGTAATCGTTATGGTTTATGATTTAAAGGTACTGATGCGAAACGTAAAAATCTTAAATTACCAATATTACTATATGTTGAGGACATAATTATATGATTACATATGTATCGTATATATAGCCATAATGTACAAGTACTCGCCTCACATGAATCTGCTTATAATTTTTTCGTTGGTATTTTCAAAATTATTTTTGTTCTCATTAAGGTGTAAAACGCGATACTGTCCAGACCAAAAGTTAAGCTTCTAGACATCATGTCTTCATCAACACAAGCTTGCGCACTCAGCACATTTTCATAATCACTACTCACTAATTAATGAGCTTGGTGTGGGTCGTTATTTGCCTAGCTTATGTGAACTGTGTACTGCGTGTCAACTGATTCTCTCAAAATAGTTCGAGTTAAAACATCAAAGTGTGTAGCATGCAGCATGTAGTATATTGAGAGGACAAAACATAGAATTATTAAAATTAAATGAAAGAATTAAGAAAAAATGTCCGTGTGAAATAGTTCTCATTAATAATATATAAGGGTATTTTTCTTTATTTTTATATTATTTTTCAGTCTTGTGAACAAACTCTTGCAGAATTTCAAAATCCACTAATTTAACTATTTTCAATTCTTGTAAGAGTTTACATACTCCTAGCATATGAATTGTACACTGTCTTGATGATTTCGCACGCAGCTCGCTGGAAAACTAATTTCAGTACACATTTTGCACGCTTATCGCACTTTCAACTCGTAAGCTCCGATTGATATTATCTTTACATTCTTTATTTACAGATACTACATAATGTGCTTATCAAATTTACATATTAAACGAAAAAAAAAAAAAAATTATAAATTTCTTGACTATGAAAATGATTATATTAATTTTTTCTATTCAAAAATTTTTGTCTATAATTCAATAAAATTATATAAATTTATTTATTCTATTTGATAATTTATGATTACATGATTTCCATTTACTTAAATTAAATATAATATACTATACACACACATATACTTTTCTATATACTACAAATTTATTATTATTCTCGATTCTGGTAAGGTTTTTATACGCATAATACACATTTAGGAAAATAAAATGAAAAAACGAATAAACAAAAATATTTATATTATAGATAAAAAATTATTCTCATTTATTTGCATAAAAGATTATCCAACCTCTTATGAGTGGACATACCCTATAAATATGAAGAAAAAAAAATAAATAAATAAATAATAATAATACATGATATATAGAACATTTTTTATTCAGTTTTCAATTCGTTTTCTGCCTTCTGTCCTCTATATGATATGTAGTACAAGTACATACATACATATGTATGTACATACCATTATATTTATTTATATACATATACGTGAGTTCATAGTATATTCATATTTTCCAACAGAATTTTTGGTATTCGAAGATTCAAATTCAACATAAAATCACATAAAATGTTAACCAGATATCTATAAAAAAGGACAAAAGCAAAAGAAAACTAACACAAATAAGGGAATTTTTTTTCCCTCGAAACCAAGAAAAAAAAATTATTCAAAATAAAATGAAAAAAAAAGTAATAATGAAAGGATCTTTAGAGAGAAATACGAATAAATTTAGTTTATATGTACTATATATATTTTTATATATGTATATTTTTGTATTCTTAATGTTATTTTATTCATATTCTGATAAGAAATAGAAAAGAAGTAAAGAGCGAAAAAAGGAAAAAAAAAAAATGAAAATAAACGAGAAAAACAAAAATGAAAATCAAAAATTGTATTATTTTCCTTCTACATGATTATTCGCTTTCATATATTTTATTCAGTCATAAAATATTTGTACAGATTGATTGGATTACATAAATGGAAACAATTTATTTTCTTTTTATACGCATTTTTATTTAATATTTTTTCTTGTCTCCTCAACATCTCTGACATACATATGTACTACGAGTAGAGCATGTAATGTATATAATAGCAGTATTGTAGTAGTGGCATAGATTTAAAAATGACCATATAAATAATGAATGTAAAGTAAATTTTGTTTTGTTCTGTATTATGTAGATAAATTATAAAAAAAAAAAACAAATTTAAATCGGAATTTACCACAAAATTGAAATTACATATACTTACTTGTATACGTTAAATTATCTAGATGTCTCTATAGTCAATGCTATGGAAATATATGTAAGCACTTATACATATATATGTAAATACTTTTCGAAGATGCTCATCTTTATTATTATGAAAAATGAAAAACTTCAAAATATATTTAAGCCTGGAAACAAATACATACAAATTTTTATCTGTATAAAGATTTGTTTTCCTATTTTATATTCTGTTATTCTAATTCAAATTTATATTTTTATCTTTTCATTTCGGCATCAATATTTTCCTTACAATTTTCTTTTATTTATACTTTCTAATGTCCTCTTTGTTAAACATTTCCTTATTGTATAATATGCTTAACGTAGATATTTGTACAAAAAATTTGCCTTGTTTCAGAGTAGGTAAACCTATAGGAATTGCTCTGTTGGAGTGTATTCTTTCCTAAGTTATATATTGAACATCCGAAACTCGTGCCTCATTTTTATTATTTAAAGTGAACGAGAAATATTCTCTCCATAGCGCGATTTGTTCCTTATGGGAAGTTATCATTATTATCGTTATCATCTTTTAGTGATTTATTCTGTTGACAATTACCGTTGCTTAATTGTCTTAATATACTTTATACAATGTTTTAAGGTACTTTAAGGTCCAGGTACAGATGCTTCTTGAGTTATTCTAGCTTGTTATTATACATAGGTTTTCTTATCCCTTCTCGCTTGCTTTTTGATGTGATTATTCAGTTGCTGAAGTTTTGAATTTAATTCGATTCTTTCTTCCCTGTACGAGGCCTTAATTAATATTCCCTTTACCAGCTTTATTTTGTCAGCTAACTCCCATAACTTGGCTGAAAGCCAAACCTTATTTTTTTATAAACATATAGCCAATTGTATCAACCACAGCATTTCTAAACCTTTGTCATTTCTCTTCTATTGGTAAGTTTGTCTTGATATTTGCAATATTAGACACGTTTTCATATGTTTTGTATAAATTTTTCACTTATTTGTCCGTCTTTTAAGTGTGGTTTATTAAATTTTTTGCCACGTGATTTATGTTGACAGTTTATTCTCTTTACACCAAACATCATTTCCGCCACTAGTGGTCGCTACCAATTTCTGCATTGCGCTTGACTCTAACATCTTGTAAAACTTTCCTACATATTTTACACACTCATTTATGTGATCAACTTGAGAGTAGCATCTGTTTTTGGGTCAGTGAAAAACCATGTATATTTATGGCTTTATGCTTAAAAAATGAACCACTTATTGCTAGATTATGATTTAAGCAGAAGTTTGTAAACAACTCACCATCTTCCCCACGCTTTCCTGGATTATGTTTTCCCATTATTTCCTCAAAACAGTGATTATCAATTCCTATACGCTCGTTTGAATCTTCCATTAGTATAACCAAATCTTTTTTGTTAATATTCTTCTTCTTTCTTTCTTTCTTTTCAACAATAGCAGGTTCAGTAGGTGCGTAGCAGTTGACTGTATATATGTTTCTTCGTTTTGCTTTAAGCCTGATAATTCCTCTCCAACAAAAATTTTTTGATTTTGCAACTAAGATAAGAATCCAAACCACTTTCGTGTCATCGTCATTCGGCTTGCGTAAGTATAAAACTAGTTCTCCGTTGTTTGCGTTTAATTGTCTACACCCATTCTATCTTATTTCAGATATACCTAGGACATCGATGTTAAATCTCCTACACTCTGCGGCCAACTGTGATAATTTTCCTGGTTGATGGAATGTTCTTACGCTCTACTGTAAAATTCTAGTCATTTTCAGTTTGCCAGTTGCCGGCATCAAAAATTCCGATCCGGTTCTTTTCTCTTGTTGAAATTTTAATAGAGGCATAGGTTATTAACATTTTGTTATGCGACATGGTGACGGGACGGTCGTCTTAATTTGAGCATCCAAACATATACTCACTTGTGACGAAAGACATTTTCATCTTCAGTAGGATGCCAGGGACTAGCAGATATGCCGCCATGTACTCTGTCATCAGAGCATATATCTTTGTGGTAACAGGACACACCGACGAGAAGATTTAGGTTGACATCTGATGCAGAGCTGCTGTTTAAGAAGCATCTGCAACTTTGGACATATCACATACATGCATACATTTGACATTATATTATAATTAATCTTATGCAAGAGACTCGTTCTAAAAACTTTATTTTTTATTACGGTCACATTTTTTTGATATTATATCTTCGAAACAGATTCAATTTATGAAAGTTAAAAAAAAAGACACAAGAAAAGTGGTTGGAATTCAAAAAATTTTTAAATATTTGCACTACGATTTAAGAATCGATCATTTTTGATTCCTTCATACGAAATTGAAAATATGTAATCAATAAATATAACTGCGAAAATTATAAATTATTACGTTAGAAATTAATTAAAATTTTTTGAAATCCAATAAATTTCATGCATTAAAAACTTGTGCATTTTTTATTGTCTTTTTTTATATCATTGTTTATTATTCCTTTTTTTTTCTTTCAATAAATACACATTCTTGATATACATTCTTACAAGTAAAAAAGGAAAATTTGATTTTCTGAAATCTATTCAAGCGTAAGTATGTCATCATACGATAATCTTTTCTATAGTATCCATTTTAATTTCTTTCTTTATCATATTTTTATCATGAATTTTAATACCGCCTGTGGTGTGTGTAATTTCTTAAAGGATCTTATTTTGCGAATATTGTTCATTGTTGACATCCTTTTCTATGTCAACAATAAAAAATCCTTAGAATATTGTGTATGACAAACAAAAGTAAGAAAACAATAAAAAATGGATTTTATAAAACATTGAAAGATGAAAGTAAATGCATTTTTTTTTCTTTTTTGAAAAATTTAAAAGGATTTCTATCGACAACCAATAAATATTTAATATTTTCATTGTTATGTGAGTATTTCTAATCAAAAATGAATAAAGAAAATCTACAATAGAACAACTGCATATAAATAAAAAAAAAGTTTTATGTCTAATTCTAGACATGGAATAAAACACCAACACATTCTTGAAGGGAGATTCAAAAAATTGTGCAAGAACGCGTCAGTGAAATGAGCACGAAATTCGATCTATAAAATATAGAATTTAAATGTTTCATTTAAAGCACCTCTGAAAGATAATAATAATATGTAATAATAATCAATCAACTAATTTAAGACAAAAATTGTTTATGCCTTTTCTGGTTTATATACAGGGTGCCCCTCCTAGGGTGCTACAACAGCAAACAGTAGACACGTCTCTCGAAACAAAAACTCGATACAAACAAAAACTCATCCGTTTAGCCACCAGAGGGCGATGAAGATTTTTCGCACTTACTCTACGAAACATACTATAATCACTAAATTCTTACTTTGAAACAGAATAATTCTTGAAGGGAGGGGTGTACAGTGGCATGTAAGGTATCATTAGAGAGAGAGGGGGTAGTTCTCTACAGATTTTTCTTAAACTATACTTGCTTATAGATAGTACAACGTAGTTGTTATAAGGTGTTTCGTAGAGTCAGCGCGGAAAATCTTCATCGCCCTCTAGCGGCTAAACGGTTGAAATTAACCCCCTCCTATAGTGCACTTTTTTATTTGTGTCGATGAGACATATCCACTGTTTTCGGGTGTACCATCCGAGGCAGGACACCCTGTATTTTGTGTTTCTAACAAAAAGTAAATACTTCAAATCATTACAAATTCATTACTTAATATCTTTTCATTGTACTGTCATTTCGTAAATGTCAAATTTTTCAAATACAAATCAAATTTTCATTTACGACTCTTCAATTGTTAAGTAAATTTATTCAAAGTTTATTCGTACATAGTACTCATTCATATACATATATGTGTGTTTTCCTAGTGTGACTGGTGTTCCAGACTCTTAAACATTCAATAAACCAATACGCCAATACATGCATATCTAATCTACGTCATACGGTCATACATAAATGTGTATACAATCCTGTATGTATACATATATACGTATATATATTTATATGATTTAGTCTGGTAAATAGGTGTACAATGTACATATAGATATACATCTATAGAATCTACAGGATTGTCAATATTGACAGATATTTATTTATCAATAACAAGAACTAATCATATTCAAACCGTATCAAAGTAGATTTTATTGTTTACACTCAAAAATTAAAAAAAGGAGAAGCGGAACAATAAACATTCATAGAGTAAGGCAACATTCATGGAATAAGGCAAAAATAATACATTCCTATCTGTTTACACGTAAGAGATAATATGTTATTTTGTATGATTTTATTATCCTACTCCTACACAATTTTTATTATATTATAGAATGCTCTTCTAATTCACTTATTTATACATTATTCCACTGATATTTTGTATCGTATATACGTATATTACATAGTACCATAGTTGTCAATATTTGTGGCTAGTAGATGCCAGTGCTATAGTATTTGTATACGTCTAAAGGTATACACGTTCAAGTTGTATACACAATAACGTCATAAATATGTACGTCATTCGTAATTAATCTATAAAAGATACATAAACAGACAACAAAGCTTTAATTGTTTCCATCAGTAATCATTTATTCAAGATTTAAGAAAAAATACACGTGTATATCTATTGGACGAGCTTAGACTACAGTAGACAAATAATATTTTATTTAATTTATTTGCTAAGCAGAAAGGTATTTTTATAGAATTTATATCTATAGACACATTCTTACATAATGTACAAAATTTTATTTATATGTAGGTACTTTGATCTAAATTATTTTAATGAAATTAGGTAAACAAATAAAAAGTATTGGACTGAGGTAATCAATATAGTGGAAGAAATATGGATAGCCTCACTTAAAATTCAATTTTTACAACTAAGTATTTTTATGAACGATTTTATTCCAAGTAAAGTAGTAAAAGTGCACTGAATTTTTGTGAAAAGTTAAGGCGAATTTCAGTTTACTTTATACATATAAATTCAGTGCAATTTATAATTGAGTTTTTACGTATTTTGTTAAACGGAAGTTTGGTTAGAATCGTTGAAGATGATATTAATTTTCAATTAATGGCTCAAAACAATAAAAATTCGCTTTTGTTTTTCAAATGGACATTATGCAGCCCAGATCACAACTCCATAGAAAGAATGACATCTCCTTGAATATGAATCATCGTACAAAAAAGAGATGCGATATTATTTTATATAAAATTATATTTTGTACAGTCAATTCAATTAGAATTTCTGATTTTAAAAGCGATTGAAGGAAATTGTACGTCATGTCTACATCAATAAATGGATTCTACATAACTAAAAACAGATTGTAATGAGATATTTATACACGATATAATAACTAGAGCTACTTATTTATTATAATAATGAAATGATTTGGGATGTTTATTTACAAAGTTTTAAGAGTTCCGTTTAAAAATTACAATTGAACTCTGCTCGAATCAAAATATTTGCTAAATCTTTTAATCAGTTCTAAAATTCAAATCAAAGAAATTAAATGAAAATTAAACAAATAAAAGTTGGTACCTATATAAAAAGTGAAGATGGATGTAATACCCATATTATCTATGCAAATACTTACATGCAGCTGCGACCAACCATTTGCTATTTTATTTATCGGTTGTTGCTTGTCTTCTTTTACTTGTTGACTTTGAGCATGTCCCTAAGTATTTTTTTATATATACATACATATTTACATAAATATACAATGTATGTACTTACTATGTACATTAAATTCACACGGATACCTGGTCCTTAATTGCACGGCCGATCAGTAATTTTTTTGTCAGTATATCATCCAGTTTATCATCAGTAATTAGTTACTGGTGTATACATTGCTGATTAAATTAATGATTGACTTGGGCGAGAGTAGCGCGCTGGCTAGGATTCGTATCGCGATTTCAAGAGCACCAGACCAACACTACAACCATCGAGCTATTCAAGTCCCTGAACATGTAAGTACATATATCAATCTCGTGGTGAACAAAATAATGCAATTTTGTATTAGCTTTACTCAATCAATTTCAAACTGAAACGAAATTCAGAGTTTTTTCTTTGAAATGACTATAGAAGACTAAAAACTTATTCCAAGCCGCAAATAAACGCATTTATATTTGGTTTGTCTCGTAAAATAAAATTTTCATTCAGTTATAGTTATACAGTTTGTCATTTAATAAAAGTCCGAGTGAATTACGTATAATTTTCACTCATTCGTATAATTTTATTTTATTATTATTATATTTATTTCACATAATACTTAATTCAGTTCGAACATTAAAGGACGAACAACAAAAAATCCATTAGTAAGTATAAAGTATATGTATCGTGCAAAAGAAAAAAAAAACATTTTCATACTATAGTTGTTAATACTCGTATGTAATGTATACATATACAAAAGCGGACTTTTTCTGAAAACACTAATCACACACGTTTCATTCAACTCGCATAATGTTGCAATCTTCGAAGCTTAATGATATTAATAACATAAATAACGATTACGATATGATACGACCGCATATAAAAATGTGGATGTTTATTTTATACTGAATGGAGAAAACAATGCATTATGTACATATATACGAGTACAAGAAAATAAAAATCATATAAACAAGAGTATTCCCTTCTTGTCATTTATGATCTCATATATCGTCAATATAATTTCCATCATCAGGAACAAATCAATAGTTATGACTATACCCCATTGCATCCTATCATAAAATAATAAGAATGGACATTCAAGTAAAACGAAAAAAAGACATATACGTATCTAGAAAAAATATAGGAAATTTCAAATCGTTTTTATGTTTTCTTCTGTAATAACTGTAAGTATAATTACATACACATATGAATGTATTTGTAGATATAAATACATATATTTTATCATTATTTTCATTTTTCTGATGGTTTCGAATGACCATCACTGCTCTACTCATAGAAATCATATGGAACAAAAGTGAAGAATATTACACGGTAAGATATGTATTTTAAGGAGGCTACATATATCTGGCAATAACATTGTCATTACTTTTGTTATATTTTATATTAGCTCAACATAGTATATATTCGTATACACACTTACACATAGATACATACATGTTTATTACAAAAAAAATATACGGTTCACCGAAAAATATACTAAGAAATAGCAGAAAATCCTATTTTATGATCATTTTCATTTTTAGTATATATTATTACAAAGAGGGTGTTTAGTTTTGAGACATTTTCTTTACACATACTTTTATAATATTCGTATAATGTTTTGCAAAAATTTTCACCGTTACTATGTATAAACTACTATACAAAAACTGCGTATTTTTCCTTTCATATTTTTTAATTAAGTTATGTGTACTAGTATATACGAGTATTTATAGATGACTATAGTGAGTAGTGAGTGATGGTGATTGTATAAGTCGATTCGATATATTTCTGAGAAAATGAAAACTTATATCATTACCAAATCAGAATTGAATGATGAAATTAAATTTTCTCGATGAAAAGGATGAACGAGCAGTATATATGAAAAAAAGAAAAAATGATAGAAAATGGATGAAGAAAATGGTTTTTATTTTTATAAAACCAACTAAACCACTATAAATTGTACTTAGGTGAGAGTTCAATCAAAATTACATATATGAAAAGCAAATAAAAAAAAATTAAGGATAATGTATACTTTATACTCTATACATAGCCTGGTATTTAATGTTCTGATATTGACCTTTTGGTAAAATAAAATTACGCACATAAATGGTTTACAATGAATCTTGTGTATAAAATAATCATAAAGTCCGATGATTTTTATATTTTGTGTATAAAAAAAATGTACATTATACATATTCATATATGTGGTCGTATATTTTGTGTCTTCTACAAATATGATTTTTATTACGAACCGAAGGATATGAATTCGTACACGTAACATTACGTTCTATTAGTTCTATTCACTATTCATATTATGTATAGCATAGCATGTCTACTAAATTTTTTATGTAATTTTCGAACATGGAACCAATAATTTTCTTATGTATGACTCTGACATGACACTTAATGTACTACATTTTTTATGATATTCTTTTATGTTAGGTTTATTTCAAATTTGTTATGAATTCATTATTAAAATTCGGATGTTTAATTAGTACTTGAGTACACAGATAAATATGAAGCAGGCATTTTTTCAAATCAAATTATAATAAAATTTTTCTACAACTGCAATCTTCTTCTTCCTCTTCAAGGCCCCACAGCCCTTGCAGGCCTTCGCCTCTAACAAACAATCCCGCTATCTCCCTCTGTCTTTCGTTTTTGTAATTCAATTCTGTATTTGAAACTTCTACAAATCAAGAACAACAGCTTTCAACCATCTTGTCCTTGGTCTGCATCTCGGTCTGCCTCTCGGTCTGGTGTCTTTCAGATGTCCCTTGAAGAGTTTCTTGCACGGATCTGTGTCTTGAATTCTACTCACGTGTACTAGTCATCTCAGACGATTGATTTTGATGGAAGATCTTATATCTATGTATATATCATCGTAGATGCTGTATAACTCATTGTTTTCTGTTTTGTGATACTCATTATCGTTTATTCTTTTTGCACCAAACATTCTTCTGATTATCTTTCTGTCTGATCTACCAGCATTTTGATCCGTATGTTATGATTGGTCTCGACAGCCATTTATACATATATCTTACATTTCGAAGCTTTCAATAAGTCCTTGGACTTTAATAGTGGTAAGAGAGAAAAGTAAGCTTTATTGACACTTATAATTATTTGTTTCTCATATGTTTCATCATTAAGCCCAAATATTTAAATTCTTTCACTACATCGAAAGTGTAGTTTTCTATGGAGATACTGAACCCTAATATATCAATGACTCGCTGATTTCTGGATACGATCATAAACTTCGGTTTGTTTCATTTATCTTCAGTCCTAATCCCGCTGATTATTTTTCGATAGCCAAAAATATTTCCGTCACCGCTTTGACGCTTTTCCAGCTATATCCAAATCATCAGCGTATCTCAATATCTGGTGACTTTGGTTACTCAGAGTTTCTGTCCTCTTCGCCCCAGTCCTCTGATATCTGCTTTCAGTGTCAAGTTAAAAAGCCGAGGTGATAGACCATCTCCCTTTTTTACCCCATTTCCTCCATCGAATTCTTCTGAGAGTTTGTTTCCTATTTTAGCATTGGCTTTTGAATTTTCCGTAATTGCTCTGTATTTTTGTACCAATTTCTTTGGTACTCCTAATTCGGTCAGTGCTGTTCATGTCGTAGAAAAACTACAAACAGAATGCGGGTCGTGATGTTGTGTTCCCACGTTTTTTCTAAGATTTGTCTAATTGAGAACAGTTGATTCGTCGTTGACTTACTATTTCTGAAACCGCACTGGTACTCCTCAAGCAGCTCTTCATATTTAAACAACTGCAATCTGATCAAAATAAATTCTCTGGAAATTCATAGATTCTGTCAATCAATAAAACTTGTGAATAAAATTTCAACTCAAAGTCATCTTTACATAAATGACCCACTCTAAATCACTTTAGATTAGTCTAGACTAGAGTGGAAACGCGCAGAAGTTGATGTTATTTTTACTTTAAGTTGATCTTAATTGTGTTTATAGAGTCTACTCTAGAGTGCTTTAGATTAAAATTTTCTCCACTGTCCAATTAAAAGTTGTATTTTAGAATAAGGTTTGAAATTTCGATTAATTATCTTGTCTAATATTTAAAACTGAATTGCGTAGAGTTGAATCCTTAAAAAATTGTTAAAAGAAATATTGCTGTAGCTTTGATTAAACGATTCAAAATGCTTTCATTTTATTGGCAAATCAGTTCGTTAAACAAAATTCTAGTACGTTTGTGACTCTTCAAAATTAAACGCTCTCAATTAAGTAAAAATGTGTAAAATTTCGCAAAAAATATTTAATTATAAAAAAACTGGTCTGAAACTGAAATGCCAAAAAATGGGAACCATCATCAACAAATTGAGGCGAGGCAGATAGAAAAAAAACATTAAGGCTGGTATTCACTAACATGGATATATCTGTCGGATATATTTTAGCCGGATACAATTTCGGCTTATTTATCAACCTAGATAAAATTTGTTTTCGAACTTCGTTTTCGGGTCGAACATGTGTATCAAACATGTCAGCTGATTGTATTTTTATATTACAAAATAAAAAAAAAAGGTTATGTGATGTGATAATTATATGCGCAAAAATGATAAAACAGTACAACTGCATTATCTTTATTTGTGCTGTTGCTGTTAATAACAAGGTTATGTTCGAACGATATTTATAATACCACTCCGAGGTTGTCTTAAAAATATCGGAGTAGTGTTTTATCCAGGTTGATGAATACACTTTATCTCAGATAAAAGATAATCTATGTTGGTGAATACCAGCCTAAGAGAAAACAGAAATATCATTAATTCTGAAAAATAGGATACATTTGCGATTCAGTTTCCTTTTTTACTTTAAGAACGTAAAAAAAATGATTCCGAACAAAAAAGCTCATGTTAATTTTTAAAAGCATAGTTAGATCTGTTAACTAACTTCCAATAACATTGACAACATGTATAGTTTTTTTGTTTTAAAAATTATACATATGTACATATATGAAATTCTTTGCACTACTATCATTTTATACACAATGAAGATGAACTGTATGAAAATTTCAATTTCTCAATTATTCTAATATTTTTTAAAAATCAAATCCCAATTGTTGGATGACATGAAATGAAATTCAACCAGTTTTAAAATTAATCCTTTTTATTATGAAATTCCATACACATAAAGAGTAATCAAGTGAAGATAAAAATATAAAAAAAAAACGATACCCATACACATACATACCTGCTCTATTCTTCCAGTTGTTTTATGTATTTAAGAGAATGATCATTTTATTCAATGGTGTGCATGTATGTGTTTTTTGTTCATTTTTTTTTTTTTTTGATTGCGTACATATTTGTATATGCTTGTTTGTATGTATGATAAAAAAATATGTATTGATGATCAATGAAACCCGACGGGTGGTACATCGAATAAAATCCAATTTTGAAGTAAACAGTATTGCTGCATTTTATATTCGTATAGGTACATATATGTACTTTGATATACCTACAAATATAAATCTTCGTATGCGATACACTGTGCTTAAGCTATTCGAATAAAATGTGTCAATCAAATGAATGGATATTCTCATCTCTGAAATTTATATTTTTATTTTAACAAATAAAATTTATATTAAATGAAAATTCCATATTATACATTATTATTCGTTAATACACAAATATGTATAAATTTATATACATACTTTATCTACCAATGTATGTGAGTAATACATGTACAATATTTTTATAATCAAAAGACGTCAATCATAATAAAGGTAAAAATGTTGAAGTCTATCATGTATGAGAAATAATACTAAGTTAGATTCCTTATATATTCAGTCAATTATTAATTTATATTTCTGTTGAACTTTTTTTTTTTTTTTTATTGTAAAATTGTCTATACGGGAAATAGAATTACCAGTTTTCCAGCACGTAATCGTTGTCTCCTAATAATGGTAGTCCATGGTATCATTCAGTTCATGTTTTTTCATTTATAATTTTATAGTGCATACATACATTTACATACATACATACATACGTAGTTTAAAAACATGCATAATGTATACATATACGAGTATTTATGTATATACATTTAAATACAGCAATCAGCACTTATTTTATACAATTTTTATTTTTGTTTTTGTGGCAATTTTAAAATCAAATAGTTTTGTAACCAATTTTACTTTATTTTTTTTTTTTTTGTTATTTCCTGCCTATTCCTTATTTATTTATTTATTTATTTATTTTTTTTTTTTAATTTCGTTTATAGCTTTCATTTCATTGCTTCTTGTACAATTTTGATTTGATTTGGTAACTTCTTAAAACTGGTAAAAATTATCCTTTTTTCTGCATTTTAAACAAATGTTGATGATGATGATGAACTGATTCGTTGCAGTTACAGATGCAACCAGATAAAATTATGATCGTATTTGTATATTTCTATACACATATAAATGTAGGGAAGCAGCGGCTTCTTTTACAGCAGTCTTTTAGATATATGTATGTATGTATATGTAAACGTAAAGGTATGTACATATATCTAGAAATGTATAAAATTTATTATCTATACGCCCAAATAGTGATGCATATTAAAATACTCGGAGAAAAGTGATCTGTCAAGATGCCATTTAAATGAACACCATGTGATTAAGATCGGTCAATTTTATTAGTAGATGCTCGCTAATATATTTTTTTATATATTTTTTTTTATTAATTATTATTATTATTATTATTCAAAACGACGGACATTTGATCAGTCTCTTTGTACAGAAAAATACTGCTATGGAATACGTGTAATATGTGTATTTGTTGCAAGTATTTTATAGAAGGTGTTTTTCATTTTGTATCAAATCAACTTTACATATACATATTTATTGAACATTTATATAAAATGTATAACTATCCGTATCTTATAATACCATGTAGATGTATTTTTGTATGCAATGTGCATATAATGTTATTGCAGTATTCAGATATTATGTATTTAATTGTTCCCCAATGGTTCTTTTATAGTTGACTGATTCAGAATGATGTATCGAATATATTACGGAGTTAGTGATCAGTTTTTTATTTTTTTTTTTATTTTGACCTGTTCAATATTTGCGATACGATATGTACATATATGCATTGAAAATAAACTAATAAATTTCACATACATATTATATGCCCACATATAAATGCACACATACGGAGATACTTATACATTTATTTATATTTGTATGTATGTATACGAGTATATTGTACGGTTACGCCTCATTGATTACAATTTTAGTAAAACTAAATGTTCATGTATCCATTTCAAATTAGTAAAATTATAGGTACATATAAAGTTAATAAAACATATAAGTTTCTGTATACGAGTATCAAGGATATCCATATAAGTATAGAAGGCAAATAAACAGGATTACGAATTTATTTTTATGTCAGAATCGATTTTACAAAATTTATGATAATTTTTTGTTTCGTTTTTGTTTTGAATTATTTTATTTTTACAATCTTTGACTTGAAAGATTGTTTGACTTTTGAAAAATACATATGTACATACAACCATATATGGACTTATTAAGATAATGAAGAATTTAAAATAAGAAGAAATATACTACAGCTATATGATTTTATTTTTGATTGATTTAAAGAAACTCATAGGGACTTGATTTGATTCGATTTTAATTAAATAATACGTATAAATTTGGTTTAGTTTTCAACCATTTTCAACAAAACAAAAAAAATAAACGAAATGTACGTTATTTATGTATAACTGCATTTGTGTATATAATACAATTTAATTTAATAATTAGTGAAAAAAAAATGATTTGGGATTGGTTTAATTTTATAAAATTCAACATCGTATGTTATTAAATTAGAAAACAAGAAAAAAAAACATTGTATGTGAATATATGCAAGATACTGTGATGATTCAAACAACTCTTATATGTTGCAACATTAGTAGGACAACGACTCTTTTTTTTTCTCTCTGCAAACAAAAAATTTATATATTGCTTGCCGAGATGTATGTACGTGCACACATTATATTGTCACGTAACTAACGAAGTGTGATAATTATTTTAAGTTAATCAGTTCATTTGTTAAGAAAAAAAAAAAAACAAACAATACTGAAAAGAATGAAAAATAAAAAAGGGTAATCAAATACATAGTTTAAAATGAATTCAATTGATAATTGAATAACATAAATGATTCAAAAGATACGTGATATAGTGTCACATTATGATTTTAACGAACGATCATTGGTATTTAATTACAATGCACCGATAATTCAATTAAATCGATTATTGGATTATTAAACTATTTTATCAGAGACTAGACTATTATTATGCTACGTTTATAAATGTATCAAAATAACTACAAATATATACGTAGTCATATTATGTGTGCACAATTGAAAACAATGTAAAATGTTCATATTAAATGCATTATATTATAAATAATCATTAACATACGTATATGTATATATACACGTATATGTATATATTCAACATCATCATTCAATCACTTTTAGAATTATATTGGATTGTACCAGTACTTACATACTTACTATTTATATACTACGTATGTAATTTGTGCGCAGAAATCAACATGATGATAATTATTATGATATGATTAAAAGTGTGCTTAGCGAATTGTCTTGGTACGTACACAAAAAGATATTATACGAGTAGAAGATGTGATCCATTCTTTTGATATGTATAAATAATGATCAATGGATATACAAAATTGTCGCATCATAATTATTATTGAAAGATCTAAACAAAAAAAGTTGGAACAAAGAAAATACAAAAGAATATGTAAGTAAGTATATGCGCTAAACATAACATGTTCATCGTTTGTAGATAATTATTATTGAAGGGTAATTGCAATAATACATAAATACTCGTACATACTCATATATACACATCTATCGATGTGCAACAGAAGCAGCACTCTTTTGAATTATTATCGAGTAATGACAATTATTACATGTGTTGTAGCGTTTAGCGTATCTATGTATACACAAAGTAAAGTTACAAGCTGACAATTTATATGTTATATATGTACATATCTACACGTTATACTCGTATGTATAGATTTCATACGGGAGGGAGGCAATATAATATAGTGTCTATACGGATTTGGTATTTTCTTATGGCTTCGTTGAACACTAATTACTACTTGAAAACATTTCATTTTTTGTTTTCATTTGTATAATTTTTTTTTTTAAACTTTAAGATATTTTTATTTTTCAATTCATTCATTTTCTTTTTCACTATTTGAACGATAAACGCACAGAAATAAACAGTGCTAAACAATTTTATTTGTGCGCATTGTATTTAAAGCACTGTAACATGGATTTGAACAGTTGAAATGATATTTCTATGAAAATTACACTTTTTAGGTAAATCTTTTAAAGAAAATCCATTATTACATTCAGCAACGGTAGCATCACTGTTTTCAATAAATGAATCATTTTTAGCAGTGTTTTCATTTCTATATAATACTACCTCAAAGTACATACTTCAAATTCAAAAACAAATGAATTTATTATCATTAAGAGTATAGGTTTCGAGATATTTGCTATCTTGTGCACCAATTATCTCCGAAGCTACTTAACCGATTTTAGATTTTGATTTTAGATTCTGAAATTTAATTATAGCTCTTAAAAAAGGAGAGGGTATTTTTTGAAAAATTATTCAACTTTTGACTTCTATTTTCATACATTAAATCTTCATATAACTACATATATGATTTTGGTATCAAAATAAAATTTGGACTTTTCTGAAAAGTTTGCAGAAAAAAGTATAAAAATCTTTGTTATATTTGCATTTTTATTAACAAAATAAAATTATGTTCTTTTTCATCAAAATATTCAAAAATCCATTTTTATGGCACCTAAAAGGTATGCAAAGTTATTTTTTAAAATTTTTGTATGTAAAATCGTTGTTGTTGTTTTCGAAATTTTTCAAAGTCGAAACCTACTCTTAATATTCATATTGTTGATCAAAATCAGTTAATCGATAAGTCCCGTAGAACACTTCATTCTTCCTCTTCTTCTTTTTTTACAGCGCTATAGCCCATTCAGGGCCCTGGCCTCAGCTAAACTTCTCCTCCACTCATCCCTATTAGAGGCTTTCTGCCACCAACACCGACTCCATCCCACTTTTTTGTGGTCTGCTTCCACGTTTGCCCACCATCTCAGTTTTGGGTGTCCTACTGGTCTTCTGCCTTGTGGTTTGTAGAACACTTCATTCAGATGTATAAATAATTTTTGTAAGAAAAATATTTTTGTTTTGTTTTAAAAATAATTCTAATAGTATATTTCGTTATTGCATTGTATTTATAAATGTTTGAAAAAATAAGTGTAAAAATTTCAAAGTAACATATTACAACTGTTCAAATCCATGTTACAGTACTTTATATAATAATGTTAAGTATAAAATTCGTGCGACACAAGTAATTTTTGTGAGCACTGTATACTCCTCAATATTTATGTAGAATGATGACGCCAAGTAGGTAAATGTAAGTATGTGAGTTTTGAGTTGACACTGTCAGGCGGTGAATAGAAAAAAAATAAACACACAAGAAAATGCTACTACTATTACGAATTGTTGATAGTAATTTAAATTTTCTGTATTATGAAAATATTTTTGATTTTTTTATCTCCTTGCAAATATTACTGATAATAGTCAACAACAGTTTGTCTGTAAAATTTTACACTCAAATAACTCTGTGACTTTTAGGACAATTTTTTCAGTAATGTAAATAAGTATAGGTATGTATGTAGATATAAGCGATTTTAAATAGTGTAGTATTGTAGTAGCCTCGTAAATAAAAATTTTCAATTACATTAAAAAAAAGTGTGTGTAAATGAATGTATCTATCTATATAATTACACTACATACTACCAATAATTAATAATATCAATTCGAAAATCTTGAATCTTATTAAATTTTAAGATAAAATCAATTAACTTAAATAATTACGTAGAAGGAAAATATGTGATTTTTTAAATTCATTGCACCTATACATAAGTATATTACGTGTTATTCATGATTATTTTTGTAATGGTTAGATATATTTAAGTACAAATAATTGTTTAGTAGTTTAACACAAATAAATACAAAGTTTTTTTTTTACATTTTTTAAATGATATAAAAAGAAAAAAAAAATATTAAAATCGACAGAAACTAGATTAAAATGCTAACAAATGAAAAATAAATTAAAATTTTTCTCTTCAAATGATACTTTAATAAGTATTTCGTTTTAATTAGTCACCTTTTTGTTTATGCTTGTTTTTTTTTTTAATTTATTATAGATTGCGGACAACGGACGGATGGTTCAATGAAATATCATGAACTTCATTTGTGCAACTTGATGACTCGAAGTGATTTGAAAAAATTTCATTAATGACATGACAGTATCTATTATACGCACTTTGTATTGATGTATAGTCTATTATACGAGTATTAAATTGTAGTAGTTCTGTGTTAAATGTACATTTGTACGTAGCAGTCTACTCCTTCTATTCTCTATTCTTGGAAATAATTTAATGATATCTAATTCCCACGGTTATTCTCTCGATTCGAAAGATAGGTTTTTACTTTTATTTTCTGTAGTTGTATGTATGTATGCATTCTTATATGTATGTATATATCGAAGTGATAGCGACTTTTATGATCAATTCACATAAATGAACACGACAAAGAATTCGAGTATTTCTTAATGAAATTCGAAAAATTCATTGATTAGCTGGCATCTGGATTGTATGCGTATACATATGTGCAAAGATATATAAAGTTGAAGCTGCAAAAGTACAATAATTTTGTGCTAAACACGTAGTGAAAATCTTTAAACTTTATTGTAAATACATACAAATGAAACGAGATTCAATCGAAAATTGAAAGTGAAAATTAATAGCTTCAATTATCTCATATAGGAATATAATCGAAATCGAATCATTTAATGACGGTTATTTATATATGTATCTTCCATTTTCATTTACTTCTGTTCATAATGTCGTCGAACATTTTGGGAAAAAATACCCCTGGATTTGTTTAATGAATAAATATGAATATATATGCTTATTCTATGTGATTCTATTTGACTTGTATTTTTCGGTGTCCTTTTTTATATTTTTGCACAAATAAATCACATGTAATGCCAGCTAAACATGAGTTTATGTTATTTCGACAGAGAAAATCGTACTGAACTTGACAAATAATTGAAAAAGTTTTTATTATTTTTAGGTTTCACGGTTTCTATTTTAATTCGAAATCATATATCCATAGCATCATATAGCGCGGTGTCAAATATATTAATTTTATTGAAAATATTAAGATATTCCACTTCAGTTATAAACAAATACAAAATACATTATATAAGTATGTTCTGTTTTACTAGAATTTTGAAAATATTTGTTAAAAAGAACTATACCCGTGTATAAAGAAACAAAATGCTACAAAAATAAATATTGTAGATAAAATGATTACATGATTGACTAATTATTTATTATAATCTGGTGTAATATGGAAGAGTCTGATAAATTTAATTATTTAGTTTCACTATAATTGCATTAGAAAGAATGTATTAGCATGTAAATGCGGTTGATTGAGTAAAATTGAAATTTTAAGATTGCTCATGAATACTATTTTTTTTTTTGAAATTGAAATAAAAAAGTAAGGAATGAATCATAATCATTTTATGCGATTTAATGAAGATTGATTTGTATTTTTTTTCATAATTTTTAAATTAATAAAAAAAAAAATGGAAATATTGGACCCTATAGGTTTTTTTTTTTTGTGAGGCGATAATTACAATAACATGAAAAAGAAGTATTATTCTACAACCTATAAAAAAATTTAGAAAAATGTAAAAAGGGGTTTAAGTATCACGCAATCCATGTAAAATACTAAAGAAAATAAATACGAGGGGACTGACATAAGTTCTCGTAAAGACAACCAAAAAATAATATTAAGTCCATTAGTCCATTGAATATTTATTCAAAAAACTTTGGTATAGAAACTTTCAATGGTACCAGTCCAGTTGTCTGTGACTACAATGCGTCCGTTTAAGGGATATATTCGCATTAATTTTGCTTCTACTGAAGTAAATCGCAAACTTTTAAGACAGATTTTTTGTGTTCGCTGTCATATATCGTTTCGTCAACTATTATAAGACTATTGTATAAATCGATGATCGATTTTCAAGAAATTTTGGAAGAAAAATATTGGACGAAATGAACGTAAGCCTCGTTTTCTCCTTCAGCTAATAATCGCGGAACTGATTTTGCACAAGTGTTCCTGTAGCTAAGAATATCGGTTAAAATTCTTTAAATTTCATGTCACTTTTAACCTGGAAATCTTCATTTAAAAGCATCTTAATAACCGCAACACTCTATAATAATCAGTCGATGATTGGGACACCCGCAAGGATCATTTTTCACACTAAAATGTCATTTCCTAAGTTTTACGTTTTACAAACCAATCGTAAATAATCTGGAAGGATATAGCGTTTTCACCAAATACTTGATTTTTAGTGGAGTATACTTTCGATGGAAATATAACAAACTCCGTACCGTATTTCTTGTTTATAAGGTATAGAGTATCGGAAATTCATTCAAATTTATTCTTAACTTTTTTTTTGTTTTCATTTTGACGATTGACCGAATATTTTTACAAATAATAGAAATAAGTTTCTCGCTGTAATTATGCAAGTAAAAAGTCGTGTCGATATGCTCATTTCTTACCAATTTTTGCTAGTACCTAGTACCCTCTTAAAACTGAAAAAACGAAAAACTACAAGAAAGATCTCCGTACTTTTAACAATCTCTAACCAATTAAACAAAATATGAAAAAAAAAATTATCCTTGTATATGAAATAATAAAAACACACATAAAAAGTGAACTAAAAAGATATCATTGAAAAACCGAACATATCAAAACTGATTGATGAAGATCAATTTATCAAAGACCGATGCATGTGTTTATCATGCAACAAAATAATCGACTTATGAGTGTTTGTATACATATGTACAGTCTCACTCAATAATTATGTACATGCACGTACATGCCTGAAAATACATATGTGCATACATCATCCATATCTAATTCATATTTGTATGTCCATATATGAAAGTATTTATATCTTATACATATGTACGTTTACAATTACAATATAATAACGCATACAGTATTTAACTATACAAACAGACAAGAAAAAAATAAGAAAAGAAAGAGATAGATAACGAAAAAAGAAACCAACAACAACATAAATAATATCGTTATTATATAAATTTCCTATAATTTCTGTCATATTCAAAATTATTATCATATTATTATATTCCATTTCCATATGTTGATGAAGGATTTTGCTTTTAATGTTTGAATTTGGGTTTTTTTTTAATATTTGATGTATTATACACGAAAATCTTTTCTCGAAGTAGGTGTATATATATATATATTAAAATATATTACAAAAATCATTTATATATTTGAATGTGTATATGTAATATGTTCACATATGTCTAACTCTGCCACATATAGAAGATTTGGTTGTTGTAGATGCCTGTCTATCTGTCTATAATAGATGATATGATATCTGTCTGGATTTGGTAGAGAAAAAATCGAACCAAATCTATTAATTTCCATTCAATTTTTTTTTCTTATTTATCTTTGTCTGTACATAATTTATTTATGTATATATATTTATGTTTTGTTTTCTTCTGTATTAATTTAGTAGATGATACATGTACATACTCGTATCGTATGTATATACATAGTTGTGGTTTGATCTTTTTTTTATAAATAATAATTATTGTTTGGTTCATCGAAAGCTGATAATTAAAAAACCATCAGTACAACAGGCCAATCCGTCAAAGTCAACGGAAATAATATAAAAAAGGAGTTTACCTTCAGTATAGAATATACAGAAAGAAAATAAAAAAAAAATTGTGTTTTGGAGTTGGAGTTGAAGTTGCATAAAAATATTCTACAAAACAATAAAAAATTAGAAAAAAGAAAGGTAGTACATTTATGTAGTTTATGTAAATGGGATTTTATTTTGTATTAATTTTTTTATTTTTTTGGATTTATTCACATAATGTATATAGTGCGTTTTTTTCTTTGATTTTCGTTAATTATTTATATCTTTTGGTCCATTTTGACATAGACTTTAACAAAAATACGAGATTTTTATGACTTTTATACATTACATACATGATACACGTATGTATTTTTCTAAGATTCAAGTTAACAGATTTGTTGTTGATACTTAAAAGTTCGGAATTTTTCTGAATGTCTAAAATTCTTATTTCGCAGTTGCAAATAAATTTCTAATTATATGATTATACATTGCGTTTTTATATAGAAAATGTCATGGGTCATATGGTGTAGCCAGCGTATATTGGAATCAGCTTTACATATGTATATAGATACCTATAATGCTTGCGTTTGCGACCCTTAAACTTCTATACAAGTGTAAATGACTTGACTTGATGTATAAATTTCCTTGATTCCACAAATCAAAACTAAGTTGATGATTACAAATCGATATAACTAAATTTCAGATGTGTAGAAGTTTAGATTTTAACAGATTTTATGAAATATTCAATTGTCATAAATTTATCTTAAAAAATAATTTAAATGAACATAAACACAAGGAATAAAATAAAAAATTGAATAAATATACAAAAATTTTTTTATTTAATAATCAAAGAAATTGTTATCCAACATACATGTGCAATTTATTGTTTGAAATTAGCTTACATTCAGATTACGTGTATTATTCGACAGCACTTTAAAAGACAACTAAAAAATATTAACACGGATAAATCTATATGAAAAGTAAGCTGTGAAAATACAGAAGTACATAATATATACTTACATATTATAAATCAGCAAAACAAAACAAACAAACCAAATGATAATAATAATAATAATAAAACTACAAATCAAAGCAAAAAAAAAAAAAAAAAATTAAAAAAGAAAACAGATATGTACTTACCTCAGAACAGATAAAAACATCTACTGTGATTCTTTGATGATAAAAAGTGTTTCGCGGTGAAGTCAACTGATTAAAATTGTCGTCAGATCAAAGTACCGCATCACAATAACTTAAATACTTAAGAAGACACCAAAGAGCAAAGAGTACTCGATTGATTTTCACAAATAAACGATTCCCGACAATTTCTCAAAAGTGTACGAAAGGTATCAAAGATACAGTGATATACGCTGTTGGTATACAGGTCAAAACCAATATGTTATACAAGTACATAATATATATGTGAAATTATATGAATATTTATACGAGTATCATACAGATTCAAATATATACACACACATACATACAAAAATATCGAAATTTGAGAAGCGATACAATTGGAAAATTATTCATTTTAATATTTAATTGTTAAGCAATAATACGCAGTGCAATACATTATACTCGTATGAATGTATAACGTATAAATGTGATAGGAGCCAACTACTAAATGCAAACTGTACTATTCGTATGACTAGCATTTTATACACTTATCGTAAACAAAAATTACAAAATTTTTCAACTAAATTACTTGTATTTGTATATATAATTCAATTTCATACAGCAAAAGAAAAAGGGTCAACCAAATTAATTAATCTGAAATTTTTTCAATAATTTGTAACATTCATACGAGCATTTAAATTTATGAGGTTTTTTGTTTTTTTCATTTACTTTTTGGTGTGTATTCGATATACATGTGTATCTCTGTTCTGATTCTCTTTTATATAAATAGAATTTTTTCGTATTTATGTACACATACATACATATTTAGAAATACATAATATATAAATATTGGTCTTGGTATGTATGTATGTATTTATGAAACAATTGTTTGTGTTATTTTTAATTCGATAAAATTTCACCAACAATCGTCGGTTAATTAAGCTAATTATTTGCGGTAGAATTGTGGGATTCGGAGTGATTGGCGTGATCAGATCGATCGAAAATGGAATTTTTAAAACAAATACATTCCGTATTTTTGTTATTTTATACAATCTATAAAATGTATGTACATAGGATTATTTATATGTATGTATGTTTTATAGGAAGTATGTAAGATGTATGAACGAGTGTATAGTATATGTACATATAACAAAAAATTGGTACCTAACTATCAAAAAAAATTTTTTAAGATTAAGGAACCGAGGAGAAATAAAATTGCATGAGAGAGTTCGATTAGTAAAAATACCAAAGGCACGTTGTCGGTATTATCTTTTTGATGTGACCGGTATTTTCTGACTTGATAAAGACTGTAAAAATGCATTCAAATTCATTGTGTTGTGTGTTTTGTTGTGTGTACTGTGTGTGTGTGTGTGTGTGTTACGCACATAAACTTTATTTTTGTTTTTAATGCATTTCTGATTAAAACAAAGGGAAAAAAAATAAACAAAATAACGACAAAAAACAAATAATCAAAACAAAAAAAAAACAAAAAAAAAGAAAACACTTTAGCTCCTATCCCTGTCCTGTCACAGGTGCTACCATGATTGAGATTAACTACGACTGATACTAATTTGATCTGATTTCTTGATATTCATCCTAGTATGTACCTACATACATAAGATGGGAATCGATGAAGATGAACGGAAAAAGTGATTTTATTGATTGTTTGTATGTTTTCTACTTAACATGGTTTGCGCAATTACTGCTAACTAAGTATATACTGCATATAGTAACAGTTACATATATATAGTGGTATTAGTAGGAAGTAGTAAAGTAGTGGTTGTGCTTGTGATGACAATATATGCTCATGCATGCATGCAGTGTAGTAGAACAGAAGTGATTTAGTCATCGTGATTAAATAACATGACAGCATGATTGTTGACAGTTTCAGACATTAAATAAAAATTAAAAAAAAAATAAAATTATCCCTTTTTGATTTAATTAAAAATAAAATTAGAAAAAAATCAACAAAAAAAATAAAATTGAATAAATCACCTGTAATTTAATGAATCATTTAAAATGAAATTTGCACGTATTTTTAATTGACAATATTATGATCTAGTTTCGTAAATTTGTATGTCACATTCAAATGTAAAATTGTTGCCATGTACTAATTCCGTCATTATTGTAGTAGATGTTATCGTTCAAACAAACACATAAGATTTATAAATGTATACATACATATATACAAGAACATATTTTAAAATATACTCACATATTATGTAACTTGTGTATGTACATGATTTGTAGTGTGTCGGTGTCACCAAAAATAAAGTAGCAGAATCCAATTAAATATGACAGAAAAATTAGAAAATTTTCCAGTATTTATTTTAGATGCGATTACAATTATGTCATTTACAAAAAAAAAAATTCTACATGTAGAATGAATTTATAAAAAAAATGACAGAAAAAGAAGAGAAGCATATAAGCCATATATTTTGAATATGAGCAATATGAGTGAAGTCATTTTCGCATGGTGTTCCTTTTAAAAAATATATAATGTTTTCTCTCCTTGTATTTATGTTCGATTATAAAATTTCAGTTACGTAACTTACGTAAGAAATTCATAATACAGTGCTGTGACTAATTATAAATTCACTTACAATTTTTTATAAATTTTTAGTAATAACGGTAATTAAAAAATAACATTGGTCAATACAAATTTCTACTGTAAAAATGAGAAATTCTAACTGTTTTCGAGATAACACAAATATCTTTGAAAGTTACACAAAAACACTTGTGACTAATAAATTATTATATGGCATATACTAAAAATATACTGACAGTGACAGTACAATATATAATTGCATAGCACTGTAATTCTAATTTTTAGCACTTTTAATTAATAGAAATAACAATTGGCACTATAGTCCAAATCCTGTCGATTCAGCACTGCTATCCTCCAATTACCAGTCTCTAGCAGCAATCGCGCATCTTCGTCAATTTCATCTTCCCATCTCTTCCTAGGCCATCCTCGCAGTCTCTTTCTTGCTGCTGTTATCTCTCTCCTTAATACTTTGTTCGGGATTCGGAAACCCGCCCAGCGTAGTCTATGTAGCCTGACTATCGTACTTTAGCACTGGCTTTAACACTTTTAATCGAATGAAAAATAAATCCCGTACATCTGAAGCAGGTTCTATTTCATTTTCAGTCAAAACCGAACTCACATCACTGTCACTAAATTTTTCTTCACTTACTGGCACTCTACCAGTAAGGTATGTATATACTAACAACAAAGATTGGATAATTATTGTATGAAAACTAATAAATTTAAGTAGAAAAAGACAACAAGTTTTGATTTCTTACTTCTTATTTTGATTTGTAGAAAATTTTTTCTAATATGTAGATATGTATCTGGTACGTATTTTAGTATAAATAATAAATATTATTATTAACAATATTTATGCCGGAATATTATTTAAAACTAAAACACATATTTTGAATAGAAACGGGAAGACAGGAAGAGAATTTCAGTAAAATATGTAAAAATATCACTAACGTAATATCATAGAATAATATCTACTTAGTATATGGTAGTATGTAGTATATTATAAAATGAAAAATTTACAAATATTAGATGAATTGTGTTCAATGGTCTAGTAAAACATATATACATATGTATACATACATCATTTATATATGTATTTTATAAACGTTATATTCAATTTCTTTGATCACGGGACGATATACTTTATGATTTACCACTTACAAAGAATGTTGTCGCATAAATCACATAAAATTTGTATCTACATATGTACAAACATATTCATTATATGTTATATATTTTCATTCTTCGGTTAATTTGTTTATCGGTTTATCTTTTGTTTTTCTTTCATATTTTCTTTTAAAATGAAATAACTAAAAATAAAATAAAAAAATTCCTTTTATTTTGCAGCTAAAATTTATAAATACACTTAACAAATACAAATATATATTATGTATGAGTATAGTAAATTTTTAAAAATAAAAAAAAACTCTAGTATCCATATGCAAACAATACATACCTACTCGGATATGTAGATACACAAGATATTTGTTTCGTTTTTATAACACAAAGTTTGTAAGCAGTATACATATTTATCTGTTTATTAAATTTCATTCATTTTCAAAATAAATAGTTTTCGTGATAATTTTGATTTTTGCATCGTGTTTTAAGAAAATATGAATTTAAATTTAAAATAAATAACATTACAAAGTGGCAGCATCGTGTTAACTATATAAATAGAAGAAAATTAAAAAATAAAAAATTATTGAAAAATAAAAAGAATTTCAAAGTCGAAACAACTGTTAATATTGTATAAATGTATATGAAAAAAATGAAAAATACCTATTTATATACATATAGTACATATGATGAGTATAATTATGTTATGTTGTTTTTGTATATTTCTTCAAATGAGAGTGTAATAGATTGCTTGTGAATATAATGTGAACTTCTTGTTTTTTAAATTATTTTAAATTTACTTTAAAGCTAATCTAATTAATCTTCAATTTGTTTGTGATAAGTTTTTGGGTTTTCTTCTTCTTCTTCTTCTTCTACGGCACTACAGTCCTTAAAAGAACCCTGGTCTCAGTAAGAATCTGCCACCAATCCGTTCTATCCAAAGCTGAAGCCCTCCAGTTTTCAATCTCCAGTTTGTTTAGGTCCTCTCGCACCATCCATTCCACCATCGATTCCTCAGCCTTCCTCTCAGTCTCTTATCCCAATATTGCCATGCAAAATCTTTCTACAGGGGTTTTCGGTTTCTGCTCCATCCATCGTAGTCTTCCGATCAATGTTTTTGGTTTTTAATGTATATGTATAATATGAGGTGTCCAAATGTTTAAATTGGGCGCGTGATGTAATAGTTTGTCTGTAATGATTTTTATCAATATTTAAAACACATTTTATCAAAAGTTCATGATTGAAATAAAAAATTATAAGTACAAATCTAGAATGAGAAATTGATAGCCGTAGTTATAATTTAAGATAAATGCAATTAAATAGTAACAAATTAGTTTTGTCATCATCATTATCATTGGTGCTACAGCCCTTTTCGAGCCTTGACCTCCTCCAGGATCTTCCACCAGACTACTCGATATTGTGCCTTTGTTTTCCAATTCTGGATTCGCAGCTTCTTCAAGTCTTCCTGGAAATGGTTCAAGTATCTTTTCCTTGGTCTTCCTCGTTTTCTTTTACCTTCGACTTTATATTCCATAAGTCTGCTAATTGGGTTATCTTTTCGTAATCTTGCAACATGCCCCCATCCATCTAAGCCTCCCTAGTTTGATCCAATCCACAACATTCGGTTCGTCAAAGAGCTGATACAATTCATGATTGTATCATATTCTCCAATTTCCATTCTCGTGTACTGGACCATATATTTTTGTGGTAAAATATGAGACAGTCAACAATAATATAAGTTAATATTTTCTTTCTTAATTTTATGTGAATTGTGTATTTCGATCGACAAAATTTTTTTCAAACGTCAATTTATTTTGAGTATATAATTACTTATTTATGACTAGTTTCAATTTTATTTCTAAATTTTACCGAATTTTATGCCTCCACAATACAATACTTTTGATACACGGTAATTCTTCAATAATTTTGTTGTAATAACTTTTATTTTTGCCTGAAATGAGCTTTTAGTTATTCTGACAAGACATTTTATATTCGTGTATTTACTAGTATATTGTCAATTATTTTTCACCACTGCAAAATTCATTCAACTATTTTCATTTTTGTTACCGAATTAAGTGTTAATGATTTTATCTGCACTTAGTATATGTACTAGATAATGAAGTAATGCGAATGATTGTTCCCTCAAAAATGGTAATTGAAGCATTGCCATGTAACAAGGGCATATTTATAATGTGACAGTTTTCATTATTGATAACTTTAAAAGGACAATAATTATTTTTCATTAATAAAATAATTTACAAAATGTTCGTAATCGTCTGCAGTCATTTAAAAACAATTTAACAACCATTTTATCTAGCAGATAATTACAAATTTTTCGTCGCATATATTATTAAATTTTCTCCCGTTTTCTATCACGTACTATTTTCCTTTTATATTCTCAAAATTAAATAATTTTATCTTCATTTTTATTTTATTTCATTTTTTTTTTTTATCAAATTTGTAATTTTTTTGTGTTCATTATACATATCATTATATATCATCGCAACTAACTTGTACGAGAACATGTAAAAAAAGCTTGTGATTAAAATGTTTTTTTTTTTTTTTTACTTGTGTTATTTAGATATCTAATTAACATTATTCTTTATGGCTGTTATAGCAATAGATAAATACCAGAATTACTCATAGACGAAGAAACCTAATTATTATATTTTCTATATACGAGTATATAGTATATTAAAAGAATATGTATACGAGAAATGTACGTTTCGTTCATTATAATATTTTTTTCAATTTCCTTTCAAATTGATATGGGGAGGTATAATTCTTCCTTTTTAGAACATTTTATACCTACATTTCTCAAACATCCGATAAATATGTGATGTGATAGATGAGATTTTCATAGAATAGAACGTAAAAAAGTCCAACAATAATACTAATGTTCCAATATATTGTATACATACATCATACAGATATGTATAGTATAGTACATACATATTATTACTATTATTTTTAATTAACAAAACGATTGCATAACGAAAATTTAATTCGTTTAGTGTATTAACGAACATATCGGGCAATGTGGGATATGGTATATTAAAATTTATAAAAATGAAATTAGTTCACAGATCAGAATCGTTACACTAACACACATTTCTGTATAGTAAAATGAAAACAATAAAAACAGTAGAAAATTGATAATGTTATTGAATGTGATGGTTTTTGTGTTCGTGGGCATTGTCAATCTGTTTGAATTAATATGTATATGATAAAAATCATATTATACTTTTTTTTTTTCTTATTAGACAATTATTTTCATAATAGCATATTTTTAACGTGATGAACGAAAAAAAAAAACATTAATGATTTTTATTGTCCTGTGTGTCAGCAGTCTGGCGTGTACATTTTGCAGCATTTTTAGAGAATTTTCTTTATACTTATTTCCACGTTTTACGAATTAAAGAATAATTAAATTAACCGAATTGTAATTACATTTTAAAATATGACAGATATAAGCAATAAATCACATTTAATTGGGAAAATTTTCATTTTTTCACTTTTTTTTTCGTCTTGAAATTACGAAGAAAAAAAGGAACAACAATTTTTTTTCTATTTAAACGATATGTGTATCGGTTACAGTTTTGCATAATTATCTACATCGAAAAAAAAAATTGAACTGAACAAACATATCCTTTCACATAGTCATAGGATACATAATAATTGTAAAACCCTTCAAAACATCATTTGATATTTAATCTTCTTTTAAAAATCCCGAAAAAGTTTTTGTTCAAATAAAAATACATATATACCATATCATCCTTTTTTGTGAAATTATACATTATTCATTCGTGTTTGCATTGCCATATCTTATTTTTAACTTGTTTTCAAAAATTTAATTTTTTCTATTTAAAAAAAGTTCTTCGTTTACTTGCCATTTTTTAGAAGACGAAATACAGGAAGAATTTCTTTTTCAAACAAAAGCAAAACAAAGCAAAAAAAAACACAAAAAAATTGAAATTGGAAGAAATGGAAGAAAAAAAAAATAGAATAAAAATTTAAAATTCAAATTTCGAACTTAATCGGATACGCAAATGAAAATTTCCAATTTTTCACTTGGATCAAGGAAAAATGTTACCCAAAATAAAATAGATAGAAAATCTATAGTAGAACTTGTATGAAAGTAGAAGGATGCAATATGGATTGGGGAAGAGAGTTTGAAGTAGAGTGTAAAAGTAACATAAATATTAGAAATATTATTACAAGCAATCCATATCGATATAAAATAAACATTTGTAATGTACACATACACATATACCAAGTATAACACAAAAGAGGTTTTTTTGTTTTTTATTCGTTTTTATTTTACATAATTAATGCAAATATTATACAAGAAAAATTGTTCATATAAAATGCATAACCGTTCATCCTTTTCAGCTATAATATTATCTATTCCGCTATCTATCCATTTACATTCACGTGATGTAGTGTATAATGATAAAACTTATATTGTGTACTAATACTTATATATGTATATACATTACACAGTAACAGTACACAATAAGAGAAGAACAATGAGTATATATGCAAATTAAATGGATTGATTAAAATTCGATGTCCTATTTTATTATATCAAATGAATTGTTATCGTATTCCCTAAAATTTAACTCTTTTTATTCTTCTTTTTATTTTTTGGAAAATTATCATTATATATGTATGTGTACAATGGGTATATATGAGATAAAATGACTATCTTTTCTTATGGTTGTCGGTCATTGATACCGCACAGTATGGACTTAAAGATGAAAACATTGTTCTTTGTATATTGTATTCGTATGTATTGTATAGCGTGTTATATATTGTGTATTTAGTATACATACATATATACTAACTTGATAACATACCATATTACTATATTACGTACTTATTTATATACTTGCTGGTAGGTATATACGAGTACATACATAAAAAATTTAAAATGTGAAAAAATTCACTATACATGATCTTGTTACCGTATAGAAGAACAGAAAAAACAATAAAAAATGAGTTAAAAATTAATTTTTTTTTTTAGTAGTTAATGTTACACATTCGTTCAATAGATAAAAATAAACGATTTTTATGAGCGTATTCGAAATACGGCAGATAAAACACGTCACACTCGACACACAGTGTGTCTCTAATCATAAATATTGTATGTACATATATACGAGTATGCTGCTTCTGCTACTGAATTTAATTAGAATCATAAATCGACTATAAGATCTACGATTAAGGAAAAAAAAGGGTTAATAAAAATTTCCCTAAATGAATATAAGAATACACATATATTACGTTACATAATATGTGTATGCCTATGTATATGCATGCATAATGGTGTAAAAAGAAGAGAATAGATAAATGAATGAAAATGATAATCAGAGAAGCATCAGTATATAAAAAAAAAAATAAAAAAAAAATATACGCACAGTTACTGAGGATCTGCATTTATATACATATAGGACAGAGGCTAATACTTATGTAAAATGTAAGTAAACACAAATAAAACCTTTTCATACGCTACCACCACCACCACCATCATCTTCATCCATTAAATAGTCGTATGTATACGATATCAAGTATAAATATGACGAGTTAAGGCGATAAGCAATTTTTTTTTTTCATTTTTCTTTTCACAAAATAAGTAACCCTCTAACAACAGTAGGATGAAAGAACAATATAAGAAGTGGATATATGTAATTAAATCCAAAGGGTTTTGGTTATTTAATTTTTAATTTCTAGATGGAAATAAATTTCCTCAACATTTATCTTTTCTCATTTTTTTTTTCAGTTTTTCAAAAAACAAAAAAATATTATTCGCAGTAAATTATTTTTTCTATCAATTTTCGCATGAAATACCCATCCAATCATATACACAGTCTTTCAAAAGTCCATATATAGCTAGGAATCGAAGACACATTTACAGGCTGTCGTGCAGAGAAACTATGACATGCTATATGATGCTATGATCGTGTAATAATGAAAAAATCAAAAATTTGAATTTTATACAAATTTGTCTTTCAATAACATTCTATAGATTCTAGTTAGTTCAGCGAAACCACGCTCATACGAGATTATTGAACGACATATGAATTACATCAGATCTAAATCTTACAAATTTTTAACTTCAGTTTTAAAGTAAATCGTAGGTAGTGTGTAACTGTGTAATCTGTAATCGTATTTTAGCGCACAGAAAAATTTAACTCATCTCATTTTAACTTTTCCTGGATAACTTTTTTCATTATTTATAAACACGCATCCTGTCAAATTATTAATTTTTTTATATTTACTGTTGCAGTCACTTACACATCGAAATGTTTTGTTCACTAAGACTGCTACAACAAATTTCCAATTTACTATTTAATTCGCATTGGGTATAATGATAAGTGAAACATCGTTGTTTACCAAAGATAAGAAGTCCTGATTTTCATCTAATATTGTAATGAATTATGATTCGATTATAGACACTGCAGTTGTAATACATTATGAAGTACAGTCTGTACAAAAAGACACGACAGTCGGGTAAAACACAATAAATCCCAAGATACTAAAAGTGTTACATGAGTCATGTTTAGCTTGCCTTTGTCTATTTGGCTGACCAAGATTTTTTTCATTTGCGTTCAAACTGTTGAAGTAGTTAGATATTTACAAAATGAGCTCTGTTTATAAAAAAAGATTTGAACTGATATTTGTATATAAGTTGTGTGCACAATGGAAAGAACGAAATGGAGTTGAGGTGTTGGACTGGCCATTACAGTGGCCCAGGATGCCAATCCCATAGAAAACGTTTGTGCTTTGATAAAGCACAAACTTCACGGGAAACAAATAAAGAGCGTCCGTAACTTGGATGAAGAACGTTAAAGAGACTGTGGAACGGCTTTTCCAATGAGTATGCCAAAAAATTGAGCGAAAGTTTTACCAGAAGATGTCACCTCATAATTCAAAACAGTGGAGATTTGACTGCATACTAGTGCTAACGCGAAATAAGTTTAAAGTCAGTAAATGTTATTATGTAAGATCAAAAAATGTTTGTTTTATTTTTATAAAAGTTCGACTTTTTTTGAACAGACTGTATAATGGATGGACTTAATATAAAAAAAAACTGAGAGAATATGTTTGACAATAATATTATTAACAAAATCTAAATTGCATTTACAAAGCTTCTTATGGATGGCTTTTCTTCATCACAACTCGTCCAATTGTTACAGATCTATTGTGATTTCACATTTCACAAAGTAGAAATATACGTTTTCTTACAGTACTATATACATATAGGAAAATATTTTTTCAACACGATATCTATTAACTATACATATACATATACATTTATATGATGCATATTTGAAATAAGTAATACCAAAACTTAAAAAAATAAAAAAAGTGGAAAAAAAAAGCAGAGAACTAAAATTTTTGCTAAACTAATGACAAATATCCTATGCTGGTGTGTGATTGATATTCATGATATGTTACGAAACTTCTGAACATTATCATTTATCTGACTGATGATGATCATAGCTAATTGGGCATAATTTTTCTTAGTCATATGTGTAATACATATTTACATACACGTGTGTATGTACTTCTATATATAATTATTATACAAACGTATATGTACATATAAATACTTATATCTGTGTGGACATGTACATTATTTATGGTAGCAGAAAGTTTGCAACATTTTAAAATCGTATTAAAATAGTGCTAAAAATGACGGAATGAGATACACTATTTGCTTACTATAGTGTATAGTTATGCACTAAAGCATTTCTGTCTCGAAGCGATTTTCATGAAAAATATTCCAGAAATTATGTACCTATGTATTTATCGTGTATTCTCGAAATTTTCCTAGAATTATTAAGAAATATATAAATTATAAGCTCGACTTGTCTACTACTTAGTCGTTAAAATTATATCTTACTATCAAATGTATATGTAATACAAGCAAATGCACATGAAGCTGATATGTGATATCACACTGCATTATAATATGAAATAATATAAAACATGAAAGTGAAGAAGAAAAAAATTGATTTGATTTTGTTATGTAGCAGGTTGTTCAATAAGTTTTGTCGCTCGTTAAGAAAAACACAATTATATGGTTTGAAATGCACTTTATTATTCAATATAATCTCCCTGAACTTGAATACACTTGTTCCAATGATCTTCTAATTTGTGGATTCCATCCCTGAAGTGAGAATCTGGAAGACTGTCAAAATACGTTTCCACGGCTGCTATTGCATCTTCGTTCGATGAAAATCGTTTACCACGCATACATTTTTTGAGATTTGAGAACAGCCAGTAGTCGGAGGGAGCCAAGTCTGGCGAATAGAGTGGATGTTGCAACAGTTCGTACTTTAATTCAGTAATTTTTGCGATAGTCTTTTGAGCTGTGTGGGAAGGTGTGTTATCTTGATGAAGAATGACTTTTTTCTTCTGTAAATCAGGTATTTTCTCGCAAATTTTTACATCCAACTGGTCCAAAAGGTTACAAAAACAATCCGCGTTTATTGTTTTACCAGTTTGGTGGTAATCCACAAACAAAATTCCTTTTGCAACCAAAAAAACTGATGCTAACACCTTCTTGGCCAATTTCTGGACCCTGACTCGCTTTCTAGCCGAAGTACTGGTTTCACACCACTCTTTAGCCTTGAGTTTTGATTCAGGATCATGGTGGTAAACCCAAGATTCATCTACAGTGATAAAACAACGCACAAAATCCTTTTTATTTTTTCTAAAACGCTCCAAATGTTGTTGAGAAAGTCATATACAGTGTGTTTTTGTTCCATTGTTAGCGAATGCGGCACCCATTTTGCACACATCTTTCTGTAACCCAAAACTTCAGCTGAAATATTGCTCATACTGCCTAATGAGATGCCCAGAGCTTGTACTAAATCGCTCTCGGTTAATCGACTATCTTCCAAAATCATATCTTGTATTTTTCTTTTATTTTCTGGTGTTGATGCACTTTTTGGACGTCCTTCACGTGGATCGTCTTCAAGACTTTTATGACCACTTTTAAATGCAGCTACCCATCTTTCTACTGTTCGAATTGAAGGTGAAGAGTCCTTATACACTTTTACTAGTCGTTCATGAATTTCTTTTGGTGCTACACCTTCCAAAAATAAGAATGTTATTACTGCACGATATTCAAGTTTTTCCATTTTACAAAAATACTGTGACATGTCAACTTTGAACAGCTGCAAATACACGAATAAGTTGACAGATCTGTATG
This sequence comes from Villa cingulata, assembly GCA_951394055.1. Lineage (NCBI taxonomy): Eukaryota > Metazoa > Arthropoda > Insecta > Diptera > Bombyliidae > Villa > Villa cingulata. The sequence continues at coordinate 5,397,900 of OX596025.1, forward strand.
AAACTTCACACATGATCATAAAAAAGTAGTACCAATTTTATAAAAATAAAACGACGAACTTAATACCGCCATCTCTTATTGAACGAAAAAACTTATTGAACAGTCTGGTCATTGACTATATAATAATACTGTATTAATAATGTATTATTATATAGTCAATGGTCTGGTATAATTGGTTATCTTTAATAACCGAAAATTTTTGTTTAGTTTCAACTAATAAAATTTATAAAAATAATTTTGTGTTTGAAAAGAATTAAAAAATTTTAAAATGTTGATTCACTTGTTTTTTCCATTCCAAATCTATAATAGTAACATACATTTTTTCGTGATTTCATTAAAAATTTTCCATCATTGAAGCTCAAAAACTCTAGGAATCACTTCAAAAAAGGTTTTGACTCGTTTTGAACTATTTGTTAATACAGGCCATCAAAAACAAAAAAAAAAACATAAAAGAGGAAAAAGCTCATCATAGTTGTATCTATACTATATCCCATAATCAGAATACGAATACCAAATTTATCACGAATTTGTCAAGAAATTTTCATTATTTTCTCTCTTTTTTGTTTTGTACAAATATTTTCAATTTTTTTTTGCTCCTATTTGTCTTCTATTTGTCTTCTATTTGTCTTCTATTTCATATTTTTCCAATTTTCATTATGTATACTTATACTCATACGCTGCTGTTGCATTATAAATTTACGTACGTCTGTACATTATGTACGAGTATGTATAGATTTCAAAGTATGTAAGATGTATAAATGTACAAGTATAGGTTGAATCATAACAAAAATAAAAGATACATACAAGTATACTCTTACACATATTCACCACCAGGTATTGTAATAAAAATAATTTACCTTGAGGCAATTTTAATTTAGTCCAAAAAATTTGAAAAAATAATAAATGAAAAAAAAAGAAGCAAAATAAAAGAAAAAGAAGGTTATCTTTGCTCCAATTATATGTCATGAAAAATTTTGAAATGACTTTGTCCTCACATTCTATTATAGAATTTTACATGGATAGATACACTAGGTCTCTAATCAAAAAAAAAAAGTTCCTTTTTTCTCATTTTTATTCGCTTATTTTTTTCCTTTTAATATACATAACATACAATAAAATATATATTTTTTTCTTTTTTTTTGTCTACTTTTGATAACAAAATTGTAAACGAAAACACAAGAAAAATGAAATAAATTGTATCTGAATAGGTACACTACAAGTAACAGACACACACTAAACAAAAATAAATAGAAAATAAAATGAAAACGAAAGATATTTTGTAATCTACTATAATACATTCAACACATACACATTAACAAACATGTGTATCGGAACTTCTACATATATATACATTTAACTTTGGAAATTTTTCATTTATGGTATATGGATTTTTTATATTGTATAGATACACACATACATACATATTATGTTCAAATACTCGTATTAGAGTGTGCAATTTTCTCATATTTTTTGTGTCAGATTTTTATTTAAAAAAAAAAAAAAGAAAAGAAAAGAAAATTAAAAATAAAAAAATAAACAAAATTAGACCTCAAGGAAAAGCGATGAACAACAACAATTTATGACAAGACATTTCATTTATTTATGATTCATTTTTTGGTTTTTTTTTTTTTATTTGTATTTTTTTTATTAAAAGAAAAGTGTGCGCATATATACGCATGCATTTGCAGTTATCATAAACAACAAATTAGACCATAATGTGTATATGATTGTGTAGATGTATTATAGACGGACGTATAGAATGTATATAAATGCTAGTATATATATGTGTATGTATGTATGTTTTTGCAGTTTTATGTTCCAATGAGACGTATGTACATGTGTACATAGCTATAGTAGCTAGAGTATACACACTGGATGTAACTTGGAAATGGAATTATTAATGGTAGTTGATGGTGTACATTAAGTCCCGTATATTCATGAATATGAATTAAAACTTAAATAAAATTATTCACTTTTGGATTAAGTGATTTTTCTTTCTAGCATATAAGTATGTACTGTACTTATATATTCGTTTCTATGTAGATTTGCACTTACACTATAGGCACATATGCATACATATTTACCTGTACGTTTTTTTATTATGATTTTATATCAGTCAACCGAAGTTAATGTTATTTTTACAATGTGTTCCTGGATAAATTATTATAAAAATCACATCAATGAAAATGAATAGTTGTTAAAATTTTTTTTGTTCAGTTGAGTAAATTCTTATCACCATCAACATCATCGCGTCATCATCATCGAAATAGCAATTGTACGTAAATTTAATTTTCTGTAGTTTTAAGCTTAACTTAACTTTTAACTTATACGAGTATCTTCTTATACATAAATTCTATACCATAAACATTCTCTCATTCACACTGGCATCGCGCTCAACTCATTCACAATCACAATTAATTGAACTATCGTTTGTTTTTTGTTCTGTTTTTTTTTTACAATTCTATTTAACATACAATCGAACCATTAAAGAAGATTAATTACTACAATCGGATACAAATTGTGTGCGAAAGATTTGAACTCATTGAATTTATTAAAATCCATTTGTGTATACAGATATGCACTCACACTTACTTGTAATTATTTATACGCCATAGTGTCTGTGTTTTTAGTTGTGTGTTACATTAAGAAATCTACGTCAATTTTTAAGACACTATACAGTGTACATACAAAGTTTGAAAATTATTTGATTATTATATGTGGATCTGGAAAAAAAGGAAAAAAAGTAATTTTACATAAATACATACATAGACGTATGTAGTATGTTAAAGTATTATATATATTATTTTTATCGGTTGAAAAGAAATCGCAATATAATAGCCGCATTATTATCATCAATTTTACATCATTATCTATCTAATTATCTTAGAAAAAGAAACAGGAGAGAATAATAAGAAGAAGTAGAAAGAAGAAAGTGATAAATTTTGCTCACTGAACAACACACACGATTAGTACACACTTATTTTGTTCAATAAAAATTGTCTTGTGAAGGTGTATAGATATAATTTTTGAACTGCTCATGAAGAAATTTATATGTATGTATGTATGCATGTACATTTACTCGTATATTTTTGTGCAAATTAATCGAATCACAGGAAGTTTAATCAACTCATCATGATTTATCATCCATTAATTAATGATATTTTGTAGGTGATTGCGATTTTACAGTTTTCGAAAAAAATTTCTCCCATTTTGTATTAAGTATGTATTTGTGTAATGAATTTAGAATTTTAGAATTTAATGTCATTTTTGTTTTTTTTTTTTTTGTATTCTCTGTATTGTATGTTTGTTATATTAAGCTGATTTTTTATCATTTCGAGTGGGTTATAGTTTTGCACCTTATTCCAACTTCATAAATTACTTTCTTTACCTTGAAGGGATGTGTAAAAGCAAGTGAACAAAAAGAAAGAAAAAAATCAAACTGAAAATTCGTTATTACTTTATTCAGAGAATTTTTGCATATAAGAGTATTTACGTATTATGTTTCACGTTTCACTAATAGTTGCATCCAAGTGCATTCAAATGCGTTTTCGAGTCATATATTCATACTTCTCTGACGAATTATGTATAAAAAAAAATTATATGCAGGAATTTTGTCAGAATAATGGTAAACATAGTGTTATAGATAAATAAAGACAACACATTTATCAATGTATTTTATATGATGGTGATGGTGATTATAATGAAGAACATGATGATGATGATGACGTTAGTTGCGTTTTGTTGCGAGCAAGTTGTGAGTTGTATGTTTTATGATTTTTTTAATACATCCATGCTACCAAATACTACATATAATGTATTTCATGAAGGTATGCAATAATACTATTGCAACGGATGAACTCCTTTAATGAGTCGAAGATTAATAGTTTTGCCGGAAGGTGACTGTGAAGTAAATTTGTATCATCTTGCACCTATATATGTACTTAGTTATTCACACAGACAAAACGTACCTACATTTATATGCGAATGCAGTAGTGTATGTACAGAATGCACTTACATTTTACTTACCAAAATAAAAAAAAAAACATTATAAAAAGCAAAAATACAAAAATAAAATAAAATTTCAAAATATTCTAAAATAAAATAAGAAGTTTTAATATGTGATGCTTTTCATCGAAGAAATTTTTTAGAATTTGATAAAATAAAACATAAAATACTATTAAGGTGTTAAAAAATTTAGTTTTAGTATTGTGTGTATATGAAAAATAATAGAATTCATTTGTCATTGTTCTTATATACATATAAATATAATCCTTTTGTATAGAGTAGCAAAAGTTAAATTTCATACTCTAACCATCTCTAACTATGTATGTATCTACTATATATATGAATTACATATATTATATCTCTAAACATTAAAATAAGACATCTAGGGTACGCTTCGTATACGTACAGGTATACCATATCAAAAGTACATCATCATCATCATCATCACATTCATAATACTTCAACGTATACTGCAGATAAATATTTTGTGACATTCTGATATTTTCATCACTATGAAATATTACTCTTCAGAGTACGTATGTATATATTTTTTCTTATTGTACATAAAATTATGCAATAAATAACCCTGGTTGATGTTCCATTGTCTTATGAAGAAGTAAAGATTTTGAAAATATTTTTAATGTTTATCTACATATACATAGTATGTTATTGTTCTTACTGACTTTTGAAAAAAAAAAAAAAATCGAAATTGTTCTCCGTCGCATACTCTTGCATTTAACAAATCATCACTATCTGATAATTTTTTGCATACTTATTTATTGAATCGTAGTTAAAACTAAATTTTGTTTGAGCGCAGAAAAATATTTGAACTGGCAATATTTTTAACAATTTAAATATGTAACAAATTTCAAAATACCCAGCTATGTATATAAAATGTAGATTAAATGAAGAAATATCAGAAAAGATATAAACTGTCAATGGACCTACATCAAACACATCACTGATTACTATATGCATATATGTACATATTATGTAATATATCTAAACAAAAAAAAAAATGAACCTAAGAAATGTCATTCGTTTCATTTATTTAATCTAAATAAAACAGCACATAAAACGATATATCATTTTAAGTGAAAGGATAACATTTTTTTTTTTTTTTTTGATACAATATCAGCAAAAAATTGTGACGAAAACTTAGTATAGATATACAAAAAAAAAATGAAATAAAATAAATGAATCCTTTCTTTATTTTCTGGCACATTTTAAAAACCTTACAACATATAATCGCATAGTGTTATATACATCAGAGTCATGGATTATTTATATGTATATGTAAATATTACTGATACACATTTATGCAGAAATGTGGGTCGTTATATAGTTTTTGAATAAGAAATTAGCACACTATTAATCTTTTTGGATGTCATTTAGCGTTTAGGCTTATTCGGAAATGGATGGATTTTTAATAGGACGTCCAATTTGTATTAAATAAAAACTAAAACTTACATAAAAAATGTGTTGTGATTAGATAATCTGGGAGAAACTTATATATTACGCATATTATTGGATTTAATCAAGATTCAATCTTAAAAGAATTACAATTTGTGTGTTAATGAGAAGTCCTTGTATGTATGTACGTATGTAATTGAAATCGTGATGCTTTAGTGTAGTTTACTTTTATATAATGTATACTTGCCAATATGAGAGTGATGAACAACTCCACCAGTAGACTGTTTGGTCATTGACTAATAAATACTTTATATTACCAAAAAAGGTATCACAGAATAAACCATCTGATATATAGATTTATTAATAAATATACTTATCAAGAGGAATGCAGTGTTGAGCAGGAAAAAAAATCTATGAAACTCTCCTTTAAATTATCATTTTTGCAGTTGCGAGGTATCACATATTAACCCTTGATAAAAATTTATTTAATTTTTGATATCAGCTGCTTAACATTTCGATTTATACATTTTAAATATAATGGTATAAAAAGCTGAAATTTAGTGATAGAATATAAAAATTTTTTTAATTAATTTTTTTTTTTTTCAAATGATATAGTGCGGTGCTACTTTATTAAGTTTGTATTTCCTATAAGAAATTCCTTCGAGAAAAATTTGTTTTATTTGTATCAGGCGGCACAAAAAAAATTTCGAAGCCATAACTATACAACTACACATCCTGTTCCTGCAGTAATATGTTATGTAATGAATGTAATGTTACATTTTCGTCAGTCAATCGATTTGTTGTAAGAAAAATTTCCTCGATGAATTATATTGAAGAAATTCTGATGTCCACTGGACGACAAGATTGTGTCTTTTAAAGTTTTTGGATTTTTTCCTATACGTCTATATGAAATCTATATGGAACCATTTGTTCTATTTTTTTTTTTTTTTAAATCTTTAAAATTCAACATTTTGATATCCTAGCAAATTCATTCTGTCAACTTTAGTTGCAGAATTGTAGTTTAGTTTGTTTGTAAGAGAAAGCGAAGTAAAATTTAAATATTGTGAAATTATAATTTTTTTGTTTAACTTTTCAAAACATTAAAAATGAAAAAGGATACACGTACCCGTACGTATATGTATTTGAAGAAATAACCTATTATAAAGAATAATCGTCAATAATTATTAAAATAAATAACATAAGACACTGCGATCAAAAAGTTTTCGAACCTTGAATTTGATTTTAATCGCGTCAATAGACGTTTTCGAAAAGGGCACAGCTCTTTCTTTTCATATCAGCTTTAATTGAAACAAAATGCAATTACTCATTCTAAATGTTAACTGTTTTTTTGAACTACAGAAGTTCTTTGAAAATTGGAAAAAGACAAAAAGAACAAAATAAATATTGAGAACTAAATAAAAATTTTTTGAGAAAAGCAAAACTTTTTGAACAAACTTCGTATCAAATTCATTACTTGTTTATGGTTCAAAATATATCTGATAGAGTATTTTTTTTTTATTATATACATATTACAATGTGTATGTGTATATAATTAAGAGTACACGGAACGTATACTTAGTCCATTATGGCACCGCTGATCAGTAATTTATTCGTCAGTTATATCATCCAGTTTATTATCAGTAATCAGTTGCTGGTGTACATTGCTGACTGGATTTAATGGTCGACTTGGGAGAGAGTAGTCCGCTGGCTGGGATTTGATCTCGGAACATCAGGCGTATCAGTCCAGTCCAACACCACAATCACTGAGCTATTCAAGCCCCATGTCATCTGACATACGAGTTTTCAGTGCACATATAAGAAGTGTTTATGAGTCAATGCAAAGTCACTCAGTGCGCAATAAGGCTGTTGTATAATACGAAAGTAATGTATTTTCGTATCTCAGCCATATCATACCTTCTCCTTTCCATTTATCCGGCCATGTTCATCCGCTCAAGTCCAAGAATTTTATTTACACCAATATTGAAATTGAATATATTATTATTTATGATCTGAAATGAAAAAGGTGGTGAACATTACTGCGTATAAGGTGGCATAAGATTTATATACGAATACCATATGCATAAGGTTTATATGTAAGTAAATACCAGAATACCAGAGTCTTTAATCTCTATATACGATCGCATTCATTGACAATTTGATTGGATCAAAATTAATTATTCATTGAAATTATTGTAATACGCACTGATCAAAAATATGAAAATGAATGCAAAAGCAAAATTAATGAACAAAAATTCATCTGTGCAGCATTTGAATTTCGTTGCATATACATATATATATCAAATACATTCATGTATGTAAGTATTTTAAAAACTTATCTTCTATATAGAAAATTGTTCAGTAAAAATCTCATAAATAACCGATTAATGTCAACTGTAAATATATTCAAACTGACAATTTTTAAGTTATTGTTAGCTGGTAATAATGTGAATTGTAAACGATCATAAATCTCCATATTAGTTCAATAATTTCGAATGAAAATGCAAAAAGAATAAAACGAATCACATAAGTATATATGCAAATTGCAAATACATAATTTGTGTAGGTTTACTACTGTGGCAATAAAGAAAAAAACCACAAGGATATATAATGCAAAAATGAAACAAAACTCTGTCTCATAGATATTATTTAACTTAACTCTTTGTATGTGACCGAATCATTCAATACGAGTTCACATACATATGTATATCTACATTATATGGAAGTCGATTTCTGTTATTCGTTTCTTTACCGCACTGATAATAATTAGCATTTAAAAAGGTTTCTGCTCATTATAATCGTATATAACTTTTATAATAAATAATTGAATATACGAAAGTGGTCTTTTTTTTTAAATTTTCATTGTTACAGAAATTTGAGTGTAACAAACATAAAACATAATCGATGGTATCAAGAAAGTTAAGTAGATTTTAAAAAAATAAAAAAAAATGATGCTGATGCTGTTAATTCGAAGTTTAAAGTTGTTTTTCGAAGTGTGTAAAGTGTAAACGAATAGTGCACGAATTATATAGAAGATAGAAGGTTTATTAAAAAAGATACCTACCTACTCTTTATATAGTGTAGTAAAAAACAAGTCCTTGTTAAGTTTTCTTGAGTTATAGAAATCCTTGGAATACAAATAAATTAATTTAAAAATTAATTTTAAATGTTTTTGCTTTTTATTTATGCACTTTATTCTGCTTTTTATTCAGAAGATAAAAAAAAAATCCTTCATCTTTAAAATATTTTAAAGTATGTATATTCTTTTACATTTAATTGTTTCTATTTTTTATTATTTTTTTTTTTTAAAAAAAAGCAACAAGAAATTAAATAATTATGTTTAAATTTCCAGTAGATATGTTTATTTTATTGAAGGGATTATTAACACTTTGTCTAACTGTCCTTATACCGTAAAATTACCAAAACCATAATTAACTTTTCACTATTGTAACATTTTATATAACCTCTTGTATACCGTATAACGATATGGATTTTACAAAAATTAGATCTCGCAGTGAGATTACAATTCAAGATTCTTAATATCAAGTGCATGAATTACGAGTATAAATTGAATCATACACTTTTTTATACTATATGATCCTTTTTTAATTTTTTTCTTTTGAAATTGCATTCTAGATCTTTGAGTGATGAGAAATAAAAAAAATTATGGTTAAATGAAAATTAACTTTAATGAGTAAAGGTTACTTATATACAATTGTTATTAATGATGCTAATGAGACTACTACACAATTTTGTATCTTTTTATTTGTATTGTTAAATTTTATACTTGTAAAGTGTGTATATGTGTATGTTTTTCACACTGTTCCAGCTATTTAAACCGTTTTTTCTCGCTCTTCAATAAAATAAAATTTAAAATCATAAATTTACTCTTTGTTAGAAATTCAATTTACATCCTTTTGTATACATTTTCCAAAAGAAAAAAAAAATGTCATATATAAAATTAACTTATTTACTTTTACGTAAAAAAGGACGAAATTAAAACATATCTTTTTCATAATCATCTTTTCTAAAGAACCGAAACACACATGTGTGATGAATTTTATATCATCATCATATTATACAAAAATTTTTAGAATTTGTATTTTGTTGTCTGCTTTATTTTTCATTTATTGCTTTAAATTTTAACTGTAAAAATAAAAGAAATATGCGAAAACATTTGAATAAAGTAAAAATATAATTCAAAAACATTAAAAAAAAATCTGAGTAAAATAGAAAAAAAAATTACAAACAAATGTAAAAATACTGTAAATATATTTACAAAAAAAAAAAAAAAGAGCAAAGTAAATTTAAAGCTTTCATCCTCTTCCTTCTATGGAGAAAAAAAAATTTTTTTCATTTATTTTAAATTTATTTATTTTTGTTTTTTTTTTCAAAAGTAAAATAAATAAATGAAAAGTTTTTAAAGAAATAAAAACGGCTAACTAAAAAGATTCTTAGTGTCAGCCTGAAGGCGAAAAATTTTTTTTTTTTTTTTTTTTTTTGAAAAAAAAAAAGTTGGTTGTAAAAGGAAGAAAAAATGAAACCGTAATTTTTTTTTTTTTTTTTCTTATGCAAAAAAGATACATTATAAATTTCATATGAAGAAAAAAAGAAAATACAAAAAAAAAAAAATGAAATTTGTTCGCATCGAAAATTTTGTTTTGTTGTTGAGGTTTTATTTTTGTCTTTACTCTACTAACTAAAAACAAAAGAATTGCACATAAAAAGAGTGGATAAAAAAAAAGGGTTATTATATGTTTTACGTGTAATACTACTCATGAATATAACACACATACATACATACATACGTAAAAATAAGTATAAGGTTTTCAAACTTGTAAATGGTTATGTTTTATATACTTATAGAAGAACGATTTCGAAAAGCTTCAAAGGAATACTAACCTAGCTCACATTTTTATACCTACAACAAAAAAAAAATAAAAAAAAAAAAAACCAAATATGTAGGTATATAAATATGTACATATACATGCATATGAATAAAGTAAGTAAAAAAAAAAAAAAATAAAAATGACGATGATGATGATGTTGAAAAAAAAGGACAAGCCAAAACAACAACAACAACAACAACATACAAATATGAAAGAAGCTTAGGAATGATGAGTAGAAAGGATACAAATTTTTTAGTTAAGTTTTGCAATGAATGTAAGTATGCATGTAGATATATACCTACATTATATGCATATCAATTTATGTGTATATTCATACTGTATATACGTATAATATGCAAAAGGCCACATATTTATGGCTTAGATGGTTCCTTCTTGCAATGTAACAAAACAAAATATTAAAAAAAAATTTATTAAAATATCTAGTAAAATATGACTTATATAAAAAAGAATTTGTCTCGTGACTTGTTTTTAAAAGTATAAAATACGAGTATCCTTCATACTTAGTATACGGTATATTTTACCGCACATACATACACACATACTTACATGTATCGCATCGTGTTCTTTATACGATAGTATTTCTTTTGTTATTAATTTTTTTTTTTTCAAATGCTGTACACGCTTAAACAAGTGTACAATTGTATGTGCGTATATGTATTATTCTTTTTGTTTATATCATATACATACAACATATACACATATAATATGTACGTGTGTACCCATGACTATATATGTATATAATGGTACATAAAAAATCAACGTAAATATTATTTATATTTTTTATTTTTATTTTAATTTCATTTTATATATTTTATCTTTTTTATTTTGTTTTTGTATTTTTTGCATTCATATTATTTCATATTTTTCGTTTATCTTAAGCTTAAGTGTAAAACGTTTTACAGACCACGAAATTTGTTGAACAAAAACAAACAAAAATATAATATAAATTATTTATATAGTACATATTTCTGAAAAAATCTAGAAAAAATGTTAAAAAAGGACATAAGTATAATATAATAAAAAGAAATTTTATTAAAATTTTTGTTTTTTTTTTGCTCCAAACAAAAGAAAATACATGCGAAAAGGTTAGAAAAATATAAAATTTCTCAAACGCACGTCATTCCTTTTCAGAATGAAAGTAACATAGACACACACCCACACACTTTCCTGTAAATTATACATTCAAAAAAAAAAAAAATTTTTTTTTTTCAATCTTTACTGAGTTTGCATTTACATATTGTATAAATATGCATATATATGTATTTATTAAATAAATAAACACATAAGAAACAAAGCACATAAAATTATTTTAAAATGTTTTGATGAAAATACGTATATCTCTCTAAATATGGTCCATGGTAGAAAATACACAATTATTTCGTTCACTTTTATAAGGATACACATTTTTAAAAGAAGTATGGTATAGGTACTAGAATTATCTTCTTTCCTTTCAAGTTCCATATACTCGAGTATGTGTACAGCTATTATAGATGTATAGATGTATGAATGAAAAAATTATATTTTTGTCATCGCATAAATGCTGGTTAGTATCTTTATGCAAGCGGATTACGCACTTCAAAATATATTTATTTTAAATTTATTTTCGAGACAACGAATACAGTATATGTGATTTAATTTTACTACAAGAAAAATGAATGAATTGGAAATTGCAATCAATTCTCAATACGAGCTTTATCTTCTATACTATTTTCAGAAATCGAAGTCAGTACAGGCAAGATAGGCATGCTTTTCTATATTCTTTCACATTGCGTTTGTATAAATCTGTCTCGTGTGTGGGGTGATCAGATCTCAATTTAAATCAAGACAGAGATATATTATTCAGAATTTCCTACAAAATATTATATGTGAAGTTATCAGAAACTCATCGGGTAACTATTTCCATAAGCACAATACTGACTTCGATTTCTGAAAATAGTATACAAACTGTCTAAAACTTAATAAAACACTATAACATTTACTATTCAGTTGCAGCGACAGAAAAATTCTTTAATTGGACACTTGAAATTCATAATTTTATACAATCAGAGAAGACACAGTTGCTTTACAAAATAATTAAACAAGATCAGTACAATGCAAAATTCTGTCTCTTAGACAATGTCTAATATAAAAGTTTATAGTATGGAAATTATTTGAGAGAACTGCACCGGGTAAACTGTCTACACAGGTCTGGCAAACTGTCGAATCTCTGTATACATATTTTCAATTGTATAGGTCTGGCTAAGTTATCTGAGTAGGGAACCTAAAGTTTATAATATTGGCGTCCATGTCCAAATGATGCTAGAAGAGTAATAGTGAAAATTTTCTTTTCGTTGAACAACTCTTCAAATGGCCAGATGATGAACAAGAATACACTCAAAAATTTCTAACTATTATTAAATGTCATACGTGAAGGGCAATAGAAGAAGATATTATGTATATAGATGAAGAGGAAATACCACATAACATTGTACATTATAAAAGGCCGGTATCTTGCTAGAACAATAAGTAATCTCCGTATAAAATTTTCAAATACACATTCATTTACAATTAGCCATCAATTCTGTAATCCATAAAATATTAGTAATAAAATAAACAATTTGTGTATCTAAATCTTTGGATACATCTTGTACTGTTTGAAACTAAAATTTTAAATTGATTTGATATTTTTCTTTACATTTTAATTGTATAGACAACAAGTATCTACAGAACACACGAATTTTTAACTAACTCCAGTTTTAGAATATTTTTGTTGTATGAAATCTATACCGTCGGATGTTTTCATTTTTCTACTTATTCGCATATACTCGTATGTACTTATAAACCCAGTTCATGAAAACAAATTTATTTTTTCGCTTATCAAAAATTCTATTTGAAAAACTCTAAAAAATATTCTTATTAGAAACTTTTTTGAAATAAGTTCATTTTCAGCGTAAAAAATTTACAAAACATTTATACAATAATTATGTCTTTATAAATTAAGATGATTTTTAATAAAAACTAATATTAATTACGTTTTCTTTTGCATTTCATTCGAAGTAGAAATAAATCTTTTGAAAAATGTGAAAAAAGAATATACGAGTACATGACTTATACCACACTAATTCTAAATTACTATACGCATAAATGTAGGTATATAAATCGATTATATATATTAAGTTTTCACGCTAATTAATCACTAATTTCGTGCACATAAATATTATATGAAAAACAGTCACTTTAAATCTCATAATTTACATAAGTAGAGTGTATTACAGTGCTATGGTGCTATACATTCATTTTATATACGTACAAAAATAGAAAAATTAAAAATAAAAAAAAATTGATAGAAAATGAAAAACGAAAAATTATTTTGCTTTAATGGTAGGTCTACCTCTACGTATGAAACTGCAAATAAAATACCAGCATTCAAATGACATATGGCACAAAGAGGTTTTTCATTAATTCATTTATAAACAAGCAATGGATCTAGAGTGTGGGTATCATCATCATTGTCATCATCATTATCATCATCATCATCATCATCATCATCATCATCGCCATCATCGTCATCGTATATAAATGTATATCCACCTCCACTTTCATACATCCATTCATCCATTCCATCACTTTTTAAAATTTAGTTGTGATTGCACTGAAAGGTTTTGTTTTCTTTCCTCTTTTTTTCTATTTTAATTTTGTTTTTCAATTTAATTTTATTTATTTTTTTATTTGGTTGGTATGTATTACTTTTGTTTTTCGCCTGTATAAAACTGGAGTATATATCTATAGTATGCATGTACTTGTATAGAAAATAGATTTAAAATTCAACCATTCAACCATAAAGCGATCTATCGTTTATAATATCTTGTGTAAATTTTCTGAAAAGTGCTGCTTTTAAAAGCCGTTGGTTGATTAATCGAAGTGTCTGGACGGAGCGTCAGAGCGACTATATGTACATGCTTGCACAAGGCCAAGGTATACATACAATTTACATATAATCGTAAAGTATTTATTTACGTACATAATGTACTTCATTCATTTGATTCTTTTTAAATATTTTTTTTTAAATACAAACTTGTACTTTCTTTTATTCATTTGTGTGGACACATGTATTGCATATAGCAAGTACATATTTACATATACGTATGAGAGTATAAAAATATTTAGCTAAGCGCATATACGTAGGTGCATTGTGCATTACTTAAATATAAGCAGAATTTCTAATATCTATATATATTTCACAAATACATAATCGTAAATGCATGCATATATGCGAACGTATATACACTTTACTCACATTTAATATTCCAGAAGCTATAATATATTAAATATTAACTTTTATTTAAGTAGTAAGGTAGTAAACAATATAACTATGTACTACTTAATAAGTATAGTAAATAATCCAACAACAACAACAACAAAAATATTTTATGTATGTATGTAGCTATATTACACATTATAAGAAGTATTATGTGTAATTCATTTTTGAGATATGTACATATATCTCCTACAGAATTTTTATTTTAATTTTTTTTATTGCATATATGGTTTACTCTATATTGAGGGCTAAATATGCGCTTATGTGGACATCTTGTTATAACTATTAAATACTTAACCTCTAAGACTAAATTCGACGTGGGTGGTTAATATTTTGGTTTGATGCGCATGCAATGATTCACAAGACTTTATATATACATACTCGTATATTTTGTTAGTTAATTTTTTTTTTTTTTTTTTTTTTTTTTTTGTAATGAGATGCGCACACCTCTTTTGCACATTATACTAATTTCCAAAAAAAAAAAAAAAAAAAAAAATGTAGAATAATATAATAAAAATCTGCATACACCTAATACACAAACACGATAACTCTAACAGTAGCTATAAGTTAGTAAATTTTCTCATAAAATATTACCCAGCATCAGTTGTCTCAGCATGGGCTCGGTTCACTACATACATTCAGCGCCTTCTTATATTTATGTTGAACGCATATGTATAGTATACAAATGCACATTTATTCATTTTCAAAATCGCCTATGAACGACGTAAGTATATGAATGTAATGCAGTATGAATTTCATATTTATTTCGTTCACGTTCACACTGGAAATATATTTTGTCTTCTTCTTTTTTAATATTTTTTTTTATTTCTGCTTACTTTCTTTATTTTTATTTTTTTTTTTCATTGTCTATTGAGGCTTTGATTGATTTTCATCAATTTATTAATACGCTTAATACCAGAAGGAAAAAGTCATTTATAAGTCGCATATCGTATATATACTTACATCATACATATTGTGTATTGTGTGTCTGTGTATAGCTATAGCATATAACGCGATGAATTTATTCATATAAATGCCGCCTCTCAATGCGGACGACAAAACGGCCAGCTGAGGTGAAAATCACCAAAAAAAAAAAATATGATTAAGAATAAAAAAAAAAGAAAATTACAAGAAAAAAAAAATAATCTTCTTCTTATCGACTTTATAATAAACGTACAAATAATATTACAACAGAAACTATCATACATGAATAATGAAGAGCACTTTATATATCCTATTTATGGATATGTTTTATTTTTATATTACTGTATAGTTGTATGTAATATAATATGTATATATCTATATATATATATAGTAAAGACCGCCTACACGTTTAAAATTTTGTTATTGAATCCTCTTTATACCGAACAGAAAAGAGAAATTACAGACAGATAATTCGATATTAGTGTCAAAAATTCTGTATAAGTTTAATGGTTATTGAGAAATTTCAATGTTCATTTGTTCACATTTTCATATAATTTTTTTTTGTATACATTTTTAGTTTTACGTTTTACTTATATGTTTGTATAATTGAATTAAATTAAAATTGAAATCATTTATTATTGCCATTGTGTGCGACCAGTACGACATACCATATTTATAGAAATTTATATGGATCGATATAGATCGATATTATGTATTTTACAAGAGAAAATCTTTAATGAAGTAAAAAAAAATTGCATTTTCAATTATCTAAATATGTACTACATAAATATTATAAGTTTGAATATGTACAGATATATACTCGTATGTAAGCATAGATGTATGTGTAATATACGAGTACAAAAAACACATACTGTATGAGTGATAAAATGCAATTCGAATATGGGTGCTGACTAATTGAGAAGACAACACAAATTATGTAGATATGTAAGAGTGTATTGTAATGTACTGTGACTGTGTAAATTTGTTTTTATAAAAGTGTGTTTAATAGAGGAATTTTTCAAGGACATACAGAATGACAAAGAAAATGTTGATTTTCTGTTTTTTTTTTTCTTTTATATTTTGCATACTTTCCTTATTTAATTTATCTATTTTTTTTTGTACTATAAAAGGATTCATTTTTGCTGCTCATTAGTCTTGTCAAGAAAACAATTCATCAAAAAAAAAAAAAAACAAAAAAAAAATTGAAGAAGAAGAGAAATTGAAAGAAAAAGTTTGGAAAATGATTTCTTTCTATATGGGATTTCAAGTATTTCGATAAAAATCATTCATTCATCCATTCATTTTTTAATTATTTTTTGTTAACAGCTTTGCTTTGTTTATGTTGGTGTACATGTGTTTGGACAAGGGATTTTAATTTTTTTTTTCTTCTTCATAATAATTTTCCTCATTCTTTCTGTTATTATTTCATAATGACATTCGAAGTCAACAACAATTGTTCTTAATTAAGTTAAACCCTTTTTTTCAATTTTTTTTCTCCTTCTATATTACTTAACTTTTTATTTCCATTACATTACATACATACACACACATATACACGAAAGCAAAATAGTACATAGTTTCTATAATCTATACAGTAATATTCACATTAGAAAATTTTCCATTTTTTATTTTTGATATTTTTGGTTCGTATTTCCTTTCTCTGTTGAAATAATTTCAAATTGTTGTTCCATAATGAATATTTCTATTTTTTCAATTATACGAGTACATTACTAAATCCCTATGGGCTACACACAATTTTTATTTTCTTACGTTTTCCTTTTGAGTAAGCCAAGATATTTTTTTCGTTTTTGGTTCTGTTTAAAAATGGGAAAAAAAATTTCTTATGCACACACTTGTTCATTTACAATCTGTATAAGTAAGTATATATTGATAGAAGTACATATATATCGTTTATTAAGACAACAATAATTCTTCCAATATACATTTTTAAATACTTTTATAATACAGAACTACAAAAAGAAAAGGAATGAAAAAAAATTGATTTATTTGCACAACCCTTTTTTCGCCTTTTTTCTTGCAGCTGTGACTGATTTTTTTTAATGATGAAGATTGGAAACTACGAGTATATGTATCTATGTACAATGAAATTAGACTATTTCTTTTTAATTAAATGAAACATGAAGAAAAAAAAAATGTGAGAAACCAGAATTAAAAGAAGAAAAAATTATATACCGTCGTCGTATAATTATATTTACGTACATATGTATAGGAATCAAATAGAAGACATATATACATAGATGAAAGAAATGAAAGCAGAGCAGAAAAAAAATTAAAGAATATAGAATTAGACAAGCTTATTTATTGCAGTTAATCAATTTTAATTAAAACAGATTGATGAAGATAAAGGAAATTTTGATTTTCAAATAATATAACTACACAGTCAAATAATGTAAAAAAAGGACGAAGAAATTTAAAAATATTTCGTTGGTTTTTTTTTTATTTGACGTTTTATACTCGCTATAATGTATTATCTAAGCTTTAATTTTAAAATTATTTTTTGTTTTATAATTAGAATATTTTTTCTCTTACTTATCTCAAAAGAATAAGATTTCTCTACATAAGATAAAGAATATACATAGATAGGTATTTTAATTTCAAATTCTTTTTGTGGAAAAAGGAAGTAAGAGAAATTTCTGTTGGAATAGAGATTTGAAATAATATTAATCGGATAGCGTAGTCTACAAAATCTACAACAATTTAATCAAACTCATTTCATATGCTCATATTTTGTATTAATTTTTGAAAGTTTTGAGTGTTTTATTTTTATGTGAATTTAATTATATTATTAATTAAAATAGGATAAGTCGGATATGACAATTTACAATTGTTTGCAGTTGCCAATTGCAGTAATTTTATAAAATTCAACATCAATAATTTGCGCCTACCTGTATGTAATATAACAAATATTATTAGACAACGATAATGCAGATCATTGTGTAAGTCTACTGCCGCATGAGTCTGATTATGAATCTGAAAAATTCAGAATCACTTTCAAATGCATTGTAGTAAATGTTTTATTTTCAGAATATAAAATAAAACATACTGATAGTAAATGTAATATGCCATATGTATCTGAAATTTGAATCTGAATTCATAGCTAAACCACTCAATAAATGTACATATATATATACTTAATAGCAGTACTCACGATGTCTGTAGAAGTTGAAATTGTGGAATTTGGAAAACATCGAAGTGAATCAAACCATGAAAGACCATTTTCGAAAATGTAGAAATCGAAGTGGAAAAATTTGAAAAATTTAAAACTGTCAGATATTTTTAAACTTCCTTGCTACAAATCAGCTGATGTTTTTCTACTTTTCCATTTCTCGAAAAAAAAACATGCTTTAACTCATGGAAATCATAGAAGAATGGAGAACTGTCAAACTCATATTAAATATGTTCGACGTCGTAAATTTTAACTCGATTTTCTCCATTCTTCTACTATTTCCACAATTTCGATTCACTTCCACACATCGTAAGTACTACTAATATATAATTATGTACTTGTTTATGCACAACTTGAAGATAGTAAGATAGAAGACAGAAGACAGAAGATCAACATTATTTCACTCTCTATTAAAATGTGCGACTTATGGCGATGGTCCAATGTACGCGATGCGTGCGATGCGGTAGTATTCGCTTTAGATATGTTGATTGCGTACTAGTCGATGCAGGTGTTGCGTGCGATGCGTTAATTTAATAATACAAATAATAAAAATGGATAATTTTGAAGACTTTTCAGATTTTATGTTTTTAATAATTATGGTATTATTATTATTATTGATATTTATATTATTTTTATTATTATATTATTATTAATATTTATGTATGACTTTATTTCGATATTAAACTTGCACTATTATTATATAAATGTGAAATAAATTATGTTATAATGTATAATACACTGAATTTTCCAGCTGTCAAACGCGTCTGACGCAAGAAAAAGTAGAAAGTTGGTCTATAATAGCTATGCGTTGCGTGGGTTACTTGCGTTAATCGCGTTATTCATTGGGTCAATCACCGTAAGAAAACACGAATTTAACTGGAATGCAGATAACGCATCGCATACATTGGACAATAACCATTACCATCGTACTCGCCAGTCGCCACTCATAGTAGTTATCGTTCGATGGTTTAATGTTCACTAGATAAGAAAATGTTTTATAGCAACAACAAATTTAAAGAGAAATATTGAAAACGAGTTTTCAGATTCAGAATCAGAATGAACAAAAAATTGATTCTGAAATCTGAATCTGAAATTTTACGTTTCTGTCAGGCCTACAGCATTAGTAACAGAACAATGTTAAGTTAAGTAAAAGTTCGTATCACTTCGTCTTTGTATACTTCTTTTCGCAATCATAACCAAACCCAATATCCACCGAATTCCCGCATGGATCTAAATATGATTATTTAGAAGCCATTTGAACCTACACACCTACACGAACACAACACATACGTTTTTTTTTCCTTGTTCAAGTAACGCAATATAATATGTGACTAAAATTACTCTATGTTACACATTACATCACTACATGTGTAATAAATTATTATTAAATACAAAATATACTTTTTCAAAAAAATGTTGAAAATTATTTTCTACACGATCAAACGATCAGCAAAGAAAATGTACTGCTTCTCAACAACAAATAAAACTGCATTATCTTTGAGATAATTCAGTTATCAGTTTTCTTAACATATTTATAGGTGTGTTTGATTTACTTTGCTCATGGTTGTTGTCTCCGATTTGAAATATATTTTTGATTTCCTTTATTTTACTTTTTTTACAACGACAAAAATATTCAAAAATAATGCAGATCTTCGAACGAATGAATTTATGTATTTATTTATGTTTTTGTATTTGTATTATCTGAATGGTATGTATATCGTATTGTAACTGTATAAAATGATAAAATGATGAAATTTAATTACATACTCTAATATTAATTTATTAGTATTGTATAAAATTTAATAGAGATTTTTGTCATTATTCTGTGTGCGTTTTTATTTTTCATTTTTTTAATCTTAAATTTGCTACTACAAATTGACAAATTTTTTTATCTATTTTGTATAAAAAATCACAAGAAAATATAAATGAACATAAATCAACTTGGATTTTGATAATCAAAATAAAATGAGTGTGAAAATAAATTTTTCAGATACCTGCATATATTTAGAACATGTTTAAATCATAGTTCACTTGAATATTTCATACAAAATTTTTATAATAATTGACTAAAATATAATGTGTTTTTAATTAGTTCCTACACGATCATCAAAAAGTGTTTGTATTCCTTAAAATACATTTTCAAAGAATATTTTATATTTTTCAGTGGCTGTTAGCTTTTACTAGTTGATTATCGCTATAAGAACTTTTGATTTCTATTACTTTCTTATAAAATTTACTTACTTTTTAAAAATTCTTCAAATGTTTTCTGCTATTATTAACATTACATTGCACTACTTGCGGAATATAAGAGTACGAGTATGTATATACAAAAATTAAATTTTCAATTATGAAATTCAGCTGTAAAAGAACAAAGAGTGCATACATTTCTGAGATCTCTATGTACATATATGATGGACTGTTTGTGCTACTCCATTTTTCATAAATCATGAAAGAAAACGTTCATTTCAAGAATCAAGCATAAGATGTGAATTATTAAGTTTTATTTCCAAACAAACACCTACTACATTTATGTATGTATTCTTTGTGTTTAAAAAATTATTCTCGAAGTGTATTTGTTTATATGTTTGATTCGCACTAAGTGCAAAGCGTATATGTAATTGATGTGAAAAGAGGCATGAATTTAAATAAAAAAGCATAAATCCAAAAATAATTTTCTAATTAAATTTAAGTACGAAGAGAATTAATACTGGAGTGCATACTGAAAATTTTAAATTTTCCTTGGGAATAATGTTTTTCTTTTTAAACGAAAACAAGACATTTTTATGAAAACGACAAACCAATTAAGAAGTACATACTTAATACCACAAACCACAATCCATAAGCATGATTACACAGAAGGACATATGTATTTCTTGAAACTTTTTTCTAGAAAATAACTTCTTATAAACACCTACATTTCAATTTGTAGACCTTACCTTGCACTGAAAATCAGAATTTTTTGAAAAAGTTTTCATTTTAATCGTTTAATGTAATAAAATTTTTCGTTTTTCTTAAAAAAAAATTTGTTTTTTCTAAATTTCTTATTCTGATATTTTTTACCTACGTACTAACGTATAAAGTACATAACAAGAAATTAGTCACAAATCACACATCTATAATCTCTTATGGTTTGTTTCGTAATATTATCATTAAATTACATGTCTTTTACCAGTTCTACTTTTACCGTCACGTGCCAAAGTTCATGATTGATTTTTAGATCTTAGCTTCTAATATCTATAAATAAAATTTCACTTATTAAAACACAGCACAGCAACTAATTTATGACTAAAATCAAATAAGAAAAAAAAAAGAAAAAAACAAACACAAAAGAGAAAACAGAAAATAACATAACACACCTATTACATGTGTAGATCATAAAAAGAAATCAAGAAAATTTTTTCCATTAAATTCTTATGACCGAATTTATAAATTACCAAATTACCTCCAGTATCATAAACTTTTGTATATATAATAGATCACACATATAAAAATCAAATAAAAAATATCCTCACTGTTGGTATATACGCGTTCATATTACGAGTGTATGAAATTTTTTTACAACGTCCAACAAAATACCATCAATTGTAGGTATCATATAAATAGTCTCACATATACCATTTGGTTTGGTGTTTTGTTACAATAAAAAAAAAAGTCACAAGAAAAAAATATCATGTCGTATATTTTAGTTCCGGTAAGTTATCATTTACATTTTATTGCTGATCTATAAAATTGCGTATTTATTGGCCTTAATTTCCCTCCTGGTTAAAGGACAATATAAACCACTTATAAATATATTTCATTGTCATAAAATGAGTAAAGTAAACCAGAAAAGTAAAAGTATACCAACGGGGTCAACCCTTAGATTAGGATATAGAATACATATACGTACGTGTTCAATGAAAAAGAAAGTTTTTTGGCATTTTTTTTTCTTTCTTTCTTTTTTCTTTTTTTTTCTTTTTAAACCAAAGAAGGGTTGGTATGTAAGTTTTCCCAAATCGCTTTTCTCACTTTCTGCTTTCTTTTATTTTTTATGTTTTGGATTTACGTATATGGTTCATAAAACATTCCATACGCCCCAGCACATGTTTAACAAGACAATAGTCTTGTTACAATCTTTAAGAATTTATCTGTTTCCACATAGTGACTATATTGAGCCTAGATGGATGATGTCCTTCGTTTCAAATCCAATAAGTTTATTGTTGCTAATTTTTTTTTTATTTTTGTCGTTTACATTTTAGCCTCAGGAAACTACTTATTTATACTACTATACCTACTACGTCTACTACTGTGTGTAGATATACATACATATAGTAATATTGTCCTGTATTTTTTTTTGTTTTTTCGTTTTTCAAAAGAAGGGTATACAGTGATGTTTAGTGTCTGTTTTTATTGTAACCCAAGTTTGGTGATTTTACGGCACTTTGTGTAGAAAAAAAAAAAAAAAATAGGCGAAGACTGGATATCAATAAAGCTATCTTGATTATTTGATAAACATAAATTCGCATACGTAGACATACATACATATACGTGTACATATACTTATAAAACAAACATATGTGAAAAATATTTCAGACAATATTTTTCTTCTCTAATTTTTTTAGATGTAACGAATATGTACGTGAACGTTTTTTTTTTTTTCGGCAATTTCAATCGCTGAATGATGTTTTTTGGGTATACCCTTGAGAATTTTCATAAATATTTGAAAACAAATTATGTGAACGGACTAAAAGTTGAGATTATGAATTTTTGTTCATATCCTGAATCCTCTGCACATATATAAACATACACATATTTAATATTTATATACATATATGTGTAGATAAAAATCTTACAAATCATTTTTTTTTCTTTTGAGTATGCAAAATTCTATTGTATTTGGAGGGAAATGAAAATATCTATTTCAATATGTGTTTATATGATTTACGTATAACAACATTAGCAGTGACAAAAATACGTAAAATAAAAAAAAAAACATCGTATCCTTTCAGTACTTTATTTTATTTTATTTTATTTATTTTTTATGTCTTTTCTATAGCTTCAAGTACGAACTAACTGTATTCGATATCATTGTTATCTTATAGTTTAATTTTGAAATTCTTTTTTCTTGTGTAATTTAAATACAGAAGGATATTATATTCATATATGTATATGTGCACAACAATATTATTAGTTCATATGTGGCATTTATTTATTTATTTATTTCGTAATGCCGATTTCCTCATTTTTATACACACACACACACACACAAGATACAAATAAAATATAATAGAGTTTTAAAGATGTCTTTTTTTATGAAAAATTTGAATAAAGATTTGTGTATGATTTATGGTTTTAATACAAACATATCAAAATGTTTTTTTTAAAAAAAAAAAAATTGAAATAAAATCTGTGGGTGTGGGTGGATGATATTGAGGGTATAGGGTTCGGTTTTGAATATTTTTCTGTTATGCTTAGCATATATACGAGCAAATACATATATTACATACGATACGAATATATATAACATACGAGTATATAACATACATACATTTAAATGTGAATTTTATTTGAATTCTCCTTTCAGTGATATATTTTTTAATGTTGCATTGTAACTTTTATCATTTTTTATCCATAAATAAAATTATTCTTGAATCGAAATAATATAACATTTTGCATATGTGATAAAAAATTGTTTTGAAGAAATAAAAAAAAAAAATAAAAATAAAACGAAAATGATGTTTAGAACAATTTTTTTTTTTTAAATTTATTACATATTTTTAAAAGTCTCCCCTTTATATTGTTCGGTTTTTTTGTTAAATTTCCATGAATATAAAAAATACATATATCATACATTACATATTTATATGCGTTTACAAGTAATATTCGAATCAATGTTGATATATTGTTGTTATTTGAAATAATATATACTTGCATTTTCAATTTTCAAAACGTTTTAAATTGTTCCATTAATTTTACTTTTTTTCAATTAAAATTTATAAGAATTAAAGAGAAATGAATAAAAATCAATGAAAATTATTTTAATTTTAAAAATAAAGTTTTCTTTGGGAGATATACAGGATGTTTCAGTTAGAAGTAACAGGCTATATGCCGATGGGTTGCCCATTATGTGGTGACAAAAAAATTATATTAACGAAAATTTCTGTCGCCCCCTATTTTCTACGCTAGAGAGCGTTGAAAATTTTAAGTTTTTAGCAGGACCTTCTAACATAAAATCGTGTATAACTTTTTTTACACCCTACTTTGGAGAATTTAGTGTTCTAGAAAATAATAGAAAACTAAATTACCTTTCTTTTGATATAATACAACAAGTAATTTGTAATTCGGATCTAGATAAAAAGAAATCCTGAAGTCAAAATTTATGACGAATTTTTTAAAAAATTTTGAGTATAAATTGGGTTCCTGAAAAAAATTTGCACTACAAAAAATATTTTTATTTTTGAAATCAAAACACAAAAATGTTCTTTTTCAAACAAAGAAAACTAGAGCATGATATCTTTATTCGTTATTGAGTTATTAAGGATCATAATAGTACAGAAATGGTCAAAAATGTGCTAATCTTGAACTTTTAAATTTTTTTATTGCGGAATATTACTCGTATTTTTTTCCATTTTTTTACCATTTCTATCTACTATCTAGAACACTAAATTTTCCAAAGTAGGGTGTACAAAAAGTTATACACGATTTTGTATTAGAAGGTCCTGCAAGAAACTCAAAATTTTTAACGCCCTCTAGCGTCGAAAATAGAGTCGATAGAAATTTTCATTAACATAATTTTTTTGTCACACATAATGAGCAACCCATCGGAATATAGCCTGGTGCTTCTAACTGAAACACCCTGTATATTTTCCATAAATTTTTAATATATTGTATTTTTTTTTTTTTTCAAATAAATTGTGCTTTTAAAATCCAAAAGAATATTTTTTGTGTACAAATCTATGTTACATATATAACAAAAATTATTAAATTTCCCAAAAAATTAAATTTTTAACAAATTAACCATCATCATGTTACATTAGGAGTAACGAAAGAGATTTATTCTTTGAAAAAAAAAAAATGCACTAATATTAATTGTGAGAATGAGATAATGATGATGACTTTAAGGCGTAACACAATTGAAATTTCAAGAATTAATTTTTGTCTCTATAGAAATAAAGTAATTATTGTTTGAAAATAATTACTATGATGCGTGTGTGCTCCATATATGATGTACAAAAAATATAATAACTATTCTTATATATTCATTGCAAATTCAGTGATTTTTCTTTAATTTATATTCATCTTTAAACATACATCGAGACATACATATAGATATTTAACGTACATCTTCTTATACTTTTTCATTATTATCTTAGGCAGGTATAATATACATATAAATATATATAAATACAAATTCAAAAACTCCAAATAATAAAATAAACAGAAATTATACACTTGCATAGGCAGAAATTTTTGTACATTAAAATAGAACATTGAAAATTTCGCTAAATTACATTTTTTACACAACAAGTAGCTTTTATATTCGAGTCATTTCTTCATTACAAAAACAACGCAAAAAAAAATAAACAAAAAAAAAATATATTATAATCCTTTAAATTGTCTACTACATGAGTACATAAGCATGAGTCATGTACACAAATGTTGGGTAAGAAATTATCAGTGCCAATAATAAGCTTAAGCATTTTATGCTGAATGTCTCAAGCATAACCAAAAAATAACTGAAAAGGAAATTTTTATGGTTTGGGATATCTTTCACGCGTATAAATGTATCATATCTTTATACGATAAGTAGCGATGATTATTGGTACTTCCACATATGTATACAATATTATACATGCATATACTTACTATTTTATTATCACTATATTATTAAATTTTTGAAAATTTTCGTTTACATTTCGACTAGAAAATATTTGAATTTACAAAAACTTTTTGAAAATATGTATATACTCGTACTTAGTATCGTCGATATACATTGAACCCATGAAACGAATTATGTATGCGTGTATAATATTTATGTGTACAGATATGCATATGTGTAGTATAATGTGTTTAATTTTTTATATTCATCTATAAAAAACAGATATGCATAATATCATTGTTGTAAATATGAGAATGTATATATGTGTATGTATTGAAACATTTAAGGACTACATATGAATTTTGCTCTACGAATACATATGTACTGTACATAATAATATGCTCGTGTAGTAGAGTGAAAACTGTGATGAAAAAAAAGTAAAAGCAAAAAAGTAGCAATGAATCCTCTACCACCGTGTTACCAGAGATAATTTGTTTGAATAAACGTTCTAGAGTGAAAATGTATTTCCTGAATATCTTTTCATGCACAACACTGGTAATTGTTAGAATGAAATTTTGTGTAATTTAATGTCATCGAAGCATAAAATCACCAAAACAACCACCTATACACCACTATAACATCAACACTGCTGAATTCACTATTATTCTTCCTTTGATGCATCAAGAGTCTTTTCCAGACATAAAACAATGTAATAATAATCTAACAATTTTTTTATTGTTTTTTTCTCTATACACACTCACCTAGAGCGCTGTGTGGGAGTATTATAATATAAGTTCAAGTAATATTCCAACTTTTTTCCAGGTTTATTAAACGGTTTTTCAGGATTTTTTTGTTAATAACTTGCGATAGTTTACCGAAACAAAGCAATATAGAATAGCTATTAGCAAAGACTATAGAACTATATACTATGTAGTTTTGGCATGTATAGATAAAGATAGAGAGATGTACGTTTTGAATTTCAACAATTTATCGAGAGAATTTTATTCTCACTAATCTCACCAGCAACTAAGTAGTACTATGTACTATACTACGTATTATAATAATTATAGTTTTCATAAATTTGATTTTAGGCGCAGATTTTATTTTTATTATAGACATACATATACAGTGTGTTTCACTACAGAAAGTCCTCAAAAAATAAAAAACGAATGATTGTTTTGACTAAGTATAAACTTTATTTTAATCAGCTATATAAACTCTAATTCGCGTTATATTCAATAGCTCGCCCAGTCTCCACTCGCTTCAATAACATGGCGGCATCTTTCATCACAACTTTCCACTAATTTCTTGGCGTACTCCTCGCTAAGGTTCTTCCAAATTCCTTTTAGCACTCGAATTAAATGATTTGTGTTTTTTATTTTTAACCCCCGCAATTTCTGCTTCATGTGAGCCCACACATTTTCAATAGGGCTACAATCTGGGGTTTGTGAAGGCCAATCCATAGTATTGATCCCATTTTGAGATTTCCACTGGGTGCAAAGTTGACTCCAATATTTGGGGTCATTGTCTTCTTGAAGAATCCAATCTCAATTTCCGTGTCCAAGCCAGTTATTTGTTAATCGTAACAACCCATTTTTATATATTTTGGTCATTCGTTTCGCATCCAGTATCCCCGTGAAGCATATCAAATACCCGAACCCCTTTTGACAAAAGGCCCAATAAAAGTGTGCCTTTGCAGGGTGTTTTACAGTACGTTCTATGTATCGATCACCTTTTTTCGTCCAAGCACGTTTCAAAAGATTTGAAACGAGAAAAGAAGCCTCATCAGTGAAGACTACATTACTCCAATATCGGTTAATATTCTTTCGGGCCCATAGTAACCTTTTTCCCATATGGGAACTTGTCTTTTCATTTGGAACAAAAACTTGTTTGACATTTGAAATTCTTTGAGACGTCGCTGAATAGTTGAAGTGGAGATGTTTATACTCTTTTTCGATAATTTTTCATGTGCTTGTCGAATCGATATTGAAGGATTTTCTAAAAATATCTTCTCTATTGTCTTATCGTTGCGCTTTGTTGTTGATCGAGGCCTATCCTTTTTATGCACGTCATCTACAAAACCAGTTTCCAGCTAACGTTGATTCCATATTCTAATGAAGAAGCTACGGTCATTTTTTGTCCCTTAGAATGCCTAACTAAAAATGCTGCTTCAAACCGCACCTTGTAATACCAACTCATTTCACTTTTAATATTGTAAAAACTAATTAATGCCACTTACAGCAAAAAAATTATACTGCGAATTAGAGATTCAATTGCTCCTTATATAGGCAAAACATTTTTACCTGTAACTAAAAGGTTGTAGATAAAATCGAATGCTTTCTGTAGTGAAACACACTGTATGTACTCAGCAAAATTTTTACTAATTATGAATCATTTAATTATTTTATTAGTCACATGGAAAAGAAATCGCATCGCATCGCATTTCATATGACACGACTTTATGAAAGAACATCAAAGTCAGAAAAAAAAATATAAAACTTTATTTATAATCAAAAACAAACCAAAATAAAAATGGCAGTCTAAGACTTGTTGGAGACTTCAAAACCTCTTATTAATATCGTATATTCTAATATATGAGTGTGTAACATAAAAAAATAAGTAAGAGAAAAAGTACAAACAACGCAATTTCATTTTTGTGTGTATATGAAAGTTTAAAAGTAAAAATAATATTTACGTATTTCTCAACTTGAACACACATCAATTAATGCGCTGACATTATATTGAAGCCACCCGCATCATCGTATCGTATCATCGTCATCAGCGTCCTTTCATCAAGCATATGCTTTTTCGTTTTATTTTTCATTTTAGAATCAACACTAATTCAATCTGTGAATTCCTTATATGTATACTCGTACGAAGAATAAATTGAAGTGAAAGTTAAGATATACGGTTCGTTTTGATTTGTTTCAAGACTTATTTTATATTTTTTTATTTGCTTTTTGTGATAATTTTTTTTTTTTTTTTGATATTTTTTAAAGGTACATTAGGAGTAAAAGGTAGAAATCATTCGCGCTAAATAATTTTTCTCTTCTCCAAATAATTCAGCGTCAATTTTGATTCTCGAACAGAAAATTAAAAACGTACATACATATATATTCTCGTATATTTACAAAGATATGTATATGATAGAGTGTGTATATAGCATCTTGTAAAGAATGAAAAACGATATCAACGATATCTTTATTCACATGAAAGATTCTTCGGTTTTATTATATTTTTTTTTCTTTGTACATATACATTTAACTTTTCATGTTTTTCATGACATTATATTATACGTACACATACATACATATCTGTATATTCATACATAAGTGCATATGTACATAAGGTGTAGAATTTTTTTCATATTCATTTTCGTTTTCATTTATTTTGGTATTCAAGGAAAAAAAAATGAACACCACATTTTAGAAAATCAGTTATTTCCAACCCCCTAAAGATTCAAACTCTTGGAAAAGTTTTGCAGCCGTTCCCTCATCAGTAATAGATAAATGAACAGGTTGAGAAGGCAGGTACCAATGTAGGCAAGCATATATGTACGTATATACGAGTATCATGTATTTTTATCGGTATTCAGTGAATTAAAAAAAAATATTTTTTCTTCTGTTTTTATTTTGCTTTAAATCTGAAGAGATCTTTGATGCTTCGATAGATGGATATGTAAATAAATACATGGATGCCGTTATTTTGCCTACAAATACATGAATATAACATGTTCATATATTTATAGGCATATGTTATGTATGTATAACATAGATGAATGAATGAAGAAATGAGTGAATGAATGAATGAATAAATGGGTATAGATGGATCTGAATTTAAATCTTTAGAGGACAAAAGTGGAGTCAAGTATGCGTACATATATGTTCTTCATTTTTTAACGTATGTATAACGAATAGACAAATCATGAATCGGTTGACTTTTTTTCTCATTTGATCCCTTATACATCGTCTTGAAATCTTCAACCACAAATCTATCTTTGCCTTACTGTTTTTGCTGCTCTTAACTCTACAATAATCTTTAACTGTGAACACAAGGAAAAAATTAAAGGAATACGAATAGAACGAAACAACATAAATTTGGTCTGATTGATTGTGGAGAAGAGGTATGAACTCTCCTAGAATCATATTAAGTCATGTATGAACAAGAAATAAAATCGAATTTTCTTGCTCGTGTATTTGTGTATTTTTTGTTCAGCTTTTTTTAAAAAAAAATGAAAAACAAAAATTGGATAAAGAAAAATATTCTTAATAGCATCGTATACTATATCGTATATATACGGATTGTTATGATATTATGTGAAAAATAATCTAATAAAGAAGAAACAAAAACGAGCAAAATTACAACAATAATAGCATTAGAATATGAAAGATAAAATATGTATATCTACGATATATGATATGTACATCTATGCATATACTTGGTAAGTGTATATAAAGCAAATAAAATATTTTATCCTCGGAATTATAAAAACAAAAAAAAATGAAATGAAATAATGAAATAAAAAAAAAGAAATTTAATGAAATTGGTAAACATCTAGCAGAATGAAATTAAGGTGAAAGCTAGTCTTTCTCTATATTTCTGCATTAAAACCTCCTATATATATGAAGTTCTGAATTGATCCTTATATGTTTGTTATTAATCTTCGTGAGAATTAAACGACTTGTGGAATTGAACTCTGTGAAATTAAATCACACCCTAGAGATATTTTACATTTAAGTATGTGTACATATGCGTATGCAAACGCGGTGAACGTGTGTGTGTATTTCAAAAATATCTTTATCACAATTTGATGAGATAATATCAGAAATCATATAAAAACGAGTAAAGACCAAATATATTTCCTGGAGATCTTTGTAATCTTTACTGATATGCTTTTTTGTTTTTTAATAAAATAAATCGAAGATGCGTAAAATTATTCAAAAATAAAAATAATTAATAGAAAGTAAAATATATTCATTTTGATTTTTTTCTCGAATCCGAAAAATATTTGATTATGTTGTAAACATAAAACTTTTTTTCAATTTTAATTTTTTGATAATAAAACGAGCCAAATATTCTAAGGTATCATTATTTAGTTCATCTTCTACACTCATATTTTCAGAATTTTTTTTGACATTCAATTTAATTTTCACCTAAAGTGAAACTTCGATTATCCGGGGTGGTCGGGACCGGAGCCTTCTCGGATAATCGAAAATTACGTACAACAGACGTTCAAAAAATAATTTACTTTTTCTTGTTTATTCATGTTTAATTTCAATTATTTCATCGTTAACTGTAATTTAAATAAAATTCATACTGAAAATAAAATATAACAGGGGCTTGAATAGCTCGATGGTTGTTGTGTCGGTCTTGTGATCTTGAGATCACGGTTCGAATCCCAGCCAGCGCACTACTTTCACCCAAGTCGATCATTAATTTTTCCCATCAGCAATGTATTACATCAGTAACTGATTACTATATTATATGTATATCTTATAAATAAATTTGTTGCGTCTGTCTGTCTGTCTGTCTGTCTGTCTGTATGTTCCGGGTAATCTCGAAAACGGCTGAACCAATCTTGATGGAATTTTTTTTATTCCTCCCACAAATAATAGGCTACTTTTTTTTCAAATTTAATTATTTAAAACAATAAAAATTTGGATTAAACAGATGAAGGTCTGAAAAAAATCTATAAAATGTATGAAAAGCTTTTTCTTCTAAATGAACTGATAATCGTGGTTGATCGTGGCAATCGTGGTAATTGAATTACAAACTCAATAGAAATGACGTAATAACATAAAGCTTTACAAAGAGCTTGTTCGCTCGGGATCACCTTATTCTGTATATCGTGGTTCGTTTTATAGCTCTATGACAATGCGGACGAAGTCGCAGGCACACTCTAGTCAGTAATATATGTACGTCATAACGTTACAAGATGGCGAAATCAGCTGATATTACGGTCATACCTAGTTATTGTTATAACATGGGTGCATTCGTGATATATTAATAACGTCTATAAATCATTTCAGTGAAAGCCTTGGTTCATCTAGATTTGTAGCGCTGATCAAGGCAAAATTAAAAATTCCCAAAAAAAAAGTTGAAATTTAGATTTACAAAAATTTCAATTTTTATTTTAATTTAATCACAATTTAAATATAATACAAACAAAACCAAAAAAAACAAAACACCAGTTGACGTGAAAGAAAAGCTATTTAGTCTCCTCAAACTGCATTTCTTAAACCATCGTTGTGAATTTGAGATAGTTTATTTGAAGATCCCATTTTGTTTTCAATTATTCGAATTATAAAAAAAACAAAAAAAAAACGAAGGGTTTAATATGTACATGTTCTGTATTTTGTTTTGAAAATTTTAATTTGAAAAATAGTCAATCCTGATGATATTGTCAACTGTTATGTAATCTAAATTTCTTTCTTTCTTGAATTTTTGCTTATTATTTTTTATTGAAACGACAACTTAACATTTCATAAAATATGACATTTACAAAAGGACCACAATATATTAAAAAGGAAATTTTTCATGTAATTATCATGATTAGGATATTATGTATATATTTATGTTTATATGTATAAATGTATATTTTGTAAAATGTCTCGATTATAAATATACAACATTAACAAACCGTAGAAGGAAAAAAGGACTACAAGATAAATAGATTAATGAAAAATGTCAAATTAAATCTATTTGTCATTCAAATATTCTCAAAAAAAAAAAAAAAAAAAACAAATGTTTGCAATCATTATATTCCTCATTTTATTCACTTTTGTTGTTATTTTAGTAAAAAAGGTGAAAGAGGGTATATGTGTGTGTGTGTGTATACTGTATTTGCTCTGTTATTGAATTTTTCTGAACGATTATTATATAATATACGTATATATCATATTCATATATCAAAACAAAATTTACAACATGTGTAATACGGTAATACACGTCTTAAAAATAACGATTTTTAAAATTTATTTTCTTTTGAATATTTACGGAATGCATAAACAAATTACACATATGAAACAAAATTGACCAAAATATTCTTATGTAATATAATATGTGATTATGTGTATTTCGTATCTGTATACTCATACGTGATATAACGAAAATAAGGAAAGGACAAAATATTAACGATGTTATGTTTGAGAAATATAATGACGGTATTGATGATGATTTTAAATTATACACCCTTGTTACTATACTGAAGGAATTTTAGGGAACGTATGGCACAGGCTAATGAGAGTATATAATATGTAAGTATATGAGTGTGTATATTGGAAACCGATTTAAAATTTTATGTGTACGTACATGTATTTAGAAAAAGCATAGTAGTAGAAAGATGGTGGGTCTGTTGGAACAATATTATGTAGGTATGACATGTTTAGTTACATAACTGAGATTAATGATTCGTCGTCTTTTCAATCACGAGAAAATTATTTCAGAATATTCTTATTTTTTGATTGAAAGAAAATTTAAATTTAATGTATTTTTTTGATTCTCCACCCAATAATGAATTTTGCATATGTTACGGATGGACGAGTATTTTGTTATGTAAACGAGTTCTTGTATAGACATAAGAATTAAAATGGACAAGTGTGCACATGTGTACATTAAACGATCCCTGAATTTGATGCGATAAAAATATAAAATTATTGTAAAAAGAGGTTTTAAAGAAAAACTTTCCAAATAATATAATATACTGAAAATCCAAGGTAATTGGAACACTCTATAGGTAGTAAAGGAATGAATGAAAAATGAAACGTGACGTAATAAAAACTCATATAAAGATTTTAATGCATTTTTGTAAACAATTTTGAAGGAAAAATTAGGAATTGTTTAAAAATAATCATGAATTTTATTTTATTGTTTTTATTATTTTTCTTTTCTATTTTTCAAATTACAACTACAATTACTCAATTCAAATTACTTGAAATTTCTTTGTTTAAATGTCTAATTATAATAATAATAATAATAATAATAATCTACATTTAAAATAGAGATTTTTAAAATTAGTTGGTAAATTAATTTGTTTTGAATTGAATAAATGTTTTTCTAAAAATTTTGTCTCACAATACAAATTACTTTCATTAATTTTTAAAAATATTTCTTCAAGTTTTTTTAATATTTTTTAAAAACTTCAGCTTTGGTTTTTCAAACCGTCTTTGGGTTTAAAATCAATCCATGTGTGTGTAAGTTGGATTGGTGTCCAAAAACTCCTTCAAACTTAGTTTTTTTATATGATATATCCAGAAAGATATTCAATATGACTTATTCATTTTCTTCAATTTTTTCAACATCATTTTTTAAATTGATGTTTGATTGACGAAAATTAGCAACATAGTCATCAAATTCACCCAAATTTTCATCGTTACATGATGCCTTCCACTCTAATAAAGAAGCAGTTGAAAACTCATCTGTTTCAGTAGTTATTTCTACATTGCTGTATAGTCACTCACTTTTAAATTTAAATTAGTCTTTAAATTTTTTATTTTCATAATTTTCAGAATTTTTTACAGCACATTTCACCATTTTTTAATAATATAAATATATATAAAATTTCAAATAAATATACTATATTATTAATTGCAAATAATGGGTTAAGAACTGCTCTACGACAAAAGGATTCATAAAAAATGTCTTAAAGTATATACAAAAGATTAGGTCTAGAATAGGTTTAGTCTCTTCTTTTATCAATAAATTTTTAAATTATAAATTTGTAATTTCTAATAATTATATTTTTCCTTACTAATGTATTTATTATTTTTATTTTTCTTTCTTGGATATATTTTCTTTATCTAATTTTGTTAAATAAGTTTTATATTAATTGAATAATATAGAAATTAGTAGCTCTTAGATCAGAACAAGCTGTTTGAGTCTACTAAATAAATAGATGTAGTAAGAATAGTTTGATTTTAAAAATTAAATGAATTAATTTTTGGATTAATTACTTATGTAAACTTTGATGAAAAAAATAAATAAATAAAATAAATAAAATCTTTTTAATCATATAAACAAATGTTTGTTTTGATTCATTTTCCAGATCCTTCATATGATTTTGTATGGCCATAAGATCTAATATTCGTAATTTCTTTTTTAAATGGCGCTTGCCAGTTTCAATTGATATTATCGTGTATAGTGAGGTAGTGATAACTTACAAAATTGCAGTATTTCTTTAATTCTTAATTACAAAATGTATTTACATAATATACATATGTATAATTGTGTACATGTATCGAACTCAGGCCAACAATCAATCCAATTAACTTCTTATGTTTAAAGTATAAGGTAAGTATAAGCATATGTATAAGCATATAACGTAGAACATTGTATTTGTACACGAAATCGAAATAACAAACAAACTTATAGCGGTCAGAATGAAAATATAAAATGAACAATAAAACTGAAAATAAAAAGAAAAAAATGTTTGTACGTTTTTGGCATTTTGTATAAAACAAATAAAATGCTAACAGACAAAGTAATTGAGGAGTTGTTATCCTGCAGAAAAAATACTAAGTTTTTGAATTTGTTGTTGAATAAAATAATATACTCTCTACACAAATATACATACGTATATATTATGTGGAAATTTCATGAGTTTTGTGTAGTACAAAGAGGACTTTAGAGGTTTTTATTCCGCATTTGTGTCAAATATAATATACCTGAGTACAAGTAAAATTTACTTTATAAATATGAATCATACATATGAAATACATTAGTTGGAAAATTATAGGTTTTACATTGACACTATATTCTGCATTTTTGTATGATTTACATTTTGAATTTGTGAAAATTATACCAATAATTAACTGCATTTATGGACTTAAATAATAAAAATTTATATAGTAGAAAAAATTTAAAGCGAAAAGTGAAATAAAGCAAACTGTTTTTCGGTCGTGATTTGCCATATATGGTATACTGTCAGGCAGGATCATATTTAGGTACAATAATATTTTTAAATTAAACCAAAATTAAGAAATTCAATTATTTCCAAATTCAATTCTAAACAAAAATTTTATGCAAATAATATTCCAGACGTTTTTATTCTATACATTATGTATCTATACATTACAAATTAAAATTATACTTCTTATTCTAGTAGAACAGTAAGGTATAGTTTTCTGCCTCTACCGAACTGAAAATAAAAAAAAGTTCTTTCATGAGATCAACATTTTTTTGTTCAATTTGCATGTACTCATATGCAAATATATATGTGTGAGATGTGGAATGGAAATAACTTTCAATAACCATACACTTGACATTTCAATGAATTCATTTAAAATAATAATTGTATCTAAAAATCATTACTGAACTCTTTGATATTTTTTATTCATTCATTCCTTCATTCATTCATTTTACCATATTGAGTTTTTTGTTGCTTTTGAAGTTTTGGAAAAAATATGGAAAAAGTTGAAAAATTTTCAAAAATACATACATATATAATATGTATTTACCACTAAAAACATATACATACATACAGCACCCAATTGATACTATATATACAAGAACATCTTGAGATATTTTTCAAGAGCAATCAAGACGACAGACAGGATAAACATAGAAAATACAATAATGAAAAATAAAATAAATTATATTCAAAGATAATTTGATACTTGAGAATGAAATCTGTCATTTGTATTTTTCCTCTTATACTTATTTCATATTTTTTGTCAACCTTTTGCTGCCATAGTCCGACATATAATCCTACATATAGATGTGATAAAATATGTATATGTATATAAAATTTGAAAGAATATAATAACAAATATAAAAAATAAAAATCACATCATTAGAAAACGTAATTATGTTTTGTATCATGTACCTATCGTATATCCTGCATTCATACTCGTATCTTCATTATTGATTATCATCATTTTTAATCATGAAATGAAGCTCACTGAATTAGAGAGAAAAAATGTTTTTATGCATATTCATTCGTTATACTTTTAGCTCATTATATTCTCTTTGTATCAAGTTTTAGCTGGTTTACTGGCTGATCCTTTCAATGGCGCTTTAATTTTAACTTTCTCATACTAATTGTTTTTCTTCATATTCATATCGTTATACATACCTATTCATTCATTCGCATATTTTGATTGAATTGAACTGTATGCCTTCAGTTCGACTAGTACGAAATGAATGTGTATAATTTATAAGAAGGAATGAGGATAAAGGTTCAAGATGGTTCAATTTTACATTTGAACTTTACATTTTGTTTATCGGTTATCATCTTCATTAAAAAAAAAAAAAAAACAAATTTTTTCCAATTCGTTTTTATTTTGAAACATATCTGATAATCATCTATACTGTATTCATATTATTCTATATTTACCCTCATAATTTATTCCGTCAATGATGTCCTTTTTTTTAGTTTTATATTATTTTGAATATTCGATATAAAGTACGCGCATTTGACTTATGCACTCTACAATAATATAATGTATGCTTATAACTTATGCATAAATTATATATAAGTCGATGATCCTTTTGACGGTGAAAAAATTGAAATAATTGACGGATTCTTATTTACAATTTTTTTTTCTTTACTTTTCTAAATGACTTTAAATCTAGATATTTTCTACCTTTTTGTGATAGAATCTTTCTTTTACGAAATCTTCTGGAAAATTATGGGAAGTTGAACAAAAAAAGATAAAAATTAAAAAAAAAAAAAACGAGAAAATGCAAAAAAAGCAGGGAATTATTTTTAATCGTGCACGTGATATTTCCTGCCGCTATTGCAAACCATTGATGCATAGTTGTGATGATGGTCGTTTCTATTTGAAGTTGGTGGTGTAGGAGTGTAGCAATAAAAGTATACATAGTATGTATGTATATATAGTGACTGTATACAAATTGAAAATAATCGTATAAAAAGCTTGAAAATGACATGAAAAATATGATTGTGGTATGGTAAAAAATGTTGTTGTGTTTGTGATTTTTACAGATTTGCACTTGAATATTTTGTGTGAAATAACTGATGCGAGTTTTGCTTTTTTTTTATTTGCTTTGTTTTGTGAAAATTTACTTGTTTTTGATGATTGTTTTGATCTGTACAGATGTATGCGTTTGTGTGCATTTGAACAAAAGATTGAAGACTGTTTGTTAGTTTTTGAAAACCTAAAGAAGCGAATATTTTTAATTTTTTTTTTTCATTTAGAAAAATTAGTATATCTACACTGACAAGTAATATATTTAAAAATAATTATTGCTTTTGAATATTATTAAGATACTCGTATATACAAGGACTGAGTATCGGTAATAACTACGATAATCATTTGATGTACATTTAGATTTTAGCTTTAGCTTTCATTAATTCAATTTTCTTTTCTTTTTTTAAATTTCTTGCATAGGTAATTTCAAAGACAATAATTTTACAAAGATTTTGTAGATAGCGGTACAAAAGTACTTCAAAAAATTATTAAATTACTAAAAACACAATATATCAACTCAAATATGTTTATTCACTGAAAGATTATGTACAATTATTTGATCTGATATTAAGAGTATTTTGATTGCAGTTTCACATTACAATACTGGAAATGCTGTACCAACACATTCCGTGGCGAACATCATAAATCCTCACGTCTGAACCCATGGTTTGCTCAAGTTCAAACTTACAGGGCTTGAAGCTAACCCTATAAGCTTTATTTTAAAAAAATTTGAAAAAAAATTAAAATAACTATTTTTTGAGATATTGAAAAATAAATGATACTTTTAATATCTTCTTTAATGTCCTTTTTGCATCCTTTATCCTTGATAATTTTTTTTTAGGTTTTCTAAGCCCTCCTCTTTCAATTGACATAGTTATTTTTGCTCCAGGACTACCCCATGATTTTATATCGATTTTTAAAAATGATGCGGAACGATGATTTCTTCAAATTTCAAGACGCCATAACTCAAGCAATATTTTGTAAAATTAAAAAATTAGTTTTTTACTTTTCACGAATTCTACTAACCATTAAAATTTCAGACAAATTGGAGGAGGTAGTGTCCAAAATTTGGTCGAAATTGATCGATATTTAATGAAATGACCCAATACGTATACAGTTTGCAATGTATGCATGTATAAATATTTATGTATATATAATAAGTACACTACAGATTTATACATTTAATGTTGACATGGATAAATTTTTAATCAATATTTTATGTTGTGTACTTTATTTGAAAAAAGATTTTCATGACAAATAATTGTCAAAAATGTACAAGTATTAAGAGCAGGATTCGACTTTGAAAAATTTCGAAAACAAATTTTAGGTGCTAATAAAAATGGATTTTTGAATATTTTGATGAAGAAAAACATAATTTTATTTTGTTAATAAAAATGGAAATAGCTATACCAAAGATTTTTTTACTCTTTTTTTGTAAAAACATCAGAAAAGTCCAAATTTTATTTTGATACCAAAATCATATAGAAATATGAAGATTTAATGTATGAAAACAGAAGTCAAAGTTGAACGGTTTTTCAAAAAAAACTCTCTCTTTTTTAAGAACTATAACTAAATTTCAGGACCTAAAATCAAAATTGTGCTATATTCAAGCACCACAATATCCTTCAGGCTATTTATATTCAAAATTTCAAAGAAATTGGTCAATCAGTGTTTGCTGCACGTGGTGCATTTGGAAACCGAAAAATCGCAATTTTGACAACTTTGACACCCTGTAAATAGGAAACAAGGACATTTTTAAAAAAAAAATTCTCCATTATGTACCACAATTCCTATCAAAGAATCTATGTTTCACATTTCATCGAAATTGGTTAAGTAACTTCGGAGATAATTGGTGCACAAGATAGCAGATATCTCGAATCCTATAATCTTACAAAAATTCTGTTTTTAACATTTCAAGTAGAATTTTTCATTTGTAACTTAGAAATTCGTAACATACCTAAAGTTTTTCCTGACATTATTGCGAATATTGTAAAATCAACCAAATTATTATCTCAGTAGAAAGATTAACATTATTAGGTGCGTTCGATTTGGCAATTTCAAATACTTTCGAGTAGATATGGTAAATGTCTGTGCTAAACAATATACTCGCAGCTACTCATGAAAACTTTTTCAAGTAGCTGGAAGTAGTTACGAATAATTTTTGTGTCGTTCGTTTTAACAATTTATCCTAGACACATTTTAGTACTCGCAAGTACCTACTTGAAAATGCCAAATCGAAAGCACCTATAACAATCATAATCATGTTCAAATTTTTCTTACATTAAAAAAATTTTTTTCTTACAAAATATGAAAATTCATTTGAATAATCAAATCAAAAAGGAATTTGTATGTACAATATACAATTAACAAAAACAAAAACTTAAAAATTTTTCAGGAATTTATAGTCTCGTACATTTATTGAAAATATCGATTTTCTGTTCCATTAAAAAGCAAAAATTGCAAATTACAGCAAACAGAAGCGATAATATAAAATATTGAGGAAAAATCTTAAAATTATAGTTTATGAAACTTTAGAATTACTGAATATATTATATAGTTTCGGATTAATTATTGAACTGAAATAAACCTTTAAATAATTACTGAAGTGAAAATTTGTAAAGCTATAATATCAAAATGAAGATATTCTTTAAAAATTTGCCAATTATTGTATTAGAAAATTACCAAATTTCTAATACTGCACGTGATATCGAAGTTATATTAAACAATATGTGATGGTATAGGTATATATTCAATATTACTTAATTAATTAAACTTATTTATACCGAGTATACTTAATTTATCTTGCGTGTATTACCAACACAAAAATAAAATAGAAATTGAAGAAACATAAAAAAATGAAATCCCATAAATCATGTAATACAGAATTCATAATCGACTTATGATAAAAGAAAAAAAAAATAAAAATTGAACTAATGGTTATGGCAAAACAGAAAACATCTATTACCATTCATATACCTAAATACATGTACACATATACAAACAGAGAATCAGACGTAAAATAAATCTAATTATCCTCTTAAATCATAAGCTTTCAGCAGCATCTTAACCATTATCGCTTCTATCCCAAATGACTTTTATTATTAACATAATGTATCATCTTTGTTTCATATTTATTTATTCTTTTATTCATTTTTTCTTTTTCTTTATATTGATCCTTGTGAAAAAGGATGTTTAACTAAAAACAAGAACAGTGCGTGTAGTAACTATAAAAAAGAAGAAAAAAAAAATAGCAATCAAACAGATTTATATAAGGAAAAGACAGCAACATAAGAGTTATTGGCATAAAATATTTTAGGGTTCTTTAATCATTCACTCTCTCCTACCATTATTATTATTATTATAGAATCATAACGTAAGAGCTACATTCACTAGCTTGCAAGATAGTATAGTCATATTTTTTCGATATAATCTCATTCTATATACGTATGTATGAACATATGTGTGTACCTACATACGAATAATACTTAATTTTATAGAATCGAATGATGATAAAGTAAGGGCAATACTTTACATTCATATACATATGTACATATTTTGATACTTAGGAGTTATTCATTTTATCATTTCTCTAAATGGACAAAACATTAAGACACAAAAACGAAAAATTAAAGAAAATTCTATTCTAATAAACAGCATACAGAGAGGATTATAGTTTAGTTTAATGGTCCTTCGAAGGCGACAATATATAACGATAGAAAAATCTTGATTTTTAATCTTATAAAATAATTTTTAAAAACAATTTATTATTGATGTTTTTTGTTTTCTATTTCCTGTAACTATGATAGTCTTAGTCTGGAAAGAATGATGTACCATTAATACTGTACTCCTTGTACTCATCATATGGGTGGCAGAAATTGCAAAAATAATATGATAATGGCATATATTATAGATTTTTATATGAGCTAATATATCATAGAACTTCTGATGATAATGGCATGGCGTCTTACTATGAAATTGATAATCTGTTACTAATAATAATTTTATTCTCTGTTATTAGTTATGATTTCGTTATTTATGTGACTAATTTGTTTAGACTTTTAATATAAATACGAATGGATACACACATGTATGGTATGAATATTCATTTATGTAGGTACTTTATTTCATGTAGTCATTTGGATTTTTGGTTAATGACTCCGTTAAAATCTTGTAATCTAAAAATTGAGTATCAAAATTTTTGTAAATAGCTAATTAATGAATTAATGAATCTGAATAATTTTTGTTTAATTTGAATGAAGATTATTTCGATTTTATCTTAAATCTTCTTTTACATACAGTTTTTGATATCCTTGGATTATCGTGATAAGTTTTCCTAACATTAATGTTGTTATTAAATTGAAACAAAACTCTTTTAAATATACATAAAAACATTTCACATTCGAAAAATGCATACAACATGTATAAAATAAAAGTTAATCAAAAGTATATCTTATGTACATTG
The DNA here is from genome assembly GCA_951394055.1 of Villa cingulata. Lineage (NCBI taxonomy): Eukaryota > Metazoa > Arthropoda > Insecta > Diptera > Bombyliidae > Villa > Villa cingulata. The sequence goes on from OX596025.1 coordinate 5,440,823, forward strand.
CATGCATTCAAGTATGAAAGTACACATGTATCAATATAATGTACTTACTTTCTACTACGTGCATATGCGGCTATACATATGTGGACAGAAAATATTTAAAGGTTAATTGATCAGCCTCAGGTAATTATTGTTGATAATTGATTTATGTTTACATCAAATAATAGCCTTGAGTAATATTCAATCAAAACTTGTGATGATAAACGGTGATGGTTGTTAAAATTGAATAGATGTGGTGTGGTCTGATATATGAATAAAATAATGTTCAACAATATTATTATACACCCACAGCTCATACCATATAAAAATAAATATTTACATTCATTCAGTGTGTGTTTGTGTATATATCCTTAGCATATGGTATGAAGAAAACACCTGCCTTATACAAAATTCTAAAACTATGGGTATAAACTCTAAAACATAAAGTATATGTTACATTTTGTTTATGTTCATAATGTACATAATGTTTGTATGTGAGAAAATTTATCGCTTAATTGACAGGTGTATCAACAACAACATAACCGTTAAATTATTGTTATTGTTCAATTAAATCGTAATTAACTGTTGATAGAATCGTTTATTTTTATTACAAGCATTAAAGTGATATTAGAACTGTTATACATACATACGAGTACATGAATTCACACATGTTCACATGAGTATCACAAATATTGTCAAATAATGTTTACACAAATGCATTAATTATTCATCCAATTACATAACCTAATAAATATTCAAATTGATGAATTAAATTTAACGGAAATAAATTTAATGATGGTTTTAATTTCCTTAACTGTGCAGTTACTGCGTATGTACGTATACTTATTTATAAAGCTATACACAGGAACAGTTCTAGAATGATTTTCTTTATTACTATTATTATTTAAACATATTTTTTTTTTAAATTAGTCTTACTGATTCTTTTTTTTTTCAAAAATAAATGCAATTTATTTTTCTTACACATAATAAATTTTGACAAAAAACTGGACCCACAGCACAAATTTAAGTAATTTAGTTTCGTTCTTATTGTATTCTGGTATAATTCTTGTTTCTATTTTGTAAAAAAGTAAACTGATTACTAAAAATTGAGTGGATTCAAAAGTTCAACACTGCGTTAGTGTTGCAAAAGAAGCTTTCATCAACAGTTCAAAAAGTAATCATGACTAAAATCATGTGTTCATTTTTGCATTTTATTGTTAACACTAACTTATCACAAAGTCAACATTATTGCATAGTGATTTTTGATGTTGCAATGAATAAATAACCTCAAATTCGTGACGTTTAGTTGATTTTAAATTATTATCAATGCTAATTATGGATCAAGAAAACAATGAACAGTGAGTTAAATTTTAATATTTTGAATTTGGTTTAGGTATTTATTTAATTTATTTTTGATTTTTGTGAATTATTTTTACCGATTTTTAAAATTTTAAAAGACAACAAGACTTCAAAACTGTCGTAAAATTAATCAGTATCATCAAAGCATCGCTACATAAATAATCACTGTTGCGCTAACATTTCTGCAACACTTTTGCAACACTTCTGCAACACTGCAAAATCATGATTAATTTTTGAACCCAGCTATTGTTATTAGTGATCAGTTACAAGCCTAAATCATGTAGAGTACAAATTTAATGATACAAATTATATATTTTCCATGTATATAACACAAAAAATAGAATTTCAATATTTCTTTAATTCCACAAAATATTTAAAAATTTGATTGACTTTTATTCTTACATTTTTATTTCAGACATTATGGTATAAATGACAAGACATAAATTTAACTAAAAAAAGACATAAATCAAAATAAACATTCATAATTAAGTACCTATATAACTGCATATTCATATACAAAGACAAACTTTTACGAATGCGAAAAATATTAACAGTATAAAAGGATAATAATAATGATAATAAAAAATTTGTGTTTTCCTCTCAGAAGCAGCAACAACGACAACAACAACAAGGAATTATTGTTTAAAAAAGAAAATTATAAAAAGACCTGAAATTTTTTCTTTGCTGTTGCTTTTTTTTTCAGTTCTCAAATAATAAATAAATGTATGAGTAACTCTCATAAAATATCATTTTATAGACAGATATGTCTCGTTTTCCATATTTTATCGTATAAATATTGAATAACATGATCATAAAAGAAATAAACGCGAATTTAACCAAAGCATTAGTATACAAAAAAAAAAAAAAAATTAAAATTCTTTCCCTATAAGATGATATGATATGGTAATGATTATAATATTCTGTATGATGTTCTCAGAATACGCTTGGAATGAGTTTTCAATAAATTCTAATAGGATAACATTACACGTAAATATGAAAAAAAAAAATGTGTGTACCTACGTTCACTCCATTTACCATACATTTAACTTTACATGTTTGCGTTTTTTTTTCTTGCTGCTGTTTATTCGTTAATACATGTACGTACACGTAACATTAGATCACTTAATTTTAAATTCGGAAAAGGCTGATTTTTACTTAAATTTTCTTTCTTTATTTTTTTTTTTTTGAAAATTCAATTTTCTTGTGTACATATAAGAGTAGAAAAAAAAATGCGAACGTTAAAATTTGCATACATCTCTTGGTAAATCCACGAGTAGATATACAAATACATATGTATGTACTATTCTTTTGGCAGGCACCATTCACATCACATCCAGTACAACATTTCAATTCATCCAGAAACTCAGATACAGCACGCTGTACATACATATATATGTTCCGTTCCGAGAATCATTTCTTTTTTTGGCTTTTTTGTTATAATCATCAATTCAATATTTAAAAGTCAAACAGAGTTCTGAGGGTGAGAAGACAGTAGACTACTTGTATTGTTGTTCAATAAAAATAAATACATTTTATATCAGCCACGTTTTATGCAATAGACAGAGAAAATATTTAGTGGGTGGAAATTGCACCAGAGCATGAGTGAATTTTTGGTTTGAGTTGTTTGGTTGTGCGAATGTTGATCATATTTTTACTTATTTTCTTTTTCTCGTTCTTAGGCGGCGCTATACTTTTCTGTTGAAAAAAAAAAAGACGGATGCGTCAATATGCTATGCCGCTATGCCAATATTATATTCATATCCGTAAATCTTTCTTGATACTTGTAGAATGAGAGCATAGTGAAATGTAAACGACGAATACCCACATATATGTATGTTATAAGTTTATATGAGTGTTGTCTGCTTTAGCATCTTTATTCTTCTTTTCAAGTGAGGAAATGTGATGTATAGTCATGCTGGTTTGTTAGATTCCCTTTTTTATAATGCAGACAATGTACATACATATGTGACTTAATCGAAGGATATTCGTTTTTATATATACTCGTATAAGTTATTTTTTTTTATTATTATTTTTTAACTTCTTAATATTTTTATTTTTTTTTTTTCAAATGTTTTTTGTTATTTTATTCTCCATTACTCTTTGATGGTTTAATAACAATTTTTGCGGTCGTTTCTCTTACTGACTTCTGCCGAATGAAATTTAATCGATTTCTCCATAACTTTACATTATCATCACCATCAATGGGCTTAAGAATTAAAAAGAAATTATATTTTAAATTATACTTATAAGTATATTTATATTTTTATTTTCTGGTAGGTAAATACGATTATGCATGATTTACAATTAAATATGCATATTTAAATACAATTAGAAATGCATAAAAATTTGATGGGAAATTTGTATCAAAAGAATATTTATCATTCTCAGTTAGACCAGTTACACCAATATAGTTTCTATTTCCAAATTTATTTATTCTTAGAAATATTCTGAAAAAGCATACAAAATAACGAAAAGTTTTTGAATTTTTAATTTCAAAAATTTCCTAATAGATTTCATGAATTTCATCAGGGGAGTGTTCCAAAACCTTATTATGGTTAACTATGGTTAACTATATTTAACTTTTTGTCATTGAAAAATACCGTAGTTAAAGAGAGCATAACTACCAACATTATAACTTTCAAGCGTTCAGAAACTACAATGGTATAGTTTTTTTTTAACCACGGTGGTTAAAAGATTAACCATGCTCAAGAGTAAAGGTAGAACTATAATCGACATACCTGACATAAGCTTTGACATATGTCGTGCTACGAACACAGCCAAATCAATGAGCTAAACTATAATTAACATTACTGACATTCGTTAAAAATTCGTTTAACATAAGCTCGACATAAGCAGTACGATCGAGAGCGTACATGACATAAGTAACATAAGCAAAAAGCTCATTTTGTGAAATTCGTATTGCTTATGTTTAGTATGTTATCTATGTTAATTATAGTTAACCAAATGTTACGTTTTAACATTCGTTATTTTTTCTTATGTTTGCTATGTCAGGTATGTCGATTATAGTTGGGCTTTAAGGTTACTGATAGTTAATCAGCTGACTTTTTATCACCTCCAAAGCCATTACATATAAAATTTTACAGCTGATACTTTTTAACCACGATGGTAACTATATGCGTTCAAAAACTAGCTATAGTCAACATAACTTCAATAGCAACTGGCATAACCACATTTATGCCTATGACTATAGTAATATTTTGGAACGCTCTCCAGATGATTCTGTGCAACTGTGGTATTCATTTCGCTTTGATTATTTCCAGAATTAAAATACAATTTATTACAATATTAACTTTCGGACAAATGTATTTTCTATATTCATATATGTAATATTGCGCACAAAATGCATACCCGTACGTAAAAGTTGTACTAAAATAAATATTAGCACCTTACACTATCATGAATAAATTTTACTTTAAAAATAATTCAAAAATTGTATTAAAACTTGCCATTACATTGTTTAGCTTTAACTTCAATAAAATATTCTCCACTTATCACTTTTACAGTACAAGAATCAATGAAAAAAAAAATATATACTTTCGAAACTCTGAAAGAAAGAATGTTCATAGAGAGATCTTTTTTCTGATAGAAATCGAGTAATGCTCTAATATTTTTGAGATTGTGTAATTAAATATTTAAAATTATTTAAAATAATTCATTGTATGTAAATAAAGATGAGTTTAATATTAGTCCTGATAACAATGCAAAATTTATTTTCTTTTTACTATTTTTTTTTTTTTGGCAAGAAAGGTACAGGTAATCTTGTCTGTCCATCGCGCTATGACCTGACGGGCTTTTTGACAAGTTTTCCTGAAAAAGCAGGGTGCGTAGGTGTACAAAAAGAGGCGATGAAAACTGCTACTAGCTTATTAAAATTTAAATTATTTTGTAATCAATGAATATTGAAAAAGGGTGTATAATACTCATACAAATACGCTTAAATCCTGTACATATTGTACACAGAGTGAAAATAATGAGTTCTTTGTTTGCCTCAGTGTTTTATTAGTAAATCCCTTATATACATGTATACGAGGGTAATTCAAAAAATTCTCGGAATACCTGCGTCAGTAACAGCTTCCGTACAATTCCGGCCACAATTACAGCGTAAACAGTAATTAAATAGGACTTTTTGCCGTTGAACTTTACGCTGTCGCTGTCGCCCAAATATATTTTATTCTTTTTTTCAGCGACAACGAGCCATTCACGACCTGGGATTTTGAGAGTAGTAGTAATCTATTCGCAAGAAACAAAAATGTAAAATTCATGCTATGTTAAGCTGTGGTTGTCGCCCGAATTGTGCGAACTTTCGGCGATACGCTGTAGTTGTCGCTGGAATTGTGGAATGGCTGTAAGTAACTAGCAGTCAAACAGTCAAGAAGTTTGGTTATATTTTGAGTGTTTTGAAAGCGCAGGTGCTGTGTGCAAAAAAAGTAATTTATATTTTTTTATTTAAAAGGATACAGATACCTGAAAAATTAGGTAATATCAAAACATTGCCTAACAAGACGTGCCGAACTTTCACTGAGTTTTTGAACAAATACGATTCAAATCCTGACGACTTTTCGCACCGTATAGTGACTGGTGATGCAACTTGGTGGTGTTTATACGTAGAAAAATAAATCCAGAAAAATCAACAACTAGTGTATTATTTCATTTTTCCGGGAATATTTTGAAAAGCCCTCGTACTTCCTCAGTATACAAAATACCAAACTTTTATATAATCAAAAATTACCTCAAGGTTCTTCTTTTTCTTTATAGCATGCGGAATGTTTTGGGAAAAATAAAACTAAAAGCGATATGAGAATTTACATAAGAGACGACGTTTTCAATTTTTTGGTAAGTGAAATTTTTGCTTGTTGAAAGGTTTCAAATTCTTAAATATCTAGCAATATAAACCGTAAACTATTTAGAAATTTCCTTTGATCCCCGAAAAACATTTGTTTGGGACAATTGTTGATATTTTTTGACCTGACGGAAATATTCTTGACTATATACGCACATGTACATACATACATATGTGAATAATGTAAAGTAAACTAAAACGTGTTGGAAACTGAAAATAATTTGCAAGGTACATTACATTGTACTAAGATGAATAAGCATACCTACGCTATATCCTATGTACTTACTTACATACGTATAGGAATACATTTGAATTATATGTAAAAGTTTATATAACAATTTTATATAAAAAGAACAGTATAATATAGCGTTAACAGATTCCTAATAGAAAGAATGAAAATTCTTTTATTCATATACAACTAAACAGTAATAATTAACAATAAAAACTGAAAATGATGATACTGTTTATGATCACTCTATTACCATGGTATGGTATATTTTTCCAAATAAAACTGTAAACTAAAATATTGAATTATAAATAAAGTTACTTATATGTTGCATATTAAGTATTTAGTAGTGTATATATGTACATAATGTATGTAAGGACTCATATATGGAACTACATATAAATATTGTGTGTTTTGTATGGAGAATGAACTACACTTTTTTGACCTTTTCATATGAATTCGTTCAATTCGAAAAGTATCTGTAGAGCCTTCAAATATGTTTAATTACTATCAAAAGCAGGAATAATAGCATACTGGGTTTATGAATAAATAAATGAGAAGATTTTCATATCGCTCTATACATATTATATGTGCTGGACATAGTCAAAAAAGGAAACAATTTTGATAGTTTTACTCTACAATTTTAAATATTTTTCCTATGCATATTATATTGGATAGTCGGACTTTATAAAATAGTAATGAATGATACTTTTTATATGTAAATATTGTGAATGTACAATAATTAATTTGTAGCGAAGTAATAGGAAAGCAACAAGAAAATTAAGTATTTACATTTTCTGAGCAAATTATATCAGAGAATGTGAAAACAGTTTGTACTTACAATACCAATACCAAACGTTTTAAGTAATGAATGGGATTTTGTGTCAATTCAAAACAAACAATGTATTGTGGTTTCTTCATTTTTAATACGAACTACATATGTAGATAATAGAACACTCATGAAAAATATAGTTTTAATGTTTATTTACTAACTGATTTTGGATATTTGCATTTTGTAAAAGTTTTTCGTAAATAAAATGGATTTATGTAATGTGCAAAAGTATACGAATGTTTGTGAATATATGTGTTTGTGTCATTTCATTATATTTTTTTAAAGATACGATATCTTATAGCCAACATAAAAATTAATTTATTTAAATGTCCTTTTTATTCGATTGGAATACAAAACTCCGTTCTATAAATATTGATATTTTGTATTACATTATATCCATTATATATTGAAATCTAATCATGTCATCCAGACCACATAAATTGTTAAATAAACTGTTTCTGACTGCAAAAAAAGACAAGAAGAAGAAAAAAATCAACTAAAAATATTATTTTCTAGAAGTTCAGAAATAACGAAAATATGTATATTTATGATGATATCTAATTATTTGTTCTTGTAAAGATTTTTGTATATTATATATGTATATAAATTAAAAGGAACCTTTACGTTTTACAAATTGGTAGACATGATATGTACTGAGTATTTGGGTTTCGTGTAAGAAAAAGTCAATTAACATACATACATATAACGACGAAAATAAATTTGCGAGGAAAAGAATATTAGGAAAAAAAAAAACGCGAATTGAAAAGAAAATATGACACCATCAAAACAATATACATTCATATACATATTTTTTTTCATATTTATTCGAACAATACGAAGGGATTTTGCTGAAAAATATGTGTTCTTCTTCCTATCAAATTTTTTTTTTGTTTTGTCAGCTTTTTTGCGTTAAATTTCTCAAATTTATAAGAGGCAGAAAAAAATGTATAAAAAAATGAACAACGAAAAACACAATCAACCCATAATTCATATCGTTATTCTACGTCCTTTTTTTTTTAAATAAAATATAAAAACATCGCATTTAAAACAAAACAAAAAACATGAAAATATATATATTTTTTTTTGTGCAGAATATCCATATAACACTGTAACTTTTTATTTCGTTTCTCTAAAGGATATATTTATCTGTATTTGTGTGTATATTATTACACTTATAATATTTTTAATTTATTTCAGCACTTTTGTCAGGAAACGAGATAGATGGTCGAATTATCCAAATAGAATTTTAAAATATGTCTTCGAGGACATGACATTATTTTTATTTGTTATTTATTTAATATTTTTATATGTACGATTATATTAAGTATTTTACATTAGATAGAATTGCATATTTACAAATTATAACAGCAAATAAGTGAAAATGTTAGTATTGAAAGTGTGGGATAATTTGTATGTGCTATAGGGAAACTGAAAAAATATTCTGAAGAGAATCAGGCAGACAGGCAAAGTAATCAGAGTATAGTCTTATGTACACATTATTTTCTTTTCAAATTTTTTGCATGTACGTTATGCTCACTGTTTAGTAATTGATACGTACATTGTAAGTATATTCAGTACATAAAAAAAAAACAAAAAGAAATAATAGAAAAACGTTGATATCTCCTTTTTCTTTATGAATACTAATTTCATTTTGACATATCATATTTTTATACCAAAATGACATAAAAAAAATTTTTTATGAAAAATTCTAATCGAAAATAAGAAAAAAAAACAAGTAGCGAATTTTAAAATAAAATTAACAAGAATATCGTATTGGAATATTATGTGATGCTGATGTGTAAACAATTTTTTTTGAAATGCTTGTATATACTTGTTATTCATGAAATTTTAAGTCGTGTGAGTATAGTTTATGGAGGTACATATAAAATTTATTATGAACATATGATATGTACCTACATATATCGAATCCTACATATATCGAAACCTACATATATCGTGTTACAATGCAGGTGTTGCGTGCGATGCGTTAATTTAATGCGTTAATTATCAAATGCTATATATTTTTTGTAGTTTGCTATTTATTTGTCTGTAAGACCATTTGCTATAAGTTTTTAACCGGCATAAACAAGAAACAGGTAAAAAATGTATTTTATTTTAGGTAAACATTTAAGATTTTGTTTTTGTTTTCTAAATAAAAACACAAGATACTTGTAAACAAGAAAGGTAATTACAATCCTTCCTTTATTATGGAATACTCCTCTTAAAGTAGTCGGTCATGGCAGTGGTAGTAGCGTGGCCGTGAAATACTTAGAGCAGCTATACTTATGTTGTGAATGTTCATTATATAGTTAGAGCGAATCCAAACTGAGTAGCATTGTCGAAACGTGTGTTGTCGAAACAAAACGAAACGAAACGTGTCAAAACAAATTGATGTAATATTTAAGATGAATCATTCATGCGGCAGAATATTCAAAATGTGCTGCCGCCGTTGACTAATGTAACTGGACTATTACAGTGTTTTGACAGATGTTCTGTATAGCAAATGCTATATATATGCGAATTCGGATATAGCATTTGATTAAAATGTTTTATGCATACCACTTTAATCATTTGCTACAAGATTTTGCTTTGCTATTATAACAAAGTCTACATTCAAATTTGTTAGTTTTTGCGCATATAGGCCATTGTCTTTGAAATTCAGACTTTAGTGATTTGTTGTCACTTTTTTCAGAGAAATACAGAATGTAGATTTACAACGCCATCTAAAATCTAGTTACAAAATCGGAAAGCACAAGACACCTGCTTTATTTTTGCCCTGTACAGTAAAGGTCTATCTCTTACAGTTCTTTCTCTACTCAATCTTTTTTAGTGTTTGAATTGTGTAAAATCACTATGGGGGTTGATATCACAAAAATATGCAAGCCCACTGTCTTCACTTTGGTGATTAAATCTTGTTCCATAGACAGTGGTTGTGCAGGAGGGGAGGTTAAAAATATAGTTCGGAAAATATCACTCATGAGTGAAAAAAATTCAATTTTTCTCTATTTCTATCACTTAAGGAGCAATATTTTTTTTTATATCCATGAATGATTTGAATGGTTGTCACATTACAAATTCTTATCACTCACAGTAGTCGAAAAATATTTCTCTATCCTAATTTTGTCACTCACGAATGATTGGAAAAATTTCATTTTATTTCGTTACTTCTCACTAGTGAAAATGAATAGAAATGAATAAAAAAAAGATATCAAAGTGAAGTTATTGAAATGTGTAAAATGACGACACAATGACTTCAAGAACTGAAAGGAACGTGAAGAAGAAGCTGGAAAATTTGGCATATGGAGAATGAACCACTTGGTACGGACATATTAAGTTATTGGAAAACTTTAAAAAATATAAGGAACAGGATATTCAGAAACTTCTATATGTTGCACTGAGAGTACCAGCTACGCAAGTATCAGTCGAAAGTGCTTTTAGTACACTTTCAATAATAATCACAAAACAAAGAGTAAGATTGTCGAAAAATAGAATTAATGATGTACTTTTGATTAAATTAAATAGTGATTATTTAAGAAATGTACAAATTGATGAATAAAATTATTGTTGTTATTTAAAATACAAATATTCTTTTTTAAATTTATTTTCCATTTTTATGCTAATTTTATTTAAATATCACGAATGTTATTATGTTTTGTGCTCAACTGTTTTAAAATCACTCACGATTCAAATGAAACAGTACTGCGAATATAATAATTATAAAACTTATGAGTGAATGAAAAATAAAGTTCTCTTTCTATTCTAATCACTCGTAAGTGAATACAAATGTTTTCATTCTTCTTAGTTCTTACACTGGTTAAAAATCGAAAATTTCCCAATTTGTTATCTGCGTTTATAGTTGAAGCGTAGGCCAGGTGGTCCGAGGGTCCAATGACTTCACTTTGAGGATTGAAGTTTGAAACGGGGAGGTAGAGGGTCACGATAGAAATTCAAAAATCAAATATTTTTCATAATAATTCATGTATAAACTCCTTTACGATTATTTTCGTTTGGCCGCTGCTTCTTCGTGACAGGCATTTCTACATCCACCTTTGTCCAAGAAATTACTTATCAGAAGTTCCAGGTACTCACTTTCCAGGAAAAATGTTCTGAAAAGTGATTCCTTAGATGGGGAAGGGAGTGTAGATATTCCTTTTACGATAATGTGTGCACACATTAAGCATTTTCTATAATCTATACAGACAGAAAAATATTCGATTTTTAGCCTCCAATCATGCTCCTCCGTTTCCAAAACTTCAACCCCCAAAAGTGAAATCATTGGACCTTTCTCTATATCACCACCATTCATTTACAACCCCCTCCGATTCCCTGGACAAGCTTCAAACATAAACGCCTATAATAAATTGGTAAATTTTCGATTGTTCTGCGCCACCACTATCCGTCTCCAAGGTTTGACCGCCGAAATTAAGTCACCACACCTCCCTTTACCATCGTCCGTTATTAGATAACCCCTCCGAGCATGTGAACCATAAAGTAAACATTAACCTCTAGTTGTAAATTTGTAAATTGTGATTGTAGATAAAATAACGAATTTTAGTTTATTTGGTATTCTAAAAATTGAAAATTCTTGTCATTAATGAATAAAATTTAAAAAAATTTAACTTTTATAAAATATTTTAATGTTCACATGGAAGTAATCCGAAATTTAGTGACTTTAATTTTCTTGGAAAAGTGTGTTTTATTTTCATCATTCACATCCAAATTTTTGAAAAATTAATAATAATTAGAAAATAGTTTTCATTATGAATCATTTATTATTATTTCGAAAATGATGCACATTATTCCCGCAACGACAATTCCTATCAAATTATATCCTTTCTTTTTATGGATACTAATTTCATTTTGACATATCATATTTTTATACCAAAATGACAGATATCTTATGAAAAATTCTAATCGAAAATAAGAACAACAGAAAAAAGTAGCGAATTTTAAAATAAAATTAACAAGAATATCGTATTGGAATATTATGTGATGCTGATGTGTAAACAATTTTTTTTGAAATGCTTGTATATCCTTGTTATTCATGAAATTTTAAATTTTAAGAGTATAGTTTATGGAGGTACATACATAATTTATTATGAGCAAATGATATGTACATACTCATATACAGTACATGCTCGGTAATTTCAACTAATAAAACCAAGCCTTGTTGAAATTTCAGAACAGTTGAAATCACAGGACAAGTGAAAACTTCATATCATTAGCACTATTTTAAACAAAAATACAAAAATAATACTCGCATAGCTATGTATTTTGACTTTTTTCTATATGTTTACATAAAAAAAAAAACAAACTGTACATTCAATTTAAAGAAATACATATAATATTTGAAAATATAAATATAATATTTAGAGAGAAAATCTTAATACATTTAAGTATTAATGTAGATGCTTTTTATCGGGTGTTTTCTTTAAAAAAATCTATAAGCCATGTTTTCCAGGCTTTTATTGAGCTCATTTTATTGATTGCATCCTCTTTGAGTTTTTGAATAACTGTGATGTCGTAAGAAACATAGTTTTGTGTAGCCCACTTAATGCCCATATCAATTGCTTGAACGGCATCAGAATATTTTATTTTCTCAAGGTGTTCCACCTCTTCTTCATCTTCATATAAATTTCTGTTATCTGTTTCTATTATCATCATTTTCAACGTCAAAAATTAGTTCACTCAATTCATTCTCCAAATTTTTTTCAGACACGTTTAGATAGATTTATTTTTATGTACCAAATCACGAAAGTTGAAACTACAGAGCAGTTCTGATATTTGTGGTTGAAACTATAGAACAGTTAATGTTGAACGCTCAAGTGTTGAAAAGATCGAGAGTTGAAACTATGGGGGTTGAAATTGTAGAGTTTGTACTGTATAAAAATTCAAATTATATTGAAACTTGAAAAATAGGTCATTGTTTAAATTTTTTGGCTGCTGAACATAAAGGTTAACAGCTAAAAGTGTTTGAAAACAAAATGAATTTGAATTTTCAGCAATACGAATTATTGGAACATTGTTTTTAATTACGAGTGCATACTCTCTACAGCAATCAAAACCTATTTCTTAGGATGTGAAAAATTTGTTTTTTAATTTCAGATAGTTTGCGATAATTAATACTTTCGGGTATATTATATTATATTCTTAGATTTTAAGTAAGGTTAAAAAAAATGTTTCAAAATCATTAAGAAATTTGTTACCAATGAATAAATATTATTTCTTTCCCAGCACAGACACACGAGAAAAAATAATAAATTACATAACTATTACAATTAAATATTTCCAAAGCAGACATATTTTTTCACATTTCCTTAGAATTTACTTGTAATAAATCCATTATTTATGGAAAATTATCATTTTTTAAATAAGAATGTCATTGATCAATTTTTCAAAGTAAACAAAAATATTTTTACTTTTTTGTTTTTATTTTAATTTAAAAATATATACTCATTACATGAATACACGTACATATCTTTGATTACTCTTCACAAACAAAAAAGTCAATTTTTAGAATGTCAGATATCAATGTCATCAAAGAAGAAGAAAATATCTTTATTCTTCACCACTCTTATCCTTGTCCTTACCATGGGCATTATTTTTACGTTCACCTTGGCCTCTAACACCTTTTCCTTTTTTCCTAGCTCCGCTTACTTCAGAACCTTTGTTGGATGTAGTTTCTGTTGGTGCAGCGATCTGAAATTCGAAAAACAAACAATAATTTACTTCGTTTAATTACCAATAAAATAATATAAGATTGAATTAAAATTTACCGCTGTAGCAACAATCAAAACGAGGAAAAAAAGAGCTGCAAGGAATTTTGTATTCATCCTGATATTGATTTTTTGTCCTTGATCTGGAATCTAAGCTAAGTTATTGACTGAATGTAGGAAATTTCGTTTGTAGTAATTCCACTAATGTTACTGAGTATTTATACATTTTCTTCAACCGATTATCGATGTCAATGTTTTTAACTTTTTGATAATAAACAAAACGCATGATTTCGCAACTTAATACTATAGCTCCATATGAGAAATGTTATTTTTTAGTGGCTTTGATTTAATTGTATGTCATTTTTCAAATGATTAAAATAATTATAAGGAGAACAAGTATCATCATACTTATGATTAATTCAGCTGAAAACTGTTGACTGCAGTAATTTTTGTACTATTTTCGAAAACATCAAATTAACTAGGTACTTCTACAACTAGACAATTGCCGAAAAAATTTATAAATATTGGAAAATTTCCACTGTTAAAGTTATTTGTTCAACTTGCATGATTCCGAGGTGGCACGTGACATATAAACAAAATGAGGATGAAGAAGAAATTTTGGAACATATTTTTCATTTTTATAATACTACTTACAACAGTATGTTCTAATAGGCAGTTTTGCTTTTATCTTGATCTAAGTACTTGTAACGATTAAACATTTATTTTAGTCAGTAGCACAAAAGAAAAAAGTTGGGCGTAATACTGGAACTATTGCAGATGATTATGTTGCTGTTCCAGAAGGTACCAAAAATAGAGGAAAAGGTCGTGGACCACCAAAAGCTTCCTCTGGAGATTACGTATAGTGGAGAAGAATAAACGGAAAATTAACACACTTTTTTTTGCTCATATGCCACTTAGTTTTAAAATTTTCATTTTCAATTGAATTTGCAATGTGAACATTTTTGCAAGTACATATTGTTGTATTTATTTTTCTACAGTCAAAAATAATACCAATGTAATTAAGTAGTCCGTTTATTGTTATATAAAAAATTAATCAGACTTCTAGTGATTGTTTTATAGTAAAATTCAAAATTATTTTCAAAATTCAAATTGATTAGTGGAAAATCATTGGAAATATAAAAATTGTTTTTGATTTGAAAAAAAAAAAAATAAAATTCCTATTTCATTTTATTGTCTAAAACTTTAATTTGAAACATTGTTTTTCCTTTTCTAAATTTAATTTTGTGTAGTTAACTTCTAAATATCCTGCATGTTTTCTTTGTTCTGTATAAAATTTAAAAGTGATTAAAATGATTCGTTAACTCATCTTCCAAAATTTGCTTTTAACGACTTAATATTGAAATCTGTATAGTTTTTCTGCAACGACATCATAATGAGAATCTGTTTAACTTTATTTGTGTTCCTTTTGACCAAGTAAAGTATTCCCAAGTACTTGTAGTCGTGATCATCTACACCACCTCTTGTATTCGAATAATTTACTTGACAGTTGCATGGTTAGTTACGCAAAAATTCGCTGTCAGAGGTTTTTGTGTTTTAATCGTTAGATATTAAAGAAATAGGTTGAAGTCTGTAATATTTTTATTATACTTGTTATTCAATAGGTGGCTTTTTATTGTTTAAGGTTATAGAGAATCTAAAATAAACAACAAAACAAATTTGAAATACATAACAGCTGAAATTTGAGCACGGCCAACTGTCACTCCAATATTTACATTACCTTAGAAATGTGTATGCCTTGAAATTTGAGGTTACTTTTTACTTCCAAGTAAAAAAATTGCGTTCCATTTACAATCTACTCCCGAGTACTTGGGAGTACTATACTTGGTCAAAAGGAACGCAACTTTTGTCTACCAGATTCGCCACTTCCACCATTGCTTGTATCACTGCTTCCATTTTCTGTACTGATCCAGCTGGCTCCACCTACATTGTCTGTATGGCTGCCACTTCTAGCTTGTCCGCTGTTTCCACGACTTTCACGATGACATGGTTCGGTGTCGCTATGTGTTGATAAAAGATAAAGAAATTCATTGTATTTAAAAATAGATATTTTAGATTTTGTGGAGACAATGAAGGTTTTTTTCCGGGAAGTCCTCAGAAACCGCTCCAATTTTCTTGTTTTTTTTAAAATTTTTGTTTTTTTATATTATTTAAAATCAGCTTTCACAGTGGGATATACCTAAATATTTGCATTTCTATGCAATATTTTTGCAACTTATACAGGGTGACCTTCCTTGAATGGCCATTCCGCAAACAGTAGGTAGGACTCATCAAGACGAAAAAAATTGTACCACAGAGGGGGGATAATCACAACCGTTCATACGATAGAGGGTGATGAAGATTTCTCGCACTTACTCTACGAAACACCCTATAACAGCTACAGTGTACTAGCTAGAAGAAAGTAGTCTGGTAGAAATCTGTAAAGAAAACTCCCCCCTCTCTCTAATGATTCTTACTAGCTCCTTTACGTCTTCCCTTTCTAGAGTTATTGGCCCATATGCATAAAACGTAGCAAATGATCATTTGCTTTATTTTTTATAGCCTTTGCTATAAGTGCTGAATATTGGTATGCAAAAAACTCAAAAAATGTATAGCAAATGTTATTTTGCTTCTCTACCTTTTTCGGTGTTTACAGACTTTGCTATTATGGCGATGATCTAATGTACGCGATGCGTGCGATGCGGTAGTATTCGCGTTAGATATGTTGATTGCGTACTAGGTACTAGTCGAGTTGTTACAATGCAGGTGTTGCGTGCGATGCGTTAATTTAATAATATAAATAATAAAAATGGATAATTTTGAGGACTTTTCAGATTTTAAATTTTAATAGTTATGGTATTATTCTTATTATAATTAATATTTATATTATTTATAATTATTATATTATTATTAATATTAATATATGACTTTATTTCGATATTAAACTTGCACTATTATTATATAAATGTGAAATAAATTATGTTATAATGTATAATACACTGAATTTTCCAGCTGTCAAACGCATCTAACGCAAGAAAAAGTAGAAATTTGGTCTATAATATGCGTTGCGTGCGTTACTTGCGTTAATCGCGTTATTCATTGAGTCAAGCACCGTAAGAAAACACGAATTTAATTGGAACGCAGATAACGCATCGCGTACATTTAACCATCACCATTAGTGCTGAATATCGGTATGCATAAATTATCAAATGCTATATATTTTTTGTAGTTTGCTATTTATTTGTCTGTAAGACCATTTGCTATAAGTTTTTAACCGGCATAAACAAGAAACAGGTAAAAAATGTATTTTATTTTAGGTAAACATTTAGGATTTTGTTTTTGTTTTCTAAATAAAAACACAAGATACTTGTAAACAAGAAAGGTAATTACAATCCTTCCTTTATTATGGAATACTCCTCTTAAAGTCTTAAAGTAGTCGGTGATGGCAGTGGCAGTAGCGTGGCCGTGAAATACTTAGAGCAGCTATACTTATGTTGTGGATGTTCATTATATAGTTAGAGCGAATCCAAACTGAGTAGCATTGTCGAAACGTGTGTTGTCGAAACAAAACGAAACGAAACGTGTCAAAACAAATTGATGAAATATTTAAGATGAATCATTCATGCGGCAGAATATTCAAAATGTGCTGCCGCCGTTGACTAATGTAACTGGACTATTACAGTGTTTTGACAGATGTTCTGTATAGCAAATGCTATATACATATATGCGAATTCGGATATAGCATTTGATTAAAATGTTTTATGCATACCACTTTAATCATTTGCTACAAGATTTTGCTTTGCTATTATAACAAAGTCTACATTCAAATTTGTTAGTTTTTGCGCATATAGGCCATTGTCTTTGAAATTCAGACTTTACTGATTTGTTGTCACTTTTTTCAGAGAAATACAGAATGTAGATTTACAACGCCATCTAAAATCTAGTTACAAAATCGGAAAGCCCAAGACACCTGCTTTATTTTTGCCCTGTACAGTAAAGGTCTATCTCTTACAGTTCTTTCTCTACTCAATCTTTTTTAGTGTTTGAATATTGTAAAATCACTATGGGGGTTGATATCACAAAAATATGCAAGCCCACTGTCTTCACTTTGGTGATTAAATCTTGTTCCATAGACAGTGGTTGTGCAGGAGGGGGGGTTAAAAATATAGTTCGGAAAATATCACTCATGAGTGAAAAAAATTCAATTTTTCTCTATTTCTATCACTTAAGGAGCAATATTTTTTCTTATATCCATGAATGATTTGAATGGTTGTCAGATTACAAATTCTTATCACTTACAGTAGACGAAAAATATTTCTCAGTCGAAAGTGCTTTTAGTACACTTTCAATAATAATCACAAAACAAAGAGTAAGATTGTCGAAAAATAGAATTAATGATGTACTTTTGATTAAATTAAATAGTGATTATTTAAGAAATGTACAAATTGATGAATAAAATTATTGTTGTTATTTAAAATACAAATATTCTTTTTTAAATTTATTTTCCATTTTTATGCTAATTTTATTTAAATATCACGAATGTTTTTATGTTTTGTGCTCAACTGTTTTAAAATCACTCACGATTCAAATGAAACAGTACTGCGAATATAATAATTATAAAACTTATGAGTGAATGAAAAATAAAGTTCTCTTTCTATTCTAATCACTCGTAAGTGAATAAAATGTTTTCATTCTTCTTAGTTCTTACACTGGTTAAAAATCGAAAATTTCCCAATTTGTTATCTGCGTTTATAGTTGAAGCGTAGGCCAGGTGGTCCGAGGGTCCAATGACTTCACTTTGAGGATTGAAGTTTGAAACGGGAAAGTAGAGGGGAATGATAGAAGGTCAAAAATCAAATATTTTTCATAATAATTCATGTACAAATTCCTTTTAAGATTATTTTCGTTTGGCCGCTGCTTCTTCGTAACAGGTATTTCTAACCCACCCCTGTCCAAGAAATCACTTATCAGAAGTTCCAGGAACTCACTTTCCAGGAAAAATGTTCTGAAGAGTGATTCCTTGGATGGGGAAGGGAGTGTAGATATTCCTTTTACGATAATGCATACGATAATGTGTGCACACATTAAGCATTTTCTATAATCTATACAGACAGAAAAATATTCGATTTTTAACCTCCAATCATGCTCCTCCGTTTCCAAAACTTCAACCCCCAAAAGTGAAATCATTGGACCTTTCTCTATATCACCACCATTCATTTACAACCCCCTCCGATTCCCTGGACAAGCTTCAAGCATAAACGCCTATAATAAACTGGTAAATTCTCGATTGTTCTGCGCCACCACTATCCGTCTCCAAGGTTTGACCGCCGAAATTAAGTCACCACACCTCCCTTTACCATCGTCCGTTATTAGATAACCCCTCCGAGCATGTGAACCATAAAGTAAACATTAACCTCTAGTTGTAAATTTGTAAATTGTGATTGTAGATAAAATAACGAATTTTAGTTTATTTGGTATTCTAAAAATTGAAAATTCTTGTCATTAATGAATAAAATTTAAAAAAATTTAACTTTTATAAAATATTTTAATGTTCACATGGAAGTAATCCGAAAATTCGTGACTTTAATTTTCTTGGAAAAGTGTGTTTTATTTTCATCATTCACATCCAAATTTTAGAAAAATTAATAATAATTAAAAAATAGTTTTCATTACGAATCATTTATTATTATTTCGAAAATGATGCACATTATTCCCGCAACGACAATTCCTATCAAATTATATCCTTTCTTTTTATGGATACTAATTTCATTTTGACATATCATATTTTTATACCAAAATGACAGATATCTTATGAAAAATTCTAATCGAAAATAAGAACAACAGAAAAAAGTAGCGAATTTTAAAATAAAATTAACAAGAATATCGTATTGGAATATTATGTGATGCTGATGTGTAAACAATTTTTTTTGAAATGCTTGTATATCCTTGTTATTCATGAACTTTTAAATTTTAAGAGTATAGTTTATGGAGGTACATACATAATTTATTATGAGCAAATGATATGTACACACTCATATACAGTACGTGCTCGGTAATTTCAACTAATAAAAACCAGCCTTGTTGAAATTTCAGAACAGTTGAAATCACAGGACAAGTGAAAACTTCATATCATTAGCACTATTTTAAACAAAAATACAAAAATAATACTCGCATAGCTATGTATTTTGACTTTTTTCTATATGTTTACATAAAAGAAAAAACAAACTGTGCATTCAATTTAAAGAAATACATATAATATTTGAAAATATAAATATAATATTTAGAGAGAAAATCTTAATACATTTAAGTTTTAATGTTGATGCTTTTTATCGGGTGTTTTCTTTAAAAAAATCTATAAGCCATGTTTTCCAGGCTTTTATTGAGCTCATTTTATTGATTGCATCCTCTTTGAGTTTTTGAATAACTGTGATGTCGTAAGAAACATAGTTTTGTGTAGCCCACTTAATGCCCATATCAATTGCTTGAACGGCATCAGAATATTTTATTTTCTCAAGGTGTTCCACCTCTTCTTCATCTTCATATAAATTTCTGTTATCTGTTTCTATTATCATCATTTTCAACGTCAAAAATTAGTTCACTCAATTCATTCTCCAAATTTTTTTCAGACACGTTTAGATAGATTTATTTTTATGTACCAAATCACGAAAGTTGAAACTACAGAGCAGTTCTGATATTTGTGGTTGAAACTATAGAACAGTTAATGTTGAACGCTTAAGTATTGAAAAGATCGAGAGTTGAAACTATGGGGGTTGAAATTGTAGAGTTTGTACTGTATAAAAATTCAAATTAAATTGAAACTTGAAAAATAGGTCATTGATTAAATTTTTTGGCTGCTGAACATAAAGGTTAACAGCTAAAAGTGTTTGAAAACAAAATGAATTTGAATTTTCAGCAATACGAATTATTGGAACATTGTTTTTAATTACGAGTGCATACTCTCTACAGCAATCAAAACCTATTTCTTAGGATGTGAAAAATTTGTTTTTTAATTTCAGATAGTTTGCGATAATTAATACTTTCGGGTATATTATATTATATTCTTAGATTTTAAGTAAGGTTAAAAAAAATGTTTCAAAATCATTAAGAAATTTGTTACCAATGAATAAATATTATTTCTTTCCCAGCACAGACACACGAGAAAAAATAATAAATTACATAACTATTACAATTAAATATTTCCAAAGCAGACATATTTTTTCACATTTCCTTAGAATTTACTTGTAATAAATCCATTATTTATGGAAAATTATCATTTTTTAAATAAGAATGTCATTGATCAATTTTTCAAAGTAAACAAAAATATTTTTACTTTTTTGTTTTTATTTTAATTTAAAAATATATACTCATTACATGAATACACGTACATATCTTTGATTACTCTTCACAAACAAAAAAGTCAATTTTTAGAATGTCAGATATCAATGTCATCAAAGAAGAAGAAAATATCTTTATTCTTCACCACTCTTATCCTTGTCCTTACCATGGGCATTATTTTTACGTTCACCTTGGCCTCTAACACCTTTTCCTTTTTTCCTAGCTCCGCTTACTTCAGAACCTTTGTTGGATGTAGTTTCTGTTGGTGCAGCGATCTGAAATTCGAAAAACAAACAATAATTTACTTCGTTTAATTACCAATAAAATAATATAAGATTGAATTAAAATTTACCGCTGTAGCAACAATCAAAACGAGGAAAAAAAGAGCTGCAAGGAATTTTGTATTCATCCTGATATTGATTTTTTGTCCTTGATCTGGAATCTAAGCTAAGTTATTGACTGAATGTAGAAAATTTCGTTTGTAGTAATTCCACTAATGTTACTGAGTATTTATACATTTTCTTCAACCGATTATCGATGTCAATGTTTTTAACTTTTTGATAATAAACAAAACGCATGATTTCGCAACTTAATACTATAGCTCCATATGAGAAATGTTATTTTTTAGTGGCTTTGATTTAATTGTATGTCATTTTTCAAATGATTAAAATAATTATAAGGAGAACAAGTATCATCATACTTATGATTAATTCAGCTGAAAACTGTTGACTGCAGTAATTTTTGTACTATTTTCGAAAACATCAAATTAACTAGGTACTTCTACAACTAGACAATTGCCGAAAAAATTTATAAATATTGGAAAATTTCCACTGTTAAAGTTATTTGTTCAACTTGCACGATTCCGAGGTGACACGTGACATATAAACAAAATGAGGATGAAGAAGAAATTTTGGAACATATTTTTCATTTTTATACTAATACTTACAACAGTATGTTCTAATAGGCAGTTTTGCTTTTATCTTGATCTAAGTACTTGTAACGATTAAACATTTATTTTAGTCAGTAGCACAAAAGAAAAAAGTTGGGCGTAATACTGGAACTATTGCAGATGATTATGTTGCTGTTCCAGAAGGTACCAAAAATAGAGGAAAAGGTCGTGGACCACCAAAAGCTTCCTCTGGAGATTACGTATAGTGGAGAAGAATAAACGGAAAATTAACACACTTTTTTTTGCTCATATGCCACTTAGTTTTAAAATTTTCATTTTCAATTGAATTTGCAATGTGAACATTTTTGCAAGTACATATTGTTGTATTTATTTTTCTACAGTCAAAAATAGTACCAATGTAATTAAGTAGTCCGTTTATTGTTCACTTTCCGTTGTTTAATTTAAATAATTACAAATCTAGATAAAAAATTAATCAGACTTCTAGTGATTGTTTTATAGTAAAATTCAAAATTATTTTCAAAATTCAAATTGATTAGTGGAAAATCATTGGAAATATAAAAATTGTTTTTGATTTGAAAAAAAAAAAAATAAAATTCCTATTTCATTTTATTGTCTAAAACTTTAATTTGAAACATTGTTTTTCCTTTTCTAAATTTAATTTTGTGTAGTTAACTTCTAAATATCCTGCATGTTTTCTTTGTTCTGTATAAAATTTAAAAGTGAATAAAATGATTCGTTAACTCATCATCCAAAATTTGTTTTTAACGACTTAATATTGAAATCTGCATAATTTTTCTGCAACGACATCATAATGAGAATCTGTTTAACTTGGTCCACCAGATTCGCCACCTCCACCATTGCTTGTGTTACCGCTTCCATTCACTTTGCTGATCCAGCTGGCCCCACCCCCATTTTCTGTAGGGCTTCCACTTCCAACTTGACCGTTGTTTCCACGACTTTCACGATGACATGGTTTAGGTGTCGCCATCTGTTAATGAATATAAAGAAATTCATATTATGAAAAATTACATATTTTAAATTGTACATACCGCAGCACCAATTACAAAGAAAATGAAAAATAAAATGAAAATTCCTTTGTTCATATCTAAAGCGAAATTAATTCCGAAAATGTTGATCGTTAAATGATTTATCTATGAACTTTATTTTGAATTTATATAGAAAAATTTGTTTTACATCAATTGAGTGTCTAGCATAAGCGAGTTCAAAGTTTCATTAGCTTCAATGCAGCTACCATGAGCTATTAGTTTGTTTTTTAGACAAGAAAATTGATAGAAAATATATTTAATTGGTTTTTTTGTGGTAAATTAATAGGATAAACATAATTATATACATGCTTTTTCAAACGTGAATTTCACTTTTTATTGAATCCAACTTTTTTGTTTTTAATCTATTCCTAGCTGTAAATTTGTAAATTGTGATTGTCGACAAAATTACTCATATTAGTTTATATGATATTCTCAAAATTGAGAATTTTAGTCATTAACGGATAAAATTTTAAAAAACTTCATTTTTTTTTAAATGTTTAAATGTTCACATGGAACTAATCAGAAAATTCGTTACTTCAATTTTTTTTGAAAAGGAGTGTTTTGTTTTCATCATTTACATCCAAATTTTAGAAGAATTAATAATTATTAAATAATGGATTTCCATATGTATCATTATTCGAAAATGATAAACATAATTCCCACAACGATAAGTCCTATGTAACAATAGAAACTTATGGAAAATTGAAAACACTGTAAATGTTTAATTGAGAATTAGTTTATTTCATGAAGCGAGAAACTTGATTTTTTTATTACCTGTTCCAGTGCTTTATGAAATTAGCATTAATTTGATTTTGATTGGTTGAGTAAATATTGAAAGTTATATAATTTGAAAAATTCCCAAAATGCGAATAAATAATTAGGAAAAATGGATTTTAGATAAATTATTACTGAGTTCTAAAACAATATGAATCGAATTTATGCATAAGTTCTTGTTATATGTTTAGAAGTGCTCTAAATTAAAACAACTGTTTATATTATAAGTTTTTATTATACAACATTTATTTTTATCGTAACAGTGATACTATTTCTTCGATGATGTTTTCTATTTTAGAATTCATATCTTTTCTATAAGTGTCAAAGATTTGAATAAAAAAAATATATGTATATATTTTATTTTTTTTTTCACTTCTAGAACTTTTATATATATTTTTTATATACATTATTCTAAATTGAATACTGGTTTAAGTTGATGGTTGAAACTCGATTCTATGTGAAAAGTTGAGTTTATGCAAGAATGTATTATATCAATTATTAGCACCACCACCCGTAGACCCGCCACTCTTAACAGATCCACCACCTCCTCCAACGGAACCACCACTTTTAACACCTCCACCCATTGAGCCACCAGCACTTCCCCCTCCGATAGAGCCAGGAGCGCTGCCACCTCCCGTAGACCCGCCAATCTTAGCAGATCCACCACCTCCTCCAACGGAACCACCACTTTTAACACCTCCACCCATTGAGCCACCAGCACTTCCCCCTCCGATAGAGCCACGAGCGCTGCCAGCTCCCGTAGACCCGCCACTCTTAACAGATCCACCACCTCCTCCAACGGAACCACCACTTTTAACACCTCCACCCATTGAGCCACCAGCACTTCCCCCTCCGATAGAGCCACGAGCGCTGCCACCTCCCGTAGACCCGCCACCTCCAATAGATCCACCACCTCCTCCAACGGAACCACCACTTTTAACACCTCCACCCATTGAGCCACCAGCACTTCCCCCTCCGATAGAGCCAGGAGCGCTGCCACCTCCCGTAGACCCGCCACTCTTAGCAGATCCACCACCTCCTCCAACGGAACCACCACTTTTAACACCTCCACCCATTGAGCCACCAGCACTTCCTCCTCCGATAGAGCCAGGAGCGCTGCCACCTCCCGTAGACCCGCCACCTCCAATAGATCCACCACCTCCTCCAACGGAACCACCACTTTTAACACCTCCACCCATTGAGCCACCAGCACTTCCCCCTCCGATAGAGCCAGGAGCGCTGCCACCTCCCGTAGACCCGCCACTCTTAGCAGATCCACCACCTCCTCCAACGGAACCACCACTTTTAACACCTCCACCCATTGAGCCACCAGCACTTCCCCCTCCGATAGAGCCACGAGCGCTGCCACCTCCCGTAGACCCGCCACCTCCAATAGATCCACCACCTCCTCCAGCGGAACCACCACTTTTAACACCTCCACCCATTGAGCCACCAGCACTTCCCCCTCCGATAGAGCCACGAGCGCTGCCAGCTCCCGTAGACCCGCCAGTCTTAACAGATCCACCACCTCCTCCAACGGAACCACCACTTTTAACACCTCCACCCATTGAGCCACCAGCACTTCCCCCTCCGATAGAGCCACGAGCGCTGCCACCTCCCGTAGACCCGCCACCTCCAATAGATCCACCACCTCCTCCAACGGAACCACCACTTTTAACACCTCCACCCATTGAGCCACCAGCACTTCCCCCTCCGATAGAGCCAGGAGCGCTGCCACCTCCCGTAGACCCGCCACTCTTAGCAGATCCACCACCTCCTCCAACGGAACCACCACTTTTAACACCTCCACCCATTGAGCCACCAGCACTTCCCCCTCCGATAGAGCCACGAGCGCTGCCACCTCCCGTAGACCCGCCACTCTTAACAGATCCACCACCTCCTCCAACGGAACCACCACTTTTAACACCTCCACCCATTGAGCCACCAGCACTTCCCCCTCCGATAGAGCCAGGAGCGCTGCCACCTCCCGTAGACCCGCCAATCTTAGCAGATCCACCACCTCCTCCAACGGAACCACCACTTTTAACACCTCCACCTATTGAGCCACCAGCACTTCCCCCTCCGATAGAGCCACGAGCGCTGCCACCTCCCGTAGACCCGCCACTCTTAACAGATCCACCACCTCCTCCAACGGAACCACCACTTTTAACACCTCCACCCATTGAGCCGCCAGCACTTCCCCCTCCGATAGAGCCACGAGCGCTTCCACCTCCAATAGAGCCGACACTGCCGCCTCCACCCATTGCGCGTCCAGCACCACCCCCTCCAATAGAGCCACTGTCACCACCTGCTTTGCCTCCAACTCTACCAAATGAGCCACCCTTACTCATGATACCCATAATTTGAGTAATTTTCTCAAACATTTCTCCCATGCCAGCATAAGGTCTAGGGTTAGGAGAAGCAATCTAAAAAGATCAAAATATGAAAAATCATACAGCTAAGGATATTGTACTTTTTAACTTACTAATATTGTAGTCGCCAGGACAAACAAAAACAAAATTATTCTCGATTTCATTTTGATTTCAGTCGTAAAGTTTTAAACAAATTTTCAAAGGCGAAATGAAAGTTTGCATTGATTGTCAAACCTTTTATATGAAATTTCGATTAAATCAAAAAAAAAAATTATTGAAAAAATTGTCGCTATTAAAATTATTGTTTATCAGTCAATCAAATTGTTAATAAACAAGTAATTACTATATTGATTGAATTTTCACATAGTGTTTAAATTGGTTTCATGATTATTATTTATTTCAAGAATATTTGTATTTGTTTGTAACTTTTAACTCAGATTATTTGCAGTTTAATATTATTAAAAACTTGAAATTTTATCATTTGCGCGACGATGTATTACAATTTAATTACTAAATTATATATACTTAAGAACAAGCAAAGTACAAAAATTTCAATTTAACAATAAAATGAAAAGAAATTATTTAGCAGAAATATAACTAGACTTTCCCAGCAGTTTTTATTTTCAAAATTTTTCCATTTACTCCTGTAGCTGTTTATTTCAAGAATATAAAAGAAAGAAATTCAGTGAAATACATTTTGATTCAACTAACTTTTTGAAAATAATATTATTTTATTAATAATTTATTTTTTAAATTTTTGCAAATCCTTGAAAAATATTTGTAGAAAATTTGGTTTTCATTTGACAACTGAAACGCTATTTATGTATAAGTTTATATTATGTAAAATAGGCAATTGTTATAAAACTAACTATTATGTCGATTGAAAACTGAACATAGAGGTATGCGATAACATATTGTATATATGTATACTTTATTGTTACATGTTATTGTAGGTAATAAATACTTATGGTAACAAAACCGTTTTTTCTTTTATTCAGAAGTTGCCAATAATATTATTATAAACAGTGTTATTTATTTATAGCAATTTATTATTTTGATAAATAAAAAAATAACAAAAAATCAAAACTCAATATATACATACGAGTATAATGAGAAAACTTTTACATTTTAATTGTCCTACACTATATTATTTATCTATCCACTGGCTGCAATACTTGATGATGAAGACATTGCCAATGAACCATTAGAACTGTTTGCATATGGTGGTAAAGCGATTGCAATTACTGTTAACATTTGAATTGCTATTTTCACTTGCATTTTCATTAGTATTTCCACCACCATTTCTATTGTTATTTATATTAGTATTTATGTTACTGTTAATATTACTGTTTCTATTTGATGGATCTATAATTACGATTTATATTATTACAAATAAAATATTATAAAGTGAACAAATTTTATTTACAACCATTTCGTATCAGTTTAGTATGGCCGACCGTTATTAACTTTTGATGATATTCTGGAATATTCAAATATATGGCAGCATCACAAGAAATCTGTTATAATAAAAAAAATTTACAATTCAAAACTTAATATGTATGTAAATCTGAATTTATGAATTTTTTTTTTTCACTTTACTTACAATTGAATTGAATATCACAATTATAAGCACGAGTACCATAATTTTATTAAGTTGCTTTTCCATAATTTACTTCAAAGTTCAAATACAGCGAAATAAATAGAGTTTAAATGAATTGTAGTCAACATTTATATATGGAATGAGTTAAGGTCATGTTTGTCACTAACTAGAGGTTAGATCATTGATCCCACCATATTTACACTGCTAATAAAATAAAATTTTAATGAGAATTGGTAAAAAATATTCCAAATTATTTCCTAATTCACAACAAACGAATATTGAGTAATGGCAATTTATTCCGAATGTCATGCATGTATACTTATTGTTGAATTTGTATAGATATTCTATATTGAACATTTTATCTACTTTGAATCATTATAAAACACGATGAGCATTTTTTACTTTATAACTATTTTTTATTGACAGTAAAATATAAAAATGTTTCCACATGAATGTGGAAAAAAATAATTTTAAAATTAAAACGAATTCCAATTATCGTCGAAATGTTATTATAATTTTTTCAATTGAAAAATCACTGAAATATTTAAATTATAATTTGTTTAATGATTTACATGATAATAAAAAGTGTGAATAAAATAAAAAATTACCTAATTACCTAGTATAATATACTCTAATAACTTATTAAACAATTGTGTTTCATTATAGCTATTTGTAATTTCATTTTGAATTTTCAACACCGTAGTTTTTACTTATTATTTTTAATAATCTTTTTCTGTATAGACTTAATCAAATTTACCTAAAATTGCATTTTTTTTTCTATTCTATTATTATTTTACTGATATTTTATTCCTTTTTCTTTTTTATTATTAATCTACTTTTTTATTAATATTTTTTTTACTAATATTGTTTAATATTAATATTAAACACAGCGATTTTGACAGTGTGTCTAATTTTAATTTAATTTATCTAAACATAGCTTAC
The DNA here is from genome assembly GCA_951394055.1 of Villa cingulata. Lineage (NCBI taxonomy): Eukaryota > Metazoa > Arthropoda > Insecta > Diptera > Bombyliidae > Villa > Villa cingulata. Next base: position 5,469,769 of record OX596025.1, read on the forward strand.
TTCTTCTATTAAATTTAACTGTCAATTATATTCAATTATTTCTTAATGAACATTTTAAAAAAACATTTTTTTTGGTTTACAATTTGTTGGTAGAAGATGTCTCTGTTCTACGTAAAGAGCGAAATATGAGTAGATTTCGAGCGATTATTACGTATTTTTTATGTAATTTCACTGACTAGATTTCGGCCCAAATCCGTCGTTTTTTCCGGATTTCGAGGCTGAAATTAGCAAAATACTTAATTTCAACCTCTGTGTGTCTACAATATAAAAGAGTTTTCAACTAAATCCAAAAATGAATATTATGTATTAAATTTGAAGAAAATTGTAAAAAGTAAATAGTATGAAGATATAAGTATTATAACGAAATTTTGGTAAGAAAATTTCGATAATTCGTGAGCAACAATTATTAAAAGTTAAATGAGAACCAAAACATTATCATTTCCATCAACAAAACTTCAATTTCTACTTAATTTAAATTCGCAGTTTCCTTCTAAAATATTTATAAAATCCTTTGTACTCGTATATTCTTAAAATAATTCTGTGCTATGAATGTGAGTCAAAACATTTCTTTGACACAAATAAAATATTAATACTATCAATAAAAGATCGTATAAAATTTCCATTACTTCATAACTCATAAGTTTTTGTCTTCCTTTCTTTTCGACTAATCAAAATATTTTTAATTTCCCGTGGGTGCTTTTTTGTATCGATATCAAAATCGAGAATATGTGTGTATGCACATATTTCTACTGTACATTACGTATACGTTACACATAAATGTATAAACATAGTACATACACTATAAAGAAATCTTTTTAATTTTTAATGTTCACGCATTATTTAGAGGTGCGTATGAAGCACTCATATTTGCATATCATCAGAACAATACTCTAAAATGATTTTTGTATCATTTGTGTGTGTATATGGAAGTAAGTGGGATATTGTGTAAACGTTTACTGAAAAAAATCATTGAGCATCTTTTTTTTTGGGTTGTTATTTTCTTTTTTTGCAATTTTGGCGGTTCCAGTTAATTTGGTAAAAATTTTTGGTGGCAATATAAACGTATATGTACATTATATATTATACAATATAAACTTTCACTTGTATTTTTTCTGTTTTTGTATATATTCTGCATATTGATGGTAATGTACTAAGGTATTTGTAATTTAAAGTGCGGTAACGAACACATTCTCATGGGAATTTTAAATCATAATCATCAAATTCTGTATCGTCGCCGACGTCACCAACAGTGATATGATACCAACATAATAGTGAAATGATACAAAATTTGTAATGACAAAATTTATAAAAATAAAATTTTTGTGTAAGATGAAATTTAAATTTTTTGGCACGTACTTTAAGTTCACGCTATTAACAAAATATATAAATGCAAACAATGTGGAACTGATATTTTACTCTATATACCACATATACAAGTACAATACATCAAATTTAAAGAAAAATACGTATATATATGTACTTCATTCGTTGTTTTCCTGCAAAAAAGTCTATGTATAATCCATAGTATGTAATATGTGTACATACGAGATGCGAATGAACGGAAACATGTTTAAATAATAAACGTTCAATCGTAAAAATAAATTTTTCATTTTTGATTGTCATACACAATTACAATTTCTGATAAATTAACCCTTATATGTGTCTTATTCAAATGATATATAAACAACAACAAAAGAGGGGAATTACAATAATAGACACAAATAAAAGAAAATTCTCCACAGACATCTTGTATCTAGTAAAAAAAAATTTCCATAATTTTCAAATGCCTACACATACATATAGGCATAAGGATATACGTGCACATATAATCAGAATGCTGTACTTATACATGTTTATATACAAACACCCTTAAAAAACTCATACCTACAGTATTATCATTCGCTTACATTTGTATATGTATGTACATCTATCTATTCCTACATCTTCCTTATTGTGAATATGTTCTTGAAATTATCAACAATCCCACCTACTGAATTCTAGATTATTATTCATGTAAATGCATACATATGTACATGTATTCACCTACCTCTAATACTTATGTTCACGTAGTTTATTTATGTTTATTTACGTTATTTCGTTTGTTTTTCATGTTTGAATTTTGATAGCGTTTTTCATTCGTTCATGTAGGCACAAAATTATATATTACATATAAATTTTTCATCAATTTCCTTACATACACATTTAATGTATTTCACATATTTTTTTCTTCTGTAGCGTACTTCTCAGATATATTTTTTGAAGACAATATACACTGCAAATATCATCCTCTCCATATTCACATTATTCCAGTAAAAATGAAAATGTTCACTTTTTATACAAATGTATATATGTACGTATATGTATATACATATCTTTTTAATAAGCTGCTTCATATGTACCAGATATACAATTTACGTGTGTACACTTAGTCAAGAAAACTGAATTCAAAATTTAATTGTAGATAACACAAAAGAAAAAAAAAACATTTAGAAATAAAAAACAAATTATTGTATTACCAATACCACCATTATTTTCATGTTCCATACTATTGTCACTAAAATTCATATCAAAAATTACTCTACATATGAATAAAATACATTTTGTATAGTTAGTAGCAGATTTGCATAAACAGAAATCGATTCTTAAAATTAAACAAGGACAAAATAAGACGACGTTCAGGGATTTGTGTCGAAAAATGTATTATCCACATATGTAATAGTTTTAGTATACATACTTACATATATAATTTTAAAATTGCTCGGCTTTTGATATCAGTTTTCGATTACTTGTACATTTCATGGCTTGAGCGTATAGTATATTACGTGTCTCTTAAGCTACACATTTGATTTTTCGACTAAATGATAAATCTCGTTAACTAGCAAATCATTGCATATGAATTTGGAGAATTTCGATTTTTTCTCAACCCACTGACAATCTGTTTCGTTGGCAAACAGAAAAATTATGCTGCTTCGTGATAAGCCAGAGTTAAATCTGCATTCTACGTGAATGCTAGACTGATCTAAATAATAAAATCCAGATATTAATTTATTCAAATCAATAAATTATATTTACAATAACATCGTCGTAATACATTCAATTTGTTCATTCGTCTATTTTTCAATTTGATTTTAATTTTCCTTGTTTTAATTTTTATTTTTTTTGTTGTAAATTTTATAACATGAATATTCATTTAAATATGCGCTACTATAAGTACGATTGCACGTACTAGTACAACGTGGAACAAAACATTAACACTATTTATGATACAATTATGAGTTCTTGATATCTTTTACGGGGTAACATCTTTGAAAGAGGAAGGTATGTATTGTATTAAGGAGAATATACGTACATTAATACAATACAATAAATAGACAAACAGACAATCTGCCTGTGGTTAGATTTTACTATCATGAATTTTCATACGAGTATGTATACATCAAATTTATTAATTAGCAGCATCATCATTCGAAGAAGAATTTTTCATTCATTTTACATACTACCATTTTATACAATAGAACATTTTGAATATTCATCAGAATCAGAATAGATAGAACTGTTTGATTTGTGACGATCGTACTATCTACGAACCATTCCTTCCATTTTTGTTGTATATATGTATATGTATATGAATGAATGTGTATTAATCTACGAACGTATAATATAAATATAATTGAATTTAACTATTGTCAGTTAATATTCAGATTTAGACAAAATTTTATAGAATTCAGACAGTAAATTATATTTATATACACCTACCGCACAAACAATTGAGAGGAAGTAAGCAGAATTTATAAGGTACTTTTTTATTGTGGTGTTTTCTTTATATAACAATAATACATATATTTACAAAAAATTGTGAATATATAATATATGTATACATGAATGCTCCTTCATAAACAGAATCAATTTCTATCATAGATACACATATTTACTTACATTTATATGTATATGAATGTATTGAAAAACCACAAATCAAAAAAGAAAAAGAAGTAATAGAATAAGATGAAGAAGAAACGAATAAAATCCCAATTATTTAATGAAATTGCAAATTTTCAGTTTACGGTTTTATAATAAATTTGAAAACAATTGAATATTTTGATTTCAAATAAAGAAAACACTTTAGGGTATGTTATAATATGTACATACATATCAGTATGTGCGTGTATATGAGTTTAATATGAAATTTAAATTCCACGTTTTGCTAATTTAATTTTCAAAAAATAAAAAATAAATAGATATATGAATAAAAAAAAATATGGTAGAAAAACATTGATTCAGTTGAGATATGAAATATATAGACAAAATTTTGAGAACGCTTTGAGTATTGTGAGACATACTCGCTGATATGACAATCACGGAACTTGAGAGGTATGTATGTATTTAGGACTGAACATTTTTGAAATTCGTCTCATTCATCAGTCAATAATTTTAAACGTACATGCACAAAGGAAATATTTTTTAAATATTAGTTTTTTATTAATTAAGGGAAGATTGAAAATTATATTCCATCAAACGAATCAAAATGTTATACAGAATTTTCTTGCAAATTAATGTTTATAGCAATTTAAAATATTTTAAAATTACAAAATATTAATTGAAAGTAGAAAACATATCTACTTTTATTACCACTCTCTTTTATTATATTTATTGTTTAAATACTATTGACTGCTATGCAAGATGAACAAGTACTGTACTATAGTTAAAAGATGATGAAAATAACTGCTTACAAAATATGACCTGACTGTTATCTACAGATTTTTCATTTTTACATTAATGGCCAGTTTCACTGTGGAGGTTTAAAGTCAAAGTTAATTTAACCCTGAACTTGGGTTTAAATTGAAAATTTAAACTCATTGAGTTTCACAGTTAAATTTTAGTTGACTTTAGTTAACTAGAGTCTAGAGTCTAGAGTTTAACAAAGTTTAGTTGATTTGAACTTTGATGAAAAGCTCACAATGAGGGGATATTAGCTGTTTTTCTTTGTTCACAATTATCTGATAATTCTCAGTTCTCAGTTGAGCAATGCTTTTCTTTGGTCTGTGTTTTTTCTATTCTGTTATAGGTGGCAGCAGCAACGAAGTGAGATTTATGTAATCCATCTGAAGAAAAATATTTTTGTTCAATTGATGTGAGCAACTGAGAATCAAAAAGAAGACACAATTTTGACAATCTTCGTGTTCATACTTCGTAAATTTTTGGATATATGTAGTTTATTTGTAATAAATAATTTGTAAAAATTAATTTGTAAAAATAAAATTTTTTTTTATTATTTCTTTTCAAAATGACAATCAACTGAGAATAAAAGTTTCAGTCCGTTTCTTTCAGTTTGTTTGCTCAGTTAGTAACAAGAAGAAGATAACTGATCTAAATGATATGTCAAACTGAGAAATATCAGATAATTGTGACCAAAGAAAAACAGCTATTATAATTATATACTGATTATAACTTCTAGAACAGAATGTGTAGCCACGTGTAGCTGCATTACGGCTGTAGGCTGACTGGCCTCTGACTTCTCCTTTTTAAGTTATTTCAAACCTTACCCAGAGTTTAACCAGTAGATATTGATAGGTTTACCTTTGTCGGTATTTAAACTCCATACACAGGTTAAACCCGTACTGTCAAACTCATTAATATTTTAATTTGAAGTTTAAACCTCCTACGAAGTTTAAACCTGCACTGTGAAACTGGCCATAACTGTATCAAATCTCTAATACCATTATGCAATTTCTACTTTTGAAATCAATAATTGTGAGCAATACATCTTTAAAAGTACTATGACTACGAATTTTTAATAAAAATATTCTGAAATTTGGTGTATAAAATTTTTACAATACTATATAAATAAATTTTCAGTTTGATAAATACTCCTAAACATTATACGTCTATTTGATACCGAATTTCATAATCATTTTCGTATACGTAAACCCCCCGTGATATAAAAAATATTAAATAAAAGGATTGACTTCAAACCGATATTCAATAATGTAAGTTCCACTTCCAACACAGTTGAACAATTTTCTTTTATATATATTTACACACTTACACCTTAAAATACACTTGTAAATAGTGCGTGCATGATAATAATGGCGTTGCTTACACGGACAAACTTTGACTCAGTGCACTTTTGACATTTCCCTTTAAAAACTCTCCGTGCGTTATCATCATATTCATACGATAAGGCAGTTGATTAATGACAAAAATGACAGTTTTCCTTTTAAATTATTATCGGTCTATTTCGTTCTATTCAAAATATGACATATGAGATAAATACCAATATACACAAGAATAAATTAAATTAATTGTGAATTTTAATAGAATTGGATAAAAACTTTACATTTTAATGGTCTGAATTAAAATAACATTTATACACTTTTCATAACTACTTTTATTAAGATTATTATTATAGAATATTACCGATATAATTTTTTGTTTATTCCGCCAAATTATTGCAATTTTTTATTAAAAATAGCATAACACAAACTATCTTTACACAATGCGAATATAGAAATAAAAATACTTTAAATTAAACGAAAAATAAAAAATGAAACGTGTAATTTGCGTCTTGCAGAAAGGTACCCTTGTGACAGACATAGTGTTATGTTAAATTTCTGATATAATCGTATATAATGCGTGTATGCTGTTGATATAAAAATTTTTAGTGACTGTCAGTGAGAACACTATGATTTTTCAAAAGTAAATCGCATTTAAGGCGACAGATGCGATATTTTGTGTTTTATTTTTTATTCTTTTTCTAAAATTTTTTCTCCAATTTTATTCACTTTGCTATGTATATGTAGATGGAAAGTACAGAATTAGGATTTTTTATACAGAATCAAAGTAAAAAACGTAAAAAATAAAATAAAAATTTTGAAATCCTATATAAATTTGCCAATTCCAAAAAAAAAAAAAAATTAAAAAAGAAAAAATACACATCTAGATAAAAGGTATAAAACTTTTCATTTTTGATAATATCCGATTTAGAAATGAAAAATGATTTCTATGTGACATATATGTACATTACGTACATCTAAAAATACATAGTACTTATATGAATTTTATAAAAATGTCCTGCATGCTGTATGTATATAAATTCAAATTGTTCGAATACTGAAGGTGAAAAAATATAATATCATATTTGGTACAATCTTCTGACTACTCCTTGTACTATATATAGTATATGTACTATCTATGGTACTATGTAGAAATTGTATATTATCAGAAATATTTTGGAGAAAAGTATAGGGTAATATAATATGTATAATAAAATAACATATCAAATACTGAAAGAAATTCATTTTTAATAAATACCCATGCGATATATGTATTTTTTATGTTCATGTAATACAAATGTACATACATATATATTTATAATAATTTTTGACGATAAGATAAATACAAATAAATGTATCTTGAAAATTAGAAAATATATTCGTTTTTTTTTTCTGTTGGTTACATTTCATATTTGTCATCTCATTGTGTAATATATTACATCAAATTCTGCGTTTATAAGAATAACGTTATAAAATTATTGTTGAATATTACAAAATGTCATAAATATTTTGACATTTATATTTAATATTTGGTTATAGGTACGAGTACGAATGTACTCGTTTGTACGTCGTTGTATATGATGGAGATATTATAGGTTATATGATATTGTATAGTATTTATGTATATGCTATAAGTTACAATTACTTTCACTTTCATTATACTATAGTAAAATTTGGTAAAATACAATATTATTATTTACTTACGATATTACTATGTTTTTCTATATATGAACCCCACATATGTATGTATGTATGAATTTATGTAGATGTGTATGTTTGGGTTAAGATTAATGATTTGTTTAGTTTGTCAGACAGTATATGAATCATGTTGTACATATATATTACTGATGGATATTTTTCATGGTACATGGGCTTTGTCTGCTGTCAAATTTTATATTGAATATGAATGAAAAATTAGAAATGGAAAATTTAACATAATTTTTTCATCAAACAGAACAAATATTATGAATAAAAAAAAAGTTATAATTATGTATATTTTTCTTTTTTTATTATTTCTTATTGTTTTTAATACAATGGATGCGTTCAGTTCCACGCAGAGATGTAAAATTTTCCATCGCTGCAATAATTTCTCTTACTGAACGACTTCGCTGCATAGTCGCTACTTTGCAGTGATGGAAATATTTTGCAGCTGAAAAAAAGTTCGCTTTAAAATTCATCCTAATCAAATTTTGAAATGTTTGAAAGATGAATTTAATGGATGAAAAGTTAATACGTAGTTATTAGTAAGATGTATAATTTTTTATTATGAGAGTGGTGAAATTACTTTTCATTTTGATGGTTTTAAAATGCTAATAATTTCAAGTTTCTCAGGAATTTAGGCAGCAAAAAATAAAAAACAATTTCATTGCATTAATATCAACTTACTTACTTACTTACTATCAACTGTTAACAGCGGATTACGCAGTACACAGTTCAGTAAATTGTATATATGGCGATTATCTAAACTTCGCAGCATTTTCATCGGTGACTTGCATCGCTCCAATGAACTGAACGCATCCAATGCTTTTAAGTTTTACTGTTAAAATTAGTTTTAACATTTTCTTAAATTCCATATTTTTCTCCATTTTTATTATTATTGTTGTTTTTATTGTTGGAATTTTTCTTTTTTAAATTTGTTATTATCTTTTTCTTCATTAGGTACTCGTAGTTACGTAATACCATGTAATACATAGCTTTAGATCTGGATTCTTTTTAAAGTATAAAATTTGTAAATAAATAAATTTATTAGATTGATACATAAATAAATAAAATTTTCGGTTGTGAGCTCAAGTTCACTCTACAAATTCACACTGCTGCTTTGGTTTTAGAAATTTTGTAAAAGTACTTTTTTGTTCTTACAACACTTCTATATGTTTTTAATTCAAGGATTATTATTTCCATCAGTTTTAGTTTTGGTTTTATTTTGTAATTTTCAATACTTTTTTAAAAGTCTGTTCATTATTTTTCAAATGTCCTTCTTAAAGTATATAACAGTATATACTCATACAATACTGTGATAAAATTGAATTTTCTTTGGTAATATTCAAAAGCCAATTTCTTATATTTTATTCAAATATTGCCTTAAGTAAATGTAAATTTGTCAAATGTTTACAAACTCATAATACTGTACAAACGGATCTTCTAGAAATTACCAAAATATATTACAAATTACTATATATGTATATGGAAAATCATGGTTATCATCTATCGGTATAAATATTTAATAGAAATTTATAATTATATAACATTAAATCTCTGAATCTGTTTTCATATTTCATGTAAAGAAGATTTTATTTTGTATACAAATATATACATTTGTATATACGTATATGATACGTACGACAATACAAAACCTTCTTAATATTTGATGTGTAGCACATATTCCATCAACACCTCAAAGTTTATCAAGTTTTAATTATTTAAGAAACTAGTTGATTGCAAAAGCAGTTTACCCACAATCACCAAACAAATTTCTCTTACTCCTAATAATAAAATTATATAACAGATACATTTATGGCTTTGTAAATATACATAAGTACTACACTTACCTACATACTTATATGTATACATATGCGTATTATACGAGTATATATAGATTTTAAATGTATATATACATATATGAATGTGCCTATACGACGGAACATTTTGGTAAAACTTCGCCTTGTCATGCATGAATTATTGCCGATAATGTGGTAAAGATAAATTTGAAGGCGATATAAATAATCCTTTTCACTACCATACCTACCACCGTTTTAAGTTTTTCCTAATAAATGAATGAATTAACAAACAAACAAACAAAAAATATGAAAAAAAATATGTATGTAAAGAATATATGCTTCAAACAAGATACATAAGGGATACAACGACAATATAAAATATTTACATACAGCATATGTGTAAGTGCATTAAGAATGTAATAAGCAAGTAACTATAAGCGTTCTCGTTCAGTTTACTAGCATTCCTTTGGGTTTAATACACTTCATCTAAATTGAGGATGAAAATTTTCTATAATGAACACAAATTAAAATTTATTGCTATGCATCGATATCATGTTGGAATTCATTTTCTTTCTCTCTTTGCCGTTGAAAATTATTACTACTTTGTCTATGATATCAACGCATTCAAAAATTTATCATTAATAATTCACTGTATATACTGTAGAAACCATCAAATTTATCCTTCTTACATATAATGATAAGGATATTTACATACATGTATACGCTTACTTAATTAAAATTTAAAACAAAATCTGTCCGATTAATTAATGTTTACTGAATGGTTAGGTTTACAAAGGATTAAAACAAAACAACAACAAAAAATATAAGAAAAAAATTCCCAGTACAATCGTTATTCGTAATTGGGCCCGCATTCAATCTGAATGAGCGATTACTCAAAAATCAATTAATCGCTTTTTTTTTTAGATTTTCAGAATTTTTTTGCGTTTTTTTTATTATGTTTTCCTACTTTAGTACCTTTTCATCACTGTACACTTTAATTTTTTTCTTCTTTTTTTAATATTGAATTATTCCCAAAAGTATATAGAATAAAACGCATTCAACATTATTTGATTACAAGAAAGAATACGAACGCAGCCTAACATTTCAACAGATTCATATATACATATATACGGGATACATGCAACCCTTCTTCCTCGGGTTTGGAACGATTTAGTTATTTGCAGGGATTTTTCACCTATATTTTAGCTGTTGCGTAGACTCGCATATCTAAAACGTACAAATATGCATGCATGTGTCCGTCTATAACAAACAAATTTCTCTACAGATATCCAGATAATGATGATGGCAATAATTGTGATGTGGGTTTCAATTCAAATTTCTGTATATACTATCTCTAAGTAGTACTGTAGTATTTACACATTCACACATACGTTACTTTGTCGAAATTAATGTAAGTATTCAATGGACATCAAATTCCCACAATGAAGTTTTCAATAAGCACATTTATGTACGAGTAAGTGGCACGCAAAATATATATAATGCTCCCAATTTATTTTATCAGTTCACATACAGAATTAACACACAACAACGAAACAAAACAAATGAAATAAAAATTAAAACGAAACACAGGAAACACATAGACAGACGTTAAACCGTCAACCTCCCAAAAAAAAAAAATATAATCCAGTTCAGTTCCAGTGGATTTGATGTTGATTTAAATTTGGATTCGCAGCATTTGATTTTTTGTTTTTTCTAGAAAAAAGAATTTTTTTTTTCTATTTCATTCAGTTCCACTTTTTTTTCGGATTTTCTCATCGTTGATCATTAAAAGGTTCAATTTGGCTGGGTTTATTGTGGTCCGTTTGTGGTAGTATATCGGTCTCATATGTACATATTCGAGAATACATATACACCTTCATATTTGAACGAAATTTTGTGTTTGTTTGTATTGTGTCGATTTAAAATTATTTTTTTATTTTATTTATTTTCCGTATAGCTAAGTTGATTTTGGAAAAAATCATTTATGTGCGGGAAGTGTGCAGTAAAGGAAAATTATTATGGTCAAAATTTAATATTAGATTATACGAGTGGTACGTGGTACGCTATTAGCGGTACAAATTGGAATAAAATTGAAATGAATGGTCCTCTATTGTATACACAAATACTTACAAATACATGTGTAGATTATACAATTAATATACAAATTTATTCGTACTTGCTTTATCCAGTCGGTAAACTAAATTAAAAAAAAAATAAATAACTAAACACCAAAAACTTCAACTTTGCAAAACGCATATACCCGAATATGATAAAAAAAAAGAAAACAAATACAAAATATAACAACATCGAATAATACTATAAAACACAAAAAGGCTAAAAGGTAAACTGAATAAGTAAAATATATGAGGATTACTTGACTAAATTTAGAATACACTAGAGTTTTAATTTAAACTGAACAAAAACAAAAATGAAAAATGTGTGTTGCATGCATGTAATCGGCTCAATAATATTTGTAATTCATTCAGATTTCAGCTCAGTTTTAAGGTCAGTTTTAATTAATCGATGCTTCAAAAGAAAATTCTGGATAATATTATTGATTTGTGAACCAAGTAGCACACATACGTAGGGACTAACAAAAATTCTCCGAAAAACTAGTTTTCTGTAACTGTTTCGAAACCATTCTCTATATAAAGCAAGGTCAATTAGTAAATAGTATCAGTTCAAAATTTCATTTTGATCGGGTAACATGGAAACAAGAAAAAGAAAAAATAGTGGTGATGATTCGTATCAGTTACCTTCACCAAATAAAACAGAAATACGGTATGCGATTTTGTTTGGTTTTCGTCGTAAATTAACGCCTCGAAAAATTTTTGAAGAGTGTAAAACAGCTTTTGAAGAAAATGCACCATGCCTTGACACGGTTTATGAGTGGTTTCGACAGTTCAAAACTGGAAATTTCAGCATTGAAGACGAGCCCCGTGAAGGACGCCCTCGAACATCGACAGATGATACAAATGTGGCTGCTGTAAAGAAAATACTGGACGAAGACCCACGTCTGACAGAAGAAATGATAGCTAACAAACTAGGCTTAAATGCCATGGCTATCTCAAGAATATTGAATGATAGTCTTGGGTACAGCAAAAAATGTTCACGGTGGGTACCTAAAATCCTGAGTCAAGAAGAAAAAGCAGCACGGGTGCATTTTGCTAAATTTTTTCTAGAAAAATTCAACGCAGGTACTTCAGAAAATTGCAGAAATCTTATCACAGGTGACGAAACATGGATATACAACAGTGAACCTGAAACTAAATTACAATCGTCAATATGGAGTGCCAAAGGTCAACCATCGCCAGTTAAAGCATACCGACAGAAGTCACTAAAAAAAGTTATGTTCGCAATTTTCTTCAACAGAAATAGAATAATTGCATCGGTACCACTTGAAGAAGGCAAAACAGTAAATGCGGAATGGTATACTGATGTTTGCCTACCTGAAGTTTTTAAAAACATTTTACAAGGACGTGATAAGGCAGAGCTGCGAAGGTACTTTTTACATCACGACAACGCACCTGCACATAAGGCTGAAAAAACATCAAATTTTATTGCTCTATCAGGTATAAGCGAAATATCACCAGCTCCATATTCACCTGACCTGGCACCTTGTGACTTCTGGTTATTTCCAAAAATCAAAGAGCCATTACGCGGAAAGGTCTACAAAAGCAGAGAAGAGGTTATCGAAGCAGTTAACCAGCAATTAGAGCAGCTAAAAAAGGAAGATTTTGAGCATTGTTTTAATAGATGGATATACAGATTAAATAAATGTATTGAAGTAAATGGAAATTATGTAGAAATATGATAAAACAATAAATTTTTATTATTTAGAAAAAAAAATTTTTTTGTATTTTTTTTTCAACAATTTTCGGAGAATTTTTGTTAGTCCCCTCGTAAAGTTTTGTTATTTTATTTTAAACTTGTGAAAGCTCTGAAATTCATAACAAACAAAATAATTTAAAAATATTCACTCATTACTACAGTATTTTCATGGATTTATTTCGCCATGAAAATATAATTGGAATACAATAAAAAATAGCAGATTTATTAATTATGAATCATAAATGTTTTGTTCTCTGGCAATTATTGAGTTTATTAACAAAAAAAAAAAAAAAAAAAAAAAAACAGTAAATAGACACGTTTTTGTTCTTAACTAAAATTATTAATACAGAAAAAAAATATAAAATTACCGAGACAATTTTCGTAATTAACATCAATTAAATCGAAAAACAATTTTGTATAACTGTTAAGATAATTTCAATAAAATGTTATCAATTTTATTTTGATTTTCCAATTAATGAAACTATGTATACTTTTCTATTCACACATATGCGTGCCGTGCCGCCAATGGCCATGAATTTTTATATAAAATACTGTCAGAATTGAATTTCAATTTCAGTTCTCAGTTTCACATTTTAGCAAAAATTCAGTTAATGAAAAATGAAAAAATTCAGTTTGTTGGTGTTAGTGATATTCGCTTTATTTTCGCTAAACATTCCTGTAAGTCATAAAGAAATTCATTTATTGAATAATATTGAATAATATTCCGTAAGATTTTATGTAATAATACTCTTTTCATATTAAAATGCAGCTGGCTAAAAGTGACAGAATAAAACTTTCTACAGGCATCACTGAAATTACTGGATTAATGAAACTACCAGTTGTGTGTAAGTCAAAAAAATATTTTCATTCATTTTGTTATTTTCGAATATAGGTACTGTAAAAATAATATTGAAAATTTAAAATTTTAAATTTCACCATACTTTTTAACGAATTTATTGAAAAATAACACAGTATACTTTTACTACTTTTATTACTGAGACAAAAGAATTAAAATTTTTCAAATTTTAAAGTTTGTTTTGGATGTGGTGGTGGTGGTGGTGGTGGATCGAGTAGTAATAACAATAATAACAACAATAATAACAAGAACAACAATGATAATGTGAATCGAAACACGAGTGGTAATATTTTGAATGTGCATTGCAATGAACGGAAAATTAAAAGAGAAACGCAATTATTTTCCATTCATTCGAATACAATAAATGTTTGCGAAATATAAAATACATATTTATTTTAATAATCTGTTGCAAATCTTTAATTTAATTTTTTGTTTTAAGGAAATTAAGGTGGTGGAAATACATCAACATCTACATCAACATCGACATCTACAACTTCTGATGGATCACAATCTATCAGTTCATATTCTTCTTTAAGCTCCTACTTAATTGTCGGGAAAACACTTAGATGGGTGGGATGCATTTACCATCAAAATTAAAATATTGGATAACAATTCACATTTAACATTCGAAAAATGCATACGAGTGCATATACATACTCATTTAAAAATGAATAAATAAATCCAATTATGAAATCTCCATAAATTTAACACATCTACAAGCTACCAAACAGATTCAAAAAAAAAAAAAAGGAAGAAAAATTTCACAATTATTTTATTTTGTATATTTTGCAAGCATACACATACCCATACATACATACGTATACACATGTACGTATGTATGTATGAATACAACTAGAACAGAATGGCGGGCAAAATAACTGAAAATATGCACCGAAATGAATAAAAAAAAACTAATGGAAATGTTCATAATTTGAAGAAATAAAAAATAATAAAAATGAAAATATAAAAAGTAAATTTATTGTCCTTTTTTTTTAAATTGAATGCGTATTTATACACATACTATACAAACATTATTCCATCTACTTTTATTTGAATTATTTCGGTTTTTCCTCACACACGAATGTAAGATTGTAAACAATCTAAAAGACCAGATGAAAGGAAAAGAAAACAAAATAAAATATATATATATATATATATATATATATATGTGTATGTATATATATATATATATACAGTGAAACCTCGATTATCCGAACGTTCGAAAAACCTGAATGTTTTAAATTTGAGAATTGAACATTATATAATCGGAATTGAATGTTTTCTCTACTCCGAATTGTCTATAAAATCAAAAAATTGCTATAATTTACTGTTATTAACTACTTAACTGAAGTTTTTGTGTTATATTTCATTTGTTGTTTGTACATAAATACAAATTTCTCCACTACTTATAACAAGTTGTGAGTTTCAAGTGGTGTAGAAAAATATTTCAATTTAAAATTTGTTCAAAATGAATTTTCTTAAAAAACGTGATCATAAAACAATGAATTTATTAAAAAACAAATTATTCTTTTAGACGAATTAAATGAAGGAAAATCTATCTGTTAAGAAAGTTGCAAAGTAATATGGAATTGGAAATTCAACAGTGTGTGTTATAATAAAAGAAAAGTGAGAAATACAGAAATTAAGATTTAAATTTGGTTTAAATATGAATAGAGTATGAGAGTATGAACATTTTTGATAATGCACTTGAATTATCTATACCTCGAATGCAGTAAACAAATACATATTAAAAATTATTTTAAAAACAGGATTAATTTTTGAAATTTTTTTTTATAAGAAAACTTTTTGATATAAATTTAAAAACAGCAATGTACTTTAATCCGAATTTTTCGGTAATCCTATTTAGGCCTGCCATCAATTGGTTCGGATATTCGAGGTTTCACTGTATATATGGTATATAAGTATGTATATATTTTATTTCATTTTTCAACAGAACAGTAATAAATAATTCGTCACTCATTAGATTGCTTGCATATTAATATTTGTATAAATTCATTTCATAAATACATACACACATAACAGTCGATAGACAAGTATTTAAAAAAATTCAAATACATTAAAATGTTAAGCAATTGTAGTTGTATACATAGTAATGTAATAGTAATATATGTATGTATAGCATTCTCAGCATCATCAGCATTCATCAGCTATGTGTGTTCTATGTTCTATATATTTACATACTACCATCTACCATCTGTATCGTGGTACTATTAATGCAATAAATTTATACTGAAATTCATAGAAATGATAATTTTTTCATAACACAAGAAAATGGAAAAAAAAAATTTTTTTTTTTTTATTCCAAGGATTAATTTTTTTTTTCGCTGATAAAATCACATTCACTTAACTTATGCTTATATATTTTTGTAATACAAACAAAGAAAAACGCAAAAATAAAGAAAAATGGATCGCTATAAAGAGAGAAAAAAAACAACAAAAAATGAAAAAAAAGGTGGCCGAGATGAAGACTCCATTTGTGGTCGGTCACATATTTTTCTTTTCTTAGAGCAAATAGTAGTCATATTACTTGCGTATACATACGTATATATAAATATATACGAATCCTCATGTACTATTACACGAATACATGTATAGACACGAATATCCGCGCAAATATTAAAATTCATAATTAAGTTTACTCGGTAATTAAAAATTATATATGTCCCTCTTTTTATATTGTTGTGTACTTATGTACGATGACTTACAGATGGAAATGTGGTTGCCAAGTTTATTCTTATTCGTGTTAAATGAATATTTATAGTCGCATTGTTGAATTCCTTCTACAAGTTTTGTTCTTATTTTATTATTATTATTTTTTTTTTTAATCTCGTTCTGTCGCTTTCTTTTACTATTTTCTCTGTTATATCATCTACAAAGTTAGATTTCCAACAATCATAATACACACCTAAATATTCCTTCTTCAGAGTTCAGAGTGCATACAGTGGTATTATATTATATACAGTATTCGTCTTATTTTACTGTAGATTTTTTCATTAATTTATTTTTGTTTTTAGGTTTTTTTATATCTAGATATACGTTGGTTTATTGCAACGAAGATAATTGTCATGAGCAGGTCTTATTTGATTTTTGTTCCACTCTTTTATATATTTTTATTTGAATTTCGTTTATAGTTTACTTTTTCAAATGGATTTGAATCAGAAAAAAATTTGTTATTTGTTTTCTGCAGCATCAGAAACTACACAAGAAGTATAATAATTGTATAGAACATTTTTAATTGAATGCCCTTTTTTTTAATTATAAATTTATTTTAAAAAATGTACACACTCCTATTTACATATACTATGTCTACGTGTGTATAGTAACAAAAAAATAAGATATAATAGATTTTTATTTGAAATATATAAAATTAATTTTGTGGAAAAACATATTGGGATACAAGAATACAAATGTATAAAATGTACAAATATTTACGTACACTCCTATATTTGGAATGAACGGTTTTAACTTCATAATAATATTATCAGAAACATAAAAATCTTTTGCAAAGAAGATTTATAATGTCGCCAAATTGAATTTAAAAAAAATCATAAAAACGAAAAAAAAAATTCTAGCATTTGTATAAAAACAATGTCATAATTCTTTAAAAAGCAACAAAATTAATATGTACCAAAACAACAATAAAAATAATCATGCAAGGAACACTGAAAATAATAAAGAAACTGTCGTCAATATTTTTTCACGATATACTTAGTTATTAATATAAAATACGTGAAAAAATATACTACATAAATGATATAGATGGCAAATATTTTCTACGTTTTAAACATTTACATATGAAATTTTTTGGTATCCTTTTGTTTTTGTTGGCTTACACATTTAAAAAATAAATTTTCATAATTTATTTAAGTCGACTTTTAATGTTCTTTGGCACAATTTTTTTACGAGAATTTATTTACTATTATTTTTAAATACAATATGCATACACTCGTAAATATGTAATGCACTGGAGATTTTTCTTCTTATTTTTTAATATACTTATTTTACAATTATTCGACACATTTATCAAAACAAAAAAAAAAAAAAAAAACATTTGTTTTTTCCAAAATAATTTGGCATGTAACTCAATTTATAAAAGAATGATTCATAATGAAATTAGAGCATGAAAACAAGTGTCAATTCATATTTTTAGACAGAGAACCAATGGAGCTATAGTTGTGCATGTATACGGTTAGAAATAAGGATTTGATTTCTGTTAATTACGGTGACAATGATGGATGTGAAACTTTAAGAATAACTTAAGCATCACAAAAGTGAACAATTTTCAATTTGAAATATGATCAGATGATCAGCCATGTGATTTGTTTTAAGTTGAGTTAAATGATATATGTATACGTACGTTCAATGATATCCATTTACAAAGAACTTTCATTTTGAAATTTTTAATTTCTACCAATTTCTACCATGTATCGACCCATAATAATGTGATGGAAATGAGTGTGCGACCTATATGAAGATTTTGTAGTCATACATATGTATGTCAGTTTAATGGCCAAAACCTAAATTTAAAGATCATTTTAAAGCCATCTATATCATACCTCAACATTTAAATGTCAAAATTGATTCTGATATATGAAAATATATTGAAGCAATCCAAATACATACTTCACGACTTCAGCCGCAAATAAAGCTGAATCGGAGATTCTGAAAATTTAGAATTTTGAGTCTGAAGTAACAATAAGACCAACATCTATATACAAAATATGCTTGTTGACATTATTTATCATTTTTATTCGTAGTATATGTACAAAGATTATACAGTGCTGACGAAAATTATTTGTGCTATGTGTATAAAGTGTTCTGAGGAGTAACATGACTTAAATAAGACCCTAAATATACGTGACGGGACGAAAGAAATTAAACGAACGTAAATACTCGTTTCGTCAGTTTGACAATTTGCTCTAAATAGAAACGATTCGAAACGAGTAAAATTGTGTATGAGTATTGAGTAGAAACGAATAGAAATGTGTATGAAACGAGTATAAACGATAAAATGTACGACCGCTACGGCACTATCCGTTTCGTCTCGTTTAGTCTATTTGATATTTAAACTTATCAAAATTGAACGAATGTAAGAACACGTCATTTAAGGTATTTCTACGTATCACAGAACTATCGTATGTATCGTCTCGTTTCGTTTCGTCATGTCTATTTAGGTTATAGCTTTATTTATTTTCAGTAATACGAATGCTAAGATGAAAATGATTCATTTAATTTAATATTGAAGTGCGTTTAAAAAGTATTGGAAGAGTAAAAATGCCACGAAAAAGTGAATTATCGATAGAAAAAAGAGCTGCTATAGTTTCTGAATATAACAAATTCCTGTATTCCAGTTACTGTTCAAAGGATTTAAAACAAAGTGTAAAGTTTACAGAAATACATTTCTATATTAAGTCCTGAAGAAAAATAATTAAGGAATTGTACAAAATTGTACAAAAAAGAGCAGGAAGAGGGTCACAAAGAAAAAAAAAACTTTGTTACTCACAAATAATTTTTGTAACCACTGTACATCATATATACATGTATATAATTTTTGTTTTCATAATATTGGCAACAGTTTGAAGCTGAGGTAAGCATTTGATTTTGTAAAGCTTCAGAGTCTTGAAGTACACTTTTTGAAGTATGAGGTATGAGTCTTGAGATATGCATTTGGTTTTGGCCTTAAAGGTTGAAAATAAAATGTTTCAGTATAAAATTACAGTAAATTTAAAAATGTCCGTATCATTTCTAGTAAATGTCCAAATCTGGAACCACACTTTCAACATGATATAAATGAAGGAAGATGACTCTTATTTGATGATTGTTAGTGTAGAATGTAGCGAGAGAAGAAGATGAAAAATTAAGCATAGTTTTAACTTTGGTGTTGAACGCATAATGAATATCTAAATGATAGTAAAGTTGGTTCGAAAGGAAAAAAATATATACATAATAAATACATATATATGAGTATGTATGTTCTCAAAATAACCTCAAGATTAATAAATTTATGTCAATTTCAAGATCATCGAAAAGTCTTATCTCCAAGTAAATAATTATGTAATATTATCAATTGTTATAGTAGGTCTTTCAAGAATTAAACACTATTATTAGATGGTTACTATTCTATGGCGTCATATCCCATCCAGGGTTTTAACTCATAAAGAGTGCCTCTCCATTGAGTCCAGTATTTTATTACTTTTGATCACTCTACTCTATATTCATTTCACATTCGGTCTTTATTATTATTAGGCACAGGCTTCTGCCTTTATCCTTTAAAAATAAAAATATTTTCATTACAAATCATTGTTCTTTGATCCTTGTGTCTTTGAATTCAATTTACTACATTACCACAAATAAAATTACAAAAACCAACACAAAATACAAATCATGCTTTTGTCCTTTTTTTATTTATTTATTTCCTAAAAAAAATCAATTCACAGAATTTTTTGACAAACATTCATTGAATTCGAAATCAAAAAACATTCAATGGTCAATTGCTTGTTTACAGCACGTGCTCTAATTTTGTATAACCTCAATAAAATAAGAAGAGGAAAAACAAACCAAAGGATTTTGTCTTTTTTTTTTCTCCGTACACATTTTTACTGATGTGCTTTTCATTTATCTAAAAATACTTGAATTTCTCTATAACACAGTTCACAAATACAAACGCATCCCCCATTTTTTTTTTTTTTCAGTTTAAGATTATAAAAAATGAAAACGAAGAAAAAAAATCTCAACCCTATAAAAATCGAAGATTTCCCCACTTTCATTTAGAATGTCATTCTTCCGCTCGTGTAAAAAAAAATTTAGAAGTATTGTATCATGAGGTAAATGCAGGAAAACAAGAATAGGGAAAAAAGGAAAAAAAACATGAGAATCCTTGACGATAGGTTGATTGTGATCAATTTGAAAATGATCTGATGTTTAGTTTTGTATATATTCCTTGGTTTTTCTTTAGATATATTGAAAAAAAAAAATGAAACATAAAAATTAAATTTATGTAAAAAGGGATGTAATGATATCCTTTTTTTTTCTATCTTAATTAGGGTATATAACTTATTTTTTATATGGAAAATATATTGTTTGTCATAAATGGGAGAAAAAAATATTTTCATATTGATGTCGAAAAAGGATATTATAACAAATTGGTCAAGTGATTTTCAAGATATTGATATGAAAATAAAATTGCAATTTGTTGAGTATCTTACTTTTATTTTATTTTCAATGATATGAAAATTTATGATTTTTGGTACAAAAAAAAAAAACAAAAAAGATTGAATGAATGAAAACATCCATGCAAGAATAAATTGAATTATAGTTATGACAACATATTGCTATCGACTGAAATATGGTAAATTGGTTCCTTACTGAATTGTCTGTTGTATATGTTCTCGTATACGAACCATCAGGAAACCAAAGAAAATTTTTCAATTTTCATTTTTATAGTTATTATGATGAGAGATTTATAACTCTCATTTTTTGGATTACACGAAAAAATATTGACTGAATGACTTGTATGCTCCTGTATTATAATACTGTACCCGAACATTACCATACATTACATAAAAATGTAAATTTGATTTTTATTTCGATTTGATAAATAACAAAATAGTAGTAAAATAAGGCAAAAATTGCTTTTATGGAATACTGAATAGAAATTGCCTCAATAAGATGTAATTTAGTATGAGTTATGTGAATATAAAAAAAAATCACAGAATAAATAAAAAAAAGGTGAAAACTTCTAGTCGAAAATTTTGAAAATTACTGTATTTATAGGGAATAGATTTTACCTAAGTAATATAGGTACTTATATAATGTATTTTATTATTCCGCTTCACTCCTTCTGGAGCGTATGGTTTGCACCATCGTAATTTCCACCGAAATCGATTATGTGCGAGGGTTTAAATATTATTTTTACGTTTTTACCTAAGTATAATATGATAAAAATAAAAATATAATTTTGGAAAGAATTGGAAAAAAATTATGACGTCAATATGAAAATTGTAAGATATTGTACATATAATTGAGTTTAATGACGGGAACAGATAAAAAATGTTATGTTATTGTTATTATGTATCTGCAGAGCTAACAATAATAATGATTATTTTCAAGCAATCATTATTTTAATTTATTTGGTTGGGTGTACTACGTTAAATATTTAAAAGATCATTAACAAAGAATATAATTAATCAGCTTTTCTAAATTACTCAAATCATTTAATGTGTATATCTTAATCAGCAAACATCCTCTTCCCATTATATTTGTATGTTTGCGTACACTGAATTCCAAAAATCTGAAAAATTCCTTAAACTTATTCTACACATCACTTAACACATATCAACTGGATTGATTGATTCTCAAATATTTGTTTGCATCTATTTACCATTACAAAAAACTTTTTTCAAATGTACGTATACCATATGTATGTATGAGCATGTCCTTAAAAATTCTCTGTGCAATCATTTAAAATTTCTATAAATATTTTTATTGTTCGACAAATTCTACATAACTTTCGTACTTTACAAACTTTCTATATAATGAATGAATTTGAGGCTCCATTTTTGGTGTTTCACTTGAACAAAATACGATTTAAAAAAACAAAAAAAAAATAAAAACAAAAAGTGGTAGGGGAATTATTTGTCATCCCGTATAAACACATCCAATCTATTTGATAAAATTTTAAAATCCATATACAAAACTTTCATATGTATATGTATGTTTATAATATACACAAATTACATCTGTCTAACGAAATTTACCTCAATATACTCATATGTACATACATACCTTTCAATCATATACATATGTACATATTTATATAGCCCTCACAACAGGATAAAGAAAATAAATTTTCAAATTTTCGTGGCTGCACGCAACCCTTCAAATGGAATTTTATATGAAGTCATGGTATACTCGCATAGATCATAGCTATAGATTATTGAAAAGCAAGTATGAGAGTGTAGTAGATTGTATTCCAAATTTTTTTGGAAAATAGAACATAGAAAATTTCAAAGTAACTTTAAGGATCAAAATAAAAATTAAAATAAGTATAAATAAAAAATTATAAAAGAGAGAAATTTTAAATTTTGGAAGGAAGAGTGATGATAATCATCGACAAAAGCTTAAACTTTTACGTTAAAAATTCCATGATAGAAAAATTTACTTATTTTTTTTGGTTTGATTTCTTCACGATACTTTCTATAATTTTCGTATTTCACGTATGCATGTAATGTAGAGAACGTGTCGAATATATGATAACGATAATAATGACAATGTTGATAGCAAGAAAGTTATTTCAAGTAATTTTTTTCTCATTGAAATACAAGATTTGAAAATTAAAAAAAAAAAAATAAATAACAATAAATAAATAAAGATTTTCTGTATTTTTCCTTGTTTTTGGTTAATTTTAAAATCGAAATAAAATAACACATTACATGAACCTAATCATACCGAAATACATTTCGCCAGTACGACTTTTAAGATGAAATGTTATAAATGTTGCGCAAAATTTAATTGATCCTGATAAAGTGAATATTTTAGAATTTAGTTTAAAAAACCAATATTGAAACTGTTATTTGCTAACAATGATATTTCTGTATTGCACGAATGCGGTGTGACAGACATAATTTAAAAATCTTTAATGAAACATTTAGGCCCGTATTCACCAACTAAAATTATCTTTTATCTGGGATAAAGTGTATTCATCAACCTCGATTATACACTACTCGGCTATTTTTAAGAAAACCTTGGGA
Source organism: Villa cingulata (assembly GCA_951394055.1). NCBI lineage: Eukaryota > Metazoa > Arthropoda > Insecta > Diptera > Bombyliidae > Villa > Villa cingulata. The sequence continues at coordinate 5,493,773 of OX596025.1, forward strand.
GTGGTACTATAAATATCATTTGAACATAACCTTGTTATTAATAGCAGCAGCACAGCACTCACATATAAACATGACATCACATCACCTCTATTTCATTTTGTAATATAAAAATACAATCTGCTGACATGTTCGACACTTCGAAAACGAAGTCGGAAAACAAATTTTATCACGGTTGATGAATAAGTTGGAATTATAATAGGCTAAAATATATCCGACGAATAATCTTGGATGCTAAATACGAGCCTTAATGTATTTCCATCGATTCTCTTAGATATTTCTTTAACGACAACGGTTTTTATATTTGAATTTTTTGAAAAACTGTTTATATATATAGGTTTAATAATAATGTTGTTGCTTGCTTAGGGGAAGGTATGAACCAGAGCACTCAGAAACTCCGTCTAATCAAACGTCTTTGTCGCTCTTAGGTAACGAAGGAGTTCTACTCGACTTTTAGGCCCAGTTTATCTGATGACATCAGTGCCAAAAATGCGCATTTTAATAGAGGAGAAGGACTGACACCTATACAAGAAGTTTTCCATGGTATCATCCTCCTCTCCACAAGAAGTGCACAGTAGGTACATCACTGATGATTCCTATGACAGCAAGATACTTTCCACAGTTATTTGTGATATATTTATTAAATATACTCCAACTGATATTTCAAACTGTCAAAAAACTGGCATCGCTCTCATTGGATATTAAAGGCAAAATATTCGCTCTACGCTAAAGCCAAAGCTTTATATTCTTTGCTAACAGCCATCGCACAGTTCCAGCGACAACTAAAACGTATCGCCGAAAGTTCGCACAATGCGAGCCACAACCACAGCGTAACGTTTAATGAATTTTAGATTTTTGCTTCTTGCTAATAGATTACTACTATCTGCTATGCAAAATCCAGGTAGTGAATAGAATAGAATTTATTTGGGCAATAGCAACAGCGTAATGTTCAACGGTAAAAAGTCCAATTTAATTACTGTATACGCTGTAGTTGTCGTCGGAATTGTGCGATGGATGTAAAACTGGTGCTGATTACATTAATAATGTAATTATTATTCTATGTATTGAGCTTTCTCTATATATTGAAGGAAATATAAGTGAATGATAAAAAAACTTTTGACATTTCTTTGAAGTATACTGTCGTAAAATCTCATGCGATTTTCCTTTATCTTATTTTTTGTGTGGACAATATAAGAGTCACTTTATTCATACAAAATATGTGTGCATCAATGTACTTACTTATAGATGTACATATATCTATTTTGATGTATATTTTTTGTTAATTTTCAAAAAATATTCTGCAATACAATTATTAGTGCATGTCAATTACATATGACTATGACAGTAGTCCATTCCATACACAGTTTTATACACGATATACAGTTGTGTTAATGCTTAGAATGAATGACATAACAACAAAACAATATGTTAATATCACAACGGTAATACAGATTATAAAGTGAATCTCTTAAGATTGTATAGTACGTATATACATGTACCCTTCACTTCACTTCAAATGTATGAAAAATCCTTAACTTTTAGTGAACACAAATTGTTATTCACTCACTGTACTTATTCATCAACAAGACATCAACATGATATACAGAGGTACCTACGTATAGTATAACTGTACATATCTATACGGCTGTATATGTATACATATAAATACATAGGTATGCATAAATGTAAATTACTTTTACAGTTACAATCCTATCAGAAAATATTACTTTGATTGTTTTACCTCTTTTACTCTCATTTTTTGTTTGTTTGTTATGTTTTGTGCATAAATATATCTACCCCATTACCCACTAACATCGACCAAAACTTCAGATCTATTCAACTGAACACGATGAACTCATACCCACTCATACCTTTTCTGCAATTTATTATTATATAATATGAAATATGTATACATATGAGAACATACATTGTATGTATGTTGATATGTTATGTTGTCTACATAATTTATAATAATAATTTTAAAAAAAAAAGTCATATTTTATAATAATATGTAAGATTTCATATATTTTTTTTTTTTTAACTTTAAGTGTATTATACATACACGAGTACTAAGTATTATATTATAGTACACACAAAATCGGAGTATATCTACAATACTTTTTATTTATATTTATTTTTTTAAATAAAAATTTGCCAACAGCATCCTAAATAATTTTCTACGTAATACTCATTTTCGTCATAATATGAATTCAAAGACTTTATCTTTTATTTTCTATTCCATATCTACGAGGACGTACTACAATAAGGTGCACGAATATATTACAAAAGGAAAAAAAATTTTTTGTTTTTTATGCTCTTTGATTTTTATTTAGTACAAAATATTAAATAGTAGGTGTATACAACTTCAAATACCCACCCTCAACCTTCTTTTATAGTTTTGTACTTATACATACTCATATAGATATATACTTATTTACATATTTTGTTTGTGAATTTTTCTCATTTTTTTTTTTTATTTTTTCAAATTATCCTATATGTACTATGTTTGAGATGATTTTCAACATAGCACAATATAAAGCTGACATAATATTTATTTTGATTTTTAGACCTAACTACTTCTATTTGTAGGCATTAAGTACCTTACAATTGAAACTATGTGTACACATATTCAAAGTGCATATACTTACATATGTATGTATGTTACACGCAAAATAAAAAAAATACAACGAAAAAATGAAAATTAAAAAAAAAAATATTACAAAACTATAAAAAATGAAATCTACAACAAAACATTACATATACAAATTTTACACGTTTAAGTGTATGCAATATTTTTGTATGTAACTCATTTAAGTATATTCATACATAATATGATACATGCATACCTTATATATTAATGTATGGATTTATAATTCTACTACCACATACTCCTACTATATATTTTTACTACCTACTATATCAAATGAATGATGAAACTGCATGATACATACAGAAAAAAAATATTTGATTTTTTTCTTTTCAAAGCAAAAAAAAAAGAAAATAAATAAAAAAAGGATTCGTACATATCATTTTTTCGTTTCATTATTCTTCTATATAGTATTTTTTTCGTGTTTTTCTATTATTATTATTATTTTAGAAATGATATAGTATATGTACCAAATGAATCCATGTACTTACATATTATGTAGTAGTAGTAGTAGGTATATGAAATGTTTATATATGGGTTCCAAGGATTAATGATGATGATTGCATATAACATAAAAACAAATTTGCTACATGCAATCCTACATGAATATATGCACTTTTGTATACTCGTATAAATATATGCACATAATATGTACATAACCTGAACCTAAAAGAGTCCTTTAAAAGCATTTCTCTTCAATATTTCTAGTTTTCTTTTTCTAAACTGATGATGATGATGATGTTCTACATTATTTAGAATTTTCACTCATTTTTTTTTCATTTTATTTTTAAACAAAGTAGTTCTCTGTATAGTTAGGCTATATATTAGTATACAGTAAAAGTACAATCGAAATTAAAGGAAGCAAATAACTCTTAAAACGTATAGCAAGGACAATACAATTCATTTATATACAAAAATGTTTTTTTTTTTTTTTAATTTTAAAATTTTTATTTTGTTTACAAACTCACGTATTATGTATATATAATGTATTTATGATCACTATATGTGTTCACGTAAATAGAGGGTGTTATTTTTGAAATGTGAAATACTGCTTTTAGTGATGATCAATCAGTGTTCAACATATTTCGCCCTTTCACCATTATTAGTATTGCAAATTTACGTCGAAAATCATAGTTTAGTTCGCTAAATATGCTAAACTTTCTACAACTTAAATTTCGTTTAATAACGTAGTTGGATAGTTAATCATTGGTTAATGTGCATTATGGATGAAGGACTCATAGGCCCATGTTTCTTGAAAAAAGTGATAGCGGCCATAACGTTACGGCGAATGAGAGCAGAGGTTCATAATTACTTATTTCACGTGGTGTTAGGTGGTATTAGTGTGGAAAAGTTATAGTTTCAATTAGAGAGTGCAACAAGCCACACAATTAATTTATTCAAAAAATTGACCTCCACAACCATGTGTTATCACACCCCTTGATTATTTTACGTAGATATTTGTGAAGTCACTAGCCTATGCTGATAACTTAAAATCTTAGATCACTTGGAAAACAACATTAGCCATGATGTTGTCGATATACGGCAACGAGATTACGCTTCATTTGAGCCACTCGCGACACAAATCAAACACTAAACTTCTTTCCTTTGAACCCATAATGGTCGTAATATATGAGTTTCACATTTTTATACCTCTAAAAACACCCTTTATAATAAAAGTAGATTTTTTTTTTTTTTGTTATAGATATATTGCAAATACTTGACCCGTTCCATTGTATATGTTACATGTACACTACATCATGTACTATATGTTATATGTACACTACAATAATAATAAATGAAAGAAAAATATGTAATTAGCAACTTTCTAACATACACGCAAACAAAACAAAAAAAAATTACGGTATATTTTTTCATTTCATTTCTATTATTCGTATTTTATTAATTATAAAATAACAGAATTTTTATGTTTTCATTGTGAGTTTTATTTAAAAAAGAAACACACACACACACACAGAGACAAAGTAATAATAATTATTGTTTTTTGAGTATTGCAAACACACAAACATTAATATTAGAATTTTGTTACAAATATGAAATTATTTATAAGCAAATGAAAATTGCATTTGAAACTAAGGAACGAACTAATTTAGAATTTCCACGTTACACGTTATGGATATGTTTATCAATCTAAATTTTAAAATTTATTTCTCTTTTATTAATTCTATAATAATCAACCAAATGGACACAAGTGATCATTTCTTATTTGTACACATACTGTGACCAATGTTTATGGTAAGTGCGGAGTTTACGAGAAATTCTTAAAAAAATCTATAATAATTTTATTTTTGTTGGAAAAAGCTGATAATGATATTTCACTATTCAATTTCGAATTTATCATAAATCATGAAACGAAATAAATAATTTGATAAAAAATTAAAGTTAATAAACATTTGTAAAAGTATCGTGTATATCTGTACATCGTGGTGTATAGTATACCAATATTTATTTTTCGTAATATGTGTTATGTACGTGTTCATACCATATTTTTCTAACAGACCTTTAAGGCAGTGAAAAACTTGCTGTTGCTGATTTAATTAACCGACAATACTAATTTATTATTTACTTTTAATTTATTTTCTACCTTTTTTTCAAAACTTTATTCTGTTCTAAAATTGAAGGAAAATTGAGTCAAAGCAGCCTATTAAATGTTAGTAATGTAATATATAGGTGCTTTCGATTTTGCAATTTCAAGTACTTGCGAGTACTAAAATGTGTCTATGATAAATTGTTAAAACGAACGACACAAAAATTATTCGTAACTACTTGCATCTACTAGCAGCTAAGTACTTGAAACATTTTTCATGAGTAGCTGCGAGCAGATGGTTTAGCACAGGCATTTACCTTTTCTACTCTCAAGGTTGCAAGTACTTGAAATTGTCAAATCGAAAGCACCTTATTAATAAAAAATTTCGCAGAAAAATTATTGGAATTTTTATTTCGATAATAGTGGACTATGTATTAAAATCAAAAACTGAATTTCTTATGAAGAAATGTAGTGACATACAGAACAATTCGAGTAAAATGATTCCAATTCATTCTCATGGGTTTTTTGTAATTTACCACAGCATATTCAATTGACAATTATGTTAATTTTTAAATAATTTAATGTCAATTAAATGTCAAAACTACTGATCTTAAGGTAGAACTATAACCGACATAGCTGACATAGGAAACATAGGAAAAAATAACGAATGTTAAAACGTCACATTTGGTTAACTATAATAACATAGATAACATACTAAACAATAAGCAATATACGAATTTCACAAAATGAGGTTATGACTTGTGTTACTTATGTCATGTACTCTCTCGGTCGTACTGCTTATATCGAGCTTATGTTAAACGATTTTTTAACGAATGTCGGCGATGTCAATTATAGTTTAGCTCTTTGATTTGGCTATCTTCGTAGCCGACATATTATGTCATAGTCAATGTCAGCTATGTCGATTATAGTTCTGCCTTTAGATCTTAACTGATTTTGCTGCTACGTCTCTAATTTTCAGTTCTGAATTTCCAGTATTTCAGTAAGATCTACTCGTAGGGTAGGTAAGTAGTAGCATTATGTTTACCTCTTGGTCTAAAGCCGTAACAAGAATGACTTCAGCTAACTCAAGTCAGAAGTCAGATTACATTGTTTTAAATCAATGTAAATATATTTGACTCAAGTCAGCTTCATTGAATTTAACGAAACACTTTGAATTTTCGTTGACTTCAGTGAGTGTGCCTACAGATCACACAAAATTGAGTGGCTTGAGTGAAATATATACATAATGTATACATGTATTATTTAAACATAACCAATTCCATATGAAGATTATATGAAATATCGCATTTTGTAGTTAATGTAAAAAATTTGTAAAAATTTCCTTTATGTGTAACTCTCTCTAAATTTTATGTTTTGTATGTATAACCGTATAACTCTAACTAGTAACAAATATCATGTTCATGTAACTACTAAATTAACTAACCTTACTTTCACGTATGCTATGCTTACTCTATTCACACAAGCCAATATAGTTACAAATTCAGACTTGAGTGAATTTCGTTAGCTTTGACTTGAATTAGCTGAAGTCATTTTAGTTACGGCTTAATACCTACTAATATCCGTCTATTTAGATTTTTCTTGAGAACGTTTTTAACTTTTTATTACCGATCTACTTGAACTACAATAAAACATATCCATAACTGGTAAGCGTCTCTTGATTTCATAACTATATAGATCTATAGTCTTTGATTAAACTCAACTTTTTTAATTTCATTTACACTTACGTAAACTCCATTTTAATAAAAACCAGCATAGTTGTTTCGAAGAAGTTCAAAACTGTGATGGAATGTAAACAAGAATATTTTTTCGAATTTCTGTTTAACAATAACATATGTATACTCGTATAATTCTTGAAAAGTTTTAAAAAATATATTTAATTGAGAAAAGAAATAATAATTTAAAATAATAAAAAAAAAAAATCAAAAAGAACAAGGATAAATATTTTGTATTAAATTGAAAGTAAATCGCTTTAAGTTTACAAAATAAAAAATAAAAAAAAAAAAACTCGGAATGAAACTCAGTTTTTATCTCCTTCCATTGCACAAATATATTATTTAAAATTTTTCAAATTGAGAGGGAACTAACGAAAGATAAAAAATTATTGCCATTAAACACAAAAAATCTAGAGATTAAGAGAATAAAAGCAACTGTGTATACCGTCCGATGAATTTTTTTTATTTGTCTATGTATATTTTTCATTACAGAATGTATAGAATCAAAAACTATATACCCATGTACATAAATATATGGTGCCACGCCAGTGCATATTTGCGTGAACAAAACCAAAAAAAAAAAAAAAAAATAAAGGTCTTGAACACACCAAAAGGAAGAAATAATATAGCGACAGCAACAACAACAAGAAAAAAATATTTTTTTCTATAAATTTTCCTTTTTTTGTTCTGCCTTAATCCAATTTTTCTGTATTTAATCTAGTTCATTTGATATTTTATTCCGACCTCGAGGTCATATAAGAAGAGTATAAAAAAGACGATATACTTACTTACTGCACTGTATACTCCTCTGTATGTACGTACGTATTATTAGTGTACAATCGTGTATATACATATATTTTAGAGAAATGTATATATGTATGTATGCACATAAAATCGGATGCAACTCCTGTAAGCGAATGAATTCGATGGACGTTTCTATGCTTTAAATACACACATATAAAAGTAAGGATGAAAGGGAATTGAAAAAAAAAATGGACAAAGGAGAGAACCTATATAGTCCTGAAATACTAAATACCAGTATTATTGTATATACCATAAGTTTTACTCGGCTTAATCAGCAGAACTTAAAGAAGATGGACTGCCCATATAGTAATGACCATAATTATCACTGCCATTTCTACATATTCTCATTCACTTCCATATCATACCTATCAGCTTTTTCTGGTTGCATATGTATAAATGTTCGTACATTCATAATTCGCATAGGTAAGTAATAAATAAGAATTAACGAACAAGAAAAAAATACTCCTTTTAACTTACTCTCAACGGTTTTGTTTTTTTTTTTAATAAATTTTTCTCTGTCTTTTCCTATAAGTTTTTATACCTTGCGTATACGATGTCATTAGTATGGTAGTATGTGCGAGTATGTGTGTATATACATTTATAATAATTCCTCTCTATTTGAGAAAAAAAAATACTTTCATAATATACATACATACGATAGGAATGAAGAATTTTAGGGACTAAAATCATATTTTAGTTCTGAAGCTTAAAAATAAAACAAATAAGATTCAGAAATATTAAAGGATGCTGTTACTGTTACTTATGATATACATATGTATCTATTTTAAGTAAATATATATAAAGATGAGTATATGCCTTATCATCTGAAGTGTGTATCTATGTAGTACATTAATTGTGTATTGTGTACTCGTATATGAAAGAAAATAAAATTAAAATAAAAACACAGAACAAAAGGAAAAATATTTGATGAAAAAAATACACACACACATACTTACAAGAATGTATATAATCAGAAAATATCGAAATTATATGATGAGTTATGATAATGGTATTTTATTTGAATGGTATATAACAGCACTCGTATATAATATTATAATAATAGTAAATAGTAGCGATGGACATATAGAGAAAAAAAAAATTCATTTGCATAATTGTTGTAATGGCAACACGAATTTTTATTATTGAAATTATTTTTATATTCTGAATTGGTAGTAATGTAATATATAAATTTTTGACGTTTTGCTTTATATAAATAATTTAAATAGAATTATGTATATATAAATGAAGTATATTTATACAATGTAATAAGTTATGATAAGATAATAGCTGAATTGAACTATGTAACACAATTATATATTTTCTGTCTTTTTGTAATAGTCGAAGTGAGATGAAGTATAAAATAAATTTTCAATAGGTTATGGGCCCAGAAATAAAATTTGCACATTTTTTTTTGTAAATATGTAGTGAATTAAAATCGAAGAAAATTTTAACCATCGGCAGTTTATTAAAGTTTGAAAAGTTAATAAAGAAAATAAAGTTTGTAATAAATTTGGAAAATTTAATTATTTTTAAAAAATGGCCCTACAAAATTTAGTTAATATTGAACAACTGAATATTGATAATTACGACTGTTGGAAAATACACGTGCAAGCATTATTAATAAAGAATGACCTCTGGTCATATGTTTCTGGTGAATGTGCAATCCCCACAGAAAAGGACAAAATTCCAGAATGGAGAAAAATGGACCAAAAGGCCAAAGCAGATATTATATTATCAGTTGGACCCACGCTGCTAAAAGAAATCAAAGATTGCGAATCATCAGCCGACGTGTGGAATAAATTGAAGAAACATTTCGACTCAAAGGGACCGGCAAGAAAAGCGAACCTCCTCAAAAGGCTAATTTTGACTAAAATGAAAGGTGATGATAATATAAATGAACATATTTCTAATTTTTTTGATACCGTAGAGAAGCTGAAATCCATCGATATGGTGATCGACGACGATTTGCTGTCCATCCTTTTACTGTACAGTCTTCCCGATCAATTTGAGAATTTTCGAGTTGCTATCGAAACGCGTGACGATTTACCTAAACCATCATCGTTAAAAATAAAGATAATTGAAGAACATAACGCCCGTATGGTATTACCAGAAAGTTCATCGCAGGCTCTAATGACTAGTCAAAATAAAAATCAAAAATTATGTGAACCAAATAATTATGCTATCAAATCCAAAATAAACGGTAAGAAGAATCATCAAAATAGTAAAATCAAATGCTATAACTGCAATAAAATCGGACATAAATCATATGAGTGTAGATTTAATAAGCAAAACAAACGAGAAAGGGAAAAAACGTCTTTTATTAGTGAATCAACCTTTTTGACATATGTGAAAGCTTCCTCTAAATGGATAATTGATAGTGGTGCAACATCGCACATGTGCTCTGACCTAAACGAATTTAAAGAAATTGTCTACATTCAGCATCCTGATTTGAAATTAGCTAACCATGAGACCACCAAAGTTTATGGAAAAGGCACCATAAAGTTGCGCTCACGTAATGGAACAGTGAATTTAGTTGATGTATTATATGTACCTGACCTCAGAACCAATTTAATATCAGTTAACAAGATCACATCACATAATTACAAAGTTGAATTTTTTGCAGACCAAGCTGTTGTTAAAAATAAAAGCAATAAGATAATTTTACGAGCAAAAAGGGTCGATGGTCTCTACGAAATTAATACACAACAAAAATCAAATGAAGTAAATCTTATTCAGAAATCAAATTATTTAAATCTTTGGCATTGCAGGTATGGACATTTAAATTTTCAGACTTTAAAGGATATGATCAAAAATAAGAAGATAACAGGAGTAGATGAAAATGTTTTAAAGGGTGATCACATTGAAAAATGCGAAATTTGCATAAAAGGTAAACAATATCGTCTTCCATTCCCTAGTAATAATGAAACCAGATGCAGAAAACCACTAGAATTAATACACAGCGACATATGTGGACCGATGAGGACGAAATCTTCAGGTGGTGCGATTTATTTTATAACATTTATCGACGATGCGACAAGGTGGTGTGAAACGTATTTTATGAAACGAAAAAATGAAGCATTCAACATGTTTAGGAGATACAAAGCAAAAGTGGAAAATTTTCAAGAACTGAAAATCAAAACACTACGAACAGATAACGGCAGAGAATACGTAAACACAGAGTTTTCATCATTCCTTCAAGAACATGGTATTCAACACCAACTGACTGCAGATTACACTCCACAGCAAAATGGCGTGGCAGAGCGTATGAATCGCACACTGATAGAGATGGCGAGGTGCATGCTTATACAGAACAATCTTCCAACATATTTATGGGCTGAAGCATTAAACACGGCGTGTCATATCAGAAACAGAAGCTCGTCAAGAAGTATTGGAAATGAAATACCATATAAACTATGGAAAAGAAAAAACGTCAACGTTAGTTACTTCAGAGTTTTTGGCTCAAAAGCATACGTTCTACAGAAGGGTGTTAGTAAGAATAAATTTACCGCGAAATCAAAGGCATATTATTTAATGGGTTATCATGAAAATTCCAAATCATACCGTCTTTGGGACAAAGAATCAGGTACAATAATAAAAAGTCGTGATGTGATTTTTCCTAATGAAATGATTATAAAAAATCATGAAGAACATGAAGGTATAGTTAAAATTTACAATGATATTGCACCGGAATCTGAAGAAATTTCACAAAAAGATATGCATGAAGAAGTCGAAGAAACACCCGTTAACCAGATAAAGAAAGGAAATGAGGAAAATGAAATTAATGAGAAAAATGAAGAAGATAACCACGAAACAATGAGGCATACAAGAGGAAGACCGAAAATCATTAGAGATGGAAAAAGAGGAAGGCCAAGAAAACTTTTTTGCACAGAAAAATCAAGAGAAGATGAAAAACAAGAAGAAGATAGAGAAGAAGGAAATAAAATTGAAATGAATAGAAGAGAATTATATAAAGAATCTGATATAAAAGAATTTGGTTTTGATGAAGAAGCATGTATTTCAATGGAACAGGATCCGAAAAATGTTGATGACATAATAGATAATCCTAACAAGGATGAATGGCAGAAAGCAATACAAAACGAGTTATCAGCACATGAGAAAAATAGTACATGGCGAATTGTGGAGAGACCTCCAAACGTTAAAGTTTTAGGCTGTCGATGGGTATTTACCACTAAAACTGATGGTGACAAGATTTTCAAACGAAAAGCTCGATTAGTAGCTAAAGGATGTAGTCAAAGATACGGAATAGATTTCAACGATACGTATGCACCAGTTGCAAAATATAGGTCGATCAGAATACTAGTAGCGATTGCCGTTGAATGGGACTTGAACATATATCAGTATGATATAGTAACTGCTTACCTAAATGGTACATTGGATGAAACCATTTACATGGAAATACCGGAATATGTAGAAGAATTTCAAGGTAAAAAAATAATTGATCCTAAGAACAAAGTTTGTAAATTAGAAAAGGCTCTGTATGGATTAAAACAAAGTGGTAGAAATTGGTACATCAAATTGGATGCACAATTAAAAGAAATGGGATTTCAACAGCTGAAAAGCGAATCATGCGTTTATATGTTATATGAAGCTAATGATATCATGATACTAACAGTTTACGTTGACGACATTATTTTGGCATCTAATAATGAAAGAAAAACTGAATGGTTTGCAACAACAATGTCAACTAAATTTGATATAAAAAGTATAGGAAAGATTAAGAGGTTTCTTGGTATAGAATTCAGCAAACTTGCAGATGGTAGCATAATTCTTACGCAGAGCAAATATATCGAAAAATTGTTAAAGGACTATAGCATGATAGAGGCAAATATAGTAAAGACTCCAATGGATTCAAACTCGAAGATATCTAAAGAAATGTCCCCGAAATCAGTTGAAGAGCAAGAACAAATGACGAAAATCCCTTATCAAAATTTAATTGGTTCTTTATTGTACTTATCGGTGACATGTAGACCGGATATAAGTTATGCAGTAAATTCATTAAGTCAATATAACTCCTGCTATGGAAAGGGACACTGGGTTGCAGCGAAGCGCATTCTAAGATATTTGAAATATACTGTTCATTATGGTTTACACTACAGAAAAACAAACGAAGAATTACAAGGTTTCGTTGATGCTGATTGGGGGTCAAATATTGATGACAGAAAATCTTACACTGGGTTTTTCTTCAAGTTAGCAGGTGCAGCCATATCCTGGGAAACTCGCAAGCAGAAGACAGTAGCTCTGTCCACTGCTGAGGCTGAATATATGGCGTTGTCAGAATCATCGAAAGAAGCATTTTATCTGAATAATATGTTGATTGAGTTAAAATTCAAACCACAAGGAGCAGTTAAAATTTTCAATGACAACAAAAGTGCGCAACAAATTGCAGATAATCCAATCATTAATAGCCGTAGTAAGCACATAGACATTCGACATCATTTTATCCGGGATGCTGTTATTAATGGCCTAATAAAAATTGAGTATCTTAACACAGATGACATGCCAGCTGATGTCCTAACCAAACCTTTACAAAGTTATAAATTTGAGAAATTTTTAAGTAGTTTTGGCTTAAATTATAAAAATTAGTGTTGAGAGGGGTATGTTGTAATGGCAACACGAATTTTTATTATTGAAATTATTTTTATATTCTGAATTGGTAGTAATGTAATATATAAATTTTTGACGTTTTGCTTTATATAAATAATTTAAATAGAATTATGTATATATAAATGAAGTATATTTATACAATGTAATAAGTTATGATAAGATAATAGCTGAATTGAACTATGTAACACAATTATATATTTTCTGTCTTTTTGTAATAGTCGAAGTGAGATGAAGTATAAAATAAATTTTCAATAATAATTTTTTATGATTGGGTGATATTAATTTTATCTATTTATGTGTGCCCTTTTTTCTATCGTTTTTTTCCTTCCGTCCTATTTTTGTGTTTTTTTTTGTGTTTTTTTTGACATTCTTCCTGGAATGCTTCGAACGCCCTTTTAGCATATTACACTAAGGGTTTCACGTTGTGATCTAAATCACAAAAAATAATACAGATATAAAAAAATACAAACAAAAAATATAGATACTACTTGAAAAAATGTACAATTAGAATTGGTATTGCGTATGTACATAATATTTCCCTATAAATATTTTAATTTTTGTTTTCTTTTTGTATCATTTAATGTATGATGATAAATTATTGTTTGTATTCCAAGATAAAATTAGCTATACGGCTATACAGATAAATATAAAAAAAATACTGAGTATTCAATGTAAAAAAGTTGAAATAAATAAAACAAATTTAAAAAAAAAAAAAATGGGAAGACAACATAATACTGGTCTGGTATACATACATATACGATATGTATATGATTAACATTCAAAATTTATGTTTCTTCAAATATAGAATTATATTAATGAAAAAATAAATGATTTCTCGTTGCTTTAATTTTTTTTTATTTATTTATTTTGTTTTTTAATTCTTTTTGTATCCTAAAAAGAAATTATTTTCATCTGCTTTTTTTAAAATAAATTATCTAAAGCTCTGAAGGATAATATGTACATTATGTATAACAGATACAGAATTGACTGTTTTTATGTAAATATAGAAAATATAAAAATGAAATGTGATATAAATGTATATATGTAAGTTTATAGTTGGGCATATGCATATTGAATAGTAAGGACATGAAGGACATGAATAAAAGTTTTAATTTTTATTAGAAACAAAAAATAATAAAACAAAATAAAAATATACGTACGGTTTAATCGTAGAATAATAAAGTTACACATGAGTATAGCTTTATTATTGTATGGCGGTTTAATTGAAATATTCTTCTTCTTCTTGGCGCTACAGTCCAACTCAGATCCGGGCCGACCTTAAATTTGACAATTTGACCTCCAGTTTTCGCGGTTTAATGCCTCGTCCCTCCAGTTATTGCACTTTAACAAATTGGCTGCATCTCTATGTATTTTATCTACCCATCTCTCTCGTGGGCGTCCTTGAGGTATTTTTCTTCCATCAGGTTTTTGCCTATCTAGGATCTTCTTCGGTATTCGATTCTGGGGCATTCTTTGTACATGTCCTGCCCATCTTAGTATATTTAGCTTAACGACTGTTGCTATATCGGGATCATTATATATGCTGTACAATTTCTGATTGTATCTTGTTCTCCAATGATCTCCTTCACGTATCGATCCTAATATTTTTCTTAGGACTTTTCTTTCAAATATGTTGAGTCGTTCTTCATCATGGTTAGATAATGTCCACGTTTCTATTCCATAAGTCTACTGTCACATTATTCTGATTCTGAATCTGAAACGTAAAATTTCAGATTCAGAATTCACTTTTTGTTCATTCTGATTCTGAATCTGAAAACTCCTTTTCAATATTTTTCTTTAAATTTGTTATTGTTATAAAACACTTTACTTATCGAGTGAACATTAAACCATCGAACGATAACTACTATGAGTGGCAAGTACGTTGGTAAGACGCACTTTTCAATGGAGGGTGAAATAAAGTTAATCTTCTGTCTTCTGTCTTCTATCTTACGATCTTCAAGTTGTATATAAACAAGTATGTCAATTTATTGTGTGGTTTAGCTATGAATTCAGATTCAGATTTCACGTACATGTGACATGTTACATTTATTGTCAGCATGTTTCATTTTCTATTCTGAAAATAATCAGATTACAAAACGGAAACACAAACCGGAATTTATTCAGCAGATGAATTTTTCAGAGCCATGTAACAGGTCACATATACTACAATGTATTTGATTGTGATTCTGAAATTTTCGGAATTTTTCAGATTCAGAATCAGTCTCATGTGACAGTACACTAAGTCCAAATTGGTCTTATTAGCGTCTTATACTATTGACACACTGCAGAGATAAACCATGGTTATCTCAAATGGTTTATCGATAACCTGGTATGGGTGACACATTTAAATTGAGGTGAAATAGTTTATGTATTCATACGACACCTATCGAGATAAATTCCAACACTAATTCTTTTTCATCTAGTCAGCACAAAAAACAAAAACACAAACGTCAAAGATAACTGAGTTCCGACTTGGTTAACAAGATAACTGAATTTTAGAAACTCTGTTAACTTAACCGAATTCTGAAAGTCGGTTATCGCAAAGATAAACCAGAAAACTGAGATAACCATGGTTTATCTCTTGCAGTGTGTCAATAGTATTATATATCTTTAGTTTCGTTTTTTTTTTTAATTGAAATATTACTCCAGTTAATTTAAACTGAATTCTTGAAATTGATTTGAAATGAAGTCTTCTAAATTTTCAAATTACGCATAAAAAAATATAAAATTTTACCGACATAATTATTAAAAGTGCATACATTATATGTATATGTACATCTACATATGTAATGGAGATACATGGGTGGTATTCAGAAATCAACTTTTACTTAACAATATACATAGGTACTCACTTTTATTCTTTATTATATTTCATTTGTTTTTTATTATATTTTTCGTTATACTTTCAACGATATATGGTCGAATAAAGGATCGATTTGAAAATATTTAATGTAGAATATATATATCATATAATATGATACCTAAGTACCTTTGTTTGAACATGCAATTACATGAACGTAAAATGGTAAAAATTATCTCCATACACACGGACAGAATTATACGTACGTCTACGTAGGTAATATACTTAGTAAGTATAGTATGTATAATTTTAAATTAAACACCGCAACATTACAAGAAAATAAGAAGGCATAGCGACGATTTTTTCATTTTTAAATTTAGTATACATTTGGGAGTTTTCATTTTATTTATATTTTATTCCTTTTATTTTTTTCTATTTAGCCATACAATTACATATTTATATTTATATACATAGATGTATATGTATTTCTAGTATACTTACTTACATTGTTATATGGAAGCGACAACGAAATGATAAAAGAAGAATAAAGGAAAATCGAATTTTATGTGTTAAAACTGAACTGAACGGTGAATTGTCGAAAATCTGCATACGTATTATATACATCATGTACAATACATATAAGTACATATGAAAATTATACATACAAATGAACGTAATCGCGCATATTTTTTTTTTTTTTTTTCATCTACATATTTCTCTGTCACATTTATAAAAATTCTCTAAAGATATAAAGTGTACATAGAATCCTTTCTTGCAAATATTTCATTTAATTTCTGAACAAAAAAAAAAAAAAAAAAAAGAAATTCTGTCGTATAAAGGATAAGGATATCTGCTGCTGTGATACACCTGTATCTAAGTATATGCTATATGTGTGTACTTGTATCGCACATTATAGAGATATACATATATGTACATACTTTTATTTATGCATGTATTGTATACAAAAAAATTTGTAAATCATTTTATAATATTATGTGCATACAACAAATAAAATATGACTACAATATGTAACATATAAAATTATAAAATTTCATAAACACGAATACGTGCACGTCATATAATGTATGAATGTATCTACGAAATAAACTGAATGTTTAGTGTATACAGCAGTCACACAGTTAGCGGTATAACATATATAGGTGAACATATATTGTTTAAATGAATAGCGAATATTAAAAGGATGTGTACTATATAGGCTATAGATACAATTTACAATATATGTAACTAAATACCTGTATTGCTTTGTGTGTACACAAACAGAAAAATATGTACAACTACTTCATACTGCGATTTTTTATGAATATAAAAACGCTCACATTATGTACATATACATACATATTATATGAATAAAAATAAATTAGGAAAAATTTTAATTTTAACCCATATGGTTACCTTATAATATGTAATATGCGTACAAGGATAAGGATAACGCATATTTATCAATATAAATGTGAATTGTTTTTTCTATATTTATTTATTTATTTTTTTTTTTTTATTTTATTTTTCATTATCATTTTCATTTATATTTTTATTTTTCATTTTTCTTCCCTTCTTAAATGGGGTTTTAATAATAAATTATTAATATTCGTAATGGGAATCATATACGCGTATCATATACCATGTAGTATGTACATTATAAGAGTATCTGTACAGAGAGAGAGAGAGAGAGAGAGAGAGAGTACTCGTAATAGTACAAGTCAGTAATAATAATTATCTAAATTTATGATTATCATTTTGAATTCCAGATAAATATAACAGCTCCCATCATTAGAAGTATGAGTGCTAGATGAATGTGTTTGGAAAATGTAAATGTGGAATTTTTTGTTTTGTTTTCGCCTTTACATATATTTTTTTTAAATTCATTTAATTACAACTAAGATTTTAATGGCCATAAAAAAATTTTTTAAACAACGTTAAATATCATTGAAATGGAATAACAGTAAATTTAATCCTTATAATTTCATTATTTTTTTAAATTTTGGTGATTAATATTTAGATACATGTATACTTGAAACACGTGGAAAGGACAAGACTTGAAGTTAAATTAATTTAAAAATTTGGAGTTTTAAAACATTATTCTTTTAATTATTGTTGTAACGTGAATGACTTGAAGTTCTAAAGTTTGTAAAAATTGTGGCTTTTATTCTTTTCATTTTTATGTTACTTTTTTTTATTTATTTAAGTATTGATACTTACGAGTCTAGTATATATGTATATGTATACAAGTAGGATCCTTACATATTCATAATAAAGCACATGCTTACTAAAATCACCTATCAGTAATTTTCTTTTTTCGATACTCCTATTATTATTTAAGACTCCTCCCAATAATGTATTGATATTTATATACTCCAATAAAATCGATTTATATTCCAATATCAAAATCCTTTTTTTCTGTATTTTTTTTTTCGATAACTGTGTGGTTTTTCTCATTTTTTCTGTTACAAATTTTTTTCACATTAATTTTGTACAAAAACTTTCAATCGATGATTGGTTCTGAAAAGAGCGCATACTCAAAATTTCTTTCATTTTTTCTGATTGAATAAAAGACATTAGTATCTGTAGAACTATTTTTCAATCGATTTAATATTTTTTAAGTTTTTTTTTATATTTTCATATAATGTATAAATATTATATTATGTTCGTATGTGTAAGAAGGAAAGAATAAATTGATAGAAAAAAAAATAAAAAAAAAACACAAAAACACATTAAAAGGAAATGAAGATATGTATATAGAAAAAAAATCGCATATTTATAAAAGAGCTTTTTTCGAACGAATACAGTCAGGAATCAAAGATCAAAATTTATTTACTGTTGAACTTCTCCAATGAACTTAAAAGATGATGGCAAAAACTGAGAAAAAATGCAATGAAAAAATCTAAATTTTTGCTAAAATTATAGTTTCCGTGTATGATTTCTCATCAGACAACTATGTATATTTCTTCTACCACCAAAATACCATTTTCACTGCAGTTTTCAACATAGACGTTCCCTTTTGCTAACCCCCCCAGCATATATAAGATGAGTACATAATATGTAGCACTATAGTACACTCAAACACAGAACACTCAATGCATGGAGTGTATCAGAATTCAGGATATAGACTTCTTGTAAAAATTCACTATTGTAGATATTACAAAGTATTTTTTTTTTTTTTTAGTTTTAGTCGTTGTTTTCACCTTTCACTCTCTTCTCTCTGTATATTCCGTGCTTTTTTTTTCAGGATTTTTCAGGTTTTTTTCATTTAGTTTCAGGATATTATTCCACTTAACCATATATTTTTTGTTTGCTGTTTTTCGTTGATATCTTTCCTCTCAGTAGATAGTATTATTGTGTATATATAGTTTTTGCTGAAAGTTATGTGTGCTCTGCAGTTTTTTAATTGACCGGTAAATTTATTCGATTCGTTAGACCAACATATTCGTACTATATCTCAAACTAGTACCCAAAATCCTTTAAGCAAATATTATGTGCATATACATACTATAAATACATACTGTACATACATTTAGAAATTTTATTTTCTTTTTTATTTTCGAATTCAATTTTTTATTTGAAAATTTTTTTTAATCCTTCACAAATCTCTTCCTTCTTTTTGTTCTGCGGAGAATATTTTTTTTTTAAACTACATAATATAAGTACAAATGGAATAGCTATAGTCTATTGTTGCTGAAATACAGATTTTAGATTTTGTTTAGTTGCATATGTGGACCGAAATGCCATCGCAATTCCCATACCATCTTCATCAACCCAGCATCATTTTTAATAGTCGTTTGTTACACACACATATACTTATATTCATTGATAGAGTTCATTCTTCATTGTTGTTGTTTAGTCAGCATTTTTATGCATTTTACGTTGATTTTTTTTTGAAAGTGAAAAAAAACCTAAATTTTTTTTTATCAAACTCACTACACAGCTATACATATTTTTTCTCCTTCTTTTTTTTTATGGAACGTACCTAACCCACCTATTTTTAAATAATTTTTCGAGTAGATATCGTGTTCCATCTATATTGCAATATATGCTCATATGCATATGTATATTCTCGTATGTGATGGAGATATAAGAAAACAAGGAAAACTACACATAGAGAAAATATTTAGCTGATTCTGTAATTGTTAGTTCTGTTATTTTGTTGAGAGATATTTTTTTTTTCGATTCGTTTTAATTATTATTTTTCGGAATTATCAACGAAATAAATTCTCATGAATAGAAAAGGTTTACAGATATACTATATATAGATGGTGTTCGAGTATAAATGGTGTATGTTCAATATAACAAATATGTTTTTTGTTTCACATTCGTTTTCAGTTTTTCAAATACATAGTACATACATATATAAATATTAATGGAGTTTATTTGTTTACATACATTTACATGCATATGTATGTACCAGTATGTATTTTATTTTATGTGATCCTTTCATCAAAAAAAAAATAAAAGAAATGGATTTTAAATTCAACTTTTGCTATTTTTTGTAGTTGTCCATGGTCTATCTGTACGAATGCTATACGGTAAAAAATAACTAGATCAGATAATAAAATAATATATATAGGAAATTTTACAATTTATTATGATCATATAACGAATAATTTCAAATTATATCCATGAGTATACAAATTATAATTAGACACCGCTATTAATTTTGTTTACTTTCCAAATGCCTTGTTTGTTTGGTTTTTTCCAATTAAAAGTTTTTCTCTATTGTGCTAGACATAAAATTATATTCAAAAACAATTTTTTTTTTTTTTTATTTTGGTTCTCTAAAAACGTTCTATTCAGAAATAATATTTCGTTAATTTGTTTTTATGTGCCGATAATTAGTCACGCTTCACATCAGTAACCAACAGCGCTCAGAATAAACATGTTTTTTGATTGTTCTGAAATTATATTGTTATTCTCTATATTGTGTTACGATTAATATTTATAATTTTCTAATTTTACGTTATTGTACTAGAAATTCTGGAAAGTAATTTTTTGTGATTGGTTTGGGAATCGATAATGTAAACATAACTACTACTATATACTAACTAGTGAAATTTTACAATCGAACCTGTTCAGACGTATAGTGATAGTGACAGTTTCAGTGGTTTCAGTGATCAATTTCGAATAAAAATGAATCGATCGATAATGTTGAAACTTTTTTTGGGATTTTTCATCATATTTTCTGTTGTAAGTATAGTTCGTTTGAAAAAATAAACAATTTCAAATAAACTTGAGGTGTTCCTTTAAGTTAAAGTAGTTCTAACGCGTTTCAATTGAATTTTTCCTTCTTTTTTTTTTTTTGTTAATTTCAAATCCACAGATGATGATCGTAAAAGCGACACAGCTAACTACAAATTTAGATAATAAAGATCTAAGAAACTCTCAGAAATCTAATTCTGATCCACAGACAAAAATTGAGGTCAAACGTATTGTAGCTAACATATTTGATAGAATTGCAAATTTAACGGAAAATATTGTTGGAAAATTTCGATTCCAATTGTCTGCTGGTAAAGAATCGAAAAGCAGCAGTAATAGTGCAAATGTGAGATCTGGATCGGATTAACAAGGCGGATGTTTTATATAATTTTAGAATTTCATTGATATATTATTAAGTGTTTCGAGATTTTTTGTAATTCGGTTTTATTTTGTAATTTTGTAGAAAAAAAAAAAGTTATTTGTCAAATTTGATTTCAGTGCGAATAAAGAAAAAAATTTTGATAAATTACATTTAGTGTCCTGATTACACGAATAGAAAACTATATGAATTTCTTAATATTGGTCAGCCACTCAAAGATTCTTGTATCAAATTTATTAAACATATTTGAAACTTTTCTAATGCAGTTGCAGTCATATTAAATAACAAATTCAAGTTCGTAATTTGTTGCGACGCTTTTTGTTTACTCAGAATTTTAAATCGTATCTTTTGTTGTTGAGGGTATAACTATACAAGAAAAGAAAATTGATTTTAACTGAAATATTTTTTAAATATTACAAACACGAAAAAAAATCATAAAATTTGAGAAAAAAGAATTATAAAGAAAAATTATCCTTTTTTGTTTTTCAATTTCATTTAAAAGAATAAGTATCCTTTTTTTTTGTGTTTTTGTTTGTTAAATAAACAGAAAAAATTTTAAATACCGAACCGCAAAATTTTATTGAGAAAAAAATCTAATTTTTTTTGCGTTATCAAACGATTTTATCCAAAGTTTTGGAATAGAAGTAACAAAAAGAGGAATAAACACTGAAACAAGTGAACTCTTTTAATAAAACACAAAATAAAAAAAAAATGGAAGGAGCGGAAACTACAAAAAAGAAAATTTTAAAAATATTTTCAAACCGTGTTTTTCTTAATTTCTTTTTTTTTCTTTTTCTCTCTTTCTGATACCTGAATAGTTTGAGTTTTTTTTTTAAAAAAAAATCCAGATTACTTAAAGAAATTCAGGATTTTGTTTTTTTTTGAAAAGAAAAAAAATTTTAAAGAAAGAAAATAAATATAAAAACGCAAAATTTTGAAAAATAAATAAAAATTTGAGTCTAAGTAAACGTATGAAAGTAGATATTTGCTAACTGATGTGGTGTAAATGATCAACCATAATTTTTATTCCAGTGAAACAATATTGCCGAATGCCGTGTGAGTTCTAACATATTATAGCTCTATTCAAGCACATTAAGCATGGACCCGAAGAAAATTTCTGATTTGGATGATAGCGGGTTTCTTTTTTCAAGAGAGAATTATTATAAAAGAGATTTGATACGATAGAAGTGTGGTGTGGTACGTAGAACTATCCTAAATGGACGAATTCTTATACATTCGTTCAATTTCGATAAGTTTAAATGTCAAATATAGACGAAACGAGACGAAACGGATAGTGCCGTAGCGGTCGTACACATTTTATCGTTTCTACTCGTTTCATACACAATCAGCCTTATTCTGGTTGTCACGTGACTCGACTAGCAGTCGTCAGTTTCTGTCTCACCTCACCTTAAATTTGGTATTCTTATTGTCATGTGTGTGTGTATTGCCAATTTTAGTCGTTTCGAATCGTTTCTATTTAGGGCAAATTGTTAAACTGACGGAACGAGTGTTTACGTTCGTTTAATTTCTTTCGTCCCGTCACGTGTATTTAGGGTCTTGCTTTACAAGTCTAACGATCTCTTTAAAAATATTAATAAAAATTAAGGCTCAATAAATTATGCAAGGCCAAACTAAGAACAATAAAGGTCGCACATCAGAGAACGATATCGATGCCATTTATTCTTCAATAATCACATCTCTGTGAATCTTTATCAAATCGTTTCAATTCAATTCAGTATCCTTTCTATACACATACGTATATCATAGTAACATCGATACATTATGTTACTGTTATAATGCAAGAGTTGTTTATTGTCTATGGTTTTTGTGAAAACTTTTTTTACTGTTGTTTTTTTTTTCTATTTCTTTAAAGAAATGTAAGTATTTATTGTCTGGTGTTTATCGAGTATGACAACACAAAAACTTTGACCGAAAAATAAAAGCTTTATTTACATTCATTATACAAATCTAAAAAAGTACACTATGTATATGTATGCGATTCATTCATTTTAAACAACGTGCTTCTATAATTAATGTGCTATCTGCATATACATATACCATACCGACGTATGTACATCTACTCTTTATAGCTGTACACTTACAGCTCATCATAGTTTACAAGAGGAAAATTATTTTAGGGTTAGAAAACTTTTAAAAGAATGGTCAATTATTATTCATTCGAAATTGTCAAAGACACCGGATAACATTATAGACATATCCAAAAAACTGACCGATGGCTATTTAAGTGAATAACCCAACTACTGTTCTACTACATAATACACTATTCATACCCACAGTGAATAACTATGTTCTACAATAATAATAATTATCAGTAGAGTTACATAAATGTATGTATATTGTCTCTCTTACGTGAAGGCTGTGTGTATAACCTTTGTCATTTGACTACAAAATTAAAATGTCCTAAAGGAAAATAAAAGATTTTTGGGTATTCGAATACCGTAACTATTGAAATATAAATAAGAGCATATATTTTTCTACTATTTATTATTGACTAAACATATTTGAATATACAGGGATATACATATACATATGTGTATATATTGTAAACTATAACAAAGTAAATTATTTTTCTTACAGTATTGAATTATAAATGTATTTACATGATGGTCATCTTTTATATTTTTGTACTTTTCATTTACTTATTTATTTTTATTTTTGTTTGATTTTCGAGATAAATAAATGAAGAAAAAATAAATGAACAGTAAACATTATTCACAGTTCTATGTTATAGGATTTAATAGTTTTTAAACTTTATTTAAAATTAATAATAACACACACTATACCAACTATACCTACTTACTCTATACAATCAATAAAATAAAGAAAATGAAAAATAAAAACCAAAAAAAAAAAAAAAAAAACAAAAACAAGATAAAGGACAAAAATAAAATACACAAGAGAACAACAATTAAACAAAACTGAACAATCAATTACATTTGTATAATAGCAACAGTGTAATAACAAAACAGCCAAGTGAATGAAAGGACATATGTATACAAATACAAACATACATAAATGTGTAAATACGAAAATACAAAATTTTTGTTATGATAAAGAATTTTTATAAGAATTAATTTGAAAGGATTTTAATATTATTTCCAAAATGGTTTCAATATTATAATAATCCTCTTGCGATCCTTTAATGAAATTCACAATTTTTGAGTTTGATTTCGAAAATTCAAGCAAAAAAAAAAAAACAAGTTTGAATGTATTTCAAAATTCGTATAAGCATGCCTTGCATTTCACTTCACCTATACTGTTTACTATACCGATTGCTTACCTCCAGGACATAATAAAAAAAAATGTCGAGTATGCACTTCAATTTTAAAAATAAATTCTGCTGCCATATTCGAAAATAGGTATATTGAAGTGGTCATAATTAAAATACCGCATATTTTCAACTTTTTTAAGAAATTCTAACTTTCTATAGATAAAGTTGAAAGAAAATTTTAAGAAAATGAGAACAAAAAAAAAATGATTTTTAATTTTAATTTTAACAACTAATATGTGTTTTGATTTTGTAAGTTTTGATTTATGAATATTGAAAGGTTTTTAAAAGAATTCCAAACAATTTTTTTTTCTAATTTTTAATAAAAAAAAAGATAATTAATTAATTACAATATTAATATTCGTAAATAAATTTTTTCGATGATTTGAAGTTTCCTTCAACTATGAAAAGAAAGTATAATCTTTATCAGACTTCCCACTCTACTAACTTTTATGTGAAAACAATTCCCGTATACCGATGTAATATGAATATACGTTAGTATGTATATTATTTGTAGATTCCTCTTTTAAATACGTTTGTACATATTTTTTTTTTTTTAATCATTATGTCTTAACATTCATAGTTATAGATATATATTTATGTATGTATATGTATGTATTTCAATTCTTATCATAGATCTACTTATTTCAAAGAAATTTCGTTCAACAAAGAAATGAAAAAATTTTTTTTTGTATATACAATATAAAAATATTTTCGTATATCCTTTATTCCTGTATCCAATTTTATGTATAATATAATGTAACATGAAACAGATATTTCGTAATCTTTGTTTATTCTTAGGTCTTAGAGCTTTTATCAAAAAAAAAATGTTCGCCATGTTTACAGAATTCAATACTCAACTGAAGACGGCTATAAAATCATTTCATCTTGAAAATTTCTTTAGTTTTCATTTTTTTTTAAAGTTTTTTTTCTTTTCAGTTGTCTTTTTTCTTATCATATTTCTGTAAAACATTTCGTTTTTGTATTGTTTACTCACAGACACACACACATACACGCACGCACAAATTAAAAATTACATGGATAAATTTTATAATATTAAAAGATAAAAAAAAAATGAAAATTGCAACTGACATGAAAAGTTGAGAGGATGAAAATAAGATCAAAGCTTTAACATGGCGAAAAAAGATAAAAAACCAAAAAAAAAGTCAAGCTATATGTATTCAATATATCAAACAAGATTTGAATAAAATTGAAAGAAGGATAAAGGACTAAACATTTTTTTTTTTGGTATTTCATATCGCGTTAATCTTTTAATTATATGAAATTGAAAAACAGAAAAATAAAAAAAAGATTCTTATTGATAAAAAATTTCGAATTTTTTAAATCTGTGAATTGTAAAAATCTTATGCATGCAACGAGAAATAATAATAAAAATTAGAAACCAGAAAATTTTGATTCGTTCAAAAAAAAAAACAAAAAGGAACATTTTGAAAATGATAGCAAGTATATCAGTGTCAAAAAAGGTTAAACAACATTTTTCTGTTATAAAATTGTAATATTTCTGAAGTTATTTCATTTCTATTGCAGGACTTAAGTTTTGTAGCTATAAAAAACATGGCTAAATTTTTTAAATAATTTTATTTTTATTTTTACTCATTTCATATGTGATAATCTGTTAAGGGATTTTGTTGCTTTTAATGATATAGCAATCATATATTTGCGTATCTGCTATGTTACGTAATTTATTAGCATACAGAAACCGTGATAATGCTGGCGAAAAATAAAATTTACATTAAACCCATGTTATTTACACTTACGAGTATATGACACTGTTCAAATAATAATATATACCTACATGAAGAACAAAAATAATACTTAATCGTACATATCACATTATCCTAGTGCGTGTGACGACTACATATACTTACATATTTTGTACGAGTTGATATTGGAATTTTTACTAGCCATCTTACTACCGTCTTGATATGGTAGCCGAAACGCACAATTTTTTTTATTATTTTTTTGTTGCTTTTTATCAATGCTAAGAGAGCATTGCAATGACAAATTTTATATTTTAGTACATATACACAATACATTTATACAAATTGTTGACAGTTTTTATACTTTCAAACTTACAATTTGTACACTCTTTTTTTTTCGTATTACAGAAGGATATTATTTGAGAAAATTCTTAAAGTAAAAGTAACAAGCACATAAAAAAGGTAAAATGATTTTATGTGGCATTTATTTAATATTCTTTTTTTCTATTTTTACTGACTGATGATATTATACTCGTGTATGCACAGAATATTATTTTGGAACATTTTAATGCAAGACAAAAGCAAAAAAAAAAATTATAAAAAAAAAATAAAATAAAATAAATGAAAGAAAAATTTTTTACGATTTTTTTATTTGTTTGAAAGCTAAAAGTAACTAACTAACTGACTGAAACCACTAAAATCATCTACATATATAACTATAACTTCTGTAATGACAACAAACTCGTAATAAATACATCGACATCTTTTATATACCACACTACAAAGTGAAATTATACTAAATACATTATACATATATGTATAATATTTTTATACATATGTATACTACACATTTTTATTAGAAATGACTAACTGACTGATAACATTTAGTCATAAAATATCATCAATGATAATGTCAAAGAAAATGGAAATAAGAAAATAAAAAGGAGATGTAGTAGAAAATATTCTGATGCAGTGTATATAAACGAATATAAAATCTTAAATAATCTACTAGATATACTTTCGAAATGGAAATAAAAGATATATCATAATATGTACACATGAGCATTTTTGCTTTTAGTGTTACAACTAAAATTCATTGGGTTTTTTTATATGATTACTCGTACTAATTCCGGTCACCCATTATATATGTATGTCTCAATAATGTCAAAAATAAAAGTGAATTCATAAATATTTTATAAAATCGTAGATTTTTATATTTATACATCGTGAAAATTTTATTTTTACTTGTGAACCTCTAAACATAAATATTGCAATAAGAAGAAAATCATAAATTTTTACGTGTGTATTTGTTTTTATTTATTCTCTTTTATATTACGAATTTGTTAAAGATAATTTTGATGTAACGTAACGTATTTGATGCATATCTGTATTGACATAATTAATAAACAAAAATATTAGAACACGCGTAAGTGTAAGTATAGATAATTGTACATTTCAAGTTCAAAAGTCTAAACTTCAAAATGTGTAGGTGTAATCAAACTATTCTCATAAAATTAGTAAATTTTCTTTCAAATAGTTTTAAAGTAATTTCGAAGGATAGATACCTTCAATATGAATTAAGTCCGTATCCGACATCGTTATTTGATAATAATGGCATGAGTAAAACCACGAAAGCAACAATTATGATAATACGACACCTTTTGATATCCAAATTGAAATTAATATGACGTATGTCATCGATGTTGTAAAAACGATGCTTTTCTTGTTGCTTTAGATAAATACGTTAAGTATTTACAAACACATCATGGGCTAAAAACTGTTGTTGTATTTGACGAATACTCGGACTATACTAAAACATAAAAGCAATGGAACATGGAACAACTAAGAAGAACTGTTGCTCTTTCGAAACATTATGAAGTTTGCTTCGACGAAACAATGATTATGTCAATAAGCCAAGATAAGTTTTTGTCGAATCGATGCTATAAAAAGAAACTTATTGATATGCTCATTGGAAAGTTAGGAAGTGTAAGGCCTCTATTGTGAATATCGTCAAATAAACGAACAATCGTACAATCGAAGTTTTGGTATTGCGAGTATCGATTGCGAATGATATGTTCGATTGTGATCGTATCACTCGTTCGATTGTCTTTTAACGAACGAATATCATTTTTTTTGTTCATTTTATGATGATATTTCATTGTTTTACGTGGTTCTTTGTTTTTTTTTAAATGTAATTACTAAAAATTATATTTTAATACATATTCTTATTTTATTATTATTATTATTATTATTATTATTTTATTAGAAATTTAAGTAATAAAAATCAGGTTGAAAAACTGATAGAAATTATGAAACAAAATCCTCAAATTGCACAAGGACTTTATAGAAAAAGCCAAATTTTAAATAATTGGGGAAAGTATGCTGAAATTTTAAACAGTCTTAGTTCTCCAGTAAAATCATCTGTAAAATGGTTGAAGGAACAAAAGTATTTAACAAATATTTTATAGCATTTATCATCCATCTAACAATTATTCTATTTCAGTGTGGACTGATTTAAAATTTAATATTAAAAAAAATTGATCCACAACAAAAAAGAACAAACAGCAACTGGTGGTGGACCAAATACCCAATATCAATTTTCTCAAAACAAAATTTAAATCACACAAGCAATTAAAAACTAGCATTTTTCACAATGGTGTTAAAAAGATTCACAACAGATTATAATTTTAATAACGCATATGGCATTACTAATTTATGCTTTCGATTGTGTTATACAATACCGAATTATTTCACAATCGAACAGAGCTTTTCATCATTCGATCAAAAACACAATCGATATTCGCAATAGAGGCCTAAATATCACAACAAAACAAACGAGACATGACGCTGAGGTTCTTATCATAGAAGCAGCTATCGAAGAATCCAAACCTGAGAGGACTGACGTCATCGTAGGAAAAGACATAGATTTCCTCATTATTTTTATTCAATCACATCAAGAAGAAATTTTGTTTAAAAGTTGGAAAAGGCAATATCAAAACACATTGTATAAAAGAAAAGCGTCAAAGACTCACCCTTCTACAATCTTATAATTATTTTTCTATACTTAATACATAAATTTTATTTTTTAACTGCACTAAATCTTTCTCCGTTGAGGTTCACTACTTGAATGCGTAACTCATTCATTATTCAATTATTCATTCAACAGTAATGCGTGAACGCATTAACCACTTTACAATTTACTCATGTATTATTTTTTTAATAGATACTTATACACTTTTGAAGAGAACATTCTTTATTCTTTCTCTGTATTCGTAACACATTACAAACACAAGAAAAAATAACGAATGTTAAAACATAACATTTTGTTAACTAAACAATAAACAAAATATATTTTACAAAAATTAGGTTATGTGCTTATGTTACGTATGTCATGTATGCTTTCGATCATACTGCTTATGTCCAGCTTATGTTTTTTGAATGTCAATTAAAGTTCAACTCGTTGATTTAGCTGTGTCAGGTATGTCAGATATGTCGATTATATTTAGGTCTTTACTGCTTTTTAAAAAAAAAACCACAAAGTACATACGTAGAAACGGCTTAAGTCCTATCAAAGACAACCAGTATAACTGGATCTGTTTCTTTAATAATAAACTTTGACTTAAGATAAGAAATAAATCCCAGATGTAAAGTGCAAGTACAGTACATCGTCATCAATTGTCACGACTTATTTCAGTGGATCGTGTACTTAGTGAATGGAACAACTGACAGAATTATCAATTTGTGACGCAATAATAAATGGATTACCATTCTTTCGTATATGGGATTTAAGAAAAACATAAACTTGATGTTGGCTCTTAAAAATAAAAATATAATCCAAATGTTTAAAGAATTGACAAAATTTTACACAGTTTCACTTTTAAATTATAAAAATGCTATGAATGTCCCAAAACATTCATTTTAAAATGTTTTCTTTACTCCATTAGTTTTGTAATATTCCTCTTCAGGCTTAAATTCCATCATTCATGTAACTAAATGAATGTTCATTTATTGTATTTCCCTTTTCGAATTTAATAGATAGAATATCCCATAGAACATGATTATACTGACTTAACTGTCGATTAGAAATCAATAGGCCGTTGATAATGTGTTGTGGTCAATATATATACCTATCCATCTATATATCTATTCTGTCTATCTACTCACTTTATGTAAAAATATATGTGTGAGTGTGTGGATTGATATATGCTTGTGTATTAAAAATTTAAAATCATTTCTAGTAATTTTCTATATGTGCAGTTTAATACAATAAATTCGATTTGGATGGATCTAAATTTATATATGTAAATCCATCCATCTATATAGAAATTCTATGGAGTTTCCAATTAATTAAATTGGTTACCAAACATTGTAAACATTGCTTCGAAATTTCGGTGTTCAATGATCAATTTAATGTGAGAACAATACAATATATCGGATAAGTGGATTAAAGATTATGAATAGGCAGATAAGAACATTTCATCTGATTTCGAATAATACATAATACATACATCGTTTAATATGTGAATAAAGTGCAATCTAAATAGATATACATATGCGTATATGTACATAAGTATATGTGTAAATATATGCATAAACGTGTATAAAATTTTGGGGCATATACATATAACTTTATAGATTTACAAATTTTCGTAAATATCGAATTATATTGGTACTCGCATGAAGGCAAAGATATTGCAGTTTGCTGCCAAATAAAAGTATTTTGTTATTGAAATGTTTGACGCACAAGAGTGTTGAACAATTAACCAAACATGTAAAACACATATTTGCATATGTTTATAGCATTTTATCGTATAAATTTATTAAACTTCATACAATTTTGGTGTTATAATAATAATAAATTAAAGAGATATGTACATGGAACTTGTGATATTTAATTCATATATGAAGAGAGTTGTTTTGAATAATTTCAAATATAAGTTTGGAAACTTTAAATTTGTTCACAAAAGACATCAGATAATCGGGATTACAGGTTTTTGTGAAATAAAATGAGTGAGGAATTTATGTTAGTTTATTATAGAATTTGAATCGTCATTGTTTTAACATCGAAATGTTGTTTTGAAATTTTTTTTTTTTTTTTGAATTTTATTTGAAATAATTTTTGATCAAGGTTCAGAGTACGTTTATTTTTTCACGAGCTCTGTTTGATTGTTAAAATTTTCAATATTTGTGTGTTCTACTTTGAAAAATTCCTTTAATGTATTTGCTTTTGAATGTTGACATACCAACATTATTATACTTTGGATCATACTATCATACATATACTTTGTTAAGTTGGTAACCAAATGCGTACTTCGATGTTTTACATCTCATTTTGCTCTTTCTTTCCCTCATGTTTTACTGTTCTTCATAATTATCACAAAAAAAAAAAAAAAAAAAAAATCATTTCTTCTACCATTTTTTTATTCCTTTATTAATTTTTTCTTATCAAAATTGAAATAATTCATGATGTCAAAGTTAAAAACAAAAAACGGCTATAGAGTAAACATAAATTCCATTTGAACATTATATAAAATACGATTTCAGGAGCAATGCATGAAAAGTAAAAACAAAACAAAAAGTTAGATAAAAATATAATGCTAGTGGAAATCTTCCAAACAATAAATTTTTTAGCTATCCATTATTGTCCAATGTTACTTGAGAATCGAGTAGTATATACAAAAGTTAGTTATGTATCTACGAGTATTGTATTGTGACAAACGTCATGGTCAATGGAACGATACAATTTTTTCTGTTCCGGAACCGTGAATTTCTTGTACGTACACACAATACATTCTTATAAACTATATGAAATTTATGCGACAACAAATAAAAAAAGGTTTGCCTGGTCTGGCATATAAAGTCCTTATATATAGTAACTTTCATGATAATAATTCGGTCTGCATTTACTGTTTTATTTTATTTTTTTTTTTTTTTTTTGTTAATTTTTTTATCATTCTCATACTTTCCAGTAAAATTTTTTGTCTTTTCTCAGTTGGATATTAATCTCTATCTATCTATATAGATAAACTTATAAAATCTTAACAAGTATCCTATATCAAGAAAATTATTTTGTGAGTTACTTTTTTTAGTTCTAGTTCTTGTAGACTTTCATAAAATCGTCGCAACATAAAAACGACAAAAAAAATATTGTTTTTAATTTTATTTCTCTGATATACGGATAAATAAATAATTTGAAGTGAATGAGTAATAAAACTAAAATCGTTAAGAAGGAGAATGACATAGAAGGAAATCGAAAGAACAAATAAATTATTAAGAACAATCCTTAATGAGTTTTTCGATAGCATTATGTATACACATCTGTATTATATGCAGATCATTGTATCGTAACAAAAAAAAAAATTAAGTCGAACGCAGCCATTATTTACGAGTATTTTCTTAATTATAATGCGTATTCTTTTCATTTGAATATAGTAGTTTTATATTTTCTTAGATACCAATTTATAAATTACTGAATTAAACATTAGTTTATTTTTATAGGAAATTATAGCACTATTATTCGATAACATTCATAAAACTTTAAAACTTTGAATTCGATTTACCACTTGCAATAAAGGATATGTGTATCAGGAGAACACGTATATAACATTTTGAAATTGTATTTGCCATTTGATTCGTCTTTTGGCCTAAATGCAATTTAAATTAAAAGGATTCATAGTTATATTTTTACATATCAGAGAAGATTTATTTCATTAAAAAGGAAAAGGAATCATGCTAAATGAACTAAATTATATAGTACATAGTATGTACCTTTATTATAAATGTACCTGTGCATTTATATTGTAGAAATTCTATTGTGAATGATATGCATTATATCATTTCTATATCATTTTGGTAATATAATTGAAATTCAAAGTAAAAAATACAACTCTATTTCTTATAAAATAGATTCCGATATACAATACATAAGTATATATAATATATTACGTACATATATGCATACTTATCTCACAACAAAAAGGATACAGGTATAGCCCTAATTTTGAATTTTGTTTATACTTCTATTAGTTAGCTTATATAATATATGTATCTCTGTATTGTATATTCGTATATTTGTTTGAAAATAAATAAAATCAGTAATTTTGACTCATAAATAACCACAAATCTTTGGACTTTCTACAGAATTCTCTTGCAGAAATTGAATGCAAATATATGTAAATAGTACATAACTAATATGCATATATGTATAAGGACATGCACAAGAAAACATTATGTACAAATTCATATTTAATAAGTACTATACGAGTAGGAATATACGTAAGTAGGTACATATGTATGTATAAAAACATGCCCATGCAATCCTTATGCAATCTCATATGCATTCTAGTTTTTTTGGAAAAGAGAGAAAATGCATCGTCATTTTGTTGTACTAGTATACATTATACATATATTCCTATATCGTTTTAGATATATTACTGCCATTATTCTCATTCTTCAATGAATTTTCTTACAAATTCATATATCCTATTCTAATAAAGAACGAAATAGGATATATTGCACAGAAAATTCTGATACTAAACTATTGTATATAATATATACCGATTTACAATACTTTTATTGCATACATACGAATATTATACGTACAGTATCTAATACACAATAAAATACAGATATCTATATGTAGAAATGTACGAATATACATAATGTATATATATATATACATATATGTATATATTTATATATGAACTTTCTCATTTGCATATCATCTGAAATGTCCTTAGACAGTTTTACGTAACAAATATAACAGTTATGTATAAGTTTTTGCTTATATTTAGATACACATATCTAGTAGAATAGTGATATTGGGCATCAAAAATTTCGTATTCTATTTGCATGTCTAGTTTTGTCTGTCTGCCATATATCAAAAACTTGTTATGATTTGTGTTTATATTTTATAGGATAACCAGTTTTGATTTAATGGTTTGATTATAAATGCATCTCTCTAAATTACAATTGCATTTATAAAATTCTATATTATAGAACGATATACTACAAAAGAATATCACATATTTCATATAAAATATGCACTAATATAACATACATTATAATATCATATCATAAATGTAACCAATTTACCAATCTGTAGACATAAAAATGTCTGTATTCACCATCCGTGCAATATATTTATAGCACCTTATACGTATACCATGTATACTATATGTCAATGTACACTACATATCTGTGAATATTTATTTAGAAATTTCTCAGAAAAGCGATACTCTCGCTCCATTTACTTTACATTGCACATACGAGTATATATGAGTATAGTTATAACTATCATCGTATATAATTTCTAATTCTAATAATACCTAAAGACATTTCGAGAAGATTTGTGTTTAGGGTTATTTGTCAATTATTGATTTATGATATACAAAATACGAGTATAATACACAATACGTAATATTCAAATTCAATTCTGTTTTGAAATTTATATGAAAATGTGCTGAATTGGAATTGAATGAATGGTTCGCGTGGAACCACATAGTATGTAGAACAGTATAAAATGACACAGTATCATAATTATATATCTACTTAGTATCATATATGTACTCAAATTTATATGTATGTATATATATTTATGTCTATATTAATTATTATTGGATACATATTGTTTTAAACATTGAATGACCTTAAGAAATATGCATCATCACGAAATTATTTAGAAAGAATATTATATAGATTATAGGTATTAATTTAAAAAGATGATTTTAAATTATTGGATAAATTGATTGCTTAGAATTTGAATGTAAATAACTCACACTAGTATAAATGAAAATTGCATTAAATAGAGCTATAAATTTACATATGTTTTTCATAATTGACATTGATGATTGTAAACAAAGATAAATAGTAAAATGTTTAGAAATACAAGATTAAACGAGAAAAATTATATGAACCCATATATATATAAGAACAATTTATTATCATATTCAAGTTGCAAGTTCTGTATACACAAATTTGAATTTCAAATGGAAATGGGTTTTAAATGATATTGATTTGATTGTATACTTTTATCACAAATTTGCATATCTTCTTTTCAACTGAATTAATTGAATGATTTTAAGTGAAAATAAGCCGTAATATTAAATTTTTATTTTATTTGAAATTGATAAAATTTTATTCACATATCTTATAGTAACATTATATAAAACACGATTGTTTAAAAATTTGTTTATTTATCATAATTTATTTGATACAGCATTTATAATTATGAAATTCATCTATTCGCAAAAATATAATATAATATAGGTAGAGGTAGCTTATACATAGTTCTGTTTGAAAATTCAATTTCACTTTTAATGAAAATCAAATCACTTCTGTTCCACTTTATAATATGCGTCAGTATATACTACTTACATTCACTGTCTATGTGTATCTGAGTATAAAATATATAAATGTATACAAAATCAAATATTTATACGGTATGTATAGATGCATATTTATATGATTTACGTACATATACGATTATTTTTGCTTTGTTAACTTAAGGATTTAATCAATATTTATTCTCAATTCCAATTAAATAACAAATCGGTCACATGTGTGTACCTTGCAATGACCACAAATGTGTTTAATTGAAGTTTTAACCTAATACACAATGTACCAAAGAGATTATATTCCTTGATATGGGCATATGGGAGATATAAGCAATGAAATTATACATGTATGTACATACGTAATTATATATAATTATGTAGAAAAATATTTACATACCTATATATATTCAGCTGCCAATAATGTGTAATATCATTTTCTACATATGAATGTAGTATGTACATAAGTACATATATATGTATGTACGTTTGTATCGATATAGGTAAATTTCACTAATCTTCTATTCTCAATATAATAACCACATATTTGCTGTCCTGGGATCCATTCCAATATAATATCTATGCAACTTTTAATGTAAGAATGAATAGAAAGGAGTTTCCATAAAATATTATCAAATATCATATAAAGATATATATGTACATAATGTATATTAACGTTGCATATATAGACAGATTAAAAAAAAAGCACAAAACTGATGGTAATTTTTGTTTACTATTATCAATACTGTGTCCAATTTCGTAATTCATGAAAACTACAAAACTTCATATCACTCGTCCTTTTGCATTCATTCAAATACTACATATATTACTACATTGAGCACAAATCTGGCTCTATAAAATTCTCAATATTATGAATAACCTACATGCTTACATACTTAATTTGGGTACATATATACGTGGATAAATATTCATTTGACTTTGTAACATCAGATTTTATCGTAAATAGGGAAGGATATTTAATACTTTTTTCATTACGAGCGATACCTTTTTTTCTATTATGTCTATACTATTACTATTCCTTCCTCAACAATAACAGACCAATATCGAATTTATATTTTCTTGAAAAATATTTGTCTACTTACGTACATCAAAATGTATGTATGTATTTATTGACAATATTAAAAGTGAAAGTGACATTTCGACATTTTGATTTTTTATTAATAAAACCAGGAGAAATACACATAAACGGAATGGCATGTAGTAAAATTTTATCATTTTTCGAGAAAACTTTTTCCTTGATTGTGAAAAATAATAATCAACAAGGAATTTTATAAAGGGATTTTATTGATATATACGACTACACATAATATGAGATACAAAATTAAAATATGTTACGTTTACACAGTAAGAAGAAGAAAAATTTTTTCTTTCCAGAATTTTCTAGACAATTTTTCTACTCTATAGGATATGAAGACTAAATATACTGCGTTCAGTATTCGAAATGATTTTACCCTCTATTCCAGGAAAGCAGATGAATTTAATTAAATTTTACATGTCCGTGAAATATCAATATAATGTAGTTCTATCAATTATTATTTTCTTCTTAGTTTCCTTTGGTTAAAATAAAAGTCCTGATTACCTCTCATTTTTAAATAAATTTTTCAAAAATTATTTTCTTAAAAAATTCAATACTAAATCTATTGTTCAACTTCTCAAATTGAATAAATTCCTAAATATTCTGACAAAACACATACAAAAAATATATGGGTATATACATATAATTTCAGTCTTTCATATTAAGTATATATAAAACATTCACACATATGCTTACGGCAATAAATTAAACTGGAGTGGATTAATATATCATCAGCAAATATGACATAACATTCAAAAAGAAACTTGCAAAAAAATATCAGAAAAAAGAAGATGAAGAAAAACAATCCAGAAAATGAAGATCTTGAAAAATTCCACACACAAACAGATCTACTTTTTTCCGGATTCTCATGTTAAGAAGACATCATCATTATTATCATCCTCATCATTATCATTGAATAAAAGAATTATTGATAGTCAGACAAAAGAACATTTATCAATATTACAGTCAAGAACGGTAGAACAATCTTAGAGATTGCCAGCATGGATAATCGTATAATATATAGTGCGTATACACATGTACATACATATGTACTCATAGATACTCTTACATATATGAATTATAAACGTGAAAACTATCTGTAAACCAAAAAACAAAACTTTCAAACTTAATGGAAACAAAATACGAATTAAGATGTAGACTATATGCGAGCAGGAAAAAAATCATGTAGTAAAGATATCGCATTATTATTACACATACATTCTAAATATATATTATGTATAGTCATGCAGTGATAGACCATGTCTCCCACAAGTTCATAAATTACGATCCATTATTGAGTTGCTTTGAAAGTTTTCCGTTTTTTTTGTTTC
The DNA here is from genome assembly GCA_951394055.1 of Villa cingulata. Taxonomy (NCBI): domain Eukaryota; kingdom Metazoa; phylum Arthropoda; class Insecta; order Diptera; family Bombyliidae; genus Villa; species Villa cingulata. Next base: position 5,532,277 of record OX596025.1, read on the forward strand.
ATTTTTTTTTTTTCGTTTCGTTTCGTTTTTCTATTTTTTCGACGAAATGAAGTAATAAATTTTCGATAAATATAGTTCTTAGAAGTATAGAAAATGAGATATTTTTTCTTTTTCATTTTAACCAAAACCAAAAAAAAAAAAAAAAAAATTAATATATAGGAAAAAAGGATATTGTAATTTTGGGCGTGTATACAGTTCGGAAATGATTTTATTCTATTGAAATTCCTTTTTCTTCATATTGTGTATATCAATTTTTAAATAATGATAAGGTGAAAATCAGTTAAGTGCTTTCGATTGACACAGGAAAATTTATGACAAAAAAAAAACAAATAAATAGCTATAATACTTAAAATAAAAAGAGAAAAATTGTTTGTAATGTTTATAAATTCATGAAATTTATCGAACCAAAAAATATGTATACATAGTAGATGTACATATCGATATTACTCGAACACTTTAAAATCAATTAACAATAAAACATAATGTGAATGGAAAGTTATACGGAGTAATAAAATTGGAAATTGGATTGCAGAATTAGTTTTTCACATTTACGAAACAAATAAATTTTTACAACACTGTAGCAATTTTTTTGATCGAAATAAAAGAATAACAAATAATATGAATAAATGGAAATGATTCAAGGTCCATTAAACTCCTTTGCAATTTCACTTAAATGTGTGCAGATAATCTGAATTCTGTCTTTTTCTCTCTGTAATAGCATAACGAATACGAATATTAGTAGAGCCATCATATTACTTCACATCACTTCACTTCTCATCATCATTTACTTTAATTTACAATTATTCTGACTGCTGCTAATACATTAGTGCATACTTAATGTATACATACAGAGGTAAAATGAATGGTTATATTTATAGGCCAATTCGCTTTTTTTATTTCTTTTTTGTATCTGTTTATCCTTTCATCATACATTCACAATAATTTGGAATTGTATCAAAAAATCGGAGCTATTTGGAATTAAGCAACGAAACAAAAAAAAAAAAGAAGGACATAAAATAGAAAGAAAATGAAAAACGAACGCAAACTATACATTATTACCATGTAAATGGTATAACGTAAAAAGAAACATAAAAATCAGCCCCTTAACGACTGTTCGTATACAATAGCAACAAAAAAACAAAGAATATTCTGTATCAATTCGAATGATAACATTTACTTTATTATAGGTACGTAGTTTTATTGGAATTCTCAATTATTATGTGTCGATACTTTTGTTTTGTAAGTTCATGTGTGTTTGTATTTTATTTTAGTTTTTCACATTAGGATTTAATTCGTTTGGGAAAATTACTTTTCAGTATAGTACATGAAAACATTTTACCTAAAAACGGGACTGTCCCTAATGAGAAATCGAAACAAAAATTACAATATTGCTTTTAATTGCCTAGAATATAAAATAGAAATGTATAGTATACTGTAAAGCGAATGTGAACAAAAGAAAATTGGATTTTTCCTTAATGTTACTGAAAATAAGACCCATAGATATGATATACATAAGTACTAAACGATACTATATACTACTACTATTTGCTACGCTAGACTACTTCTTTCCAATTACAAATTGGATTTTCTGGTTTTTCTTTAATTTTTTGTTTGTAACTGACAAATAATTCGGATGATTATTTTCATCATTTTCGTGTATCCTTAATTTACACATAATCGAATATGCCTTCTTATAATAACATGCTCATAGGATAGTATGCATAGTTTATAGTACAAGTTGATTAGTTTCGTTAATTTGCTACTACAGTAATTTGTACTGTAGGTATAAATACAAAGCTAAATGTGATTCATGTACATGTACATTTATGTTGGTTGGAAATGCAACTTAAGGTGCAATAACCGATGAATGAATGACCAGTTTTTGGATTGTTTCATCTTTAATGTACGAGTATAGATGTGCTCACGTCAAATCGTGCTTAATGGTCATAACGAAGACACATAGTTAAATTTATTGAACGTTTTTTCCAAATCATTAATATGAAATTCATAAATTATTTGATGATGTTTAAAAAACAAAAAGGACTGGATTTGAATATATGGTTATATTATTCTTACTAAAGCTACTAGAACTTTAACATTATTCCTGAATTCAAATAAAAATTTATGAATGGAAATTTGTAATTTAAAATAGATTCCTCCTTGAAACTGAGAAAAAGTATTCATTGAAATTTGCAGTGCTATAGATATTCAATACATATACCATTTACAACCACCTTGCATCTCCATAAAAAAAAAGAAGAAAAACCAAAACAATCATAAAATTTTAATTATCCTTGTATGACGTATTCACGTAAATTTTTACTGTCAAATAAAAGTATAATAAAAATTTTTCCGTTACAAATAATGGTTGTAAGAAAGCAAAATAATAAAATTCCAGGCAAAAATTTCAAATCATAAATTTTATCCAAAATATAAGATATACGCTGTAAAAGTGAATGAATGTATCATTTCTCACCTTTTATATGATAACTCATCCTGAATCGAATAATGATAACAATAAAAATATCATATACGTATATACACTTAAAAGTACTTATATCTCTTCTTAACATTTAAAATTGTACAAAATGAAAATGTGCTATTTTCCAAGTATTTTCCCAGTCACAATTCATCTATAATTTCCCTATTTTGACATTTATGAGGAAATATAATGTATGCGAAATTATTTATTATCGGTATATATTGGTGTACAGATATGATATTATTTATATATTTAGTTATACCTATAGAAATGTGAAATGAGTCTATGAAAGATTTCATTTCTGATAAATATACATTTTTTATAATAACATATGTGTGTATCTCAGATGATATAAGCTGCTTCTGCTTATAAATTCTCAAAGTTCAAGGAGAATTTCATGCTCGCTGCAGAAATTTTACAAATATTTTTTCGAATATTTTTTGTCACATTTTATACACCACCAGAGAGGCGATTTTGAATCTTAATCATTGCAATTAGCTTTTCGATTATCTTGCAAATGATCAAATTTACATCAACTGACAACGTAACTTCCTGCTTCAGAAGGTATATTAACTAGTATATATAAGTATATACTATATATACTATAATATATGGTATATTATAAGTAGTAGAACTATACAAAAATCCTTCGAATTTTTAAATTCAAACCTTAAACTGATTTAAATATCATAGCTTAAATGCACAAATAAGAACCACATTCGAACACACTCCTTTTATGTATACACCTATATTGTAAAGGGTTTTTCAATAAGGACATAACAATTTTATATATAAATAATATATACAGAATAATTAAGATATAAGGTTGAAATTTATTCCAAGCGAAGTACACATATTAAATTTAATTATGAAATTCGATCTCATTCATATGACAACCGCGAGCACGTTTGCAGCGATCAACTCCTAGGAGCCAATTTTCCATCACTCTTTCACATATATCGCCCGGAATGTTGGAAATTTCGCGTTCGATATTGCCTCAGAGCTCCTCTAACGTTGTTGGCTTATTGATATAAACCAACGACTTAACGTAACCCCATAAAAAGAAATCGAACAGCGTTAAATTGCATGAGCGAAGTGTCCATTCGATCGGACCATTTCTCGAGATTTTTGGAAATTTTAAAAAATTTTAAAAATTTCCAAACTTTTCCATCTTGTTGGAACCACATATCGGTGATGTCAATTGTATTCAATTTTTGCCAAAAGTAGTCTTCCAACATGGGCGCGATTGCGAACTCCATTAACCGTAACATGGTGATCATTTTCATATTTCATCAATGAAAAAATATTGTCCTCCAGCATGAAATCCTCACCACACGGTCCCTTTTTGTGGTTGTAATAGAGTCTCTTCAAGCACGTGTGGGTTTGTTGCTGTCCAGCAACGTATATTTTGCTTATTGACAAAGCAAATTATATTATATTTATTGCCCTTAAACTTGCGACTACCGACTCAGAATTGCAGTAGTAATTTTTTAGTGATTTCCAAACGTTACTCGTTCGTGAACTTCACCATGATAAAAATGTTAACATTGACCGACGTTCTGAAGTTGACAGATTATGAAAAATGTATAAGGCTTCCTTAGTATTAAAATACAAAATTGTTATGTCTCTATTGGAAAACCCGATATATATTGTATGTAGCAGTAAATATACATATTGTCAATTTTAAATTTTATTTCTAAATTTTTTATTTTCTTATTTTACATTAATAACTAGCGTATGAATCGTAAATGTAAATGAATGTCTACAGGGAATAAACATGCATTATGTACAGTATATATGTAAATATCTGAATTCATCTATGTATCTTTTTCCTCACAAAATTTTATTCCATTTTTGAATCATTCAATTAGCAAAAAACACTTCCAAAATATCATAATAAAAATAAAATTAAAAAATTTACAAAAAAAAAAGGATTGAAGTCCTTCAAACGACTAGCTAATATTCAAACATTGTATATTTATATCAAACGTATGCATACATTATGTTATACATATACTGACACTTGTACAGATATGTGTAGATGTGTTGGTTATATCAAATTTATAATTCAGATCCAGTATTAGATATTTAATTAAAGGTTCCTGACTGCTGGACTAGAACTCCTAACACTTATTATAGATATGCACAAAAATTTTTTTTGGTTTTAAAATCACATGGGTATATGTTTACTAAACCACTACTGTACACCTAAACTGATATACTATAATATTATAGTATGTAGAATATAATATGTGAATATGGATGGATATCTGAGTGAATAGGTAGTATACGAATGAATTTGTAAAAAATGAAAATAATCTGTCGAATGCACACGTAAAAGGCTGGATGATTATACTGATGTAGATATGATGGATATTTTCACCGGAATTTATATACACGTTTTTTTTTACAAATGTATCTGTAACTATACATACGTAAATAGTAAAGATCACATAGACGCATCTAAAATATGAAAATAAACAATAATGGTTATACAATATTTTTAATTATTAACAAAATTTATTTGAATTTTATACATGGAATGGATGAATAAATAATTGAATATATGTATAAATATTATACACATACAAAAAAATTTTTTTGTTTTAAAAAAAAACTACGCATCACTATTACCTAAATAAATAATTTTGACTGCAAATTTTTAGAAAATTTCACTTCTGAATTTGAAGTTTCCCATTGATTCTTTTTTATTTTTTTTTTTTCAGAATTGAATTAGAAATTTAATTTTCTTGTCTCTTCAAAATAAAAACAGAATATCGTTACAAAGGTATATCACTTTATTATTTAGAATTTTATGAGATTATAATTTTATTTTTTTATTTATTTTTTTAATTAACATAAAATCTACTTTTTCAGATTTTCGAACCGAAAACTGTTTACTTGTGGATGGCCAGTTTCAAAGTGTGAGCTTAAGTTTGAGTTTAGCTTAACTCTAAGGGAAGAAGGGAAGCCTATAGCTACTTAGCTAAAGCTCATAGCGTTTCACATTATAATTTTAAGTGTCACTTAGCTAAACCAAATTTAACATACAATTGTGATTGAAAAATTAAATATGTATATGTTTTGCATTGTGAATTACAGCTGACATAAGGAAATGTTGTATTGTGAACAACAACTGATATATAAGTAAAGAATTTGAAAATTTATATTTATTAAAAAAGTGAAAGTGAAATTATAATAATAATAAGAGTTTTTGTCTAATTTCCGTTCACTTTTTTTTCTATATTTATATAATACAAATATTTATATATATCTACACATTTATTCACTGTGAAAATTAAATTATTAATTTTTTTTTTGTAATTAATTTTTAATTTAATAAATAATATATTTATTTCCGTTCACTTATCTTCTGTAACTGTCGTAACTGTCACTTATCTTCTTCTTAATTAAGTGAAGCTTAAGCCTAATAACACTGACAGTCTAAGCATTCCAATCTAGATTAAGTCGTTAATTTGGATAAAAGTGGATGTCTGTCATCACAATAACTAGATGATCCAGTTGTATAACTAGATTATCCTAATTCAGTTCTGAAAACTGGATAACCCATATAAACTGGATTTGCAGTAGGAAGAAGAAGACATATGTAAAAATTGACAGTTCAGTTTTCTGGTTCTGATTTATTATGTATTTTTTTTTAGCGACTTATTAAAATTGTGTGAAATGAGTGATTTTACAAATTAAACGTTTCTAAAAACAAAAAAATTAAAATAATTAAAATATTTCGATATTTAAATCGCAAGTAACACGAAAATAATAGCCTTAAAGTAATTTGTGGTGACCGTGTGGTTACGAATAAATTCAACGATTCAGCTGATCGCATTAGGGATGATCTACTTTGCAATCTGTCACGTTCAGCTTCATAAATCCGAATTAGAGATAACCCGGATAAGTTTATCTAGATTAATTTTAGGCCTGTCTCTAGTATAAGATGTTCATCGCTTAAGTTAAACCATACCTTAAACTCTAATTTTGGCTTAAGTTGTCACTGTGAAACTGAAATATTATTTAAACTTCAATTTAAACCTTAAACAAAGCTTAAGCTCATACTGTGAAACTGGCCATTAGTTCTGAATCAGCACGGTGTAGCCGTTGGCCGCCTCTTTATATTGCACCACTTTTTTGTATATCGGCATATTTACTTTTTCATACATAGCATAGCCCACAGAACTTTTGACATATCCTACATGCAGATTAGGCGCATAGATTTATTAATAAGTGTTTTTGAAAAAACAAGAACCTTTTTTTAAAAAGTTTCGCATTTTACTCGTTTATCAATTTTATTGCGCTATCAACATTTTATCCATACCCATACTAATATACCAGTAAAAATATATTTTAAATAACAATAATTATTTCAAAATACCCCTAGGTATTACCTGATTTGAAAATTTTTGAAGGAAACAAATTTTCCTGGTAGCTGGAGTGGATGACAGAAATGACAAAACCGATAACTAAAAATGTTCTCATCACCATGCTTACGTATACTACGTAAGTACTCCAATATTATATCCACATATTTTTTTTGTTGTTTTTATGGTCTTTGATGACCGTTGAAAATTAAAAAGAGTCAAAGTTCTAGATGTAAACCACGAGAAGAAGGAAAAATTATATATTTTTTTTAAATTTATCCCAAAACCTTCAAATATAAAAAGGACAACTCTTTTCTAATTTCATAAACAGAAATTTGTTGAAAAATTAAAAAAAATTTCATATAGATTTATAATGAAAGCCAGTATTATATAATATATTCGTCTATATATATACGAGTACGTACGAGTATGTATATACAATAAAAAGTTTATATGGTTAGTGTTAGCGGTTAGTGATGATGACTTTTGAAACAGCCTCAAGGATACAAGTACTCTATACATTTTTGTCATTGTTTTTAGTTATTTTTAGTGTACGAGAATCTATTAGGAAAATTTTATTTAACGATATTTTTTTTAAATTTTTTAACATCTACCGGGAATATTTAATTCAAACTACACTACAAAATACGTAATATCTTTTATTGTACAAGTATATATGTAGTTTATTTATATAATGAACGTTTCCATATATTTTTGATAATTTTCAGTTGTTTTCTGTTTCTTTTTTTTTTACTTGAATTTATATATTTGAGTGATATGATGCACCTACATACAGATTTAAAATTGTATACGTACAACAGATATAGGTACACAGAAACAGACGACAAACAAAACTTAAAACAAAAAATTATTTTTAATAATATTTGACTCCTGTCACTTCAAAAACAAAAGAATAGAGAATAAGAATATAAATGTTAAAAACTAAAAAATGTTCATATATATTATTTACAGATACATATATAATGTACTTGTATTCGTATTCGTATTCTAATATGCGTATACAGATACAGATATAGAATGTATAACACGACAAATGGCACTTAAGGCATCTTTCTGTACATCATTATCTTCCTCATCAACATTATGTCTACAAAGCAGACCAAACCAAAAAATGAGTAAATAAAATTAAACTGAAAATTATGTTATGTGATAAAAAAATAACAGAAAATTAAATAAAATAATAATGTGTTAAGGAAGTGAACATGAAAAAAAAAACAGTTTTTTTTTTTTATTAGCAGTGTTTTTATAAATGTATGATTATATGTTTGTTAGTTATGTTTTGTTGTTAAGAGTCCTCGAGGAATGACCATAGAAGAGTATATACTAAAATAATTTTATAAACAAAACTAAGCTGAACTAAACAAAAAAAAAAAATGAAAATACTTTCGGCACAAATACATCCAGGAAAAATATATAAATAAATAGGAAAAAAAATAAAAACATGGAAATAAAAAAGTATTGCCTTCATTATTATCAAAGACAAAAATAAAAAGATGGATACATCATTGTTGAGATATAATGATGTTCTCCACATATTATTTAAAGGGGGAGTATGGTATTACTATACAGTTTACCAGTAAATAGGATCAACCACAAAACATTAACCTTTTCTGCATCAATTATAAAATTAAAATATTCTTTTATAATGTATGGTGAACTATAATTCACACACGTACACACACAACTTTAACTATATAATAATATAAAACCGTATGTGTTCTACTTACGAGTATAAATGCATGTGTATACAAACAGAACAATGGAAACCTTCAATGAATTTATATACTTATGAATACATACATATACTCGTAGTGGCGTAAATTGAATTATACATTTTTATTACGTATTTCGGTATTCGTGTGTTCATCCTGTTATATGTAAGTATTATGTATTATGTATACATGTAAACAAGTGCGATAAACATTTTAATTATCCAGATTTTAAATTGAAAAATTTCTAAAATGACCGAATATTTTGAAAGGAAGTTACAAAAATTTTTATATATAATATAATTTGTCAAAAGTAGGTATATACGCAATAGAAAATAATTTTTTTCTACTTTTTACCACATGATTTATTTTTTGTTTAGTATTTTACTCAGTTCATCCTGTTTTTTTTTTCTCTTATTTTTTGTTTATTTTTTAAAATACAAAAGAAAAAAGCTATTACTCACCAAATTATGCGTATACTAGCAGTAGTATATACAATCCAGTACTTTTGATGTGGTGAGAAAATTGTTATGTAATAAAATTTATTCAACAAAAATTTATGTGTTTATTTACACTATTTTGTTTTTTGTGCAATTAAAAAAAAAAAAAAAATTCCAATAAAAAGTAAAGTCAAAATTAGTCAACAAAAAACAACAAGACAAAAATTAAAAAGACAAAAACTTAAATAACTGTAATGTGAACAATAAATATTCCTTGAAAAAAAGTATCTACTCGTCAGTTTTTATCTGAACATTTTTGTACACATAAATAAATACATATGTAGTATATAATATAAATTCGTTAATACTAGTTACATATAAATACTTTATGTATATGAGAATATGGTTTGAATACATATACTTATGTACTTATATATGAATATGTATTATGATTCTAATAAAGGAAAGGGATTTTAATTGAAAAACTAATAGAAAGCAATTAGAAGTGTAACAGCAATATAAGCTTTTTCTGACTCGTATATACTATAAAATAAAAACATACTTTACATACATAATATAATAATATATAATGTATTTTATCCTTAATATAAATCGTATTAGATCTATAAAAACAACAGAGAATTGTTCTCTATTATACCATCCTATTTGATATATTCGGATTCGGATGTATTATAAAATATACTTTTACTGTATTTATGTCTGTATACATCTAGATATATCCGAATTTATCTTTACAAATAATCTGGAAATAGTTTTATGTCTATTAATTTTTCCTGGACATTACATTCTTTTTTATATGAGAATGTACGATTGTATGTATGTGTGTATGTATGGTATGTAGTATTTATTGGATACATCAATGTAAGCCTCATTCATTAAGGCATTCCTTTCTCAATATCATTTTCATAAAATCATTTAATAAAATTTAGTACTTTTCCTATATACTATACATATATATACATGTATTAGTATACAGTATAACAACAATTCTGTTGGCTTCAATTGGATCGAGAATTTTAGTTTTAATAGTCAAAATATCTAAACGGTTAATCTTTGGCCAATAAAGCGAACAAATTGCAATAAATTATATTGTCCTGTATCCTGTGAATATATAAATACAGTTAACATTTTTTTTTTTCATCAAATTTTTTCCTTTTTCTTCTTCTAAAAATATATATATGTAAATAGAAAAAAAAAGGAAAATTTACAACAAAACAGTCTAATTTATTATATATACGTTCGTGGAGAAGTGGAATATAATTGATAAAAATAAAAATGACAAAAAAAAAGAAATTTTTTTTATAGTTATTCATTTGATTCTTCTTCAAAATTTTGGAATCTCATTTTACACAATATTCGAATTAACTATATTGTATAATATCGAATTGGGTAAAATTTCACTGCTTTCGTAGTAGAGCGTATAAGATAATTTCGAAATTAATTGAAAATGTAATTTATAAATTCATATAATAATTGATAATACTTATGATATTATTAATAAGATTTTTTTTTTATTTCTTTTGAACCTTACAAATAAAATTTAACTAAATATACGTCACAAGAAAATTTATAATTTATCTGCTTCTTTCGTTATCGTGGCGGCGTTAATCTATCGCTGTCACTTTCATTGTTTTAATACTAATCACTTTTAAGTTTGTCGTGCTAGCAAATACTGCATTATCCTCAATACCGACCGGTTCTAAACGTTGTTCAGACGGTTTTTCAGTTTTTCGAATCATTTTTCGAACGAATGGAGCAAAAAGTAATGGATTTACTTCGCTTGGTTTATTTGGTCCAAGAACGAATGATGCTATTAATGCTATCGTAATCGTTATTAGAGCTCCACATAAAGTGTACCAGATATACGATAAATGATAGATGGCAAAAGGTTGAGTAACTCTGAAAATTAATTGAAAATTTTTTTAAATACCATCGCATCATCAACTTACAACCATTATAAGCATAATATTTGAAAAAAATGAGAAAATTTTTATTATAATCGTACATACAATTCTGGATCAACAGTTGGACAACATTCAGTTGTTGTAGCATTTATTGCTAACATATTTAATGGTTTCGATGAAATGAACGTGTAACTACATCCATTTGTTGTTAATGGTTTTGTTGCAAAAAATAATTCGCCAGATGCTATAGCGGCTTGTGCTTTTATACATATCCATGCCATTGTTAAAAGTCCAGTAGCACCACCAATAATAGCGCCCTTTTTTGTGTTTGTGTATATTTTAAAGTACATGTAACAATTAAATGGATTATGTTTAATTAAGTTCTGTAATTACTGTAAAATTTTATGCATGCTTTAAATATATGTATTGTACCTTTCCTTCAACCCATGGAATCATAACACCAATCGTAAAAATTCCCAATAATGGTCCATTCGAAACTGCTCCAAGACTCATTGATAATTGTAATACAGTTCCCAGTTTTTCAACAACAAATACCAAAGAGACACATATAGCACCGAATATAACGACCACGGCACGCATTATTATATCTGTTTGACGTTTTGTTAATGGTGTTTTGCAGTAAGGCTTGAAAAAATCCTCAAGAACGACAGCTGACATCGAATTTAGTCCAGTAGATAATGAACTTAATGCAGCACTAAAAACACCAGCAACAAATAATCCTGGTAAACCAGGAAATTGACCTAAAATTTGCATAACTAAAAGCGGAAGTACTTGATCCTTTGCTTTAGCTAACTGTTTTAAAATACATAAAATTGAATAAAAAAGAAAATTTAAAATTTGATATTTGAAAATTTTTGTACTTTTGTGGTGAGAGGGTCGCAATCATGATATGTTGCATAAATTAAAAGTCCACTATAGCAACATATACCGACAAGAATAAGAACTCCAAGAACGAAAAACCAAAGTGCTCTGAAATTTAAAGGACTTTTATGCAAAAAGACAATTTCACATTAGATAAATCGATTACTTTCTTGCTGAATTCAATGTTGGAAGTGATAGATATCTTTGGATCATGTTCTGACTTACTGCGTTACTTTTGAGCCAATGAATGCAACCTCCAAATACTAACGACCAAATCGTATGTCGTGTTTTTAAGTCTAAAGTAAAACTGAAACACGAAAATTGGTATCACGTATAAGCTATAATATTTTAACTGTCTACTTACTCTGGTGCTTCTATTCTACCACTCTCCCATGCTCTATTCCATACATTCATTACTCCTCCAATATCGATAGTTCCTTTCACTATCACTAAAGTCATTGCTCCAAACATCATGATCGTTTGGACTACATCGGTCCAAACTACTGCCTTTAAACCACCCTTTCAATTCAAAATATGTGTTTTGTTGTTATTATTTCTGAATGCCCGCAAATGGGAAAATTAGACAATCACTTACCACACAAGTATAAAAAATGCACACTAAACACACAACTGGCGTTATTAAATGAACATTAGCTCCAGTTGCTTGGTTAAAAGCCAAAGCTGGAACATAAATAACAATAGGCAGCCAAGTCATCTGCGAAGATAATGATAAAAGTTGAGAGAATTTTGTGAATTTAAAATTTTGAATTCAATGTTTTCGAAGCTTACCGACCCGCAAGTAAACATAATCGAACCAAAAAGTCTCATACGTTTATCAAATCTAGTTTCAAGATACTGAAATTAAAAACACAACTTTTAAGGAATTTACATTACTACACTAGGTTATTAGTGTTCGTAATTTGAAATTTGATTCCTTTATTACCTGGTAGGTTGACGTTAATTTTAAGTCATGGAAAACTGGGAGGTAAACATAGGTCATGATGAAGCCCATCAAAATTACTCCACCAACTACATACACGTATTGAATACCGTACAAATAAATTTCAGTGGGAGTTCCGAGCAGTGTTATGCCAGATATAAAACTGGAAATATATTTAAGTGCATGCCTCATTAATAATCAAGAAAACATTGAACTATAATTTAGGTAGAATAGAATTTGTATTGAATTTTGAAAATTGAGAATATTGCAGAAGATTGAAAGCTTCTAGCACACTGTTATTATGAATTAACTAATCAAGAACTATTCTTTGAAGATATCACAAACTTTTCATTTTTTATAATTTCTTATTGATTCTTATGATAAATATTTAAGATATAGTTACTCGTATCTGCCACATTTACTGGTACTTTTCATTAAACCAATTTACATACCTCGCTATCAATGACATTGTTACGGGAAATATTTGCATTTTTCTACCGCCTACTAAATAATTATCTTCAGCATTTTCAGCATCTTCTTTTGATTTATTTGAATCTTTTCTCATTTTGAATGCAAAATATACTCCAATCAATGCACAACCGAACAGCATCAGAATGAATACAGTATAATCAGGCCAACCAAATTTTTGTAAAGAAATTTTAACATCATCAACATCCATGGTGTTCCCTTTTACTTCTTTGTTTTAAATCCAAAAATGAAATATTTTTTATGGTCATTAAATTTTCCAAAAAACAATATATGGTTTTTCTTGTTTGATTGTTCCGTTACGTATATATATATAGCTACTATCACTCCCACTGATCTTCACGATAGCTCAGCTCAGAAAACAATAACAAATTAATTTGAAACTTCTTCAATCATACAAAACTCTATAACGTAATTTTTTTTTTATATTTTGATTTCATGTAGTTAGATACTATATACTCCTTGTTCGCGTTTATTTCTTTCCTAAGTAACTTTACAACGAACCGTTATGAACAACATCAAGTAACTAAATTACCAATGATCAATTGAAACACTTTATCTAATTCAACATGGGAATATATACGTACATGTACTATATATGATAATATACAATAATGAAAATATACAATCATTTGGAGATGAATATATACGAGTCTTTATTTTATATACATTATGTATGTATCATTGCAATCACATTCATACATATTTATCTAAATAATATGTGAATAAATATGCATAACTGAAAAATTGTAACGAAACGATTTACTAAATTGGATAAGCTTTTAAACTGAAATTGTTTATTAAAATAATAGTGAAGAGTACACCGTTATTAAATCTCAATATAGTATAACAAAATATAATTTAATTTTCATCAAAATTAATACTGGACCTTTCTTTTATATTTTATTCATGGGTTGGTTGGTTGGTTGCCGTGGCAGTCCGTTTCCAGTCCATTAGAAACAGACTCAATTAGCACTTTGTGTGCCGTTTTGTTACCACAGACTCGTAGGTGTTGGTTGTTTTAACTAGGCTATAGCCATTTCGTCTTGTTCAGGTAGTAAGCCAAGCTGCCTACTGTTAGACTGGCAACCTCCGCGAGTTCTTCGAGGAAAGGCTTTCCAAAAGCCCTTAGTCTAGTTTTAGCTAATGCTGGACGCCTGCAAAGATAATGTAACAGAGTTTCTTTCTCTGAATTGTCCTTGCAGCTTCTGCAGTGCGTGTTGTACGGTAACCCTATTCTGGCTGCTTGTTCTCCCGCAGGCCAGTGACCTGTTAGAATCGCCATGATTCTAGTGATCTCTCGTCGGTTTCTACCGATGAGTGATAAGGTTCTTTTCTTATGGAATTCCGGCCAAGTAGCTCTTGACACTGAACATGTGGATAAGTTTTTCCATCTGTTATTTGCCTCCGACAAGTAGTAAAGCCAGATCTCTCGCTTAACACTATTTACCGGGATGTTTATTGGTACTGTTGCCGAAAGGCACAGAGATGAGCCCTGTTTCGCCAACGATATTTTATTCATACTATTCCTGTTATTAGTTATTTATATAACTAACATTTATACGCTTTTTTTCAGATTATTGCACTTTATTCGTCATTTCTTTTATTTTTTTAATTGAAATCAATAATACTTCACTCTAATTTACAAACTCATGAAATTTTAGCTTTGAATAAAGTACATACAATAATGATCCATGTCTCACCGTCACAATATTTTTCTCTAAATAGTTATCTGCATTGGATAATTGGTGTCTTTTAAATTTTTCGCTTAATTTAAAACGTACAAATTACACATTGTTACACGAGTGCATGCAACATTACCTACAGTCGTACAAATATGTAATACATCCACATTTATTATATAATGGGAGTATGATATGTTCAACGGAAAATCATGGTGTGTCTGCTCCGTATCCCTTTCGCGGACGCATTGAAACTGGATAGGGTTCGTAGAATCACACCTATCATAACTTTGGCATATGACATTTATTTTAAAAGGGAATTGGACAGAAATATTATGATTGCTCTAAGCAATCAGTTGAATATAGTATTATTAATTTTTTTTTTCTGTCGGAATATATCGCTATATCCTTGATGAGAAAAACAAATCTCCTGTTGGGACGCAACGTGAATCCACTATACTTTCATCGTCTACTTCTTCCAATAATTTTCTTATATTTTAGCCCATTATTTTTCGATACTTGAGAAAATTTCAAAAATCTCACTAACTTTGTATTGCTTCTCACTCTCAGGACGCTCAGACCGTGGCGTAACGAATGTATAAATAATAACAAAACTTTCGGCAAATGCCGTTGTGTGTTTTTGGAATGCATCATGTTTGCATTGAGATTAAAAACGTTTAAATATGATTAAAAATACAGTCGTCTGCTGGGACGCAAATATAGAAGTATATTACATTATATTTATATATAGTTTAAGACGGGATTTGCATAACTGTCCTACGCAATGAGTTTTTATATAGCGGTATATGCCGTCACGTCCATACACACGTCATAAACTTTGTCGTCGTAAACAAATGTCGACGCGTCCGCGAGAGGGTTATTCTATTATCATTCTGATAAGTTATTATTATAAGTATACATATATATACTCATATATGAAAACTTTGAAAATACATACAATCATATATTCGCAAATACATACTCGCAGATTGAATGTATAAAGTATGTAATATAAAAAGGTATAAAATTCGAGTAGATACAAATGAATATTATTTGTAAACTCAATTTTGAAAAATGTAGAGAGACTATGCACAATGTTATCATTATCCCGCACAAAATCATCAAAGAAGAATACACTATATAATTAACTGCGTGCATATATACTATATATGTACATTATGTATTATAGTATAGGATTGTATATATTGATATATGTATAATTGCAGTTTGATATTATATTGTTATAATTCATGTATAAATAAACACAAATTCAATATACATAATATAAATAACGTACGTTTAAGTATATTTAAATGTTATTTTTTCATCATATTTGTGTGTTTTACTGATCATTGTATTATGTATTCTCCTCTTATAAAAAAAGAGAAAATAAAAATACATTTCAAAGCAATTTTTTTTTTAAAACGTTAGAACGCGCTTTAATTTTAAACCAACGAGTACATATTAAGAAGTAATTTAAAAAGCAAAAAAAAAAAAGACAAAATTGTAGTTATAAATAAATCTCTCATTTTATATAATAAACATAATAATAAGAATATAATGAACATATATATGTGTATATGTACATTTATTTATATATTTTAACATTTATTTGTCACATGTACTATAACGAATAAAAGCCTACATACATTATTACATTATTATTTTTATACATACGAAAATAAAAGATATTTTGAAATAAAAATAAATTTTAATGCAAACCAACAGTATGATAACAATAATTTATATAAATCAGTTAAAAACAATTTAAATCTAGTTAAAAGTTGCTATAATTTGACGATGTGATAAATTTTTATTATGTTGATTAAAATTTTTTATAAGGAAAATTTTGAATTTTTTTTGCTTTTGTATTTATATGTAGATACATATGTATGTAGTTATACATATTAATTCGTTTGAATTTATATCTTAATATTTAGATGGTTGTGAAGTTATTTCATTTTATTTCAACATAATGAAAAATATTAATCAGAAAATAAAAAACCAAAATTACTAAATTATTATTATGTACCTACATTATATTGTTTATATGAATTTAAATACGAGAGTGAATTGATAAGTCTTTAAAAAAAAAACACTAGTAAACAATTTTCTTGTCTGTTGTGAAGCATGTTCTTAGAGATTAAAGTTTTCAAATATTTATGACATTTGATCGAATAGTTTCAATAATAGTTCAATTGCAAATGCCTAATTCGGTAAATAAATTAGAGCGTGACCGAACAAACGCAATTGATGCTGAAAGTTCAGGAAAGCCAAAAAAATTAACAATACTCGAAACGGTCAAAATAGTCTATTATCGTTATGAATAATCGTCATCATATAAAAATGAGTGAGCTGTTAAGTGTCAACATCTAATGTGAACATGTACACAACATCATTTATACGAAGGAAAAGCTGTTAGCATGATGGATGTCGCTTTCGATAATAATCTTCAAATTGGAAGAATTTGGCTTCAAGTTGCTTCTCTATACACCATATTTACTTTATATCTAGCTCCTTCTGACATTTTTCTATTTCCAAATATGAAGAAATGGATAGGTGGAAAGAGATTTGTATCAAATGATGAAGTAATAGTTAAAAAAAAACACTTAAGGAATTTGATAAATCATATATTAAAAACAGTTTTATAAAATTGAAAAATGTGTAACGAGCTGAAAGGGTACAATGTTGAAAATTAAAGGGAATTTTCAAAAAAAAAAATTATTTTTTGTGTTTCATTCTAAAGACTTATCAATCCATCCTCGTATGTAACAATTGTACACGATGTATGAATGTGGATATCTATTAGTATGTTCATAACTAAATATATTCAGATTATGTAGATTAGAATTTTTACTTTGTATCTGTATGCACTTACATTTACTCTTACATTCATATTTATATTTAGATGTTTATTGTTTACATAAATTTAAATAATGAAATAATGTGCCTATTCCACTACATTATGCAATTCACTATTGACTATTATCCTATTACTTATTATAAAAAAACATATAATTAGCGTTGATTAAATGCATACGTTCAAGACATTCTATTGAAAATTCTGTTTATAAAAATGGCAAAATGAAATGAGTTTAGTGCTGGAATTATACAAATTTTGGAAATCAGACATACATTTTATGGAAAAGTTTTTTTGCGTACAGAGTGTATCTCTAACTAAACTCTAATGAGATAATCAAAGATAAATTTATACAGAAGCATCGTTAAGCTTCAATAATTTTATAAATTGACAAATTAAATAAAATTTTTTTTTAGTTTATTATAGAATTTGTTTCATTTCATTCGATCAAATGAAATCAAACAGATTACAGATCTAAAAATTATTGTTCTAAATTTAGTTTTCTGTGATTTTACTGTAGTTAGAAAATTTATCTTCAATTTTCGTAAATGATAATTTTTTTCGTCGCTTCTAATTGGTGATTTGTATTATTGTAATTTGTTTTTACCGAAATATGTGAATTTAAATTTAAAAAAAAAAGATTTTAGAGATCTTTTGTAACATTTCAATGTAAAAAAAATGTTTTTTTTCAACGTAAAATATACTTAAAGCATGAAATTTAGTTATTTAATTCATGAATTTATTTTTTTGTCAATAAATCAATATTTTTAATTTTCTATTGCATTTGTACAAAAAACTACAAATTAATACGAACATGTTTTTATCACTTGTAATACAGAAACATCATAAAAATCACCTAAAATAACTCCTTAATATGTAGGAACTGTACACTAAAAGTTTTATTAGCCTATGTATGTATGTGCATATATAAATTACAGAATTTTAATCATTGAAATAATTTTAATTCATTTTTAATTTAATTTTGATACCTAAACGATAATTAAATCAAAATTTAATGAAAAGAAATCTATCATACATATACATATTTACATTGCGAACAAAAAGAAATGAGCAAAACAAGAAGAAACGAAATTTTTGAAGCATTTATGAATTTCATATATATATAGGGTGTTCGGCCTTGGGTGGTTCGGCCTTGACCACAAATAATAAAAGATCGCATTGCAGGAGGTGTAATCTCAACCGTTTAGTCGCTAGATGGCGCTGAATATTTTTGCACATATTCTCCGAAACATCCTATAATAGCTACGGTGTACTAGAGAAAACTGCCACTCCTCTTTAATGATACCTTCATGCTAAGAGACGTAGAGGCGTGTGTTCCAGAGTCAAAATTTAGTGATTTTTTGCCATTTTTTTCAGAGAAAATACAGGTTGTGGATGTATGTACAGCTCCAGTTTTTTGAGAAAAACAACCGTTGGAAAGCTTGTAATGTATACATTTTATCGAAATTTGTTCGATTGATACACATTGGAACACCTTATTACGATGAACCCTGTACCTGTACATATTATATGCATTCATATGTATACATATAGTGTATTTTAGTATATGGAATTGCTTTCTTACTGAAATCACAAAATCTGAAATAAGTAACAAACTTTTCATTTATATTATAATTCGTTAAATAGTATCCCATATAATATGTATATAAAGGTAGTATGTAGTATTGGATGGAATAGTTAAAAGTAATCTTTCGTGAACGGAACTCAAATAATTCACAGGAAAATATATTTCTATAAAATATTATATAATATATGGTATGAGCATGTACGTGTGTATTGTTCATTAGATTTATATCTATGCACATTCATTATAAATATACATATGTATTGCAAATCTTACAGTATACTATGAAATCACATATGAACAAATGCAGATGAATTGATTAAATACTCACTATTAACTTATACATGTTAACAAAGAAATATTGCATTATTCCAATTTTAGAATGTACAATGTATAGATACTCGTATGTACAACTAGTCACTTTCATATTCCATTCATCCTTTCTTGTATATCCTGTTTTGTAACTTTACCTTATTGCTCTGTGAAAATCTATTTCATCTATAATACGTATATAGATATCACCTATAGTTCATAAATAATATACACATGCATACACTAATATAAATGTGCAGATAAATATATGTATAATGAAGTACAAAATATTAAGCACACAGAATAATAATGTTGCATTTTATTTTGGTGTCATTTTGTTTGTATCGGTATCGGATAATACCAATCTACACGAACTTTTATAAGCTTTTACTCGATTGAAATCTATTATATTTTAAACGTTTCCCATTAATAAAATATATGTACATGTACATTGTATAAATTATTTGACATTATGTACATATAGTATATACGAGTATATGAAGATTCATTTATATTTATATGTATGTTTATATATTTACATAAAAATAGAAATCGTAGAAAAATATGCCAGTATTCAGAATAGATATGATGTGCATAACCAGGGATAACACACGTATGAACTTGTATGCATGCTACATAGGAACCAAAAAATATATTATAAATTTCAAACAACTGTAAAAGTCTCTTAAAATGAATGAAAACTGGAAAACGAAAGAAAAACAAAAGGAAGAAAAGTTGATGTTTTTTTTTTTCAACCACAATAACCCAAACACTTTCTGACACTCAATTCTAGGAATTATTTATGTATTATTTGTGTGTATGAGTATGTATGTATGAGTAAATACATATACATCCATATAGATAACAACACATGGACAATATGAATGCAATATGTACAAAAAAATTATGTTTTATTGTTTCTCTTTCTGTGTATGCAAAATTCAAATGTACTTAGACATTGTTTTCTCCAATATGTTAACTATAGATTTTCGTTATAAATGCATGCAGGATAACAATTGCAAACGAAAGGATATAATTTGCATTCTGCCATATCCCTCTTAGTTTTTATTCTTTTTCTTCTTGATTTGTGTTATCTTGCAATAGATTTGTATAGCTAAAGTCTGTGTAGTGCAGCAGATACATAGTATAAGAATCAATGTAAATATATGTATTTATGTACAAGAACATGTATGATTATGATATGATATCAAAGAGTATGTGCATCATAAGTATAAATTGGTCATATGCAATAACACAGTGTTGAATGCACATGTTACAATATTATTATACTTGACTTTTGGTATAGATATTTTAGTAGACTAAAATTATTGCAAGAGAATGGAATTAAATGATTTATATTTCTGTAATTGATTGGTCAACTATTTGATTTGTAAAGTTGATGAAATTTTTAATAACAGAAAAAATAATAAATAAATAGAATAAAAAACATGTATGTACATATATCATATACAATATTAGATGTTATACATTTATTATAAGACAATATTATAGGCTATACAAAAAGTTTTTATTGAATGATAAAGATACTATATTATTGTATATATGCATGCGTGTAGTATACATATACACAAATAAATCCATAAAAATTATTTCAGATGGAACTCATATGTCAAAGTCGGAAAAAATATTACAGAATCGATTTTATGTCTTTTCTTTATTTATTTTGTTTATGATATCATTTATCAGATAACCTCTACTGAATACCAAATATCCTTCTATTTCCTGTATATCATTTTTTTAACACGATAATAAAATTATGTATTTCATTTCAACTGTACCTTCTTTTTATATATAAATATGTGCACGCACTATGTAATGTACCTTTTGTTGAATGGATATGCCTGTAAATTTAGCAGATATATACCATTTCTTAAGTATTCTTTATCTATATCTCTAACTTATCCCCATATGTCTTTATTATTTCAGTACAATACGAAAATTAAATCAACGAAAGGACTACTAAGTTAAGTCAAAATAAAAAGAAAAAATAAACAAATAAAATTTGGGAATATAATAACTTAATGTGTGTATTTGAAAAAATATAAAAATAAGAATAAAGCAGAAAAAATGAAAGAAAATATATCAATCGGACAATTGGGCCATAATTCAAATGATCAGCCATCAATCATCTATATTCGCTGTTGCGCTCTTTCATTATTATAATTTATCTATGAATAAATACGTATACATATATATACTTTGTAATGTGTTCATATAATGTAATATGTACATATATATGATTATGTGTGCACGTACAGAAATAATCGTAGAGTTTCGAAAAATTTGACAGTAAAATGAAATATAATTCGTAAGTGGTAGAAGTAGGAATATTGATGAAAATCAGAAATAGAAAAACTAATATAAAGAAGTATAAACAGATCAAATTTTCGTAATGAAAAAGAATGAGAAATATTTTCTCGAAATAATGAAATGAAATGTCTATACAAATTATAAATTTTGTAGAAATCTTTTGTCTGAAACTTCAAAACAAATGAAAATCACTCAATCCACAAAGTAATTTAACTGCAAAATTTAGCACTGAAACTTCTTATCAATTTGCATATAAAACAATATTTAAATTACATATTTTAAAATTTTAAATGTTATAGATAATGTATGAATGAAAAAAAAAAAAAGATTTTTTTTTATATAATATCCTGTAATATCTACGTACATGGTACATATACACTGTTGTTGTAAGTGGTGTATTGTTGCTTTATAGTTTCGTTTTGAATCGTTCATTTGAAATAAACTGTCAATTGTCAAAATGAAATAAAATTCATTACCATCACCATTTCCATTAAAAATTTTACTTCATACAATATATACATATAGTAATACGGTGTACTCGTACAAAGATCTATATAAATTAGATATAATATTTTGATAACGTGTTCTCGGTTGTTATTGTCAACAAAGTATCATCGTATCACGTTATCATGCTATCAAAAATAACAACACTGAACTGATCCTATTATTATGTCTTCGAAGTGCCTATTAGAGTAATATAAAAAATTTTAGTATCAGAATACAAACAAAATTTCCATTAAATTATATTTATACAGAAATGCTAGTATATCTACATATTTAGGCTAAAATATTTTCATAAAATTTTTGAATTTATTTTTTTATTTTTTCAAAGAAATATACTTTTTTTAAGGTTATTTTATTGTGTAATATTGTACGTACAGAGCTGTGAAAAAATTATGGAACAAACATAATTTTTCGAAATAAAGTGCTCTAAAACATAATATATATGTATAATATGAAAAAATCATATTTTTTTTCAATAAATTATTTTATTCAATTCATATTCATTTAGAATATAACAAAAATTAGAAATATTTTTAAATTCGTTATTCAATAATAAATACAAAAAGGAAAATTATATCAAAGCCACTGTGAATAAATTATGGGACATTGTACAAAAAATTACTAAAATTTATAAGGAAAATGATTTCAGTTTGTATTTTGTATGGAAACCTTTACGTTTATTATAGACCAAATCCAGGTTTTTTGACATTGACCACACAGGATATTTAACAAAAATAGGGGCTTTCGATTTGGCAATTTCAAGTACTTGGAGTAGAAAAGATAAATGTCTGTGCTAAACCATCGACTCGCAGCTACTCATGGAAATTTTTTCAAGTAAGTAGCTGGAAGTAGATGCAAGTAGTTACGAATAATTTTTGTGTCGTTCGTTTTAACAATTTACCCTAGACACATTTTAGTACTCGCAAGTACTTGAAATTTGCAAATTGAAAACACCTAATATTTTGTAGAATATTACTCTATTTTTTTGGAATAATTTTTTTCAATTTAGCAGCTGACTTATGGTGACATTTTTTTCAAACTATTTTTTTCTTCCTTAAAATTGACGAATGGTATTCAATTTAATTTAAATCGGGACTTCATGGAGGTGCTTCCATCACATAATCGCTAAAGATCGCATATTTATGATGACGTTTTCTATTTATGAAAAATTACTCTTATATGTACCATAATTTTTTACGCCTCTGTACATTGTACAGTAAATATATAGTATTCAGTTTTAAATTACTCCCAAGATGAGGTAACAAAAATAATTAAGTAAAAAAGTTATACTCCGATGTTTGTTTGTCATTTACTCGTGATATACTATATTTTTATTGTATTGTTATTACACTTTACAGAAGAGATATTCGAAATTCTTTAGTCAGTTTTTCTTTATTCATTTTCATTTTTATTTGTGATATATAGATATATTATGTATAGCCCTTTTTACGTTTCCTAAAATTACAATTAAATTTAAATGTTGAATAGGAAAAACTGGAGTGGAGCGTAGGGGGATATATGGTAGGTTAATTACTATCTACTTTCGCTTCAATTTCTTATTTAAGTTTTTTTTAAATGTAGTAACAAAATATAAATTAAAACTGTATTCCCGTACATATATGTAATGCGCATATTGAACAGTAAATCCAGAAAAAAACAACATGAAATGGTGCATAAAAGTACCTTTATATTATTATTATTATTTATATTAATTAGAATAAAGTCAGTGGGTGCGTTCAGTTCATTGCAGCGATGCAAGTCAGCGATGAAAATGCAGCGATGTTTAGATAATCGCTATATACAATTTACTGAACTGTGTACTGCGTAATCCGCTCTGAACAGTTGATAGTAAGTAAGTAAGTTGAAATTAATGCAATGAAATTTTTTTTTTATTTTTTGCTGCCTAAATTCCTGAGAAACTTGAAATTATTAGCATTTTAAAACCATCAAAATGAAAAGTAATTTCACCACTCTCGTAATAAAAAATTATACATCTTACTAATAAATATGTATTAACTTTTCAACCATTAAATTCATCTTTCAAACATGTCAAAATTATTTGTTTACGATGAATTTTAAAGCGAACTTTTTTTCAGCTGTAAAATATTTTCATCGCTGCAAAGTAGCGACTATGCAGCGAAGTCGTTCAGTAAGAGAAATTATTGCAGCGATGGAAAATTTTACATCGCTGCGTGGAACTGAATGCACCCATTGATTTTTTTTTTCACACTGTTATCAAAATGTTAAAGTATAGCGATCAATTACAAGACATATAGTGGCTAAAATGAATAGAACGATTCCATTAAGCGGTGCTTTATCAATTGACATATGGTGTTATGTTGACATTATATGTTCAAGTTGTATGGTTTCCTGTGTTAAAATACGTAATTAGGGCGTCGAATAAAAAATAAAAATTATTGTCAAGCCAGAAAAAAAATAAATTTACAAAGAAACTATTAAATCAGAATTATTATCAGAACTATTATATAAGAACTATTAAATCAGACTCGAAAACATCAATACATACAAAACAAAATACGGTCTCAAATTCTTATGGCCTACCAGAATTTGCTAGTCAGGCAGAGGTTCTCGCAATTCTTAAAACAGGCGAAATCCTTCACAACACGACTATCACTAGATAAAAAAAACATCGCTATTTATAATGACACTCACGATGGCACATCGAAATTAGTGGAACGGTGCAGAGAGGAGCTAGAGAAGCTAGCGGAAAAGTCTCAAGTTCCTTAATCTGGATACAAGGATACTACTAGCATGAAGGCTGATTTCCTAGCAAAACCAGGTTTGCCTCTACACAATGTAGACAATGTATAACAAACAGTGTAAGGAGAGAAATGTAACTACACTAAGTACCTATCGGTAGCAAGCAACAGATAGAAGCATATTTGTCCATCTGCTCCGTATCAAGAAATTGAAATATAATACTTAACTAAAAAAATTAAGTATATAAATATAATATAAAGGTATACATTTTTTAATCGAGACCATGTAATAACGTCACGTATTTCCACATTTTAGGCTGAACATTATTAAAATATACTATCTCTTCTCCCTACAATAAAACCCATTCATGCATGTATGTTACATAATTCTGATGAATACTAGACAAGATTCGTATTCGTATATCGTATATTACTTATAATATAATTATAATAAAATTTTTCTAAAGCCCTAGACAGATATGTGGTATAAACATAGTATCGATACCATGGTATTGAATATACGTATACTACATGTTTGTCATATACTTAATTGTAAACTTGGTCTGTATAATTTTCAGTCAACATCATGTATTATATCATCATCATGAAATCATCATTATTAGCTGGTCTAACAATATCTACATAATGTATATGTACAGTACTATAACATTAGTATCATATAATTTTTTATTTTTATATTTATAACAGTCATTAATTAAAATAAAGTGCAACACATATTATCAATATAAATTCAATCCCCTTCGAAAAGAATTTTATCTTATATCTTATAATTCTTAGGTTTGAAAATATTATTTGTTTAATATATTGATGTTATGTAAATGTGTACAATATACTAATGTGATATGTGATATTCGTGCATTACGATTTTATTCGGTCGGTATACACGTCGGTATACACTATCTGTACATGTATGTATGTATAAATACATATGTGCAGACATAGTGTTAACCGTACTTTAATTTGTACCTATGAGATTAATGGGTTTGCTTTTTATCATCGCACAAGCACATATCATTATCTAACCACATGCATGTACTCATTCAAATGAATAAAAGTAGATATTCCTATAGACACTAATATTTCTTAAATTCATTTTATAAATTCAAAAAAATAAAAAAATTATTATCACAAAAAGGAAAAATACTAGCATCTATGTACATCAAATCTACATATAGAGAGGAAACGTTGAAATTTTCTTAAAAGATTTTTGAAAATATTCTTTTTGAAAAAAAAAAACAATGAAAGAAAAATAAAAAGATAAAAAAATCTTAAGAATTTTGAAAAGTTTATGATACACCCACACATGTATTACATTTAGAATTTCTTATACATGTATATATACGAACGAATACATAAACAATGTGATGTAATCCTGGCTATAAGCTGTAACTGTAACGATAATGATAACATGACGATGATGAAGATGATGATGATACACGTTCCAATTTTCATATAGATAGATAAGAAAGATGTAAACTAAATGTGGCAATGTTTGTATTTTATATACTGTCCGTGTATATATTCTGTATCTCTTTTCCTCTCCCCCTCTCTCACTATCACTCGCACTCTTTATGTATCTTTTCAAATTCTATACGTACATATGAGATCGTACTTTTAATATGAAAATTCTCTTGCGTATTATTTTAATTTTGTTTTATTACTTACTAGAAAAGTAGATTTTCGCATTCATATTTTCCTTAAGTTAAATCGTTAAATATAAATTTACGTATCTACCTATATGTACTTTACTTAAAATTTAATACAACCTATTCGGTGAGCGAGAAATATGAATATGATTTTTTTTTAAATGAATGTATATCTACATTACTTGTATGATATCTTTGTATATTCATATACAAAACTTTCCTAGAATTTCGCATTTTATTGATTTATGGAACGAGATATTCTAACAATACATTTTCAAAAATTTTGTTCAATTTTCGTTTTTATGAAAAATTTCGTTTTAATGAAAAACATGGAAACAAATGAAGAAATGAATGACAAGTATGAAAATAGTATTCTTTGTCACTATTCATTCACTTTTACATTTATGTATGGTAAACAAAAATTTGTAAATTTTATATTTCTTAATGCTAAAGATTGACGAACTGACACAATTATATATTCTATTTTAATATTCAGTACAACCATAATAGAACTAATGGCATCTGCCAATGGTTTTATGGCATCTACGTAAATTTTCAGACTTGACCCTTTCAACAAATTGTTCTCGAGCTCCTCTTGCAAAAGATTCCAATATAATATAATCTGCTTTCTATACTCTGCTTCGTTCATGTTTTTTTATTGCTTTTGGGGAAATCTTCAAAATTAAACACTTGACATCGCAATTTCTCAATATCTGAATCTGAACTTTGAAAATTGATTCAATATTCAATACTTCTTCTATATTGTTTTTTTTTTTTTTGTATATGTATGTATGTACGTCTTTTAAAGTTTGAATATCAATTAAAAATCTTTCTTCTTGTATATAATGAATAAAACCAATTTAAATAGAAATGAAAGGAACATGAAAAATATTTTTCTTTTTTACTTTTTCAATCAACCAGATCCCAAAATAGATAAATTCAATTATATCGTCTATACTACTAATGCATATTATAGTTCTTCGTATATATATAATGTAATAATAATCATCATCGTTATCATCTCTTTCTTCTTATAATAATTGTGTTCATACAACGTAAAAAATTCTTATTTCTATGACAAGCAAGTGTATGCATATACAATGTCAGAATGATATACATGAGAAGGTTTCACTTCACTTTGTTTCGTTACGTTACATTATAAATTTATACATTTTATACGAAAATAGCAAGAACAAAATGTTATAATACGAACTCTCACCTCATTGTGTTATTTGTCCTTTATTTTTTTTCTCTGTGTGCTCCAAATTCATACAAATAGACACATATCGTTTCGAATATGTATTATATTATATAAAGACACTTGAGTAATTAAAAATCACAATATCTCGTCTATATTGGATAGGTTTTCTGTTTTCTGATTTCATTTTTTTTCATTTCTAATTTTTTATATCGCACTAGATAGCATATAATAATACATTCATATGCATATGTGTGTACATATAAATAGTATACGTACCTCTTACCTTGGTAATCCGTAACCATTTCACGTTACAGTCATATTCTTTTTCAATCCCCTTAATTAAAATTTCAAATATTCATTCTGATGGGTTCCATTCTATCCTGTCAGACTTTTTAATGTTGTGCAAAAACAAAAAGAAAAAAAAATCGTCGTTGTCGTATAAGTTAAAAACTAGAAAACGAAAACAAAACACCACAAAACAAGTAAGCATCGTAAAAGAAGACTAAAGAGATGAAATAAAAATAAAATTTAAAAAAAAAATCAAGCAAGCAGGAAAAAGAATTGAAGAAACATAACAACAACCACAATATTCGTTAAAGTGACTGAAGAACGGTGATGTTATTGTCACTAGCATTGCTATTGACTGTGTCATCATAATATAATAGGTACACATAATAGTAAATGTATGTATATATTCACCTATACTTTAAGCTATCATTGGTCCTTATACTGATACTGCTTTCTATGTGCACCTACTCTTATAAAATAAATAATACAAACATAAAATTTCGCGATTATAAAAAATGTTATCCTGGTTATAATGCAATTTCATCCCAAAGAAGAAAACAAAAACTTTGGTCCTGCAAAAAACATTTACGTAAGTATATGTGTATGTAAAATAACGCCTGGAAAATGGAAAGTTGAATGAAACGTGATATAGACTTTTTGTTTTGTTTTTTTGTTGATTGTCTTTGATACGCATCCGTCACTTTCTAGTTACAGGGGTGTTAAATAACACGATATCCTTATTATAATAGGAAAAAAAAAATACAAAAAAAGCACTGGATAAAAATATTAACATATAAGATTGAAGGAAATGATCTACGATAGCGTCTCGGTAAGAAGTAAATCAACCAAAAAAATACTTTCACTTTTCACTAATTGGTACGTATATATATAATTATACATAAGTAGATGGATGCGGATATCTTAATTAGTGACGCAACTAATTGGAAATTGGTTTGAGATATTTAAAGGTCCATTTAATTGATGAATTAACGTTTTATTTCAATTAGATATTTTTGATAGTCAAAAAAAAATCAATGATTGTATCATATAGCCAAGCTCATTCGTATACTTTTAGTTTTATGTTTTATGATATTTGAGTTGAGTGTTTTTAATTTTGTTTTTGTTGGAACGTGAATTGAATTAATGTCAAATGAAAATTAGATTAAATGAAAATTTTAAGTGGATAAATTGAAAAGTTTTGTAAGTTCATGAGGAAAAAATTTTTTTATACACTTACTACATACAAGCACTTAAAGTGTCAAAAAAATATTTTTTTTCTAAGTTCAAAAATTCATAACATTTAGTAGAATTAGTAGAAGAAATTGTACTGACTATTTTGTAGATTAAAAACAAAAGAAATTGTAGCACAAACTGGCATTTCGAAAACAAGTGTTCTTAGAATTCTTCATGAACATTTAGACATGTCTAGGATCAGTGCAAGATGGGTACCGAGAATTCTCAGTCTCATTCAAAAAAGACTACAAGTCGAATGCTGCAGGAAGTTTTTAAGTCTATGTGGTGACAATCAAAAACAAGTTATACGGGCGATTGTGACTGGTGATGAAACAATGGTTCTGTGCCACGATCCCACAACGAAAATGGAATCAATGGAGTGGCACAAAAAAGGAGAACCAGCACCTAAAAAGGCGAAGGTCTCCCAAAGCACCAAAAAGATCATGGCCACAATATTTTGGGATTGTGAAGGAATACTCTTGATTGATTTCAAAGAACGAAATACCGTTGTAAACGCCGAATATTACGTCAATTTAATCCATAAACTTCGACAGGCTATTATTGAAAATAGAAGAGGAAAGCTGAATCGTGGTGTATTGCTTTTGCATGACAAAGCTCCTGTACACACAGCCGTTACTACTACGGCCGCTATAAAGGATTGTGGATTCACAGAGCTTGACCATCCGCCTTATAGTTTCGATCTTGCACCTAGCGACTATTTTCTATTTTCAAAATTAAAGACAGATCTACGAGGAAGAAAATTTGAGACCGATAAAGAGATTCAACAGGCAGTTTTAGCCCATTTTTAGGACAAAATTCCAGAGAATTATTTTAATGGAATAGAAGCGCTAATTAAATGATGTAAAAAATGTATTGAAATAAAAGAAGAATATATTGAAAAATAAAAAAAAAATTTTTACTTCCTGCCTTTCATTATATCCCAGGTCGCGTTTCAGTGGACCGTACTACGTATTATTAGGTATAGAAAAGGAAAAACAAGTTTGTTGTTATATTTCATTACTTAATAATAATTATCATTAATTATATTTTAATTCTATTTAACAATAAAATAAAATTTATTTATCTCTTTCATTTTGAGGTTATTTCAATTTAACTTATATGTGTGATGTTACAAAACATTGTTCTTGCTAAATTCACATCATAATCTTTACCAACAGATCTTTGATATGCTCCAACAGCAAGAAAACGAAGTATTGCACCTACTTGCAAAACCAAAGGGATTTAACTTTCTTTATATATACGGTTTAATTTCGTTCATCACCATGACAAAGGCATCTTTATTGAAACGAAAGCTATTAACAAAGCTAAAAAACATACAAATTAGGTGCTGAATAGTTTATTAAAAATGTAAAATCTTACTCTGAATCTGGTAAAGTAAAGGGATCAGATTTATACCTTAAAATTCTTCTTATTATTTTTTCACTTTTATATTTTTCTTTTTCTTCATAAATAAGAGCTAAGACAATACTGTCCATTTTAAATTTAAACTTTTAAATTGCAATTACATAATGCAAATTTAAATATTTTTAAACAAAATAATAAAATTTTAAAAATAAAATAACTCAATTTTAAAACTATTTATAATCTTAAACGTGAATCAGCTGACTTCGGTTTAAATTTCGAACGATTTCATTTCACATAAATTCGTGTGAAATTTGGAACACCTTTTTTGAATTAGCACGAAATTGATTTTCGCTTGTGTGATTATTTTACGTTCAAGTTTTTCTACAAATTAACAAAAACTATGTTTCAGTTTTTAAAAAAATTTTAAATTCGAGGTTGAAAATGTATTTTTAACAAAACCATAGTATTAAATTTAGTCTTATGTAACTCCCAAGAAAATAACTCTCGAAAGTAGCAGTTTTTTCGAAAGTTTCATTGAGTGCGTATACTGCGCAGTACCAAATTGGTTTTGGTACAACCAAACCATTTTAGTACTGCCTATATATCTCACGAGTACCAAAACATGAGAAAGAAAGAAAACATAAACATACTTGCCATTTGTCAACGTCAAATAATATTCGATAAACAAGCTCGTGATTAAATCATTTATTACTTTATTAAAAATTAAAAATTTAGGATTCAAGATTACAAGACAAATGTCACTGTTTTCTTTCTTTTTTTTGGAAATTGATTACTAAAGTTTGGTCGAACCAGTATATACCTCATCGTACTGTACCAAACCAAATTAATTGGTTCGAACCAAAATGGTCGACCTAAAAAATGTTGGTACTGTGAGTATATACCGGAACCAAAATAGTACTTGGACCGGTTTGGTACGACGGAGTATACGCACTCATTGATAGTGCCGAAAACCTCAAACTGAAGGAAGAGCCAAAGATTCACATTATTTAAGACTCGAGTGAATTGTGGAACTCAAGCTATCGAGCAAGAAAAAAGTAGGTACAATAAAACACAAATTTTTGAAAATTTGAAATGAAAAGTGGGACAGAATTACGATGGCAGCAAATTCAAATATGTTTTTTCTTATTATTACATTACTTAGGTAATGTCATGTAATGTGTTCCAATGAGTGTTTTTACATTCTGCCTTTGGCAAAGTTTCATTGTTGATAAAAAAATTCATCAATTTAAAAGTAATCCAATTTTTTATGTACCAAAATCTTAGACATGTAATATAGTTTGTGGTGAGAAGTAATTTTAATTTGTACTCTCTTTACATTTATATACTAATATCTAATCTAAATATTTTATTTATTAAAAATTCTAATGAATTTGTAGAAATTTTTCATAGTTATATTTTCATTTCATTTATGTACGTATTATAAAGCAATGTCTTAAAAGAAAAAAATCCATATATGTTCTCGCAAAGTAAATAAAATCACTTAACTTTTATATTTGTTTTAAGTATTTTTCAACATTCAACATTCTTCATTCAACATCAAATAATTATTCATATTAAAATGGAATTTTTGTCGTTTTTCTTTTGTTTATTTTTTTAAGATTTTATTATTTACCTGTAAAATTTTCATTCTTATTACAAACAAAAACTGATGTCATCCTTTGCGTACACATACGTAACGTTTTATTCGTGAAGTATATTTGGGTAGATATTAGATATATGTGTCTACTCAAATGTACATACATATATACTTATAGGAATAAGTATAAAAATTGCGTTCGTTTGCATTTGATTTTTATATATAAGAAACTTATTTTAATATATTATATATTGCATGCTCAAATTTACTAAGTACATAAGTAGTATGTATTTGAATAGTGAAATGAATAGATATAGTATATGAAATTATTGAAAAATATATACAGTGGCTCTCAGTCAAAACCGTACAAAGATAAATTGGTAAAGGTTTAACACACTTTAACCCCATCTTCGGAGAGGGTGGGGTAGTAGCGCAATCCATAGTCTATTTAAACAATCTGAAAAAAATTCGCGGCGCTCACCCCTCCTTCAAAGGATATTCCTTTGAAAAAAAATTTTTTCTACTTTTTCGCTAATATCTTCATAACGGTAAATGGTACAAATGTGTTTTATAGCTCAAAAGATGCGCCGCGCCTTAAGATTCTCTATATTTTGAAAAAAAAATTTCCAAAAAGTTTTAGTAGAACGATAATAAGGGGTTTTGAGTTTGAGCTAAATTTGGGTGTTTTTGTTTTCTTTTTTCTATAATTTTTACAAATTAACAGCTATTGACCTGAAATTTTGTAAATAAATATGTTTATAATCCCCTAATAAATGATATACATATGTTCATAACATTACATTGCGATTATTATTTTTCAGTATAGAGACAAAAATATATGAAATTTATCTGCGTACGGTTTTAACTGAGAGCCACTGTATGTACATATAGCCAAGTACATTGATGTACAAAGAAGTAGATTTTTGTCTATTACAAATTTGGTGAATTAACGCAAATATGCTATTTGAAAATTTTGTGCTACAGTCAAAATTTGCAATTTAATTTATAGACATCACAGAGGGTACAATCAAACATATGTACCTGTAAAGTTATAAATTGATATTTTCACTAATACAAATGTATGTACATATGTACATATAATGAAGTTTGTTAGTATAGGATAGAAGAATGAGAATAAAGGTACACAATTGCTAACTAATTAAAGGTACCAAAGAAAAGAATTTAATAGATCTGGAATTATGCAATAATAAAATATCTTTTAAAATACAAAGAAAAATAATAATCGTATGAACGTAAGAAGAAAGAAGAAAATGTAATGAAATTAGAAAATTGTAAAAACTTAAATGTTACATACTGTATATATGTTTTCATATACATATGCTTAAGTCGCATGTTAATTAATTCAGCTTCACTAATTGAATATTATTTGTTCAGATAATAAAGATTGAAGATATTCAGGAATTTTTAAATGTTAGAAGAGAAATATACATAGTACATACGTGGATAAAAAGTTTGTATAATAGTATAGGATTTTTACTGCATAATGTAGGGCATATGTACCTGCTACACGTCTGCACTGCACACATTTCATCACACAAAAAATATAATAGAAAGTTTTTAATAGCTACATAAATATAATTATTAATTAGTGAATTTCATCAATTATTAAACATACGATAACGACTCTAACAAAGATTTTAGTGTAAGTATAAGAACGTTTTTAGTGTAGTGTAGTGTAAGAATATTTTTATGACAAAATTTTTCAAATATTTTATGTAAATATCGAAGAGTCAAAGAATGAATAACAAATCATAAAACAATATAGTCATCGAATTAATATTTAGCAGTGCTATTATGTAACAATTCTTACCATATTCTTCATATTATTTTTGTCTGACATTTTTTCTTTGAGATTGAATTTCTACTACACAACAATACACAAAACATAGTCATATCTATACATTTACATACCAAAACAAAAAGATGTCATAAAAGTAAAAGAAACGTCCCAAAATTGAAAATAAAAACAATAATATAAAAAAAAAATAAAACAACAAAAAGAAAAATGAAATAAAATAGATTTGACTAACTTATTATTATTTGCCTTTCTATACAACGACTATTTACTTATTCATGTAAGCGAATCACATTCTAAATTCTCAATTCAATTCAGTAGTTCTTATATATTTGGATAGACATTTATGATATGCGTTGTCCTTTTTTTGTGTATGTATATACATAGAAAAAAGAAATATAATATGAATGTATATGTCAGTGTACGTGAACACAAACACATACATGTGTATTATATCATATAAAATATTTTCTAGATTTGTGACGTGTGGACAAATTGATTTGGACCCTTTGGGGACACACCATTGATAGTTTTAGATATTTTATCATATTAAATTTTGTTTATCTGAACACATACATAAATTATTATGTATAATGTGGTATAATATAGTATTCATATACATACTTATATACGTATACGATAGATTCTGTGTATATTTTTATAATTTTTTCGTTTCTAGATACTAGATATTGTATAGTACGCAACCTATACTCGTATATAAATATTTATACATGCGACTGATGTATACTATTTATCTTGTATAATTTAGATTTTCCGAAGATATTTATAGCTATAGATATGATGGAATCTACATGCATTTCTGATATCATTACTGTTCTTATATCATTGTACGTGTATAAATGAATTGAATTTAAAATATACATTATGATATAGGCACATACATACACACATGCTAAACATGATATACATGAGAGGACTATGTCTAACTGATGGACAATGATACCATTGACAGAAATCATATAGTCGTATTACAGGATCTTTATGTGATAAAGGAAAATATTAGCTTGGGATAATCTTTTTGAAGAATTAAGAGTGTAATATAAAATATCTAAAATACATATAGAAGATAGAAATTATATTGGAATGTTTGGAAATAATTAGAAGAATATACAAACATCATATACTATATGTTATGAGAGACATGTGCACATACATATGTAGGCATAGGCATATATAAAGTACGTATAACGATGGTGTATGAATGAACAAATGAGTGAATTTATTTTTTCTTTAATGTCATTCATTTCGTTTGATGACCAAAATGTATCATTCTGAAATCATTTTTTTTACTTTGTTTTTTTTTCTTCCTAACAGAAAGAGAATAAATTTTCGTGATATGAATCAACAAATAGTAGAAATTTTCAAAAAATAAGAGGATTATATCCACATTAGATACACATACATTGTATACGCGTACATTAATGATTATTTCAGAAAGGGAACAAATTTTTCATTTTTCATTTTTGACATTCAGATAGTGTTTCATGTGTTTCATATTGTATAGTTTTCTCTTTATGTATTCCAAAAGAATAATATTAGTGCGGTTACATCTAGTAAGTAGAAGAAGACAAACTTTTATATTTTAAATAAAACAAAAGATTAAAAATTAAAAATTTCAATAACTTAAAATGATAAAATGTGTATTTTAAATATTGGTGTTTGCTATGAGAAATACTTAGCTACATTTTAATACAATAAATTTTAATGGAAATGCAAGTTTCCAAGTCAAATGAAATGTCTTCCAAACCCAACTAAATTTTTGCCAAATCAATAATCGTTTAGTTTATAAGTGTAAATATATTTTTTTAAAAATTATCTGGGTTTAGTTTAGAAGTTAAATTTTGCATTAAAATTTAGAATTGAAATGTATGTACATATTTCTCATTTTGAATTGGATTTGCTAAAGGTTTCATTTCATTTGTACGAATTTTCATTTGATTTGTATAAAGTTTCATTCGATGTGATTAAAGTTTCATTTCAGGTGGTAATGCTTAAAGATAATTATTTCATTGTTCTTAAGCAATTTTTAGTTTAACGAAATTTGTTAAAAAGTTGTGAGATGAGATGAATTTTTATTAATTAGTCAACATAATCATTTTTAACATTATCCAATATTTTTGCTGAAATAATGATCCATAATTTTCATCTTCAGATTGAATTTTTGTAATGCTCCCTGTAAAATTCAATTCAAATGTTTATATTATTTTTTAAGAATAATCAATTAGACCTCATAATTTATTTCTATCTATCCATTTGGCACAGCAGCCCGTTGAGCTTTGGCCTCCTCCAGTACAACTCTCCATTTATCTCTATCCTTCGCTATAATCCTCCGGTTACTTATCCACATTGCCCTTGCGTCTTCATCTACCTTGTCGACCCATCTTGCTTTTGATCTATCAATTCTTTTTTTTCCATCCGGCTTTCCATTAAAGCACTATTCTTGAGCACTGATTACTCTGAGGTCCTTTTCATGCTTCCTACCCATCTTATTCGCTGCAACTTGATAAAGTCTACAATTGACAAATATCACCCAATCCTTCGGCACATTCGACGTTGGTTCTGATTCTATACGATTTATCGTCATCTTTAACTGGTCCAGTATTCTTCGCAATATTTTCCTTTCGAATCTACTCAATATATCTTCATCAACCTTTCGTAGTGCCCAGATCTATATGTAACTATTGGCCTTATTAACGTTGTTTATATTCTTATCTTGATGGATTTTGTCAGCATCTTAGAGTCCAGTATTTTATATAAGGATGCAAAAGTTTTATTTCCTGATTTTATTCTCTCAATTATTTCCTCGCTTATTTCAAAGTCCTTATTGACAATTGATCCAAGACATTTAAATGACGGGGGCTTAAATAGCTCGATGGTTGTGATGTTGGTCTGGTGATTTTGAGATCGCCTTTTGAATCCCAATTTTTTTTTTAATTTCAAGCACAAATACCCAAATCTTCCTGCTTTGCTCATTTTATCATTTGTTATATTCGCGATCCTCGCTCTTAGTTTGGCCAACACCAAGAAGTGATCTGATTCTGATGTTGCACCTCTGAAATTTTTCACATCAAAAACATTGCTGACATGCTTAGCGCTTATTAGAACATGATCAATTTGACTTCTACTTACATTTTTCTGATGCCATCCATGTTTCTTTATGAATGTTTTTGTGCTGAAATATAGTGCTACATACTACTAGCTTTTTCGTTTTCGTAAAATCAATTACTCTAAGCCCATTATCATTGCTTACGGAAAGTAAGCTATGCATGCCTATAATGGATCTATAAACAATTTCTCTGCCTATCTGCGGATTAAAGTCGCCTAGCAGAATTTTTACTTCATTTCTTGGCATGTCATTATAAGTGCTGTTCAGGTACTCATCATAGAATTGTTCCTTGATTTCTTTCACTTTGTCCTCAGTAATTGCATGTACGCATATTAATGAAATATTAAAGAATAATTATTTTTTATTCTTAATATACAGATTCTCTGATTTACTGGCTTAAAATCCATAATTAAATAATAAAATTTTTTGTTAACAATAAATGCAACCTCTTCGACATGCTGATTGGTTTGGTTACCACTGGAATATATTCTAAAGCCATTGGATTGAAATACATATAGTGTGCCCAATCCATCTTGTTTCTTGTATATTTATTGAAAATGACAGAAATGTGAATGTAAATTACTTACGACACTTACGATTATTTTCATTTCCTACCACCCACAAAAAATGAATAAAACATTTTATCAAATGTACTACCAGTTTTTCGCAATTTGAAACAGAAAATTTATGAAATATTTTGGTTCAGTTCCATTTTAAAATTCAATTTTTCAAAAACAATTTTACGTTTGCTTCTATTTTTATTTTTTGTGAAACAAAACAAATCTAAAATATGAAATCTTCATAAATTTAATACAAAATCGTATATACATATATGTATAACACTGCATATTGGGGTAGACACAAAGTAGTACAAACATGTACATTTATATTCATATACAATAATAATAATAATATTTTCAAAAATATAATTTTAAATAAGTATATAAATGTAACATATAAAATCCATAATTCATAGTAATCCAGTCCTGTCAATAATTTTACTTTAAAAAAAAAAAAAAAAAGAAAAAACATAAAATAATATAAAAAACCCCTTTTAAGCCGAAACAACATAAATTATGGATTTTTGACAGATTATACCATATGCAAATATGTTACTTACTTTATTTTATATCAACATGTATCTTATACATATGTAGATATATAACTACATAAAATTATGCCATTCATACATTTATTTATATACATATACGACAAGAGTGAACAATGAAACGTATAGTGAATAAAAATATTTCATTCCTTTTTCGAAAGATGAACTTTGTATGAATTTATGTAATGTACATATCAAAAAAAAAAAAAAAACTAAACATACTAATATACGAGTATATAGTGCAAATACAGTATCTAGTAAAAATATACATATGTACGACTACGAGTATACAAATATCTATATAGGGTGTGAGTACTCATCATATATTCAATATATCTCCCACTGTGATATATTCGATAAGGGTTTTGAAAATTGTTCGTTTTTCTTCTTTATATCATATACATATCCACATAGTACAGTACATTCATATTATACATAAAATGAAAATGTATATATACTTTTTGTGTATATGAGGTGTACATATAAAGTTCCTTGCACTGTATAAAACATTCTAAATTTTGTCGAACAATAGACGTTCTGATGAAACAAACCAATAAATCAGTAAAATATTTTCTTTTCTTATAATTTTGTTTTTTTTTCCTTTTTTTTTTGCAGCGAAATTATCCAACCCGTTCTCTTTTACGTGCTTGCTATTTTGTTTACAATCGCTTTAGATTACATAACTATATAGCGTTTTACATACATATGTGCTGTATACATACATATTATGTAACATTAGATTCTTTTGTAAATTCTTGGAAATTATCTTAAGTTATTATGGTTGATATTTTGATAAATATTATATACAATTAAGGGAAGAAAAAAACCTAATAAATAAGAAAAAGAAAAATTGATGAAGGGTAACACAATAATACATAATACTTTTGTTTATCTGTTTTTCTTTTTCATAAGTGAGAAGTTGAAAATTTATTTTATGATGCATTCATTTTCCAAAATAAAACTATATTATTATTATTATTATTAATTTTTTTTTTGATATTGATGATTGCCAATTTCAATATGAATTGCATATAATTTTATTTATCCTTTTTTGCTGTAATAAATTAAATAAAAAAAAAATTCTATTACTTTCAATAAGTATACATATATGCTTATTGACATGAATATGAAAATTTTCAATCACTTAAATTGAATTGAGTCAATAAAAGTAATTCGTTGAAAACGCAGCAAATGAAATTTGAGAAAAAATGTAAAAAACGAAATTATGTAACTAAAAATTTATTCCTTTCCATTCTTGTTTACAAATGAAGTATAGATCGAATCAAAAAATCATATAAAGATAAAGAAAAAAAAAATTTGTGGAAATAATAAAAATAAATTATATAGAAATATTCATTTCTTGTTATCCTTTCCACTCTTTTATTTTTGTTCTTTCTAAAAACTTTTTTTTTTTTAATTTCCATTTTATGGACATGTCACGTTATACCATAAATCTGAACTATCTATTCAAATGATCTCGTAACCACTGTTGGAAAAATAAAAGCACATAATATAATAAAACGAACAATTAGGAAAATTAGGGATGAGAAATATGCTCGTAATACATACTTACATATGTACATACGCGTGTAAACATAATATACATTATTATGCTATAGCGTACCCACTTATCACCCATTACATATGTACGACTGTTTAGTATATATATTTCACATATACGAGTACAAACACTTAAATCTACGATATAGGAATTATGTATCATGTAAAAAAATATTTTTTTTAAAAATTTTCTTTCTCTTGTCTCCTGTCTCGTATTCAATTTTTAGTTTTTTTTTTTTTTTTTTAATTTTCATGATTTTTATATTTCCAACGGAAATAAAACCGGCACGCTTTTTACATTCTGAAACTTATGAACTCATTTCAGTTACAATTTTACCAGGTAATCATAAATTTCTTGGTACTGTTTCAATTTTTTTATTTATTAACAAATATTAATATAAAATTTTATATGTAAGGACTATATACAGTTATTATATATGTATATACATACATGTAAGTTTAGGTAAATAGTATATTTATTTATTTCTTCTTCTTCTGCATTTTTATTAATTAATTATATAGAGTTTTGCGCTACAGTAAACATAAAATTGAAAATTATCGTGATTATTTCTTTTAACACGACATCATACAATAAAATATATAAATGTATGTAGATGTACGTACGTACATATAAACAAGAGTGTTACAAATATAAAAAACACACTATCACCGCCGTACATTTATATATACATTTTTATATAATATCCTTATACATTTTTAGCATTATAGAAATATTATTATTTCTTAATAAATGTACTTCCATATGTAGGTTCGTATGTAAGTGTAAGGTACCTGTTATAGAGATTTGATATATTTTACTTCATTTTTATATATATGGATTTTCAGATTGTTTTAATTATCTTAAAAAAAAAAATCAGAATAGGTTCGGCTCATTTTGATTAGGTTAGTTTTAGTCTCCAGTTTTTATTTTTGTGTCCTTACCGTATAATTCTTATTTAATATTTTTATTTACTCATTACAATAATAGTAATAAAATTTATAATTTTATTATTATTATTATTATTATTATGAATCAGAAAAAATATACACACATTATGAAACATTTACCTATGTGCATTGTATAGGTATAGCAACATGAGAAGCAATAAAATGAAAATTTATTACGAATTATTTCATTTCTATGCCTGACATGTGGTATTACATATAAGCTGCTACTATATAGAGGCACCCATTTAATCATATATGTACTACATTATATTACCGTATTACGTATCATATTACTGTACTTATTTGAATGTGTACTCGAAAAATTAATCACAAATAAATTATTGCTAAAAATCAGGTAAACATAATATTGCATTGTACTATTATACTTTTACATACATACGTACATCTATACGTGCGTATTATTTATGTTATATGAATGGAATTTGAGGCGTTACACTCATACTTTTGTTATTATAAAGTTACAAAAATAATTGAACGCATACAATTAGAGACGTACGAATAGTGAAAATGAAAAATTATATTACACTCTTCTAGATTAGGAAAAATTTTTTTGAAAAATAAATACAGATTTAAAATTGAGTAAAGTATATATAATACAATAAATTATTGTAGATGTATTATTATTTCATTTTAAGGAAAACAAATTTTCCATATAAGTACATATTGTAATATCTAAAAATAGTACTTCGACCTATTATCCACACCATACAAATAAAGATAATTTCTCAGACCTTTTTACCAATAGCGATTCTAAATAAAAAATATCTAATTCAAATATTTTTGAATAATTAGCAAATTTATTATCTAAATTAAATATTTTTTACATATTAAAATTTACTATAAATATTATAAAATCATTAGTTCTATGTAAGATTGCAACATTACATAAAATATAGTTGACGAATCGATATTAGATTTAGCCCATTAATTTAAGTTAACATCTGATTGTAAGTTTTTAGTAACGAATTAAATAAAGTTTTGATAATTGTAACAAAATAAATTATAATTGTGTTTTTATATTAATATGTGTACATATACGAATGGATAAAATGAATTATCAATATCAATGGATGCTTAAATCAAAAGGAATGGGTAAAATACAATTGCAAGAGTATAAAAAACAGTATATGTAATTGGAACTGTCCTACATGGTCCTACTATGTTGTAACAAAACACGAATATTATATAGAATGTAATGGGAAGATTATAATTGGTGTCTTTGAAAAAAGGATTCTTTGAAGAATTTTAGGCCCAAGGTAATAGAAAACGGAGCCTGGAGATTGAGCTATAATACTGCTGTCGTTAGGCAGAAAATCGTATCTACAAAATTTCGAAAAATGAGTTAAATGTAAAATCTTTATCTTAGACCAATAATGCATCTATTCTCTAAGTTAGAAAGCTGTAAATTAACATTAACTACAAATATCTTATCTGATAGAAAATCTTACATTTTTCATGTTAAAAAGTCGTATCTGACCAAATCTGGCTTATCCTAATGTAAAAGGTCGTATCTAAGACTGTACTTACGACTTTCTGCCTTGATACTACATGCTCTAAGTACAGATATGATAAAAGGTCGTATTTGCCAAATCACACATTTCTAAATTAAACATGAAATTAATTTTTTGGACAAAGATTCTCGATTATATAACCTTACAAATAATAATTTTCTTATTTCTATAAATTGATCCTCCTTTGTGGCATAAAACAAAATATAAAAAACTCAATAACTCAAAATTACCTAAATGTCAGATACGACTTTCTACTTAACGACGGCAGAATACATCTCAGAGTCAGATTTAAAACATTCAATAATAATTATGTGTCTACAATGATGAACAAGACACGTTGTGAGAATGGACACAAACACTGAATTCGATTCGAAATATTACGTAGCAAAGTTAAGGGCAAGCAACGTGTTGTGTAACATTACTTTCTCTCTCTCTCTCTCTAAGTAATGCTCGATAACAAAAAATTGAAAAGGCACTGCACAGCGCGAAGAAAAAACTGAAGACTGCTTCTGTAGTATGCCAAAACTCTATATGATTCATAACATAACACTGATGATGTTATGATACAGTGTCATTTTCTGAAATCTCTCTGAAATGTTGGTTTCAAATATATTTTTGTAGTTAATCCTCAACATTATTTTTTTTTCGTAATTAGTGTTGTGTTAGTATCTATATTAAATATAATTTGATATGCATAAGAAAATCAATATTTAATGAAACGAATTAAAAATATCACACGCTATGCAAATTTGTGATAAAATTTTAACGAAAATTATTATAACGTTTGAAGAAAACCAAAATCATAATAGTTTTGAATTCA
The DNA here is from genome assembly GCA_951394055.1 of Villa cingulata. Classification (NCBI taxonomy): domain Eukaryota; kingdom Metazoa; phylum Arthropoda; class Insecta; order Diptera; family Bombyliidae; genus Villa; species Villa cingulata. The sequence continues at coordinate 5,575,791 of OX596025.1, forward strand.
TCCCAAAGAAATATAACAAAGTCTAATATATGCGTATACATACATATATACATATATATATTTTTTAATTTGATTATTCAGAGTACTTAAGGGGTTTGTGAAATATAAATTTTTATAGACATGTTATAGCACAAAAAAAATTATTTTCGCTATTAAATGTGAATTATAAAACGAATACACATTACAAAAATATAAGTTCTTACTTACTTCTTACATATTTTTGTTGATAAAAATTACAAAATTAATATTATTTTATATGCTGAACAGTGAGGTGAATTAATGAAGGGGCATTCTTTGCATAAATATAGTATATGTATGTACACTCGAAGACAATTGTTTGTGACCATCCCACAAATTTTTGAAAATCTTAATTAAGAAATTGAAAAAAATCATAATAATGAAAGAAAAGCGAAAATTTCATTTTCATTAAACGAAATAGCAAGATAACTAGATAGAAACCGCTTAGCTTTATGTTTTATTAAAATTATCTTGATGACTCAGAGAACTATGAAATACATATATTAAAGTTTTTACATATTTACCTACGAGTATATTTATATATGTATGAATATATATTATATAGCATATACATATATATTTTTTATAATTATATTTAATTTAATTTAATATTCGAATATTTATATCTATGTATTTAGTGTGGAATTTTTTAAAAATTTTTGATTAAAAAATATGTAGCAAATTCTCTTATAATTAAAGGGTAAATATACTATCTGACTTTAATCAAAGTCTAAGCTGTGTTCCCAAAATGTCATTAACTAGTTGGAAACACAGCTTTAGAGCGTAAACATGTGACACTGAAATAATAACTGGATTATTTTGCAGAAGAAATGAAAAATTTTACCTTTGCTTCTCAAGGAAAAATTAACTTTTACTTTTATTTGAACTTGGAATTTATTCAGATTATCTTTTACGTAGTTAGGATTAAAAAATAAAAACTACTATATTCATGCATATGTTTAAAAAAAAATACAACAATTCCAACCATTAATTGACATCACTGTAAATGTAAAGCATACATGGTATAGGTAGGTACATTCCAGTATACTCGTATATACACATCACATATAGTATACTATATATGCATATAGTATATACTATATCCTATATCCTTATTATCATTATTAATATTAAAACATATCAACACGTTATACTAATAATATGCGATTGTAATATGTACATAGTAAATATATGTAAATAAATCTCTAATATAAAATTTTTGATGGGATTACATTATCTACCCAATATATAAAGTAAGTACGTGAACATGTAATATGTTGACGCGATAATGAAAATTATTACAGGGAATATGTTTTACTTTTAAGTAAAAAAGTTTGAAAAAAAAAAAGTAAGCATATCATATATGTATGTACAATACAAACAAGAAAAATTACAAAATACACTTAACAAAAATTTTAAATGTATTGTAGCCATGTGGGAAAAGGATATTCTCATCTAAATATTTTTTTTGGGTATGAGGTATGATCTTTAAAAGAATTATTATATATAGATATAGCAAAAAAGGGTTAAAATAAGCATTATAAAAGTGTGTGTGTACGCATGTTAGTACATTATATATACCTTATTTCTGGTATATTGAGTATCAAATATTTGTATTAAAATTTTATTTACCTTCTGCTCTCTGTTACATATATTAGAAGAACAAGAAAAATATACATATATAACATATTCGTATACAAGTATATACCTCTACAGCTATACATACATATCATTAACGTATAATAATAACGCGAATTATTATAATGTTTATAATGATTGTATATGAAGAAGATACTGTATATGCTACCACTGCATACCACTACCATCCTTATCTGTAGTGATACTACTTATGTAGGTGAAAAGCTGATTCTTATGTGATAATTAGAAATACCTAATATTCACAATGAATTTATATTTAACAACGTATACATACATATATGTATGTATGTATATACACGCGGTATGATTAAATAAATTTATTATGCCATAAATTCATATTAGTACAATGTACAATCTTAAAAGACTAATACAGGCAAACACATAAAATGAACGTTTTATATATATGTACACATATTTTCATACATATAATGTATATTACTACATAATATATTAATGTATTATCACATTATTTAAAAGAAAAGAAATATTATTCCTTACATTTTTATCATCATCAAGTTCGTGGTACATTCTGTTTCAACTCGAATACAAATTTCAAAATCACATAAATTTTAAAGGATATTATATATATGTATGTACATTTAGATTGTATGTATGTATATGTATGTATCAATGTATTTGTGTAATAAAAAATTAGAAAAAAAAAAATGAAAAGTAATATATCTAAAGGTGAAGCTTTTCTTTAAAAAAGATAAAAATAAAATAAAAAAAAAAAAAAAAACTTAACAGAATTGCCTATTCTATCTACACTACATACCACATTATAAACATGTATTTATTTACCCGTTCATGAGAAAAATGCACGATGAAATAACTAAAATACTATCACTACAGCTCTATTTACTGAGGACCAAAATATATTATAAAATATTTATTTAGGATACATAACGTATACTTAAGTATGTATATAGATAATATATGTAGGTACCATCAGAATTCAGAATCTTTAAACACATCTATGTATGTATATATTTTATCACTTATTTTTCGTAAAAGTTTGTCATCTCTTTTTCTAATGATATCAGCAATATCAGTCATCATAATCACCACACCATCAGTACAGTAACAAAACATATACTAAAAGCAGTCCATATACATATGTGCTTTCTCTATATATGTTTAGTGTTCAGTATTTATATATGAGATGAGAAACACCATTATACAATCATGCATACTTTTTCAATTATACATATATACATATGTATACACATACGATTATATCCAATCATACTATTCTTATAACAGAACTTTTTATACATTTATATTTTTAGAAATACATCAAAAATGTTTTATGTATGTATGTGTCTATATGCATATTAGAAAAATATGATTTTTCACCCCCATGATGATGAAATGTTTATGGCTTTGTCATTTTCCACACACCATATCATCATCTTATTTAAGATTTATTGATGTGTTTAATCATTGCTAAAAAATATTTTTTTAAGTAGAAAAATTTTAAAATTAATGTTATGTTACACACATGTATGTAATACGTATATACTATATTGGTGTATATTGTATATTCTATTGTGTGTAGAAAATTGATACAGAAATAAGTAGGTAAATCATGAACATGTAATGTACATTACATACTACATGCTATTCGTATGTACCTTTAAGAAAAATACTCAACATAAGTATAAGTCACATAGCTTATTTTTACAAAATGATGAAAGAAAAAATTTTTTAGCTGATCTCTTGATATATGATTTTACTAATTTATGATAGTAAATATAGTACTCGTATCTAGGTAAACATTTTATATGTATTTATGGGTATATATTACATAAGAATAGAAGCATAGACTAATATATAGACTGGAAATGCTTATGGCAGAAATCGTGTTCATAACTATTAAGTAAACATCAAAATAGCTTTTGAGAGATTTTGAAAAAGCTATAAAATCAGAATAAGGAAAATAAATGAGAGAACTTTTGTAATCTTTTGAAATCTTGTATATCTTGAAGAAAAAACAAATTTAAAAATCAAAAATCTATGTAGCTATATTCTTATCGGAAATGATAAAAAATATCAAATAACAGGCAAATGTACAAAATCGTATATTTTAAGTCTACTGTCACATTATTCTGATTCTGAATCTGAAACGTAAAATTTCAGATTCAGAATTCACTTTTTGTTCATTCTGATTCTGAATCTGAAAACTCCTTTTCAATATTTTTCTTTAAATTTGTTATTGTTATAAAACACTTTACTTATCGAGTGAACATTAAACCATCGAACAATAACTACTATGAGTGGCGAGTACGTAGGTAAGACGCACTTTTCAATGGAGGGTGAAATAAAGTTAATCTTCTGTCTTCTGTCTTCTGTCTTCTATCTTACGATCTTCAAGTTGTATATAAACAAGTAATTTTATGTCAATTTATTGAGTGGTTTAGCTATGAATTCAGATTCAGATTTCAGGTACATGTGACATGTTACATTTACTGTCAGCATGTTTCATTTTCTATTCTGAAAATAATCAGATTACAAAACGGAAGTACGAACCGGAATTTTTTTAGAAGATGAATTTTTCAGAGCCATGTAACAAGTCACATTTACTACAATGCATTTGAAAGTGATTCTGAATTTTTCAGATTCAGAATCAGACTCATGTGACAGTAGGCTAAAGGAAATTTAAATTTTCAACAAATTTATGTTATGACTGGCAATGAATATAATAATATATATTATCACATACAAATATCCTTATCTGTGATATTATATATACAATTAAAACTGGTTTTGAAAGTATCTAACACATATGTGCATGCATACTATCAAAGAATATATATCTACTAGTTACGTTAGTTATATATTCTTTGATACTATGCAATCTATATTGTTGGCTACATGAATATAAATATTCTATATTCATGATTCAAGTAAGACCATGTATGACGGTATAACATAAGTATAACATAACCGTATAACACAGTACTACTGCCAGCCATTGCAATGAGTATGTATTGTGTATTGTTTTTTAAATAAATATCCATGTATTTTCATTGCCAGCTATTGAAATCACAGTATATCTATATTCATACAGTAATGACACTGAGCACGCGTTAGCAAAAATTTTTCATGACCTTTGTCACGTTATTCATTCGGCCTTAACAGTTTTGCTAAAAGTCGATAGCAATTAAGAGCCTTTGTATACGAAAAAGAGACAAAAAAAATGGAACTGCAACACCAACTGTTTTAAAAAATATAACATTATTACAGTGTATACCTACTCATTAAAAAAAGTACAAATTTTGTTATTTAAAATTTTTTATCTAAAATAAACAAAATTAATTGTAAATGCATTACACTTAAAATTTTGTGTTTGATATCAAATGTTTTTACATTTTTGTTAAATTTCTTAATTATAAATTAAATTCTTACTCTAATATATAGCTTAACAAAATAAACTTTTTCTTGTCTTCAAAATTCTCAGAAATTATATGAATCACCTTATATCTTGATATAATGACGCGTCAGGTAGTCAAAAAAAAAGTTCCAGATCGCCTTTAAAAATGCATTGTGAAAAAATCGTACACATGTACAATATGATTGTATTGCTCACATGTATATATTGTTTTGTATCTTTTCTTCATTACGGCGGTTTATAAGGAAATATGGATTTGACATAAGTACATTAATTCTGTACTGTTTTTGTAAATTGAATTTTGATTTTTTTTATTATTTTAAAATAAGTAATTATGTGTGTTAGTAAATTTAAAAAAAAAAAGAGTGTCACATCTTATTGCTTTGTTGATCAGTGATAAATATTCTATATTGATTCCAGTACTACTGCCAGCTATTGCAATGAACATGTATTGTGTATTGTTTTTTAAATAAATATGCATGTATTTTCATTGCCAGCTATTGAAATCTACAATATATGTAATATATATGGAAATTCGTGAGCGAAAAATTATCTCTCCTCTCAGTAAAAGCTCCTGCCAGCCATTCTTCAAGTTTCTGCCAGCTATGATCGATTTCAAAAGTGTATTAAAAATTTATACGGTGATTTCCTATCTATATTAGTCTATGATAGAAGGAAAAATTATGTATCTGCATCTGTGTATAATTGTATAATACTCGTATGTATTTTTTTTTTTTTTTGCTTTTAATAAACATCAGTTTTTCGACGATATTACACATAATAGAAGTTTCAACTACTCGTATGTTGAGTATTTATATAAATAATTTATTTATTTGAATAATGTAAAATTTTAGATATTTTATTTTTGTTGATCCAAATTATAAATGAGTTTTATTTTGTAGGCTTTCTATTAATGAAATAAAAATCTAAATTTGCTGATATAATTTTTTTTACGGCCAGATAATCCCGAGTGAGACTCTCATACAAGAATGAGCCGCCACTATACTCTCTGTCAGGGACTTGAATAGCTCAATGGTTGTGGTGATGGACTGGCAAGCTTGACATTCTGTGTTCGAACCCACAGCGACAGCCTATTTTTTTCATGTCGATTATTAATTTCAATCAGCAATGTACACAACAGTAACTGATTACTGATGATAAACTGGATGATATATCTGACAGAATTACTAATCAGCGGTAATATATGTACTTTCTAATAGGTATACTTAATATACATACATACATATATATTGTATGTAAATATGTATTTGAAAAAAAAACTACTCTCCTCTGTCGATATATTTCATTTTCCGTTCTCTTATTCGCAGTTCGTCGAAATATTCTGTTAATCATTGCACCATCATCTCTTTATGGGTCTGTCTTTTTAATTCTACCAAACAATGTTTCCAAAAGCACTTTTTTCCTCGCGTTATTTAGTTCCTCTTCTATAAAAATATTTAAATCAACTCAGTCTGTTAATTTTTTTTTAAATATCTGCATCTCTACATAGATTATTTCATAAATCTCTTTATTAGTTCAAAATTACTAATTATATTTATATATATATACATAAATATACTACAGTCCGTGGCCATCAGATTAGGACCACTGAAGAAATTAGTGTCCTACTGAAGTGTGAGTGATTTATTTTTAAATTTATTTTTTAAATTTATTTTTCTGATTTATTAATTTTATTTACATCATACGGTATTTGACTCGTTAATATTTTGTGCTCTTGCCCTTGGATTCAATTGAGGCCTTTACTCTTTCAGGCATGCTTCTTGTACAATTTACTATAATCACAGACAATATAATGTACCAGATACACAATATAGTATTAAGGTACTCGTCCACGATGCAATTTTTCTTGCATGCAAGACGATTTTGACAGATAAAATTGCACGAAATATTTATTTCGAAGTGTACACTGCCTAGAAAGATGAAATATTGCACAGAAATACATATTTCATGCAATATTTCTTACTGCAAGCAATTTTTTTTATTGCATAGTGTACGCAGAAAGATATGCAATATTTCGCGAGAGAAAAATTTATTCTACTCATTCAATAAATATTTCTCTTGCATATGCAATAAAATCAGCTGAGTAATTGTAAAATGTAATGTGTTGTTGTGTTGGTTGAGGTTGTGTTGTGTTGTGTTGTGACTTGTTCTTGTGAAACTTAAAAATTAATTTGGTATGTCTTTTCTGTTCTTTGGCCAATTTTTTGTTTCATATTCAGGTGAAATAATTTAAATTAAAATTTTTTGATTTTATAGAAATATATATTTGATAAAAAATGTGGACAAAAGAAGAAGTGAAAAACTTGATAATGCTGCTAGAAAATGAACAATATATAGTAGCTAATTAATATTACATATTATTTTTATTTTTCTTAAATTTCGCGGCATTGTGCAGCACACCAAGGAATATTAACATTGATAAAAATATGAAATATTTGAAATATAATGTATATGCAAGAAAATAAGAATTTCGTGTAAGTGCTCGTGCAATAAAAATTTCTTGCAAAGATTTTTTTTTCTTGCGTGATAGAAATATTGCATATTTTTCATGCAATATTGCGTCGTGTGTACGAGGCACTGCAAGTTTTCTTGCACGCAAAACAAATTTCGCGCAAGAAAACTTGCATCGTGGACGAGTACCTTTAGTTGATTTCAATAAAGAATATTTAGTTGGACGAGATTTTCTAAAAATTTATTTCCATAGATAAAATTTGCATGTTGTACAAATTGCAGATTCCTCAAATACTGTTTTAGCTGATCATAACAAAAAATTTTGTAAATTCTAATCTTAAAGATAATTATACAAAAGACAAAAAATTTTATGACCCACTGTTCACTAAACTGTATGCTCACGAATGAGTACTAAAGATAGGCAGGCTGGGTTCAAAAATGAATCATGGTTTTGCAGAATTGTTGCCGAATTGTTAGCGCAACATTGACTATTTATGTAGCGATGCTTTGATGATGCTGATGAATTTTACAACAGTTTTGAAGTTTTGTTGTCATTTAAAATTTGACACATCGATAAAAATTCATAAAAATCAAAAATAAATCAAATGAATAAACTAAACTTAAAAAATTAAAATTTAACTCACTGTTCATTGTTTTCTTGAACCATAATTAGCATTGATAATAATTTAAAATCAACTAAACTTCACGAATTTGAGGTTATTTATTCATTGCAACATCAAAAATCATGATGCAAATGTTGACTTTGTGATAAGTTTGTGTTAACAATAAAATGCAAAAATGAACACATGATTTTAGTCATGATCACTTTTTGAACTGTCGAGTAAAGCTTCATTTGCAACATTAATGCAGTGTTGAATTATTGAACTCACCTATATATTCTTATTCTTATTTTTACAAAAACGATTTATTCGTATCATTGACTGTACCAGTACCAAAGTACATTACAAGAGTACAGATAGTAAGAAAGCTAATAATTGTTTCATGACAGGTTATCTAATAAGCTGATAACTGAGGTCACTTAAAAAGTACACATTACACATTATTCGCGAAGTAGATAAAATAATATTTTTAAAATTACAAGAGAAATTCATATTTTAAAAAAGCCCACAAAAATATTTAATAAATAAATTTAATATTTTGTATATTTGTATCTTGAAATTATAGTTTATATTATATGAATAACATTAAAAGCATTTGCATGTGTATCATTGTAAATGGGAATGTTATTTTCTTCAAAGAGCTAATAATAAAATATTATGCAGAAAATTTTGCTGTTCTTTTCAATATTACAATTTATCTACATACGTATATTATATACAATACGTAGTGCATAATATAATATGTATAGATATTTCGTACATATATAATGTTTTATGCACATATGCATATATGTTGTTGTTGTTGTTGTTGTTTGTTAGGGGGGAGGTATGAAATCAGAGCACTCAGACATAACGCTGTCCATTGTACTCGAAGCACCCGTCTAGTCAAACTTCTTCGTCGCTTTTAGGTAAAGAGAAGGAGTTCCCCTCGACTTTCAGGCCCAATTTGTTCGGGTCTAATGACATCAGTGCCGAAAATGCGCATTCTAATAGAGGAGAAGGCCAAGCACTCACACAAGAAGTGTTCCGTGGTATCCTCCTCTCTCCGCAAGAAGCACAGTGCATCACTGATGACTCCTATGTCAGCGAGATGCTTTTCCACGCGAGTTATGCCCTGTAAGAGCGTTGACCATAGCTCTGCAGTCCTTCCTTCCCTGTTTGAGTAGAAAAGCCGCTAGAGCCCGGTTTGGCTTTTTGATAAAGCGCTTGGTTTGCCTACACTTTGGGAGATTTTGGGAGCCGTAGACTCTCATGCAGATTACCATGCATATATGTAATATACTAGTGTATTAATACATACGAGTATAGCGTAAATGATAAAAATATGTTATAAAAATATGAATGAACAAAAATACAACTGCTTTTCATCTGAATGATGAAAATATACGAATACAATATACTTACATTATGTAATATGTATTATGAGTACATACATGAAACATTTTAATAATCTTAGTTTTCTTCTACATCAGTGCAATTGCAAATATTTCTTAAAATCTCTGATATAAAATACATAAGTTTAGTTTTTTGAAAACATTACATATACGAGTACATGTAGTAAATAAGCAATCTGCGGGTATAGTATATGTATATTTTATATACGATTTTTAAAGAACCCCGTATATATATGTACATATATTACTTATATATATACGTATCATATGTAATATGTACAGTCTCGTATATTATGTGTATCTAGGAAATGTTTCTATTCATTTTTTCCGCAGTATTCATTCTGTATATACATACGAGTTATATGAGTATTTAGATTGAATGAATTTTTGTATATTACCAAATATTACTCTTCAAAATACAATTTTAAATGTTTCAAAAAGTGTAAAATTGAAATTCTAGATAGCTTTTATTGTTTTTTGTTTTTGTTCTTTATTTTTCATTTTTTTGTTTTTTCAAATTTTCTATTTTCCTTTATAATTTTATTTTATGAAAAAGTTCATGGATAAAATTCTATTATTTTTGAGTATCTAATAACTAAATAATATTGCTCCATCATAACATAAATATGTTTCACCGCAATGCAATGGTTTTTATAGTATGCGAAGGGTTTTAGAAAATGTTTCACTTTATAGAAAAAAACAAAATTGTTCCTCTTGACAACAAATAATAAATGTATGCATATAACTATCTAAATAACTGACTCGTAATAAATTCATTTCTTTTTTTTTCATATTTTCATTTCTTAGTTAGAAAAATCAAATAAGTAATCGAATACAAAATATGAACACGTATACATATATTTGTATAAGAGTACATGTACATATGTATTTATGTATACTTACGTGTATGTGCATGCATACATATTTCATCATCATATCAGTGAAGTATGTATGCCTCTTAAATTAACACTCTGTAAAATATTATTTTCCTTCGCCAACTTAGTTTTTGATTTATTTTTTATGTTTGATATTCGTGTATAATGTAATATGTAATGAAAAAAGAAAAATAAGATAAAAAAAATTGAAAATTTTTTAGAAAATTTCAATTTTCATATGAAAAGTAAAATAATATCAAAAATATAAATACATATACAGGGTGTTTTAGTTAGTAGTACCAGGCTATATGCCGATGGATTGCCCATTATGTGGTGACAAAAAAATTATATTAAAGGAAATTTCTATCGACCCTATTTTAAGGCTATGTTAAAGACACTCTTTATTCTACTTAGCAAAAAATGATCGCAAACGCAACAAAATGAGAAATGTCATAAAAAATCAGAGTATATAAATAAGAAAACAACATTAGTTGAACTAGAAGCATGTATATAGTATATGGTAAAAGACAGAAAAATGATCATTTAAGGCTTGTTTATATTATCATGCATTGATCGTTTCATGCACGTAGCGTTTACTGCACGGAATTTTGTGCAGTGTTCATATGTCTCATGCATGCAACGTAACGTATCAGACATTTTATTGCACAGTTTTCAGTTTGATGCGTTATAGAATAGATCGTGATTTTTAAAATGGTTCAAAATTTATCAAATAAAGATTTAATGATTATATCATTGTTATTAGAAGAGGAAGATATGGAAACTAAAAAACGTCGTAGGCGCTTTTTTGTCCACAAAATGCTTAAAAGAAGGCAAACAGAAGGCATCATATAAATAATTATATTCCTGACAATTTCTATCAATTTTTCACAATCCGTAGTTATTAATAAATGCGTATATAAACACTACAAAAAAATTTTGATTTGTCTGATCGGTACGGTCAAACTATTCATACTAACTGTATTTCATCAGTCATCTTCAGTTCATACACGAATCGTTCCGCAAAATATTCTCGACGAGAATGCTGTTACGTGCAGGAACGGAACGGAGAATGCATGAACGGAAACGTTACGTTGTATATGAACACCTATATATAAAACTCATTAAAGAATATTTGTCGTGCCGTAAACGCTACGTGCATGAAACGATCAATGCATGACAATATAAACAAGCCTTTATGCAAAAAATTGCTTTCAGTCTTCTCATTTTCAGTATTTTCAGTCCCGTAAAAGCAAATTTAAAAACAATAAGAACAATTAAAGTACAATAATTGATATTGAAATACATATTAAAAATTTAAGAGAAATGGCTATTACCATAGAATAATAAAGTTACACGATTACACCATAGACTATGGTTACACATACATATTACATGATTCACTCACCAATAATACGAGTAGGTATGTTTCTCATTTTTTTTTCTTTTATTTTTTATGATGTTAACACAATAATTATTCTTTTTATCTATACTTATTACACTTATACTCCTACGAATTCTCACCACAGAATGATTAATATTTCGTTTCTACGCAATCTACTTACACTGACCCACATTTCCTATTATTCTCTTTATTACTTTTTTTGTGTCCTTTTTTTCTTTCTTTAACACTGAATAAAACAAAGTGGCTACAATCAAAGACTATACATATAGAACTATTCTAATCTAAACCTAAACTAAACAATCAACTAGCTTTTACGACTATTCACCTCGAGAAAACTATCAAAGACTATAGATATAGAACTATATGTGATTCTATAGCCTTTGCTACTACTCAATACCACTTTTTCAATAATTTCAATTTTTAGGATCTGTAAAATATACCTAATTTTTTATCATTCGATAAATTAGCGTTCTAATTTTAATTTTACAAGTACCTATACAATTTTATTTGATATTTTTTAATTTTAAATTTAGGCAATTAACTTTTGTGTGTTGAAGAATACCTAAGTATATTCATTTATTGTTCTTCAGGATATTCATCTTAAAAATTGCAAAAGAAAAGCATAGACTTTACACAAAAATTATACTACATTATACCACATACTGATTATATCACAAATAAGTAATATAAAACATGATGCCATCATGATTTTAAATCTCCCTCAAGGATAATTTAAAAAACGAAATTTAACACCTAATATTATGAAATCAACACCATAACGATAAATAAAGTAAAAATATGTAAATAAGAAAATTTTTGCTGAAACACATAAAATTTAAAAGATACTTTTCAGTATATGTTCAACAATATATGTTACATTATGTAAATATCTATATATAATTAAATACGCGTATATTACATGAATATAATATCATTTTTTGTTATAACAAAAGGATTAGTCTATATACGCGATTTTAAAAGCATTCATAAAATAGAAGAAATAATAAGTTCTCCAAAAAGAAAAATTGATAGACGTCTATCTATGTATGTATGTATGTATGTATTTATTGGTCGTCAAAATTACTCTTTTATTATGTAGTAACTATAAGTAACTGTGTACATAGTTACGAGTATAATTTTGATATGTAGATATATTGAAAGAAAGAGTAGTAATAAAAGTTATTTTTCCTCCACTGATGAAGTTTTCTCTAATTTTTATTTATGAAGTTTCTTTATCATCTTTAATCTTTCGCTAAAAAATTTATTTTTAAGGTTTAAAAACTTTTCTCTTTTCTTTTATAAATCTTCTATGTCTATGATTCATTTATTTGTTTATGTAATATTTTTTTTTTTTTTTTGTAAAAATTTCATTTATTTAATGATTATCATTATCAACCATTAGGACTTTCAAGTTATACTATATATGATATTTGAAAGGGTTTTCGAATTTATTCTGTTCAACGATCATTATGAAATGGAAATGATAAGAGAAATAAATGAAAAAGGATAAGAGAAAACAGAAAAATTAAAAACATTAAAAATTATGATAATGATATCAATATTCTTATGGTTTTTGGACCTTTGTACCTATTTGGTTTATATCAATATTGAAAATGTGCCGAAAATCTAGAGATTTCATGGAAATTTTAATCTATTCAAACTGATTGATTACTCAGTTAAATCTGACTTCATATGTTCACAATTTTTATCGTATCTACGATTTTTTAATTTACATACTCGCCATACAGTCGATCAATTTATAGTCCCATTTTCTTTATTTTTATTTCTCGGTACATTATTTTCTCGATAACATGAACCTTCTACGCAGAATTGCATTCTATTTTTTATATTTTTCTACCATTTTTTTTTTAAATTGCAAATACGACAAATACATTCGTTTTTAAAATAAATCAATTGCACTCTTTTTCATCTCAATTAAATCCAGTAAATTCAGTAAATCAATTGAATATCATAAACCTTGTCATCTGGTATTTCGTTAAAATTTCGAAAGAAAAAAAAATAAAATAAGCTAAACGCAAACAAGATACGTGAAAACACATCAGTGATACTTTACAATATTTGTACAGGAGGATTCGGTTAATTTTTTTGTTTTTTTTTTTGAATTTGCATTAAAATTGCGTAACCCTTTTATAATCAGAATTAATAATGAATAAATAGCTTCAAATGTATTCAGAAAAAAAATTACATGAAAAGATACAAATAACACTTTGGGCTGAATCAAAAAGACTTGTGACCTAGAGCATGTCAACAAATCATATACATATGTATGTATATGTAGATCCAAATATCGGCATAAAAGTGTATTTACATATACATATATAAACATTTTTTTTTTACTTTTTGTTTTATTATATCTATTTATTTTATTTTTGTTGTAAAAATAAAAACCAAAACACATTAAAAGGGTGTATTCAATGCGGTAATGTCATATATTATACATATGCACATAGTATCTGTATGAGATCATATAGTTGAAGCTATTATTTCTGACCTTGCCATACTGTTATTTGAATTGTACAAAGTTTGAAAGTGTAAAATATTGCCGAATTCATTCAATCCGGTCCCAATATATCACTATACACATTCATTCATCCATCCATCTATCTATGCATGTATATGCGTGATGTGATGTTGTTTTTGAAAAGTACATGTAGTACATGCATGCATATTGACATAAAATCACCAAAAATTCATTTATAGTAGTGATCCGGAAACGAATAATTCCAAAATGAAAACTGAAATATAAAAGGAAAAAAAACCAAAACATCGCGCCACTATAAACAAAAAACGGAAGAACAACTGCAAACGACACCTGATGATTGGAAATCCAAAGATATATGGAGCGACTAATTTAATCAACTCGATAGCTCATCTAACCCTCTTGATTTGTGCTGTACGTACGTATACATTGTAATGATGATGACGGCGTGACTCTGATGATGATGATGACGATGATGCAACTACGTAGTATTATTATATGTGTATGTATGTACGCCCATGTACGTATAGATACATGCATGAATTCGTATAATTGTTACAGTCAAAAATTCTCTGTTTCGTTGAATTTGAATGCTATCTACATATGTACATATGTATATATTTAGGCACCTTGAATGTGGGTGAAATATGGAATGAGTTTCAATTTTGTATGCACCACAAATTTCCAGAAGGGTGTGATTTTGTCACAGACGTGTAAATATTTTCTATTATTGCTTGACATATAACTATACATACGCGTTATGTAAGTGTGTATAATTTCATGTTTCATATACAGAAATACCATATATATATACACACTCGAGTGGTGCCCATCATATGTTTATGCATGTTCATACATTTGATTGTGATTCGAAAATATTTGGTCGTATCGGATAGAAATTAAAGGTGAAATGTCGTTGAATATTGCATACGAGGAAGATATTTTATTGGTTTTGAAGGTGTGTAACAGAAGGTTTTATCTTGTTCAATATATTACATGATTCTTTCCATTATCCAAACCTATGAATGAGGGACATACTCCTATATAATAAAAGAGTGATATGGGAATATTTGGCTGTATAATATTTTATTGCCTTTTTAGGTGTCTGTCTGTATGTATGTATGTGTGTGTGTGTATTTAATGGATTTTGAGAACATATTGGTCGAATATGAATGAAATTTTGAGTTCAGAAATTGCATTTTGATATTTCATAAAGTGAAATGACCATTCCATGTATACATACATATAGATCCCATAAACGAAACACGAGTTTGTTTGTTATGCCTTCATTCCAATATGCCGTTAATTCCTATAACCGATGGTTGATGATGGTTATTTGTATCAAATCGAAATAGATATACGTAAGTAGTATTACATATGAATAATCAGTGCCATATACGTATACGAACATTACATTATTTTTACATACATATTGTATCGGTATTCATATCGTGAATACAACGAAGTACGATGAGTTATTAGAATTATTACGCTTGTTACCTGAATTACGTTTTGAATAATGGATTATAATTTGAATTGAAATCTCTTTGATTTTTGATTATGAACAGAAAATTTTGAATTGCAATACATCTGAATGACTTTTCACTGAACACTGAATCGAGTAATGGCAGTGTATAGCAATAGAATATAGTGATATAGGATTATTAATATTGATAATAATGAACATTGATTTTGTACATTATTTTCGATTCGATTCGCGTTATTAAAGTTCAAATTTTTTGGATAATTTTCGTTTGAATTTAAAGAATTTCATCGATAATCCGAAAAAGATTTGAATTTATGCTGGATAAGTTTAAACAATATTCGAATTTACTTATATGATAACGTTTCCGTTAACATTATGAGGAGTATATTGCTGGAAAAGAAAAAATAATGTTTTCAATTCTCAGTTTTTTTTTTCGTTTTTTTTTTTCCATTCTTAAAGAATATGATAAAATGTTCTTAAGAAATAACATCAATAGTGTGGGTGACAAAAAATATCAATTAGAACTTTTATGCATATATCTTCTATCATAATAGAATAACTTATAACAAAATTCTTTTGAATGCATTGAAAAAAAATTCATTTTATTTAAAATGGAACCGAAACAAAAGGAACGAAAATAAAACAAAGTAGACCATAAACGAGGAATTGTAAATTTCAAGAAGAAATATATTTGTTTTTAGTGTAATTTTTTAGGTTAGAATTCTAAATCTGCAAGTTTTTTTTTTTACTATTCTCTTCTTATAGATAAAGTTAATGTATTGGTATAGGGAAAAAAAAAACAATAATTTCGAACGACCGATTATATTTTTTTTTTCCAGTAGAAGACTCGGAAAAGGAAACAACTAAATTAAAAAAATGCCTGGTTATTTCTTGGTTTCCATTTTTTTTTTTTATCTCTGCAGCGAAGATAGAGCAATTTTTTTTTTTGTTCTTTCTAACTTGCGTAGATTTATTACTTCAGGCGATAACAGTAAATTATCGTCAGTAAAATTCGAAAAAAAAATGTATTTGCACTTTATGTGTGGTTTTCATTTAAAAAAAAAAAAAAAAAAAACATTTTTCATCTTCAGAAGCTAAGAAAAAAATTAGATATTCCTGATTTCATATTTTTAAATAATTGTTTTAAGTTTTCTTTTATTTTAAGTTGCATTAATTCAAATGATGCTTTCCATTAATCATAAAGTACTTCTTCATTTTTTTTTTCATTTATTTGCTTTTGTTTTTTTTTGTAAGTTTTTCGAAATAAAAAACGGAAGGATGACAAGAAAAAAAAAATTAAATTAAAATTTTAAGAAGCACAAAATTTGATCATCATAAGAAAAACTTAATTAATTTTTATTATTTTTTCTTTCCTTTCTTCATTTCTTGAAAAATATTTAATGGATATACAAGTACATATTTGAAATATAAAAATACACATTTTTTTTTGTTTGCATGCGAAAGGAAAAATAGGAAAATTCCATTAAAAAGATCCCTAGAATTTGATAAGAAATGTAGTAGATATAGTCTATATAAAGTGAAACAGGATGTGATAATCAGAAACCAAAAAGAATCTGCTGCTAGTATGGAATAAGTAATTAATAATATTTCAGTTACAAGACACTGCGTAGTGTATCATTGAATCATGCTTCCAGATATAGTCATTCTTTTATTCTTATTTTGTAACTTTTTTTTGTTCATTTTGTTCTTTAAATTTAGACCTTTTTAAAAGAAACTATTTTTGAATATAAATATCCTAAATCTTTTTCATATAAAATTTGTAAAAAGTGTTCCAAAACTAAAATATTCCAATAATCGATTTTATGTTATTATTTTCAAAATAAATTTACATAAATAGCCAACAAACACATCAGGACCTTTTTGTTTCTCACGTTCGTCTTTTTATTAGATGTAAAATATCCTTAATACATAAATATCTTATAAATATTTGTACATAAATACTTATGTGTGTAAATAAATAAGATTGAAATTGAAGTTTAAAGTATCTTTCCTTCCTTATTATGTCAGTTACATACTTCTATACTTCTGTACTAATCAGTAACAGCAACAATGAGAAAACTTTAAGAAAGTATATAAGAAAAAAAGAAATATTCCTGGTGAAAGACCCTCGTTAAGTTGACCGAAGGGTTCTTTGCCTATATTATACATTTGTATGCATATGATAAAATGACCAATAACTGTTGCTTTATTCATTCGTTATACATATAACTCGTATGTGGTATGTATCTATGTGTGGTTTTACTCGTTTTACAGGATTGGTATAGACATAAGTGTTCGCAATTGTCTTAAGAAAATCGCTTAGGGGATTTCATTGATTGAATTTTTGAATGAATGAAATTAGATTTTGAATATTTGACAAGGGATACTATAGATACGAGTATTATATCCATGTCCAATAATTTTATTTTAAGAAAGCTTTCCTCTGATATTGTAAACGAATTATATGTATATTATCTAGTATGTAAGTATAGTTTTCTTTTGTATTTTGTTTTATATTTAAAATTTATTACCTTTGTTTACAGTTAACACGTACATACATTATGTGTTGAGAAATAATTAAAATATTCATGTAGATTTGAAATACCTACTCGTATATATGAATTATGTATTGATAAGTCATCCTTACTTATGTACATTGTAAATACAGTGGCCACAAAAATTATTTGTTCATAAATAAAATAGATACTGTAACTTGGATTTGAACACTTTTTTAATATTTTGAAATTTTAAAACTTATTTTTTCAAACACTTATATATACGCCACAATAAAAAAAAACAGAATTATTCTTAGAACCAAAAAAAACATAATTTTATTATTACAAAAATTATTTGTGCATGAATTTTTATTACATAAATTATTTGTATAGTTACTTCTGCATAAAGTATTCTAAAGACTAACGGGACTTATCGATTTATTGAATTTGGTCAATATGTAATATGATTATTAAGATGAAAATTATTCATTTTGTTTTGACTTTGGAGTACGTTAAGTGAGTATTAAAAGTAAAAATTCTGCGAAAAATTGAAAATAGAGCTACTCTCGTTGTTGTAATATAATAACAATGGTATTCCTGTGTAAATACTTACCTAAAAAGTCTAGTGTTCTCAAAAAATACCATTTTCTATCAAGACCTTAAAAAAAAAATAGCAATTGTGTAGGAATAGGAAGAAAAAGGAAAACATATTTGCTATGCACAAATAATTTTTGTAACCACTGTATATCAAATTCACATATAGACACATTTAAATACATTTTCAAGTCTGTTCTTCCAAGCTGAAATAACAACACATTCCTTTATGTGTGATTAATTAAAATAAATAAAATTAATTGAAAAGAAATGATCTGGAAAACATTTTTCATCTGATGCATGTGCCATTTATCAGGGGTCATCTTAAAAACGGCTGAACCAATCTCGGGCTCTGCTTATTCTGTACATCGTGGTTCGTTTTATAACTCTATGACAATGAGGACGAAGTCGCAGGCACACACTAGTTATTAAATATATTAATAAGAGTAATATGAGTTTAAAGAAATCTATATAATTAGAGAGATGCTATAAGAACTAATGAAAATGAAGTCGAAAGATAATGAAAGTTCAATGTGAATTGCAAACCACTTCGTGATTTGGTAGAGAAGCAAGATTATTTACATGATAGGACTTAGACTGATTTATTTTTAAAGTAATCCAATAATACTTTGAGTCATTTGTCGTCAGCCAGCTAGAATAATCAGCATTTTCTAAACTCTTTTTTCTAACTATAGCTGTTACTCTTTCAAAGCTGAGTGAAATGGGTAATGAAAAATTGAAAATTTTACCAACAAATAAAATTTTAAATTGACATTTGTATAAAGGAACAAACAATAAAATTTTGTAATAGACTATAAATTACAATTTAAAAAAAAATAATGTTGATTATAATTATAAATTATATTTATGAAAATCACTTTAATTTTATTGTACTTATATCGTTTCCTCATAATATTTACATGCATATGTATTATGTACATTGTTTTAACAGAATGTTATAAATAATGCGAAATATCCCTTTGCTTATATTTAACAACTCTAATAAAAATAAAGGAAATAAAAAAATAAAGTAACGCACATGTATGTGTAGTGTATAAATATTATAAAATTTCTTTTTGATATGCATGCTATAGAACCATTAATTTGTATGATTTCAAATATGTTTCGTGCACTCTTGACTGGACTTACATGTATTTATATGAATATTGATAATTTGTTTTACTTCAGGTATCAAAAACTTTACTATAAACCAATGTACGCTTATACCACCAATTTGAATACCTAATGTGAGTGATTTAAATCTAAGAAAATGTGTCGTAAATTCTATTAAACGGATGTATAACTCTTATATTATAAAAAAAAATATACACATGCATATTTCTGTAGGTATGAAACAAATATAACAAATAGTTAACCTAGAATTTAAAGTAAAATTTTATTAGATTTCATAAAAATATATAACATGTATATTACATATTACATATATACGTGAAACGCACAATACATTCCAAATAAACTACAATTTGCAATCGAAACGTAATATTAAAAAAAGTAATTGGTTAATAATTCACAAAAAATAATGAATTATAATATTATTATCTTGACAGCTCGGTGTGGGCCTTGGCTTGCTCCTAGATATGCTGCCTTTAACTCCTCTGGCCGTCTAAATCCTTCCAGTTTCACACTCCAATCGCTTTTAAATCGTTCGTAACATCGTCTAGCCATCTCCGCCATCCTCAATTTTCCCCACTCTCTATTGCCATCAGGGACGTACCATATCACTCGCTTTATTATATCCTCATCCGGTTTTCGCATAATGTGGTCAATCCATTTAAGTCTGCTTATTCTGATGACATTGACTATTCTTACGTCTTTGTAAAAGTTTATAAATTATATCTCTTTATCCATAAGCTGTTCTCTTCTTCCCTCCACATATTATTCGTGTTTCTGGAGTGATGAGTGATGGAGTGATGGAGTTGTCGAGCTCTAAGTCAACAAACAAGTAAAAAGCGGGTATTTTGTGTTTTAATGTTTTTTGCCTGAACGTATAAATCTGGTTGATAGTCGATTTCCCACTCATAAATTCCCACTGGTACCAACATACACATTTTTCGACATATGGTCGCAGCCTCTCGAATATCACTCTTGATAACATTTTGTTTCCGGCGCTGAGCAGTGATATTCCATGATAGTTTGTACAATTTAGCTGATCTCCTTTCTGCTTAAATAAAGGACATATTATACTAGCTTCTCAGTCAATTGGAATTTATTTCGATTCCAATACATTGCTTATCATTTTATGGACGTGGTATACAAGCTTTTCTCCTCCCTTTTGATCAGCTCAACTACGATACCATTCTCCTTTGGTGCTTTTCTCCTCGAAATGTTGTACTCATTCCCTCATTATTCCCTCTTTGTCTGTTATGATATTTTTCCATTTGTTTCTACATATCGACGAAACCAGTTGATCACATTTTCTTTGCTTATTCACATTCTATTAGAAATTACATACTAGGTCGCTTCTACGTTCCATCTCCATTTCTTAGAACCTTTTCTTTATTGAATATTTGTTTTCTCGAAGAAACAGGTTATTAACCTGTTGTACCCAAAGTCTATTGATAGGCTGCAACGTTTGGGCCTCTAGACTAATTGCCTGTGTATGCTTCAATTTTGGGGATAGAGTCTACCTCCTTACTCCCTACTGACCTGAGACGGCAATGTCAGTGGACATTCACACTTGGGACCGGCTGAATCATATACCCGACTGGTATGCCTCTAAGCGGAGTTGCAAAAAATGAAATATATAAATAAATTTGTTCATTAGACACATATCACTTGTACATACGAGTTTTCAAAGAAGATTTGCAACATCCAACAATTAAAATTACAATTTCTCATCGTAATTATTTTTTCTACTACACATACATACATACATTATCTACATACTCATATTTTAAGGATAATACAAAATTTACATAAAAATATTTCTTTATATAAAATAATTAAATTGTAACCAAAATACGAAACCCATCAATTTTACTTTCACCACATATCAAATACAATTTTTTCTTTCTCTCTCTACCTCTTTAAAATGGTATTACACATACAATATAGTATGTTTTTATGCATAAACACATGTACGTATATATATTTATTTATTTATTCAATTCGATATAATATACACAAAAATAATACAAACCATACAAACCATCTATATAAATATATCCTTAATGAATATTGTAGACAAACCTAATTAAACTAACACCTTGTCGTGGTAACCAATTCCAATTAATCTTAAATGATGATAATATAGTACATACATCGCACAATATACTATATGAGAAATTACATGCACACATATTATGTGTACGAAAAGGAATACGTACGTATAACATAATTTTTATTCAATGCTAAGATCATATATTTTTATACACATAGTGCGCAGAAAATTAGTAAATCACACTCGTCTCGTAGATATACACTCGTTTAAGAAAATTAATATATGTATGCACATATAGGTATATGCAGATATATGTATATAATTAAAATTCGTACATAAAATATCTTTTAAATATCTTAAAAAATTTATACTTAATCTTTTGCATTGTAATTTTTGTCTTGTTTCAAAACGATATAAAGTATTTGAAGACCTAAGAAAAACATGAAAACCAAAGAAAAAAAAAAACAAACAAAAACGTACATAATTAGTAAACATGGATATGTATAAAATGAAATACAACCTCACTAAAATATTTCATTGAGGTTAAACAAAAATTGTATACAATACATTATATTATAAAAATCAATTGTCTACATACACGTTTATCCTTATTTTATTTTTCTTTTTAAATTGCAAGCATATAACATACATATCTTATAATCAAATTTCCTTAAACTGTTTTTATATTAAAACCGAAAAATAAAACGATCAAACTTGTGTATATCCTTACCATCATCATATTCATAAAATATAAGTTCCTATATTATAGTGTAGCTGTTATATAGTATATGATGCAATTTTCTTCAATACATACTTCACTACACATTATTTTATTGAATAAATACCACATTAGTTTTCATCAACAATGAATAAAATTTCTTACAAACTTGTATGGGTGTGTAATGTGTATGCATATGTAAGTAAGTATAAAGTTCTTTGCCGTTGTTCAAAATTGCAAGGAAAAAAAAAATGTTTGACAAAAGGCAACAATCAACCAAAACTATATAACTAACTGTAAATAAATGAAGTAACCTCATATAGATAAGGTGATTACATATCCACACCTTAATATCCCTTTTACACTTTTCATTATGTGTATACTATATGCAATGTATACTCGTATTATGTAATGTACATATATATATATTATATTAAAACTTATAGAATAGATGTAATTTTCAATTCCATATCATTATATACATACATATACTCGTATATACACACAAACAAGTATATATGTATGTATGTACGTACATAGAAAAGGTATCAGATTTTAATAATTCATATGTATCAAAAAACTTATCAAAGTGTATATATATGTATATACGTGTATATAACTTTATATGGTGAGAAATTGTTTGATTTTTGAAACACGCTCATGAGAATTTATGTAAGAATATGTGTTCATCTATAAAATTTTGAGAAACATTGAATATTTAACTTTTTCTTATATAATCTCTATGCTTTATTATACCCACAGTTTTAGGAATATAACAACTTACCATCTAAATCCTTTTTCGAACTTTTCATGAAAAGATGAAAACTTTTTGTTAGTTACGTATCATAAGTGAAATACCTATGCGATAGATAAGAAATAAATATTATTATACTTATACATATGTATGTCATATCAACGCTTCTTTTAAAAAGTGTAGAAGATTTTCAACAAAATATTCAATAAGTACATATGTACAAGTATGTATATTACATTTGTGAATTTTTTATTTAAAAATGGAAAGAGAAGAAAAATATTTTAGCCATTATTTTGTTTGCTCTTTTTTAAACTGATCTAAAATTTTTACATCAGTTTCGTACAATGTATTGTAAGTATGTGATGATAAAATTAAAATTATGATTTATTGATCGAAGCACTTTCGCTTTATACGCAAAGCACCTAAAACATTAATAGTTGTGTTCAAGTTTTTCAATATTGCCGCTTTAACTAAAATTATTTTTATTATACAATTATTTATTATAACTATTTTTACTACAACAAATTTCAACTTTTAATATTACATTATCTTTAGTTTTGTTCTTATCTTATATTTTTAAAATGTTTCTCATAAAAATATTCATTTTGCAAGTGCTATCTTAGATTGTTTTATCATCTATGGTTGATTTAACTGTGATAGATGCCTGGTTTTTGCATCGAAATAAGGGCTGTTTTCAAAAATGCAAGCTCAAATTGCGATCAAGTCAAATACCTTGCCGCAAGATTATTTATCTTGCATTGTCAAGAAATCTTGCATTTTTTAACATAAATCAGTTGTGATGTAAATTTTCGTATTACCATTTTGCCAGTTTTTAAAAAAATTATTTGAAGTGGAGTGTGTATTATATTTCAAAATACTTACTGATAACTTTCAATTATTTTAAAATTTTTTTAATTTTTGTTTTTTATTAATAGTTACTTTTGTTTTATAATATTTCACTCAAATAAATAACAATAATTATAAATGTAACTTTTAAATGTCATCAAATTTTAATTGAAGATGGTAACACTTGAATTTAAATACCTTGCAAATCTTAACTTAGATTGACGATAATAAATGAACACTTGACGTTTGTGAGTTGATTTAAATGAACACTATGCAAACGCAAGGTTGCCGTAAGCTTGCATTTTTGGAAACACCCAAGTATGTGAATATGAAACTGCTGCAGTTTCGTAAAGAACTGGACTTGTCGCTCTTGAAAATTTATTCGAAAGAACCCAAAAGCTCTAGAGTCAATAATTCTTCAACAGTTGAAAATTTACATCAGGCAAAAAAGAGAAAGGGACCAACACAATCTATCCATTCTAAAGATGTGAGGCTCGATTGTATAAATCATTTCCCAGATATGAAAGAAAATAGATTACGCTGTAAGGGGCAAACACAAGTTATTTAAAGCAAATGTGGAGTAGACCTTTACTTGAACAGAAAAAATGACTGTATTGTGAAATTTCACAAAATTCGTTTTAATTTTCATTTTTTAAATAAAATAATTTATATCTAACATGAAGAAAAACAAGCAAAAAGAGAACATTTGTATATTACATAACTTCTCCATCATTCTCGCGGTGATGCAAATTTGCATCAAAGGATTTTTTACATATTTTTCTTTAAAAAAAGGACATAGTACATACATATAATCAAAGTGACTGAACAAATGTTGTTTGTATTGTAGATTTCTATTTAATTTTCAGAAATTTTTCAGAAAATAAATTATTATGCACTAGAAAGATAAGATATAAATCAAATACGAGATATAGCATTGAACGCCGTTTCGGAAATCGGTTTCAACAATTCTTTCGCAACAAAAATACTTTTTCGAATGAAAATACATTGAAAGCGATAGAATAAGTTTGGACGAATAAAAGAATTACATTTTATTTAAAAATTCTAATTGCTTTTTTTATCACATTAGAATTAGTATATGAAATTAAATTATCTTCTAATAATAATTTAAAATTTAAAATATAAGAATATGATATTATAATATTAAAAAGTAAAAAGTCATTAATTTCGGGATTTCGGCTTATAAAACTGAATATTGTAAAATGATTGACAAGAATAGAAATTTTAAAACCGAGTTTTATGATTCAATTGCAAGTTATATACTCGTATAAGTTGTGTAATAGGTGTAATAGTTTCAATAACAATTTTCTATCACTATTATAGAAGTCATTTCAGTTCACACTGACTTATTTGTCAAACATTAATATTTATACTTATTTCTCATATTTGTCATATAATTTCTTGCTACTTTCTACGTTTCGAATTCTATACAATAATACAGAATGTGTTTATATGTATACGTCCTGCTACTAGAAAAATTTATTCTACAATAAAAATATAGTATGTATATATTTTGTGATTTATATTGTAGACACACAAAGGTTAAAATTAAGTATTTTGCTAATTTC
Organism: Villa cingulata; assembly: GCA_951394055.1. NCBI lineage: Eukaryota > Metazoa > Arthropoda > Insecta > Diptera > Bombyliidae > Villa > Villa cingulata. The sequence continues at coordinate 5,601,782 of OX596025.1, forward strand.
AGCCTCGAAATCCGGAAAAAACGACGGATTTGGGTCGAAATGTAGTCAGCGAAATTACATAAAAAATACGTAATTATCGCTCGAAATCTACTCATGTTTCGCTCTTCACGTAGAACAGAGACATCTACCAACAAATTGTAAACCAAAAAAAAATGTTTTTTTTAAATTTTCATTAAGAAATAATTGAATATAATTGGCAGTTATATTTAATAGAAGAAGTAGGCTATGTTCAGATAAATTAAATAAATTAGACAAACTGTCAAAATTGCTGTGTGTCACCTTCGTAATTTCTACTCGAAATTAAAATGAAATCTACTTAATTTCAACCTCTGTGTGTCGAAGACATTAGATAATTTGTTTTTAGGTTTTTATTTTTTGTTTTGGTTAAAATTCCGATAAATTTTACTTGAATTTTCCAGTAATTAATTTCTTTCTATTAATATGATTTCTTTGAAAAGCAATAGCCTATTAAATAGAAAGAAGAGTACATATTCTATATTTACATACATTTATGTATATTTATATTCATATATCACTGGTATACGTAAATATTACAATATCAATCTAATTCTATTCCAATTAAGATATTCATCTTCAAATATAATTTTTTGTCAATAAAGAAAAGATATGCATACGTACATATTTACATACTTATAAAATATTTATATATGAAACATAAGAATACATTTTAGTTACAGTCTATGAAAAGTACTTTCAATTTAAATTTGGTAAATTGAAAGTTTCCTTAAAATTTATCACAAAATTTGCAATACTTGATTATATACATACACATACATACAATATATACAAACAAATGTAATATACTTTAATAACACAAAAGCACACATAGAACAATTTGAAAATATTTCTGTGTACATACACATGTACCTATTTACTTATATCATCTTATATGTATATTGATTCTATGTTTAACTTATGTATTTTAAATTCGAATTGAATTGAATTCTTTTCTTTCTAGCATTCTTTCGTATATTATACATATGTAGTTAGTTATGTTATGACATCTGAGTAGAATGAGAATAAAAGGTGTAGATAAACAAAAGAAATAATCTACAAAATGTAAATAATGTAGAATGATAATATGTATATAATATATAATATAGAAACGAACCGGTATATATAGTATGTGTATATACAGTTACGCTGTTACCGTATCATAAATCGTATACCAGTATGGAAAAATAAAAAAAAAAAAGAAAATAAGTAATTCGAAATTATTTTCATTTGCAGTTGAATTCACTGGAAAAATAAAAAAACAACAAGTGGTAGATAAAATATAAAATATACTATTGTGTTGTGATTGTATTTTTTTTTTTTTAGAAAAATCTCTTGGGTTTTACCGTTTTACCAAGTTTTACTTTCATTTGTAGCTTTTTTTTATTTGATTGTTTTATATATTCGGAGTACTTATTTATTCTATAAGTTCATTCATTTTACATTGCTGTAGTTGTAGTGTTGGTTGAAGTTGAAGTTAATCCATAGCCAATATTTGTTCTATAATTATTACACTTGATTTCTTAACAAAGAAAATTTAATGACACAGTGGTTATGGTATTGTCATTTTTACGAGTATACGTACATAGATATAATATATGCAGGCACACAAAAAGATACATAAATGTATGTTTAGAATAGGAAGAATATGATACGCTACGTACCGTACAGATAATGATAATGGGATATGGATAAAAGATAAAATTAAGTATCAATGTAGGCATTTCATGTCGAGTTTAATCTGGATAATGTGTGTTCAATATTTATTTTAATTTTGAAAATAAATATGATAAAATTGAAAAAAATGTGTTTGTGTTTGAAAATTAAAATTAAATTCATGTGTAGGTTCCTATACTTACTTCAAATTATCTATTTAGATTTATCAAAAACATACAATTATGTAGATGTTATTTAGAAAAAATTACTTTAAATCACATATGCACGAGTATTAACGTATTTACAACAAATCAGAATATATGTACTATAGATTGTACGTATTAAAACCGAATTGAAAAAATAAAAGGAAATTATGGAAGAATAAATTTTTTACATTTGTGGGTATGTAGATGTAGGTACATAGTACAATATAGTTGCTTTATCGATACGATTATATGTAAATTATTTTTTTATGTTAAAAACAAATAAATTTTCTTATTATTATTATACTTATTTAGCGTGCAAATAATTACCAGCCATGCAAAATGTAAATAACATTTAATAAAAATGAAAATCAATGATAATCAGATAAAAGAGAATTAAATAAAATATAAACAAAAATATGAATACATGCAGTAGACATTAGTTATTTTATAATTTCAGAAGAGCTTTTTGCAAAAAACACGATTCACGAACAAAATAAAAATCGCTTTCATTTATGCATGAATATTACAAATGGAATATAAATATGTAATTGATGACAATCAGTCCTCAGTTCAATAAAAAAATTTCTATTTTGCCAATATTGTCAGTTGAACAGACTGCGACAAATTTACAAGGACAGGAAATTATAAGTAAATTGCAGGAAATTATTTCAAAATTTTTTTAATTTCTTCCAATAGATTTTATTAACAATTTAATAAGAGTTGAAATTACACAAGGTGCGCATTGAATTATAGTACTTGAGTATCTACTAATTCAGAAAAAAATTGTAATTTTGTTTTCATCAAATATTTTACAATAGTAGCATAGAACAGAAAATGTCTTTTGAAGTGCGTATAAAAAAATAAAAATAAATTAATGGAAAAATTTAAATTTTATTAAGTGATCCCAGAAATTTTGACGTAAAGGATACGCCCAAAGTCAACAGAAACAAGTATTTCAAAAATCTTCTTCTTCTTCCTCTGCTTTACAACTCACGATGAGCCATAGTCTCTTTAACAACTTGCCGCCATTTCATCCTGTCCTTGGCTAACGTTGAAATGTTGTTTACTTTCATTGTTTTGAGGTTTTCCATCACTGACTCCTTCCACCTCTTCCTGGGTCTTCCTTGTCTTCTTGTACCTGAAATGTATCCATTGAACGCTTTCTTTAAGATCTTGTTATTTGGCATTCTAATTAGGTGTCCTAGCCATCTGATCCTTTGGAATATAAGAAACCGAACAGCATTTTCATGGTTGATCAGACGCTCAATTTCATAGTTATAGAGAAAATTCTATAGTTGCCATCTTCGTTTCTTATTGGGCCGTGAATCTTTCTTAATATTTGCCTTTCACATGTCATTAGATGTCGAATATCAGTCGTCTTTAAGACCCAATTTTCCGCACCATATGTTAGGACCGGTCTTATTATGGTTTTATATAGATCTTCATCTTAATTCGTTTCGAAAACCTGGATGTTTTTAGTAAATTTACATACATATTTGTAATAAGCTCTGTTTGTTGCTGCTATTCTGTCCTTGATTGCTAATTCCCTTGATTTCGAAAATCATTAAAGCAAAACTTTTGAGGCGTTCTTAAAAATTTGACTACTTATGTATTTACCTAATAATATTGTTATTACATATTTACTTTTTCGAAGAGTTTTTAAATTTGAAAAGTTTATTTGTTTTCGTGACCACGCGTATGCGCATAAATCGGTAAATAAGGCGATTTTATTTTAGTAATTTATTTGTAAATCATAAATATCACTTATTATAAATTATGCAATAAAAAATAAGCATAAAAATAAACAAAAACACTCACACACATCCATATAACAAACACGGAAATTAGTGTAAAATATAAATGTGACTATGAAAGTGAAATAAAAAAAAAACCAAATTTCCATTCAATATACATATAAATTTGCGTGTCGATTACTCATAAAATTTTTCACAATCGATTCAGTACAAAAACAAAAAAAAAAAAACTATTTTTACCGATAACTCAAATTGTTTATTCGTCTATTTCGATAAAATGGATCGATTTGGTTTTTTACAAAGATAATTAAAATACATATAGGTACGTGAATTGTTATGTGCATGAAATGACCGTCAACGTCAACATATGGAATGCAAGATGGATTTTCGGTTTATTTTGCTTTTATTCCCTAAATTTTTATACAATAATCTGGTAATTTGTTTTTGTTAGAATTTTTACAAAAAAAAAAGAGAAAAAAACACTAAAAACTAAAAACTTTGGTTAATTCAATAATATTTTGAAACACGCAATCAGCAAACAATAAAAATATTTGTAAAAGTTATTATATGTATAAATTTATTCTAGTAATGTTTATAGTATGACCGCCATAAAAATGATACACTACTTACTTACTTGCATGAACATAAAAATACAAAAAAAAACATTGAATACTGCTGTAAATTTGTCATTAGAAATTTGAATATTTTAATTGTGTGTTGTCGGCAATCGATTAGAATATTCGTACTTTAATGCATAAATTAAAAAAAGAGAAATAATAATAATTTTTAATAATTAATAATAACAAACGAATTATTTCAAATACAAAATTTTACTGAAACTTTATCTCAAAATTGAATATCTACATTGTACAATTAATTTACAATTTTCCTTTAAATTACAATTGAAATCCTTTAATTTACAATTGACTTATCTACATTGTAAAAATCATGTAAATTATTAAGGATTTCATATATTTGAGGCAGAAATTAAACTTCATTAATGAATTTCATATTAGAACAAAGGAACTTTCGAACACATTTATGTACATAATTTCAATTCTACTTCTTGCTTGTTCAAAATCAAAAATTATATTCTTTTTGAAAAATTTCTAAGGCCCTAGACAGATATCTAGTATAAACATGGTATCGATACCATGATATTGGCTATACTACATGTCTATTACCCTATACTAGCTTTATACCAGGAAAACAAGCTGGTATAAACGTGGTATTGAAACCAGCATGGTATGTCTAGTATCAAGCTAGTATTCACAAACGAAACAAAGCGAAACATAGCGCCATTTTTTATTGCTGTGGAAAATAGAGAAATTAGTTTTTACAGTATTTGTATTTGAATTTTATTTAATAACCACATTCTTCTGTGAAAATCACGTCTCATTTTTGCTTTCAAAGCCAAAAATATTAACTTTTTAGTTTTTCTTTTTAATTCTATTATTTTCTCTACACTTTGTTGAATTAGAATTTCAATATGCGCATTCATATTTTTTATTAAAATAATAATTACATTCACCTAAAGTCAAATTAAAATGTAAATATAAATGTTCCATATAACCGCACGAAAAAATTCACAAATGTCAAATGATACTAGATTTATACTAGATTACATGTGTGTCACCATGCTAGTATTGTACCAAGATGTATAGACTAAAGGTAGAACTATAATTGACATGGGTAACATGGGAAACATAAGAAAAAATAACGAATGTTAAAACGGTTAACTATAATAACATAGATAACATGCTAAACATAAGCAATACGAATTTCACAAAATGAGGTTACGGCTTATATTACTTATGTTATGTACGCTTTCGATCGTACTGCTTATGTCGAGCTTATGTTAAACGAATTTTTAACGAATGTTGGTAATGTCAATTATAGTTTAGCTCATTGATTTGGCTGTGTTCGGCTACGACATATGTCATAGCCTATGTCACTTATTCGATTATAGTTCCCACTTAAGAAGGTGAGCCAGAGCGAAAAAGCTGATTGTAAAGTTTTAAGTTATTACGTCATTTATACCGAGTTTGTAATGCAAGCAACTACCAGAATGTACTGAATTTGACTGAATTGAATTCGTTAGATTTGTTTTTAGGTGTATTTTTGCAATCATATTATTTCATTTCCAAATTATTTTATTTTTAAAATTATCATATTGTCATATTTTTTAATTACATTATTATAATATCATTATTATTTCAAAATTATTAAATGTTAAATATGAAATTGTGAAAATTATGAAGGAAAAATATCATTTTTCGGTTGAAATGACGTCACAAGCTTTTACAAAAAGAGCTTTTCTGTCGGAATGGCTCACCTTCTTAGTCTGTACATCTTGGTTAATTCCTTGGTATCGATATTAGATGTCTGTCAATGGCTTAAATCTTTTCATAATGCGAGATTTATTTGAAACTGGTTCTTTAATTTACAGTTACACATATACTATGTATACTAAAATATTGAATCAAAAGTATACAAGTACAAAATAGGCTTAAAATTCAATTTGATAAATCTAAATTCAATACATGCTCAACTTATTTTCTTTTTTCATTTTCGCAAAGTTTTATTTTAAACTTTAGCTATTTTTTTTTTCAAACCGCATCAAAAAATGAATTCAAAATTCAATTTTCATCGCACGTAATATTCGTATAGAATCAAAATCATGTACCCACATTCACATAAAGTTGATTAAATCAATTCGGAATTACAAAATAGATTCGTGACAATGAAACTGTAAATTTTTAATATACCCGTATATCATAAAAATTTTTTGTACACATTCGTAAGTTAACAACTTTTTATTTATTCCAATGTTCCTTAAAAAGAAATCATATTATAAATTCACATGTGGAAAGCACAAAAAACAAGTCAAACTTCTCGTCAAAGCACTTTGGCACTTTAGGTAATTTTCTATATAATACGAGTATATAAAAAAAAATGAGCAAAGTTGTATTCAGTGTCGTATTATAATCAAAATGTAAAAAAATGTAATACTTACAAAATTATATAAATTAAATTAAAATAATTTTGATTGAAATAATAAATGTGGGTGAAGTTATAAAAAGATAAAATTGAGAAACTTTTTGAAATTTAATTTTTATCTAAACAACATTAATAAGTAATAGAGGAAGTGAGAATTAGGGTCATTAAATGAACGTATTATCATGGATGATGAATTATTAAAATAATCTAAAGATTTGTGGATCATCATATAATGAATGGATAAATTTACTTATTTATTTTGCAAATTTATTAATTGATTTTATTGCAAATTAATTTTTTTTTTAATCTTGAATATCCTTTTTTGAACATTTATTGAAAAAAAATTTGAAAGTAAAATCAAAATCACACTTAGAAAAATAATGTACATTAGTATATGAGTCGTCTATTTGCAAAAATGTGTCTATTCCACTTTTCAAAAATCTTTTTTTAACGTCAATTTCTAAAGATTTTGTTCTTTTTTAAAAGTACGTCAAAATTTAGTTTTTAACATATTTACTTTTAAACTCTTTAAAATAATTGGAGTAGTACAAGTACACCCGCAAACAGTAGATAGGTCTCATCGAGACAAACGAAAACTTGTACTACAGGAGATACACCTTTACTGACAAAAATGAAGTGAGTATCTTGGGCTTCTTGCCTATATGAAATTAGAAATTAATTTAGAGGGCGCTTATTACTTCCACAGCTTTTATTTTCTCTGAAAAAAATGACAAAAAATCACTAAATTCTGACTTTGAAACACAATAACTCTTGAAAGAAAGAACCTAGAAAAGCATGTCACATAAGGTGTCATTAAAGAGAGGGGGGAGTTTCCTACATTTTTTCTTGGACTGCTTTCTTCTAGCTAGTAAACCGTAGTTGTTATAGGGTGTTTCGTAGAGTAAGTGCGAAAAATCTTCATCGCCCTCTAGCGGCTAAACGGTTGAGACTACTCCTGACTGTAGTACGATTTTTTGCATGTCTCGATGAGACCTATCTACTGTTTGCGGGTGTACTACCCGAGGTGGGACATCCTGTATATATTTCCAAATAAAAACATAACGCAGTTTCTATTATTATGAACGGAAAACGTTTTCTCAGTTTTTTCAAAATAGCATAAAATGGAATAGACACAGTTTTGCAAATGAACGACTTATATATAGCATTACCACTTTAAATGAAACTTTATGCTAATGGAATGAAACTTTGTGCAAACCAAATGAAAAATAAGAAATAAATTTTAATACAATAGATTTTATTTACTGCAATATTTAACTTATAAACTAAACTAATATATTAATATAATATGTATGTTCTAAGTTAAATTTTTCATTAAAATTTATTGATTTGAATAAAGTTTCATTTAAAGTGGTAATGCTAATAACATACGTCAACATATCCTTCAATTTTTAGTAATTGATGCTGTGCTGTTTTAAATTCAATCCGTATATTTGAATTTATATGGTAAAAATATTTGTATTCCAAATTCAACTAAAAATTAACAAAATACTCATAAATATGATAAATATATTGTATGTATAATATACATATGCATATATATACCTATATATTTATATACATAATATAACATTCGCTCTGCGTATATAGTATTCATATTAGAAATCATTGAAACGATTTATCAAGCAAATCGAGAGCAAAAAATGAAAAATGAAAGATACAAACGCATAAAATAAAATATGGAAAAAAGCAATAACCACAACAATAGAGGAAAACGGAAGGAAGAAATATGTCATCTCATCACACGAAATAGCAATAAATATGATAATAAAAACGAGGCAAAATGTCTCCAAATATATACTATAATATGGTAAAAACAAAAAAAAGAATAAAATAAAATAAAAGGATGTTGAATAAAAAAAGACAAAGCATGTCATTTCCATACAAAAATATATAAAAATTCAAAATGCCAAACAGATGAAATGTGTATGATATTCAAAATAGTATAGTAAAAATGAACGAATTCACGGTATTTCCAAACGAATAAAAAAAAAAACCAAAGTAAAAATAAAAAACAAAAAAAACGAGAAAAGTAGCAACTGAAAATAACTCTCATTTTCCATAAATTTAAGTGGTAAGTAATATGAAATTCAGTCCTTTTATTTATTTGTTTGATATTATTTTGAAGCTAAAATAAAATACATAAGAATATATTAGAGAAAGGATGAGCATTTTTGAATGAACGACAACCTATTTGTTTCATGTACACAATCATGTACGTACATAAATACATGTGAATAAAGAATGAGTACTAACCAAAAAAAAAAAAAAAAACCAAAAAAAAAAAACCTGTAAACATATTTTCCGAAAATTTTGCTCGAAGAAAAATTTTTATAATTTTTTATTCAGTTCAGAACAGAATGCCAAAAATTAAGGATATCTATCTATAGCGAATATCAGAAAAATATTGTTTAGTAAATAATTTACCCCCTTATTTATACATACTCGTATTACTTCTAATGCTTGTTTTTATTTATTTACAGAAATTATATAAGAGACATATGTATGTAATTCAAAATCAAAATATATAAGTATATAACGTATGTAACTAAATTGTGAATTCATCAATATACAAAAGAATCACCAAGGATAAGATATAAGATATATCATTATTTATAACATACATATACATATTATATATTATATTTTAAGTATCTTTATACATGATGTGTACACGACATGCATATGTACAATTACAACATAAATGTAAATATAAATGTATATTCGAATATATAGTATAACGAAAATGAACAAATGAATATGAAAAAAATGACAACGGAATTTCGAAACAATTCAATTATTCGGTCTTGGATGCTGTTCATTCATTATATGTACATATTTGAACATTCTTTTGTATCTTTCAAATTGTCGTATACAATGAAAAAGAAAAAAATTTTTTTGGAGCCTTAATGACATAGACTATATGACATACATACATACTATATGTCGTGCTACAAACATAACTAAATCAATGGGCGCGTTCAGTTCCACGCAGCGATGTAAAATTTTCCATCGCTGCAATAATTTCTCTTACTGAACGGCTTCGCTCCATAATCGCTACTTTGCAGCGATGTAAATATTTTGCAGCTAAAAAAAAGTTCGCTTTAAAAGTCATCGTAAACAAATTTTGAAATATTTTAATTGAACAACAGACAAAGCCAACTATCAACTGTTTGTAGCGGGTTTTTCCGCTGTAAACAGTTCAGTAAATTGTATATAGCGATTATCTAAACATCGCTGCATTTTCATCTCTGACTTGCATCGCTGCATTGAACTGAACGACTGAACGCACCCAATGAGTTCAACTATAATAGCAAAAACCCAATGTACGCTGTGCTTGCTTTACTTGCTTTGACAACTAAGTAGAAATAATGTGTTTAAACGTGACTGCCCCCAATGAGCAAAGCAAGCAAAGCAAACAAAGTCGAAAGTTGGTCTACTTTCTACTTTTTAAGAACTTTGAACGCTTTGACAATTAATACATGATATAATTTATTATTGGTGTTGGTGTGATGTATTGCATTCCATAATAAATAATCAGTGTATATATGTGTATATTAAATATGTATGTATATTATATTAGATTATATGTACATATACATATTATAATAATAATTAAATAATTCTATTACCATCTGGTTTCTCACCAGATGGTTTTGTACCATCTATTTTTTATTATAAATTATATTGTATGTGTATATAATATGATATAGTATAATATTAATGGCTGGAGTTCCGAAAAGGTGTCACCCCCAATCCTCTTGAAATTTTGTCCACAGAACGCCCTTTTTGCCTAAATCACGGGATACTCGTCTTTTTTGGCGCATCGCCCCCTATCGGCCATAATTGGGATATTATACAGATATGGTATATATCTCAAAATATGCGTCTCAAGATTCTCAAAAAAAGAATCTCAATTTTCTCAAAAAGTCCTAGTAAAAGCATGATAAAGGAGATTTTGTAATTTTTAACTATTATTACATTTATGCCAATTTCTCAGAAATGAGTAAGGGTAATCGGTTCAAATTTTTTGCAAATAAGAACCGTGGCCTTCTGTGGACAAAATTTCAAGAGGATCGGGGTGACACCTTTTCGGAACTCCAGCCATATTATTTTATATAGTTGTTATTCATGTTGTTATTCACAAAGCAAAGCAAGCAAAGCGTACATTGGAGCAGACAATGACTTTGCTTGCTTTGGCAACCAAAACAAGTAAAGCAAGCAAAGCAAGCGAGGCGTACATTGAGTTTTCGCTATAACAGTGGAGTGGCAACACATAATTCGGCTCATAAAACGAAAAACCACAGACAACGACTTTTCAGTTGTCAACATTTTTATCGACAAGGAACTACACGTCTAGCGGAGTTCATTTGTGCATACACAATTCAGTGTCAGCGTAGATAATACCACGCAGATTGAAAAGTCCTGGACCTGACTTATAGGTGGCGCATTATATATCAAAATCTTTTTTTTTTGACAAGTACATTTCTTCAGAAAATAATCTTTAAAGCTTCATGAACATCTGTCAACTAGTTCGTGTTTAACAGCTCTTAAAAGTGTATTACTTCAGTGATTTTAAAAAAAATGGAACAAAGTGAATTTCGTGTCCTCATAAAACATTATTATTTAAGAGGAAAATCGGCGAAGGAAACAAAAGAAAAGCTTGATAAGTATTATGGCAGCTCTGTTCCATCGAATACAAAAGTCAAGTAGTGGATGCAAGAATTTAAGTTTGGCCGTACTAGTACACAAGATGAACCGCGTTCACGTTGACCGTCAGAAGTGACTAATCCCGAAATGATTGAAAAAATCGAACTTCTCGTGATCGACGATCGAAAACTAAAATTGCGTGAGATAGTTGACGTCGTAAAAATCGCACCAGAACATGTGTTTAACATTTTAGATCATCATTTGAATATGAGAAAGCTGTAGGCGCGTTGGGTACCGCATGTGTTGACTTTGTGTGATAATGCACCAGCTCATAAGGCAGTAAAAACGATGACCAAATTGACCGAGTTAAGCTAAGAAATACTTCCGCATCCCCCTTATTCACCAGATATGCCACCGTTCGATTATTATCTATTTTCAAACTTGAAAAGGTGGCTCGCTGGTAAGCGGTTTTACACGAATAACGAAGTAATAACCCAAACGGACGCCTATTTTGAGGGGTTTGACGCAGGCTACTATAAAAAAGGTATCGAATTGATTCAAAACCGTTGGAATCGTTGTATTGAGCTAAAAGGTGACTACGTTGAAGAATAGTTTCAAAATTTAAAAAAAACATGTGTCCTTCTATGTCAGGCCCAGGACTTTTCAATCAGCCTTAGATACTGTTTCTTAAATTATTGCAATAATATTGCAAAACTCATTTTAATATTTTGTTTTTAATTATCTTTTTATTAATTTTTTTTAGAATACATCAACTGAAAACCATTAAAAAATAACCCGAAAACAACAAATCTAAATTGATATTTCACGATGTTTCGCGTCAAAATTAGAAAATTGTTTTAACCAGAGCGTCCGGCGAAAAAATGGACAACAAAGCGAAGCCTAATTTTTTACACTATAATAGTAACATACGTAAAATAAGCACATTACGTCATTTTTATGAACTTTGTATTGTTTGTTGCTTAGTTAGTATGTTGTCTATGTCGTATTCTTCATTTTTCTTCAATTTTTTCCCATGTTTCCTATGTCAGATATGTCGTTATAGTTGGGCCTTTATGGACGGAAAGATAGATAGGATAGAATACATTCGAATGCCGAATTATTTATGATTGCTTGTATGCTCGTATTTTAGAATTTGAACTGTATGGTAAATGGAATAAAAAAAAACATAAAAGAAAAGGAGAAAAAATGAAATTATTTTAATAGAAAACCAAAGAACATCACCACATCAGAATGAATTCGAAATATTTGCTGGTCTATTTTCATCGTATATTGTAATTTTTTTCCTTTATTTTTGTGAAATATTTTTATCCTCCTTTTAGTATGAAACTAAATAAGAAATTTTAAAATGATATTTTAACAACATATTTAAAATGAAAATGCATATTATGTACTGTGAGAAGTGACAGAAAATGAATTAAGTGACATCAAATGAAGGAAGTGACAGAGGTATTCATTAACTCTCTTATTGGGTATTTCATCGCATATTGTATTTTTCGTATTGAATAATTGGTAACATTTAAGTATCTAATTAAGATTTTCGATAGTGAGTGGTGCATACAGATAATCCAGCTAGAGAGCCGAACAAAGTAGAGAGAAAAAGAAGTATTTTTATGAATGTGATAATTTTCCAAACAAATGAACTGAATTAACAATAAAAAGTGTAACTTTCGAATGAACTAGAAATTCAGTTGTGTACTTATTTTGTTTCTTCATTTTTTACTTTTCCATACAAATATAAATTTGTAAGTATATACTGTAAGGAATATTTTGTAAATAAAATAAAATCATCATCAAGTAATCTTTGTAACTATCTAATCAAGTACTCTTTGTAATTAATTTGATATATTAAGTCTTTGTGATTAATTAATTATTATATTATTGAGTCTTTGTGATTAGTTGAATAAATTAAGTCTTTGTGATTAATTTAAAATATTAATAAAATCATTGTAATTATACTTAAAATAAATGTATTAAAAAAAAATAATAAATAAATAAATATATAAAAAATCCTGACAATACATATATAAAAATATGTATGTCTGTAATATATTATTTGTTTGTATATACACATATCTCACAATTTACACTTTTACACGGTTTTTAAAATAACAAATTTTAAAAATAAAAATTTATAAAAATGAACAAGCCTATGGAAAGCGGTATGGTGAGATGTAGTTGGAGGCGAGATTTGGAGCATGAATATTCTCAGATAACTCAGTTGGCGCATACAAAGGGATAAGGAGGTTTCGAGGATTTGACTGAGGAATCAAACGAATGTTGAAAGAGCTCTTCGATTCCAGAAAGATTAAGATTAATAAATGCTTAGCTCAATGTGAGAAGGTCTATAACGAAGTACTGTGTAAAAAATTAACTGTCATTTGTGTGTTATACTATTGACACACTGCAGAGATAAACCATGGTTATCTCAAATGGTTTATCGATAACTTGTTATGGGTGACACATTTAAATTGAGGTGAACTAGTTTATGTATTCATACGACACCTGTCGAGATAAATTCAAACACTAATTTTTCTTCATCTAGTCAGCCTCAGCATGTTAGCTGAAATTTGGTTTGACAGTTTGTTTAAATATAATATAAAAAAAAAAATAACACAAACGTCAAAAAAAACTGAGTTCAAAATTGGTTAACTAGGTAACTGAGTTATAGAAACTCGGTTAACTTAACCGAGTTCTGAAAGTCAGTTATCGCATAGATAAACCAGAAAACTGAGATAACCATGGTTTATCTCTGCAGTGTGTCAATAGTATTAGCTCATTAGCTGTCTCAGTTGTAAGTTTGTGTTTAATAGTTAATTTGTAATTCTGTCTTTTGTTCCTAGTTACCGTGGCGAAAAAAAAAAATTAAATTTTTTACAATGAAAATGATAGAAAATTTTAAATACTACTAAACTACACAGGGTGAGTTCACCCTGCGTCTATACTAGCAATATGATAGACAATGGAAATATGGATGTTGACGATGTAGATACTGCATTTCCGGTAAATTTTTCTAGATGGCAATGTTGTTTCCGCTTTTAAGGGCAATATTGCTTTTATAAAATATTGCGGAAATAATTTTGACATATCGAAGTTTTTAGAAAAAATCGTAAAAGTATTAAATTAATGTCATATTTGGTTAGAATTTTCACATTTTATGAATATTGCTTCCATAATATGCCCACATACAACAATATGTTATGTCAAATAATATTGCTTTTGCCATCATTGCTAGTATAGACGCAGGAAAGCCAATATCCACATTGTCATTGCCGACTGTATTGCTGGTATAGGCGCAGGGTTAAAACCTTCATACATATGTGTAAATCTACTCTATTACGAGTAAGTATAATTTTACTTTGCTACCCCTATGTACTATATAAATAATGATTCGTTTTTATCTAATAAAACTAATATACTTATAGAACTGAAAAATGTTATAGAATTAGAAAATTCATGTTTTTTTTCTTCAAATAATTTTTCATCTACTTATTCATACACAGAATTGAATCCTTATTGTTTCTCACTTTTCTACTTATTTCTGAAATATTTAAAATTCTGAAGCGAATGTGGAATACGAATATAAGTGAAATATGTCATAAGTAATAAAAATTTATATTCTTGAATATTTTCGATTTTATTACTTACTTACACTGAATAAAAATGAAAAAAAATAGACAAAAAAACACAAGAATGGAAAAACATAAACAGAACAAAAAGCATCCATAAAAGCTTCTAAGAGAGATAGAATCGTTTCATTTATGCAAACAGAGTCCATATTTAATCGAAGTAATTTCCATTCAAATGCTTAATTCTAACTCTAACATTTATGAATGTATAACAGAGCCGTAGGAGGTAATTTTTGTTTAAAATTGTTGGTTTTGGTTCATTTGTTGTTTCTATACACATTTATATGTAAGTACATTATTTACATGGATATACACAAATTTAAATTCAAAACTATGCTTGTGTATAAGATATTCGAAGAATGGATATAAATAAAATTATAAACGAATCTTTTCAGACATAAAGTATATTGTATACAATATATACATAAATACATAAGTGCTTGTACATACACCCCCGGACAATAGAATGGTTTCACTTTCATTTTATCATAATTCTTTTTTTTTTGTGTGATTCTAATAAACTCAATGGAATAATACTAAATATTCGAAATTTAATTTTAAAATTGAAAGAATTGTAGGATAAAACCATATAGAACTGATGGTATTTCCAAAGTTATTTTTTGTGAATTTATATTTTTCAATGAAGATGTTTTTTTTAAAAATTTCGAAGGATGCAAATCTTGTGCAATCAGGCCTATATCTAGAAAATTATTGAAAAAAGTATAATGAAGGTACCAACTGCTTAACAACTCCTCAAGAAAGAAGAATAACATTGAACGAAACCTCAAACTTCACTCTTTGTAGACATACTTATTTCATATTGGCGAAAAAAATTATGAAAAACAGTCTTATCCCCCGATTCTGAAGTTATGACTAGTCATAGATCACAGTTGCTTGTGACTATTTTTATAATATTTAAGTTGTGACTTTTATTATGACTAATCAGCTGTTTCGTATTCTGATATCAAAGTCACAAGCATAGTCACAAATTTTCTCCAAACTCTGTGTAGACTTGTTAACTGCTATGAAAATATTAGCATCAAACAATTTGCATTCTGATAGTTAAGAAAAATAATATATTAACATATTAATAAATATAAAAAAAGTGAGTACGATGGAAAATTTTGAAAGTAAGTAGCTACCATTATATAAAAAAAATAACAAAAAAAAAAAAAAATACAATCGAATGCAATGTAAACAATGCAATAAACTACACTTGCTTTTTTTCTTTTTTCAACAAAACTTCTTCCATAATTTACAAAAAAAATTGTAAACGCTCACTTCACTTGTTCTGAAACTCACAATTTATAACTACTGTGACCTGCTATTTTGATGATCACAACTTGTGACCCATTCTTTAAATGTGAAAATCGTGACTTTAACTCAGAATACGAAAACTCACAAAAAATGTAAAAAAGTCACAACTTCTTGTGACTCTCCATTACAATTGTGACTTGTGACTTGTCAGTGATTATTTTCAGAATAGGGGGGTTAATCTGAAAAGTTATATTTAAATTGACAAAGAAAAACCATACTGATATATAAAATCTTCGCACTTCTTCGCTCTAGCCTCTATTTATATTGGTGCGTGCATTTTCTAACGTAACCGAGGTGCTATGTTGAATTGAATGTTTCAATAATACAAAACAGTAATTCATGCTACATTAGCGGCTGAGGCTGATTCAAAGATCTTCAAACCTTAACTTTGTTGAAAAAGTATGGCGATTATTCAGCTCGCATATTGATAAATTAAAAAGTGGAACCAAATTTTTTCGAATATTATTCAAAATACCAAACAGAATATTGGTAGTCATTCAAAAATATTAAAAAAAGAACATTAAAAATTATTTTCTTTTATTTACATTTTTTCTATGTTATTTCTTATGTGAATCTTGAACCTCATTCTTTGCTTTTACTTTCACCACATTTTTGGAAAAAAACCCAAAAATGATTAAACTGCATTTCAAATGTTGGTTTTTTTTTTGCATTGAACAATTAACAAGTGAACACTCAAGAAAACAGTGAAGATTGAAATTAAAAATTTTGTTATATAGGCATTATATTAAATAGTTATTAAAAAACAAAAAAAAAATGAACCTATCCTATTATCCGAGAGTGTATTGTTGTATAATACTAATGTATAGTAAAGATTCCACACGCATAAGGATTATATATTAGATTATGAAATCTTATGAGGAAATTTTAGATTTTAAATAAATTTCACCAAAAATAATTTTTGAAATAATAGAAAACTTAAAAAAAATTATGTTTGTTAGTTAAAATCTTTCGAAAACTATTCATGTTCATGGCGATATGTATTTATTGCTTTATCTACTATACACCAAGATGTAAATAAAATAATTATTGAATTGTATATGAAAATTTGTTCAACTGTTGAACAGATTACTTTCACTACATTGAATCGTCTGCATTCTGAATTTTGATGACTAAAAGATAAAATATAAAATTTTAAGATACAAATTATTTCATATAATAAAATAGTAGCAGAGAGATTGGTATCTCAAATACAAATTCGTAGACGTATAATACATATTATATTATGGATTGTATTAGAGAGAAGCATTGATAGTTATTTACTACGTTTGAACAAAATATTTTCGTCTTTTTTTTGGAGTCTCATTGTCATTGTTATTGATTTTATTTTAGGTCTATCAATAAGTTTTTGTCATTTCAAATTTAGTATACATACGAGGGGGAGTTTTTAAGTTCGCGGACTGGCAGGGTGAAAGAGTAGTGGGAGAAATCCTTTAAGTCGTAATGTGTTATCTGACTCGTTATTAGTACAAATACCGAGATTTGCCATAATACGATCATTAGTCTGTGAACTATCGCCGATCAAACAACTCGAATCAACTTTAAAACTGCTGTCAACGGCTTTCGCATGACAGTGCTTCCGTCCACAAGTGTGGTGTTACGTTGACTGCCTTGTCATATTTTTTGTGTCATCCACCCTATAATCCACACCTGACTATGACCGATTATTACTTGTTCCCAAAACTGAAAAAAGAAATGCGTGGGAAGAAATTTACCAGCGATGAAGAAGTAAAGGACTCATTTTCGGCATATTTTGCAGACAAAGATAAAACATTTTTTTATGAAGGCAATCATAAGTTAATTGAAAGATCTGAGAAATGTATTAAAGTTGAAAATGAATATATTGGAAAAGAAAAATAATTTTAATTTTTTATTTTGTCTCGTTATTCCCCATTCCGCGAACTTAAAAACGCTCCCTCGTATAATATTTTCTTATCT